>OV815487.1:81769995-84269995 GCA_929108735.1 Andrena dorsata | reverse complement strand
CAGGCTGTACCACCGACTATATACCCTCGCCGGCCGGCCGCGCGTCCGCCGGTGCCGCCAGCAGCGTCGTCGCTATTCCACGACCAGCACCACCACCATCAACGCCCCTAACCAACACCGTCTTTCGCCATTCCAGTCGCAAACGGTACGACTCCGCGCTACCACCATCGCCGGAGCTTCCTCCGCGATCGCTGATGCACCGGTGCGTGGCCCCGGCCGTCTCTTCCTTTCTCTCCGGTGGTTCGTTTTCTTGCACTTCCATTCCATCCATATTCTCCCTTTTCGATAGAGAGCATTCTTCCTCGGCCCTGCTTGGTCCGCGGCGCACGGGTAACGGCCGCCACGGGCTCGCAAGAACGTCGTCCCCGGGATTTACGGGCCCCGCGGTCGTTTAACGTCAACGTTTCGCGGTATCTGGAATCTATGGGCCTCGATAAACCCGTTTTAATTACGGACAGTTAGACGAGGCCGCCACGCGGGACCGCGCAATTTAAATTCACCCGGTCGGCCTTGATCGCCGGCCACCGCGATTCGATTCTCGGATTTTAATAGGCCGACCATAATCCGTTTTAATCGTGGCCTCGCCGGGCCTCTAATGGGGGGATAGATTTGTCGGGCGGCAAGCGTTACGATCGCTCGACGCGCCGATCCGATCGTTTCCACGTTTTTTCTCCGGTCGATTGTATTGTACGTGTATCGTGGCACGTAAGTAGAGACGGGGTGGAAAGGCGGATCGGTGTCTCGCAACGCTGGGTATATAGAATTCTAGAAACTAGAGTGCTCGCCGCACGACTGCATTTCACCGCAGTAGTGACAGTCAATAATTAGAGACTTCAACGCGGAGACTCGCCCGCGGCGGACGTAACTGCGAGTTTTTCCCCTGCGTCTGACGAGCTTAACATTTAATCGCGCAAACGAGACGCAATCAATCGGGTTTCACGGATACTTATTAATTATAAAGCGTATCCGTCGGCGTTCGCGGCAGAGGAGGGGAAAGTAGGGAGCCGGTGGAAGACGGGTAACTGAGCAGTCGTTTTGGAAAAACGTTAAGTGTTCTCTTTATCGAACTGGGTAGAATATAATCGTTGGGGGAAAGTAATGAAACTTGATACAAAATGTGGGCTCGAGTACGTTGACCTTTCCAGGTTAAGCATGACGTCCCCCTTGAGCGAGATACTGGCGCTTATTACCAATTACCATACGGTTTCATCAATTATGCATTTCTCTTATTAACCCGGAGGAGTTCCTTTACAAAGTGGAAAGTACCATAAAGATAAATATCCCTTGAATAGCAATTAGCAGATAGGAGTTCTTTCCGCGAGTAGAAACTGGGTGTGCAAATATCTTTCGTGCCCGGCTATATTTATAACAACTCCACTTCGTCTCGTTTTCTCGGTGCGTGTTATTTTTTAAAAAGACTCTAGTGCCTGTTAAGAGGCCGCGGCGTGGTGGACTCGTTGTTTTTACACGCGAATACGTATTACGCGCCACGAGCCCGGCTCGTAATGTGGCAGGAATGGGTTAACGAACCCCGGGAGTGCCAATAATTTCGGCAATCCGAGGATCTTAAGCCGGCGTTCGCAACATTTTACGCGACACGGCCGCGCGAGCGCTCAATACCGTATTATCATTAAGTTGCGCAGTATGCGGCTGCATTTACATAAGAACGGCGAAGCGCGCGAGGGGGGCCCGCTCGCCTCTAACGGTTTAATGAACGAATTTATGGCTACTTATCATTTTTCAATGATTCTCGCGCCTGGTCGGGCGTTTTTCTCGCGATAATCCCTTTAACGCGCGTTACAACCGAAACGATATTGAAGCCTTTTCAAGTTCAAGCATCCCCGGCTCGTTACTTTCACGGGGCCGTCGTTCCCGTCTGCCACGGGGACGAGAGCTCGATGAAAAATGCTCGGGGCCGAGAGTTCTGAATGACCGGACACGGTACACGCGGCTCGAACGCGAAGTAACGCGCTCGGGAACGGTGAAAGCGTCGAGGGTATCGGGCCGCGCGATCGATAATCTCGAGGATTTATCGTGTCCGAACATGGTACACGAGATGTTTCGGGGAAAAGTTTCGAGTCGCGTCTGACGAAACCGGAGAAAGACGGAAAGTCGTTGGCCGCGGCCCGACAACGCTCGGACGTGGCTGTTCCGTAGCGCGACGGAGTGAAAACGGGATGAATGGAGCGAGCGATCGCGCGCTGGATGTCATACATATGTATATGAGTTGTATCCGATTAATCAACGTAATAGACCGAGTTGTAATCGCGACGGACACTCCATTATGATCATTCGCGTGTACGGTCTCATAGCCGCTAATCTGAAATTAATCAGCCGCTTAATCATTACCGTTCCACGGTGAACTCTCCGCGTGCGGCGAGTCCACCACTCCGTTTTCTCGTTAACGCCGATATCTCCTCTTCCTGTTCCTCCCGCCTCTCCTTTCATCCAGCTCGCGCGCGTTCGTCTTCGTCGCCCCCCCCCCCCCTTCCCCCCTTCGCTACCCCGATCAACGTGTTTCTTCCTTCCCCCCTTCTTTCACCTTTTCGAACCGACGTCCTCCTCTCGCCCACGCGTTTCGCTCCGTTCCCTCGCTCGATCTTCTTCTGGATCTCTCGATCCCCCCTCTGCCACCTCCCCATCCCTCCCTCCCTCCCTCCCTCCCTCCGATCGAGGCAGCACGTCGCCGCGACCTATTGAAGGATTTATGCCTAACGACGGAATGCACGATGAACTACATTAATTTTGCGTTTTCGGCGACGCTGATGTATCGTCCGGAGCTCATTATCGCTCGCGTCCGGTGAGAATTTATAGTGTGACTTAATCTATGATGTAATCTCCCCGTTTGTTCTCCGCGAGCGCGCACCAGCGGCGCCTCTTAATCTCGGGAATTTCTTCGTTATAACGCGCAGCCACCGATCGGTGATCTATAGATCGAAGCGTCCCTCTAAGCCCGGCGTGGCATAAATTAACCGTCTTGCCGGCTCCCCCTTGCTGCCGCCGCGGCGCGGCCCGCCGAATCGAACGTGGAACCGCGGGTTAATTACGACATTTTCCGCTGACTCCGACCCGCCGCACAGTGGAACAAACTGCACTCTTTTGCGTCGAAATCGTAGAGCTGTTGATAGAAATATGATTGAGGGATGAATCTCTTTGGAGTAGTGCTCCTTCTCGGGAAATTTTATAATTTCTTATTTCTCATTTCTCAAGAAATGACAGTGTTTCTCGAGAATATCCAGTGTAGGAAAATTATTGTAAATCCCACTTATTTGCAGAAATGAATTTTCAGTTAGTTCAAATTGTATGTTAATCGTGAACATATAAACACATCTACACTCAGTAATAAACGTTAGCAATATATACGAAGAATTGCACGATTGTTTATAAATTTTTTAAACTTTTCTCTTCTTATCACCGATACTTTATATACAATTAAACCAACATCCACTCAAGATGAAACAAATTTTTCTACAACCGCAGATTTTGTCCCAAAAAAAAAAAAAGGAAGTAGATTGGCTGACGCGACATTAAACGCATTGTGTTTTGAAAAAACTATTTTAAAACAAAAAAAGTAATGTTTCGTGTTGCTCACATTTTATATTATATAAATAAATCTATCAATTATATTTAATATCTGTTTTTTTGTTCATTTACACAAGTTTTGTCTAAGTTGGAGAATTCTCGAGAAATATAATCTGATTTCTCATTTCTCGATGCGAAAAATATCGAGAATTCAGGAACACTACGGAATTAGAGAAAAATATTGAAAAAGTATGACAAACAATTTTTTACCTTGAAAATAAATGCCAAAGTTGACATTCTGGAGGAGAATTACGCTTTTTTCGTTATAATGTGTGATCGAAGTTTTTCCTTGACTTGTTATACATTTTCAAGGACAAAACTTGTTTGTCATAGTTTTCCTATATTTTCCCCTCATTCTGCAACGTCATAGCATCAACCTCCAAAAAGATTCATCCCTGTATCGTATTTCTATCAAAAGTTCTACGATTTCGACAGAAAAGAGTGCAGTTCATTCCACTGTGCGCGGTCCACCGTTCGCATAAATTTTCGTTACTCCGACTATCCGGCGGGCCCGAGCGCGAGCTGCTGTTTCGGCGAGCGGAAGATCGCACCAGATTCCAGACCTCCGAACTATCGTATGTTTCCCTACGGACGGCTCCGGCTCGTTACTAGCACCGAGTCATTACGTATTCAGATTCAATCCGATACCGGTCGAGATTCGATTCAGCGCAGTTCCAGTTCGCTTCCCCTTTCAACTTCACTCGCGGATTCAGCAGCGTAATGCCAAAGTACACCGGGCCGCATTGTACCTTTTACGATTACTCGAATAAGTACCTGTCGCGATTACGGGGAACAGAAAGGGCAATTTAAACGCACCTCTGCGCGCCGCCCGCATTAACTTTCCCAACGGCGGCGAGGCGTTCGTGATTAATCGAAATGAATCAGCACTGGAGGACCTCTCCCAGCGCGATACGAGCGGACGGGCTTCCGATCGGGGTGGGCGTAAACTATTACACACATCGGCGGGAGATGTCAGCCCGGGCCGAGTGTTGTTATTAATTAAACGTCTGACTGATAGGCATCAACCGGCGCGCCGAATTCCCTCGCGGCCCTTCTTCCCTATTAGACATCATTTGTCTCTGCTACCGTCGCGGCGCACCCTCGGCGCTCTCCTTTTTTTTTTTTTCACCACGTCCCCTTTACCCTCCCCGTCGATCCATTTCCCGCCGCGGGACCGGCTTTTATTGTCCTTATCGTTTCGACGGAGCGATTTGTTCTGCTTTTAATACTCTTCATTAGACGCGACGATTCACCGGAGGGCTCGTAAAGCGACAGAAAAATCCGCGTCGCTGTTTATTGATATTGCAACGCGACCGCGGAGGCGCGTAGATAAAAGCGAGAAATATCGCGCGTTCGTTTCGCCTGCTCTTATCTGGCCAGAATAATTGCTGCCGCGAGGATATATTTCTGTAGTATCTCGCCCCGGGTAATTAGTAATCCGCGTTTTCTTTGCTCCTTCAGCCTACTTCGTCATCCAACCCATCGAGCCGACCGAGTAATTCGGTCGGCGATTGTTTCGTGGAACAGGTGTGCTCGTGGCTCCCAAAGTCCCCAAACGATCGATCGATAATCGATCAGGCCTCCAATCTCTCTCTCCCCCCCCCCCCCCCCAGGATCTTTTAACGCCTCGCCCCTTAGCAGCTTCGCAACATTACACTCCCTATAAACAGTACCACGCATTCTTCGCTTTAAACACCCGTGAAAGCGAATCGCGCCCATTTTTCATGCCCCCCGGTTCATTGAAACATTCATTACGAGCGAAGGTGGAAGGGGAAGCGAGCCGATGAATAGGTACGCTGGCGAGGAGCAGCGTCGAATGCGCGAACGGTCGCGATAATACGTCACCGCGTACAATTGCGGGGATAAGTAAATGAATTAATCAAAATCCGTCTTGTTTGATAGCGAGCCGCTTTGTCCGGTGACCGGGTGCAATTACCAGCGAGCCAAATACGTCGCGCGCACCTGTGTATCTAAATAACAGCCCGATCCAACACCGGTCGCGGGGCACCGGTGTTGGCCATTCACGACGCGACGCCGACGCGTCGAACCGGAGGCCTCATCGCCCCGGCTTCGTCGACGATATTTTCCCCTCTCGCTGCCGTGAGGGCCGTGCGTGTAGCGAGCACCGCGAGGCGCGCACGGCTCGGCGGTGGCTGGAAGTTTCGCGCGCGGGGCTCGCTTTGAATCATCGTTTCTCATCAACGCCGTGAAAAATCTCTCTAGGTATCGATCGGGCAACTATCGTATCGTTATGCCCCGACAGATACATACGGCTTATTAATATTAATGAATGGCCCCTCATAAGTTCTCCTTGATTTATGTCTCCAAGCGCTGCGCCAATGTAAGCTTGTTGCCCCGCCGTAAATCTTCGCCGCGTAGCGGGACAAAAGTAATTTCTGTACGTTATTTGTATTTTTAACAGGTCCCGGGCTGCCTCGCCCGGTGAGTCCTCGTTTCGTCGCTTCTCCCTTCCACCGGCGGTCCGCGCGCGCGTGCAGCAATCGAATTCGCCTCTCGAAAACAGAGAGGAGAGAACCATTACCTAGCGGCGGAGAGCTTGTTGCCTCCTCGTCCGGGGGGCCCCCAGGAATTCGCGCCCGAGGCGGGCAACATCTCGTGGTTTAGAGGCTCGCGGTCCCGTAGACGAGCATCCTCGTTACCGCCGCGAATGTTCGAAGGTGTTCCACTCGAAATAATTGGAGGATCATTCGGCCCGCTGTCGTTCGGTGGAGCGTCCAATGTGTGAACCATCGGTGGCTTCTTTGGCGATACGAGTTTGGTTGCTCGATAGGCATCGCGTATTTCCTGCTTCGAATTCTCGGAAATTTCCCCGAGCCATCGAACGCGACGTTTCTGGACGCTCGCGTGTACCCGCCTTTCTCCCTGCTGGCCGCCGTATGGCGAAAAATCTTGTAAAACTTGAAGTGGTCAGGCCAGCCGCCTTGTTATAGGTAAACCGTTGGCAATGTCAAGTTGCCAGAGGACTTAACGAATCGTGGTCTTCCCGACTTTGGAATAGGAGTCCGGGGACCGGTTGTCGCTGACCGACAAGGCTCAGACAAGGTCGGCCATGGCGATTGCAATACGATCTCCAGAGGCACCGGCTCCCATTAACGAAGTCTGAATGATTAGGGATCTACAGGCATGGAATAACGAAAGATTCTTTATCGTTCTATCTACGAACTTATGCCCCAAAGCAACCAATTTGTCCGTTCCGCTATTCGTTACTCCCTCCCTCTAAATATTCCACGATAACTGGCGATCGACGCATCACGCGCTACTCCGTGCCCACTGACATTTGGTCGATTCCTCAGCATCGTACAGAAGCCCCCTACTGTTTCTATCAGCTTGGTAGCAATTGCGGAATCTCCTGCGTCAGCATCTGCGGCGTCTCGGCCTTCTCTCGCTGACGGTCCTCCCTCTGTCGCAGAAACGGCGGTGGGATTTTTATCCCTCCGTCGGTTTTTATCGCTCCAAGGGGACACGAGGCGATCCCCGTTATCCGTGTTCTGTAAAACGCCTATTGGAGGCATCAGATAAGCGGCAGCTACGGGGCGAGGGCTGTTTCTTTTAACAAGCCCTCGGGCCACGGTGGCGACTAATTTGATTAAAGCTCAAGCTCATCCCAGCGGCCCCTTATCGCGAACGCTGCCGCTTCGGCTCGTGGGCGCCTTTCCTCCCCCTTCCTCCATTGCTCGGGAAACGGGAGGATAAGTTTCTGGCGAGCACGGACAGTGAATTATGGGCGTTATTGTCCGCCCGCGAACAACAGCCCGCCTCATTACATGTGGGAATTATTGACGGCAGACCGCCTCGGTGGCTCTCCTAAGTACGCCACGTGAGAGCCATCTTCCACCTTCGTCGCCGCTCCGCTCCGACTTCGCCCCCTATCGCCCCGCGCCTCCTCGGGGCTGCCTTCGTACGTGGCATGCCTTCACCGTAATAACCTTCCCCCCCTTTTTTTTCGCCTCTTTTTCTTCCCTTTTTCTTCCCTGTTCCTTCCCTTCCTCCCGTGCGAGTCGCGCGCGCGTTTCGCATGTGTCCTTACTCCCTTCGCCGCGTTCGTTATCCGCGGCCTCTCTAGAAGCCTCGTCCTCCTCGTTCCAGGCAGACCCTTGTACGAGAGAATATGGCCGCTGGCCGCGCGATTCGAAGTTATTGACGACAGTGGTGGAGGGATGCTGGCTGCGGAATACCGGAAGAAACCGCGCTCGGGGTTGCTTTACACCGCGGCGCGTTAAATTTAAACAGCTACCCCCGAGAGGGTTATAAGTCCCGGGGATGGAATCGCAGTCGCGGAAGTTAAAATAATTTAAATGTCCCGTCGTCGTTGTTCGGGGATCACGTTCACCGTCGCAGCTTGTTTATCGACCTCTCCCTTATCCAGAAACTTTTAAACGCGGACCAAACTCCTCGGCTAACTCAACCCCTCCGTCAGGGGTGGCGCCCTTCCGGGACCTCTCGCGGTTGACGGGTAGAAGGTCGTTGGAATGCGTCGCTGTTGCGTCTAATAAGATTTGAACTTGGGAAAAATGCTTGGCAACGAGCTGCCTCCTCTGACGGGGAAGTTTTCTTTGGGAAAAATGCGCAACGGGACGCGGCTCGTCCCGCGACGGGGTGGTTCGTGTCACTGTTTCGAATCGAACCAGCTCTCGAGTCAGAGTTCAGCCGCCGTTGCGGCTCGAGTCTTAATTGAGCGCCTCGGCAAACACTCGAATAATTTGTGTAATTGAGACGGGAGACCCTGTAAGCGGGTTCCGCGCGTGATAAAGTGTTGAGCAGAATTAGGGGCCGGGCGTCGATGGCCCCGGGAAGTCCAATCGGGGAGTTAAGCTTGCAAGTCAGAGTGCAGAAGTTTCCAGTAATGGAGCAAGGTTGGATGGCAACTTGTTCGGGGAATAATGTCACTTGAGGGAGCATTTAGAATTGCGGTTGCGCGGGATTGGAAGCAGCGGCGGAAAGGTCAAGGGGATCCGCGCGGGTTCGCCTAAATCAGGAGGGGGTCAGGCCGTGAGCGATAATTTTAGAGGCGCGAGACAGGGATGGAATGCCCCGATATCGAGCGGATCAAACGAGAAAGGTCATTTTATTCTCGCACACCGGTCTCATCTTGCAGCCGGGCGACCGGGCTGGACTTTCTAAACGAGCGACGAGGGAGAGAGAACGAGACGGAGGGGCAGAGACGGATGCTGGCTGCGGAATCCGCTCTCGTGCGGATTTGCGCATTTCGTGAGAATTGCGCGGACCTTTTAAAGAGGCTGACACTAATTAATTCTCGAACGAGATACGATCGTGCGCACAATAAACAGGAGAAAGTCGCCATTAACTGCCAGAAAAATCCGGAGCCGCTTGTTAAGAGAGGCTCACCGGGACCCCGGGTATCGTTATAAAGCTGATCGAAGATAACCTGATATATTAACGTATAGTATAACCCCTTTTTATCCGTGGAAATGCTTGCCCGTTACGTGTACCCTACTGTGTGCTATCCGGCTAACGGTTTATTAAAGAATCGTCGCCGGTAGCGCTCGTAACTCGCGAGCGTCGCGCTGCGCGCGTGCAACTATTCGCGTGCACGTAAATGCACGACAGGAGCGAGGGAGGGGGGGGGGGGGGAGAAAATCGCACGGCGAATTCCGCGAACGCTTGTAACGCTTGATACGTTACAAGCTCGCAGTGACAGGTACACACCGGCGTGTCAATCTGGATCGGGCTCGTTCTAGTCGGAACTTTCTTTCGAGATTTCTTCGAAAGACGCTGAATACGAGCGAAGTCAGCTGAAGTAGGCGCTCCAAACGATCTTCGAACGCGCTTCACCGGCGTGAAAAGCGTGAAGGGCCTTTTCCCTTTTGTTCCTCGTCACTGGTATCCCGAACATGTTCACCTATTTTCCACGATTCTTGTCTTCGCTTGATCCTCCCTTGTTTGGGCCAAGCGGATATGGTTCAAGAGACAAGTAGCACAGTTGCACGTAATTTAAATAAAGGAGAATCGGGAATACAGGTGACTGATGAAGTTACTTGCTACAATGTATAATTAAAGTACGCAGATCATGATTTATTTTTCGTACATTAGACTTTACAGTCCATGGTTCATATGTCGTACATTTTACATCACGTTTCGCAGATCATAGATCACAATCCATGTCCCATATCATATTTTTAACTTCACAATATACTGTTTATTCGTTACGGCTTACACTTCATAACATCACACTTCAACACGTCACATATCAGACACCACGACATCACCACATGAGAGTTTAAACTCTCTGCTTATAAATTAGTCGCCTTACGATCACGCAAAATTTGGTAAGTGTTCAGGTTAGTTATTGTGCGCCCCGCGCAAATGCAACAAAGTTGCAAAGGCAAAAATTTTCTCCACATACGAGACATAAAATCTTGTTTTGCAAGTTTGTGCGTTCTCGCGAGAAGCCAACTTTCGGTTTGCAACTTTGTTTCAAGAGACAGATTTCCGCGCTGCACCAGCAAGAGAAGAAAGTTTTCAGTTTGCAACTTTACTTAGGGTTCGTAAGAACGCCAAATATTCTTTTATGAGAAGCCACAGGTCAGTTTTGAACACTGCAGTGTGTAGAGTGAAATTGAAGTGGGTATTGTGAGAAGTCAAATTCATGTGGGAAGTGTAATGAATGAGAGATGATATTGAAAACGAGAATAGTGAAGTGGAAAGTGGAAGTTGTTAAGTGGAGCATGTGATGTGGAAAGATCAAGGCAATTATTTGTTACTTCTTTCTGAGGTTTTTTTATATATTTTTGATAGCGTCTTTTATGACATACTGCAGAAGGTGGACATACGAAGTGAAATAGAGGCTATTGCAATAATAATACTTATATCATTTATCTACATTTTATTATTTATTTGTATACGGGTGGGTACCCTTTGCTAAAGAACAAAATACACATGAACAGAAGGCGGAGACATGTAAGTAACAAATGACACTATACAGTATAGGCAAACACAAAGCAATTAGACACAGTTGCCGCGCATTACAGCTGAAAGTTGGTTCTTAAAAGACCCGTTAGTATTCGAAAAGGAATCCACAGCTTGGCAGAAGCCATTGCCTAAATTGCATAAACGGTCGACAGAATTATTCTCACCGAAAACCGTGGTGTAGTGTGAGCGGTGGAAAAGCGGAAATTTCCTGAGTTACTAGGACTAGGCGGAGCATTAAATTTGAAAAATTCCAGAATTGAGGGGCAGTCGATCTCACAATTTATAATCTTGAAAACGAACATTAAATCCGATACAGTTCTGCGCTGTTGGAGAGTAAGCATGCCTAGAGATGTCAAAAGTGTGTCGTACCTGTGACAGAAAAAGGGTATCGCTTGATCCATTTTGTAAGCAACAGAACGTAAAAACTTGTGCTGCACTCTTTCGAGCAAATTGATATGGACCTGGTGATACGGGTTCCAGATTGGAGAGCAGTATTCAAGATGAGGGAGCACCAGCGCAGAGTATAAGATCTTGGTAATATCTAATTGAAATATAATACAGTGGGATCATACCAATGTTATTTTAATATTGTAAATCCGGGAGAGTTGGACCACTTTTTGGAAAAGAAATTGTAGCACCGTTGTTTTTCTCATTTTTGTCGTTTTATGCACATTATAGCAAATCCCAAGCAATTTAGGGTACATATAAATTATAGTGTGCGATAATTTCAAATATTTATTTTCATTTTCAATGAAAAACATTGGCACTGCAACTGGTCGGTCTCACCCGCATGTCGGGGTTAGACCGCCCACCCACTACGAGTAATCAAGGTAGTGATCAACCTTATCAAAAAAAAAATTAAAAACGAATACATACGTATTGTTGGTGTTACACTGTAGTTATATGCATATTATATCCCCAATATCGGAAGAGTGTAAATAAACTTACCTGTTTCTCAAATATCGCCCCCACTGTAGTTGATCTAAAAACTTTGAGCCTCGCATAAAGTCTTAAGTGTTTCCTATAATTTAAATATGGATTTGTGACAATGGTCAATGCAAGATCAACAACAAGCGCATTCATTTCTTTTGTGTTAATGACACACAGTGCTCTATCTTGCGTCAGTCTTAAAATATCAGCACTGGCCGGACTCTCCCGGAATTACCCTATAGAAGAGGTATCGGATGTGATATGTAATATCTAATTTGTTATAAATCTTGTGGAGTTCTGAAGTCCCTGTAGTTAGTACACCATAGTAAAATTTAGCAGAAGGTCTCACTTGATGCGTCGGACGTAAACGTGCCTCACCTGTAAAAAGAAGAGACAGGCAATGAGATATACTTGCAAACAACTGAGAGAGCAAGAAATCTGTGAATTGTCTTTCGATACCAGTAACTCAATGGCATTTGGCACCTTATCCCCCATTTACTGTGAACTGTCCTAAGTGAATGACACTTTACCCTACGCGTGCAACATGCACTACACGCGCTAAGCGTGTCCACTCTATATTTATGCGCGTTAGGTACGACACTGGAGTTAGAAATACCCGAAGAAAGTACAATCTACGCGCTTTATCGCGCGAATTGCACGGTATCGCGCTTCCAAAGAATTCCTGCGGACGCTGGTCGAGGCGATCCACGGTGTTTAGCTTGTTTCGGGGTGGGATTATCCCCGTGGCGCGCGTTATTCAATTCACGAGGGCCTGCGAACGCAAGGCAAACATCACAATGATCCGGGCTCGGCGAATCGGTACGGCAATTCGGAAAAGTGCACGTTACCGTGCATTCCGAAAAATCGACGGAACAACGCGCACGCCGGTCATTACCGCGCAACCACGATCATTTGCGACGGATAAAGCCGCGCATTACGGAAAGATACCGCCCCGCAGGATCTCAATCGGGGCCACGATAATGCCCGCGAATTCATCGTCTTGCGCCAGGCCCCTATAAATTTCAAGGATCGTACGGAGCCGGAGATTCCATAACGATCGCTGTCTCGATCGTATCATCCCTTCTCCGTATTTACGTAGACCGAGATACGTATCTCTCGTCGATGTCCGCCTCGAACGACCCATCCGAGCGTTTCCATACGCGCCGTACACCGTCGACGATGTTCCATCGCCGTTTTCGATCGTAACGCGACAATGTCGATGGGGCCGGGGAAAGGGTGGGGAGTGGCAATGCGCGCGCCCCCGCGAGAATTCGATTTCGCGCACGAATAAACGTAAATGTCCCAGGGAAGCAGCTTTTCAGGAACCCCCATGTATCCCGTGATGGTCTGCTCGGTTTACGCATCGCACGTGTACTCTCTCTCTCTCTCTCTCTCTCTCTCTCTCTCTCTCTCTCTCTCTCTCTCTCTCTCTCTCTCTCTCTCTCTCTCTCTCTCTCTCTCGTTTAGAATGTGTAACATAGAGAGAAACACCGAATTTGTCTGGAATCGTCGAGAGTGGGTGGTGCAGCTATAAGAAACTTTACGAACGACCGACGACACCAACCCTCTTCCGCTTGGTAAGTCTGGAGCCCCCCAGTCAGCTCCGAGAAATCTCAAATCTCCGCTCACTTATCAACGTCTCGCCGCCGTCAGGTTTCGCGAATCCCTCGACGTCGACGTCGAGCGTGATTGACCCGCGTATTCCCGATGGATCGCGATAGATCGGGATAGATTGAGTGTCTGGTAGCGGGGCGAGAGGCACTGGTGTCCCGCGTGCGAGTCGCGTCGCGTCGATGTGACACAGCTGCGCGACGAGGGGGGATCGCGCGTTTCAGGGCCCGCGGAGGGGACCGAGCTGGGCCGGGTAAGAGCGTGGGCCACGGCGTAATAAATTTCACCGGGTAAAAACGGCATGCTGGGTTACGAGAGATTGATGGAGCAACGCGCGAGGTGAGAGCGCGCGAGGCCCCCGTAAGCGGCCTTTTGCCCACTGACAGTGATCATCAAAGCAGAAAAACTTGCCACCCGGAAGGACCGCCCTCGATTGAGGCTAACCGCTGTAATGATCGCGCCAGCACCGGCCAGCTTGAAAATAATTTTGACTCAATTACGCGCGCCGGCTCTCTGCTCCGCGACGCTTAATCCAACCGCCGCGCCGCGCGTCGCGCACGGACTTCGACATTAGCGACGAAAGAACACCCCGGGGTTACGCAGCAGCAAGCGCGATCTTTCTCTGGGAGCAAGGAACGCCTCGCTGGTTACGCCGCGCGACCGTCTTCTTCCCGCTCGGATGTTTTACCGATGGACCCTTTTCCACCCTCTGTCCCCCTTGTCGCGTTTAACGGCCCCGAAAAGGGAGCCTTCGCGTTATCGCGATTAACCCTTCTTTCCGCGTGGATGTTGGCCGACCGGCCACCGTGGAGGATTCAACTGTGACGTCGTTTGATGCGGCAAAGGTAATTGGCAACACGTGTGCACGCCTCTGCGACGAGGGTGCGTTTCGGGCGCGGGGGCGCCGCGATGCAGCCGACAACCCAGCCCCGTTTCACGATCGATTGGTTATTTAACGCTGGTCGAGCTCAACTATTTGCCTAGCGAACTGTTCGCGATTCTAGTTAACCGTTTGTCACTCAAATTCGACGGGGCACGCGTGGGATGTACGCGGCGTTGGGTCTTTGGGGAGATTCTGGCTGTAGCGGAGACCGGGGCAAAGTGAACCTCCGGGTAAAATGAGCTTTCTTAATTTATTCTTTAACAATATATTATATTATTATTATTATTAACGGGTATAACCCAGTAAATACATGATTGGAAACATAAGAAATAGGAAAAACTTACTACTAGGTTACAAGTCGTTGCACTTAACGTTGATTACGCTTACTAATATATACATATATACAAAGTGTACAAATTGTACAAAGTAGTGTCACCCCTGACCGCCTACAAGACACCTAAACACTGATGATCTGAAGGATGTCAGGGGTCCAGAGAAAAGGTCAAGAGAGTGGGAGTCGCCATTAAGTTTGTCAAAGCAATTACAACTCCAAGTAACTAAATCCAGATGACCGATATTGGTCCTGTACCGTCTTGCATAGAATAGAGGGCACATATATTTACAAATTTTGGTGATGTAATAAACGTGTGTAATACCACAATGATAATTATGCACATTCAGATATCGAAAAATCGAAATTCATTATCAAAAATTAAAAATGAAGTTTTGGATACTTCCAATTGGTTATCTTTTCAATTTAACTTTTTGGATAAATGAGTCTTAAATGTGTTATTTTAACTGCAATTTTTTCTCCGTGTTTATAACAAGCTTATGTACACGCGTTTGAAAAAACATTAATACTAACATTATTAAATAATTAATTTTCCATTGAGTACACATTCGGGGTATAGTGACCGGGGTAAATTGAGCTGCAAATGGCTGTTAAGAACCAATGCGCAAGTGGTGTGCGCAATATTCTAACCTGTCATCTGGCTAGAACCACAAAACCACAAAAAATGAAAAATCCTACCACAGTCTTTGACAACCACGGTGCAAAAAAGCTAGAAGCTGCCGTGCTACGCACGTCATTCCAGCGCGAGAGGTTAATATTTACCTATATCCTTATTTAAAGTTCTTATTTTTTCGCACCTCACTTTACCCTGGATAGTAGTTAAAAAACGTGGTCAGTTTTGACATTTTCTTTTCAAATTGAATTTTAATATACTTTAAGTTCATTTTAAGTAGTGCTATTCGTTATTTATCAATATTAATGTTCAAATTATATTCTAAATCTATTTCCACACATTTTTATTGAAAGGGAAAAATTTTATTCGACATCCAACTTTTTTCGTCTCATTTTTCCCCGGTCTCCCCCATCGCTCGGGGTTAATTTCAGGTAAACTTTCGGGGAACCTCGCCATGTATGCGTAAAATGTTCTCGTTTGCCATTCTCCAATGCAACAGCACACGCATCTTGCTCCTTCCTCCCGCGTTGCATTCCTCCTCCAATGCCCGCTGTGTTGCCTGCTTCCAGGGGATATAACTTCAAGCGAAACGTTTCCTGACATCCCCAATAGCTTCCAAGACATTCCTTGCGATCGATTTAGATGGGACGCCCGGTGTAACGAGAGCCATCAAACCACGCTGAAATCAAACCGAGTTATTACAAGCAAATACGCGATAGCTGGTTCAGAGGGCGCGATGCCACGCTGCAAATCAACCGGGCGACCCGCCTGCTCGCTCTCTCGTCTAATCGCGGCTTCTCCGTTCCCAACCGATTAATATTTACACTTACCCCCGACCCGTGTAGGCCAAGGTCCCGAGGTCCGGGTACGCGGGCTGATTCACCCTCGCGAGGGTAACGGAGACGAATACGGCGCCCCGGGCCGCGAGCGTTATCCGTGGAAAAGTCGAAAAGGGGATTCTGACGGATTATATTGACTCGTGAGCAGAGGATGAATAAGCAACCGTGTGCCGAAGTGTATCGGGGGGCCCCGAGATGACGATGCTTTACGATCGAAGATAACGCGGCGAAGACTATACGCCAATTTCAGGCCGCGTTCCCCCCGGAGGGATTAATCGGCCCTCGTTTAAACCTTCGCCGCTGCTCGTGCTTCTTCCATTTTTTAAATCCTCCTGGCATCATCCTGGGCCCGTCCGACGAGAGGTGGTTCCACGCACACGGGCCCCGGCCGGTCGGTGGGTCGCTGGGCGCGCGCGCTCGCTCGCTCGCTCGCTCGCGTATAGGTAACTACTCTAATTATCGGGATCTCACGTAAAACGAGTATGTAAACATAAATCGACAATCTTGTCGGGCTGAGCCACGGCGGATCGCTTAACTGCGGGCCCCGGCCAACGAATTTTTCTTCCGGTCGCGCGGCGTGTCCTTGACGTCTTATTACGCCGATTAAAAGCCACGTCCAGACACCCCTCCAACCCCGTCCGTCTCCTCCACCCTGTTGCTCGCTCTCCTTTCTGGCCTCCTTCCGAGATCATTCTTTCGCCCGCTTATCACGAGTTTTTTCACTTTGTAGCCTTTAGCCGAAGGCGGTAGGTAGCCGGGAGAGATACCTCACGCTCACCGGATCCTCCGTAATATCTTATTCCCCCCCCCCCCCCTTTTCTCTGTTATGGAAACGATCCGCTCGTTTATTTTCCCTCCGCCGCGATTAACTGATTTTCTCGATCGAGGGAATACGGGCTCGGCTCGCGGTGATTTTAATCAACGAGCCACGCCGGGCAACGCTCGCGTGCGAGCTCTACTTTGTCCTCGTGGAAGAAACCCCCGACAGCTCCCTGTATTCGATGCACCCTGACGTCTCTTTTTTCACGCCCAACGCATTCAGAATCGGCGCCACAGTTTCCCTGCCTGTGTACCCCATTTCAATCAGCGTCCCATAAAAACAGACGATCACTCCGAGCCCCCTTTGTCCCCAACAATGCCGCGCCACGGCCACACTAATTGTCCCTAAAGGTGCGCCGCGATCCGTAATCGTTTCACGGGAAAACAATCGTGTCGCCGGGCCGAGCCAGCCGCGTTTTCCCCGTGGCTCGGGGCGAGATAGGCGCTGGCGCACGCAACTCCGCTCGGCGGCCGGGGAAACGAAGAAAAATCCGTCCCCCGTCGAGCGAACAAGGAGTCCACCCAGTGTCGCGAGTCGTTCTAAAATTATCCCCATTTGCAGCGTCGCGCCACGCTAACTACACCGTTCGGCTGGTAGCACGGACGTTATTACGGGGCCGCGGAGTGGTTTTAATAAGGTGCTCGGAGAAAAATCGCGCGAAATGGTCCGGCGCGCTCTTGGCCGCGACGTCGGCGGCCTCTCTCCTCCCGATCTCGTGGCAAATTTCCATTCGTCCCTCCCTCGGAGGGCCGTGGAACCCCCACGGTAGCCAAGCGAGCTGTCGCTCCGGCCGATTCCCGCGTTTGTAATTACACCGATAATATACAGCGCGTCGTTTTTCGAAGAATCCCGCGAACGTGTATTTAGATATAATGCCAGGGAACGCCGCCGAATGCTGAAATCGTCTTTCAGGGAACGTCGAGGGGGAAGGGACTTGGTCGAGCAGAGGGGGAGAACTTGCACAAAGGCAGAAAAGATAGAATATAGCACGGGGGGGGGGGGGAATGACGAGAGGGGGCGGGGAGGGTGGGTTGGATAGAGGAGGTGAAGCGGAGGAGGACCGAAGGGAAACGGAATGGAGCGCGCACGCGAAAAAGGGCCCCGCGTAAATTGAAAGGGGGCACGGCTGTCTTGTTGTGTTTAAAAAGGCAATTTGCGGGCCTGAGATACGGCCTATATATTACGGCGCAACTGGTACGGGTGGTGGGAGATAGCTCGCTCGATAGCGCCCCTTTGCTCTCCTCGCCTGGACCAGACGGCCAACGAAAGGGGACTTTCCGTGGGGCCTTACCGTGCCCCTTGCCAAGGCTACACGCTCCGACTGCCTAGCGATGGACTCAACATCCCTCCGGCCCCTACCATAGTTTGACGAAACTTTCGGGATACCGGGGACGTCGCCTGGCCGTTCGGTGTCACGGAATAGTTGAGCGCACGTGGAACGCTGAGGCTGTCTCGGGGCGGTGGTTAAATGTCGAGTGTCGTTAATGGAGGGATAAGGTATGCCCGGTACTTTGCATCGCCATTTGTCGAAGTCGCCGAGGAGCTTCGATGCGCGGAGACACTCGAGACACCGTCAACTCCTCCCAATTGCGGCTCATCGATCACCCAACGAAGTGTCTCTAAATTAGGCCAGCATACGCTGGAAATTGCACGGATATTCGCGGGAGAGACGCTGAAATGCCCATCACTACCCGTACCCCTTTCGGCGTGCGCCCTGCTCCCCCTGAGGCCGCGGGGAGGGGCCCGTCATCCCCTCCACCGACATCCGGCAAATGCATTTCTTGTGTAGCGCGCTGCTCGTTTGCGGACGATACGATTTACTCGCCGGTATACAGTCGTATTCAAATATCTTCTTGCTGCGAGCCGGCCCATTGCGAGTCCTCCTTTCCTTCCTCTTTCTCTCGGTTTTCTCTCCTCCCCCTCCCCCACCCCGAGGGCCCCGACCCTTCGCCCCCTACCCCCCCCCCCTGCCCATCCACCTTCCTTCCTTCCGCCGCTGCTCTTTCGCTTTTACGCGCTCCCGCCTCATACCTACTCGCTCGTAATCCACTTACCAAGATCGCAGTCCACCAGAACGACCACCTAATTCTCCGCCAGTTCCGAGTAATTGAAAGGCTCGGGGCTCCCCGGGCACACTAGTTCGGTGGTTTAATTATTGACGGGCTCTAACGTGCTAGGGCAAAGTTGCCGCCCGCGTCGAGTGGCCCCGCAAACGATGCAGCAACGCTTCCCTCGTTTGTGGCCAACTTTCCTCCCCGTGCATCGATCCTGTTGCCCGTTATGGTCGCTACTTGCGGAGATTTTGGCACGGGGCAAGTATGCCCGGAACGAGAGGCACGGATTCGTTGGTCCCGGGCTACCCTCGATGGGCTTGAATGTTCGGTGTCGATGCCCTGGCGCGATGCCTGCACCGGACACCGATACTTCCACGTAGCAAGCACCGTGATTAATTAATCTCAAGGATGCACAGAATTCTCAGGCCATCTCCCTGCTCCGCTGGCGGCAACCCGCGTCACTCGGATCCATCGATCCTCCCTGTTTTACCGACCGGGAGGGCAACAGTTTCCACGGTCCCCCGTGGATGTCGCTCCTTGACCGTGGCCGACGACGCGCTAACGATGCACCGATGTTTCCGTCTATTAACGCTAACGACCGCCCGAGCTGCAGAATTCGCTCTTCCCGCAATTTCTCCACGTTTAAGTGCAGCCAGATTCACTGCGCAGGAAATTAGAACGGCTTCCCCCCCGATCACGCCTCTGTCTTAGAATCCGAGAGAAGAATCTCTTTGGAACACAGCTGGCTCGCCCGGCGGAGAGCGCATCCCGTACACGCTCATTTGCACAGAATGTGTGACAATTGTAATAAATCGCCGGTCGATATCGATCTCCCCCGTGCGTTACTTACTAGCGCGATCTAGGAATCTCGGCATTCCGCCGGTCGCTTGCCCGGGCCCGGCATCATAAATTCCGCGCAGGGCCCCAATTAACTTTATCGCAATCTGAACAAATTATACAGACCGCTGCCGATGCTAAATTCACCGATGGCGAGCGGGACACGCGGCCAGATAACAGCTGCGGACGGGGGAGGAGAAAACGAGAACGGCGAAATGACAACAGATAACGCGTATTTTTCGCGGGACCCCGCCGACCGTCCTTGCAATTCATTTCCACCGCGGCCCCCGAACGCTTCCCCCCTTTGTCTCCTCGCAATTTCCAGCCCCCATCTTCGGCGGACGGTTCCTTTTCTTCTGGCCTCCCTCAACGAGACGTTCCATTTACCACGAACGCTGTAAAATCGCTCTCCCTGTTTACTGCGTGGGTGTATTACAAAGCCAAGCACTTGGCGCGGGGGAAATAGAATTTCGGGGTGTCTGTATCGATTCGGTGGAGTTTTGTCTCACTTGAGAGAGATCACTAGGGTCATTTCATTGATCTCAGGATCCAAAGTTCGAAGTCCCCGAGAACGTTACTCTCTCTTCGCCCCGTTATAAACCCCCTCTAAACCACTCCGCTCTCAACGACCACCCCCCGCAATCCCGCCGCTTCTTTAAATGCCACCCCAACTGTCCACTTGCGCGCGTTTAACGTCCGTTCGTCCGAGGCTGTTGCCAGCGGCGGGCAGAAGGAGGCTCGCGGATTCGGGACGTTAATGTAATGGCCCGGGGACCAAGTCGACGGCGGACAGCTATGATTAATACCGACAAACAGCGCAGGCATTCGTTCAAACTTTCCACCTATTAATCTTATTATGTCGCGCGCGTGCTAGCGTCCCGGAAGTTTGCTCGACGTTTCGACCGCGAGACTACGGGCCCGGTTAATCGCTAATTTATGTGTATCGCGTCTGTTTGCGCGTCAACAGCCAGCCGTGTGCGCGTCACGCCGCTTAATCTCACCTGCGGAGCAGGTGAAATAAGACGGCGGGGGGTGTGCTGCGCTCGTTCCCACCGCGCTAAGCGAATCCTAGCCCATTTTCGATTGCGAGCAGTTTGCGCGCGTTCATTGTCAACCACGACACGGCAGCGTAATGAGGAGTGCAGCTCTCTGTGCCGAGGGGGAGGAGGAGGAGGAGGAGGAGGGGGGCGGAGACAAGCCTCCACCCCCGTGTATACTAATTTCCACGGTATTCCCGAACCAGCCTCGCGTCGCCTGACAAATTGAAACGCCGGGGATATTTACCATTCGAGGGCGAAACTGCCTCGTTTCGTGCCTTTCCCGCAAATATTGTTCTTTCGCCTCCCGCCGCGTCTCGACGGGGACGTTTTCGAACGCGACTTTAAAGGGACTCTAGCCTGCGATACGAGCAGAGGTGATTCCTGCATTTCTGATACATACGTTATTCGTCGCGTTCGAGAAGTAGCTTTGAAAAGATTCCTAATGTGTTTAAAATTGTCACGTCGTTTATAACGGTTGTGTGGTAAGTGAGAAAGCATTTTCAATGGCCAACGGGTAGGTATATTTAGCGGACCACGCGTGGTTGCAAGCCCGACGTCGCGCCTGTTTATTTATTAAATATTTGCCGACGTTAAGCAGGAGTTCGCTCTCCGACCGAAAACCAGGCCGCAAAGGTGGAAGTTCACCTGCTAGACCCGCGCGAGCGGTCCTCCCGATTTCCGAAAATCAATGTTTACACGACGAGGCAAATGAGACATGCTCTCCCTCGCGTATGCTTTCCAGAGTCGAAACGCGGGATGTTGATATAACGGATGGCTGAACAAGAAAAGCATCCCTCTGCTCTGCTCTTACGTATCCCTGCAACCGTGGCTCGGGAGTTTCGGTACACATGTTAACCAGAAGGGAATTCTCAAACGTCCACTTCTTGACGGATGATTAGACCAATTTCTGCGGTATGGACAGAGGGAACTCTGCTATTACTATCTCATCCACTGTACAATAACGGAAAAGCCAAGAATACTAACCTATCTCGAATCAATGTTCCCTTTCAGCTGGATTGTCAGTGACAACAAAATAAAAGCCACCAAACGGTGATCATCGCGATACATTCTCCCCTCGCATCCCCTAAAATCGAAGAACTGTTCGATGGCACCACGCTCCATTTCGCGACACTTGGGGAAATGCAAATTCCCTATACTCGTAGCCGAACGAATCCGGCGCGGCGTTCGATCAGCGACGCACGTCGAACGTCGAGGCACGCTGCTTGCAGAGAGCCGGCACCCTGGGCCCTCCGCTCTCCCCCCGAATTCGTCTGTGCCGTGTTCCTGGTCGCGTTTACGTAGCCCGCAAAAACGCGGCGCAAACCGTGGCCTCGGTGCGTTGAACTCGGCAGCGGAGTTGCTGGCAGTTCTCTCGCTCTCTCGGGGCCGTTTCAGTATTTGACTGTTGGAGCGGGAGTCCGCGGTGCTCCCTCGTTCGTCGTCCCCGCCGCCATATCGGCCCATATCTCTGTTCGCCCCTCGTATCCCCGTATCGCGGCCTCCTTCTCCGCGCGGTCGCCTCTCGGCGTTGCGCTCCCGGCTGCACTTCGACTCCTGTCGAGACGACAGAACGCCATAAGCAACCAATTTAAATGTAAATTGAAAACCACCGCGGCATACAAATTGTTCGACTCGCCGTCAAAAAATACTGCGAGCAAAGATCAAACGGAAGACAAGACGCGAGAGGGTAGCGCTCGCTCGCTCCCTCGCGCGCCGGGGCCCCCCGATGTAGCCGAGATAGAACGAGAAAAGCGGCCCCGGAGAAACCGCCTCGCTCGCCCCCCTCCCCCCGGATCGTTCTCCGGAGCACGCCACTCTCTCCTTCTCTCCTCCTTCGCTGATAAATTCTTCTTTAAATATTTGCTTTCGCGCGCGTGCACGAAGATCCTCGTAGAGGGGTTCCGGTTAACGCGTGGCTCGCGCCTCTTCCGTAACGCGACGCCGTTTACCCCGACGGGGTAGATACTTTTCCACATTGCAAATGGAATCCCTGTTCGTCGCATGGTCGATCCTTGCTGCCGTCAAGAATTTCCATTTCTTTCTCGGGAGTTTCATAGGCAATGATGATCCTGGCACTGGATGCATTCGTGGAGCAACAATTAGTTCGGTAGATATAGGTCACCGGTAGATCTTGGGAAGACTGTTGCCAGAAGAAGAATGGCTTCGCAGTCTTCATGTTCCTTTAGTTACCGCTTATGAATGAAGTGTGTAGGGAACGCGCTGCGGAGAAATGCGTGCAACGAATTCTTGATGAAGTAGGGTAAAGAGTAGAATGGTTGGCCACTTAATTAAGAGTGTCACATAATTAATGAATTATAAATGTGAATTTAGTAAATGTGAAATGGAAATCAATATAAATAAGTAGGAAAAACCCTTAATAATCTAAAAATAAATAGAGTTTATAAAAAAAATCAAGAATGTATAAAAATATACAAAAAGTGTGCTTGCTACGAAGAAATATAGTTATTGGCATGGTCAAGACAGTAATTGTCCAATCGGTTCGACAGTGATTGGGCGCGATTTGATACATAGTGTAACCTAAAAGAAAATTGGACCTGATTTGGTGATAGAAATGCGATTAAAATTATTCAATGAAAATGGATATATTTTATTTAGTATGTATTTGTCGTGTTTGTTTCTGTTTTTAACAGGGGGCCAATTACTGTTTCACCATTACCATGGTTAAAAAACAGTCACTGGCCGCCCGGCCTATTACTATTATTCCACATTATTCATATGACAGTTGTTGGCCCCCTGTTATTATCATAAAGTTTCAACTTTTATGTATCGATATATATCGAATATGAAAGATTTACAGATCATAAATACATTAAACTATTCGCAAACTTTCAACTGCACTCTTATGGTTTTCTGATTAAATCGCTGTAATTTCCAAGCTTCAAAGACGAGTCATCCTATTTGCTTTTATATACATATAATCACAGTATATAATGAGTGGAGTAATATTGATTACATCCGAAGCAAGAAAGTATAAGGAATATGATTATGTTCATTAAAAAAAAGGCATAACATTGGTATTTCTTTATATTCATTTATTTCTCAAAATAAGGCCAATCACTGTCAGGTGGCCAACCACTGTAGGGGAGACCGGGGCTAGTTGACTAATTTTTTACATTTCTAATTTTTATAAATAGACCATTGGTATTTTGTTGTCTTGCTGCATACCAAAAGTTTACAAATTTCATTAGGTGTACAGGCTTAATTTGAAAATCGTTTTAATTGAGTCTAGGTTGTAGTTTTTATTGTATTTAAATACACCGGCTGCGGGGTTAGTTGACAGATATGATGGGGTTACTTGACTTGACATTTACTTTTCAGTTTTAACCCTTTGCCTGCGAAAGGCGTATATATACGCTGTCACAGTTCCATCAATATATATATGAAAAGCGTACATATGTATAGTACGACCAATAGATTTTTTTTCACTCCTTCACAGTGTTATTTTTTTATTAATTATTTATTTTTTGCCTCGACTGCATCTTGTGCAATTGTTAGTGGTATTCCTATGCTTAGTCAAGTAACCCCGTCCGACATTGTTAACATGTTAAGGCCCCGTACGTACAAAACCTCCACACACCGGATAAAATAAAATACCGTAAGCTATGGTCAATGTATCACGTTTCCACAATATATTCATGAAAAAACATGAAACGGTACTTAGTCGACAAAAATTCGTAAATACTCGAAACAAAAATATTTACTTCCCACCGACCTTTTTAGATTTTTCATTCTCACTGACTCACTGACAGAACAAGCAAGTTTTTGTCACGGCGACACATTAAATTGCAAGCTGGTCATTCATATGCTTCAATATCGCGAATCGCAGCATAATTTATACCATAATACAATAATTAAATGCAATTAGTCAACTAACCTCGTTAGTCAATTATCCCCGGTCTCCCCTGCTGTTTACCCTACGCGTGCGTGGTGCGTTGAAAAATTCAGATGGGAGATTTCAGAGACGTTTTCTGTAGGTGGCACGTGGAATGGATGAGCGACAGAGTATAGATCTGGATGAACGAAAGGGAACAGCCATTCCACAAATGCCAGAATTTTTTAATACAGGAGAAAAGTACAGGATCGAGCGCACTGTCAGGCAGGCTTCCAAGGGGCATCGGAGAGAATGGTCGCGGGTGGAAGCGAAACCGGATCGGTTGATTCGTGGACGGACAATTTCCATGGACTCGGGACCAGCCGCCTCATTGCGAGGAATTAATTTCCCATTCGAAGCGTGGACGAAGACGGGGGAGAGGGTCGACTTACCATAATTTTGGTAGCAGCGGATCGTTCCCTTGACTGGCTGTTGAATATTCCCTCGCTTATTAGAAAGGGTTTCTGTAATCGACGCCAGACACGAGCGAGAGCCCGGCTGCGCTCCGCTGTAGCCGCCAGTCAAATGGATTCCAATTAAAGTAATAACGAATCCGGCGTACAGTTTCGTCGCAAATAATCGTGCGTGGATCGAGAGCCGCGTCGCGCGACGTGTCCCTCCATCGCGCGGTCCTTCCCTCCCCCTGCCCCCGAATCGCCGCGACAGCGGAACGACGAGAGGGAGAGGGTTTGAAAAAAAAAAGGAGAAAAAGTGGCCCCGAACGGTGGACGTCGAATTTAAATCGGTCGAATTAACGAAACGACGAAGCCGGGCTCTCGTTCGCGACGCGACGATAAATTTCTAGGAGAAGAACAGGTCGAACCGCTCTGGTAAACGAGGTGTCCCGCGTGAACCTTCCCGCCAAACTTTTCCATCGCGGTTCCCCCCCCCCCCCCCCACTTACCTTCGCGGATATTCGTCGCAACGATTTTCGATAGCTGGCGCGTATTCGCGGGGGCCGCGGCAATAATTCGAATTACGAGGGGCGCCCGCGAGGGCTGGGCGTAAATTTAAATCTGCGAAACGGCACGTTCGCCCCCGATAGGAGAGTGCTTGTTAGCAGAACGGCGGCCATCAACATAATTAACCCCCCACCGCTAAGTGGAGACGCCAGTGTATCATTATTAGTACATGCGCGGCCGATGTTATGGGCTTCGAATGTGCTTACGAGAATTTAGGGCCGCGTCAGGTGTCCTGATTTAGCCGGCGTTAATGCGAAATATCCAATTAAACGGTAATGGAGCCTTTATCGCAGCTCGGGTGACATCGCCACGCGGAATTCCGCCTCGTCGCGGGAGGTCCATCGTCCGGCCCTTTTCACGCGCCACGCTTTTGTCAAGGGACATCACTTAAAATCGCTTAACATGGGACACCCTGCGCGCGTACGTGTGTGCACACAACGCGTGACCGCGGGCGAACGGGTGCCGCTACTGAAACACCTCCGTGAAATCGCAGAGCTTCGAGGTCCGAGAGGCCTGAACATCGCCTTCCATCCGCATCCGCAGGTTTCTCGCGCGAAACACCCTTCACTAAGGGGAGAGAAGCACCCCCGGGGTTATCGCTAGGCGAATATATATTGCAGCCAATGACCGTCGCCTTTTTATGCATTTTTATGCATTTACTTGCAGTTCGCAACGGATACTCGTGCGTACCTGTTGCTCTGTCGGAAGGCCTGGACATCCGATTGAACACGGCCGCCAGGGCGGTCCGTTACGGGGTGAACGGCGTGGAAGTGTGGGCCGCACCCTCTCGCAGCCCCCACACAAATCACACGGTGTACAAGGCGGACGCGGTGTTGGTCACGCTGCCCCTCGGAGTCCTCAAGGCTTCTGCCCCGCCGTCCGCGGTCGCCTTCAACCCGCCGCTTCCGGACTGGAAGTCCCAGGCTATCCAGAGGCTGGGCTTCGGCAATTTAAATAAGGTAAGACCCCCCCTCGTCCGAACGGGGGCCCTGGCAAGTCCTCCCCCCTCCCCCCCCCCCCCACCAGCGTCCTGCTCTGGCCGGGGCCCCGCTGATTTATGCGACCAGCGAAAACGACGATCGAACTTGTCCACCGGCCCGGAATGAGATATATTGTGATCAGGCGGTCCCTTTCGTCGCGGGGACCGGTGACGTGGCTCGTGTCGCTTCTTACGCCACGAGACACGTCCCCTTTTACGGGCCTGCCGAGCGCGCACCGCTTTTACGAGCGAGAAATTAAAGGCTCATCGCGCCGGGGAAATGGGCAACGGCTGTCAGGATTCCGCGCACGATAGCCGGCCCGACGGAATAAATGGAGGGTAATTTGGATGAATCGAGGGGGAGGGAGACGCGGTACCGTTCCACCGATTCCGGCAGATCTGTCTTCTGGGACGAGTTTTGGTCCCGCGGCGCGGCCTGGTCTCGTTGGACTTGGGACGGTCGATAGATGATCGCGAGGGGACTTGCCCTTGCGCCACCAATTCCTAAGCAGCAGAGTTCCTTTAAATTACGAATCTTGATTAGAACGCTAGCTCCCAAAGAAGTCCACCTGACACCTCAGAGTCCGCTCTACTAAATTACAGCCTCTTAAAATCCGAATCCTAAAGAGAACCAGAACACGCTATTTCCATCATGTAAGGGGGAAAGCCACTGTGACAGTCGAAAATACAGGCTATTTTCAAGACATTTTTTTTACAATGAAATGTAATTTTCTACGAAAAATCTTTATTACCAACTGAAAATACATATACTTAACTAATATTTTCTGCTCCCAGATTGAAAAAAATTTCGGTAGTATGGCTACAACATACGATAACGTTAGGCGCTGCAAAAAAAAATTATAAAACGGACGCTCGTGTAACTTCCCAACATTCGCTCCGGATTGAAAAATTCAAACGGTTTCTTAAATTATATTTCAATAGCTTCAGTTGCACGTACGGATTTAAAAAATATTAATTTTTGAAGAAATGGCGAACTTAAGAAGAAATCTGGAACAAAAAGTATAAAAAATCAACATGTTTTTTCAATGTTACGATTAAATGAATTATTCAATCAAAAAACTGGTATGTGTAACTGAAGATAATTGTCTACGAATATTCCCTGAAAATTTCAAGTGAATCCAATAAAATTTAACTGAGTTATTAAAGCGCCCGTTTTGAAAAATGCCGTTTCGAGATACTCGCGTTTAAAGTTTCGACAGAAGTTATTTTCTGCGGCACAAAGATCGCAGCTGTGTACGGTCTTGTCGTGCCCAGTGATTCTCTACCTAGTTCTAAACAATATATAAGCTCATAATCCCTCTTATTAGATACATTTGGATTTTTAGACATCAATTTTCCGGGCGATTGACCCCAAGTTACGTATGTGTGCACTCGATTGTGAGCGCTGCGCAACCTATACAAAACCTGCCGTAGCTCCCAGAATTTTTCGATATTCACTTTGAAACTGTGCAGGTATAATCTTGAGACACCAAGCATTAAGAAAATGCAAAAAAAATCTGAAAAAAAATTTCACAGTGGCTTCCCCCGTTAAACGCCAGAAATCTCGTTACACCCCAGAGCTCACCCTCTGCTACCGCGACTTTGAAAACTTGCAATCTCAAAGAGAGGCCACTTCATATTACCTCGTTCCCGCCGCCGTTAAAGCAGGAAGCTTTTCCTATACTCGATCCTCAAGTTCGTGGAGATTAAAACACAGGCATCCACGAACTTGCGATCAAATAGCGAATATGTGAGATTCGGAGGGGGATTGAAGTAAACGCTACTAAATTCGTCGCACGTCAGGTGGTGCTGTGCTTCGAGCGGATCTTCTGGGACCCAACCGCCAATCTGTTCGGCCACGTGGGAAGCACGACCGCGTCTCGCGGCGAGCTTTTCTTGTTCTGGAACTTGTACAAGGCACCAGTGCTGTTGGCGTTGGTGGCCGGCGAGGCGGCCTGCGTAATGGAGAACGTCAGCGACGACGTTATCGTCGGCCGTTGTATCGCCGTCCTCAAGGTAAACCGTGAAACCAGCGTTTTCCTCTTCTGCTCCGCGATGCCGCGTGGGAGTGGCTCGAGCTTTTCATCGCTGGACGGTTTTTCAGGGCATCTTCGGGAACCAAGTGGTCCCTCAGCCTCGCGAGAGCGTGGTGACGAGATGGAGGGCGGATCCCTGGGCACGAGGATCCTACAGTTTCGTCGCGGTCGGCAGTTCCGGCAGCGATTACGATCTCTTGGCAGCGCCGGTCGCGCCCCCGCCCACCCCCGGCGCACCACCCCCGCCGCCGAGAGTCTTTTTCGCAGGTAAATATTTGCCCCTCGCTGTATTTCGAGCGGCCACTTATTTTCGCGGCTTGGCTCCGCTTTCCACTGGCAACGAGGCCGCAGCTTTTATGGTCACTTCTGCTCGGGATGGCTGCGCCCCTCTGCGCTCTACTTTCGCCTCGGTTGCGATCCTGATACTCTCGAGGGCGGCAGAGACTCGGGAATTTTTCGCGGCGAGTGTCGTTACACGACTCTCCTGGAACCGTATCAATCACTAGCATTGCCTACGTTTCATAAGCTGAGCACGATGGTCCTCGGGGAAGGAAGCTTGCACGCCCCTAGTGCATGTCTGCCCGAATGCAGCTGCAGCGGTGTGCAGAAACGTTCGATTTTGTGCTTCCAGGCGAGCACACCATTCGGAATTACCCGGCCACCGTCCACGGCGCCTTTCTCAGCGGCCTGCGCGAGGGTGGACGCATCGCGGACCAGCTATGTGGAAGCCCCTACGCGCCGCCGACGATGCCCACTTCCGGCGCACCGTCCACGGGGGTCCCTTCGGCCACCACCGGCACCAGCTCCACGCCTTAACATCCTCGCGAGCAGCGCAACGTTCTCGATCGATACCGTGCGTCATTTTCGCCCCGACGATGGAGGGAAGCGACAGCCGTGCCTGGAGAACCAACCCCCTTGCTGGACTCCTCGTGAACCCCCCTCCGAGTTACGATTTTAACCACCGACGTTGATTTTAGTTTTAAGCTAGTATGTATTCCGGACGCGATTTAGATAGGGAAATCTGTCTGGCAGTAAACCACGCACCTGATTCTCGTTCGACGTTGCCCAAGGCCGTTCGTTCGGTTCACCGTGGCTCTCGAGTGCACGGGCCTTCGTCGAGTTCGCCAGTGAAGCAGAATAACCGGGAAAAGAACGGAACCGTTTGTTCGACGTGGGAGAAACAAGTATTTACATGGGAGACTGGTAAAAAATTCGAGGACCGTGGCAGGGTTATCCTCAACGGATCGTGTTAGAAGAGAGTCGTGCCTTGCTACGTTGGATCGCATCATTCTTTTAGTTTGTATCATAGGATATCACACACGTTCAGTTCGTATCCATTCATTGTACTATTAGCGTACCTTATTGTATGAAATAATCCACATCTGCTCGCTTGGAAAACAGTACATGCTCCACCAACCACTTTCCCCAAGCTTCCTGGCCTACGTCCCATGCCATTCCGTGTTCTGATCGGCGCCACCTTCCACCACCATTCAGAGAAACCATGAACGAAGGTGTCTCCGCCGTGGTTGCTTCACAGAGTCGACTTTTCGAGCGATCCACTTCGAACAACACAAGCCTGGAGAATACTCTACGAGACGGAAGATGAACCACGGAGAAACACCTTCGTTCAAGGACAATTGCATTCAACAGTGACCATTCCAGGAAGTGTGGAGATCACCTCCTACATCCCCCCGTTAGCGTTCGTGTCCCCCAACTGGAATCGACGCGGGGAGAATAGATAGAGTCGGACGCACACGTATCTCTGAAGATGCTTTGTAAAAACCCATGCCACGTCGCATCCAACCGAGAGCAACTTACAGCGTACAAGTCAATCGATCGATCGATCGCGGGAGCTCCGTATTGCGCGCTGACACCGTACCGCATAGCTGTCGGCGATGCGCCGAGCGCACGTAAGAATGTATAATAAGTATGATTTGTATATGAGCAAGCGTATGTACTGCGATTAAAGGTCTGAGAGTTGTTACGAAATGCAAGGGGATCGCGTGGATCTTTGTCTTTCACTGCATAGGTCCCAGCCTCCCAGCGGCTTCCATTAATCTCCCTCGTGGCTGAGCGCGCGGAGCTTTCCTGCGACAGTGGGTTGCAGCGGATCGCGGGAGCACCGTGGTGCTCGCGATCGTTTGGACCCGGCTCGACTACGAGCCCCGGCGCGATCGAGGGGCCATTGTCAGAACGCCGCGGATCCATGGCATCATCGTCGCCCTCGAGACGTTCTCTCCGTTGTCCGAGGAACACTCGGGGGTAAGTTAAGCTGCGCAATAAGAACTGTCAATGTCTCAAGAGAGGATTCCTGGCGACTGTTCGCAGCAGAACTAGGCGACGTTCGTGCCCACTCGTCGCACTCGCGAGGCAGCTCGGGTGTTGCGAGACGGTTCGCCTCTGGGCCGGGACAAAAAGGTCCTCTTCTGCTCTTTCACCGGTCGTCGCACCTTTTCCCCTCGATATTTCTCTTTCCGTTGACTGCGCCGCATACACCGGCGACGGCCGGATTTTCTCCGTGGGACGCGCCGTTTAAAGAAGACGTCGCGCGGCGCCTTTTAACGAAATAGGTCACGCGTTTTCCTTGAATCTCTACGAGTAGCTGCTTCAGGGAGTTCGATCACGGCTACAGAAAGAAACGCCCGGCGTTCAACCACGTTTCCTGACGATATTCCCATTCACCGCCGCCGCTGTATCTCTCCAGTCGTCGCCCCGTTGCCGAGGGCGGCTCGGTCAGCCGCAGATTTCTCGTTGGACGATTTTATGCGAGTGGGGTCTGCGTTCCCGCGAGAACCCCACACTAACAAAAATTAAGCGCACAAATACTCTCGTTAGGAGTACTTACAGGCTTCAGCTCGTGGCCTCTCGCCTGGGGGAACCACCTCGTTGATCATGGTATCCCCCGCGCCAGGTTAGTATGAAGCAGCCTGGATTTCCAGCCCAGCCATTAGTCCTTTCGGTGGCAGTTTCACCTTCGAGAAACTCGGAGAATCCAGACTCCATCCATCGGATAATAGAGGGAACTATCGCGATAGTTGAACGACGAGTCGCCGATTGATCGTTCAATTCGCTCGCTAAGCGGCCGACTTCTCTCGCAACTGCCGCACACGGCTTCGCTCGGGCGGCTGAATTTCTGTTCGCGAAACGCGAAGACAGGGAGACTCGGGCGTACTTTCTGAGAATTGTAGGAGGGGATGGGATGGACCCGGTGTTGAAAATTCCTGATCGGGAGATCTGACGTCGAGGAGGCCGAGGTTTTTGCGAAAGAATCACTGCCCATTGAACGAAATGGGAGACGGCGAGGGGAATCGGGGAAGGAAGCTCTTCACATCTCTGTGTGCCTCGAAACGGTGTCTGCCTTTGCAGAGGGGTGGGGACCGGGGTTGGAGGATAATTTTCGACTGGGACGCGTGCAATCGCTTCGTCTTCCGGCTCCGCGAAATTTCCTGCCTAAATCGGGGATATTGTGAGCTTGATTACTTCGATATAGATATTGCGTTACAGCCGTGCCCGGGGGGCGTGTAATCGAACTACGCCGAGTCTCGTAAACTCGATGAACTTGAAAGACGAGCCATCTCGTCGAAGTCCCGAAGTTCTAGCCGCCCGCGCAATGTTAGCACTTTGCCGTCGAGTTACCCCTTGCTCTTGCCTCTGATCCTCACGATTTCGGCAGGTTTCTGCTGGGTATAATTACTTTCCTGACGCGGAAACGTGCCTCGGGTGTTTCGGCTTTCCCGTTTCTTGCATTGCAATAATACTTCGGACCCCCGTGTTTCGTTACACCCTCGTTGAAATCGAGGATAACAGTTTAAAACTATCCCCGACCGGTTTTTTCATAGCAGCGTGTGATCTAATAATGCCGTCGAGTGGCGGCGCGATTTTAAGCCTTTCAAAAACCCCCCAATTACGCGGAGGTTCGTGACCAATCCAGAAAACTGCCCCGGAAATCCATTAATTTACACCGACGATCCAATTACGATACCAGCGACGGTCCTTTCAAGCACAATTCACCGCCTTGAAGCGCATCCTGGCGCGCGCCAGTCACGTTCCACGGCATTGAGCAACATGCAAGTGTATAATACATTCGATTCGCTGCTGACTACCACCGCTGCGTTACTGAGAATGTCCTGACATCGCGGCGCCAGTGTGCGATGTCGCCCGTTACGCTGGCACCAAAAATTATCATTACATCGTGCAATATGGAGTGGTGTTTGTTAGCCAGTCCAACAGGAGCGTAACTAGACAGCCGGCGTAAATCATCCCCGACTCCACCCAGCCGCCCCCTCGCTCAAATATTAATTCAATAGGGCCGCGGATCGTCATAGTAACCGTAAACAGCTATTCAAAGCTAGACTCGGCCAAGACCACGAGGTTATCAACCCTTCCGCGGCGCGTTTCCAACAGACATGAGTCTGCCTCTGTGGACCACGAGGGAGGACGAGCAGCTGTGGAAAACTTGGGAGTTTACCAAGCATACTGACAGGAGGATCAGGAGGAAGAGAGTCTGGCAGCGTGTTCAGCAAGGTACTGACGAGGATGCCGTGCGTTTGTAACACGGCGTTGTGTAAGTGGTGGTTACGTTTAGGTGAAGGCCTTTCGGGATTTCATCCGGGTTGTCTAATTAACTACTGGCCACCGGAATCTTGCGATGTCTGATAAATGCCTTTATGCAGTTTCGATTGCATATTTGCTGCCATCAGATTTCACGCAAAGTCGCGTCGCAAGATTATTTATTGAGACTGACAGCTGGTCATCTTCAGGAAGGGCAGCCTACGAGGAGACAGTGAACGTGCGTCGAGAAAAGCTGCGAGAGGTGTTGCTGCGAGAGGAGATGAGCCTAACTCGCGAGGTGGTGGAACAGGCCCAGCGCGGTGATGATGCTAGAATGGACGAGATGCGTGAAAGAAACGAGGACCTGCGAAGGCAACAGGAGGAGCAGCGTCTGGAGGTGGTGGCCGCGAAGAGGATGCAGCAGTACCTGGCTCAGTGTCCAGATATACGAGCGAAGCTAGTGAAGAAGTCATTGGTGGAGGCGAAGCTGGGCAATCTAGCTCAGATGGCGGATAACGAAGCAATAAGGCGAGGGGAGAAGGCGCTGGATAAATTATGGCAGGAGGTGATGTCCAAGGAACTGGAGGCTGAGGATGAAAAGGAGAGGGAGAAGGAGAGAAAGCGTTGCCTACTTCGGCAGGAGGCGATAGCGGGTCTAGCGATGCAGATGGCGGAGAAGTTAGCCCTCGAGGAGCAAAAGAAGGAGGAGCTGAGGGAGGATAGGGAAGCCTTGGCGCGTCTTTGGGAGACGGTGCGCCAGGAGGAGCTGAAGAACCTGGAGAAGGAGCGAGAGAACAGGAAGAATCTGAAGAAGGACCTGCAGGAGCAAGTGCTGAATGCCAATAGGCGATTGGCCGAGCAAGCTCAGAAGGAAATAGAAATGGACAGGTTGCGACAGATCATTGCTGCGGATGAACTGGCCAAGGAGGAGAGCAACATCAGAGAGACTAGCGTAGCGTTGCGCCAGGAGCTTCTGGCCTACTTGCAGTACCTGGAGAACATCAGGAAAGAGGAGGCTAGAAGAGAGCTGGAGGTGGACCGCATAGTGGAGCAGTCGCTGAAGGACGCCAATGCCAGACGCGACCTCGCGAGGCAGAAAGCCAGGGAGGTCAGGCAAAGCGGTCTTCAGGCGGTTATCCGAGGTCGCGAGGAGCAGCTGAGGATCAAGTGTGAGAAGGAAAAAGAAGAGCTTGAACAACGTAGACTAGAAAACGTGGCCTTCGACAGGGAGATGGAGCTGGAGGTCAAGCTGGCTGCTTTAGCCAAGGAGGAGGCGAGGAACAGGATGCTGTGTTACAGGAAAGAGCTGGAGGATCAGCGGAAGCGCGCGGACGAGCTGCGCCAACGGGAGGCTGAAGAAAGTAAGAAACTGCAACTCGAGGAATGGAAACAACAGGAAGAGTACAAAAGACTCACTGAAAAATTGCTGGAGGCTTCTGAGGACATTACCCCACATCCCTTTAAGATTTTACTGAGAGAGTGTGCTGCTCGATACGCAGCTGAGAAGGAGGGCCACTGTTATTGCCCACCCCCCGTAAGCGTGGAATAGTTTGGTGGTCTGTGGTTTCGGAGGTAATAGGGGCCAGGGGCAATTTTGCTTTTATTAGACTTTTCTAAGGTTTTGTGGAATTAAATGCAGAAATGTAATTTCGAATAGCACAACACTTTAAAGTGGCCGAAAACTGAGTCTTCATTTAATACTCGTTTGAAAAAGATCTGTGATCCACAGCGGTGATCTATAGCGCAGATGGTACACCCTGCGCTATCTGTGCTCGAAGACTGAAGTTTCGTCCACTTCTCCCGCCGATAACGTTGGTCCCTGTGCAGTTATCGATCCGCACCATGGTACACTGTGTTGCAAGAGAATATTCGTCACAATACAAAGCCGCGGTACTGTGGTTTTTCCAAAAATTGTTCCGAGTGCACTCGAAATAACCGCACCGCTGGGCAAGATTTATTAACGCTGCAATCCCGATGACACATATACCTTCTTGACACGCTGTTTAAAATTCATTTCGGTTGGGGGAAGCTCTCGAAACGAAATATGAAAAATAAACACAAACAGTTTCGCGCATTGATTTACCGCTTGAAATTCGTTGTAAATTTTATTGAATTATTACTACGACGAGGTAGAATCGCGTGCGAATAATTTCGTCATCGGAACGCGGGTTGTTCGCGAAGCTCCGCAATCGTTCTCGCGATTTGCATTAAAATAATCACGAAAATAATCAAAAGTATTCTCTATTTCACTTGAGAGTCGTCAGATTTTTCGTGCTCTATTTCATGCGCGTTTACAACACGGCGCTACACTCGAGTCTCCCGCACCCTCCGCGCGCAATCCCTTTGAAATTCACGGCGGATCAGTCCGACGTGGAAATTGACAGTCGGACTGGATCGAATAACATAACTTGCCCGCCGGGAATGGAGGCCGTAAATTACATCCTCCCGTTCGATTATTGAAAAACACGCGACGGAAAGGAATTTATTAGCGCGCGCCCGAAATGATTAAACCTTTCAACGCGTTTGATTTAGCAGTGAAAGGGCTAGAATAAAAAATACCATCCAGCTCGAGCCGCAGCGCGTTCCACGATTCCACTCCATGTGCCGTAGCTGCAAAAGCATAGCAGCGTTCTCAGCGAGGAGGAAGAAATTGAAGGTAGTTGGGGTTGCGGGGTGTGCAGAGGGGTGCTTCGAAGTCAAATCCGTTTAACGGAGAATTTGAAGTATGAATACGGATCAGAGTTTGCAGCGCGGCGCGATATAGTCGTGGGTGTTGCCACGGAATTCCTATATCCGCGGTACTCCCTGTCTCGCGCGATTATGCTTGTCTGTTCCTCGGCGAAAGGGTGATGTGCGTACGCGAGGCACGTTTACCTCGCGCCCCCAGCCGCGATTCACCCAGTCACGGTTATCTTTATAACGATGGAAAAACTTTACCGCCCCACCCTCCACTTTCGTTAGGCCGAGACGATCCCTTTTATCGCCCACCACTTCCACCCCCCCCTCGCCCTTCCTTCCTTTCTCATCCCCTGTCCTTCCTTTTTCTTCCTTCCAAGTCTCCGCCCTCTTTTCATCTATCCCCTCCCCCTCTAGCGGGCTGCTCGCAGCAAGGTACACTGATTAATCGATTACTACGGCGTGACTAGTTGCCGAGGGTGTACCTTGAATTCGAAAGGAATGATTCCGCTCGCGTGGCATCGGAGCCTTGTCTAACGGATGGTCATCCTGCTCGGCCGCGTCTCGCTCAAGGTTTCCTCGGTACAGAAGACGCGACAGCGACAAACGTGGCTGGAAGAATGCCGGGTATTAAATCTCGTTCGCCCGGAAAAGGACAACGCGAATCGATCGGTGCCCCCCCCCCCCCCCCCCCCCGATCATTATCGGCTGCCTCGATCTGATGGCTGCGCCCCTAACGAGCCACTCGATGCGAAAGGGATTAAACGGGGGGGCCAAGCGTTTCGAAGGGATTCGATTCAAAGCTATCGCGTCACGAGCGTGTGTGCATCCGTCGGCGTGCTGGTGATTGATCGAACGACGACGAGGCATTGCGGTTTGTCTCGGGGTCCCGTGGTTCGTCCCGGAGGTTAGGGGTTGCAGTTGTCGCGGCCTGCGATCGCTTTGAGCCCGCGAGCGGCCTCGTCGGTGGCCCGGAGGACCGAGCCGCGTCCTTTTTCTCTTTCTGCTCGCCGGGGAATCGTCTCGCTCGGCTGCCTCGAGGCAGCTGCACCTGCACGCGTATGCACTTCTCAGCCCAGACACTGTCCTCGGGGGCGAGGAGGAGGAGGAGGAGGAGGAGGAGGAGGAGGTTGGGGTGGAGACGAGTCTGCGACGAGGACAAAGGGGAATAAAGGGGAGGTTAACGGCTGAACGGGCGTGGATGGGGGAAATGAAAGAAACAGAACTGTAATAAGAGACAGGGCGGGCAGGGAGCGGAAAGGGTGGAACGCAGCGTGTGTGGTAAAAGAGGTGGCGAAGATCGAAGAGACGGAGCTCGATTGAGGATGCGACGAGGAGGTGAAACGAATGAGAGGTTCCGGGCGAAAACAGAGAGAGGTGCAAAGGGCTAACGAGGGGGGGAGGGGGGAGGTCGGACGAGAGAAAGAAAGAAAGAAGCACCCGCGTAAAGGAAGGGGTAAAGACCGAGGCGGCGAGGAAGCAGCGGAAGAAGAGAAAGATGGGGGAGGGATTGCGGACTAGCAGGAGCGAATGGACTTTGCCTCTGGGGATGTTCTTTTGACAGTCATGTCGCTGTCGTCTCCTAAGGTCCCCCGGCGGCGTTGCATTAATCTTCTTCTTCCGACCCCGCCTTATTGAAAATTCTACAGAGCGCTTCACAGTTTTTGCCACCGACCCGCCCTTTGTACCCCGCCCGCCCTCCACGCACACCCCCGCCGCTCCGTCGGGACGCGCGCCACCTACGAATCCACCTGCGAGAGCCGATCGTCGCGGCTTCCGTCTCGTTCCGTTTCGTTCCGGTGCATGTCCCTTCGGGCGGTGGTATCCGAGCGAATGGGTGGCGAGCATTCGAAGAAGAAATTTAGAGCCGACGGTGTTTCGAAGCGAGCCTCGGTATCCGAGGATCGAGACCGTAAAGTGGGGGTTGAAACGAGCCCGCCCGTGCAAAGAGGATGAGGGCAGAATTTTTATTAGATACCGTTTGCTTATTTCCTGCTTTATCGCTGATCAACTCGAACGGAACGGCAGCATTCGTATCGCGTTTGCACAGCGATTTTCCGCCAAAAATTCCCACCGATTAAATCCCCCGAAACAACCCTTGACGGGCTTGAATCGCGAGGTGGAGTCGGTCAATGTTGACGTTTACTCTCTCGGAACACGGCTTCAGGGCAGAATGGGCGAATTAAAAATAGCAAACAAACGGAAAACAAGTCGGCCGTGAAGAGAGGGGTGGCTCGGCAACGCTGGGTAAGCCCGAAACCCGCGATGGGGATGTTAATTAAGGGTGTGTAATGCTCGACACCGTGATAATAGACCGCGGTGGTTGACATTTTTCCTCTTACAGTTGTTAAAGCCGTCGACAAGGCACATAGCTGCGAACAAAGCTCGGGGCGAAGTCAACGACCAAACCGGCAGGAAAAACAGTGTCGAGAGAGGGAACGGCTGCAACGCTCGCGACGACCCTCGTCTTTAAGCTTCTGCCTATGACGGGTTTACAATTGCCGATGGAATTTTCTATTAATAACCGTAATAGACAGCCCTCCAATAATCGTTCCGCTAAAAACTATGTGTACAGCAGAGGGTGGTCTTTTCTTCCAGGGAGCGATTCCCGCGACTCGCTGATTGCCGAGCGCGTATTTATTTATGGAGATCTGGACGGAGTTGAGGGTGCATTAGCGCGAGGAACTCGGCGTGCCCCGGCTACTTGGAATTATTCCGCAGGCGTGAAATCGCCGCGGCAGCGTTCATATTCGAGGGCAAGCGGTGCATCGTGACGCGCGCGGAATCCTCGGCGATGCCAGCACGCCTCGTCGAATTAGAAGCGGAGATTGCGAGGTACGCGGGAAACTCCGTGTCACGGCTGCTTCGCTAACGATCGTTATCGTAATAACTTGCCTTCGGGCGGGCGACTTTTTCCGCGGTTAATTAATCGATCGACGGAAGTGGCACACTTGGAAACGACGCGCGACAGCGTTTCCTTTTTAACGGGAGGTAATTACGCGCTGATCGCGACGCCGAGGCACGTTGTCGCTGCACCTGAAGTTGACTGAAATTAAAATGTTCCAGCATTTATATCGCGATACGTTTGTCATCGACTTAACTTTGATCGAAACGGGAATTTGCAGTTCCATAAACGAGACTCTCGCGGGGGTGGCGGTATCGATAAAGTGTCAGTTTAAGGGAGAAATCGCCAGCCGTCCGGGTTTGTTTCTGGAAATTAGCTTTCCTCTTCGAGAGGTCGTGGTTCCCTGCTTGCTTCGCGTTTCTGGGTTATCTTCGTTTTCCTGAAATTCTCTTGCGTTTCGCTGTCCCACCGAGCAGCACGATTCGAAGAAATTCTCGTGGGATTTTCGAGCCGGGGGGAAAGCTTGTTCGCTTCCCTGGGAAATGTTTCATTTCGAAGTAGAAGAAAGGGAGGGACGGGGGGCACGCTGATAGCGTTGTCAAACAACCGTATTGCAACCGAAATGTTTGACCAGAAAATCCTAGGGCAGCCGTGCACCTTAAGGGTTGATTTACATCGCTGGCCATCTGCAGGTTGGTCAGATTTTTCGCGCTGCGACCGGACCGCTGGTGTAAATCAAGCCGAAAAGCGTTCGCCGTGACAAATGTCACTTGTAGTTCGCTTCGTGGTGGAGATTCAACTCGAGGTATTTATCAGAGGACGCGAAGCGAAAAAATGATAGCGTCAAGAGCACGAACAGTGCTCGAATCTACAAAAACGAATTAAGGGGGCAGACCACTGTAAAAAATCGGAAAAATCGATTTTTTATATATATTTTCGGAAAGACATACGTTTCAAGAATGCTCTCTCCAAATTTTATGTAGAAGTTCATAAAATGGGCGAAGATATATTATTTTCCATGAAGCGGTGCCAAGACGCGACTGAACCAAGCGGAACTTTGATCGCGTTTTTCTCAGAATGACAATTTTCTATTTATCATATAACTTATAAATTAAAAGATGCCTCTAGCTTGTCTTACTTAGCAGTCAATACTAGCTAAATTGGGGATGATGACGCTAGAAACATGTAGAATTATTTCGGGTCTGTTATTTATTATAGACTGTTCCGGTATTCTTCAACATATTCAACCCCCCTCCCATAAACATGACTCATGTATGAAAGAAGCTAATTCCCTTTAATTCACGAAAAAAGTTCTCACGCAAAGATTGTGAAATCAACTTTGCTAATTCCAATTGTAATCTCGTTCTCCGTTCGAACACTGATTCCTCTGTCACTTTTTATACTTGACATTCCTTTTTTGGCCACAAATCAATTCAGTGCTGAGATTTTCAGCTTCGGTTTCTTCACCTTCGACTAAACTCCTGGTCAGTGAACGACCAATTAGATGCTATAATGTGGCACTCGTCGACCAGTTGAATGCTATCATTTGGCAGTTATGTGGAACATAACTTTAACTGGAAGATAACTGAAGGTGAAGAAATCAGCCGTAAGTCAGTAGGTGCATCTCTGGTAGCAAAATTATAAAACTTCTTAGAAAAAAAGCAGAGAAAAATGGATAAGTATTCACATAAAGAGAGCCGATCAATCGGCCTTTTTTGCCGATTAGTCGCCGACTACAAAACTGGCCGGATAGTCGGCTTCACCGACTAGTCAGCCACTAGTCGGTACATCTCTATTATTTTATAACGGTCTTCATCCTCAAAGCAGTTCATCTTCATACATGATACGTGATGCCCCTGCTGGAACTGCCAGTTGTGAAATCGGAATAGTCTGAAGATGATATTGGAAGATTTTGGCGTTCAACAAAGTTGCTAACCGGAATTTGACTGCCCGCGAAATCTCAACAAAGTTGCAAACCGAGTTTTTTCTTGCGAACAGGCCATTTTCATTTCCAATATTGTTGCAAAAATTTTTACCCTTGCAACTTTGTTACATTTTCGCGGGGCGTCCAAATAGCTTACCTAAATACTTACCATGTTTTTCGTGATCATAAGGCGATTGGTTCTTAAGACTAGAGCAATGTAGAAATAATGTGACGTGATGTGTTGAAGTCCATAATGTTTGAAAGTAGGAAATGGCACGTTTAAAACAGTGCGTTAATGTAAAGATTTTTAAAAACAGCGCAGTGTGGAAGGATCGTTTAGGTGTTCTTTTTATTATGTCTCATATATGACTTGAAATCGGAAGGAACAAGTAGTGGAAGGAAGGCTCGTTAAATAATAATAGTCTTTTATCACTTAACTACATTTTATTGAAATAAGTGAAATGCGATACAATCAAATCTTACAAATGCGTTCGTAATGTAGTAGATGCATGTGGTATGTACTTCATAATTCAGGTAGATCCGAAATGTAGCAAGTGATCCCGTTTAACGCCTTTTCTTCCCCCAAACCCATGTTTCGGGCCAGATTGTGTCGGTATACAGCGCGCGGCATTACTCGCGTCTACCCCTGTAACATTTTTTCAACGTCGATTTTACGCATTAAAGTAAAGAAGAATGTAAACTATTGTAAATAAGAAAGGGAGGGAAGTTGTACCGTAGAATTGAAACTGCCCGCTTGTTTCGCAAATTTCATCGTTTTCCACAACGTTTTTCACCCGTGTAACTCCTTGCATTCTGTGCTCCTGATCCCGAAGCAAAAAGTATCAAAAGTTCACAATCAAAGTTGGTGGCCCATTAATTAAACGATCTCCTCTTCTTTCTGTGTTTCTGTTAACTCCAGCGTGTTTCCTGATCCGAACAATCTCGGCGTTTTAGTTTACAGATGAGAATACCTATGACAGACTCGAAAGAGCTTGTGGCATTTCCAGATTGAATCCGTAAGTTTTGTAATTCGTAATTTCAGATACGAAACTTCTGGGTTTATACAAATGGCAATTCCTGATAGAAACTGATAAATTTTGGACCTGAAAAATCCTGTTTCATCCATTGATCTGGATATCCGCATTGAATTGGATTCATTTTTGAACTGCCAAAAATCACTGTTTGAAAATTCAGGTAGTACCGCAATGAACCAGATAGATCCAATTCAAAATTCAATGCGGTTCTAACTGGCAGTTCCAGCAGGGTGGTGCATCAGCATAGAAATGTATTGACAACGACAAAATTAATCAAACTATTTTTTTCAGTGGTCCGCCATTTTTGATTGTCATGTAATAGACGTGGGCTTCTAGTTTCTGAATATTTTTGTCATTTTTTATTCAGATTAACCATATGGCTAAGGCATTGTCAACGCTGCATGCATGATTTTGCCGCAGCGTAAATTTTGACGAAGAGTAGGGGAGACCGGGGATAGTTGACTAACGAGATTAGTTGACTAATTCCATTTAATTATTGTATTATGGAACAAATTATGCTGCGATTCGCGATATTGAAGCATATGAATGACCAGCTTGCCATTTAATGTGTTGCCGTGACAAAAACTTGCTTGTTCTGTCAGTGAGAATGAAAAATCTAAAAAGGTCGGCGGGAAGTCAATATTTTTGTTTCGAGTATTTATGAATTTTTGTCCACTAAGTACTGCTTGATGTTTTTTCATGAATATTTTGTGGAAACGTGATACATTGACTATAATTTACGGTATTTTATTTTATCCGGTGCGTGGAGGTTTTGTATGTACGGCTCTTTACATGTCAACAATGTCAGACGGGGTTACTTGACTAAGCATCGGAATACCATTAATAATTGCATTTTTTATCCTCAAGATGCAGTCGAGGCAAAGAGTTTAGCTGCTCAAGTCCAGTTCCCCCACCACAAATCCTCCCAAACTCACCCCTACCAGTTTTACACCCTATCCTCCCTTCAAACTCTCACGCCTTCCAAATAGACCATACGAAACAATTACAAAATAATTACAGTATTTAACACCATGATAATTAATAAAAAAATAACACTGTGAAGGAATGAAAAAAAATTTTAAAAATTGATTGGTCGTAATATATACATGTACGCGTTTCGTATACTATATTGATGGAATTGGCAGCGTATATGTACGCTTTTCATATATATTGATGGAAATCTGACAGCGTATATATACGCCTTTCGCAGGCAAAGGGTTAAAACTGAAAAGTAAATGTCAAGTCGAGTAACCCCATTATATCTGTCAACTAACCCCGCAGCCGGGGTATTTAAATACAATAAAAACTGCAACCTAGACTCAATTAAAACGATTTTCAAAATTAAGCCTGTATAGCTAATGAAATTTGTAAACTTTTGGTATGCAGCAAGTCAACAAAATACCAATGGTCTATTTATAAAAATTAGAAATGTAAAAAATTAGTCAACTAGCCCCGGTCTCCCCTATACCGGAACCGGATTTATGAATTTGATTGAAAAAATTGTTTTCTTAACCTTTAATATGTACATATTAACTATACTAAGCTATACATTGATGTACTTGCGGTCTTTGGTTGAAAAAAAATCCCGAAAACATCCTTACTTTTCAGACCATAACACTGGTCTGCCCCCTTAAATCTCTGGAAAAACGAAGTTCAAAGGTTTGAGACCGCAGCATTATCTTCGAGGGCAATTGACGAGGAATTTCGTTCCTCAGACTCCAAAAATCAAATACCAAGCCATCTGTCTTCGACTCCACTCTCCCACCAGACTCCCCCAATTTCTCTCCCCGTAGAATTCAAACTTCCAAGAAACAAAATTCAAATTTCCCAAGAAGACATCGCGATATCAGCGTCCCCATCATTTTCCCAAATGATTCTCCGCGTCAAGTCACAGCAGACACTGCGAGGATCGAATTCGATCCTGAGAAAATCAAATTCCAGTCCGCCCTCCCTCTCATTAGAATCCATGAAGCACGCGTGGAGTCTGGATCCACCCCGTGCAGAGCTCAGAGCGTTATCAATCAGCCTTATCGATAAGCCTCCTCTCTTCTCCTCGCCTCCAGCCCCGGTGTCTGATGGTACGTGCACGAGCCGCGTGCCGCGACGACGCCGCGCGATGCCCGATAAGCGCGTCGCGACGTCGTGACTCGCGGGAAAAGATGGGCAGAGGGTGCGTCGCCTCTCCTCTGAGGGCGGAGTTAATCCAGCGTTAATGCGCCGGGAAATTGGTAACGTTGTTCCAGCCGCGGGTGGTCCGGGGAGAGGCACTTTCCTTTTTCACGAGACGTTATTCATCATAAAAAAGCAGCAGGGTGGGAGCAGTCGGGTCGCAGTATCGAGGAGGGTGGAGGGATCAGGGCGAACGATTAATTTTGGAAATGGAAGGCCACGGGCAACTCGCCCCCGCCCTGATCGAACAAGGCAGACAAAAAGGAACAGCGTTGTAATTATTCTTGGCTGAGCCGAATGCAACGTGGCTGAATATTTCAACCCCCTTCGCTTTATTTCCTCTTGGATCTTGCTCGCGATGTCTCGATGGGTTTACCGTGGATTTGGCGGCTGGAAGAAAATCGGTTATCGAAGAGTGTTGCATGGGAATTGGGTGTATTAACTCTCTTTGTGCGCGGCTCGGTAAATCAACCCTTTCCTGTAAGCAGGGTAGCTTGCACTGCGACAGCGGGGTCGTAAAATGTGACGGATGTGGCTATTCGATTTTTAGACAGCGGAATTTCCGCTGATAGCCTTGTGTTACTTGTCGTTAGGTAGCGATTTTTCAATTTTCAATTCAAGCATTTCAGATTTATGCGTCCGAGGGGTTTCGTGGGGTGAAATATACTTGAAGCGTTAAAATTGATTGCTTTCCAAAAGCAGCGGGCTTCGGAAGAGTAACTTTGGTGCGACGTGAATTTTCAAATTGAGTTTCAAGCGATGAATTTAGTCTCATTCTGTCTAATGAAGTCTTTGCTCAAACAAGAGTAATGAAATGTGGCGATAAAATACTGTGAAAAGAAGTTGGGCACGGAGGAGAATTTTCCGCTGCTTTGTTCCCGTAAATCGTCGATGTGATTTCTACCGGTGGAAACGAAGAGGAACACCGTTGTAATTATTCTCCACCGTGAGAAACGCGGCTGAATATTTTACCTTCTTCTTGCTCCACTTCCGTCTCCCTGCTTTTTTACCCTAAGCCGTTTTTCCGCTGTTGCCCTAGGTATTGCATCTGAACTTCGACGGCTCGGAGGTAAATATCGACGAGTTGTTGCGCGGAAATTGGATACGTTAACCTTTTTACGCGTGGTTGGGGGAATTTTCTTTTACCGGGAAGACAGCTTGTTTCTTCTCCTTCCTTTTTTAATAGAGACGACGTAGAGCTTTGATCAAGCGTCGCGCGAAAAGCCGTAGAAGACAGCGAGCAGCGAGAACGTGGGGATCATAGAAAAAAAGAGGCACCTCTTACTTCTTCGTCGACGTATTATCGATGAGATTTTTATCGCTTTAAACAAGCAGACGAATGACACGGTAACAATTATACTTTGCAGAACATTTGAATTTTTTTCCTGATTCCGCTACTTGTGGTTTTCATTATTTTCAAGTGGTCCGCCCCCCCCCCCCCTCCGCCACTTTAGTAGATCGTGTATTTCACATGGACCGAAAGCGAAGAGCAATTTCATGGAAATTGGACGTGCTTACCCTTTTGTGCGTGCTGGGATCAATCAATCTCCCCGAGACGATGGCTTGTGCAAGAATGTTGCGGAGTCTATTGATCAAATATTACGTAAAGAACTTCAAAGGGCGGAAACGTCGAGAGTCGAGGGAGAGAGCATCGAGAAAAACAGGGATTTTTCGCTGCTTCATTCTATGAATCGTCGATCGGATTTTTATTACCGTGATTTATTCACGAATCATTCCAATCTCTACGGCTTCCTTCCCTCCCGCCCTTTTTGCGCCCCGTAAACGCTCCATTTCGCTGAATTAATAGTACAAACCTGGTTCGTTCGTCATTCATCACCGGCAGGAAAAAGGCGAGGGAAGTTCGGGAGGCGATGAAGCAATCTTTTCAATTAACGGCCAAACTATTACGTGCCTGCATCGTTCCTTAATTAGAGGGCGGGGGGGGGGGGGGGGGGGGAAGAATCACGCCTCGACCGTCGTTAAAGAACCTAACTCCGTGTATCGTGACTGTTCCTGTCTGATTACATCTCGCCGCGCCTCCGCTGACCATTGTGCGGCCAATCAAACATTTCTTACGCGCTTTTAGCGTGTCGACTGCCAATCAAAGCCGCCCATTATCTCCGGCGCCCGACGTTCCAATCGTGCCACGCCGCCGGACAAATCCTCTGGTCAAAGACACAAGTGACTCGGTAAAACCGGCGGGGCAGCCACGTTGCAATTAACGTGTCGGGAAGAGCGTTCCGTGGGAGGTGTTCCACGGGTATCTACAATGTTGAGAAATCCACCGCGTTGTCTCCGGAATATCTTGAGCGATATCCTTTGGGCACAGCGGAACACTCGTCTATCCTCCTTGAAAAGGGGTCCCGGAGATAATCGGGCGCCTTCGAGCTCCCTTCGAGTTACCCGCGTGAAAACGCGCGGGAAAAGGTGATCCGTTGAGGCGTGACAACTTGAGCGCGAGGCGTGAGCGACAGCAGCGAAACTTAAGCCACCCCCGCGCCGTTCTGCGACGGAAATTCGCGGGAGCGTGTCCCGTGGCGCGTGTTTCGGGTGTCGGCTGTGCCCGACTAGTCGCGTTCACCCCGCCGAGCGGACGAAAAGCTCTTCCTTTTTCGAGAGACGTTATTAATCATAACGGGGCATGAATCTTGGGATATGTATGGCTCGCTGGGAAGCCGGGGGTGAAACGGGTAGTTCGAGGGCCGAGCGAAGGGCGGAAAAGCGAGAAAGAGAGGAGGGTGGGGAAAGAGGGAGAAGTGGCGCGCGGCGAAACGATCGCTCGCGATAAGTGCAACGCTCGATTTCCGCCTCCCCTCCCACGGCACCGGAACGTATTGCTTTCCGTCCGACGATTAACAAACGCGGCCTCGAATCGATGGCGATGCAATTTTTCAGCTGCCCATTGGAACAGGAAGGCTTTTATTTCGACGCTGCCGAGCATTTCCATAATTTATGCCCGGTGCTGCAGCTTGCAGTTTCTGAGTTGCGCAATTCTGCGGCGTTCAGTTCGGAAGCTCCTCGACGAACGTTTCGCACTCGTTGGAAATCATCGTGCAAAAATTGACACCGGGTCAACCCTCCATGCTATCAATTTTCTGCGATGCAGAAACGTGAGACATTTCCTTTGACGGCTGATCAGTGATCACGGGTCTCTTTCAAGTTCGAGAACACGAGCGACGCGGGGACCGTAGGCGGGGAGGAGAAGGAATACTGAAAGTTTAAACGGATCTACCGAAATTGCCACATCTATCAGAGTCAGCGGGATCGTTCCTGGAAGGTTTTCAAGCGCCCGGTATCAGACACCCGCGCTAAACAGAAAATTCCACGGGGAAAGGGGGATCTGCATATTTCAGAGGGTGTCTCGGGCAAGACGCGCCGGCCTTTGATTTCTCTAATCTAATGGGAAATCTGCCCGAGGGTCGTGTGTTCGCGGGTGACGGCAAACGAGGGTTCTCGAATTAACTGCCGCTTCGGAGCTCCTTAATTTCGAAACCGTGGCGCCAGGAATTAACGCGACAATTGCGGAAACGTCGTCGTCTGACCGTTGACTCCGCCGACGACAAAGGCGAACGAGAACGTGCACCAGGAGCTGATGCTGTCTCTGCGGATGGTCGGCGGAAAAATCGGGCGATATCTCGTTACTCTTGACCCTCGCGTTCGCCGCAGGATCTCCATGGAAAGCGGTGGGAAACATTCAACGGCGGTTACGCCGTTGAGACATTAATCCCCGTCGTCGGCTACGTGATGCCGCGCCCGGCTATTACCCACCTCGCGGCTCCTCGAACGGTGAAAAAACGCGTTATGAAAAAATGCGTTTAACCCTGCATGAGTTGCGGAGCTCGGAATATTTATTTATTTATTTAATTATAAACGGGAAAAGTCCCATTAGTGTACAAAAACAATATAGGGTAGAATGTACCGTTTGTGGCCATTGTAGGTACTGTTTTTGGCCATGTGCATAATTATCGCGGTCTTTTAGCTTGAAATTGCTTGCAGACACATAATTATGTGTAGAATTTCAAACGGTAAATATTTTGTTTAGTATACCACCAGAAATATACGGTTACATTTATTGCTTACGCGAAAAAATATTATATTTTTTAAGAAGTGTGTAAACGGTTAGCTGTTCTTGTAATAATCGTGAAGGATATACGGTAAGTAAAATTCCCATATTTACTAATCAAAGTATGTTAATATATAAATTATGGTAGATATATGTAGGTTAAATGTAGTTTCAAAATTAGTCTGAAAGTATAAAATTATCAAATTCAATTCACTGTCACGAAAAAGATTATATGACAAGAAATGGTACGGTATTTGAATCAATTTTCCAGTTCTAGCCATTCGGTGGCCAAAACTGATACAATAGAGTATTTATTAAAATATTGTCCTATTTTCTGCCACTATGTTTTTAATCGATTTTATTCAGTTTCGATCCTGTTTTAAAAAATATTAATCCCCATCATCAATAAATATAACCCATAACCACAAATCCAAACGACTTGAAATCAGCTAATCGCTTGCTTTACAGAAACGACAAAAGGCCGCTGCGTTCGGGTCGCTAGTCGCATCGCGATTTGAAATTAAATAAAAGACATTTCTACAGAAGTCAGAGCTGCGAAATGTAAATCCATAAACACTAAATGGTAGAAAAGAAAAAATATATAAAAAAAATTTTATGTTAAATGATTTTATTAAAAATGCACTAAACCCTAAAAAAAATTGAAATGACCAAAACTAGTACCAAACATGGCCAAAACTAGTGTGCAAGTGACCACAAACGATGAAAAATGGATTTCTGATATTTTTTAACTTTATTAATTCTTTAACGATTTCTCTAGTTAATAGAAGTTAGACATTAATAGTACAGATAGTGTAAAATTTAATAAAGTTCGTAGTTTCCTGATTTGAAGTACAATTTTAAAGATAATTACGATGAAAGTCACTGAAATTCTTAAAGTGGCCACAAATGGTGCGTCTACCGTACGCAATAATGTACTTACAAAATTTACAGAAGTTTCAGTGCAAACTCTCTGAAAGAGCCAATATTACCAACGAAAAAATCTAAAGCCGGGCAAAACGAGTTTGCAACCGTACATAAACGATTTGCGGGATCACCGCCGGCAGAACCAGACGTAGGTATAGCAATCCGGAAGAAAACTACGAATGAATCTGTACGATCTCGTCGGTGCGTAAAAATCTATAGGTAGATTGTAAAAGGTGAGGGCAATCGATATCCCTATTAATTAACTTGAATAGAAATAGCAAATCAGCTGCAGTACGGCGCGCTTCGAGAGAATATTGTACTTCTTTAACCTGGCAAAATTGAAGCGTAAAAAAAACACGGTTTCAGAATATGTTTTTTAACTTTGTAATTTTTATGTTAAAGTACTACAGTGTATTAAGAATCAAACAAAATTGATGAAATATCTTAAAATCTTTATTGAAGTTCTTTAAAAAGTTGTTACAAAAATTCAAACAGTCTTCTGCACAGTCTTCAACAGCCTCTTTGCTAAATTTTACCCACTATCGCCTCCCGCCGAGTTAAAGAAGTACAAATGGATCGATCCCCGTTACCCCTCTGTTCGCTCTCAGTTCTCGTCACTGGAAGAATCGCAACAGGCTCGCACGCGGTAGCCTCTTCGCGATAGGGCACGGTAATAACGGTGTGACGCGATAAAAAGAGAGAAGCCGGATTGAGCAATTGCGAGTGCTCGGCAATCAAGCCGACAGTCATCGCTGCCGGCTGGAATCGTGGCTGCTCGATAATGTTATCGATCCGCGATTCGTGGTCCGTGGTTGCGTCGGGATGCGTCGGGATGCGTGCATGCGGAAGCGCGCACGCATCGATGCGCGATTCGTGATTGCACGCATATGCCGGGCGACGACTCGGCGGCCTCGGCGACCCCGACGGTTCGACGGTTCGCCTCGAACAAGGCAAATGGTAATTCGAGGTTTCGCCGAGCCGAGCCTCCCCCAGAGGTGGCGACATTTAAATTCAATTAAAAATAAAAGGGTTGCGCCAGCCACTCGAGCACGCGGCCGAGGGCGAGTCGAACCGGAGAAATCAAAGGAGCCGCGTTTCCCCTGGAAGCAACAATAAAACCGGGGTGGCGGCTGGGGCCCTTTTCGAGCCGCGAGGGGTGCACCACCACCACCACCACCCCACGCTGTTTAATGTTTTATGCCCGTATATATCCGCGTCCAACTTCAGACGGAGGGAGCACTCCATCCTGCACGATGTTATATTTATCACTCGACCCCCAGTCCTTCTCCCTGTTATCGGTTAAATGGTTATTAAACGAATCGCTCTCCAACGACCGCGCTTTCGGCGCGCCCCCTCTGCAACAGGGGGCGTATATCTTCGCGGTATTTCGCTGTCTTTCGCGAGGTCTTCCTAATTCGCGATGGGTGTTTTCGATTAGCGGAAGACTGGGGTTGTGGTTGGATAAAGTGACTGGAGGTACTCGCGTGGGGCCTTGAAGGGTGAATTGATGGAGAGAATGGTTTGCCGATAACATCGGTTTCGTCGCGTGTGAAATCATGACTCTGGGGAGAGTTCTATTCGACGCTCTGCTTGACACTTTTCTGCTTTCTCGAAGAATGGATCGGTTGGGGAGTACACACCAGGTGACCAGCGGGTCACCAGCTCTGAGTTTCATCATTTGTCAGGAAGCAGAAGCTTCAGCATTCGAAGAAAGTGACTTCCTGCCGTGATCTCTGGTGTAAATCAAAGGAGCCCCTCAAATGTTCGAATATAATATAGTACCTATTTAAGTATATTACGATCTGTCCGCATCGCCACAAAAATCCGCCGTTGCATCGCTGAAGGGTGGTATTTCGATCAGCCGCAGCAAAGTAGAGGAGAATCTTGACCAGATTCCAAATATCGCGCGTTACTGCGCAAAATTGATTTTACAATCTTGCGGTTCTCATTACAGCGGAGCTGCAGAGCTTCTATTGAATCGTTAGAGCCACCCTCTGGTGCCGATCCGCCCCTGTCCCTAATGCAAAACCGATTACGAAATGTGGCGCTGGAATAAGGAATGCAATTGCATCCAATATCGAAGCGCTGCATCGTTCGCTGATGGCCACGGTAGGAGGTCATAAAAAATTGCAATATTGATCAGTGACGCATCGGTGATCAGTGTTTAAAATATGGTGAATCAGAGACGATTGCTACATGGCGGAGGGCACAGTCTTGGATGCGGACGAATCGATTTTCCTTTCGGCCGAAATAAATTCGCGGTTAACGTTTGTGCCCGTTGCTCCAGACGAGGGTTGCAGCCCCTGCCAGCAGCCAACGGGGGTCTCTCGTTGGCCCGACATTCTATTTACTCTGGAGACGCCGATATTATGCAATCGGCGACGGCCCCGTGTCTTGGCGAGCCTGTCGAGGACCGTCCCGACGTGTTTTTCCATGTTTATTTATTCGTTGCTTAACCCCTTCGACGGACCGATTTGAATACGTGTTTTTCCTGCGGATCTCGCAGTCGCCGGTTAACCGCCCAACGATTAAATTCCTATTACTCTATTTTCCTCGGTTCGTTAGAAAGCGCCTGGTGCCATTTCCCATTGATATTCGACGTTCCCGGCGATGGAATAATTTTTACATTCCCCGATTTGCGTGGTTGGGGCATATTCGTCGACCTTGCTCCGTGGCAAGCACCGGATCTCATTCCCCCATGTTCCCCAGCCCCACGATTGTCCATCATCATCAGACTACATGCTCGCGCGTGTCCATCTTCCTCCGTTCCACGGCTGACCCTCCATCCATCAAAGCCGCGTATCCCAGTCCACAATTTCCACCATCACGGAACAATCATTATCCCCCTCCGCAACACGACCCTCCTCCCGCCCGCGCCACCACGGAATAGAAGAAACACCCAAGTCGCTGGCCAGCGCTCGGGCGCCGAGAACGCGATACCGCATTCTTGTCCCCGGATTGAAATTCAAGGAGAGACGCCGGCAACCGATCCCGGCGTCTAAATTTCCGGTCCAGCGGGCTGGGAACGCGGCAACGAATCGTCAAACGCGGGAAGAAGCAACGCCAGCTACGCGTGGGTGGTTCACCGGTGAACTTTTCCTGCTCTATGGGAATAGAGAAAGGATGTTCCCCGGTGGCGGAGCGCGCTATCTCCACGCCCCGCTCCCTTTCTTTCTGCCGCGTGAGTTATAGAAACGGTTTGCGGTATCGTTCCGTCGTTCCGCCGCGCCGTTGCATAGACGTACCCCTCTATATATTCGGGCAATATTGCACCGATATTGCATCCTGTCCCGCGCGAGCTACGAACCCCTTCGCCCTCCTGGGTATCGCCCTCTTCTCCCCCATAGCCCGCGATGACTCGCCCTAAAGGCCACTCCCAGGGCGAAGCTCGATCGAGCAACTTACGGCTATTTTCCTAACCCCCCCAGTCGAAATCCTCTTGCTGATCTTTCGTTCATAAATACGATTCTCCTCGCGCTAGCTATATACCTACTATCTAGCATCCAGCTAATCTTTCCACCACCCTTTTCTCCATAGAATGTTTTAAATCCTCCGGATTCCACCGGAGGATATCCTAGAGCCCACATTTATTCCACCGCTTCGCTACAAGAAACAGAGACCTACCCTCGTCACAGCCATCCTCCGCAGCGCCAGCCACCTTCCATCAGCCAATCCCTCCACGAATCGATCCGTGGGATCCGAGGGATCGCTTTCTTACACGTTCGACTCGCCCGTCCCGCTGTCTAGGTACTTCTTAAACATTCCATCGACCCGGCGAAAACGCATAACGCTAATTACCCCGATTAAGTCTTTAATTAAGCCGGGGAACGCATTCCGGGAGTTCCATCTTTCAGCCCCCGCGGGCGGATTCCTCGCTCCGGGAGCCTGGACCTCGAGGGAATAGCGACGATTAAGATATCCGACGTATCCGTCGAAGAAAGACCTTAATTCTTGCCGATCGGTGGCGGGCTTCGACGAGCTCTGGCCGCGGCTCCTGCGACGAGGGATCGCGGCAACGAGGACGAGGAGAAATCCGCCCTGCACGTCGAGGGACACCTTAATTACCCGGTCGATCCGGACCAACGGGAGGGGGGGGGGGGGAGAGAGAGGATTTGGGTTATCTTATCCGGGCTGAGTCAGTATCGGGGCCGATGTTCCCTTCGCCGGCGTTATTAGCATAACATAAGACGAGGTTCGAGGCGGGCTGCGTGGGCGGCGCGCGGACCCTCGCGACGACAAGCGGGCCGGAGAGATCAGGACGACGAAGGTGGAGTCGGCGACGTTGCCACGGATCGAGCCGATATCGCGCCAAGCGTCTTCCGATTAGACCTGTTCGAAGCTCTCGAAACGAGCCACCGAGGGGAACTGGCTTCGAATGCTCGAGCGGAGTCGAGCGGTTATTATTGATATCGCTGCGACCATCGTTCGGGGCGTAACAGTATTTCGAAAGCGGACGAGCGCTGGAGCTACGCGTCGATTCCCTGGAGGCCAGCATCCGTATCGCTTCAGAATCCATTGATTATGGGATACAGAGTGTACATAGTATACAGAGTGTTCTTGGAGTGAGTAGGGGGGACTGTTCTTGGCGAAATGAATCGACAAGGTGGGATGGTGTTTCCGTGCACGGAGACCCTTTGGTTTTGCGGAAATTGATTTGGGAAATGGCATTGCTTCCCGATCTGAAAAGTTTCGAGTGCCCTTAGGGCGTACGGTCGGAGGGAACGAGATCATCGGAAGAACAGCGGAGTTCCACCGTACGGTTTAATACGGGACCCATATACGCACCGACGATCGTCGGTCCACGTCGTTACCGGTTGCTTGAATAATGCATGCCGCATATATTGAAAGCGAAGCAGGATTAAAGCGACATCGGGGACCCGGCCACGGCCCCGTTCGACTCGAGAATCGTATCGAAACATAGGCCTCGATACCGCCTGGACCCATAATCGAGCACCACACGGAGGATGCACGAGCGCTTGAAATATTCCACTCCATTGCTATACCATTGTACAATGCTTTGAATAACTCTTGCCTTTAATCCTCTAAAGTACTCAAGTTACACTGTTAACATCACCCAGAATCCCCCCCCCCCCCCTCGATCTTCCTCTCCTCCCCCCAAAGAAGATCTCTGAAAGCGCGCAGCATCCTTCTTCCTCGTTTCTAGAATCGTCCCGAGGCGTTGGGCGAACTCCCCTCACGTCCAAAGGGTAATAGAATCCCGAGGCGGGGCATTCGGAGCGGGACACGATAATTTTCCAAAGAGGAACATTCCCCGCCGCGCAGATAGCGAGATGTTCGATCTCTCGGTCGCGCATCGACGGGCACGAACTTGCGAGTTGGACCGCGAACGAGTTAAGGCTCCACGAGGCTGATAAGGGGTTCGTGGGAGCGGAGTCAGTTCGTCAGTTTTCCTGGGATCGTGTTTGCGCGGTCGGCCAGATAAGAAGAAACCGGAGTTTGATCGCGCGAGCAATGACGATAAGCGCGAAATGCAAGCGGAGCCAGGAGACGTGGCCAGGGGCACGGCGATTCGACAAGCGGGTCCTGCGAGGATGCATGCTTTGCCAATTACATCTCTTACCTGCTGAAATTCAAAAGGAACCGCGGCTTAGAGAGCCTTTGATGCTGCGTTCGCAATGCCTGCTCAATTTTACGTTCTTTCACTTATTGAAGGAAGCTTCTACGTATGGTAGATCGCTGCTACTTCTCTTCCAAACAAAGAATGATTCGAAGAAGACGAACCAGGGGAATTGAAGAGATCCTTGGGGAAGCTTGGAAGACTCTTCGGTGAAGGTATCTGAGAGTTTCTGTAATAGAGTGATTCGAGAAGTGGCCCACTGCGAAACGTGGGAGGATAAGAATTATCCTGTAAGAAGACTTAAGTAACACGACACAGCACTTGCTCCATAACACCGGAGTGCTATCGGGATCTAAGGTATCTTAATTCGCGCGATTCGAGGTAGGTAGTTTCCGCGAAGGAAATCGGGAGACGAGGGAACCCAAGCCCAACTACATCCATGCCATGCAAACTAGAAACTCGAGCAGGGATCTTTTGCGCGGAAAAAGTCGCTGGTTCCCCGAGGCACAGTCGCTCGGAACGCACCGTGTACAATACAATACAATGTTCGCTTTCCAATTCGTTTGCGAGCCGGATCGCGGCTGGCCGCATCTTTTTAGTTGGGTGCTCGAACCCGCGAGCGATATCGAGCCGGTCAGCGGTGGTATTCACGCGCGATTAAAAGCACCGAATGGCAGAATTTCGGATCGGGGATCGAGTTCACGTGCTGCACGCCGAAATAACTGATTCGAGGAGCTCGGCAAGCGTTCAGCGCGGCCCCTATCGATACGCCATCGACACCTTTCGCAGGGGCGACCCGCGGAAACAACCCGTGGGGATTTCGAGGCTACTAAACATTCCCGTAACCTCTTCGCGGCCTGCCATCCCTCTGGCCATGAATAAATCCGACGGTCTCCTTGAATAAAGAAGCAACGATGTCAAAGCGTTGCCCCTTCCCGGTTATTACTGCTCGAACGCGGAGATCCGGCTTTAACGTTCACGTTGGATGCTAATAAAACGGCAGCCCTGCGCCGTTTCATTTACGAAATGGCCTCGAATGAAACGTGCCCTAGCCGTCTGCTACGCACGGCGGAGCTTCCGCCAACTGTACCTACCTACGGTGTGTATCGTTTTCGCGTAGTTAAATCCGAGCCCTCCCCTATCCGGCAGTGCGCTCATCAGATGGCAATTTTCCAATTCATTTGCTAGGGTCGCAGGGTTGATTACGCGGCAGGAAAACGGCAGCACGCGAGTGGAGAACGTTTCAATCCTCGGCCCTCTGTCACTGGCCGAGCGATAATCGACACCGAGGACGGTATCTAATGATTGATCCTGTCAATTAAGACAAACGCTATCCTTGTATATCGCTGGCCGTGTTTCTGTGTAATAAAGAAATACACGGAGAACTGATTGACAAGATCCAACAACTTCTCGCGGCTCAACAACAACCACTCGCCTTAATTTCGTTGAAAGAAGCCAGGTAGAGAAGAGCGTGACATCCGACCAGGGCCCAAAAAAATTTATTTACCGCTACCTGGCCAAAGGGGAACGCCAAGATCTCTAATCGCTGTCGCACGTCAACTCTGCCGATCATTATGATCCATCACGCGGCCGGAACACGTGGCCGCCGTAACGCGTCAAATTCGTTTATTATTATCGTGCGTCAAGCGACGCGAAAAAAACACGGCACCGCGGGGGAAAAAGGATGCCAACGACACGTCGCGGCCCTGATGAGAAACGGATAAATATCCAGCGATTCGGGGTCATTATGGCGAGTCCAGTTAGCGCCTAATTGCCCTGTCGAAACGATCGTTTGAATTCTGAAAATGCATTATCTTAAGCGTGCTTGATTGAATTCATTTAATCAGTCTTCGGTTTAGAAATACTGGAAATATTATTCTGAAAGTGTCGTCGAGATTAAATGGCATCAAAGTGGTAAAATTTGAAGCTGGCAATCGCCATCATGTGATACGCTAATTAAAGCAGAAGCGTGCACTATTTCCGGTTACGCCACACTCGGAATCGTAATTTCGCTGAACAGTAGCGTAGATTCGGCGCGTGGCGGCCGTAAACGCGCCGCGTAATTTCCATGCAGCCGCGCGGGTCGCACGTTTATGAAAACGCGTATCGCTGGCGATATTTCGCGAGCCAGCCAAATTCGCCCGCGATCCGGGACCGTCGATGTTTGCGCGTCGAAATGGACGCTCGCGGAAAGATTTGCTCGTGGACCAGTCCGTTTGTGCCCGCCGCGAAAATATAAATTAATTAATTAATTCATCGCGATACCGTCCATGGGCATCGAGAGCTATGCTTGTGATCGCTAGTGGGACCGACGAGTTCTCGGTAGCTTCTCTCAATCAGAAAATGTTATTCAAGAGAGAAGTACACTGGGAATTCCTCGCAATCGATGTTGATGGGAAGCGGGGAAGAGCAATTTGCAAGTGACTTTCGCAAATTCAAATTATACTTGTCCCTTCGTGTTCCAGCCAAAAGCTACGAAGCTTGCCGACGAACGCTCAGAAGTTCGAAGCTGGAAACACGTTGCTGGGTTCCTTCTGCGCCGCTAGAGCGGATGAAACTAAGCGATATTGTAAAATTGCAACTGGTAGTTTTCGCTCCAAGCGGCCGGAAAAAATTGGCAAAGTTTGAATGCTCGCTGTCGACGCGCGGTGTCTTCGCGAATGCTCCAACTTCCGCTATCTTTATCGCGCATTCCGCGCGGAAATTGTTAAAATTTAAAGGGAACGGTGGCAGTCGAAGTTTTACAATGACACTTGGGTTTTCGGTACGTAGTCGATGGGAGGTAGATCGATCCTCCTTCCAATCTGCTTCTTTATCGAATGTCTGACCAGTATGGCGAGCAGTGAAGACATTTAACAGCTCGATCCTCTTCTAATTATTTCGAATAGGTATATAAATCGCGAGCTACACGCCGTTACGAGATCCCACCGAGGCGGGCCATCGATAGATACGTTCACTACCCGTCCCATCCCCTTCGATAAAGGGTATCGAAGATCGTGGTCCCTCGATCGATCCGGAACACCCCCGAAAACCGCCGCCGCCGCCTGACTCGGGCGGAATTTCATCGTTGCGCGTGTTTCAGCCTCTCACGGACGGTATATTAGAGCCTCGTCCTCGCGACTTTTACGATCAGTCATTCTTTCCCCGCAAATGTAGCGATACTAACTGCTACCGTCGTTCCTTTTCCCCCGCAGGCCGGTCTTCCGTCGTCCTCCACTCTCCCGACTTTTACGGAGGAGTCCAAATATATGGGTCGATTATTCTTCGCCGTTGCGCGGAAACTTTCTCCAAAAGGGGTGTAGCCCATTAACTGCTGCTCCAAGGTTTCGTGTATCAGCAACCATTTCACCTATCAGCCTTTATTGTCTGCTGATTTCATCACGGCTTGGACGAGCGATTCCTTTAAACCGTGGGATTAAAATTTATGGAAGACAGTGCGCTGTAATCAATGATATGAGAAACGCGCTGAATCAGAATAAATTCAGTCGACTGAGAGGGTAAACGTTCCCGTAGGGCCGCCCTCCTGCAACCCCTTTTAAAAGTTCGAATGGCACGCGGGGTCGCCAAGGAATCGCCAAGTTGGGGAACGATGGGAAAGATGGGAACTCGTTTCATCGATTCGCGTTAAAGGGGCTCGGTAACGCCGAGCCTGGGGGGAAAATACATTTTCTGGGAAATCGTCTGAAAAAGAGTGCGCGTAATTTGGAATAATTTAACGCAAACCGCTCCCGCGTAGTCGGACCGCAGAAACTACGTGCACCGGTAAAAATTCATATCCCGAGAATCCTGCGCGTAAAATTCGGAGTAATTTAACGCTGTAAATGTAAAATTCGAGTAATGCAATATGCCAGATGGAAAATTCAGAGTCGGCGGTTCGCGGAGGCATCGCAAGCCGCCCTGTTTTCAAATATCGGTGTGCCGTAGCGCAACGTTTTCGAATATCAATGGATCCCTTCGTCGAAAGTGTATGAATCCAGTGACACAATTTCCCTGTAAATAAATGGAGCGGTACTTTAATTACATAATGAATGAATCGACCCATCACCCATAGAAGCCTGATTAGCTCTTCCACTGAAATGAAACAATATTTGCGAAATGAACCCTCCAAATAGTAGCACAAACGCCGAACTACCAAAAGCGATTGAAATTACGTACGCGAGTTCTCTAGCGATGAAAATGCGATTCTTTCGAAACGAATTTGAGAGCTCATGAGACATTAAAAAAAAGCCTACTGGGCATAGCGCCGGCGTGCGTCGTTATTAGCGAAATTAGACGTCTATTATTCATTCTTACTTCGCGTGTATAATTATACAGGGAACACGACCAGTCTACCCTATACCGGTCGCTCGTATCTCGTGTTGTTTTGAAACGAGAATTTTTGCCAACAAACAACCGGCATAGTAGCCACGTTAAGCTACATTAATTACTCCTGGCCCTCGCTTGTGTCTGCGCTTGTGCTCTTTCCGAAACGCACAGACGGAAACGGACCGCGAAAATAATTTTCATATTGCGCCCGGAGCTGCAACGTATTGCGCGAGGCTATTAAATAAACGCGAAATAACCCGTTCTCCCATTTTCTGTTTCGATTCTGCGAAGGGCGTAAAATTGTACGCGAACTTTATTCGAAACTGGAAAGCACAGGCGAGCCTGTCCCCAGAGATGTTAGTCGATCCTGGTACCTTTTAATGGCTTCTTCAGAATCTCAAAGATCCTTAAACTGTTCAAGGGCCGCAAATGTCTGGCCAATCGAGATCGGTGACTGGAGTCTACGCGCATCCAGCGAATCCTTCTAAACTTATCCTGCGCCGTGCTTCATCGTTTACTCTAGGCACACATGTGTACCGCCAGCAGCCTGGATTTCCCAGAATCTCCGGTGTCTCAGCGTTCTTTTATTTGCACTTAGAGTAACTTCGCCACGTTTGTTCCCGGCTTCTCCAATAGAGATTGACGTTATGGGATTCTGGGATTTGAGTTCCAGCGACTGTTATCGGTTTCCTTTCAGGGAGACACTTTGACAACCGCAGTGGCGAGGGGTACTTTAGCCGGCGCTATTTTTAGCGTGATAAATCTTCGTATCGAGCTACTGTCCGCTCCAGTCTTTCAAGTATTCGTCACTGCAAAGGCGACCAACGGTGGATCTAACCGAGAGCGTAAGGAAAGTCACACCTAGAAATCGAACCGCTTCTACAGCAGAATATAAAGATGGAGATGCAGTTTCGCAGTGGAGAAAATATATAACACTTTTCATTCGCACTCTTTCCCTGAAAGACACTTCGAGAAAGCTTCAACGCAGCCAATTCCACGCGTGTCCCCGCGAAACCCGAAACATCCCTCGTCCTTCCCCCGTTCGAGTTCCCTCGTTTCTCGATTTCGGGTGGAAGTAACAAGCGTCAGAAATAGGAGAAGGAAGCAGGGAAGCTCCTCGTTCCTCTTCGAGCGGCGAGTTAAAGTGGGACGGGTCCGTCCAAGCCTGTCCGGCATTCTTTACCTCCTCTGCCAGAGGAAAGTGAAGGCGCGCGCGGGCACCGCTCACGTTGTACGAACACGCGTGCCCGCACGAGGGGGTTCACGACCGTGCAGAGGGCACACGCGAAGGCGCACGTACGCGCTTCACGATGGCAAATGCATAATACATGATCGCCGGCGCGCTGCAGGCGGTCATGTTTAAGGATGTGTACGGAATATAACGTCCGTGGTCTTCCTTTTTCAGGAAAATGAGATTAGAGATTGGCGCGCGTACGCTCGTGTTTCAGCGCGATTCTGCGTACGGGGCTGACCCGACCGAGGGCAATTTTTCCACGGCCATCGTCTCGCGTCTGCCGTGGATCCTCGACAGTTGTCGACTTCCCAGGACTCCTGTAGTCGAAGTGCGTAGATTCCGCGGCTCGGCGCATTTCCCGAAAGATGACACGTTGGATGAAGCCTGTCGAGGATGCGGACCTAGAGGGCTCGTGCAGCCAGGAGAGTCGTGGAAAGAAAGGGGATACTTTGATGCTTTTACTTCGCGATCCCGTATGCGGGCGGCGTAGATTCTGCGAATGAAATTGGGCGCTGGGTGACATCGAGGATGAAGGCTGTCAATTATCTCGATGCCCTGGGCGAGGGATGGAGCCCTTGAATTCCGCTGAGTTTGCTGGTGGATTAATTTTCCCGGGCACTGTATGCGCGAGGCAGAAGACAATTGACTGGCTCTTGTTCATGCTCGTTATCGGATCGAGTTACAATGTAGATGGAAAATAGGACTCCTGCGTCGCTCGTATTTAAATTGGACCTCTATGTTCCTTGAAGCTGCGCAGCGTACGTCGGTGTATAACTTTTTGACGCGCAAACGTGTATCGATATAGAGGCAAGTTAATTACTCTATCAACGTTTCGCGGTGCCGTCGAATTACGGCGCAGCAGTTGCGTCGCCGGGGAGTGTATTAAATATGGCGGAGTGGAGGGCATTTGCAATTCAACCGGGGGTCCGGTGGAGCTCGGCAATGTAATCTCTATCTTCAGAGTTCCCTCGGATGCAGCCTAGTTGCTTCTTCTTTTACCGCGGCCATCGCTGGCCCCCACGCTTCTAAATTATTCATCATTGCAGAGGCGAGCACGCTGCGACGCAAGGCGACAAACATATTACGTATAGCAACTGCGGCGCGTCATGTAATTACTCTGCGACGGCGTCATTCGGCGCAGCCGCTTGTACTCCGAATTGAACGTGACTGTGAACTTATCAGACGCCGTCCTGCGGGTACGCGCGGCAGCCGTTCAGCGAGCGTTTCCGCGTTTATCGTTGCGACGAGAGACATTTGTCGCGAGAAATGCGGGGAAAATTGCGGGGTAGAAGCGTGCCGCGGGAGTTCTGGAATGGAGAAAAGAAAGCGTACTGGAGGTTGCAAAAGATTAACTACACTTGTAACTTTCAATCCTCCAAGAGTCGCGGAAGTAGCGCCAAAGACGGTTGCGCAATGAATATAGAAAAACCGAGGCAAGAAAGTCGAATTGGGTTGCGCTACGTGGAAGTTGCAACTTTGAATCCTCGAAGAGCCATGAAGGTATCTTCAAAAGTGCCCCCCGCAATAAACATGGAAAAATTGTGCCGGAGAGAATGAAATTGGACCGCAAAGGGTTTACGTCTGGGTACGCTCCAAACTCCAACCACGATGGAATAATAAAAACGAGTAGATTCGGGGTGGGAAACAAAGTTAGGATCAATTGTCTGACCGACTCGGGAATAAAAAGCATCGATATGAGATGTAGCTCGGGAAGTTTTAAGCACCGCGAGGGAACAGTGTTCGGAATGATTGTACAATAACTGCAGAAGAAGCCGCAGCCCCAATTCCCGAAGGGGACGGATGGACGCAACAGCCATCTACCTTAAGAACTCTAAAATGAACTAACGAAATTGGCCTGCTGAATATCAAGCGACCCCCAAAGTCCCCGCAGAGGCCGGCAGAAGCAGCGTGAAAAATACTCGCGGCGCAACTGCAGGGGAGCGGAGTGTCTCTGCAAAGGGTTAACGCGCCAGCTGCCACCCTAAATCCCCGAAGAACCGCAGGGGTAGCTGGACCAGAACGTGCCGCATCTCCATTCGCCGTTCGATCCCGCGACATTCTCATTTCCTCGAACTCGCAAGTGTCGTTCCGCTCTCGCGAGCGGCAGCTCGAGAAAGCCGAGGACAGGGTGGCGCGCTCCCGCGAGGGTGGCTTCCCACGCTTCCGCGTCGCCTCGTAAATCCATTTTCGGGGATGGCAGCGCTACACTCCACCGATACCTCGAGCCGAACGTACCCAACTTTCGCTGATGCGAACATCCCCCGTTCTGCAGAAACAATGCTTGTAATATTTGTGGATCGTATCTGATAGACGTTGCTCCGAATGTCCAGGAGTGTAAGGGTAGAATAACAAGAAGATATGCTTCTCCAACCCTCGCCTATCGAGTCGATTCTTTCCTCAACTCTGGTAGCAACTGGGGCTGTAAAATCCTCGAATACCTCGCCTGAAAAAGTGGGTATACGTATACTCGAGCTACTGTACGCTTAGGATCGTTGAATCACGCCTCGGGTCCCGGAAAGGTCGACGAGCGATCGAAAAAATAGCCGAGGATCGACGCGTGGCCCTGTAGGGAAGCGGCCACCCCTCGACGCAGTCGAGAGCACCCTGGGGTACATCAAAAGTTCCGAGCGAAAAGTACAAATGCGCTTAAGGAACTTTCCCTTCCAGCCTCTCCCTCCCCTGGCCCCACGCCCCACCCTTCTCGTTTCCAGCGGGCGAGTCTCGTCTGCGAGACGCTCGGCGACGGAATCCTAAGAATCTCGTTACGATATTCCCGGCCTTTTGTCGTCGAACGTGTTAATCCACTTGCGAATCCGAGTAACGCGGTGCGGGCCACCGGGGGCGGCGTTAATTAAATTTCTTCGGGGAGCGTCTTACAGCAGTCGCCGACGCCACCCCCCCCCCCCTGCCCCGTCCCCGGGATCTTTGTTTGACGTCGAGTTGCCGAGTATTTTTGGGTAAATAGCGGTGGCGGGCGAGTCGGGTTAATTTCATTCCTTCCCGAAGCTCGCCCTGGCCTACCTCGGAGTTTCGCCCCCGGGATCAACTGCGCGCGGTAAAAGACGAGGGAAAGCGGCGTTTTTGCAGCGTGTCTTTTGAGCTTGGAAGTCGCCCGGCGAAGCGGCGCGGAGCAAACACGGTGTACAATAAATAACTCACGATAGAGTTGTCGCCTTACCGACTTCCGGCGATAGAGGAACGCTTTCCAACCCTACGGCTGGACAATGCGCCTAATTACGAGCGCCTATTCTTGCTTTACGCCCCATTTCTGACCGCGCGGTTCTGCGATCACACATCTTCCTGGGAATTCCAAAGATTAACGTGCGATTTCGCTAGTCACGCGACCGGCAAATCGGGAGTATCATTGTGGTGTTGTTCATTCGAAGGTTCTACGAGTCCTTTCAAAGAATTACAATTTCATGGTAACTGCAGGCTTTCTGTATACAAATCACTGTCACCATTCGCATCCTTTTCAATCAGACAAATGGCTGTTGATCTGCAAATGAAAAGCGCCGTGGTCCATGAAAGTATACCCGCGGCTTTTTTGTTCCATCGGGACTGTATAGAGATTCAGAAATTCCACGATGCCCTGACGAGTGACAGTTCCGTGCACTTGTTACCTTTCATCGCCGTTTTACGAGCTGGCAGAGCTCCTCCTTTCTTTAACACTGGTCCAAGGAAGCTTCGTCATCGGCGCACGTGCGATCCTCCGATGAACTCGTCCTGGAAAAGGAGCAATTCCGTGTTACGTCCTCAGTGTCGGAAAATCCGCGTTAAAGTGTTCCGCGCCGGCGGAAATTGAGCTGTTACGCGGTGGTCAAGCAAATCTCGTCGCCTGAGACGCGGAACAGAAGAACGTGCACCCGACGTGTGAGATTGGCCGTGCTCGTGCCACGAATGAACGAAATAACGAGGATAGATGAAGGATATCGACGCAGGGGGAGCATCGCAACGTTCAGGGGGCAGAAGTAAACCACTAATTCAATAAATATTATTAAAACCAGGTCCACGACCCAAACACCTCGATCTTTTAATGCACCTCGATCACCAAAATGATTTCCCCGGTCGTGCCCCGACGCATTTTCTTCCCCCGAATCCTCCCCCGTCAATCGTTACAATTTACCAACATCGCCACGCGCCCCCCTCATTATCCCCAGCCGCCCTCCAGGTCCGCCCGACGAAATTCGAGGCGGTAAATCATCCCGTGCGTCGTGCCTTTTTAATAACTTGATTCCGTAACGAACCGCGGCGCGTATTGCGTCCCGCACTCTATTTATAAAGTGGCGGGAGCATTTCAAATTAAATTCGATCCCGTGGCCAGCCGTCGATGCCGTGTACACGTGGCAACATCGTTCCGAGCAGAAGGAAACGGGGCGAAGGGGGACGGAGGAGTACCGTGGAAAAAAATCGGGCGACAGAGAGACCGGGTAGAGAAATGAAAAAGGAAAAAGAAGGCTGGTAGAGAGAGGCAGAAGAAAAAGAGAGCAACACAGGCGAAGAGGAAGAGAGGGGAGGGGAGGCGGAGGTGGAGACCTTTACCGAACGGATTATTCCACCCTAAATCGTGTTTTCGGCTCGAACGTCGCCCCGACATTGGCATTCGTTGTCGTAAAGCCACGGTGCACTGGGGGGACACCTGCGTGGGCCGAAGGGTTCCGGTTCCCCCGCCTTTTGTTGCTCGATATTTGTTTTTTCCCTAATGTTGCCGGCCGCTCCGAGCGGACAAAGAGGCGCGCGCGCGCGCGCGCAGTGCACACCGTTGTTCGACATCCAAATGAAAAGCCCCTAGAAACTTTCTGCTCATCCCCGCCTGTCCCCCGTCCTCGGTCCACCCATTCGCGTCCCTTTTCCTTCTTCCGCTAACGAGTTTCGTAATTTTGCTCTTGTTAACGAGTTTTTAATTTTCCCTTGAATCCATGAGCCACAGACTCACCGACCGCCTCTCCACCAAGCAGATCCAGCCTCGATACTAATATATTTTTCAGCCTCTAGCCCGGGCTCTTTCTTTCGGTTAATTACAAATTTCTCCTAGCTCCGTCAGCTCCCTCTTCCTCCTCTTCCCTTTTTTTTCATTCTCTTCTTCTTCCTGCCCCTTCCTCGGGTCGATGAAGCGCGCAATGTTAATCCCTCGCGCGGCGAAAGGGGACGAATTAACCTGTTAACTGGGTCGTTCCTCCGCCAGAAACCTTCCCTGTGCATTTAACAGTGACGAAGGGCGGATGAACCGTTACACCTAGGAAATGTTGAATTCTCCATAATACGGCGTCGTGACGGGCAACTCGCGAAATGCAGATTCTATTTTCCGCGCTGTTACGCGCAAGGCCCGGGAATGAGTTGCAGCGAGGAGTAAATAAAGTTTCAATCCGATACGAACCTACGCGGGAATGTTTTCAAACACGCCGGAATAGGCTGGAATCAGAAATTGTTTCTTCCGCCTCTGTTTTTTCATGCGTATAAAACAGTGGGTCGAAATCGATGTTCGGCGCGGCGATGATTGAAAGGATGTTTAAAGGTAGATCGAGAATTCAATTTGAAATCAGCGCGGCGTGCAAACAGTACGGTAACGGGCGGCCCCGTCGCGCTCATACGAGGAGCAGCTAAATAAATGTAAAGTTTCTTTTTGGGACCGGAGGCAGCTTCCCACGTAACGGGTCCCCCCCCGTCGAAGCGGGGCGATCTTTCAGGGCCCGGAGAAATCAATGAAAGCTCCGGAGGAACGTTCCCAGTGTCCTCCTCCACGCGTCCGGTTCTTTCGAGCCCGAGGCATTCGCGCGCGTTCCCCAATACGACGGAATAAATCCGTGAATGGGCTCGTAAAATCGTCCCCATCGCGGATTCCACTTTTTTAAAGCGTCAAGGTGGACACGCACTCCCGGGACCGACTCGTAAAAATCCGGCCATTCGAAAATTCTCGAGCTATTCCTGGACCGATGCCTCGATGTAACGGAGATCGGCATCTCGATAATTGGCCCGGCTGGTTACTACGTAATTTTCCTATATACGGCGACGAGGGGGCCTCTGGCCGATAATCTCGAATAAATCGATTCGCAGGAATGTGATTCGAAACGAACGCGATCTGTGCGCGCGAGAGGGAGCTTGAATTTTCAGCAGGCGTGCTCGGTGAATCGTGTTCACAGTTTGTAATTGAATAAGCATAGGCCGTTCCATAACAGGTGGACAGTGATTCAAGCTTCAATTGAGATGTTGATCGTATTATTCCCATCCACGGACATCTTCGTAAGTATGTATTAAGGAATCGCTCCTTTCCGAGAATTCTTCTTCACTGAATTACATATGTATAACTGACAAGGAGAGGTTCCCAGGTGTCCGCCCCCGATTGCTTTGAATTTTGGATATGTTTTAGAGGACCGAAAAATAAGAAATACGTGTCTTTTTATTTTGCCCCATTTGCATATTCAAGCTGTGAAACCACCCCTCATAATTACCCCCTAATAACGAAGACTGACGACAAGAACATCGTCCATACCGCAAGTTATGACGCAAATTAAATTTATACTTATCAAGTTTTACTCAACACAATTTTTGTACCCCGTATGAAATTTGGGGGGTGGTTTCATCCCCTAAACATTTAAGCTGGCCAAAATAAAAAGACACGTATATCTTATTTTTAGGCCCTCTAAAACATATCCAAAATTCAAAGGAATCGGAGGCGGACACCTGGGAACCTCTCCTTGTGAGTGGCCTCTCGAAAAATTTCTGTAGAATTATCTGGTCTATAACACGTCCATGTTCGAAGCTGAAATAGTCAAGCGATAGCCTGGGCGTTTTGATCGATTAGAAGTCCCCGGGTTTGCATTCAGCAGCAAAGTGTCCACCTCGAGGACCATCTGTAATCTATAGAGTTAAGCGTATGATTTGCGATCGAGCCGGGCACTCGGACTTTTCCCGTTCGAATTCCGATCGTGCTTGTCGCGAGCCACCGTATGTTTATCGAGCAGTATTAAACGCCAGAGCAATCCAGCTCGCGTGAGGATCGTGTCGCATGTAACATCGGGCGCGACGCGATCACCGTGACAAATACAACGAGTGTATTCATCGCGTCGCTCGTCAAATTTCCATCGGGCACGGTAAACGCGTCACCCAGTTGCGAAACTTCGCCGCTGGACCTCGTTAATAATTTGCGAGCCCCTCCGCCCGCCGCGGCTTCTGCCACTCGATGGTCCACTTCGCGATCCAGTCGCGTCGCAGTTCAGCCGTTCAAGTGCAAACTTTCTGAAAGGGTGCTCGACGTGTCCCAAAGAGACGAATAATACGGTGAAAAAAGAACGGGCGCGGCTTCAGCTTTTAATAACTGATTCGGAAATCGTGCGTGAAACTTAGCGGTTTAAAATCGATTGCATCGTCGACATATTTCGCCCCTCTTCTGCCCTCTCTTGTGGCCATTAAAAGCTTGATTTTCGAATAAACCTGTTTCGATTCGGTTCGAGAAAGAATCGCGAAACGAGCTGCAGCATCGCCGATCCGGGATAACAGCTCCCAAAGCCACTCGATCTTTATTCCCTTCTCCAAACAATTTCACCGGTCGACACTTATCGGCATGGAAAACCCTCGATAACTCCGAGCTCTCCATGAAACACGAAATCAACCGGTCCGTCGGGTTGGTCTGGGACAACAGCTCTGCCATTCAATCTCCATTTACCTTGCCCCGAAAAAACTCCACGCTGCTCAGCGCGCAGTTTTGCATGGACAACCCTCGACAACTCGGGGCCCCTTTGTAAAACACATTTTCACGCAGCCCCGTGCATAACCCCATCGACTCCTCCGCACACACCTATTCAACTTTCTCTCCCTTCGGCACCGGCGAGTCGTTGGCCACGCTCCACCGGCCACCGCTCTCCCCAGCGCGACAGATAAAAAAAAAAAGAAATTCGTTAGCCACCCAGCCTCTGATAAAAGGGAGAATCTGCATCGTGTCTTGTCTCCCGGCCGGGGCAGCCGCTCTGTAGCTGGCACTCGATGGAAAAAGGACGCCGCGTGCTTATCTAGCCCTCTCCTATCGTGATCGATCGGCGGGAAGGCCGGGCCTAATCGCGACGATCGCTGGGGGCGACTACCCCCGCGGGACTCGCGGTTCTTACTCGATTAAGCAGAAAAGTTCTAGTCGCTATTGTGTGCCCGGTGGAGTGATAATTTATGGACAAGCTACCCCGCAGGCAAGCAGACCTCCAAGACGCGAGCGGGGTTGGCGCGGAGGTCGGCGTAAGTGGATCGAGAAGGTAGGTATAGCGTTGCCTCGCAGCACGTATCGTAAACTGCTAGAACTTTGCCGAGACTTTGCAAGTAGCTCGCAGATATTATTGAAGCCCTTCAAGATTCCGGATAGACGTGCTCCTTCGCCCGCGAATATTGTGCTTCCCATGTACAGGACGCTACCGGAGCTTGTTGCCGCGTGTTTCATTTCGCCAGGTCGCGCATGACGGTCGCTGTCGCCCTATAAATCACCGCCGAAGGGGGTGAGAAATTGGCGGTCTTCCGCGTCGCGATCTCATTTCCCTCCGCGCGCTCGCGTCGCGCAAGGAAATTGATATTTAACCCGTAATCGAACTTCGGGCGTTTAATAAAATCCGCGAGACCCCAATTGTTTCGCGGACGGGGTACAGCGGGGGTAGTTCGCACGGGGTTTGAGGAGATCGAAGGGCTTTAGAGTTGGTCGAGGAATCACGTTACAAATTCTCCGCCGCCCGAGGGGGGCGAAAAAAGGCGGCGAGAAGCGGTGGAATGTATGAAATAACGCCAGTGTTGCTTCTTATTTGAAATTTTCGGGTTGCTCGACCCCCCGCTGCGAGCCACCCCCCGGGGGAATCAACGTTTATTGTGCCGGTAACACCCAGCTCCCGGCTAATAATAAGCAATGCTCTCGACCCCTCGCGAATGCAGACAATGTCGGATGGAAGGGGGAACGACTTCAGAAACACACTGTGTGCTTCTAACAACGCGCGGCACGCTGGCGCCTAATTAATTTTCTTTGCAACTTAACAACCGCGCTATGCCTCTGAAAACGGCTAAAATTACGCGAGAAAGTATCGAAACTTTCCGCGCTTTCTCATCATTACCGCTCACGTTGAAAATTGTCCCGCGCTTTGTTTCGGCTTACTCTTTTCCTTTTCCAATTCGCCGCCGGTGGGGCATACTCTCTGTGCTCCAACTTTCGTTGAACAAAATTTCAAGATGATTATTTATAGGAGAAGATGAAATTGGTTAACCCTTTCGCTGCGGTATTCGACTTTAGTCCACACATTAAGAAATGCGGAGAAGTATTCTCTTGTACTGTGATACTCAGGAATGTTCTCCGATATGTCTAAGTAGTCGACTGTTTATTTCTTCGATTCCATTCTTGAGCACCTCTCAGATAGTTCTATCAATTGAGGTCTCGGATGCAATAAGGGGACTAGCGCTCGAAAATGGGAAATATTATTGTCCAAACGCTTAGAAATATTGGAAAATTAAATGTTGTTAAACTGTATTTTAACCCTCGGTTGTCACACCTACTTTTTCGAACGTCGTTATCACACTGGGTCAATTTGATCCTGTCAATTTTCAATCAGTTGTTATTTAAAAACTATTTGTTAAATTAAATCTCTAAAATTCTGAAATAATGTTTGAACATTGTAGAATATATGTCCATCGTTGAAAGCTGACATTTAAAGTGTCATCATGCATAAAAAAAAATTTGAAACAATAAGAGTTTCGACAAAAAGATTTTTTGCTTAAAAAAACGTGGGTCAATTTGACCCAGTGTGGCAACCGAGGGTTAAAAATATAGTGTTGTAAAGCTCGTCTCGATACACATTTTTTCTATTTACAGTTTGTTCATTCAACGTCAGTGCTAAAACTGCTAAATAGCGCATTATACGCGGCGGTTGACTGTTGGTGCCGCGCGGAATTTATATATATCGCTATATCTTATACAATTATTTATTAATCAGTGTGAAAATTTTTTGTATCGTGCGCCCCGGAATACCATCATTACACTGCCGATCCCATAAATCGCGCTATGGATGAGCTAAATCAGTGCCCTGCGAACATAGATTTATTCCAAGCCTCCCTCGCGTCGTTCAGGAATTAGCTGCTTAGAAGACTGCCACCTCTGTAATATAGCGTTTCACTGGGTACGGCAATATTGCCGTGTATAGACTGTCATGTTCTTGTGTTGTTCTGTTTTGTTACTTTATATTCTATGTTTTCCATTTTATTTTATTTTATTTTATTGTATTTTTCTTTATCTTAGCATTTTGTCTATATTTTGTAATCTAAAAGGTTCTCCCGTTGAGTCAATAATAATAATAATAACAATAAAAATTGGTGAAAATCTTCCTTGTATATCAAGGAAAGACTTTGTCGCTGCAAGTTATATGTTCCTTAAAATTACCTCGATACTTTTTAACGGCGAACGTTGAAAAACATGGGTTATGTTCGGTATTACTTTTTAATGAAATATTATTACTTTTTTAACCTAAGGGTTTTGTGCATACTACATTTTACGGCTTCGCTAGAGTTTTATGTTTCAAGTTTCATATCGAACCGTTAATATTTACTTAAGATATCGCAATTAATGTTTAAAAAGATATTGACTTTGATCGAAGAAATTTTTTTGTTTATAATTTTTATCTGGAATACTAATGATTCGATAAAAAAAAACCGTAAATAGAAAAAATATGTGGCGTGGCGAGCTTTACAACACTATATTTTTTTAAAGCCAGTTTAACGAAATTTAATTTTCCAATTTTTCTTAGTGTTTGGACAATGGAGATACTTTTTCGCATTTTCGAGCGCTAGTCCCCTTATTGCATCCGAGCCCTCATTATTGTCCAACAACAGTGTTCAACCATAAGTTGAAAATAAGAACTTCTTTTATTCGTCTGAAATTGAAACTGTTCAAGAATCGTCCGAAAATTTAAATACACAGCGGAAAGATTAATGGTCGTTCGATTTCTCCGGAAACACCTGTAAACGCTCTACAAGAAAGAATTTATTCGTACCACAGCCAACACGAAGACTATTTCCTATCCCGAACACAGTTGTTACCGAAACGCATGCTCGCTCGATCTCACGTATACCTTTCACCAGGACGAGCGACGAGGAGCAGCTGCGCGGCATCCTATCTCCCCGAAACACTGTTTCCTGTGACTAACGACGTTTTTTTTTTTGTATCGAGAGAGGCCGGTGCTCCCCGAAGGAGAGTGTTTTCCAAAATAGTTGGAAAGTGGGCCGTGTTCACAGATCCGTATCCAACGCGCGCCAATTAATTCTCCCCCACTCGTTGCCTGACTTTTTCCGTAGCCCGTGCGTGTTCATTACGTTTCGACTGTGATCCTCCGCTCCGAACCGAGCGGGACTATTCCCGACGCAAGAAACATCGCGTTCCCGCGCCGCGGAGCCGTGCATTTCCATATTGCGCCGCGCTGGAACGATTTATCGGAAGCACTCGGTCGAACATCGCCGCTAACGACCGATTCCCCCGTACAAAGCGACCGTTGATCGTCTATTAGCCCCGCGACAATACGTCCCGCCGCTAATTACGAGCAGCTGCTAGCTGTGCGCCGAGCTTTCGGCCGCGTTTTTCGTTTCGTTAACTAACATGGCCCTCGCGAGACCCTTGGCACTCTCCCACCCCGAGGAGATCGGTGTTCTTATGAAAGACGATCGCCAGGTCGGGGCCATGTGCCGGCCACTCCGCGGTGCGCGCTTGGTCCTCCCGAGGTCTGAGCTGACCTACTTAATTACCAGACCGGCGACAAATATCCTGCGTCCAGGAATATTTCAGCAGACCGAGGCTGCCCGCTCCGGAAGAAAGGAAATTCTTTTCCCTCGGCGACCCAGGCTTCTTCTCCTCCGTACCCGAAACCTGACCGTTATTCACGTTCCTTCTGCGCCTGCTATCATCGGGGTTAACTTGCTCCACCGACTTTTAACTGGGGTAATGGGAAAGCTGCTCGTTAACACGCTCGCTGTCTTGTACTCCTTATAGAGATGAATCGGATAGAAGTTTATTATAAATCTCGCCTCAAAGTGAGCGCTTGACACGCCACGCGAACGAACGCTTCAGGAGCCGGTGGGCGGAGCGTATCGCTGGATGAACCGGCGGGAATCGCGGTATTAATCGCAACATTTGCGAGTGGTTATTGCCGCGAGAGTTATCGCTAATCGAGCAATAAATTCCGGGACGAGCCGGCGCGGCGGTCGTGAAAAACGGATTTCCCGGCGCTATTACGCCGGAAATTCAATAAACCGCGGCCTCCGCGGCGAAAGAAATCCCTTTTGCCGGCGCGATCCTCGTCGCCGGAGAACTTAAGGTCGGCCAGCAGCTCGCCAACCCCCTGTACACCGGCCGTGGCTCGACGTCTAATTAATTTTCTTTGTAACTCGATTCTCCCCGCAATCGTCAAGGTGCCGGCGCAAAGGTGTTCCCTCTGCCACCCTTTCGCCGGCGGTGCGCGGGGGGAGAGAGAACTTTCGCCACTGTCGTATTGCGGATTTAATAAAGACCCGCTCGCTGAACTTCCGTCCCTCTCGAAAAACCGACAGAGACGGGGGGGGGGGGGGCGAGGGGTGGGAAGAATTTCCTTTTTCGAAGTAATCAGCGCCCGCTTCTGTCGCGAACTTCTTCGTGAGCTGTTGCGCCGCACCGCGGGTGTGCAACGGAGAGATTCACTTGGCTCGGAGGAACGAGCGATTGCAGACAAAAAGGGACTGTTCTTGGGGGAGACAAGCGAATCGTAGGGTTTGTCGAAGACTACGAGGAGGTTCGATGGCTGTGAGCAGAGCCAGCAACTGTGTGACGCTATTTTGGATATTAAATTATCATCTGGATGATGTTATCAATCTCTCCTCGACAGTGTCCCGTAACAAGGGTTGGCAATATAGTTTCTAAAGTCTCCTAGCATTATGTAGGATTTCCTTTTGATCCGAAAAAAACAATTACTTTGACAGGCGAGCGTCCATAAATTTGAAAATTAATTGATCCCAATGGCCCCGCGTGACCTCCCCGGGCTGAGCGCTGCATTATACACGGCGAGATACGGAAACAGAGATTCAATCAATAGAACGCGTCAGGATTCCGATTTATTTACCGGGATATATAATCGTTAATAAATGAACGAGTCGTAAATTATTCGGACGTTTACTCAGGGCGGAATTCAACGGATGCCAGAGGAGAGTCTAATCATTTGGAGACCGGCAGAACGGCAGGGGGTTGGGGGGCGGGGGTAGAATATGCATCGACGGTTGGTTCAACAACTCCATCCAGAAGCGCATTACGACTAAAGTGGTCCTCTTCTTCAAAACACTCCCGGCCGTCTTTTCTGTAGCGATCTTTTCTACGTGTCGTCGTCGATAGCTCGACAGAGAGGAGAGAACTTTCTCCCGCGCGATGGAGGAGGACCAGGCTCGGAGCTGGAGGAAAAAAACACGGGAGAGGATCGCGTCATTCGTGGTAGGATACGAGGAGCAGCTGCAACGGAGGACCAATGGGAGGCCGCAGCGTTTTGGAACAATGTCACCCCGGGTCAGAGTTGGGTAACCTCACCCCAGGAAATCGTGCGATCGTTCGTTATGTACCTCTCCTCGTCGTCCCCAGGTCGCCCGTCTTCCTCGACCCTGTCAGTTCTTGATGTGTCGTGCACGCCCTGCCGATGCCTCGTTTCCCCGCTTTCCGGGGCTCGTTCTAATGAAATGTGCATCGGTGGGCGTTGCTCCGGCTTGCCTTAAGGGCCGCGTTTTACGTTCCTGGGAATTCCCCTGGGAAGCCAGGCCTCCCTGATAAATTTCAATTCACGTTCAAGGTTCCACGGCCTGTGAGGCCGACACCAACTTTCCGTCTTCCGTGCCGTGACTGGGACTTGTTACCAAACTCGATCCAATCGATCCTCATTAGGGGACAATGGCGAATGTAAGCTGTTTTACGAGCTACAGCTGTAGGAACTGATATAATATGTATAGAAGGGTGCTTCGTTATCGGCGGAGCATGAATTCAGGGGTGAACCGAGGGAGATAACGAGGTGAAAGTGTGTCGGAATTAGTGTCGATTGCCTTCCAAATGAGAGGCTTCAGGCATCACAGATATTCGTGATAGAAGACACATGACACGAAGCACTCCTTGCTGGACGCAAGCTGGTGCTCGTCGTCCCTTTTTATTTCTCCCCCAAAAATATCATCCCGACAAGTGTCTTCTTCTGCTTCTCAGCCAATATTAATTGGACAGAATTACTGCTACTGTTCGTTCAGTTATTCCGCCTAAATGATCGTATTATACAAAGAAAAGCCGCGGGTAAGTAGGTGTAAAGCAAAAATGTCGCCTGCCGCGCTGGCCGCGACAGTATCCGGCAAAAACTCGGCGACAATCTGCACAAGTTTCCGTGCGGCTCCGAGTAAAGGGCGTTATCTCGGGCGACCTGCAGCGGAGAACTCGCTTTCTCGAATCTAATGGAGTTTCTTCGCCCGCCGTCATATCAGCGTAACGAAGGGCGAATTACCGGAGCTACCGCGAATTGTCTCTGCGGCGATGCGCCAAGGAATTCCCGGGAAGAAACTGCTCTCCCGCCGCCACCCCCTAATCAATTTCAATTCACGCGCCACTCTTACCGGGAACCGCGTCTGCAAGTTTTTCATCAATTGGCTTAATTGCGCGCACGGGGGCACCGGTGTTTGCGAAATTCAGGCCGGCGGCGGCTAGACAGGGCCACATGGAGAATCCCTAATGGGATCTTTACAAGTTTCTTACCAATCGTCCAATCGGTTTATCTCTGTGGCACATTGCGCGACGTCCACCTAACGAAATAAACATCAGACGATGTGGCTCCGTTTAATCCGAGAAGCTGGCCTTCGACCTGTTCGTCGACTGCAAATCTTCTTCAAGATCTATTCACCAGCGGCGTGCCACTTTTTAATGAAATTGTTTTCCATTTAATGTGGATGCATCGTGTAACTCGAAGAAGAGAGCGTTTTAAACTAGACGCAGCGGAAGGTTGGCCTGGGAGATTTTTCAATTATTTTAGAAAGTATGTTATCGTTTACATGACCACGCGCGGACAGGGTGATATAAAAATTGAGGAGTCCTGCAGCGTCTGGTCGTGATTTTTCCTCAGCGTTACGGTTTCCCCGGCTCGCCTATCAGCCAGTGTATTCCGGGTCGCCTTGAGAACCGCCTTCCACGCGCTCGGGATTCCCGAGCTACGTGTACCGATAAATCTTCATAAATTCCGATTCACGACCTCTATGGGGCGGCTCGCGCCATTGTATTCGCCCCGTAAAGCCACTCTGCGTTTAAAATAAGGGCTCGAGAGTCGATCCTCGACTTAAGCCGGCGTTCGGGACGCGGAGTTTACATCGGAGTCGCGTAAGCTCTTCCCTAAAAGCGACTCCCCGCTATATAGAATCCCTCTAAACGCGTTCCCATTTTTTTTCCACGAGGGAGCAAGGTAACCGGTGTCGCGCAGGGGGGGGGGGAGAAGGGAAAACTGGCGCTATCGAGCTTATCGATCGGCGTTGCAACGCGAATTTCACGTGGAAAGGTAGCCCAAAGGTAATTGAAAGCAGACATAGAGAGAAAATCTAGGTCGAACTCGAGAGATAAACGAAAAGTAACGAAGATGTAGAGCTAGCTTGGATCTTCTTCGGAGGTAGTCCAGAATTAATCAAGATCCAAGTTGCTAGCCAGCAGCAAGCAAATCCGAAGCTAGAATTCCGGATAAGGCTAGCCGGGATCTAATTCAAAGTTCCTCGGTATTTGACACGATGAAAATTGAACGACAGTGCTCCCCTGTTAAGGCGTAGCCATCTCGCTTGCAGGATTCCCGTGCCGTGTACCGATAAATCTTCATAAAATCCAATTCGCGCCAGTGGCAGCCGGTCGAGTGTCGTTGCACTCTTCTCGCGACGGCGCGAAGAGCTTAATGAGAGCTCGCCGCGAGCCTCGCGGATAATTTGGTGCCGAAAAAAACCTGGCAGGCTTAACGATCTGCCCTCCCGTCCCCTCGCACCGCGGAATTACTCGCGAGAATTGTTAATAAACGGCTTCTTTCTGCTCGGTGATCAACCGAGGGTTAAACCAGAGCCTGATTCCTTCGGCGAATTGAACGAGCGCAACAGTGTCTCGTCGAACGAGCTTGCCGGATCCAGCGCGCTCCTGAAAGAATCGAAGCGTCTTTCGTGATTTAATTTCTCCACTTCAAGTTGGGAAACGGATACGACGCAGCGGAGAACCGGATTGGAAGCACGGGGCGAGAGGCTCGCGCATCGCGCTGTTTCCCGAGTTCGCTCCGCGGAGTTTGCGGCCGTTGATTATCGAGTAATTTGTTTCATTTCCTCGAAGCGCGAAGAAACGGCTGTTTGTAAGTCTTCCCCAACTCCGCCCGCCCCCGCGCGCACTCCTAAAAAGTGGGCGTTCAAGTCCGCAGGATTCCTCGTCCGTCGATAAATCTTCATGAACTCTAATTCATGCGCGGTTGCCTCGCCGCGTTTCTGTAAACTTTTCGGCTTTGTTTTACCGCTGGTAAAGCCCGAGCGCGCGCCCTCCGCCCCCGCGAGAAAACGCCCCGGATCTCGAGCAACCCCGCGGACGGGAAAGAATACTCGAGGCTGAAGGCGGCATCCACGAGGTCGCTCTTTGGCATCCGCGGGAATTTCCTGAATATCTAGGTACGTGCATCCAGCGTGCATCGATAATTAATATTCCCGCCGCGAAAGCAAGAATATCACGCGGCCGATGTTATTAATAATGTCAATTACGTCACTACGTATACCGCCTGAGGTCAACGAAAACGCCTGCTGGCATCGTGCTTCGCCGTTTTTGCAGCGATAATGTGACGTCGGTGATGCGTGTACCAAATGGTTACCACAGCTTTTTGTTCGGTCGCTGAATACTATTTACAAATTGTTTTCTCTCTTTTTTAGGCCGCCAGTGCTGGCCTGTGCGTTTCATACGCGATCATGAGCACGAGAATTTACACGGACGAGTGGAAAAGATGGCCAAGAATTGGTGCGTGCTGCGTGGATATCGATGGCCACCTGCGAATTAAGGAAATGGTGCGTGTCCACGAATACTATTATTATTATTATTATTTCAACTTTATTGCTCGTTATGAATATCGTTTATTAATATCTGAGTGTAGCGGCCCGTTCGGCGTATTGGACGGAAAGAGCCCAGAGTTTTCCCGACAATTTTAACCCTTTGATAGCATCCACCAAGTGCATCGTATCGTGTACCGAAATTCAAGAGCACTGTTGCCTCGAGGCTCGCGGAAGCGCGACGAAAGGGACGTTTCCCAAGTGACGTTCGTGCCGAGCCGCTGGAAAGGGCCAGGGAAAAGGTAGAAGACGAAGAGCGATGGGTTTTCCCAGCAGGACGGGCCCATATGCAGCGGCGGGACGGCGCATACGCGACGCATCCGCGTAGGTATCCGCTCGTTCGCATGGCGAAATTCAATAAAGCCGGATAGCGGGGCGCATAAACCGAGCCCGGTGGCACGAAGTTGTTGATGTCGTTAATTTCCATCGTGTTAGGGATTAGAGTTGCCTCGCCCTGTTTCGGCTAACCCCAGTGTGCGCTCGCGGTGTAAGCACGTTACCGGGACAGAGAGCACTGAAGAGAAATGAGACGTGAAAGAAGAGGTAGACTGCAGAGGGCCAAGATCCGTTCAGCTCGCCGCGCCACCCCCGACAATGTTGTTTTAGACGTTCTCAAAGGGGAGACACAGTCCCGTAGAATGTTATGTCAGCTTTGGCCCCCGCGGCTGGCTGCGACCGCTCCGTTCCCCGCCCCCCCCCCCCTCTCCCCCAAACTGTATAATAATGATAAGCAAACACGCAAGTGTAGCGGAAGGCCGACGGTACTCATGAAAAATGCATTCCACGGTAGGAACCAGCGACGCGACACCTCGTCGATCACTCTAATCGGTCCGCGAGGAAACGACTGGCCGTGAAATTGTTTCACCAGCTCCCGCTTTCCCTGTCCCTTTTCCCATCCCCGGCCGCCAGTTGCGGGAAATACGGTTCGGGACCGGCTCTAGGTTTGTAATTTCACGCGTTGAGTGCCTCACGATTCGTTTGCCATGGGATGCATCTGCGCGGATATTGGACTCCGCCGAGACGTTCCTCGCGCTGCCTGACGTTCCAAGAATGTATACTCTAAAATTGAAATTGAATCAAAAGCCGCTATCCCGGCGGGCGTCGAACTGACAGAAGCTAAAGTCAACTGCACCGTCGGTGGCTCGAGTGAACAGTAAACACCCTGAAGGCTTCCGATTTTTACACTTCGTATCTGTTGAAGAATCACGATGTGGAGTCACGATCCAGTCATGTTAAATTCATGTCGGGATGATTAGTCCTGTGGACGAGGGCGACCCAAATAAAGAGAAAGGAGTGGCGCGGGACACGTATTCCGCGTAAATTCCCAAGTCGACGATATCTCTGAATAGTGCGCCGCCGCTGGAAAACGTTTCAATCCGGCCGCCCTCGTTATTAAGACCGTCTGAGCGTTCGAATTTTTCCGCAGAATGGAGCCACGGAATTGGGACGGGCCGCGTATTCCGCACACGTGCAAATGCTTCTCGTTGATTGCGTGGCCGTGCCACCCACCGCCGCCATCGCCATCGCGGAAAATTGTATTTAAAGGCGTATTGGTGGCGTTGTTAGTTCTTTTTTTTTTGTCCCCCCCCCCCCCCCTCCGGCTGAGTTGCAGCTGCTTCATAGACGAGAGGCAGCGCTACTCGTGCCATTGAAAAGCGCGAGGAAAAAAGAGGCTCCCGGCATGCCGCGGGTGTTCCATACTGAAATATAAAACTAACCGAGCGCGCATCCCGCTAAGAAAACACCCTCGTTATCCTTCATTTCCCCAGATTCACGACTAATTAACCAAGTTTTTCGCCGGAATCGTTATCTTGTTTTTCCGTTTTAAGTTCAAACGGAGCCGCTGGAAGCGCGAGCGGCGTGGAAGACAGAGGAGGAGAGAGAGAGGCGACGAGCGGTAATAAAGCACAGAGTGGTTCCGTTTCTTGGCCCGTACCCCGTCCGCGGACGGGGTTATTAAATAAATTATTCCCCGGCAACTAAGCATTTATCAACGTTAGGGGGCAATGCCGAGGCGTAATGAACCGCGAAACTTATGTACATATTAATCCCGCGTTTTATTGCAGTCTTAATTCGCCGCGAACGTGTCGCGTTTGATGGGACGCGAGAGGCCCAGCGACAGCTTCATCATCCACTCGTTGCAATTTCGCTGGACGTTCTCTGCGGTTTAAAAGGGGGCGTAAATATTAGTGTTCCGTGTCTAATGTTCCCTCGAATCTTCGTTCATGTTTTCCTTGGTAAGCTGCGCGCTATCGACTTCACCAGAGGTGGCTGACTAATTGTAAGCTACTTCCACTGAAACGAGGGAGCTCCCGCCAGGAAGCTGGTCGATCGACCCGCTTGCACAAGGAGCAACCTCTGTTTAAACGAAATAATAACTCGATCGCGAGTGCGATTACGAGGACGCGGTCGCTCGAGCGTGGTCGAAACGCGAGGACAGCGTTAAAGCTGATTAACGAAGTAGCACTCGAAATTCCAATAATTATTCGGTCCCACGTTGCGATAATGATCTCTCCAAGGACGGGGCCGGCAGTCATTAGCCCGGCAACGCCTTCCGTACAGGGTATTATCGTTTCAATGAACAGCAGAATGCACGGGTTATTAACTCGCGCACGTAAGAACCGCGAATTAACATCGTAATTTGACCGTCATTACGGTAGCCCAATTACGGCCGCTCCTGTTGAAAATATTCAGTGTCCTTTCAGCGCGAGATGCACTCCCGAAGACGTTACATCCCGCCTTAACGACGATGTTACGAAATCCCGGAACGAGGTCCGCAAATTCCCGTGCTTCTTCAGCGACACGTTACGAGGCACCTTGGTAAATGCTTTTTTAAGAAGGCACACCGTGCAGTTACGATTTGCGTATTAGGGGAATCGTGATTCACCTGTTTCCTCTGTGGAGAGTTTACATTTTTAATCGACGCGATTCGAGGATCGACGATGGTCGCAGGACGAACAGAGACTCGTTCGAAAATTGCGAGGGGCTTTTTTCGTTGCCGAACGATGGTCGAACGGTTCGTGGCAGACAGTAAAATTGCGGTCGGGCAGGAACGTTGACGCGCGCAGACCGCAGTTTCTAACCGAGCGGAACGAAAATATCGGCGCGCCATCGAAGTGCATGGCCAATTAAATATCCTGGATGCACGCGTGCACGCTCAGCCGCAGCGCGGGGCGACCATTCGTACTTTTTTTCGCCGGCCACCTTCGAACACCATATTCGCACGCGCCACGGGAAGGAATAATAGTTTAATAACACTGCATCGATTGTCAGGCAATTGGCCCCAGTCTTTTCACGGAAATTCTGTCAACCCCTGGCTAATTATTTATCGATCGTAATGTGTGAAGCGAGCCTCCGGACACATTGGATTCAACGCACTTCTTTACGAAACTTTTCAAAGTGTGGAAACTTTTTCGATGGAAAAGGAACGTTTCGCGGAGCGCTCGCTGCAGCGAAGATATCGCCCTGGAAGGCTGACGATGCAGAGTATGCAGGCTAGCTCGGCCACAAAATCGTTCACGAAAAGTGGCAAGATGACTACGCTCGCGGAAGTTCGCTGACGACAGACACTTCGTAGCAGACGGATATAAATTTCAAGGAGGAGGGTAAAACTAGCCGGAAAGTTCGCGCGGAACGACATTGTCGCGAAACCCTAACCGTTTCGTTTCCGCGGGGGTACCGGAAGCTCGTTTAATACTCCGGCCTGTGTACACAGCGAAGGCAGCCGGGGAGAATCGAGCAACGGACTCCCAAGCAGTCATATTAATCGAAAATAAAGTTCGCCAACTAAAATAGCCGCGGGTGCCACGGAAGTCCCGCAACTCTCGGGGCTGTAAATTCGAGAAAACCGGCGCCCGTAGAGGCGGAAGCGAGCGCGCGCGGAATTAGCGGGGCGGAAGGGTGATTTTATTAATTTCCACTCCCCGCCGTCCCGTGTGTGTAATTTGTGAAACAGCAACGATTATTGGATGGGATTCATTCGATTTACCCCGTGTTTCTGGGAATCGAACGGAGCTGTTCCCGTGTCTCGGGAGGGCGACGTTTCTGCGGAGATGCGCCCGCGTAATTGCGAATTGTTGGGGAATAGTTAATTACCTTGGGTAAAAGGAATGGTTATGGAGCAAGTTGTGGAGCAGAGTATATCTGGCAATGAATTCTTTGAAATACATTACTCTACGCTTCAAGAAAATACATTTAAAACAGCATGTGTAATCACCAATAAACTGAAATTAAAGTATACAGCGAACTGATTGTAATTCCCAAGCGAAAAACGAATTAATGCAGCTGTACGTATAATAAACTTGTACCTATAATGGCGTTTTGATTTAACAGAAAATTCGTACCGATCCACTCGATACGTAGTGCGTACTCGAAATCGTTGATGGCGCGCAGCGAGTAGCAAAATCCGATCTGAAATAATCTCGCATCAGGGAGTTATCATTCTCAACGGGAAAACACTTCTGGAAAGTGTTTTCGGACTGTCATCGCCACGGCGTAAAAGGACATGTAGCAAAATATTGACACATTACGTGACAGCGCGCATAAAATGGAAAATATTGATCCCAGCAGGACACGACGCCCGCGGGGGAAGCCAGGCCGCCCCTCCTTTTTGTTAATAACGAATCCCCTCGTTTTTCTCTTAATTCGTCGGCGCCCGATACGGCAACGCGTGTAACGCGTTCCAAGTCCGTCCAATAATATGCCGCGGAAATTCAATTAAACTTCGCCAAAGTTCATAATTGCGTCCCGTTCGCCTTGTCCTTTTTATCTTTATTGCCAGGCCGCGGAAACTTTTCGGCTGGAAACAGTTTTCCAGCGACACTCGCGCGATTATATCGACACACGGCCGGCCGATTATTTTTTTCTCCCCGCCGCGTTTCACTCAGCCTTTGTTCTCTTTTTCCACGTTCCTGGAACGCGTGTTTGCTTTTGATAGAGTTTCGCGTCAGCTGCGCAAGCAAGCTTCGTTTGTTGATACTGGCCCGTGCGTTGGACGGTGATTTTTAACTTCCGCGCGCGGAGAAGATTTTGCAAGTCGAACGAGGGGGCAATTCTGCTCGACTGTTTTCAAACGTGGATAAAGGCTCGGGCAATTCTGAACGATCACGGAAGATTTTCATGTTCCCCGTCTATTTTATACCCCGCGGAGATTGCTTTGTAAGAATCTCGCTCTAATAAGCCATCGATTTAGGTAGTTTAAGCAGCTGGGCTTGCACACAGGAGCTTTCGTTTCATTTAAAAGAACGGAAGTCATACACGAAAGCTTAAAGACATATTAAAGTTGCTGCCGGTAAAAGTACGCCCGGAGCAATATTCCGAGCTCTAACGGGTTGGAGCAGGGTAAATAAAAAGGAGGGCGAAAGAGCAAGGAACTCGGTGCACTCATTACGCTATAATTGAAGATTACACTCGAATGCTGAATACAAATACCTTAAAACCTGAATGCTGCAGCATACTTTCAAGACTGACAGGTAACTCAGACCAAGAAAGCAGGAAGCGTATTATACGAAACCCTCAGACTTGCGTTTTCGGCAAAAGATTCTAGGTATGAATCTCCATGGTCGACAAGCTTTAGATATTAAAAATGTCTCTGGAATGCTAATTCAAAGAATCCCCGCGGTTGAACGATTCCAAATGCCATCAGTTGCCATCGAAACGCAGGGCTATTATTACCGCGACCCCAAACTTTTACAGCGCAGCGGCAGTTGCGTTTTCAATGAGCCTCCGTGGCCCGCGAGCTTGAAACGCCAGGAATTCCTATCAAAACACAGCCACTATTCTCCTCGAGCTGTACATATTTGCGAAGATCGCTAAGGATCGCAGAGTTCCGCGCAGGCGGCACAGGCGTATGAACCAGAAGAATGAGGCTCGGCCTGGCGTTTCCACGCGGCAAACATCCAGACGCCACGAATTTCCTCATCGAACGTCATTCTTTCCCCACGTCGGGCGGAATAGCGGTCTCCTCTCGATACGAGGGGCCCACGGACCCGGAAGACCGTCGCGCAGCAGACTGCAAGGTGTTCAAAGCCCGCGATGACTCGCGATGCACCCTGCGGCTGGATGCACTCGGATAAAGATCTCCCGCTCCGACTGGTCGCGAACAGTAAACACGACTGCAACCTTTTAGCGTGTAACAGCGTGTTCCGCGATGTATACTCGGCCGGGAATGGTCCCTTGAAAGGCGGCGCGCAACCACGGCCGCTCGCCTCCGCGGAGAAGAACGAATCCCCCCCCCTCGCACTACCCACCCGCGAATGCAAATATCCGTGGCCCCGACGGGATTGTTTTTAATTATTGTTTATTATCGGGGCGATGTTGCGCCGTTCCGTGCTCCGCATTGTTCCCCCGGGGGAAATGCTGCGCGAGTAAAGGGTTAATACGCCAAGTGCGTTGCCCCGCGCCGGGGGTAAAAACCAGCAGATAACGTCGCTATCCCGCGCCCTATTGTTTCCCACCAGGGCTATCGCGCGCAATTCTTTTCGGCTGTTTCCGCGTTATTCGCCGTTTCGGCCGCTTAGGGCCCGTTCCCGCCGCCCCGGGAATATTAAACAGGGGAATTTCGAAGGAATACGGCCGCCAGCGGCCTCCCTTCTTCCCTGCAAATGCGAGTTTAGTGAAGGGGTTGCAAGTGCACAGCTACGGGAGGGAGGAAATTAACGAATCTCAAGCATGGCGTCCTCGGCCGCGGCAAATGTTAATCCACCGAAATGAAATTGAAAGTTGTGCGTGTCGGAAATGCGGTATCCGTAGTTATCGGGACGGGGGATCCGTGGAGGGATTTCGAGGAGCACCGTTCTCGCGGCGCAATGAGGAAACGATTCCACCGGTAAGAAATTTAGTTGAAATGCAAATTCAGACGAGAGTTTCATCGGAGCATAGAAGTGGGACAAGGAAATTAACTAACTATAATGCACATTGCACATGCGACGTGTGCAATTACGGTACAGGATGCTTCATTGTTCTTGGCTTGATTTGCTTGGAGATCTTTCCAAGAACAAATATTTCTCCTCCTCACCATCGTTCCTATTATCAATATCCAATGAACTAGTGGTGGTATAAAGTAGTACAGAGAACATCCACGGTGTCCAAGAACCATGAATCGCCCTGTATAATCCACGACGAGGAATTAATTCCCGGCTACCACTGTATCAACGCGCGTATGCCTCGTTTTTTTTATATCCGCGGTTTAATAGAACCTGCGGTTTAATAGAAACCAGTTTACGGAATGGAAAAAAGTTTGGCTCGCAGGGACAGCGAGCGAGAGAGAGAGAGAGAGAGAGAGGGGGAGGGAGAGAGAGAGAGAAGGAGGGAGAAACAGGGGCCACGTAATTTCGCCGGAAACGCGTTGGAATCGGTTTTTGACCGGGGGTCCCTTTCGCTCTGTATAACCGTACATAAAAGGCAGAATGCCTGGCATTAAATCTTTATTATTGCTCCAAGTGTTATTAGCCGTTACCAGCGCGATGCGTGGACCTGCATGCGCGCGACCCTGACACGTGCACCCCCGCCGGCTCATACATTATCACGAATATTGCGCTTTTTACGAGAACTTCAATTTCCCGCGGAATTAACGCGAGCTTTCGGAAGGTTCTTCGAGAAGTTTCTGCTAAAGCCGCGTTACGTGAGCACGCAACGACCATCGGTACTCGGCCGATATTACCACCGGCGACAAAGGCAAGACTAACGAGGAAATAATTTAACAAGTGAGAGTCTAATTGTGACTATAACCCTTGGAATTATACCGACAGCGAGGCGTCGAACGGTAAGTGGGGCTGTTCGGAAAGCGTTCGCGTGGAGTAATGGTAGAAAGCGAGTGACCGTTGACCAGGGCGAAATATAGAGATGAATAAATAGCGAGTGAGGTGTTCAAAGAGCGCGAATGCACTCACGTTCGAGTTTATAGAAAGCGTTTGGGATTGTTTTGACGGTGAATCAAAGGGTTTTTTTCCCCGATGGCAACGGGGAGGCGAAGCGGTGCGACGTGTTTTGCAGTGTCTCACGATATTTTATCGGCGACAGTCGGATCGCCTTGGTGTCGTTCGCGGCGCTTTTCAACGATACCCACCTCCACCCCTCTTGCTGGTTGTTTCCTCTTCGCGGCTTGACAACTTTTTCGACCGTTCCTCACGGAATTTCACCGGAATATTCCATTCTCCGCCTCGTGCCAACTTTCTTCCTCGCAATCCACTTACGCGCACGCACAACTTCTCCGTCGAACGTTCCATCGATTTCCCTCCTTCAATTCTAATCCGTCGCGTTCTCCTAGGTACCTATGCGCCAGGACCGACGACGTATTAAGAAGAAAAATTCCAGTCGAGCGATTCTGTACGAGCCGTGGGAGACAGAGTTCAGGGGAATATGGAGGACTGGTCGACTAGCACGCGAATTGGAGGAAGAAATGAGAATGTAAACGAGCACCGTCCCCCACGAATGTCTCCGCGAGTAATCGAAAGAAAACTCCGAGGCTATCGCAGTGGAGAAAACTGCAGCGGGAAAAGTGCGACGGTGGTTCCTGCAGACTTCTTGCTATCGGGGAAGAAGCTCCGAGAGCAAAGGGAGGGTATTTTTCGGGTTGTTTACGCGGCCGGGGCTCGCGCGGAGCCAAGAAATTTGTTGGTTGCCGTAAAGGCGCGCCCGAGAATGGCCGTATAGCACGTAAACGATAACGGCCGGTTTGACTGCAACGAAAAAAGACTCTGTCTTCATTATTATTAAAGTCGCCTAGATGAAAATGATCCACGAAATTGGTCCCTGAATGGCAGTGGCTGGTGGAGGGGATAAGGGTGGTCGGAGGCCAATAACTGTACTGGGGCCAATAACTATATAACTTCCCCTCTCTACTTGCTTGATAACGACACCTAGATCGATATGGAACTAGCTATACCAGCCACCCTCGAGTAGACCAACCGCCTTCCGGTGCGACGACCCTTCTTCTCCACTGGCTTTTCGAATCGACTCGTCCTCCAACTTCCCCTCGGCCTGTTTCGCGTGAAAGAAAACGCTGCCTCTGCTTCCGTGTTTCAGTCGGCGCGACGGCCGTGTATAGCGGGCAACGTAATTTCATCAGAGTAGCAATTCCTCGCTGGTGGCGGTGGAACGGCTAGGGAAACCGCGACGGGAAAGAAACTTCCTCGCAGTCCTTGGAAAGCCGCGCGCCACGCGCTCGTCCCGCGAGTCGACTCGAATCCGCGGGTATCTTTAATTACGCGCGGAAGACCCGGGCTGCGCGGAGTTCGCCAGGAAATTCGAGGGCCGTCGACTCGCTGCCTCCTTTATTAGAACGCGTCTTCGTTACGCCGCGAGATTTGTTTAACGCGGCTCTCGTCGACGAGCAACTTTCCTGGCGGAATGGAGAGCTCGCTGTCAATAGGCGGGCTTCGTCTTTCTTCGCTGACGATCGCGCCGGGCTTGATTGAGAACAAACGCGTATACGCGCTCTTTTTCTCTCCGCGTCTTCCTCGAGATTCATTCGCGAATGAAACTGGAGGAGCTCTTTCTCTATGCCCGAGAAATGCTGTCTTGTTACAAGCTGCTCCTTCAAAGAGGATATACCACTCTCCTGAGAAGCGTAAAAATAGCAGAGGCAGCAATCAGATTCCGAGTAAAGATCGCTGGAGGAGAGGTAGATTGTGCGATTCTTGCGAAACGAGGACGCGCTCGATCGAGTTATTACGGGTGGGGCGGTGTTGATAAATAGAGGGCAGTTTTTCAGAATTGCTTCTGCACGCTGAGACAATGGAAGAAGTTCATTGATCCGATAATCCGATTTGCCCGCTAAGTACTGAAATATTACACCCATGAACGTGCTTCTTCGAGTAAGTAGAATGTATCGCGGTGCTCCTGTTATTTCTACAGACTATGCTTCTCTTGTTACGAGAATTTACATTTTTCATCATTATTCATTAGAATTACAAATTTCTTGTTACCCTCAAGGGTTCGACTTTAGTTATTCAGTTTTCCGTTCCTCGATTTCGAAACAGGTACAGGAGACTTCAGAATAGCCGGTTAAATGGACGAACACAGTTGCTCGCAGAGTTAATTCCGCCCTGAGGAGCGTGTGGTATCGGTGGAAAATCAGCGGGTACAAGGGCTGACTGAATTTTCATCGGTCGAACGTGATGATCGCGATACCAGCGATCCTATAATTGCAGCCTCATGGACGCAGACACGCACTTGTCATGTACGGATCAATTCTAGCGCATTATTGAGCAACGCGAAATCGCCCAGCTCGCCTAACAGACCACCCTTAACATCCTGTTCGGATACGCACGAGCCCTTCACTAGCTCGCGATGTTCCGGACGAACCTAAACTAGAGCCCAAGAACATCCCTCTCGCTCTGCCCGAGGGCAAACGACACGGGGGTAAATTTCTATACGTACCTACAACCCTGCAGGGATTTCTTTCAGAAAATATCGCGGAACGCGGAAAAATTGATTGCGGCGTAATCGAGGCGCAGCTACCCGAGTCGTCAGAAAGCGATCTCCCTCGCATCGAAAAGAAATCCTCGCAGCAAGTTTCTCGGAACGTCTCCATTGTTATCGGTGGAAAGCTTTCCTCTCCCTTCGAGGTTCCTAAGCTGTGCGAATCGTGGCAAACTACGTGGGTTTACGTCGAATTCACGTCGCGAGGGGCATGCATGCGGACACACCGTCAGCCCGACGTTAGGTCGCGTACCGGGGTAAAGTTCGATTCTCGCGTTGCCTGCGGTTTCTCGAACTTTGCCTGATCTGTCACGTCCAGATCGCAAACTCCGCGCGGCCGGAACCGGGCCGAGGGTTAAATCGACCATTCTCCAATGGGAAGGAAACGTTTTATGTACCGGCGGGGGCCTTCGAACTTTGACAACGCAAGCCTGTCGGTAATACGCGATGCCCGTGGATGCTGGCAAACTTTCCTGCCTAACTATAATATAATTTATTGAACGAAATCGGTGAATGTTTCTCTGCTCTGAAATTTGAAGACCCAGAACACCTTGTTTGACTCTGATTCGGTCTACCTCCCTTGAATGATTCAGTCGATCGATAAAACGATCGTATCTACCCGTACTAATTGTAAGATTTAACAAGCCGCTCCCAACATGAAAGCGGGTGGATGGCTCGTATAGAAGCCGCCACACACCACAGTTTCCCCATCGTCTCAGTCATCAGCTAACAACGTTGTTCCCCGACGGGTGAATACGGGACAGCCGAGGAATCGCAATGCGGCACCGAAATTCGTCATCGTATACAGTCCGCGTCTTCTATCACATTTCACGTGTCTGGGGAGAACACACCGTTTGACCATGTCAATTATATCCCTGGTCAATCCCCCTGGCCGTCAGCCCATGCATCTGCCGAGTTTCACGAGCCACTATCCCCCTGTATATGCTGGGCAAACGCGGTCCGTTGGCCAGGGGTCCTGGCCTCCCATCACAGCCGATGGTACAATCAGTTCACTGTCCATAGGTCCTGCAGCCGCGATCTCCGACAATTATCGAGGGATGGACGAAGGGGCCAGAGGGTGGGAGGGTCGACAGGCTTGCGCCTCGTCTAAGCGAAAAGCAGCCAGAGAGCTAAACGCTAAATTAAATTCCTCTTCCGGCGAACTTTTAACGAAGAGCCGTTTCCCTCTGTTCCCTTTTCACGCGCCCCGACAACAGGACGCCAGTAAAGATCGCAACCGTCACTGATAGCGAAATTAACAAGCGGTGCGAGCTCTAGATAATGAAAAATCGAGGGAAATCCGTGGGACGGGAGTATCTAACAAACGTGTTTTCTTGGAAGGAGATTTAAATACGTGTCTGGTCACTCTTGCGAGATTCTACTGCGTCGAGGGAATTTCAAAGAGTTCACCACCTCCGATGCCCCGGGTTATTGAATAGAGGGGCGGAGGGATCGAGCGCATCCGTGAGCGCAAAACTGAACGGGGATCGGCCTTGATCGAAAGCAACCAGGCCTGGTAGAGCGCAGTTTGCGTACCGCGAGTACGGGGATAATTACTAGGATCGACAGGCGTTAACAGGATTATAAATCCTACCGCGGCGAATAACAGCCGCGTCTCGGCGCGAAATCGGCCAAACGAGGAGGCGAGTTTATGGCACCGTTGCTCCTTACTCGGGGATATTAGCTCCCTGGATAATTCCGTCTAAGATTGTTCGGGGTCTAACCACGCCCCCGCAATCACTTTCGCCTATCCCCGGGATTCCCGGTAAATAATCGTTACAGTTTCGTCGCTGATTACGGCCGCGAGCTCGCCGAGGAACACGGAGGGGAAACGAGCCACCCCCACGGCCGTTCCGCACGACACGCGTAAAAACCTAGGACGCTATAAAAAAATATTACCTCGCCTGTTAGGGAAGGGCACGCGCGTATAACCGCGCCTCTCGTTAAGCACGACGTCCTAGGGGCCTCGTAACTACGATCCTCCGACACGTCGTAGATACCGCAGGGTAATTTAGGGCGCGCGGAGGTGTGAGGGCCGTGAAATCAGGGGAACCGAATTTCGAGCATCTGCTACGCTTTCAATCGATCTGCTTTCTTGTCGCCTAGATCGCTCTGGTCTAAAGGGAAATGTTGCTACCGCCAGAAGGGGTGGTACATTCGCGATGGAGCGAAGAAATAGAAGCTCGAAGCGAAGAGAAAATATTTAAAGATACTCATGAGCTTAAAAAGGAGAAGCAAGGATTCCTATAAACGTACACTCAGCTCAAATGATTGTGGCTGATCGAGATTCGATTGTGGGATAGCTTACCATGGTTGGCCTTTTTTCGTCGCTAACATTCTGCTGTATTTCATGAGCACGGTTTAGGGCATGATGTAAAGACATAAGGTGTCCTCTTGCACAAGCCTTCCAGATTAGCCAATAACGTGCCCTTCCCAAGATCCTCCATATTGCATCTCAACCAATAGAATAGAATGAATTTGTCAACATTTCACTAACGCGTCCGTACACATTAGGGTGGCTCTAACTTACTCCTGGTAAAAGTTTTTTTCAAGATTTTCTTCGGAGCACCCTCCAGAATGGTTCCAAATAATTAAAAAAAATCCCTGTAAAGTTTGAGCTCGATCGGATAACAGGAAAGGGTGCCCCTGGGCCCTTAAACATTTAAATCATTATTTAACAGCACGCGAACTCGATTTGATATAACATCTTCCAAGTTGTTGATTAAATAAAAAAATATGTCAAACAAAAGTTGTAGATCCGGACAAGGAGCATCTTTTTTGTTGTATTACTTTTTCTCGTACGATAAACGGTTTTCGAAAAAAATCCGAAAAACTTAAAATAAAAAACTTTTATTTTTCACATTTTTAAAGTTTAAATGCTTCTAGAACACTTTTTAATTATGAAGGTGAACCAAAAAAATGGAATTTTTATTTTCGAGAACTATTTGTTAAACATTTAAGGGGTGGACAAGTTTATCGTTAAGGGGGACAAGTTTATCGTTTGTGATTCATCGATTTCATTTTCATTTCAAGCAAGGTCGCCAATATGTATGTATGTATAAACGAGATATGTTGCTCCTACAGAAATTTGAAGAAGCATAAAATTATCAATTTTCTTGAAGTTCATTGCAATAAAAATTATTTTACATTTATTCTTGGCATCATTTACGCTACACCATCGAACAGAGCAGACCGTGACGATTTATAATATAATTATGATAATGCAGATGTCGTTACAGTGATGTTTCCTCACGAAATAGAAATGTTCTAGATGGGATATCGGTGACTTTACAGTGCCCTAAACCATGCTCATGAAATACAGTAGAATGTTAGCGTCGAAAAAAGGCCAAGCATGGTAAGCTATCCCACAATCGAATCTCGATCGGCCACAATCCTTTGAGCTGGGTGTACGAGCTTGATGTCTGTGTAGAATCTGGTACCAACTACTAACGGATTAGACGTAGAAGAATTGAAGATAGACAGACCGGGTGGTTTGAAATGTAACCGCGAGAACCACCGTTGCAGGGCCAGTGAACGCCAGCGGGGGCCCATGAATCGCGCACACGCGTTGTTACGTTTCAGGAATCCACGGGGTCGTGCTGCGCAACGATATAATTTTCAACGGTGAAAGATTTGTGGACACCGCAGACGCGCGGACGTCCCGGTATTTTTCGACGGTCCCACCGTTCCGCGTGGGCCAAAAGTGGGAATCCACGGGGCGCAAAATGTAGGTACGCTGATACGTAGACAGGACGGGGCATTAATGCGGCCCGCCGATATAATTTGCTCGCGAAATTCCGGGCGCGAGCTAGCGTTGCGGTGTAACGCATTAGCCGTGCCGGACCATGATCTAAATTACACGTACGTTACTGTATTAAATTCCGGCACAGGACATACGAGCAGACATTCGGATCGTTACGAACACGTGGGACATTAAATTCTGAGGGAACTTCTCTGACATCCTGACGTCCGCTGCGATAGCTCGGCACGCGCTCGCCCCGCGTCGCTCCTCGATACATACCTCCTCGAACACGTGCCGCCATTGTTGGCTGTTTCTCTTTTTAATTGAACTCGGGTAATGTCCCCAGCTCTGGTGACTAATTGCTGATACGAGGCCGGGACACTGTGCACGACGCTATCGTCCCGCGGTGGAGATTTTCCTATATTCTTCGAACGTGGCAGGCTAATTGCTTCGGAGTACAAATTTGTGGATTCCCTTTATACGTCTGAAACCGCGGAGCGACTCCATTGCCACCGCTTTGCCCCGGGAACACAGCGTTCCGAAAGGACTCATCCAGCTGGTAATTCGTCGTGAATTTAGTTCCCGTTAATTCGTAACTCGCGGCAACGATCCCTCGCTCTCCCAGGGACTCCACTTCAGTTTTCGTGTTTCACCCGGCGAGCGCGGAAGCCAGGAGGAATTCGGGCCGAGAAGCTACGAAAACTTTCCGCCGCCGTTCCCTTTCCAACTTTACCACCGCACTGGAGGCACGGACGCTAAGGAAAAACTGGCCACGATCTCCTCTAATTTCCCGCGCCATTTTTACCCACGAATTCGCCCAAGGATTTTCAAGAAAATTACAGGGGAACGGCTCCGTGGTAAACCGCCGCCGCCGCCACGTACGCCAAGAAATGAAATTCTCCAGATAAACTTGAGCGCGGAAGATGGATCGCGTAACGTGCCTCCATTTTCCGCGCCCCCTGGCCCCTTCGAGAACTCTCTTGCCGCTCGCTTTCCTCCGGGGCACGTCGCTTTGTCGCGCACGACTCTCCGTTGCATAAGAATATTGTTCCTTAGCCGAGCGCGAGCCCGTGCAATCACGACTCCGATCGCGAAACCAGTTCAGAAAACCACCGACACAGACGAGGGTCCAGCGTCCGTGTCGGCGATGCTGTCCACGGTGAACCACGCCTAAACGTTGCGACACTTTCGCCATCGCTGGGAACGATCGGGGGCCCCGATCGAGAGCCTGATCCAGCCACTCGTTGAATAATTCGGTTTGTTTCACCGCTACCTTGCGGTTCGTTTTGTCAGGAATCCCTTAACGTTCCAACAAAGATACTTACACTTTGTGAGCCCAAAGGGATTCTACATAGAGGAGAAGTGACCAATCGCGAATTTCTAGCAAATCAGTGCGGATATATTGAATCAGTATCGTTAGCTTTAACGGGGAATGTGATATATAAAATTAAATGCAACGACGGGGAACTGGGGCCTCGTATCAAAGCGATAATTGAATTAATCCACGTGGGGCAGAGAAGCCTCTCGCAGCAAGAAACGGCTGAAGTTGCCAATGGTAACGAATTTCTAACGCGCGTTTAATTATTACCGATCATTATATCCGGATCACCGGGAGATTAGAGGAATATTAGAGAGAGAATCGAGTTACGGCTGGTATCGGGCTGACGATCGAATATCGGAAAACGATTACAACATAATTCACAGTATCGATAAAATTTAATTACACTTTATATAATGCAACGCCTACCCACCAGCGTAGTCCCACCGACCGGTGCTGGATTTATACAGTGTCACTTCTGCAGCTGATCGAAATATCGAGTAACAAGGCGATCTCGATGGTAACGCGATTCGTTATCGTCCTCGGGCCGTTTTATCGTTACCGCGAATCATGCTCCGCTGTGTCTTCCCGCCCGTGCCTCCGACCTGACGTTTTACCGATAACCGCGGCATAAATCTGAACGCAATATCGGAAACAAAGCTACGCAATATGTACCGCTAGCAGTGTCTTCCCTGGGAAAAAATTGCTGGAGCGGGAACAATTTGCTAAATGGAGGGGAACGTGCTTTGGTATGTCGATAATACCGGGCTCGATTATTCACGAATCCTAATGATCGATAGTCGGGAGACTCGCAGCTAATTCCTGCTTCCATTAACGATGTCCAATAATTCAGCAACACCTGAGGTAGGACGGCAGGGTAGGGTACACGCTGCGAATCGAATCGTCCGTTGAGAAACATCCGAGAATCCACCTGGAAAAGTGAGCAAGTGCTCTCGAGGGTTCGCGCCTTGATCGGAGGCGGCCAGCTTCTCGAGTCTCCACCCGATACCCATAAACTCCACCGGAGCAACCTTCCGCGGAGCGAAACTTGGTGAAACTGGAGCATATTTCCGGCGACCGAAAGCAGCTAACAAATAAATTCACCCTCCCCGGAGTCGCGACGCGAATCGATTCGAAAGCTTGCTCCTTTCGGCGAACATTACCCGGCCTGATTTCGCGCTCGCCAGGATCCCGCGGCGATAAATCCGCGGGGCGATTAACGGGGAGCGTTTTCCGCGACGCAACGTTCTGCGCGGAGCGGGGCGGGGGTCGCGGGCGAATTAAATTTTATCGATTCGCGAAACGCCGGCAAGGAACGCGGCGAGATACGGCACGACTGGGACGAGGACAACGGCGAGGACGAGGAGGAGGGTGCACATCCGCGAGTCAGACGTTACTGATAGCGCTGAATTGCCGTGGAACGTCTTCAGCATCCCGTAGATGCAGCCAGAGAATGCGCGCATAACAATTCGCGTGCTTTATGCCGGCGGTGCAGCTAACTGAATCTCCAGCGAAAAGATACCGATACTCACAGAGACATAAGCTAGGTTTCCCGCTCGTATCAGATATTTCTTATCCTTGCGGCAGCATTTTTCTTCTGGGCACAGAACGAGCAACGTTCTCTGAATGCTTCAAATGTGGATGCTGCTGGTGAGCCACTCGCTGAGCTCGTGTTTCTGGTACGATTCCCTCCACCGTTGTGGTTCTTAAACGATCCCGTTACCATACCAACGATAAGGTTTTCGGTTAGGTCTGACAATAGGCTCAGTCAGGGATGAATATATAGTTTAATTGATTAGAGCTCAGGGCGGTGGAGAATCGAACTAACAAGGGGACCTTCAGGTATGGCAATTTCAGAATATGTTGATACTTGGTGTACTTGAAGGTTTTTGTCTGGACATTAATTTCCCAAAACAGTAAGGTGTGCTTTTCTGTCAAATTCGAGAAAATTGACTTTGAAAAATTCAATAAAAAGTACCGCAAACTGGGGGAACATTGGCATGTTTTTGGAACATTTTACTATATAATATAAAAATTAACATTTTACTATATAATATAAAAATAAACATTTTTACATTTGCTTTAAGTATCCTATCATAACATTGCATTTTTTGTGAATGCACTACAAGTGTCAAAATGCATAAAATTTATTTCTTTTTCCTTTTTAATAGCTGTGAAGTAGATGCCAATGTTCTCCCAGTTTACGGTACGATTTCTCAAGCTAGAGATAATTTAAAATAAGATGTGAATTTTTAATTGAAAAGGATATTTAAATAAGTAGGTGTTCAAACGAATAAAAAAATACTGTCAATAGTAAGACTAGTCGTGAGTGCTATGCTAGGACCTCAGAATTTTTCAAAATCGATTTTCTCGAATTTGGCTGAAAAACGGGCCTTACTGCTTTGAGAAATTAATGCCCGAGTGAAATTGCCAAAACTGAAGGTCCGCTTATAAGTAGAAATCATGGTCCATCGGATCAATCAAGATTCTACTCTACACAGTTTTTGGAAATATGATTCACCATAATTCTAATCCTGCAATAATCATCTCAATTGAAGCATCCCCCAAAAGAATGAATGCAATTAAATTAGAAGTAATAATAATCGAAGCGAAACGAGATAGGAACTCTTCCCCCCTCGCCCCCAAGCATCGAAGAACAAAATAAGATACGAAGACTTCCTCCGATACTTTCGACCGCATTTTCGCCCGTGCATCGTCGATTTCTGCGCGTCTAGATGCGGCAAAGTTTCCCCCCCGAGTCTGAGAGGGCGACGTTTCCACGAAACACCGGTAAATGTATTCCGCGAGGATTTCCGTGTACGGCCGCGACGATTCCACCGCACACAGCTAACAGTATCCGACGAAACTAACTCCGGCGGCGGTCTCTGAAGCGACGATACACAGTACGAAATTTTTATATTCCGTTCTCGCCGGCGGAATACGGCTGGGCGTGTTTTATCGGCGGGGTCCAAAGTGGCCTTTGAATTAAACGGAACGCACCGGAAGCGTTCACCGCGCGGAACATCTTCGTCATCCGGAGGATTACGCCAAAGATATTCAGCCGCATAAAGAACGATGGAATCTTGCTCTCCGCGGATCGTTTATATCGCGAGCGAGTGCAAGTTCAACGTTCCTGGGATCAGCCGTAAAACATTCTTCAGGCAGGCGTTCGCGTGCGGTGAATAAACGAGTAAATGCGTCTCGAATCGAATGGCAGACGCATCGCGCGGCAGCTGGTCCCGATCGACAGGTTCGCCGCGCAACGACGGCTTACAATCACGCGCGATCCTGCTCCCTGCCCGTGGATATGAAAGCTTAATTGCCAGTTCCTTGGTGCTAATTTGCGGGATTTAACGATACGGATCGGAGAATCGAAGCTCGTTCCACTCGTAAGAACACGCCACTCCCCGATGCTTCTTTCCATCGGGTAACAGAAATATTCCGGAATCACCGCAATAGCGTCGAGGAAGACGCTCGAGGTAACTGGAAATTGCTAGGCAGGGATCTCAAGTATTCCGAGGAAGACGTTCGGCGCATAGTTCGGCGGCAGCGTCTGCGCGAGTAGAACGAGGGCGACAGACATAATACCGTGAAAACGTAGAACGGTTTTAAGAGCACTTCTTCGGTCCTTGGAAGGCAGACGCCACTTCTGCTCCCCTCCGACAAATTGACGAACTTTCGACAGTCGGCCCCGGGCTTCTACTTTAATATCGTCGCCATTTTTCGCGGCTGTTCGCGAGCTTCTCCGGCGAGCGAATATTATCATTACTCCGGGGGGTGGCGTCTGCTTCCGTTCTGATGGACGGTGGAGGAAGGAACGCTCTCCGCGGTGTTTCGCGGTGCGGTTGAGCGACGAGGGGGTTACAGATAACGCGGACCAGCTCGAAAACGCGGCGAGAAGTCAGAGGAAAGGCGTGCGCCAGGCAAGTTCGAGTGGCGTGTGCGCGGTGAATGGGCGGCTGCGTCCGCAAGGGTCTTAGTACATGGCGTACTTGGCGAGAAATTCGAAAAAGAGTGGAGGCAAGAAAATTCTCCTCGCTGGAGAGGGACACCGGAGGACACGCGAGCTTTTCTAGCACTCTATTCCGCGATATGGAAGACACTCGCGGAAATGTTTATTTCGAGACGCGTAGCTGTTCCTTCCCTGCTGCTTCTTGCATTCTTCAATCTTCTTTCGCCAGCATAACGCGCGAGCATTCTTGAAACGTTATACTAGTGAACATGTTCAGCGTAGAATGGAGCTGGATTGATACGTGTGCGACTACGATTTACGTTGGGAATGGACCTTTCTTTTATAAGCTTCTTATATTCGCATAGCTCCTTGAAATTTGGAATGGGGATAGATGGAACATGGATAATGCTATATATAATATAAGTTTAATGCCACGTGTAGCTTTGAGAAAATTGAAAAGAGCAAAGTAGCACGTGTCCACTAGAGACGCTGTATGTTCGATTTGTTTCAATAATTCAAATTGTTCATAGCTGTAGTACTCGTACTAGAAATACTAATAGACATCATGGAGATTTCAGGACACCCAGAACTTCAGAATCCACCAGAGACTAGTACCACCAGGTTTCTAGAATCCTCGTACACTACAAGAAAGTGATTGAATTTAGGAGATTTCAAACTCTCCTCCACGAGATCGAGTTCAAATTCCGTAAAGCTGGAAAATGCACATTAGAATATGAAAGTAAGCTAGAAAGGGTTCAGCCTCGCGGTCAGATCGGATCTTTGATATTTGGATTATGATTCAGGCTGAGGCGAAGGCGGAAGTTGCAGGATACCAAAAGGAAAACTAGGGAGAAGAACCGTGGAAGTAGCTTTTTCGAGGATCCCGCTCAACTTCCCTAATGGCGAGCATTTTTTCCCGCGAATGAGCGAACAAACTTTCGGAATTCCTGGCGCTGCTTAACGCCAGGAGCGCGGCGTTTCTCGCTGGAGGAAGCAACCGGGGCAAAACGCGCCTGCAGCTCGCGTCCTTCCCCGCCCTGCTCGGTCGCTTTTTCCTCGGCGCGGTCGCCTTTACGCCGGCACGGTTCGCGAGCAACAACTGTCGGCAACTCTCGACGGGATGGCAAGTGCAACAAACTGGAAGTACGGCTGTTCAGCTCAATTATTTTCGACATTTTTCTGCCCGTGCCCTTCGAACGGCAATGACCTCCAGGCGCCTACGTACCGCGTGCACCGTGCAATTTTTGCTACAGCGAGTTCCACGAAACGATCACAACGCGAGCCTTCGAGACGCTTTCTCTTATTCGAAATTACAATTAGGGTAAAACTATACAATACGCCCCATTTGACAAAACGCCCCACCATTATTTTACGTACACAAACCAGGATGCATCGACACGATCGTCACATTTGAAGTTGCCTCAGTCGGCCACAACTGCCGCAATAAAAATACGAGCAAATATTACGGCTTTTAAAAAAATATACAAGAATTTATATTTTCGGCCTTCAGATAATTTGCGGTTAGTATGTGAGAAATTCAATTTTCTAAGTCACTATTGTTTTGCCGATAAATTCACATATATATTTCCAAATTAGACAAACTAACGTCTTTAAATTGTTATTGCCCAAACCTTTTTTCACTACGTTGTTGCTAAATTTAAACCGGCGCGTTTTGTACCCCAGAATTTACAATATGCCCCAGCAATGAATTTACAATACGCCCCACCTCAAAATCATATTTTTCACGAGTAACCTATTTCATTTTCTTTTCCTCGATAACTTCGTGTAATACTACCAGCAGAAATGTCAAAAGAAAAAATGTAAATAAACAAATAATGTAATAATTTTAATCAAGATTGATCTATTTTTGTTAATAATATCTTTTATAATATATATTCTATTACATTTTGATAAAAATAATAAAAAGTAATCACTTTTTTATGTCGGGGCGATTTGTCATAGAGGTGGGGCGTTTTACCTGACGACTGTGTTACAAAACGCCCCATGTAAGGGTCAGAAAAATCATTATTTACAATTATTTCCAGTTATGTTTTTTACACAATTTCGGTGTAAGTGTGAAGAGTAATGAAGACTTAATGTGTTCACACAAAAAATTTAAAGGATTATTGAAAAATATTGGTTTTATAGATGTTTCTTTAAAAGTGGGGCGTATTGTATAGTTTTACCCTATCGCGGAGCTTGGGATCGTAATCGGTCGCTTAACATAGTTTGCTATAAATTAACTTTGCTGAGTAATTTGATAGTTGAAGAAAAGAAGCCTGTGACTTTACACAACTTCTCTATATATCAAAATTTCTTAGAGAATCATCTCCGAAGGAATCGCCAACCGAATATGTAATCACTTGCGAAATTTCCCACTATCCTTTTGCTTGCAAATATCTCGCAATTTTCCACCTAAAGCCCCAAAATTCCAAACCTCGAAAGTGCACCTTGCCACTCAAAAACTCAGGGTCACAGAGAACAAGAGGAAAGCTCGTGATCTCTGGAGCAGCCTGTATTCACGCGTTGCAGGTTTTCTTCCTGTTCGTTTCCGTTTGCGTGCGCATGTATGGTCACTATGGAGACGCAGCTCTGCAAGAGGAGAGGCCGACGATTATCCTCGTTACCTTCTTTCGCTTGACTCGCCATAGTCGCGTTAAGTCGCACACCTTGCTCCTAAGCGGATCCCGCGTCACTCGCGTGCGTCCGTCCCCCGCGCGCTCCTCTCTCGCTCGCGATTAAATCGTCCCCGCGAAAAACGCGTCTTGGCCTTGCCAGCGGACCCTCCCTCAAGCCCGGCTCGCTTTTTGCCTGTTTCGGGCCAGACAATTACTATTTCTCGCTCGCGGTTGCACGCGCTCGTGTGCGTTTTTAATTGGACGCCGAGGAGCGAGTTACTTTTCACGGGCGTCTCCGGCGCGAGCGAATGAGCCGACGTGGCCAACAAATTAGTTTAATTACGGATAAAAGTGCAGCCGTCTGGTGTCCGTGCACGGCGAACCGCGGTAATTAAATTTCCGATCGAAGGAAAAATGTTTAATTATGCGCGACGTGGCCGCCGAGCGTAAATCAATCCCGCCGGATCAGGGTGGTCTGGCTCGCTGCGTGTTCGACATACGAGAACACGCTAGCGGGGCGATTGTTTAATAGCTTATCGGTCGGGCTCCTTGGGGTAAACCGCTTTTGAAGAGTTTTTTACCGGGAGCTTTTTCTGAAAAGCGAAAGAGTCGATACGGGCTAGACGTCGGAGACTTTCTACCTCAACCTGATACGCCAGAGGAATTTGTCGAGCGGCAGAGGATTATTTCACGGCTTCCTCTAAGAGTTTTTGAATTTTCCGTGCCTCTGATCCTTTGTAATAAAGGATACTCAAAGGGCTTTTTATGAGAACTTGATGCGACGAGTTTGAGGATACCAATCCTCTTGTCGAAAGCGAAGAGAACAAGGAGAATTATTTTGCCAGAAGTGGTTGCTTTTTGCGGAGACAGGATATTTGAAATGATATTTACCCAAATTCGACATCATAAATTTAAGGGGGGGAGCCCTATTTAGGTCGCTAGGAATAAGGTGATTCTTGGGAATTTTTATCTAAGAAATTGTTAAGCAGATCTTTTCCAAACTTTCAGGGTATTTTAGTTCACATTCAAACAATAAATATTAATTTTTACATTACAAAGTGTTCGATAGAAATGAAGATATATGAACACGTTCGTTAGGACTCGCGCGCCGGACTTGCAAATTGGCGATTGTAATGGTGGCCCCATTTCTTCCCGGAAATAAAAAACCAAGGGTTTTCTTATTTCTAGTATAATTACATTGTCGGTGAGCCTATGAAACGAAAAAAAAAGTTAAAAGTTGGCAAATTGGTGGGACTTAAAAGGAAAAGTTACGATTCTGCCCCAAGATATTTCGTACTATTTACGGAAAAAGAGTTGTTCAATTCAATTTATTTATCAATGTCTTAGGTTCATCGACAATGTAATTATACTAGAAATAAGAGAATCCTTGATTTTGTTAGTTCAGAGAAGAAATGGGGCCACCATTACAATCGCTAATTTGCAACTCCGGCGCGCGAGTCCTAACGAACGTGTTCATATGTATATTTTCATTTCTCCCGAACACTTTGAAACGCAAAAATTAATTTTTAATGTTTGAATGTGAACTAAAATACCCTGAAAGTTTGGAAAAGATCCGCTTAACAGTTTCTTGGAAAAAAATTCCCAAGAATCACCTTATTCCTAACGTCCTAAATAGGACTCCCCCCTTAAGATGTGGCAAGCCAGCGAGGGGACCGTGGTACCAGGTGAGACTTCTTTCCGCCAGTGCAGCAGGTAAAACTAAATATTACTGCGGAATTTTAGCAGTCAATTTTCACTCCAGCTACGCGAAAGAAATTGACCAAGTTTGAACGTTCACGAGGACGGCACACGACGCCGGTGAATATTCAAAGTTCGCCAATTTTTTTTTCGCGCGGACGTAGTGAAAAGTGGCAGGTGAAATTTCCCAGTAACACTTAGTTTCACACGCTTCTACTGGCGAAAAGAAACTCGGTGGATATTCCAGCTTGCTAAACGGGATCTTTCCTTACAGATAATAAACTTTGTCGCCGGATACGTAGAATTGAAATAACGTTACGTTTAGATTCAGATTAGGGTGGATGTACCAGTAACTGAATACGTACCAGTGAATCAGTGGCGGATTTAAAAAAAAAGGCCCAGGTGGCGAACGTTATGAGGAGCCCATTTTATCGGGAACATGAAGAGGAAGTTTACTCAAAACGGGCTCAGCGTAATAATACAGAAAACAAATCTACTTTGGATATAATCATAATTTTTTTAAGGATGGCTGTTAAATCCGCCACTGCAGTGAATGGACATTTTTGATTAAAATAAGTAAAATAAGTTATTAAAATAAGCAACTAGTTAATTAGAGATTTCTTCTAATTTCTTGCTTCATATCTAAACAGTTTTTGCAAACATAATTTTATAAAATTGTTCATTCATTAGCCTTAAGTGTTCGTTTATTGGTGCGTTTTTCCTATATCAGAATTCTAGATCTCTAACAATCTAAACCTAACCTCAAAAAATAAGCCAAGCACTCCACAGAATTCAATGGAGAAGCCATCCATTAACGAAAATAACCAATCGTTCTAGCGCTGGAAATATCCCGCCCCAAATTTCCTAATTACCGGTGTATGAATTATCGATAGCCGAAAATGACATTCGATTTCGTATCGTACGCTTTTAATACGTTCGAATTCGCCCGAACACGCATACCGTATCGATGCTCGCCAAGCACCAGACGCCATTCGCGTAATTGATAGAGGGAATAAGCTACTCACGTGGCAAACTAGCTCGCTGCTCCGCCGTTCTTCCGCGATGAAAACCGCTCGCTGCCAAGGACGCCCGGTGTTTCGAGTGTCACGCGAACCTTTGGTGTAAAACTCAGACAGCTTGGCACGAGACGAAGGCATTGCCCGAGTAAAACGATCCGGATAAGAGTCGCTGTTACGGCACAGGTTACGCGGCACTCGATGGGCAGCCCGCACGGCACAACACTTCCTCAACAAACGCCGCGGGACACGTTCCTGACACGTAGGTTACGCACGGACTGACGCGACGCGCGATACGTAAACCGAGTTCGATACCTCCGCGCTGTGTCTGATTCGGAATGGGACAAAAAACTACGGCGGCGTCCTTCCAATATACCTGCCTCGAACGTGTAAACACTGTAAAACACACGCGGACTCCGCTAAGGCAGTGACGTATGTATTTGGGTCACGTGATGCTTCCAATATGTCTACCGGGTGGGGAGTCAGTTTCGCTACTCTTATTCGTAGTAACGTGGAATTGTAGGATATATATAAAAGCTTGCGAATATTATTTAATAAAACAAATTTAAAAATCAGCTACTGCTTTTGAGTTTAAAGGCTCTTCTCTAAAGCTTAGGGAATTATTGTTAGACGTTTGAGTTGTGAGGCTCACTGTTTACGCGCCAAACAGCTAAGCGCGCGGATAATTGAATTTTGTTGTACGAGTAGATTTACATATGTGTTCTTGTTCGTTTTTAACGACTAGACAGTTTGATGTTTGTAACTTTAAATGGGGAAGGAGCTGTGAGAGGAAAAGTTGCTTGTAATGTGGGATTATCTCTTACAGACTGAGTTCCCATATATTTTCTAATGATTGAGTTAAACTTTAAAGTGTTTATATTCTGTTCCAGATATATTTGGCTACCGAGTGCCTGGATTACCACGGTTCATCAGAGGTAGACTCGTTTCATTTACCATTATTAGAACGTAAATGAATCAGGGCTCTGTGTACGTGAATTTCACAATCCTTTTGCCTATTGTTGCTACAGAGGTACATCATACTCATTTACTCGCTCGCGTTCGATTTTTGAACAATGGGAAGGGCCACATAGCTCGCTCCGAGATCGCAGATAGCGCGACTTCAGGGATGTAATAGCACGTTCCAGCCCCATTCCGAGTGGTAACGCTGTTGCATTATTCGAATAATGAAGATACCAGGTTTGCGCAGTTAATATAGATACCCCCGATATTTGGGTAATACAAGTGCTATTGTGTTCCGAACACGGGCTCGCGAAATCACGGACGGGCCCTATTACGCTATCATTCCAGCCACTCGAATATTTTCTTCGATATTAACGCCGACGAGTGCAGGGTACGTTACGTGGAATGTGGTGGGAAACAGTTGCATAATACGACGGAAGTGGATACACTCGACTGGAGATTATTGCCCGAATCTGGAGGAGCTCCTGGCCATCCCGCGATCGCTTTCACCGCAAATAGCCCTCAATGATAAGATTACCTTGCAGTATGAGGCATTCAATCCCCAGAATTAATCAAGATTGCCGGGCTACTTTACCGAGGATTTGGGCTTTGGCTGCAGTCAACTCTGGGCGATTAGAGGACATTGCAAAAGTTCTACTTTAATCAACGTATCCTTGCTACTTGGAAGCTGGAAGCTTAATTATCAATTTCCCGCAGCGTATACAGTTTTTCTAAGTCCAAGTGTCTCCTTACTTTATAAATAGCCTCATGATCGTCTGTGCTATTAGAAGCCCTCTACCAAATGCCCCTATTTAACAAGTTCAAGCTACTCACCAGACCCAGTATTTGACAATGAACGTCCCACCCTTCGATGAATTCTACCCAATTTGTCCGTTAAAGGGCGCCAATCAGGGCCATGAAAGCCCCGCAAGGCAATGATCAAGGTTTTCGAAACGCTGGCCATGCTCGAGAACATTTGACTCCATTGATGGAAATAAGAGCGAGCCACGAGTGGGCCAGGGAAAGAGGGTGAGAGGGGCGGTGATTTCGGGCCCTGGTATCGGATGCGTGCAGTGGGGGGTGATCCGCACTTGCAGCCCGAGGGGGCTGGCAAGGATTCATTCATATCGCGAGCTGCTGTCTCATTGTCGGGGCCGCGGTACGGACAAAAGCGTAGATACGCAGGGGACGTGAAGTGCTGTCAGGAGCAGCGCACTCCATTGCGCGACACAAATGGCAACCAAAAGTGGAGCTGACGGAAAACGAGGACCGAAGGGGGCGAATGATTTCACTGTTGCCGCCGCGGCGTTGCGCCAATTTTCGAATTCGTATGAAAAATTCTGCGCCCGGGGAAACGCCGCGAAAGGCACAGGCTTTCGCTTTGTACCACCCTCTTCCCACCCCTCTACCATTCCGCTGATTGTGCCCCTCAAGAGCTGTCGACTCTGAAGCTTTCTCGCCGTTAAAGCGAGTAAAATCATCTGGCACTATAATTTGCGTTACCTACGTCGCATCTCGTCCCTCCCGCTTGCAACGATATCATAGCAGACAGAGATTTCCTTGAGATATTTATTCATGAAGCAGCGGACGGAGAAAAGGATCGCCTAATTAGTCTGCCGCGGGAACGGAGGTAATTAGATTCGACGATCTCGGAGCACTGCGTGAAATATCGAAAGCCCTGCTAGGTAGGTATAAAAAGCAGGTGGACGAAGAAACGCCTTAAATTATGAGGTTGTGTAGCAGAATTATGTAATTATAAATATGACTCGATCGTTAGGACGTTAGAGAGGCCATCGTCGGTGACCGGAAGCTAGAGGGTGGCTGAAGAATTAAGCGCTACAAGCTTTCCCGACGGGACCCGTTATTACAGGCAGCGATGCACTCGGCGGCGACTTGCCGTAATTTTCCGCGAGTCCACGGGAATAATTATAAAAGTGGGAGGGAGGAATGTAGAGAAAGGGAGCACCGGCTGCCTTTACGGATGTGCAAGCAGCTTTCAGCAAAGCCCCGTGTAATTACTGCTCTAAGAACTCCCCCTTCATGACGCGTGGCAAGTGCGCGCCCGGCGCGAGCACGCCATAAAAGATAGCCACCCCCGCGATACGAGGCTGCGATTCAACCCCGACTTCCGCAGATATATTAACCTATATTTCAAGAAGCCGCCCACGGTGCCCACCGTTCAACCCCAGAAGCGGCATTCGACGTAGTCGCGTGGATTGTTTACCCGTGATAAAGTGGTCGTTTGGGGTGGGAGTTTTTATCGACGCCTCTCGGAATAATTGAGTTCGTCAAGAGGATCTTAGCGCGAGATTATTGCCGTTTTCAACAGAGATCCAAAATAACAGTTATTATTCAAATATTTTCGGGAAAAAAAATCAGTAAGAAAAATTTCATTTTTATTCAAACGGAAGGCAATCGTCGTTAAATTCTGCGGAAATATTTCGAAGAATGAAGCGATTAAAAAGTATTAAAATTTACCTGTTTTGGTTATGAATCATTTAAAGAAAGATATTAACTCTTATGCCATAACTATTATAATTTAGGTTAGAACAGTTATGGTCTTTTGTTTTCAAGTCTACCACCTGAGTTTCGTGGCGTAGATTTTATCTATGAATAATTAGTTATCCTTATCCTTATCCTTACTAATATGTATATAAAAGTGAAACGTTGTCTGTTGGTTTGTCCATCTTTCACGTCTAAACAGCTGAACGGATTTCAATGAAATTTGGAATATACATTACATACCTCTTAGAGTAGATTATAGACTATTTACTTTTCTTCGTACAGGCTTTATTATTTTTCAAACAATATAAATAATTCCCGGTTGAAACCGGGTAACGGGTCAGCTAGTATAGAATATATACCATAACTAAAACAGTGACATATCTAGGAATCAATCAACTGCTTCATCTCCATTTGTCCCATTCACTACAGTACCTATTGTCGAGGGGAATTATCAATCCCACTTCGATTCGATAATTGTTTCCAAATCGCGGCGTCACCGTCATTGGGAAATAATTATTTTTCCGCGCGGGGAAATCACGTTAATAGCCCACGCGGGAGGAGGGGGTGGACAGAATCGAGAGAGGCTTGAAAAATATCCAGAGAATGGAGTTGACGTACGCGTGACTCGAATTTCATTTGCCGATCGGTAATACACGCACTTGTTGCCGCGATATTTCTCAATCAAGTTAATGTAATGGACATGGCTGCGCGACCGGCTCTCCATAGCCGATGGGAATTAATAATAGCGTGGAAATTACAACATACAGATCGCTGGGACGAGGTCCTCAGCGTCGCCGCTTGAAAATTCGCTCGGGCTAAAGGGTAGGCTTGCGTCTCGATTAAAATTCCCAACGAAGGGATGAAATGGTAGATGGTTTTTCAAAAGAGCAACTTCCTCTAAGCGTTAAGCAATTTGCATCGACTTCACCGTCGTCCCCATCTTCTCTAATTTTCAAAACTTTGAAAGTATCATCATCAATCTTTGTTTCCAAAGTCTCCAAAGAAATGATCTTTTATTAAAGAATGAAGACAAGGATTTGTTACTGGAAATAAGTTGCATCTAAGTAGGTGTTAGTTGTTACGGAGCATAATACGTACCGTTGGATAACATTTTCGATCCCGATGATCCACTAGAGGTCGATGTCCATATGAGGTGCGGCTACGATTAATAAAAACTCCTCGATCGATCCTCTTGCCGAACTACGACGGGACAAAGGAATCGTTCTTCGTGTTGTGATTAAAATATATATAAATAACTTTATTGTTTATAATAAAATGCCCTATCTATTTTACAAATATACAAAACTCTTGCTATGTACATTAAATCTCCGTTCGACGAAACAAGAAGAGAATGCTTACACGCGAGGAGAGAGCGGCTCCTCGTTTCTCTTTTGCTTTCCTTCAATAATCGATCATTGGATTAAACTATCGTGTCGAGTAGAAAGAGAGAAAACTTGTTACTTCGTTGCAATTACGAGTTAATAAAGGTAGTATGCTCGGAGGTGTGTACACGTGTATGCTTGTCCTTACGTTTCAGTGTCTTCGGTGTATGTGTGTGTGATTTTCCATTACGTTGCTTCATATTTTTTTTTGTCATTTTTTTTCAATCGTTTCGCTTTCTTCGCTTCACGTCGTTTTTCTTTTTTATCTTCTTTTGCCCTAATTACATTTGCACACTACGAAGCTATCACGATTCTCAAAAATACGAATAACCGTTTACTTTAGTTGGACACCGTGTTACGGAGTACATGGCGATAGTAAGAAATACTTCTTGATAATAAGTAGAGAGAAACGTCGCGGCAGCCGGGGAATCCTGGAACAGAGAAACGACACGGGCGATTAGAGGCCGCTGCTACATACAGAGTTTTCGTTGGCTGAGCTCGAAGAGGGATCGCGACAGGAATCAACGAGGATAAATATAATCGTAGGAGTTTTCGGGCAAAGACACGTTTCGAATTCGTCGCTGGTTCTTTCAATCTCTCAATGCCCCACTTCGAAAGGGAATCCCTGCAAGTTTGATAAGCAACCGCGCAACGTTTCCGCTGGTACACAACGTAGGTACACCGTATGAATGGAGTTCGCTTTTAATCCAGTAAGAATCTACCAAAAATCCTGTATTTTCTCCCTTTGATCGTGCAGCCTTGAAATATTAACGATACTGCTACCCGAGCTTAGCTGCGATTTCGACGAGCCCTCATGCAAAATCCCCGAACTTTCCAGTGACTGGAGCTTTACCAACACCCTATTCATGAAAATCCGGGCCAGTCGGCGAAAATTCCGCGGCTCTGTTCGGTTGCAAGGGACAGGAGGGGGCGAGCAAACAGGTACTCACCTTGCCCACTGCGATTTCCAATTACTTCATACGTAATGCGAATCGATAATACTTCTGGCAACAGTTCACATCTGGAACAGAAAAAGCGGGGCGGTTCGGTTAGACCAGCTATAAATCACGGCGACGTCGACGACGACGCCCCCGACGCCGAGACAAATTCCCCGGCGTACGTATTTCCACAGGAATAAAACGCGAAACACTCGTGGTCACCGAGACAGATACCACGATTTGTACGTGTACCGTGTGTGCCCCGGCTCCAATGTATGCGTTCAATTGTTTCTCGGAGCTATTGAGGAAGGGAGAAAGGTATTCGATTTGGACGAGGGAATGGGATTGCAATTTCAGTCACTGCATTTTTTCTTTTACCCTTCCGTATGCTAGATCAATTTACCTATTCCTAAATAGAATCACCAGTTTCTAACATCGATACCAAAAATCCTCTCTTCCCCTATTCCTCTGCCCTTTCTAGACCATCCAGCGTGTAAACGACAGCTTCTCCTCCCCTTCACCCCCTCCCCTCCCCCCCGGGTACGCTTACAGAAATGCTTTTAAATTTCCACTTCGTTGTACCCCCTCGCGTCGGAACGCGTTTCCTCCTTTTTCGCGGTTGTCGCGTCTAGACGCAACGATCCTACGTGAGTCTGGGATCAGGGATGAAGCAAGGCGCGCTGGGATCGTGACTCCAGCAGGAAATGTCCGCGTTGAAATTCCCGGGCTACTCGAGCCTCCTTACACCCCGCTGAACGGGGTGCGGCAGTGCTCGACACGTCGCCTCGACTGCTTGTTACGTCGTCCATCTTCCCCGGGATGCGAGACAAATTGATACAAGGGGAGGAACGCACCCGCTGGCCACCAGATCCTGCTGGATGGCGAATCGAGGCATCGAGCGCGTTTGATTGGGGATGCATTTTATTGCTACGTTCTACGACAGTTTTACTACCCCCGGCGAGATCTGGAGCGCGTGCACGAGCTCCTCAGGAATCGCACTTTGGCATTGCAAATTCTTTTATCGCGTCTGTCGTGGCGCGGGAACCAGTGCACGCGAACTTTAACGCGCCTCCAGTTGTTTCCAACGCACGACGAATCCCGATCGCCTCGTCCCGCTAAGTGTTTTTATTTCCCACCCAATGTGGCGGTGGAAAGTATCCTTAACGCGTGTACGGGCGGAATGAAAGAGTGCACCGCCCTCGGACTACGAATACCATCCGAACTGATTCGAGACGGAACGATCGGATTGATTGACAATTTGTAGGAGAGCGGATTGAATCGAGATGAAAAAGTCCCATTGATGGGCGTCCATTGGAATAATTTTACAAACGATCACTCCTTCCGCCACAGAGGCGGGAACAAAAGGGACGCGCCGGCCGATATCGCGAGTCATTATTAATTTTCCAACTCGGTTCAATTAAATCGCCGCGCGGCCGCGACGAGAGGGATGGAAAAAAGTTCCATCGACCTTGCTGCCTCTCGTGGCTGCTCCTGCTGTAACTCGTTCATTTCTTCTCTGTTTTTTTTTTAATTCGCCGCTACTTTCGCAGCCTCCTCTCAATGCGTTTGACACTCCCCTCTGTGCAGTTTATCGCGGACGGGGGCTGTTTTTCGCGCAGCAGATCCAGGCTGCTGAGCCTCGTTTTCCTTCGATATTCTGTTCCTCTCCACTAGTTAATCGGACGGAACTCAAGTGCCAATTGAGGTGAAGAATTTTTGAGAAAATAAGGGAAGAAAATCAGGAAAATCTACTCGAGTAAATTTGTCTGATTTATGGACGAGATATACCTAACGTTAGACTGCTCTCAGGATCTCATTGCACGCTTCAAGACGCATTTCCCACGGTAAATGAAGCGTGTCTTTGAAATACCAGGCTTGATTGGGAAGCCTGCGGGGACGTTGTTGCGGTGGCACTCTGAATGACTGAAATGACGCGCGCGCGGGCGACGTCGATCATTAGTTTGGTCGAATCGAGGCCGACGTTCGTGTGAGAATTTCCACTGGCGTTGATATACCAGGTGTCTTGGCTTTCGCCGAGCAAACATTCCACTATCTACTTGGGAACATACAATTTCTATTTATTCCAGACAGAAATCTGCGCGAACCCTATAAACTACATATTAATAATCCTGTCATCTGTGCTCGCTAGAACAAGCCGTCAATATTCGACGGATGAAAGCTGGAGCACCGTGTATACACAATAGCGGGGAATGACGAGGCGTCAACTTGTCCCGCTGCGCGCCGTTATGAACGTCCAACACGGCTGCTCGCGAAGTGGCCGCGATTTCCGACGTATTATATTATCAATTAGACACAATCGTGGCTGGTGATTAATTATGCGACCCGTGAACATGCAAATAAGAGCGGATCGATACGGCGAACGAACGTCGGTGGGTGTATCGGCCCGGAAATAATCGAGACCGTCGCTGCCCCCGTTATTTCTGCTCGTCGGCCAGCGTCGAATTTCGCGTTCGTTTAACGACGCTGCCCGGTATCGTTTCATCGCGATATTCATTAGTAGGGCTTCGCTCCACCCTCACCTTCTAAATTCAGGTTTCTTTCGTTCTCCAGCGAATCGCGATAAACAAAGATGCCTCGATGACTACCACCCTCGATGAGCGATGGTATTATATCCGAGGTTAGTTAAATAAAATTGGAATCAACGGCGAGGTTAGGTAACGCAATCGCGGGGAACTCCATTTATCCTGGTAATGAAAATGTTGGGAATTCAGTGGGTGGCTGCGTGCTTCGTCTCGTGTTTTCACGAATCCATCGAAACACCCTCGCGAATTTTCCACGCACTCGAGCACGTATACCATGTAAATAACAAATATTAAGGAGAGCAGGGGCCTGTTTAATGGGACAGAAATCTGTGTTTGATGGGAGAAATGATTCCCGCCACCCGGATCTCGTCACCACCCTCCACACCGTCACTATGTTTCGAATTAACGGAGAAAATCTCGCCCACGATACGGTGACAGAGCGAAATTAATCACGGGGAACACTGACACCAGCAGACATACTCGTATGAAACAATCTACTCGATCGAAAGTCGATTCACCGCGTGTTTCTGGTAGAAGGTGGTTGAAATTCAGACCAAGAAGACCGCGAGGAAGGCCGGTCCGCGGTTGTTTGCCGCGGAAAGAAAGTAATATCATTCAAAAGCAGCCGGAAGTTATTCCCCAATGCGAAAGTTTCTCCATTTTACATTACAGGAATAGTCCGCGGTGGATGTTAGTCGCGGGGAAAACTTCATCTCCGCGATAACTTTTCCAATTATTATCAGATGGCAAATGGACAGTCTTTGTGTTTTCCGCGGGCGACGCTGGGGCTTGAGAGCGGGCGCGGGTGACGAGGGAGGGGTGGGGTTTCAAGAAGTCCGAGGGAAGTCGAGCCGCGGCGCACAATACCCCCGGTGATAAACCCCGACAGACCGTTGGAAAATCTATTTTTGATCGAACGCTCGATGTTTTCCGAGCACTTGCGCGCGCTCTCCATGGACAAAGATTTCGCTCGGCTATACACTGCGGAGAGTTCACCCTGGACGCGTGCTACCGTCGCCCTCCAGCCCCACTTCAAGCCGAACAATCGCATTAACTTCCTCCAAGGCCCATCGACGCGCCTCACGAGGACGTTTCGCGATGGAAAGCGCACAGTTTTCGCGATACCGCGATCGTTAGGAGCGGAGGCATTTGCATAATCACGGCCTCTGCTCGCTAGGGGATGCTCGGGGTGGGTTGTTTCCTCAAACGGTGACTTCGCGCGCGAGGCGTGGTTTAAAATTCGCGAGCAATTTTACTGTATTCCGGGGAATTAACGAACGGCCTTCACCCCGAATGTTATTGTATTATTAACAGAACTGTAGGTTTGGGTAAAGTAACGATGAATAAGTGAAACAATCGTTCCGATGGTCAGGGAAGAAGCGGAGCTTACCCTAGCGCGCATGGCACCGTCTTCTGATAACCCACTGTCCATGGAACCCATAATTCACTTTGGACTCGGAACGATCCCACGACCCGATAGTCGAGCCGCGTCCCCGTAAAGCACTCCGTGGAAGGAACAAGAAGACACTTCGAATGCAAACAGATACCAGCGCAGCGCTAAACGTCGGGAAGAAAAAAGGAACGGGGGAGCAGCGGTGCGGCTGGAAAAAAGGATCATCAACGTATCAGGCCGTATTTATCTCTCGTTAATCACGAGTCGTTTCGTTAACGGGAAAAAAAGAAGGAAGTCGGAGGTGGGGCGTGCCGGGAGGGGAGGTAAATAAATGCCCGAGGCAAACATTAATTACAACCGCGGCCGCGGCGTATCCGTAATCGTTTTCGTCGTGAATTAAAAGCAGATTAAGATATCAGGCCGCGAGGGTAGAGCGACAACGGCAACAACGACGACTGTCCCGCGGAAATAATGAAACGCGCTAAGCGGTCTTGAAACTCCAGCCGCCCCCGCGGAGCCGGAGAATAGGAGTCCTTCCGTGTTTACAAACAAGTGGAACTGGTTCTGAAGGGAGAGATAGAGAGAGAGAGAGAGAGAGGCTGCACGAGTGGACACGCCCTGGCGTACCTTATGGCCCTCGAGCGTGTGAAAGGGCCCCGGCCGCCGAGATGAACAAAGAGCCACTGTCCTTTGTCTCAACCGTTTCACGACAGAGTGAATATAGCGGCGAGCGTGTTAATTAAAGCCGATAGCCGGTGCCTACGGATAATCGTGCGTGGAGGAGGATCGAAAAGGAGGAAAAAGTGCCGCGAAGAAGGGGGAAGGGGGATAATAATGATAATAGCGGGGAGGAGTGGGGGAGGCGGGAAAATAGAGGAGAACAGAGGGTGGTTGGTGCGGGATTTATCCCGCAAAACGACGTCCGAAGGCGAGGTCCGCCACGCCGCGCAACAGCATCTCTAATAGCGCCGGCCGCGTTAATTAATATCGCGCATAATAACGTCGTTCCAATTGCATTCCGATTCGTATTACTTTTATTATCGCAATGACCGGCAATTAAGACATCGCCTGCACACGCCGCTCGCGTACCCGTCGCCCATTATTAACCGCCATTACCGCGTCGCTATCGTCGTTAACGCGCTGTGAAATTGAAATCCCCCATTGCGCACTGTCTATTAACATTCCGTGCGGTGGCCACCGCGCGTAGGCAACAGAACGCCCACGCGGACGCAACCATTCGTTCGTGTTTTCTCTTCCGCCGTCCCCTGTTCGCCGTCGATAGGGGCTCCGCGGCTCATAAGGGCGTCTCGATGGCTGCGGATGCATTATTCCCGGCTCTCCCGCGGCTCCACGGCCCGTGTACACCCGGCGAAACTTCGTGTCCAATATTCAGAGCGAGGCTGAAACTCACCCCCGCTAGGATCGCGATGGGGGGGAAGGGAAGTTTCCTTGGACGTGCGCGTTCCCCTTTTCTATCTGCACTTGCTGCTCGGTTCGTTAAAATTGAAGGTTCCTCGCCGTTGCCATTGCCAAGTCGAAAGTCTGCGGAAACTTCCTCCCCGACGAAGGTATCTCTCAGTTCGCTTTCCTTCGTTCTCCTCATCGTTTCCTTCCCGCTCGTTCTTATCCTCCGCCCTCCTCGAGCCACACTCTAGCAGCGTCGGTAGCCGGAGTAACAAAACGTGACACGGCCCTCGGTATTTCGTTACGCGCATCCGAGTGACAGTGCCGCGGCCGTGAAAGGCGAATTGCCTTTCCTACCCCTTCCTCGGGAAACACCCTTGTATGCGGCTGTTGCGCCCCGCTGTAACCCTTCGAAACTTTTCACCCGGGAGGATGCACGTAGCCCTCTCGATATTCGGGCGACATGTAAATTCGATGTGTTTCTTCTTTTCTTTCTTTCCCCGTTTTTTTTTTTTTTTTGGACAGCTCGAACGGTTCGCGAGCGTCGGGGGTTGGGGAAAATTGCGGGGACTGGCGTTGTGTTTCTACGAGTCTTGTAGACTTGGCGAAGTTCTGGGGGATCGGGGGTTCGTTCGTGGACTGGGTACCTGGGATGTTAGAAAGACGATGTACTTGTGGAGATATTGGAAGAAGATAGTGGAACTTTTCATTCTTATAAACTCTCAATCCGATACGAGATCTAGACTAAGTTCCATATGGACCTTAATTAGCTTCTCTTTGATGGGGTATGTTACCCTCGAAATTTCGAAAATTGGTTTTTAGGATTTTTTCTACGTATTTTAGGCGTTGATAGACCTCGAAAATCGAAAAATTGAAGGAATTACAGCGAAAAATGTATGAGCCTGCCCATGAAATCGGATAACGACAAAAGTGCATGTTTAACTTTAAACGCGATTTTCCAGCAACTACGTACATATTTCCAAAGCGGTGAATATAAAATCTCGAAAACCGCTCCAACGATTTAAATGAAAATATACAGGGAGGTGCAGGAAACTATTACCCACAATGTGTCGAGAACACATTTTCAATATAAATTCTTAAGAAAAAGATAAAAAATATTTTTACATTTGTATTTATAACTTTTTCCCTGTAAATATATTTAAAATTTTCTTTTTGTACATTAAAATCAACGAAATGACAATTAAAAATTAGAATATGCGTTTGAAGAAGGGCTTGATTTTGGACTGTTGAGGGTAACCTACCCGCTTAAGTCTCCCTTCGATTTCATTCAGATCCACGCGTTGTATAATAGATGCAGTGATTTAAGATTCTAGGCTGAAGAAAAATAAATCTACCATTCACTATCACTGACCTAGAGTCTACAAGACCCAGCACGGTGCGGTTACAAAATCTGACTGCACGCTAAATCTCTAGAATCCACCGCGACATACTTCATCCCCCCATTACACCTTAAGCTGCTGCATGATTCAGGGCCTCATCATAAACACAGTTTCCACGAGTCCGCTGTCTCGCCACATAAAATAGTAATAACACGGCTAAGTCGCGGAGTACGCAGCTCAAAGTGAGCCCCGGAACACGTTTCATACGTTGAATTTAGGGCAGACGGAATACACCCGCCTTCCAAACGAAGCTCACTGGCCGAGCTGATCGACCACGCACCGAAAAGTTTAATTTTCTACAGGTACGATCATAGAGATCGGTTGTGAAAGCAAAACGCGCAGCTTCTGTTCGCCTGAATCGAGCCTTATCGACCGTAACGATCCACGGAACCCTTTCGGCGCGACTGGAGCGGTGAAAAATCATCGGGGACAGTCGGTGAACGCGGTTTTTTGCCGGGCTAAGAGAATCAGCCGCGGACGGCGCAGCGAACAGAGGTGGCCAGAAATCTGGTTTCGCGCCGGATCGAAATCGAATCAGAGCGAGAGAACGAGGAGACGGGGCGGGGGGTGGAAGGGGTGGGACGCGATCGGGAAAGCGTCATTCAAATTTCGGGCTCGTTGCACCGCGGGCCGCGGCTTCTGAAGCGGAATGACACGACGGAATGACGACGCCGCAATGGTCCGGTTTTTTTTATTTTTCAGTCGGCCCCAACGGGCGCTGAATGCGAATCGAATCTATCCGGTCGGAAGGCGGCGGCTCCGCTCGATAACGAGCGTTTCAAAAATGCCAAGGGAAACGGAAATCGGCGGGGCCCCTTTCTACGAACACTTCTATGCTCGGCGCGTTAATTTCACTTCCAATCGACCGACCCGCAATTCCTTTTTTACCCCTCGCGGGACGAGAAAGGCAGGCCGCCGATTGTCGCGATGAACGTCGAGGCTCGATATTTTTTACACGAGTATGATGAAGGCGCCGGAAGGTCGGAACGGAAGTACCGGGAATTATTCAAAATCGATGGCGCGAATTGGTCGACGTTGAATTCGCGCGCGGGCGTACCTTAAATTTTCTATTTTGTAATTGCGCGGAAAGGGTGGAAAAGCGTGTTCTAGAGAACGAGGCGGGGTAAAAGGAGGAATAAAACGGCGGAGGATGGGGGCTGGTGGAATGCAGAATGGAAATTTCGGTTCGGCTCGCGGGCAGCCCCGGCGCTCTTTCTCTTGCTGCGAAGCGGAATCACGCATAGGAATGACGACCTGCAACGCTTGTTCTCTCCGCTCCGATTCGGCCATTCCCGTCGATCCCCGCCTATTGGACCGGGCACAATGTAAGAGCACTTTTCATGCTAACGATTGTACACCGGCCCCGTTTTGTCGTCCGTTTACGGCGCGTATGGCTCCAACGACGCGTATGATTTTCGTCTCTCCGCGAATGTCTCGGCCGAGGCATTTCCCCGTGGCTTTCGCTCCGCATGCACGCCGAGAACGGCCAACCGAGCCACGAAAAATTCCAAACAAATCCCGGGGCCCCACCTCTCCTCTTTCTTCCGTCCTTGCTATTTGCATCCCCTTTGAAACTGCTTGTTTTCCACCGTATTGAAAATACACGCTATTTTCGAACATATTTCGGGGCGGTTTATCGACCACCATGCCCGTATGCTAAACGACAATTGCATGCATGTAATTAACGCTCGAGGGTGGGTACATATATTCATCCCGAATATGTTGCCGTAATTTGGTATCAGCCGTTATTTCGGATATAAACTGAAACCGGTGTGGAGCGTTAATAACGTCAAGTTTCTTATGACGGTGATTATAATACTGATGTTAATTATCGCGTAAGGTTAACAGGCTCCGAGACGATAGCGCTAAGTTCCTACTTTAGTCTGGCACTGAAAACGACATGCACCCTCTTTCTGATGATAATTATAACTTCATTATACGGATACTTAGCGTAAGCGCCTTAAAAGAAGGGTCACTTGCGATCTGTGGCTTTCATTCGGGACTATAAATGACCAAATTAACCCCTTCCCGGCTCCTCTCCAGATCTGAATTACGGTATCAATCGATATAATAATAATAATAATAATTCGTCTTTATTCACCATAAATTACACCATTAATATATAGCGTGTTGCTTTTAGGTTAGATTCACTCGCGAGCTCAGGAGCTAGCACCACTTTCCCCAAAATTAGTGTTAAATTATTGCGTCACATTTCAGTTGCAGGGAATAAAATTCTGTCGTTTCCGAGTGAAATAAATTTTTCATACAGTTACAGAACGTTTCCCTCGATAACGATCGGCCAATATCGGTAAATCCGTGCAAACTTGCGCGGGCACAAATTTTCCTTATCGCTACTGACCATCTGCGCGGACCTTTGCGCGCCAATTTCGGCAGTACAATAAAAAAAAACTCCCTTTAGCGCAAAAACCCGACGTTTGTTGTTCAGCCAGCTTCCGGCTGTCGGCCACGATCGCCCGGATACGACCGTTGCCCGTTCCTTTCTGAAACTGGAGCGTATGAATTTCGCATAGAGCATCGCAGGGACGGCTGTACGAAGCTGACGTTTTCGCGTGCGCCGACATAAAAGTGGCAATATAAAGTTGGTCCTTCCCCCCGAACGTGGCTCCTGGTAGCTGCTGCACGAGCAGATTCTCGCGAATGGCACCGACCGAAAACGCTGAAGACCTCAGAATTGTTGCAAAGTAACGAGATATTCGAGCTTCCGCTCTATAAAGTGGAGTATTATTATTATTATTTCGTCTTTATTACTCGTTATACATAAACAAAAAAAAAAGATGTAGTACATAAGGGGTCGTCCTTAAATTACGTAAGGCTTCTTTGGGAGGGAGAGGGTCGCGATATTTTTACTTTTTCTTACAAGGGGAAGAGGGAGTCAGGTAGCGTCTTACGTAATATTTTATAACCCTGTTTTCAATAAATACAAATTCTATCATTAATGTTCCAGAAAAGTTATTTTAGTTTCAATTTCCCGAAACCGAGTTAAATTAATTATATAAACCTTTAATGGAATTTTAATAACTGAGAAAAGTCAATGTAAAAAATATTACGTAAGAAGGGGCTTGCAATATCAAATCTCACGAATTCTTATACTGGGGGAGGGAGGGGGTAAGAAATCGCCAAAATTACCCTTACGTAATTTAAGGACGGCCCCTAAAGAGAAAACAAAGGCGAGTAAATGCGAGGCCGCAGTATAAACTGTTAATAAGCCTAACCATAACATAAAACTAATCGTTATCTACTTAATACTACGTATACTAATATTAAACATACTTAAAGCTAATTCGACAGTGAAATATGAAATAGAAAGCAATGAACAATACACAATGGCGGCGAATGCGCAGGTAACGGCACGACATGGGCTAGGGTGGAATGGGAAGACATGACAAAGTGGACTAACACTAAAAATGCTGGTGGATGTGATGCCGCGCTGCATGTTTAAAAGACGGAAAAGAGTCTAGGTGTCGGACAGTAGCTGGAAGGGAGTTATGATAATGTGCCGCGATATAAGAGAAAGAAGATTCAAATTTGGAGGTACAATGTGCAGGAACAGAGAGAAGAGATTGGGATCGGGTTGAAAGAGAACTAGAGGAGTGATAAGAAAGTATTATCGCTTACGACATAGCCGCGGAATTTTTAATATCTCTTCTTCATCGAATCCAAGTGATTGAAAGTAATAAATTCCCTAAGTCAAACGCCCCGAGTCCATTCACCATCCACACCCGTGTGCTTCGAAAAACCGAAATCTTGGTTCGACAGAACGTTAAACGAGCTTCCGAAGGCCCACAGTGTATTAATCTAGCCACCGGGGAGGGATCGACACCGTCGTTCTTCCGAAAGCCTCTGAAAAATAAACGTCCATCGATCGCGGGCTATACGGCTCCTTTTTACAGCGTCCGAGCCGTGAGTCGTCTACGAGTATTGTAGGAAGCCTGTGAATCGGCGGGACGTGGATGTATGACGCGAGAGGGGATGAAAGAAGAGAGTGATCCAGCGGCGCCTCTGTCCTTTTTCCACCGTGTCCCACAAATTTCGGTTTACCCGTGGAATCGGATTGACATCGCGCGCGGCCACCGCCGTCCTGTCCCCTTCATTCCGATTCACCATTCGCCCTGATCCTGATACGAATTGAGCTATCTGACCCGGCACACAATGTAAGAGTCCTTCCCGTGCGAACGAGCCCCGGATTTATCGTCCCACGGCCGGCGGTCTGGGCGCGGAGGTCTCGCCCCCGAAAGCACGATAGATGGATCTGCCCACCCCCCGTTTTTATATTTTCCGCGCCTCCTCCCCTCCTCCGACGTTTGCCAGCTACGACGATCCCTCGCCTCCACGTCGCTTTTCCGCGTTTTCATCCGGATTTTACGACGGTCGAACGCCGAACGACAGCGTGGCTAAGTGGGCTCCGCCACCGAGGAGGGTGAAACTTTCTCGGGCAAGTTCTCGTAAACGTATAATCCCGATGTCGCGTATACCTTTCGCGGGGACGCGAAAGCTCCAATTCCGCTGCGCCCCGCGGAAACGATGACTTACGAGCAATCACCGCTGCGGGGACGATATTCCGTGGGGATCTTTCGGTGTTCGATGCGGGGATTCTGGGTGATTCCCGTCGAGCCACGCGTGGCATACTTTGAACTAAACGGGGGGGGGATCTTGAATAGAGTTCTTTGGGTTCGGTGAAATTCTTTGAACGTAATGAGACACAGTAACGTGGAGATGCTCTTAGATCGCTGGATTAGTATTCACGCTGGAGGAGGTGTGGTAGAACCGAACCGGCTGAAAAAAGTTCGGAGACCCGGACGATAACAAACTCAGGCCAAAGTTATCCACAGGCGAAGCAACATAATTCAACGACCACGTAACTTCCCCTTTGGACGAACGAGCAGGGAGCTGGATTTATCGTCCAGCCAATGACGCGGCCGGGCTGTATGTATGAGCTCGTCGCCGGAAGTAGAATGGATGGACAAGCTCTTTCACGTTTTCCCCGGGCTGCGCGGCAAAGGGGTTGCGGGGGGAGGGGGGCAAAGTAACTAGCCTGTCTGCCTGTGAAACACCCCGAAATTACGTATTAGCCCGGGGGAAAAATGTAATTCGCAATATTTTCGCGACGCCGCGTGTACCTTTACGCGCCACGCGTTACGCTGGGTTCTTTGAATTTCCAGCGTGCGCCGTGTGATGGGCATCAAACACTCCCTCGATTGCGTTAGCCAGCCAGTCTTTCGTGCAATGCTGGGCGAATTTTTGGAACACGGTAGCAGTCGTTTATGCGGGCGCGCTAATTTTCTGATTAAACAAATTTCACGAGAGAGCGGAGGTATATTCTACAGGGCGAGCGTGCGCGTATTACGGCTGCTCTTCGCAGTTCCAACGATCGCCGTGGGGCGATAATGCCTGGAGCGGAAACCGGATGGATATTCGGGGGAATGTAGGGACTGTCTGGTTCAGCTGTCTGGCTAAAGAACTCGCGCGACGAGGTAGGGAAATTGTGGGATATAATCCATGGATTGGTCTCTCGATTTCGTCGTCTGGTCTGATTACGATCGAGCGGGCCCGACGGTTTGGCCAATCGCGGCGATGCTCCGTGGAAATTGTTCGATTGTCGAACGAGCGATAAGTATGTTTGCCAATCGTCCCCTCGGGAGCGGAATCGGCGAGAGACTGTTTTTGAAACGCCGCCGTCGGACTGCTTTAAACCATGGGTGGGAGTTAAGTGCAGCGCTCGATAAATTTTTTCGAGCACTCTTTACCTTTCCCCTCCCATCCCACGGCTTTGCACTCGCTCGCCACCAACCCTCTTGCTCACCTTCCGACCCTCGTCGAAGCCTGGAAGCTTTGGGATCTACCCCTGAAAACTGCTACCGGATTTTCCGGCTCACCTGACGCGCCCCCTCCCTCCCTCCTCGCGCTATTTTTTTCTCTCCACCGAAACCTTTCCCCCGCCCCCCGCGAATTTCCTTTTCTCCCGGTTGTTCTTTTTCTCCCTTTGACACTCCACTACTCCTTCCCCTTTCTTCTCGCCACCCTCCTCCCGCTCTTCATCCCTCTTTGTCACCTCTAACCCTCTTCTCTCCCTTTACCACTTAGCAATCCACCTCCTTTCCCTCTTTATCTCTTCGACGTTTCTACGCTCTCCACCCTCGCCGTTTATTATCTCCACCCCCCTCCAGCTCTATCTCTCTCTCTCTTCCTCTCCTCATTCACTTTCCAGCATCCTTGTTTTCCTCCAGCTCTCTCTCGCTCCCCCTAAGACCCCCCCCCCCCCCCCCGACCGCCGAGTGTCCCACGTTCTCTGCCCCCGCCCCCTCCCTCTCTCGCTGTCAAATTAACATAGTTTTCGCAGTCGAATTTAAATAGCGATCCGGGTAACCGGTCTCCCCGCAGCCCCCCGCCCATCCCGGCCGCCGTTTTCGGGTTGAAACTTCGACGGAGGCCAAGGGAAAATCCGATCCCCCGGCGAGCGAGCGGGATTCGACGCGGACTTTTTGCGGGATTAGTCAGTAATTGGAACAACCGAGACTCGCGACAGCGGCCACGGCAAAAACAACGCCCCGATGCAGTTAATTCCGGCGCACGGACACGGATCCCCCGGAACGAGGAGATTCGTCGCCGCTCGATAGAGGGGGATCGATTTTTTCGCCCAAGACCGAGGAGGCTTTAAAGAGGAACGACATAATTCGCTATTGGCCAACTCGAATGGAGGATTACGAAGGTGATCGGGGAAGTTGGAACAGGGCTGCCGGGGGGTTCTTTTTTCACCGGCGCACCCCCTCGAGGATCCGTTCCTGCACGCCAACCACGTATTTGATCTAGACGAGTCGAGTGCGCGAGGAGAGCTCCACGTAAAAAGTATCCGGGGACAATCTCGCGGCGATCCACCCGTTAAGCACCGCCGGGAGGAGATTCCCCGATGCTAGAAGGAAGCGCGGAACGAGGATGTGCAGGGTGATTGGTTGTTGTCGGGCGGAGAGAGAGCTTGAATTAATCGCAGAACCGACGCTGTGTCGCTGGTACAATTTCGTTTACACAGCTATCATTTACGGGCAAGTATGTACAGTCTTTAATTAGTTCGGTGTTTGGCCGAGGGACACGGCGGGGGGTAGGTATCTCAGACGACGTTTGGTACAGTGTCTCTATCGGTGTTGCCGAGTGCCCTCGATATTTCCCGAGTTTCCCTATACTTCTTGGGAAAGTATGTAATAGCTCTCTGGCTCGGTTATTGCTTTAGTTTCTTCCAGCAGTATTTTACGTCCCAAAGCCTCCCGATGCCCGGGGCATCGCCTTTAACCCTTCGCAGCGCAAAGAGCCCGGGCGAAGAAGAGAGCTCAGAGGAGAGACATTCGAAGAAGAAATTGCAGCTCTTCAAGTTCGCGGAGCGGCTCCACAAAACCGTGGAAATTGTCGCCGGTAAAAAAGGTAAATGGTGACTGCGGCCCCTAAGAAATTCCGACCACGGAAATCTACCGTGGGGCACGCGCGCTATTAACTACATGGATAGATAATTGGCGGTAATTCGCTGGTTAAAATGGCAGATTTTAATTAAGGGAAGTTCGCCCGGCCCCGAGGACCGCGTATTACTCGGAATAACCGGAATCGTGGAGGGTTGGCTCGTGATCCGGACGTTCTAGTTACGTACAGGGAATGTAAGGACGAGCAGTCGATTGGTTCGAATTCGATAAGTAGAATGGCACCCGGGGGGGGGGGGGGGGGTTAGACGGAACGAGAGCCAAGAGAAAATGGCGTATGTCACGATTTCCGTTATCGCAGCCACATTCTCCCGCGCGCGCAGTTGCATTTCGCCAACTACTTCGAAAGTGCACTCAACCGATGTGCTCCACGTTCCTTAGGTCGCATGCCGGGCGCACGTGCGCGTGTACGTGTGTCGCGAACGTACCCGCACACTTTTCGCCAGGTATTATGCACAAGTTCCCCGGGCGTAACTTTTCCACGAGCGCGGGAGGAAAGTTTTCGTGGGGAGGCCGCGCAGGCTCCCTTCATCGGCCTCGAGCAAATAATTACTGTCTCGACGAGCTGCTTGTCGACCGAAACTTCGCGAAAACATGTTCATTTCGCCGTGGTCGCGATCGGATGACGGGCCAGAAATACGAAGGGTTCCCCCGTCCACGATCGACGGGGGGCGAGTTTCTTCGATCGGAGCTATTGGAGGATCAGGCGGAGGCTCTGGAAGAAGGAACGACGCGAAGGGAAATGCGAGATGTACAACGGGACTCGGTCTAATTGAGTGGAAAGGGATCGTGGCGGGCCAATTAGGGCGGAAGGGGCAACAAAAAGGTCGCTCCTGCAATGCTGAAACACCCTGTACGTGGCAGGGTGACTAAGAACCCCCATGATCATAGGATCGCGGCAAAAAGCTAGGATCCCGGGCGGGAGGAACAAAAGAGGACGGAATAAACGTCACGAGGATTACACTCTCTATTCCTCGAGCGATTTTTCATCGGTATCGTTCGCTCCAGCAGGAACAGAAATTCCCGTCCATCATACGCAGACGCGTCAAAGCTTTCGCGCGACTCTTCGAATAAATCTCGCGACCGCGAAAAATCTGCCGGGGTCGAAACAAAAAAAAAGTCCCCCCTCGCTGCCACAATAAACACGCTTGACCAGGCTGCGGCCCGATAGCTGGCCGAGGGTGGAGGATCGACAGATAACAGGCGAACTAAAATGACAGAGGACACTCTGGTGGTGCCATCCCCCTTCTGGCCGCGGTTCGTAAAACCGTCCGACCGATGATATTTCATGATATCTCATCGGGATCCAGCGGCGGACCCAGCCGATCCAATCGCGTGGGCTTCGAGGGGTTACGAAGGGGTTTCGAGGGCCTAGCCGACCGGAAATGCGCCAACGTTCGTAAATGGGTTAAGACGATCCCGATGCAGAGACGGGCGCGCGCCAACTTAACGACTTTCCGCGTGGGCGAGCGGCTAGGAGGGGTTAAGCGACAAGATCTAGGCGAGGGGGTACGCGCGAGCGGATCGAAGTTGGTTTGAAGCTGAATCGAAGGCGGATCGCGTTCCGCGGCAGCGCGAACGGTTAATGTTGGATCGAAGGAGGAAGAAAACGGCTCGTTGCGATCCGGAACGACCGGAGGGGTTATACCGTGGCTGAACGATAGCGAGGCTGGAATAAGTACCGCTCTCGGAGAAAGCCCCGTGCCTCCCATCCCTCTCTTTCCATCGGATACGGGAATTGGATGTTCAGGGATAGAGGATGGAATCGACGGGCTCTCTCAAACAATTCTTCACCGTGTATTGACCGTGGGTAAATCAATCAGAGACAGTAGTTTTGACCTTTACGATCAGATTCCGGTCGGTTGCATCGGCTGCCGTGCAGAAAGGGGTTGGAGAGCCGGACGAACGAGCTTTTCTGGGGACAAGATGAAGAAGAAGGGGGATGATAGAGGAGAAGGAGAAAGCCGAGGGTACAACGACGTTGTTTATCCGATCGCAATTACACTATCCAGGACTTCATTTCAGTCGAGCCGGGGCCACTCGGCGAAAATCTTTTACGGGCGATTTAAGTCGCCCCGCGCAAGAGGTTCCAGCGAACAAGAAACGAATTCTTCCGGAGCAATTCCGCACGGTTCACGGGGAACGGGTAACTCGGTTATCCGGTATAAATGGCAAATTCGCTGTTCGATGTACGCAAGGAATATCGGCGACACAGGGCGCGAAGGGGTGCGAGAGGGGGCGTGGAAAATTTATTGGCCCCACTCGGCGTACAGATGTTTTATCGGGCTCTTTTTATTGAACCGGACCAGTTGTTCGAATTTATTCCGTGTTCCGTCTAACTTTTCGCCCACCACCGACCCTTCCCCCAACCTCACCTCCCTCTTTGGAACTTCAAATTAGCAAAAGGGACTATTTGTGTTACTTGGGCGCATGCCTTGCATACAGGGTGCACATGTAAGGGAGACCGGGGATGGTTGTCACAACCGCTATAACAAAGAAACTATAAACAATACGAATGTACTAATAATCTATGGCGATGCATAAACATATCGCCGCCACCCCCCGCATCACACAAGTCGTTGTGAAGTTGCATGGAGCACAGAATGTGTCATTGTGTATTTTCGTGCGCTCGAAGTAAATTACGCCATATTTTCTATCAAGGAAGTATAGGTTGTTTCTTAGTATTCACTGTAACATTGTTGCATTATTCTCGTAGTTTAGAGTTTTTCCAACTTACTGTAATGGTGCTTTTACATTTTTTAAACTTTTTAATACATGAATAGAGAGGTGAAATTGTTTAACGGTTTGGGGAAAGTTGTCACAGAACATTTGGGGTTAGGTAGTTAGGAATCACAAAGTTATTCCATTCGATCATATGAGGCAGTCAGAGCAACAACGGACCAACCCACATTAAAAAAATTTTTTTTTCCTATTTTATATGGTTAGTAGAGCCTATTGGAACACGTTATTGCTACTAATTCAATTTCGAAAAAAAATGTGGGTTAGTCCATTGTTGCTCTGACTGCCTCATATATGATTCAGAATTGGCAGATTGGGCAGAATTGGCCAGATTTTTTTTGATCATATAGGGTGAAGCCACTAGTAGTCGACCATGTATCAGTAGTCGACCACTTTCTGAAAAACATGAAAAATAAGGTTTTTAGAAGTGACAATCTTTTGAACAGAGTGTAGATAGACTGCAGTTAGCGTACAGTTAGAGAACTGCACTTTGTTCAAAAGATCGTCACTTCTCAAAACCTTATTTTTCATGTTTTTCCGAAAGTGGTCGACTACTGACACATGGTCGACTACTGTTAGCTTCACCCTATGATACATTGACAGTTAACCGGTTAATGTTACGTGCGGCAAGAGAGGTTAAAAAGAGCTATTACACAATAAGAGGGATTGCATATAAATTACCGTACTCTAGCGCGATATTGTCAGAACTACAATAAAAAGTGATATTACGTTCTTAATTGAATCGACTTTTTATTTATAAACTAAGCTACCCAAATGTGTGACAATCAACCCCAGATACTGCGACAACCAACCCGATTTCGGGGTATGTTGTCACAAAATAGTTCCTGCAAATAATGTGAATTAGTTCCTAATCTGGTTGACAAAATCCGCATGGCCAATTTTTTTTATAAAGTCGGACTTAGTTTATATTAATCTAAGTTTGAATGAACTTCCCTGCAACTATAACTCGTAAAAAATAAATAAGAAAATGCGACAACCATCCCCGGTCACTCCTACCAGGGATTGTCTAACACTTGAAAATTCGATAAAATTCTTGTGGATATTTTATCTATCTATCTTCCCCCGTGGTAATTTCGATGAATCGCATGATTCTGGCATGCTCACGATGATTCGACTGTTCGACGTCGACCTAAGCGCACCTCCTCATAAAGTATCTCGCTCTGTCCGAAATTCTTTCAATGATACCGCCCAGTTTTTAAATCACACTCGAGAAGATTCCACTTCGATCGCGTCAGTAGATCTGGCTTTGAATATCCTAAGCAGAGCCCGTGTAACTTCTACCGAAGAGCGTGTCTTTTCAGCCGCCTACAAGGGAACCTCTCGGTTCCCTGGCTTTTGTCCTACTTTACTTATTATCCAAATTCTGAGCAACTTTTGCAAAAGAGTATCTACTTTCTTGGTGCCGCGGAACCCTCCCGAACCCTCCTTCCTTTTATCCCCATTTTCCCACCCCTTGCGAGCAACTTTCGCGGAAGAATATCCCCCACCTCGCGTTCCAGCGAATTTCCCCGGGTGCCCGGTGCGCGCGCACGGCCAGCCGTCCAGATTTTAAATTATTAGCTTCCGCACGATCCAAGTTCGGCCACGGTGGCGGGCAGGCCGGTAAAAAGCGCATAACCGATGCAAGGTGCGACCAATCATTCTCGGGGGTCGAGAAGGCGAAAGAAATTGCCGGGCAAGCCGGTGTGCACGCGTTTCTCGAGGAACTCGTGGCCTTGGAGCACCTGCTGCTCTGTTATATGACGCTCCTTTCTCTGCACAACTCTTCACCCCTTCCCTACCCCGCGTTTACCAGCTTCGTTTCCCACCCTGGTCGCTTCGCGCCGTCGTTTTCCTGCTCGTTGCGCGTTGCCGCCTGCCTAAATATTTCCAAAGAACGCCGACCCCGGCGCAACTTCGCCCGAGCTGCCGGAGAAGGGAACTTTTGGCACCGCGAGAGCCCGGGGAAATTTACCAGTTTCCCTTTCCCAAGTAGTTATCACTCCGCTGGCACCGGCCACCCCCCGCCCACCTACCAACGCACCCCTCCTTCTGTACATAATACCAGGAGGTCGCGGGCCAGATGGCGGTCGCATTAAAAACTTTTTCTGATCATGATTTTCCAATTTCAATGGTCGGACACGTGCCCGAGACGATTACGTGCCCCGAAGCCCGTGCAGTTTTATGTCTTTTTGAGGCGGATTACCGGCGCGCGCGAGTAATTCGCACGTGGCAGGCTCACCCCGCGTGCGAATCACTCTTGACCCCCATATGCAGGGTGATTATAGACGCTAGAATAGACTGCGGCTCTTTTTTATGCGGAGGTAGAGAAAAATAGGGGTAGAGGGTAATGCCGCACCCGTTTAACAAATCTGCCCTCCCATTCTTCTTTCCAAACGACGCACCGATACGTCCACAAATCAACCGTGAATCGAATTTTCGCGGGGACGATCAGCGAGCACAAACGATCCGTGAAAAATAAAAATGATCGATTCGACGGGCCACTCCTCCGTGACCCACGATTCTGTTACCAATCACTCTCGCGAGAAGTGCGATTATCGCGCGATCGATTGACAAATATATTGTCAACTCTCTGTCCAGGGAGTCCTGCTTTTTTTTCTATCATTTCCGGGCCCGTTTCACCGTGGAGTTTGCCCAGCGCATGGACTAGTTTATCGGCCATCGTTCCAGGGAAACGCGCGTTTCATTAGCGAGTAATTGTTCATCGAATTATTCGGAGAAGAGGCGAGGGAAAAATGCCGCGCCCCGGAGGGAGAGCGAGGCGGCGGCCGCTCTAACGAAGTACAACAGCAACAACAACGGGGAGGCAGCGGGGCGAGTTAGTGTCGCTTTGTTACAATTATCGTTCGCCGCGCGGCAGGATATTTAATCAAAACGTAATTGGGATTAATTAAGCCGTAGGATAATAACGAATAATATAGATAGAGGCCTCTTATTAGAGAGGCGGCGCAGGCCGATGCGCCTGCCGGCGGGTGTCTACGAAATTATGCCCTCCGGCGGGGGAGGCGGCCGCGGAGGATTTTTTACGACGCGCAATTACGGTAGGTCGCGCGCGAAACGCCGGTTATAAATCCCGCAAATGGAAATAGTTGCCGCGGCTCACCCCTGCCCGGGAATTAAATCGACCGGCGACATTTCGAACTGTTTAAGTACAATGGGACACGAATCGCAATTCCGAGCGACAGCCACGCCAGCGGTTAGCCAGATAAATGCAGCGCTGCAACCCTCCCCCGGTGCAGTTCCGCGCGCTTGCACCCGCGATATGCTCGACGCCCCGGTTGAAATTCGTACCGCCGCGCGTTTAGTTAAACGATCCCACCTTTTCTCTATTTCTTTCTCAGGCCTGGAAATTACGCGGTCTCGCGTGACTCGCGAATTGTTATTACCTACGCTGGGCTTCCCGCGGAAGCTTCGGTTATCGGGTACTGTAATAATGGCGGATGTACTAGAATCGCATCTGCCGCGATGCTTTACCGATAGCATAGTAATTCTGATGCTGCGCGTGCTTCGCTAATTCTCCCCAGTATCACAATTCAGAATATTCAGATATTCACAATTGCGCTCGCCGTTTCAAGAATACCTACATCGCTGACCACGTGTGAAGGCTTTCGCAACGTTCCGTGAATCACATCCCCCCCCCCCCCCGTTATCTTGATGAAAGCCGTACGTGTCGAAGATTTTTATCAATGCTTCCTGCCGTGCTTCGCCAACGGGTGTAACTGGCTGACAGTCATTTCCATTTGGAGAAAACGACGTTGCGTGCTAGCCTCGTTGCCGGGGAGCATGGAAAAGCATTTCTTTCCGTATTGCTGTACCTGCCACGCGATTATTCTTCGGCCTAGGGATTAATGGCGGAAAACGAGCACGGTGGTGCCCGACCTGCTCTCGGGAAAAATGTAAAGACACGCGCGCCTATCGAGCTGCGGGATGACTTACAAGTCACGGCAGCCTCGATTCCACAGTTACAATTTTACGATCGAGGATTCCAGCAGCGTGCAGAGCAGGGGCGAGACCTGGGTCTTCCGACGGGGAATAGGAGCAGCTCCTCGCGTATCCGGTAATAACGATAAATAATCGTAAAAATCCACTATCGTTCACGGTTGGTTAACCCCGCCTCTTCCCGTCGACGGAGGGCAAAACCAGCCTCCTAAGAATTCAATGCGCGGCCCTGTCTAATAAATATTTCTTTCCCGACCCGCGACACACGTGCATACACCGACTCGCGCGCGCGAGAACTCCCCCTTTCTGCTCGCGCTGAGATACGTACGTTCTATCATATAAAAGAAGATATACTCGAACAGGAGAACGTTACACCGCCACGTCCTCTCATGGCGCAGAGTTACGTAGAAAACTTTCGTGCTGCAGCTCGGCGAGGGGGATGGTTTTCAAGATTTCGGCACTGCTAAAATGCCAGCGGTAGAGGAAGGGCGGTTGGAATAGAAGCTCGTTTCGTTATCTTGGTCACGTCTCGTCTGGACCCCGTGGGCGCGCTTCCGCCGTGGAAAAGAGATACCTACTCGAATATTTGTTGGCCAGGCGAATCTCCCGGCGATCTATAACCGCGGAATCTATATACGCGTGCACGCGTACGTGCAACCGCCGGCCAGACTATCCCCGAGATGCATTACCCTTGCGCGCCGCTTTTAAATCACCCGTAATTTCGTTCCGAAATTCCGCCACTGGCCCTCCTCTGAGCTCACGCCAGAGGATGTTACACTTTCGCCCCGGTGACACGGGTCTCCGTGGCTCGCCAGCCACGATATTATCATCCGCCTTGCGTTCCTTCCTTCCCCTCGTTCGTTAAAATTCATGGTGCTCCCCCGCGGAGGAAGCGGCCCCTCTTTCTCTTTCCAGCGCGAAAAATACACGGGACCCCTCCCCGGTAGAGCCACCAAAGTGAAAGACCGACCGATATCGAGGAGAGGGCCTTTTCACGCCGATTACCAATGATGGACGCTCGTCTCGCGATCGTCGGAAATATTAAGCAGAGGTAGCCCCAGGACGGAAGATAAATCGCCTCGAGTGGGACGTTTTTATACCAGACAGACTCGTCGGTGGAGGAGGGCCCCGATATAAAGGATTTAATTGATTTCGTTCCTTCCGCCGCGGCTTCATCAATCTTGCCCGGCGATACGCCACGAATATATCCGTTATCTCCGGCACCAGATAATCGGTAGTTGCGTAAAATGATTAAGCGCTCCCCATTACTCATCGAATCGTTCCCCCTCTGCCCGCGGGTTACGCACCGATCTCGGCCCACGAACGTCCGCGTACTTTCACCGAGTTTCGGGCCCCCTTCCCCCCCCTCGTTTTAACGACTCGTTCCCTTCTTTCGTCGCTGCATCGAGATGGGAAGCTTGAAGAAGAGGCAACGGGGTCGCCAGCGAAATTCAGCGACGGGGTTAAATCTACGAAATTCACCAGCACCCGTCAGAGGGCGCCGGAAATAAAGCGTAACTGGCCAGAAGTGGTTCAGCGACGAAAACACAGGGCGTGTACGTTACGATCGAGGAAAAGTTGAATCGTTCCGCTGATGGAATAAGTAGCGGGGCAATTTAGCTCGCGGGGGAATCCGGGAGAGATCGGGGAAGACGGAAAAACAGGGGGTCGGGGATGAAGATAGGCAGGCGAAGATGGGCGGATAGAGCGAGAGGGTGGAAGGCAGAGACTCGACGGAACTTATAATGGAATCATCTTGCTGGCCCGACCTTACCTAAGGAAGCCGTGGGTCCGCGGAGAGAGCCCATAGAAAACTAGTTCCCTGTAATTCCTCCTTTGATGGGGAAGCGACTGCATCCACCGCCCCTCGACCCTCCCGCCCGTCTCCTTGCGGATGCCCCCGACACACGGTGGATATGCTGGCCGAATGGGATCGCGCTCGACCGTAAACTTGACACAATTGTACCTCTGGACGTAACTCGGGATTAGCACAATGGCCCCGGGTTAGGGTCTGTCCCCCCCCTCTCTCTCTCTATCTCTCTCTCTCTCTCTTCGCCGTCTCCCTTATTTCTTCGTGCTGCCGTCGCCAGGCCGACCGGCGACTTGGTTACGCTCCGCTCGCAGCGAATCCACCCCAGCGCGCGTATATACATACGGGAATCCCGGAGCGAAAGCTGCTCGAGGGACACGATGGGAGGAAGAACGCTGGAGAATCGAGTGCTCGACGGTTATTTGCAGTTTTCGATTTCGAGCTGGTCCACGGACGAGCGGAGGAAATGGAACAGCCACCGAGCATTCCAGCTATCTAATAAAACCGTGTCGAGGAGCCGAACGAGACGTACGGTCGTGGAACGAGGCACGCCCGGTTCTGCCGACGTCCCCGCCGAATGAAATCGCCAGCACACGTGCGCGAGCCGAGGGCCCAGGCTCCGCTAAACACGGAGGCCTTGGAGAGAAGAATTCCGAGAAAAGGGCACAATAAGATGCTGGAGAGATACACCGGCCGAAGAATGGGGGAGATAGATGCGCGGATAAAGGGAGATGGACACTGATACGCCGTGAAGGGTGGAGGGTTGGTGGGACAGCGAGGGGACGGATGCGCGCGAGCACGGAGATAAATGGAGGTAAAAGTGGCATGACAAAGAAGACGCGCCCGCCCCCCCCCCCCCCCGGGGGAGGAGGACGGGAACGAGAAGGAGAGCACGGGGAGGGAAGGTGGGGCCGTATTGAATCGGTTCATAGGTGTACAGCCGACCACCATTATTTTCGTCGCGCATTCTGGTCCCATTGTATCGGGGCGTGAGGCTGTAGAGTGAGCATCTGCCTCCCTCAGCTTCCCTCCGCTTTGCCGCGACACGCCGGCTGCTCCGTGCCGCATCCGAGTCACTCGAACCTGCTTTTCGCCCAGTCATCCATCGGCCGCGAAATATTGGCGCAGTGGGGCTCCTTTCTCCGCCCCGTCAAAAGGGAACGACACGAACCTTCCACAGAGCCTTTCATCGCGCGTAAACATCGAAATCGCCGGAATACCCTGGCCCAGAGCGACTCGCCGAACCGATTTCCCCGTGAAAATCCGCGAACCTCAAATTTCACCGAGCCTTCATGAAAAATACAAATCTGCCGGTGGATCTCGTGCGGGGCAAACTGCGTTAGGGGCCGTTAAAACGCGGCGCGATTAAGAACGACGTGAATCGGCTACGCTGTCGTAAAACCGTGCTCCTGCACTTTTAACCGCGACACCACGTTGATACATTTTAACCTATGCTTAATTAAACGAGCCTCGCGAGGCTAGCGGAGTACGTATCGCGCTTGGAGATGACGGACCGATGAGGAACGACTTTGAAGACAAGATAAAAACCGTCCCCCATTAGCGCGTGTGCCCGGGGTAAATACGTAAACCGTGAGGATTTATCGCTTTCATAAAATTCCCCCCGGCCGGGTCAAGAGTTAATTTCCCCGGGCATCGACAAAAACGTAACTCGAACTCGACGAGAAGAAGCGCTCCCTTTTTCCTCGTCCAGCAACGTCCAGCGAACTCCGTAAAGTCGGGATGGGAAAAACCGTCGAGTAAATTGTCCATTTCCCACCGCTGCCGCGAGGACTACTGGCGTATAATAGTAAATTCAAGGACACTTAGCGAACGCCATTGAAACACTCGAAGAGGACCGTGAGGCATCGCCCACAAAGATACAACTTTCGAGGCAGAATGCTAGAATCTTGATACGTATGAAAAACTATGCATATCTACTTTAGTTGGGTAATAGTATCGTCGTTGTTGAGCTGCAAGGCGCAAGACGAGAGAGCACCCTTCGAAATGGCAGCTTGTCGTCCCCAAAATGAGTTAAGAAGTCTCATTAAGCCACCATGCGATACGTCAATTACTACACGATAATAACGCGCATCGTTACGATGCTGCCTGGATGATTACGTTAAGTAAACTATCGCGTAACAGGATCTCACCTTCGTTGTCTCGACGGAGCGTTCAGCGCGGGGAACAATAGCGATTTTTTCCTGTCCCTGGGCTTTGGTCCCTTTAGACACACGACCGGTATCGCTATGAGACAAAGAAAAGTAATTTCGCGAGCGCGATGTCCTTCCGCCAGAGCGCAAAGCGTCGCGAAGTCCCGCAGGAAATTCGAGCAGAGACAGGGAACGCTTTCCTCCGTTGCAACCCTTTTGTTCCTCCCGGTAACGTTAAAATTTACTTGTTGCTTGCAACCGACGTCATTTCTATTTCTATTAATTAATGTAATTTCAAAGCACACGTATATTTCGCGTATATCAAAGAGTCCATACTAGCTGCCTTCGTTTCGCTTATGGAGTAAAATGGTCACGTAAATTTGGTCATATTTCACCGTTTTTACATCTATCCGGCTGGCTAAACACGAGGCAACGGTGGATACTCCACGATTGTTGTGCAGTGCGCAGGATTTTGGAAGATGGCATTCCAGTGTATCTTAGGAAACTTGTGGCCACTAATCGTCAAATGCACCAGACCCAATCTTCGATCACAAGGCAAGCCACTAAAATGGCAATTCACCCCCATCAGTCAGAAAAATTGCAGGGTGCATTTACGTTCGCGGCCACGCAGTATTAGAGTAGATGTCCCTATTACTGTCACTTTATTTATTTTCCTTTATAAAAATGTAACGTATAAAGAATAGTGTACAACAATAATATTAATAATAATAAAGACAGTCACAATTTAATAATAATATTATTTTTGTACACTATTCTTTATACATTACATTTTTATTAAGCAAAATAAATAAAGTGGCAGTAATAGGGACACTGACAGTAATAGGGACATCTACCCTACAACGCGCTGCCTGAGAATATTAGGTAATTAAATCAAAAAGAAATTTCAGGCAAGTGGCCTTGTATATCAAGAATGCGAATATGTAATGTGCTTGTAAGTTATAGGTTAATTATTTAATAGAATAACTGGGTAGGATTTGAAAACAGCATTTTGTTGAATCCCGGCAAATGTGTAAGAATCTATGTAACGTAATTTGTTGGGGCAATAAAGACGTATTATTATTATTATTATTCCTGGAATCGTTGATGATCTTGTTGCAAAAGAAAGGGGACCTCCTAGCGAGTAAAATTCTTCGAAGCTTGAATTGCAACGTTCTATCTACGGCGCCAGCTAGGTAGCTTAGATAGCGGTCTGAGAATGCACTGATAGAGACTCTCATTTTCTGATTGCCATCTAACGAATCCGACTTTCCCCGTAAACTCACTCAGGCGACGTACCTATAAATGGCAAGTATATCTCTCGATATCTCTGATATTTAATTAATCAATGGATCAATTAAGATTGGCGGAATAAGTTGAAATGATGCAACCAGCTATTTAGATAACAGAGTTTCAAGAAGTGCGTGATTCACGCGTCGATATTTTACACCTCCAACAATCCCAGCCCCATTTCTGGCTTTTCAGAGCTCGAATCGTTACCAGCGGCGAGAAAAACAGCGTGAATAATTCCTGAGGAACGAGTGCTTCATTCGCACGATTCATTAAATATTTGCGCTGCCTTGTACTCGAAATAATCGAACGGGGTCGTTTTAAATAAAACGCAGCCCGATGGAGAGCGGCTCGTTTCGCTCGGCCGGAACGTATTTCCGTTTATTAATTAAAACGCCGCCGTCGAATGGCGCCTCTCTCCGTTTCGTTCGTTCGGGATTCGCGTAAACAGAGAATAGTTTCTGGCCTAGGAGACGGGGCGGCAGTTTCATTTCGCACTTTAGCCCCCTCCCCTCGAGAGAGCCGACCAACTTTGGCTTGAATTTAGCTGGAAAAAAATCAATCGAACGTCCCCCAAGCCGGCTTTATGCGCACCTTTTTAAATTTGTCCGTTGAAAGTCCGTCTCCGGAGGAGGCGGGAACGTGTTGGAACTATCAAAGCGGGGAGTAATCGATTGCAGTGGCCCGGCGCGACATTTCCACCACCGCCTGGACATCCGTCCGCGGGAAGGGAAACCCTTTTCACTTTCCACGGTTCGTCCGTCTCGGGAGAAGCCATTTCTCTTCCAGCCAAGTCCGCCGCGTAATTAATCCCGCCAGAAGGCTGACAAAACCCACGAAAAGGCTGATCAGAGGACTCCCACAGCGAAACGAGTGGACCCACTTAATGACCCGGCAGATGAGCTGTAGCCCCGAAGAAAACAATTAACACGAAGGTGTGACGGACTCGGGACTGTAAATTATCAATTCTCTGGCGGCGTTCGGCGTATTTTACAGGAATTACACGGTAGTGTTAATGTCCCATCCAGCTGGATGATAGCTCCCTGTCAGATTCTTTGAAGAGGACTCCGTTTGCTGAATACATTAACGGGCATAATAGACAAGCATCTAACTACGAGAGAAACGCTTTCATACGTTGGGATCATTCCTCATACTCGTATCAACCGCCAAAGGAGCCGAGGCAATTAAAGAAGACGAACTTCCTTCCACCCCATGCACGCCTCCGCGATATTCTCATTGTATTCTGATTATGTTATGCGAAACGTATACATCTGTAATTGCCGGGACGCCGAGGTTCCGACGCTTTTGTTTCCAGGTGCCACGGCGTTGAATGTCGCAAGGCTGGCGATTAACTTCGTACGGTCACCAGAGTCGAAAGCGCTCGGAGCCTGAGTGGAGACGATTATTAAAAGAGAAAGGGAAAAGAGGAGGCCCGGGTCCCTGATGGAACAGAGACACGCACGCCGAGGCCCCAGAACTGGAACGAACGGAATGAAAATTACACGGTAGATTTAATAAAGCGAGGATCATACGGGGATCCGCGCGTAATTTCGTGCGCAGCCTCCGAGCCTCTAATGACGGCTCCGACCCACGGGAGCAAGCATCGCGTTCGGATTTTTCACCTCCGCCTTTGGCGTCGTTTCTCGTTCTAACCGCCGTCAGATCCGAAACCTTGCCTGTCCGGTACGTCCCCCGGGAGAGGCTTTTTTCCCGCCGTTAATTCGTACCGGGCGAGCGACTACTCCGATTCATTCTCCTGCCCGACCTGCCCTTTCTCGTCCCGCCTCTCCCTCCCTTCTTATTCGATTACACAAACCCGCAAATTATCGAATGCTCGACGCGCCGGCCCGTTTCCATCGAGTCTCCTATTGTGCGCGGTGCACGCGCGATGGAAGCTTTGAATATCAATAAGCCGCGTCCGGGATAACGGAGGAAAAATTTTACAGGGCTGGTCAGACTGTCGTGTCGCTGCGAGTGCCCCGTTTCCAACTCGCGCCGTATTTCACCGTATTCAAGCGGCTCGATTTTACGGTTCGGTGACCTCCGCTGCACTTTGCTTATGGGAACGCTAAGTACACGTTACATTCCCTTATTGTCCCCTTTTCTACCTTACCGATGTGTTTTCTTTCCGCTTTCGATCGTACAACGGCGGGCAGCCTACCTCAAAGCGGACGGGGAAAGGATCCTCTACCCGAGACCAATCACTTCTCAACGGCGCACAAGATCCGAAATCCAAAGTTTCCCCGCGCCCCGCCTAGCTTTCCCCGTCACGCTCGATACTCCCCATTCCACGTCTCGTTACGCCGTCATTGTTCGGCTCTGAAAACGAAGATGTTATGATAGGCCGGCGCGGACCGTTTTGCGGATTCCCTGTTCGAGGGATAGAAAGGGAGGAAACGGCGAGGCCGCAGAGACACGACGAGCCCCCGGCCTCTGGCACGGCCCGCGTTCGATCCCTCTCACGGTTATCTACCCCTGAATGGACCGGACAGGGAGGAGGCTGGGGATTCTGCCTTTGCCGTTTTGCTCTTTTGAGAAAGGCTCCCCGGGACGGGCTGACACTACGATGACAGGTAGAGTGGCCGGGCAATTGAAATAACAAGGGAACGTTAAAGAGGAAACGTTGCCACGATGGAAAACGGCGACCCAGAAGGGAAGGGAGTCCCGGTTCTCGGCTGGCCTGTCTGTCTGAATCCCGAAAAACTTTCCGAATGAAAAGGAATCCGGCCGCGATGCTCCGTGGCATTCGTCTTCCGTCCTAGATCCGACGAATTGCAAAGCGCCCTGAAAAATTGTCCTTTTCAAACTCGTCGCCGAGCCGTAACAATGCACGCCCGTGCTCGCCCGCGCGATCTCCCTCTCGCCCCGCGGCACCCGTCCTAACCCCCCGTCGGATATTATCGTTCCTTCCGTATGAATTAAATGGACGGGCTTCGTGAAAGCTCGTAAATAATTCAGGACTACAGACGGTGGGGCCGCGTCGATACCCGGCTTCGAGGGTTTCCGCGGAAAATCTTGAACAGGTACGGGAGCCACTTTTTTCCCTGGAATCTCGTTCCGAGGGTATCCCGCCCGCACTTCTGCGATATTCAACCAGAGGCTGTTCAATAAGCAAAGACACGAACGCGGCAAAAGGCTGCGGGACCTCGGCCTAACGAGCTTTGGATATTCTGCGTCAATGTAGCCGAAATCCGTGCATCTGCTATAGAAATGCAGGATGGAGGGAAGAGGCGTTGTTACGCTTTTCAGCGCCGAGAGGCTCACGGACACATTCCATCGAGAAGCTTAAGGGGTTATACCTAGTCGGAAGGCCGAAAAGATGCGAATGTTTGTGAATTTCTTTGGAAAAAGCGGAGGCATATATTTTTACAGATTTTTGAACTTAAAAGAGCAACATTTAAAGAACATTTGGTAATTTTTTTGTAGAAAAATATTTACGCTTATAATAAAATTACAGCCGACTTCCAAGAAGCCTTTTTAAAATCTTGTTTTGGGGTGGGCATTAGCATTCGGAACCAGATTTTCTAAAATCAAAAAACAAAAAATATTTCGTTAGTATGCTAATGTCTCCTCTGATTCACGGAGGGAATTTCCGAAATATTAATTTAAAACAAAATGTTGTCTATTTAAAGTTGAAATATTTCGGAAATTTCCTCCGTGAATCAGAGGATACATTATTATACTAACGAAATCTTTTTTGTTTTTTGATTTTAGATAATCTGGTTCCGAATGGGAGTGCTCACCCCAAAATATATTTTTAAAAAGGATTCTTCTTTCTACAAAAAATTATCAAATGTTCTTTAAATATTATTCTCTTAAATGCAAAAAGTTTTGTAAAAATATATGCTTCCGCTTTTTCAAAACAAATTCACAAACATTCGCCTCTTTTCGGTCTCCTGACTAGGTATAACCGCTAAATGGATGGAAATGTGGATTCTCGAATGCAACTCCTGGAATTCGAATTTTGTGTGGGTTCAAAGTAAAGGGCAGTATGACGGAAGTTTACCCTTCACAAAGGCTGCATCGAAAAACAAACGTAGCTCGTCAAAGCACCCACATATTTCCCAACTTTCCACCACTTGTGTTGTTGTTAATCGACGAGCTCTCGGGTTTCTGTTATTTTTCAGTTACCCTTCGATGTTTCCAGAGACAGATATCAATCGACGTTGAATATCGCCGATTTTCAGTGGAAACAGAAGCAGTCAGTGGCCCAGCGTTTCCCAGACCCTCTGAAATCGAACAGGTCCGCAAAAACTCCAGGTTCACCGAGAAAAAATGACCACCATCCACCCCCTCGAATATCCCCCCTCGCCGCCTGTTCCATGTCAATCCCGCGGACGCCCGTTGCACGCGACCGTTCACTGTGGCCATTAATCAGGCACAATGGAAAAATCTACGAGCGGCGCCGGTGAAAAACGAAAAAGTAATTAACGCCAAGGGCGAGCTGGCGTCTGTCTCGCTCGCGGCGAACTGCAAAATCATCGAGCGGCGAGACGCGGGGGCGGTAAAAAGGGCTCGAAAGCCGAAAAACCCTTGGTTACGTGGTGGCGCGAAAGCCACCAGTCATGAACCCGCGCATTGACGCGGAGTCGCAGATCGTTCGGAAATATCTCTCCCCATTGAAGTCGGCGATCGGGTTTGTCCCTCGTTGTCGAGGTTGTTCGGTTACAACGTAACACCGTGACAAATTTGCCGCTGGTACCGCGTATAATTGCCTTCGCTCCTCTCCTTTTCAGAGACGTCGAGCCCTTCTCACCGCCCCTCGGCTACGTTGGCTTTGTGTCGGCCGCGGAAAATATTCCCGGGGCACACGGCGAACGCATAATCTCTCGCCTCTACGGCCAGTCATGGATCCAGTTTCCCGGCCGACGTCGTTAAATCAGCCATATGCTTAAGTCTGGTCACGTTCGCGCGATTCCGTCTGATAAATTGATTGCGTTTCGGGATTCTCCACGGTGTCGCGCAGCTGTTGGCGCAGCCCCGGCCCAATTTACAGGGGTGCGCGAGGCGGCGCGGCCTCATTCCCCCCCCCCCCCCCCCCCGGCATTATGCGTGGAAGAAATATAGCGAGATGGGGGTGGTTGTTTTTAGCGACAAATCATGAGCTTCGGTTTGCTGTTTCTAAACATCGTCGCAGTTGAGGAATACACATAGGTAGAGATTCCTATAAGAAACGTGGTAAATGGCGATGGCAGGTAATCTCCGTGTTATTAACGCTTGTATCTCGCGCGGTTCGGCTCTTCCCGCCCCGTCTTGCGAGGAATTTAAATGGAAATTACGTTTAGGAAGATAGAGATAATACCTAAGTAGTGACACTTTACTCCTGATTTTTTTCGTAGGTGTCACTCAAGGGGTTGTTTGCAAAAACAACCCCCCAAAAATTAATTCCTTTATTTCCACCCTTAAGAACTGATCTGCAATTTCGAAAAAAAAATATATGTGGTAGAGCTAAAAAGTACCTACTACCTGCCTTTTGAAACATTCAAATATCTTAAATGGTTGCTGAGAAAAAAAATAGTAAAGATTAGGGTTGTTATCCCCATAACACCCTAACCAGAGGGAGTAGAGATCTGAAATTTCTCTCAGTATCTTTTTAGGCAAAGAACATTATTTGGAACACATAAATACTCAAATTGGTGCTGGGGCCGTTTTCCCTATGCTTACCCGGCTAGACCCTTTGTTAACGCTCTTGGAGTCCAAGTCTGATTGTGGCTTCGCTCGCGTGGAAAGGTAACAGGGTCTTATCTTTTTGACGTCGCGAGTCGCCTATATCTCGAAATAAGCTGCTTGCTTTCGCGGCGAACACCGCGGTAAGAAAAACCGGCTATTTTCTCCGTCGAAATCACGTATGTCGAGGTTTCAAAGTAAATAGCAAGGTGTATTTTCATCTTCACGGTATTGCAGCCCGTGAAACGAGAAACTCGGCCCGCGACGCGGGCAAACGGTAAGTTTTGTATCGAGGAGAAGCGTAACCAGACGGCGGCTAATTCGAAACGCTGGCTCGCGGAAAATTATTCCGCGGCGCGAGCTCTGCGAGAATGTTTTCGTTTCATAAATAAAACGGAGCCGGGTGGGTATCTGGCTGCAGCGGGGCCACGATAGACCGGGTCGAGTTTACACTCATAACATCTGAAAGTTTGCGCCGGTGGCCGCGTTTAAGGTCAGTCTGTTATTTCCGGTGGCCGCGTTGCTCTTTCGCGCGGTTCCGTTTCCTTCGGCGTTCTCTCCCCACAACGCCCTCCTTAAATAAACCATGTTTCGCCTCTTCGACGTCCGACAACGGCTCGACCGGGGCACCAAGAACTTCACTCCAGTTTTCGGGTGACGTCTAAAAGAGGGGGGGGGGGGTGGATTGAAAGGGAATTGCTGGTCGGCGACGAGGGCGGCGGTGGCAACGCGGGGCGTATCGATTTACACACGGCCATGAATCTACTAAAATTCCAGTCCCTTCTGGTGAGTCATATCCGATCCTTTGCATTAAGCGAACAACACGCGAGGGGAAAAACGCAGTAAAACGGGGATCCGCGCGGAGCGCTTCGTAAGAACGCCGACGATGGGCGGGGGCGGAGGGGTTGAAAAAAAGTAATCAACGTAACCATATTTTACGGAACCTGTATACACACCCGCCGTATTACGCCGGCCATGATAAAAATACAACGGACGGTACTGTGAGAAATTTCACCGGGAAGGGAGAAAAAACGGTCGGATATAATATTTTTCTCCGCGCCGGAATAAACATTCTGTAATCCCCGTGACGTGCTCATCCGGTAATGATTAAAACGGCCGGGGTCAAAGGAAGAATTTTTAGGGACGGGGATGAAAAATTGTCGCCCGGCGACTGTAAACCAACGGCGACGAGAAATACCACGCCGGTGGAAGTACATTAGATGCCAGAGGTGGAAAATACATGCAGAAAATGCTTCGCGCGCGATGTTGAGAAATTTCATGGATTTGTTCAGCGAATCGAAAGCTAAGAGAGGAGTACCCGGAACTTCGTTCCTCCGTAAGTCGAAGCACTAGAGAAGCCTAACGCGAAACGAGAGTAATGGAGATTGTAACTAATAAAAGAAGAAGCAGCCGGAGCGAAGGCGGAGAGGAAGTTCGATAAGATAAAAAGCATGAAGCGCGTATTAAAAGTGGAAGTAGCTCTTAAGTAAGGCGCAAGGAGCTCTCGGTGATGACGAAGTTAGGCGGCGCGGCCGGCACGACAGGAATCGCCGAGTGGTGAAGTGAAGAGATGCTTTCCAAATTGACCAAACACGCCACCGAGATAAGTCTGTTAACGACTTCGCCGAGAAGCCCGGCTCTGTCTCTCGCGTCACGGGGGTGGAAAAAACCTCGGCGATGGCGAATAGCGTGTACAACTACGCGGCTAAAAGCGCCATAAAAATTCCCCGCTGCTCAAATATCGCGCTCGCGGATGCAGGTGCTTTCCGGGAGACGGGCGCGGCTGATAAGATTAGTGGAATTTCTAAGAACACGCCGATGTCGTAAAGCTGCCAGCTCTACGCGCTGGGTATCGTCTAGGAGAGGTGGGGAGGATTATTATTTCATCCACGGAGATGAAACGTTTGATCGAAGACCTCTGCTCTTTTCATTAGCGATTCGAGAGGCGGACGGAAACACCGATCTACTCGTTAATGAGAGAGGCGAAAAACACGGGAGGTTAACGAATAGGCAAATATTGACTGTTTTACGCGATCCCCGGGCGCATTTTCCTCGATGAAGCTGGCCTTCGAGGGGTGCATGGTGTTTTTTCACCGTTGGAAATGAAATCGTGTTAATGGGACGTTCCACGAAAGCGAATAAAATTCATGCGATAAGAGGTACTAGATTAGGAAACTGTATCTCGGAAATTTAGAGATTCTACCGAAAGAGAAGGCCCAAGTGTGTTTCCCTATCTCTCGCACGAATTTCATAACAGTCATTGCCCCCATGGCATAGATTCCCATTCACGCGAGGCCCGCCGTCCTCGCGTAGAACGAGGAAAGAGAATCGGAGAATCGTACTCGAGATCGTCGCTCGTTATTCATCCATTCATTCAGCAGCGACGGGATTCACCGTGCGCCGAGGGTGGTTGCGGGAGGTTGCCGCGAGATCCTCGGCGTCGAAAGGGAAGCGGGTATCTGTGTACGCGTTTTACTTTCGCGATCCCCCGCTCCCTGTCGAAACGTCGAGAGCGGCTCGAAGAGGTTCGCGCCCGAGCAGAGGGACACCGACGGAGAAACAGGGACCCCGAGGAGCGAGCAAGAGACGAGGGGAGAGGTTTTAAAGGATCGTGGCGCACGGGGGGTGAATTGTACGACTCGTTTCCTTCGCAGCTACACCCAGTTATGCGTATACCTGGCCTGGCAAAGAAGAAACGTGACTCCAGCAGGGGCATGTTCGTTAGCGCAACAAAAGACTATCTAGGTATCTTGAACAGGTGCATATTCCGGGCGGCTGTCGCTTGGATGCTCCGCGATCAACATCGTACAGTTGCATTTATGCACGCCGAGGGTTTCCAAGTGATTCGAGGCAAAGGAGATTACAATGCCGACTAGACGAGAGTATAGACGCTCGCGAATGACGAACACAGCCTGCCGGCCTCGTAAAACACCAAGCTGACAATGAGGGGGCAGCAAGGGGTGACGATGCGGCTGCCACGGAAGTGCATTTCGACGGGGACGACGGACAATGCAACGCGTCGACACGGCGACGACTGATACGCCAATCTCAGGATGTAATACTACGGCTGTCAATACGCGGATACGTCGAGCCAGCCGTCTTTCCTGCCCCTGATTCGCGCTGACACGGAATGGCTGTCGGTATATCGCGGCAACGCTCCTCGCTGTACGCGCGAACGCATCATTTTATTGTCTCCGATTGACGTATGGCCTTCACGTATGGCTTTTCGCGTTTTGCCCTCTCTAGATACTTTTTCCAGCGGAACCGTGTGCAGCGTTTTTTCGTCGGCGTCTACGAAACACGAGGGAATCCCCTCTGTTATGCAAATGCGCGTTGAATTAATAGATTAAAGTGGAATTTACGACGGCGTTAAGTCCGACGTACAGTTTCAAGCCGATGGGTAGGTATGGAAGAGGATAATGGCACTCGTTGCTTCCTTTTTTTTTTAAATTTCTTCTTTATTTGTCTCCGCAGCGGGACACATTTTAGAATCTTCTCTGCTCTCTGTACAGTTCCAGGACGGCATTGGGATCCCCCCACGTTTTGAGGTAACGACGCTATTCTTCCGGTGTGCGTGCAATTAAAGCCCCGGCGCGCGGTCGGGCTCTCGTGCACCACGGATCGTAAAGTTTATCGCGCAATTTGCGTAATGTGCGTAGAAACTTCTAATGAGTAAGAAGCTCGCGGGGCGCGCCAGTTTCTTTCAATTAATTCTGGAGTGAGCCCTTTGACGCCTGTGACTAAATAAATAATCGAGCGTTAAACGCGACCATGATAAAAAAAACACGTAATGAAGGATCCGAGACAGGCGAATAAGAAGCACGAAATTCAGCCGGGAATTAATTAAGAGTGCGTTAAACTCGCGCCGCGGTGGTTTTCTCATCCTTCCAATTATACTGCGACTCCAAGACCGCATCGTTTACAGGAAACTAGAGGACGAAGGAGAGGTTTGAACGTTGCCCGTTGCATTCAGAAACCCGGGCTCTACTCGATACACGTCTCATTTCCATAACGCGACAAAGAACGAGCGAAAGAAACGGGGCGAGATTCGACTTTCACGGCTTTAAAGTGTAGACGGCGGCAGCGGAACACGACCACCCATCGAAGGAGAAATGGGCGGGCACGGAGAAAAGGGACGAACCGCCAGGGTACAAATCCTCTTTTAATTTCTAACGTCCCCTCGTAGCCGGGAAAACGCAAGGTCCGATGGTAATCCCATTTGTCTTCCAGATTCGGTCCAGCCGTTGTCAGGTACAAATGTAAAAGGCCGCACGAACAGGTACCGCGATCGCAGGTTCTACCTGTTCCCTGGGCAGACACCTCGAGACAGCCCCCTTTTCCTTTCCTCTTCCGTTCGACTCGCTTTCAGCCCGGATTACCAGGCGGTTTTTTTCCCCCGTGTCGAAAGTTTGCAACCCATAGAGCGGAGCGTAGCTGCTCTCACGACGCAATTAGCAGTCGAAACACGTACATTCGCCAGGGAGTAGGAGAGAGAGAGAGGAGGGGGAGAGAGAGGATATTCGGACGATCGACGCCGGGAAAGCATTTTTCACCGGTGATCTCGCGCGGCAATTTTTATCCCGCGGACCTTTTACGGCTCCATCCGTTTCGCTGTCGCTGGAAAACACATAAATACAACGGAATTATGGCGACTAAATTACGCCGGGTACATTTAGAAGCGCGCTATGAAGTGGCTTTACGACAGGGCCGAGCCGATATATCGAATGGAAACCCATTTTTTCCCCTCCCGCTCCCCGGATCCACGCCGACTCGTACATCATAGCCGAAATCGAAACTGACAACAGGACCCCACCGCTGAGCGTATGGCGTGTAATAAATCACGGTAAAAAGAGCACGAGCCTTTTTTCCCCTCCCTGACGAAACCCTAGCTTCTCCTTTACCGTCTGCCTTTTCGGGATCTGATCTTACAAAGCACCTCTCTCTCTCCTTCTCGATGAAAAGACGCGGGGGTCGAGGGTCCTGTCTCTTCGCAACTAGATCCACCGACGAATATTCGAGACGCTGAAAAATAAGGCTCTCAGCGTGTGCCGCGATCTACGCGAATTTTTACACAGTGCCCCAACAAGGAGGAATTTAAAAAAAGTCCCCCTTCCATGCGTCGTTCCACGGAATCACCGGATAAAACGATACAGCGTTCCTTCAGGACGGAATATATTTTTGCGAATCACATTTTACCCTCCCGAAAAGGCGGCTCAACGACAATAACTTTCCTTGGATTCAAGTGTGAAAGTCGTGAAATTGTGTGTGTGTGGGGGGGGGGGGGAGGAGGATACAGGGTGTAGGAATAATAGTCACAGTTTCGCGGATGAATCTGCGTACCGAGATCGATGGGGATTTATGAAAAAGAGAATTGCCACGAGATTCTTGAGGGTTTCGGGCTGGCCTGCCCGTAGATAGCGCTAAATTCCAAATTGATGTCCATTATCTTTTTTTATGCGCCCGACAATGGCACGGCGCTTGGACTCACGCATCGCTCGACTAATATATTTTTCTCGGTAATCCCCTAAGACGGCCGGATGTCGGGGGGGTTAGTTCGGGGCTACAATCTGGGCCCGTATCGATGCGGCTTATCAACGGATCAGCCGCTAATGGAAACGTCCGAAACGCAGGCGTGAATGCGCTAGTTCGACGGATAAAAAGGGTCCATTCGGTCCCTGCCGCCCTTCTACTCACCCTCCACGAGGTGACCAACCGGCTCGTGGACGGGGGAACAGCTGAAACTGAAGCGTGTCACGGAAAGTTAACGCGCCTCGCCGCGTTTCTCGTGAATGGCCACCCAATGCGAACAAAAACCGGGCAGAATGGCGAAACGGGGAGGGGTGGCCGCGACATTGTTGCAGAATTCTGTGGAGAGAGGGGGATCGACCGATCAATTGACTTTCCTAATTTCCTTGTACACCGCGACACAATGCGGCTTGTTGCAATATTTCGATTTCGCGTGGGGTGTCGCCCTCCTTCGGGGGGGATTGTTTTAGAATCGATCCACAGGCGAGGGCTCTTTTCCGAGTGGGATGAAACGACGCTGATTGGCGGTCGGGCCGTGCAGTCTCGTTAGTAGATCACATAATAACAGAGAAATCACGCGGGTCAGACCAAACTGATGGCTCGGATTTCATTTTCATCCTGCTCGTTGACCCTTTCGCGGGGGTCGCGACCCTCCCTAATCATCGTGCAAAATTGTTCGACGAAAAAGGAGAACCGGTGTGTATCGATTTTACGGGTGAAGAGAGATTATCGCGTCAGAGAATAGACACCGAGTTCTCCAACGTTGTAGGCAGGTGCATCGTGGGGGATGAGATTGAGGACACGTTGACGTTAGACGCGATAGGTTGTCGTGCAGATGCGCCGCGCGGCCTGTATCGAATTAAGAACGGCAAGAACGCCCAGCGATTAATCGATAAAAGGTGGCGTAGTCGTTCAATGTACACGGGACACGCAATCCCAGTTATTGCTCCTTTACGTGGGCCTGGCAGGGAGCCACGCCGATAAAGGCGACTTAATTGGTAAGTGGGTGACAATCGTTGCCAGCCTGGGGGGGGGGGGGGGGGGCGAGACTCGCGGCGATCAATAGAGTTTTCTAATTTCGCTGGACGACAGCAGGCCTGGCTGGCCGCCTCGGTGACAAATTTAACGTGTAATACCCCGCGTATGTATACTTTCGTCCTCGGTCCATATGCTCCCGCAAACCCGCCCGCCGAAGATGACCCCATTCACGGCGCCGATCACAATGGCGCGAAATGGTGGTGCCGTTAAATCGGGCTTGTAGGTCGGGGCTGGTGTTCAATGGCACAGCTACGCGGGTCTCGTTAGTTTGTCATTCGGAAATGATATATAATTTTCGACCATTGCCGTCGTTACGACGGAAGGTGCAGCTCGAGTTTCAACTTTATGAACGGATCGGACCGTTTAAGCGCCGCTATAAATCCGATCGAATCACGGGCCGAGAGATTTCACTCGGAGTCTACAAACGCGAGAAAGGCAGGGCGGATGGGAACGATGGTAATTCTCTGTGTCGGAGAAATAGCCGCTAGTGGCAATCAGCCGTGCGAATCGTCGCGATTAAAATTGCTGGACGGTGAGTCGGTTTTTTTGCTGAGACACGAAGCGAACGAACTGAAACGGAAGTGGTATGATCTGGACTTTGATATACTAGGTAGTTCGCGAATGAAAGATGCAAACGGCAAATGTCACTGTAAAACAGTAATGGAAGAGTTTCTGCAGGAAGGTCTTTCTTTTCGAAGAAAGGAACTTATTTTATGGGCTGGAACTGTTCGTTTTTATTCAACTATGAGATTTTTGTTACCGTTCACGTTTAAGCTTTCTTCTGACCGTCCATTGAAACCGTCTTGTCGGATTTTACGACTTCCATCTACCGGTTAACTTTGTAACCCTTATACATCCCGAAACACCCTGCAGAGTCATTTTTTAGTCCCGTCCAACTCCGAGCATTGTTCTCGACCGCTACATAAGACGCCCATCGTTTCCCCCCCGAAGTGGAGAGATGGACTAAAACGAACGGCACCCAAGAGCGAAAGCGTAAGGCGATTAAATAATATCTCTTACCTAAATAATGACAGTTCTACGTCCATTGATGCTGGACCGGGGGCGGCGGCGGCGGCGGCAATGGCAGGGGTCTCTCCAAAACAGGAACAGGGGACACGTCCGGCATGGCGAACCTGAGCTTCTGCCAAAACAACTTGTCCCCCCACACCAGCACGGTGTGCGAGGAGATTCTCTTTTTGAGATCGGCGTCGAGATCCCGTGGACACACACCGCCCACCAGGAGCAGGATCACCGAGCGGCCCTTCCCTTTCAGAGCGTCCCTGAGGGCCGCTTTGAACTCGAACCTGGCCCACTCGCCGTGCAGAAAGTTCTTGGACAATACTAGGATGGTGCGCCTCGAGGAGTCCGCCGCCTCGGCGACAGCGTCGGCCACGTTGCTGCCGGCGCCGAGGTCGCGATAGTGCAGGCACAATCTGTACGAGGTCTCCAGGCCGGGCACAAGGATCGTGGATACGAACGCCTCGTCCACGGCCGAATAGGAGATGTAGGCGTCGAAGGGTTTCTCTTGATCCTCGAACGCCGCTGTCTTGTAGCAGGCGCGCAGCCCGCATCTGCTGGCCGCCCAGGTCCTGAGGGTGCGTCGGTGCCTGAAGGCGCCGCAGACGAGTGCCACCATGGCAAAAATGAGGACCACGGTGGCCAGCAGCAGCGGCAGGTAAGCCTCGAGCGGTCGTGTCTCGATGGCCGAGGTCGTGCCCGTTAATGCCGCGCAATTTACCACCGAGCCGTTCGCCGGAAAAGTTATAGGCACGCCTAGGGAACAGGTGACGCTCCTCCAGTCGGTGATCTTCGCCCGGTTACGGGCCATCCACTCGCGCACACGGTCCAGGTAAGAGCACTCGCAGCTCCACGGGTTGCTGGACAGGCCGATGTCCACCAAGTACGGGTTCTGGACGAGCTGCCAAACGGCGAATGTGCCCAGACGATTGTTCTCCAGCCGCAGCACCTCCAGCTGACGTAGCGGAAGGAACGTACCGTTATCGATGTACGTCAGCAGATTGTTCTGCAGGTAGAGCTCCTTCAGATTCTCCAGCGGCATCAGCTCCACCCCGTTCAGCACGCTTATCTTGTTGTTCTCGAGATGAAGGACCAGCAAACGCTTCAGCCCGCTGAACGTGTGATTCCTGATGGCGATTATGTTGCTATCGTTCGCGTACAGGATCTGCAGGTTCTTCCGGCCGATGAACGAGTGGGAATTCAATTCCCCGAAATTGTTCCCGTCGAGGTACACCTCGGTGGCGTCCATGGGCAATCGACCCGGCAGCGTTTTGTAGCCGGAGTTGGAGCAATCTACCACGTTCGCCGACCAGGATTGATCGTGATAGCATGTGCAGTTTGTGGGGCAGGTCATCTCGCAGTCGCAGGCGTCGAAGTCGCAGCAATGACAGAGCGCGAAGCAGTGGGCCTTGTACGTGCAGAGGAACTGAGAGGGCTTCGCCTCGAGCAACGGTATGAACGATTTGTGACGATCGTAAGGAAGCCTGCAATAGACCGACTCGAGGTCCATCACCCTCGGGTGCTGTCTCAGCGGCAGCGAATTGATTCTCTGCAGCCACTCGGTGGTGCAGTCGCATATGAACGGGTTGCCGCCGATGTAGAACTCCGGCAGTTGTCGACTGCCCGGCACCTGGGTCAGCTGGAACGCGGATAGGTTCATCTTGACGATCTGGTTAGCGTAGAGGTCCACCCTGGTCAGGTTCTTCTTCTCGAAGAACGTCTGCGGCTCCACGGTCTGTATCAGATTGTCGTTGACGAACAGAATCTCGATAGAGTCCGGTATGGACCTCGAATGGATCCTCGTTAGCCGGTTGAACGACACGTCGAACGTCTGCAATCTCATGGCCTGCGGCGCCGCGCCGAGATCCATAATAAGATTTTTATGCAGATCCATCCACTGCAATTTATCCGGCAGGTAAGCGTAATCGAACTGCACGATCATGTTGTCGGACATGTTGAGCCACAGTAGATCAGGCGCGCTCTTGAATATACCGGACATGTCCTGCAACAAATTCGAGTCCAGACGTATCGCCTGAAGCGCCGGATTCCCGGAGAACACCTCCTCCTCCACCACCTCGATCTTGTTTCGCGCCAGATTCAGGATCTGCAGCGCGGGCAACTCGGCGAAATCCTCCACGGTCACGTTCGTGATCTCGTTCCCGATCATCCGTAATCCGTAGAGGCTGGACATTCCCCGGAAGCCGGGCCTGTTCAGGCTTCTGATCTGATTCTCGCCGAGGTCCAGCGTACGCAGCATTCTCATGTCTTTCAGAGCCACCGGTATGCTATCCAGGCTATTGCCGGACAGATTCAGGTCCTCAATACTGGAACAATTCCGAAAGGCATCCGGATGGATCCCCTCGAGCTGATTCGAGTCCAACGACAGCAGAGAAAGTGCGAACAGGCCGTTCAGAGAGTACGCGTCCAGGTAAGTTAATCGATTGAACGCTATATCCAGCGTGTGCAGATTACTCATCGGGGCGAACGTGTCCGCGGGTATTGTCTCGATCTCGTTGTACTCTAGATTCAATATCTGAAGGGTGTAGAGGTCCTTGAAGAGGGCCGGGTCCATTCTATTGATGCGATTGTGGGACAGATTCAGAAGAACCAGTCGAATCAGGCCTGAAAACGTGGCGGAGGTGAGCCAGGAGCTGGTCAACGCGTTCCCAGACAGATCCAAGGTAACGAGCTGATTCATGTCCGCCACCAAGCCAGGCGACAGCACGCTGATGGAATTGTTCTGCAGTCGTAGCTCCTTCAGCGACTTGGCCGCGTCCCTAAACATCTCCGTCGGAAGGGCGACGATTCTGTTTCCGGACAGGTCGAACGTCTCCAGGGACCTGAGCCCGTGAAGCGCCTCGTCCGCTACCATGGAGATCGCGTTGCTGGACAGATTCAGCACCCTGAGCCGCTTCAACGAGGAAAATCCATAAGCGGGCAGCACCGAGATCTGATTATTCGATACGTCCAGCGACTGCATGTCCAACGAGCAGGAGAACGGCGACGCAGTAGATTCCTGCTGGCGTCTGGGGTGCCTCTCCGCCACGTCCCTGAATCCCAGCTCGGTGATGTCCTTCAGCATGTTCCAGGACACGTTCAGAGCGAACAGGTTCGACAGCGGGCAGAACAAGTGCTCCGGTATCTGCCAGATGTTGTTCCACGACAGGTCGATCTTCTCGATCTGCGGCACAGCGTCGAACGCGCCGCTCTCCAGCTCCAAGCTGTACTTGCTCTTCCGCCCGTTCAAGCTCCTCACGGTGAGATTCCTCAGGTCCCGGAGGCCGCTGAGCACCTTGGCCGGCCAGTGGACCAGCCTGCACCCCGTCAACCTCAACGATCGTAGCCTCCATAGCTGCACGAACCCGTCCACGTTCAGAACACCGTTCTCCAGGGTCTCGGTGTCCTCGCAGACCACGTTCACGGAGGTCACGTACTCGCTGGTCGTCTGGGAGAAGTTCGTTCTGAGGGAGCCGTAGTTGGCGTAGCTGTGGATGCAGGTGACCGAGCCATCCTGACGCGATTCCCAAGAACAGTGCTCGGGTAGATCGAGCTTGGGCGGCAGCTCGCTGGTTACGGCGAGCACGTGGTACACCGGGACCAGGAGGCAGTAACAGTAGACGAACGACAGCGACACCGATCCCCGGGGACCGACGAGCCCACGCATCTTTTAGCGAACTCGTTGCCTTCCCTCGGTTTCCGCTCCTCGGCTACCTCCCGGTCATTACACGCTCCCCGTCCTTGGTTCCGTTATTAACGCACGCTGTTGTCGTCGCTCGTGCACACCCTCCAATATTTACTCCGATCGACTGACATGTGTGGCGGCTGGGATCGATACCGAAACCCGGTCCCGGCTCGCTCGATGCGATCCAGCAATCACGGGTTAGCCCCCAGTCCGTGATTACCGATTCCCCGGCTAGTTGTGAATTCCGGAGAGCCGACGGTCAGCGGGCACCGGTGTTACCCGGTGCTTTGGGATTCACTTTCGAGTAGTTCGCACTTCAGGAATCACACTTCACTCGGCGCGGCGATTCGTTAGTCCACCGCGCGCTCGGCCACTTCTTCCAGTGGGTCACTCGACCGGCTCTATCTAGGAAATCCTCTCGAGATACGCACGTTCAGGGACAGAGCAAATATCGAGATAGCTGGACGCCGAAGCTTTTCGCGATTACTCCGCCGGCCTCTATCGGAATGATCGTAAACGTTCGCACGACTGACTCACCGGCACAGCTGACTTAACGTGGTGATACACCGCGCGCTCGTGCATACTTTCCGGTGGCTATCCGAGACACCGCGGGTATAGGTGTTCCGCCAAAATTTCAAAACTTCTTCGATTATCCGCGAGATGTCCGATTAGTGGCGCGATTGAACTCAACACTCTCCGGGATCACGGCTCCCGGTTTCACTGAAATCCCACTAGTTTTATTGGGCGAGATTCAATATCCACGAGTTCCCAGTGGCAGGGAGGAGGACAGGGGACGAGATGCTCGGTAAAGACCGAAAACCGTATTACTCGGTACGGTGGCCACCGCGCGACTGACGGTTGAGATCTCCGTAGCATCTAACTCGACGCAGCGTCCGGCAATCGTTCCTTCCCCCACCACTGGCGGCAGCACCAACACACCGGGAAGGAGAGCGGGAGAGCACGCGTCTATATGGTGTCCGCCATAGTGCAAGAAGGATGGCATACGTTCCCTCGAGCCGCGGCGTCCTTCTCTATCTCGTGGACGGTGGAAATCGCGCGCGTTCCACTCGTCCGTCGGCGAACACGTCGCGTTTCTGTATATTTACTCGCGGAACGAACACCGCGGCAATACATACGGCGGTGTGGTAAACGTGAACGGTGGTGAACGTGGAGGGACGATGCTCGCGACCTGGCCCTAGCTCCGCGCCTTTTTTGCTGTCGCGGAAAGTGTCGTTACGAGTGCGTGTTCGCGGTAACGTGTTGTACGATCCCAGAGCACGGTATACACCTTCGACGTCGAAGGCCACCCTCATCCTCGGCACGATGTAATCCTACTCCGACCCGAGCGACCACCCTGATCTACGAGGCGGTGAGTGAAGGAAAATGTCTAACATTTCGTAGCTGCGACACGATCGTCGATCGTCCACCGGCCGAGCATTGTTGTACGCGCTCCTTCGTCGGTCACTTTGTCAGCGTGCAGCTTTATTTTTGACGTTGAAAATAGGTTGGGCTCTTTATTTCGTGTTGCATTTGCCGCAGGAGGGCTTGGGTCTTTGGCTTTCTCTTTGGGCACGCGTCTGGCGTGAGCTTGCGAGGCGGTTAGAAAAACATGGCGGCGCAAAAGCGCGCGATTCTGGTTTCAAGTCCATGGTTCAAACCATGGGAACGTGGTATTGATATTTTGTGCCAAGATGTTTCTCGCCGTTATTTTCACCGCTGGGATGAAATATTAGTAATATTATGCCACGCGTGGAATGTTTAATGTAATTATAGGAGAATCGTTTATTTCTCTATACATAGCATAGACGACTAATTGTGTTATGATCGAGAAACTGCGGTGATCATAACCATAAAATATTTCGCGTTAGGTAATTGATATAACTAATTCTGACCGGAAAGCAATAAATAATATCTGACAGCAGACGCGCATCATTGAATAAGGCCCCAATGAAGCAATCTAGAGTGTCATAAAAATATTCACATCGATATCTTCCAAGAATAATTATGTAGGCCAACTATTAAGAAACTTCGTTTCTGCTGTCGTCAACAGCTCGCACAATCACATTACCGCGAATCATTTCTGGCACATGTCGATTCTTAACTCGTTGAACGTCAAATTACCCTCAATTTTAATTACTCAACGCTTGTCACTTTGGCGCATAGGTAAGGATCTGTGTATAGAGCAAAATTTAAATTCGATATCTCATAGTTGAAGTTCGTTACCGAACCAACGATTTCGCCCGATCTTCCAAGTATGTACTATCAATCAAAAAATTGATTTCGAATGCAGGCTATCTTTCGTTCTATCTTCTGAACTACGCAAGGTACGAATAATGCGTATCGTTAATGGCAAAGATGCGTCGCAAAAGTAAGTGGAAAGGGAATGAGTTCGCGATTCGCCCAGAGAACTTGCACGAAGGACTTCGAACCGGTCTCTCTTCTCCTCTCTCCTCTCTCCCCTCTCCCCGTCGTTGGTCGCGTTTCTCTATCGCGATCCACGCGATATTCGGAGCACCACCCCTGTCCAAGGATCGCTCATAAAAAGGTTTCGATCAATTTTTAAGTGGTCGATGCCGACCGGCGCAGGTTTTCTGTTTCTCTTTACGGTCCATGGAGGGAACGGGCAGAGAGGAGAGGGACACAGGAGATCGTACACGTATTTATACGCGCGTCGGCGAGCCTCGCGGACTATCGAGATCTTCGATTTGTGTGTAACACGACCGACTGACTCCGCAGGATCGAGTCCTTGATACCGCTCTGAATAAGCCCCGCTGATTCATTCTTGTCCACCCGTCGAGAGAGACCCTCGGCTTGATCGATGATGATCCAGGATGATTTGTATTGTGTATCCCGTCCCGGGTGAATTGAATTTCGGGGAATCCGCGTCCGGCCGTGCAAGTACTGGGCGTTCAGCCCGATAAACAGCCTCGAAAGATGCGAAGATTACGCGGGCATTACGCGTCCCTCGATTAGCCATCACTGATAGAGCGTATCACAGCTCCCACGTCAGATCCGTCGACGCGTTCGACGCGAGCTTCCTCGTAGGTTCTTGTAAAGCGAAGATCGATCACCGTCTTAATTGACGCATACCGAGGTCTCCGGCTGTGTCACCCGTTACGAGGAATTATTGCTCGTAAATAAATTCCTCGGTCGCTGACCGTCCACGTTTCTTCTCTGTGCGTCTAGAATTTAGAGCTCAGACGATAGATAATATTTAATGTACATGGAGTTGTTCGATTAACCCATGCGATGATCAACCGATTCGATTCAGTAACGAGCTAGGCTCGTAACGCATCGACTTATTCTTTGACACTCCTTTGAGTTTTGGTGCACAGTTTGCAGTTATACATACTAAAGTATTTACAAGGAATTTACTAAAGCTGGACCCGTTAGTGGCTTACCGTTAATCAGGGTTGACGGAACGCTGATCATCCAATAGATCACTATGGGATGAATCTTCTCGTAGACGTTACCCGAGCCAATCGACGATCCTCTTCTTCAGCCCCTTCTCTGTCCACCTTGCGGCGGAACTTTCCTTTCCGATTCGAGAATCAATTAGCGGCAGATTCAGTTTCCATGTAAGAAGGGCGAGTCGCGTGAGCGACGCAGCGATCTTCTGGGGCCTGGGCTTGCCCGGGCCGACGATGACGGTGGAAAAGAAGTTTTAATTAAAGCTAGAATAAGAGTTTAATCGAGCAAAAGGGATTAATTGCCGCAGGGGGTGGTTAAAACGAGCCGGGGGTCAAAGAGGCTGCTGCCGTTGCCTCCTCCTCGATGATTCCTCGTGGCTTCTCGAGTGCTGTGGACAAGAGAGCCTTCGCCCCCCATAAATACTCGCGTCGAATGCTTCTCTGAAAGCCCTTTCCCGTTCGCAAACAAAACCGACCGCCTCGATACACCGCTACCGATGGGAACCGATGTTATTAAAAGCCACGAGCTTTCCCCGTAACGTTACAGTCAGCGTCGTTCAGTTCTCGAGCACTTTGCTAACAGGACTTTTCGTTACTGCTTATCGATTCTTCCAGCTCGTCCTGTACAAGCTGCCACGGCGAGACTTTAATTTTAATTGTTTAGCAAATGGTACGGGGCCCAGAGAAGATCATCGTATGGGTTTTATTCTAAAGGCGTTGCTTTGGGGCCATTCTTAAATCACGTAAGGGTAATTTTGCCGATTTCATACGCCCTCCATCAGTAGGTATAAGAATTCGAAAGATTTTATATTCCAATCTCCTCCCCCTTCCTTACATAATATTTTTAATATTAAATTTTTAAGTTATTAACATTCTCTTAAAGGTTCATATAATTAATTTAACTGGGTTTCGTGTGGGCGATGAAATATTGTTTTTTATGTTTTTTAAATTGAAAATTAGGATAAAAAATATAACGTAAGATACTACCTGACTCCCTCCTCCGTTTTTGTAAGAAAGCATAAGAAATTCACGAATCCCTTTTCCAAAAATACCTTACACCCCTGTTGAGATCAGGGCCCGATCTAGCTCTTCCGTCGCTCTGGGCAAAAGTGATTTGAATCATAAATAAGTATTTTTAAATATATTTTTTGACACCGAGTACAATTTTTTGTAGGTATTTGTCTACCAATTTTGCCGCCCCAAATTTGTCGCTCTGGACAATTGCCCTACTTGCGCGCGCCCCCCCCCCCCCCCCCTAGATCTGGGCCTGGTACGCCGTAAAGTATTATAAATTGACGCTGTTAACGACATTCCCGCAAGTTTCTAATGCACTGCTTAATCATTCTAGTGAAGTAATAATAATTGGATTCTATTTGCCCCGAGTATTAGTTCACCGCCAACATTGAAATTTACAGTAAAATCTAATTCTTATAAGCCTCGCAGAAAGTTCCATGATACATGAGTGTAGTGGGGTGCATGGATGCAACTGCAAATCGAGCATTCTTTAACCATCGGTTGTCACACCTACTTTTTCGAACGTCGTTGTCACACTGGGTCAATTTTACCCTGTCAATTTTCAATCAGTTGTTATTTAAAAACTATTTGTTAAATTAAGTCTAAAAAATTCTGAGATAATGTTTGAATATTGTAGAATATATGCCCATCGTTGAAAGTTGACATTTCAAGTGTCATCATGCATAAAAAAAATTTGAAGCAATAATAGTTTCGATAAAAAGGTTTTTTGCTTAAAAAAGCACAGGGTCAATTTGACCCAGTGTGACAACCGAGGGTTAATTTCACAATCATACGGGATGCTTAATGTGTCGAATACCAGTTACATTTGTGAAGTTGAACTCTTTCGTGTGAGTTCTTTCAAATCTTCTCTCTTAATAGTACTTCTTACATTCGAGTCATTAGAAATTGAGAAATTTCAATTTGGATGGGATACAGTTGAGGTCGACGGCAACCTCTACCAATGTGACAACATTGACGAAAGGTTTCAACACTCATTGTCAGTTCGACTTTATCCGCGAAAGTGATCGGATCGGTGAATATCTGTGAATGTCACAGTGCATATTATTTCCGGATTTCTCGGTTCCTACATCAATTCGTTCGACTACTGGATTAAATAGTAGACCGTTTAACAACATTTCACTGGAATATATGTACCTATCATCTAGAAGACATTTTGACGAAGCGTAGCCTGTATTTGATCGCACATCGCAATGATAAAAATACGTGTAGAATGTGCGGGGTGCACAACTGTAGTTGTGAAAAGTGAACATTTTGTAATGGACATTGCTATATAATATTATTTCTGGCCTTGACGAATTTCAAGTTAGCTGGGAGTCGGCCGAGCGCGACAAAAACATCAACAACCTCTACCAAAGTCACTACATTGCCGAACGGTGTGCCCTAACAGTTCGACTTCGTCCGCGACGGTGATCGGGTCACTGAATATCTGTGCAGTCACAGTGGATATTATTTCGCGATTTCACGATTCCTGCATCAATTTCATTAATTACTGGACTCTGTGGAAGACCCTTTAACACAATTCTGCTACATTACACTCAGTATCTATTGGACTATTTTGGAAACACTTTACTCGAGTCCGAACGCATCTTCCCACTGTTGAGAGATGTTTAAAAGCGGGAAGTGCTTTTGTAATTGTGTGCAATGCGATTGTAGAGTCAGTGCTTATTTCGCGATAAAGTATTTCATAGTGGAGAATGGTCCTGCGTGTTAGTAATGTTAACACGAACGTAGAGTCAGTGTTTTTAACGCATCTAGAACTATTTCAGAGTACCGGTGCTCTTATTGCTTCTTCATCACGAAATTAATGCAACATATTTGCGAGTGTGACACGTTCTATTCGGTACTGACGCTGCAGCTGCGGGACATTGGCTTGCAGATCGAATAGCTACTGCTGAAAGGAGATGCTTGTCACCATGGATAGCAGTAGGTAAGGGCGGTATTTTCAGTCGTAACTTATTCTTAAGATCGTCTTAAGCATGCGGCATTCTTTACTAACCTCGTAGACTAGTAGAGGATGCAGCCAGGGCCCGATCTAGCTCTTCCGCCGCTCTGGGCTAAAGTGATTTGTGCCGCCCTTTGCATTGAATCATAAATATTTTAAAATATATTTTTTGACACTATTTGTCTACCAATTTTGCCGTCCTCAAAATTTGCCGCTCTGGGCAATTGCCCTACTTGCGCCCCCCTAGATCTGAGCCTAGATATAAAGATCATCTTTATCTTCTTTCGGTAATCTTTCTCGTTTTTGTGCCACGGGGGGTGTGAATATTTTTTAAAATACACTGTATATTGCAATGAAAGTATTTCTTTGCGGTAGAAGTACTAGAAATACATCTCATGTTTCAATGGTAGTTCATTCTAACCACTGCATCGCCCTCAGAACACACAAACTCCCGCTCAGAAAGGTTCATCCTCGGCCACGAAATAACGAATGCCTGTTAAAAGCTAGCATGAACATGATTCATCGATTTGCCCGCAGTTTTCCCGGGGAAAAAAAAAAAGAACGACCCGCCAGGTCCAGAGAAACATTCCCCATAGAATATCGATGTCCGTGACACCCTTCGGCTCGCTTTTAACGTGCCCGTATACTATCGCCGATCCATGGCGCTCGGAAAATTTCCTGCTTGCGGATAAATATGTCAGACAATAGCGTGCTTTACGCCGATTTGATTTACATCGGATTCACCTGGCGGCGGTATTTTCGGCCGCTGTCGAATAATCCTCGTGAAAACGCGGCGAACACGCGCCTTCTCGCCCATTGCTCTTTGTCAAGCGGAAGCCGTCACTGTCGCCCCCCTCGGCACCAAGGTAAAGTGTATAAAACGAATACCGTGTCACCGCCGCGAACACCTGGTTAGACACGTACCCGATGTTTCTATTCTTCCATTTCTGGCGCCTGGAAAAACACGATCTAATTCCCGGCGAGCTCGTTTGCCGACAGGACCCTTCGTTCCTCGAACCTGCACGAACTCGATTTCGTCACCGAATTTCATCCTCGCCCTGTTTAATGTCGCCGGGTCACAGGTGAACGTGCAGGGACAACCGTCTTCGCGTAGACGCCCTTCCTCGTGTACCGACATACCACTCTCACAATTTCTGTCGTTTTTCGCGTACTCCTACAAAGGCTTGGGTAATTGACGAAAATAAAAGGCGTTCAAAGGGCTGGAAGGAAGTCGCTGGTCCGAAAGTAATTGGCAATCAGCCCGCGACCGTCTCTCAATATTGGAACACTCGGCAGTATTTACAATTTATTGAAAGATCGAGACGCTGCAGACGCCGAGTCGAAAGGGTTGGAAAGGGAAAGTAAAATTGAAAACTCTCGGACGGGGGTGGGGTATCGGAATTTAAAGGGCTGGAGGAGTTCGTCTGAGACATCGAGCCGCTCGAGTATCTCGGGATATAATTCCGTTAACCTGGGTGTTCGTTTTAAAACGGGTTGCGCGTTCCTTTCGTGTTTACACGAAGGGTGGGAAATTAATGGGCATCATGCCCGGTGGCTACATCCCGCTGAAATTGCGGAAAAAGGCGCGGCAGTAAAATTTTACCGCGCGCAACAGCGTAGCTACGAGCTGGGTACACGGGCGAGAAGTTTTCGCGAATAAGAGGAGCTCCTGCCGGCGTTGTTACCGCGGAGGGCGCAACGCTTTCAAACAATCGCATTCCAATGATGTTTCCCGCGGAGCGGAGGAGAAACGAGCGGCTGTGTGCCGCAAATGAGACAAACGTTTCTCCAGGAAGCTGTTCTTCTTAAGATTGACACTCAGCAACGTATAAGTTTCGAGTATCCGCGTCGATCCACCTGGATCTCCGTGGAAACGATAAGAAACCTATCCCCCACCTCGAGTTGATACGCGTTTCGGCATAATTTGCCCCAGTTATCCTCACGCCGCTCCACTTCCAACTTTATTCCTTATAAAACTCGATGTTCCTCGAATATTCTCCGCAAATTGATCCGGTTTTATTGCCGCGCCAATTGGGGCTCCGCGGGAAGTTGAAATGGCAGCTCTGAAGCGCAAGTATGAGGCGCTTATAGAATGATCCAGGAGAGTATACTATAGATTTCAATTTGTTTAAGAGAGAATTTGCTTTATTAGCGGAGGAAAAATCGCATGATGTATCGGTGGATGTTCAAACCGTCTTGGAATATATACACAGCTCGTTAGGAGTCGCCCAAGGGACAAAGAACGGGGCCAGAAAGGGTGGAGGTAGATCGACTCGCGTGCTGTAATTTTTTACTCCTGTTCGATCCGATTGATGCAAGTCAGATCGATTCGAGGAATGGGTCCCCCTTTTTGTTAGGACCGGGCTCGCATCTCCACCCTGAATTCCAACCAGTCTGCCGCTACCCCCGTGGACCTGCGTACGATTTAAATCGATTTCTCGCCGCGATGGAGTCCGCTCGAATTTCGTTCCTTTTTTTTTTCGGACCGCGAATAAATCGCCAGCATGGAAACGCGTGGCGCATTAATTGAAACTCTGGCAAATCGTTTTCGATGGCCGTCCGACAAACGCCGCTGTAAGGGCACTCGAGATTTACATCTGGCTGGACATTACGGCCGGAGAGTGGGGGTGGGAAAACAGTTGTTAAATAAAACCAGGAAAATATTATTCGATCCTCGCTGGAGGGCCCTCTTTCCGCTGTTTTACCGTCTAGTCTTCGCTCGAAAATATCGAAAATCGACGCGGAAAAATACAGTGACGATCCGGGGGACGGAGCCGCGGGACGGCGATCCCTCTCGCTCCGCCGCATCGCGATGCGAGCAGTTTTTTGCCATCGACCATTCGAGATTGTTAATTTGTCGCGTAGAACGCGCGTCGAATGCAACTATGGGCCGTGCATGATCTGGTTTCAATGCGACCGGGGGACGCAGCCTCTTTCAAGCTGCACCGGCACAACCTGAACGACATTTAACCGGAAACTTGATATCGGTGGACATTCACCGTTCCGAGCTCATTCAATTGATCGTGCCCCACACGACAATGAGGATCAACAACGTCGAAGAACGTATACCTACACACCGCTCCAACGGGCGGTAGCAAGCAGCGCTGCATCGAACAAACGGAGCAGAACTCGCCTCCCTTTTGTGCGTTATCGGGTTCGGGATTCGACTATACGGACGTAAATGCTTTCGAAAAAACCGGAGGCGATAACAGCGATTATCGATCAGATATCTGATGCTAATAGATATGGATTCACGGGGAACGTTGCAGGTTGTTTCGAATGTAACACGTAGCAGGGTTGAAGAAAATAAACTTTATACCATCTGTTAAGGAATTGCAAGGATATCAGCTCCTCTTCTTGCTTTTCTCAGAAGGGTGTTGCATTCCCTGAATCTGTAGCCGTTTCTTTGCACGAATCATATACGCCTCTACGTGTAAACTCCCTCCAAAGGGTGAGAATCTTGTCCCCAGAATCGTTAGCAACCTGCAACTGCACTCAAAACAGTAGACGCGTTGAATCCACTTAGAAACGTCTCTGTATACAGATGTTACATTCGGCCCTTCCAAACAAATTCTTCGGGTCCTGCGCCCCCACTTGAAGGCACAAGCATGTGTTCTTCACAGCTGATACTCATGAGAGCTTGCCTTTCTGCGTCTTAAAAAAATGTTTCTCTACATGGTCGTATCGCAAAACGATGGTAGGAGTGATTAACTGATTACGCGCCACAGCGGAGAATTTCGAGCCGTACATACGTCCGTGATTGTCAATTTTTCATCGTTTTCAAAACACCGTCCACGCGCGCAGCGAGGAAATGTCGAGTCACTTTGAATATTCAGCGCGCGTTTCGACACGCAGTCGTAATTCCTCGTATCCGCTGGTTCGTTCGGTGCGGCGGCCTGGTGAATCGATGAGCTTTCATTATTATTTACCTGCGTGGATTGATCGAGCCAGGCTCTTTCTCCGGCTAGAACACGCGCTCCCTGTTGTACCCTAACCGGTAAATATCGAATTTCACCCGATCCACGAAATTTTTCCTCGCCTTCCCCTAGAGCTTGCGAGGCAGGGGGTGAGGATCCCCTGGTATTTGCTTATTGCAACTCGACGAATGGCGTGAGCAAACATTTAAACGGGTTGAAACAAGGGATGCCCGCGATGAAAGATTGTTTACGAGCCCGGAGCACGTAGCGAGCGATACATCTCGAGCAGGCTGGCGAGTAGGTTTATTGGGAGGGAATCGTTCGGCGGGCGCGCAACAATTTGGCTTCTGTCGAGGATGCCGACGGCTCTTTGTGCGAACGAATCGCCGGCGCACAAAGAACCGGCTGCGTTCGCGCGATAAAATTTCAAGTGACATCCCTTCGATAGCTGGCGTGTCCATAGGTCACGCTAACGGTACCATTACGCGACATCGCCGAGCCACCATCATAACCGAGGTCTCTAAAATCTTTCGCCCGGCTATATCGCCTCCGACTTTATACGACTGGCAAGGATACCGCGAATATACGCGGCGCGTATAAACGGTCCTATAAACGCGACATCAATGGAGCATTTTGGACGCCGGAAACGGCCGTGTCCTAAAATTCACAGCCGCCGGTTGGCCAGCCCTCGGCGGCACGGCCGGCGCGTCTCGTTTCGGATCCAAACGACCGTCTCGAGCGACGACGACAACGGGCGAAGACTGACAAAGTTCAACGAAATCCATCGAGGGCAAAGCGTTCCGCTCCGACTCGATCTCGCCCGCCCGGGTCGCGAAAGTATTCCACTGTGCATACATATGTACGTATGTACGCGCGCACGCGTGTATATACGCCGCGGAACGGCATCTAATGGAATACAGTCGAATGAGCCTCAAAGAGGGACGCGCTCACAATAGCGTCCGAGGGGAAAAATGTCTCGAATTACCGTGGAGAAATTCAACTACTTTCGCTCGAGTAACCCGTTCGGCGCGACGAGGCGGTTTTTCGGTGCTTCTTTTCGGAGTAAACTGCCAGTGAAGGTCGAAATTCTAGCTTCTTTCTTTGGCGGGTGCCGATGCGAGGCGGGCCGCGGGAGGGTATTCAGGATTTTTCTCGGATAACACGCCGAGAACGGCAGGGGAGGAAGCTCGACGAAGCGGCGAGGCGACGGGAACAGTCGCGGCGATCGATTTTCTCCTGGCTGCGAGGGCCAGAGGGCCTGGCTGGTGCAGTCGACATTCAGACGGCTAATTTCGAGACAATGGGCCATCGGCAGCTTTTATTTCGACCCGTGAGGTAAAAAGGCAGAGGGATACAGGGAGAGGGAGGGTTTTCGGTGAGTGGGGGTGCGAGCCTGGGTAGCGCGAGGGTGCAAGGAGACGGGTTTCGGTCCCCGAACGCCTAATCAGCGCAGCTACGTCGTAATTCCGAGGCGTGGATAACGCAGGACCGACTAATCTAATATCGAAGCGAAATTACGCATAAGGGATGCAAATCCACCCTCGCGCCCTTCCTCCACGGTCTCGTGCCTCTCGTCCGCCCGCGCCCGCGCTCGCGCCTCCTAATAAACTCCTTTCATTAGAGCGCCCCTTTCCCTCCCCGCGCGGCTGAAGTCGAATGCGCGCGGCGAATGAACAAACTGTGCAGTCGTAACACACAGAGGCTTGGCAACAGCTGCAGAACGAGGCGCGGGGTGGTCGCGGTTTTCTCTCCTCGCTCCCTCCATCTCATAGCCGCCCGGCTTCCTCTGTTTCGCTTCCATTTCGATCCCCGTGTCCTTCTGCTGCTGCCTCGGCGCTGCAACCGTGCACCACGCTCGGCTCTGGCCACAGCGAGCGCGTCCAATGCACCCTCGGACGCGTATAGCTGCGTGTAAACGTGCCGACCACGCTCGGGGCCTACACAGGCCCGCTCAGCTTCTGTCATGGCACAGCGATGCTCTCGTTTCACCACTTCTAAATAGGATTCTTTATAACCTGGCCGACAGTGTTGATCAGTATCCAAAACACAATGGGAACGGAGTCGGCCCATGTTGATCCCTGTTTTCCCTATTCGTTGGAAAGGCAGACGGACCGGAACATCGCGGAACGAGGAACAAATGTAAGCGAAAAACGAGATCGAATGGGTCACGTGTTTACAGCAAGCCTTTCTATCGCTTTTAAGAGCTAAATGCGTCCCGAAAAAGCGCCCCGCCAACAAAGATACACCCCGCGTGTAAAAGCAAGCCCCACCGACGCACACATTGGTACTTGCGCTCGGAGTGGCCTGTGTGGGTCGCTTTGTTGCACGTTTGTGCATCACCGTGCGCACACAGGGTGCACGCTGTACATACGGCACACACGTTCGCCGCGCGGAGTTATACACAATTGCAGACAGGGGAAGTGGAACAGCGAGAGACGAATGCACGGCCTGGTCCGGGCGGCAAACAAATATCAAATAAATGGGACGGCTGCGCGAAACCTCGACGTTTTAATTACTGGTATTTAGCCGCGGCATGAGGAGTCAAGGGGTTTCTGTTCTCTCTTACCCTTCTCCCCCCCCCTCTCTCTCGCTCTCTCTCTCTCTCTCTCTTTCGACTTTATTTGCAACGTTCTTTTTAGGTTTTTTGCAAAGAACGCTAGGTTATACCGACGTCTAACCGTGGCCTCTGGCCTCGTCAACCATTAACCATTCGACTAGCCGCCACCGCTGAAAGTTGTAATTTGTCGGTCTCGCCGCAGCCCCGAGAAACTGATTTTCGAAACGGACATTCTCATTTCGGCTGGTAATAAGACCGCGGGACCGGCCTGCATTCAGATCTCGTCGGGACGACTGTTTTTCGCGCGCAGCCCGGTTTTACTAATCTGAAAAACGTAAATTGAATCGGCCAACGGGCTCGGCGTGAAAAGAGTTCCATTAAGCCGTCGAATGCAAGGGCGAGGTACTTGTTACGCGGCCGGTGCCACGGCAGCCTTGATACTGATCAAATAAATAAAAAGTACAGTAAATTCGTAATTGTGCCGGGATTAACGCCAGAGGACTGTGTCGCTAGCCTTTGGAAATCGACCTTTTGCATCTTGCGCAAAGTTTAACACCCGATCGGGGATACGGTACGAAAACTTTCGAATGCACGAAGTTAAATATTGCTGTTGGTAGAAGACAGCCCGGGTCGCGTCACTGCTATCCTGTAGATTGAAGGGTTGCAATAGAAACTCTGTTACTAGATAGTCCAGATTCGTTTCAACTTGCGCGAGCCCCGGTTTTCGCTGGAGCGAATACGGGGCTAACGAGTGCTGTAGCCGAAACGGCGGAAAGAGTCATGCATAAGTTAAAAGTTCATCGGGATTACTGGGCAAAGTGGTGGAGGAACGAGTTCGATAAACAGCAGGGGGCTCGGGCGGGGGATATTGATCAATCCGTGAACGACGGCTCGACAGCGGGAACGTCGCGTGGCTCCGCGAATTTATCGGCGGGCGTGACAAAAAAAAAGTGGCAAGGATACGCGGGAAAAAGGGGGTGGCGTTGAGTTCGAATGACGCGAGTCAATTTTTAACGGGGCAACCCCTCCGATGCGAAGCCCCCGTCTCCCCTTGATGGTTCGGCAGCGGGGAGTGAAATATTTAAAGGCAAGCCGCACATCTCCCGTCAGCTTATGATACGCGCGCGGGCCCCGCTGCCTCCCCGGATATGGATATCATTAACCGGGCGTATTACGAGTGTCACGGACTTTAACGACCGGGTAGCTCGTTACCAGATAGGAATTAATTATTTCGGGGTAATGAAGTGTCAAGGGAGGGGACACGTTGTTCGAAGTTATTCGACGGAAGATATTTCCCCTGTGCAGATACGGGCGTGAAGGGCGTTGGGATCGGTACACGCCGGGCGGAGAGTTATTTCTAATTACTGGGGCCGCGCGATCCGCGGGCCAGATTGCACGGGATCGCAGCCATCCGGAGATTAAGGCTGAATTGCCGAGCATGGGCAGCCGTGTCACGCGCCGCGCCGGCCACTTTAATCGCGCCGAAAACTACGAGACTTTCGCCCCTTAACACCACGCTTCCCGCGTAATCGTTCGCGGGCATTCGCTAACCGCTATGAAAAACTGTCGTGCTCGTTCTCCCGCGGAACCGGCCCGCGAGTGTTCCATTTCCGTGTTTCTTCCCTAAAGCGGGCTCCCCCAGCCTCGTTCCCCGTTCATTCGAAATCACGGATCGAAAAAAACCGCTCCATGGGCCATTCCATGAAACGTAGGAAGCTACTTATCCCACCAACACTTGGCGACGGTTCATTATCCGGCCGCATAATGATATGGCACTTACGTGCGTACGACCGGCAGCTTGTGCGCTGCGTTCAAGGCATTTCAATGGCCGCGAGAACAAGCGTTGGACGAAGGAGGGGTTGCGCCCGCGGGGGCAAAGGGGCGTAGGGGGAGGAACGGGTCGGTTTTACCCCCTTTGTCCTTTAACATCTTTGCAGAGCGGCGACATGTCAAACGGTCCCGTCCCCGCTGGCTGTCCTGGGAATATAAACAAAGAGCCGACGACAGGGCTGCAGAAGCAAGTATAATGTCCCTTCTGACCCCCTCGCTTCTGTTCCATAGTCCTAGCCGTCTTCTCGATTCCGCTACCCCCTCCGGCACTTTTCGTCCAGGCTGTTCCTTATTCCTCGATCTACCTTCCTCTTGATCTTTTTCTACCTCTATCCCCCCATCTCTGTCCCGCGTGCACACCCTCGACCTCTCTCACTCTCTTCCCCTGCTGTCTCTACGTGCCCCGTCACCCCTTCAGCCAACCACCTACCCCCCCCCCCACACCCCCTGGCCCTCGTCTCTCACTCGATCCATCTTATTCCAATCTGCGTTCTCGCTCACGGGCGAGGTTCTTTGCATTGTCGGAACGAGAGCCTCCGCGAGATCTTAATTCCTCTTTGCCAGCTCCATTCCCGGGGTCCTCGAGCGTGAAATCGGCGCCGCTGGTAGCCCCCGCGCCACCCCCGCTCCCAGCCCCGTCACGGCCACCCCGCGACAATTCGTAAGAATAAGACCGTGTCCCATTATCGGATCAAGATATTATCATAATTGCCTGGAGCCTCGGTCGGCCGCTCGCGGAGCTTTGTAAGGGGGTAGCCGGGCTGAAATTAAAATTAAAGCAAATACGAAATTAAAGCCCGCCCGTGGGATCTTCGGGCGCGGATCTTCGAGGCGGCTACCGCGGGATATCCATAAAGCCGTCGTGTGTGCGAGGGTAGCGTATCGAGAAGGGGTCGGTTTCTCCCGAGACTTTCTTATAACGTTGCTCATTTTTATGGGGGCTGCTAGCAAGTCGCCGGAAATTATGCGGTTGTGAAATTTATGCGAGAATTCAAGCCGCCCCGCGAGGATCGCAGCTACGTTTCTCCAGGCATTAAATTATTTAACGATAATGGGGGTTCGCTTTTAACGTTTCGCTCTGTTGCCCCGTTTCGACGAATGCCGCGCAATATTGTGCAGGAATTTATATCGTCCCGCTCGGAGAGCGACAGGGGGTGCTTTACGATTTTGGAAATTGAAATTTTCAGGAGTGGGGAGCAGGCTGGATGGTTACCGCGTTCCTCTCGTAACTGCGTGTTCTTCGAATTTAAAAGATTTCCGTGGGGCAGGAAGGACGATCCATATACTATATAAGTTTTCCCTTTGCCTCCCCCAAGAGTCGCGCGTTCTCTTGCGGGTATCCTTGACTCGTGCCGAGGAGGGTGAGGGAATTGCCGGGCACGAACGTGCAGGAAGTTTAGCGTGATCTATTGGCCGAGTTTTCGCGGTAAGGGAAGCTCCGTTGGAATTTAACGAGCCACTCAAACCGAATATTTTGTTCTCGCTGGGCGGAGAGATACGCGAGCCCCCTCCTCGAATACGTCCTGGGTAATTAAAGTTTTCTAATTCGCCGGATAAATCGGCGATCCGCGATTATACAGAAGGTGGATCGCCGCCACGATTTAGAGGCGGCCGTTCCGAAACTTTTCGTCCTCACGTACATCGCCGTTTGCAATTTTCGAAAAGCCCTTACGAACCCCCAATCCCTCTCCTCCTTTCCCTCCCCGTCTCTCTCTTTTTCTTTGATCGTGGTCCAGAAGCTTTCAAAGAAATTCAGAGGGGATGAAATATATTTTCTTTCGCTCCACCTGGAGCGTGTATCAAATTTTTTTCCCTCCCGCTATCCCTTCACGTTCGGCCATCTCGCGCCGTTCAATATACCGCAATGTGTCTGGAAAAAAAATGAAGCCCTTGAAAAAACGAATCGAACGGAAACCGTCAGATAATACCTGGAACCTATACGGATAATCCTCAAAGCACTGATACCATCAGCACGCGACGCGACCAATAAAAACCACCGACTCAATTCCCGCTATCGCGCGCGCTATAAATATTGGCAGTGGCCATGAGTAACGTCCTTCCCTGAGCGATCAGTTTCGAGTTTACCAATTTCCCTTTGATTACTGAATTAATCGTGACGAACAAGCCCTGGGACTATTTACGAGGACGTTGAAGCTTCGGATATCGAGGGGGCAGCAAATCTTTTCATAATGCAGATGAACGTTTACCCACTCTGACTATCATCCCTTAAAATGTCCGCCCCTCCTCTACGCCTCCGAAATCTTGCGAAACAAACACGCGTTCACGACGAAATTCAGGGGATTTAATTATTTATTCTCCAGCGAATCCGGAGCCGAGTCTCTCGACCCAAGGGTGGGTGGGGATCTTTGTTTAATGAATTACCCTTCTCGACGTGGCATTAGATTAAATCTGAAGCAAGTCGGTGGGCGTGAGGGTAGCTCGGGTAAATTGATACAAACGACACACTGCCCACCCTCCCCGCCCCCTTCCTCTTCTTTTCACCCGCTTTTTCTTCCTTCTTCCCCACCCCTGCCGTGCTACCGCTCCCTCGTCTCTACCACCCGCTGATACGGGATCGAAGGAAGCGGAAGGTGTTCGAACTTATTTCGCCGTCGTATCCCGCCGATCAAAATGCCGAGAGGCGCGGGGAATTAATCTCGCGAGTACTTCTATTCCGTCAAACGTCAGCCCGACACGCCCTGATAAGTGTACGCTCTGCAAATTGAAATTGAGGATCGCCCGGGGGGATTGCCTTTTCCTTCCCAGGCGCGGTTTCAGGAAATATTGTTCCACGCGATCGTTTTACACGGGGGTGGTATTCTCAGGTATGCATTGCGCTGCCTAAACGTTTGCTCGCTACCACGGGCGAGTTTTCCCCGATTAGAGGGGGTCGGGGATGGGGTGCCATATCGCGACAGTCAGGCTAACGAGCAGTCGAATATTCAACGGGCACAAGAGACTTCCACCTTCGTCGTTACTTTTATTGCACGCTCGACGCGGACAACGCGTATCTCCCTGCAAGCCCGTCGCCGACGAGACCCCATCAACGGGAACGGCCCTCGAACCGTCCAATTTTTTCCTCGAATTGTAAACTCGAAATGATTCACGGCCCCGCGTATCCGCCAGCTCTCCCGCGGCTGTTTATTGCACAGCAACTCCGCGGAAACTGGGCTGCTCTTTTTTACCCCCCCGCGACGCGATCGGTCTCGCGTAATGGCGTCGCATCGACGTTCGAAACGTCGCCATCGGAGTTTATTTATTCGCTCCGCGGCTCGTTGAGCATCGACCAGTCCCCCGTGTCGGCAGCCACTAAATTAATTTCAGACAGGAGGGGGGTGGGTGGGGGTGGGGCCAACAAATTCCTTCCGACACAGTCAATGAGATGCGGCAAGTTGGCGGGAGTCCGCGCCACGCTCTACGGTACCTAGGAGAGATTATCCTAAGAAAACTTTCCCGGCAGTTGCCGTATCCCCGGCCGTTACTGCAGTTAAACAATCTACAAAATTGAAATAATATGCAGATGTAATTTCGAGTAACTTTATATCGCGCAGCTCACCCCTCCCGACGCTCCCAAGTGTCCCAGGGCGGCGGAAGTTCGTGACGAGCCTCGATACTTTCCAAACGCGAAACGCTACTCCCCGCGCGAGCATCTCGTTGAGGGAACGAGCGAATATCTTCTGCCTCTCTTCTTTTTTCCAAAACGGCCCCACCACCGACGCTGACACTCCCTTTCTTTCGGCGAGAACGAGCTTCTTACGTCTCGAGGAAAATTAGCTTTTCTTTACGGCGCGCTGGGAACGATGGTACTCGCCGTGGAGAATAATATTCACCCTTATTAAGAAGTTCCTTAATTGCTCGGACTGGTTTAACATTCGGACGGCGAGGTGAAGTTGTTGCGTTAGGTGCTGCCACGCCGAAGTCAATCTGAGTTTAATGACGGAAACGAAGTGTACTACGTTACGTGTGAACGAGTACGTTCTTATGGCTCCAGAAAGGTTCCAGTCCAACGAAATTCAGAACTTTGTAGCACTTCGTAAAGGGAACCGTCACGTCAAACGTTAGCTACGCGGCGGAGTTATTTTTGCGTTCTACGCTCTGGCAAGTTAATTCATTATGAAAGAGTAAACAGCAAGATAGATGCAAACAGTTGCAGCGAGCAAGCAGCTCGGGCTACCCCTCATTAGCAATTCAACATCCTCGTTCTTTGCCTCGAGTTCAACAGCAGTACAAAGGTACAGTATCTATAGTTACAAGTAGACCACTGTAAGCGATTATAGGTAGACAATGTTCCAAAGAAACAGCGCAGGCCACTTTGCCTCCAGCTTACCAATCCAAAGGGCCAAAACAAAGGAAATTCGGAGTTGGTTCGCGAATATCGTCCTTTCTTGTCTTAAATGTCTTCTCCGTGTTCTTGGGCCCATTCCCTGGCGACCGAGCGTTCACCGCGAAAGGGGGAGGGCCATCATTGGAGGGACGTTCGCGTCGTGCCAACCGAAAATTATATAACTCATTACCCGGGATTTCTTGCACGGTGGAATTCCATTCCCGCGACAATTATCCTTGGCGGAGGGCAATCGCGCTTATCCGGCCCCGCCAAGTAAACGGACGCGAATGAGACGGACGCGGTATTACGAATTCTTGCCCGACGTCTACCGTCCATAAGAGTCGCCGTAATAACGGAGTCCCGCGCCGGCGGCGCCCGTGTATGTGTGTCCAGCGAGGGAAAATGCCCGGTATGCAGGCTCGTATATCGTCCACGGTCCGTCGCGGCTTCCGAAATGCCGAGGATACTACTCGGTGTGTCGCGCAGATACGCGGCCGAAGAAGAAGTAATATCGATCCCGGCGTCATCCATCATGGCTCACTCTATTAAACCAGCGTACCCCATTTTCCCTCTGACCCCCTTTTCGCAATCACTTTACTCGTCCTATTCCACGCCACGCCGTGGCACCCTTCTTGCCCCGTCTTATCCCATCCTTCCCGACCCCAAACGCGACGCAACCCCCTCTCGTCGATCTAGCCCTACCGCCTCACCCCCCGGTTTACTCACCCTATCCCACCCCGCAGAATCGCGGTTTTTTCCCCGAACCCCGCCTAAAACGATCGTCGTCTCTGACTGATACTCCCCAGGAATCCCACACCAACGACGCTTTTTCCAACCTCCCGTCCCTTAAACTCCTCGGCCCCGTTCGCCAGCAATCCGAGGTTCGTGCGAGTGAACGATAAGGACAGCTCTGACGGATGCTAGACGAACGCCTTGGGCGGGCTTTACACCGGGACTAATTACGATCCTCTGCCCCGTGGAACGTGGAAAGGGCGTCGAGCCCCCTTCGCCGGCGATGGAGGGCGAGGGGAGCGGATTTCTTTGCGCCGCTTGCCGCACTGGGCCATTGGGTTAACTCGGAAGTGGGTTTCCGCGAGGTTCGGGGGGCTTGAATCGTGATCTCCTGCGAAGATAAATCGCGACGTGTTTGTGCCTCTCCCTCCTCCCCGTTGGTACTGAATTGTGCTGGGATCGCGATGGGATAGGGCGACTATATTTACGGGCCGTTATCGTCGTCATTGAAATGGTAATTTCGAGGAGTGTCTCGTAGGTACAGGTGTCCCTGAATTAAGTCTGTCTTCAATTCTAATCTCGGTACAAGGATCGCGGCCGCCATTCAGCGTGATTAAATTATTGTTGGCTTAGGCGACTGGGCCCCGCCCTTGCGTCCTAGGTGTAGCAGCCCGGGATTCTGGACTTTATCTAACTCGCGCTACCTAGTAAATCGGCAGCTAAAGATTAATCCCTTAAGCTCGTTTAGTTGCATTCACAGGGACAGGTGGCATTGTCCTCGGAAAACTGGCGAACCCGCCCCGTTTAGAGATCGCGTTATCTAATCGGAGCTGAATTTGCTCGCGAAATTAGCTTCGTTAGAGGACAAGGCGCGAGGGGTTCGATTATCTCGCGCGTCGGATCGTCGGTGCATGACGGCGCGGATCTTCGTGGGGTGGCAGTCTCGAGGAAAGGTTTCGAAATTGAGAGGACGCCCCGTGGAATTAATTGGCTTCGACGTCGAACCGGGGAAAATAGATCGAGGGTGCGACGGTCCCTTTGTCGTGCATTCAACGCGGTCATTATGGGGTTTATGCAGATATATATATAGGTATTAATGATCCGGATGAGACGGTGCGTTCTTCGTCCCAGAGAAAATTGCATCGGGGAACAAACGCACGGGACAGGGTAATCGGCTTTCGGGCTTGCATTTTATCTTCGGTCCTTTGATTGCAGAAGCATCGTGACCGAGATAAATCCGCCCGATACGGATACTCCTCTTTAAATTTACGGGCGTCTCTGCGATTTATGAAAAAATTCACTCGCCTCTCGCTTCGAATTTCCCCCACGACTTTCCAAAATTCATCGTGATTCTGCCTCCTCATTATTATAGGAAGCAAAACTTTCGTCCCATCAGCTAAAAACTTTATACCTCCCACTTTTATCCACAAGATTCCAGTTCGATCTTTCTCACAGCTTCAATTATTGAGGGAGGGATTATTGCTTATCGGTTCAACGGCCACGTATAAAATAATCCCACGAAGGATTTCTACGACCTTATCGATTCGGGTGGCAAGGTTCACGACGGGCATAAAAGATTTGATAACCCGTGCGTGGTTATTGTAACTCAGGGTCAAACCCCGAAGAGAACAAAACCCGATTATCCGCGTTGTGGCGTGTGACTTTGCGGCAAATATTATTCTTCGCGAAAATGGCGCTCCGCTATTGTGTGGCCGCGCATAGGAATGAAAAGGAGAGGGACTACACACCCCCTCATCCTCCCTGGTCGTTTGTAATACTTGGGTTTCCTCGGGAACGCGAAGGAACCGGCAGATAGAAGGAAGATGGAGAGAGATTGGAGGAGGCTGGCGGTTCCTCCCGTAACGCAGTAAATCGATTTCCTATTATCAAGCCATTCTTCCCTATAAAAGAGCCGAGTAGATAGATTATCCACAGCCTAACTCAGACCGGTCGTCTATCACGTAGATACCAAGTAGCGGCCAATCAGAATACTGGCGCCGTGTAGGCCTCGATGTTAGGGTCCAATCTCTTGCAATTAGTCTCTCGATGGTCGCTCGTACAAACTCCTGAATAACAGAGTCACCGGGTTCCAGCACTCGTTCGGAACCCGATCCATAACGCAATCTCTGGATAACACTCGCGTTCACTGTTTGTTACACAATATTTGCCCTCGCTACGTTCGGTTACCAGAAAGGGGTGCATCGAGCAATATCCACCCCCGGAGAGGCACGGCCCAACGGGGTTAAAGAAACGTTCCCGATCGCGGGCAGATTGGCTTCCATAAACGAATCCGCCTGGGGAATTCGATTTTTGACTCGGCTAGCGAGGCACGCTCGCGAGCGTGTAAACAACCAACCAAAGGACACAAAGCTTGTTGACCTGTTTTTCGTATGAAAGAGAGATCCATCGGGGAATATGACGCGGAAGACTCGACCGACGGTTTACGCGCGGCAAATTTGTAAGCGTAACTGGGTTTTCCGCTCGTTGAAAGGGCCGTTACTTGATATGGAAAAGAAGAAGGATGCGGCCGTCGAGGAATCGCAAGCGAAAATGCTCATACACGCGGCGTCACGTGCTCCGGGGACGTTGCAGGAAGATTGCGGGGAACGATCGATCCATCGTCGGATAAAATTATAAAGCTGCCTGACAACCATTCGCGCGAAATCAATTCGGCGCTGACAGATTTCCCATTATACGCGGCCGTGATGTAGGGGACAAAAATAATATCGTTTTAAATTATGTCCACGTTTCGCCGATTGCTGGCCATTAAACGTCTCCGTTCAGAGGGCTGACGTAAACGAGACTAGCCAGTGAAATTTCATCGAGATTAATTTGCTGAAAGCTGCTTGAGTGGCGTGCCACATTTGCCGTATTTTATACGAAATAATCGGCGGTGCCTGTTTCGTTAGGATGGGGTGGGGAAAAGGTATATCGGCTCGTCGCATTGTTTAATAAGCTGGCGATATAATGGTTATTATCGTATAGAGCGCTGCAGTATCCGCAATAAATGCAGATGTCCAGATGTTGGTTAAACGGGGAGCAATCATAAATAGTTAGCAGGAAGTTGCTGCCGGCGCTCTGAATAGTAAAGAGGAGTTTAACATGCTCTGTAATGAATTGAGGTATTTACAAAAGCTTGCAATTATTTTCCCGGCGCTGTGACCGTAACAATTCGCGTCGCAACAGTATGTTTCTCAACAAACTTTTATTACGTCCGCGAAGCTGCATTCTAATTGTGTGAGCGGCGCATTTCGTTAATTACTATTAGAATTTTCTTTCCCGCGTCGAATGCTCGGCAAACGGTTCGCGAACCAGCAGCGCGCGAGCGAGGCAAAAAGGCTACATCGCCGTTGAACAAATGTTTTTTCAGTGGCCATCCCATTTTCTGAAAATCACTCGTTGAATAACGTTCCTGGCGAGTCTCGCCAGTGGTCCTCCTCTATTTTAAAATCCCTCAGGTTTTCTCGTAACTTCCTTTACCTGCGTCTAATTTTCGATACTGAAAGCATCCCTTTTTATATTAACTACAAGTACGAGTTCTATTAAAAAACGCGCGAGTGTACGCAGAGACACTCGCATCCCAGAAACAGGTACCACGCCTAACGACGACGGGGTCACAATGCTGAGACTTCTCTAAATATTTAACCGTGCTCCACCTACACACTCCAGCGATTTTTCCATCCGCCCTTTTGTCCGAAAGGACCGTACGAGCTCCACTTTGTTGCAGAATTTTCCTCGGTTTTGTAGCGCCGCGCGTTTCACCGTTCCAGCAATTTTCTTCGAAAGTTGGCTCGGGGCAGGGGCCCGTGACACCGTCAGGACCTATCTCCACAGTTTGCTGGTTGAGCAGGCGGCAATGGTAGCGCTGTTGTTCAACCAGAAGCGATCGCGTTCAATGAACCGTCGAGCACCGTGAGCCATGCGTGTACACGCGTCTCCAGGGCGTGGACGTTTTCTCCCTGTCGAGCAGAAGGGCGACAGATAAGCTTAATGTAGTGGCTAGAGGTCAGAAGGGAGTTGATCTCGGAGGGACGCGCGGAAGAAATCGCTGGTCGGAAAACGGTCGCGTAATTTCACGCCACGACGTGAAGATTGCCTCGTTTTAAGATGCCTCCTGTCCTCGAGGGGCTCTCGCCTCTCGAGGGAATTTTTCACTCGATCGAAAGAAAGAAATGCTTTCCCCCGGCGTCTGCACCTTTACCCCCCTACAATCTGTCTCCGTCTGCGTGGAACAAAGATCCCGGAGACGAATTTTTTCCCCACCGTCCTCGAGGACCTGGACCCACTGACGCGGCTCGATGTGACGTGTTCCCGGCTGGCTGCGTCCCCCGGCCGGTCGTGTATCATTCGGTTTATCGATACACGGGCGAACGTGATCCGGTTCCAAGGTTTTTCCGGGATGTTAATTACTGTTGACACGTTCGACGACGCTCGCGTCGCTTTCGTCGTTCCGCGGGGATAGCTTTACGCGCTGTATCTTCACGCTTTGGGGCGTCCGCCTCGGAGGATTCGTCGCGGATCGTTGCCCCGATCGATCAACAGCCCCGTACCATCGGCCTTTTATTTATGAATCGTCGTCCGGCGAGTAATATGCGACGGGACACCGGGGCCAGGTGTCGTCTTTTTCGGCCGCTACCCGTCCCCGTGTACATTTTACCCGGACGCGTACATAATTCTCGCAGGACAGTCGTATCTGTGCCGGCGGGCCGCGCGGTCGCTCGGCTTGCCGGGCTTCAATTCATTCAAAATTATCTGCTTCCTTCCTGACCCTTTCTCTACCGTTGCGAGACAGAGCAACTTGTGTGCGCCACATTTTCAGAGAATTATGCACACTCGCGTCCGCGCCGCGGGTTAATGCGGGTCCGGGCGGCCGGCAAAGCGAAATATGAGGCATATTTTTCGCTCCGCCACTTTCAACGGAAAATTATAGCACTTGGTAATTAGACTTTGTTCAAATTCCTTTTCGCCTCTATGACCGCGTCCACCCTCGCTCGAAAACCGGCGTTCCCGCTTCGAAAGCACGGCAAACGTTGAAGATACTCGCGCGTTACGGTATCGTATTCTCTTTGCGCTGCAAAGGCAAACGCGCACCACTCGGGTTTCGCGAGTCTTCTCACGCGACTCGAATTCAAAACGTCGTCGTCGAACCAACCGCGAGGGATCTCGTAATTCGATGAAATTGATTATTTAGCTAACAGAATTTTCAACGTAATTCTTCTCGTCCTTCTTCTCTGCGCAAGCATGCCCACGGAAATCAGCACTTAGAATTCGAAGAAATAGCCAGTTTCTGATCGTGGAGGCGAAGTAAATTACCAAGTAGTCGTCGTCTAACCGTTCGACCCCTGTTACGGGGTCCGCAACAGGTGAGGGCGGATATTGATATTACAATTCGTAAACTCTGTTAGAGGGAAAGATTTATGTTGCGGGTGCACGTTCCATTTCGCGGGCCCGCTGGAACTCGAATCCTCCGCGAGCTGGAGACCCAGGCAGATCGATACCCTAAATCCTGACTACACAGGGGGGCTAGTTGTTGCCGTTGTTCGAAGCTGCCCCAGTGACAGCGTGTCTTTCGGAACTGTCTCCGGCAACGATTCCGCAAGTTAACTAGACACAACCACTTGTTGGCCCTGGCTCCAGCTACGGGTCAGGACTAATTCGCCGTGTCGAGCGTTCGAGCCCAGCCAACTATTCTTCCGCGATCCTGCCAGAATCAGTTTCGTCGCTACCACTTCAGAGCTTCCAAAAAGCTTCGTTGCAGATACTGGCTGGACTTGCTTTGAGTTCCTGCGGTTACACATTCTCGGCGAAAAGAACGAGTTGCATAGGTAAACGTCGGATCAATCCAATTTGGGGATATGCTCGTTTATCTGGCGCAGTTTGGTAGCTGGTGGAGTAAACATGGAGTAGTTCACTTTAAATCCTTTGGGAGGACGTATTTTAAGCGAGTAACTAAGGTGGACGTGGAGTTCTGGATAGAAAGTGCTAGAATGTTAATGTTTGTGTTAATTTTAACCCACTGCAAAAGGAAAGAGGCAGGGACCAGAAATAACAGTTATTTTGACTTAAAAAAAAAAATAAAGCTGCACTGAAAAGAGAAAAATACTTTTTTTCCTTACTAAATCTATGGTCCTCAATTTTTTAAATCGGCGCCAGAGTTACACGGTGCAAATGCTGAAGCACCGACATAAAAAAATTGAGAGTCATAGATTGAATAAGGAAAAAACTTGTTTTTCACTTTTCAGTGCATTTCTAATTTTTTTTCGAGCTTTTACCATTCCTTTCTGAAACTAAAAAATTATATCGAGATAAAAATCACATAACCTCCCTCAGAAGAATAGGAATCCGATAGAAAATCTTCGTGTATGAAATATCACAGTGCCTCGCAGGAACGTCTACAGCAATGTTTACCGTTAGAGACGCAGGGAATGTTCGGGAATTTAATAACATTACAGGGGTATATGTATGTGCTGCCAGCGAGATTCGCGTTCTCAAAGGGCCCGCGTGGTTTCTCGCGGATGGATTCAGGATCGCGGCACGATTTCCATCCGCCCATTTAATATAAACATTTTTCGAAAAAGAGATAGGGCGAAGAGATTATCGGTGTCGCCTGGCCGTAACGTTTTCTGGAATTGGTTTCCCTCGATTGAACCATTTTGTTGGGAATTTAATGTCGCGCTGGGTGGCGTGTATGGGGGTTTTAAATCTTCTTGGTCGTAGCGGGGTGGAATAGCCGCCGATTGTATTATTATTCGAACGAGACCGCGCTCAAAATAACTGGAGCAAGCTTTTAACGCTTCGTAACGATTCGCGAGGTGCCCGCTACTCTGCGCTCTAAATACTCTCAGCAGCCGTGCGGCTGGTTTGAATTTCACACTCCCCTTTAATTTATAATGCCGTTTCCTTCCCCCTTCTTGTAATATCTCCGCGACGACGCTGGGTGGCGCAAAGTGTCGGCCTCTCCGCGCCGCCATTGTGTGCATATATCGTTGTTTATTCATTTCCATATTTCCGAGGCGCTCCACCGTAAGAAAGAATCGCACGCGCTCGCGTAAAACATGTTTACCTTTTTAAGTGTAATACACGTCTCATTTTATTTGCCACTTCCCCCCGTGTAAATTCCGCGCCGGTACACGCGCGTAACACGATTTTTCCATCGTGCAGAGCGATAACAACCCGCGATACCAGCGGGAAAATATCTCGCCCGCTGCAAACGCGCTGCTTTTTCACCGCGCGATCTTGCAATATTCCCGGACACGGCTGAGTGCCCTCGTTATTTGCAACAATATCTCGATCGTGCGTTACCACGGACGAGTGGATCGAGAAACATGGATGGATACTTGAGGAAGTCTATGCGCATAGTACCTTTTCAGTTATTTGTAGTATCATTTTACTATCACTGCTGTAACAATTGATGATCGTAGAAGGTCGCACAGTAACGAGACGTCTGCTCGATGCTTGATAGAATAGAGGGTTCACGTTTCGATCAAATAGAGAGAGTTACATATATCCAGAGTCGAGAGGCATTTGACATTTTAATAACTCTTTGCAAACTGTCTGAAACCCCCACGGTGGGATATATATTTGCCAAATACCGATCGCAGGACCTGTTGCTGGCGGTCTCGGGGAAATAATCGCGGCCTGCTGCTCCGAAGGCTAACAGTACGCGGTCAAGTTCAAGAAATTGTTCCGGTACGTTCTCGTGATAACAGCGGGAAATTATGTTATTCTTTATTTACCGTTCCGCAAACAGAGTTTGCAGAAGATGGCTACCCCCGAGGGATGTATAAATGTAGTTGCATGCCGCACGTTTCGTTTCACTTCGCGAATGTATTTGTCTCGAAGAGTGAGTTCAATGAAGAAAACCGAGTGAACGGAGATTGTAGGAGTCGGGGGAGTTTGTATTTCGCAGGGGAGTAACGATAAATTCGAAGCTATTGGGGACAGTTACTCGGTGTAACTGGAAATTCATTCGTCAACCGAATTCTCGGTAGCCCCTGCTAGCCATCGAAAAACATTCGTTCCCTCATTTTTCCGCTCGAAACTCTACTGGTGTCCATTGAAACTAGACTGCGTCGCTCTGCATACAAATATTTGGCCGAACACAATTCGAAAATGGAGTAGATATCGCGTGTCGCGGAAACGTACCTACTTCATTAACTGCCGTAAATTTGTATAAACGAACCCGTGAAATTCCATGGGCAAACAATCACTTACATCGGATTGGCGATCGATTCGTTTGTCGCAGGAATGTTTATTTCATTTTCGAAAAAATACCATTCCTGCCACGTCGCGTCCCGCGCGCCGGCAGTCGCAGCGTTAATTCGTGGTTCCGCAGACGGCGGAAGGGTCGGTGCAGCCCCTTTGACTCAGCTATCCGATAAACTTTTATTAAATTTATCGATCGCCGATACGTCTGACAGAAAAAAAAGAGGTGGAAGAAAGATAGAAGCAGAGAAATACTGGCGCGAGAAATACACAGCCGCAATCGTACTTCCGCTGCAGTGGCTGCGCCACACGTTCCCAGCCCTCTCTTTTCCTCTCCCCCTTCTCGCCTCTTTCTCCAACGAAGATCGCGGTAACAAAGGTACGAACCAATAATAAAAATTCCAGAAAGGCAACCGTGGTATTTCAGAATGCACTTTTTTTTTGCAGCCACTCGTTCCTTCTCCCCACTGGTCGGAAAGGGTGGCGGGTCAGAAAGTCTTTCCATCTTCCTTCCCCGCTTTTTCCTCTCCGTTCCGTTTCGTATTCGAGGCTCCCAGAGGTAGTAAAACGTCCCTCGTAGCGAAATATCAGCCGCGCTTTGAAAAGAGCCTCACTTTTACGCGCTCTTTCGTACATCGCGAAACGCCAAACTCTGTTAACGGCGACATCGATTTTCAGTGGCCTTGATACATCGGCACGGTTAAAGCCGAGGGGTGACAGATTTTTGAAAGATTTCAAGCTGCGCCGCGTATCCATCACTCGAGGGCGCAATCTTTCATGCCTGGAATATATCTGTGCGTGTAAACTCCATTTGAAAAAGTAACAGAAGCATCGGCTTGGAAATGGAGAGCAAACAGATGAGAGCAAACGACGGGTAGCAATTTGCTCTACGCGAAAACAGAAAAAAAAGTAACGATGGTAAAGTTCTCGTGCGTTCGTAGCTGCATGTAACCGCGCGGCTACGAACGATGCATTCGCAGTGGGCAACGATCCGCTACTAATTGCGATTAAATGTCTCGATCACAGCGCCAGGACACCGGGATACACCGGCAATATATCAAGAATTACTTTGGGCGTCGCTTTCGCGATAATAAACGCACGGTGGCTCGTCCAATATTGGCAATTCTCCTGGTTGCAGGTACGTGGCCGCACGTACAGCTTCCACGCACACGTTCCGCTGGCCGTGACCAATATGGGGAGCCGAGAGTAGGTGGGCAGGGTGGAGAAATTTTTCCTGTGTACGTATCACGGTATATCGGCCGATATTACCAAAGGGGCGAAAAACTCGAAAAGACCCTTCCACCGTTGGTACGAGCCTCGAGGGGGTTGTATTTGATCAGTTAGTCACTAGTGCCGCTACTCCGTCGAGGATATATTGTTACCCCCGCGATGGCCTTCGGTTAATATTCTCGGATTACCGTCATCCGGCCTGGATGCGCGGTTTTTCGAAAGCACACAGACGAAAGCACGCCTCCTTCCCGCAGGACGATGTTAATGAGAACGTGGTCCGCGATCGTCTGTAATTGATGCACTCACGATACTGTCGGACCCTTGGATTCTGTCCTCTCGAAAGAGGGGCGCATGGATCGTTCGGCGAAGCTTAAGCTGCCATCCGAGCAGAGTAAACTCGCGAATCTCTGTTAAAACAGTCCCCGCTGAATGGGCACGTACCTCCCGTTAAATCGAGCCCACAGCTTGTGAACGCAGCGAAAGGGGAATAATAAAGAGTCTAGCGAGGTAAGCATGAGCAAACGGCCCCTCGTGGGAAATTTTGTTGTTATTCTTTGCTAAACAAATGCCCCTCCACTGGGCATGGACGTCCTGGGCCTTCCAGGAACGTCCATGCCCAGGTGAGGACCATCGTTTAGCAAACAATAACAGCAAAATTTGTCCAGGGAGCCGTTTGCTCCTGCTTACATTGCTATCTAGCTCTTTAACGCAGTCGTGGAGGCGGCGGGGATGTTGCTGGCTGGTTGCGCGGCCCCCAAGTACGATGGTTTATGAGTTTAGAAGAGCTTAATCTCTCGGCAACCCAATATTTTTCTTCCCCTCTGTCCCTCTCTCCCGCTCGTTATTGCTTCTTCTTGACTCTCGTCGAGCGTGCTCCATTCCTCTTGTTTCGAAGCTCGAGCGGAATCATCGAGAGGGGTTGGCAAAAAGCGGAGTCTTCCGAGCGCAGCCGATGAGAGCGCGAGTTTCTCTGAATAGGATCGTTAGTGGTGCGTCGTTCCGTGATGATTGAACTTCGACAGCGGCGATTACGATATTAACAAGGAATGGGTTCGTGGCATTCTTTCAGAACCGCGATAGCTAACCACGACTTTATTTAACGAATACATTGACCATTAAGGATTCACTGTGCTTGCGATACTCACATTAGTGTAGCTGGTATAACGGAACACTCGGTGCCCCCTTCCTTCTAAGAAATGGCATGCACGCGTAGATGGCCGGCGACTGCATCGGGTCGCGCGCTCTCACTTTCCTCTGGCCCCACTTCTAGCGCGGGGTTCTGCTAATTGAACGCGTAATTGATGAGGCTGCAGTCTGTACTTACACAACGCTCCAATTGTGCTCAGCCAAGCGCCGGCACTGTGTGCGCCAATATTAGCGATGCACTCGACGTCCCTATAACGGACCCCTCCACGCACAAATAATGCCCCGAGTACCATAAATACTCGACAGGCTTCCGCAATATGCCCCCGTCGTAGCTGGCGAGAGATGCCCTTTCAAAGGCGGGCAGAGAGTCCTTCAAGGACCCGAGACACGAATACCGAAGGATATCGCGTTCCCCTGCATATGCCGTGCTAATGATTCTTCGAGGGCGCAAAAGGTGTTTCGCCCCAGCTAACGTTCGACCACGTCCCTCCAAAACGATACGGATCTTTCCTGTGCAATAATTTCAATGCACAAATTTGCAAAGGTGTTTGCGTTCCTTCATCGGCGCGTTCCAAGTACCTATAGCTATATTCAATTATCTCGCTTAAGCGGGAATGCCACTGTAGAGTCCGGAAAGGCAGCCTGATTTTGAGAATTTTTTATACGAGTTTAGCGAATGGAATACAAAATCTGTTTGAAGATCTTTATTGTACACGCCTTGAAGTATGTTCAAATTTTTTTTAATATTATTTTAACGCAAAATGGCGGCGCCACAGGTCATCGAAAAAAGCTTCTTTTGAAACACAGTGTTCTGCGGCCGGAAAGATTTCTTCTTCAATCTTTGACCTAGAATAAAAAACCGAAAATTTTCGAGTTCTTTATAAGATTATCACGGAAAGTACCCGAGAAAATGAAAGAATACTAATTTTTTTAAGATTGATGCGTGATTGAACAAAACACGGAACTGCCACAACCTCGAAAGTGTTCAAAGGTTTTGTTCAATCACGCCCCATTCGTACAAAAAACAGTATTTTCTAATTTCCTCGTGTTCTTCGCGAGATAATCTTATGTAGAACTAAAAAAATTTGGATTTTTGTTCCGTGTTAAAAATTGAAGGAGAAATCTTTCCGGCCACGGAACACTGTTTATCAGAAGAAGTTTCTTTTCTTGAGCTGTGGCGCTACCATTTTGTATTAAAAAAATTAACAAAAAAATTGTGTTGACACTTCAAGGTATGTACAATAAAAGTCTTCAAACAGATTTTGTATTCCATTCAATACCTATGCTTCTATAAAAAATTCTCAAGATCAGGCTGCCTTTCCGGGCTCTACAGTGGCACTGCCCCTTAAAGTTCTCAGCATACAGGAAGATTTGTTAACAGAAGTTGTTTGCAACGGTTTTTAAACCGTTCTCCAGGATCTCCAAAAGTTTCGACACGATCGTTTGATATTTGGCGACGCAGGCTGCGCCCGTTGATTAATTGAGCGCATCCGTGAGCGCGGAAACCGTAAAAGTCACGGATTAACGGGTTCCACCGGTGTATCCAGCGGCGGCGGAGCTTTTTGCGGATATATAAATCCACGTGACGCCAGACGCATAGACTCTTCCGTCGGGCAAATAATGCTCTAAGCGTGGTAAATAGCCGACAGTTCGCGCAATATATCTCGCTGTCATTTCCTCGTCCCGGGACAGGCGGAAAAACCGTGGAGAAGAGGAGGGGGAAGGGTTCTCGAAGAGCGCCGAGACACGAATACCAAAACCGACCGCGACAAATTGTTTTTACGTAAGTCGTCGCGCTGGATATTCGTCGTTGCGACGTGATCGAGTGACGCGTGATCCTGCATACCTCATTTTCCCGTGGAATTATGCGGCCGGAAGGTTGAAGGTCCGCGTCCGTTTTAACGCTCTTCCTTATCCTCGTTAATATATCTTCCCCCGATCGTGTAAATCGTTGCCCCTCGTTACCCGGGACCAGCTACCACACTCTCCGTGATTGTATTTCCAACGAGGGCCATATTTTTTCGGGAACCAGCCGCGGGGATGGATCCATATGGAATTCGGGGGGCCGCTCCTCTCCGTTTCCGTTTCCGTTCTGTCATCGTTTCGGGAGATGCCCGATGAAACTTTAATGCCGCGTGGATGCAACCGACCCGATGCTCGAAAACTCTTGGAGTTTCTATCCGGGAGACAGCGATCCTGCTGCATGGCAATAGACTGCGCGAGGAGATACCTACGAAGAAAGCGCCGAAACGCAGACCAAATCATCCGCGGTTTTATAAAGTCACTGAAATCCCCGCGGATGATGTAGCCCGCGTTCTTATTTATTAATCGTTCGACGGGAGCAACTGGATTGTTCTCGCCTCGCGGTTCCCCGAAGAGGAGAGCCAGGCGCCCGGGGCGAGAACGGCGCAAAATAAATAAATCAGACGGAACGGGGAGGGGCGGTTGTACAGCGACGAGCAGGTTCCGCGGGGCGCGTTTATGAAAAAGCTGCGTTCTGATGCGTGCAAAAAAGTACCGCTGTCCCGGGGGCGGGTGGATCCTTGAATATACTTAACCCCCGTTCCGCGACGAGGCCCCGTTGAAAGTTGCAGTCACGTACATGAATACAAAAAGTCCGGCTTTATGAGCTTTCCCATGTATATGTATAGAGAGGCGCGCGGACTGCGGCCCGAGGGGGCAGCCGGCGTAGGGGTGTAAGGGCGAGGGACGGCGGCGGGGGTGAGCTTGCTCAGGAGAACTTTTATAATACGCACAGGAGACGGGGCCATAGATTTGAATTAATTCGGCGGCGAAGTTTTCCCCGGCAAATAAAAATAAGTCACTGTATCAATTTAATACCGCTTTATAGTCTGCCCCCGTCTTCCCTTCGGACAGGCGTTTGTCTGCGGCCGCTGGGACGAAGGGCAGGAGGGCGGCCCGGCCTTCTGCGTTATTACTTCGCCCCGTTGTTCAAGAATTGGTCAAACATCGGGACTCAAATTACCCTCCGCTCTCTATCTCGAGGGGAGAGAAAAAAAAAGGGATTTCGATGGAATCGTCCACCGCGACTCTCCGCGCGGCTGGCAAACAAAAAGTTATTAAAGCCGGCTTTATTGCGGACCTAACGGCTCGCGGGCCGCGCTTTACGCGAATTTGGCTTTAACGACAAACAAAATGAACGCGTTCTTGAAATAAGCTCTCGACGTTACAGAAATCCCCCGCGTAATAAGGTGGGGCATGTTGCCCATCTAAATTGCAACGAGCTCTACTTCATTTTCTAAATGAAAGTTATTTAGAGAACATATGCGTCCTCTCGATTGCTGGAGAGTTAGTGTTTTCTTTCAAGTTTGCGTCGCTTAGAACCATAATGGAACTTCGTTTGAGGATATATAAACTTGTTGATCGTTTTAGTAGATATGAATATGACAGCCGAGTTCTAGTTAAACAATTATGCGAGAGCTTTATTGCAGGGAAGTGGATCGCGTGGAACAAGCTTCAATTGAAAAGAGGCCCGCATTTGTGAGCCAGAGGCGTTATTCTCCATTAGGATAATGCAACGCCCTCGGTATGCAGGGGTCACTGAACCCAACATGCAACATCTTCAGTCAATCTTCAATTGGGCACATTTTGATTTAAAATAAGATGACAAATAATCATTTCAAATACTTTATTATTTTTATTTTTTAAATAATATGAGGAATCTTTCATATTTCTTATGTAAACCGCATATAAGCTTTCGAATAAGACCAAATTCAATGAAATCGGTCCACGCATGACAGAGATATCATAATATCGTTTCATGGATCAGTCGGAAATAGTAAGATTTTTCTTCTTCTTTTTCAACCCAAATTTTCGTCAATATAATACGTATACGTGTTACGCGCACCCATTCGGCCAAAACGAACTAATACATGTTTCGTTCGTCAATTGCTATCTTCACTATGCAATCTACTCCAAATTTTGACAGCTTACAGTCAGGTTATAACTTGACGAGTGTCAAATAAGGTATGTAAATTGTCAAAATTTGAGATGCCACGTGTTTTTACAAATTGTATCGTTGTAGGTACCATTGAATTGCAACCAAAATGCAGTCTCAAACACAAGGTTAGTTGGTCAAATTTGAATTGCATCATGTTTATATATATCATCAAACTGTTTTTTATTTGTGACTAAACTGAGGATTTTATGTATATGTAGATAATCGAAGCTGTGATCTACGCCAGGCTATGTATGTACGCATAATTTTGCAGGAAGCATTTCGTATACATACATACTGATTCAGTTATTTTGATACATGGACAACTTCGACAATGTATGAATTTAATCCAGCGCTGTTCAAGGTCGCTTACGCGTAAGCTTGGGGTTCTCCCACTCTCGCCCGTGTTGTCAGGGATACCGCGCAACGCTAACCGCGAAGACGTTTGCGCGGCTAGCTCGACGTGGCAGCCTTCTTAGCGTCGCGCGGTCTCCTTGATGACGGAAGGCACGCTGTGCGAGAGAAAGATTGGAAGGGGAAGCTGGCGCGTGAGGGGCCCCCTACGCTGGACAGCGCTGATTTAATCAGTATTTCTTGTACTATACACAAAGTACTATATACATACATATAATACATACAGATCGATAATGCGGTGCACATGGTTTGTTTTCGTAGTTGTTAAACTTACGTAGAATTTATCCTTAATTCTGTCCCATGATAAGATCGTTCATTGTTGTTGATGATGAACCTTTCTAGTTTATAATATTAAAAATTATTTAAAGTCATTCTCTATGGAAAATTTCTTGGTAAACAGTAGTTATATCCCCATAAAAAACTTCAAAAAAGTAAAAAAATTACGCCAAGTACATAAAACAAGTTGAAGACGGAAAAGAGTATTATCAATATAAAAAAGATGTAAAATCAAAATGAGCTGCAAGTACATAAATGTGCATTGTAATAATCACGGAAATTTTAATAATGTAAAGATAAATATTTAGTCCCCTTAAATCCATCACTGACATTAAGTATACGACGCTCCAGGAAGTGAATACACATGCAGTAGATAAACGACCGAGAGACGATAACGTGACGGTTTTTCATTGGAAATCGGGTGTTTTCATTTTTGCATTCTCCGTAACGGCTTACGACACTTCTAAATATAATACAAACATTTCGGACGGGCCATTAATCTCACTCTTTAGTGATTACCTAAATGCCACGTGATTCTTTTCGTTGTTGTATGGTTGTTATCTAGAGACACGGCAGTGTCTCGACGCCAAGTACGTGTTTCGACCTAAACTAACCTAAACTTTCGCTGCCGCGTATCTTTTACTCGTATATTTTACTGGCGGCTACGCCAAGTAGTATTTGACTTCCAGACCGCGGACATCTAGGCAAATGTCTAGATGTTACATTTTATCATCACATTATTAAAATGTCCGTGATTATTACAAAGCACCTTTATGTACTTGCAGCTCATTTTTATTTCACATCTTTTTTTATATTGTAATTATTATTATCTTATATTTTTTGTGATTTATTTTATAATGCTCTTTTCCGTCCGTGACTTTTTCATGTTCTTGGTGTAATGTTTTTACTTTTTTTTTAAAGTTTTTTATGGTAAGCCTTAACTACGAATAAAATCATGTGACGCGCCCTGCACATAGAAAGGCACCACTGAATTTAATAAAGATTCGAATGACGCTATCGGCTCTTCAGTGAAATACTTAATTCTTCGAATACGCAATTAATCATTGATAGCATGATACAGCTACTCATGGTGCTTGTGACCTAACTTTCACGTACAATTGTTATCGTCAGACAAATAGTAATCATTGGCGTAACTTTTTCGCAGTCGAACTTTATTAATGCATTTTCCGAGAGTACTATCTTTTCTGAATATAATGCCGCTTGGTTTATAGTAAAATTCGCAAAATTGTAGATTTGGCAGCTAAAAACGGCAAGCGGCAAACATTGCCTTTGCCCAGAAACTTTAAACGCGTTTTTCTCAAATATTTTTTTTCATCGCTTTTTCCTGATTGCGAACGAATGGAAGTTCAGATCGACGTGGGAAAAGTTACAGGATGTGCAAAACATGTGCGATTTTGCCGCAAAGCTATGATATCGTCCGTAAAAATTCGAGATTTTCATAAAAAAATTAAGTCACCGGATTTTAGTAACGCACAAACAAGAACGATTTTTTCTCGGAAAAATTTTGATTTAATTTTTGCTTTGAAACTATGAATCCAACAAACAAGAATTTCATCTTTGAAATTAGATTACATTACATTTTAAGACCGATATTAAGACAAACCGACAGAAAATCGTTAAAATACTACCCAACAAATAAATAATTTTTTCATAGTTTGGTTACTTAATTCGAAATAAATTCACGGAGTCACTTTGTATATATCAGGGTTGACTAACTGGCGACTCACGAGCTGCCGGGGGCCCCGCCGCCTTGCTGTCACGCTGAACGGCCCCGTCCATACCTACCAGACTCTGACGATCGCAGACGAAAAGAGAAGGAAAGAAGTAGGAATCGACTGCGATCGTCAGAGTCTGGTAGGTATGGAAGGGGCCGTTCAGCGTGACAGCAAGGCGGCGGGACCACCGGCAGCTCGTGAGTCGCCAGTTAGTCAATCCTGGTATATATGTATACCTACATGCTCGTATTTGTTTTATTTTAAATTTTTTAACTTCTGTCTATTTGGGGTAATTACGAACCATGGGGCTATTACGAAGGATGGCATTTATCGTTTTTGCTTAATATTTCGAAGTTTTTTATGTGTCCAGTACCCCGGAATTATATTAGAATGAACATACGTGCATATTCGTTGAAAGATCTTGAGATACCCGTGGAAGGTGAATGATAAAAGACTATCAATCTCTCAGGCAGCAAATAAATATTCAATCCCACGAACAACCAAAACTCGATCAATCACGCAGACAAACTGTGTCAGATTCATAGCGTGGAAGAATACCAGTATTTAGTAAAGATCAAGAGATCTTAAGCAACCGTTCGCATTTACCCTACTAGCTACGGGTAATTGCAGACTGAAAGAGTTTTGATTTTCTTTCATAAAGTGATTTGTTTATTAAAGTACCTATAATTCTTCATGTTTTCTTTGTAAAATGTATATAATTAATTAACGTTCATTTATCTGTAAACTAAACCTGTTTAGAGTCAATACTTTTGTTTCAATTTAACTTTTCCGTTAAGTGTAATTCCCCTACTTTCCCTTAGTATTTGGATAAAAACGTATTTTTTTGGAAATGAGGGGTGGCTCAGGCGCAAGCTGCTAACTTGCTGCCCGTTAAATCCGCCACTGCTTAATCATATCTCCGAAATATTCCACTATCTTTCATGTTGATTGTATTGAATATTAATGATATTAATTGCCGACCTGCAGTGACGATGCACACAGCGTAATGTGTAGATGATTTATCTGGTCCGTGATACGTGTACGAGCCGTGCGAATTGATAATCGAACTTTATGCAGATAAGAATTAGCGAAGCATATTATTATGTTGAGGATAGTACAGAAAATGAGCCAATGAACTGGCGCGAATTATTTGGCGAATTTGAATAGGGGTTGGTCTTTCAGTTAAGTATTCTCCCTTTCAGAATTCTCATTCTGAAATCCCGATAAAATATACTTTTTGTAACAACTGATAATAGAGGATCGTGTTCCAGATTTTAATTGGGGTGAATGTACCAGTAACTGAACACGCACCAGTGAATGGACATTTTTTACTAAAACGAGTAAAATAAGTTATTAAAATAAGCAACTGATTAATTAGAGACCTCTTCTAATTTCTTGCTTCACATCCAAACAATTTTTGCAACACGTGGAATCAATCGCGCTGCAAACATAATTTTATAAAAGTGTTCATTCATTAGCTTTAAGTGTTCACTTATTGGTGCGTTTACCCTACCTGTTAATATTTGTTTTTACGGTCCTGGAGAGTGAATGAATGAGAAATGCTTCCGTTATAGCAAGCATTGTTGGCCGTATCTAATTTACCTTCGGGCAACAAATGGAAAAACTATAAAAGACAAATATTCTTACGTAAGTTCTTGTCACGATTCGCCGATAGACATCTCGAAAGTAATATGATCCGTAGATATTCGAGGAATTGTCCGTGGTGACTGATAAGCGAAGGCTATAAATGGTATCACGTTTAATAGAGCGGCAGATTTTGTGCGACGTGCATACATGCAAGAAACTCGTTAAATCAGACGAGGCGTAACGATACCTGCCATAATGCGTAAAGTACTCTTTTTGGTTACCTGTCTGTCCCTCCTTATTTGTGTACTCGCGAACAACTTAATTGTTGGGGAACGGCGTGAGAATGAGAAACTCATTCGCGAGGATTACGTTGTTAAGGTAAGAAAAGTCATATTGGATGTATAAGAAATTAGATTTTCAGTGAAAGTACGGCACAGGGTATTCAAAAGCTGTTTTTTAATTACATAATATCATTTTACAGCCACGAATCTTTGGAAGGCCACAGATTGGTATATGCGCAGCAAAGGCACCGTCTGGCTATGTCATTTCCTATGTCAGTGTAGTACATTCGAATCCATGGGTAGAGAGTACCAGAGTTTTTAAAGGCGGGCTTGGAAAAGACTTCATAGTCGTAACGGCGGTTTCAAAACCTAGTTGGGGAATTAGAATGACGTGTGTCATTTTCGCTAAACCTAAGAAGGATTCTACAACAACTACAACGCCAGCTCCAACTACCACTCCAGCTCCAACTACCACTCCAGCTCCAACTACCACTCCAGCTCCAACTACCACTCCAGCTCCAACTACCACTCCAGCTCCAACTACCACTCCAGCTCCAACTACCACTCCAGCTCCAACTACCACTCCAGCTCCAACTACCACTCCAGCTCCAACTAACACTCCAGCTCCAACTACAAAACCAACTACACCTACACCTCCAATTACAACTACAACTCCAGTTCCAACTACCACAGCAACTCCAACTACCACTACAACTCCAGTTCCAACTACCACAGCAACTCCAACTACCACTCCATATCCAACTACAGCTACACCTCCAACTACACGGATATACAGGCCATAGAAAACGACGCCTTGGGTATAATCGAAATACACTATTTAAAAAATAATCGTTAAGATAATATATTATCTTAATTGATTACATATTATTTGAAATAATTATGTATTCATTTATTTGAACAGACGAATGATTGTTCTCTAGATTATTTCGTTATTTATAATTCTGAAATAAATGAAATAATTTTTCATTGTTTTTTTATTTTATCAAATATTTATTCAAACATTTTCTCAAATACTCTTTAATTCTATCACGTCAACATCGTCAACTGCGTGAGAAATACAGATTTCTGTATAGTGTCTTGCGCATTCGAGTTCAGGATACATAATATTGATGGGTAAGTATGTATATAAAAACTGTGTGAACAGATAGTTGAAATGTGTCAGTTTAGCTGATTTCCTTTTCGGATAACAGAGTAAATCATTTGGTACTACTTAGGGTACTTTTATGTTGGGGCTGCGATAAACGATCAGAGCGACAATTAGAGCGAGATGACTATATAAATGACAAATGATAAAAGCGTCGAGAAACAAATATTTCTCTTTCTTCGCTATTATCGCAGCTCCAACATAAAAGTACCCTTAGTCACTGAGAAGAAGTGAATGAAGCAATACATATTTAATAAAAGTGATGTAAAGTAGTGAAAGTAGTGAAAATGGATGGCAACAAGAGTGATTTGTCGGCTAAAGCGATTCAAACAACGTTACGTCTTCAGCATTAAAATTTTCACAATTATTTCAAAAGAGTGTAGTTAGATATGTAGTAAATTGCTTAATACCAATAATTACAGTGGAAAATGAAAACACTGGATCAATGTTTAATAATTTCAAAATTCCTAGATTGAAACATTTAACTCGTCGAACGTCAACAAGACGAATTATTTAGTAATAAGGTTGATCCATATATAAAAGAAATTAAAGAAATTCTACAACACGTAGATTTAGTATGTACTACTGCAGATGTGGTCCAATGAACATAGCAGATTCTTTGGTGTTACAATCTACTGAATTCATCCTACCAGTTTGAGAAGATTATCTTTAGCATTAGTTTGACGTAGATTAAGTGGCATCCATTCTTTTGGTAGACTTGCACACATGTTGGAAAAAATTCACAGCCAGTATGACTTGAATGTATCCAAGATTGTTGTCATAGGGACGGATAATCGCTCAAATTTTATAAAAGCATTAAAATAATACGGAATAACTGTAGCTGATTCGGCCAAAGACCTATTATTCCATAATTTGTCCAGTGTTAACAATGAAATAGTTCTACCCGAACATGTACGTTGTTGTTCATCCACCTTAATTGCCCTATAGCGACTCGAGACGTAATAAAAGCTACTAAAGGAAGTACAATGGAAGTTTTGCATAGTAATACTACGAGAAAATGTGATCAACTGTGGTATGCATCTGCGTATCCTAAAACAGCAGAAATTGTAAAAAAAAAAGTAACTGGATATTATTTCAACCGACCAGGTATAACTGGCTGAAATTCAATGTATGTCAGCTTCGTTAAGATTGTATCAGTAAAAGATAAATTTTCGTATTTTTGTTCGATGCTAAAAATAAAATCATTCACTGAAACCGATATTTGTATTGCCCAAAATGTATTAGACCTTTTGCTCACGCTTTAGATAAGTTGCAATGCGAAAAAATATGTACCTATTATGGTTACATTTTGCCATGTATTTTAACTCATAATCGAAACATTGCTTATGACAAAATTGTAGCAATTTTAGCAGCTACATAAGTATAGAAAAAAGATTCCAAGATATAGCAAATATGCCAAATACGCCAAACGACGCTGTAATTGTGACTTTCTTATTATTACATTGCCACTATTCAAAATGAGATGGTGCAAAGCTCGTGATATCGTGAATAAAAATATCATTCGTAATCGATTTATCACGGTTGTAGCAGTTGAGCATTCAGATAAAAATGCTACGTCTGCGTATCGCCTGCGCGACTCCTTACGTAATGGTTAGGGTAGGGTGGGGCTAAAAGTCCCGTTTTTGGTATAAACCTCTGTAAAATTTAGTACTAACAATTTAGAGATATCTGGCGTTATTTTGTATAAACTATAACTATTATGCTTTACGTTCACAAAGTTCATTTGTTGATTCTGTTATTTTCTGCTGAGTTATACTACAAAATGTTTGTCAATGCAAAATGGATTTCTTGCCCCACGCACGGGGCAAAAAGTCCCTAATGTCTTTTCGTGTAATATTAAACTAAATAAGTAAAAAACTCTTTTCAAATCAACAAATATTTATTAAACCTATTTTTTTGGTACAGAATATTGAAAGGAAAGCATGACTTCTTTAACAAAAAATAAAAATATAAGTCAGAGGCTCACTTTGAACTAAAAACTAAAAAAAAATCGCTCAACTAAAACAAAAACATTATTTAAAGACTTTGTCATCATTTCTTTATACTTTGGTCATCTTATTATGACAACAAATAATAATATATAATATATATATATTTTTTCAGTCTGAAGAATTTTTTTCCCCAATGGTATTTCTAGAGTTTATGCGATATATAAGTTAGAAAATATTATCATTCTGCAATAAACAATATCATGCACATCACTAAAGGAACATACAATCTTAACATAATTGGCTGATACGCCAATTATCAGCGCTGATACGCTTTTAAACTGTGGTTTACTTCGTGTAAAACAATAAAGACGACATATTTCTTTTAGTTTTCGATACATAAAATAACAAATCCCTCGTGTAATTCGCACGAACGTCCAGGAGCGATTGGCGACTCTGTGATCACCTCCGTTTCTTCTCGCCTTTTACATGGTATACTGCGAAACTCAATACATTGTTTAGGAATAGAGATTTTGCATTCAGGACTTTTTACCCACCGGACTTTTAACCCCACCCTACTCTACATATCACACTCGGTGAACAGTTATCCAATATCGAACTTTCAATACCGGGCGTAGAAACGGCACAGGTGAAAGTATCCGCTCGTAACTCGTGCAACCCCTTCAGCTTCCCTCGATCACTCGACTCGTTTCGCGTAATGACGCTGTCGCAACAACCCTCGGAAAAAAAGATAGCAACGAGGACTGTCTTTGACAACAGGACGTCCAGAGAACTGTCAAAGGTAACGCAAACAACGGGACAATTTGCCGTGCACTCGTTCGCGTTCGGTCGTCTAAGCGTAATTCGTTTACCCTTAATTCCTCATCGAGCCCGGGGTAGAGCGTATTATTCCAACGCATCTCCGCCGCGCCCGGGGACTTTGTTTCGCATTTACCCTCGCGTTACTGGCGGCCCCAGCCCCGACAGTAGTGCTAGAACGGCGCCGCGAGCTGTAGTACATTTTACGGTTGGCTAGCCAGTAATGCAGTAATTAACGTTTCTTTCATGTACTCTTTTGCTTTCACCGCTTTAAACCAGCTGCGTCCCGCGGCCTGTGTGCGTAAGACCCGCGCTCACTGTCCACTGGATCGCGTACACTAACTCCTCGTGCGTGTGCCTCGGCAGCCGTGTAACACAGACGCGGGACCTTTACAGTGACAGCGGTACATTCAACCTTTCCCCCTTCTATTTTCACCCTTGTTCTCCTGCCCAAGCAAAGACCCCCGCGGTGCGCGCCCTTGCCACCCCGCCCCCTTCCGTCCAGTTGAAAAAATAATTACCCCCATAAGCCGGACCGTTTCCGCTCGTGGACTCGCGGCATTCCCCTGGCTTACGTTTGCGCTGCTCCCACTTGCTCGTGGAATCTGCCTCCGAACGAGCCTTTTTTTTTATTGCAATGCGAAGGGAGCGGAAACGAGAAAGGGTTGTCGACGTATCTTTGATGGAGTTGGTCATTCGACGAGGAGTGTTTGTTGGTGGTTGGACCGGTCGAACCGTGGGGTCGCGTTTCGAAGGGAATTCTGGGTGGTCGACCCTGGCAGGTATGGTGAATTTGATTACAGGGATTTGGTAGTCTTTAAACTGCGAGGTGGTGTGCACGCTTTGAATGAGCACTAAGGAATACCTGATCGTTTAATCAAAATTATAAGCGACGCTAGTTTTTGATACACTTTGCGAGACAGGTTGAGTAAAAAGGTATGAGGGTAGTACAGACGCACCCCCTCCTATACCAAGGGAAAGGCATTTAGTTAACTTTCTACTTGCTCGAGGAACCTGGCTGCAGAGTAGAGCCTTTCACCGGGGGTAAAAGCGAGGGGGTTGCTGACGAATCTTTGACGAAGTTGGCCATCCGTCGAGTGCGTTTCTATTGAAACCGGCTCGACAATAGGGCTACGTTTCTAAGACGATCGTTTCAAGGGATCGATAAAGAACGGGAGGTTAGTTCCCAGTTTCTGTCGTCGTGGCGTTTTTCCTAGGGGAAGCGAAGGGGTGGCTGGCGCGTCTACAACAGACTCGATCATTTGACGAGCGAATTTCAGCGCGCAGGGGTGCATTTCTAGGTTAATTGTACCGAGACCGGGTAAAAGTTCGATTAATCTAATGAAGGGGAACTGTTCGAATTGGGCCGAATTCCAGGGGGTTGATCAGGACTTTCGGTGATAGTGGCTCTTACAATTAGTGGCCAATTAGTAAAGTTCGCCCAATCAACGGGGGGATAATCCTTTTATAATAACACAAATGGAAACATCCCTCTTACTGCTCCACTCACGAGCACACAAACGGCTCTGTATCTACTATACCCCTTGTTCGATTCACCCAAAGCACCAAGACTCCATCTGAAATTCCGAGGTAGCCCATTCGCAAGCCTCAATATCCCACTGTCACACCCAATGCGGTGGGACCAGTGATCTCGACTAATTCGCTGGGAGCACACTGCCTTCCAAGGACGCCACTCGAGCCGGAAACCATTTCTCCGTCGTTGCTGAAACGTTCTATCCCCTGGATTATCATAATATCGAAATCTCGACGATACGAGCCGAGAAACCGGTCGCTGGACCCGGCCAGAGAGCCTCGCGGGCGAAGTGATTCGCGCGTGAGAAATGAAACAGTTACGCTCGCCTTATCGCCGGGGCATTACCAACCCCTGCTCTCGCTCCAGATTCTTCCATTCCCCGGGGTGGATCGCGCACTGTCACTCTTTTATTGGCATATTTTTATTGTTATATCAGGGACACGAAAATTGAGCCGGGGACGGGCCGAGGGGGGGGGGGCACTTTGCATTCACTGTCAGCTCGCTCTCCGGCTGGCGTAAAAAGCGTGTTCGATCGGTAATCGGGGCAAGCTGGAGTGTCGAGGTCTCGTAAAAATCGAGGCAGTAAAAGAATCGGTTGGAAGTCCATGGCCGGGCAGCACCGAAGAGCCGGCTGACGGCGAGAAACGCGCGAGTCTTAAATTTATTTACCCCCGAGCGTCTGTCGTATTCTTTTTTTCCTTCACCCCTGTCCTTTTTCGTCGCCCGACCTTGCTCCACCTGCATACGCGCGCCACCGGGGAATAAAATTTTATCGACGAGCCCGATCGATGCACTCTCGCGTCGCGCGGGGAAAGATAACGCCGTCCCCGAGCGGTTCACGTACGCCGAGCTCCCTCGGAAAGATTAGGACCTCTTCGAGTCTCGTCTCGAAAGGGACCTCTCACCGATTGAAACGAGGTCCGATCCGAGGAAACGTCGATGGGGGAGGGCAACTATTGCAGGGCTGTAAACCGTGTCCTTGCTTCTTGCGACAGGGTGGACGAGTTCTAACTTTATTTACGACCCTCCTTCTATCTATCTCGAATTCTTATTTCTTATAGATGGCTTCTGATTCTGCTAATCTTTTCGATTCACTCTTTTGACGGGCACTCCATCTACGTATGGAAAAAAGGTGGACCTTCATACACCAATTTTTTTTCGTATTTCTTTGCTCTCATCCTCTAGAATGAAGAAAATGACACGAAACAATTATATATACAGTAATTGTGGAAAATTGAATGCCCTTTTAATATTATTTGAACAAATTTCGATAGAACTTACCATTTTTGAGAAATTCTTTAAATCCAAACCATTGATGAATTCTAAACTTTAAAGCCTGGTCGGTACCCTTCCCCGTTGTTCGATTGCAATAAACTTTTTCAGGGATTATTTTTTTTAGATGTTGAAAAAGAAGGGCCACCCTAGAGGTGGATATACAGCCTCTTAGCTGTCCCTTTATATTTCCAAACTAAGGGAAGGGACCGAGTGTCCCAAGATGGGATCTCGCTTTACAAGCTAATAGTCGTTCCTGGAAAGGATCGCTCTGTGTATGGACACGTTAAATGCCTCGGCGGATACGCTACTACCGTAGAACGCATGGAAATCCGAAGGCTAACGGTCCCGATCGAACGGGATCATTTTCGACGTCTCTCCCCCGATGCACTTTGCGCGAGCGTACATTCTGATACCGTGGTATCGTTTCCCACTTGCCGTGCTGTTATCCAGTGTCGCGCGGGCCGCGAAAGGAATCGAGCGAAGAAGAGTGGCGAAGAAAAGGGTGGAGGTTGTCGGCCAGTTCCGCAACGATTACGGCCCCTCGCCTGGTCGGGAGCGTGGTTTACTCTCTCGGCGAATTTCCTCCGCCCGTGTGTACGCTCGGCGAGCGCGGCGCCTGGGCACACAGCCCGCGCCTGTGTAGCGAGCGTATTGCGTATTCCAGGCGCAATGCTATGCACTTTCGCGATGCGTTCGAGGAGGCATTTCAGACTTTCGTGCCGCTCGAGGACGTGCAATCGCAGAGAAATGCGGCCGAGGCACGCGTGCTCGCGTTATGTAACGGAGAGGGTGTTCCGTAACCGGTTGCGGATGAATTTTCCTGATTAAATGGACGATGATCGTAGAATACGGGAGGCGGTTTGCCGTGAAACGGTCAGGTTACAGCACTCGTCGAAGTAGACCGTGGATGTTCGTGTTTTACTTGAACAAGTCCCAGACCCGTAACAGAAGGCGAACGGGGTATTCCGATGAGGGGACAGCATTCTCAATCGTTCCATTTCAGTAATTTCTCCCAAGTTTCGCTTGACAAGTGCAACAGATCCTCCTTGAAGCATGGAGAGACTCTTTCAACCGGTCATTAAATTTTCCTCCCTCCCTTTGCTGTGAACGTCGCGATCAGTGAAACGGTAACAGTGCCACATAGAAGAGCCAGTATTTTACAACGACTGTAAATAAAAGGCGCACGAACCCGTCGCGCTTTTCCTCCCCTTTTACTGCACCATATTATTGCCCCTTTTACGTTTTCCCCGATAGCAGGAAGTCTCGGCGTATACCAGCTGCAGCACGATCCTTCCGGTGGGGGCCGTCGAGCTCTATCCAATAGTTAGAGCAATACTTCAATCGGCCCGCAGCGCGTCGCGGGAGCGACGGTTTTTGCGTTACCTCGATATCCCACGTATCGCGATCCCCCCCCCCCCCCCAACCGGCCCCTGGGAAATTTAAAAAATCCCAATCCACCGACACCGGAAAAAGGAAACGCGCGCGGAACTATTCATCTCCGGTGGTGTATTTCCGGCGAGACGCGGCCCGTATTGCGAATCATTACACGTGTGCATTCTCGGTACAGGCGGCGTGTCAGTGTGTCGATTATCATTTGCCAGGCACTCGGATGGGAGAATAATATTCGTGATACACACTCGTCACGGGAGAACGAGAATGGATGGCACATTTAGAATTTAGAGGATCAATCCACTCTCCTTGCCTTCCGTCTCACCTTTCCGTGACCTCGTTAATTCCTTCTAGAATCTCCCCATGAGTCTATCCATCTTGAGAGTTCTTCAAGCATAAGGAATTCCGGAATTCGATATCAAATTAGCCGAGTACCTACTGGTGCCATTTTTAGTCCCGACTTATCGGGGAACCTTTACCACAGGTTCGTAGAACGCCCGAGCAGGAAATGGCGACCGATTAACCCCAGCTGAAACAGACATGGTAGTGGCCCGTGGATATTGTTGGACAAAAGCGAGGAACGCGCGCGATCTTTGCTCGAGATCCGTCTCCATGTGTTACCCGGTGGCGTTTATTTCGGTGAGAGACGGGGCTCGTAAAGACATCAAAGCTGCATCCTCGACGGCGAAATAAAGGCTACGGAAGTCCATAAAAGTCGAGCAGCGTGGATGAAACGCGGGGTGGGATCGACGGGCGGGTGCACGTGTGCGGCAGCGATTGCACCGCGGCGCATGGAAAACTTGGGAGATTTTAAGCAACGCTTAGAACGTCGCTCATTGTTCCCGCTGAAAAGCTGCCGCTTTGCCGGGCGCGGCAATTTTTCACGCGTCCGCCTGCATCGCGAGACACTCGTAAACGCGATCAGACGTGAAGCGCGCGGTAACGGGGCCTGTAACGATTGGGTGCAGGCGCTACGTCGCTTTGAGGGCGCGAATTTTTCCCGCGCGCGCACGCAGCGAACAAAAGGATTCTGTTTCCCGCTGCCGGCAGGTGTTTCCAACGGTGAAACGCGCGATAATTGCGCTTTACACATGCTGCAGTGTCGGCTCGGGCGCTAGAGCGCAGAGGAAACAGAGAATCTAGCTGTTTAGATTTGGATTTCTGATTAGAGCCCGTCGACTACCATTTCAGAGCCGACTGAATTTATTAGCCAGCTCTTTTCCCCCGCTCGCATAAGCTTTATTTATGAATCCCGTCGACTCTGACAGGATTGAATTTACACCGCTTCCAGGAACGTGAACGTAGTGTGTATTCCTCGATGAACAAACGCATGATTCGCAAGCACGGTGCCGTAAGTGCGCGAAACGGGGAGCCGCGCGTATGCATAGGCGCCGTTTGTGTAAACCATCTCGCGCGACCGCTCGTAAAGCGGAGAAATGCAAACATCCGGCTCACGAGTGGCGTCCTCGTAAAGCTTAAAAGGTACCGTGATGCGGCTATCGGAAGGGAATGCCAAAAACGCAACCTGGGATGAACATCCTCGCGAAGCATCCTTCAGGGTCGTCGGAATCTCGCTGCGAAGTTTCGCGTTCGCTTCCACGGCGCCTGGCACCACGAATGGGCAGCCATTGTGGAAATTGAAAATGGCACGGGTTTCCGGATGAACGAAGGATAAAAGCGTTGACCGGGACGGACGAATGATGCGTGACGCGCAGGTCTCGCTAACGCGCGAAACAACGCAGCGGATAAGCATATAAAATTGGTCGTAATAAACGCGCCGTGTTTTATCACGTTCCGCGGGGCGACGAATTGAATTATAAGTAAATCGGAACAAAGCCGCGGCGGCTCGCTCTCTGTTTGGCGATTCCAGGAGCATCGCCGCGGCGAGCGGATATTGCGTCGAAATAAACTGAAACAAATAAATTTCCCGAGTTTATGTAAACAACTATGGGCCCGTAGGTGGCTGCGAATTACGAGAACAATCATACGTTCGTTGACACCGGCCGGCGTGTCGATGCAGCTCGTTGGAACGCCCAATGTTGAGGCGGATTTATTGCGGGATCTGATAATTGGGGAAGCAGCGATGCGACGTCGCGAAGGGTGGGTCGCTTTCGGTGTAACCTCGGAGGTGACGAAGTCACGGTGTTCGGGCTAGTTCGATTCCTGTTCGATTAGTCCGGCGAAGATTCCCATTGCGAAGTGTCGCGGTCTGCGGTTTCGGAGTAATGAGGGTATCGGGGTATCCGAGTATAAATTTCGCGAGTTTCGCGTAATCTGCAGCGTCGTTAAAGCTCCCGGGCGTATAATACACAGCGCTGAGTGCAGGCGGCTCGAAGTTACCAGCCGTCGAATAAATCCGCGCCACCGGACACCGTAAGGAGAGAATTGCCAATTAACGAGTGAACATTGTGTCGCGAGAACAGTTTCGTGTCTCGGTTACGCGTGTCACGGTGGCCAGGATTAGTGGACCGACATTAGCAGGCTGACACGCGCATGCAGGGCACGTCGGCTACTAATAAACATAATCGCGCGTGTACAGGAGCGTGTGTAGCCGCAGTCGAAGCGGACGATTCGATTGCCTCATAAACGTGTAACCGTCGAGTACAACGATCGACCATAAACGCGACTATACCGGGCTATCGACGCCTGTTTAAACGCCGTTGAATACCGCCACCCATCGCGGAAACCGTGCAGGACAATTGCTTGGCGATGTCGCTTCGCGGCTGGCAAGAAGCAACGTTCTTTTTTCTACGAGAAATCTCCAATGATACTATACCGTTAGTGTATCAAAGCGCAGCGGCAAATGGGAGGGAACACTTTGAACCAATTTTAATCAGAATCCAGGTAGTTTCGATCTAAATAAACGAAACATTGTGCACTCGAAATAATTGCACGGCGAAATCGAATCGCGGCTCAAGTTTACCAATGCATCGCGATTGTTAGCTCCGATCCGAACGGTGTATCGTTGCTAGAACGGCCGACGGGTTTCGCAAGTCGATCGCGGTATTTTAATACAGTATACATTCTGCGCGATCGGGTATCGAGCCCAAGCAACGCGGCTCGTAAATCAGCCTGGCAGCTCGTGGCGGAAACGAGTTCAGCTTCCACGCTTTCCACGCATAATCGAGAACGACTGCCGCGTTTTACGGAGGTGACACCGTTTGCTGGCTGTTTCGCTCATAAAACGTCGTGATATACCAACACCCGATAAACAATGTATGTGTCGGGAAGATTGGAGTCACGGAGAGATGATCGAGGAGGCGTGGAATAATGAAACGGTGACACGGGTGTCTTTTCTAGATGAGGGGAGCGGTTAATGAAGATCGCGTTAGTTATGAGAAGGCTGGGGACGCGCTGGTCGCGCGGATTATCGATGAAACGTTAATGGTCGGACAGCTGCGACACGCGGAACAAATCAAATTTTATAACGGAGACGATATTTCGCGGCGGTCATGCTAGATTAAATACACGTAGGGCGAATAAGCTGCTCGCGATCGGGCAGCCGTGAAATTGAACTATGCCGGCGATAAAATTCGATGCCGGTTTAGCGCGATTAAAATCGATCGGTGTTTGATCGACGGTACGGTGGACGGAGGAAGGGGCGTCACGGCTGCGTGCGAAGCTATCGCGACGGAATAATTGCGAACCCGGTGGTTTTTCATTTCTGGGAAACTCTATCCTAGAAACTGTAGATTAATAACGACATTTGTGTTTAACGTTCCGACTTTCGTTCACTGCGCCAGACGGTTCGCGATATTTTATTCACCCGCGTCCTACGGGGAACTCTAGACAGTCACGAATACTGTCGCAAAAAATAAAAAGCCTCTTCAAAACGAAAAGGAACTAGTTTTCCCTTTATTGTCGAAGGGCTTCCCAGTGCCTCTCGATGCGGCTCCGTTTCTATACGCCGTCGACGGGCGCCGCGATTATGGCGGTATTTTTTAAACAAGACCCGCAGGAGCCGTATAAAGTCAGCCAGCGGGCGGCACATGGAGGGCTTTAACAAAACAAAACCTTCTCCCTGGAAGTCGAAGCCCGCGTTAAATACTGTCCGCCGTCGGGGCTCGTCCCCCCTCGGCGCTGGAAAACAAACTTTCACGAAGCTGCAGCCCGACCCTGCGCCCGTCTCCCCGCCGTCCACGAATTCCAAGCGTCCCACACGGCAGCCGTCCCGCTGCATCGATAACAATATTCCCTTTTCGCCTACTCGTGTAACTGTCACGATTTACATATCGCCCTCCCTCGCCGCCTCTCGCGCGGGCCCTCGTAAATCGCGGGTGCGCGCGAGGACTCGTCGAAAAGACGTAACGATTATAAACGCGCCGGCACGCGTTACACGCGCCTGTCCCCGCCGCGCTGCCGCGGCTAATGAGGACCCAGGAGATGCATCAGTCATGAAGCAGCGCGGTAGGTTACGCGGGTCCTACGGGCTATTAATAAAAGTGGTTAATTGCCTCGGTCTGGCCCGGCGATAGCCGAGCGCCAGCAACACCGTTCTGCCGTCGACGGCCCTGCGAGAACCGCGCGCACGTGCGCGCATCTGTTTAAACGGTGCAACCCCCGATGACCAGGGGCCCATCATTGTCTCCTTTCATCCTGGACCGCTGTCACTTAACGCACCGGGACACTCGCCCTGGGCTCCAGGTGCCCCGTGTACGCGCGCTCTCGCCGGCATGTTTCATACGGACACTTTTTGCACGCCGCCGTAATTTATCGCCCGGGGGAGTATATTAAACTGGCGAGTCTCCAACTTGCGACGCGACCGGAGGATTTGTAGGATTTGATACACGCTGGCGCGCGGTTTAGCCGCCCGGATCGCGCGAATAGTTCGCGAGGGAGACGTGGCAAATGCTGTTGGGGGTCGGGCGCAGAGAGAACCGTTGGCGGGGGTGACTGGTGCGGAGCTTTTTATGGGATTTGTCATTGCTCGTTTGTATTTATTGGCGAGTGCAAGAACGGGGTGTAGCTTGCTCATTCTTCTCGGTGGGGTGAAATACTTCTTGCCTCCCCTCCGTTTATGTCCATCGATGACAGTATATATCTACTCAGGTATAGTCGGACCTCGATAACTCGAATCTCAACGGAAGGAAAACAATCTTCGAATTATAGAGGTTTCGGCTTATCGAGTTTTCGAGTAGGCGAGGTTCAACAAACGAAAATTCGACTTACAAAGACTTTGTATGACTGTTAAGTTTTCCACTTGTGGAGGTGTAAAGCGAGACGAATTCTTGTTTTCGAGATCCATTGTTTATTGTATACCTATAATCAAATACATACCTACATATATAAAAATAATTATAAGACACATTTCATGCTCGAAATATTACATATCTAGTGAGTCTTTTAGTGAATTGTAAATCAATAGCATTTTCAATGGTGAATAATGCAGAGAAAACATTTTCCCGAATATTTTGAGATCTTTCTACGGAATTTCGTAATATATATGTAAATGTAAACGTCGACTTGTAGATGTCGGAGTTCTTGTAAATTCGAGTCGTAGGGTAAACCAACCAGTGAATGACCGAATTGTTAAATGAGAAGCCCAGTAAATGACCGCATACTTTTAATAAGAATTGTACTTATTAATGTTTGTTTAATACGCGTAACTAAAAATATGGGATATTAAAAATGCAACTTCGGTCCATTTATAAACAAATAATAATTTTTAAATTTATAATTGATATTTCATTAGCGAATGGTCATTCACTGGTATGCGGTCAATTACTGGTTGGTTTACCCTAGAAGTGAAATACATATTTTAACATGCAAAATATAGTTCGAGTTAACGTGTTACATACTTTCTCGGCGCCTAATAATTGATCACATTTAGGATTTTTTTTGTCGAGAGGTGTAAAATAAAACGAAAATTGTATAATTGTATCTGGTTCTTGGGACCTTTATTCATATAAAAAAATTATTTGGCACACTTTTGTCAAATATTGCCGTTTGTTTTCTGCGGTTGCAGCAACCTCTACACCAAGCAGAGGGCCCCCTTACCAGAATCATAACTTCGACAATTTACAATCTTTTTTATTAACTTTGCGTTAATGTATGCGGAATGACATTCTCTAAGAGGCATCAGGCCAGATTTTTAAATTTTTAATTTTTAATATTGTTTTTTACCATTTAAAGATCGAAATTGTTTTGAAACAGTTTTCTTCAAAATGGCATAGTTTTCTTAATTTCTAAAAATTCGCGAATTTGGCCCGATGGCCTTTAGCGAAAGGGAATTTTTATTTTATTTGTTATTCTATTTTAATTCAATACGGGCAGTAGTCCATTTTGTCGGAATGAAGACAATTTTTGCCTGATAGAGGTTTTCGAGTTATCGAGGTTCGACTGTACTACCAGGAAGGTGGAACCACCCTCCACACGTGACAGATAGAACAAGGTGCTCCAGAGTATGTGCTTCAGCTGTTCTTAAGCCGATACCTCTATGACCATACCTCGTCGATAATATACAATGAAATATTGCAGGTCACCCACGCGCACCCCAGCCTCCCAATTTTTCAGCGAGCCGACGATGTCCCGCGCCGGTTATTGCCCCATTTCCGTATTCCGAATACATATGTAGCCGTACGTGACCGCGCTTTAACGCACCGCCAATTGCACCAGCTGTTGTATTATACGTTTATGCCTGCGCCATCGCTAACCCCGTTTCCCTGGCGAAATTAGGGAAATAAAATTTGCAGCCAGACTGCACGAGCCTGGGACGAAAGTCACCCCCGGATCGATCCAGGAACGAGAGCCTCCCCTTCCCGCTAACTGATCAATGTCCACCCTTCTTTGATCGACTGCGAACAGGGCTCCAAGTTTTTTAATTAATTAGGCCGCCGGGAGACACTGGCAAATGGGGCGGGCGCGCTTCTTCCCAGGAAGAACTTAACGAACGTCTGGTAATATCCCGACGAGCGAAGCCAAACAAAATTAACTTTTCACGGCGTTCGTAGGCGCACGTGGGGCTGTGCGTATTTAAGAGACGAGACTTCAGCAGCACTGAAGGAACTGCGAGGCTCTCTGCCTCCCTGCCGCACCTGTGAAAACATCACGGTCACGGAGGAGGGCCTTTATTCGCGACTCTAATAATCGGTTTACGCGAGCTTTTCACCTGTCGCGCTTCCAATAGCGTCTATAGAACTTCCTTCGTTTCCGTTATCGCCGAGGTAAAGCGAAGCAATTGAAGTTTCAACGGCCCTAGGATCAATCTCCATCGCGCCGCGCCTGAGCAGACAAACGAACGGCCTTAGAACGTCACCGGAAATCAACATAGCCGTTATTAAATTTACCGATGCAGACCGACGCAATATCCACGCGATATCGGCGGGGTGTAAAAGTGGGTGGAGGGGGCGGGACGGGCCAGGTGGGTAATATTGCCAACTTGTTCATACAGTTACGAACACGCGGCGCTGTTAATCACATCGAATTACAACACATGCAGCCAGTGCATTTCGAGATATATGCGAATCCAGTTAGCCGACCGCTGGTGTTAATGCGCGCGGAGCAAGGAAAATGGGATAAATGGTCGGGCGCGAATCGAATAATACATAAACGATCGGTGGTCCCGGAAGATATTGCCCGCGCTTTTGTTTACATGCAAACGCGACTGGGAAATCTGTCGTGACGGGACGGTGAAACGGGTCGCGGGCAAATGCTGCGCCCACGTTTTCGCGTCTGCTGTATCGCGGGGTCGCTGTGTTACGGTGCCGATCGTTGGGAATTGAAGGCAGATAATGCGAGACGGGGCTCCTAACGTGCCACAATGCAGGCTTGATATTTTCTTAAACGCTGACGGTTCCCACGAGCAGCTGTACGCTCGATACAACCAGACGCCGCAGTGTCGTGTCACGGGGGTTGAAAGGGTGCAGTTTAGATACAATTTCGAACAATCGCGGCGACCGTAGCTCCGGTCCAGTCCGCGTTCACGGGAAAATCCATTACATAAATACGCGGCGAAGAAACAGTCGTCCTCTATAGAATCCTCTGGCTCCTTTAGCTCGATCCCATTCTGGAGCAAAGGACTCGACGGGGCGGGCGGCTGTCTACCCGCAAATACACTGTCGCCCCCTTCCACGGGCATAACTCTATTAAACTTTGAAATATCCTCAAGGTATCGCCGCACAATGGTACCAAGGAGCTCGTCGTCCGCGTCAGCGGAACTGCCTACACGCCCCCCGGCGGTCCACCCCTTTCTCTCCACCTTTCAAAACAAACTGTCACATACTTTCCGTATGGGGAAAGCTTTAAAAACAGCGATGAACTATGTTGCCGCGAGGGCAGAATCGAGATGGCGGAGGGCGAGGGGAGAACGGGCTCCGTGCCCGCGCTGGGAGGGGGGTTGGAAAATAAAAGCGAAGGAAGAGGAGCAGGGAGGAGGAGAGTTCGGTCTCGGGGACGTGAACGAAAGTGTCCGCGACGGTGTGCGTGCGCGGGGACACACGCGGACAAGAAGAGAGCGCACTCGTGAAAGCACGAGGCACACTCGACAGCCCTCCGCGTCGGGGGTTGCCAGCGGTGCAGGGGTTGCGCGATTTTATCTCTGGCATTCTTCTAGCGAAAGGGTCCGAGATATACGGGGCTCGCGAAGGATGCACGCACATGCGACGAACCGACGTATGGCTCGAAGCTGTCTGTGAGTTTACCCACACAAAACCGGGCACGGCATCGTCCCACGGCCTTTTAAGGGAGCCAAGGAAATCTTGAGACGAGTCCACCCCTCCCTCTCCCCCATCAGTCTCACTCTGTTGGCGATTTAAGCCCTAATCCCGATGTACGGCCCCCTCGCGTTTTTCTCCTCCTTTCAGGCCACTTCTCTCTTACTCGTACCTTTTCAATTCTCCCGGGCGACATCCGTCTTCCTGCGTACAAATATCGGGCCGAGCGGATCAACCGATTAGAGATCTCATCTGATTAGTGCCGGGAGCGCGTCAACGGCTTAAGGGGATGTACACACGCCACCACCCCGATTTCCACGAGCCCTGACCCCGTTCGTACTGCTGGCAGATCCGCCAGCCAGGTACGCCAGAGTTTATTGTCGACGATCGGGAATAATCGAGCGGGCGAGTTTAGGGGATCAAGGGTCGGGGCCAGTTCCAATGGGGCGAGGAGGAGGGGGGGGGGGGCATTTCTCGGAGACGGAACTGCACAGATATTAATGCGATCCGGGGCAGTAGCGCACTGAGGATTTCATATGGGGGGAGCTAACTCAGCTTCAACTGAACGGGTAAAAATATTTTTAATGTATATTCAATAAAATTCATTAAGTACTTATAAAATTTATTTAAGGAATAGAATTCAGTTTTTTATTCTTTTCACAAAGCTCTTGCATTACTTCAGTGGTGGTTACATCCATCCCCTTTCTCCTGTTTCTTTGGAGGGTGCCATGGCTCCTTTGCGCCCCTCTGGATGCGCCACTGATCCAGGGTAAACTTCTACGATTCTTGAGATGCCCGTGTGGCTTCCCCTTTGGGGCAGCGGAGCTGACTCCCCCGAATTAACACTTTCACGTTCGACGGAGTAAGTTCATACGATCGACGAACGAGAAAATGTTCCATCTCCTGTAACCCGTCGCTGAAGGTTCGCCGCGGTCTCCGTGCGTCGGCGATGCTCGACGGGGAATAATAAATCAGAGCGTGGAATGCAAAGTTTCCGCGACTGGATTCACCGTGTCTCTTTGTCGTCCCGTCGGCCGCGGCACGCGGATGTAAGAGAAAACGAAGGGAACGACGGGCGAGACGACCGAGGCTCGTTGAAAATGTTTTTGCGAGACCGCTGAAAGCCGCAGTCGCGAGCCGGTAAATAGTATCTTTGTTCGCGCGTTCGTACGGTTTTCAGCCGGGGATTTGAATTTACTCGGCGCGCTCGGGGAAAAAAATCTGCCGCGTCCCATTCGCCCGTGCCCCGCGGAATCAGAAGTTGTCGGCAATTTTTCCGCCCTTCTTTCTTCCCGGTCCAATTGCGCCGCGACTGCAATTGCTGCCGCGCGAAACTCGCTGCACCGTGTAACGCGAAACGGTTTCTTTGGCGAACACGCTGCGAACGGAAAAACAACTCTGTTCGCTTTAAATCTTCGCCCGGGCGACGTTCTGCGCGCGCTCGCCACCCCGGTTTAACGATTTTCACGGTTGAAAGTCGGTGGTTGCCGGTGTTATCGAATTCAAGCAGCGGTAAGGAGGAGCGTGGCAAGTGGTCCTAGGATAGAACTCCGTTTGCATGGGATTTTAATAATTCCCAAAGTTTCGGTCCTGTGCGAGCACCGCCCGATTCGAATTAAAGGTCCCTGGTTCCTCGAGGCTCACAGATACCCGCGATTCGTGCGACAAGAGTTGCCTACGTAGGTAGGGGTGGTGTGAATTCGTTCTGTTAGAGAGCCACGTTCCCGGGCAAACAATTGCGGCGAGTGGACACGGGGACACGAGTAAATAATTTCAACGCCAGATCGAAAGACAAATCGCCCCGAGAAGCCACACGCGCGCGTATTCGTCCGGGCTTGTAAAGAGGTGGGTCGACTAGAAGGGCCTGAATAATGCATGAAGTGCGTTTCATTTTTCCATACCGTCGACCGACACAAACTTCTCGTCCCGGAGGACCCAAAACAAGCTGCAATCTCCGGCAGTCGATGCTTTGTAATCCCCCCCCACCCCCGCCCCTCCCTGATTTATGGCGTCAGATTTCGAGCGGAAAAAAATATGTGTGTATTGTACGTGTGCGCAGGGCGAAGAAACGGCATTGGAAGGAGAACGGAAAGTAACGAAACGCTCGATGCGCCGGTACCGATAAGCCACGAATCCTTTCCCGAGGAAGGTCCTGCTGCGAGATTATCGGCGGACGCCTCTACGGGGGATCTCGGGATGACCTTGCGATTAGTATCGAAACTTCTGAATGGAAGGGATTTCAGCCACCTACGGGGCCGAAAGTCTGGAGGATCGACGTGGATGCGAGGAGGCTGCGCGACTACGCCAGGCGTTTCCAGCCCCGGGACAGGTAAATCCTCTTTGGAGCAACATCGAAACGAATTATCGTGCCGCTCGTAATAATACGGTTACAGATAAATGCTTTTAAGTTAAGCGCATTTGAAATTACGTGACTCCTCGCCGCTGGAAAATATGCGGGCCGCACATGCACCCCTCCGCGGCTATTGCTCTTCTTTCTCATTACTTTTGCTTTTCCTGCGCCGCGGCTAATCGAATAAAGCGTAGGTATTTTACAAGAGCACTGTGCTCGATGGAATTTGTTAGCTTGCAATTCAACTAGGGACAATTAGGCTAAGGAATTTGTGGGGACAAAGGCACTGCTTTTAAAAGTGCTTCGAATGCTTCCTATCCACCACGACACGTTCGACAAGTGGGAGCGCGGCTTTATATAGTGATCTTGAAATCCACAAGTATCTGCGCGTTTATCTTGGGAAAATAATTACCTCGTGGACCTCGGTCTCGTTTTCGCGTGCTCTCGTCGATCAGAGACACGTACCTGAAGATGAAGTAGCTGAAAACGACGACGACACTAATTGACCGTTTAATAAAGGGGAGACGCTTCTTCTTAATCCCGGCCGCGATAGCACGCCACTTCGGAAAGAGTAAAGTAAGGCTGACGGTAATAAACGGATTAGAGAGTGCTCGTATAATTGCGGCGGATAAACGGCGGCAATTAAGCGAAACGCCGGCGGAGGCCATTAAGAACATATTATTAAAGAAGTGGTGAACGAAAGTGCATCCCGCTGACGCAATTAGGCGGCGTTCCCGCTCGTCCCGTGGCTAAATATTTGCAAAGAAATAATTACGCGTTGGCCCTGGTCGATTCCGGCCGGCGACTCATCGCCTTTCAAGGCTAAGGCCGCGGGAATCCCTCGGTTCCTCCACGATTTCGCGGATCAGCATGCCTCCGTCCTCGTCCACGGCTATCCCTCTCTCGGCCCTCCTTTTCTTCGTTTCTTCTCCCCCGCTCCGAGCCGCTCGTCGGAATGAAGAGGTTACGAGGCAAGCGGCGCGGAACGATACGTCATTCGTTATAGCTCTTTTTTTTCGACGGTCTATCTTTACTTTTTATCTTTGGCCACGTAATAAATTTGGCAACAAATTGCGAGAACACAGCTTGCCTTCAGTGGGGCTCTCGACGAGAAAGAAAGGAGGGTGGGGGACAGGAGATGAGCGGGCTGTGCCGCGCTTTAACCGCCTCGTAAGCCAGACTCGAAGCTCGCCCACGATTAATGTCCGAGCCCCGCGCAGATGACGGCATTAATGGGAGAGTAAGTGTTCTAAACTGACTCGATTTTTGCGATGGAACACGGGGGGGGGGGGGAGAGAGAGAGAGGCTGTAACGTGTGCGCAACTCTCGTCTCTCCTGATTTCTCCTACCGAGCACGTATACGGCTCCGAGGAGATCGAATATTGGCTTCGAGTTCGTTTCGCCTCGTTTTTGCCGTGTCGAGCATTACTTAGCTGGGGGATCAGGCACGTAACTGTAGCAGAATGTTGATGATTGTATTCCAAGCTTCGAAATCTTCCGGGGATAGTAGATACTTCTTCCTCGTCCATGAATTCTTAATTAACGCCACTTGCGGTGGTATTAATTTACATCCTAGAAATACCTCGAAAAATCCAAAGTTCATTAATTATGCTGGACCGATGAACCCACCACTGCCTCGTACAGACTCTCGCGAGCCACTTCACTAATGATCCTATTAAATCACCGACAGCGCAGCCAAATCACCTAAATATTCCTGTTAGCCGACTCCCCGATACCATTAAGCTGCGCGTAGCGACGCGTTAACGAGCAACTGGCGATCGGGTCCTTTGAAAAGGCGAGGAATCGAACGGCGATGGCAAAAAATCTCGCGACACAATTGGGAGCGTCATTTGGGGGAGCGACGGGGGTTGCGGCTAAAGATGGAGAGGGGGGCGACCGGGGAGGGCATAAAAGCATCGCGGAAGTTGATAAAGGGCGAGGCGATGAGGCTTAGGGAATTTGACGTCTAAGAGAATTAAATGTACCTTCTACCGAGCCGCGGGATCGATCATTACGATTAGTCGACATTAATCATCCGCGATATGAAAGGGAACAATGGCGGCCGAGAAGCTGAGGGGCGTAGTCGCGTTGCTAATTACGGGCAGAAAGGGATTCCGGAAAGAACAATGGCCCAGGAATGGCGTCGTGAAATTTCTCCGTGTACTATACAGGGGCTTTTAACGCCCGCGTTTCATTATGGTCAAACTTTATCGGGGGTGACGGAGTTTTATTTACCTGTTTTGTGACGCGATTATGGTAATACCCGGTACTGCTAATAGGGTCTGGTTGACCCAGTGAAGTAGAGTGCGCGGAATAATAGCGGGATAATCTACTCGAATTAAATTCAGAACTCTGCGGGGAGCAATTACAGCAAGGTGGCCCCTAGTAAACGACCTATCGACCATGCAGAGCGATAAAAGGTCAAATTGCACGGGCTTCGACATTTAATAAACTGAACCGATGACATACTGTTTGATTTGGGAAAAACCCAGACGTCGACAACAAGTGGTTCAATTGCAGCGGCGGCGACGGCGGGAAGTGTTCGCGAGGCCGGCGGAGTTTCATTTAATCGGAAACTGTTGTGACACAGAACGAGGCTGGGAAGATCAGAGCGAGGGGGGGGGGGGGGATAGGGGATGGAGGAAAAAAAGGAAGTTGGACGAGCACAAATTACCTACGATCGCGCTCCGTTGCGCCCAGCCGTGTAATTGCGTTTACGTAATTCGATTCTAAATCCTGGCAGATTCAGCTTGCCGGCGTAATTAATTCTCTACCTACTAAATAGAACTCGGGAGTCCCCGATCGGCTGGTTGCCGATCGTTATTACTGATCTTCCCCTGTTACGCATACCGTGTTATTTATTGCCAATTAGGATTCGATCGTTCCATTCCTTACCCGGCCGAGTGATCTGTCGTGTCGGGGGTTGTCTGATTGCTGCGTAACTCTGGCGATTCGTAATAGGAAGACTTAAATCTCGCCTGATGCATTCGGCTGGAAGCACTGACTGGAAATATTTTATATTTACCGGGAACCTGTTAATATTCGTATCGATGATTAAGAGGATCAAGGAGAAGCATTATGACTTTTTGAAGATAATATACGCTTTGCAGTGATTATCCGATATAATAATTTATGAAATTCAGCGCACAGATATCGAGCTTGTGGAAAATGTCCAAGTGGAGGTGCAAGATAGGCCCGTTAAATTCAATCCTGCACATATGAAATACCATTTTCCGTTTCAATAATGCAAGGTACTTATTCGCTTCTATTTGCCATTACCCGGGAATATTTATCACTCCAGCGCGCGTTGCTTTCCGCGTTCATTAATTCGTTATTCACGACGCGGCCCATTACGCTTCGTTTTTCCATCCAGAATTCAATTTGCCTCCCCCATTCTTCTTTCCCGCCCGAAGCGAGCCGTCGAACGCGATCGCGATCAGCCGCGACTCGATGCGACAAGAAAATCATGGCCACAGTCGGCCGGGGCTGTTTTATTTATTAACGACGCTGATTTATTAATTGCACGGGGACGGGGCTGGCAGCTTGGTAATGCAGACGATATCGAGTGAACGGATTGCAGCTGCGTCGTTGTCTTTGCAGCTGTAGCCTCTCGCAGCGGAAACGATAAATTCGTTACATATTTTCCTTAGAGCTTCCTACACGACGTTTAAAGACTCTTATCCAAGAATTGAAGAACGCACGGCCGCATGTACACCATCATACCAAAGGACATTCACACTAACCCCACTATTAACGCTATTCCGTCCGCGCAATTGTAATAAAGCGAACGCTGTCGCGAAGGTGAAAATGAGACGGTAAGTGGAGGGAAAACGGAGAGCGCGGAACGATAAACACACGGCGATAAAAGGTGGGCTGGTTTCTTATTGCGGAGGCCGCTTCGAGCCTCTTTTTATTACACGTACGCCATTGTTGATTATTAAATACGGTTAATAAATCGCGCGGCGGTAGAGGGAAGGGCCCGGCGGCTGTCGAGCCGACAACTTTCTTCTCCTCGCGTTTGCGCCGGGGGTAACCGGGCGTTAAGGGGAAGATCGATCGGCGATTACGATCCCCGTGGATCCGCGGCTGCGCCCAGACGTCGAACGGGGCGAAACGTGTTATGGCCGAGCGTTTCGCAGGCTTTACGAGCCTGACCACTTTGTCATCGAGGGCGGCATTGACGTTCCGCGAAACGAGCCGACAATAATTTATAAGGAGGCCGCGCGCGGCCGATCCGCGCCGCAATCATCTATGAGAAGAGAGCAGCAGGAACGTTTACCAATAGCATGTTTCACGGGGCGCTAATGACACCATGAATATGTATACACGCACCGGGGTGGATGAGAGCGAGAGTGGTCCACCGACTTTGCATACAGGGTGTCCCTTTAACGCGAGCCGACGCGACCAGCGGAAAATGGAGTCCCGTTCAAAGGAGATTTTCCACGGCACGATGGACGCGACTGGTTCCTTCTTCTTTCTTTTTTCACCGGAACGGTGAAAGTGCGCGGCCGTGGGGTGGGCGATTTTTAAATGCAAATTGCCTGATGGGGCAAAGGGGTCGGGAGAAAGTGACGTAGCTTGCGATATTTCTGTTTTTCATTGCAGCGAAGCTGAACGCTGTCCACGTTTCGAAGAACATTAATGGCAGTATCGAATATTACTGTGCAACAACGGTCGAGAGTTAATAATACTCGAGTCTCGATGCATATATTTATTCGGCGCTCTTCGTATTTTCATAGGAAATTGATAACGGCATATGTCAGGGAAACAAGGAATATAGGTGTCGTGAATTAAATAACGCGAGCACTTCGGGAAATAAATATTTGAAATGACGAACAACAATTTCAGTAACTATTTACCCGTGCATCTACATTAAAAGCGCCGTGGAAAGTCCTCTTTGCCGTTGCAGTTTTCAATCTAATATCACACGCTGCTATAACATTGTGCACAAACTGGACTAAACAAAAAAGTCTAACGTCACTTCAAAGACCACCGCCGGAAGAGTGGCCGCCGCTAAGCCGAGCTTCGCGAACTCCGAGGAATTAAAGCGGCGGGAAGCGAACGGAACACCAGGTAGAAGCAGACCGAGAGATTAAGGGTGGGCAGCTCTCGGAGGTTGGGTCCAGAGGACCTGAAGAGAATGACGAGGAAATGGGCGTGTCCTTTCTACGCTGTAAAACAAACAAGACCCGTTAATGATGCGAGCCGCTAGTTAGGAGAGGACCAACGCCGGCCCCGCTTTGCATAGGAATTCGTTTCACGTCAGTCACGTGCATTCTTAACTCACTGCCCCGAGGGGGTGGTTTCGAAGCCACGCCGACGTTCTATTCCTAGCGCAGGGGCCAGCTACGTTTGTCCATACCGCGGGGCCGATCGTCTTGTCAGAAATCGCGACGAACAAAGGGGGTGCGGGCGAGGCCGAGACGGCGGTAAGCCTCTATTTCGAAGCGCCTCAGCCCCTGAATACCCGCGCGGAATTATTTATCGTCCAGAGGCAGTTTCGCCATAATAGACGCGTAGAGAGACGTCGGAGTCGATTCAGAATCGACTGTGTATATCGACAGAACAATCAGGCTCGAGGACGGTTAGCTGCCGCCTAATTGCATCGTGTACGGAAGCGATGGCCGCGCATTGTTCCGCGGTATAACGCCGTTTACCGACTAATAATTACGATTGTTAACGTTCCCCGGGGTATTTCGGCCCGCGCCGGATAAATAATAAATCGCGGCGGGCGGGGGCGGCGGGTAAAGGCTAGCGCGGCGGTGAAATAATTTAAATGAAACCGGCCAGCGGTGTGCATCGGTCAGGTGACCGTTCGAAATTACGGCCGGTCCCGCGGCCCGCTATTTATTAGCATAGTTTCTTATCGATTACCATATTCCCGCCGTAAATTCCGATTAGAAAGCGTATCGTAAATCCTCGAAATCAGGTTATTAACCGCCGACGCCTCTGCCATAAATCGGCCGGCAATTTATGTAATATCGAGTGCGCGGAGGAGACAGGTAGGTACAGGGCGGGAGAGAGTAAGACGGCCCGTGGATCTGGGACCTTCTTAATATTCGCTGATAAGGCGGGACCGATAAGCTCGATCTTACGTATCGATGGTTCACGGCACGTTGCCTCTCGCGCATGACGAAGATTAATGCCGGAGATACAGCCGGTGAACCGAGAGCGTAAAGGGGGAATTGGCAGTCGGGAACTTGCAGCCACGTTGCCCGCTGAAATTTGCAAATTAATTGTCACGTCAGAAATAGACGACCGGGCTAATCCTACGTCGGCTTGGAACTCTGGCCCGTCTCTACGTCGCGTCGCGGTCATCGGCGTCAACCTCTGATATCCGCTGGATCGACTGCGAGTCTCGGTTCGATTGAGTAACGAGGCTGGATAGTGTCCGCCTGCGGTGGCTTCTCTAATTTCCATCACTCGAGTTAAACATCTTTGTTGTCAAGAATCCCACCCACCCTGAAATAATGAGCCGGTAAACGCGTGGATACTCCCGCGGCGCGCTGCATAACAGCTTTGGAATGATCCGAGCTCATAATGAAAAACCCGTAGTAATTGCCGATGCACGTAATTAATGTTCGCGGAGCATCAATTACTCGGGCGTAATTACGCGCGGATGGGCGCAGGTAGGCCGGAAGTGGCTGGGCCACGGCAAACAGTGTAGCGCGAGACGGAGAGAATGGCTCTGCGGCCAGAATCGGGACTCGTTAGTTACAGATTCGCGAAACTAGATTAGCCGGCTAATTGTCTTGGCAGAAATCTCCGGTCCCTTCGGCCTTCTCGTCTGCGGCGATCCACCCCGCAGGAACGGTGAATCCACGGTAACAAAGCCCCGTCCAGGCGATCGTAATAATCCAAACTGTGCGTTCCATTGGCCCCTGTCGTGTAAATTCGCCGCTCCATCCCGGGCCAGCTTCGTCGAGCTAATTGCGAGAATGGCGCTCGCCTGTGCGTCCATTAATGGTGATAGAGGCGCGTAGGGAGGAGATGATAAGGCGAGATCGTTGGGAAAATTCTTTAAAGCCCGGCTCCGGTGATACCCGCGGCGAGGCTGCCCCAGACCGTTACGACGCCGTTGCACGTCGTACGAGGAAGTATTATCGCGAACTTTCCGTGCGGATGTTAGGTAGGTACCTTTTACGCGGCTATTTTTAATGACAACTTCCGACGGGGACGAGCGACGTCACGTTTGGACGCGACTGTCGCTGGGCAGCTTTGATTCTGCACGTTAATGAGAAATATATCCCCAAATTTTCATAGCGGAAAATTAACATTGGACTTTTAGGTAAAAAGCTGGAAATAGAGGCGTACAAAAATGTGGGACGCGGTTTCAATGGAAAATCGAGCTATTAACCCTTCGTTGACACACCTCTTTTTTCAATCAACTTTGACATACCTGGGTGGCTCACAGCCAGAGCAATTTTTGAACGAGTGCCATTTTCATTCAAAGAATCCAACTATTATGAAAAAAAATCATGGATCAATTTCAAGGTCTCTAAAATATATTCGAATAATTTATTTATTGAAATTTCATCACAGTTTTTGTAAAATAATTCTAGATTACCACATGTCGAGAAGAAACGAAGAAAATCTTTAAAAAATTGTAACTTTTACAAATGTCAATATTAAAATCTAAAAATCTACAGAGTTGATGTTCGGATATAATATTTTGGGAGAAAAAGTAGTTTGTAAGTCGACTTTGAGAAAAAGGTATTTATTTTGCGTATAAAATGTTCAGAGAGTCAAAATCAGCTCATGGGTGGCTCACACCCAGAGAGTCAACGAAGGGTTAAATATACCTTTGGTATCCCCGTTACTGGTTCCCGCAGCTATTCAGGATCGACGTATTTCATTTCTGCAACCCTCATCGCGAATAATATGCAACTTGTGACTCTTGTGAGCGATCCCGTCCCTGGTAGCTTACTCAAGGGGATAATGACTGCACTGGGCAGACATTCGTTTTCAGAATGTCTACTTTATTCTACTTAAGGGTACCCTCCAGTCAAAACTCTTAAAATATTCGCGATTTTCATGAATTAAAAAAAAAAAAGAAACTGAACGACATACAGTAAAAATGCTTTTTGGACTTTATTACTTCATATTTGAAGAATAATCTAAAAAATTATTGTTTGAATTTTATCAATTTTTGCCTTGGTTGCCTTAATTAGTTTTTGCCTTCATTATGAACCGATTTATGAAGCAATTTTTTCATGGATAGATTTATGCGTAGAAAAACGATTTTTTGCAAGATTGTGTTTAAACATGTGTTAAATATCGCCGAATTGTTTGGTTGCAATGAAGACAGATAGGGCGATAACCATTCGCATATATTTTAAAAATGTTTTTATTTATTTTTATTTCAGACGATCCTGTCACAAGTTCTGACGGCGCCCGTCAAAAGCTGTAATTTCTACAATGGTACAATGAATGCTGTATATCTAATGCAAAAATTGATAAAATTCAAACAATCATTTTTTGGTTAGTTCTGCATAATATGTAATAATTATGTCCAAGAAGCTTTACTATTGTATGTTGTTCTGTTTCTTTTTGTTTAATCCATGAAAATGACGTATTTTTCAAGCATTTTGAGCGAAGGATAAAAAAGAGTCATTCAGCATTATTGACCTCGAACCCAGCTGATGATTTACGATTCATTGGAAGCAGGACGAGCCACCAAAGAACACCTCTTCAGGTATGAAGAAATAAAAACGAGGCAACCCAGGGTAGAGCCCATGCTACCACGTCTCCTCCAGATCTAGATCCATTTGTTAGCAGAAAGGCGAGCCCGCGAAAACTGCACCGACAGGGCTAATCGCCTCGTCAGGAATTCTCGGGGCTGTGCCTACCTTCCACCGAAATAAAACTACATACACAGACCAACTCCCCCCGAGCCAATAGGACGCGATTCCCCATGCAACAGGCCAACCTGGCCAACCGCCGTCCCTGGCGTACTCATAAGGGCCACGGTCTCCGTCGGTTCGTGGCGGTTTGTAAATTTATCGCTCGACCTGGTCCTCGGCGACGTCTAATCATTAGAAGAAGCCAGAGGTTATTTAACGAGGCGCGCTGTAGGTCGGAGGGAACGGTCCTCGCTCTCCCACCGTCTTCTTCTGCTCCATCCCTGCGGGACTATCCCAGCGTTCCCGGTTCCCCTGGCCCGCACCGACCCGTTTCGATCTCGCCGTATAGGAAATCCTTTTTTATCGTCGCGAGGAGCCGCTGTCAACGCTGACAAATTGCGCCGCGCCACTCTTGGAGAACGGATATTCATAAGGCGCCTCCGCGTTTCCCGGAATTTGCGAATTACCTTTTTTCTCTCCCTCGCAGGCAGTGGAACGGTGGAACGAAGGAACCGGCAGCCGACAGATCGTTTTCGTCCGACGACTGTCTGCCTGGGGAGCAGAGCATGCGCCATTCCACGAGCACCGCGTAGGATCGATGCCCCGATGTGCACGCGTGTCGTAACGAGGAGCCGTGTTCCGTGCCGAGTTTCGGATCATTGATTGTTCAAAGGATCATCGTTTAGTATGCAGGATCCAACGGCCGGCCGGCTAGGTGTACGTACATCTGCTTAAATCCGGCTTACGAATGTCAGCCCTCTATCCTCGTCGGGGTTAGATGTTTGTCGGCCGGACAATGAAAAACCGTGACATTATCCTGGCCTCCACCGCGTCTTTAATTATGCAGGACTACAGACGGGGGGCTTCTTTTCGGGTAGCGTGTATCGACGCTCGTGCGTAGTTTCGCATTGAATCGCGAAGCTTGTATTCGCGAAGCTGTGGAATTCTGTTAATTAAGACGGTAGTGGACTATTATATGCGTAAAATCGTTAGTTTCTTTGATGCTAAATTACTTTGATACCAAATAATCGTTATACTCGTGCTTCTCATAATCTATTGTGGGCTCGTTTGCGAGTAAGTACCAAAAAAAATCGTCGGAATATATAAAATTGTTGAAGTTATTAATCGTTGAAAATAGCCCTGTACGGCGTGCCGCTGCAGGTGTCGTACATCGATTCAGGTGAGGCAATCATCTGAAAGCAAAATGCTTTGGGGTCACTACTTTATACACGAAAATGTACAAGGTGGAACTTAGCCGATTAATTGGAACAAAAATTGGGGAAGTTGGACACGAATCAATTTCTCCCCAACATTTTTACGGATAAAATCGTTTTTAATCCGTTATAAAATGTTTTAGAAATATCCAATGTTGATGCGGGAATTCCACTATGTAGAAGGTGTTTTGCGCGCAACCTCGATGAGACCCGATTAATTGAAGGGGGTCAACGGGGGTTGTAAGGCCCCGCTACGGAAATGCCGACACCGGGAATTACGCGTGGTACCCATACGACGTGTTACCATGATACGGGTAAATAAAATGAAAGACTGCATATAATTATAATGGATTACCAGTGAACGGAATATATATATTTTAACAACCAGAACATTAACAACAATGACAACAAGAATGGTGAGTGTAGAAATATAACTGTCAGCCGACTCTGAGCAGCTCACGGATCGTCCTCATTTCCCGAGGAGACCGCGATTATACCGGATAAGAATGTTACTGACTCCCTTATGGAGTCTCGGAACGCAACCGTGCGTATCCGAGTCAATTTTGTGTCTCACTCCCCAACGGAGTCATTCCTGCTAGCAACCAGAAATCCTCCCTCCCAGGCTGATTACTTGGTGGGCCCCACGATCAATGCACTTCCTATTGGTCGTTGCATTGCCAAAGGAACTGCCCACCCAGCCCCATAGAAAGGGAAAACTCTGGGAACTGTACTTGAATTGATAATAAAATATGTGTAAACAGCCCGTCTCCGAAACGTCGTCCTAGACGCCCAACGTTAGAACAGGACGTCTGGCCAATATCACCGAACCCCGGGACCGCCGGAGTCGACTACATAAAGGGTCATTGAGGCTTAGCGCACTCGCCACCCTCCAACGGTCCCAAGTGTCAGGCGGGACGCGCGGCAGACCCAACGTCTGCCAGGCAGCCTCATAAATTAGAGGACTGCTTTCCTTCGGAACCTTTCCCGAGCTATTTACAATAAACTAAGATACGGCCTTCGGCCGATTACGGTGATGATGGAGGCTCTCCTATATCTACACAATTGTAGCGCGTAACATGCTCCCCCCGTTGAGAGGACACCGATCAACAGAAAAACCGTGAGCGCAAAATGTGTATGTCAGTGTGTGTGTACTTGTAGTTACAGAAAATAACATTGTCATGCTTCCTTCTTGGAAGCTGGTATCCATAAAATCTTTGACACCTGGTGGGGCAGCAGCACAAACCTTCCGATTGCCCAGCCCAGCATGTCCGCAACTGTATCAATGGAAACCACACGAACGATGCCATCTGAGCTTGGATGGACCATGAGAACCCTGCCTCAAGTCCACTGCATGGCGATGCCTTGTCGTCTCCAGGAAGGGCGTTCGTGTCCAACTTGCAGGAATGGATTCCACTGCTTACGACTCGTAAATTGTGGCAATCGCTTGTGACTAACGGTCATTGCTCTGACCAAGTACTGCTGCTCCCCCCGGGCCCTTATGCCCGAACGGTGGCTAAATACGCTACTTATAGCTGTCCTAAATCGATTTCACACACACGAGTATGTACAAAGTCTCGTTATTGCTAATGTCGGCTCGAATACTAATGAAACTGGGTAACTTGCCAGTATAAGAAATCCAAATGAAATGTTGAGAGCGACAGAAGCAAACTATGAACATGAAATGATTGAAACTATAGAGTCCAGAATGAAACATATAGAAGGGGTGTAATTCACCTGCAACTTCCTTACGTGATATCGTTTTACCGATGATCACATCGTTAGATCTTGTACCATGCAAAAACTGTAGCCTGAATACAATGTAAAATCAATTCTTAAAATGTTCAAGACTTGAAAGCAAAAGACTTAAGCCTTCACCCCTTGAGTTATAACCTGAAGCGAGCTTGTTCAGCGTTCAAACTGTACGCTGACTATGGCCTTGGTGGAATTCCTGGTTCCACGTAATTTCTTTATTACAAATGCTTGTGCTTTATACAAACCAATGGCACTTCGCACATTCGCCTCTATGTATTAGCATGGATGCACGTCCGTAATTCGGAGAGAGCGAATGGCAGCATAAACCCAGAACGATATAAACGCGAGAAGAAACTGACTAACCTAAGGGTTGATAACGCACTGAATGAATGTGCTCGTATGCTTGAAGAACACCTGTGTGTAGCTGCAGGTTCATATGTCACAAATGTTTGTTGAACAACTAACATGAACCCGCAACATGGATGAGTCCATGGAACTAGCCTGTCGTTCCTACACCTGACTAGTCTCGTGTACAGCACGAATCTTACGCGAATGTACTAAATCTATGAATAGATGTATGTATATATATATGCATATATGTTTGCAATGAGCTCTAATGCTCTTCCCCTTCCGAGGGTCGTAAGTCCCCGAAAACTAAATACGAAAATGAAATGGCTTCATCAACTCACGTGTTGATGCCAGATCATGCTTAATGCAATGTAGCAATGAATCGTTGCAGACACATTTTTCAGTACGCTCGTACAGAGCCATGATTCGTACACGCATGTATTGAGACACCGTGAGTTTCATACGTGACCCTTTCCGAGGGTCGTAAGTCCTCGAAGTCGAAACTACCAAACGAAATATATACATCAACCTGCGGGTTGTTACCAAATAATACTTAATGTGAAGCATCAATGGATTATCTAAGGCACCTTCTTTACTGTGCTTAGTCGAGCTTGAACAATTCATTTGTCCGCGACGCCATAGGCTGAAGAGGATTTCACGCAAAGCTATTATATTACTCTCCGTTTCGCGACAAACCATAGTCGTGGTAATCATCGGAGTAACCCAAAAATCCGTGTCGCGATGCGATACACTTGACGCGGTCGCGATTGGGACCGAGGCCCTTTCAGGTGCTTCACCTGGTGAAGCTACCTGCTGACCCTGAAGGGTCTCCTGATCCTTACCTGTGCAACGAGTAACGATCGTATTGTCATTACACAGGAAACATGAATCTAACCCGATTTCGTCCCTTGACTTTAAACGAACCGAGTCAAGCTCTGCATTTTCCGAATGCTTAATTTTCTTAATAGAGCTAGGGGACATTGCTATACGAACATCGAGTTCTGGAGCTTGCGTATAGTATGATTCTGCCGATGCGCGAATCTCACTTCCGAACGATTCGTCATTCAATTGACGATCAAATGCCATGAGAGGCATAAACATTGATGGACATGATTGTACACTGAATGGAGTTTTACTGTCCTCAATCTTACCGTTTGCAATCTGTGACGTATTGTTACCAGAGCCCGGACCAGCTATCTGGTTGCTCAATATGACCTGAGAGTTTAAATTACTTCCCGAAAATTGTGATTCGCATAACCGATTGCGTATTTGAACTGTGGCATCTTCTGTAATGTATGCCAGTGGTTGTACTGGAACTATTGCGATGCTATTATCGCAAAGTTCATGGCTGAAAGCATTCCCGTCATTGAATACGCAATCAACCCCGAAACTGTCTAACGATAAACTATAATTGACCGACGCACAATTAGAGATATTCGGATCACTGCTGCCATCGCAAAGTTCACGATTAAAAGTATCCCCGATATTGAATACATCATCAGTTCCGAACTTGTCCAACGAACAACCGTAATCGTATGACACGCGATCAGAGAAATCCGAATTACCTGAATCTCCAACTTCTAAATTTGTGCACGACTGTGTATCGTCGTCTGAGGCATCTCCAAGGAGGATGTCCTCTACCTGAACCGCACATTTTTGATATAGAGCCTTGAGGGCTATCCTCTCATTCATTAAAGTCCCTGAATCGTCAGCGAAGTCTAATTCTGACTGACTGTCTGAGAATGTGAGGTACTCGCTCATCATTCCTGGCCATGCATCCTCAACATGGTAGAACAGCTTTGAACTATCTGAACCATAGGTATCAAGTACCAATTTGAATGCCTCTAGTCTAAGTCTAAACGCTGAACGCTTGGATTTCAGAGAATGAATGCGTTCTGCCGTTACCGTTGCCATTGTGAATAGCAACTTATTACCCAATGAATTGACCGAAATTGAAATCTTAGACAGAGCTTACTGAGACCGACATTAGCAATTTAAACGGACTTACGCATGTGTTGTCGGCAATGTACACGCTCGCGGATCGTCGATCGCTGGAATGATGTCCCCGCTGATGACGATGAAATCCCCGATGAGGATGCTGCGCTCGTTCGGCAGCTCCGTCCGCTGGTGATCTTGGTTGATCGATGACAAGGCCCGTCCTTGCCTTGCCGACGGTCCACGCTGTTGCTGAAGCCGTATGAAGAAAGACTGCTACGTTTCCTTGGTAGCACGTTCCTCTGAGTCCCTGGATGTGCTCACAGGCTGCTGCACTCGTTCGGCAGCTACGTACTCCGCTCTTCGTGAGTTTGTACAGCTCACGTGTTGTAACTGGGGTGCTGCACTTGGTCGGCAGTTGACACCCACCTCCGTATATGTTGAGGCCCCGCGACACCTTGGCACTGCTGTCCTCAGTGATCGCTGGTCAAATAAACGACCGTCGCACTTGCCCGATGATGCGTCCAATGCTTCTGCGGTTGTTGAAGCGAGGACTTCAGTTGTTGAGGTCCGACATCATTTCTAACATCCGGGAATGGATGCTGTACGGGCTTGCTAGTCACCTGGCCTCTGGAGGGATTGCACCGCGGTGCAAACTAGAAATACGATCCGCTGTATTGCAGCAGATGAACCGGACACTGGTGTGCCGCTGGCAAAGCCAAAGAAAACCTGCGCTGTTGCGCCAGGTTGAACCAAATTGTGGCACCGATACTATGGTGCCATACCGATGCACGGGCACTGATGTGCCGCTGTCAAAGACGAAGAAAACCCGCGCTGTTGCGCCAGGTTAAACCAAATTGTGGCACCGATACTGTGGTGCCACACCGTGCACGAACACTCTAGTGCCACGCCGTTTCTGGGCATTATTGTGAACCAAATTTTCATCCGCTGAAATGCAGCGAATGGAGACACTGTTCTATATCCGGTCACCAACACTCACTAATTCCGTTGTAATAAGGCACATGTAGAAGTCCACAAGTCACTGGCAAGATCCGGCTCGAAGGACCAATGTTTTGCGCGCAACCTCGATGAGACCCGATTAATTGAAGGGGGTCAACGGGGGTTGTAAGGCCCCGCTACGGAAATGCCGACACCGGGAATTACGCGTGGTACCCATACGACGTGTTACCATGATACGGGTAAATAAAATGAAAGACTGCATATAATTATAATGGATTACCAGTGAACGGAATATATATATTTTAACAACCAGAACATTAACAACAATGACAACAAGAATGGTGAGTGTAGAAATATAACTGTCAGCCGACTCTGAGCAGCTCACGGATCGTCCTCATTTCCCGAGGAGACCGCGATTATACCGGATAAGAATGTTACTGACTCCCTTATGGAGTCTCGGAACGCAACCGTGCGTATCCGAGTCAATTTTGTGTCTGACTCCCCAACGGAGTCATTCCTGCTAGCAACCAGAAATCCTCCCTCCCAGGCTGATTACTTGGTGGGCCCCACGATCAATGCACTTCCTATTGGTCGTTGCATTGCCAAAGGAACTGCCCACCCAGCCCCATAGAAAGGGAAAACTCTGGGAACTGTACTTGAATTGATAATAAAATATGTGTAAACAGCCCGTCTCCGAAACGTCGTCCTAGACGCCCAACGTTAGAACAGGACGTCTGGCCAATATCACCGAACCCCGGGACCGCCGGAGTCGACTACATAAAGGGTCATTGAGGCTTAGCGCACTCGCCACCCTCCAACGGTCCCAAGTGTCAGGCGGGACGCGCGGCAGACCCAACGTCTGCCAGGCAGCCTCATAAATTAGAGGACTGCTTTCCTTCGGAACCTTTCCCGAGCTATTTACAATAAACTAAGATACGGCCTTCGGCCGATTACGGTGATGATGGAGGCTCTCCTATATCTACACAATTGTAGCGCGTAACAGAAGGACTTCTACACGTTCAGTAAAAATTTGAAGTGAAAATATTCACTGGTCCAAGAGTTATATGATGTACGTCGTGTTTGAAAATGGTGTTGCGAGAAAAACGAAAAAATGGTGTTTCAAAGTCAAGTCTTCTATGCCAATACCGCTCCGCGAGGCCGTTACTCGACGGTGCACTCAATTACGTTCGCTGCTATAACTTCTACAATTATTTGAATTTCTTCATGAAATTTTCTTTACAATGTTCATAAAGGATAATGCTTTCAGAATCAGTAAAAAAAATAATCGATTGTTTGAAGCTAAAATAGTCCACTGCCCCCTTAATGACCACCTGGGAGAAGGGTGCAACTTCACCCCCTGATGCAGTCCTAAGGAAGATGTCGCGTGATTGATGTGCTCGGGTGTAATTGGTACAGGTGCATTCAATGAAACTTCATCCAGTCAATAACCGCGCAGAGTATGACGCCACGTTGTTGCGTTATCAGTGATACGGGGACTCTGATATTTCCAGCTGCGCGTGTCCGCCGCACAGTGGTACATAATCACACTTTTTGTTCAAATCACCGTACAGGTCGTAATTTTTTAGTAATCGTGACGATTTCTTTTTTAAATTCTTCGCAATTAAATTCTCTATCGATCCCTCCGGCCGGAATTTTGAATTTCGTTGCTGTTTTTTTTTTATATTTAGCGAAATATACAGCACGTATAAATCACTGGCATTGATCAACATTTCATAAAACGACTGTACATAATTATGCAAGCAATGGCATCAGAAAAACCGATCGATGTAAATAAATTTAAAAAGTATTGCATGGATACGGCGAAAATTTATGTGAATAAATATATGTGGTACCCAATGCCTTCTTCGTGCCATATGGTTTTAATTCATGGGTCGGATGTAATAGAGACATTTTTAATCCCTATTGGGCAATTATCGGAAGAGGCACAAAAGGCGAGGAACAAAGATATTAAGAGGTGTAGAGAAAATAATACACGTAAATCGACACACGTAATAGCACCCCGAAAATCTATACGCACTAAGTTTTTCCAAAAAAGATAATTTTCTGAAATTTCGATTCGATATATTGAATTTGCCATCGTTAAAAAGCTCTACAATTTAGAAAAATTGAGTTTGAATTTGGAATCGGCGTCCAAAAAGTCCAACAGACACCGATTTTCTAAAAGTGCTGTATATTTCGCTAAATATAAAAAAAAAACAGCAACGAAATTCAAAATTCCGGCCGGAGGGATCGATAGAGAATTTAATTGGGAAGAATTTAAAAAAAAAATCGTCACGATTACTAAAAAGTTACGACCTGTACGGTGATTTGAACAAAAAGTGTGATTATGTACCACTGTGCGCCGGTGAAGAGCAATTGTTAATTAGCGGGTGAAAAGAGGGTCGATTTGACGGCGTAGCGGCTGTCTGTGCGCGGTCAAACAGCCAACGAAACCGAGATCGATAATAATATAGCGTTCGTGCCGACGTGGGGGGTGCGGAGTAGAATGGCGCGCCGTGACATCAAAGGGTGACGAAGAAGATTCAAATTCGCAATCAACGTGGTGAATGGGCACCAGGGCGTGCAGGGTGAATCGTCTGCGAACGTTGATGCGAGCTGACGGGAGCGCGGGCGTTCCATTCGTGCCAGGGATTCGCAGAAACGCCCGCGAGCCTTCGCCACGCATAGAAAGTAGCTGGGCTTAGGTGGCGTCGCCTCTTCTCCTCTCTAATTCGATGTCAGCGGAGCTTAATTCGCGCCTTAAGTTCTTCGTGACGCGAATTCCCCGTAAGCTGGGCCAGCGCGTGCTTCCTCCGCCTTTGTCGCCAAGTATCGTTAACTATTTTCCTTTCCGAGCATCGTCCTATATTCCGCCGCCCTACGCGGGTAACGTTTAGCAAAGTTCCTCGCAGATTAACTTGTTTACTCAGGCTGCAATTGCCCGTGACGGTACTTTAATGCGGCTCGCGGAAAGATTGTCTCTTCGGGGCGGGATTTCCGGAGCTGCGATCATTACACAGGGCTCGTTCGACGAAATTTCCGCGCGCATCGAAGGGCGCCGCAATTCCGTGGCTGCGCGATAACAATCGTGATTGATGCGCGAAGCGACGAACGGCGCGAAAGTTACGAAAGTACACTTAACAGTTCGCCGGTCGGAAACGCAAATTCGTGTTTCCGCGTAACGACCGCAATTTATTGTGGCCCCCGTCGAATAAAATCGGGATCACGCTGTTTGCCGGGGATTTTCTGCTTAACGGCCGCGCGGCTGCGGCGAACAGAAGCGCAAAGTAGCCGTAAAAATGCCTTCGGAAGAGGAGCCCCAGAAAAGGGGGAAAAAAAACGACCCACTAATCGTCGCTCGCGCCCTGTGAAGAGGTTTTGATTGCACGTTCCTGCCGGGAGGGGGATGGCGGGGCCCGACGAAAATGATCGGCCTCGATTGTTACACCCATGGTGCAACGCGTTACTGGGAATATTGCGAGTGCCGTGGGTCTCGTTCGACCCGCCAGAGGGAATTCTGTTAACGAACAGGGCGAAAGACAACCGGGGTGGCCCTGGGGATAAAAACGAAAACGTTGAGCATTTCAATATCTGCCGGTGAAAATACAGGGCGGCGGTGAAATGTGGTGTCGAACTTCAGAAGCCAGCTCCTCTCGTTCTAATGGCGAAAAAATGGCGCAAAAACGCGGCACCGTGAACGCCGCCCTTCGAAGGTCGTTCCTTTGAGGATACTCTTTCAAAGTTCTGCTTTAAAGGAAACCGTTCGGAGTGCAGTCTCCTCCAGCGGGGAAGCTTTTTTGGAATTTATCGTTGGTCGTGCAGCGGCTCCTCTACCTTGCAACGGATGCCAGCTAAATGTAGCTTTCAAGGTTTCCCCTCGCAGGAGATTAATAATTCCTTTTTTTCTCTCTTCGGCTTCGTCGTGATGGATGTTTTCCACCACGTTTTAATTTGCCTTCAAGATCTTCAAGCAAACTCACCCAGGGAGTAGTATTGTGAGCGGAGCCGAGGTTGCAGCGATCTTTCAACGCGTTCCGCTTTCTTTGACACTGAAATTGAGTTTTTGAACAATCTCGGCTTCTCCCTCGCTCGCGATATTTTTCTTCCGTCACCTATCTTTAGCTGACACAGTTCCTACGGAGACGCGGGAGCTTCGCGATCTCGGCTATAAATTTAGTTGCGCTGGAGTTTCGGTTTAAGTGAATTTAATTAACCCTTAAGGGGATTTAATTTCCCGAAGAGCGCGCCTTATTATTGAAATTCGAAACTCGAAAATAGAGGGATATCTAATATAGCCACCATGAAACCACGCTGTTACTTCACTAATAATCATATTTCTACTCTCGTTGCGCTCCTACCCATTTTCTCCCTCATTATCTGTTCCCAAAATTGCTCGATACTCCATCCAGCAACGTTCCTTCCGCAAATATTTCGCAGCACGATCTCCTCGATACCGTCTCCTCAACTGCCGCGGCCGCGGTCACCACCAAACTTGCCACAAATTTCATGCTCAACGAGACCGCAGCTTCCTCGGTTTCGCGATCCCAATCAGCGAGAAAGTGCAGCAAAAGCCGCGCCACCAATTACGCATCTGCTCGATACGTTCCTATCTCCGATTTAGCCCGCGTCATCGGCCACGTTTCCGCCGGAAGGGACGTTTTTCCTGCGAGGCATTCAGGGGAAAAGGATACTCGTTCCCCGCGCGGCCTGTGCACACACTCTGGCCGCGTCAGGGCACGTACAATCGAAGCCTCTTGGCGTGCGCACACAGAGCGAGGTCTCGCAGGTCGGATGGAACCAGGGGCCGGGATAAACGACGGACGCCGCAATCACCGCAGTGAATGGAGCCGCGAACCGTCGATTCAAACCCGGCCGAGATGACGTCATGGCGCTCGACGCCCCTGCGACCCACCTCCAACAGGTGCCGAACGATAATTACCCAAGTGCCAGGGCCAGTAGATGCGTCCCAGAGATATATGATGCAGATGTTTTGATAGTCGAGGCCGCTGTTCGTTCGCGCGTCCCGGGGGAAAAAGAGAGAGCGCGCGGATCGGTCGACGAGTGGACAGGCGGCCAGGAGGAGCAGGAGGATCAAGGGGGGCAAAGTGGCAGGAGAAAAAAAGGCGCGGGTCGTGCGTAGAGCCGACGTGGTGGACGGCGACGGTGGTTGGTAACGCGGCCGTGGTTAGGAAAGGTGAGATGATGGCGCAGGTAGAAGGGAAAAAGGAAGAAGAGGGAAACCGGGAGGGCAAAGGAGGAGGAGGAGCAACACGGGCACGGCCGACCTAATGAGCTCCGGCTCCGGGACGAAAATAATTATAGAAATTTCCTGCCGATGAACGGAGCGCCTTAAGAAAGATTGCCTCCCATTAATAAGCCACAGATGTATTTGCCTCCAGAATTATAATCAGCCCGGGCTAACGCGGCGCCCGTGTTTCCGTGAAATTCGTGTGCCGTCGCGCGCTCAGGCGATCCACGAGGCACGAAACGATTTAGTTTAGATTAATATGCCGTGCCGGTGGTACCGTACCGGGAGACCCGGACCAGACGGAGAGAGAAAGCCTCGAGGACTTCGCCTTTCGACCTTATTGATTTTCCTCTCTTCTTCTTCTCTGTCTCGCGTGCCTTCTCCGTCCTCCCTTTTCCTATCTTCTCCTCTACACCCTTGATACCGGCCTTCTTTCCTCTGCGTTCCATCTTCGGGAGAAGCCAGACCCACGTTCCGCCGGAATCAGCAGAAATTAGGCACCGCGCATAAATTAACCGCGGATTAGCTACGCCCAATTGATCAACGTGCGAGGCATCGTGCCGTCGAATGGATGCTGGAAATGAACGCTCTGCCCTTGAACCGCGCTCCTGGCCCACCGTGGAATGGAAAAATCTAAATAGCGAGTCCAGCTTTGACATCGTTCTGTTATACATTCAATTTTTAATGGAGAATCGTTCGGCTTCTTGATTTCGCTGTATTGAGCATGAATGAGCATTTTTAGTGGTAGAATTGCCGCTGTGATTGGAAAAATCTCTGGACGAACAGAACCTTCTGGTCGACCGACGACATTCAATTATCCCCATGGCTAAACGACACGTTGATTAACGATTAATGGGCAACGCGTTAATAACACGCGGCTTGGAACAATAACGACGCGGAAATGAAAAGGTTGCAATTACGTGATGCGCCAAATTTTCGGCTGTAATTAATCACAGTTCGACTTTATTTATCCGTCGTCGCGTCCCACCGCGTGATAAATTTATTCCGAACATTTGCTCGGAATTACCCGTTAAACACCTCGCTTTTCGATTAATCAGGACGGTTTTCATGGACGTTACGAATTGTTAGTAACGGTTTCGTTTGGTCTTCGCTAACTCGGGTCTTCTTCGCTTGTTCCTTCTCTAATCAACCACGTCATAGAATTTTCAGATCCTGGGAGATTCTAGGATCTTCAAGATTTTCATCTAAAATGCCCATTTAAAAAATAATTCACTTCACAGTTCATATTCCATCGATTCTTTCAACCAACAAATCGAGGCTCCATCCACCAATTACACAGCAACCTTTTCACAGTCCGGTTGGAGCAAGACTCGCGTGGAAGCAGCGACGGGGTACGGGCTTAAACGGCCGTATTGATTGTCGACGAGATCATTTTTCACTTGGAAGCGAGAAGGCGGACGCCCGAGGCAGGGAAAAGGCTCGCGAAACGTGTGCCGCGCGAGTCCTTCCCCCCCCTCCGGTTCCAGCGATTTGCATATGAAAGCCAGAGCCTGGTTTCCGCCGCTACCTAGCGAAGTTCGTTGTCACGCGGGCAAGAAACATTGATTGGCAGCGGCCCGGTCGTACCTTATTTCGCGTCCCGCTGCCGGAGAATGGCACGCACGGTGCCGGTGCACGGTCGCGGCTGCTTTTCGAGGGACGGATAAACGGCGAGCGATCGAGGCGCGTGCACGCACGCGGTGGAATTCTCGGGCTCGAAAAGGAGACACCCTGGACGCTTTGCATGGAGCGTCGCTGGTTTTTTGGCGTCCCGTCTTTACCTAGAAGCGCAGATTTGCATAGTCGACCGTGTTTTGCCCGCTTGCGTTTTTCGACGCCCGTCCAGGTGGCTGGCCGCTGCTTTTGGAGTTTGACGCGCGTTGATTTACGGAACTCCCGCCGCTATTCAATTTGAACGGGCCGACGTCGATGGGGGCACAGTGTTCTTCCACCGCGATATCGAGCTCGACGACAGGAAGGAAAGTCGCTGGCCCGGGGAACTGCCGTACCAATCAAACCGGACACGCTGTATGCGTGTTTCATCTGGCGCTGTATCATGGAAAGGGTTAATACAGTCGACGGAGCATTAATCAATCAGCAATTAAATTAATGGAAACACAGAGGTCTCGTGCCCCCGTTACGCTCCAATTGGCCCGATCCTACGAAAGCTCCAACAAGCCTGGGCAAATTAACAAAATAGCTTCCACCGCTTCTCCCGCAAGTGTTCGGCTCTCGACGAGCTCGCGTGCTCGTCCGGTTCTGACGAATAACCAGGCCTGTCAAGCAGGCTGCGCAGCCTCGCGGTTAATCAGGGAACGGTGACGCCGCGTTAATTAAGTCCGTAATTACGGTATTTGCCGGGGAATGCCTAAAGACAACGGCTCGAAATGAGCCACAGGCTTCGGGGGATGGAAAAATCGCCGGCATTGGCGATAGCCCGGGGTCGTGGGTCGTGGCGGATATGAAATTCCTCGCATTATCAAGGTCAAACGCCGCGGCGAACGTGACTTTTAGCGGGGCTGTTAGCCGCGTCACGCACGACCGACCGTGATAACCGACGACAATGGATGTTCTCGGAAGCATCAGTCCTGGGCACCGAGAGCTACGGAGCCCTGCTTCCTCCTGCGGACCACGCTCGGCAAAAAATGATTAAGAATATCCATCGGCATTCCACGGCGCAAAAGCGGAACGCGCGGCAGGCACAGCCCGATATCGTGAAATAAATCGAGCTTAAGTGATATCGACGGGAGAAATGGAGGAAGGGAGAGGGACTCTCAGCTTGGAGAAAGAATTCGAGTCTGTACAGGATTCGATCTCGGCTCCGCATTCAACGCGAACAAATTTCCACGATCTTTTTTATTCCCGTCCCGCTTCGCCCAGGCTCGCAATTTGTTTTAGTTAATTTCATCCGGACGCTCGACCATTATTTACACTGGTTAATCGACAATTTCACGCGTAATTACGTTTTAATTTTAAATCATCCCGTTCGGCGCTGCCTACCACAGCTTTCGTTCTATCTCCCGACGTGTGTGCATCGCTGGGATGAACGAAATCGCGCTTTCGATAGCCAGTCTATGGGCTCCAGGGATGAATTTGGAAAAGAAACGAAGTCTCTATGATCGTGAAACGCTTATTTGCCATCCTGAGTTCTACACTGCCAGTGGGAACTGTTTTAATTGATTCACGGATTAATCATTGATAGCGACTCTACCAAAATTACCCTGTAAAAACCGTGCGCGGTGGAGTAATAGAAAATGTGGAATGAGATTTTTCCACAGGAAGCTTCGTATTCGGGGAAGTGGGCCTTTGAAGTTTGAAATTCAGACTCGTTTCGTTCCAAAGTAAAGTTTGCCGCAAAGAAACATCGCCCCGCGTTTTCAATCCATCCATTATAAAGCGCCCCGTATGAACTGGAAGCAATCAGCGCGAAATGAAATCAAATACGCCTGCAGTACAATGGCAAAGAGATCGGGTACCCCAGCCAGGCTAATCGTCGCGCGATTACCGCTGGAACTATCACACGAAACCGATGTTCCCCGCGAAATAACTACGAGATAACAAGGTTTCTCTGGTTTTCAGGTATCCAGCAGGCGGCATGGAGCCGGAACACGAAGAGGAGCGGCGGTTCCCTCGCGGCGGCTGGTACCCCGACGTTCGACATCGGCGCAGGAAGAAACGGCGAAAAAGGTAGGAGAACGATCGTATCAGCGGAACGAGTAACCGCCTGGCAGTAGAGAAAAGGGAGGAGGGGAAAAAAAAAAGAAACTTCGCTACACAGGTCGGCTGAGATATTACCGTCCATAGAATCCATTATGCCGGGCAGCGATCGCGACTCGGTCTCAATGCTTTTTCCCCCGACAGCCTCGTTCAACTTTATCGGCCTATCGGTGGATAGAAATAGAGCGACGGGGGCCTCGAGTAGCTTTTTGCCTCGGCTCGTCCTCCCGAGTTCGCGGTAAACAGCGAAAACCGAGGAACAGGATCCTCTAACCGAGCGATAAAAACCTCTCGCCGTGGCCACTCGCGATTTATTCCCGTACAAACGAGGAATAATGGTGTTTCGTCGTATCGTTTACTTAAATTACATTGGTAATTTATACAGGGCGTTTCGAAAGACAGAGCGGAGAAAGGAGGGGGAGGGAGGGGGGCAGTGGAAGATCGCTCGGCTATAGCTTCATGTAAATCAGATCAGCGGGTGGTGGACGAGGCCTGGAGATACCCGGGACTCCTTTCGAGCGCATTTGGACAGGCCTGATTGGGAATCCTTGGGGTTTTTAATTTTCGAAACGTTGGGTCGGACGTGAGTCTTCCATCTTCTCCGAGGCACTGAATCTACGCAACCTCGTTAATGATCGTAGCCGTGAACACTGCTGGCTGTTGGCGCAGCAGATTTATGGACAGTGGACCAGAAGAATATTTTCGTTGAATTACGTTGTCCCTAGGGTTCTGAGCTTCTAACACTCCGCAGGGATCAAATAGCATAACGAGCAGAGGTGCAGAGCCTCGTCGATACTCCAGTGGAGAAACGTGAATACCTACATAGTTAGAGGGCGAAAGTGGACGACGTTATCGCGACACCGCGAAAGTATCGTTTTCCGCGCCAGCCGGAAGCGGTAACGCGCGATAAAATATGCATTGCGTGCGGTCTCGAGCGGCGAGCTGAGCTCGCGCACTTGACCCGCAGGGGTAAAGTAGATATTGCGTAGGTGAGGTGAATTAAAGCCGTAAATCGAGCCCCTTGGACGTTGCTTCCCCTCCACAGCCAGCCCGAACGTGTGCCGCTGCTTACCTTAACGAAATCGAACCCCGAGCAGAGAAACTTTCTTCGATTCGCCTGTCCGTTACTCGGAGAACGATTCTTGGCGAGCACCATGGGGGTGGGTTTCTCCCTGGCCCAGCTTATCGGGCTCGTTTGCGATTGACAAGAGCGGAGGATCGTTTGGACTCGAATGCGGGCACGGGATCCTACCTTTCGCTGGACGTTTATCGGTGGACCGGTCTTTGTTGCGAAACAAGGAGCTTCCGAGTCAGCTGACGCGATTACTGGCCGCGATTGCAGCGGGTTCATAGTTGTTTCAGCGAATAATAGACTGGGAGAGTTTAAATGAGCATTGCTATTCATATGGAGTGATAACGGAGACAGTTGTTTAAAAATATCTACTAGCACTCGAATCCCCCGATTACAATACAAAAGCTCCGGTTGAACTCGTGGAAAATACCTCCGCAAATGCAATCCCACAGGCGCACGTTCGGAACGATCCTCTAACAGCTTCATTCCCGCGTAAATGGTTCAGATTCCCCGGATCCGTGTGCGGCGCGAATTTCGAGAAAGAAAAACACCCGCTGATAAATACGGTCGATCGATCGGCCCGGCCCGGGCCCCGCTGCACCGAAGGCATAGGCCAGAAATTACTAGATACAGCCGCGCCGCTAATGTTTATCGTAATATCCCCATTCCCGCGGTGGGTGCTTATTTTTTCATCCCTCCCCGAGCCCTCGACGGAACGATCCTCGGGCCGGCGTCGTTACGAAACCCCCTTCCCACCCCGGAACCCTCGCAAATATGAATTATTAAATTTGGACAAAGGTTCACGCCTCGGCGATGTACGCGAAGAGCGGCGCGGCCTGCAATAAGACAACCGAATGTGCCGGGCTCCCTGTAATCAAGTGCAATCACGGCGACTGCTTATTTACACCTTGGGACTCGTGAAAGCTCGTGCAACGAGCCACCACAATGAGCCTCGTCTGCAAAAATCGTAAACACCGTGTTCCTGCGCGTGGTCCGTGAGTTCCTTCCACGATTCAACCACCACCGCCGGAGGAATTACTTTTTACCGACTGGCATGCGGAGTGAATCTCGCCTGCAACGACCCCGCGGACCTTTAGTTAGCCTCCTGCACCCTAGATCTGAATATTGTGGAACTCAATGCTCTCCGTTGCGCTCCGGATACTAGAGGTTCCACTAGAAAATCGTAATTCGATCGCCGGTTGCTGCGCGGTGCTCCTGCGCCGGGGTCGTCAATTTCCTGCCCGTTCGTTTAATTTCAACGTGCGGTCGCATTTATGATTCGACACAACGCGCCGCTTCGCAACCTCGAGGAGCGCCTCGACCGGTTCTCGAGACAAAGAAACGCCTCGTGTCGTGGAGGGCACGGAGCCCAGGGTGTATCTTGTCGTTAGCCGAACAATGGTCGGAAAGCGTGGCGATTCAATGGATCGCCCTCTTACGTGTTAATCGAGATTTACATCGTAACCGCGTAATAACACGGTTGGGATCTTGAATGGAGAGTATCCTCGATACGTCTCGGGTTTCAATGATACCGAGGCGCGGTTCTCGAGCGAGCGACGCGGGGAACGCGCCTCCCGCGGCCTGTCTCGTGGGAAGACGGTGCCGTATTCGATAAATCGAACGTTTATTACGGGACAGGAAGTTGGGGATCCCGCCGTAAGCAGCCGTAATTTCCAAATTTCGCGGGGGCGAGGTTTATTCCATCCGAGGCGCCAACTTCCCCGCGATGATAAATCGATGGTTTATGCTGCAGCGGCAAGTTTCTGAATTTGATAGATTCACGGTTTATTTTAGAGACTGAAGGCTTTGGAAATAACGCCGCGAAGTTTCGTTCTCCCCCCGCCCCCCACCCCCTTAGCTACTCTGAGAAATTTCGAGATTCGACGAGGAACAATGCTGTGAGAATTGATTTGGACGCGTGTCAGGAGAAACCCAGCTCCATTCTTGGCCCGCGCTGATCACGGTGCCGATCGAGGGTCAGAGACACGGAACATTTGTATCCGCGTATTACAAACTTTTAAATTACCAGACCGGCTGACGTACGATCCCCCGAACTTGTCCGTGTAATCTGTTCGGCCTGTCGAAGATCGGTTAGTTGTTAGATGAGAAAAGGGGGTGGAAAAAGTTGGGGAAAAAGTTGGCTCCGTCCAAAGGAGAAGCAGTCAGCCCTAGTAGTCGGCCAATCTGTCTGCCCAGACCCGGGAACATTTTTTCTTTCCACCTCCCTTGGCCGATACTCTTCTCTCGGCCAAACTTTCCTGTATCCACTCGATGCCACTCTTTGGCTTCCTACCTCCTCCTCGGTTTACACTTCGATCTTCGCTTGAATTCAATTACGCGAGATCGCTGCGGCTGGTTCTGATACGGTTCCATTTCTTCCCTGTGCGAGCACTGATGACCATGATGTATTTACTTGTTTACGAAAGTTTCGTGTGGGACTCCTTCACTGGCAAGCACAGAAGACAAGGTTCCGGTAATTCGAAATTGTAAACGGTTTAAGTAGATACAGTGATAACTTAGACGGGGGTTCTCTTCTAACAGCCCCAAAAGTAACTGATATTTAAGAATTTTTTTTGAAAATACTGTTAGTCATATTGGATTCAACTCTTTTGGAATATAAGGAGGCAGCCTTAAACTTGCAGAAAATATTTTTTTTATGTCGATCTTTCTTATTAGTTATTAATTATTGGCCCATCTTTTCCACCTCTTCGACGATGTAACTCCTGTTAGCGGGATGTGTAGGTACCTATCATAGTCATCTGATTGCAAAAAAAAATAGAAGTTTCTTAACCCTCGGTTGTCACACCTACTTTTTCAAATGTCGTTGTCACACTGGGTCAATTTGACCCTGTCAATTTTCAATCAGTTGTTATTTAAAAACTATTTGTTAAATTAAGTCTAAAAAATTCTGAGATAATGTTTGAACATTGTCGAATATATGCCCATCGTTGAAAGTTGACATTTAAAGTGTCATCATGCATAAAAAAAATTGAAGCAATAAGAGTTTCGACAAAAAGGTTGTTTGCTTAAAAAAACGCAGGGTCAATTTGACCCAGTGTGACAACCGAGGGTTAAAGTTAGATAATTTACGCTGGGATTGGTCCACTTTAAAGAAAAGAAATGAAAAATTGAAAGAGTTATAGCGTTTGAAAGAAAAAGTAAGTTTTTTCCTTGGACAAATTTTTCATATTATTCTTTATATGCACGAAAAAGAGTATTATAAATAAAAATTAAAATTAAAAATTTAGGTCCAGTCCCAGCGTAAACAACAATTACAAGTTTAAAGATGCCTCCTTATGTCCCAAAAGAGTTTAATGCAATATTAACGATAGTTTTTTAAAATGAAACATTTGTGACACGGGAATCCCCCTTACGTACAATTTAACTGAAAGAACTAGACTTTGTGTTGATTTTCCGCTGGTTCCACTGACCTGTTTCTAAGTTCTCATCTCGTAAGACCAAGATATACTACCAATGTGCATTTACAGATTAAATTCGTCTCGCGCATCGTCGTAACCGCGGCTACTCGACACGCGACCCCGCTAGGCAACGATCGCTTCCTAAATTTCGTATCTCCGAGTAAACGAGTACCACTCCCGGGTCCAGCAGATCTGTATTCCTCGCCCGAATTTCCTCGCGGAATCCAGGACGCCTCGCGGTGCGCGCGATAACCGTTCGCGTCGGGTTCTCCAAGTTCGCCAGTCGAGGGAGGCTCGCTTTCCTCCCGCTATAATAATTATTCCGGCGACGGAATTCGCGGGATCGAGCTCGTAACTCAGACAGTTTGAACGGAGCAGTCGACTCTCGAAGCAGAAGTCGTGTCGCGGCACCGGCGGAAAGTTGCAGATCTTCGGGGCTTCCAAGTTCCGTCAAGTGACGTTCGTGCCCGTGCAAACTGGCAGGATGGAGAGACCTGCTGCTCCCCTACCTGGTGGCGTGTTTGCCCAAGACGTTTACAACGTGCCGTACTGTTGATCCGTTCCTCGACAAATACCGTCGCGATAACAGCACAGACGCGATATACTGCTAATAGCGGATTCCGTACTTCCGACCCAGATGAGCTCCAGAGATTAATTTTAATGCCGCCGCCAGAATGGGTGCGTGCATCCTGCAGGGTTAACGATCCACGCGTTTCCTCTACGGAAAGGTTCAATGAAACACGAAAGTCGGCAATTTTATAGGAAACTAATAATTAGAAAATTCTTCGATGCATCCATTTAAGTTTTAAGTGTTCCAATAATAGTATGTCTGCTCTGCTTTGTCCCAATACTGTAATACCATTCGATGGAATAATAAATAACGCGATTTCATTTTCGAGAGTACTCCATGTGGAAGGTCCCTCCGCGACATTCAATCTCTTAAGCGCTCAAGTGCATCGAATTATCCGCAGACGACAGTATACGTCCCACAGAATAATATCCTGTCACCGTAAATCGTGCGCCGAAAATTCAATGAGAATGTGGTGCGCGAAATCATGGGGCCACGTGAAAATTGCCCGCACGAGCGATCGTAAAAGAGCGAGCTCCCAAGTGGCGGAGCGTAACAAGGTGCTTGAAAGAACGCATCCCTCTCCCGCGAACAGTGTCGTTCGTCGCCAGCTCGGGAAGATGATCTTCACGGGGCATGTGTCTGCGAGCGATCGCGCCGGCGCCGCGTGAATTCGTCTTTCGGGCTCGTCCCCGTTCTACTTGAAAATCGCGGCGACGCGGCACATATTTTGGTTTCGTCACCGGTCCAGAGACGCCCGACGCCGAGTCCCCTCGGATTTAATTGCACCTGAGCGGTGGAATTGCAAGCGCTGCACATCCTACTCTCGGAGCGTGCCGTGGCTCACGAACTGCTGACTTCCCGAACCGCCTTCAAGCGCCGACCTTTTGCTTCTCAATAATTAATCCCGGCTCGTTGGCCCGCTCCCGATTATCTTCCTCTGCCAACTGGGATAGAATCGATCCCCCGGTTACGTAACCAAATGTAGAGCTGGACGAGTAGGTTCGAAACGGAGCCCCAGTTCCACTTTAGGCACATTCACTTAGCCTTCTCTTCCACATCTTACAGAACATTGCGAGCTTACTCGGGGCTTGTAATAATTAGAGAAATATTTTGAGCGACTGACGGGTCACACCCTCCAGAGCCAAAGTATTTGCCTGGAATTAGTCATCTTCACCAAGGCGTGGAACAAGGGCGTGGATCAGTTGCGCGGGGTGGTTACGCGAAGACGTCGTTGCCCCAGCAAGGCGCGTGTCACGTGTTATGCACGTTTTCTGAAAGTAACCCGAGCTGGGCGCAGCTCGTAATGATCGCCGCGGAGGAATTTACGAGCGGACAGGATAATAACTTCGCCCCGGTTACCGATGAACGACAAAGGGCTGGTCGCGCGGAGGGTATCGATAATCGACCTGATCTTGCCGGCAGCGGCTACCATCGCGAGAAAAAATAAACGCACGAGAGCAAAGTCGCTGCAGCAATTTTCGCGTCACACATTTCTGTCGAGCGTTGTCGAAGAAATTAACGACGGGGCGCGGCGTTCCTTTCTTTTTTATCCCCATGTCCGCGGGGTCGTCGCACCCGCAGGTAACGCGGGGCGATCTTGTCAGCCCCGCGAAGAATAATGCTCGTCTACTGGCGTCAAAAGCCGTTTCCCTTTCTCGCCTCGGTGAAAAGCGCGCCGGGGACCGAACAAAAGCCGCGCATGGCCAAGCTGCGCCCATCCGTCGACTCGCGCGTTTCGGAAAATACGCTCTCCCCGGTGAACTATGACCCTGTATGACTTCTGTCCCCTGGATGACGAGTTTCTAACGCCTCTCGACAGCGCATGGATTTTCGTTCCGAGCCTGCTGCGCGCTGATTCCAGGCGTTCAGATGTTTCGTCCTGCCGGGCCTGGCAAGGGGAGTTAGTACATGGAATCATTCATAAGTCAGGGAAATTCCATCGGAACGTGGCACCGTTTCTATTTCGCAGTCACTTCGAGTTCCCTTCATTCCTTCAGGAACTAGTTTAAAAGAATGAACGAACAGGTGTAGCTTTCTCTGCCCTCGCACCACTTACCTCGTTCTCCACAATCGGTTTGTTCGGGGGCAAGCTCAAAGCAATTGGAGCAGAGGCAGGATGTCGACGGTGTTTTCGAAACGTGCGAACCGATTGCGACCACCCTCGGGAATCGTTAATCGCGCGGCAACATCCGTCGAATCCACTTGACTCTTGTCCTAGTCCTCTAACCGATATTTCTCTCCCCCTCAGTGGAGTCTCCAGCGACTCGTACTGCATTGTACGCGCGCTGTGTATAAAGTATCCCGGACGTACGCGTACGTCGCGGAAATCGATAACGAAACGCGCCCGCCATGGTATTTTATGCGGACGATGATAACGCTGGCGCGGGAAAATATTTCAGCCAGACGATTGCGCGCGCGCCGCAACGATGTCTATCTTGAATATTAATTCGATGCGTGCTCGATTTATTTCCAAGATCGTTATCCGCCGCGGCCGAAATTCTGCGTACGATACGCTGCGGGGGAAATCGAGGGCAGCCGCGTGTCCAAATGATCGCTGCCACCTCGCTTCCTGCTCGAGCACTCTGTTTTCGAATCGCACGGCGATCCTTTATTCCCGTGATGCGCGCGTAGTGTTCGCGTTCCGGTGATTTGTCGCGAGGGACGGACGTTACGAGACTTTTCCCTGGAAAATGTTTATCGCGGACGAGTATTCGTTGTTCATTAAGTTTCTGAAAGGGAAAGAGCCTTTCCTCGGTGGTTGATGTAATCCACGGGCAAAGTAACCCTTCCACGACGATGTATCTTTTTACAATAGAAATCTACTCGAGGCATAAATATGCAGGTCGCATTGGGTCGAGCGTTTCCCCCAGACCTTTCGCGCGGTTCAGCAACACCGCGTTTACGCAAATTTCTTTCATTGTCCGGGCCGAAATAATTCTGACAAAAAAGGAGAGAGGGAGGAAAAAAGAGCAGCCGGGTGTCCCAGATTTTCATTAAAACGCCGCACGCGGGTCGTTTCGAACGCTTCAATTGTTACCGTCGCGCGTATTGTGTTTCCGCGGCGCGACCCGGCCCCGGATCCGTAATTATCGCGCCGTTGAAACATTTTAAAGAGGAAATTGTTAAATTACAGAGGCCCGCCGCGAGTGTACGTTTAACCCACTTTCCCGGGGGCCGCGGCACCGCTTTCTCGCTCTCACGGCCGGCCGCCCCGTCGATGTTTTGCCGGCAAGGGGAAATATTACACGAAGACAGGCGGCCTCGATGGAAATGGCAGCCGTGCACCGCTGGCGTAATCCAAAAACGGGATCGCCGGGAAGGGCCGCGGGAATCGTCGCCGTTCGCGTAATATCCCGGTAAATTATAGCCCTTAGTCGGCGCTGGGGCCGCGTTGTTCCGGCGATGTCGCGCGAGTATGCATACAATCTTAAATGCTTTAAGATGGAAATTAAGCGAAGATTGCGCGCATTGTGCAAAGCCACCCGAGAGCTCTTGAATACATAATAGAACAGTGTGTCAACACCTGTTTCTGATTACTTCGCGAAGCGCCGACGGTTGGCCCACCGTCTCTCGCATCCTTCCCTCCCAAAGGATCGAGCTTTCATTTCCTTCCTCTCCCCCTTTTTTTCTGCTTAACCCTGGGAAAAGACTCGTTAAGTTCTCCCCCCCCCCCCTTTCGGTGCCTCGCGCCTGCTCATTCTCGGCGAGGAGGAGCAAAGGAGGGCAAGGTATAAAAGGTGTATTATCGTTTCACGCGAATATTTTAAGGCCGCATGGAAAATGGGTGGGGCGTGGAGTAGGGCTGGTTAATTAAGAACGACGCCAAGAATTTAATTCGTTAAAGTTCGTCGAACATCTCCTCCTCTTATCGACAGCTAATTAGCCGTTATTCGACGGTAGTCGCAGCAACGCGTCAATTATCCGTGTTTTTCGGGGAACATCTGGTACAAGGCGAGATGGGGAAAGGAGGACAGGTTTGGCGGGCGGACGGCGGGCATCGGAACCCCGTCGATCAGGCGAAATTATTTAATTAAGCGAATTCGACGGGGAGCCAATTAAATTCTTCGCTCACCTCCGAGCGTCCGGCCGCGGGGAGAGGCCATCGCGCGGGGCTTCCGTTCTCCGCGCGGGTCGCCTGGTCCTAAACGGAAATTTTCGACGATTTGTCAGCGGCCGACGGTAACCGAGGACGTCGGTTATTATTTAACGCGACGGCCGTAGCTCGGGTATTCTAGGAATAGAGGCAAGGGTATTCTTCTTCGCGGCGAGTCCCACTAATTCATTCAAATTGCTTTCCCACGTACACCCTATTTTTCCTCGCGAAAACAATTCGCCGCGACAGCCAGCCACGATCAAGCGGATGCGAGGGGAACGGAGGTGTCCCGGTTCGTCGAGCCACCCATTGTACCGATCCCGTGGATCCCGCGGACAGCTTTCCACCTGACAGCGAAGATGCCACGGCGATAAGAGAGAAAGGGAGGGGTTAATCGTGAAAAACAGGCTCGACAGTTCTTGGCCCTGTGAACGGAGCTCGGGGAACGTAGGAACGCAACGTAGGCGTAATAATATGCGTCCGTTTGAGAGGTGAACAACGGTTGGACGGATGAAAGGAAGCCGAAAGGAGGCGCGGACCATGGGGCGAGAACGAATCTCTCGCGATCATGCGAAGGGAATAATTGCGCCGCAAGCATTCGTGTGCACGAAGGACAGGGCGACGGTGATCGTCGCCTCCTACTTAATTAATTAATGCCTCCCTGGTGGGGTGATTAGACGAACGGAACCGTGGGAAGGGAGTCTTGGAAAGTCGACGAGACTGGCGTCTTTTCTCGTGGGTTCTGGGTTTGGGGTGACAGTGGACATTCATGACAGTGCGAAGCTAGATATTCCAGCAGCAGGATATTTCTATCGTAAATCAGTAGGATAAGCTCCCAGCTAATTTTCAGAGATAAGGCAACCTAACATCGCAGTATCGAGACGAATTAAAAATTTATTAGACCCTAGTGCTTCAGATATACGTATACATGCATCGCTAATGCGTGGATTAAACAGCAACGGCCTGAAATGAGAAGCTCGATGTACTCCAGAACGGGGCATTAACACTCCTCGGGTAATAACTGTTACGGCTTGTAATCCGCGATCTGTTTGCGATAACGTTGGCCAGCTAGAGGTGCAAATGCATAAAGTTTACAATATCAAGCGATCCGCGGCGAAGCAACCGCTGGATTATGGGCCCTCCAGCGCGGAACTCCCCGAGCAGTGTTAAACATGCAGCGATGGTTTAACATCGGCTTAACAACAACAGAACGACTAACCGCGAAACGCTGGCCACTGTACTTTTAGCAAAATTGAAAGCTTCCGCGCAATCAAGTTCCGAAATATCTCCAGCCCGATGCAGCTACAGAATCCCGAATAACCTCGGTGCGGAGTTTAACTTCAATTCTCCCCGGTTCAGGGTAATCCACAGTTCAGCGAGTCTTTTATACCATATTAACAATTTAGATGCAAAGAAACAAAGATGGTACGCTCCGCAAGTGGAACAACCAGTATGTTACGCGGCGTCGAGAAAATTTCATTCTCCTCTGCCGTTTTTTCCAAGAATTCATCGCGAGCTCGATCGACGATGCAGGCCCCCTTTTTCTTCGCCGCAGACCAGCAAGACAGGAATCTCGATCGGTGCTGGGCGAAATTACTGGCGGCTAAACAGCCCCGCCGTACGAAAGTGTTAACTGGACCGGCTATCCTTCACCGGCCGCATCATTTTTACACTCGGGGGCCCCGCCATGTGTCGAGGAACCGATCTTGAGCTGCTCGTCCTCCGCTCGCCCCTCCGCCCCTCGAGCCACCACCGACGGCTTCCTAGCGCGGCAAATTATTAACAATCAGGCAGGTGTTTGCGCGGTTCGCAAGATTTGCTAACGAGCCGGCATTTTCGAGGTGCCGACTCGAGGCATATAATTATATGCTCGCCTCCCTATGCGTATGCATGCCTCGATACCAACGGTTACATCTACAGGGTGCTCCAAGTGCTCGCGATCGACTGGAAACTGGACGCTGCGACCGGTAGCTTCGAATAACAGATGTATAGGTATAGACAGTATAGGGTGACCGTATCTACTATCGCCTAGCAAAAGTTAAATCGCTGTCAATTGAATAATAATCGATATATTTCCATGCAATTCGTTTCAAAGTAAAGAGAAATTAGTCATCTTTCATGTAGCATAACTTCGACTTGCTCGAACCTACAAATTTTTAATGAGGAATTAAAAAACGTACGACATACAAAAATCTGGTCCAGAAAAATATGTACCTAATATCGCCTACTCAAGAATACCTAGTATTGATTAATTCACGTACATATGAGTTTTCAAAGTCATTTTTACATGTGCTTTTATTATTTCTTGCTCTATGAATGTTTTATGATCAATCTTTGATTTTATTTTTACTACAAAAATATAGAAATATGATTTTTAAAATATTTCATTTTCTACGTTCAGATGTACAAACTGGACAAATAAAGTTTATTTCGGTTGCTCCGCATGTTTCGTGACCCCGCCTACAACAAATATTACATCGAAACCATTGTTCTCCGGTAGGCGGTATTGCGAACACGCATACCGCTAAAAGAAAAACGCTATTTTCATTACGAAAAATATTTGAATCGCTTTCATTCCTTAAGGTACATCATTACGTAGGTATTTCTAGTAGATAGTCTTGCATTCACAAGATTATTAGACTTACCTTCTCCGAATGTGATGTAAAACTGTAGCAGTCCAATCAATTTTTGCACTATTAAAATTCTCTAAAATATTTCCCTTTCTGTAATTGTTGATCATATAACGCTGCAACTACAGTATGTCTTCCTATATATGTTTAGCTACTAATTCAGTGCATAGCCGATAAATGTTAGTGCTTAGTTTGTCAGATATAGCGAATGGCGATATTAGGAACGTGGGCCGTATTAGGTACAGTCACCCTACATTACACGTTTTCGCGTGTAGTCCCTTTCCGGAAATTGGTGGAAACACCGAGGGAAAGTGGACAGAGAACTTACGATTTGGCGTGCAACGTGTCGATTCTCGGTCTTTCAGGACGTGTATAGGTATGTTCTTTGTTACCGAAGCTTCTGAAAATTCACAGTAGACTGAGCCTCACTCTCGACGCCTCTCGCCTGGAGTTATCGTAGGTAATACTCTTCGAGGTTCCGAATATCAGACACATCCCCGGGGAAGAGGTTCCTAATGAAATATTCATCGATTCTATTAGAAGCAGACAAGCCTGCGTACCCAAGAACCTCTTCAACGGCCACTGAAAGGACACTCCAATCACCTTGCACCCCGCCTATTAATACCTAAAACGATTCGACCTTCCAAGTTTTACAAACTTTTACCGAAAGATTGCACGAAGAGGCTGAAGACACGCGTTGATCGACGAGGTTGCAGACAAAGAGGAGCTGGCGTCCCTCGTCAGACAAAGCTGCTTGCCAGGCACCGTTCCAAAGACATTCAAATGATCCAGCTTCCCCCGTTAGTCTCTAAAACAATTTGCAGTGGCGTCAGCCACTGTTGTTCCTCGTTTAAAGGAGCACCGAGGCGTCGTCGTCTATCGGCTCGGTAAGTTGTGCCTCGTTACGGGCGTCATTACCGCCTGAAGAGCCAGCGACGCTGGCTGCAGCGTGTCAGGCGTCTTCGTGGTACCATAGCTGGACGCAGTTCGCGGCGACAGGTTGGAAATTTGCCGTCGATTTCCGGGCCAGTACGTTTGCTGCGGGGCTACGCGTACCACGATCGCCTTTGCGAGGCTTGCACGTGTGCAGCCCTGGAAAATGAAACGAGAAGCGAGCGAGCTGCTCCCTGGCACCGTCTGATTCCAACCACCCTGTAGAGCGGAGCGGCTGCGGCGTGAAACCGGTGGGTATGATTACCCACTTTAGTTAACGATCTCTGCAGCCCCGTGGCGGTTCTGAAAGGTCAGAAAGAAAACCGCAAGAAACAGCCAAGGAGCACGCCGGGACGCTGGACCTTGGGGCTCTTGCATCCGGTGTGTACGAGCCACGATGAATTCCAAAATACAGAACCACTGGGCGGGCTATAGGTACATACAATATTTTGGAATAGACTGGAGGTAGTGGAAGCGGAAAAGGATAGTGGTATCGCGCAGTGAACTTTGGATACTCATCTAGCGAAATGTCTTTTAAGACTCGTATTTGAAATCTCCTCGTTTACAAACGCCCCTCCCTCGATACACCGTGCAATTTGTCACAAGCACTCGTTATCGAACTCATAATACTCTACAGCTGCTGTACCGTGGCGCGAACGTCGCGAGGAAAATTTCCACCGCGAATATTCGCTGCAAGTATGCGAGAAAGTTTGGGCGAAGTTCGAACACGGAGGTGTTCGAGACGGCCTCGAAGATACTCCGCGTCACGACAGTAAATATTCAAACTTCGGTCATCCTTTTCGCGTGCCCGGAGCGAAAATTGGCAGCTGAAAGTTTGCGCCGGCACTTAGCCCCGCTTGTGCGCCCGGGCAAGAAGTCGGGCACGGTGTTGTTTCCGACCTTCGAGAGTTCTCGGTGTTCCCATCGGCGCGAGAGGCGTTCAATTAAGGGGAGCGAGAAGGGAGCCCTTTGATTCCAAGAGTATCCCTGCATCGGCACCGAAAAAAGAAGGGAAGAAGAAGGCGAGCCGCGCCACTAAGCGAGTATGCAAATTGAATTCGAAGCAAACCGCGCTCTTCGCAAATATTTGTATTGTGGTAAATAAGCCGGGCGAGCTTGTTCCGCGGGATTTCCTTGAGCACCGAGTCATCTTGCGAGGCAATTTTTCTCTCTTCCGCAAAGCTTCTGCGTTCTATCGGGTTAGCCGGAAGTAATCTCGGCCGGAAACACGGTGTACCTATCTTTCGAACGGTAATTTTTTTCGGGGTCCCAAAAGATCGTTGGATTTACAGAATTACTCAGGAGAATGGAAAGCCAAGCCGCACTTCGGTGGAAAAAAACAGTCCGTCGCGGATAACTGCCGGCGGGGGTTGGCCCTTTTATGAGGAACCGTAAGAAAAACTTGGGAAGTCGCATAAGATTCCATCCGAAACTACGTGCTCTTTTATTACACGGCTGCTCCCAGAGGAGAGAAGTTTGGACGGTAAAGAAAAACTCAGCACTTTCGATCGCGGCACGTAGGAGATTCGAGGGTCGCTTTCGTGGAGATGTGGCCGTGTTAAGGGACGTGGCGGGAAGGTTTCAGGGACAGAGAGTGGTGTAAATCCACCCTCGGTCAATTTTCAGTTTCGGACGCTCCGGAACCCGTGCGTTCGTTGGCGCGTGGCAAACTACTTTTGCTATACATTTCGCGATACATAATCCAAGTCTCGCTCCCCGACAATTTCTCTACTCACATCTGAATCACGCATGAACTTCGGAACACGTGCAATAAATTAAAACATCCTCTAGTATAGGTTCCTCAAGCAAGGTGCGAAAAGCCAGGTAATTTTCGAAGTCACGTTTGCAAAGTTGCGCTTGCCAACTTCCCTGCCTCGTTCCACCCCCAGTTCCACTATGTTCCCCCGATGACGTATTGCGGGTGGGGCATAAACCCGTGGAAGTTGACGTGGTTCATGCTTTGATACGCGGGCGACGTAACTACGCTCGATCTCCGTCGTATTTCAGCGAGCGTGTAGCCCCGCGACAGCCAGTATGCAAAACGCGTGCATGCTCGTGAGCGTGAAATTACACGCGGTATGAGTAACCCCCGGGTACAGCCCAACTAACGGGGGATGTAAAACACGGATGGGAGGACGAAGGGACGAAGGAGCTCGAGGCTCTCGCGATCAGCCGAAAACCCCTTAATTTGGAATCCCGTGAACGGGATCACTCGCGCAATTAGCGTAACAAAGTGGCTCGGATGCGCTGCGAGAATCGCGCATTCACGCGTGCCAAGGGCTGTTGCATAGGAACGCGGAGTCGCGAATAGGGCGGTTCGATCGATCTTGCTCCGGGACGCGTCCAGTTGTGTCGCGCTGAATTATTAAAGATATCGAGAGGATGCTTCGGAATAGGTAACCGAGGTATCTCGATGTGTGTACAAGGGACAGAGGAACGTTGCGGCCTGATTACTCTCTTCTAAAGACCCGCGCAACAGCTGCACCTAACTTGCAACTCGTCGCTCCACACGGGACCAATGAAATCACGATTTTTCGGAGCTGGAAGAGGGATCACCGACACCCGTTTTCAATCAACGCCGTTAGCCTCGATTCATCTCGCACCCCGTCGTAAATCGAACGAACGGAAGCCCCGGTGTACGAATATTACACGGGATTTCAGTCGGTTTTTCCGAAGTGTCGTCGCCCGATCGACTTTTTCCACCAGGACGCGAAAGCGAAACGCGCGTAACTCGGTCCGCCGCGCGGCCCGCCGAATCGAAGGATTTTAATTATTGCCCTAATATCTGCGCGCGCGTGTGCCTACCATCAAGCACGATGTAATGATAAGATTACACTCGTTGCCCGCCCCCGCGCGATTAATTATCGCCTTCGCTAGCGGTAGAGGTAACGAGTCAGGCCGCGATAAAACGACGGTTAATTGACACGTCGGCTTAGCACCGTCACTGTCGCTCCCTCGCCGCCCCGTTTTCCCCCTTTCTCCGTGAAAGAGAAACGCGCCACGGTGGCTGCGAGTCACTCGCCACGAGTCGTTCCTCTTCCAGCGCGGAAACGCGAGGTACCCGATAACATTGTTCCGCGATCCAGCGAATCGATGGGTTCCACGCTGGCTGCGCCCGTTAAAAACCTCTAGTAGGTATCCGAGATTTTCTTTGGGCCGAGCGCGGATCGAGGTATTCGATGTAAATGCTCGGCGCGACAACGCGGCCCCATAAAATATTAAGAACGCAGCCGAGAGGAGCAAAAAGCAGGATCCTCCTTTCCACGGAAGCCCCCTCCCATTCAAAGTCCCGTCCCCTTTTGCCGCGAGAATGGTAGTCCCCGATCGGTTTACCGATTCCATCCTTTAACGGCATAAATCTCGTCTAATAAATGTACAGGGGCGCGCGAGGATCCGGATACGGTGCGTAAGGCGTGCGCCATTTATCATTCGGGGGCCTCCGTTTCGCTCTATCGTAGCACATCTGAAATGGCGGAAGGGACTCTGGTCGGGTGAACGGGCGAGATTCCAAGCGACTTTGGTGTTGGATGAGCTGACTGTACGCTGGGTGACGAGAACGTTAAACAACGCTGCCCCACGTCTGTCCAATTCGATCGAAAGATCGACAGCTCGTGTCCTCAAAAATTGAAAAAAAAAAAAAAAAAGACTGTTTGTGCGACCGAAATTGGAAGAACCGACACTATTTCCTGGAAATCAAGCTATAAATGCCGCGTTCGCTCGAGGTGGCGTTTCTCGAAATCAATTTCGAGGCGACGTTTCATCGACACGTTGATCAGGCGAAGGAAAAAAAGAGGTTTCGGATAAATCCTCGCCGGAATATTTCTGGTGGTTCGTTGCCCAGCGTTCCGGTATCGACTCCCGAAGAATTACAAGACCCCGTGGCGATCAGATACAGCCGAAAAACTTCCGTTCTACAGAAAAATTACAAGCCACCGGGCCGGGCGTGAAAAAGATGAATCGCGCCGAGCGGCGGCCACCGCTGTTTTACATGCGATACGACGACAGACCTGTGTTCACCAGGAGGAAATAACTCCGGTGTATATGGCGTCGATAAAAGCTCCGTGGCGGGCATGCTAATGCATTACAAATATGCTCACGATACGTGCTGTGTAACGAAAGTATAAAGAAATATCGCTGGGGTTGCGAAGCGCATCGAAAATGACCATTAGTCGCAGACGCCTTGCAGCAATAAAAGTGCATTTAACAATTAAACGGTACAGAAACCGAAACTGAATTCATTCGACATCCTTGCGCGATCCTCCAAGACGCCCCATTAAATCTTGATTCGCGTTTTAGGATCAACGAGATGCCATCTTTAATCATCGCCCGCCTTTTTAATCGTATTTAACCGGGGATCGAAGCGATGAAAAATTCCTCCGTTCGTCGCTTTGGCGAACCTTTCTTCTTTTTCCTTCGCCTTTCCCTTCTTTTTCTTTTTTAATCGCGGCTCGTCGTTATCGAAGCAGTAGGAAACGTGAAACGGTCCCCGCGGGCTGGATCCGCGAGGCTGAAGCGGGGAGAGGTGGAGAAGGGGAGAAAAAAATATTATTGTAATCGCGAAGGCACGTCCGCGTTTCGCGCGCACAAAGACACGCGACGCAGCGATTTTCCGGTCGGCCAGCTGGTGTTCCACCCTTGTATTGACTTTCTCTCATCGAGACGCGCCGGAATAAAACGGAGGAAAGCATTCCATTCCGCTCGACTCCGGCTGCACAGAGGCCGGGGCTATTATTACAGGCTTTTGGGTCCAATAACTCTTCAGGTCTCACTTGTTGCTGTAGTCGTTGCGCGAAGGGCATCGCGGCGTTTCCCTTTTGAGGATTTTTCGCCGGGCGGACGGCTGGGGGGATGGAAAATGGAAGAAGCCGAATCGATGAACAGCACTGGCGCCCGAGCAAACGGTTTCGATCGAGATGGAACTGGCGGGTATTCGTAGAGGGCTCTTTAATTTCGCCATCCTTCGGCGGGGGATAAAAGTTTACGAGCCCGGCTTGGAGTTAAATGAATTTCAGGCTGTTCGGCTTACGGAGGCGTAATAACACTCGCGCCTGCCTCGCGATCTTGCTCTTTGGCCTGTATGTCCCATTTAAACCCTTACTGACAAGTTGCGTGTTTCTTGTCACGATTTCGGGTATACACGTCGAGTGATTCGATGTTTCCGCGAGATATCTGCTACAGATGCCCCGTGGTAAAATTTGGAAAGTTTATCTAAAATTATTGGGGGTCGTTATCGTACAGCTGATTCGACGAGTGTATGTATTAAAAGGAGATACGACATACCGCGAAGAGGCTTGGATGGATATGATCGCTATCGTCGACGAAGACAGATTTGCAAGATGATTTCAGTCCCGTGGCCTGATTACAGTGGAGTGTCAGTTTCCTATCGGGCCAAGGTATCTCCGCAAGTGCTTCACTTATCGTTCATTAATTATCAGCGTCATTAATTATCAGTGGCCAGTAAACGCTCAAAGTCTTACGTGCCAGCAGAGATGCCTCCTTTACGTTGAATAAAATCAGTTCGCTGAAAGTTGGAAGTGTATTTCAAAGATGAAAAGAAGAAAGATGAGCGGATATTTAATATTTTACACTCGAACGGATCGGCCCGATTACCGAACGGGAAGCGGCGGCCGCGCTGACCATTCCCGCTTTCGCTTAAATATTTAACGAGCCGCGGTGATCAGCGGCGCGGGCGGTAGGAGAATTAATTTTTCAAAGAGGCGGGTACGTACGCCACTTCATCTCCGTAAATGGCATCAAAATTCCACGGGAGCCCGCCACTCGATATCCAGTCTTTCGATATCGCGATCCCGGCCATCCATACAAATCGGATTTTACCAAATTGGAGTACAATTTTCACGAGGCCGGGCTCCGCGGGTATCTGACGCGCGTGCAGAGCAGAGACAAGAATGTCGAGGAAGGAGGAGAGGAGGACGGTTCTAAGTCGGTTGCGGATGATGAAGCGAATCAAGTAACAGTGGTGGCTTACGTGCGATGCAGCCCTAAACCGTCGCCCAGGGGAGCATTTCCCAGAAAGGCGTTAGCAACGAAATGTCTGTGCTTAGAATTTTCAAGCGCGTTGAATTACATCCCCGTCACGGAATCAATGGTACCTGAAATACGTAAGCGACGACGACGGCGACGTCGTCGACGATGTTATTCTGTGCGCTCGCTACCCGTTCCTCGGTTAAATTCCCTGCGGGAATTTTAATTTATTCCAGCGGGAGTTCAACGACGGAAGGGGGGTAACTAACAGGTTGTTAGAGCCGTTGTATTTGCTCGGGATTAGAAGGCAGGTTTGTGACGGGAGTTTTATTTCATCGGGGATATATTGTAGGATTCTTCGGTATTAATTCATACACATGTGTCACGGTGGACGAATGATTGCTGCTAAAAGTAACTTGTGCGGAAGTGTGTTATTGTGGGACAGGTGTCGAATAGGTTATTGAGAATGGGAGAATAATTATTAAAAGACAAAATTTCCTTAAATATTAAATAATTTATTATACATCAGCGACCGCAGACGTCGAATTAGATATGATTTGAGACAAATGATTGAATCTTACACGAGCAGATCCTTCCAGTTCTCACGCTGTTGATACGGAAATTGCATTTGTTGTATATGCATAGAACAATGTTTCCAATCGGCATATATGTAACACATGTTTAGTAATATCTAGATAGCACAGTGCATTATAGAACACATAATAGGTACACATGTGAAAGATCACGCGTTGCAATTCAATATGCTACCGCTTATTAATTTACATGTAATCGTTTATGTATAGAAGAATACTTAGACAGTTTTAAATCGCCAAAATAGTGGTGGAGCGGGTTCGGAACTTGATACAAGCGGTTCTGGATTAAGTGTAGCATCATCGCCTGATGTACTTCCTTCTGATGTATCTGCAGGAGATGTAGGTTCAGCCGATATGGGTTCATCTGACGTAGGTTCAAAGGAGGTGGTGTCAGCTGGCGAGCTTTCAGCAGGTGTGGTTTCAGCAGGCGAGCTTTCAGCGGGTGTGGTTTCAGCTGGCGAGCTTTCAGCGGGTGTGGTTTCAGCTGGCGAGCTTTCAGCGGGTGTGGTTTCAGCTGGCGAGCTTTCAGCGGGTGTGGTTTCAGCTGGCGAGCTTTCAGCGGGTGTAGTCTCAGCTGGCGAGCTTTCAGCGGGTGTAGTTTCAGCTGGCGAGCTTTCAGCGGGTGTAGTTTCAGCTGGCGAGCTTTCAGCGGGCGTGGATTCCGTTGATGCAGTTTCAGCGGGTGTTATTTCAGCTGGCGAGCTTTCAGTGGGTGTGGTTTCAGCTGGCGAGCTTTCAGCAGGCGTGGTTTCAGCTGGCGACGTTTCAGCGGGTGTGGTTTCAGCTGTCGAGCTTTCAACAGGTGTGGGTTCAGCGGGTGTGGTTTCCGTTGATGCAGTTTCAGCGGGTGTGGTTTCAGCTGGCGAGCTTTCAGCGGGTGTGGTTTCAGCTGGCGAGCTTTCAGCGGGTGTAGTCTCAGCTGGCGAGCTTTCAGCGGGTGTAGTTTCAGCTGGCGAGCTTTCAGCGGGCGTGGATTCCGTGGATGCAGTTTCAGCGGGTGTTGTTTCAGCTGGCGAGCTTTCAGTGGGTGTGGTTTCAGCTGGCGAGCTTTCAGCAGGCGTGGTTTCAGCTGGCGACGTTTCAGCGGGTGTGGTTTCAGCTGTCGAGCTTTCAACAGGTGTGGGTTCAGCGGGTGTGGTTTCCGTTGATGCAGTTTCAGCGGGTGTGGTTTCAGCTGGCGAGCTTTCACCGGGTGTGGTTTCCGTTGATGCAGTTTCAGCGGGCGTGGTTTCAGCTGGCGACGTTTCAGCGGGTGTGGTTTCAGCTGTCGAGCTTTCAACAGGTGTGGGTTCAGCGGGTGTGGTTTCCGTTGATGCAGTTTCAGCGGGTGTGGTTTCAGCTGGCGAGCTTTCACCGGGTGTGGTTTCCGTTGATGCAGTTTCAGCGGGTGTGGTTTCAGCTGGCGAGCTTTCACCGGGTGTGGTTTCCGTTGATGCAGTTTCAGCGGGTGTGGTTTCAGCTGGCGAGCTTTCAGCAGGCGTGGTTTCAGCTGGCGAGGTTTCAGCGGGTGTGGATTCAGCTGACGTAGTTTCAGCGGGTGTGGTTTCAGCTGGCGAGGTTTCAGCGGGTGTGGTTTCCGTTGATGCAGTTTCAGCGGGTGTGGTTTCAGCTGACGAGCTTTCAGCGGGTGTGGATTCAGCTGACGTAGTTTCTACGGGTGCGCTGTCAGTTGGTGCAGGTTCAGTGGGTGTTGCAGCAGGCGTGCTTCCCACCGTGGTGGACGATCCTTCAATTGTTGTAGTTGGAGCTGCCGTTTCTGTCCCTTCAGTTGGTGTTGTCGTTTCTGTGGTTGTACTAGGAGTTGTCCATTCGATGGTTGTAGTTGGAGCTGTCGTTTCTGTCGCTTGAGTTGGTGTTGTCGTTTCTGTGGTTGTACTTGGAGTTGTGGTTGTTGTAGAATCCTTTTTAGGTTTAGCGTAAACGACACACTTCATTCTAATTCCCCAACTAGGTTTTGAAACCGCCATTATGGCTATGAAGTCTTTTCCAAGCTTGCCTTTAATAACTCTGGTACCCACTACCCATGGATTCCAATGCACTACACTGACGTAGGAAATTTTATAGCCACAAGGTGCCCTTGCTTTGCATACACCAACCTGTGGCCTTCCATTGATTCGTGGCTGCAAAATAATATTATGTATTAAAAACAGCTTTTGAATACCCTGTGCCGTACTTTCACTGAAACTCTACTGTCTTATACATCCAATATCGTTTCTTACCTTAACAATGTATTTATCCACAAGCAGTTCCTCATTCTCATGCCGTTTTCCAAAAATTAAGTTGTTCGCGAGTACACAGATAAGGAGTGATAGACATGTAACCAAAAAGAGTACTTTACGCATTATGGCAGGTATCGTTACGCCTCGTCTAATCTAATGAGTGTCTTGCATGTATGCACGTCCCACAAAATCTGCCGTTCTATTAAACGTGATAACATTTATAGCCTTCGCTTATCAGTCGCCACGGACAATTCCTCGAATATCGACGGATCATCTTACTTTCGCGATGTCTATCGGCGAATAGTGACAAGAACTTACGTAAGAATATTTGTCTTCTATGGTTTTTCCATTTGTTGCCCGAAGGTCATATACAGATACGGCCAACAATGCTTGTTATAACGGAAGCATTTCTCATTCATTCACTCTCCAGGACCGAAAAAAACAAATATTAACAAGTAATTAAAATCGGGAACACGATCCTCTATTATCACTTCTTACAAAAAGTATATGTTTCATCGGAATTTCAGAATGACAATTCTGAAAGGGAGAATACTTATCCGAAAGACCAACCCCAATCCAAATTTGCCAAATAATTCGCGCCAGTTCATTGGCTCATTTTCTGTACTATCCTCAACAATAATATGCCTCCCTAATTCTTATCCGCATCGAGTTCGATTATCTATTCGCACAGCTCGTACACGTGTCACGGATCAAAAGAATCACCCAGATATTCCGCAATCGCGCATCGGCACTGCGTTTCGGTAATTATTATCATTAATATTCCATACAATCAACATGAAAGATAGTGGAATATTTCGGAGATATCATTAACTATACGACGCCCCAGGAAGTTAATACACGTGCGGTTGATAAACTACCGAGAGACGATAACGTTACGGATTATCATTTGAAATCGGGTGTCTTCATTTTTGCATTTTGCGTAACGCCTTACGACAGTTGTAAATATAATACAAACATTTTCTACAGGCCATTAATCGCGCTCTTTAGTGATTCCCTAACGTCAACGTGCTTTCTTTCCTTGTCTCGTGGTTACTATAAACCTTAACTACGAATAAAATCGTGTGACGCGCGCTTCACAAAGAAAAACACCACCATTGAATCTCCAAAATGGTTCTAATGACTCCATCGGCACTTCGGTGAAATGATTCATTCTTCGAATACGCAATTAATCATTGGTTTCATCAAACAGCTACTCAATATATATGTGTCCTAACGGACACGTACAATTGCTATCGTCAAACAAATACTAATATTCAGTGAATATCGCTGTGAGGAAGGTCTTATTAGCAATAGAAGATAAGATCTAATTGTAAGATCTAATCTACGTAGACATTGTCCTTCGCGATAGACTATTATGAGACTCCTGACGTCGTTACAATAGAAGTACAATATTATATAATACACTCATATTCAATTTTCTAAATTAACTACTTGAGAACGCCCCTACCTAATTCCCTGTCGAAAAGCTTTCCAACTGATCGATATCATCTACGAAAACCTTCCACGCCACGATATTTCATAAGAGATGAAATTTCGTTGTAGAACGATAGCACTGTCCAACACGATTTTTGGTCCGCAATAACCGCTGGGTGATTCTTGTAGAGTTTTTCGCCCTGAACACGAATCCGCAACCCGTTTGTCGCCATCACTCTCAGTTTTTGAGAAAATCGATTTTGAAAAAAAACTGCAATTTTTCAACTTTGAGCATTTTTTGTGTCGAAACGGTAATAGTTATTCGATTGTTCGTTGCGTCAAATTATTCTATGAACCCTCCCGAATACAACGATATAGGTTATTATTGCATTATGAGCATTTAAATATGTTTAAACAACGGTCAAAGGGAAAAGGACACCCGAAATGCACCAATTTTTGCGGATATCTTTCAATTTATTTCCAAAACTAAGGGTCTGAGACGAAATCTGACCATCCCACGCGATGCAGCAGACATTGTTCCTTCGGAAAGCGTCGCCAGAAGTGGTAAGTCTCGTTGCGTTTTCAATACAGAAGCGAAATAGTTTGGCAAAACGCGCAGTGTTAATAGCGGTAGTCAACGGCGGCGCGCGATCCACTGCCGCTCAGCGTAACACAATCGCTTATGGCGCGTGACTTCCACTGTCGACACCGCGCGACACCCACTGGATATTATGGAACAGAAAAAAAGTTTCATTTTGTTGGACTGTGTAGTGGACGATCACGTACGAATCTTTTTCCCTAAAAGGCATTAAGGTTTGTTGGCTTTTCGGCTGCCCGAGGTGACGGGAAACGGGCAACGGATGTTAGCGTCCTGCACCATGCACGCATCCTGTTATTACGTGGCACACGCTCAAAGCGGTCGCTTGCATAAATCTCCGGAGAAATTAAAGTGCACGGTGAACGCGCGCGCACGCCCGACAGTACGAAACGGGATTGTGTAGCCGTGTGAAAGAAAAATAATTTCTGTGTGCCGGTAGTCGCGAGCCCGTATTTTTCCAGCGCTACACAGTCGTCCTTCTTTCCCTGGTAATCGGTTTGCATTTCGCGTACCAACGTGCTGACACACTTTCAAACTGTGCAAGCCTGCAAATATTGGTTTGACCTGTAGTCGTATCGAAAATTTTTGAAATCTAGCTCTGCAGAGCACTTCTTCTATGGTGGAGTCAAAAACAGTTACACGATGCCGCTTCGTCTATGATAGTTTCTATCTCGTTGCACCTTCCTGATTTATTACCACTTCAATATCGTCGGACGCAGGCAGGAAGGATTTACTTTACGTTCCATCAGGTCCAGCGAGGATATAGAGGGCGTTCATTAAATTTCTGGACGCCTCTTTGTCCGCTCTTCCTTCACGGTATCCACTTCGCTCCCGGCTGCTCCAACATGCTGGAGCCACTCATTGCGATCGTTGCATCAGGCTCCGGGGAAGTATCAAGTTGGAAAGGAAGTTTCCCTCGCTCGTGGTTTCAGATAGTTCCATGTTTTTCACTCGAAACCCTTAGATTTCTGCGAAGAGGAGGATCGAGGGATCAGCGACTTCCCCGTCGTATTGGCTGCCCTTTTCTAGCCGCAATATCAAGCTTATAATTAATACATCGCACGTGACGCAGCAATTTCGTCACGAGGATCATCCTCTTCGACTCTCATTTGGGCACAAGCGACGCATTAATCCAATGCGCTTCCAAGGGAAGGCTATTAAAATCCCTTTAAGCCCATAAAGCTCCTAAAAGTCCATCGAGGCTTCATGGTATTTTTAAGCTACGAGGATGCATCCATCAGACCCAACTGACGATCGAATTGAGAAACAATGTTCGGACACTGAAAGTGGAATGAAGTCACTAAGACGCAACGTCACCAGTCAAGCATTAACTCCCCCAGCTAACTCGGCCCATGTCGAACGCTTTGATCAAGCATCCCCGATCGACCTTGAACGCCCATCGATTCAACAAGCATCGTCACGATGGATCGAGCGATCCCAGGCCGCGCAGCGATCGAGTCCCCCGATCGATACCAGAAAATCGCGCGTCACCGCCTGACAATCTCTTCTTTCATTAACCGACACGCTCGTTTCACGCACGGCTCCCTAATTACTGACCACGGGTCGGCGTAAAAGGGTCGAGGGTGCCCTCCCCATGGATCGTCGCTCGATATCGAGGCGTTTTCCTGGGACGCCCGAAAAATCGGCTGATAATCTGACGACGTGAGTCGCCTTATTTTTTGTTCCCCGACGCCAAAGGCCCTTCTTAGGAAAAGCTCATGATTCCCTACGAGACCGCCCTTGGAAGCTATCTTCGCTGGTTGTTAGCGAAAAGGCGGAAGAATACAGAAAGTGTTGTTTCGTGGACGTTAACCGTCACGTGTCGTCTAATAGAACAATTATTATCTGCATGTTTAATTTGGCAAATGTTTCAAGACAAGATAAGGTCCTTGAATTAAGCCGTTTATCGTGATCGCCGGGCAGAATCGATCCCTGGCACGATATCCGAGCGAAATCGTCTTCTCTCGATGACGCCGATAAGCTCGATACGAGTCATTCGTCATCATTAACCCGGGACCCGTGGCAATTAAAACTCGCCGCTTTGTGATGGACGAGCGCGGGACGGCGGATTTTTCGCCGGGCGGGATAGATGGATCGCGCTGAAAGCCGCGTCTCCGTAAAAATCGACGACAGTTACAAGCCGATACATTCTCTCCGCGCTCCTTCTCCACGGTCGGGGGTCCCGGGCACTCATTTGTCAAGGAAATCTGCAATTTTCCGCGAAGTAGGTCGGTCAATTGAGATATATCGCGAGCCGATGGCATCGATCGGATCCAGGGGAAAATTCAGGACACGTTCCGCGCTGGATTAGATCGTCGGCAGTGGTTTTTCTTTGGTGCACGCTGCTCCAGATGTAGGTTAATCTAACAAAGGTGCGGAAGAGTTATGGATCATAGAGGACTCGGAATATCAGGCAGGAAACGCGCGGTGTGTGTGCAGCATCGGCCGACGTTTCGGCTGACTACGCAGTGTGTTATTCTACTGCGAGATTTTAGTAATTGTGGCGTCGAGTCTCGCCGCGTGCAAAGAATCCTCGCAGCCGCTTTTTGAGATCCGAATACATCTCGTGTTTCGCGTGACAGGCCACAACGGAGGTGGACTCGTTCTCTGACCGCAGGATGTAAATGTCATCCCGGTCTGAATTAATAATCCGCGCTCGACTCGACCACAACGCCTGGACCACGGTGTTCGCTGATCGATATTCGATATTCTAATTCGCCGCGACGGTGACATGTTTATGGAAACATTCGTGGCACACGTGTCATTACACAGCTCGTCCTAATATTCGATCAGGGCCGAGCATGAGCTCGAAATTAATCAACGAAAACGCGGCGCGCGAGGCCGGGGCTCGCGAGGTGCCCTCGGGCCATTCATGAAACGTACTGTTCTGCTGGGATACATGATACAGCGACGATTTCGAGTGCCTGCTAACAGTTGTCTTCATCGTACACCCGTCGATCAGCCCATGTACACACAAGCACCACGTCTATGAATTTTAAGCAACGCGAGGGGATCTCTTCTGTATTCATCTCTGTCGCCATGTCAGTCGTGTTCAACGTCGATAGCCCCTTCAAAACGTTCCTGTTCTACGGGTCCATTGAAATTTATCAAACGTACATGTCCGATCGGGTTCCTTCCATGCACGAGTTCACCGTCCGGTAACCGAGACGCGTGATTTCGAGAAATACCGTAGATTATGCATCAGCGTTTCTCGTTGAATGGTTCGGTGTTCAGTGATTCGTGAACCGCTATCTGGTCCACGTGACCGCACGGCCCTTGGCCAAACCTGCACACCGATAATAGTTCTAACCCTGCAACTATATACCTATGGAAATGCACCCTATATACGTGGCTCCATATACACGGCGCTCCTGAAATATTTAGATAAAATTTCTGGTGATGTTTGATACGTGTAGATTACCTATATACAATAAGAAAGCTTCGCAGAAGTATTAATATTTGTATTAATAGGTAGGTGAGACCGGGACAAAATCGGGACGTTAAGAATAAAATCTCATAACTTTGACATTATTAAGTAACAAAGAAACTGCAATAAACTCTTTTTTAAATAATAATACATAGGTACCCAATTTTATGAATAGAAGGAAAGATTTTAAAAAATAATGTTTTAAAATATGATCCGCTTTTATGATTTTACCCCATTACCTGGGAAAAACCGCGTACCATATTAGATACTGGCCCTAGCACCTATAACTACGAAACTCATCCAATTCTTCAGTCCTCCAACCAGTTAGGACAAGCTGTAAACTGCGCCCAACCTTCGTTCAATTTCGATGATCCATATGATTCTTGAACATAAATGCAAATGTCTTCACTCGTTTTCATTACCACACATTATCATTATCCTTCTGCATTTTGTTTAATTTTGTGGTTTTCTTTCTTTTTAATTGTAGTCGGTTTCTTTTTAATTGTTACCCGGTTTGACCCTGTACGATTTTGTCCCAGCATACAATTTTGTAATTATTTGGAATTATCAAAAATACCATGGCGAAGTAAAACAAACATTTTAATTATTTACACTTTAATATGCAACAATGAACATAATTCACACCAAAAAATATCTACCTGAACACTGTCAAAAGAGTTTGAAGTTTCTTAACCGGTTAACTGTCAATGTATCATATATGATCAAACAAAAATCTGGCCAATTCTGTCAATGTATCATATATGATAAAAAAAAATCTGGCCAATTCTGCATCATATATGATCAAATGGAATAACTTTGTGATTCACTTAATTTTTCGATGTTGCCAGTTTTGGCACGAATAATAAAAAAAGCCGTGCCAGTTAACCGGATAATGATCGAAAATTAGATCAGAGCCATCAAAAACACACGAGACGATACAACCTTAGTAAGCACGCTTGTAACACGATCATCTTTTGTTGGTAAAATAATGCACATCCCGAGAATATGTCGCTGCAACGACGCGGGAAAATTTAAAGCAGTTTAAAATACAATACCACGTCCCGGTTTTACCCAGGTACTCGGTTTTGTCCGAGTTTCCCCCACCACCACAAACTCTCAAATATCTTAGCGCAGATGTGAGCTATTTTGAATATTAGGTTTAAAAGCAACCAGTCTATTGTCAGCCTCGAAATTTCGCTGAAACGTTTCATGAGCACCCCGTACGCGCGCACACGCGCGTGTACACACGAGCAGTTGAGCACGCGAATGGACGCGCATGCATATGTATACGCTGCGGTTGTTATTAGATTTCGATGGGCAAGGGCCACGGTTTTCCCGCAACCCCGTGAAAATGGACTGGAACCGGGGCCCCCGGGTCGTCTAGCCTTCTGATCCTCGCAAAACCGATCCCCTCGGGGGCGGGGATATTCTTTGGATCACGGGTCAGCCCGCGGTGAATACAGTTTCGGTGGATCGAACGTAATTTCACGAGCAGGACCCGTGGCATGCTTCGCGCGGCATGGAATTGGGACCACCGGGGGTCACCGTGTCAGGCTAACAGCGTTTTAAATGACGCCACGGCTGCTTTGTGCCGCCGAAAACGGTATCGAGCGGCCCCGGTTATTGTTTGATATCCAATTAAATCGCCAACTTGCGATGTTTACCCGGCCGACGGGCCGATGAAAGCGGTGAATCGAACGCGTGACTGTCCGCGGTTTCGACACGCGACGAAAAAGCCAACGAGAATTCAACCTCGCTAAATAGCGAATCGCTCCTGTAACAGACGCTTTTCAGCGGCTCGTTCGGCGTTCGGCCCGAAATATCGGCGACGCGGGTGCCGTTTAAATGCGCGCAACAAAATTGGGTGGGAAATTGGCTTGGAAAACAATGCCGCTGTATTTAATAGAGGGGTATTTATCTCTCGCGGAACACTTGGTCCAGCTGCACATGATTTCCATTATGCAATAGCATTTGCCGTGGATAAAAAGGATAAATTCGCGTTTTGATCATTCTTCATTTCACAAGAGAGTATGTCTGCGCGATAATGCTTCCCAAAGAGCATCCTACGAGCATTATAAAAGTCGCATCGGCGCTCCACGGTATTTTTCCACGCAGTTGGACGACCAGCCCGTTTCATTACCGTGGAACGGGCGAAAAACCGTATTTGCTTAGCGAGGACACGTGAGTAAGATCGATCATAGCGACGGGGAAGCAGCGTGTGCGGATGATGCATCGGGTGCATCCGCTGTTGCAAACGGTGACCCCGATCCGCGAGACGCAGGATTAAAGGTTCTCGTTTGTCCATGGACCGTGCCCTCCACTGGGACAAAACAATTTTATCGGCTTCTGTCTCGCCCGTGGAGCGTTTTCCTGCATTACACAGAGGCGCCCCTGGGACGAGAGGAAATCTTTGAGCCCTCTGCAGGAAACCGATCGTTTTGTTTCCATCGTTTCCAGCGCAGTGTTGTCCGATACATGCAGTTTCGCTCTGTAGTTCGTCCCTTTGTCGCCGGTGTTCCCGCCGTCCGTAGGAATCAAACTCCGGGAGCTTTCATTTATCGAACGACTGGTCTATTAATTGTTGGACTCGCGGGACGTTTCTCAATCAGCACATTTTTCTTCCCAGAGAAGTTTCCATTGGCAAACACCGCGAGATAGACATCAACTGTTATTTTCCCAGGGATATTCATTCCAAGGCTAAAGTCGATGTACTCGAGGACTTTGCGAGATTTAAGGTGGTTTCAGTAATGTGTATTCGATTAGGAAAGAATGTTAGTCTTTTATCTCCTTCATCCCCGACTCCTTTTTTCGACCCGCCTGCTCGTTTCTCGTCTCTCGCTCGGCCGACCCGCAGCCTGGCGAAATTCGGAAGGGACTCGAGCAATTTCCAGCCTGCTTTCCGCAATGATATCTGCAGCGTGGGTGGAAGGAACGCGGAGAGAGGCTCGGAGCGAGCGGCCGGCTGGGAGTCTCTTCAAAGAACAAGCGAAAATCAAGCACGCGTGTATCAATCTCGAGTGCCAATCTCGACGTGGAGAGCGTCTCTTATCTCCCTACCTTTGACATCAGAGGTCCGCTGTACGCGATGCTTTCCTGTCTTTGGACTTTCGTCTGAAGGTAGTCCCGGGGTCCCGTATGTAGGAAGCCCCTCTCCAGTTTAATATCCGAGCTTGCAGATCAAATTTCTGGCGCGCTTCCGCGTTGTCCTCGCCCTAGCAATTTCACCGCCACCAGCCTTTCGAATCGAACCCTCTGCTCCGCCCTCTTTTCATTTCTTCACCCTTCGCCGATTCGCGGTCATTTATATCAATGATGTAGAAACAATAAATTAGCGTTTCGTTCCTCCCGGGGCAAGCCTTCGCTACACCGGCGATGAAGATAATAAGAATCATTATCAGATCGAACGAGCACTTAAACCTTCGGTACACAATCGATAAGCCTCGCCAAGCACCTGATGGAAAACTGAAGGAATTAGAAGGGAAAGCGCCGAGAATCTCGAAAAATTCCTCGTGGGTGTCTAAGCTCTGATAAGATAATCACCACCGTCATCGATAATCTCCGTAACTGACAATCGAGAGGCTATCGACCTGAATTGGGAATCCCCTGAAAACCGTCATTCTCCACGATTTTCCGTAACGACCAACATCCCCGCGAAGACAGAGCCGCCGCAATGAACGGCCGCGTTCCACCCAGCAGCCGCTCCACCCTCGGTCGCCCCAAAGCACAAGAATTCTCGAGTCGCCGTCACGGGCATCAAAGGACGTGGGAAGGAGGGAGCAAAGGAGAAAATAGAAAACAGAAAGGGGAATGCCTCGATTCGGTGGGCTGTGACAGCGAGCGGACAAAACCCGCGCGGCTTCCGGGCGCAGGCCGTGGGCTCAGCCGGAAATAAGCAATCGGCGCGATGCCTTTGCGCTGGTTCCGTTTGTGGATTGCGGTGTACGTTGACCGGCTCGTTCCGAGGTGAGAAAAGGAGCACGGTGGCGGGAGGAATGGTGGCGGAAGGACGAAAGGGCGACGGGGGTCGTGGTCGAGTGGCGTCTGGCATAAAGATGCACCCGTCCTGTTCATTAGGAGCGGGCCAGCGACTTTGTTAGACGGCTCGGACGTTATCACCTCGATCCATAACCCGTGAAATTACGAGGACGCGCGATCACCGCCTTGTAATTTTACGACTCGAGGCCTACTTAGCACCGAGACACCGTGTACTTTCGCCGGCAATCCGCTAGCGTTCGCTGGCCTCGCCGTCTGCGGAAGGCTAAACGATTACCCAGGTCGCTCGTGACGGAGGACAATGGGATCCTCTGTGGATCGTCCTTACGACGATCAGATAGGGCGGCGACAAAATGACGGGCTGGCCACCGACGCCTTCTGAAAAAACACGCAGACCGTTCTGCACGATGGACGGGGCTGGGAATCACCCTTTTTTCTTAGCCACTCGCAGCAGCGGCGTTCTTCGTTTCGTCGGAGGAAGACGTTTAGTTGTTTTTCAGGGAACAGTGGGCCAACAACGGATTCGCAGATTGATCGGTATCGCGATAGGAAGTGATATCGTTCAGAGGCAATAAATAAGAGGATCTGATAACATGTTCCAAGAATTTCATTGATTCGAAGGTAATTGCACGGCTTCCTAAGTAGTCGCATTGCTTTCGTCACGGTGTCGCGCCAGATATTCTTATCGAAAAATGCAGATTATCTTCGCCACCGTCAGTAAATACTCGTTCAGGTGACGAATTGTCCTTCGGAATGGAGATTACCAGCTTGTCCGGGAATTTTTCCGCGGCGTGTAAAAAACGAACGCGATCGCTGGCGCTATTTACTACGACGATGAACGAGGTTCGAGGAACGCGAGTCTATCTGCTCGCTGGGAAAAGTTCCGTTGCCTTGATACTTTCAAGGAGCTTCTGTGTTCAACTCCAACCCTTTACCGTCGACATATTCTTTCGCAGGCTTGAATATTTCCAGTTGTTTCACTGTCTTTTATCTCTTTACATTCCCCGTGTGCATTAAAACTGATACAGGGGGGACTGCATTACGCTCTTTAATTCTAGAACGTGTCCACCGTGTTTCCATTGTATCTTACGCTAATCTAGAAGCCATGTTTCAAAGTATCCCGCGGTTGGCCAAGGGAGGGACGAGAAATGCGAGAAAGATACGCTGACACGGTGCCAACCGCGTATCCGCTCCGTGAGAAAAAGTTGAACGGGACATAAACGCCGCAATTAATTCTCGCCGACGATTTTTTTCCGAGTCGTTGGTCGTTATCCGATTGGCTCGAGCGCTCGTGGGTTTCGTCTTGCGATCGCTATTTTCGCCTGGGAAAGTACGTTTACGAGCTGCACTCTGTTTACGATTGACGAGCCTTGATAGGCGTTGCGATATTTCCGCGATCGGACGATAACAAAGTGTGGTCATTAATAGTCGATGACCCATGTTACCACGAAACGCATCTGCGACGTTGCACCGATCAGTGTTCCTTATCGCTCGGCTGGCTAATCTGCCAGATATTTCTGATCGGGAGATTAGAGACAAACGTCAGCTGTCTACTGTTTCAAGCTGGAGTGTCGAGGAAATTTGAAATCTACCGAAACACCTGCGCTACTTTCCACAGATTAGAGACACAGAGATTCGTATTCCCCTTCGCAGTACCCAAAGCCTGTTAACACGTTGCGTCCGGCACCAAAAATAGTTGACCTTCACCTAAGTACGAGAAATAGCTGCACCATGGTGAAAAACGTTGCAAATTTGTAACGACCTACACACACTGATGAACACGTTCGTACTAAATGCGTATGCAAAAGGAAAATTCGGTACCTGAAAAATTCTTCTTCACCCTCCACATTTATTGGAACCGAGCCGAAGAGTTCCATGACGTGAACGTACACGTCACCCGTACGCAACGTGTTAAACGTTATATGCACCGCGGTATCTCCCATGAAAAATCATTCAAGCATGTTCTTAAACTCCCTCTGCTTCGCTCCGTCTCCTCCCCTTCCAATATCCTCTCTCGAAATAAGATCGCAGAACACTAATTACAATTAACGAAGTTGGTACACTCTGCTTCCCACCTCTCGCTCCTAACCCAAGCGCCCGATCGCGACGAGTATCGCGTCGGTTTTCGCGAGCACCCGACTCGCGGCTTTGACTCGGTTGTTGATCGCGTGCGGGTGGTCCTCTCTAATATCAGGGCGCACGCCAGGCGTGACAAATCCCAGATTACCTTGGGGTATGTAGGCGAACAATACGGGCGGGATACGTGGAAAGCGGAACCGTGCTGTTAATTTCCTGTTGCGGAACGGAACGGGGCCCCTCGTGGAGAAACAAAGGCTGCTGCCAGGGGATCTTTGCCTCGGCTTTCTCGCCCCTCGAATCGAATCCCCTCCATCGACGAACACGAGATGGATGCGGGGGTGGCTGGCTTCTCCGCTTTGTTTCACGCTCGTCGGTTATAATTTATCTTAACGTTGCTCGTTTAAACGATACCGTAGCCTCTTCTCTGTGTGTTTGGTTGCTGGACGGACGTTAGCCGTGGATCCATTAGCGTCCTTGCGGGGGTATCAAATTTACGGCGATCGCGGCGGCCGCTCTCTCCTTTCGATTAAAAGTCCAGTCGACGGGGGCGGATGGTGGGAAAACCGAGGAAACCGTGCGGGTAAAGGGTGGTAGCTGGTTTGTAACGTTTCATCGCCAGGTAACTCGATACGGGTCCGAATGGAGCGAGCAATGTGTCGAGAGCGAGTTGCTATAGAGCCGATTCTACTCTACGGGGTGTCTTCAGAGGTGAAATATTCCTTCTTCTCGCTGGGTGTCAAGCGTTTAAGGAGGGATTCTCGTCTCTAATAGCCCCAAAGTAACTGATATTTAATAATTTGTTTTCAAAAATTGTTGGTCATATTGGATTCCAGAATAATTAATAAATAATAAGAAGGATCGACATAAAAAAAATTCTGCAAGTTCAAAGATGCCTCCTTATATCCCAAGAGAGTTTAATCCTATATTAACAATCGTTTTTCTTTTAAATTCATAAATTTCGGGGGCTGCTACACGAGAATCCCTCCTTAAAGAAATTACACTTCTAGATCCCATCAGAGACGACTTTTTATTGCTAATATAATGTGTAGGTATTAAATGAATCTGTATAGAGTTTCTTCCTGACCACTGTCAAAGGCTTGTATAAAACGTTTAATTGTGAAGCACCCTGTAGAAGGATATACCACCAGTGGCCAGTTTCCCAATCTTCCCCGAACGAATTATCAAATTCGCCAGCGATATCGTTGCCAGCGATGCAAAGAGTACTCCGTTTCGCGGCTTCAATTTATTTAACGCGACCTCGTGCAGGCTGGAGAGGCAGTCCGCAATCAGGAGCGATCATCGTTTGCCAGCATCGTGGAAGAACTTCCAAAGAAGCGAAACCGAAACGAGCCCAGGGTTACGTGCCACCCCGCCCAGCAGCATGCAATCCACCTGTTCCCTCTGTGGAGAGCTCACGTTCCACATGATCCTCGCTCCCTTTTGCCGTCGGTCGCTACTTGCGATACCACGGCGCGGTTTCAGCGGGCTAATTAACGAAAGCATCGGGCTCTAGACTCCCGAGAGGCCAGCCACGGGACTGGCAAAAGAGAGAGGGAGGCAGCGGCTTCCCTGTTGGTCGCTTTGAAACGTTTGCGACTTTGCTACGTTTTGCTGAGCTGGACGTTAACGCGCGGTCGAGGCGCTGGTTTGTTGGGTCCTCTTCCCAGCCGGGGGTGCAATTCTTGCGCAGACGGGGATGCAGAAGAAACTTCGAGGGTTGCTTCAGCTTATAACGTTGGCTAGAGTGTCTTCCGCAGTCGAAAGGGGAAACTTGCTTAAATCGTAACCCTTAAAAACAAATGTTTATTACATGAAAAATAACAGGGAATATGAAACAAAATTAGTGGTAATCAAATATTTATTAATAGAATAAACAGTTTTATAAACTCAAACAACAAAAAATAATCAACTTCTATTCATAGAAACGATTTATTTTTAATATGGAAAAAGTACGATTTTGGATTAATGTTCCTAAATCCTACCATACTTATCCTAATTCGTACTTTCGAATTTAATTACTACAATCATCACATGCATACTCAAAAGTAATTATATTTATTGCCACACAAAGCTCGTGTACCCACACTTTGCACTGCATGCAGTGTATAATATTTTCCTGTCTATTTTCTTAACACAATTTTACAAAAGCTTCCTTTTTTTTTCTTTCGTATATTGGTTGTGACAGTATTCTTTCTCTTACGAGTTTCTTTTGCTGTTCTGTTTTTTTTAGTTATTGATTTTCTTTTTAGCCTCGCCTATTTTTTTTCTAGATTAATTTTGTATGTTCGCACCAGTACGATTTAAGCTTACATAGGTACAGTGGTACGAAATAAGCACATGGGTCCATTTGAATTCAAATCTATGGCGCTAAAATATAGGAGTCTGTCCATTGCGTTGATGTCAAAACAAGAAATAAACTTGAAAATAAACGTAGTTTCGAATAGAAATTTGTTTCACCGATTCTCACAAATATTAATTGTACAAAATCCTTGAAAATATATCTATACCTTATATTTTTATGTGGAGTGACGGCAGGGTGACTCGGCTTGTTAATGGCGTATGGCTAACTGTTGCTTACACTTTCTAGCGCTAAGGGCGATTGTTACTGTCTCAGGTCGAAAGAAACAGCGGGGGTACGAATTAGGCAAGTTTACCCTAATAATTTTCCCCTTCTTTCTTAAAGACACGGGAAGAAAGTTGTATAATACCAATTGTATCTGAGAGCGCTAAGCAGAAAACCACCCCCGCGAATACAGATATCCAGCCACTATCTGCTGAAGCAGTTATCTAACATTGGCGGGAGTTTGCAGTCCTCGTGACCACGTCTGAAGTTGCCGTTATTGCTCACGTCGCGACGGCGTGGCTGGTATAAATCGAAAGGGAATACGGGACGCCTGGCAGCCACCCCTGGGGCGGGTTTCACGCGTTAATGCCCCGGGAAAGTGCGGTGTCGAGGAGTGAAACAGATTCGTGTGACGAGGGTAATGAAAGGTTGCCGGGAAATACGGGGAGGGTGTTCGGCGTTGATGGGAAATATCATTCCACGGTGACAACCTCCGCGGAGCACATCCCGACGGTCGACCTTTTGTTTCGCAACATACATCTTGCCGGGAGAACAGGGACGGAGGAAGGATCTTGCGGGACACACTCCATTGATCTCTGTGAATTTCTTTGTGCTCCTAAGGTGCCTCCGCTCGGTCTCGATTTGAATTGGAAACGGAAGATTACGTTTATTGTAAATAACGGACAGGATTTCCCATTCGACGACACATTTCCTGGATTCATTTTACTTGGAGAACCGACGGTCGGATCGATTTCCAGTCGCGAAATGGGACTCCGGTTTCATCTGTCGTTTGAAATCTAGGTCGAGCCTCTTATCGAGTCCTTTTTTTTCAGGGACCCACGGCGGAATTGAAATACTTCACCGGTCGTGGAGCGTCGTTCCCCCTCGCGTAAGAAGATCGTGGGACCGAGTCGATTGTACGGGGGCTTTAATTACAAACGTTTCAATATGATCGCGGTATTTTCACGACCGGGAAGAAAGGTTCGTGAAAATGCCTCTTTATTCCCGCGACTGGCGTTTCCCTGATATTAGTGGCGATTCCATGGCGAGATTTAGGTGGCAGTTTCGCTGTGTATTTAATTAAATTGAGAGAAATATCGCGTGCACTCTTCGGTGTCTTATGTTTCACGATATTTATGGCCCAGAGGCGATTCAATTCGAATCCCTCGACGTATTGTATTTCGACTACGTAATTACGCGTTATTTCGTGGCGTTTAATTAATATTTCAGCGGGGACCGTGGTCCGGCAGCCGTTTCAAATTTTATTGATTCAAATAAAGTTAACCGTTTAGCCGGGCGGAATTGTGTTTACAACTATCGGCTGCAATTTCCCCGAAATAATTACGGTTTAATTGATATTCCCGTGTCGGGCAAACTTTTCGCAAGTGCGGACAATATGCTGCGGCATCTCCCTCTATCGCAGTCAGAGGCTTTTCCCTGGGATTCTACTGCCTTAAGTTCTGCTCCGGCCATTGATTCCAATATGTAGATCTGTTTAATGTGCTATAGTCTCGGCGGAAGATATTCGCCGTTCAGTGGCATACTTTCTGTAGAAAGCATACTAAATCAAGTGGTAAAAGACAAAGGCTGATACCTGATATTTCTTTCGAAAAATCGATCCTTGGTACCTGTTACTTATTACTGAAAAACATTTTCATGAAACCACTTTGGCGAAGCCTGTTTTCAGTTCAAGACAGCTCTCCTAGAAGGAAGCTTCCTCGAATGCAGGAAGTTCCTCGAATTTCAGCGAAATTGGGAAAGAATCGCGTGCACCGTCCGCGTATTCCGCGATATCCGGCCATCTATCTTACGAATATGCGTCATAAGTGTGGGCGCGCCGCCTTCTGCCGCATACGAATTTTATTACGTTTTACGGTGCCATTTGTCGCTGGGATACCCTTTATCGGTCGATCCCTGCACGCGAACGAGTCCGTGCACGTACTCCGCTCGTCATCAAAGAATTGAAACCCTGAACAGCCGCGTCGTGCCAGTTAAGCCTCGCGTACACTTGCAACAAATGGAACATAAGAAAACTCGATGCAAGTGCCAAAGACAGCTTAGTCTTCCTCGATGAAACGTTAATTACCCTGGAAGCTCCAAAACGGTCCCAGTACGCCACAAGTCTTCATTCGCATCAACTCTGACTCCCAACGTTCCCAAATTTCACCAGCAGACCATTTGACAAGCGCGCACCCGGCTTTACGCGCGCCTTCGTTTGCCGCAGCCACTCGCCGAGCAATATTGTCTCTCTCCCACTTTCCCGATCGAGGAACTTTTTAATCTTTCCGCGCCGTGAACGAGCAGATGCTTTCAGGCTTTTTGTTCGACTCGACGCGGGCCGCTTCAAGCTTTCCGCCTGGCTCGATTGACAGAGCGAATTTTTACTCTTCCCGGCGAACTTTCGCTCGAGATCTCTCGAACAGCGCCGTCCGATTTTCTGCTCCCACTCCCCCGTCTCTCTATTCTTCCCTAGTCCACCGCGGTGTGTTAACGACGGGTTAACCAAGATAGGGTTCGCGCTTTTTTCCTCGGACGCCGAGGAATCGCGTCGCGCCGCCTGTCTCGCGCAAGAAAGCCCCGACGTCCGCGCTTCAGCAGGCATCCCCTCTGCCTCGCCACGACTTTTAAACGCTCTCGCTGAGCCACACTTCCGCCTCGAATTCATCTTTCCCGGCGGACGTCGAGTGCTGGTCCCTCCATCGGGGGAAAAAATACCCCGATATAAAAGGAAAAAGTTTGCTCACAGGAAGATGCTCCCCGCGGCTCGTCAAAGACTCCCCTCATGGCGGAAGCCTGACTTCCTGCCAGCCAGCTCGTACTTCTTTAATCCGCAAATTAATTCGACAGCCTCGCCGTCCCGCCAACAAAATCTTGCTTCTTGTTTCCCCGGGATCTTCGCCATTACACGACGGGGCAAGTTTTTTTTAATCCACCCACCGTGAAAAGGCGGGGGGGGGGGGATGTTTTCGTGCCGAGATCCCTCCGCTTGACACGCCATGTTGGCGCTTCCGGGAGGACCAGGAAAGTTCGCCGACGTCCTCGAAGAAACTATCCGGATACACGGCGACGTGGCGCGTCTTAATCGTACCCGAAGTTTTTCATTCGTCAAACAAAACCGTGCGCCGTGTCCCTTGCGGATGCAGGGCCCACATCCTCCAGCAGCTGGAAGAAACCGTGACTGTCGGCTGTTCCGCGCCGCTGGCCCGCTGGGAGGGAAACTTTCCTCGCGGGGGAGAACAACCGTGATGGCTCTAACGCGTTTTAGAATCGGTCCTCCCCCTCTTTCGATTGACAAATCTAGCGTGAAACTCGCGCCTGCCCTTCTTCCTCCGAGGCTTACAACGGTATGCTTCGCGCCATGTTTGCTGCTTCCTCCGCGATTTAGTGGAGGAAGACGATGTTCCTTCGAGGGTGACTGACGTTTCGTTCGGGCTGAAAGAAGCTTGGTTCCCTTTCGAGATGTTATTCCCAACGGGAATGGAGCGTCGCCTTAACGCCACGCTCTTATGCGGCTGTAACTCCTTTTCATAATTCCATCGAAATGGTATCTTGGAAAACAGAAGCAGGTGTCGCAGTTTTCCCATTCGCCCAGCAAAATCGATTTTGACCGACTGACCGGCACTCCCAACTTCCGAGCGGGTAAATTCGTCAAAGGTAGAAGCAACTGAGCCGTGTGTTCTCTGAAACGAATAGCAAGTGGGTCTCTGACGGACGGGACGTTCGCGCGGCCGTCGAGCGATTCGGGCGGATTTTCAAGCGGACCGTTCAGCCGCGGGGATACGGGGAACTTTTTTAATCTTTCGAGCGCGAACGAGCAGACGCTTTCACGGCGACGGCTCCGGGCCGACGCGGCGTGTTAAGAGCTGCCAGCGTGTCAAGGGGGATGAGGCACGTCTCTGCCGCCTTTTCAACCCCCTTTCGCCACGCCGCCCGTAGGATCCCCGTGATTCCCTGGACGTCGGGATGACGTGTCGGTGGAGATTTCGTTCCAGATGCCGGGAAACGTTGCGGGGAAGCTTGAATAACCGGGGGAGAGCGAGCTTTGGTCGCCAGCGTGATGCGTCTCGCGAGCCTCACGGCCCTCTCCAACCCTCGTAACTAGGCTACGTATCCTCGAGGGCCCCTGTCAACGGCGAGGATAGAATTTTTACCGCGGCCCCTCTCGGCTGACACAAATTACAACCATCAAATTCGTTTCCCCCTTTTTCAGTCGAGCCAACTCAGATTCAGAGGAAGCCTCCAGCCACTCCTCCCTGTGTATCCTTCGAAGTCAATTGCGCCGACGCGAGGGCGTCGTTAATGTATCAAAAAGGGGCAGACGATAATTTCCAGGTGGTAAGGATACACGCGATGTCTCCGCAGACCATGAATCACTATTATGCTCTCACCACCCCCGCGATACCGAGCAATCCTGTCCCCCTTTCCCCAGGATCACCTTACGCCTCCGTTTTCCCAGCAAACCCCGCCAACGAGACCGCGACCTGCTACGCATAACAATTCCCGTATCCGTCGCCTCGTTTTATCGCGTTAACGCGACCTTCTCCCCTTTCACCCTTTCCTCTCTCCCCTTTCAACGCGCGACAATGACCCCGCCTGGGCAGGCAGTTACCATGCACTTCTGAAAGGGAGAACGCCATCGTGTTGCTGCCAAAATTAAGTATGCAACGTTGATGATACACCCTCGCGCTTGAAAAATAAATTAACCCCTTTCCTCACATCGTAACCCCTCGTGCCACAATACCGTGCCGTGACCTCGCGTGAAAAAGATCTCACCCCCAGGCGTCCCGAACTTTCACCCTCCCTCGCGATATTAACCCATCGCGAGATCAGCAGTGTATCACGCCGATGGCTCGATCATTACCCATCCATGTAACCCCGCCGCACCACCAGGTCCCATGGGATTTAGCCGAGGACGACGCGCCAGGATCCTCGGCCAACGATTTCGCTGCAGATGCCAAGGAAACTGTCCAGATTCTCGCGATTTCACCTGAATCCTCCCGCAGAACGCTTCCTCCCAGCGGAGTTAGCTCACTGCCTCTCTGTTCCCGCGTTCTCGCGTCCCTGTCAAACCCTTGCCCGCCCAGTACGCTCGTCCTTGTCCGACCCCTTTCCCTTTTGTCTCCGACGGGGCCGGTGTAACGGCTGTCCCTCTTCCGCCTTGGCCGGCGTGCCCGTCTTTCTCTCTTGACGTCATCCCGAAACTCAGAGGGGGATGGCCAGTCGGCCTATCCGACCGCAGGATGGACTGGGTGGAGAACGGGATACGGTCAGGACCGGCCTGTTACCGTGGTAACGCGATACAGAAACTAAATTCCGTATGTACCGGGGGGCTAAGTGCGCCCTCCGACCAAAATTTCCGAGCCTAAGCAAACGTTGCGTTAACACTTAAACGGGATTTTGCAATTAATGCTGGCCCGGGAGCGCGCGAAGGGGGTAAATAAAACGCGACGCGCCCCCGCCCGGGCTTTGTGCATTGTTCCCTGTTTGAGCTGCGGCGATTCCGCGCGTCCCGGACCGACGGAAATACAGCTTCTCCTCTCGGTCCGCTCGCCTCGATTTTCGGACGATCCCTGGCACCCTTTGCTACGCCCTGTGTCTTTTGTGCGGGGGGAGGGGGGAAAAGTGGTTATTGCCCGAGCTTGTAGATTCGGCAGGAATCGGTGGACAGACGCTGGAGCGTGCGAGGGGGAAAGCAACCCCTCGTCTGTAATTACACACGGGGCGACCCTTTTCGGCAGCGTTGCTCGCGTCCAGTGTTTTTCACGACCTTTGCGCCACTCATTGTCAAACTTCTGCCATTTCTATTGACACTTTGCGTGGGCCTTTCGGTATCCCGTATCATTTTTCACGGTGTCATTTCGTCATCGCGCTGTACTAGAGGAGCGCAGTTGCCGTTTGGTATCTTAAAACTGAGTCAACGATCCTGCTGACGCTAATTGCCCCTTCTAGCCAGCGCAGACCTCCCTCCGGCTCTCTCTCGTATTTTTCAACATTTAAAGCTCGCCTGCGGCGTGTCTCTATCTCGCGAGAACACTTGGCGCCGCCCGCACGCTGATCCACGGATTTGCCTGGCTAGCCACGAATTGCACGGCTGCAGGTGCCGTCCTCCGATGTCTAAGAGGCCGTGAAACGCTTCCTCCGCGAATATACACGACCACCTCCCGTGTGTACCACGCGTGGCTCCACCCTGGTATTTACATTAAATATAAAATCTCGCCTTGCTTGCGAGCGAAGAGGGCTGATATCTCCCTCGGCGGAGAAGCGATGCACCGTGCTCGATGGATTCGTCGTGTCGTAATTCAATAACGCTGAGTGCAACGTGAGAGCCAATAAGGGAAGAGAGCAGTCGCGGGTGGAAACGCATACCGATCGGTTCTCCCCCTTCTAGTTCTCCTTTCCCCTTTCTTTCTCCGATGGTTATTGCTTCTTCTTACGTGGAAAGGCGAGACGCGCGAGGAAAGGGATTGTTTTCGGGGTGCGATTGAAAGAATCCCAGGTGAATGCTTAATCACGTTTATCAAAGCTGGAACAGTAACTTAGCAAGCACTTGTATTCTTTGGTTAACGATTAACAGATGGATTCTTCTCGTCGCGAGAGAAATAGAATAGTAAGTGGAATAGGCCGTCTGTGAACAGACTCGCCGACTGTGACCACTGCAAGTAGTATGACAATCACGCGTGCCTTGATTTATAATTTTACAACATCTCAACCAACAGAATGGAGAGGCTCTCGCAGTAATATAATCGCAGAGAGCGATTAATAGCTGCACCACGACACCTCCAACAGAACAATCGTTATTCAAGAGCTATTTGCGTGCAATCGAGATCATTTCGAGTTGGAGGCAGCGCGATCGTTAATCCCTAGGACGTGTTCATGTATTTTTCATCCAGTGACTGGCAGGCACGGCTGGAGTGTCGCGGCTGATTTCACTCGCAATTTTTGGATCCCAGATACCAGCGGCAATTTAATACTCGACGCTTTATTAGATACATCTTAGCAGTCAGACAACGTCACCGTTCTACTCGGAGCGCGTCGTATGACACGTTTAATTTCAAAGAAAATCGAGCGGACCCGCGACACAGAGCTTGCATACACATTTCGCGCTCTAGCAGCCCATAAAACGCGGGGCACGATACGGGACAGGGGGCAGGGTAAGACGGGGCGGCTGTAAAAAACTATATAATACTCTCGGTTAATTTTTAAAGTACCACTTACGCTCAAGGCGAGCTCCAGACTGGCGGAACTTTCGTTACTCCCTTTCGCGTAACACACCTTTTTTAATAATCCCGTAAAAACCCTCTCAGCTCGCGGGGAGCCTCTTGCAAAATTACAATTTTTCTCTCTCTTCCACGCGCGCGTTTGTCTGACGATCTGCCTGGCGTCTTTCCCCGTGCTACCATTTCCCCTTGACGACGATCAATAGTAATCACAGAGACCTTGGGAGTTTACTCGCGAGTACATTCAAGTCTCCGCTTCGTTTTACAGACTTCTATCACATGTCACGACCTCTACCACCTGGAGTACCAAATTTTTCCCGCTACGTTTTCTTTGAACGTTTCAGGGTATGAGGCTTCTCGGCAGCGAAAGTTGCGCGTGCAGGAGAGTCTTCCCTCCCGCCGCTTGTAGATCCGTCATTTAATCCCTCCGCGTTGACAACAAAAGCCAGTCGCCAAGTCCCTTTGAGGGACAAAGCCCTGGGAAAGTGTACGCGTGTAATGCCGAGGCAGCCCGTGGTACAGCGGCAGCTCGACAACCGCTTCGGCCGGGAAATCGCGGATGCTCAGAAGCCCCGGCGAGCTTCTTTTGGCGATCGTTCTCAAAAGAACGCCACTCTTTCATATTCCATCAACGCAACCAGGCCAGCCGCGGTTCGAGAAAGAAATCACTCGGACGTGTATACACGCGGTGAATGCGCGAGCTCTCTCCTCTCGGCTTCTTGCGGCCGCCCATTCCGCGTTTCAGCTTTCGCGACGTACCGTGAAGAATCGGGGGGATACATTTATCAATTTTTAATGGGCGACCCTGCTCCGCCGTCTAGACCCCCGACTTTTCTGTTTTGTCAAAGGAGCGGACCCTCCTCCCTCGTCACTTCCACTTTCTTCAACCCTCGGGCTTTGATTGGAATCGATGAATCGAATCGCCGCAATTTTCAGCTACATTTGTCGATTTTCTGAGGTGTTGCTCCGTATTTAAACGGACCCGGCGTTGCGCAGTAGTTACCCCGCATTCTTCCAGTTCTTGGGATTAATAAATTCAAAGGGCCAGCCATCAGTCCTCCAAGCTATTAGCCTCCTTGAAGGTAGCTCCGCTGGGAATTACCGAATGGCGCGGAACTAACGTCGGTGAGCTTCCACTTGTACAAACTTCGCTCGGCGGAATGTGCAGGAACGCTTAGTTAAGCAGAAATAAGGCACCGAATGTTGCTGCTTTCGGGATTAAGTATAAACAGCAACAAAGAAGGTACAAACGGGCAAGGGTGGGGCAGGGATTTCCTCGTTCCTGCTTGGTATAACACGTTGCCCTTAAGTTTCCTTCCTGGGAATATTGGCCCCGGCGCGGGGTCAGAGTTCATCAACGATTCATCGAGAAAGTTTCAGTTTATGCTGCTTTAATTTATGGGAGCCGCTTTTGACAGGGGCGCTCGAAAAATTTTCCTCGAGAGTGTGGGATATCTATTCAGTAGAATATAAATAGCCTATTACACTTTGAGAGTTGATTTTCAGAAGGATAGTTCGACGTTTCCCCGATTCTATCAATTAACATTTACGTCAAACCGATCTAAAAGCGTCGAAGACATTTCCCGATTACTAAATCAACCACTATTTGTCGCCAGAGTTTATTAAATATTTCACCGCTATTTGTGTCAAGAAGGGCGATCAATTTTTAACCGTCCCCCAATTGGGAGGAGCGAAAGTTCATCAGGTCGCCGCGATCGCGTCGCCCTCTTCGCCCTCGCTTGCTGCTTAACGCCTCAAAGGGACAGTGGTGGATCAAAAATTTATCAGAATTAGGATTCTTCGCGGGCAGATTCACCGTAATTAAAAGTTTCTTACCGTTCGAGAGGCTTCTGAAATTAATTGGACAAGTTCCGGGTTCCCCCGCCGCCTGGTAGCGGCGAGCAACTTTGGTCGTGGCCTCCATCGCCTCATACATAAATAAATAATCCGTCGAGTGAAAGATATTTTCGCGGAATCCGGGGGGAATATTTTTGAATCACCGATTGCACGGAAAATGGGCGGGAACATTTGAAATCCAATGGATCGCGGCACGTTCGCGTTTCCGCGACACGGGCCTTTGAAATTTTCACCATTAAATAAAATATATCCGCGAGCGAATGTAGCGACTAAAAAGTTTCGATAACGCTAACCGTGCGAGGGGAAATTCTCGCAATTTAATCGGCTGCGCCGGATTTGCGTGCGTTCGTAATGGTACACGCTCCGCTCGCGAAATTCCGCGATAACCAGCACGGGAGGAACTTCTGGCAGCGAGCTTCTACTGAATCGGAAAAGCGACGGGCAATTCCACTGGCGCGAGTAATTAACACGGCGAGAAATCTCCGTTTAACGACGAATCGATGATATACTGCCGACCTGATTAGAGCTGTTTTTACTCGTCTCTCCGTCAACTCGACCGAATTCAGCTAGCATTCTTCCTCGCCGAATCGCGCTTTCATCTGTCTTACCGACCTATCCAGCTTTTTGCACCGTGCATGTGAAACGATGCAGGATAATAAACGCAATGATTGATCTTCTCGCTCGATTAAGCGGAAGTTAATGGTTGGGAAATGGATACAGAAGAAGCAGGAAAGGGGAAAGAGATTCAACTAATATAATGATTCAGTCATAAGTACAGTGATATATCTTCTTTTTCTGAAGACTACTTTTTAAACGTGTGCTATACTTTCATCTTCATTCTACCCTATTGTTCGAAGCAACAGAGGCAGGATAGTTCGATTGGACAAAGTGCCTCTCTCTGCATTGTGAGCAGGAACCCTCTTATCCCCTTCGATTCAGCCAGAAAAAAAAACGTTTATACTGAGTACATATTTCCGCCGTTGCTTTCAGAAATGTTTTCCTTTCAGCAGGGAAATCCATAGATGACACTCGAGTATGCCTCAAAGGTAGCGAAAGCTGGCTCTCAGGCGGCTGTGTGTCGAACGGTAATAAAAGCCAACAACTGAGCACTCATGAACTCGAACACCGTGAAATACTAATTCAGAAGCCTCTTAGTGTGTGCTCGGCCACTTGGTCGCCACTTCGTGCGAAAACCTCTCCTCGTTCTTCAATTCCCTCCTTCTGCTTTCCTTTGCCACGATCTTTGCTCGCTAATTCGAAATGTCGACCCGGCATATCGATTCCGCGGGGCGCGTTACCGCGATCGTCGATCGAGTATCGATCCCCTCGGGCGTCAATACATCCAACTTTATCGCGCGAGCGTCGCTTGTTTGGCGATCCCCTAGCCGAAGATCGCGAGATCGAGCGTCGTGTCACTCCTCTGCCTGTCGGCGATTAATCAAACGGTATCGACGCATTATCAGGGTTAAATTAGCGAAACTAATTTCGCCGTGCGCGGCATTAACCTGATACCAGGCCGGGCAAGGTAAACTCTGACCCGTGATTGCGACCGGTTAAGTGTACCTGCACGCCTTAACATAGGCTTCCGGGCCGTTTCAGAGCACAGTCTAATTTGGCGTCCACCGCTTTGGCGAACTCGCCGCTCTGTTTATATTGCTGTCGCTCCTCGACTGCTTGCCAGCGCATCCACCTCAAGTAGTGAGGACGTTAGTTGTCCCTGACGTACCCTGCACTCGTAATTTCCCATTGGATCCCCCGGAAAATGGCCACCAGCCGCTGGTCGATGCCTGGCCGGCCGTCTGTCTTGGACACGCTCGAATAAACGGGAAGGGTGAAATGTTGCTAAGGGTAGCTGAATACCTCTCAGCGCGAAGAAAAAGGAAGGATTATGAGAATTGAACGGAACGGTGCATGGAAAGCCGACGATTCAATTCCCGAGAACGATCGTTACAATTAACTTTCAATCCCGCCCGGGGCGCGAATTAACTCGAGCTCTGCCTCAGCCTTCCTTCGTTGATACAGGCTCGCACCGAGGTTTCATAATCGTGTGACATTCGTTTCCCTGTCGAGAGGTCCGATAGAATTCAGTCTCGTGTCGAATCGTTTCGCTTCAGGGGCTCGAAGCTCCTCGATAACGGGTAGGATTGGGAGTAGGGTGCGAGGGGGTGGGAGAATATAATATGTATAAAGTTTGGAGCCGCGATAAGACCGCCAACGAAACGTGCCTGTTAATTATCTCCACCGCCGCTGACTGAACGATTGACCCTGCAATTTCAATAATTAAGTCGGGCGATTAACCGAATAATTATCGCGCATTATCATTCATTATTCTATCAAGCGTCGGACGCGAACGGCCGCTGTCAAGTATCGATCTCTGCTTGGCCCGAAGCGGGTCACATGCCGCTACCAAATGCAAAACTAATTAATTTAGGTAATGGAAGATCAGATGGAGCCGGACGTCGAACGTCATAATATTTCAATAATGCGTCGCGAGCGCGTGAACGAGTGAAGGGGGACTGCGAAACGAGCAAACAGGAGTAGCCTCCATCTGTCATAGAGAATCGCGATCCTGGACGGGATAGGTGAATCAAAATTTCAAAGGAACAGCAAAACGTCCATCGCGTGGCCACGGCAAACCGTCTCAAGCCTCTTCTATCCCGCGGAACGTCCCCTACCGCGACTTTCGTATGCCGAACCTCGTTTCACATTTTTTTCCCCCGCCGTCTGTAGTCACGTGCGATAATTAAACGGCGCGCAAGGGACAAAGGGCACGGGGATCCTCGCAGGGCCGGCGACAAAGAAGCCAGAAGCTGTTTGCAGGATCTCCTCCGGCGTTGTCCTTCGGCAATGGAGTCAGCGGACCTTAGACTCGAGCACAAAAGAGCGTGCTCGAGCTCGATCGCTCGGTTAACTTATCTGCCCTGCTGGCTGGGGGTATCCACCCTTGTCTGTCCGCCCTGTCTGCAATATCTGCAACCCCTCTCGAACCCGCCCAACGCTCCGTCTCTCCCTGAGCCCCGCGCTAACGCATCCACGTGTCATCCCGGCTGTCATTGTGCTTGATGGAAAACGGTCCCCAGTCACGAATACGGGCCACCCGTCAGGTGACGCTCGGGGCTTTTTCGGGGCTGGCTGCGACAGAGCGGCACGCTTTGTGGGACGTTCGAGCGGCTCCAGCGGTGGATAGAGGCTGGAGGGAGGGTGCATGGGACAGGTAATGGACAGTGGTGGCTCTTGATTGCTTTGTTAGGGACGTTTCGAGTGTTGGTGTTTGATACCGGGAGAAGAAGTGCCTCCTTGAAACTGCGACCTGGGAATTTGAGAATGTCGATAGCGAAATTTCTGGGTAGGTTAGCTGACATTTTATGGCCCTCTATGAAAGGACCCACTTTCACTGCTACATCGACAGATTAGCCAACGTAATCCTTGGACGTCGCCAGGGACGTTTGCCTCGGTGGAAAGTTTGCTAGGGGGTTTATTCTTCCGTCAGTCCCTTTATTTTCGAGCATGGAATCGTTATCAGCCCGCACTGTCCGCAACTTCTCCCCCGCCGTGTTGTTTGTCCTGCCGCTTACGCGTCGTCTCAGGGGTGGCGAGACAGCGGGAGGGAGAAAAAAACTTTATTATCGCAGCTAACTCCGGCAAATTCGTTCATTTGGCACAGATAGGGAGCGAGGGGGAAACTTTCGACATTAAGGACACCGATAGCGACGAGACGGCCCGGTTGTTTTTGACGAGGAAACTCCTGTCGCAGGACGACGTCGGGGGCCAACGGACTGCGAAACCGAGAGTTTTCCTCGCCGAGTAGCTGCTGCAGCACGCGTGTAACGGCTCCGAAGCTTTTCATATTTGAATTTCGCTTCAATATTTAATTTTATCGGGGGTAGAGGAGAACGAGGAGTGCCTGAGCATCAACTTGAGATAACTATAATAAAGGTACTGGGAAGCTGGTCGTTTCCTTTAAACTCAGAGTCATTAGTGACCTTTGGAATGTCAGAAGGGAAGGGAAGTTAATCTGAAATCAGCCAGCTCCCTCTCTCGAAGCCCCTTCTATTTTCCCGGAATGATCTTATCCAGGGAAATCTTGTAATCGTTACGTTCGTTTGATGACGAAACGAAGACTGGAGAACAGATTCGTGAGGAGAATAGAATACAGGCAATCAGGGTGCGCGGAAGGTGGTCAGTGCACAGGTGGTCAAAGGTTAATTGAAGCTCGTAAAATCATCCCCCTATCTTTGGCGGCTCGATTAACCCCCTCCTCTGGTTTAATTAACCGGATCTCGATTTTTGGCAAATTTACGGCTGCCAGCCTTGTCGCCCGCAATTACTCGCGCATTTTCCTCGTTCACTCGCTGTAATTCGATTGATACGGAAATGCAGAATCGTCGGGGAGATCGCAGAGACGTGAAACAGACCAGGCCTTCGTTCTCCGCTCCTCGCACCACCCCCCTGCCCCCTATCCCTCTCCAGGTCTGTTCCACTCTGTCCTTCCGGGTTTAATTCATCCCCAGTCTGCAGAATTTCGCGGCGAAACTCGGGTAATTCGATTAACAGCGACCAAGAATGCGAAACAATTTGGCGACGTCGGCCGGACGAGGGTTGGAAATAAATTTTTCGTGTTGATAATGGCGACTGATTGCCACAATTCTAGTCTACGTATGTATAATACACAAAGCTTCTATTCCACCTAGTAAAACATTTCCTTCGAGGTTTCTTAGAATTTTTCCATGGCTCCCACAATTTCATCCCTCTGTCACTGCGCCACGTGACGGTAATACAATTTCTTGGACCTCACTCCAATTTCTGTTTCCCCAGTACACCTGTAGGTAACACCACAGATGGTTAAAAGCTTCCGCGTTAATCAACTAGTCAATTTCAGCATTTTTCTCATTTCAAGTAAACATATCGTATAATAGGAGTGTCTTTTTATTTTTATTGCGACTGTACACAACACGGGCAACAGCTAACAGGCATCGGAATGCTCTCTTTCGTAAATATCAGAAGCATCGCCGTTATTTCCATCGTTATTTAATGTACCGACCTAATTTCTGCTTATCAAAATATCCGCGCGATAAATATTTGCCAGGCCGCGGTATTTCATCAGGTATTTCCGGGCGCCTCTGTGTAGCACATCTTGTCGCATTCCGGAATTTTGATGCGCACTGCGTACCTCGAGAAAAAAATCCGATTGGCCCCTGGACGAGATATGAAACACACACAAAAAATGGAAACGCTCGCGTACACGCTGCGAACGTTATATTCACCGTGGTGGTAAATGCTTGACAGTGGCACGCGAGAGGCGCATAAATTCGGCCCTGCGTTTTCCCTGGCGAGAACGTTCGAATTTATAAACAATAACGCATGGTCTTTGTAGCTGGGGAAAAATGGTAACCGCGTGTTTTAAAGGTGATCGTAAAGCAGACAGATAGACGCTGGTTTACTTTCAAAGGGTTGGATCAGGACCAAGATAAATGGCAATTGGGTAATAGTCAGCGATTGAAATTGGGTAGCTACCCAGTATATGATTGGTTAGAGTGAGAGAGCGAGAAACGGCGGCAAGCGTCGTATTGATAAACAAGAAGTTCCTTGCTCAAGGATCTGGCCACGGAGTGGGGAACGCTAAGGTGCCTTCGAGGGAGGTTGCTGTGATAAACCCCGCGGTATTTACTTCGCGACCTCGGAACCGAACGCACATGACTGTGTTTATAAATCTGCCTTGCGAGTCGGTAAGCGAATTTAACAATCACTGATTTCGGGAATTTCGCGATTTTCGATCTTATTCTGCGATCTTTAAGCGTTTATAACTCAGAGCAACGTTAACCAATTTTCATGAAATTATATTCGTGTATATAACTTACTTGAATCTACAAACGGGTTTGTTGAATTTTCATTACAGGCTCGCAGAAAAAGTTTACAAGACGACCTTTACTATTTTCTTGCTACTCCGACCAATTGCAATTTTTTCAAAACGACGAAATACGTCACTTAGTAAATTAATCCTTCTAGCTTCTCACCAATTCTAAAAAGGTTATGCGATTTTAAAAAGTGTCCGAATATATTCGTTACTCACTATACGTTTACAAACAGGGGTCCACTGAAACTATTAACTTTTTTAAATAAAAGTTACTTATCGAACTTTTAACTTTTAAATAATTTCTTTTCTGTTTTAAGTTAACTTCGTACGCTAATACGTTAATTCCGTTGTAAGAGTTTAACGTAATGAAATTTGCAAACTTTTGGTATGCAGCAAGTTAACAAAATACTAATGGTTTATTTATAAAAATTAGAAATGTAAAAAATTAGTCAAATAGCCCGGTACTGTAAAATACTCCTAATAGCTTGTTCACTAATATATTCAACGTTAGTATCTGCAATAATTCTACATTTCTAACAGAGCCCCTGTACTTCTTATTCGTACAGATCCAATCACACCCCTTCCATCACCCCGGTGCCACACTTCCCTCCGCCCCGACCCCACACGCCATCCAAGTCAGTCCTAAAACTCAGCGTTCAATTTATTCCTGTTTCAGATTACTGGAACCAGGTCGATTCCGGGAAGATGGCCCGAGGAGCCGAGGCAAGAACGTCGCCAGCCACGTATCCGTGAAAGTAACCGAATTGTTTCGGTAGCCGTGGTCCAGGGGAACGATCCTATCGGGTCCTTTTTCGGATCTCCTGCAAGCGGCCGAGGGCCAATAAGGAAAATGCCCCCAGTCGACGGTGGCGTGCCTCGGCTACATGCTCCATATAAGTGTCCGTCCCAGGGGAAGCCTGGCCAGGGTACATCAGATAAGAGGACCTGGCCCGGGATAGAACCCTATTATGTTCGCTATAAGTGGCCGGAGGAGCGTACCCTGCGCCTCGCCGCGGAGATAAGAAAAATGCCACGGCCGCCTTGGCCCCTGGTAACCGCAGAAGTTGTAATTATACAGTGATATTACTACCGGAAAGAGTGAGGGACGAGGTTAAGAGCTGGCCGGGGCGGCAGCGCTACGTGGAATTCGGTTGCACGTCGGCGGTGCGGCTGGATCTCCGAGGAGATACGTCGACGCTGGACAAAGCGGCCTGCAACGGGTATTTATCGTCGATCCAGCAGCCACCGCGGCCACTTAAGGGTGAGTCATCTCTAGCATCTTAATTAACGAAGAATTCGGTGCGCGTTTTGTCCTCTACGCGGGAGCGAAACGCTTCCAACAGACTCTCACAGGATTCTTTACGACGGGGCCGAAAACATTTGTCTCTGCGGTCTTCTCGATCGATTAATTTACACGATACGCGTTGTAACTATTTTGGGAGCCGCTGCGTTTTTACAGACAAATACTTTCCTCGACACGAAATTAACTTTTAATGTCAAAACAGTGTAAAATTCTGCTATAAATGGTCGGCGTTGCTTCCCTACTCAGGGGGCGGGAAAAAGACTTCGAAATTGCCACGCAAGAGTAAAGAATATCTGTAGCTACTCTCTTCCTTCGTCCACGCTCGTCCACGAAAATACTACCTCGCCCTTGGCCAAGCAATTTAGATAATTCAATTAACAACGGGTTAATTGCCAGACTGGCTCTCGCCAGTCGTCCCCGTTCGCCCGAAGCTTCGTTCTTTTGTGGAGCGACGCGCAGTAATTTGCAGAGTCGCGGGTATAAAGCGTCAGGATGCGCGCGAGTGATAAATATGAGGATCCAGATAGGGGTTCCCGGGATAACCCACAGAACACAAGCGTAATTGCACGCGTATTACCGGAAACGACGGCGCAGCTATTAAACAAACGCGAGACGCTGCGCTGCAAAGAAGGGAAACGGGATTCCAGTCGCGGCGGAGCAGTTTTCCGCTAGCCACCCTAAATCTGATTAAAGATACCAACAACGGAAGATGGCTGAACGCAGCCAGGGAAATGGGTATTTATTGTTATCTCAGCTCAACGAAAACGGAACCTGTCCGTATTTTAAGAGAGACGCAACTATCGCCCGCATACTTTCCTTCTAAACTCTCTCGGAGGGAGAAACAAAGGGTAATGACGCCCGCGCGTGCTGATACGTGAAATTTCTTTCTCGAAATTAAACTCGGGATAGTACAGGGGTTACTTGATACCACGTTGTTCCAGATTATAAAGTCCTTCAGTTCTCAGGGAACTGCTCCGCGTTGAAACTCCCTTAGAATCTAAATCTCTTTTAATATTTTCCGCTTAAGACGAGCTTTCTTTCAAATATTAAACGATAGGAGGAGGAAAATTACACCTTTGACAAGGGTCTCCTATTAATTACGACGACGAGACAGTGGCAGCAGGGGCGACGTCTCGTCCTCTCCACCCCCTAGTCACCGATTAAGCCGCGGCCGAACTTTAATAAAGCGAGCCATTCACCCCCCGTATTACGTATTTACGTAACAATAGCGGCAGCAACAGGAGGAAGCTTTCCTCGCGCTTCAGTTGACAAAGTCAAGTCCCTCCATCAGCGCCCATTTCCGGCGGTTCGGCTCGGTAATCTCTCCGGTGGTGGAAGGGCTTCTTCGTCTAACGACGATTGTCAAACGGAACACCCTGTCGTCGACAACTGTATCGTACCGCTTCCCTCCCCTTAATCGCCTTGCAAATGTCGGTCACCGATACCGCCGTGTCCCGAGCGCCGTCTGCAGGGTTGTATTCGATAAGTGGAACGGGGGGCTTTCCCCCCCCCCCCCCCGCCCCCCAGCCGAGATGTATAGATCCCGGGCTCTATATTTTTCAGTGTCAGAAGTAAGACGATTCCCAGGCCCGTGCTTCTTATGTTATGGGGGAGAAGGGGATCGTGCGATTCGGTCCAATGCTCGCCTCAGCGATTTTTGAAGTCCACGCTGGGGGTGTGTAGCTGGCAATCTGAATCGAGACGACGGCGCTCTTGTTTGTCGTTTTGCTGAGTGGTCGAGGAATATTCTTTAAAAAGTAGATGTTTGGCTGGGTCGCAGAGAATATCTATCAGATACCTATCCTACGTCGTTCTCATACATTCCGAACGCAACCCTTTCTGCCAGGATTCCAAGCTATTCGCTGGTTGTGTATTTTATACTGATAGCGCGCGAGAGAACGCCTCAATATTATCGTCACTCCTGACGTTATTTATAGAGGGAAGCTTACACGCCTTTTCCTCCCGTGGAAACAATTTCACCCAGTTCCCAGCGTCGACCGTTCAACCCCTACCTTCCCCACGCATTTGTTACGGGCGGCGCATTTAGAAAGTTCGGTGGGTCACGTCGCGCGCAACTTTTGTAGCGCGACGCTTTCGTCATTCTCCACGGCTGCCAGCTCCGAAGGGTAGCCCGACGAGGGGCGGAAACAGACGCAATCGACGTAAACGTAGAAACTGCCGAGGCGAGGGACGCGACCGCGGGAAAAGGAACAAAACGATAATAAACAGAGGAGGCAGTAAGGGAGCCGGTGTATTTAAGGATGCGCTTTTTCCAGACTTCCATATCGCCGGGGCACTCTTCTCCCGCGTCTGTTTTTTTCCCCTTCGCCAGGACGCAATTTTCGTAAGTCCGGGCCCGGCGTTTTACTCGACCCTCCATGTAGTTTCCGCCGGCTCCGTCTCTATTTTTTTCAGTCCTCTCCCTTAAGTATTTGACTTTAACGGTTACGATTGCCTGAAGCTCGTCATACCCGTAAATTTTTCCACGGCCGCCTTATCGTTTACAACCATACTCTATCGCCCCTATAAAACTCGAGTGTCCGAGACAGCCACTCGTAAACTGGCAACTACACGGTCCCAGATGCCCGATTGAACACCCTCGCTGTTTAACGACGGGACCGGTCGAAAAGCGCGTTCTTCTGCTACATTTGCTGAACCTGTTCCGGATGACGAAACCTCGCGGTATATACTCTGGAGTTCAAACTGTAGCTACCGAACGGCGTCTCTGACTAAAACAGAGACATTTAGAGTTTGCATCGGATTAAGTTTATTCATTGAAGAAAGATAGACATACCTACCTGAACCCTATATTCATTTGTTTTATGCACTTTAACCTCTGAACAAGAATATAAAAATTTAGGCCATTTTTAACGATTAAAAAACGGGATCTAAGTGCCAGCGTTAAAGGGTTGAAATACTTGAACATGGAGCAGTTGTTAAATTAAACCCACCCTTAAGGGGTTAGACCACCTTAACCTCTTACACCAACCACTGCTCAAGGAACGCACATACTCAAGTGTTTTACGCAATTCGAAGCCCGAAGAAAGCTCTTTCACCAAACCATCCACGCAACGACTCTTTGCCCCGCGCCAACTTTCGTGGAAGCCCCCGTACCGTTTCGAAATGGTAGCCCGCGCGATAAGGATCTGGCCGTTAATCCGAAACGGTGGGCCCACGCCGCGGGGCGCTGACTCGCGGTGTCCAGATCTATTCCCGCGATTATCTCTCTGACAACGGTCTCTGAGCAGTGGGACGCGTCCAAGCGGCTCGTCGCTGAGGAATGCCGTCGTCGACGGGCTTTATTCGTGGAGAAACGAGATCCAGGTCCCCGTTGACCCGTGACGAGGCCCGGGAATCGAGCGGGGCTGCGGAGATGGACGCCTCTTGGACGAGGATGCAGTGATTTCACCTGTGCACGTCAGGTGCATCGAGTGACCGTGGCGGAGGGATGAATCGACGTCCCTGCAGGGGGACGCGAAGCCGCTTAAGATTGGTTAAGCTGCTTACCCCGAGCGGACTGTGCTTCCCCGAAAATCGAGGCGTGGGTGTGCTCTGCCTTATGCGGGAGAAGCTGCCGAATACGAATGTCTGGCTGGCTTCCACTCCATCCCAGCTGGGCGTTTTATGCGCGAACCCTGAAGTTGATGGGCTGACACGCTCGCGAAACGCCGGGTGTGTAAATACTTTTCCTCGCACCCGGCAGCTTACGCGATTTTCCGAGAGCGAGTCGAGTAGCGGAGGTTTAACCCTTGCAGCGTCAGGGGAGCCTGTAAGTTGGGAGATCCGACCTCGTGGACGTGTATAGGGGTGTCTTGTAACGTCTTCGTCCCATGTACGTTCAGCTCGCTCGATTCTGTTCACCGTGCCTCACGCGTTTGACCAGTGGCCCACTTCGCGTGGTTGGCATTCGTTTCGAGCAGTTTTCCTCAATAGTTCCCGAATACCATCTACGGGGCAGCTTTGCTGTAAACCGTATTCACGAAATATCGTAGAAGTGTCGGGTGGGCCACTGACCAGCGTGCGCGTGTGTTAGAGCGGTCAGAATCTAGTGGGTTGACTGTACATGCGGGTTCGCGTAATACAGCGAAACTGGATACGCCTACTGTCCCGTAGTATTTGAGTTTTTACTGTGCCTGGGTTATTTGGGGCACTAAAAATCGTCATGAAAGCCCTCCAAGCCGTGGAAGAGCCTTCGACACACAGGCCTCACGCTGAGAGCAGCGAGAACCCTGCAATTCTCGGGATTCATATCGCAGGAGGAATCGGCTTCGATTCTGTGTAAAGGGGCACGACACGGAAGCGCGCAATAAAAAGCATCGGCCGCAGGACGGGAGTAAATGAATGGAATCTCCTGATGAAGACCCGGGAGTGGCACTCGTGGCTGACATTCATTTCCCGGCCTCCTTAATGCCGCGACCTCCCCCTGGCTGAAGAGACCTCGCTACAAAACAGTCATCCCCCTCGATCCGTCCCCATTTCTCGCACTCCCGTCCCGAGGAATCCCACCGACGGGAAAGGAGACGAGATATCAGCCAGGGCAAATTGTCGCTCTTTTGCTTTTTCCTGAAAGGGGGGAAGTGCATGGCGTATAATGGAGCCGGGAACAGCGGGGGTGGGCTCGAGTGGCCGCGGGGAAAAAAGCCTGTCGCGGCCTATCCTCCCTTTTCTCCCTTTCCTCCCTTACCCGCTCTCTGTGTCCCTCCGCCCTATTCCATTTTGTGTCAGTCAGTTAGTCTTATCTGTCAGGCCCGTCGCGACTGTCACGCCGTCGATGTGGAATGAAAAGATACCGCGGGACCATCGACAATGACGTTTCCACGTGGTAGGCTCGAGCGTGATCTATCGCGGTCCCCGGCACGAATTAATCCGTTTCGTCGATAGTTTCTGTCGTTGCCAGCGAAGGAATAGCTGGCGGCGCACCTTCGAGGCCTCGCCGACGAATGTCCGTCTCGAGATTCTTCTGGGTGAGTCAGAGCAGTTCGATACAATGGCCCTGGGGGCGATCGAAGATTAGGTCGAGAGGTTAGCGTCGCGTTTTCAATGGAACTGTTGGATTAGTTACTAGCCCTCTCAGAGTTTTCGATGGTGGATACTTTGTAATCTTTTTCAGTATGCTAAACCGCTTGCTGCTGGAGGTAGAAGGGTGCGTATGGGTGGTCGCGTGGTGGGTAAACGTCACTTCGATTGACTCTTCTATTTGGGTCATAAATTGTTTCCTGGGTAGCATGAGCGGCGTCTCGAGTTAAGGAGGGAATCCTATTTAATGGGCTAAAAACATAGCATAATTTAGGATTATTTTTAAGAAACTACCATTTCGATTCGTCTGAAATTTGGACCATGTTTTGACACGGCTTTGAAGAAATTGCAGTTTTTTTATTCGTTTTTAATAATAAATATAGGAGTTATGCATCACGCCGCGCAAAACTCGACGGTCGCTGGTGTGCATGATATTTACCTTTCAGGTAATCTGAAACAGAAAAATAAAACGGCGTTTTGCTTTGCACACATGTAGTTTTTATCTGATTAACTAGAATACCGCTAAGTTCTATACTTCTTTTGTTATATAAGAAAATTGACGCAAAATTGGATTGCAAAAATTAAAAATTCAGACCTTTCAGTGTGAAAACTCCACACTGCTGGATAAATTTTTTTGTTTTTGCTGGTTCATCAATATCAAGGTACATAGGTATGTAGGGTAATTCCGGGAGACGCGGCCGGGCTGGAGAGTTGGTCGAAACAGTTGATTTCTAGAGAATTAATTGGTCTGAACCTTAACACATTTCTACATATACGCAGATGTAGAGTCTGAATATAGCAACTCGACCAACTCTCCAGCCCGGCCGCGTCTTCCAGAATTACCCAATAAAATAGTTTCAGATTACCCAGTAGATAAATATCATACACACCAAAGGCCGGCGAATTTTGCGCGGCGTGACGGTCGATCATGCATAACTACAACTATATTTATTAGAGATATACCGACTAGTGGCCGACTAGTCGGTTTAGCCGACTATCCGGCCACTTTTGTAATCGGCGACTAATCGGCAAAAAAGGCCGATTGATCGGCTCTCTTTTTGTGAATACTTACCCATTTTTCTCTCTTTTCTTTCTATCAAGTTTTATAATTTTGCTACCAGAGATATACTGACTAGTGGCCGAGTAGTCGCTTAAGCCGACTATCCGGCCACTTTTGTAATCGGCGACTATTCGGTTTCTTGGGGACCGAGTGATTGACTAGTCGGCCAAAACCCTAGTCGGTACATCTCTAATATTTATAGTTAAAAATTAATAAAAACCATCAAAACATCTCAAAACATGGTCCAAATTTCAGATGAATCGAATTGGTGGTTTCTTAAAAAAAATCCCAAATTTTGCTGCGTTTTTAGTCCAATGAATAGAATTCCCCCTTAATAAACGAGCATGCACTGTAAGTCGAGAAATTTGTAGAGCAGGAAAGAACGTCGAAGGATAATGGCTGGAGCATTTTCCTAGAAACGAAAATAAAGTAGACCCAGAGGCTACACTGTGAGACGCGAAATAGATCATCGCATCTCGTACATACGTACAAGTTTGGTGCCTCGGCTCAGGTATTAGGATCACGTTTGCACCGCGGCGCATCCGCCGAAGGAGAGATCGATGGAGCCTTGATCAGCTCCAGACGCGTTCCAACTGTTTCGTGTCAGCGTAATGGCCAAAAGAATCGGTCCCGAACTCGAGGAATCTTTCCGCTGGCCGTCGGTGGTGGGCTCACGTGCGCTAGCTGACGAACCGCGACGGAATAAATTGCTGGACCGGCCGATATCCCCCGGGCGGAGACGATCGGAAATAGGAATGACGTATAAAGGAGCCAGAGCACGTAGGGTCAGTTTGCCAGGCAAGGCGTATCCTGTACACCGTGAAGAATCTCTGGCAAATCTTGTGTATGTCCAGCTCGTCACATGACCCCGGTCTCCTTCAACTGAATACTGATCGACGGTCCTCCTCGAGGAACCCCTGCAACGGTTTTGCGTCCCTTTGTAAAATCAGTAGCGAGCCTTTCGGGCCACTTTTACCCGTAGCTAGCTACCCGACCCCTTTATAGTCGCATACCTTTCCTACTCCACCCACCTCCCAGTCCCGTCCGCGTTACGTATCCCCGAGTAGCCAAGGATCGTTACGTTTCCCTGTTCCCTGCCACCCACTGTCGCGAAGGATAAGAAAAAAGCCGCTTTTTCCGCATTAACGTGTCCCCTAGCATTGCTCCTTTACGAGCCCGGGAGCCGGGCTTCCGTAGATGGGAAACATTTTAGCAGACCCGTATCGCGTGCTGCCTTTTTTCTCTCTCCCGTCTCCCAGGTTTCCTCCGCGAAAGAGGAGGAGACTGATGGCGTATAGGGGGCATTTATTAGGAGAGATGAATTATTGCCACGGAGGGGGTGGATTTATGGTTTGATGGAGTCGTTGCGTTGAAGGGGATGTATTGTCCTGGATGATTGTAATTTCGGCTCGATCTGATCCCACAATGCTCGCGTAATTGCTATACATTGTGGAACGGAAGGAGTATAGCGAGATCGTCGGGAGGATACCCCAGCGTCTCCATACACGCACCAGGTCATCCAGTTAATATTCCAGAGATCCGGGAGATCCTTAAGTCCACCTTTCGGCGAATCCCGAGGATCCTAATTCTTCCGAGATACCGATCAAACCCTCGGCTCCCCTTTTGAATCGTTGAACTCCGCTAGCCCCGGCTCGCTTTGCCAGCCGAGTTGTCCGCACGGTTTACAGAATCTCGCGGGGACGTAACGCCCGAGAGCGTCTCCCCACCTGCGTTTCAATTTCCTTTTACGACCCTGCATTACCCGACGCATCTCCGCTCCTCATTTGTCGAGCGCGGCGACGGTGTTCCGCTTCATATCTGCGAATCTCTCTTTGACGAACGCTTCTTCCCTCTGATCCTTAAAGTCCCTCCAACTTGTTCACCCCCCGCGAGTAATACCTCATCAAGTATTCACGCCAGATAAGGAACTAAACGTATGTCACGGCGGCGGCAGTCTCGCGGAATTATCTCCAGGCTCTCCGTGCACCGCCCCTCGAAAGACACCGTAATTTCATTCCCGCCCGGCTCCTCTCGTCCGTGCGCGGCAGCCATCAAATTATAAGCTGTATCGCCCCGAGAGAGAGAGGGCCAGATCGGCCAGCGACGATACCAAAAATGAAATTAACCGGGATCGGTGAATGGCGCGGAGCGCGTGGGTCCGGGGAATCGAAGCTAATCCCGTCGGGCGTAGGTATCTCAATATCCTTGACGTAAATAGATTACCGTGGCGACGTTAGGTGACGTCTGCTTTAACTCGCGGGACAGAGGGGCGACCGGAGGAAAGCGTCTGCGAGGGGGCGGCAGGATATCTATATGCAGGGAGCGGCTCCATTCGGGAAATGCGGAAAATGCGTGGAAAGACACTGGCTGCGTCGTCGTCGCGGCGATGGCGCACGGAGAAAAAGAAGACGGGAGGGGGGGGGGGGAGGACAGGGTACGGCGAAGGAGGCGAGGGAGAGGGGAGAATTGTACGGGACACTGATAAGGGAACTCGGGAGGAACTGGCACGCTTTGACAGCCAGTAAATTAAAGTATATTTCCGCGACGGTGGAAGGCAGATGCGCTGCACGTGGTAATCCGAGAGAGATTCCGGGCGCGGAGATGAAAGGTAGACGCGGAAGAGGGAATTTTTTATGACCGAGATCGGTATGCTTGTCGGGGGAGAGGGGGGAAGGGAGGAAGAGAGAGCCACGAACCGACTGGCGAGGACGGGGATGGCTGGAAAATGGTGTGTCCACCTGAGTGCTGGAGACATCGAGACGCAAGGAACTTGGTGGGGGGGAGTAAAGGAAGTTGTCAGAATCAGAAGGCGGCAGACACCGTGTGCATCGGTTTACCTGAGTCGATGGATACACACGAGGCGAGTCGATGGGGCAACTACTCGCCGGAGAACGCGCAATCACTTGAACAATTTGCAAGGGAAATGATTGAAACATTGCTTTCGTTGGAAATGGGGATGAAACTTGAATAACAGTCTTCGGGACTCATCGTCGGTGCTAAATCATGGGGACAAGTAGGCGCGTTAAGGTGGGAACCTCGTGTAGCGGGTCGAAAAAAATCGATTTTTTTTCTTGCGTAAATCAATACCTAATTGGACACCCCGAAAATATGCTCCCAAAGCCGCAGAACGTAATTCGAAAAGTTAAAGCGGCTATAGCCGCTTTAAGAAAACTTCAAACGCGTTTTTCTCGATAACACGTTTTTTACATTTATGAAAAGCGAGTAGGACGATAGCTCAAAAACTATTCATTCGCTTTTGCATACATAAATTAAATTATTATATCCTCTCGTCGGTGTACCCCTAAAAAACAGAAAAACATTTATTTTCGAAAAAACATTTAAACCGAAACGTTATTTTCTGTTTAAAAGCCTGCCATTTCATCAATTTTGCACTATTTTCTTTTTTCAATGGTGCACCGACAGCGTAATTTCATACCGGGTAAGACATTTCTTGGTTTCTTTAATTTAGTTGAGAACAACGGACGCTGGAACCTGCGCCGATCTGCAACTCCGGTGGCTAGCCCACGGCGGAATCTGCTAATTTCTTCATCACCAGCGTCCATTTTGTAAACAACACATTTCTTTTTACTTGTCAAAATTTGCAAAAGTGTGTCCCAACAATTCTGAAAAAGATACCTTGTACTGCTACTTTGAGAAAAATTCCAAAGCTTGTCTGCTTTTCTGCGTTTTACATCAGGTGCCCCCTTTAAAGACTGACCCCAAATTGAGGCCTTTTTAGCCCCTTTTTGGGCCCACGATTTTGTAATTGAATTTTGTGCCAAATGATAGCCTATGATGTGACATCAATCACGTCAAATTTTCAAGTTGAGGTGACAATTAGTTTCTGAGATATGGGAGGTGAAAGACGTGAAAATTCATTAACGCGTCAGCCCATACGCTTCGATGTATAGACTTTTATGTCATTCCGATAATTTAAACAATTATTTCCAATGGTTTTGCTGACTGCTAATAACGAACTTGAACTTATATTTTCAAAATTCACGAAAAAAAAATCAAGAAATATAAATATCTGTGTAGTAGGTGCGTTTTTAATATATCGTACACAGTGTTGAATCTGCCATTTGATTTTTTTTTTCGTGAGTTTTGAGAATCTAAGTTCAAATTCGTTGTTAGCAGTCAGCAAAACCAGTGGGAACAATTCTTTAAATTATCGTAGTTTCACTTAATCTCAGAAACTAATTGTCACCTCAACTTGAAAATTTGTCGTGATTGATGTCTCATCATAAGTTATTATTTGGCACAAAATTCAGTTCCAAAATCATGGGCCCAAAAAGGGGCTATTTCTTGGGTCAATCTTTCACTCGCACAAAGCTTCCATGCTAGGTGACTGAAAAAATCGCCTAGAAGCTGGAACGATCCGCGAGCGGAGCATCGGCAGCGACAGGCGACAATCAATTTCTGAAAATCTTGCAGCTGAAAAACGGACGATTGGAAATAGACTGGAAGGCGAATCCAGATTCCCCGTCGTCGATTCAACTCTATCCCTGCAGGATTCCGCCCCGTCTCTCGGGCTCATCTTCAATCAGCCTCCTTTCCTATCGATCACCCGATTCCTTTCTTATCGTTCCTACTTCCGAGCGCCGTCGTCCTCCGTGCACGCGCCCTGCCCATGGTCCTCCACCCCCCCCCCCCCTCGGGGGCGCTTCCACCCCTTCGCCAGACTTTTCCTACTCAGTCGGGCGCAATCAACGTTACAAATACGCGCGCCACTTGCGGCGCAAAGAAACTCGATGTCATTCACAGCGCGGCTCGTTCCGCGGCCCCGCGGAATAATAATCACGCTCCCCCGCCATCAGCTATCCTTCTCCTTTTCAACCCTTTCGCTGTCGCGTGACAGTCTGAGGGCGGCCGGGGAACGCGTCGCCTCTATGGCCGAGTGTTTACTCGCCGCGATGGCCTGGCCCCTGAGAGATCTTTGAGGCATTCGGCGGAATGAAAGAAAAAGCGAGAGAATGGGGAACGCGTGGGGGAGGGGGGTGCGAGACCGTGAGAGCGGGCTGGGTGGGAGCTGGAAATGAGGACCGTGGAAATAACGCGACGGAGAGCGAGAGCCTGGAATAACAAGGGAAAGAACGGAGAGGAGCGGACGGACCCTTGTGAGAGAAATTGAGAGCGAAATAGGGGGAGGAACGGGTGAAACTAGGCGGAGAGGGGGTGGCGGGGCCGCGGAATCGAGATGAGAAATGCGCCCAACCAGATAAGGCAAACCCTCTCCGTTTCGTGCGCGTACCCTAGCCAGAGGAACGTCCCGGAGATCCTGTAGGAGTTCGGGAATCGCCCGAGGGGTTGGAAGCGAGCCCTGGCTACCCCCTTCGGAGGAAAGAACCTTCGTCTTGCTCGGGCCGGGAGAGTCGTTGGATCCCGTGGCTCCTTCCCTCCCCGAGATACTGGCACGCCTGTTCCCTTCGTCGATGACGCGGGGAACCGCGAAACGCTACGTGTTTCCAAGGGAAACGTCCACGGCGACGAACGTGCCGCGGTTGAGCGAGCGACACTCGCTCCCACGACTTCCAACCAGAGCAGCGTGAATCTGAGAGAGAAATCCTGGCAGTTTTGCGCGATTTCGTGGCAGCTATGGAAACTGACATTTGGGGGTAGTGGCTGGCGCAGCAGTGTAGGGGGTTGGTTCTGTGTATGTATCGGAGGATTAGTGAGAGGGTTTAGGGGAACATTTCGGGTTTGTTTGTGGGGTACGGTATCTCGAAAAATGTCACAGGAACTCAAAAAAATAAAACAATTAAGACGGGAAAAATATTTTCATTCGGACTCCGTCACGCGAAACGGAAATGTCAGAACAGCTTGGTGTAGGTATTATACTGCTTATTCCTCCAGGCAATTGAAAGCGACTCAGGTTTTCTGTTCACCGGGGTGAAGGTAGAATAAAGAAGCTACCGTAATTGTCCTGTTCGTAGCGTTCGGAGATGAACCTGGGTCCCAGATCGATGTCGATAGACCGAAATGGGGGAGGCTGTTCTTAACTAAGGCGAAGATCGAGCCGAGGTATAATCCTAATATTCTCCGGGCCATCCATTGTGCGAATCAGGAACTTGTTCGCGGATAAAACCGCCACGACTCGCTTTTCGGGTGACTAATCACCGTGACTTAGCTCCGAGCTTAAACGGAGTACGGCCGAGGCGTCATAAATCCCCCGGTGATCTGGGAGTAATTGCCGCCCTAAAAGTTGAAAATCACTCGGCGAGCGGGAGGGACAATTATTTAAAAATCCCCCGCCGCGGAATTACCCAATTTGCGTGCCGGTTCGATTAGAATCGAAACCGCTCGCGTCGACCCGCGATTCCCTCCGCCTGCGGTATTAAACGTCACGCTGACAGTGCCTCCAAATAACAAATTGGAGTCGGTCGCTTTGTGCAAAATTGAAACGTATAACGAGGCTTTTTGCAAGACCCGCGCGAAATGCATCTGTATAATTAAAGCCCGCGCGAGGAGCGCTCCCTTTCGCTTCGTAATTAAATTGTTTGACAAATTAATAAACTCGCCGGTGCCGTCTGTCGATGATGGGGCGAGTTTCCTTTCTCTAGCTGCAGAATAATAGAAACAATTATGGCGGAAAATTCAACGCTCTCGAAAGGCGCGTGGATGAGAAAAGAAGGAATGAATTTTCGTTCTCGTAATTAGAGCATAGCTTCTCGGGAAATATTTTACTTTCAGTTTCCAAAGATTCTTATCATTAACTCGTATCATGTAGCAGGGGATATTAATCGCACGGATCAACTTCCATCGACTTTCGATGGTCAGCGCTTATAATTGAAGAAAGTTTATCAGCGATCGTTGGATTGTTATCATAAACCGAGGGGAACGGCCTATCAATTACGAAAAGTTGGATCGACGAGCCACGTCTTATTGTGAAAACTGCGCGGCTCGCGGAGTCGTAGATCGCTTCCAGATGTAAACGGTGCCTTATCGACCTAATTACAGTTCCAGGATTTATATCGAAGGAAAACGGACCTGCACCAGCTCCAACCCCCCTCCAGGGTATACTATCGGGAGTCTATAATTCGTCGGGCTTATCTCGTCGATGGAAACGAATGAACTTTTAACATTATTCCTCGATGGGAATCGAAGCTACTCCCCTTCGATAAACGCGGGTGAACAAGATTCGTTCGCGAGCGTGCTTCAAACAATGTCCGTAAAGGTACGAATACACGACGACACTTTTGTGTCTAGATCAAGTGTATACATCAAGTGTCGGCGTGGGGACAGTGTCCTAGACTGGTATAGACGCTAAGTTTCTTGATCTAGACTGATCTAGACACTTGATCTAGACACAAAAGTGTCGTCGTGTATTCGTACCTTCATAATTATTTTCCACGATATACGATAGAAGTGTCTCTGCGTTCCATCGATTCTCTTCGGTGTCGCAGCAACTTCGATGCTATTTCCTTTCCTTTGAAAAGAGAAAGGAATCGCTACAGGGGGGTGTCCACTGAAAGAACGGAATCAAAGGTTTTCTACAAGGAAATGGGAATCTGAAATAGCTCTTTCTTCCCCCGTCTCAGCAATTTAGCCAACCTAGAAATTGCTTTCCACCATAGGATCGCATATTGACGCGTTATCGATGCAATTTTCGCGCAACGAACCGGGGACGTTTCGTCGTTCGCAATCCTTTCCACGTGTAAACCGTTTATCAAGCGCGATCACAGTCGGGCCCCAAAGTTCACTCGGAATTTTCAACCTGTACAACGGCGTCCTCCCCGAATAACCAACGCACCCACGCATCAAACAGAATCCGCTCGCTAGGCGTCGCTTCTTTCTCGTTTTTTGTTTTTTACCCCGACCGTTCAGGCAGGTGCCTATTCCGGATTAACGCCTATTGCCCCGAACGCCATTACTTCGGCGTTGCATATTTCCCACAGGGCTCAACGCACGCTGCATTCCGTTGCACGCGGGGAAATCGATAGCGCTATGCATAACGTATAAATCTGTCTGGTTGATACATAATCACGAGGTGCCATAAAAGTATAATGCCCGGCGTTGTCACGCCAGTGCTGGCGTGTGCGTGAACCGCTCGCGTTGGTGTACGTGTTGGCTGGCAGCCGCATATTTTTGCCGTTATTCGAGCTCGTCGACGGGCTTAACGAAACAGAATGGTGTCCGCGGTCAGCCGGCCCATTTTCTTCCGCGCGATCGCGATCCCCCGCGAGCGCTCGCAAGAACGCTGACAAGTTTGAAATTGCGCCGGCGAAACGCATCCCCGTCACGATTTTTGCTCGACCCTCCTCCCCGGTCTGAAAATTTTTACCCGTCGACAGGAGGACGCGTCGTTAACGCGACATGATCGCTTGGGGATTAAGCTAGCTCCGTCGAGGATTTGGATGTCGATATTGTTGCTAATGTTAGACTTTCACGAAGCTCCAGTTACAGTCTGGGGCAGTCGATGAGGTGGAGTAGCTGTTTGATTGGGTGCCATTTAATGGGGAGATAGAAGAGAGGAGGATCATGCGAGAGATACCTAATAAGATGTAGGAATTTAGGGAATATAATAGAGTTTTCAGACCCTTTGGCCTATCTTCCTTTGAGCACGCGTCTTTGGGAGACGTGTAACGGTGGTTCCTGTTGCGATAGTGTCTGTGTTACGGTGCTCGTGTCCATCTACATTAGAAGAGACAGCTACTTTGGTGTACAAGGAGGTGATAAGATCAGTTACAGTCGCTTTAGGACCCGGTGAATGTCGGGACACGGAGTCGCTGATAGGATATTCAATCTTCTCTCGTGAGGTACCTGCCATCCTTCTGACGAACTGAAACTGTAAGGGCCAGCTTGGGCGAACTATCGTGTTGCCATTAACTCGATAATTGCCTGACAGGATTTCTATCTTGACAAATATGTGAAACTACGTAACAGTGATGAGCGACCCGCAGCCTGCGGGCCGCATTTGACCAACCAGCCACTAACCTCCGGCCCGAAATTGTTTCAATTGCAAATCTATGTCAGGAATAACAAAATCGCCTCATAAATTAATATTCTTTGATTAGTATATTTAAGTATTTAATATTGCGGACCTCGTGGAGTATTAAGTTTTCACTTTTGGCCGACTCCAGGCCAAAGGTTGCTCATCACTGCTCTGTATTCCGTAATCGAGTAGTGGCATTCTTCCATCGATTCCTTTCTGCGGTAAAATACTGACGATTAGTGACAAAGGAAACGTGGGCCTTGGAATCCATACTCAAGATGAATGAAACGAAAGATTCTCCTAATCGTGGAAACCATTGGGTCACTTTACACCCCCCGTGCGAGGATTAAACGAGTGAATGTTCATGTGCCAGCCAGACCGTTGGAACTCTTAAAAAGCAATATAGTCGTTTCGCGCTTGGACTTCAAAGGGTCGCTTAAGCGGGCTACAATATTGAATTCTAGGAGCTCATAATAAATTACGAACGATAACCGAAAGAGAGCGCGAGCGTTTTCAATCTCGCGAGCTGGCAGCGGACGCTGTACCGAACGAAATTGGCAAAAAGCTGGACCCCGGCTCCAGCTCGCGAGCGATGAAACTCGACGAGCCCCGAGGGGGCGGTGTCTTAAATTACAAAGCAACGTCGTTACGAGACGGAGTTCTCGCGAGCCCTGATAGATCCTAATTAGCGCCGTTGAAACTATATACAACTATGCGCTAGTATTTCCTTCAGTTTTTTCCACCCCATCGTCCGCGTTGCCCCGAAGTAATGAAGACAGGGCGGGCAAAGTTAAAGTGGAATGTTCCACTGTGCGGAAGACTACTTAGTGACGAGTGATCCTCCAGGAGAAGAGCGAGAGGAAAACATTGTTAATTTCCCTTGCAGATTCGAGTGTCCCCCGTCCTTTTTCCTCCTCAAGCGGCTCCGCCCCCTCTTCGCCGCGCGATTCAGAATGCCGATTAAATTAACGTCGCTCCGTCACGGCGAAACGATTGCCACGGACACGCCGGGCAAATCGAATCCGAGGGTAATACGCTGCGAAGCGGCAAGATCGGGGGCCACGTTTTGGCTGCCGAAAACGAAAGAACCCGCAAACTACCCCCCTGCAGCGACGTGGCTAGCTCTGATGAGGGATCGAGGGAATCCGAGGTCTCTGTCGAACGAGCCTCGTCGATTCGTCGCGTTCGCGATGATTGAAAAGGAAAAGGAGCGTGCAGCAGGTGTTCGTTAAAATGAAGTAGCTAAAAGAGGCGGAGTGAGCATGCCGCGACTGAATTTCGTGCGAGCAGATTGATTGTTTGGGGGGAGACATCGATCGGGAATTATAAACAAATTGTAGACGCGTCGCGTGTCCTATCCGATTAATCAGATTTATCAGATTCTGCAGTTACCGTACTTTTTCCAAAGTTGAGGCCACGGTAATGGAGGAAAATGGGGATCGTATAATACTTTTCAGAGGTGTGTTGGTCGGCGTGGGTGTGAATGAAAAGTGAAGCCGCGAATAGAAAGTTGCAGCGAGTCGCTGAAGATAATTACGAGCCGGCGTTATAATCGAGAAAGCTTCGGCCGCTTTTTAAGGAGCGCTCTTAGCACGCGCGGTTAATGACTCCGTCTAAAACCGCGGATATAATTGAACGAACCCGACTGCGTCGAAGCTGAGTCATCCCCCCGGGGGTTTTGAACCCCGACGCCGAAGCGAAAGTTGCTTTGAAAGGCGCGGAATCCGATAGCGGCTCCCTTTCGTTTGCCCCGGGTGTTTTCAGGGAACCGAAATTTCCCTGACCCCGTGAACCTTAAAATCCACTTTCCCACCGCGCGATTCAAATTTCCCATTAGCGGTTGGCCCAATTACCGTCCAAGCAGCCGCAGAACGTTGATCGATCAAGGCCCCTCGGCCCTGGCATTCGTACAGCCGAAAAGAGTCTGTCACCGGGGTGGCGGAATAAAAAAAAAGAAGAGGGTCGAAACGTGGGGCCGCTGGAGTTCGGATCGATTTTGGATAAATAGACGCAAATCCCGTGGCGTGCAGGGGCTCCTAACTTCGCTACATGCCTTTAGCATATAATTATCGGCGTGTATCTGGCCTATCACGCATGGCTACACTTGCGAACGAACGCAACAGCTCAGCCGGACCCGTGGGGTGTTAAAGCATTAGGGGATTCCCCCGATCTGTCTGATGATCATTTTATATTAGCCAAGGGGAATCTGCATGACAATGGCCGGGGCTCCATTGTGTGATAAGCGCTTCACACTGCGCAACCCCATCCATATGTTAATGTTCTACCCGTGCTTACAGCGACGCGCGGGCAACTCGTGAAACTGAATTATGTGTACGCGAAAGTGCGTGATGCCTCCCCCTGCCGTCAGACCCCCCTCCCATCGGCATTACCGGGGAGGATCTCTTTTCCCATCCCTTCGCTGTTCCGACGTCTTGCGCCTGTTTTTCATCCCTTCTATCCATCCGAAGGCTTTTGTGCCCTCATCGATGAGAAAGCTCCGTCTGATGCGCTTTTAAGGAGACGCGGGCTCGAGGGGAGCCGTTGCTTCCGGAGGAACGCTAATTGGGGATTATCGGGGAACGAGTCGTTCGGGGTAAATGTATATACGTTGCGTGAATATCTGCTAGTGGTGTTTCGTTGCGGTTTCGTGAGGCCTTGCGGTGGGAGCAAGCTGGATTATGAGTAACAAGTATCTAGATACCTGTGATCGTGAGTTTAAAAGACTTTGGGTTTCTTCATTTACCTGAGAGATCTTGATAGCATTTACTGTGATTTCAGGTATCTCGGGTCACGTGAGCTACATGAGTGTATATCGCAGCCGCTGGAATAATTAGAATCATTCCCCGTTCCATGCACTGAGACGTTGAATAAATAATGGCAACGATGATTGACAATACGATCTTCGTGAAATTAACCGCCGTCCGTCAGTCATAGCAATGAACAGATTCTGTAGTATTTCGTTCACCCGCATATCGGTGCATTGTTCCCCTGGACTGAATCGAGCCGCACATGGGCCTAGGCCTTATCGAATTAGTCCCCATTACTCCCACCCGAGGCGAAATCCAACAAAATCGCAACTACCCTCGAATAATGCAAGTGTGCCCATAATTCACAACCAATCAATAGCGCACGACAGTGGTGGTAATTTATATTCATATCCCACCCCCCCCCCCCCGCCCCCCACCCCCCTCCTCGGTCGGCGCGGGAAAATCGAGCAACCCCCCTGCCACGGAAACATCTCTACGGAGGGCCATTAGTCACGGCCGAACAATAACGCCATTCGCTGCCTTGATATTCGCGCGCCCAAACAATCGAATATTCCGAAAGTTTGCTGCCAGTAATGATAAAACTTCGTAACAGATAATACGCGTCTCAAGAACCTCGTGTCTCAAACCAGTGCGATTCAAAGCACTTCCCCATACTCGCGACTACCCCGCGCGAGGAAGATCGAGGCCACTCCACCCACGGAAACCTCGTCGCAGAGGGGTGCAACAGAAATACATGCTCGGATCGAGGGATTTTCATCGGAGCCAGTGAAAAGGACCAGGACGCGTTACTCGCGGAAAATTGCCTGCACACGTCCAGTGAAAGTGTGCTTACATTAAGAGCTGCAGCGACGAACGCGCGGAATGCGCTCGCTAACCCCCGCTCGCGACCTTCCACGCATCCCCCGTGCATTGAAATTAACATTTCTCCTTTGAGGCCAACGATCGTGAAAGGACCCGGGGTGGGGGGGGGGGGGGAGAGAGAGAGGTAACGCGAGCGTCGATTGGCGTCGGCGACGTTGCTCGCGCGCGGCTCGACGTTGCGGAATGCTCGCGTGCCTTTGGAATCGCGATACCGAAACGAGACGAGGGTTATTGGCCATTGTCAAAGGGGATGCGTGGCGACGCTGACGCCGTCGTCGACGACAACGGGGCGCAGCCGTCCCGGCGTCGACAGCCGAACCAACCCTTTTACGAGGTGTCGGAATTCACTACAGCTACTCGAGCAAAAACCCCCACCGCCGACGCCGCCGCCCTGTCGAAATTAAGGGTAAGCGCGGCGGGAAACGTCGACGACGTTTTTCTCGAGGGCGTCGCGGAGAGTGGGTCTGAGAGGGCGCCGACGCTTTTCGGGCAACTTTTTCCACACCCCCCCCCCCCCCTCCCCGGTGGTAATGGACCTGTTTAAAGGGTACGTGAGTCCTGGGGATGGTAATCGCTGGTTTGTTTGGGGAGACACCTCCGCCGGGAAGATACAAGTTCGGGGGATGACGGGGCGGTTCTGCGGTTCCAGATTTTTGGAGGAGTTAAATAGGTGGCGGGGAGAGATAGCGGGTTTGTTCTTGAGGGGGTAGTTGCTTGGGGTGTTAGTGTAGGCTGGGAAGAATCTGTCAGGAGTTTCGAGCAGTTTGAGCGAGGAAACGAGAGATACTGGACGAGGCTCGTAAGGGGTGCATCTGTCTAGAGGAGGGGCGACTTGAAAAGAATGAAGATGCTTCTTTCTTTCTTTATTGTACAAGATTCTTGAAGAAGCTTGCTTCGTGTCTAATCGAAGAGCCAGCGACAGGGAACCACTGTTATACCACCTGCATCAGAGAATAATAATTTGGAATATGAAGGAAAGGGGGTGGAAGCCAGTGGCGCGTGAACGGAGCGATAACTTGGAGGAATCATGTGGCAGACTCGTGGTTAGCTGATTTCTCTTCTCGTTCAACGTACTACGAGAAATTTTCTGACAGATTCGTCTGTAGCAAATAGTGCATCGTGAACGGCTTCCATTTGGGTATATCTATTAAACTTGTGAAAGAAGAATCTGAAGAACCCACTGTGGAATTCAAACTTAGTTATTCGGTCAAGCGATGTTATTTCATTCCTCAGTGTACCTAAATCTTCATCATTATGGAATATTAAGCCCCCTATCAGTACCCATCTTTGAAAAGAAACGGACATTTTTGTGAAGTCCATCAAATCCCAAACCCACACCTATGATTTTCATTCGCAGCTCGCAAAATAATCGCACCGTAGACTCGCAACCCTTGTAACCGATGACTCTGGACACTCTTTTCAGAAGAATTTTAGAATCCATCGACCAATCGCCGAAAAGCATCGACCAGTCCTAAAAATGGACACTGTAGATACATCCGGTACATTCTGTTCCCGTACAAACGCGACTCGACCTAATTCCGCTATTAATCTCCGACATAAATCGCGAGTGGGCAATTCGCCGAGTAAAATCTTTATCGGCGATACACCACCCCAGAAAAAAAATAGAAAAAAATCGCCCGATCCCGGTCGAAATGCGGGAGGTAACCACCCCAGCACGATTCAACCAGGCCATTAGATAATTGAAATAAAAAGGAAACGACCAGCTGGGGCTCCTGAGGAGTATTTGATTGGTCTAAGAAGAATTTTCGCCCCGAGGCCCAGGCGAAATGAAATCGCGGGGCAAAAGCGGCCAGTTTCATTGAACGAAACAGCTTGCGGTAATTGCCCAGCAGGAAGTCAAAAAGCGTGGATAATATCTGATCTCCTTCTCAGGAGATTGGCTCTACGTTTGATTCCCGGGAACGCGCTGATTCGAATCAACCGAGCGTGCTTTCCATAAATTCTAATGACGATTACGGCCTCCCAACCGTAGATTCCGATTTGATGCGCCTAATGTAATTCCAGCGACGCTGCTTCCTAGCGAAATCCGTTCCATATTGATATGTTTATTGAACCGAGTATTCGCCATTTCTCCTAAAACAGGGAATACAGAAACTCGAGGACAAAAGAAGAAGCACTTGCGTTTCTAATTTCACCAAAGATTCCACCAAATAAAAGATTCTTTGACTCGCAAGGATCTTCTCCAAATGTAGATTCTCATACGCATTTGTGCATTTTTCTCGCTTGAATCGGATTCGTATCTGTCCTCGACAAGAGCTGGACGTTCGTAAGACCAAGTTGAGAGCAGAGGGTGTTTTCATAAACTTCTCCGACGATCGCAATACCTCGAAGACAAATTCTCATCCCGGTATCCTTGTAAATTCTCATTCCCCGCAACTTTCCTCGTTCAGCCTTATCGCCGGCGAAGATACCGCATTGAAGTTGTAATTTTTCACGAGAACCGCCGGATTTCGCGTCCAAGGGACTGGGATTTGCTGGGAGCGGCGTCTCCGCGAGCTCCGTCAGGGATTGCAATTTTTCGAGCAGAATGCTTCTTGTTATTACTGCTGGGGGGAAGCGTCGATAAAAGTCTTGTTCGGCGCAGCCTGCCGTGTATTCTCCATTTGAATTTCTAATTCTTTTCCTCGTCTGCCGCGAGAATCAGTGGACCCGCGGCGAAGAAACTCGCGTTTCCGCCGGCAAGCCGGGCGCACGTACATCCTGCTCAGCGGGGAATTGTTTTATACGGAAGAAGTACGCGACGGCGTGTACCGAGCCATGTACAAACCGCTACATGCAAAGGCACACGCGCGACTCTATTACCGGGCGGCGTAAGTCCTTGCTACTGGCACAAGTAAATTTTACTTCGTGCCCTAAGTAAGTTTAGCTTCCTCAACGTATAAGTTCTGCCGTTGGGGGGCTCGCAAATTTTCCCGCAATTACCCGAACGCTGGCAAAAGGCGCCCTAGACGGAAGTGCGTGCACCACGTGCAGCCCTTATGATGATTAATAGTGACTTTCCGCTCCTTGGGGCCGTAAGTTCCTCTCCAATCGAGTATAATAAATTCTGGTAATAGTATAGCGACGTGATTGAGCTTCCACTTCGGCCCCATTTGAAGTTTATTCGTTCACAAATTTTGGGGACTTATTTCCCCCCCCCCCTTGATTTTAAATTTAAATAACTACGATTAGCTGTTGGAATTAATTTCGCATTCTACCTGTGGAGATTGAAAGGGTCACGGATTCTAGACTTGCTTCTATGTGAGCTGTATTTTAGCTATCTGAATTGTAAAATTGCTTTCTAAAGAGAAGTTTCAGTATTGAATGTTTGTTACAATCGATGCGTACATTTCGGACAGAGTAAGGGAGCAGAGAAACGGTGCTTTGATCGTCAAAAGGAAACGTCACGGTTTCTCAAATTGTGCGGAACACCTTGCATCGACGGCAAAAAACGAATCGTGCCGGAAACTCGAGCGGGCGCCACAGTGTAACTAGTATATAGGAAAAAAATTCAAAAATCCATTTTCCATTAAGATATTGTTATTTACATGTAATTAATATTTTAATCATAGTTATACCCCAAAAAAATAATTTTTAACATAAAATAACTCATTAAAACATATTTTTGTACATAATAAAATTAAAACAAATAAAATATATATATTTTTAAATACATTTATACACAAAGAAATAACAAATATATGGAACACTTTAAAAAAAAATTAATTTTTTAAATAATTTCTACTGATAATAAAATTTTAATTATTCATTTTTATTATAGATCTTCATCACTATTAGTTGAATCTGAAGGAATCGGAAGCTCAGTCTGTTTGACAACTACATATTCTAGGACAGATTTGTCTAATTTATCGATTCTAAAAAAATAAAATCTCAAGAAAGGGCACTCAGGGGCAGATAAAATTTATACCAAATTAAAGCACGTAAAAAGAACTAATTATAGTAAAAACATGAAAGAACCGATATGTTTCGTTTTTTTTTAATTCTCTCCAGAAGTTAGACGATGCGACAAAAAAAATAATAATTTCAGTCACTGGTACTTACCCATATCTTTAAATGCGAGAATGTTTGATTAATGTAACGAAAAAGGTGTATACTTTACTTATTTTAAACACAAAAAGAAAGATGAGAACTTATAACTACACAAAAATACAGTGGATAAATATTTCCTATGTGTGGTAGGCAGCAGCTTGCGTTTGGTTATTCGACTTTGAATGTTATTACTCGCCATAAATCTGTTATTTATATTATTAAGTTACGATGTTCTTATGCCAGAGGACTATTTACTATCAATTCCATGAAATGAAATATAAAATTTCAAAACACAAATTTTTGCTTTTTGAACACGGTTCGTGACACTGTGGGGCGTGATCGTTCGAAATCATTTGCCGGAAAATTAAAGAAAAACTGGCGCGTCGGGACTTCGAGCCAGCGCAAGATTACCTCGCTTCTTTCGCAAGAGAAAGTAAATATACAGGGTGTCTCGTAACGCGGGTGATTTTGCAAGAAAGAATAAACTGAAAAGAAGGAGTGAAATTTGTATACAGCGTATAGAAATTATAATCATTTCAAATATTGGAAGAAAGATCTACTTTGACATTAAATAGATTTAAAGTCGAGACTTAACAGCACCAATGGTGGGATTCTACCCATCCACGCAAAATCGAACACACAGAGAACAGGAAGATGAAAGTTTTGAGAAGAATCCTACTCCACCCTTTCAATTTACTTTTTAACACAGGATAATTTGCCTGCAAGCTTTCGCCTTGACTTACAAGGCACCCAGTATTCCTTTATACGCATTCCTCGCGTCAAGCGATCTTTATAGCACTTGGCGTTTCAAGACTCCGAGAAGAATTACAAGAAAATCGTGAGAGTCGAAGAGTCCCTCTCCGCCCGCCCGTCCCCCATTCTCCGCCATTTTCGCGCCCCTTTTGCTCGTAAAACGTATCCCCATAAAACGTTCGTCCTGTTGTCGGTGGCACGTCGCCGAGGAGCGTTACAAAGGAGCCAGGGAAAATGGGTCGACCGAAGGAAAAGAACGTTCATCAGCATTCAGATGATCGTTTCGATCGATGACCAAGGCAGCCCGCGCTGCCAAAACGTTTTATCGGCACGCTTTCTAAGAGACGATCCTCCCGCGGACGCCAGGATTCCGCAGCCTGGATATTTACGGGTAAGCCCGCCGCGTTTCCGCGGATTAAAACGCGAAATCCTCGAATTATTCATACGGGTCCGAAAAGAGCCGTGAGTCGCGTGGTTATACTCCATCCGGGGGGGGGGGGGGGGAGTGAACGCTTCCAAAAGTATTCTCATCGGCCGAACTTCTACGCGTCCTGTTCTTCATCCACGTTTCGCATCCTCCCGCAAGCGTTTAACCACCCCGAAACTGCTATTTTCGCGATGTAATTCTCCAACTTCTATTTCGCAAGTTGTTACCCCGTTTTTCTCGTTTGAAAGATGGTAACATATATGTCAAAAGAAACTTTTATTTTTAAGAGGACTCGGCAGTCGAATCGCTCTAAGATTAAGTATTTTTTGCGAATTAATTGCAAGGAGATGAATACAAATTGGGTCTAGTACTTTCGGGTAATGTTTATTAATACTATAAAGTGTAAAAAAATTGATGATATATACATGTAGACATTCATCTCCCTGTAATTAATTCACAAAAAATACTTGAGTTTGGAGTGACTTGACTGCCGAAGCAGTCCCCTCAACTTCGATTCACAAAATGGAATACAAAAGAAACTGTTTAAGCTTGAAACAAATTCGTCTTTGAGTTATACCCTTTTGCATGACCACCAGAGAAATATACCACACGTGTGTAACTTTAGATATTGAATCTCTCTCTAAGAAATGTGTATTTTAAAACTTTAAATACTGATCCCTGCGGAGGACTCTGAGGACACTAGAGGATCCCCTGAGACCACCGAATAGTAACTTGTATTTCCATATTAATATTATCATGCACCAGTAACTTGTGATCACGTTTCAAAAGAAGCACAGCGTACACTATCGCAGTCCTCCCGCCATTTGATTCTGGGTTGCGATGATTCTTGCGCACACCCACGGACACCTTCGCGCGCCCCTAGACCATCGCCGACACAGCAAACAGCGCGAAAAACCGACCGAGGAACAAAGCCCAGTCGGATGGAACAATCGCCCCCACCCAAGGCCGTCGAAAAGCGATCGTTTCGCCGTTCGCGCCGTATCCCCCGGTCTCCCGGTTTTAATAAAGCAGAAACGTTTTTCCTGCGGGTAAGGGGATGGCCGCGAGGGAGAGGGGAGCTGAATTCCTCGCGTAGCTCGGCTGAATCGAGACGGGCCGCGTATCCATGGTCCGTCGACGCCCCGCGCGCGTGGCCCCCTGTAACCGTTTTCAAGTGCAACGCACCGCTTCCACGGGGCGAAAAGGGGCCGTGCGAGGGAAAAACGAAGGAAGGCGAACCGAAAACGGGGAAAAAGGAATAGACGATAAAAAAAAAACAAGAGGGATAGAAGGGGAGAGGGGCGGTGAGTCGCGGGAAATTGCGAGGCAGGGTACACCCCATAAAGGTGTTCCTCGCACTGTTGCAGAAGCGCTGAATGCGTCTAGACAGTTCCACTTCATGCGATGAAAAACACCGCAAGCAACTCGCGCCGATGTAAAGTTTCATTATTTACCGGCTTGCGGCCCGTATCTTCCTAGTCTATTCCATCTCCCTCCCCCTCTGCCATGTTTTTTTATATATTTCTACGAAACCGTGACAGAGGGGGCACCGAGAAAGCAACCCTTCCGCACCCAGATATCCCGGTGCCTCGTCCATTCAGCTCACGCTGAAACTGATATTAATTTCCTGGTCTCCTTGCTCGAGTCGCGCGGCTGCTGTCGCCACTTGCAAATGGATACATTCTGCGCTCCTCCCTGAAGCTGCGGATCTATGGGTTGGCGAGGGTGACAGGATTCTTTGAAGCGCCCGCGTTTAGGGCTGCTTTGTTCCTCTGTGCTTCGTCGAGAATGTGTTTTTGAGGCAAGTCGTCGTTTCTGGAGGATGGTATATGAATTATCCCCGCGAAGGTACGTCGGCGTACCTACTACAGGAGCTTTTTAGAAGGGTTTTATTCTTTTAATCTCGAGATTCCACGATTTCCTCGAATCCGGGCGATCGTAGAATTCCTGGCGCGCTGACAGTGTCTTCCGCCAAGCAAGATGAAGCTTGCATAACTGGCATTTTTTCGGCGCCACGGTTTCTCATCGTTGAATGATAATACGGGGATGTGCGCGCCGGCAGCTGTTGCCTGCCGGAAGTCGGTTTCGAGTCGCGGAAGCGGCTACAGCCGAAAAAGACTGGCTCCCGGCCCAGGGCCTTGATCGAGTTAATCAAGACGTCAGTTGATAGAGACATCGATTAATTGATGCACGGCTCGGTCTGGAGCCGAGCTCAGCGACGTGCCTGTTAACATAGACGTTGATTAATCACCGAAACCCTTAATCGACGCGTCCGATACACGGAGCGGGGGGCGAGGGTGATCTGTCTAATGGAGAAAGGGGAAGAAAGAGAGGAGCAACTTTGGTATCATATCGGTGGGGGCACTCGAACGCAGATCCTTAGTTGAGTCGCACCAACCAATTAAGCTATCTAAAAAGAAGAGCGAGAAGAAGTTACACCGATGAAACGAAGTCATATTTTCGAAGGCGTTCGAGGCATGAAGAAAAATCAGGCAATAGTGAATACAGATGAATAATTAGACGCGATCTGAATTTTTATAATTGTACTGTTGGATCCAAGAATAGCCTTAGGACACTCAAATCCTTTTTGCATAAAAAGCAGAATTAGATTCTTCATTCTCTTCTACAAATGCTCCCTAAATTTCATTGCGGTATCTTCAAGATTAACAGGCCTATGGTAAATTTCGTGAATCGATGATGAACAACTGACCCTACCTCGTATCTAAAGCCAAACATATAGGGTAACGCATACAGTTATTGACCCCTATACAATGATTGACACTCTTCCCCAAAAAGTAGGAAATATAATATATTGCTTCTTTTATATAATAAAATATATCTATATTTCAGTGGCCCAGATATTTTTCTTCCGAATATAATTATATTTTATCATATAAAAAAAAGCATTATATTATATTTCCTACTTTTTGGGGAAGAGTGTCAATCATTGTATAGGGGTCAACAACTGTATGCGTTACTCTATCAACCTAAACATAATACGATCTGCGATTATTTTTATGTTTAATATTTTTTCCATATCCTATATTTTTTTCAAATATTATGCAAAGATTAACTAAATAAGAAAAAATAATGTTAACAAACAACACTCTTTTTTATATTCCTCCATTTTATGCAAGAAAAGCCTGAGGGGGCAATAATTGAAATTAATTTCACTAATTAATTTATTACATAATTCCGATTATAATAATGCAACTACAAAGGAGATATATCAAAATTTTAAATATCATAGACAGTTTTACAACACCTTCATTATATATAAAAAAATATCTAACTTCATAAAGTTTAGATACAGATACTTTTCTCGAAACGGACTTTTGTCACTGTGGCCCTTCTACCATCCAACAGTACAATTGTAAATTTACCAGCTCTAGCAGCCACTGATAGATTCATCTTCGTGCTACTACCGATCAGGCCACGATCATTGCCACACAAACAATGCCGAAAATGGACACATATCCTTCTGGCGTGGCCCGCAGCATGCCCACGGGCGTGATTATCGAGCTCGATGCAAGATAACACGATGGACGCCAGGTTTCGGTGTAGCATCGCGGTCGTGGTAAATTGTCGGGTCGCACGCAACCAGGGCTTATGCAAAATGCAGGGGACAGGGCGGACTAATTAATTCTTCTTCTTCTTTCGTGCAACGAACGACGCTAACCGGACAGTCTGTTTAACTGTTACAAAACCAGACGGTTCGTGGAAAGGGGGGCGGATAAAACGGTCGGAAACGGGGACAGGGACGAAGGAACAGTCGTGAACTCGTTCCCTGCATGCGCAGGGTGTGTTGGACGTGTGTGGTTTCATCTGAGTCGATACTATCGTCGCTGGCCACCGCGTGGCGTGATCATTTCATCATGGACAGTTGCGGCATATAATGATCGTTGAAATGTCCTTTTACGAAAGATATTGTTCCACCGCGAATCAGAGTGACGCGATGTCAGTTGAAGAATTTTCATTAATTCAGTTTCACCAATCGGAGACTGAATCAAGTTGAGTTAAACAGTAACGAGGGTCACTTTTTACTACCAGTAATTGCGAGAATCTACGTTTTAATATGCACTCGTTATACAGTCCATACAGGCCCAGTCTATTTCTATCTTAATATTCCCAAAGCTGTAGAACTCGGGGGTGAAACTCTTGAATAAAAGTTACAGTTCAAGTTTCCGCGGTGCCCTCGGGCCGCGAAAATCACCTTTACTTTTCCAAATGAAGTATATTTCTCTCTCCTCGCCGCGGTAACTTCCGCCCACGCGGCTGACTTCTCATCGACGCGGCCGCCGGTCCCTTGGGGATTCGAAAAATCAAACTCATCGGCAAAATTACCGGCAGACTCGAGGAAGCAATCTTTTTACCACGGACCATCGTTTCGCGGGTCAATAGCCTCGGTGCGCGTTTACAGTCGCGACGGGGGCGAGAGGAAGCCGCGCCGTAGCACGGCTACACGAAGCGAGAGGATTAGGAATTAAGCGCCCGTTGGAAATTTCGGCAAACAGACGCTCGTTCGGGATTCTTTTTTGAGGCGGGCCGCATCAAACGTCGCTCGTGCACCGCAGCCGGTCCACTAATTTAAATTGCCGTTTCGGCGTCCCGTATTCCTGCGAGTAATCAAGCTCCGCTCGGGTCAGACGGAACGGACCACCGCCCATACGCGTACAGTGGCTTCTAATTATTTTTCGCGAGCAGAAAATTACACGGAACCCTGCTGGCGTGGCACGGCGCCAACGACACGCGTCCCGACGCTCCCGCTCCCTCTGCGCCATCCCCGGCAGCCTGTCGAGATACATCCCGGGCGGTTCGTCACGCGTCGACGTGCCCGCGACAATGCGAAGCGACGCCGCTGCCCGAAGCGGCCTCCTCGCCCTCCAGACGCTTATCGCGAGCTTTTCCGCGAATATCGACCAGCCAGCGGGGTGCTCCCCCGCCTTCTCCACGGATTCCTACGGGCGAAAACCGCGGTTCCACTTCGATGGAGACTTCTGGTCTCGCGACGGGTCCAGGAGCTTTGGAACCTCTCAGATTTTTCCCTCCTTCGTGCTTCCTTCTGTTCTTATTGCTGCGCTGAAGTGCAGCTACCCGGGTGGCTTGTTTCTGCCTCGTGCACCTTGTACAATGGGGGTTGTTACGAGGGAGGAATGTTGAGTTAGCCCTTCGCGAAATGTCCTTCGCGCCGCGCATCGATGTTCCGTATGCAGCTAACGTTTCCAAGATAATTCAAGGATGCTCGAGTGTCCATTGTCAGTGCCACTGTCGAGGAGGCGCGGGAGCCACGTACGTGCATATGTGTACCGAGGAAGAAAGGTTTCACCCCCGTCGAGGAGGGGCGCGACGTCAGATCGCATGGCTGACTTGTTACCCCTCATTGAATGCCCAGCATCCGTGTAAAGACAATTCCCTTCCGGCCGCTGCTCCTGACGTCTCGAGTATGTATCTATACCTCCATCGCCATTCATCTTTCATCCGTGAACGCGAGACGCGCGGCGCTCGCGAACCCCGAGGGGAGGGGGCTGCGTACCACTCCGCCCTTTTATTTCCCATGCAAAGACTTAAGAGACACGCTCGTTTCGACGTGGGACCCGTCGAGTCGATAAAAGTCACGGGAAATCAAGGAAATGTCTAAAAAAGGGACAGGAAGCAGTAACAGGAAACTCACCTTGAAAGCCACTTCGCTTCCCCCGGTTCGGAACACTCTCCCTGCAGAAAGTTTAAAGTATGATCCCGCGCTATCTCGCTATCTGCATCACGTATGAGAATACTCCACCCCCCCCCCCCCCCCCGACAACGTAAAAAAGCATCACATCATAAAACCAAGCAACTCGGTTTATATTTGAGCCTCGAACGATACTGCGGTGGTCCAAGCCAGGCGATAAGTCACCCCTTTCCCGAAGTAGCTCTTAAGACGGGCCATTGTGTACCGTCCACGGATCAAAGGTGGAGAACGACGGTTTAATATCTCGGAATTGGAGCGGCCGGGAAAGGGATAAATTGGAAAACGGAGCGTGGGCAAGGGCGAGGGAAAGCGCCGAGGGCGTGAAAGCACGTAGGGAGGTTTGGGGGGCTACGGGTAGAGACGATGCGTGTAGCGGGAATAAGCGAGCCGGGACAATGTCAGCGTCTGGCACGTCGTAAGATAAAGGGAAAACTCCGCGGAACGCGGCTGTTGCGGCGCAGCAGGCCCAGCAGAAGAAGGTGGTTTCGCCGTTGAGATGGAAATTACGTAGGCAGGGCCGGGCAGAGTGGAAGCATCACCACGGAAACCCCCCACGGCCGTTCTGTAATCAAGATGGGTATTACATTTCCGGCAATGTCGTTCCGCAAGTTTGCGCCCACGGTGCTCGCGGATGATGAACTAAAGTGCCGCGAAAAATTCGATCAACCCGGTTTTTTCCAGAACCACTGGGTCCGTTCCTCTTCATCCTTGGAACATAGGGTTGAAATTGAAAGCTGCTGTTTTGGACGATTATTGGTAGTTGCTGAGGATGAGAATTGGTCATGAAGGGGACTGGATCTCCACTTCATTTACTAGCTACTCATAACAGGATGTTGCGAATTGAAGATTATTGTAAAAAGTCCATTGTCACGTTCCAGCCTCAGCATGGGATCGCGACTTTTAGTGCTCGCCAACGCCACCAGAGGTCTAATCTATCAAACTGTTTCTCGCAAGTCCTAAGTTCCAATCTCGTTCGTACATATACAAGTTCCAAGTTTAGTCCTCTGGGTCCATGGCAGGGGCCGTCAGCTGTAACCCTACTTGTAATGAATTTGGCTGTTCCTCCTCGATGCTAAAAAATTAGGGATGATTACGGTTACCCTTCTCGCCCGGACGATACACTATCTGGATGACATTCGTGTAACGATTTCTGGATGCTTGGTGTGTCCATATTCCGAGGAAAGCGAAGGAGACTGCAAAAAAGCGTTTGACAATGGCGACTCGGCTGGTACGTACCAGACCGTCTGTAGCGCGTGGAGCGCAAAAACATCCCCCGTCTAAATGTCTGCCGGCAACCCTCAAAGGGGCCTAGCACCGAGCGGGGGCCTGTCTGTCTCGCTGAGCCAGGGGTATTACATCAAAGCGGTCCGGCCCGCGCACAAGTCTACGGGTAGAAAAACAGCCGGGGAGGCCTTAGGAAGCGGATGATATCGGCGTTAGTTAAACTCGTTAGGGATGAAATCGAATCCAGCAGTTGTTCTCGTCGACTCGAGTGGCTCGTAGTCTTCGACGATTGTTCCGTTCGCGGCGGGAGCGAGAGGAAGTCGCGCGGGCTGGGCCATGAAAGAGGAGGAGAGAGTTATAGAAGGAAGTAATTTAGTCGGCGGGCAAATATTGGCGCAAACAAAGACCAACCCCTCGGCTCCGAGTCTGTAAACGCGGGTAAATCGGAGCGAGCCGCATCTCGTCGCGAGGTAATACGTATATTACTTCGGGAACGGGCTTGTAGAGCTCGTGTTGGACGCTTTAAAAATTTACGAGTAATGTGGTTGGAGGTGTAAAAACTCAAAACCCACCACTTGCATCCTTTATTCAATATGGAATTCGATCTTTGAACGATATCGATTCTCCAAATACACTTCTTTCAATACACTAACATAATCTGGTCATGGTTATCATTCTACCAAGCCCGATGGCACTTTCCTAGGTCAAAAATCGTGGAAAATATTCCCCCCTGTATCGATCCTCCCCCAGCAAGATAAACACTTGGACCGGGAGACCAAAGTCGAAAGAACGAAATCCGTTTGTAGTTTGAAGTTAACGCGACGAGGACGTTCCATCATCCGGTTGCCGGAGCGGGGTGATAAAAGCGTGACCACCAGAGGAGGTGGCGCGATAGGGGACAAAGGCGGGCGTAAAAATGTTGAGTGGCTGGGACGAAGTGCGAAAGCATAACGGCGGAATGAGATCCCGCGAGCGACACCGGTCTGAAACAATGTCGCCGTCTGGCCCATGCCGAAAGCTGGGGCTAGAGAGACGCTTGAAAGGGCGAGGAGGGAAGATGAGAAGAGCCAGAACCCGTGAACAGGAACGCCGCGGACGACGAAGGAGGAGGTTGTGAGGGAGGGAAGGTGGTTAAGCCGGTGGCTGGATATTGCGCAGTGGCGCAAACAAAAACCACCCAGCCCCACGGATCCCCCTTCGAGGCTTGGTGCTCTCGCGGCGAAGAAAAGTCCTCTGGCAGCCCTTGCCTCGGGGGGATGAACGGCTGGCCCGCTATCTCTCCGCAGAACGTATAAACTTGGACAGCAGAAGGCAAGAAACTTAATTCAGTGGAAAATACACAACAGATAAAGGTCTCCTCAGACGTGCGTCGCGAGAATGGCGTCCGGTGGGTGGTGGTCCGCGTGGGGGTGGTATCGCCCCGGCCAAACGAGTTGTCTGGTCTTCCTCTTCTCGGCCGCGCCGTCTAAATGAGGCCGACCGGAGGGCGAAAGGGCGATGTCCAGCTCTTCCCCCCCCCCCCCGTGACTGCTGCAGCCCGCTACCCCCTTAATGCCTCGGGAAATAATCGTAAATATTTTCAATGTCAACCGGCGGTTTTACCCTCCTTTTACGGCTTCTCCGTCGCTTTTCGAGAGACCTCCTGGTGCCAGCCATTGGGTTCCACGCCGCTTCAACCACCCACCCTCCCCCTCTCGTGCACCTCGTCTAGGACAGAAAGAGCATACACGCCGAGAATCGGTTTGAAAAATTTATTGCAATTACCGGCGGTGCCAGGACGGCCAGCGCGCTCCCGTCGATGCCTATAATCCGTTTCTATGGGATTCGAGCCGCGGGGCTATTCACCCGCCATTTACCCTAACGTTCCGACGAATTGATCGCGCGCCGGGTACACCGAGGAATTACTCGATTTGGCGAAGAAGTTTATGTGTCTACGAGCTCGACGTCTGATCGACCGTGGCCTTTATCTATTTTCGAATGAACTTAACTGCCAGAACTTACCATCGTTCGCTAGCTGCGCTTCGACGGGAAGATGTGGCAAAGGTTGTCCAGGGTGTCCTCTGGTCGTCCCGATGATTTTTCTGTTTGGAAGGAAATCGTGGACCACCCGTCGCTGCTTTAAAAGCCTTTAGCACCCTTGCCCGTCGCTGGACTTTGATTCCTGCATGATATTTGGATCGCATTGTTATAAAGTGAAACCGGGGCAGCTTTATTCCGCGCGGCATTTAATGGCCGAAATTGAATAGAGCGGGAAGAATTGTCGAGCATCGAACGTTGCAGAGGACGCCCACGCGTCGACGAGTCGCGGATCCGCGAACAATTCGGGCTCGGGAAACAAAAGGCGCGGCGAGGCGTTCCGCGACGGTGAAAACCGTTGAGGTTAAACTTACGTGAAATTAATCCAGAACAATCTCTCCCTGCCCGCCTCTCTTTCCCTCGAGCCGCGCTGGCTCGAGCCATGGGACTTTCCGCTGGCTCGTTATCCGCCGGGCGAATATTGTTGCTCATGTGTATACACTAAATAAATTACGACGTTTCAGAAACAGCCGCGGAACATAATTTAATCACATTCCGCGGAAGTGAATATGAAGGTAACCCCCAAATAATTTAATTAAACGTTAAACACGCAGATGTAACGCGACGAAACGCGGCACGGTGCGCCAGCTCGCGTCTCATTGTACCCCACCCCGCGATTGTGCGCGCGGTTCCCGCGACTTCCTCCCTGTCGGCGGGGGAGGCAAGAACGGTCTCAGGTTCATCCCTGCAAGTACCAGAGTTTAAACGGAGCCACCGATCCTTTCCTCTGAATCATATCTCGCCTTTTGTTCGACGCTATTTCGCATTACTGAACTACCCTCGTTACTTCTCACGATTGTCTGACTCCCCCTGAGCGCAGGAAATAAGGCAAAGAAGAATAGTGGATCTCTCGCTGTTGGAGAATTTCACTGACACCTTCCAGTGACTTCGCTGTCTTCATCTATCACTTCATCCCCTTGAAACTACATTCCCTACATCCCCCGCGAACTCCAACAACCCCAGCGAAATATTCATTTTCTCGCATGCTGAGCCACTTTTTAATTTGAGCTGCCGTCGTTGGTATCGATATTAATTAACGAGCAACACGCGAATACTCGCCAATAAGGGAAATATGTGCACGCCAGCCTGGAACGCGCGCCGGTCGCTTCAAATCCGCCCCGAACCTCCCATCGAGCTTCAAAAGCTTTTTGCGTTTTACGTCACGCACCGCGCTTCATCGCAGTACGTCTTCCTATCTGCCGCACTCACAACGAGATCAAACGGACTCGGAGTTTCCAGGCTCGCGGCATTCCACAGGGGGATGCGGGACTTCCAATATTTATTTAAAATAAAAAAGAGAATGCGCTGGTAGGTTCAGCTGGCTCCAGTTACAGAAATTAAGACAGACGGATAGTTTTATAAACGAAACATTGCGACCCTGGTACGTTGAAACGATAGCTCGGGCGCAAACAACAGCATAAAGAAGTCTATCGGCCCGATCGGCGATTCCAGAGACGGGGAATTAATTGTTGTTTACAACAATGCGGCGAACGGTGGCCATTAGCAACCACGTATGCTTGAAATCGATACTCTGGCAAACAGCGCGTAATTTGCATTCCCTGGGCAATCATTTAATTACGCGCCGCGATCGAGTAACTCTTAATCCAGCCTCTCTCGCCTCACTGAAGAAGAAAATGCGGAGCGTTTAAAGCGCTCTGGATACACCCCCGTCGTCTTCCATAAAACAAAGATAAGGGAAGCTGGTCGCGCTCGTTTACGCTGAAATTAATATTAAAATTATAAAACTGGCCAGCCCTCGCCGGCCTACGTGGAGCGGAACGAATACAAAATTTCATAGCAATGTTTACAGTTGGCGGGGATTTTTAGCAAATGCCTGGGCGCGGCTTGATATGCAAATACGGGGGAGAACGTCGCGCGGTCGCGGCAATGCGAGCGCTACGTTATCGTTTCACGCGTGTGCGCGAATTTTTCCACGTTTATTCGTGCAAAGAACGCAGGTGGGCCGGCGAGATCAAAGTCGAGACAGAATTCTGCTGCGGGGGGTCTTCAATTCGATGTTACGCCGGGATCGAGGTGGGCCACGTGGAGTTTTCGGTATGAATATAGAAAAGCGGGCAGGAAGAGGCGTGAAACGTGCAAACCACCCTCTCGCGTATCGCCTGCTGTTCTCTGCTGCGGGTGGTTTTTAATCGATTGGACGCTCGGAAAATTGGTAGACTGCTGGTTTAATGACGTCAGGGTGGAGACAAGAGTTTCTTTTTTAAAAAAAAAAAAAAAAAAATGAAGCTTTGCGTCTGCTTCGATACGACCGGAACAACCCTCTTTGAGGTACTCCGATCAGCTGGTATATTCTCCTTCCTTCTTCGAGTACCTGTGCCGATACATCTTCCTGTGCCAATTTTTTTAAGTCTTCGTGCTAATATCAATGACGCAAAGAAAGCTACCCCTTGAATAACCAATGACTCCCCTTCGAGTGTCTTCAGTGAATTAAGAAATCCATTCGTCAACGTATTCATCCCCTAATTATCCCAGACGTATTTCCACCCAATCGATACGTGTTGCCACGTCACCCAACGCTAAACATCGCTGTCAAAATTCATAGCGCGCAAAGGGCTCAAAGGCGACCGGGATAAAACTAGCAGCAACCAGGGCGGTCATTAACTCAATTTGCACATTTTGCCCGTTGAGTTTGATTCATTACGAGAGGGGGAATTCGCGCGGCCCTGATAATCAAATGAATGTTAGGAGCGCGGTAAATGAAACGCAAATATGCCGAGATATTTGCACTAAAATAATAATACAGAGGCGGAAGGGAGATAAAGGCAGGGAGCAGGGAATTATTATCATAATTTATGGGTCACAACGGTGCGCGAAATTGAACGTGCCACGGGACCGTTGAGCTCTCGGGCGGGCACCATAATTAGCGGGGCCAGAAATAGGATGGTCCATCAATGTTCTTACGGCCATTTACCGCTAATGCAACGTTACCTATGTATATAAGACGCTGTCAGGAAGTTGCGCCCGCGCTGTACTCGCTCACGCTCGGGGGAAAGTAAACTTTTCCCTCAATGAAAAGCCGCCTCTCTAATGGTCACACCTCTGAAGCCTGCTTTATTATCGACAGCGTTGTCACGGCCGATCTTCAAAGGCCTCGTATCGATGACACCGTGATGTAAGTTACTTCGGGTAGACGCGATCTATTAACAAAGTTTCCTCGGCGCCGCGTTTAACAACGGCCCTTAAAAAGTACCTCCCAGAGGCTAAATTCCGGTTCTTGTTTTCCCTTTTGAAACATTGCCCTGAGTACAGCGAATTCCATGTTTCGAATCGATACCATCGCATCCTTCCCGAGGAAATGTTTCCTCGGGAGGATTCATTATTCCCCGTGTTTCAAGCCTAGATACCTAACTGTAAGTTTCTTAGCTCTTATGCTCAGAGAAATAATCGTTATATTTTTATAAGGAAGTCTCTCCGTTGAAGGGTAGAATTTTGAGAATCGTCGACTCATTTTGTTCAGAGTAGTACTACAGACTCGTTGACTGGGTAACGAATTAATCGGGCATGCAATATCGAAAGGCTAATTATCCCGGATATAATTGCCAGTCGAATAAACAGCGAGCCGCATATATGGAAATATTCCTGCACCCTCCCGGCGGGTGGTGACTCGAAATCAAAATTCGTATTGAAAAATTGGAAATCGACGGGTGCGCGATCATTTCTCGGACGTTTAACTCCGCCCCGTGGTTTTTTTCCCGTGATTGTGATAACGAACCTCGATCGAATGGCTTTCAACCGAAAAATAATACCGCCACCCCACCCCCCGGCCCCTCGCCATCAGGGCAAAGTGTATTTATTTTGCGAGAACTGTGCACAATGGCGAAGGCTATATTAAGCGTTAAGCGACTCGGAGGGTGGGTAAGAAAGCTCGCGGCGACCCTTTCTTTTTTATCCATCACGTCTCCCAATTGAGATCACAGTTGATCTATTTTAATGGCGCACTTCGGCGAGACACTTGAATCGCCTCAAAAGAGATGCTAAGAGACGGCAGAATCGAGAGGGGCTGAACAGAAAGGCCGGAAAGAGGGCTAAAGGGGAGGGGGCGGCGGTACATCCACGCTTATTTCTTGGCCCGAGGACGAGGGCCATCCCCCTAAATGCAGGTCAGGGTTCTTCGATCCTGGAACCCTCGGTGAAGACGTGCTCGTGAGGAATTTCGCAGGGCCAAGGAATTCTGTTTGAAAGGTAACAAAGAGTGTTCCTTCGGGGCAGAAGAAACCGTAGCGAGAATAGGGTGCGCAAAATTCAGGGGTAGATTTAATAGCAGCGAATTTCGTCGATAAATAATATTTTTTCCACTTTCTATTAATTTCGGACTCAATTAACTCGAACGTACATAATAATTTTAATTCAGAATACAGTGTAACTTTAATCTCATGCCGCTAACAGTTGCGCAAACTTATTATTAGACCTTTCGATCGATAGAAATTAATTATTCCCCGTTTATTTCAAGCGTAATATAATCAAATCAACACTGCACCTATATACCAGTCGGAACGTGGTTTAAAATTCAACTGCGCGCCAAATGCGAAACTTCTCTAAACCTGGCGTTCCACGGTAGTAGCGGGGTAACTGGAAACCGCCCCTGAAAAACCTGGTTAACGGCAGGAGCCGCTTGTATCCCGCGAGCTGGGGCGTAGCCATGAAGAATTCACGGGGTTGGAAATTTTCCGAAAAACTCGCCGGGTCGCCGCGGGTCGAGCCACGAGCTTTCGCCGGAACTTGCGCGGTCCCGTTGAATTCTTAAAACCCTTGGGCTCCTCGGGGCGCCCTTGAAGGGGCGCAGAAAGACGGCACTGCGCGAGGGGGTTCGAAGTTGGGGGGTGGTGGTGCGTGTACACGTTGCCACTGTGCGACGCCCGAGGCAGGCCATTAGACGGCGACAATGCGCACCCTTTTCCCGACTTTTATACGTATTTCCGCCATTACTGCGCATTCTATGTCGCAATAAATTCTTTCTCCGTCGCATTAAAATTCTTGAAGGGCATTCTGAATACTTGGCGCGGCCCGGCCGATATTGATGTCCCTCGCTGGGAACAAAACGGCTGCGCTACTCACACACAACCCCCTCTCCTTCGCGGCCCCCCCCCCTACCCCCTTGGCGCCCTGTCTTCTCCCTCCCCCCCCCCTCGTTGCATGAGTACCAGCGTTTCGAAAAAAAGTGCACCACACGTGGGGAACAGAAGGGTCCATTAGTAGGTATTATCGCGCGCCACGTTAACTTTCACCCCCTCCGGTCTGTCCCCCGGCCTCTCAGGTGTTTCGAGCGCGAGCTCTCATTCTTCCCGCGCGGAGTGCGCGACGTCGATCATGGGCTAAACCGCGCGCTGAATTTCTAACACGACGCTCGCGGGAACGCGAGCCAGTGCTCCGGGGGAAGAATGCTCGGGAAGGCTGCCCAGGACACTCCAAGGGGTATGCTTCACTTTCATCGCGCCGGAACGTGACGAACTCGCTGGTCGCAGTCGGTGTATTTAATGCCGTGTTGTTCCAGTTGCACGTTTCACTTGCCCGCCTTCGTTTCACTGGGAATTCCTAATCGGCGGGCTCTTAACAGTCCATTTTTTACTTTGCCGGTCGAACGAGAGGCACAAATATTGCGACTTAAATTCATAGATTTATAATTACATTTTGGAAATTTGAAAAATACAGTTCTATACAGCAAGGAATAAACATTAAATTCTGTGAATTAGTTCGTGAAAACAATCAGGGAAACTGAGCCTCTTTTTCGGTCGGCAAGGTAGAATGGACCCTTAAGGGGAGGTTCCGGTCTAAAAGTCGATTTTTCTTTATTTCATTTTTCGAATGTTCAACCTTTCGGGAATACGTGTTTAAAATGATTTGTTGAAATTCGTACAATTCCCGAAGTTATAGGCATTTGAGTAGCGGCAAATGCATGGGTAGCACCTGGCCACTCGGCACTCACGTAAAACTTTAAACGCGTTTTTCTCGAAACAGTATTCTCAAAACGGTGAGACCTGTATCTCCAAAAGTTATTATCCGATTCGACAGAAACTTTTTTATTTTGAAGAAAATACTTCTGGATAAGGGGATACCAGAAAAAAATTACAAAGAAATGAAAATTTATAATATTCAAAGGCGTTGAAGGGATGAAAAATATAGGTGATTTCAAACTTCAAGTGTCGTTATTTTCTAAAAGAAATGTAATTTTGTAATTTTTCTAGTTTCCCCCAGCCAGAAGTATATGCTTTAAAATAAAAAATGTTTCAGTCGAATCGGATAATAAATTTTGAAGATACAGGTCCTACCTATTTAGATCAATTTTTTGACGACTTGACTTTAACGACTCCCCAGTGCCGTTTGTAATAATTAATTATAAAACAAAATATATATTTCTATAATTTGAGACATCCTTAATACAATGCAAATAGTCTCATTAAATTATATGTAGCAGTTTTCCTTTAATTAATTTCTAAAGATCACCTATTTTGGGGGGCTCTAGACCGGAAGTCCCCTTAAGGGAGTATAACCATTTCAAAGTCTCAAAAATCGGATTTTTTTACATATGTTCATAGATTGATGTTTTAGAAATATCATAAATCAAATGCGATGTAAAAATTTTGAAGATAGACGAAGTTATAAATATTTGAGTGGAATAACCCACGTAGCACGGTGCGGCCCGACCGATAGCAACGAACATTACGGTGACTCTAAATACTCGCGCTACGTTCAACCAAGTCACTTCCAATTTCCATGCTGAATCGTAATAACATTCCATATCACAAAAAGATTTATCTAATGGAAAAACGTGGATTGAAAAATCTAACTTTATCTTTGATCTCATTTCTTTATTTTTCAAAATTTTCAAAATCGGCGCGTAGCTCGATAGCTATTAACATATTTCATCAAATAAAATTTACTGTTTTTTATGTCAGACACGACATACAGCTTTTTTTAGGGCCACCGTGTAGCCGTCTAAAATCGAGAGAGTTTCGAATATGTATCCATAACTTCCAAAAAACTATACTGTTTTAACTGAAACTTTTTTTAAGTAGTTCATAATACTATGTAAACATAATACGAAAACGGAAAATCTTCATCAACTCGTTGACTTTTAAAAACATCTACAAAATGTACACAATTTCCGGGCGTTCAAACCTCCTTAATGTACGCTGCTAGAAGGGTGCTTTTCGGAATTACTTTCGATTGAAGAATAGATTATCCAGAGTGAATTCGACTTTATGAAACTTGTATCGACACGCACCGTTGCGCTAAGAACAATACTGAAATAGGGAAATCAGTTTGCAGATCTCTGATCTGTTGACTCTATTCACTCCTCCGTGGCAGTGCACGCGAAACGGGACGAAAGTTTAATCGGTCGCCGCCTGTTTCCAGCAATTTCGCGCTGCTCGCCGAATTACGCGGCCGAATTCTTCGGGGCCGGAGTTTCCCGCCAGCAATTCGTTGCCAGCAATTCCGACTTGTTGCGAACGCGCTCCCGAAATTATTCCAGGTCCTCCTGGTCGGCCATCAAACGAGAGGATTCGGAAATTTACACGGGTTTCGGCTGGAGGGTGGGGTTGGAACGCCAGCAGCCCGCGTAAGAGTGCAGAGTTTCCGCGGCGAGTGCACGAGTTGCAGGAGTTGCCCGTCGCGGGGGAACGCCGTGTGCAATCTTACTCGCGGAACAAGCGGCGAAACTGGCGGCGCGCAATTAGTATGCAAAGCTCGAGCTCGCTTCTTTTCCGCCATCCCCTTCCTGGCGGAGGCAGCTAAGTCTAAAGTGCTTCTTCCACCCTCCCACGCCGCGCTGCCTCGCCGCGCTGTTACATAAATAGCGTTCCAATTTTAAACGGATCCTCTAAACCGCCGTCTTATTTTCTAATAGATCAGACGACCGTGGAATCTCAATTTCCGGAACGGGTGGGCCACCTTCGCTCTTTCACGCCCGCGATACGCTGAAATCATTTAGCCAACGACACAGTTCTCGTGCTGGGTACCAGTTTTTGCCCGCTGACAGATGTCGGAGAGACTGACATTCGTTTAATTTGAAAAGACTGCCCTATGGATTTAGATTCGTTTGAAAGTCACATCCTCGGTTTTACTTTCCACGAATGCATTCATGACTTTGAACTTTGTTTCGCTGCGGTTCCTCTCGTATTCAGGGAGCGTTAGCTGTTTCCCGGGCGCAGGAGGGTGGCTAGACAAGGGAGGCTCGAATAACCGGGCAAACAGAATAGGTCACGTGCAACTTCGACTCGGAGCGGCCAATACATTTTCGTTTATAGGAAGCGGAGTAACGCTCGGTAAACTCGAGCTTAACGAGCACATCTTCTGTTAATGCGCCCCGTTAACAGTAACGAGATATTAAAGAGTAACCAGCCGGGCCTCCCCTTAAGAAACCTCCGCAAACGAGATTGCTGCATCATTTACAGTTAAAATCTTCTATCGACTGCCTGGCTTCAGACGGAGAGGACTCTTCCGCTTGTGGATCGAGGCTTTCCTTAATCGGCCGTCGCCGAGGATTTTAATTAATGTATTGCGAATAGACCATATCTTCAATTTACGCCCACTCCTATTCATTCCCGACAAGTGTCCTAATAAAGCCAATATCCTCGTCGTTAATTTCCGCCTCGTTACAATTGTCTCCGCCACTTAATTTGCGGCGGGGGTTCGTTTGAACGGGCGCCGCGGCTAGGAAGCGGCGTCGTCGACCGCGATAAAAAAGGAAACGCTGATCCTCTAGTCAAACTTGTCTCGAGGATAAATATTGAAGAAAGGACGGGCGGATAAAGGATCAAAGGGAAGAAAGTCGAGGAAGAATGAAGGAGCAACGTCGCCCGGCGAAGTCTGCTGGTCGATTAAGTGGAGCTCCCTTCGTTACTGTCAGCCGTAATTAACAATGTACATCCACACCGCTTAGAAGATAAATGGGAAAAGATTATCCCTAATTATGCCACTATTTTTCCACGCTCCCCTCCCGCAAAGTTTAATGCAAATTCGAGCTTAATTAAATATCGATTGACGCGACCGAACAGTCGTTTCTTCGAATAACACCTTAATGAGATTCATTCATCGATCCGTTTTTCTCCTACCCTATACAGCCCCTCCACCCCTCATACACTTTCCCTCCCTTGACTGGTCTCTCTATATTCACCGTGGTTTACTTTGAAAATACATGTGAACGGGAAAAATTCACCGGCAAAGGAGTAATTGATTGGGGTGGACGGTGGAAAGAAGGTGCGGGGTGTGTAACGAGTAATTGGACGGGGATGAAACGCCGAAAACCTTCAATGCCTCAGTTCTCTTTCGGATCTATACACCGCACGGAGGAGTGGGGATGTTCTCGGGACGAATCGAGGGGGATGCTTTCATCTCATAATTACAGCTTCCTTTGTGGACCCTTGACCTGGAATGGTAAATAAGCAAGCCCCACCCTCCGCGGAGTCACCATTTCATTTCGAAAATAATTACGCTTATTTGCTATTATAATTCACCTGTCGCCCAGCGAATCGTCCTCCGCACCACTCGCTCCGTTCCCCCCGAGCGATCGAACCATCCCTCATATGCACTTCGCCGCTGTAATCGCGAATCTCCTCGCGGGCCACCCCCTGGACCATCAAAGTAACCAACCCGCTATTAAATCGCACACCTGCAGGGCACCCTATACGTATTCGAATATAAATTATCAAGGCAGGCGACAATCGCCGCGCGGCCTTTCGACGTCAAAATTTAACGGCGGTCGTTGGGCGGGCTCCCCATTACGAATTCCAGCGAGAAACGCGCACGGCGTTTTAATTTCCATGAAAAATGTAATTGCCGCGCGACCGGTCCGCCCGGTACGAGGTGAATTTACAACCGAGCGAGTCGCCGGGAAAATTGGCCCCGCCATATGCCGTTATTCGCACGCACGCGAAGATACCTGTCGCTGCTTTTCCAATAACGAGTGCAAAAAAAGGGGAAAGACAAAGGTAGAATTTTTGATATCGAGCCGTTCCGCGTGCATGCCGATTCCTGGCCGCGGAAGATACGCCCGCCGCGAGCTAAAAGCGCACTCCCATTCCCGCTCCTCGGCGGAACGCCTCCGATAACAACCCCCGCGGCTGGGAAAGCGACAAACAGGAGGAAAGTACGAGCGCGCCCAGGCCCATTCGCCCCTCGGACCTCTACCCTTCGCCGTAATACCTGTTTCCAATCACGGGATTCGATACGGTCGCGCGCTCGCGCGCGTCGCCGCATCTCATATGCGGCGGCGGATTAATTTACATTCCTGGGTCCCGTTGATCGGCGGGAAAAATAAACGACGCCGGCGAATGGAAAAGCAATCCGCGGCAACGCGTGGGAGAGTCGCGTGTCGGCTTCCCGATTGCTCGCTGACTCGGAAAATCAACTGTACGATTCGCCCGCGAAACCGCGGCTCGCATGAAAATTTAAGGATACCCGATGCACAGGGTGTCCCGCGGGAGCATTAGCAGACGCGAGACGGATCATATTTGAATGGAACCGTGTGACTGATCTATAATGACGCGCCATGAAACTGATAGTTCTTTTTCCGGTGGCATTCTTTTGCTAGAAGCCACGAGACCAGAAATTAATCGATGAACGGCCGCCGTCGAGGCGCATTAATCGCCGCGTCGCCGCTAAAAACAATCAGCCCGGCTGGGATCCGAGTTAAATATAAAATTACGGGGACGAGGTAATAAACAGGCGGGGCCGGAAATTGCAGGCGCATTTTAATGTTTAATTGGTGAGCGCGGCCCGATTAAAAACGACCGCGCGCTGATTACCAGACCGAGGGGGGGGGGGGGGGGACAGAGGGATCTTTTCAATCGAGTTAACGAGGGAGCCCCGATGCGATCGCGACCGATTTCCCCTGCCCCGCCACTGTTTTCTCTATTAATATACTAATGAATTGTATCCATGGTAATTCGCTTTTGTCCATCGGCCGGCGGACCACGGTCGATCGACGCGCTCCCCAGCAAGCTGAATCGAGAAAAACTCGCATCCGAGTATTTCTGGCTTGATATCAGACATAATTAGCAGCGCAGGTAAACGCTACCCGCCGTAGTGCTCGATATTCCGTCGCGCAAAATTACCACCCGAAATCGATGAATTTCATTGTGTCGCGGCAATTGCAGCGGCGGAGATGTCGAGCCCCGAGGAGATACGGCGAACGATGAGCGCTCGAAATATCGAGGCACTGAGCAACAGACGTTCCAAAGTGCGTAATTGCAGGGACCATTATCGGAGCGATCCGCGATTGAAGGAGCGACATTACGAGGGGGGTTGTTTTGCGATTATAAAAGCCGGAGGAGCCTGAACGATGTTTAACATAGACTCGCATCGATTCGAAAGTCATTATACATTTGCAGAGACGCTGCTGGGGGAAACTGTATACCGGTCTTTTGTTTCAATAGGGAATATCCCACCGGAAGCTGCAGGGTACACCACCCCCGTTCCCCCGCTCCCACCGCGGCTTCTTTCCTCCCCCATTACCGTTTTCCCCGGAAACCTGAAACTGGGTCTTGGCTACATAGCATAAACCACATTTCCCTCCCTTATTTACATGATCACGGATCTCCCCTCTGCTCTGTATTCCGGGGCCGAACCGGCATCCAGCGTGATTAAGAAGAAATTCCCGGTTTTATACGGCCGCGGCGTCCCTTCGGCGTTTCCTTCGATCGATTAAGGGACCCGCGGTAGATAAAGAACGAAGTGCTGCCACCGGCTCGCACGAATCCAATAAAACAATCCCGACGTGGACGAAGGAGACGAGAAAACCTGACGGCAAGTTTTTTCTTCCGGGAGCGTAGAAAGCTGAATTTTTCACGGGGACCCGAAGCCAAAGAGTCCAAGAATTCCATCGCGGGGCTGTCCATTACCGAGTTCAGAAAGATTCCCGGAACTATCGACGATCTCCGCGAGCGCAAGCCGCAACGGGGACTGGAAAGTTTTTCCAACGGGGACGACGATAGGAGGTGGGGCGAGGGATTCCGGCTCGCTTGCGTCGCTAACTCGAATCTAGCGGATTATTGATATCTGTTAATAGATTGCTGAAGCTGGGGCAGTCATAAACTACATAAGTCAGACTTAATGGAAGCTGAGAATCAGAGACTCGGATGGATGAACACCTAGGAAACCGAGATACCTGGATGCTTAGAGACCTCCGCGGCTAGATACCACTTAATACTTACTCCATCCCCCGCAACCCAGATCCAGCTCTAACTAGGTGCAACACAAGAAGCCAGGGAACGCCAGCAAGCTTCACTGGCTCTATCCCACGTCTTTTCGTTCGGTAACCCGATTCCTCCGCGCCTCTCTGTACGCGAGGACCCAAGTCACGTACGGACATTTCCAGTGAAATTATAACTGTGCAAAGTCCCGTGTTCAATTTAAGGAACATTCTGCCAGAACTCGCAGCTCCAAACGCTTTAAGCTCCCCACCCAGCGTTTGATCGCGATGGACCCGGGAAGAAACATCCGAAAGCGTTCGCTCGTCTGCCGTAGCCGCGCGTGCAGCACGTCCTCCCTGCCGCGCTCAGACAAGCCCGTCACGTCAGCCGTTACGTCTTCGAATATAATCCCGAACAACGCGAAACTACGCAAGCCCCGTCGGCGTCCCTCTTAAGCGGACTGCGATTGTCATGGATGTACGGTGCAGGTACATACGTTCCGCTCGATTCTCGCGTTACATATATGCATATGTATATGTGCCCCGTTAACACGCGAACAATCAGGTGGTACACGAAATTTACACGCGTGCGCTTAATGTGCCCGAGCGGGAGGAAACCAGCGTGAAAAGCTGTTTGCCGAGCCCCATTGTCGGAGACACGGCAGCCCCGACGCACGTGTTAAATATTATGTGTGCACATGCACGGGGGATGGCACAGGTGTAACATGCGCCGATCAGAAGCACGCCGTGTATAGACAACGCTTTCGGGCAGCTGCTTCCTATACAGAAGCTATGTACACGCGTATCTTTGGCCCCGCATCGCGGTAAAGTGGTCGCAAACACCGCGTTTCGTGGACGTTGGCTCTTTGATTCGCGGAGATCGATGGGAAGGGGAGTTAAAGGATCGTGGCAGGTGCGTTGGAGGGGCTGGAGAAAATTTTGGGGGTTCTTTGAGGCGGGTTTACTATTGGGAGGTTCGCGAGAGTGGTTGTAATAGGTTTGATCTTTTTTAGAATTGTAGCGGAAGTTATTATTATTATTTATTTATTTAAACTAGCCCTTGGTATACAAACTGTACAGTTATAGGTAAATATTGTGTGAGGAATTATGTAGATAGTGGGAATTTTATGCATCGCGGTTTGAAAGGGCGCTAAACACTTATTAAAAAAGAAACACTCAGCTATATTTGAGGCACTGAGAGCTGAAACGGACTAACCCATATTGAAAATTTCTTTTTCATAATTTATATGATTAGTAGAGCCAATTGGAATACATTATTACTGCTAACTCAATTTCAAAAAAATGTGGGTTAGTCCGCTTTTGCTCTCACTGCCTCATTGTTCGCCAGATTGGATACCTATCCTGTTTATAGGATCGACATACGCTACACTTGTCGTTAAGAGCGTGGGTTTGAATAAAGGAAAAGATCTTATTCTTCATTCTAGCGCGTTTAGGCAAATTTTGCTGGCGGTCTCAGGACCACAAATATGGCCGTTTAAAATTTTAAAGAGAAAAAGTTGGAAGGTTCCAGGCAGAGATGGACATTATCCAAATAAATATTTATTCGGAGAAAAAATTATTCGTTATTCGGGAGTAACTTCATTTTATTTGAAATTTGTATTCGAAGATTATTCGAATAAATTTTCATCTCTATTATAATTGAGCGGTGACCTCGTCTTTAATAATTTACTAGAATTAAGAATATACTTCCTTTCTGTCGCTCGTGAAATATTCCATTTGCCAAGCAACGAGCAGAGTGAAATTTTGAATCGTGCAAATTGTCCAAGTGTATGTAGGAATATTTTCGGTCTGGTTGGCGTTAATTTGACAGCTGCGAGCCTTTTGGGAGTCCCCATTGTTGCAAGTCGGATACGCGACAGTGTTCCCTTCGTTCCTCCACTTTCTTCTTCTGTTTCCTACCCGAAAGGCTTTCGCCTCTTTCTTACGGCACAACGTGAAATTTACAATTCCTGGCGCAGCGCGCAATCTGCCAAAAAGCGGCGGTGCTCGACTATATGAATACAGCAAACGATAAAGAATTCATTACACTTTCCTCTTCACTTTTTACCTCCAGCGAAACATACGGTCCAACTATCTCTTTAGAAGGACATGCACTTTCATCTAAAAATAACAAGATTCTTATTCGCTGCATTACACCTCCTTCTATCTTTTATCTCATATGAATAAAACAAGCCGAAACCTAATTAGCCAATTTCATACCAATCACTTTCGACAAGCCCTCCATTAAATTGCATTAATTAAAACATATTCGAAACACGTGGGCGTTCTAATGAACTGAATCCAGGTAATTAATCGTAACGACGCATTGTCATTCGTAACGGACACGAGCCGCTGTAATTCTTACGCGTTTGCGATCAAAACACGACTGAAACGTGATGCATTGCGGATTTAATTAGCGAGATCAGCAGGATTAAACGTTAACGAGGCATTATTCAAGAGCAAATACAACAATTTTCAGAGCTGCCCGCCCTTTAATCCCCGGTGCCTCGGGCTCGAATTCGATCGAATTGGCCGCGGAACGCGCGTAGGGACACCGAAATTGTAAAAAAGAAAGATTCAGCGGGTTCCGAAAGAACAAGCAATCGAAAGCTGATGAGAGCTCGGTAGGGCTCGATAAAAGGATTCCACGCGCGAATTAAAACTCCACCGATCGTCGACACTGGCCGAAGGCGCTCTGCCGTCTGAAAGTGTTTTAATTTCGAAAGGCTTCCTAGCCGAGCCGCCGAGCATGCCATTATGATAGTCCAATTACGAGATATTGCCTCTCAGGAGTTGAAGTGTTTGAGCAGCGCTGGCCCCTGGGTTCAATAGGCACTCGAGGATACCCGTAGACCCTTTCGACGTTCGAGTCCTGTCCGATCGTAAGTTATGAAACGCTAAATTTCCTAATTAATTCCCTCGTGGCTAGCGGAGAGCACCGCGCACGGGGATGCCACTTTCGCGAACGAATTCACGTAGCTTCTTTGAATTTCTCTGCTCGAGAATGAAGCGCCAGGACCACGCGAACGTTCGCGCTTGTAATCGTCATTCTTAACGAGCGGGCAAGGGACGAGACACTCGTTTCTGACCGTTGGCAGGTAAAAGGATCGAGCGTGAAAATTCACGAGACAACGGGTGGACGGTATGCATGTAGGTCGATCATCGATATATTCAGCCCCGGCACTTTGCGCTCGCAATTCGATCGTCTTTGTACTCGCAGATGCGGTCCACGGTGCGGTTGCCACGGGCACCATTGTTTTCTGGGTCGCGCGCAATTTAGCGGGCGGTGCGGAAAAAGCGGTCATTGCAATCCGCGATCACGATTGAATTCCATGCATGTCGTTGCTTCTTACGCGTCCTGCGTGGCCAAGTAATTTTATCTGACCCGTTTCCGTCGCCGTTTCGCTCCTAGAAGCCGCGATATTTATCGCCAATTCCTGGCGACGCTCCCCAGCGTCCTGATTATTAAAGTTCCCAGCTCCTCGTAGAACTGTGGCGCGGCGAATTTCTGTCCGAAATGTTCCATAAAACCGATAGCGGCATTAACCGCACCGTGTGTCGATCGCGTTTCACCGACCCTCGACGAAGAATAATCGAATCAGGGGCTCGCAAACAACGTCAGAACTTCATCAGTCTCGAAACCAAAGTCCTCCAGAGATTACTAGACATCACCCCCCCGAATCTCGCCCACCCCTCGCCCGTCGACCGCCCTCGAATCCGGCGCCGTGTTCCGCGAGGACCCTGACGCAGTCGTCGCCCCTTGATACTCCCCTGGAAATCCGTTCTTCCGTTTCTTGCGGCGCGACTCGTCAGGCTTGCTCTCCGAGGTGTCTCGCTTTCGAATTAATATCGTGTCAAGAACTTTCCGCCGCCGCAGAGGTCTGCGCGGACCTCGGGGCCCGTCCCGAACTTCAAGCCCGACGCGAAGCGTCTCGAAACTAATTGATAGCCGCCACTGAACAACTCTCCGAGGGGTGGACGGGCGCATTGATTAATAAGCGCGATATCTTCCGCTTTAATATCCAAAGTCGGCCGCGAGAATGAAATTGCCACGAATGATCCGATGTATCGGCGGGGGTGGCGGCGCGGCGCTACGCAGCCGCGGGGCTGCGCGACGGCGTGATTAATTAATCGCGAGCGTCGTATCGAAATTTCCGAAATTACCGGATGCAGTTTGCGTACCACCGGGGAACACCTGGCGCTAGGAGGCGGCGTCGATCAACACGGGAGGGAACTTCAAGGGTTTCGTCAAGTCGAAGGAGGCGGCGGAGCCAGCTACCGGAATCCAGGCGCACGCTTAAATATTAACCGTGTACTCAGCGGATACATTAGTAACGCGGGAACAACTTGTACGTACACACACGTGCAAACAGTGGGAGAGAGAGGCGGGGGGGAGTAGAGTCTACTCGATTTTACCCAACGTCTAGACGGAAGTCTGGAGGCGGTCGTAGATGGTCTACCCAACGCCATGTGACGGTTCCTAGGTAACAAGAAACGTCAAAGGAACGCTTGGCAGCAGCCTAGAAGCTACTTTGTGCACGTCATCGGAAACGTATACGGCACGAATCTGCAAATAACGTCTATGGCCCGCTGCAGGTCCTTTGGACCCTTTGTGAGGTCCTGCGGAATTAAAAATTTGTCGCGCTGCCACGGGACGATGCCTCCTATTGAATCGGACACACAGAGGGGACAAAGAAATTTGACGCTGCTGCGAGACGATTTTTTTCTCCTCTCCTTTTTTCCCTAGCTTCTCTCGAGGACACGGGGGACCGTGGATATATTGAAAATGCCAGGGAGATTGTTCCTCTCGTCCGCGAAGAGGCGCTCGGAAATCGGCACGAGCGAGTGAATGCGTCGGCGCGCGGACGGCCATTTGAAACACAAGAAACCTTTTTACTACCCCCCGCCCCGCTTGGTACAAAAACAGACGTGTATCGACAGTGAAAATTGCAGTGAATACCGGGATTAAAGAATCATTCTCTGCGGCAACGTTCGGTACGGTGGGGAGAAAAATTGAATTCGCCCCGTCGCGGGGGAGGGGGGGGGTGACACCGTTGAAACCTGTGAGCTATTGTTCGATGGGAGTACGGGGCTCTGCCGACACTGGCACGGTATCAAATCCGACCGAACGGCGGGGAGGGGGCGCGCGGCATCGCACAAAATGCCTACAAATTGCACGCAATCCCTGAATTATACAGGGCTTTGCGTGGAACGTACACAAGTTTTGTAGCTACATAATTCAGTTATCATAAGCTATGCCGCTTAAGTTATTACCACGCCAGATGTCTAAAATTGCGGGCACACGCGTGTATATTTCGCGGCCGGTTATGCCTCTGCAGCTGGCCCCGGAGGGGCGGCGGGGGTTGCTTAATAAAACAACCGGCGCACCGCGAATAAAATCATTGTTGCCCCCTTCCAGCCTCGCTTTAATTGCAAATACGAGTTTTAGCCTTAATCAGGCTGCCTTTACTGCGACCTCGGCCGGTCCCGTCGCGAATATCTTCCCTGGATTATGAAAATTTCAGCGAAGCTTCTCTGTCACCGCTGCGGATCTCCTCCTCCATATTTAAGGGATTCGAAGCTGCGCCGAAAATTTGTTTAGCCTGGATTTAACGCGCGGCGGACATCCGATGCTGGATAATTTTATAGGATTCGGGTCTCTTAGTGGTAACTCCTCTTAATTAACTGCATTGCCGTTGGAATTTGTATTAGAAGTTGTCCTGGAAGGTTCACCCTCTTCCACCCCCTTTAATTCACAATCTATCTCCGAGACACGAATCCCGAGGGAAGCTCGCGCAAAAACTTCCAATCTATAAGCAACAGGGACCCACATCGCGGCCATCTCGCGCCGCCCCGCTTCGTCTCGTCACGATCAATTACTCTAACGCGTCTCCTTCTGTCTTTTCCAGGCTGCACCTGTTCCTCCACATATCCGTCCGAGCGACTAACTTCGTCCCGAGGAATATTCAGAGGGCAGGGCGACCCGAAAGACGCTCCCTGCGTTGTCCTGGTCTCGCGATCCTCGCAGCCAGCTCCCCGCTAAATGAGATTAAACCGGCCCAGGGCCGCGTGTAACTCGGCTAGACGCGTCGTCCTTGCCAATACCGTTCACTATCCAGCCAGAAGCTACGTCGCCGGATAAAAGTGGAAAGATTAAAACGGAGGGGACTTAACGAGACGGCGGGAGTCGCAGCGCGGCGTCCCCCGGCGTGTTAATGAAATCAATACCGACACAACGGATAACGACCGGGCCGACGGCTACAAAGCTGAAATAATTCGTCCCCCTTCGCTCTCTTTTCCATTCCTTTTTCCTTCGGCCGTCGCTACTCCTCGCGCCCGATAAACTGGCAATTAGCGGAAACTCGTCCAGCAAGCCCCCTGTTCACGTGGCGTTTTCCTCGTCGACGTCGGTCGAGGGAGGGTGGAAAAAATTACCACCGCGACACGCTGTCGACCGCGGCGAAAAAGGAGCGAGCCGGAGAAGGAGGGGCTGTTTTGCTCCGTCTCATCTGGGCGAGATGACGTGTCGGCGAATTGGGGCCGGATGGGACGTTTTTACCAGGGTCTCTGGTCTGCTTTCTGGCTCGAGTGGAAGTTTGAAGATTAAACGTGGGAGAGGACGGCGGGGTGGTTACCTGTCACCGGCGAGCACGCTCGAAAGAATCGGCGAACTCGGGGCCGCCGCGGGGTGGGGACGGAGGACATCATAACACGGTAAACCAGTGACGGTGAATTAGTTCGAGGTTTCCGCGCGGCGAGGATTAATTCCGAAACATTTGCGTGCGAGGCTCGCGAGTGGCTGTTGTGTGTTCCGCTGGATCCCGTCGTTTTCGTGTGATCGCGTGATCACATCGCTAGCTATTTTAGTGCGATACTGCAGGCTTCCTGGTGTTTGGAGACATCGATGGATCACGGGGAACAAGTAAACGGTGAGTGAAATTACATTTTAATATCGTGCGTAATACATTGACGTCGGAGGAAAGTGTGATGTACCCCAGCTGTTATAAACACCACCCCTGAAAAAAGCAATCCCATGTCGGGATTCATCGCGGAATCTCTATGACCAGATAACAGATGGATAAATCGATTACGATAATCTGAAGCTATCGACGTGCGTAGGGGGTGGTTTGTCTGTATCGATTTCAGGGGCGCACATGCACGTATAAATAATGCCCCGTGCACATTAACAATCGGTAATAACATACGTGCCTCTGAAAGCCGCGTATGGGAGGGTGAGCGTGGGCGGAGGGGTGGGCAGAGTCGGGGGTCACAAATATTAATGATCGGTCCCCAATGAACTAGGAATACATAATGCCTATTTGCATGACACCCCCGCCACAGCGGGCTTAGTTAATCATTCGCACGCTCTGATGTTTGCTGAATCGGCGTTGCTTGCACACGCGGTCCCACAAATCAGCCATGTCGTTTTGGTAATAAATCGATGATCATTTATTAATTTATGGAACGACTAAGAACGACTTTCGGCGCTATTTAACCGTAGCTAGGATGGTATCGTTGAACTCGAAGCGTTGCAGGCTTATTCTTCGTCTTCTATTTTTCATTATGGGGCCATCCTGAAATTACGTAAGGGTAATTTGGGTGTTTTCTTGCCCCCTCCCTTCCCCTGTATAAGAATTCGTAAGATTTTGTATTTCATCGCTCATTTTTTCAGCTACATTGAATCTGTATTTATTGTATTTATTGAAAACCGACTTTACTACTCGGCTTCGCTCGAAATTTAGCTTCTGATTTTATAAAAGAAAAAATTGTATTTATTTATTCTTTTGTGAAAATAGTCACATTTATCCGGATTAGCTACTTAAAGGCATAATGAGGTAGGACATATTTCGTGATCCCAGAGTTTACTGTTCGAAAGTTTTTAGACGACAGACAAACACACAAACACTTTCTGCTTTATATATTAAGATTAGGTTAAACAATATTACGTAAGACCTTACCTGACCCTCCCACCCCCTGTAAGAAAATATAAGAAATTCGCGACGTCCTACCCCCCCCCCCCCCCCTAAAAGAAAAGCCTCACGCAAATTAAGAACAAGCCCTAAAGACTGATCCAAGTTTCCCTCGATGGGGATGCGAACCCTTTTTCCATATTGAAATCCTCTTCATCCCTCATATTCGGTCGCAAGAATATTCAACCCTCGTAAAATTCATACCGGGACGTAAAAAGTTTCTGTCCTACCTTTCAAGCAATACGTAAAGCCGCAACGATGAAAAAGACTGTAGTGGAATACACGCGAGCAGTAAATAACAAGTGCGCCATAAAAGATTGGATAAATATTGCCCTCGGAGGAAGATTCAGCCATACCTCCACTGTAAACAATTAATGCTGTTTACGGAAGAGGGAGAAGCAAAAACGTGCACGATAAACCGGGACGCCAATCAGCGGGGGGAGGTTTATTTTTATTTCGTGCACGGACAGTGGAATCCTGTTTGCCTGTAGATGGAAACGTTTACTGACGTCACTCCGTATTAAATATTAATTCCTCGCTAATTTAGGTACGTAGCGACCGCTGGGGTATGGAAAAACACGCGGCCGATTCGATCCCGTGCTCGCGAAATAGCGGCAAAAATCCCGCGACCAGTTAATTTCATGCGTACGCCGCGCATACAGTATCCCTCTCTTTAATTTGCGATAATTCGCCGTTTTTACGCCGGAGATTGCAAAGCTACCGTGATATATTACAACGGTTGTTTGCCAGCCCGTGGAAATATCAATTCATTTTGCAAAAACAATAGAAGCTCCGCGGCAAATGGCATGGCTCTCTTCATACCGTCGATAATTCGCCATTTCGAGCGTGTCTCGTTACATATTGGGAACCAAACCCTGCCGAAAATAACCGGCCACACGCGAACATATTAATTAAACCGCCGAAAAGTGGCCGCCCCTCGCGTGCTCCATACATATTTCGCTGGAAACCCAGGCATAGAATAGCGACTTTTACATGGCAATCTTGTTTTCCACAAGATCCGCGGGATCCCTGGAATTAAATGGATACTCGATAATTGAAAAACGTGGCGGTAACGATCGCAAAAGCACGGGCTCGCGTTCCGGGGTCCGCGCAGAGAAATCCCCGCGAATCAGTCGGGCGCGCTCGCGAGCCGTGTTACGCGCTCCGATAACGGCAAAACAAACGGGACAAAAAAAACACGACGGAGTAAACAAAGGAGGAAACGAGAAAGAAGGTAACAAACAACAAAATCGAACTTTTTAGAGGGGAACAATTGATACGGTTTCGCGCGACAAAGTTCGATGTTACGCGAATTCCCAGCCGTAGCAAAGTGGCGCGTCGCTTAATGGCCATCGAGGACGGGAAAAAGTAATGGCGCCCTTTTCAATTACCGTCACAAAGGGAATAAAGGTGAAAAATGTTTACGAGAACGCGGGCCGCGGCGGCTCGTTGAAAAATTCATAACGTTTTAGTTAACAATTTATATATCCCCGATGCCCGGCGACAAACGCGCTCCCTGGTCGGCGAACGGTAATTGCTTTATTTGCGCGGACGCGCGCCGGAGGAAGTCGCGCGCGTGCCCCGTCATCCGTAAGTGGAGAATTTTAATTGGCCTAGGACCATCCAATTAATTCCACTTCGATGTTTGGAAGGTCGACACGCGACGCGATTATCAATGGCCCCGACTGTGCTTGGAAATATTTGGCTGCCTTCGATCTCTGGCGAATCGATCGTGCTCGACGTTTCGGAGGGTACTCTTCACCCTGCAAGGATACTTTTCTTAGTCCAGAATCTAAAATCTAGAACTCGAATGTACCGATAGAATTCATTGAAGTATGGGTGATCGGGGCTGGCAGGCCAGTTTTTCAATTTTTGATTTTTAACCGGTTAGTATCTATATTTGATAGGGCATACATTTGGCTATCTGATTAATTTATTCAAGTTGGTTCAATGTGGCAACCATTAGGGTATTTTAATGTTTTTCTAACAACTATCATGCTGGACAACCAGCCCCATGATCGGGGTTGGTTGACTGACAGTATGGGATAGGTAGACTATAGGTACAATCAGTTAAGAAAATGTTATTAGCAACTTATCTTCGTGGTAAGAAAATAACACAATGTCACAAGAATTGTTTCATTATAAAATATTCATTTCTTTCATATTTTAATAATAAACTGAAAATTTTTATAACTTAAACATAAACTATAATCTATTTATAACATAGTGAAATTTAAGCACAAAATATGAATCGCCTTCTGAAAAAGAAAATAACAATTTAAACCTTATTAACGTTATTAGTCAACCAGCCCCGACCGATCATTTTGACTTCAATAATCTATATAACCTTCAATTATTTATGTATAAACAAAAATATTATGTCAATAGATCGTCTAATAAACAAACTTTAAAATAGTTCCTTAACGTTTATTCTATTGTAACTGTATAGGGCGTGAAAAAGTAAAATCTTTATAAATATATATTTACTTACGTACTCAATTTTTCGATAAACGCTGATAATGGTTAAAAAAACGTGCGATCGCGAGGTCGGACATAAATGTTAATTAGTCAACCTACCCCTTGAGGCAAGAAAAATGTTTTCTTTCGTTCAGGTATTTTCTTTTTAAACTCTTTTCAAAATTTTGTTAACGCAAGTTTGCAGCGCCTATTGCACCATTAAACTTTTGTTTGAAACATTTTTTCCTGTCTGTTATACTTTGAGAGTTATACGCGAAAGAGTGGAAATGCCAATTTGACTTTGAGGTCAGTTTTCACCCCCTTAAAGGGCGATAGGGCCCAAATGAAACACACCATTGTTCTTGTTTTGAGTCACTCTAAAAACCACAAAGTTGCGTTCCAATCGGTGAGTCCCGCGGTTCGCGGTGTTCCCTTGTAAGAAACCCTCTCGCGTAATTATTGAGCCTGTCGTAAAGCAGACCTAATCCATTCTTGACGCGGAGGGACTCGTGACAAAGAGCGCGTAGGAGGCGGAGCTAGAAAAGAACAGGTCGGGGAGCCGCGGTTAAGTAAATCTTTTAGCTCTCGAGGAGCCGCAAGAATTCCGCTGGTCGTGGCTGGGGAGCCACAATTTCCTCGAGAGGCTGAAAATAAAAGAAGCCGGCGCGTCGTTGTTACGGAAAGGATCCGTAGGACCAGCAACCGGGGGGTGGTCACCCCCCCGGAGAAAGAGTAGAGAGTAGAAGGGGAGGGGACGTGACTTTTCTGGCCGCAGAGACGCAACGATTTACGTAGGACAATTTTCGCGTTCGCTTAATGGCTGGCGAAGGTAGCAAGAATGGCCCCGGCAGGAAAGTTGCGCGAAACGAGCCACGGTAATGGCCAGCTTCGTCGTTGGAAAGCTCAAGCTTCGTGGGCCGCGTTTGATGTGGTCGCCTCAATGGGACTCCACATACGTCACTCGAAGACTCCCGTTTACCGTGGCGCATCCCACGAGGAACAGAAGCTTACCTGGCCTCGGAGCACTTTGATGCTATCCGACAGAGGGAAGGTTTGTTAGAACCGAGCCACTCGTTTGATGTGGCCGGTCATATTTGCCGTGAAATTGAACGTGCCGGGTGAGGTGAGGCTGACGGTTTTTCCGCGGTGGGGTGCGCCTCGCAGCAATATCACTAGCTGGGATGTCCACGATGTTTCCAAGCTGTGACAAATAATCTCCTGATCGTACCATTCCGAGAATTCCATCGAATGCAGAAAATGTAATCAGAGAGTGGAGAGTGAAGGTGAAGGTTCTAGTACCTGCAGCGTAATTGCAACGGTCATCTAGCTATTACAGAAGCAGCTAATCACCCGTCGTCGTTAGTTTATACAGTATCTCGGGGCGTGGAGGTAGGGGGTAGTTAAATGGGCGAGATTGCCTGCTTCCGTTGCTTGCCTCCGCTTATTTGCCAGATCGAGGGCGAGTATGAGGAGTCTACGCGAAAAACTTCGCGCAATCGTCCCGGAGAATTATAGGGAAGCGGATCTACGAGCCTGGAGAGCTGGTCGGTACGACTTTTGGAACGCGAGCCGGGTCGTAATTCGAAAGAAACAATAATCGTTACCGTGCATCCGGCGAGGCTAATGGTGGGCGTTTTTATGCGGCGTAATCGCGCCGCCGGCGAGAAATGAAATACACCTTCAGCCGCGATCCAGAAAAGGCGTCACGAAATTCACGATCGCGATAAACCGCGGGAAAGGGATCCCGTCGTAACGTATCGTCCGCCGGGTGCACTGCCAGGGGTGGCTCGTCGTTGACACGGATTTAAAAGTGTTTATGGACTGGTGACACAGCGAGCTCCTCGCCTCGACGGTCTTATTCAGATATCTGTGTCAGCGAATGCGAGCCTCTCCTTCGCGGAGCACATAGAGTCACCGTGAAACCGTTATAGTTATCGTTGAATTACTCGAGATAAACTTATGGCAAATTGAATCGCTTCGCTGATGATTTATTTTAAAATAGAAAATAAGTTATTAGGAGTAGAAACGTTTGACGTTGGTTTCACAGTCGCAAAGGTTTCTGGCGCTGAGCTTTCGGGGTCAGACTTTTTCAGCATTCAACTTTCCTGATCGACGCTCTTTGGTCTTCTGCTTTTGAGTTGGAAGCCTTTTGACATCGAGGTAGGTATATATTTGAAGTAGGATCTTCAAGGTGGGAGCCTTTCACCTTCGACTTTTCGGGGTCAGAGCTTTGCAACCTTGATTTTTCGACGTCAGAGTTTGCCTTAGATTGAACTTTCAGCCTCGAAGGTGCCTAGAGCACTCGGGGTCGGTATCTTTTCACCTCGGTCTTTCAAAATCTTCACTTCTTTGGCCGGGCTTTAAATATCAAACGTGTGCAGTGTAAGCTGGCTTCGTTTCAGTGCGGAACTGCCTCCACAAATCTAATCCCGTCCGTAGCTCAAGACCGCGAAACAGCGAAGCATTAAGCACCCTTCCCCGTTAAATACTTTTTTCTGATGAAAATCACACGGGGCCATTCATTCCCCCGGTTTTCGCAGGGGAAACGTAAAAACAGTCTTGCTCCGCGTAGATAAAGTAACGCTAGTCACGCCGTGTTATCGTTTCAAGCTTCCCGCCAGCGAATGCAATCGAATATGGAGACTTATCGGAGATTCGTCCAGCTCCATCGAGTGCAACGATTTTTAATTAATACCTTTTATCGAGTCGGGAGTGGATTGCGTGCACGCGGGGCGCGGGCACGTAACGAAATACCGTTTGCCTGGGAAACCGCGGAGATATCGAATTCCCGGAGAAATAATATGAGCCAGGGCGAGCTGCGGTCCGTGTTATTATTGAATTATGAACCCGCTTTTCCTCTATGCCACGCACAATATCGCAGTGGAACGTAACTGAATAACACCGCTCGCAAGAATAACAGTCGCTATTATCTAGCGTTCTACGCGGAAGCCTGGACAGAACGCATTTCGAACTTCCGGGGGACACTTTATAAAGTACAATTACCATTTCAAGCCCTTGGACTTTAACTCTTCCGAGTTAATAAGTCGGTGGCAATTCACCGCGTCAAATAAGTTGGTGGGATCTCTCCTAAATAGTTAAAGAGTCAATCAGCATTGCAATTTTAAAGGGGAGTGCCATCTTGAACGCATGAAAATCATAGGTTTATTTAGCAATTTTTTTTCTTTTAAATATCGAACTGAATAGAAAATCTGGATTAGGAAATTTTATTTAATCTCCAAGAGATGTGTACGAAAAATACCATTAATCAGATTTTCTATCGAGTTCATTATCTAAAACAAAAAAATTGTCAAATAAACCTACGATTTTTATGCGATCAAGGCAGAGACGGGCAAAATTTTTATTTAAATAAAATGTCGAATATGGAATAGAAGTTAAAAAAAATATTCGTCATTCGTTCATTAACCGGAGTTAACTTTAATCAACATATGACAAATATTTTGTTTACCTTTTATTCGTTATTTCAAACTTTATTTAAATAAAAAATTTTCCCACCACTGGTTCAAGGTGGCACCCTCTTAAAGGAAGTCCCCGAAATATATTACCCATGATATAAAGGGCCTTCCACGCGCGTTTAAAAGCGGAGTAGCTCTTGCAGGAAACGAGGGAGACAAAGAAGGGCGCGGAAATGATTCGCGACGAAGACAAAACGGGAGGAAGGTTCTCGGGTCCCTTCGATACATGACGCCGTGGTTCCAGGCTATTAGCCATCGAAAAAGGGGGACATTTGTAATAAAAAGCCATAAACCGCGCGGCGAAGGGAGAGAGATGCAATTCGGACGAAACGGAAGCCAACCTGCCGGGGGGCCCCGCGGGCATACAATGGCCGACGAAGGGGCGATTTCGAGCCCCACCAGCCGAGTGGTGACACAGGTATAATAATCTGAACCGGTTGGTTACCCCCGTGGACGGTTAAGTGGCCACAGATGGCTGAACGATGCCACCTCGACGCGTTCGCAGGCCAAATGATTCACGCTCGCGGAAGGTTCGACGGACTTAATTAAGCGGAACCACTTGCGTCCACGGACGATCGCCACTTCCGTGTCTGCGGGGGGCCATTGTGACACAGGGGGTGCAGGAACGTCTCTTTTTTTGCGAGCGACGTGTCACTTAGTGCCTGCGGTACTATCCACGCTTGCGGCAATGAGCGTCCCCCTTGTAACCATATGACACGCAAGTTTACACTGGCAAAGCACCACGGAGAAAGATGAATTAGTGGCTAAAAGCACGAAGGTGTTTCGTTTAAACTCGTTTTGCTTCATAAACCCAAGTCATTACTATTCTCCACGCTAGGGAGCTTCGATGCCAATGGGGAGAAGAAAGGGGACGGAGAATATCGTTGGGGAAACAATAGATAATTTGCATGGCCCCTAATGAGAATGCAGCCGATTCGACCTGAATCAGAAGAAGTTCATTTCGTTGCCACATATTGAACGATAAGCCGCGCCATGCAAATTGCATTCCCGGGTCGGTGTTACCGCGGGATTTAATTGTATCGCCTCATAATGCGCTTTGTTTAAAACGAGAAGCTATCGGTACGCATATTTCCCGAGGAAATCCGTTGTTGCAGATCGCAGCGCGACACTCCGCCCTCGCCCCGCGGCCGCCCGGCCTCGCTGGCGGACAATAACTCTGAAGAGTGTAAGCCGCCGCGATAACGAGTATCGATCAATTAAAGCAACCCGGGTGACACTTAAATATCCACCCCCAACGTACCCGTAATCGGCCGGCGGCGAACTCCATTTCGCGTAATGAGAATTTAATAGCCGCGCGGAATCGTTACGAACGGCGATTCCGCGCGGACGCTGCGGCTTTTGCGGGCGATACGCCCGGCGATCGGCCGGCGGGGCGCATCGCGGAGGGTCCCAGTGGCCGCATTAAATCCCGAACTTTGCGCTCCTTGGGAACTTTGCGCCGCGGAAAATTACGGTAAAAAGAAACACACGGTTGGGAATGAACTCGGAACGGTTTTCGCCGGGAGGGAAGCAACGATTCCTTCGAGCAACCCCCTTACGCGTCGAGTAAATATTCATAAGCTGAAGGTCCAATTTCAACTTCCCCGTGTTGCACGGGACCGCCTAGAAATCCGCCCAATGTATTCGCTAATATACTTTGCACGAATGACTCGAACATAATTGCGAGAAGTTGATCGAGACTCTTCAGGGATGACAGTCGAGATTGGTGCGCTCTCGCTGCCTTCGAGGATAATAACTGACCATCGCGTCTCCTCTTATCGCGTTATCTACTTTCCCATTACACGTTCTTTCCGCGTGCTATTGTTATTGTCGCTACTTAACGCCGCGTCCCGACGGCCACCCCGTTTCCGCTACTTTGCCTCTCGCAGTTGCCACCCTAGAAATCGCGCTTTTATTGCCCCGCGCGAAATTCGATGCCGTTCGTCCTCGATTCCCTGCGCCCTTCTCCTCCTTCTTCGTTAATTTTCTTCGCTCCCTTGGTATCCGTTGATCGAGGGGTGCCTGGCACGTTCTCTTGAGAGGACGCTCTTGCTCTTCTCTTCGGGAACAATTGGAGGAATTGTGTCACGATCTGCTGTAATCACTGCTGTAATCTTTACTGCACTTGTACTCGCTGGGTCGATTCGGAATCGCTTTGTCTTGGATCGTTCGCAATAACGGCCTCTTCGAATCGTCCGCAACACCTCGCAAGCTGTGCCCCCTCCGACGTCTTCGAGGCTAGCTACAACGAATCCTATAACATTTTAAAAAAATCACGCTTGATGGAGCGACACACCCAACGCCACAATCAAATTTCACGAGATCAATTTCCCGCGTGAGCGTCCCCATCGCGCGCCATTGGAAGATGAATGAATTCACGGGTGGATAGGTCCCCGTTAAAAGACATGGACGAAAGCAGAAATTGGTGTATCCATTAGATAAATGGATGTGACGTGAGCCAGAAGAATGGGGGAACGAGGGACACCGTGCGACACGGAATATGGACGTTGACTGTCCCATTGTTCGGCGTGCCGCGAAAAATTTGAAGTTTCGAGGCAGCCAAGCTACAGCAGGGTGGAAGGTGCTCGTATCGACGGCGACCGCACCCCACCCGGTACCCACCGATCGTCTTCCCCGTTTATGTGTCACCGATTCGCATCGCTAAATTGCGGCGATTCGTTCCGCACATGTGTCCAGATCCCGGCGGGCCCCCCGTACCGTGAAAGCTACTTAACGCGATGATCGATACCCTGCCGATTAAATCCGTGAAACGCGATACATCATGGGAAGGATTTGGCACGCGAGAAGAAGTTAATCCATCGTGACGGAAGCTGTTTCGCGTGTCCTCCTCGCGGACCGATATCCTTGGAATTAAACTCGAGAATTCTGGATGAAAGCGGTGCGTCTAGGGCCTCCATTTCCCGCGACGCGGCCCGTGCATTTTTCAGCGCGAGAGGGAGCTAATTAACAACTCCGCGGAACTTGCAAAAATACGGGCTGACTCTGGGTGAACTCCGGAAGCTTGATTAATAATTTCCGAATCGTGTCTTCGTTTCCAACACTGGTGTTCGTGGGAAATTGACTGAGGCGAATAGCGTCGGTGGCGTTATCGAGTGGCAAACATCGGCCTCTACGGAAAAACGCAATCATATCACGGCAGTCTGCGGCCTGGCTGAAAATAATTCACGTCCCGCGGGGGCCCTTGGCTGAAATTACCACGCCAGGCCGAAGTATTAAACTTGTTAAGATATTTAGAGCCCTATGGAGATTCGCTGCGTGAATTACGGGCGGTAAGCGCGCGGAAGCCTGCGTAAAATTTCAAGACGTCGCGGGGTGAACTTGATAAAAGCTCCGGAGGACGGCGGAGAGCGAGCCCCGCCGCGAAAAATGGCTGTCGCCTCGGTGAGGGATTCCCTGTTTCGTTATTTAGAAAAGGAGGCGCGAGCCTGCTTGCAGCTTCTACGCATTGAAATTCTTGTAGACAAATTGCGGGTGGGTAAACAATACTTCCTGGTCAAGAATTAAAAGAACTTCTTTCTCAAGACAAAAGTCTCCGCTAAATAGAACTCGAAAATAGTACATAGGGGATGCTTGGATCTCTTCTTGGAGCAAATGAAATGCAAATAACACAAAGAATCGTGGGGTGAGTTAAGAAGCTTTCTCGACGGAGGAAGGGAAAGCAATTTTCGTAATATTCTGAAAGGAGTTCCGACAACTACTTGCCTCGCTATTCTGACGAGTCGGAATCATTTTTTACGCGGCCACTTGAGAGACTTCCTTTCGAAGGTGTCACGCGGAGCCGCAAGATGTATCGAGTAATATTTTTTCCGGCGATATCGCCGCGGAAACTGGTCCTTCGCAGGGACCCATCGACAGCGCTGCGGCGTTCGATAGGAATGTTGCTGGAAGAAGGTGACTCGAGCGGAAAATAAAGAGCATTTGTCCGACGCTCGTCGCGATCCGGCTGGAACGTGACTATGTTTATGGAGGAACCTCGGCTCCACCACGGAAATAGGGTGTTGGGCGAAACTCCGTGGACAAGATGGTGATGGACCTTATTTCCAAGGGCATCTCTTCCCTCGCCCCGATATCAGCGAGGGTAGAAAAGGTTGCGGGGGAAAGGATAACGGGCGTAGTTCGATAACGAAATTCGCGGTGGCTATGGATTTCTCTGTACGCCGGATAAAGTGGCGCAGCGGGGATCGGAGCCGCGGGGGTGGGTGGAAAAAAGGAATTGAATAATCTAATAACGCGTAGACAACGATGAAAATCTAGAGGAAACTGCACAGCCGAGTTATCTCCTTTTTTAGCGCGCTCCTGCCGCGCCCGGTTATGGGAACCGGGGCAATAAGAATTCGAACGGGTTAGAAGAAGCAAATTGAAAAATTTAATAGCGTATCCGAGAACGGTGCAGAGGATGATACAGTCTGCCTCTTGGAATTCCGTTTCGCGAGACGCAGGTACCGTTGCGTTTGCCTCTTTCGCTTGCCGGAGTGAAACTGAAGGAAATCAAAGCACTGGGTATTACTTCTGCGACCAATGCATTCTCTCTGGTCCATACTCTACCGGAACGTTCGACATCTCACTATTATTCAATGTTTCAACAAACATACACAGATTTTGCATCAGTACCAATTTCTTCATTCTGAGTTGCGTAATCCAAATTCCCGAACACCGCCGTCAAACCACCTCAAGCATCCCTCAGTTCTCACCTCCGCCGACGGGATCGTCTCGGCACCCTCGAGCCAGCCGCCCCGCTGCCGCGAATTCTTTCATCCCCCGGCGACGGATCGTCGGTGTAATCGACGCGAGCCGCGACGTGCCAAACGCACCTAGCGCCCCTCGGCGGGAAGGCCGCCCCTGAAGGTTAATCAATTCCAGACGCGGCGGCGTTTCCGCAGACTTAATTCCTGGGTACGGTGCAGCAACCCTAGGCAGCCTTTCCCATTATTATCCCGACGTACGGGGCTGGAGGGCGCACCACAAGGGAGTCTGACGCCGCGAGCTGCCTTCCAAGGACGACGCAAGACCGTTCGTTCTCCCGTGGCTCTCCTCTTGTTTCCTCCCCCGCCGCCGCAGCCCCCAGCCTTCCCTTCAGATTCGCCTCCTTCTATTTCCGTGGCTGGGCTTCGTTGCGGCAACTTTGTTCTCCGGAGAAATTCCCCGTAGCGCTATCTACATATTTGATGTCGCCTCGTCCACTCCGCTAATGCTTCTCGTTAGAAACTTACCGCTTACCCGCGACCTACGACCCGTGTGGTTTCCATCCCTCTCACTCGCCTCCCCCGCGCCTTCCGCCTCGCGTTTAGACGTCCCTCTCTTTCTTCCCCCCTTCTGGCCGGGAGTCTGTTCCTTCTGGTCGCGGGGACTTCGGGGCGCCATTGTCTGCGTCGCTTCCCGGTCACCCATCCTCGGAGGGTCCGCGGGGTCAAAGCGGCAGGCTTTAACGCGGCACGCTGGTTCCCCGACGTTACGCCGAGGGAGGATAGAGTTTGCCGCGGAAAGTTGTCGACCGTGTTCACTGGGAAGATGGGGCTGATTCCCAGCGACGGATGCTGCGGGGATGCAAAGCAGCCGGGGGTGATTGTCGACGCGTTTATTCGGGTCGTGGAGTTTCTGGAACATCGATGGGAGGAAAAATGTGGCATTCGAAGCTTGCATTGCCTGAGAACCGTATTCAAGGCGCAGTACCATGCGCCTAAAATTCTACATACCTAGTCGGGGAAAAGTGAAGAACCCCGGAATTAAGCGAACGTGAATTTTAGTCGCTCGAAGCTGATCGCAGTAAGTCGTCATCGGTGCAGGAATTTTCTACGCCACTCTATCATCGATCTCCCTACCCTCTGCTTTATCACAACGCCGAGGTAACGAGACACAGCGCTGGGGAAAATGATCCCCGTGTAACGTTACGCGCGTGCACCGCCAGGCTAAAAAGTCCAGACACTCGGGGACGATTTCAATTCCGTCCAATCGAGCATGAAGCGGATCAGTTTACCGTGCATCGGCCGGTGCAAATGATTCTGCCCCCGTGCATTACGAAAAATATTGCTCGGTGACGTCGGCCGTCACTCGTCGACGTTTATCGGGCCGCGAAACGGGAACGGTATCGCGATATTAACGAGCCCGTTAATCGAAAACATCCACACCAGGCTGGTCGAGCGGGCGCATCCGTCGCGATGAATTATTTTCACAGCCGATCTCGAAGGCGTATTTATCGACTCATGAAACGGAGTAGCCAGGTAGAAATGGTGAAATGGACTGCGCTTATACGTGGACGAATCCTCGAGATCCTTCCAGCTACTTGTATTCTCTTTATACCCACGCAGATACGTCCTTGCTACTCGTGACTAACGAGTGCCTCCTCGATAAATGGTTAAACGAACGAAGGAGTGCAGGTGGTTCGAAACGTACGACGTCCCGCGAACTCGCGGATTAATGTGTAGTTAAATACTCGGGTGTAACGTTTGCCCAGGTAACCGGGCTTTCATTTTTAACGACCCCGCCGTCCTGTCGGTTTCGGCGGCGGCTGGATCGCGTTAAAATGCAAACAAAATCACGGGAAAAGTGGGGCTCCGGGCAAAACGAACACGTCGGGAGCACGAGGACACGGAATTCCTGGAATCTCCCGGCCGCGGCTGCTTTACATATTAACTAATTCCGCTATCTGACCCAGGCAACTTTGGATTAGACGATTCCCCAGTTAGTAATACCGCTCGTAACGCCAGGCGACGTTCAGGGCTGATTGCAACCCATCCCTGGGAAATAATCGCTATTATCATTCGCTAACGGGTCGAAATTGTAAAACTGCTCCATCGCTCTGTCTCCCTTTTCTGATTATTTCTACGTTTCGTGTCACACTTCCATATCACCCTAAAGGTTCATCGAAAGTATCTCACAAGTAGTACAGCCAAAGATCAAGTCGTCCGTCGAGAACCCCAGAGAAACTTCCAGTCGTCCAATAAAATTGTACCGAAGTGTGTTAGAGGGGCGTCGCAATGGGTGACGATCGCCTTACCTGTTTCTGGCGCTGGGAAAAGATCCATGGATCCTCGAGCACATGGACGTCTCCCTTAACATCGATCCGAGCCGTCGAAAACTCGGTCGAACGGCGTGCGAGGATTCCCTCGCAATTAACGGGGCTTCGCGCGGGCGGACGTGGAAAGTGTTCGCGAAGGGTGTCGAAAGCGTGGAGGGGAGGATACACGGAAGGTGGTAGGGTGACGCAAGGGGGAGAGATAGCGAAGGGGATAGGCCAAGTGGCTGGTACCACGCGCTGAATCAAACTAAGCGTAACGTTTTGGGGTTGAGCGCGAGGGGTGAAGTGTAACGAGAGTAAAGCCGGCCGGGGAAAGGGATGAAGGGGGATAGAGAGGGCGAGACACGGGGAATCGGCGGAGTATGGGGTCCAGGAAAAGGGATGCTCCTCTCAGCAGCTTCCCCCGTAAGACGAGGTAAAGCTGGGGGGATGAAAACAGGGTGGCGCGGGAGGTCGGGAAAGACGCTGGAACACGGCGGAAGACGAGGGAAACTTTCGGTATATCTCGCCACGTCGTCGATCTACCACCCCTACGCCCGAACAGAGCCGAGCCTTGAAGCGAACGAAGCCCGACGCGTCAGCCGCGCCTCCACTTAACGGAATGGAATTTGTCAACGCTTCTCTGGCCGTCAAATAAAATTCAAATGGGACGAGGGTCAACGGATCCAACGACCACCTCTCGTGTTCCCCAGACCCCTAACCACCCCGCAACACTCGGCCCCCCCCCTAACGACTAATTTTCACCCCCACGGGGTTGTGATCTGAAAGATCTTTTCGTGCGTTCAGCTGGGAGAAAGTGGTCGAGGGAGAAGGAAACCTGGCAAGGGAAGTGCGCTCGAAGGTTGCGTTCCATCGTGTCGCAGTTTAACTTTGTCGTAATTAGACATAGCTAATTCCAGCGCAATACTTAGCGGGGCGCAACCCGTTAATAGGGAATTAGCAGGAATTTCCGCGGCGTTTGCCTCCGCTCGAAAGTGGGGAAATCATTTCTCAAGTTGTGCATTATTTTTTATAATTAAAAGCCTCGGTACACGGGCGGATTAAAGGCTCTCCTCTTTGTGAGATAATCGCTTTGAGGAAAGAGACGCGGAGCCGTGCAGTTATCTGCAGGCTTCTTCCGGGGGAACAGAAATTTTAATTAGTAGGTAGACGTCTTTACATCCAAGCAACCAGGGCGGGACTATTAATTTCCCTCTCATCCACCCTCTGCCAATAGACGTTTAACCTTTCCTTCTCTCGACAAACAAGCTGTTCTTCCTTCGGGGCACCTTCTTCTTTCCTGCGCGTGTCCCGATTCGATAATTTATCCACCGTCCCTCCCCCCCCTCCCCGGCCATTCGTAAATTATCATTCTCTAGTATCGCGAAGTATTCACGTCGTAGCGTCGCACGTCACCCAGAACTACCCCCGTGAGATTCGTCGAGGAGCGAAACGATAATTAATTTCCATCCCCGCTGCTAATCGCGCCAGACTTCGCGCATACGTTCCGAAGACCGCCGCAGGCTGGGATAAAAGTAGAGCGAACTTCGCCAGGGGTCGTTAAAGCTCTCCCCCCGTTAAAAGGGCCAGAATAATCGCCGAGTTAAAAATCCTCGTACCCGGTGCTATGAACTGATACAACTCCCAGGCACGATAATTAATCCAGGCGACGGGGAAACGGGGCACGGGAAGTCGGTCAGGGAACAGCGAACGTCGAACCATATATTTCGGATCATTCTCAACTTCCATTCGTTCCCCCTTCTGTCCCCGCCGCCTCCGTGCTTTTTCTTTCTCACGGTACAAGCTTCCTTCTGTAGAGAAAGATCGATCGGAATATTCCATAGAATCCTCTGTGTCCGTAGACGGTAAACTACTTTTCGACTCTTTTTGCCGTGGGTGAAAGAAGACGCTGGGCGGTTCAGTAGGAGAGTCCAGGAAGCCGCATTCAAACCGGGGATATATAGATCCCCGGGCTCTTTGGCATCGGGGGAAACTAACGAGAGGGCATTCCAGGACTTGGCTTAAGGAAGTTTATTTTCTTAATACCCGGGGCCCCGTGCATCACTCTTCTGGCCGTAGTCGCGAGCGCATTCAGAAGCTTCATTAAGGGGGAGCGCCATTCAGAGGCCATTTGATTCCTCTGGAAGCGAACTCACGTGACCAACCCCCCCGGTCTGCGCCGAACGTTTCAGAGTATCGGGTCTCTTTAGAATTTTTCGCGGACCGTATAACTTCGCCGGGATGATTTTATGTCGGGGGAGGTTCTCGCAGGAGCTGGGAAAAAGGGAAGGAAATTCTTGCAGAATTATTTTGCAGTGGGGCAGCGAGGATGGGGGCGAGCTGAAAAGTCTAAAAAGAGTCTGAATATTGCTGGAACAAGTACCGAGGTGCATTTTTTGCTCCAGAATTTTTTAACTTTAGTGGATCGTTCGAAAATCTCGCTGTCAGTAGATTTACCCCTCACTGGTCAGACCAGGAATCTTTAACGATTACAGTGTTCTAAGATTCGTTAGACATCTGAAAGCCTCTGTGGTTCCAGACAGGGGAGCTCGTTATCTAAACTACACTTTCAATCTTTCCACGATACTCCAAGTAATTAATAAGTCCCTCTCCACAATTAGCAGACCCCCAGCGGTCGTTGAACGGCATTCGCGCAGTCAGTTAAAACATCTCCATCACAGGGAATAAGGATTATCGGGCTATTTCCCTTAATCTTCAGCATCGTAAATACCCCGGCGACATCTTGGAGGAAGCCCGCGCGCCGTGAGTCCCGTCGAAAAGAGAAATAGGGAAAGGTAACAGTCGTTAGCCCCGCGCTTTCAATACTCTGGATCCCGGAAGGGCGGAGGGAAGCTCTGCGAGGGAAAGCGCAGTTTTATCATCGGCGGCGTGTCAGAGACCGGAGCGTCGGTCAAAGCGTCGTCGGCGTCGTCCGCTCCATTTAACGCTCGCCTTATTGACCTTATGCTTAATATTAACGAGGCGGCGCGGTCGACCACCCGGGGACACGTATACACACGGCGAATACAGAGAAACGTAACTAGCCCCGAAGGCCGTTAACCTCCTCATTTGCACCGCTTTGATCCGACCCTACTTTCCACCACCCACCACCGTCACCGCGAATGCCAGTTAGTTTCCCCTCCGTTGCTCCGGCGGATCCGATCGATCCACGATATGTGTCCCTCTATTTCACGCTGAACTAATGCGCCCGGCCCGCGACACGGATATAAAACGGATCGCCCGCCGCCGGATTGATTTGCATAAATAATTGCCCACATATCATCAAGACACGGCCGGAGCTGGCTAATTAGTGCGCCCGCTTCCGCTTGCGATGGAGGCGCGTCAAGGTGATTACCGAGGGCCAGCAGGCTTTGAATCAGCCGGCTACCGCGATGCAAGCGTAATTATACCTGGCTCAGATAGGACCACGGTACACACACCACTTTTGAATCTTCGCTATGGAGCGAGAACTTCGAAAACGTGGCTTCGGATGTCCGCGAAGGAAATCGACGAGTGGGAAGTTAATCGGTTGCATGATGGTCGTTGAGGGACCGAACGTTTGAAAGTTGTATGCCCCAAGGGAGATCGAATAGTTCTTTTAATTGCGAAGTACTATTGGGAATTGAGGACCTTGCAGTAAGAGGCGTGCAGCTCCATTTTTTACAGTTTTTGTGCTTTGAGGCGTAATGTAGGTAACAAAAAACTCTACATCATTTGGTGCACCATGCATGCACCATGTTTGATGCAAATCGTATAACAAATGAGTGATATATTGCAAATAAATAAAAATGGAAATATTAATATTAATATAATATTAAGAAATATTAATATTTTCGGAATTAATATTAAGAAATATTAAAAAAATGTTAAGAAACAGTTATGTTAATATTTGTATAATATTTTTATAATATTTTTATATTAATATCAATATTTTTATAATATTCTTATATTAATATTAATATTTTTACTATCGAGTATATTTTCGCCAAAAATTGAAATAAAAACTTATCAACTCAATAACTACTACTTATTGCGTGAAACTATATATCGTTCAATTAGTATTGTCTTTTTAATGTTAAGTCGAAGCAATAATTTCATAGTTTTTTTCTAATTTACTCGAAGTTGGTAAAGATGGAGCAGCACCCCTCTACCTACAAGCTCCTAAATTCGTCTGGAACCGAGTCGAATTTGAATCTCAGCACGTTGGTCGCAGGTTCCCGCGCTTCCATAGGACGCCTTTCGCGCTCCCCGTCGCGAGGTTCGTTCGCAACGTTTAGATCCGATCAATCGACGTGGCTTCTGCACGCTCCGTGAGCGTTGCCGCGATAATCGGCTCAGTTCCCCAAACAGGAAGGGGTAGGCGACAGAGGCGCGTTCTCGTTTGCTCCGAACGGTGCCACGCGGCACAAAGGAGACACAGATTGCGAGGAATAAAAGGGGAAGACACTTTCATTACGCGAAACGTATCTCGCGCAGCGAGACTGCGTCAGGGGAGGGGGATGACTGACAATGCAAGAGATGAACGGGAAGGCGCAAATCGCCGCGGCGAAATTGCGAACGCGCGCCGATTCGTTTTAACGATCGTTAACGGAGCCGGGAGCGGGATGTTACGCTTGACGATCGTTAAAAACTTAACGAAATCCCCCCAGAGCGGCTGGAGAATGGGCCAGTATGTTACCAGATAGAAAAACGTAGCTGGGATCGGGGTCAGGAGACGTTGTAATTGCGCTCTCGTTTAACAGGGCTGGGGGTTACAATAGGCTGCTCCTCTTTTTCCCTCTTCGCTCCACTTGCCATGGATTTGAGTAACAGCCGCGGACAATCGCAATCGCTTAACCAAATTGAACGATACGACGATCGGTCGAATACGGATGAAGTAGGAAAAAAGAAGCTTTGGATTCGTTAGTAAAACAGGAGATCAGTGAAAAAACTGCAAAATAAGTCCGACGGGCTGAGTTTCCGTAGACTGCTCCACTGATGCGACTTCTCAAGGGGGGAAAAGTACCTAAGCCGCTTTTAAGAATTCTTTTCAGGAATAATTTACAGTTTTCATAGAAAATTTTTATTACCTATCTTTAGTACAATGCCTTAAAAGACTATAAAAAAAAATAAATTAAAAATCATGCATAAATTTTAATATATTAATTAATCTTCTAGAATGTTTTTTTTTTTAAATTCTACGAATGTGTAACTATTGTAGAACAACAGGTCCGAAATGAAATTTCATTTTTTTTATAAACAAATTATTTTTGTAAAAATGGTGCGCCTTAGAAGAAAAGTTTCGAAAATCCGCGGATCAGATCAGTTTTTCGAGTGTATTTCAAAAAATTTGTTTTCAATCAAAGAAAATTAATAATAATTAACGAATTATCGCTGCTCCATGAGAATCAATTGTTTATAAACTTTTCGCCAAAATGTTACGATGGCCTTTACATAATCATACATCCACGCGAATGTTTAGCAGATTTACATTCAAAAGGCATCAGCAATTTCCCTCGTGCACCAAGAAACAAACTTCAATAATCATACATTCAATTTACAAATACAAGCTGCCCCGTAACCCCTCGCCGTGAATACCGCGTTCCCTTAATTGTCCGAAACCCTCGTGGCTCGAAAATGAAAATGCATCCACGCTTGCTTGTCTGGAATAAACACCGTTCCACGGTACCGCGCTGGCGTCTTCTTTCCCGGTCGTTCCCGACCCCTCCGCGCGGGCGGATACGAGGGAATCGCCTTGTTCGCGGGACTTTATGAAAGAGTATACTTCCTTCTCGGCTTGCTGCCGGTCTGCCGTTAAATGTAACACGAACTTACGGCCGCGCGCGGGGGAGAAAAGCTCAATCGTTGAAGTGCGTGCTGCCGTGGAAAATTTCGAAACGGTCTTCGTGGAGCATGCCTAATGGAAATGGATGTTCGCCGGGGCGGATGTAAATAAATGAAACGCGTGTTGTTCGCGGATTCCCTCTCGGCGGTCTCGTTCAAGCGCGGCCCTCTTCGTCGTCGCGCAAACACGCTGAGGAAGATCTATCGCTCGATCGTTTTCGCAGGATTGTTTGTCGAACGACACGCTCGCACGTGACCGCGGGCGTTTTAACGGCGGTCGGTGAATCGTCGGGGGGGGAGCGAACGGTATCTTACGACCCTATGTTTATTTCATTTGGAACAGGGGCTCGCGATAGTGCCCGCTTCGCAATAGCCGCTTCTCCTCGCGCGTGGGGACCGTAGGAGTGGACAGAGGGAAGAACGGAAACGAACGTCGACCACGGGTCGCACGACACTACGCTTGTTTAATCCGAAGGTTCTCTGCTCGCCGGACAGCTACACGCCCGTGCTTTGCAATTGAAAAAAAGGTCGGTCCTCGCGAAATTGCCGAGACAGTCGCGTGTTTGGGAGAATTTTCCGCAGCGGAACGTGGTTGTCGCGCTAACCCTTTGGAATTGAGCCTCTGGGGCTGAGACTTTAGAGGGTCGGAAGGTAAGCCAGCTGAAAGTTTCGTGTCAGAGAACTTTCTGGTCTCGCGTGAGCGTGCGGGGGAATTGTGGCGTGGATGTCGAAAGGGGTGACAGTTCGTATTAAATAGTTAGGGGAATATACGGGATGGTTTGGAAGTATAGTTCCGGGGCAGTATTCTTTCTCGGAAGTTCTGCTGTGGCACCGCGGAGATCGTTAGCGACAGAATTTCAAGAGTCAATTTGCTAGCGTAATAGTTCACGGTGACGTGTCCACTAGGGTGGCTCCAATTTACTCTTGGTAAAATTTTTTTTCAAGATTTTCTTCGGAGCACCCTGCAGAATGGTTCCAAATAATTAAAAAAAATCCCTGTAAAGTGCCTGAGCTCGATCGGATAACGAGAAAGGGTGCCCCTGGGCCCTTAAATATTTAAATCATTATTTAACAGCTCGCGCAGTCGATTTTATATAACATCCTCCAAGTTATTGATTAAATAAAAAATATGTGAAACAAAAGTTGTAGATCCGGACAAGAAGCAGCTTTTTTGTTCTATTACTTTTTCTCGTGCGACAAACGGTTTTCGAGAAAACCCGAAAAACTAAAAAACTTTTTCAAATTTTGAAAGTTTAAATGCTACCAGAACACTTTTTATTTATGAAGGTGAACAAAAAATGAAATGTTTATTATTGAGGAGTATTTTTTAAACATTTAATGGGGGGGCATTTACCGAAATATTGAAAAAAGATAAACAAATTTTTTTACTTATTTTCAGTGTTTGATATGTCACGAATGTTTCCTAACAATTTGGGACCTAAATTCGCCAAAATATCGAAAATATAGACTTTATATTTTCGATATTTTTTTTTAGTTTTTCGGATTTTTTTTCAAAACCGTTAGTCGCGCGAGAAAAAGTAATAAAACATAAAAGATGCTCCTTGTCCGAATCTACAACTTTTGTTTGACATATTTATTTATTTAATCAATAACTTGGAGGATATTATATATAATCGACTTCGCCAGCTGTTAAATAATGATTTAAATGTTTAAGGACCCAGGGGCACCCATTCCCGTTACCCGATCGAGCTCAAACTTTACAGGGATATTTTTTCTCAATTATTTGGATCCATTCTGGAGGGTGCCCCGAAGAAAATTCAAAAATCGAAAATTAAAGCCACGCTAGTGTCCACTAACGATGGCACAACAGAAAATGGAACCGAAGCGACTGCAGAGTTCTGTTAGCGTCATTGCCTTTCCGAATTTAATATCACATAATTCCCCCGAATTTCAAATCAAAGTAATTGCACCAAATTAATTGAAACCTAATTAAAACAAGGAACAATTATCGATTCAAATACAGGAACCATTGAGAGGATTTCCACCCTCGTTCCTCTTAAAAGCCATCTGGATTATAAAATCTAAATGAAAGGATGCTCGCGGCACGCTGGAGGAGAGAAGAAATATGCAGTGGCCCTTTCAGTCGGCCATCAGTCGACGGGGATGTTCGTTCCATCCGAGGGCCCGTTACACCTAGAACCCCCAATAAATCCCGTAATCCGGCGTGTCACGTTAGGAATACGAATCTCTCGCGGCGGCGTCGCGACGCTGTGCACCATCCCGCGAGAAGGATTGCACTTTTTTTATATTAGAGAGGGCGAAGAACCCGCTGGAATCCCGACCTTCCACGTGACGTAACGCAGACAAATTACGCGAGTCGACTAGCCCCCGATGTCTGCACGTGCGCGAACTCTATAATTGTCATTGTGTGCGTCCATCCGTGTGGGGCCAGAGGGGTGGTGGCGATCCCTCGGAGGAGGAATGAAACGAACAGCGTTTAGCTTATTTATGGTGCCATTTTTGGGATTGCCCGCTTAAACTTGCGGTCTATGATTTCGTGCACGTGCTGAGGAGGGGGCTTTAAGGGCACCTTCCGAGGGGCTTAGTTATGTACGAGCGAAATCACGCGGGGCTCGATTACTGGAAGACTCGGGTTTAGCTGCGACGATCCTCAAGTGAAATCGAAGTGAAACTTCTCGAAGATTCTCTGAAAATGCCGCTGGAGAATCATCATTTGCGTGATGTTGCAACGAGTACGTGTATAAATAATGGAACGCCGAGGGGCGTTCAATTTTATCTCCCCTCTAGCAGCCCGCCAATTATGGGCCACCCTGTACACGTGCGCACACGCGAAAGCGCCACGGGAGAATTTGCTGGCACTCACCCCGCGATGCTTCTTCCTTCCCGCGACATGTAATACACTTTTATGTCGCGTGCAAGAGGGGCAGCAACCCCCGCGGCTCCCCTTATTCCCCGACGCGATTCCGTCGATTTCATACGCTCCGAGCTTCGAAATCGTCGTCCCGCTGCGTCCTCCGGACCCCCTCGGATTTCCCCCGAAATCTCTCACAGCGCGAAAGGAAATTCCCCCTTCGTGTGACGGACACGGGAAGCTGTACACTATCGCGATTTCACGGTGAAAATCCAACGAATCCCGTGACCCTAATACGTCCCCCGGACTTGATTCTCCTCCCTCTGTTTTTCTGTATGAAGCGCTCCGTTGTAGAAATATACAGTGCTTCGTTGTAGAGATGTATACATCACGGAGCTTCCACTCCATTTTTCGAGGAATTAGGGAAGCTGGTTGATTTTAATCTTGTAATATTCAGCGACGTTGCTCGGGGTGATTAATATCGTACTTGAAGTTTGACAGGTATTACCTCGCGTGCTACAGAAATTTCAGGATCGCATGGGGATTGCAGTAAGTCCGTAATTCCGTTGCCGCTAAACTACCCCAGAACAATCCCTTTCGGCTACCAGAAGTCTAGAACAGGAAGTATCTTCTCGGACCAGTTCTTAGTTGGGTCCCAAAGGGTCACCAGCGATGCCTCCTCTGCAGCCGAAGAAACCTGTTTAACCACAAAGCGGCCGAGATTGCAGGAAGGGAGATGCACTCGCTGTAAAAATGAGTGACCAAGCCAAGCACCGGTCCATATAAACATTATCGAGGGGTTAACATCGACGTCTGCGTAACGGCGCTACCAGACTCCAACTTGCTAAGGGGGTAATCCGACGGTGCCGTCGCAATGACCCAATTACTGCACTCGTAAAGTGCAACGGCGCGGAACGTGAGCCACATGAAAGCCGTGAAACACCCGGGAACTTTGTTAGTCCCAGTCTTTCGACACGTTAAGAGGCAACCGGGTCCGCGTCGCCGCCACTGGCGTGTCTCGTAATTAGTTGAGCCCTCCCCCTCCCTCTTATTGCCCGGGGATACTTGAAACACCCTCCCCGCGCGGATAATTATTTGCGAAATTGTTAAATTAGACCGAAACCGTTCATTGCGTTCGAAACAAGTGCGCGATCGTGGGAACGAGGATGGGAAGTGCTAATGGGCCGCCTCGCGAGCACCGGTCCAACGAAAACGCCGGACGTGCACGTTGAACAGAAAATTTAATTAAATCCATGGCCAAGTAAGGCAGCGTTTCGGTATTCGAATCCGATCGCATTAATCCGATCGAGCAAGCAACCGCCTCCCCCCCCACTCCCGCAAGCAATTTAATCAATATCGCCGAACGGAATACGTTTAATGGGCTTGATGAATTTCACGCTTCTAGTTTTTACTCTTTTTTGATGGAGGATACAAGTGAACGGCAGTTTGGGTTCTCATGGGCATGGGGGTGCGACTTGAAACCGTATTGGTCATGGGACACGAAATTCGGGCTTTTCGTTTATTGCAACATTGGTATTTGGAATTTTGAGCAACCGCGGTTTTTAGTTGATATTGTAACGTTACTGTGAATCTTTAGAAGATCCTTGTAAAGAGACCTTCTGTATACCCAGTGGCGGATTTAATCTTTAAAGGGGCCGGTAAAGACCCTTTTAGGGGTTTGAGTACCTAAGCACACCACTGAAAAATGATGTAAAGTATGAATACAAAAATTGAAAATAAAAATATAGAAATACCAATGCTAAAAACGAAGTATATATACAATATTTACAATACAAAAAAACATAAAAGAACACAGAAAATACGACAGAATAAAGAATTCCTGAAATAACGCATAAATACCAAAAATGATCAATAAAAACATGGAAAAAGGGGAAAAAAGATAATACAATAGCTTTCTACATCTACGTCGTTACTTCTGAGTAACACTAAAAGAAAATTTCCTGAATTTTGATAGGTATGTGTTCATTTGTTTAGGTCAGTAAAACTGCCATGCAGGTCAAACATTTTTACAGCAGTATCAAAAACGCCCAGACATACTGTATTTTTTAAATTAAAAAATGGTAAAAATTCTATTACCGTTCCGGACGGGCAAAGCCCCTTTCGAGGCTCTGGGCAAGACCTCCAATTCTGCACAACATATACGTTACATATTACACTTTTAAAGGACCGATGTTTTTTTAAAAAAATAGTGGTTTAGAGTTTGCAAAAATTTAAGGTTAAGGAAGAAGGCCCATGTGGCAAACGTTGTGATCCATTTCTTCGGGAAAATTAAGAGATAGTTTACTAAAAACGGGCTAAGTGTAGTAGTACAGAAAAAAACCTATTAAGTAGTGTTTGAATAAAATCATTATTATTATAATTATTATTAAGCGTCTTTATTGCACAGCCAAAATAAGCAAGAGAAAATAACAGAAGAACACAACTATCGCGACTACCATAATTTTTTTTTTAGGGCCTTCTGGCCAGGGGCCCAGGGTGCAACTGTTCATCGTTCCCCATATATTACTTCATACCCAGCTTCCCACCTCGACCTATATACCTACATGTACGTGGATTCATTCAAGAGAATATAGAAACCCTCCACCCGACAATGTTTCCCTAAAATTACGTCAATAACCTGTTCGGCATAATGTCCGCCTTCGCCGTATTAATTAGCTGCAGCAACAACGCCCGGGGATCCGCGAAGGCGCGCCGAATCGCGGCTGAATTAGCAGCGCCGATATTCCCCCGCCCCGCTGAACGTTGAATAATGCACAGGCTGGTATTTCATCCAATAACAAACGCCCGTTATTCTTGCTGGTTGACTGGATAGCCGGATGGCTGTTTAACCGGAAGCGCGTCTTCGTAAAGTTCTCGACCTCCCCCCAATAGGGAGTGAACCGTTTCCCCGTGGAAGGGTCGGGCGTCTTGTATAATCGAATTCAAATCGACAGATCGCAGACGCCCCGGCCACGGCGCTGTAACCCAACCTCCCCCTCTCGGACACAGTGTCCTGGATTACCCGCGGTGAAATTTATGTTTTCGCGCGGCGTGACAGCTTCTGCCGGGGACGATAACTTTCTTAAACGCGCGCACGTTGTACACGGGCTTATCATATTTGTACGAATCCCTCGAGTTAAGCCTGACAAACGAGAGAAGGCTTCTCGTTATTGCTCAGTCCGCCTTTATCGACGCGTCGCTTTTCAAACGTGCAAGCTTCCATTCGTAGAAAAAGTCTCCAGGGGGGAGAACAAATAGCTGGTCTCTCGTTACCATTTTGCCCCGTCGCAGGAATTGATTCCCAGAACAAGGTTGATTGGACAGCGGTGCACTCGGGATTTAATCTTGGGGGGGGGGGGGGGGAGAAGAGTTTAAGGGGTTGGGCCACCTTGGACGGAGCAAGATTGCAGTCATTTTCGGATTTTTTTTAGGAAGATAACTAAATAAACAAAAAATTTAATATGAAACCTGTTATTATACTACTCTCGCCGAAGAAAATCGTATTTTTTTCTTACAAAATGGCGGCGGTAGACCGTGATACGCATGATCTTGAAGAGCGACGTTTTCCACGGTGCTCAATATCACGGCTATACCTTTTGACTTAGAACGAAAAACCAAAAAGTTTTATTTTCTATATGCCTAAAACTGGAGAAGTAAGGGAGAGTGGGGGAATCTCGAACACCTAAGCAAAAAAGCATACAAAACGAAATGTATGTGAGCAATGAATTTGTTTATTTTTTACAAACATACTTCAACTATTCATCTATAAAGTACTGTGACGAATTTTTGAAAAATTATAATAAAAATCAACTTTATAGTGAAAAAGCAAAACCCTTAATGTTCCAGATTACTCGACTGCCGCGGGGTAATCACGAACAGAGTGCTAAATATCGCAGAAGTCGCACAGAAAGCGCGACTTCAATGGTCAACACATAAAAAATGTTGCTACAACCTATACCTAATGTATTTTTCAAATTCCTCTTCTTGTGCGTTAGAAAAAATTGCAATTGGTCGGAATATCGAAAAAAATATTAAAGGTCTTTTTTTAAACATTTTTTTTCTGAGCCTGTAATGAAGATTCAAAAATCTCTTCTGTAGAGTTAAGTAAGGTTTATACATACTAAAAATTTCATCCAAATCGGTTAACGTTGTTAATTTCGAAAGTTCGAGATGGTCACAAAATGTTGGTAAAAAAGTGCATTATTTCAACTAAAAAAAATCATAATTGTATCATTAATTGAACAGTAATTACATGCAGTTGAAATGGACAAAATATTACTTGAAACATGATGAAAACAATAAATTGTGTTTATCTTGAATAGCATGAGCGTTCTGTATTTATTACTTTCTGCCCGGTGTGAGATATGGCCAAAACTATTAGCTAGTGGAGAGGGAACATCGTTTTTATTTATTAAAAAGCCGTAACATCGCATTCGCGATTACTCCGCGTTCGTATTTACCCCACTCTCCCTTACATATGGAAATCCGTAAATATTCATTTGTTTCGAAATGGTCAACATACAGAGAAAAAGTGCATTTTTTTTTGTAAAAGTGTTAATTGCAAGGAATATGTTCAAGATATCGCAGAACCCATATGTGCTTCTCTAGTTTTAGGCATGTAGAAAATAAAATTTTTGGTTTTTTGTTCTAAGTCAAACGGTATAGCCGTGAGGTTGAACACCGTGGAAAATGTCGCTTCTCAAGATCTTGCGTATCACGGTTCAGCAGTCGCCATTTTCTGGGAAAAAAAATGCGATTTTTTCCGGCGAGAGTTGTACAATAACACGCTTCACATTGAATTTTCTGTTAATTTCATTATCTTCCTTAAAAAAAATTACTGCAATTTTGCTCCATCCGAGGTGGCCTAACCCCTTAAGAAATGAGCATATTTTGAATGCAAATTCAATAAAATTCATTATCTGATTATAAGAAATTTAGTTATAGAATTCTCATCTTAGGATCTGTCCGAAGTTCTTTTCTTCTTACAAGGCCCTTGAATTACTTAAGTCGCGATTACATTAAACTCCTTTTTCCTTCGTCTTTCGGAGGTACCATTTTTGCGAATTGTACAGGAAGCCCCTCTGTGGCGCGCCCATGTACAGAGGAGTCATCTGAAGAGTGATTAGAATCGTATCGATAACCAACCGTCGCCCGCGTCCAATGGACTGCGTCCACGGCCTTCCCGTTTCGAGAATGATGCGTTATTAATGACACCGCGCGCGCCGGTTCGTTTGGCAAATTATACGCGCGCGAACCGTACGGGCGCCGTCGATATTTTCACCGCAACCCGGTTGCTGGTAATAAGATAGATGGGCGTTACGTAACCCCGTAATGAACCGACGTGGCGTTAATTAAAGCATCGCGGCCCGCTAAACGCGCCGTTTTGTTTATATCCAACCGGGCGCACGCGATCAACCCATTCCCGCCAATTCCCGGCGCGTCAATCGAATGAGAGATCACTTTTATCGGGGCCAGTTTCAATAATAAAAGGGCCGTCGCTCGGGAAACCGTCACGGCGTAATTGTAACGTTATTAGAGCGCCTTGATTGATTCCTGTGCAGCCGTGTAACGATGGTTGCTTTTAGTGACAACTGTGGCAGCCCTCGATCGAGGAAGATCGAGCTATCTGTTCCGCCTCTGTGGACAGTCCATCGATCCGTCGATGGGAAGAAGATCTCGCGGTGATGTCTCCGCTAATTACTGCGGAACGAGCCACTAAGTTATTTAGCGGACACGTGAGGGAGAGTAGATTGCGGTGGTGTCCGCTGAGGTGAACTCGAGTAAAGATGCATTCCGATTGTGAGGAAGTCCGCTCTGCGTGGAGCAGAGAGAGGTCTTCCGCCAACTCTTTTCTACGTTTAATTACGGAGTCATTGCATCGCGCACCGATAAAAGAAACAAATTGTGGTGCTCAAGGATTAACTCCTAACTTAGTTGAATAGCTTGACCCTCGACTCGTTAGACGAGACGCGACGAGACGAGCAACGGAAGCTGCAAATCCCCATCTTCCGAGGGGCAGCTGCAGGTTGCCAACGACGTCGCCCGATGACGGCCAGCAAATACCTGGACGCCAGCGGGTTCCCTCCGTGGAACCTACGAACCTCGAAATTAGCTACTTTCAGACCGTCCTCCTTCCGAGACGAATGGCGGACCGTAGCGGAGCAGACAACCGGACTAATACCCGCACGCTTTACCGTCTCGGCGGGACTCGTCCTAATGGAAACCCGGGATATTCCCGGAATCCCAGCTTTGACTAATTTATTTGTCGATGGTCCGGTGACTCGTGCGACGGGACCAGCCTTTCCCCAACAACTCTGGACTCGGTGAATTTCAACTAATTTCCAGCAAACATTACCGCCACTTTTCCGTCCTGACCATTATCAAATCGATCCCAGGTATCCTCTCAGAAGAAGTCAGTAATTAACCGTACACTGCCGTCGTAGAAATCTCGACACTGGAAAATTACCAAATATCCTCAGCCTTCGTTCTCATCTCCAAAGGGCAACAATCAGTGGTCGTCTCGCGCCGACGATCGCGAAAAAATGTACGAACCATTTGGCCCCGTGGCAGAATCGTTCCCCGGTGGCCCACGGCACGCCAATCATTTCGTTCCGCAACGTCACCGTCCCTCCATCCCCTGGACCATCCCCAGGGTGGCGCTGATTTACTCCTCCGCCCCCCGGGAGATATACCCCCCCCCCCCCCCCCTTGGACTTCCCTTAACGCGGTCAGACGCGATAGCAAGTTTCCTCCTCCTCGTGCACCCACTCCGCCGCCAATCGGTTACGACGATGACGCCGCGGGATCATTCACGGCCGGCGTGATTGATAAGCGGGCCCCGGCTGATAAACACGAGCGTTAAGCGTGCAGCGGCGCGGACGATAAATCAAGAAATGTTTTCGAGAGGCGGCCGGGCGCAGGAGAGGAGCGTTGCGGATATCGGTGTTTTCGCGTGTGCTTCCCCCCTGTTTCTCCGCGGTTTTATTGGGCGCCGATCCGCCGACACGGCACGCCACTCTTCCGGCGTAATTGCTGAGAAATGGCGGAGGACCCCGTGGGTACTGGATCGATCTGTATCTTCAGCGATGAACAGCCACGGGTTCTTGCCACGAGCTCGCGAGCGGCGCCCTTTTTTTCGCGCTGATCCCTCGCGATACACGGTGGATTAAAGGGAGAAAAGGGATTAGAATTCAGATGGTAGATAACACTCGACGCGCCAAATGAGAGTTTAAAGTGAGTTTTCGTAAAACCTACCTCCGTCTGACTGTAACAGGCGTTTTCTACTTACCGCGGTTGGGGGCCATTTCCGTGGCCATTGTTCGTTCGCGGAGGATTAAAAGCGGTTGGGGTATCCAGGAATGGAGCTTTCACTAAGTTTCCATACCAGAGTCTCGGTACCATTTCGATGTAACTACGACTCCACGCGACGTTCGCGTGTAACCGAAGCGTGGCATATGTTTGGCAGGTGGCGTTAGCAATTGGCCGCGGCCCGAAGGCGTTTTTTGCCTCCGCTCGCAAAACATTCCGCCGGTGTTTTCATTAAATCGTTGCCATTCGGGCTCGACAAAAATTGAACTCTTTTCGGCCAGATGTTCGGCCCCGTGTAACAACGCGGCGCGCGCTCGCTCCGGGCGTTAATTGCGGGCGGCGGGACGGGAGAAGTGTGCCAGCGTGTACGGTGGAATCGTTTTCATTTCACGCGCTAATAAAATCCCGTATCATATTTTCGTGTTAACGAACACCGGGCACCGCCGTCTGCGGCAAATTGCTATCGACGATTTAATCGATACCGCCGAGAGAAAACACTTCCGCCGGGAAATCCACGTACGCGGGCGGCGATCGTAGATTCCACCGTTTCTAATAAAATCTTTAACACCGCGAGAGCAGCGTACTCTTTTTTTCGACGTTTATTTGACGAGAGAGCCTCGAATAGCGGAAGCGGAGCTCCGCTGGGGTAGAAGCCGGAGGGTAGCTGGACGAGAGACCAGAGGGTGGAGGCTCTAATATCGCGGGGCTGGGGACCCCCGCGATATTATTAATTCAAACTTCCTTCGGCATCAGCTTCTTGCGGTTAAGTTTGAGAAATATGCTCCTGACCCTCCCCTGTGGGGTGGAAGATTTTGACGACCCCGCTGCTAGGGGATGATGTCGTCAATCTTTCGGACACGAGTTTCATTTCAGACAGATCGTTCATACGTTATAGTTAGTGGCACGTTATCTGCATGCAAATCAGAGGGGGAATATAAAATTCACCTATTTGATCACCGTCAATTAAGACGGGATTAATTCACCCATTTAAGTCGTTAAGGAGTAAGGAATTGGAACAGTGGCGAATTTAAGGGACGGCCGATGAGCAGTTACCACCTGGGCCCTGCACAGAAAGACCCCCATATTCCAAAAAAAAGGTACGATTTTATCCAAACACTATATTTCTTTTTGTTTCCCATACATATTCTTACCACACACGCGTATTTGTAACTAGCTTAAAGCACCCGGCGTAGCGTTGCTTGAATAAAACTTTGATTGTCATAAAATGTCAAGAGAGTGAAATAAGGGGGATGGGATGTCCAGATTTCATGGTAGTCCATATTTCCCGCAGGGTGCTAGAGAGTAATTATGCAAAATTTTGTTCAGATCGGTTAAAAAAATCGAGATAGAAAGTATTCTATGTTATTCCTGGTCATAGACTACGTGCATATAAAATTTCAGAAAGATCCGTTGCATAGTTGCCACGTGATTGAGTAACAAACATTCAATCACACTTTCGCATTTAGTATATTAATAGGATTCTGTTATGTACACTGCACAAACCATTCGCACTCCTGATTAAAAAGCCAATAATTAAGAAGTACAAGCTTACAACGTACTTATTTACAATTTCTTATTTTTCTTTCACTGCAACTCTGCAAAGCCTTGTAGTAGAACTACTGGCACTATTTTACATCTAGCAAAACCACAAAGTGGAACAAGGGGCTGAGTTTTCGGCGTTTTCTTAAAATTTTGATAAGGGGTAGCTAAGTATATTTTGTCGCTTTATAACTAAGTAATGGATTGAAATACAGATTTACTAACAAGGGACGTTCGGCAACCCGGAAATTCAGAAAATTATAAAACTTGGTGTGCAACTGGAGTAGTTCATCCGTAACAGAACTCTATTTTTTGTTGGTGCCATAATGCAATTTTGGGGGTGAAATCGTCCCTTGAAAAAATGCAGAATTTTTTATTCTGTGGAATATCTCGAGAACAGTGAGAGATATCGAAAAGAAATTTAAACAGAAGGTACATCGTTTTCTTATATCTACAAAATCACGTAAAAATAATTTTCGAAAAATCCATATTTTTCAAGTTACCCCCCACCATCAACTTTTAATATTAAGATTTTGTATTTTGAAAATATATGCTGAAATACCTCTGGATAATCTCTTTTCATACATACCTATAAATAATTCATGTGTTATATTTTTTTTTGTAAACAAATAAAACCTCTATTACCGAATTTGTAGTCCATTTCAGTAGTTTCCATTAATAAAATGGTTTCTTAAATCCATATTTAAATTAGTATTTATATAAAGTTTAAACAGCTTTCGATTATATTATTTGAGCAAGACAGTACGTACCTAGAATTGCAATCAAGGTAATACTCATTAAAACTAATTAATTTCATGGCAAGAATCATTATGATAACAGTATCTTAATTAGCCATTTGGGACCCACACAAAAAATAAATAATTTGCAAAATATACATGTATATGTTACAATGCATCTCAATGATAACATGTTACAATGTTATTATTGTATACATTGTAAAGTCATTTTTGCAGTCATTTTCACGCATTATTTATTTATCGCGTGGTTCCCAAAGTGGCCTATTAAGGCACTTCAAGTAGGAGCAACCTTGTGTCAGAAGTGGGCCACAAGTGGAAACCTACTTCTCTACGGGGGCCGCAATATTAAATAAATATAACATCGTTCATGAAAAACAGATATGGCGATGTTCAGGTGGGCCGCGGGTTGCTCATCACTAGTAGAGCATCTACGAATGTGCTGTTATTATAACGACCGATTAAATTCATGCACATTATTGATTAATTTTAATGAGTTTCACCTTGGATGCAATTTTAGGTAGGGGAGACCAGGGTAGGTTGTAACATGGGGTAAATTGTAACTTAAGGAAAATCTGTTGAACGCCAAATCTGGTAATCCATAATATGCGAGAGCTGTTTGACGATATGGGCCCGTCGGTTTTAGTGACATAAACGAGCATTATGTATTTAATTTGAAGAAAACGCTTCCGAGAAAAAAATGTGAAACTACGTATTGTCTTGCTTAAAAAATATAATTGAAAGCTATTTAAACATTATATAAATATTAATTTAAATATGGATTTCAGAAACCATTTTATTAATGGAAACTACTAAAATGGACTACAAATTCGGTAATAGAGGTTTTATTTGTTTGAAACAAAAAATATAACACATGAATTATTTATATGTATGGAAGGGGATTATCGAGAGGTATTGCAGCATATGTTTTCAAAATACAAAATCTTAATATTAAGGGTTGGAGGTGTGGAAAACTTGAAAAATATAGATTTTTCGAAAATTATTTCTACGCGGCTTTGTAGATATAAGAAAACGATCCACCTTCCGTTTAAACTTCTTTTCGGTATTTCACACTGTTCTCGAGATATTTCACGGGATAGAAAATTCTGCATTTTCTTCAAGGGGTGATTTCACCCCTAAAAATTGCATTATGGCACCAACAAAAAATAGGGTTGCATTACGAATGAACTACTCTACTTGCACACTAACTTCCATAATTTTCTGAATTTCCGGGTTGCCGAACGTCCCTTGTAAGTGTTGTAGGTATTGCATAGTGAATGAAATAATCTGTTTAAACACTTTAAACTTCGTTCTTAACTACATTTGTTTCTCCATATAACCTCAAATTTTAGGATGCCTAATTTTAGGATGATTGTACTTTTATGTCTATTTAGTTTTCATTGAATATTCTTAAGATAATAGTCTTAAGAGGTACTCAAGATGTTTTATTTTAATGGGAAATCCACAATTATTGATATTAACTGAAAATTATGACCGTATAAAAACTTCACAAAAAAATATAGACATTCATATGGAGATTTCCGCTTAGGGAGCCGATCATTGTACAGTTTACCCTATACAGGGCGACTCAGAACGTTCTGTTTCGTCAAATCCGCCACTGAACTTGAAGAACGTTTTTAAGTGACTTATAGGGGAGGGTTGCCTATATCGTACCACTTAAGACATTTTACGTTATATTTCATATTTCGTACTCATTTGAACGCAAATGACTATTGGATATTGTAGCTTGATCTTTTAGGCACCTACTATTATATGCTTAGCCTTTTGTTCAGAACAAATTAATTTGTTATTAATCTTTTTGTCACATACTGTAAAAGGTACGATTTATGCAACCGGTCTCCTAAATGGTACCCCTCAGATTCCAAAATCGTACCTCCACTAAAAAATACTATCAATAACAAATAGAGAAGAAAATATTCAACATAAAGTAATGATTATTAAATAGTTAGATATACAAATGTATATGGCTCACGCACAGGCCGCAATAACCAATGTACATAACTTATATAACATACGAGTTGTCGAATCATGCTGGTACGAGTGTAGTTGTACGATTTAGGAAACATGATCAATTTATGTATAAATATTAATTTAAACTTTATAATGAACGTAATATGTACATAAAATGAATGTAAAATATTCTATATTAAACCTGCTTTTAGAAAAATTCAAAAATACAGGACAAAATCGCATGGTTTGATTATTATCAGCTAAAATAAACTGGTAAAAAGTTACATCAATCATACTTGATTTTTTTAAATGTTTATAGTACGCAACAAAATAGGGTGTAAGCTCAAAAGGTTTTGTTTCTATTTCTTATTTCGCATTTACTTGATACTTTTATTATCAGATGTCGTTTACATTCATTAATTACTGAGAAATTGATGAAGTACGATTTAGGTGACGAGTACGATATTGGCAACTCTCCCCTATTATTACGCCTTAATTACATTCGCATTGTGTACATGTCCTGGTTAAAAGAAAGTGCCTCTTAACGAGAGGCTCGCATCTAAAATTCTTCTTCAGACTTAAGCTCGCCCCTTATCCCTGTTCCATCTAATATAATATCCAAGATGCCCTCCGCCCAACAAGCCCCCAGAAAAGAGACCTCCTTTCTGGAAACCCATCCGGCAGAGAGCAAAGGGAAGAAAGAATAACTTCCTTTCCCCCGATAAAAGAACACCCGCTTTCTCTACCGCTGAAAAGGGTATCAATAACTCGCCGGCAAATCCGCGGCGAGCAGTAGCTCGTATCGTAACTCAAACGAAGGGACCCAGCCGGTCGAGACCACTGCGTGCGTTCGAAAACGGGAAATACCGCGGACAAAGAGACCCGCCGTTGCATTACCGTTGCATTACCGTTGCATTACCGTTGCATTACCATTGCGCCGTTGCATCCGCAGACGTATCTACGCGCCTCTTTCCCGGGACTATTTACGTCTGAAGCGGGTCCGTTTCCTTGTTTCTCCCCTGGCACGGGATCGAAAGCGAGCCACCCCCCTGCCAGCTGTGCAGTTAATCCGGGGGATGTAGCAGGTACACAGCGAGCTGCTGCATCGGCACGAAGATGCGTCCGATGCACAGACGCATCTATCCCTGGATTTATAGACTTACGCTGCGAGCCGAACGCAGGATCCGGCTCGTCCGTGCGATCGGGACCGTGGCCTAGAGAGATCGGACCAGGCTGAACGGACACCCTGGATCTCCTCTCGGTGCATTACATTAATTAAATTCGCCTTCGGCTGGCTACTCTTACGGGCTTGTTTGCGCGGTATGAAAAGTGCACCGGAGGCTTAGAACTTTTGTCGTCCCGCTCGAACGAAACCACCAGCGGCCTGGAACCCATTATGGATATTAATAAACCGGAACGGTGCACGAATTTCCCGTTTTACTTTCCCCGCGCCGCCGCTGACTCGCTGGAGAACGCGGTTGACCAGCTATCCTCGAGGAATCGTTTACTTCCTTCGAAGCATTAAAATTTTATGACTCGGACGTCTCCGAAGCTGCATGACGGTGGCCGTGACGTCGAGAGCGATATTCGAGGAGGACGCACTTGGCTGAATAAGGTAAAAAAAACAGGGGAGCAAGGACGAATGTGCACTCCGCAAGATTTGTAGCCCGGGGACAGGGATATTTATTACCGGGGCCACCGAGTCATCCGTAAACATAAAATAACCAACGCGAGTCGCCGCGCGTGCACACGCCAGCGTGGCCCTGTTGCGCGCGTTACAAAAGCGCGCTGCGTGGGCTTCAATTTCCTTTGACTACGTCGGCCCGGGGAATTTGTCAAAATGAAATATCCAAATCCCCGTGTATATTAAAACACCCCGTCCCGCCTCGGCACCTGGCTGGACGAAGACGGAGGCCACCGACCCTCCGTTACGCGGCATTAGTCCTTTGATATTGCGCGTCGGCAGACGCCTCCCGTCTCATCTCGCTCTTTTATGCCCTCGCAAAAAGGCAACTTCGCCTTCCATTTTCTCTAAATGAGAGCAGATAATGGCGGAGTAGTTTCATTTGGCTGCTTCAGCGGGGATGTAGGGGCGCGTTGGTGCGGATTATTCGGTTGCAATATGTTCTTAAACTCGGCTGTGTGTGGGAATAACTGATGCACTGGGTTTTACCGTTTTTGTCGTGCTTCGAATGGGAGAGCACGATCATTAAATAGATTATTTTGGTTAGTTAAGAGGTTATGCCTAGACAGCCTTTGAAAAACAACGGGATATTCGGGAATTTTTTGTGGAATATCTACTGTATATTTTTATACAACTATTCGCTTATTTTAAACGTACATATGTGCAGCAACCCTCAGTAATTTTATTATAGGAAAACATTAAAAAATGAACGAATAACAGCCATTCTCGCGGAAGCTGTTTTGATATCGGTGAGCAAGTTATTTCGGAAACCGCTGTGTCCATTGACCTAAACTTTCGCAGGCTTCTTTTATATACCAAAGACTAGTAAATAAACGGGGGATTTTTTATTTTAACAGAGACTCTATTTCTAATTAACGAAAAACGAACACTTCATATATCGAAAAGCGTGGTTTTGCATTAAGCGTCCGCCTTTTTGTCAAAAATCAATTTTGTGAAAAAATTTCGTTCATACACTGAATTCAACCATATATTGTGAGAAAGTTTTTGAATTTTTAATGTTAGATAATCCGACTCAGAGAAAACTTCTTTATCGCACAGCGCTTTTATCAAAACAGCTTCCGCGAGAGTGGCTGTTATTCGTTTATTTTTTAATATTTTTCTATAATAAAATTACTGATACTTTCTCCATATACGTACTTTTAAAATAAACGAATAGTTGTAATAAAATAAACAGTAGATATATTCCACAAAAAATTCCCGAAAATCGCGTTCTTTTTCGAAAGCTGACTAGCCGTAACCGCTTCCTTAAGGGGAGGTTCCGGTCTAGAGCCCAAAAAATGATATTTAGGACTTCATTAAAGGAAAACTACTATATAAAATTTAATGGGACTTTTTGCATTGTATTAAGGATGTCCTTAATTATAGAAATATATGTTTTGTTTTATAATTAATCGTTGCAGACGGCACTGGGGAGTCGTTAAAGTCAAGACGTCAAAAAAATTCATCCAAATCGGTGAAACCTGTATGCCTGTATCTCCAAAAGTTATTATTCGATTCGACTGAAACTTTTTTATTTTGAAGAATATACTACTGGCTATGGGAGAAACCAGAAAAATTACAAAAATGAAATTTTTTTAGAAAATAACGACACTTGAATTTTGAAATCACTTATTCCCTATATGTTTCGCCCTTTCAACGGCTTTGAAAATTATAAATTTTCAATTTTTTGTAATTTTGTCTGGTTTCCCCCCTAGCCAGAAATATATTCTTTAAAATAAAAAAAGTTTCAGTCGAATCGGATAATAACTTTTGGAGATACAGGTCCCACCGATTGTGAGAACACTGTTTCGGGAAAAACGCGTTTAAAGTTTTATGTGAGCGCCGAGTGGCCGGTTGCGACCCATGCATTTGCCGCTACTCAAATGCCTATAACTTCGAGAATTGTACAAAATTCAACAAATCCTTTTAAATACTTATCCCTAAAAGGTTGAACATTCGAAAAATGAAATTAAAAAAAATCGACTTTTAGACTGGAACCTTAAGAGTAGGTTGGTATTATTTGGAAAGTCAAGGACAGCTTGTGTATATCTTTCACGGGAAATTAAGTATAATCAGGCAAAAGTTTGTAATAGCTCGTATATTGACAGAATTCTATAATATATTATATTGCTCGTTTCCTTAACATCTAACTTAGATTTGTATACGTCTTCACTATAAGTATCCTTAAACTACACGATTGCTTCAAGCAGTGGCGCACTCAGAGGGGTGAGCCCAGGGACCTTGGCATCCTAAAGAAGGGACTTTGTAAAAAGCAAAAAAGAAAACTGGATTTTATTCTTTAGATAAATTTTTATAATCACCCAATGAATTTTATTGAATTTGCATCAAAACTATTCTTATCCCTTCAACTCGGCTTCCCTCAAGATTAAACCCTGACTGTGCCACTAGCTTCAAGTGTTGGTACATCTTTCATTCTACATCACGATGGAAACATCTTCGATGGTCCACACCTCATTCACAGTACATACTATATATAAACCTGCTTTTAATCAGTGAAAATGGAAAATACACGGACCAACTCTCATAAATGCAAAATATATCCAACGATATTTACCATTAGTTAATTAGTTTGTAACATTTCCGCGGTCAATACAGGTATTTCGTTACACAAATGTAGATACTTTCGTAATCAGGATATTTCCATCGTCATGAGCATTACCTCTCCCACTCATTGCACTCTGCGTTTGAATAATAACAATTGTAATGATAATTGTACTATAATCTTTGCACGCCATATGTCCAGTCCGTGGTAAATTCGCGCTAGCGTAAATACATGCACGTATACGATTATTGCTATCAGTTCCCTAGACGATACACTACGATGGCACGGGTGGTACGCGACGGAACAAGTCGTTCTATCAGAAAGAAACGGGCCCCGATACGCCGCTATCGACTAATACGTTCGCTGGCATGGCGCAGCAATACTGTGCAAGTACCTGAGTATACATGTAGTTGTCCTCCCGAGCCCGTGAAAAATTCATTAAACGAGTACGAGGGTTGGGAGAAAGTGATAAACAACGCGGGCGCCTTATCCGTCGCGCGTGAAAATAACGACTGAGGTAACTCCATATTCCACCGAACGATCGCCGACACGTTCCCCAGTCGATCGATTTTATGGCAAATTTCAGGCGATATTCAGCGCCGTCGAACTCTGGTATCTCGCGCGAAACTCCTCCTCGCCTCCGGAGTTCCGCGCGTCTCGAGGCTGTCGAGATCGAAACTTCTGAAAGCCATCGCCTGCTCCATTTCCCCAGTTTCTTCGCGCTGGGCCTAAACGTATCGCGTTGCGCCGCCGCTCCACCACTTAAGACGGCGAGTCCTCCAGGTCCCGCTTGAGCTGCGGCTTGCCGATGTTCTCCGCCTCCGACACCGTGTCCGGGAGCTTCGTTCCCAGCGTCTCCGGAAATATCAGGGACAGAAGTCCCGCGGACAGGCCCATGCATCCGAAAAGAATAAGCGGCAACTCCGGCATGATCTGTGCCTGCGCAACCACGTAGCTGTGTAAACGAGGAGGCGCCATGTGTCTTGCTCCTCGAGCGAGCTGATTTAAGGGCTGGAGCTTGACCTCGAGGGGTGCTTCGCTCGAAACAGGCCGGATCGATAAGGGCGAGCGTGGGGTGGCGTGCGATAGGAGATTCGAAGCGGTACTTTTGGGTTCGGGGAGCAAGAGGTTTTGGAAATCTCACGGAGACTGGCAGACTTACCAAAAGCGGAGTTTGCGGTGATAATATTGACCCCATGCGGCCAGTCATGCTGCAGATCCCGAGGAGGGAGTGCCTGAGGTTCGTGGGGAACAGCTCCGCCGTGTAAATGTAAACGGTCGAGAAGGACATCGTGATGCACCACTTTCCTCCCATGTACAGGATCAGGGGGAGGAAGGTCCACGAGCCTGGACGAAGAAATATTTAGAAGCTAGCCGGATTCCGTCTTAATATTGACAACGACGGAGTAGAACCGTGGGAGTGTCGAGATCATTAGAGATGCAGATCGATTTGCGGGGGAAAAAAATGGCATAATAAACGGTAATTGCGAATTACGGAAATCGGGATCGAGTTGACTAAATTAGTTCCGCGCGGTTGCTACTACGTAGGGGCCTTGGGCGGAGATTAAAACCTGTTAATCCCAACATACAAGCTTCTAACGAAGCGATTAATGATACCGAACTGAAAAACTTAATCAGCATGGACTAAACAGTCTTGAACGGCGATCAGATTTGAGATAAATTCGCGGTAGATTGAAAATGGGATGGAAGTAGTGAGTGGTTATAATATACACGTTAAAAAATACTGTACCAGTTGGGACGAACTGTATCGCCAAGCAGAACACGCCACTCAGCAGGAAGGACGAGGACAGGGTAGCCTTCCGGCCGACGTAATCCGTGAGGAACCAGGTTAAGAAGTAAGCCGGGATCTCGACGACGGCGACTAGTATGAAATTAACGTATTTGTCGCCGGCAAAGGCCACCGAGTTCAACGACAGCCCGTAGTAGACGAAGGTGTTCGTCAGCCAGCAGAAGGAGCAGGCCACCAACCGTGTCACCATCACCGAGGAGTTCAAAATCTCCAGCACTGGATTCTTCTTCTGCGGCAGCTGATCTGTCTGCGAGATAAAACTGCGATCTACCGTTCGCGAACAATGCGACAATTAAATCGTTCATCGAGGAATCGGTACCTTCTCGCTCTTCACCATGTTCAGCTCCTTGAACGTGCCGATCGCCTCTTCCGAGACCTGCAGCCCGTTAATGCGCGCCATTTTACGGTAAATACTCTCCACCTTCTCCGGCTTCCCGTTCGCCAGTAGCCACCTTAAAAACGTGATTTGCTATGTAGGATCAGGAACCCCCATGCCGTAAGAGGTTGCCCGGACTAAGGAACCACGGGAGAGTCGGCGTAGCCGTGGTGATTAATGCTGCTGATCATCGCGCGGGCGGCTCGGGTTCGATCCCCGGCGCCTCGTGGCTCTTTTTTCCCAGGTTCCCAAAAACGTAGGAATATTAAATCACCGATTCCTACAGCTAATTGTGTTACACGGGTACAGTTATTGGACCGTGGTCAAAGCAGTATGGCTCCTAATATTAAACGGGTCGCGGGCGCGTTAATTAGAACGGCGGGTCCAATCAACGGCCGCGGTGACGTCGAGGGGGCCAGTTAATTGGACGGATGTCCCGATGACGATTCGAAACGGTCGTTAAAGCGCTCGTTTTGGGATCGTTAGCGAGAGCTAGCGGGCGACGCGAATTAAATAGTCACGGATATTACCTGACCGATTCCGGGATCAGGAAGGGCATCAAGATGGCGAGCAACGCAGGACCGTACACGATCCGAAGGAGCAGCCGCCAGGATCTCGACCACATCGCGATCAAACCCAACAACATCTCGCCCACCGCGAACATGCAGCAGATGATGGTGCTGGCTAGGACTCTACCATTCACCCCCACCATCTCCATCCCTGAAAACGAAAATCATTTCTCCGGAATTCCTTGGGTAAGAACGGCAACTTCCATACAGTGATACATCGATCATGACTGACGGTGGAACTGTGTATGTATAAAACAAATTGTAATGCAACTGGAACAGGCTGTAATGGGCTACTTGCGAGCCCCCGATATCGAAACGCCTCTATTCCGAGCCGCGTGAAACATGGCCGTTATTTATTCCGGCATTATTCACGTCCGAACATCTTCCCTTACTTTGCCCGCGTTATTAACTCACCTAAAATAAATCCAGCGCTGTAGATACCGGCCGCGACAGTCGCGTCGATAAATTCGAACGCGAGAAACATCCAATAATTCACTGCGAAGGAATGTATCAGGCCGCTGATCCCGCTCAGGAACGTGGTGAGCGTCAGAATCGTACGTCTTCCGTATCTGGAAATAACCGCGGGGGTGGATGAATAAGCAGCGCGGGCTTTATTGGCGCGGCTGATTTTTATTCCGCCCCCCGTCTCGGTGACACCGTCCCGACGCATTTTATTCTCCAACGGGCAGAGTCGATGCCGTATATTGTCAGACTCTACGGATCCCACGCAACAGAAGTCCGTCGGTGTCTCTTTTCCGGGGATCTCGAAATACATTCCTAAGTTCGAATCATCCCCGCGGTACTATCAAACTTTCCCCCGAAAAGTGCAATGTAGGGCGTCCCGCCAATTCGAATTGGAGATTCTAGGCTATCAACTCGAAAGTCTATTTCGAGTCACTCAGTCCTAGAGACCGGAGTTTATCTCGGGATGCTGGGCCCCGGGAGCAAGGCGAAATGGGGGATCTTCTCTCGGGGCTATCTACCCTTGGCAACCTAGGGATACTTCGAGCGTGAGTTTGCGGGAATTTTTAGTCGTTTGATTAGTAATCTTGGGGGTGGTTTTCATAGAAAACTCTTCTAAGTCATCTTCGAACTGAAACTACTTCCCCTGGGCTATCACCCACCCTCGCACAATCACGCTTTAGCGAACTTCTGATCTCCATTTCTACCCTCCCCTCTATGTACACCTAGGGAATCTACGGAGAATCGGTTCGTCGCGAAGTTACCCCTGTTCACTAGACTCCACGTTTCCCACATCGACGCGGTTGAGGCTGATTAAGGGACCCTAGGCCCACTCCCAGCGATTGTTTCTCACCTGTCGGATATGTATCCGGTGAAGATGAGGCCGAAGAATTGGCCGACGTTATTTATCGTACCGACCAGCGCGAGCTTCCATCGATTGGCGTCGCAGGTCAGGTCCCACTGTTAGCGGAAGGAAACAAAGGAAAATCGTGAGTCACCGGCGGCCTCCGCCGTAGACCTCTGGCTCGAAGGTAGACCAGCTTACCTCGCTGAGCACCGTGTTCTCCGATGGATCATAGATCCAAGAGTCGCATTTCTGGGTCGCGTTGCTGAACGACTGATTCGTGCACGCGCCAGAATGATCCCTCACAACGTACCGGGTGCATTTCGACATTTCCGAGATGTCTGGCACTGAATTTACGGCCCATGGCACGTCGAACACTGTGCTGCCAGGATCTTCGCATTCCGGCACCTGACACCTGAGTTTGCAAAAATATTTTCACCTCTAAAGCAGCGTTTCCCAACGCGGGCGCTGAGGAGATTCGGGGTTAAGGAGCTAGCGGGCGACATACATTTTAATAATTAACCTGAAACTTCAGGTTCTACTTATTTTATTTTGTTACTTCCATCTGACTTTTTAGGATTTAAAAATTACATGCACAGCTATACTTGGAAATTGTGATAATATAAAAGAAAGTTTTTTAAAGGGGTGGTGAGCCCCAAAAGCCTGTCAAACTAGCATTAACCACGATAAGTGACTTTTAATCGAGCATTAATGCAAAATAACACATCTGGCGAAAGTTATGACTCATTAACGTTATCGCGTTGCAACGTCCCTAGTGCCACCCACGCGTGGCACTTTGATCCGTCGTAACTCTTGACAGATGGATTATTTCGAAGCCTCGTTTAACTGTCCTGTGTTTGATTCAGCACTCGTATATTCTACGATGCATTCGATCTTCTCCATTTACCGCTACAACCTCTGCACGTGTACAGAGCATGCATCACGAGTTTCTTCTTCACACTTCGTGGCTCTAAAGACGCCAGCCTCGGACGTCTTTAACTTCACACCCTCCTCACCGCGTGCAATCGCTCGTAACGTCAAAATTATTATTAGATGATGCAACGCGTAAATAGATCACAAGCGCGGCTAACGCTCCGCGCTACCGTAGCGAAAGGGTTAATCGGTCTTGTTATAAAACAGCCGATCAGCTCGTGGTGTTCATTACATAATTCATCGGTCGACCGAGTTATTATGCCGTTCGGAGGTTCTCGTTGATCGCCCGCTCGCCGCTCGTCGCGGTTATTGTTCGAGACCGCGTTTAGAGCTCGCCACGGGTGCGTAACCAGGCTTGCAAACGCGCCGGAACGAGCCGCGCTCGGAACAAAGGGAACGGATACGTAGAAATCGCGGGAAGAGTGGGGAAGAAAAATGTTCGGAAGCAGCGTGGCACCGTCTGAAAAACACCTACCTGTATTTAACTTCCCCGGCGGTGAACACGTAAGCAAGCGTGAATCCTGCTGACAAGAACAGAGGCAAGCTGATTATCGAGAACATGATCATTTGATAGTATCCGAAACGATCCGCTTCCTGCTTCCCGCTCGGTCCTCTCTTCTCCCCTGCGAAAGACAGATTTCCGACGATCAGGCGGATAAGCAAATTCCATTGCCGAAGTGCGGGGCGGTCCTGCTCGCCGAAAAAAAAAAAATAACGAACGGGGGAATACGGGCCACGGAGGAGAGGAGCTTGGAACGATTCGATAATAAGACGCGGCGGACGCGAAATCAGGTCGATCTGCGAAACCACTTAATCCGGCGATCAGATTGCTACCGCGATGATTGAAGCTCGCCGTTGACACGCGATATTTCAACCGCGGGAATAAGGGAAAGAGTAAGAACAAAGCTTCCATCTTCGCGTGCACGTAACCGTGATCGATAATTTCCTCTTAAATCACGGGCCCGTTTTACGATCGCCTGGATAACCGTGGTAATCACAGCTGGATAATTTCCTGGCTGACGGTCACTCGAAAACGAGCACGTTGTCACGCTCGGCCGTACGATTCTCCGAGCGAATTACATCATGAACCGGCTTCTGATTGATTCATCTATGTAGCGTGATCTGGATAACGCGCCGCGGAAAACGTTTTCCATGGGAAAGAGATCCTCGTAGGAAACGGGAAGTCGGGTACATCCGTGTCCACCGTTGCGGGACATCGGGCATCTGGCGATTAACTCGAGTTACGACTAATCAACGGGGAAGACAGTGTCGCGTTTAACACTTGGATGCTGTCAGCGGGATATTCTTTCGTGCTTCAATAACCGGACAGGGTGTTTCACTGTAACTCGAACACGTCGAAGTAAACGTGTGGCCGGAGACTTTTCACCCTTAGAGTACTTTTATGTTGGAGCTGCGATAATAGCGAAGAAAGAGAAATATTTGTTTCTCGACGCTTTTATCATTTGTCATTTATATAGTCATCTCGCTCTAATCGTCGCTCTGATCGTTTATCGCAGCTCCAACATAAAAGTACCCTTAGTCAGTGGCGCGCTCAGGATTTAATCTTGGGGGAGCCGAGTTGAACGGATAAAAATATTTTTAATACAAATTCAGTAGCACTTATTAGGTTGTTACAAAAATTTATTTGAAGAATAAAATTCGGTTTTCTATTCTTTTTACAAAGCACCTTCTGTAGGGGGTGCCGGGATCCCTTGGACCCACCCTGGGCACGCCATTGCGCTTTGTATCATACTCACAAAAGTAGAGAAGCTTGCGATAAGTAGTCCAAATGTTCTGCAGCTACGCCTATTACACTCGATCATTGACTCGGAATAATTTAATTGTTTATACCGCTGATTCAAATCGAAAGTCTATAAATTACGTAACGCTTTTGGGGCAGGTGGGAGGGAATTTCTTACGTTTCTTACAAGGGGGGAGAGGAAGTCAGGTAGCGTATTGTGTAATATTTTTTAACCGAATTCTCAATACGAGTAGATACTTAGCCTAAACAACAATATGTCATCGCACACACGAAACCGAGTTAAATGAATTATATATCTCTTTAAGGGGGAGCTCCTATTTAGGACGGTTGGGAATAAGGTGATTTTTGGGAATTTTTTTCTAAGAAACTGTTGAGCGGATCTTTTTCAAAATTTCAGAGTATTTTAGTTCACATTCAAACAATAAAAATTAATTTTTACACTACAAAGTATTCGGTAGAAAAGGAGATATATGAACACGTTCGTTAGGACTCGCGCGCCAGAGTTGCGATTTGGCGATTGTAATGGTGTACCCATTTATTCCCTAAAATAATAAAATAAAGATTTTCTTATTTCTAGTATAATTACATTGTCGACGAACCTAACAAACGAAAAAAGTTAAAAGTTGGCAAATTGGTGGGACTTGAAAGAAAAAGTTACCTACGATTCTGCCCCAAAATATTTCGTACTATTTATAGAGAAAGAGTTGTTCAATTCAATTTATTTATCAATGTCTTAGGTTCATCGACAATGTAATTGTAGTAGAAATAAGAAAATCCTTGGTTCTTTATCTCAGGGAAGAAATTTATACTGCGGTCTCGCCTTTACCCGCGTTTACTTTCTCCTTATTTAGATTTTTATTTGTTTAACGAGTAATAAAGACGAAATAATAATAATAATAACAAAATAGGGCCACCATTACAATCGCCAATTTGCAACTCTGGCGCGCGAGTCAATTAACGAACGTGTTCATATATCTCCTTTTTTACCGAACACTTTGTAACGTAAAAATTAATTTTTATTATTTGAATGTGTAACTAAAAAACCCTGAGAGTTTGGAAAAGATCCGCTTAACAGTTTCTTAGAAAAAAATTCCTAAGTATCACCGTAATCCTAGCGTCCAAAATAGGGCTCCCCCCCTTAAAAGAACTTTAAAGATGAAAACTGGAATATAAAAAATATTACGCAAGGACAGCGGGACAGGGTTGGAATATAAAATCTTGCGAATTGTTATACTCGGCGAGGGAAAGGGTAAAAAATCGCCAAAATTACCCTTACGCAATTTAAGGACGACCCCTTATACTACTCGTAGATGCAGGGTGGCATTTGAACTCATCGTGAACTCGCTCTGTATATGCTAACCCGCCTTGGGACAAACCACTTTGAACCCGGCGGGAGGCGCACCCCATGTTGTAACACAGGTTGTCGCTACCGGGTCAAAAACACCCAAAATTGAAATTAAATAAAAACACGGTTTCAAAATAAGTTTTTAACCTTGTAATTTTTATGTTAAAGTACAGTCTTTTAAGAATCAAACAGAATTGATGAAATATCTTAAAATCTTTATTAAAATTCTTTAAAAAATTGTAACAAAATTCAAACAGTCTTTTGCGCAGTCTTCAACAGCCTCTGTGGTAAATTTTACCCAGTAGCGCCGCCCGCCGAGTTAATACACAGGACCCATACCCAGTGCCTCAACTATTCTAAAAACACCCCGCGCGAGACCGCAAATAATTTCGACGCCCAGTAAGATTATATCTCGGGTTAGTTACCTCTGGGCCCATCCTTGTTCTTCTCCACCGACGTCGCGTCGTCCTGCTTCGAGCAGAAGAGCCTCATGCTTTCTTCCTCGTGATCCCTCAGGCTGCGAACACAGAGACAGAGATTCGAGAATTATGCCGATTCGCGGGGCGACGGTTTCTTCGTTGACCCCGCGTCCGGGGGGAGGTCAAATCGCTGTTCGATCGCGTAGAGGGAACGGCGCAGTTGCTTCGCGGCCTGCCATTACGTAAACGCGAGCTTTTACCGAATGACCAGCGAGACACTCTGGATACGCCCGCGAGAGAGACTTTCGCGGGGCCCGTCATCGTTGTCCCGCGATCGCTGGAGGGAACTACTACGGTGATCGGCGACGAACGGCCGACGATGTACGACCGGATATCGGCAATGGAACTAACGGAAGCCAGCCCAAGTGGAGCAGGTGTGCCTGGACGGTGCGGCGGAGGAGCAGACACGGCGATAATGAACTGGCTGACCGGGTCCTGACGCGCGACTGCCAACCACTCGCGGCCGATGCCGATTTTTCTACTGACCGCGTTCAGTCGCCGCACGATCGTGGTGGAAGAGGAAGCGACGTGTCAACCAACCGCGTACGCTTACCGAGACTCGGACGTTATGGAAATCAACCGATTCGGTGGAAACAAGGAGGTGCACCAGTAAATGTGGAGTAAGTCGAGGCGTAAGTCGAGACACTTGAGTCGTTCTCTTGCGAAATTTTTTTTAGCGGCGTGTGTTATAGGATGCAGTGTGGTTGTGTTGAAATTCAGAGGAATTAATGTCCCGTGTCTTATTGAGGTAATGCGTTAACAGTTGTTGAATCATTGCGACGATTTCTGACCTCCATCGATCAGGCGATTTCAGAATACGAAGGACTTTTGGAGGACGACGCAGTCTGACTTGCAGATCTCCTCGACGCTCACATAGGCCTTCTGTTATCGAGTGCCATTGACTTTCCAATGCGAACGATTCCAGAATTGTTGCACGTTTCATTTGTATGCCATTCGCGGCGCGGATCGCCTTGACAGTCCCCCGAGGCCGATTTAACGTTTCAAGGCGGAGATGAGTCGTCACTGCCCTTCAGTCCAGTGGAGATAAGTATGGATGGATGTCAGTGGTGTCCGTGGAAAATTCATACGTGCATTGCCGTGAATCATGGATTAATTATTATTTATTGCTCTGTTCTACCTACCGTGTATGTGATTTTCTTTCTACCTTTTAAAAAGGATTTTCATATCGCTGGATCAAAGAAGAATCATTAACCGCGGGTTATGCAGACCCTCAAAACCCTCAAAAAAACAAAAAATGATTTAAACGCAATATGAATTTCACAATTTTATGATCTTTATTTTGTAAAATATTACCAAGCCATAGAAGAACTCAAAACTACCAAGCCATAGTTGAATCCTTAGCTTAAAAAACAAAAGCTACAAGAAAATTCAAAATAATATTAATTATACTACTCGTGTAAATTCAATTTCGACCGTAAAAATTGTTCTAATTATTAAATAAACCGAACCAGTGCGCCGAAATCATCTCTTCTAATTATACTACTCACGATTAAACAACCCATTAAAAAACATTGTGAAACAATAACAGGAAATAAAATATACCGAATAGAAATAAAGCTCTTATCGTTAACAATTAAAATCTTGAACTTTGGTAACTGTCTGCATAACTGGGCCCAATTATCACCAATGCCATGTTTCTATATAGAACTAGGCTTCGCCCAAAATGTAGATTCTGGTTTATTAAAAAAAATTATTTACTTATTTTTTTATAAAAATAGTCACATTCATCTCGATTAGCTGGGCCTAATGAGGTGGGACACATTTGTTGACCCCAGATTTTATCGTTCGAAAGTCTAGGCGACAGACAAACACACAAACACTTTCTGCTTGATATATTGAGGTAGAGTATCAAGTCTTTATTAGGCTTTAGGTCTTCCCACACTTTATCATATTAAACATGGTGTGTATCTGTGTTACAAAACAGATCCGTTTCGACATTACAAACGCGACATCCCTTAATCGTTTTATCATTTCGTTCCGACGACCGTTCATCTCGTCGCGACGCTGCCGCAGCATCCACCTCACAACCGTAACACGATAATTAGCGGAGACGCGACACCGCGGCTCTCGTCAAGTCATAAAGAAATCAAGTCCGGTACCGCGAAACCGTATAGAATGACAGGAGCACGGCTGCCAGCGGGTAGTCCCGTCCTTCGCGTGCGATCTTGCCGCGAGCTGGTTGGAGCCGCGCTCCGCGAATTAACATAAATTAACGCTTAAACGATCCACTAACCGAGGACTGCCTAATTCTTTAATAAAGACACAGACGGTATCGCGTTACCTCTGCCGTCCTCCAGTCCCCGCGTGCTTCCTTCTTCTGGGCAAATTCAGGCAAAACGTCCAATTATCATCCGGGATCGAGCGAAGTCCAAGTTCCCAAGCTTGAGCGCGTGTCACGGTGCCGATTTCGGTCACCGCGCCACAATGATTCGAGATCGAAGAAGAAAGAGAAGACAACCGCCGATCGTAACTGAATGTGTGCCCACCTTGAAACGCAGTCCACTTAAGTGATCAATTGCACCTATCAAGCTAAACGCTCTAATACCCAAGCCTCCCTTAATTCGCCACTTAAATTGCGCACGGGCCGCCATTAACAATTCCGTTGGCCATCCGAAAGAATAATCGCCCTCGACGGTCCTTCAGTGGGACCTTCGACTCGACCCAGAGAATTCTACAGGATTGATCATCGCGATCGCGCGCCTTTTAATTGAACAACGTCACCGCTGCCTGGAGTCGTTCACCTGGCAGATCGCCGGCCAAAACGATCATACTAAAAATACTCGCGGACTCACCGACACTTCCGGTCACCGTGCAACGAGTTGCCGCGATTGTACATACACGAAGCTCCCAGGAAACGGCACTCGTGGGGCCTGCTGGGCGTTCGATCCAGCGCTTTCCACTGGATGATATGTCGATTGCGAACAGGTGCTCCAGGCGTCCTTTCACGAATCGCCTACGCCATCTTTCCAGCTCGCTGGCCCGCTCGCGTGTATCTTGTTAATTTGCCTGGCGGCCGAAGGGGACTGTTAAGGAGAATCAACGGACGCGTGCCACGCGCGAGATCATCCGTGACCTGGTAACTCTGTTGCTGCAGCAACTGTCTTCGATGGCACACGCGAACGCTGCGTTCCCGATGACCACCATAAGGATGGTGGGGGCAGGGAAATGGATGGAGGTGGAAAGGTCTGGTCTTCCTCAAGTTCTAGCCTTCCCGGATAGAGAGATACTCGGCTGACCGACAGCTGCAGCTTCTCTGATTAGGAGTGGACACTCGCATTCACTCTCGGAGTTATTCGGTAGATGGAATTTTTGGGCAAGCCCGCCTATTGGCATTTTCTTATTTCCACTACGCAATCTGTTGGCGAGAGTAAAAGCACTCTAGTCGGGTTAGCTGTCACGTTGTAATGTTAGTTGGCAGTATTAGGAATTTCGACTGTTTGATGACAAAAACATTATTGCAATATTTCGATACTTGTGTGATAGCAGTCCTATAACGCGATTGACCCGATTACAGAGTTTACTTTAGTAAATGGCGCTCTCAGAATATTTCCCAATAGGCAAAATTAGGCAGCTGCGTAGGGTTGACAAGGGGCGCAAAATGGCATTTATTAAAATACAGATATTTCTTGGGCTGTAAATAAAAATTCAGGGTAAAGTCGTCAAAGGGCTCAAATAAATGTAGGTATTGTAAAGAAAGGGCGCGATTTGGCTCGAGCCGGGCCTGGTTTTAGGTAGCTGTGCAAACTACTGGAGTTCAAATTGAAGACGTTCTTACCAGCAACTTAGAGTTTAGAAGGTTTACAGGAAGCGAGTTGAAGTGAGTGCAGGTTGAATCTTAATTCTGTGGAACAGAATCGAGAATTGGGGGAGCGTCAAATTTGGGTCGGCGACGTTTGTGGAGCGGCGAATTTGGGAGCGGGAAATTTCGTGACGACAAATTTTGGGAAGGGTCAAATTAGGGAGCAGAAAATTTGAGGGAACTTCAAATTTTAAAGAGCGGCAAATTTTGAGCGAAAGAAATTGGGAAATATGTAAATGTATTATAAATAAAGGACGCAATTTGTCTCTAGCCTTTGGGTAGCTGTGAAAACTACTGGAGTTAAAATTTAAGACGTTCTAGCCAGCAAGCTGGAGTTCAGAAGGTTTACAAGAAGTCAGTTGAAGTGAGTGCAGGTTGAATATTAATTCTGTGGGGCAGAATCGAAACTTATCGCGATCTCCATTATTTCAGTCCTCGCGTTTCGTTATTAGTTCCAGGTAACCGCGGTTAGCTGCGTTTTTATCGACACCGCGGTTATTGGAAGCAAACGATGGCGTTACGTAAAATATGGTAAAATATTACCATACCTTCACGGTTTATTGGGTCCCGGATACTTGCTAAAATTCCGCGCGCCTTGTGCAGCTTTTTATGAGCAGACTTAATGCCTGATAATATCGAGGTGTTGCTCAATCCCCGACGAGAAGTATTATGTGTATATACCCCCGTTCCATGAGTATGCGGTCACTGCGTTAAATGCCACTTCGCAGCGACTTTCATGACGTCTCAGAGGAACTCTTTTTACTCCAGAAGACTCTGCAAAGGATTCTGCTCTCGCATCCGCGACAGCATCCCGAAAACTCCACTGCGATCCACACGCATCCTGTTCAATACAATTTACCATCGTAGAAGAATACTTTCGAATGCGTCCGTGACTCACTCGGCCGCTACGTATCCTTCTACGCAAATTCTTTATTCAAAAATCTGTGACATCCATAACTAATGGTCGGCCACTGCAAAACAATCAATCTTCTTAGCTTTTCAAATTCCAGAAATTCCCTCCCAGTGCGCTCCGAAAGTCAAAGCGCACTGAGCAAGCGATACCTAAAGACTTTTGCTGATGGAGTGTAGCCTCGATATCTTTTCCGACGCATTCTTGCGACGTCGCTCCGGGAGAGGTGTTGTAAGAGTACCAATCGCGAGAAGACGAATTTACTCGTCGCTAATGTGCGTCCCGGATCACAGGCCCGAACGTTGGAGGTCGATTTTCAGTTTGTATCCGTGTGTCACTGAATGCAGCGCATATACATATTACGAGTAGTCGATAGAAGAACGAATAGCCAACATATTATTTACCGTGGGACGTAATAGATAACGCCATACGGGCCGATAAGGAGGAACAGTGAACGCGACACGGCACGCCTGCAAGCGTATTTTTGTCACCGTGCGGTTCATCGAAAACAACCACAGAAAATCAAATAAAGCTGGGTTGCTCCGGCTTATTGTTAGTTGGAAGTTACAACTAATACGAGGTTTTGTTATTGTTGCATTGAGAAAGATTCGTCCGTTCTCTTTTATGCGTTATCGGTCTCAGAGCTCCATTCTCCTCCTTCTATTTTTTTGTATTAATAAATGACGCGTCTGAGAAGAAACGAGCGACTAAAGGGAATAATGCATGCATTATTGCAATAACACATGAAAGAAAGGATATACGCAGTTTTCTAAGAATCCGCGCGACTTCTTCGGTGTTTACAGCTTCACTGGGGAACAATGATCAAGCGTTGGGTGCAGTTTTATCACAGAGATTGGACGTCGTTATCGATACATAGATATCAACACCTGACTTACTTCTTTCCGCAAATACCGATTAAAAAACGAGATGCTCGCTTAATGAAATGACCGAGGAACATGACAATGGTACAATATTTAGAATTTTTGTCTAAATAACTGTACACTATATCTTGATGAAACTTTTTAAAATTTATTGATCTATGTTTGCACTATGATCTCCTATTTTTGTATTGTCATGAAGAAACTTACATTGTTTTTATAGATGGCGAAGGAGTGGCCTCCTTAAAATATAGTTTTTCAAAGCTTAGGCCTAGAACTAGGGGAGCCCCCTAAAAATATTCTTTTAAAAAATGTAAAACCTTGAAATTCTTGTTGAAATAAAAAGAAAAAGTCGGTATGTATTAAGTATTTCTGGGGAGTCCACTAGATTGAAGTCATACGACGATAACGCAATAGAATTTTAGACAAAATAACGTCTAGTTTTGCTCAAACTCTCAAATGCCTCGTAATGGGAAAGCGACCACCGCGGTACACTCGAACAGCCGCGAGTTATCTGCCGTATCGAGACGCCTCCGCGTGTGTCATTAAAGATTCGTCAACTTGTCGATAACAGCTAAGAGTTCTATTTCGTAATTCAGCTCGCTCCATTCGGAATTATCGTTCCGTACGTCGAGACTTTTCCGCTTGGCATTGTTTAAATATCTTCCAGCGTCCGCCGTGCAGCCACGATAAATAACAAATAGATGGGAAGGAGAAGAATGTTTGCCCGCGAGACGACGGAAAGAGGAGAGAACTGTGTAAAGAGGCCGGTAATTGTTCGCTGCGCAAATGTTTGTGGTCTACTCCCAGTTTGTCGAATTGAATAACGCGTTCGTGACCCGAATAAAAAGTGGAAAAACAAGACGATAGTGGACTTTATCGTGGCCGTTGCGAAGACGCCTTTCATTATGCCAGCCGCGGTTTGTTTGCACGGCGATAAATCGCATTTGCTTAAGATCCGCGGAGACGTGTCGATCGTTCGAGGGATCTGCCACCGAGCCGCGGTTGATTCGCCGGTTTCCAAGAGAAATGAGGAATCTTCGTTGAGCCAATAGGCCTATCTCGAACTGACAATCCCGTAGGAAGATAATATCGATGCCTCGAAATAGAGATACGAGTCGATCTTCCAACGGAGATCTTTTTACTCTGCTTGAACTAATTAGAAAACACCGTTCACCGTTAGGTAGCTGGTTAAGGCTACCGTTAACTTCTCAAGTTATTTGTTTATCTACAATCTCCCACCCAAATCGTCCACAAACGCGACCGCTGACCACTCTAAGCGTCGTCTCGTTATGACTCCGAGTTCCTAATGAATCATCGACTAGTGGTCGTTTTACAATTAGTGGACCGCTTGAAAGAGGAAGAGGGGCCTTCCCAAGAACGGACCACATCGATTCGCCAACGAACGCGAGAAGCATAAGTACTTCTAAGTGCTCCCGTAAACAGATAGAGTTCTACAAACATTCCGAAGGTCTGTCACCGAAGTGACACTAATGATTCCCGTCGCGAATTAGTCAGCATGGTATAACAGCGTGGCGAATGATCACCAGCGGGCGATTTCCATTCGATTCCCAGCTACGTTCCTCGACCCTCATGGCTATCGAGCCACGAGATCGTGAAACGTCCTCGCCGAGCCTCGTCCACCTCGAAAAATCGCGAGTTGGGAAAGGTCCCAGTCCGTAAGAGAGGAAAATGCGAATCACGAGCAGCGAGTCGCGTCAACCTCGCGGAAACATGACTAACTTACACGCGATGGGACAAAGTCTGGCGCGTGAACTTTAAATAAAGACCTCGACACGTCGCCGAACGACTCCCGGAAACCTGCTCTCGTTTCACTTGACTTCGAAGTATCTTCTGCATGATTCTTTGTTTCTGCTTGATAGATGTTCTAGGGGGTGGGATATCCCTAGGGGCGGATTTGTGGATATATAGGCTAAGTAGGCTGCAACCTAGGACGGCAAATTTTGGGGTGCGTCGAATTTTAGGGAGAGGAAAATTGGGGAGCATCAAATTTTTGGGAGCATCAAATTTTAAAGGGCGGCAAATTTGTGAGAGCCAAATTTTAGAGACCTGTAAAGAATGACCCAAAAATTAGGCCTTTTTTAGCCCCTTTTTGGGCCCACGATTTTGGAACTGAATTTTCTGCCAAATGATAACTTGTGATGAGACATCAATCACGACAAATTTTCAAGTTGAGGTGACAATTAGTTTCTAAGATATGGGAGGTGAAAGAAGTGAAAATTCATTAACACGTCAGCCCATACCCTTCTATGAAAAGACTTTTATGTCATTCCGATAATTTAAACAATTATTTCCAGGGGTTTTCCTGACTGCTAATAACGAACTTGAACTTAGATTTTCAAAATTCACGAAAAAAAATCAAATGGCCGATTCAACATTGTGGACGATATATTAAAAACGCACCTACTACACAGACATTTATATTTCTTGATTTATCATACATCGAAGCGTATGGGCTGACGCGTTAATGAATTTTCACTTTTATACCTCCCATATCTCAGAAATTAATTGTCACCTCAACTTGAGAATTTGTCGTGATTGATGTCTCATCATAAGCTATCATTTGGCACAAAATTCAGTTCCAAAATCGTGGGCCCAAAAAGGGGCTATTTCTTGGGTCACTCTTTGAGGGTTGAAAGTTTGAGGAGCAGCAAATTTTAAGCGAAAAAATTGGGAAAGGTTTAAACACACAGGCTTGAGACAGCTTTACAAAAAAATCACTTCTTCTTCATATAGCAATAACTCATGTGCGAATAACCATATTGAATTAATTTTGAAATTGTCTTTTAAATTAAAATATTTGATGACATTCCGCGGAATGGGCGGGAGACACCTGTTAGCCTAGGGGTGCCAAATCTCCAAATCCGTCCCCGAGCATCCCTTTACAGTTCCTTGACTGAGGAAGAATCACTCTCTGTGATTCTGATTCCAAAGTGTTCGAAGAATTCAACAAGGTCTTAGATGAAGGCTTAAGTGTGGGATTAATATCGAATTATGGAATTGCGATTTCAATGATATCTGGGAAATTCCTGAGACTGTGTTGGGTCAGAAAGTGGGGGCTGTACTACGACGAACTACGTGATTCCTCAAGGATAACCATTCAGGGAGGAGGAAAGGAAATGGTTTCAGGGATAAGTGTTCAACGTCTTGACAGACTTCGAGAGAAGCAACAACCACTTCGTAAGCTTGTATTATTGCAGAAAGGGTAGACACGTTCTAGCTTTTCCGATGTCGGGTTTGCGTGTTTGCGTCGTCCCATCGGCAGCTTTCATTGGGATACCATCTCCCATTAATGCCCATTCTTTACGACACCTCCGCGATGTTGTTTTACACGCTTCGGCGTAACTACTGTTGTTATCTTCAATTGCAGAGGAAGCTTTGCGCCTCCTGCTTCTACTACAGCTGCGACCCAGCTGGGTTCCTTATCGATTATTACTTCTATTGCTTTTTAACCTTCTTACAAGACTCGAGAATCACCGCGGCATATAACCGAATCAATACTGTGTGCTCTCGCGTTATTAAGTGGGTGATAACAGAAACGGAACCGGCTAATACTCGTTAATCCGCACGGTGTACCGAAGCAATTTTTTAACAGCTCAAATACCAACTTATTCGCATGAAAATGGTACTGGAAATGTTACGGAGAGATCCGCCGGCGAAACATTAACGGGTCGTTAAAAGTTCGACTACTCATTGTTGGAAAATACGCCTCGACGACTACCCCTTCGAATATCCGACATTATATTATTATTATCTAAATGAATGAATGTCTCGTTAATTTTTAGTTTCTGCTAACATTCACTCATCCCCAGCGGCGTACCCAGAGGGAGAGGCGAGAACTCTGGCACCCCCCCCCCCCCCAAAAAAAATGAAAAAGTAGATTAATATAACCACGACTGAAGTAATTCGAAAGCTTTGTAAGAAATAAAGAAAACTGGATTTTCTTCTTTAATTAATTTTATGATACTGAATATGCATTCAAAATATTTTTCTCCCTTCGGCTCGGTCAAGGAAAAACACTGAGTGCACCACTGCTTATCCCTATACTATATCGTAATTTATTCTAATGTTATCAAACCGTCGCACAGTGGTTCGAGTATACTACATGCTAGCTGGACAAAATTATTTTTTCGCGGGTTTGAGTTTATATGGGGTACAAATTGTTAGAAAACAAACCTGATTCATATCACAGTTTATTATGTCACTAAAAATTTCTCCTGCCGAGCGTCGCACTCGAAAGCAATTCACAAAACATAGTTTGGCAAATTTTTGCAGATCGATCATTAGATTAAAAAAACTAGAAAGTGTCTACATTTCGTACGATCAACCCTTGTCGCGTGGAACAACGTGGAACATATAGTAAAACACTATTTTAATAGTGATGCAGAAAAAACTGATTTAAAAAACCAGGTTTTAAACTTAAAAACTCAGAAATTACAGGAGTAGACATAATGTTATAACTGATACTTATAATTAAAATACAATACTGCAGTTTTGTTCTTTTTTCTTCATAGAAATAGTCATATTTTTATTTTATTGATATTTTTAGTGAAATAATAAACTGCGATACGAATCAGGTTTGTTTTCTAACAATTTGAACCCCGTGTAAACCCAAACCCGCGAAAAAATAATTTTGTCCAGCTGGCATGTAGTATACTCGAACCACTGTGCGTCGCCGGGATTGCTTTCAAGAACAGTCTAAGATCAGCGATCGCCGATCAGGAAAATGTTTTCCAACAAAAGACAACGACCTCAGGACGCTGATGCATCAGTGACTTTTCCCGTTCGAAGCATGCGGTCATTAGCGACGCGTGGTCAATTGAGCGGGCAACGGTATCGCAGTTATGCCTCGCAGAAAATGAAACACCAACACGGAGATTAGAAAAAAAAACAACTGCAGTGTCTCTGCCAGAGCTGATAAACGTACGCGCGAGTCGTTTCCGATCCGCCATCTTCTTGAAGAGAAAAGTGCCCGCGAGTGACTAAAATCTGCGCAGCTCTTTCGCCGATTTGTCAGCACGCAAAGCGACCGATCAAGTAACTCGTCGCGATAGTGCGAAACCATAAGTTCATACTCACATTCTGGAACCCATCTTGGACCCCATTCTGGACCCCATGACGGCAGGCGCGCGGAGAGCCCCGTCCGTGTCGCAACCCAGCCGGCGGGAAGAAGGGCAGAATAGCTGGCTGCCCGCTGCACCGGCGTTGAACCGGAGAAGTGACCCCTACGCGCGCGATCCCGCGGGTCGTGGAAGCTGTGTCGAAGCCGCTCGACGCTCCGTCGAGGCTTTCCTCCTCCGCCGCCTCCTTTGTCCTATATTCACGGAGCGGAGGTTAGTGGCGGAGGCGGCACTCGGGAAGTTTGTCGGTACTTAGTCATACGAACTGCACAAGTATGACGCCCGCCGCTAAGTAGGAGGTGTACTGGCACGACGCACCAGCCGTCCCGGGCTAGGTCTGGTGAACGACGAAAAAGTTGGGGGAGAGAGGCGAGGCAGAGTGGCCATCGTCGTGGGCAGTGACGTTTTTCCAGCACGCACTCTCTTTCTATCTCCCCTTCTCTTCCTCCTTCCCCATGTTATCTGGATCACTGTGAATGTCGGGCCAACGACTGGCCTGCCCAGGCGCCGCGGATCGGGCACCCGTAATCGCAGCGCGCCCGGGGATACCGTCGGATCTCGATCGCTCCTTCTGCGAGAAACCCGAACTGGTTCCAGTGGCTGGTCATAGCTGGCCTCCTCTTCTCGGCTCGGTAAAAATCCCCGTTGATAACGAACCGCGGATTTGGTACACGCGTCTCTCCCCCTGACGCTGATAACCGATTCCAGACGCGTCGCAACCAGTCCATTGATCGTTCTTTCCGTCCAGGAAACCATTAATGTTATTTCATGTTATCCTCGATCGAAGATCGAGTACACGCGTCTGCGAGTGGCGACATTCATGCGGCTGATAATTGATTGTATGTTGAGAATTCTTGGTGTTTCTAAACTTCTGGGAAGATTACAATGATGGCAGGTACTCTGCTTAAAGAGGAGTGAAGTATATATAATTTATTAAGAAAAGTTGATGAAGAATCTGTATGAAGGAAAATGGTACAAGTTGATGCCCGCAGAATTATTTAATCTATCGAGCAATTGCTGTGGCTCAGCTTCGTTAGATCCAGAGATGGGGAAAATGTTTACTTAAATAAAATTTGGAATAACGAATAAAAATTAAAAAATTATTCGTCGTGTGTCGAATAAAGTTACCTCGAGTTAACGAGGGACGAATAATTTTTTCAACTTTTTCATGTTATTCGAAATTTTACTTAAATAAAAATTTTGCCCATCTCTGGTCAGATCTTACTGGAGCATTCTCAAAGCTGTGGTACCCGCTCCCGTTTCAAAATAGCCCGCCCTACCCACTCTAGTTCATCGACGCGTCGCTGCGCGGCGCGCGTACCGGCGTGCACTCAGTGCCATGGCTGACGCCCATCTGTGAGGACGCGGTTATTGTGTCTGGTGGCGTGAATTGTGTTCATTGTGTTATATGTCAACGGTGTTGGTTAATTTTTCAGAACCTAATTAAAAGTACATCACTTCTCGTCGATTCTCAATGATACTACCGCACGTATAGCACCGATTCTCCTCTAAAATACTTCGTCCATAATGCCTTGACAAAAGGAACACCGACTCCGCATTCGCTGTACTTATTTCCTATAAACAAAGTTGGCTTCCTTTTAAGAGCGCTGATCTGAAGCGAAGTGTCAGGAACTCGGGAAAATGTCAGCCACGGAGACCACGGTCATTTTCGCGAAACTGGAAGCCTTGAAAGACATCAAGTATATACAGCAATTTATCTTTCATAAAGTCCTGTGTGGAGTCAGTAGAAGTCTCCAAAGCTCCGCTTCCAATAACTAATAATTCACTTGTATTAGCCACTTAATAATCCTCCGTGTAATAATATTTCCTTTGTTCAAACGAAGCTTGTGTTTTGCTAGGACGAAGACCCTTCAGCTGGAGAAAATGAAACAGAGGATCCTGCACGAGGTGGAGCAGACCGAGCAGGAGGAGAAATGCTTGATAGAGTACAAACAGGAAATGGATCTTCTTATGCAAGAAAAGATGGCTCACGTCGAGGAATTACGGCAAATACACGCTGATATTAACGCTGTATGATTACATGCGATCTTTATGGCATCGCTTCGGTTGACCATACGTGTAATCACTTAAGGTGCATTTTAGATGGAGACTGTTATCAAGCAAGCAGAGGAAGCTAGGAACAAAGCGAGAGAAACTGCAAAGTTGATTCATAATAATGATTATCAGCCTTTGAAGCACGACATTGATCGCATGCGTAGGGAGTTCCTCGGGCTAGACAGATTGCCGGAGTTGTACGAGACGGAGTCGGATCTGATTTCGCCAGAGTAAGCATGCTGAATTTGTGAAGATCCATTCAGTGCTGTAGCTTTGAACTGCGTTGAAGTGAACTTTTATCGTGTAGATGGTTTGTTCGCAGCTATTTTGATCGGCCCATGCAGAAGGCAGAGTGGAGGATGGATGTGCGGGGTGAAGACTTATTACCTCCAATCACTTTACACCATCCTGGTCATCCAGGTAGTTCCACACCTTTCCTTGCTCCTCAACCTCTTCAGGGTCCGAGCAAGCCGGAACCAAGACCGTTACCCCCAGCGCCAGGTCCGCCTGCTCCCACATTCAGGTACCACTGGTATATCTCAACTTTGTATATTTCTCTAATAACACTGCATGCGATTATTTATAATGATAACATACAAGCGCGGAGATTAATAGGATTTAAAGAGCCTCTCGCTGTGCCGCGCCTCGCCTCGGCTCACTTTATTCTTCCCGTGCTGTTCTTATGTAGTTTGACAATTTGACTCGCACTACGCCGAGGCAAAGCGCGACTCCGAGCCGCGGAATATTTTGAGGAAGCGAGGCGAGGCGTAGTGTGAGTGGATGCAATCCCACCGCATGGGAAGAGGTTCTCTGAGCAACTGACCAAACATATGAATTGAGGCAAGCTCAGATAACTTCAAGTACGGAAAAATCAAGGCGACGCGAGCCTAAATTGTAGATGTGAGTGCGAAATGACGTTGCGCCGAGGAAAGGCGTAGTGAGAGTAGGGCTGGGACTATTCGAATATTTTAAAAGTATTCAAATGCTACGAATAAACTTCGAATATTTGAGTATTCGAATGTTATTACTCGAATATTGCTGTCAACCCTGACAAATGAACCTAAAGAACTTAATTTATAATTCACGCCATACTTACTATTCGAATACATTAGTATGCGAATACTTAAATATTCGAATGGTATTCGAATACTTGGATATTCAAATTATATTTGCCAAATAATGGAGCAACAGAAGTATTCGAATACCGAAAAATTCGACAAATAGTCCCAGCCCTAAGTGAGAGCCTACCTTTAGTATGGTCGGTGTAGAAAGTTTATCGATGGAAATAATAAAGCTAGATGTATGTAAGTGGACAACAAGACACTATTTCTTCCATGTTTCTTTTCTGCTCTCAGGCAACAACCACCCCCGATGAAGTCGTGTTTATCGTGCCATCAACAGATCCACAGAAATGCGCCGATCTGTCCCCTTTGCAAGGCTAAATCTCGATCACGTAATCCCAAGAAGCCAAAGAAGAAAGACTAATTTGTAACCGTAAGTGTTATTTATAGAAAATATCAGCATTTCTGTCATCTATTTTTAGGATATTCGTGAGTTTTTTTGTTCTCGTAACTTGTAATGATCATACGAACACAGTGCTACGAAAGCATACGCCAATGCAAAGTATATGTACTTAAAGTAATTCTTTTTATAGCTTTTTACAATTAATTTTATTCTTGATTTTTTACGATATTTATATCAACAATGTGTAGATGAATATGATAGGTGATAATTAAACGTTTAATTCTAAGAGACGCAAATAAAACTGAGTATGTTTCATGATTGTCTTTAAAGTTAACAATTACTATCTAGAGCTATCGAAGTACAAATGACAACGTAAATTTCCCGAGCTAACATTCCTGTATATCAATTTCCGTTTTACACATATATCGCTTTATTTCATCCGCATCCCTTATCGCACGCCACTTTCTTAAAACTTTGTTCTTAAAGTTTACGATCTTACGAGTTATTCCATTAACGCAACTCGCTAGTATCTTCAAGTAAAATGAACATTCTATAGGTTCTAAATCGATCACGGTAAGTACTCTCATGTTCAGATTGTTCAGTGGAAGACCTTCGATGTTAAAAATCATTTAAATATCAGTCTTTACCATCGTAACAAACAATAGTTGTATAAATTCGAAGAATATAAGCAACTTAGCGAATAATTTCTTTTACATAGTTACCTCTAATTGAGTATATACCATTTTTTTGTACTCAAGATGAAAGCACACCTTTTCATTACAAGATTTTTATAGTAAATCGTTAGAACATAATGAGTTTATAATTAAGTCTAATCTTTTTGAGTCAGAGTGCTGAATCGCTCTTTTTTCCCCCCACTTCGTTACATTACAAACGAGTCTAACGTTTGCATTTCGCAATTTCGTTCCTTATACAAGATGCCGATATAAAAATAGATCAACAATAATTGCACAAATTTGTCCCTATAAAAATTTCCGTCGATTTTACTTAAAAGCTATATCACCCTAACCATATTCTTTGGTTATTTGTACGCATACTCGTTTATACCTTCCCTACGTGCCCGCGCACGTAAAGTATGTGTTAGAAATTGTAAATATTCGTAAAAAATATATTTGCAGTACACACCATCGTAATTGTATTCGTAATTTACTTTAAATGGCAGTCACATATATTCCCATGTATAAGATTATAAAAAATAAAATTGCTATTTAAAGCTATTGCTAAACATTGTCGCATTCCGTGATTTGATCGGTCTTCGATGTATCGTTTAACTCTTGAGAGTCTTGAGCAGTATTATTAGATTTACGATGAACCAACGGAATATCTACGTCAGCCTTCTGTTCATCTTTCGAAGCGATCTTGAGCGGGATCAGACGCTTGTCCGCGAGTTGCAGCCACAGCATGGAGACCAATAATGTCAGACCGGTGATACTAAAAGTATGGTACGTTCCGAAGCGTGTATAAATCACGCTAACGAACACTGGACCCAACACGCGTGACGCGCATCCAGCACCGGTCATGAAACCCATCCAAACGCCTTGCGGCCGCGGTCCTAATACTTTACTAAAAATCGTCTGTATCAAAGTAACGCCTAACGGATAGCCGATAGTGGTGAAACTGTATCCGATAAGAAATTGCATGACTGTAACTCGAGGAGTATATAAGCACCACTCTTGAATACTCGGACACCCTAGAATCTCCGTACCATTGGAATTGCGTGTACCATTACTGAATTCTGTAAAATATAATAAAGGCTTTTGTATGACAAATGTAAAACTCAAAACTTCTATTCTATATGCATGCTAGTACTTACGTTCTATGTAAGCGATTTGTGGTGGATCGGGGCCCCATGGTATGCACAGTATCCTTCCAATTACCATGAAGAAAAATCCACCCCACAGCATAACTTTTCGTTCGTTAAATCTAGTAATGTTTTGAAAGATAAATAAAAGAAGAGTCGTTCTTTTAATCATGGGCGTCCGCAGAGGGAGGCAAAAGGCTTGTCCCTGACTTTTGAGAAAAATTGCTTATTTTTCACTACTGATCTTTATTAAATTTATACTAAAAAAGAGAATATTTTTAAATTTCGTTTTTAAATTTTTAATTAAATTGACACTGTAGAATGGGTTAAAAAAGGTAAGAGGGGTATATTTTTCTTTACCATCATCCCAAAGTTGCCCCCACCCTGGAAAAAGTCTCCGGACGCCCCCGCTTTTAACACATGATTCCGTAAAATTGTCATACCGTTTACACAAAGGTTCGATCATGACGAACGTGATGCAGGACACAATTGCACCAATGCTCATCAACAAGCCCATATAGTACATAGCTTGCTCGTTCGACCAAGCGAATTGATCCATAGTTAAAGAGGTACCAAGTCTGTGTAGAAAAGTAAATAAATGTTGAATAAGATGCACAGAAAGGGGGTAAGTTGATGAAATTGTTATACTAACGTTTCGAGGAGAACGAAATTAAATACCAAGACAAAAAAGGCACAAATTAATGTCCAAGATGCTACATAATCAGGCTTTATAAACCTTAACGTTTCTTCCTCTGTAGTTGACATATAAATCATGTAGTCAGGCACGCTAAAATCTATCGTACTACCATTATTCAACACAGACAATTCTCACCTGTTTCTTTCCCTTCACTTCGCATTGCTTCGCGTATAGCAATCCTATGCTCCTTGAAATTCCATGGAAGAAACAAAACAAAATTAAGAACTCCCATTATAACATTTATCCAACCAGGCATAGTAAACATATTAACAGGTAAATTTATAAAATATAAACCATTCGGTCCGAGGGGCGTAACTGCGGCTTGTAATCCAGGACCTACCACAAATCCCAGTACCTAACAAATTTTAAAGCAAGTTATAAAATCGATATCATTCACTTCCACGAGGCAGGAATATCTTGCTACATACCTGCGCAAGGGATACCATGGAGACCGCATGCGTTCTTTCTGCAAATTTCGTAGCTGCAGAAAGGTAAGACCGTGCGACTGCAATATTGGCTGGAAATAAAATGCCGATGTAATATTAGGGCCGGAATTAATCAATAATTCAGTAGCAATTCAGAGCCAAGTAAAATATTAACCAGAACTAACTCCGACCAGGAATCTAGCAGCTACCATATACATTTTTCGATCGCCAGGCAGAATTTCCAGAACGCTGTAAAACCCTGATGCAAATGTGAAAAGAGCTAATGTCGTTAAAAGGGGTAGTCTTATTGATCCCCTCTTGTCGCCCCACCATCCTACGAGAGGTGAGAATAACATTTGTGCCAGAGGATTAGCCGCGACCACATAGCCCAAGAATTCTTTCCCTATCGAATTATCCAACTGCAACATTAAAATATTATTACATCCTTCTGATAATATATATTCGTCGTTTCCTTATTACACTTACATTCTGAAGATAGGGCCATACTCCAGTGAGTATAATACTGAATCCAAGGGACATGAGGAACATAGTAAAGTAGATCGCGTAGATGCTTCTCCATCGTTCGTTTCTCTCTTTAACAGTTTCTAAGTCATCATCCACAGGTGCAGTAACTCTGAGGAAATATTAAGGTATTCGATTATAATGATTTAAATGAAACTAAATATTTCCAAGTCGTTCTCATTCAGTTTTACCTTTTGCCACGAAATCTCTTATACCAATCCATTAAATATAATCCTACAAAACTGTTGTGTAAGTATCAAACTGTATTCTCTTTGTATAATTGTGAGTCTTTATTTAATATCGCTGTATTAATATTTGTTATTCGTGACAGTATTGTTAATCTAAGAGAAGAAAGAACAATTTCTTACTGCAATGTATGAAAAATAGATTCCAAGTATTTGCGTACCTTATCATGCAACTTACTCTGCGCATCTATTATTTAATGATAAATATGCAAGCCATGATTGGAGTATGTTTTATGACTTAGATTGTGCATATATCTTTGTTACGTATCTCCTGATAACAGAAAAACAGACACATTAATATTTCTGAATACGGATGTGTGCGTGTTCAAACAGCTTGGAAAACGGAAAGTAAACATGTGTGAGCGATTCGCGAAAGCGAAGCAGATCTTTATCGCCGTGCAAAGACACATCCCGAAATCATTCATCACTTACTCGTTTCACGGAATGAGTACATAATCATATATGACGATATCCAATGATATCCTTCAAAGATTCACGCATACGTATGTCATTTGCGAAAAGTACACGCAGGTCGAATGCACCACTCCGAGATTTAAAAATGGTTTGAACTCCACGTACATGGCCGAACGTTTACTGAATTTCACACCACGCTGAGCGAGCCTCAAGTATATCTATTCGTATGAGTAAATGCGAAACACGGGTCGCATTGGCGGCTAATCAAATGTTAATAGAACCTGCGATTGACGTGGCCAGTAATTACTAACCGCATACTTTTCGATTCACTCACGTGTACACAACTATCGTGACTCTTCACTTCGTTCAACTGGCAATCTTTGTTGGAGTATTTCAAGTCGAGCCGTGCGCGTCTCGATTATTCAACGCGTGAAACGACTCTCCTTTCTTCGATCGCATTTAATCGCATCCAACAAAGACAAACGGCAAGCACGTGCTCCACGTCTACGACTGATCATCTCGTTTAATAGATGTAGATACTTTCTCAACATACATTATATGCATTGAAATGCATATATGAGTGTATATTATTAACGTATGTCATATATATATATATATATATATATATATTTGGACGTGCTGCTGTACGAAAATCTAACTTTATTCAATTACATACACGTGTCGTTCGAATCTCATTCTACATAAATAATACATTCATCCATATTCATCATTCTACAAACGTTGTAACCGCAAGGACTTTATTGAACTTTATTAAGAAATGGAAATTAACTCTGCCATGCAGGGAAATTATTGACACACAGGTTTGTATAGGGACATTTAGGACCACTGGCAACTTTTAGCAGATCTCATCACAAGCAGTGGTGGGTAAAGACACGAAATTTCTATTTTATACACGACACGTGTCTTAAATGTCGTAAACGTCATAAACGTCGTAAATGTGTCGTAAATGTCGTATATCTGAAATGAAAACAACTAACCTATAATACATTTTTCGTATAGTTTATGAAGAAGAGCCAATTTAATAATAATTATAATTCTGATTAAAAAAATTAAATTAAATTAAGTTACACTGACGAAAATGGATATTGAAAGGTTAGTAAAATAAATACATATAGAATAATAAATATAATTTGTTCAAATTAAAAATTATGTTAATAAAAAGACTATTTTTATTTCAGGAAAAGAAAGATCCATCAATTACTAGTTAATTTTATTTTTGGCTGTAATACACCTCTTAGCATAGTAGAATAAAAACATTGTTAAGCTTTAACAATAAATTGGACCATCTTCCATCAGTATAAGCATCTTACAAGAAAAACATTAACCACAACAATTTTAGATACAGAATAGAATTTATTAATTCTATAAGGAAAGATGAACCACAAGATGGAACTAATTGATGGTTGGAAAAATTTACTGGCTAATACTAAAACTGTTGTGGCCATGTTACATCTTACAGAACTCAAAATAACGCTACAGCATCGTTTAACAAAAGTCATTATCTCATATGGATTAGCTGCAAACTTTTTACATCCATTGTATAAAGGACATAGGTTCATTGTGTAAAGGGGCCAGGAGATGCTGGGTCACATAGGAAGTTGAAAAGAGAAAACTCAACGATAAGCGGGATACTAAAAGGAGAAGTAGGAGTGGAATGGATGCGTATGGTTCTGGAAAGAAGAGAAGAAGAGAAGAAATTTGAAATTTGATAATTTATCAATTTCATTTTTTCTGAAACAGATATTTTTATTTACATAATTTTCAATTCAAATAAATTTGATTAATTATAGTACATTTATTTCTCATTACTTTACCTTTCACGATTCATTTTTTACTAGTTTTATCTAAATAATTACAAATCAATAATTAAGGGTATTAAGACCAAAACTCAAGAACACGCTTTGAAATACTTTTTTGGGGTTATGAACGCGGCAATTATACGTAGTTTTCGACATTATCGACGTATTCTATAGTATTCGCATGCAACCAACAAGCGAGTCAGAAAGAACTATATTTTTCTAACACTTTAATTGTTGAAACCTTAAAATAATGAATATTTCTATTTACGATATTTGCGACAAATGACACGTATAAAATCGGCTTAAAAACGACATATTATACATACATTTGCGACACGTCGTAAATGCATTTACGACGCGGCGTAAAATACACGACCACTGATCACAAGCGATGATAGGTGAATTGTAATAGCATATATAGAAACAACTTATTTGTTAGAAATATTTGTACTTTTTAGTGTATGATAAATAGAATTGCAGATAATTAATATTACGTTAGCGTAATGCCAGGAGGTTAATCCCAGGGTATTGAACTTATATGCTGCTATATGTATTGATCCCCTCTCCAACCATTTCACTTAAGGTCACGGTAACTTCATGTCTGTCGACACACGAGCACACACGAGACAGGCCACACAAGGCGATAATAGAAACATTTTCCCTATTCAGTTTATTTGCGATACGGTATTAATTAAATAATAAAGCTCCGTGGCTTTGAATTTAGATTGGATGCGCCTGGCGGTAGACAGCCCGTCATGCTGCTGTCCTAGCTCCCTGCGTCTCATCATTGCCTACTACCAGGCGCACAGTAATACATAATGACATTTTTTGTTCAAATCACCCTACAGGTCCTAATTTTTCAGAAAACTTGACGATTTTTTAAAATTTTTCGCAATTAAATTCTCTATCGATCTGTCCGGCCGAAATTTTGAATTTCGTTGCTGATTTTTTATATTTAGCGAATTATACAGCACTTTTCGAAGATCAGTACCTGTGGGCTTTTTTTGCCGCCTGTTCCGAATTTAAACTCAGATTTTCGAAATTGAAGAAGGCGAATTCAATATGTTGAACCAAAATTTCAAAAAATGGGCGAATGAATAAAATGATTACGAATATGAGGTAATTATTTTAAAGATCAAATATATATATATTTGATTTGATATACAACATTCAACATAACTTCTACAACATATATACGCCATTCTAAACTGTTCTCACCACATTTCGTACATCGCTCACAGATCATTCATATTATTTTCATATTATTTCAACAATGTTGCAAACGAAAACGACGGGTTCGTGGATCAACATCCTGTTTTGCAACCTTGTGCGTTCTTGCGAAAAGCCAAAATTTCTAAAAAGGCTGCTTTTGAGTTATTGCAGCTGCATGAGAAGCTGATTTCCGCGCTGCACCTGCAAAATGGGAAAAGGCCTCACGCCTGCACAACCCTGCTGGAACTGCCAGTTAGAACCGCATTGAATTTTGAACTGGATCTATCTGGTTCATTGCGGTACTACCTGGATTTTCAAACTGTGATTTTTGGCAGTTCAAAAATGAATCCGATTCAATGCGGATATCCAGATCAATGGATAAAACAGGATTTTTCAGGTCCAAAATTTATCAGTTTCTATCAGGAATTGCCATTTGTATAAACCCGGAGGTTTCGTATCTGAAATTACGGATCAAAAATCTTACGGATTTAATCTGGAAATGCCACAAGCTCTTTCGAGTCTGTCATAGGTATCCTCAACTGTAAACTAAAACGCCGAGATTGTTCGGAGCAGGAAACACGCTGGAGTTAACAGAAACACAGAAAGAAGAGGAGATCGTTCAATTATTGGGCCACCAACTTTGATTGTGAACGCTTGATACTTTTTTCTTCGGGATCAGGAGCACAGAATGCAAGGAACTACACGGATGAAAAACGTTGTGGAAAATGATGAAATTTGCGAAACAAGCGGGGAGTTTCAATTCTACGGTACAACTTCCCTCCCTTTTTTATTTACAATAGTTTACATTCTTCTTTACTTTGTTACAGGGGTAAACACGAGTAATGCCGCGCGCTGTATACCGACACAATCTAGCCCGAAACATGGGTTTGGGGGAATAAAAGGCGTTAAAAGCGATCACTTGCTGCATTAACGGATCTACCTGAATTATGAAGTACATACCACATGCATCTACTATATTACGAACGCATTTGTAAGATTTGATTGTATCGCATTTCACTTATTTCAATAAAATGCAGTTAAGTGATAAAAGACTATTATTATTTAACGAGCCTTCCTTCCACTACTTGCTCCTTCCGATTCCAAGTCATATATAAAACACATGATAAAAAGAGCACCTAAAATGATCCTTCCACAATGAGCTGTTTTTAAAAATCTTTACATTAACGCACTGATTTAAACATGCCAGTCTCTACGTTCAAACTTTATTGATTTCAACACATCACGTCACACTACTTCTACCTTGCTCTAGTCTTAAGAACCGCCTTATGATCACGCAAAATATGGTAAGTATTCAGGTAAGCTATTGAGCGCCCCGCGAAAACGCAACAAAGTCGCAAAGTACAAAATTTTTCCAACAATGTTGGAAATGTAAATGGCCTGTTCGCAAGAAAAAAACTCGGTTTGCAACTTTGTTGGGATTTCGCGGGGAGTCAGATTCCGGTTAGCAACTTTGTGGAACGCCAAAATCTTCAAATATCATATTCAGACTACAGTAAATACTTTGAAGCGCTGTATCTCCGTAACGGTTGGTCCTAGGGCATTTTTGACCGAATTTTTTAAGAACTTCAAGAGTAGAACCTAGCTTTTCCGTGCAAAAATAGGGAAACTGCGAACGAAGCGATCCGAGCATTTTTAGAAACGCCCTCGTCGCCCACCCTCGACAAAGTTGCAAACCGAGTTTTTTTCTTGCGAACAGGCGATTTTCATTTCCAACATTGTTGCAAAAATTTTGACCCTTGCAACTTTGTTACATTTTCGCGGGGCGTCCAAATCCGGTGAAATCGGAATAGTCTGAAGATGATATTCGAAGATTTTGGCGTTCAACAAAGTTGCTAACCGGATTCTGACTCCCCACGAAATCTCAACAAAGTTGCAAACCGAGTTTTTTTCTTTTGAACAGGCGATTTTCATTTCCAACATTGTTGCAAAAATTTTGACCCTTGCAACTTTGTTACATTTTCGCGGGACGTTCAAATCCGTTGAAATCGGAATAGTCTGAAGATATCATCCGAAGATTTTGGCGTTCAACAAAGTTGCTAACCGGATTCTGACTCCCCACGAAATCTCAACAAAGTTGCAAACCGAGTTTTTTTCTTGCGAACAGGCGATTTTCATTTCCAACATTGTTGCAAAAATTTTGACCCTTGCAACTTTGTTACATTTTCGCGGGGCGTCCAAATCCGGTGAAATCGGAATAGTCTGAAGATGATATTCGAAGATTTTGGCGTTCAACAAAGTTGCTAACCGGATTCTGACTCCCCACGAAATCTCAACAAAGTTGCAAACCGAGTTTTTTCTTTTGAACAGGCGATTTTCATTTCCAACATTGTTGCAAAAATTTTGACCCTTGCAACTTTGTTACATTTTCGCGGGACGTTCAAATCCGTTGAAATCGGAATAGTCTGAAGATGATATTCGAAGATTTTGGCGTTCAACAAAGTTGCTAACCGGATTCTGACTCCCCACGAAATCTCAACAAAGTTGCAAACCGAGTTTTTTCTTTTGAACAGGCGATTTTCATTTCCAACATTGTTGCAAAAATTTTGACCCTTGCAACTTTGTTACATTTTCGCGGGACGTTCAAATCCGTTGAAATCGGAATAGTCTGAAGATGATATTCGAAGATTTTGGCGTTCAACAAAGTTGCTAACCGGATTCTGACTCCCCACGAAATCTCAACAAAGTTGCAAACCGAGTTTTTTTCTTGCGAACAGGCGATTTTCATTTCCAACATTGTTGCAAAAATTTTGACCCTTGCAACTTTGTTACATTTTCGCGGGGCGTCCAAATCCGGTGAAATCGGAATAGTCTGAAGATGATATTCGAAGATTTTGGCGTTCAACAAAGTTGCTAACCGGATTCTGACTCCCCACGAAATCTCAACAAAGTTGCAAACCGAGTTTTTTCTTTTGAACAGGCGATTTTCATTTCCAACATTGTTGCAAAAATTTTGACCCTTGCAACTTTGTTACATTTTCGCGGGACGTTCAAATCCGTTGAAATCGGAATAGTCTGAAGATGATATTCGAAGATTTTGGCGTTCAACAAAGTTGCTAACCGGATTCTGACTCCCCACGAAATCTCAACAAAGTTGCAAACCGAGTTTTTTTCTTGCGAACAGGCGATTTTCATTTCCAACATTGTTGCAAAAATTTTGACCCTTGCAACTTTGTTACATTTTCGCGGGGCGTCCAAATCCGGTGAAATCGGAATAGTCTGAAGATGATATTCGAAGATTTTGGCGTTCAACAAAGTTGCTAACCGGATTCTGACTCCCCACGAAATCTCAACAAAGTTGCAAACCGAGTTTTTTCTTTTGAACAGGCGATTTTCATTTCCAACATTGTTGCAAAAATTTTGACCCTTGCAACTTTGTTACATTTTCGCGGGACGTTCAAATCCGTTGAAATCGGAATAGTCTGAAGATGATATTCGAAGATTTTGGCGTTCAACAAAGTTGCTAACCGGATTCTGACTCCCCACGAAATCTCAACAAAGTTGCAAACCGAGTTTTTTTCTTGCGAACAGGCGATTTTCATTTCCAACATTGTTGCAAAAATTTTGTCCTTTGCAACTTTGTTGGATTTTCGCGGGGAGGCAAATTTCGGTTAGCAACTTTGTTGATCTTCCCGCGAAAATGCACAAAGTTGCAAACCCGGATTTTATTTCTCGAACACCCCAATTTCATTTGCAACAATGTTGCAAAAATTTTGACCTTTGCAACTTTGTGCGTTTTTCGCGAGGAGCCTAATTTCGGTTTGCAATTTTGTGCGTTCTCATTAGAAGTCAAGTTTTGCAACTTTGTGCAGTTTTCGCAAGAAGAAGGTTTCTTCAATGATAACACAGTTTTATATAGTATTTTTCTCTTTATTTTCATTAAAGCATGTTCAAAATATTTCAAAAAAGTGATACAATCATGTACAAATGATTATTTATGTAAGTATATTAATAATAAATATATTTTCACTCTTAGTCTATATAATCACTTCACTGTATATATAAAATCACTGTCTTCTTATGTTCATTGTTGAGGTAAACAGCTTTCCATCATTTGCCTCACTGCAAGTTCCTGTCCACAGAGAAATATTGCCAAGTTTTATCTATAACATAAAGAAAAATATTTTTAATAACCTGACTTGTGTATTATAGAAAATAGGATAGGTGTTACAAAATAATTTCATGTTAAACGAATAAAGAATTAAATTATCTTTCCAATTTAACCTTTACTTCATGTATTTAGAATCGAAAAAAATTTAAAAAGTTTACATGCAAAGATTGTGAAATCAACTTTGTGCGTGGAAAAGATGTAGAAACATAGACCACTTCGTCGATGATAGGAATAATTTGTGGGAATAGGGTAGGAATAATGTTGAGAAGCGGTTGGGAATTGAGGTAGCAACCATGTTGAACTTGCGTTAGGATGTGTGGAAACTGTGATAGAATAGTATACTAACTTCATAGACTAGTAGAGGATGCAGCATGATGTTCTGAATGTCTTCTTATGTTCATTGTTGAAGTTAACTGCTTTCCATCATTTGTCCCACTGCACCATGTTGCAACCATGTTGAAATTGCGTTAGGATGTGTGGGAATTGTGATAGAATAGTAGACTAACTTCGTTGACTAGTAGAGGATGCAGCATGTTGTTCTGAATGTCTTCTTGTGTTCATTGTTGAGGTTAACAGCTTTCCATCATTTGCCTCACTGCAAGTTCCTGTCCACGGAGAAATATTCCCAAGTTTTATCTATAACATAAAGAAAAATATTTTTAATAACCTGACTTGTGTGTTATAGAAAATACGATAGGTGTTACAACATAATTTCATGTAAAACGAATAAAGAATTAAATTATCTTTTCAATTTAACCTTTACTTCATGTATTTAGAATCGAAAAAAATTAAAAAGTTTACATGCAAAAAATTCCGCCCCGCAGCTTCTCTCGTAGGTGCAGCGCGAATATCTCTCACGCAAGAAACCAAACCGAAATTTGGCTTCTCGTCAGAGCGCACAAAGTTGCAAACCGAAATTTGGCTGCTCGCGAGAATGCACAAAGTTGCAAATCGAGATTTTATGTCTCGAACGCCCCAAATTCATTTGCAACAATGTTGAAAAAACTTTGCCTTTGCAACCTCGTTGCATTTTCGCGGGGCGCTCAATAACTTACCTCAATACTTACCAAATTTAGCGTGATTGTAAGGCGACTAGTTCATACGCTCAGGGCTGTGCATCAGTAGTTTAAAGTGTGATGTGTTATTTTCAAAGTTGTGTAAGAGCATTATGGAAAATGTGTGTCGTGTGTAGGATGATTGTTATAAAGTTTGCAGAGAAGTAACAAATCATTGTGACATAAATATAAAATGATACTTTATTTTACAATCCTTTATTACATGTCAGTCTATACACGAGGGAAGATAAATTTATTCATAAAGAAGATAATTGCAAATATTAGGCTATAAACATTAAACTATATTAGTATGGTCTATAATTGCGGTGAGAGTAATGCCTATCATGTCGGTCATATCTGTCACCCCTTTCATTGTCGCGTCTTTCGTTGTCGCGTCTTTCATTATCACGTCTTTCATTGTTGCGCCTTTCCCACGCATTGTTACGCCTTCCATGGCCCTGATTCTGACGTGACCACTCGTAGTGAGATCTGCGCTCCTTATTATGCCATGGATCCATAATTGGTGGTTTTCTTAACTCCATATTTTTAATTTTCATAAACGCACTGTCCTTCTCCGTATAACGATCTGCGAATTCATTCTCACACTCTTCCAGGAACTTCTTTTGTTCTTCCGTCATACTTGTGCCTTTCTCCTGAGTGTGTATGTACTCAATAATAATAATGTATAACTCTGAAATATAACAAAGTTGCATATCAATAAAATCTACAATTCATATGGTAGAAACAGCTTATTTTATTCAACACAATTTAATCAGAGATTACTTACCTAACGATCACGAAAGTTTCACACAGCAGTCACAGACATCTCACTGTATCTTTATAAAAGCACATGTCAATTTGTTCTCTTGGTTGTGTACTCCTAAAAATACAGATTAAACAAATATCAATAACCGTATTCCACCTACATGTACTTACAGATATCTATGCACATATTTCTTAATAATAATTGAACGTGTAAATTTCGTTTAAACAAAACTGATATCTACCTGTTTGCTAGCAATTTGACGAAAAATCAAATGTTACGAATGAATCTCAAATTGGATCACCGACAGTTTAATAAAGTACAATTATTAACATTTACACATTATATTGTTCAACAAACATTTACTGTTTGTCTTAAACCCATCAGTGTCCACCATTTTGTCACGTGGGAAATGTATTAGTGCGCACCGGTAATTAACCGAATATCTCGATGTTTCATTTAATTTTGTACAAATAAAGAATTAAGTGGCAACTAGTAATTTATTTGAATTTTCCGACTCGTTAAAAATCCGCACATTCGCATTAACGAGATGTAATTAGACCGAGTAAGAAAAAAAGAGACGGGCAAAGGTGGCGCTGCGTGGAAAAATGCCTCGAGTAATGGCGTTCTCATGTAAACAGGCCACGCGAGATTTTGGCGGTACATCATCAGTGTATGCCGATACTTGCGAGTGTTGTACGCGTCTGTGAAACTATGAGAAAACGTGATCATATGTAATTATCTTTATCGTTAGAAATATATCCCCGTTACGGTCGTCATAAAGAGTCTGTATCGCTTAACGAGCGAGTTTTCAAACGACAGCCCGGTGAAGATAATCCCCATTCAGTATGATATCCGCTATCATAGCAAATACCGAGAGCTACGAGATACAGAAACAAACTCAAATTGAGGATATGGAAGGGCACCGAGTACCCTTAAACGAGCACGTTACCGAGGAAAACGGGAACGCAGGTAAAGTGTTTGAGAGCAGCTTGGAAACGGACATGGAGAGCAATTCAAACGATAGAGAGATTAAGTTCAATTCCCACTCAACAGCCATCGAAGCTATGATATTCGACCAAGCGAACAGCGATAGAAAGAAACTTCGCAGCGGGAAGTACATTAACGTAGAAGCTACGTCGGATTTAGGCAAAGGTAATGAAGACGGCCCTAAAAATGCGTCGTCCAGGCAGAAGGCTCAATCGAAGAAGCCTACAAAGAGAAAAAGCAACGGAGCCGAGGAATTGGAACCGAAGGCTCCCATGTTGGCACAGAGCGAGGAAGTAACGCACGATGCGAAGTCCGAAGCTGAGCTAAATCAGGAACGACAAGATTCCGACGATGAATCTGAGAATACCCTTAAAAAGACTAAAACGGAAGAGTATAACGCAACGGTAGAAGAACCGAAAATAGTATGTCAGAGACCTGCCAATGTCCAACAGAAATGCGAATACTGTTGTCAGAAACTAACAAGCGCCGACTTAAAAATATATCCAGGCCATCCTAACGGGGCAGTGGAAGAACTCATTGCTTTAACGGATCCTAAGTTATCTTTGTTCACAGGGGAAGAAGCTAATTTTCACGAGGGTGATGAGAGGCCGCAAAATAAAATAACTGACTTTTGGTATGATATTCTCTAATATACATAAAGAAAATATAAGTATTTAAAGATGTTAATAAATCCCGTTTCATGTATCTTCTTTACCCTTTTTACAGCGTATATGACAAAAATGGACATTTGTGTTCTTTTGATACCGGCCTGATCGAGAAGAATGTAGTACTTTTTTTTTCTGGCTATATGAAACCCATATACGAAGAGAATCCATGTCCGGAAGGAGGTGTGCCTGCGAAAGATATGGGACCAATAAACGAATGGTGGGTGTCGGGTTTCGATGGCGGTGAATTAGCCCTCGTAGGATTTACTACGGCATTCGCGGAATATATATTAATGGAGCCTGCTGAAGCATATGCTCTTTTCATGGACTCTGTGAAAGAAAAGATATACATGAGCAAGATAGTCATAGAATTCTTATTGGATGAAATTAATCCTACTTACGAAGATTTGTTAAATAAATTGCAGGTAAACGTTTGTATTATGCGAGGCAATCTAACGTTTTTATATAGCTCTTGGCTACATGCATCTCCATCTCCTTTCAGACTATAGTTCCACTGAGAGGTTTGTCTGGATTTACGGAAGACTCTTTGTTACGGTACGCACAATTTATCTGTGATCAAATTATTTCCTTCGACGCGTCAGCGAGACCGGAAGATCCTTTATTAATCACGAGCCCGTGTATGCGAGCGTTGATAACGCTCGCGGGCGTAACGTTAAATAAAAGAATTGCGCTGCGCCGGACGCAATCTAAAGATCAGAAGAACAAGAAAGTTACTTGGACGAAGGCCACAACCACGAAACTAGTTAATAATATGTTCGAGACATTCTTCTCTGACCAATTAGCCACAAGTAAAGACAAAGAATTGTCGGGACCTAAGAGACACAGGTGCGGGGTATGCGAGACCTGCCAGCAGCCGGATTGCGGGGCCTGTTCTGCTTGCAAGGATATGACTAAGTTCGGCGGATCTGGGAAGAGTAAACAAGCTTGCAATAGAAGGAGGTGTCCAAATATGGCTGTACAAGAAGCTGATGATTCGGACCAGGAGGATGACGAACTGAACGATGCGTTAGTGGAGAATACAAAGATCACTCAGAAGATGATTTTGAAGGAATTCAAGCACGTAGAGAAGGAAATCACGTGGGTAGGAGAACCGATTATCGACGATGGCCGTAGAACATTTTACAAATCGGTTATGGTAATTGACGAAGAAATAAAAACGGATGATTACGTACTGATCGAGTCTAACGATCCCACCGTACCGCTGCAAGTGGCCAGAGTTATGTACATGTGGGAAGATAAGAATGGCGCGAAATTGTGCCACGCGAATTGGTTTAGGAGAGGTAGCGATACCGTACTTGGTGAAACGTCCGACCCTTTAGAATTGTTCTTACTCGACGAATGCGACAATGTACCGTTCACGTCGGTCAAATCCAAAGCCACTGTCATTTACAAATCTAGTCCAGATAATTGGGGTGAATTAGGTAATTAGACTCTCTGTAAACGAGCAAGTCCTACGCTGCGTATTTTTAAACATTGTTTAATTACATTTCAGGAAATGCAGATATATTGCCCGAGGACGAGATACAAAATATAGATGGGAAAACGTTCTTTTATCAGAAACGCTACACCCCGGAAACAGCTCGTTTCGAGGATCCTTCCCCAGATCCTGTATGCCAGAGAAAAGAAATCAGTCATCGGTTTTGCCCTGCTTGCGTGCGCTTCACTGCACTGCAAAGCTATTACACGCCAAAGGTCTGGAAGGCAAAGGTTTATAGCTTCTTCGATTATCATTTGAGCTTTCGATATAAACGAGTGTTCGCCTGTTCTAGGTCTTTGATAAGGAAGAGGAGAAAAGCAGCAAAGAAGTAACGTATAGCGTGGTAAAATACAAAGGCGAAGAATTTAAAGTTGGCTCCGCTGTATTTCTATCGCCAGGGGCCGTAAAATATAAATACACATCTACATATCACACTTTTTCCAAGATAAAGAAAGGGAAGGTAGACGAAGACATGTACCCCGAGTATTACCGAAAATCCTCGGACCACGTGAAAGGTTCGAACTATGATACGCCCGAGCCTTTCCACATTGGTTACATAAACGCGATATACGCAACGACGAATAACAAATTAGTTGCCTCGTCTGATATATGGATTAAGATAAACAAAATGTATCGACCGGAGAACACGCACAAAGGACTTACATTAATGCAGCAAGTCGATCTTAATATGGTATATTGGAGTGACGAAGGTAATTCTATTTTAAATGTACAATAATTAATATATTGCATAGACCAATGATCGGCAAATATCAATTCAAACCTTTCAGTCTGCGACGTGAAGTTTTCGGAAGTGGCGGGCAAATGCTATCTGGCGTATTCGGAGAATCTGGATCAGCACGTGGAGGAGTGGACTGCCGGTGGTCCGAATCGCTTCCACTTCTCTCAATCCTACAATGCTTCAGAAAAGACATTCGTTGACCCGCCGAATCGCGCTATGAATATTGGCAAGTGTGGGAAAGGAAAGGGGAAGGCGAAGTGCAAAAGTAAAAAATCGGAGACGAATAACGGCAAGAAAGCAATCGAGAAACCTACCGAGTACTGCGCTGTACCACGAAAATTGAAAACCTTAGATGTTTTCGCTGGCTGCGGTGGTGAGCATAAATATCGAAATTTGATCGCGAAGTGTTCTGTCTCTAGACCATTTTTCCTAATGTGGATAATATGATACAGGATTATCTGAAGGATTACGACAAGCTAGTATCGTTGACAATCGATGGGCGATCGAAAGAGAGGAGCCTGCTGCATGCGCGTATCGGCTGAATAATCCCGATACAACGGTGTTTTGTGAGGATTGTAATGTACTTCTGGCAAAAGTTATGAACGTGAGTAAAGTAACGAGCGTAAAGAATTCGAGGAGCTGTACAATACATGAATCTAAAATATACTTTCGATGTTTACACAGGGCGAACTTTGCGATAATAATGGACAACGTTTACCTCAGAAAGGCGAAGTGGAGTTACTGTGCGGCGGACCGCCTTGCCAAGGCTTTAGCGGCATGAATCGCTTTAATTCGCGGCAGTATTCGTTATTTAAGAATTCCCTAGTGGTATCATGTTTGTCTTACTGTGATTACTATAGACCGAAGTTCTTTATTATGGAAAATGTTAGAAACTTCGTTTCGTTTAAAAGAAGCATGGTACTCAAACTTACATTAAGATGCCTCGTACGGATGGGTTACCAATGCACGTTTGGTATCCTGCAAGCTGGGAATTACGGTATTCCTCAAACGAGAAGGAGGTGCGTATAGTTCGAATTCAATTAACTGAATTTCAATCGAGTGTCTCACTTTTCATTTATATATTTCTAGACTAATAATATTAGCTGCTGCGCCAGGAGAGATACTTCCAAAGTACCCAGAGCCGACCCACGTGTTTAGCAAACGGGCATGTCAATTAAGTGTTATTGTTGATAATAAAAAGGTAAGGTATAATTAAGTCTCCATGGGAATCGTTAAATTTATCCAGTAGCATCTTATAACACCTCTGCATGTTCTTATAGTATTCATCAAACTGTGATTGGACGGAGTCAGCGCCGTACAGAACGATCAGTGTTCGCGATGCTATGTCCGACTTACCTAATATTCGAAACGGTTGGAACAAAGAAGAAATGTCTTACGGAGACGAGCCGATATCTCACTTCCAACGAAAAGTAAAGACAAAATTATCGATCATGGATCACCCGATGTTAACATCCAAAAGTGCTCTTGATTAATGTTGAAATCCTTGCTCCCAGGTGAGATCGAAAGAACCCGACGCAATGTTAAGAGACCACATTTGCAAAGACATGGCGCCACTGGTCGAAGCGCGAATAGCACACATTCCAACCGCAAGCGGATCTGATTGGCGCGATTTGCCAAATATCGCGGTACGTTTGAGCGATGGAACGTATTCTAAAAAATTGTGAGTATAAAAAATTTTCGGCACGCTGAAAGAAGCCAGTATGTAAGTTAAATGCCCTTATCATTTTTCTCGCAGAGAATATACGCATCACGATAAAAAAGCTGGCAAGAGCTCCACCGGAGCTTTCCGTAGCGTGTGTAGCTGCTGCACGGGTAGACCGTGCGAGCCAATAGCTAGACAGTACAACACTCTAATTCCGTGGTGCTTGCCTCACACCGGAAACCGCCACAATCACTGGGCTGGTTTGTACGGTAGATTGGAATGGGATGGATTCTTCGGTACTACTATTACCAACCCAGAACCTATGGGTAAACAAGTAAATATTATTCTTTTCTTTATTAAACCTCTCCTCGTATTTATACCGAAATACTTAACTCTATTCTCTGCGCACAGGGCCGCGTTTTGCATCCGGAACAGACCAGAGTTGTGAGCGTAAGGGAATGCGCTAGGTCGCAGGGCTTTCCGGATTCATTCCGCTTCTACGGAAACGTGCTGGACAAACATCGGCAGATTGGCAACGCCGTTCCACCGCCGTTGGGCGCCGCTCTGGGCCTTGAGATAAGAAAGTGCTTGGGAAGTGAAAGCACCGAGCAACTGGCGAAGAAATTAGACAATTTCAGTGACTGATAATGATATTAGATGCGTAATCTGAGAACGATATTTATAACGAACTATATCTATTACATTGGATCTTAATAGTAGCGCGATGTTATGAATATCCTTTTCTTTTTATCCGCATAAACCTGCGAACGCGTGCCCAGTATGTAGATGCTTCTTTTTACCATTTTATCTGGTGAAAAGTATTATGCGATGCATATCGAGTATGCAGTTACGGACGGTAAAAGTTGCAAAATTTATTTCTATATGTAATCCTCAAGGGTGGGAATCAGTATTTTAAATTAACATTGTAGACTGTCCTCGATATTGGGAACTCTAAAATAAAGGTTGCGTATTATATCGAGAACTGTTTTTACATAAATGCTTGTTTATAACATCTATTATCTCATATGTATATATTGTACCTTTTTACAGTTATACGTTAAAAGTAAGATTGTTTATCGACATAGTTTTAGGAGAGAGATAACACAAGGGATATTTATTGTGAAATAAAGACTTTATAATGAAAGCATGAACTCTCGAGTTGTTCATTTATCCAATCTGCTCCTTGTTCCTTTCTTGAATTCAATGTAAATGGGAATTGATATTTTACTGTTACTTCGAATGAATGTTCGAAGGCACGAATGATAAGTAAAGGAAATTAATTCCATACCCATTCACAGTTGTTCAAATTTCATATCAAACGCGAAATCGAACGTAGCAATACACGGACCAGATGTCTAAATAATCTAAGCAATATTTAATCCATCTTTTCTATAAATATGTGGGCAGACACCATTTTAATCGTATTTATTAGTGTCTGTACAGCTTTACTAGGAGAAGGTACAGAATGTTTCCTCGTTTCTCGGATCCGAGGTTATATTCCTTGCTTTCATGTTATTGTTGTTCCTTATAATTTTTATATTACTTCCAGGTCTGACATGGCTAATGGTTTACAGGACGGAGAAGTATCAGAAATTGAAAGCCGAAGTAGAAAAGCAGAGTAAGAAATGTAAGTTTCTGAGTGACGATGATGTTAATGTAAAAGTAATTTACATAGAAACTGAGAGAGTTGAATTGCTTGAAACGTGAGATAAATTTTCTTGCATTGCCGAATGAAACTGATTTCAGTGGAAAAGAGAAAGGAAGCGCATGGCGATTCACTGGATAAACAACAGAAGAAAAAGATTGAACGGGAGGAAGAGAGATTAAAGAATAATAATAGAGATCTGTCTCTTGTTAAGATGAAATCTATGTTCGCAATTGGATTTGCGTTCACTGCTCTGTTGAGTATGTTCAATAGCATTTTTGATGGCAGAGTCGTTGCCAGGTTGCCTTTTGTCCCGATCAGTTGGATACAAGGTTTATCACACAGGAATCTTCCGGGCGACGATTACACAGAATGTTCATTTATCTTTCTGTACATATTGTGCACTATGAGCATTAGACAGGTAAATCTATCTTTATTTTGCAAAGTAAATCTGCTGCACGCCAATGGCTTTGAATTTGCTAACAATCGTCCTTTACAGAATATTCAAAAAATGCTGGGATTTGCGCCGTCTAGAACGGCGAGCAAACAAAGCGGAAGTATCTTTGGTCCGCCGCCGCAACAATTCAAATGAATTTAGAGAAATATTGAATTAATTATAGGACGCATTTTGCTGCAGTTAAATCGAGTGATTGTTGTTTTAATATTGCTAAAAGGACACTTCGTAGAATGCTCTTTCATTCGACGAATGACTGATATCGAAAAAGAATTACATTATAGATTGAAATTAAAGTATAAAATATAATATATACTCATTGTGTACATTATACATTGGAAATATATTTAGTCGACATATAATAAATATATATTTAATACTGATATATGTTCTTCTTTTTTAATTAATCTTTACATAATACATTGGTTTTACGAATGTTATAAAATTATTTACAGGTAATCGTTTGAACACAAAAGCTATGAAATTTCTTGAATATAACAGATGCATAAATTTAATGAGAAGACATAACTGTACGTAACTGTGATGTAAACGTAAGAACACTACTTTCGCGTAAAAAATCGAAAATGCGAGCAGAGATATTTATAAATAATTCAGAAAGATAATACGATGTTTTAGACGTGTTACAAAGGAAGCTTTTTCAATTGATGTAATAATGCAGTATATTTTAGAAAATAGTTATGACTCATGTATTCCATCAAGCAGCTCTTATACAACAATCAATGTATATACAAACATAACGATCAATCATATACAAAAAATAACCACTACCCTTAACTCGTAAAAAATATTTAATACAATAATAGTGTACCGGCGATCTGTTTAATGGAGCACACATCCGAAATCCATTAAGTTGCTCTACAAATGCCAGATCACTTCTGCACCACCCTAACTTCAAATCATACATACCGTATTTTATTACTAAAAACTCTTCCTCCTTCCGTGTATCATTACATACCATTTAAGCCTAAAACAGTCTCTTGTTATTAGAGCTAGCGATATTTTATACAAAATGATACAATTATGATATTTACAATAAATCTACATATACGACTAAGTGCGAGACATCTTAATTCAATAAAAAGTTATTTAACTCGTTATTTGAACTTTTGGTGTTACAATGCTCCGTTGTATGTTACCCTCAATTCGTTTGAGCGGCATCTCGTAATTACACGTATTTAATTAGTAGAAAGCGATTAAACACCCGTCTGGCAATCACTGAAAGACAAATGCTTCTGTAATCGGAATCTTCACTTCACTGCTCGTTATAGAGTCAATACACTTCGAAATCACTAGTCGTCATGCCAAAACGATTAAAACTCCCGGCGATCGTATCAAGTTCGATTGCCGGTACAATAATTATTCTCGGTCATGTTTTACGGCAGTGGCTACTGTGTGTTTATGTATGTGTGTGTGTGTAAATCGCGAACATAAAAGGAAGACATGATAGTCGAGACTTCATACTACGTAATATAATCCCAATTTTCAGTATCATCTGAAAAAGAAACGAACATTTTCTCGAAGTTCTTTTAGAGTCCCCAATATATCTGCTCGAAACCATAGAGAAACAATCGATGCGCAGGAACCTCTTGCCGTCCAGCGGCCGACGAACCTATTGCCCCCCCCCCCCCCATTGTCATTTTAAATTCAATTTAATCTCCGATCACGAAATCATTCCGTAGCTATCACTCACGAGAAATAAACTTATCACGCTGCCCTTTGTAATATTCATCGTCCATATTTGCGCAACGCGAAGAAATGGAGAATCATCGAGTATCGTTTAAACCCCGTGGAAATATGATTATATAAATATTACTCTGTACGCCTAATCCGTCGCGTTATCGATACAAAAATTGCACATTTATCATGGATCCAACTCTCGCTGGACGCTGCCGCAGTGTCGAGAGTACAGTTACGCCCATACGGGGAGCACGATCGTATCACGGTTCTTAACTCGGTTACCTCAATTGCTTTCAAAATGGAGGACAATTCACTCCCGGGTGAAGGTACTGGCATTTATCGCCGACACGGCAATAGCCGTTCTTTGAGAACTGTCTGCACACTGGCGGTTGCTTTCCACTCCCCCTCCACCCGCCACCGCCGCCCCTCCAGCCCCCTCTCCCGGGCGGCCCCCCACCGCCTCGGTACCAACCGGGTCCAGGAGCACCTCTACCTCTACCATGCATCGGGCCTCCACCCCTGGGACCTTGAAAGTTGGGTCCAGGCCCGTACATAGGACCGGGCGGGCCTTGGAAGTTGTTCGGATTCATATTGTTGAATCCCATATCCTCCGGGCCCATCATACCGTAACCTTCTTGCTGCTGGTTGTACATCGGAGGTGGGCCCATCATCCCAGGCGGCACCATCGGCCCACCTTCCATACCCGGTGGAAACGCGTTCGGCATGTTCCCCATCGGATTCATCCCCATCCCGTCAGGCACCACGACTTTTCCATCCCCGGTCCTCCATCCACCTCCTCCACCGGCTGGCATCGGTCCTCCCATTTCGGGCCCCATTGGGCCCATGTGGGCCGGCCCCATCATTTGCTGGGACATCTGAGGCATTGGACCCATCGCGGCCTGAGGACCCATAGGCGCCATCACTGGCTGCTGATTATGAGGGAACGCCGGGTAATGGAAGTTCGGCACCGGTGGCGTTTGAGGTTGCAGCTGCGGCTTCGGCTCTGGCCACGGCATGGAAGTGAAGTCCTTCTCGCTCTCCTTGTTCCCCGTGAGATCGTCCAAAGGAATGATTTTCGGATCGGTAAATACGTGGTGGCGTTCTTCGTCGGGCTCCGCCGCGGAATCTGGAATCCTATAATCAACAGATATTTTATTAATAACAGAAAATCCGTTACCGACGATGAGTTCGCAATAAAGTATCTATCTTTGAGGTGAATATATCTTGTGGGACTCATATCAGAGAGAACGGCCCGCGCGTTAAACCGCCCAATGGTTCAGAGTTCCTGTTACTTTAATCTAGCACGCATCTTATTTTTCACACGAGTACGCAGGTTTATGAATATTCGTGTGTCTCGGCGTGCGATATTACTTAAATAAAATGTCTTTATGTAAATGGAAATATTGTGGGCTTACATGCTGCGGTTGAAGTACAACGCTTGCAGGATCCCTTTCTCCCGAGCGTACTGGATATCCTTTTCTCTGCTGTCTTTCCCAGATTCTACTAAGGCCGGAGGTAGCTCGATCGGAATCAGAGGTTTCCACCTTGTCCTTTCTTCCATTAAGTCTTCGGTACCTGAAACGTTAACGAGTTAGATTATGAACGTTCGAGATTACAGAAGAGACCGTGTCTCGGCTACTTACTCAGCTTTCTGGCCATTTGGAATGCTTCTCTCTCGCCCTGCTTCTCCATTTGCTTCATGTCCGTGAATGTCTTTGTTACGTTCACCCTTTCCGTCTCATCTAGCTCGAAGTAACGCACCGACTCCAAGTCTGTCTTCCACTTCAACGTTTTCTTCGGTCCCTTGCGCTTTTGGAGCAGTAAAACACTTCTCAGACCATCGACGTAACGTATTTCCGGGTAAGAATTGTTCTCCTTCTTCGTGGAATCGGACGCGGAGGACGTGTCTTCCGGAGAATCGGATATCTTCTCGTCCACATCCTCCTCGGGTGTTGGTGCTAAAAAAAGTGGAAAAAATATTAGAATTAAAATGTTTCGCGAGAGGATTAAAAGTATAGTTCGATTAAAAAATGAAATAAGTATCTTACTGTTACTCCCAGTATCGTCATCGGCATCTGATTTGAATATCCTATTCTCTTTTTGATCGTCCGTCGTCTCCTCTTTGTCTTTCTTAAGGTCTTCGTCCGAATTCTCCTTCTCCTTTTGCTCTTTATCCTCGTCGGTTTCCAAAGTATCTTGATAAAACTGTAACGCGTTATAAATCACGATTAGAAAATAATTCGGCGCTTCTCGTTGAAGTGAAATATTTGAGAAGCTAGAATTATTAGAAGTACTCGAAGACCCTTCCTATGATTATGAATACAGTTCGCCGACGCGTAATTTCACAAAGAATGCGCACCTTAAAGTTAGGTTTGACAACTACGGGTGATTTTTCATCGGCACTTGGTGGTGAGGTGGGTGGAGGCGTAACATCACGATTATCATTACTGGCAGTTTCTTGTTTTTTAGCTTCCGTAGGCCCGTCCTTAGTGATGGACGTCCTACGTTTCCGTTTCCGCGGCTCTTTGCTCTTCGTCGACGCGGTCATCAGTGCATCCATGAACATGTCGCTTTCTTGCAAGACCATTGCTGGAAAAAAGGAACAAACACTCGCGGTTAAAATAAATAGGGAGAAGAAGTAAACAATGCGAAGTTCTTAAAATAGGGGATCCGTCAATGGCACAACCGGTCTAGCGAATGTCACAAGTGTAAACATCGAAGCTGTTGATTCATTAAAATGTAAATAAATGGCACAAATTTTATCGTATCTTGAAGGAGACACTCCACTGTATTTATGCTCTCGAACCGCATGCAATATGATAAACTAGGTAAATATTCGCGATCCACGTTAATCCTGTAAAAATAAATATCAGTTAGGCAATCATTTACAGTTGAACTGTCAGGATACATCTGCGAAACAGCCTGAAAATTTCGGCGAAGATTTCTATTCCATTTCTTGATAGTGCTGAAAATAGACAACGTTATTTTGGCAAGTCGGTGGCGAGGAAGCAGAAGAAACACCTGCAAGAAGTTTTCAACATAATCAGTTATTGTTTAACAATGAGCGTAAAGAGAAGACCATTTTGAAATACCGTTAAAAGAACGAAGCCTCATAGTGATTCACTAACAAAGTGCACCTTTGGGAAAGGATGGGATCGAATGCACTTTGACGCACCTCTGCATTTGATGTGGAGGAACAAAGTCAGATTAATTTATCGCGTAATTATAAATACGATAATAAATGACGGCTATCTTATTAAATGATTTCCCTTGTGAGCAAAATAATAAATCTATCGATTGATTTTGTTCGACAGGATCACCATTAGAAGCTTGAAACAAAATGCAAAACGATGAAGAATCGCGTCGCTTGAATGTTCCAACGCCGCGGAGAAGTGAAAACGAATTTAAAAAAATATACAAGTGCAGGTATCGCCATAAACTTTTTTTTTACAGTATTCTAATCTTAGTACTAACAACACGATCATTTTTCTTTGCCACTGATCGAGAGTTAAGGTACGGCGACCTTAAATCGACAAAAGTTTCCATTTATCCCGATCGAAAGTTCGTACGATATTTAATGGACATTATATGTTCATCATAGTTTCTTCGCGAACGCGTTTCGATAACGCGCCGAGAAACAAAGACTCTCTTTCTACGCTCGTTCGATAGTAATTCTTTTTTGCGAAACTATGTGACAATTAACGGCTAACTACGAGAATTTTGAAATCGAATATGTTTCGGTGTGAACGCCGAGGCACTTCCGTTTATCAATTCACGGACTTCCTTTGAGTATAGTAAACGGGTGTCCCGTAGTAATTCTTGTTAATGCGCAATTATCTCTTATTACAAATAATAACAAAAGTGTTGTTACATTGCAGGAAGAAAGTGGAGAAATGATATATCGAATCGATAATGGGTTACAAGATAATCGCATAAATATTCTTGGAACGCATTCGATAAATGTGATAAAATAGAAAACTGGGGAATAATATGCGGGTTTAATTGTACGGCTCCAGTTTTATTTCCATAAACCACCGACTCATGCTCGAGAGTCATTTTTACTTTTGCTCTAAAAGCATTGCGAATCATAAGTGATGTACTCTCAGCATATCTCTCGTGTAACAATCAACGCGCATTCTCAGTTTTAACATTCCATGCGGCTTTCGGAAACTCTTGCTGCGATTATACATTTAATATATTGTTTAATGCAAGCACAGAGAGTTATTAAGACTTTGCGCAGTTAGTCTTCTTGATATGCATAAATTTACGAATAAATCTAAAAACATATACGTTCTCTCTTTCTCCATATTCGCATTAGTTCCGAAGAGGATGAGTAATTACTTTCTACTTGCGCGTGGTATCACTTATATAGGCTCTCCGCATAACCGGGAGATATCAAAAGAATGTAAGAATTGCACATTTCCTTTCCATACCAAACAATATATAAACTGACTAAAATGCAATTACAAAGTACCGGAAATCTATGGAAGCAAGTAACAATACGTAAATATAATCCAAAGTCGAACAGCGCAAAATACGAGACGGAGACTATATTTGTATTACATATAGAATCTAGTATAACTATTTTAATAGTTTCTTTTCTCGTGCATCATAATCTATACATCATTAAATATAGTATGTATACTAATATTACGACACAATCGAAACGTTTGCTTACGTTCGAGATAATGTTCCCAGCATTATTAAATCCAAAGAGAACGCGCAAACGTTTTTCTTTTTACTACAAGAAACTTATGCTCAATATACAACGGATGAACGAACGGAAAAATTGCTGAACAGTAGCCTGCTAACGGCGAAGCGAGCCACCGGCGATATTTCGTTCTCAGCGAGTCGTTTTTCAAATTCAAAACAAGCCACCGCATGACGGTGGATAGCGCGGGTACGTTCGCGAGTGGCGCGGATCTAAATACGTGGAACGGTTAATATACCACGCGTCAGCGTAATGCTACTGCTGCGAGAGAAACGCAGACCTGGCTCCCGTACGCGATTGACGGCGCGAACACCGTCGCAAAAACATCGGTCTTAGGGGGCTCCGCGCAGAGCACACTGACAATGAGAAGCGCGCTGTTGCGCAACTCCGTCTCGGAACTCCCGTCCATCTCCTCCTCCCTCGCGTCTAATTCAAAACAGACGATTCTCAAAAAATGCAGTCCCTTGCTACGGCAACCGTGCCATTCGTATCTTTGATTTTCAAAGCGCGATGCTAAATTACACGCTCTTCGAGACAAAACTGAGCCGGGGAATGAGGCGCGCTCCTCGTTTCGAATTGCGATATACGCGCGAATTCTTTTCGGCAGATTATACTGAGCGTTTACTATTTTGCGAATCGAGCGAGAACCATTCTCATTCGGGATAAGCCCGCGTATACAAGATGCGCACGTCTAAAGGTTTCGCTCGCCGGCCTTTGTATCTTTAATTCTCATATGTATGGTTTATAAAAGCTACGTTCTGCGGGAGAGAATAGACGCGATCCCGCGTGTATTTGGGTTCGATAAGGCAGTAGTTAAAAAAGGTACTTCGCTCGTTGTTAAAGAGGCGAGTACGATACATCGAAAAACGTTCTCGCGCTTCCCCTGATTTCCTTTTCTCTTTAGATCTTTCTAGCGTTCCACTATAAATGTTCGTTTTCTCCGATCGTTAAGCCGCGACCACTGGCAAGGAAGAAGACTTCTTCGCCGTGTCGACGTCGTCATTGGGAATAGAGACGATTACACGTTGGTCGTGTGTAAGAAGAGGCCCGCTGATCCTAAGGGGCGGCTTGCTCGAGGACGTCGAGTCGATACGCAGCGTCGTACTTTTCATGCATTTTTAGGAAATGCTTACAATCCACGAGATTCCATTTACTGTCTTTTTTCCACATGGACTTCCTTCAAACGTCGTGCCACATTTTTTCTCGCCGTTTTCATCATCTAGTCGCCCATGCACACCATCTGCTTTCTCGCACTCTCCCTCTCTCTCTTCCCCTCTTTCTCTCTCGCTCTAGCTCACTCGCTCCTGTTCTCATTCTCCCTTCCTCTTTCTCTCTCTTCTCTCTCTCCCCTTTCTCTCTCTCTCTCTCTCTCTCTCTCTCTCGCTCTCATCTCATTCTCTCTCGCTTTCACAAGGATATCTCGGGACTTATGCGCCCGAAGCAAATTTCAATTCTCTCTGATGAACGCACGAACGTAATCAGAATTGTTCCGCAAGTCCACTGTGAACTAAACAATGATACAGAATTGAAAATGACATATTCGTTTGCCAGAATTCTTTTCCCTTGTGCAGCGACACTCGAAATGGCGTCATATAAACGTTATTTATAATTAAAAATCTCTGTTACGCTTTAAACGCGATGCTGGCCGTTAAAAAAGGTGAGAAAAGTGCACTCTACGAGCAAGCTTGTGAATCTGCGTTCGTTATGACTTTACACAGGAGAGACTAGAACCGTGTTTCGCAGCATGCAACCAACGCAAATTCCCCGCTAATTTTAAAAGCAGATCCATCCGTGTAATTAGCTCTTTTGCTCCGAGCGCAGTAAGTTCTACCCAATGACACCATTTCGAGAGCCCCCGGACTTTAGCTTGCACCTTCGACTTGTGCGATTAGTCACCGAGAGGATGGAAATCTGGATGGGCCCACGGTATGAGTGTTTTGCTTTATCAAGCATTCAGTGAGCAAGATGTATAGCAGAAACCCAAGAGTTAAATATTTCCAGATTTCTGATCAATTTATTTAAAATGCTTAATAGGGTGTACATGTACAAGGGAAGAAGTATGGACAGACAAGAGTTTGGTATTGTCTCCTTACCTAGGTAGATTAGTAATATCCGTGGGTGGCGACTTCTCTACCGGTGTATTGGTTCGTCGGGAGAATACGGTAAAAAAACACACACACCCGAAAATTTTTATCGATAAGAACACACCGTCTTTTTCGTTATGTCCAGAAACGTTCTCTCGATAGAGGCAGCACGTTTACCGTCGCTTGTCGAACTATGGAAATTCGATTCTACCACCTCTAGACCCGCGCGTACCGGCACTAGGCTTTCAGAATCTTTCGTACGTACGATTTAATTAATATACTTTGTCGAAGATTACCTGCTGAATCTTCTTAATATAGGAATATAAATCGGCGCTCAAAGAGGGCGAGATCCTAATTCGTTCTTCGTTCTTCTAACGGGGCGTTAATTATCGAGGCAAGCACGAGCGAGATCCATGCCGATCCACATCCAACGTGGGTCGCTCGATACGGGATTTCTTTTACCTTCTATAAGACTCTAATAATATTTAGGAGAGTAGTACAGGGTTCTATTGTACAGTACAAACTAAAATGATACTGGCCTGGAAGAAATTCTGGGTTAATCAGATAAATAAAGATCTGTGTCGACAAGTCAAATGCAAAATATCAACGTTCGCGTAATATATAATAAAATATGTAAGTATATAGTTTGCTCGTTTCTCCTGGAGCCATCCACCTGCAAACTCAATATTAACAAGTTAGTAGCAGCACGTATAATGGGGAAGACCGATGTTCAAAGACTAGCTTCTAATTTCCAGTTTTGAATATTCCTACATAAATGACATCTTTCATAAAATAGCGCTATTTCAACGATAGTATCACAATATGATAATTGTTAAGACCAAAGGTTCCATTGCTATGTTATTTATGCATCTAAATATTTTTCAATGATCTCCTACAATATATTGCAATAAATTTCCTTGGCACAAAATCTAATTACCCAGTCTCCGAGGATATGTACTTTTTATAGCTACTCAATTTTACGCTACACGCATGCATATATCAAACATGTTTATACAAATTTATACGCAATGTATGTAAGATCCCTAGTAAGACTTTCTATTATGAAACATATCAATGATCATCCCTTAGAGGCTTAGAGAATGCTCGGAATCTTTTTGATAATAAAATATTCAGTCTCAGAACATCAGTGTTAGACAAGAATCTAAGATAATATACCTTTTCCCTGAAGAATTAAGTTAACTTATGAAAAAAAAGTGTATATATGTACTTGTAGGAGAAATTCTTTTAAGCATAATATCTTTGAAACTGAATGATACTTACGTTTTGGTTTTGGTGGTATTAATTTAATGCCTCCTTTCTTCTCTTCGCTGGGAGGTGTGGTTGGTGAATCCAACGATAGCTTGGCTCGTTTATCCGCTGGCGGAATAGCTTCTCTGAGCGGGGATGGCCTCTTCAAAACGGGTAATTTCTGTGGTATGACCTTTTTATCAATAATCGGATTCGGCTTCTTCGCCAACCTGGGCGGCGGAGGTTTTACTTCCTCCTCCAAGCCCGTCGACCTGAATTTAGAATTGAACGTTTTCACAGTTTTCGGCCGCGCTGTAGAGTCCTGCGAATTCTTCCTACTCTCGATAGAGATAGAGATGTTCTTTTTCTCCGGCATCGCGACAACTTTCTTCGAATCAGTCTTATTTTCCTTGGAGCTGTCCCTGGAATCTGTCGACGACTTCCTTACAGCCGCGTCCCCCGCGTTTTTCTCTTCGTCAGCCTTCTTCTTCGGTATCTTTCCCAATTTCGAGCTCAATGCCAGCCCCTGTACTTTCTCCAATGTCGCTTTATCCTTCTCCGCCTGGTCCTTCTTCTGCTTCTCCTTCTCCCTCTCTTTGTCGGTTTTACTTTTACTGGAACTATGTTTACTGGATGAATGGTGCTTCTCTTTGTCCTTGGAAGACTTGTCCTTGGAACTAGAACTTTTCGAACTACTACTACTACTAGAACTAGAGCGATGACTACTAGATTTGTATGATGCTGAACTAGAGCGATGCGAACTGGAGCTTGAGGTATGCTTAGAAGAACTTTTGGAGGATGAAGACGAACCATGATGACTCTTCTTGTCCGAACTACCAGACTTTCTCTCGTCTTTCTTAGAAGAGTCCCGATTCTCTTTATTACTAGATTTACTACCTTCACTACCAACAGTGTCTTTAATGTCTTTAGAGTCTTTATTTTCTTTATTTTTAACAACTTCCACATCCGTACTGTCCGTGGTGTCTACTACAGTCTGTTTCACTTCACTCGAAACTTGGTCTAATATCTCAGATTGTGCAACGTCCGTCTCACAATCTTGACCACTGACTACACCATCACTGAGTTCCGTCGATCCCGCTTCCTCCGCAGTCTCTTTCACAAGAAGCCCATCGTCCACAATGTCCCCGTTAATTTCTACCTTTGTACTATTCGTATTTAAAACACTATTAATATTTACAGCATCTGTCTCCACTTTCGTGAGGATCTGTTTACCCTCGCGAATGGTGATTTTATACACAGGAACCGGGGACTGTGATGATGTAGATACCACGACGAAAGCTGGCTTCTTACTCTGCTGCGACGACAATTGCTGCTGTATTTGCACCTGCTGCGGTTTGCTGACCAGTTGCAGCTGCAATGGTTGTACAGCGCTCCTTTCCTGTAGCTGTTGCTGCTGCTGCTGTTGCTCCTGTGGCTGCTGCTGGATTTGGGAGACCGCTACGGTTGAAGCGGAATTCGGAGTGAATTGCAGATCCTGCACGTGAACGGTGGCGTTCTCCGCATCGTCCGAGACTTGTTGGATACCGCAGTGTATGGAATACTGTTGCTGTTGCGGCGACTGGGACATCAAGGTCTGCCCCAGGACTCCAGTACTTTGCACCGGAATGGTCATGATCTGCGCTGGCACAGAATTCGGTGCAGCTTCCCCCTTCACTATTTTCAGCCATTGCTCCACCAGTCGACTAGCCAGCACTCTGACGCCCTGATGGCTGCCTTCTTTCGATAAACCCTTTATTAATTTCGGACAATTGTTACTTTTCAATCTCTCAATATCTACTGGACATAACAGCAGAAGCTCAAGGAGCTCTTGAATGAGGGCCCAATTCTTCGCAAGGATGCCATCGGTGAGCCACATATGAATGAGATTCCATCCTCCAGCACCCATGAATCTAAGAAAGACAAAAGGTTGCCCAAATTCTAAACTGTCCTGTGGATTCGCTCCGACGGTACGTAAGAAATTCTTCCTACTGAAGTTTTTAATAGAACAATTCCTGAATAAACTATTGTGGGACTCGCATCAGAGAGCTCAGTTCATGTGTTAAACTGTTCAATGGTTCGGAGTTCCTGTTTCTTTCATCTAGCATGCAAATTATGTTTCACACGGCTACACAAGTTATGAATATAGGTGTGTGTCAACATGCTATATAGAAAATTTTTACTTTAAACTCAACACATTTGGTCGATTCTATGATTATTGTATCTTGCGATTTTGAAACGTAGCGATAACTAGATTGTCTGTAATCTGCGGTAATAAAGAAGGGCAAATACTCACTGGCTAAGTAAATCGGTGTTTGTAGTTTTTAATATTTGTATGTAAATGCATTTCGAAACAAGCTTCTTCGAAAACTTTGTCATTAAGTTAGCTAACCGATGAACTTCTTCTTTACTCTTAATGCCTCCAGTTGGCCCCAATAACACACTAAGGCATTTCAATAAAGATAGTGGATCTATACGAGGCTGAAAAATCACATTTAAAACATCTTAAAGCTGTAGAAAATTACAGAGGGACAGAGAAAAACGATTAATCCTTAAGTAAAATATAACGATTACGTTACGCCTTAATCTTTCGACTCTCCAACTGCTTCGCAAACTCTAGCCATGTAACTATCTGAACTAGTTCACTTTGTATTTCAAGTTCATTTAAATTAAGTTCGTCTAGTTCGTACGCGCGTTGTTCCACTACGTGGAATTTTATAAAAGAAATCAATAAATATTTCTGAATTTAACCTCTATTTTGAAAACAGAACTACACTGCGGCGACGTCACGTTCGAATGCGATTATTATTTTGACTGTTTCACTGGTAAAATCGTGTATTACGTAAAAGCGTTACATGGAGTCAGCACACTGATTAGAAAGTACGATTCCATTCACAGAGAGAAAGCTCGAGTATCACATGAGCGGAAAAAGAAGCGCAAGGATCATTTACCTTTCCCATTTTTTAATACTCAATATGAGCATTGTAAATGCATGTTAAATTAATTTCAAAGCAGTCGGCATTGCACTAACCAAATGCTCGCATTGCCTGATCATTAGAAGTTGGCGATGCCAGAAATAGGATACGAGGTCATGTAAGTGAAGGTTATTGATCCTACCGCTTTCCCCTTCCACCGGGTTTGTCGCAATTCGGAGTATACATGGCGCCCTCTCTCAAAAGACTCGCGAAGCACGAGGAAAGTAATTAATTTCAATAAATTCGACTTACCATTTTGACGTTATTCTCGGGGATTTAGCGCATATCGGAGTACAAACATAGGATCATGACGCAAATCTGTAATAAAACACAAAAGATATTCGGGTTTTCTTTTTGTGGGCAGATCGGAGCCGTTGTTCTTGAAGGTCAAGCGTAACCGTTACACCGCCATATTTGTTAAATATAAGTATCGCGAACGTAATAGAAGAAATATGTCTAAGGAGCCTCGTGTCTACGAATAGAGAAATAACATTCGCAAAGATTATTTACCTAAAGCTAACTGTACGTTCACCGAGAATCGCTCGTAAATACTAAATTCTTGCGATGCCTCGCTATCCTCATTGTCCTCTCATCGTACTATACGGAGTCATCTACCTCGCGAAACGGAAACGCCAATCGAAAGGCTATTTCTCTACCGAATCTCTTTTTTCTAATCGAATAATGCTCTCGTTATCTTTCATTCCCTGCCAGAGAAGTAACTTTTTAAATACTGAAATTAAGCAACAGAAAGCTACAAATAGCAAAACTATCAGTGCGAGGTGTTAGCTCCTCCAGTCAACGGTGCCTCACTCAATGGTCGACTGGCGGATCTCTTGCTGCGCAATACGTTCGCGCATACCCCACCCGAAATAATGACACAACCGACCAATCGCGCCTCGAGGCCTCCTTAACGCCAGCCAATGATTGCCGCGACCCCACCCTATCACTTGACATCATCACCGAGCAACTTCTATTTATAGCACACCATGATCGTCCGTTTGTGCTACATTAGAATTTTTCTGCAAATTTTCTAAATTTCTTTACGTACGAATCAACACTAACACTTTTTTTTAAATAACGCTTCCCAATGATAGTCAAATTACCACTCATGGAATCTCGAAATATAACGTAATACCTTGCATGCAATCTCTATTACAAAAACTCGACAGCCCGGAAAGTATCCATGATGTTACGTCACTATACATTAATCGTTTCACCTTGTTCTAAGGCGTCGAATCTTTGCGTGTCGAGTGTCCTTCTATTTTTTTTATTATACCCATTACGAAATATACTTGGAACTATTCTCGTACGTAATACTGTTCCCAATAAAGAAAACTTCACCACCCTCTGTGGCCAATCGTAACGAAATTAAGCGGTATCAAGAAAATATAGGCTTCGGCTTTTTTGAACGACAGAAAAGCCACTCACATTTGATTAACAATTAAATCCTTTTTATGGTAAATAAATGTTCACAGCGGTGCATAAGAAATGTAACATTTCCAATACACAGGAACGACGTGGCCCTACGCTTCGACGAAAATAGACTACGCATTCGGCGAATGCTACGAGACCGTCCAAAATCCGTAAATAGAGTCCCGTCGATCTGCCATCTGCAATCAAACATTGTTTAAATTATATCTCGATTACCTTAACGTTGAGTTTCTTGTGATATCTCGTCGAACGATTCCGAAATTTACTTTTAACTCGAGTAAAATTATTCTCACCTAACTACGTAGAAGCTGCTGTTATGTCCGAACCGGAAACGTCCTATTTTCCTCGAGCGAATCAAATGTCCGTTTATTTAACTCGCAACGTACATTATTATCGCGGACAAGAGGCTACGAACATGTTATTTTCAAATGATAATAAAATATTCCATTTAACTGCGATGAATTATTAAAGCACAGATACTATTTAATTAAAACGAAGTATTTAAAATATTAGCCAAGTAGCTTCCGACAGGAAATGCAAGTGCACTTAGTCAAATCAGCAATTTTTACGAAAGGAATTTCAATAGCATACCGGGATGTATTAAATATAATGTAATTTTGCGATAGAAATAAATAAAATATTTTGTTCACGTATAAAAATGACATAAAATTCAATAGTAAAATACATTCCGATATCAACAGACTATGTAATAGACGATTTTTGGGGGGAGGTTATTATAAAGCAAATAAAAATGAAAAAAGTGTAAATGTATAATAGAAAAGATTGTAATATTAATTTAATGGCACTGTAAGATTAGGATAATTGATACAACATATAACTTGAAATTAGTCACTTTTAAGAATTCTAGTTTCTGGACTATATCATACGAATGGTCTCTTTGCGCGATATAGTTTTTTAAAGGGAAATTTTATATTAAAGAATAAATAATGTCGTTACTAATAAATAGCTTCCAATTGACCGGATCAATCTTACGAAGTAATTTAACTGCGAAAGTAAGGATTAATAAAGTGATTATTAACAAAACCAATGTAACCCTTTAGATACAAACTATTTTTTAGGTTATACCTACGAGATTTATAAGCTCTACGTTTCCACGATTCAATGAAAATATTGCACCTGCGGAGAAAAAGGTGGACCCTTCGAAGGACAGAAGTGCAGTCATTCCTGTAGAGACTAGTATAAAATATTTGCAGAGCAATGGTACGTACAAACGTGATACTAATTTTCTTCACTATGAATTAAGCGTACATGAGAATATATTTCAGCTTATAAGCAAACCTACGGAAATTTCCCTGTTTGGAAGTTTTATAGAAGAAATTTCAAAGGACAGTTTCCGCCCGAAAAAACACGCAAAACTTGTATAGTAAGTGTTCCAAAAGCAAGTTCGAAATACGAATCGTTTTCTAATCGTAACTCTGTAAATCATTTTAGAGAAATAATATAGTCGATACTGGTAGCCCGTGCCCGATATGCAGAGATGAATATCTAATCGTCGATTACCGTAATATTGGTTTACTGAAACAGTTTATTTCCGAACACAATGGGGAAACCTTAAGTTACAAGTAAGTTCATCTTCTTTGAATATCGATGCCAATGTAATATATTTAAGTACACACTCGTTACTTCTTTTTAGGAAAACTGGTCTTTGCCAAAAGGCTCACAATAATTTACTCGTCGCTATATTTAAAGCGAAAGAATATGGTCTACTCACGTTCGACGTTCCCTTTAGACAGTACGATTACTCAGAGTGGGGAAAGTCATAAACCAGATCTCGTTTAGAAACTCGTACTGTCCTAAGACACAAGCGATCCAAACATGGATAAAGAAGAAATGAACTGTACGTTTGCAATAGTGGGAGGTGGTATCGCTGGAGTATCCTGCACTGAAAGCATAGGTTTCCTCGCACCAAACGAAGACGTAATCCTGATTACAGCGAGCCCTTTAATAAAAGCTGTAACGAATATAGTTCCGCTTGGTAAAATGTTAATGCAGTTTAATATAGAAGAAATAGACTCCGCTCGTTTCACCGAGAATCACGAGTCGTTAAAAATTATTCACGATTTTGTAATTAAATTCGATATACCAAATAAACGAATAGAAACCAAGGATGGGAGAATTATAAATTATAAAATGCTGTGTCTTTGTAATGGCGCTCAGCCGAAACTGATAGCGGAGCATAATGATTTTATCCTGGGGATCCGAGACACCGAATCCGTCGTACAATTTTCCCAAAAGATAAAACATTCGAGAAGAATTATAGTGGTTGGAAATGGGGGTATCGCTACTGAAATTGTTCATGAAGTTAGTGGGGTCGAGATGATATGGGTAATTAAAGACAAACACATTTCTGCGACATTCGTCGATCCTGGAGCCGCGGAATTTTTCATGGACAAGGTGTACGGGACTAGTGCGTCCGTAAAGGCTCCGACTAAAAGAATGAGGTACACGGTATCCGGTGCTGCAAGCGTAAAAGGTGGACCAGCTTTGGGACCGGACTGGCATAATAATTTTGATATAAACAGTACTGCTTTTCAATCGAAAAAAATACAAGTGGAACACGAGTGCGAAGTGGTAAAAATTCTCGATGCGTCGGAGGGAAAGGAATTTGATTCCACGGCGGAGTGGCCTGTATATGTTGAGCTAACGAATGGAAAGATTATTGGTTGCGATTTCATTGTATCGGCAACAGGTGTGATACCAAATTCTAATATAACTGGCTTGGAGGACCTTGCGAAAGGAGACGATGGAGGCCTGTTGACGGATTGGAAGCTGGAAACCTCGGAACAGGATGTATATGCTGCTGGAGATGTATGCAGTGCAGGATGGGATCTAGCGAGACATTGGTTTCAAATGAGACTGTGGACACAGGCTCATCAAATGGGACGTTACGCGGCGAAATCGATGGTTTCGAAATTAAAAAGCGAAGACTTTTTGCAAGACTTTTGTTTCGAACTCTTTACTCACGTCACTAAGTTCTTTGGTTACAAAGTAGTTTTGCTTGGATTATACAATGGGCAAAGATTAGACAACAATTACGAGATTCTGTTGCGAATGACTAAAGGGGAGGAATATATAAAACTCGTCTTAAAAGATGGCAAAATGCAGGGGGCAGTGTTGATCGGAGACACCGATTTGGAAGAGATGTGTGAAAACTTAATACTTAATCAATTAGATTTAAGCATATATGGCGAAGACTTATTAAATCCTGATATAGACATTGAAGATTATTTCGATTAGTTGTGTATAAAAGTTGAACTTAATAAATTCGTAGTTATTGCATCTTGTTAGCCTTGTGTTATTAATATCCGCACTAATCAAACTAAAACTTACATTTTAGATATGTTTATATATATATGGACTTTAAATTATTGCTCCTATTAATATAATCAGTCCATGGAATATACAAAGCATATATCAAATAACTACATTAAAACAAAAAAAGTATTTAATTCCGTTACCTAATGCGCGTAGTTTATAACATTAGAGATATTTTGTCAATGCGAAGGTGAATCTGCTTCATTGAGTAGAAAAGTTATACTAAGTATAGTAATGTAATCACAGATCTTACACTACCTAATCGAATGTCGTATAAGAAAATAGAAATATCCTCTATCCGTAATGTACATACATAAATATTATATAATCTTATTTTGGATCGCTATGAAGAACTTTACAGTCTTTATTTGCATAAAGCAATTCTCCGGAGATTAGTTACATTCTTTAAACGTATTCCCCTGTAAAATTCCAATTTAGACGAATATCTCTCCCGTCGTTAAGTCAACTCTTTCAATCTATCGACGAATCTCACGTTTTTCTGAACGGTTCTCTCAACAATTCTACTACTACTGCGTAAAGTAGATTTTGTTGGCGAAGGGGCAGTTTTTCTATCACAATCTTCGGGAAGAGTCAGATCTATAACTTCACACTTTTCAGATACAGTAGTAGTAGTAGAATTTTCTATAGAAATGTCACTTTCATTCGTGTATTTGCAAGTGTCTGTCTCCTCTAAAAACCCACGCATTCTATCGATAATATTCTGCATACTATCTAGAGATTCGCTAACAACTTGAATTTTACCATTTTTATCGCACAGCCTGCGCAAAGTTCTCGCAGCTTGTTCTATTTGTACAAGACAAGTGTCTACAGTCTCTTGGTCTCTGGAACAGTCGACCGTTTGATTAGCTAGCGTACTTCCAAGTACAGATGTGTCTACAGACAATTGCTGTAAGCTTTCGTTTAAATGCTTCTTTACTGGCGTCATGTTTATCGAGATTCGACTACTGTTCAGGGAATCCTCGAAGGTTTCTGTATTTTCGTAGCGTTCCCAAGTCTCGTCCGTTGTATGCAGTTCCTTTATCGAATCCTCTATATCGTAATCTCGCAAACGATGAACCCAGTCCAAAAATCGCATTGGCTGCCAAAGGGTTTCCTTCATGCAGTCTCTGTCCCGTATACGAATCACTGGTTTCAGGCTTTTATTTACAATCACTTGTTGCTGATCAAATTCCTGAAATACAACAAAACCGATTACATAATCGTATTAAGAGTGTAGATCCCGAAGCGTTGTCAATGTTTACATTTACGTACGTAATTAATCCCGACTTCTCTGCATCGTTCGGTAGCCTCTCTCACTAATATTTGCATCTCATGCAGACTAATACCACCATCGTGTATCGCTCCCGCGCTAGTTTTCATTTTCAGAGCGAACTCTGCGTCTGCTGTTTTCTCGTTCAAAATACTTTCCAATTCTTGTAAGAAAGTCGACTGGTACGGGACAATGCTAACTCTCTTCTCCTCGGACTGTATCTGCTTCAATCTATTATTCGTTTCTACCTCGCTGGCAAGCAGTTCCTTCTCCAATTCCAGTTCCTTCTTCTTTCGATGAATCTGTTGTAACGCGAGCTTCTGCTCCTCCACCGTGGAGCCAAGTTTCTCGATCTTGCGCTCGTACGATAATTTCTGCGATCCCAGTTGCATCTCAACTTTTTGCTTCGCGCTCTCCAGCTCCTCTATCGCTTTCTGTTTGCTTTCCTCTAACTCGGCTCTTAATCTGTACCGATTAAATTCTATTAATGGCTCGTTATGACACGTACTCGGTAAATAAAGATTTTTAAAGAAACATACTTCTCCTCCTGCACTTTAAGGATTTCTTGGTGAGCAAACTCGTAATCCACAGCTTGCGCGGAGATTTGTCTGTTACTAAGCTTATCGTACGGATTTAGAACTTTGAAGTAATGATTGCCGCCGATCACTAGACGGTCACCGTGTTTCAGAGTAACCTTGCCAGTTACTATCTACAACAGGATAGACATTTTGCTTAAAACGAGGGATGTAGTAATGATAAATAATATGAATATCCGTTATACCTGCCCGTTAACGTACGTGTCTCCATCCATTTCTGAAGACAGTGTGAGCCTCCTGCCACTGTTTTCAATAGTGCTGTTAAATATACAAAAGACGATTAAGGGAAACACGAACGACAAGAGGTATTAAAGAGACATAACGTTAGAGTGTAGCGTATAAAAGAAAAACACCGTCGACCACGTGCGTGCAAAAGTCATCCTGAAGATTCTGCTTGCTTATCCGCACTTGTTAAAAGATGCGAGATTTAGAATCCTAGCGATCCACAGCTCGAAACCACTCGCACCACACGTCAACAGAAAATCATCATGCAGAGTTAATCGAAACCATTGGTGTATTAATCGTGATGCAAGTTCAACGGATATCGGTCGAGACGTACCGCACCGTGTACGAGGACTAGGAGCATGCATCGGCGAAAGGCAAGCGACGGAGGTGATCAGATATGGTAGCGTGCAGTCTTCAACCACAAATCACGAAAACACGTGCAAGGTTGCACGCAGGGGGATAGGAAAGACGAGCACAGAGATGAAGTAAACAAAAGTCCGATCGGACGTTTTTAAATTGTGGAACAGCAAACGACCCACAGACTAACCAGTGCAATGGCCTAACCAGCGGCCCGTCCAGCAGGATATCCAAACTTTTGGAGGAGCTTTGGGGCCCAGAGTTTTTGCCAATGCGAACCAATCCCGGAGGAATTAGATACAAAAGCGTACCGGACAGTATAGGGTCGGCCGCGAGATTTATTAAACAAGGCTGCTTGTCCTTCTCGTGGAGATCGATCTCGATGGCGATCCCGCAGCGACGCAAGTACTTTAACTCGCAATCTTTTCTCTCCTCGGTTTCTTGTAACTTTTTTAGCCATGACCTGCAATTACATGCGACTAAATCTTAGGTACTCGATTGAAATCGAGTACGCACGCTGATCCTTCGGTACGGGGCAGGGCATCGACCTAACATACCAGACCGATCATACGCCACTCTTGGAAGGCACGGTGCTCAAAATAATCGGAGCGCTTATTTAAATAATCGTTCCCCGATTGAAAAGCTTCTTAAACGTTCCCCTCATTACTGTTATACGCTTCGTTTCTCGGTATCGTCTGATTATTTTGAGCAGCGAATTCCTAATCGACTGTAAAATACAATATGGATAGCGGGTATCCATAAACGATAAGGATATGTCTGCAATAATTCTTAAAAACACAATGTTGATGTTTCTTTGAAAACCATGAGGAGTTACGTTTTTTCCTTGCGCGATAACGGTTATTCCTTGAAATCGGCTTACATTTGAGTGGTCGCCAGTTGTTCCTCGGTCTTCTTCAGCTGATCCTTCAGTTTATCGATCTCTTGCTGTTTCTGTTTGATTTCCTGGGTATTCGGAGCGATCGGCTCGATGCAATCGAGAAGTCGCCTCGGGACGACTCCTAATTGTCTCTCATATCCTTCGCGTACACCTCGTAATCGCAACACTTCCGCCTTCAGCTCACTGTTGGAGAAAGTCACGATTACACATGCTAAGAGCCATAGGTTGGGCTTGTCGTTAATTAAACATTACGTATCGATGACGCGCGAGTGCACTTTGTTTTTTTCTTTATTTATTTTAAGCTCCAAGGCCCATTCGCTTCAAGAACTTTCAAAGTGCACCTGCGCGCATTGAAATTAATAAGAAATATATCATTGTTTGTCGTGGAGCACGCAAAACACCCTCGCTTAACGAAGCTTACTATGAATCAACGCTAGGCGATTCATAGGGTATCTATTAAACGTCCGTTACCGAATTAATCTCTCGTGCGGATCTTCGTTGATCCGGACACGATTGACGATCGCCCGAGCCTGGCAAGCGTATCGAAGAGTCGCAAGTGTCTCTTCCACGTGAATACTGGCCGGTGAAACGGTCCCGAGCATGGCTGTCCTCGAATTTCCCCCGAGACTTTCCTGAACAATGCAAAAACGATTCATTAACATAAAATAGCTGAATTTCCGCGCGAGTAACAGAGCGGAACGCTGGACAAAAGCGCTTTCCAATACGGAAACTGTGACGAGGCCGTTGAAGTCTCGTTTCATCGGCGAAGGATTCCTCATTAACGGGGAGACTTGAACTGCCTTGGTTCGCCGCTAAAATTACGTCAGTCAAATTGTGTCGCAGGAAAGGGCGCATTCAATGTCACATATCGACCGTCGCGTTCTATCAGACATAATCTCGCGACTCTTACGCATAAGTACTTATCAGATATAGGTGATAAAACTGTTCAAAAGAACGATTGCACTGGAATCTTTTTCCTGCGTAGCACCCACTCCGTTATCCATCGCACCTTGACGCTTCTTTCCCAACGTTATCCTGACACAACTAATAAAATGATAAGGCCCATCAAACAGAGCACGAAATCTCCCAAGACCTTGCGCGTGCACAAAGGCGTGCAAAGTTGAGTCGATGGTCTACAATGGAAAAAAAAGTTTCCACCATTTTTACACAAGCGTCTGTTATCGCTTCGATATTGTTTTAACGGGCCATCCATCTCTGCGTATCCCTGGATTCTTAAGTTTCGATGTGGATTCCTTATCGCTAAGACGGCGGATAAAATTTTGCGTGCGTGTAAATCTGCTTTAATTAAGAGTGCTCTCTTTATGTCAGATATGGTATCGATTTGAGACATCTGAACTGTATTTTGCGCAAGCTTTTAATCGAAGAATCCTTATCAGTTTATACCGAGCCACAAAGGAGGAATGCGTTGAATAACTCATCTCCATCGCACGCGATAAAAATAGACCCGGGGGTCTTATATTCTTTAGATATTTATTAATGTCACTTTAATGTGAAGAAGTGTATTATACGATCGCGTTTACTGTTATCTGACGCTACAGCTCTGTAATCTTTTTATGTTACCCCGAAACAAGACATACATATTCATATTTATGTATCTCCGTAATTACGGCTGCTCGAGGAGAAAACTTTCCTGTAAGTGACGCAAAAAAAATAGCGGCAACGTGTTAATCACCAACGGTAAGGCACGACTTACAATCTTGTCTCGTGCCCATTCTATGCAGAAACGTGTGAAAAATATTTGTGTACAAGAAAAATGGTGTACGATGACATGTGTCTCTATGATAAACCAGCGGATTATTACTGAATTTGCACTTATATACTACAGCGACACTCGTATCATAGAGAACGACGATTATCGACCTGGGCAATTTTCCGTTTCCAACGATAGATTCCCAAGGTAAACATACTCGCTGCGTACCTACAATTCAGACGCCGAGTAAACATGCTTATTTCTATCACGCATTTAACGCGAATATTTTGCATCGCATTAACACTCGCAAAGTGCCTCGAAATTTACACGCAATTAGTGTCTTTCGTTCGCCTGCTCCTTGGCAAAGTAATGCATACATATATAGTAAACGCGGCTGCATAACAAAGTGATAGGTGACAATGATCCGTCAAGATCGACGGGCTCTTTTAGTGATCGATACGGGGATAGCTTACTCGACTAACAGAATCAACGCGCACATATCAGATACGCGTATAAATTGGGGAAACTTCTCAGAGAGGTGTAAACGAGGAAATTGACGGCGGCGAAAAGCATTTTGAAAGTCGCAAAATTCGCGAGAAATTCGCTTAGGTGATTGGAGGAAATGGTGGGACGAAGATTGCGGTGGAAGGGCGTGGGGTAAGAGGCGGAGGAGAAGAGAGAAGAGGGGGGTGAAGAGTGGTGAAGAGAGGACAAGAGAGACGAGAGCCGATGGAGAGGGAGAACCCGACGGATAAACATTACGTGCACCAGCGTCCATGCACGTTTAGTTTGAAGTAAAACGCCGTGTCAATTTGAGCGCACCGTGGTCCCGATTTTCAGCAACCGCCTATTTACATCGCATAATATCGAATAACGAATCGCTCCTGATCGGCGAACGAAGGAGCACCGGAAACGCATTTCCTTCCGCTCCAGAGCGACGAGTCGCCAGTACGTTTTAAAAAGAAGAGCAAGCTCGCGTGGTTCCGTGGGAACGAATTAACCAGAGGCGTGCGTTGGATACCGCGACGAGTCCGGTACGAGCGTGGATTAAGACGCACTTGGGCGTGAGCTGACGAAAAAGGAGATACGGGGGGAGCAGAGACTGGTCCACGTGCGTGGATATGTGAATAGATCTCTAACGTTACGAAGAATAAAACAGAATAAGCTAGGATGGATCTAGTTTACGTCCCCGAGGTGCTGACCTACGGCCTCTTCAGGAATCACCAGTACAGGGACTACGAGCAGCCCTGGAACAGCGATTACTTTAACGTCGGTACGTTCCAGTCGAAAGTAAACAAATACACTTTCACCTAATCCCGTGTCATCGCGCGAGCTCGCGGCAACAACATGCCGCATCGCAAATTAAAGATAAGACTGAGGGTCACTCGCTGCCTCCTATCGTCCACGCAGACTCCGATTTCAGACAAATGATCGTATTTCTGAGCGGAGTCGAGATATCCATTCGCTTCTTTCTTGCCACGCTTGCTAACTATCGCGATTAAACGAAGGCTTCTGTTATTCGATGAGATAAACATAGCTGGCATGTATATGCACGCGCAAATAAACGCTGCCCCGGGTAGAAAGACCCGCGTCGGTTAACATTTTCCGCGGTGTTTAGATAGTAAATTAACATCGTTCGCCGGTTCATCTCGCTAACGTATTTAAGTTCTCCCTAGTTTTGTATCGTATTCTGTGCGGCGTCGTCGTGCGCGGTATTATCGTTTTTCATTAAAAAAGATCGTACTAGGGAAAGCATTACGATCGTGTACGCGTTCACTAAAGTCGCAAGATCTCCGCGCGAAAGCTGTATCTGGCTGTATCGGAACACCGTTCGCTATATAAGGAACCTTGTTTCCCCCGTCGAAGATACACCTGGCTGGAGATCCTTTAATCAAATCGCATCCAAAGTTCAACAGATAGTTAAATGGCAAATATGTTACGTGAGCTCGATATTTCGAATTGGATGCTCGCGAAGTCGAGGCCAAGGGAACGACTCTCTCAGGTATTTTCTACGCGACGCAGTTGCCCCTCCCTTTTCGCGTTATCATCCCGGTGGGGGGACTGGCCGGCCGAAGGTGGTTTTCTGCATTATTTATCATACATTATACGCTGAAATTATCATCGTAACGATCGAAAAATCACGGCGGAGTCGGTCCAGATACGTAGACGAGAATATCAACGCATACTGGATTGATTAATTGTCAGCGGAAGACCTTGATCGCGACGAAATGAGTAGATAGTGTAAAAAGCAAATTTCGAGGCGTATCTGATTACAAGGAACAGGGAGCCGATACAAGCTCCCTATTCGAGATGCTGAAAACATGTTTACCATCGCCGCGATCTCGTGATCGGATAAGTCTCTTCGTAAGATAATATGCAAACGATCGTTATATGTCTCCTTCAGATTTTACGGCACGAATATTTATGCACGCGAAGGTAGCAAGATATATCAGCGATCTAAAAATACAATACGCGACCGGCGTGGCACTACTGACTCAGGATAAACAAAGTTATAAATAACGCGCGCGACCAAAGGTGCGCCGTATGAATCGCGATCACCTCTTTAAGCGAACAGAGATCGCAAATTATTCATGTACGAGAGTAATCCTTATTCCTCTGTGCCTGCACACATGCCTGTAATATTACATCTCGAAACGGCTGGTCTGCTGCTGCGCAAACCCGATTTTCAAGTCAACAAACTCGCGTGCCTGTGCACGCGAGTCTATTTCTGATTGGCCCGTTTGCAAAAGATAAGGCGACCTTAATCTATCTATCGATCTGTAAATAGAAGAAATGGGAAAGTTGATTGAACAATGTTTCAGAGTTAGAGCCGGGCCAGGTGTCTGGGCGGCCGTGATTCGAATAATAGGAAATAGAAGATAGGTGTTCGATTACCTTTTGTTGGATGAAAGTATTCCATTGTTGTCTGGAGAACGAATATTCATTATTAAACATTAGCTCTTTTTTATCTCTAAGTGTTCTTTATCTGGTCGCGACGATCTTCGTTGAGTGTTAATCAAACATAATTAATTAAATGTGCTTCACGCTTCGCGTGGGGGACAGTGAGTACCGGAGATACGTGTTAATCATCACGTTATCCTATTCGATGAGAAGCGTGGAAGATGTGTACGTCAGGAGCAGGCGGAAGGGTCACAGGTGGCCTACGTGCAGCACAGCACGCTGTATTCGGGAACGTCTTGCGTACCGTTGACCACGAAATACAGTATCAAGATAGAGATCCACGTAGACACTATAAGATCCATTATCGCTGCTGCAGTTTTTATTACAGCGATCACGATAATTAGAGATAATTAGAGTACCTTGAATAACTTTTACAAGATTCTAGATTAATGTCCAATGTCATGCGAATTTAAACCTCCTATACCTACGAAGTCTAATAATTAGAAATATCCTGTATCTAGTATCTCGTATGAAGCAGTAAATTGCAATAGAGGAATCCGCTTATTTTCCAGGAAGGTCAGCACAGAATCATTGCCAACGACTGCCACAACAACATCACGAACAGAAGCTGCTCTCAAAAGACAACTGCCACTTATGTCGGGAGAGTAAAAGAAGAAGTCTAGCCGCTTACATAAGAGGCAAGTCGCGGAAGAATTCCTGCCAAGAAATCCACGAGGAAGAAGAGGAGCAGGACGCCGCGAATGTCAGAGGCGAGACCGCGAAGATCGAGCATCAACAACCTTCCGGAGGCCGAGCTGAAAGCTTAATAGTCTCCAATGAATCGAAGGAGACCAAAGAAAAATAATACGACCGAAGTCATGTTGTATGATTGCACGCTGCATAATATTAATGTATTTTTCGAATGATCCGAGCTGAATCGGTTGAATTTTATGTGTAAGAATGATGCGTATATATGACACTAAATACGCAGGGCATTCTACCACGTCACAGCACTGGAATTCTAAACGCTATTTATGTCTCATACATTTTGATAAAGAATACCAGATATTCCGCGGTGAAATGCAATATGGAAGAACATGTGCGTACTTACTATGCACTGCTTACTATGTATTAATGTCGGCATTGGGAAAATAGGGAAATCGTAAATGGGGCGAAGTGACGGACAGAAGCAGGCCTTGACTGACCGGGCCAACGAGGGTTGAACGACTGAACTGATAAGCGCAAGCCACTTTCCAGTGGGGATGCTTGATATGATCGTGGTAACGTCAAGACCTCCCCTCTCCTTTATCCTTTACAATCACTTATGCCAATACTCAGCACGTGCTTCTGTCCATGATCGTGCCTGATTTACGACTGCGCTATTTCTAAATATGCAGAATTCTAGAATTATACATACCATTATTAGTGTTTCTTCCAATAGACTGTTCAGTGTATAAAATGTCATTACACGCGCGCATAATATGCAAAAAGATAGCATTTACGTTATAAGTATAAATGTCGGGTCTCTATTCTATAGAAACAGTGCACGGTGTTGCGCTGTTTCACTGAGAAATTTTTTATCGACTACGGGGAATTAGAATTAAGAAAATATTCAACGGCGAATTGAATAATCTGTAAGACTGAATTTACACGCGAAGCTGTATTGGAAGAAACGTCTTCTAAGATAAGTACCTAACTTAGTTTGTAAGCGTATTACAGTATATTAGAGAATAAATCGTTCGTTTAAGAAACGATCAAGTTATTTTCATATGATCGCTAAAATAATGTTATCGTCTTAATGCTTGCAAACTGTTAACAAGCATTGCTCATTCAAAGCAATAAAAAGAAAATTATTTAGTAAAATAGCATCTTCTTTTTCTGGTCCTCTAACATTTTGTTAGAATTTCTGTTTCTATTAATTTTACTTACTTTCAACAGCCATGTAAGAACCGATTCTCGATATGGAACGAAACCTCGTTTGCGATTATTCGTATTTTCGGCAAGAGACGCGATCACTTTTCCCAGCGTGAGTAGCGATTTATTAATGGATACACCTTCCTGTTAAATAAACGTACAGTTGCGTTAGAAAAGAAGGATTATAAGATACGATTAAACATTTGAATGTAACAAAACAGACCTTCAATCTGTCGCCACTGGCGCAAGTTTGGCTTAATCTCTCACTTCCGGCTAGGTCTACTAAATTAATTTTACTACGACGACTAGCATCTGCAGGCTCATTTTCTAACTGACCGTTGAGCTGCGTTTGTGTTAATATAATGCTAAATATACTGTGGGATCGCGAGCTTTTCTCGTTCATCCCAGTTGCTGCTGTAGCTCGCTGTGAATTACCCACTTTAAGCCAAGTCTGAAATGAACGTGTTTATAGTGATTATTTAGACAGCCAAACAATATTCCTATTACACACGGTTATAAGCTTACCTGCAAGTCTTTATAATTCTGTACGCAATGTTGGCTCAAATCGACGATATATGGGCCGAAGACAGGATGTTCTCTCACTTTCAGAGGGGCTCTTTTCACTCCATTGTTAACATTTGTTAGAAGATCGTGTATCTTCTCGTTATAGATTTCAAAGTAACTAATCTCTACTGTAGTCTTAGTGTTCATATTAGTAGACATCCTCGTAAATACTTCTTGGCAAAATCTTGGAATAATACCAGTTGCTTCGTCGAATGGCAGTGGATTTATCTGTGTGGATTCCTGGCCCATCATGCTGTAACTTTTACCAGAGCCTGTTTGTCCATAAGCGAACAAACAAACATTGTATCCTTCGAAAGCGCTCTGAACTAGCGGCAGAACCATATTTTTAAATACAATTTCTTGGCTGGCTCCACCAGATCCGGCTGAATCCGCATTAGATATAAAGCAATGGTCGTACATGAAACTGTGCCGAGCAGATTCACACTTTACAATAATATTCTGACCACTTATCTCCACGATTGAGGAAATCTTTGAATCGCTCAGTTCTCTAAAACGATATGAAAATATCAGAAAATTATCCTGTACCGCAACGCCAATAACTTTTTCAATAGAAAAACTTACTTCGCATTTAAAGGTCTAACACGTATTCCCACGGTTAAATTACTATTCTCCCCTTCGCATACCGTTTGGTCTTCGACACCGATGTCGTTCGATTTAACGCTCGGCGTCTCCACTTGGACTATGCTGAAGCAATCGGGTGTAGCTTGAGAGAGAATATTGTCACTGAAGTAACGCTTTATCGGCGTTCTGTTTAAAGGCAGAATATTTATTTTTGTACTGCTCGCAACAGTGCGTGGCTTGTATTGCTTAGGAGTACAAAAATGCGTGCTCGGTGCCTTATCATTCATTACGGATGCTGCTTTCGTAGAGCTTTTACATTTTTCATCGGGGATTATATTCTCAGGGAACAGAGCTTTCTTCCTTTGAAGCACAGTCGCAGACTTCGAACGACTGAAATTCACACGGACCGGTGTATTCGTTAGTCTTGAATTTTCGACTATCTCGGTGTCAGAAAAAATTTGCTGTTTCGCATCTCTAAAGTATCTGCCTTTGTCTGAATCCATGGTTGCTTTGCGAGGCGTGCCAGTGCCAAACATGCTAGGACATGTCTTGTCTCTAAAAAAAAATACATTGGGGACTATAATGAAAATTGTGGTGCATGTTATCAAATATATGTAAATGTAAACTCACTTTTTATTCAAAGAATTTGTGTTCTCCTTGTTGAAGTTAATAGGAGAGCTTGAAAAAATGGCATCGCAGAATCCGTGCCCCAAAGGTTTCAAAGTATTACGTGACATATTGACGGGACACGCGAGAATTTCTCAAACACAGGACTCACGTTATGAAAATTTCGTTTCCTTTAACTAACCTCATCGAAACTCGCCCTTTGACAGCTGCACACGCATTACTTACGCATGCATATTTCGGCCAATCGCACTTTACGCGTACAGCGTGTAACGAACTTCCCTGTGCGAATCATTTATGCGGACGAGGCTATTAACAAAATCGTGCAGCATTTAATTCAAATGTTCACGTGCCGACGATAATTTTATTGTAAAATCAACTACGCAGCTAAGGTTCCCGATCGAGATTCGAAAATTTCGATTGCCGTTTGTATTTCGAATTTACAAATTTTCAGTGCAGCCACCGTCAGCGTCCAACATTGTCAATGATTGCCAACATTAATGTTCTACTTTTAAAGTAACGAATTGAAGCGAATCAAATCATACATCACATACATCGATAAAGCATTCTTCTCTGACGTGGCTGCATATTCTCCAATTTTCTTTTTTATCCACGTTTAATATCATAACTGTAACATAGTGGTTCCTATATTTCTATGCACGCATGTTAAGATCACACCAACGACGACGGGAATACGTGAGCCAGTTGTGTTTTAACCAGTCCGTGGAAATTCGTAGAAATGACCACGGCGACAGAGGATAACCAGAGGATCCATACGAACAAATGGATTTCGAAGATTCTACTCGCCACGTTTCTACTGCTTTTATTTCTGAACTTTCCGGCTCTTTGTCAGGCTCACGAGCACCACGACCAGTCGCCGAGTTTTAAATATACCAAACAAGCTAACGAGGCACATCAGCAAGGGAAAGAATCCATGCACTATCATGAAGCTTCGCACGAGCATAAACACGAGCACAGTAGCCACGATGGTCGACAGAAATCAATTCCGTCCGATAGGACGCATAATCAAGCGTTTCTCAAAGCTGTTGCGTCGACCTTACTTATATCAGCAGCTCCGTTTTTGATATTATTCTTTATACCTCTGAACAATACAAAGGAATCCGAGCCGCTGCTCAAGATACTGTTAAGCTTTGCGTCTGGCGGCTTACTAGGAGACGCATTTCTGCATTTAATTCCTCATGCTTTGGTTCCTCATTCGCACGAATCTGGGGAAACGCATTTACACGAACATTCTCATAGCCACAGCGATGAAGAAGCTCCTCATGGACACAATATGTCTGTCGGTTTGTGCGTCCTCTTAGGTATAATCGTGTTCTTAGTCGTCGAGAAAGCAGTGAGGATTATAAAAACTGACGATAGTCACTTGCATGTACATAGCGTCAAAGAAACTGCATCGAAAGAGAGTAGTAAGGATAACAAGTTGCAAAAAAGCTCTGACGGGGCGGACGTAACTAGCAAAGAACCTGTAGATCTTGAGAATAATATTCAGATCGCTGGCTATTTGAACCTAGCTGCAGACTTTTTACATAATTTCACGGATGGTCTCGCTATCGGAGCCAGCTATTTGGCTGGCAACAATATTGGCTATATTACCACTTTCACAATTCTATTACACGAAGTGCCTCATGAAATTGGGGACTTTGCTATTCTAATACAAAGTGGTTATAGTAAGAAGAAAGTAAGATAAGAGAAATGATAAGAGTAGAGTTTTACCGTTAAAATAGTTCCATTAATCTAATACTATTTTTATTATAGGCCATGATGCTTCAACTTACTACTGCGATAGGTGCTCTGTTAGGGACTTGTGTATCATTACTTGCGGAAGGCATGGGTGAGAATCAACTACAATAATAATACAAATGACAAATTCATTTAATATTTAATCTAAATTGTGATTCTGAAACTTACAGGCGATCTCGCGACCACGTGGATCCTTCCGTTCACAGCTGGAGGATTTATTTATATAGCAACTGTCTCTGTAATACCAGAGCTTTTAATCGATACTAAGTTTGGGCAGTCTGTGAAAGAAATCATTGCGCTTCTCTTAGGTGTATATATGATGGTACTTATAGCAGAATATGAATAGATTTATAGTTTCCTTCGCTGATAAATTGTGATTACATCGTAAGATTTATATTGACTGCTATAACAAGAATCCTAAATGGAAACTCGTCTTTTTACAAGACTTATTCTGTTCTCCGATGGACGGATCTTGGTGAGAGTTCTAGTACGTTCCATAATGTGAATACCAGTGAAATCAGTGTTATCTCATATGTTTACAGCTAGAGATGTACGGGAACCCGAGGTTGGGGCGGGTCGGGTCGGGTCGGGTTCCCGAAAATTTCGGAATTCCCGAGAATGTCCGAGATTCTCGAGAGAGTTGGGATTCCCGAAAATTTCAAGGACCCGTTTAATGAATACGGCATCACACATTCAACACATCGTAAGAAAAAGTGTAGAGACATTGTCGATTTTTCGAAGTACAAACATCAGTCCTAATAATACGAATCCCAACGCTTTCGGGAATCCTGAAACTCTCGAGAACCCATCCCGATCCTTAGAAAATTTCGGGCCCCGACCCGACTCGACATTTTCGGGTTCTCGCACACCTCTATTTACAGCAAATGTTAATGTATATATAAAAACGAATACAATCGATCCCGGCATTAGTCACATTTTGATTGAAATCAGAAAAGTAATAACTTCAGCTTGAATGCGTACAAAGTTCTTGAAATATTTGTCATTAGAGTATATTGAACCACAGTGGAAAATCTGGCGAACTAGTCTCATAAGAGGTAACACGTACATAATCAATTGTCTTCTTGTACGTTCGATTAATTTATCTTGAACGATTGGTACTGATTATCAGTATCAACATACATGCGTGTTCAACGATAGAAATCAATTTCTACTCAATGACTCGAAGTTACGTTCGTTTTTGTAAAACGCCCTAGAAATTTATTTATGCTCCAAGGTGATATATTTTCTACATTATAAATACTTAATTTTGTACGAGTATTCCTTAGATAAAACGAATGTACATACTTCCTGTAAATTGATCAAAAGAATTGTACGTTTTCTATATACATATAAAAAATGCATACTTTATTCTGTACTACGATGAAAATTATATTTTAAATTTCACTCAAATTGTTATAGATTTTGTTACGATTATACCAGCTGATACTGTATGCTAAAGCAAGAACTTCTTAGTTCGATCTAAGGGAAAAATAAAAATTTATAAAACTAACAATTATCGTTTTTATTCAGTCGAATAGTCGATATACAGTAGAGCGTCAATTATCCGAACTGCTTGGGACCGAGGTGGTTCAAAATTCGAATTATTCAGATAATCGAACAATTGGGAGAATGAAGCACGCGTGAACTTTACAGTTTATAACTATAGAAATTACACCTACAATTACTTATTAAATACAAGAGTACTACTGCGTTAATTTATATTACTGAAAAGTTAATTAATCAATCGGTACTGCTGCACTGGTTCGAAGAAGCAGTGAGGATAGTAATGATGCAGGACTGGTTCGGATAATCGACGGTTCGGATAATTGACGCTCTACTGTATTATGGAATCATTATTCCGTCCAATAGCTTTTAGACGATATACTATCTATGCATTGAATACGCTATACTCACGTTGCGTGTTCGTAATTCTTTGGCGACATACACTTTAAAACAAGTATAATACAATCTTTTTTATATTTACATCTGTATTAGGACATCATATTTTTTATCCTTTCAAGACATTTCTCAGCTTCTACCATAGATTCATCATGATCGCTAGACTTTGCCAAACGCATTCCTTCGTTACAACTCTTTTCCGCCTCTTCGTATAATCCCTTTAAAATCAAGGTGTTTCCCAAATTAACATGAATGGAGCCTAAATCCAACATATCCGGTAATTTCTTCCCTACAAATGTAATAATTTGTCTTTGAATAACTTTCAAGGATAACGAAACTATCAATTCTTTGTCGACATTACCTATCTCTATGGCTTTAGATAAATATTGGATGGCCTGATCGTACTCTTTCAGCATGCAATTGACGGTTCCCATATCGTTCAGTAGAATAACAGTCTGCTCGTGTTCCTCGCCATTGATTTTTAAAGAGATATCGTAGGCTCGAGTTAAATAACTGAGAGCTTCTGCGTATTGTGATTGCGAGAAGAGCATAGCTGCATACCATTCCGAACCTAAACCTAATAACTGTAAAACATCCACGTTCTCGCTGTCCATAGCCAGATGTTTTTCTAAATTTTGCAAGCAAAAGCTGTAACCACTTTCTGCTTTTCTGTGTTAATAAAACAGAGCGTTATACGATGTATTATAGTTACGTTAAGTAGTTAAATTCCAAGGGCAACTTCTTACTCTTTATCTCCCCTTTTATCGCACATGTTAGCAATCTTAAGGCTGATATGGATAACTGCTAAATCATCTTTTGGAGTTCCCTTAGCTATTAATCGTTGTAATACTGACACAAACAGCTTCTCTGCTTTCTTAAAGTTATCTAGGCTATACGCAAGATTTGCCATTACATCGTAAACATAAGTTATACCATCGTAGTGCTGTAAAGTTTGAGCTTGTCGCAATGCGATGTGCAGCATTTGCTCCGCTTTATTAAACTCTCCCTTCTATGATGGGAAAAGAAATGCCGCTGGAATTACATTCGACTAAAAGAACACTCACATTCAATTCAGAAAGGTTTCTTATTCTCAGATCCCCATCGACTGTGATAAGAATATTTTGTTATACCTAACCTGAATTAATAAAATCGATCGTTTAATCGTTGTTTCTAACTCCGCCACATCATCTTTCTCTTCCTCCTCGAAGCCGAATAGTTTGAACAAGAAAGTAAAAGTCGAGGCGACCAAAAATTTCGTCCGCGACGAGCCCCCCGGCTCGCGGAATCCATGATCGTAACTTTTTCTTATTCTTTGAATTTGCGGCGCATACTTTCCAAATGCATTTCTCGTGGAATTCAATAGGCAAGCATTCGTAACAATGTAATTAGATTTTACGCGCGTTCGGACGTACTTGACTGCATGCGCAATTATCTTTCGATAATACATTGTTACCGAATCTCGAATTTCTAGTTACAATTCGGCAAGAATAACATTCTACACTTTTGTTATATAATTCCTTCGATAATACATGCAATTATGTATATATATGTACATCAACGAACAATATATCGCGAGGATCTATTACAGCAGCGTATACCGATTAAATCGTACGTACGCGTCCGCATAAATCTGTAACTTATAAGGGACATGGCAAATGAGAATTCGTAAATGCAAGCATGATATAACCACACATGCTTAACTCCTTAAATACGTACATACATACATCCAGCAGTCAGATAAGTCTTTTTACTTTGACATCGTGCTGCATACGTGTAGATAGGTATACGTACACACACAAATGGGACTACACCAACAGTGCGCGTAATTCTATTTTAAAAACTAGTACAATTGTATTTATCGACGTGCCAATCGTTCGCTCATGCATCATCGACGATCCATGAGAAACTGCAACAACGATATAAGATAATGATAGGCGTACTAATAGAGATGGAATTAACGCGTTCGTGATAAATCATTTGCACAGGTAAATCTACCTACACACCGTTGTGCTCTTGTATATGGTGCCCCTCGCCCCACCCTTCTCCACCCATCCCAATGCTGCACACCTTGATTTCGTGCATTACGCACCTTTTCACCTCACGGACATGAGATAGGTCATATCACCAACAGGTAACAAAATCTCAGCCACGCATTCTTCGTACGGATAACATAGCGATTATGACATTTGTAACATCGTACGCGCTGATCTCGCGTTTCCTCTTTCGATAATAATGGACCGTATACAAATATCGGGGATATGCCTTCATGCATGTTTCACGGCTCCTATGCGTCTATTATTCCCTCCGATTAAATGATTTATCGCGGATCTGATATCTAATGGATTATCTTTCGATCGAAGGATGATTCGATCGAATAGTCTGTACGTTTATTGTTCCAGGAAGCCATTGTATGCTTTAGTGTACGTTTGTATTCGAAGTTATATACGTTCATGGGCACTCCCTGTTTTTTATTTTGAAAAAAAATCATTGAAAACATCAATGCACTTGAGTTGTTTTGAATGTAGGATTCATGATGCATATGGCATATGCATGTGTGTGTGTAATATCTATACCTGTGCTGGAAAACTACCACATTTATTGCAGTAATTAAAAGGGAAACAAATACTTGTTCCTTTTAACACGCATCGAGCTAAACCCTTCTCCATACGTTTAATTTGTATGTTTTTTAATGGTTCCTCAGTGAAAATGAGTTCTCAAGACACGACTGACAATGTAGCAGCTATCAACTCGCCTAGTATATCCTCGAGAACAAAGAATTGGGTTCAATTCGAGGATGAAACACCAGTTAAAGATAATGGCAATGCGGAGGAGGTGAACGAAGTAAACGCGCCGGCTGTAATAAAACCGGAGTCGGTTACAGTGAACGTTGAAAAGATTGGGAAAACTATCGACAAACCGGATAATCAACAAGCGAAGAATAACGAGTATAGAGGTGCTGTGATATCAACAGAATCCGTCCAGATTAACTTAGATAGGTCAGGTTTAAGCCGCTCTGTCGCGTCCGACAGTCCGGACCTTAATGTGCCGTCCGAAGTACGAGCTTCTAATCCTAAAAGCGCTTCTTTGAAGACTATCGATCTCAGAGATGTGTCCAATGGTAGAAGCGTTACGAATAATATTATAAGCACGCCTATTGGGAATATCAGACAAGGCTTCGCCAATGGAGATACCATAGTTACCCTTTTACCAGTTAACACTAAGTGGCCATGGGTCACGCCAGCTAAATTTAGGCCGGAATTGGTACCAGAGGAACTAATGGCTCAAGGCTTGACGGTAAATTTTTAACGAAATCTCGCTACATTAATATTTCCTCGTTACAGAGTTGATTTTTAAACGTATAGATATGTTTCTTCCGATATCGAGGTTGCTGATGTATATTCTTTGCAGCTTACAGTAGAGGATTACGTGCATATAATGGAGTTGCTTGTGAACGATGTACGTTTCAATATGTACAATGTATGCTATAAGAGAATTCTTGTCCTTTGGATATTTACCGCATTCGTTGTACTGCTTGGCTTATTATTTTCCGGAGTGACCGGTCTTACTTTATTTGGCCTCGGCGTCATGTGGCTAGTCCTCAATGCTGCAGCGATATTCTTTTGCATGTTCATCAAGATAAAGTTGAATCATAATCTTGAAAAGTGTATGGCTCAAGTCAACAAGCACTTACTTCGGCATAAAATATTGCTCGGATTGGACGATAGAGGGAAGATTTCGTGTCACAAAGTCAATCTCTGTTTCATATACTTTGATACTACGGATTGCATCGTAAGTGTTATCAGACCTTCCTGTGATCTGCGTTTAGTTTAAACAGTTACGGATCGACGTGTTTTGTAATAGCGCTCTCTTATTTATTTCATATCGTTAGCATAGTGAACAATATTAACTGTTATTTCGGGCACAAAATTTGTGCAGCAGAGTTTGCATGGTATATTTAGCATCTGATTCACTGTGTAACAGAAAAAGTTGCAAGAGGTAATAGAGCGAGAGGAACGCGAAGGACGAGTAATCGGGGAGGATGGGAATTCTGAGATGCGTCGGAAAAGGGAATTACAACAGCGAATGGATATCGATGATAGTGACATCGTGATACGAGGCAGCACAACCACTAGAATTTCTCGTAAACAGGTAAAGATTTTTTTATATCCAGTAATATTCTAGTTGCGTTCAACAAATACATAATTTACTTAGGATTCTTGTGGTAATTAGAACGCTTTCCTTTTGTACGTTTCGTGAAAATTGATTACACATCTTTTGTCCTACTGGTAAAGTTTTATAATAGTACCTTATCTTTTTCTTTCCTGTAAAACGAATCAAAACCTGTCAGGGTAAAAGCGAACAAGTGTTCTGCCGTTATGTACAACGTTGGGGAAAGGATTATTTACGCCGACGTTTGGATTGGACAGTCGATGAAGAAGGTGGAAATCCTTCTTCACCCCGTCATTTAGCATCAGCTTTATGTCCGTGTCAATATATAGAAGAATGGCTTCGCAATAAGCCACACGTTCGTGGCAGAGATTTCTGTCCGAGTTGGAGTAGTTTTCTGAAGGACAGGGGTATTTAAAATAGAGTCGTTTAATATGCATATACAAGTCGGGAACAGTATTTGTTCACAGCAATTTCGAGAGAATTAGAAGAAGCTTATAATTCAGATTAGCGCAGTTATTTTAATATCATTGAAATGAGAAAATGTATACGTTGAAACTACAAAATCTATTGAAAAAATTTTAATACCTTTGTAATTCTATAAATAATATAGGTAATACTGTAAAGAATGGACGAATAATCAAAATTTGCATTAGTAAGAATAGGTTGTGCGAGATGTTAAAGCTACTTACAATCATTACGTACTTAACTGTTCAAGGTTTTGATTTTTAGAACCGTTGATAGAATTACATTTATATATTATGTTAATACATTTAAAATATTTCTTATTCATAGTTTATGCGGTGGATTGGATATTATAAATATATATACGTATATATATATATATTTTTTTTTTAGTTCTTTTAAACGGATAGTTAACATTTTAAATAGTTAACTTTCTTTCAATACAATTCCTTTTTTACTAATACAGTACTAAGCATTTAGTATGCAATTTGAAATTTGTACAAAACTTGTATAAATTACATGCATGCCTATATGTCGTAAGTTACTTTTTAGTATTTTATATCGTTGCGTATAATACACTGTATATAGTATTTAAATGTTAGACGATCTAGAACCATGCATATACATGCGATACATAGTTTTGTAAAATGGTGAAGAGCTTTTGAAGGAACTTGTTTCTGGCAATGGTACTTAAAAATTTAAGTTACTTAAAATTTGAGAAGAGATCGTACAATTTGCTGTACACTCGCGTTAGAGCGGCATGCTGTTCGAGTATATAACATCTTTGGGCTTCGCGGAGTAGTTTATCAATGTCGCGTGAAAAATGGATTTTACAGTATTATCGTTGCTGTAGCTCCAGGTACTGAATGATGATGGTCTGTGTTGACAGGAGCGGGCGGAGTTGCTGTTGCTGAGGTATGCATCTCGATGGGCACACCACTTTGTGCGCCGCAGACTTGATCTGGTTATAGACTCGCAGGAACGTAATAGAGACATCGCCGGTCTGTCTGTTCCACCACGACACTGTGTCTCCGCTCGTTGTCCTTGTCAATTCATTGAGGACCATCTCAAATACAAGCCTAGAGGCAAGTTGATATTTCGTACGTTCTTTTTGATGCCGAATTTTAGTGGTAAATAATCGAGGCCTATCATTCGATCATTATGAACTGACTACGATTCTAAACATATCAGTCTATCGATTACATGTTCCTATCTATTTTTCTATCGTGTACGTATGAGACATTTTTACCACAAGTAATGTGGAAAAGCAGTGAATTAAAGAACTTAGGGTATTGACAGTCATTTGCATTATACGTTTGTCTTAATTCGTTGTATTCTCGATGTAATGTTTGACGGAGATTATTCTCACGTCTCTTTTACATGAAACGAAATTTCTCGAGTCCTTTGTAGTACTTTACTATTGATTAATGTAAGTAGTATTCACCATTTTACAAAGCACACTGGCACATTATGTTAGACATGCAGGATGATAATAGAAATATATTATACATATTATTAGTTTAAGAAGTAATATACCAATAGTCATTCCTATTATTGTCGGATGTTGAACATACAGGCTTTTCTAATTGAAGGAGATTTAATGCGAATTATATTAAATTACATTTATGATGTATCCATTAAATAACGAAAAAGTATATGCAAAATCCTCCAGCATTAGTATTGGAAAGTGATGCCGTGATTTTTAAGATTTTGAAGTTTGTAAAACTCAATTTTATTTGCATTTTTCGAAAAAGGAATGACTGGTAGGCACAATTTAACTTAATTGAAAAGAATTTGTTCCGCGAAAGAATTTGCTGCGAAGTGAGTACGCGTAATCATGATAAATGTTGTAAAAGGGTACTCGACAGTGAACGTACATACATATCTCTTAATTCCGTCCTAATCAGTTATATTGATACATTATGTAATTATACCATTAATATATTATATACTTTTATATTCCGTTTGAAAATACTTAATACCTGTAAACGCACAGGGATATTCTACTTTTATATTAAAGAAAATGTAAAGCACTTTTATATTATTGTTAAAAATGTTATAAATAAAGATAAGTGCATAATATATATGTTTTCTTGGTGGGGGTATAATATTGTACTTTTGTAAAAAGCCGTTTTAATCGAAGTAATAGCAACTAGCATGCTTAGTGTCATTTACTTTGGTATACTTTACGTGTGTATATATTTTTCTAAAACATAGGTGTTTGTCACTAACCACTGACTAATCCAGGAATGTTATTCGCATGCAGCTGGACAAAAGGCGGTACATTTTGACATTTTATCCCGACCACATTTTGTCAGCACATGAAAATCATTCAATAAAATACCTAGTATCGCGTAAGTATCACATAATTTAAATTTCTCTTCATTACCATGCTTCGAACATATCGCCGTGTAAATTAAGTACATCGCTTCTTTTCATTTATGCGCGCACATGTTTTGGCGGACATGTACCTACCTCATATAATTACGAGGATTCAACATCGTAGGCAATTTGTAATCGCGATAATCGATAATCCTTCGAATTACTTAATCTAAGTTACTAATTTAAAATATTTGCATGATTTTTTTCAGGATATCCACCTGGCTTTACATGGTGTGCTTATCTTAATGATCCACTAGTTAGGTATGACGTTACATCAGGCATCCCCAATTAACAATGTTAATAACTTAGCCTATGCACATCAGTATTTGTTCAAGTATTTTTTACGAAACAGGCATATCAGTATCTATTATTCTGCTCATTGAAAATCGCTATTTCAATTAAAAAGAATTAAGCACAACGAAGTTACAATTATAGAAACGACGTTCGTAGTTCCAATGGTTCACCGATATGCGATTATCGCCTGCTATATTTGTACAACCAAACCATTCATAGAACATATATTTTTCTATATCTTGATATTTTTTATCATTCCAACTGTACAATCTAGAAGCATTTATGTAACCGCACATTCTTCGCGAAAAAGAGTAAATGCTAATACTCGTAAAGCCGACTTAGAATTCAAATTTTCTTTTCAACTATCAAAATCAAAATGTATAAATAGCATAAATACAAATAGTAGTGGTTTGATTATAGGTTTTTAACGCAATCATAGTGCCTTTTAATATATCACCTATACTCTACAGGAACCATAAGTAGCCTTTCTTAGTTTTATAAATTTAAAAGTTTATATTTAAGATATATAATGGTTGCACAGTTATATTATACGAAATTTTATGTATAGTGTTATCATGGTAGGTAATATTTTATATTTGTAACATATATATATATATATATATATATATATATATACACATATATATGTATACACAATGTGAAATTATTATTGTGTGACGTTTATTTTTGTACAATGTTAATTGTATGTATGTTATTGTACATTAATGTATGTACATTATATTATAATGTTATATAAGGGTATTCTATATAAGTAAATTACGTTAATTACCCATATCAAAATTTCCAAATATGACCACAGGTGAAAATATTTTACACAGGCAGCTAATCTGTATGGTATAATGTTAACAATTAAGATAGAATTACACGAAAATTGAATATTTTATATCAAATCCCTCTTTACAAAAAGTAACATCCGAACGACTTAAATACAAATTTATAAACGCAACAAGATCTATGTTATTAATGCTTCTTGCGCTTGTTTCCTAATATCGTCCGCAAGTCTCTTTATCTCCTCATTATCCGTTTTCAGCTGTCGCTCTTTTCTTTCCAGAGTAGCTTCCAATTGTTTCAATTGCTCCTTTATATTTAAGTACATTTTAACTTTCTGATACGAATCAGAAGTACCGGTACCCACAGTACTTTCTGCGGGTACTTCCTCTGCAAATAGATCTCTAATCGTTTATCAGTGCACTTTAACAAATTACGTTGACGTTAAAAGCGTAGAAACGAAAGTGCGCGATAACTCGAAAGTAAGGTTATGATTTAAAGCACTTGTAATACGAATGCTTATTTCATTACATTTAATAAGAACATAAAAAATATCGAAACCTTTGGTTATTATCTTAAACGCTATGTCATCGATGGATGCATTATTCAGGTCTTCCAAGATACGTTCTGGATCGGGAATATTAGGTCTCGGTGGAAGATTACCCTTTTTATTGCTAAACATATCTTACTCGGTAATATTCTGCTTGGCTTATTTGTACTTTACTTTCGATAACTGTACGTACGCGTAGATCTATATATTCGTATAACAATTCGTAGAAGAAGTATACACAGCAGCACGTAAATTATACAGGGTGTTCCAAAGGCATCGATTTATTTCGATGAAATAAGCTCCACGTGATGCGCGACCGTGTTATGTTATATGTAGATCTTTATACTAATAAATAGAAGTTGCGTCCCATAAACTACATATGTATATAGTATAGAAAAGTATAGAAAATTCAACGAGAAAAGTAGATTCGAGCATAAAATCTACACCATAATATCTAGAGATAAAAGATTAAGAAAGATCATCGGGCACTTAAGATTGCGTCTGAACGACCTCTTATCATTTTGTGGGACTATTTTTATATAAACAAACTTCCTAAACAGTTCTGCGCGCATCGTTACCATCGCATATCTGTCTGTATAACTTACGTTCGTCGTATGTACGTTTACTTTGTTTCGGAAAACTATGTTTCCTCGTTTCATTCGTAAATTTCTAAATTCAAAGTCATATGCGAATTTTAATTTGCCTACGGTACACTTTGTCATTTATTCTAAGTAAATTTCTTCGTTTTTAGTTTAGAATAGGATCGAATATTTTAATGAAATTTCCAGAAATTTCATTCTTTTATTTTCGTAGAATAAACATACTTTATGGTATTACGCCGCTTTCAAACTTTGTTGAAGATTGTACCGGTAACGTGTTATCCTTCCTTATTAGACGCGTCTATGATTTCCTAACTTTTGCATTAGTAAAATAGGCATTTCTGCGGATTAGTGTTTTATAAATAATAGGGGAACTTTAAAAGTATCGATTTCATGTTGTCATCGTAGCACCGACGTTAAATTAATATCATTTCTGTTAGCATCTATTCGCGCATTCAACAGACGTAACCGGCATGCCGCCAAAACGAAGTCGAGCTTCAAAGGTTAGACATTTGTGTATATAATTTGTTTATATAAACGCCTTTATTGTTTCATAATATAGTTATATAGCACCGAGACACATAGTTTCACAGATGAGTAGTTTCAATATTATTATCGAGAGTCGGAGTAACACAAACTTTCCAACGTTACTGGGATACCAAGTAGCACATTAAAAAAAACTCTGTTTTGATTTTCTTTAGACCCAGCCGGATTCAACGGAGGCCAAAAATGACAAGAAGAGTAAAGTATCAAAGCCGCAGGGAACGCCTGCTAAAAAATCTAAGCGTACCAGAGACGAGCCCGAGGAGCCACCAATGCCGAAACGTGCCAAAACAGAGCCAAAGCAGATGATGAATAAAACAGATACCGACTTGAACGAGATCGATTTCGATTGCCAGAAACTAAACGTCGAGGGGAAGAAATATAATTTCAAAATCTCCAGTTGGAACGTTTCTGGTATAAGGGCGCTCATTAAAGTACGTTTGCAATATGATTCTATTATCCGTGTACCAAATGGAAATTCGCGCTGCTTTACTCGTTATGTTTGTTCAGAAAAATGGTATCGATTATATAATGAAAGAAAATGCAGATATAGTTGCATTGCAAGAAACCAAATGCGATAGAGATAAGTTACCCGAAGAAGTTAAATTAACCGGATATCATCACTACTTTCTTGATAGTAAGAATTTAGGGAATTTATTGTGCTGAGATTTATATTTACAATCATTAAAATTCTCTCCTTGTTGCTAATAGGTAAAAAGCCTGGCTACTGTGGTGTTGGATTGTACACAAAAGTGAAACCAATCGACGTGAAGTATGGTCTGAACGATTCTGAATTCGACAACGAAGGCAGGATAATTACAGCGGAATACACGAATTTCTATTTCATTAATGTTTGTAAGTTATTCGGACTAATGCCAGATTTTCTGACTGTGATTTATCGTTTCTATCAATGTTTACTATATATGACGATCGAATAATTATTACAGATGTTCCAAATGCTGGTCAGAAATTAGTAACATTACCAAAAAAATTGAAATGGAACGAAGTGTTTAAGTCTTATATCATGAAATTGGATGAAACAAAGCCAGTTATTATTTGTGGCGATATGAATGTGGCTCATCTAGAAATAGGTAGCGCGATGCAACAGCGGCATTTAAAATTTATCTAGCTTATAAATTTCTGAAACTTTTCTCATATTCTTATTTTCTGATATTGCTAGATCTTACGAATCCTAAGACAAATACAAAGAACGCTGGATTTACTAAAGAAGAACGCGAAGGCATGACTGATTTCCTAGATACCGGATTTGTGGATACATTCAGAGCTCTGTATCCTGATAAAACCGGAGTCTACACATTCTGGTCATATTTCGCTAACGCGCGCAGTAAAAACATTGGATGGTGAGTAAATATGAATCTTTCTAATATACAGTGAGAATTGAAAATGTAACTCAGGAGTAATCAATTTCATATTTTTCTCCTCGCACAGGAGGCTCGATTACTATTTGGTGTCGCAACGGATCAAAGATAAAGTCTGCGACAACGTTGTAAGGGACAAAGTATACGGCAGCGATCATTGTCCCATTGTACTTTACATTAACATATAACATGCAATTACATTTTTAAATAATTATGGTTACATAATTTATCGAATCTGTTGTATTTAAATTAATATATATTGTCTTCTGAGAATAAAATTATTTTAGGAGCCGTTATTTCATATTTTTTACGGTACCGATTGTATGTAAAAACAAAACTAATTTTTTATAATATAAACTGCTGTCAACTATAGACATACGCATTTTTGTACTTTTTATTATACATTACATGGAATAAAGTTTCTAATAGCATCAACTTTTGCGTGTACCTTGTCAGTGCGCGCGACATTATTAGGAAATTAATAGTCACTTACGTTCGGGCAGAGTATACCGCTGCTTCGCTCAACTAGTAGCGGGCCCGTTAGTCCGATAACTCTGCCAGATTTAAAGCACGATTCTGACGCTTGAAAAAACTGGCGGGGATAGACGCAGCACTACGGTAATTACGAGAGATGCGCACTATACTACTGTCCTCTGTTGAACGTGCTCCGCGAGTATCCGGGACGCAGAACGATGGTGGGGATCGATGCAGATTAGTTGTGAGACAGGGACGATGAGACAGAAAATGTGTCCGACAAGGATATAGAACATCGCGCCACCAACCTTGGTCATGCGCGCCTAATACCGTCGTCCCTCCTGGTAGCAGAAGCGCAAGATTCGAGGAGGTGTTTTTTAAAGCGAGAAGCAATGCCTATTTGGAAAAAGACAAAGATAGAACAAGCTAGTCACTCTAGTTCACTAACGAGCCGCAAGATGGACAAATCGTGTCTTTGTCTTCTTTTCCTTCAAAGAAAAGAATCTTTCGAATCCTTCAAAGAAAAGAATCTTTCGAATCCTTCAAATTTGAAATTACAGTCGACTAATGATATAACTTTGAAAGCTTCAATTCTCTGATTAGAGAGAAGTATGGCAATGTTATGGGTAAGACTTAACCCGGCGCCAGTAAAAAGAATTAACGAGCATGCAGAATGTGAACATTCTGTAATTCGTTGAGGCGTGTAGAAAATATCCTATTATGTTTGGTGATTTTAAATGAAAATAAAGCGGCAGATATCAATTACAATTGAATATGAGTACGGTGACGAACAGCGTCACGAATTTGCCTAAATGCGAAAGCTTATTTTACTTTTTCTCTTGGACTAGTGCCGTTCTCTATTCTGTCTACAAAGTTTCTCTACTCAGCCCCTGTAAGAATTCGAATTATGTAGATTTTATGGGGAATCAAGCTTTCGTCCTTCAAGCCCTATGTAATTTTTAGACTTCAATGGCTATGATGACTTTTACCATGATTTTGCACCAGGCTGGACGTGGATCGAAAGAAAACAGGATGTTTCTGACCAAGAGTGGAAAATGTGGATACCTTTGATATTTAGATCAATGCCATGGATAGTTTGCCATCATTTCCTTAGCCAAATCATTGGAACTATACCGAATACTACGGTGCGATACTTTAGTACTATTCCATATGCTATTTATCCCTTATTTTTTAACTGACCGTTATATTCTTACAGCTGCTATGCTGCTGGTACATCTTCATGTCCCTTTCATTTTTGTATTTCCATATTGGAACGATAAGCATGTTGTGCGCATTGGTACAACCAACTGTATTGTATAGTTTAACATATAAACGCAACAAATCCAGCGTATGGGTGATAAACACATTGTTCTTGTTCGTCATACATTTCCTCAAAATACCAGATGGCATGTTTCAAAATATGTTGAGACTCGGTGACGAGGAGCATTATATTTTAACTCTTACAATGTGCTGGATTCAGTTGAGAAGCATTAGCTGCAGCATAGATAACACAGAGATTCACTCGGAAAATAAGTCCGGTGTATCCTATTTCTTAAGAAATCTTTTGTGGGCATTGGCGTACTGCTTGTATTTACCTACGTTATGCTTAGGACCATTAATTTTATATAGCGAATTCATGGATTCTGTACGTACATCTCGTTTCTACATTACAAAATAGAACTGGCCTATCGAAAAACGGTAATATGTAAATTTTCGCAGATAAAGGGTCCTACTAAGATCTGGAAATTTGCAAAATTGGGATATTTTGCTCTAAATTTGATTAGATACCTGTTTTGGATACTCTTCGCCAACTTTTTCCTGCATTTCCTCTACTTCAATGCAATACAATATCATCCCGAGGTAAAACTGCATATTTCAAGTATAAATTTCGTTGCCACAATTTTATTAAAATGATTTTGTTTCCTCGTTCGATCAGGTCATTAAGATTCTAAATCCATGGACTTTGTATGGATTAGGATACTGCATGGGACAGTTCTTTTTAATTAAATATGTCGTGGTATACGGACTTAATCATACTCTGTGCGCAATCGACCATGTAAAAGCTCCTTCTCAGCCAAAGTGCGTGGCGAGAGTTCATTTGTACTCCGATATGTGGAAGTATTTTGACAAAGGTTTATACACATTTCTCATAAGGTATGACATTTATGGTCGATGCAACGTTTACGACGAGTGTTTTTATCGAAGACGAAAGATCTTATTAATATTTTTCAGATATATTTATACACCGTTATTAAAATCAAATTTTAATAAGCTATTTGCCTCCTTTCTGTGCTTCACGTTTGTTTTCGTATGGCACGGAATGCAAATGAACATTTTTATTTGGGCGTTCCTTAATTTTATAGGGTTAAATATTGAAAGCTTCGTAAAATCAGCTGGGAAAAGTAAATACTATTCTGACGTACAAAGAAAGTATATGTCACCGGCAAATGCCAGGCGATTTAATTGCGCATTAGCGACTCCTCTCCTAGCAATGTCAGTGATATCGAATTTTTATTTCTTCGCTGGCGAAGAAATCGGACACATATACATCTACAGAATATTACACGGTATTGGTTCCTTCGCGAAAATTAATTTGAATAAAAATAGTACAATTTATTATTTATTATAAAAATAGTAGAATTAATAGATCGTTATATCGTTTCTGTTACAGATATATGGTACTCTATATTCATTTTACTGTTCTTCCTCTATTGCTGTTGCCAAGTTTCTACAGATGTAACAAATTGGGAGTTAAAGAAATCAGAAAGGGCATGGAACAGTCAGAATCGCAGAAATTGATAGCAGAAATATACACTGCGTGAAATATACGTTCGAAGAATACAATTTATGTTTATAACTATGGTGTGAAATAATTTCAAAGTCTTTATTGTTTTAAGTACAAAACGGGTATAAAAATACAATATTTAACTAAAATTATTCTTCACATTAACATCGTTATAATTATGTAATGTTTATTATGGATAATAAAAAATTTGGTACAAAGTATATATGTATGAATATCTTTCATATAATTGTTGCCATACTTTATGTCATTGATAACCAATTTTATACTGCACCTAAGGCACGTTATATTTTACACGGAACAAACGCTCATGAAAACTTCTTAAACACTAGTTTCGTGTCTTATAAAAGACGTAAGAAATTGACTTGCTCGGATATTTCTATGTAGATATAAGAATATAATAGATGTTTACGTTTTGTTCGTACGATTTATGAGTATTAAAACCTTCGTGTTTAAAATTAGTAATTACGATAAAAGATTTTAGTTTTATGCAAAAAATTATGTAATATAATTTATTCAGCTCTTATTCTTCTTTATTTACCGCTATATACGCCACCGTGTGTAATTTTAATATTGCTCAGTTTCTAATTATATGTTTGTTATATTATTTAGTTAGTCGAATCTCATTTACAATACAATTTCCATATTATATAATATATAGCTTTAAATCTGAAAACGTTAATGTACTCGCGGGATATTAACCGCTTGTTGTATACTTCTTTCGTAGCAAAGCATGTTTCTAAAGAATTATAATGCAATTGTAATATAACAGCGTATAGATATTTATATTATATCTCTATAGATTATAAAAATTATTATGCTACATAAATTTCTGTAAGTAGGCTGTATTATAAGTAACCCCTAGAGTCTAGAGTATTAGAAATTTCAAAGTATTGTTCAGGAATGTTGAATGTAATTCAATCGCGTAATAATCAACTGATTGCAATTATCTCTGGCAATTATTTACAGTAGGTACTTACTTCACCAAAAAAATAAATTTAATATTACTTCTTTAAAAACATTTCGAGTATTTACACTAAATATATCATAAGCTGGCGACATATTTCGTTCTACGTTTCGCGATATCTAAAATTTCGTTCTTTCGCAATTTCACAAAGTTCTCGGGCTTCGTATTGGAATAGATTCTAGACTGCTGTTAGTATATTGTAGCAAAATATCAAAAGGTATTACTTAATTAGATCTTTGTTAATGCATTCGATATATTCTACATTGTCTTGTACACGATTAATAATTAATACCGTTATATTAATATCCTTATAACAACATCGAGGATGTAATGCTGAATAGAAATTATCAATTTTTATGGAAGACATTTTTGAGCTGTAGTGGAAAAACATCGTAATCTGTGTCCGACGGTTCTACGTTCTTTGTAAAATAACATAACCGTGGTACGGTTTCGGTACTCTGGAAAACAAATCCTAAACATAAAAAATAGATTACCAACATTTTCATATAATGCGATCCATTTCGCGATAAAGGATTTATAATTCGTGTATGCCTAAGTGGTGCGCGCTTCAAACAGAAAGAGGTAATATATTCTCCATAAATTGCCCAAGCTAAATAATATTAAACGTTGCAAATTAGATTCATTACAACTTATATAAGTAGAAATTTATATAAAAGTTTGTAAAACAACAATTACCAATAATAAACATTCTTTTTCCGTTAAGCAAATTATGAATTTGTACTACGCTTTCCAATATTTGGCACACAAATAAATGTTACTACTATTAAGTAACTATATTTCGGACTAACATATTCTGGAGAATTAAACATTTTTAATGATTTCATCTAATAAATCTGTTAATGTGTATATATATATGGTTGTCACAGCAAGTTCGATAAGAAATTTCTTCTGTTTTAAGTTTAATATTTGGAATGGTTAATAGACAAAGATTTCATAGACCGTAGAAACGATGGGCTGCATATTGAACGATTGCAAAAATAATGTCATTTAAGAAACAAAATAAATGCATGCCTTTATCCGATTTCCTTCAATCTTATCATATATATCAAAGCTATGCTAATACTGTGCATCTCACACGATAAAAATCATGTAAAAATATTTTATTAGATTCATCCTTTTTTATAGAGTTTTCTATCAGTATCTTCAAATATTTCTTTTTCAAGCAGTAAAAAATATTAAATCTACATGTTTCCTAACAATATTTACATATGCAGAAACTCGAAGCGTTGTTTTGTATTTTATACGCCAGTAGCATAATGTTTACTAACTCTATCTCTATAAAACCGTCCTTGCATATCGCTTTTAACGCGTAATATCTCGGATTTAGTAAAAATAAACGGACACATTCTTCGTCGTGTAAATTTTACTTACTCCTGTCGAACGTTTATTTTTGAATTTCATTGTCGGCAGTGCTGCTCTCATCGATCCTAAGAACGCTATTCTGTAAAGCATCATTGGTCAATAATAAAATCGTGTTCTGATTTCCACTTTGTTGTATGTTGACTGCTTGCACGTGCTTCTTCGTAAGCGAGAATTTTCGATTTTTATTCAAATGTGCTTTTGATTTATTTTGCTGGTTGTGGGTGGTTTCGCACTGGCGTGGAATTATATTGATGAATTTATTTTGTACTATTATATTAGTCAAAGGTTCGTTATGGATGTACAAACGCTGCTCAGCCTGACGTAGCGGTTTACGATTCTTTCCAAAGGCATTCGTGGACGCGACCGCTTCGTCGTTCATCGAATTTGTTACGACAGCTTGATAGTTGCCTAATGTTTTATCTTTGTTCAGTGTGCAGTCGTCATTTTGATTCAGCGCCATATCTTTCGTTGGTGATAACGTCTCGCTAGCGATTTCGTTAACTATCCGCGAACTGTTCATATCTATCAAACTTTTTGCCACGCCAATCCCCTGTATTTCTTGATAAGATTTATCATTGAAAATGTTGACATTGTCGTCATCTTTCTCATCCGCCTGGGTAACGATCACACCTTTATCGCAATTCGTATTTTGTCGAGAATTATTTAACATTCCATTAGAATAATCTTCGGTACGCTCCACTAGTTGTATGTGATTTTTAAATTCACTTCCCGGCAATTCGATGCTCTCTTGGAATTCTATATTATCTTCGTCTCCGTTATTCACCAAATTATTATATTCTACTTTGAAGTATGACGGCGTCTCGTTCAGGTTGTGATAAATCAATTCCGACTGATCGATGTTATCGTTACATACGATCTGAGCTGTCTCAGTTTCGACTACTTCTAACTTATCGTAAGAAGCACTTTGCGATTCCGGCAATCTTCCTTGTACTTTGCTCGCGTGTTTCTCTGGTAAATTATTTTTATTTTCGTTAGAAACTCTATTATCTATAGGTATTTCAGTCTCTGTGATTTCAGTCTTATTCAAATGAGATTCTGGACAAACCTCGTAAGTTTCGAAACAATTCTTGATAATCTGTATTGCATCGCTTGAGTCCCAATTTTTATCATTATCAGTAGTATCTTCGTTGACAATGAATTTCTCGCTTGCAGTATCCTGCAGCTGATTATCGTTATTCTGATACTGCATAATCGTTTTTGCCGCGATTAAGCCTTCGTCTATTACCTGCTCCTTATTTATATCGATCTTTTTCTTCCTGTTAGTTCGAACTTTCTGGAAGTCTTCTTCGGAGAGGTACAGCAATTCTCCGGTAGTTGTTAAAACCTTACCGTGTCTCGTCTTTAGATGGCGTTTGTAAGTGTTTCTTGTTTTAAAGCTGATGAAATAAATATATTTCTGTTAAAACAGGGACATTCGTACAGTTAAAGTATAAGCATTTATATTTTCCATACCGTTGCCCGCAATCGTCGCATCCGAACGGTGCCTCGCCGGTATGTCTGCGTCGATGCTCTCTGAAATGCGAGGGATGCCTGAACTTCTTGCCGCAATCGGCGCACGTGAATCGCGTTTGATTTTGATGGATCAGCATGTGATATTTTAAACTGTGCCTCCTCGTGAAAACGGCTCTGCATATACGACACTCGTACGGTTTTATTCCGGCGTGGCTTCGATAATGGGACACTAACGTCGTAGGCGCCGTGAAACTTCGCGGGGGGTTGCATATCCGGCATTCGAGATTATTCCCTGCCGGATTTCCCTTCTTCTTGATACGATCCATAAAAGCTAGCGCCATTTCTCTTTCCTCCTTACTGGTGCCTATAAACTTTGCTTTACCTTTCGGCTTAGTGGTCGTAATCTCTACGCTTTTATTGTAACTTTCATCCGACCATGATATGTCTGAAAGCCAGCCGAAACGCAATTTAAATATCATCGCGAAGGTGATTGAAACTGTAATAAAATACTTTGTAATATTTTCTGCGTTTACCAGGTAAGTAAATGGTCTCTGACTCGTCGTTGACTTTTTCTGACAACTTTTGATTGATGTGGGAATATTCTTTCATGTGAACGGTGTCGGTACCGACGACCATCAGCACGATCTAAATAAAACGAATTATTTTCGGTATGTACTTAATTTTACGTCCGTCGCGTTACATTTATACTTACATTTTCATCCGTCGTTGTACTTTCGAGAACACTGTCGAAAGACGACGTCTCCTTGTCATTGGGAATCTCATCTTTCAAACGTTCAAAGTAGCTGTGATCCCCGAGAACTCGGAAATCCGTCCTTTCCGTATCTTTTTGTTCCGAATTATGCAATTTCTTGGAACTTTCGATCTTCTCGTGGCTTTTATTTCTGTCTAATTCTTTAAAACCGGAATCGTTTAATAGAATATTTCGCAGATAATTCGTCGATTTCTCTATAATAACATTCTTATTTTCTTTATTCAATGTCTCCTGCGGTTTCCTCGACTGTTGTAATCTGTTCTTTTTACTTTGCGAACTTGCTTTATGATTTCTGTAGTTTACTGACTTTGCGGTGAACGTCTTATCTGCAAAGTTAAGTTACAAGCGTGCGATTATTATATTACGATCGATAGACGATTCTTTGTTTTTATTATTTACAAAAGCACAGCTATGCTTACTCACAGGCTTCCTTATTTGTCTTCAAATATTCCAAATGCTCCGCTAAATGTGTTTTAATGGACATCCTCGCCTTCCCCTCGCTCGCGAAGCTCGTATATTTCTGACCGCATCCGACGATAAGGGCGCACGTGTAAGAGTACTGCCTTTTCAGTTCGTCGCTCGTAAAAATAGAAAACTGTTTAACTAATTGCGATGGAGGTATGGATAAAAGCTGTGGCACGGTGAAAGATAATTCGTGAGTCTTCCTCTTTATATACTCCGTCTTTGTCTTGCATTGCGATGCCAGTAGCGATTTACTACGCTTCTTTTCCGAATGCAGCGTTTGAGACGCAACTTCGGCGAGCATGTCTAGCAAAGCGGCGGGGCTGTCGCTTCCCATAATACCTGAAACAAACACGTTTCACTGCGTTAATACAGACTAATATTTCTAAATAATATAAAACAAAAGCATTTGCTTATTCCCACATAAAATCAACTTTAATTATACCACGCGGACAAAATTGTAAAAACTATTACGTTTAAATACCTGTGTAACTTAAAGGAATGCGAACACCGTATAAATAAAGTAAGCTAATTTGTACATTTCCCATATATTATACAAAATGAGCGTTATTATTATTATTTAAAATTCTTTAAACTCACACGACCAAATTTCAACCTTCTATTAACAACTAAGAACGATCCGACTTCGTTTTATTTGTTGCGTCGAGTACTATAGTGTTCTTGTAACAATAATAAATATGTTGATCCTTTGCTGACATCATGACATATGACAGTCAATGGACGGAGCATTTAAGATCTCTAATTTCATAGATACGGTAAAGATATTCTCGCATTTTTAATAGACAATAGGCAGAAAAGTCTAACGGAGAAGGTAACGATTCTTTATTCCCTCTACGCGTGAAATTAAATTTCTTATTTTCCAAGCGTCATTCTAGCAGACGCCATAAGGACGCCCAGCAGACGGTTTTTCAATTCGCCTTTGCCAATATCTCGATGAATTCTGAATAACTTTCGTTAATACCAGCATGTTAAAGAGATAGCGATTTCTGTTATTAAAGACTGATAAACAAGTACCTCCGTTATATGAATTAGAAGTGTATTCATGGTTTGTTTTGGTGTTCATTATGGCATTCGTATTCGCGGCGTGTCTTCATTCCACTGCCTTCTATGCACAACAGGTTCCTTCTTGTTGCTTCCTTGTTTGTTCCTCTTTCTTGTCAATCCTGAGAACAGTATTGCCAATCTGCGGGACAAAGATTTCGTCTACGTATATAAAATAGATACAGCGTGTATTTCTTTCCACTCTATCCGTTAATGCGAGATTTAAAACATCGCACATCGAAAGATTCTATTTTCATAAATTACACGACGAATATGCGGCTCCTATGCAGCTCTCAACAATGAATAGTTACCCTATGCAATTGTAGGCGCGAAATTTAAATCCATCCAACTTGCGAGTGAAGATTTTCAATTATGCATCGTTGTTTGAAAATGAAGCAAATAATTTTAAACTATGCTAATTCGATAGTAAAGAACGAAACCAAGAATTTATTAAAAATATAATTGTTATAATAATATATGCATACCTTGTGGGAATTAAATTAGAATTATGGTAAAGAGGGTATATAAAGTTGTTAATTCTCGGTTGTTGATTCTTAAATATTTTATTACATTAAGTGAGAAGATTCTACCCTCTCGTATACGTGACACTAATGTTTGCGCTATAAAAAGAATATGATACAATGTATCAGATACATATACTAAGTTTAATCAAACAGTTTATCTCTTCGTCGCAAGCTTACAAAGAGTCTCCTACTCCCCTTGTCAATTTTTACATATCAGTGTAACTTGTTACAACTACCCGCTGGCTCGTTTTTCATCCCATCAGTCTCGAATATATGTTTAATAATATCCTGCTTCCTCCTCGCGTGAGTGGGTAAACCGCGAAACAGATTTTCCGTTATTTGTCTTCTGCTCGTTACATTATGCTTATCGTAATCTTTATTTATATATTCGATATTCTCATTATCATCAATGGCCCGCATTGTTGCTAACAACTTCTCTTTGTTATAACTAACTACTCTCGTTGTGGCACTGCTTTCGATTATCGTATTATTATCAATGTCGTTAGACGCCTCGCGAGTCGGCGCGCTCTCGCAAGATTCTTCGTTGTTTAATAAAGCCTCGACATTTTCTAACTCCTTATTCGCATCGTGCTTATTTAATTTATTTCTTGTTTCTATATGATAGTCGTCTGCAAATTTATTCTTATTCGCCGTTTCTGCTTCATTGTCGCGGGTCGTGTTCGGCATTTGCCCTTCGTCCAAATTCTCCAATGGATTTAACGAATTCTTCGCAGAAGGTTCGTCTAGCGACTCGTCAGAAAGGGTTGTCGACTCGAATTTGTCGGATGCTTTGAACAAAGTCTCAAGTTGATTAAATTCTTTCATAGAGAGTGTTTGTATCGATGTATCTTCAAGTTGATCTTCCCTTATATCATTATCCTTTTCTTTTTCCGTGGGTATAGATTGTACCGACACATACTTCTGTAAATCTTCTGGAAATTTATTCGCATTGTGCTTTATATGACTAGTACCTATGTGCTCTATATCATCGGTAGAATCCACGTCGTACTGCAAATTATAGAAATTTTCGTTCTCAACGCTGTCGGTTTCTGGTTGCATTTCGCTAATTAAATTTTGATAAATCTTCTGCGATTCGTTTAAAAAGCGAGACGTCGTTAATTGTTCGACTTCTTTATCAGAATTATAATGAGTTTCATCAGCGCGCATAGGTGAAATTGATTCGAAGCCATCGATCTGATGGTTTAGTGACAAATAACGTTTAATTGATTCCCTTCTTATTTCAGCTTCTGCTTCTGAATCACTTTCGTAAGAATCCTTTCTCTCTTGCGCTAAAACTTTCAATTTATCCGTAAATTTACAATCGGAGAATGCTAATTCCTTTGAATCTGAATTGTCATCTGGGCTGCTGGCTAATCTAAAATTCAATCAAATATGTTAGAATTAATGCGAAACATTGGTGTCGACAAAGCTAAATGTTCCAACTATCGCGAACCTTGCACGCAGTTTGTTAGAATTGCTAGCCGCATTCGAGCAATTATCTTTGAACTTTTCGCTCTCATTGTCGCTATCTTCGGGCGAGCAAGCAAGCTTTTCCTGCGTTAGCTCATTAAAGTCTTGATACCTCCGATTTTTATGTATTTTTCTAAATTTATCTGCATTTATCTCGTATTGATCTGGGCGGTCCTCGTCTTCTGCCTCTAGCCGCTCTAAATTCTCATTCATCTTAAAATCTAACTCCTTAGACTTCTCTTCGGAATCATCTGACGAGATCTTCCTGCGCGATGATTTCTGAAGGCGATATTTCCGTATTTGTTCCAAATTAGCCATCGTTTCTGTCCTCATGGAATCTGAAGATTGATTCGAATTAATCCCTCCATCTGCTTTGACGCTTTTATCATTTAGTTCGGGTGTAGAAAGCATAGGCTAAAAGTTACGAGAATAACGTTAATGTATCCCGCAAGGAATCACAAACATCTACAGAATTATTTAATGAAATTCATTTCTACCAAATTATTCTCCTGTGCATCCGTTTGCCAGCTTTTACTCTGATCAGATAACTTCAGTGGATTCGACGAACTAAAATATGTATCGCTGTATGTAAAAAGACTATGTAAGGAAGAAAATAATTTAACGTTATATTTCTTCGCATACCTAATGTCCCTTAAATTTGTAAGAGATCGCGTGCCAAAATGCCTGTTTCTATTAGGTAGCACTAGATGTCCATTATAATATAATTTTCGCTCTCTATTATCTAGTAAATGTTCTACGCTCCTCAATCTCTCTATGGCTTCTTCTAAATTCTTTTGCGTTTCCTTTCGTTTGGAAGTTTCTACATGCAATTGGTGCTTCAAACTTTTACTCTCGAGAGTCAGCTTTCTGTGCAGTGTCTGGCAAAATAATTAAACGTTACAAACATTATGCGAGAAATTATATTACAGTCTCAAATTACCTGTATGGTGTTTTGTTGCTGCTCTAGTCTGTGATTTAAATCAGAAACTTGTAGCTGCAATTTCTCTCTTTCTCCCAAATTACGATCTTTACTGAGTTGTAGTAAATGTTTATTTTGAAACTGTGGAAATAATACGCAAACATTGATTCTCTCGTTGCTTCTCATATAGCGGTGTTCTATATAATCGATGCTCACCTGTAATTGTTGAAGTTCATTTTCCTTTTCCTTTAATAAATCACAGGTTTCTTTATGCAAGATCTTTAACTTTTTATATTTAATTTGAAGTACTCGCAACTCCTCGTGATGAGAGTTGATGATCCGTGGTAATTCTGCATTTGTGCCTTCGTAACGCTTCAGTGCAGAATCTTGCCTCTTTTGCAACGCTTTCAATAATCTATTCTCGTTAGCTAACTCCTGTAGAAAATGGTACGATTACATTGAGCATGCCTCTATATTCATATGTCATTTGTCAAAATACAGATAATTACATTTAATTGGTAATGCGCGTCAGCCAATTGATTTTGTAATTCTTTAACACGTAACATTCTTGCAGACAGAACTCTTTGCTCGATACTATTTCTTTTAAGTTTTAAATGTTCCGAAGGAGGCTGTTGTCTGACGCTACTTTGGTATGGACGTCCTATAAGCGATTAGAAAACAAATAGAAATGTACAAAGTGGGATTGTAATTAATTTACCATATTTTATTACCCGCAAATCTAACGTAAATTAAAATACTGAAAAAATAAGCACACAGGCACATTGATTTTAATACAAACCAAGTAAAGGATGCAAGTTTTTTCTGTTGGACTGAAGACATACTATATTTTTGTGGGGTAAATTGAATTTCCCATCTGCTGCTGATCTTGTTACTTTAGAATTTTGTCTTCTGTAAATCGCAGTAATATATAGTTACCTTTCTACGGCAGGGCAGTTAGAATATAGAGCGCAAAGAAAATGAGATCGCAGAAAAAAGTAGAGAGTAATAATAAATTACTCGATATACTGAATATATAATTTCCAAGAGTGAATGCTTTGCTTCTTCTTAAATATTTTAATACAAGTGCAAAACGTTTTGTAAGATGCATGTGAAATGAAAACCTTTGGAATAAATATGTGTCAAAATGTATGTAAAGTGTTTAGTAATGTTGCGATTACCTATCAGAATTTTTGTGGCCATTGAAGTGTACTACAGGCAACGTAGGTACTTCAGTTTGCATTTTATATATTCAAATACTGCATCACAACTAGCATCTCAAGCCTTCATAATACACCTTTATATTACTTTATAAGAGCAAATAATTGTGGGATTGTCAGAAACTTGTTGAAGACCAATCAACGTCCATAGTTGTTTTGAAAAGGTTACTAAGGTAACATATACACAAACATTTCACCAATCAATGCTTCTTAAAATCGAGCATATTTACAAAATAAGTTCTTCGATACAATGGGGGCATTCAGAAACTTAGCTTTAAAGGAGCATATAATACAAATACCTAAAGAAAATATAGGCAGAATGATTTGCATTCGTGTAACTAAAAATGTTAGCAACAATAATATTGTTGTATTTTAAGAACTAGAATATAGCGAGGATATGCACGCATATGATTAAAAGGAATAGTAATATTAAGTTGCCGTTTTATTTTTCTTCCCCTTGATCGATAAGGCAAAGAATCGAATAATCTTCTCGTGTGTCATGTCACTTTGAATTACTTTCTATATTTACAAAGAGTACATATTATTATTACTTCATTTACAGAGCAACTAAATAGAGATATTTGTAATATACAATTTATATTACTGAAAAATAGTTAACTTTTTTTTATAAACATATTATACAATTTATTCACATATAAATAAACACGCGCACTGCGCATGTGTGACCACGATATAATCTTTGAATAGTACGAATATGAAACAATCGTAAATACATACATTTCTGCTGACTCGTCTAATTCTTTGTTGTCGATATATTTGCAATATACGACGCTAGAATAAATAGTAATTTTTTCAATGATATTTCATGACATCTGTAACTGTTTCTAGATTAAGATAAAGGGAACTTTAACCACGTGATTAAGATACGCATCAATTTCTGAACGATTTGTTGTGAAATTTAGCATACAGCACATTACAGCATATAGCATATTACCTGCGTAGGTAGTACACAATTTCTCTGTTTCAAACTCCCGGAGTTCTATGACAAGTATCTTTCTCTCGCTGGGATTTCAGCATCCCCATGTGCTGAGTTTCCCACAATTTGCTGTACAACGACTTCGGTGTGGCCAGTAAGGAATTGTGTGTCCCCCTCTCTACCAAAGTACCATTATTTAATACTAAAATCTCGTCTGAATCCATGACAGTAGATAAACGATGAGCTATAACAATGGATGTTCTTCCGGTGGTTGCTCTTCGTAATGCTTCAAGAATATGCTACAAACATATTACCCATGAAAGTATTACCCTGGAATATTCATTAATAACGTTCGAAGCGCAACGTGAACTTACATATTCCGTAATAGAATCCAGGGACGATGTGGCTTCATCGAAGATCAATATCGGACTGTTTTTCAAGATCGCCCTCGCGATTGCTACTCGTTGCTTCTCGCCGCCACTTAATTTTAATCCACGCTCACCGACAGGTGTGTCATACCCTTTCGGCCACTTGAGAATGGAATCGTGCAAGTTCGCCATTTTGGCTGCTTCGAAAACCTCTTCTTTCGACTTACATAAATTTCCGTAATGAAGATTATAGAAGATACTTTCGTGGAAGAGAACGGTATCCTAAAATGATTATTACAAATATATTCCATTAATTCTTTTCCTCCATCCATCGATTTAATTACCTGAGGCACGATTGCTATCGATTTCCTTAAAGTATCTAAATCTATATCTTGTACATTGTGTCCATTGATATGAACGCTTCCACATTGTGGTTCAAAGAATCGATATAATAATCTCACTACTGTCGTCTTGCTGAAAGCATAAATTACGAATTAGTACGTCGCCTTATTATCTAAAACGTACGCGTCGCGTTAGAATCTTACCCGCAGCCGGATCCACCAACGATAGCAATTTTCTTGCCACTTGGAATGGCAAAGTTGATATCTTTGAAAATAGGCTTCCCTTCCACATATTGGAAACTAACATTTTTGAACTCAATGTTTGAATTAAACGGCGTTATATTAAATTGTAATGCATCCGCTTTAGACTAGCACATCACATAGAGTACATTAATCATTCGCATATTAATACATTTTGAATAACTATGGAACAAAGTGTAAGTACCTTAATAGCCGTGTCCATTGTCATTATGGTAAACATAGTTTGCATATCGATGAAAGCCTGCCTAACTTCCCGATATACGGAGCCCAAGAATCCTAAAGGAACCGACAATTGGAATAACAGTGCATTGACCATCACTAAGTCTCCAACTGTCATAGTACCTGTATTCAGTTCAGATTGAAATAATATTAAACTCTATTCTTTCGCATACTCTGTACAATCTGAACGAAAGCTATCTCACCATTCATAATATTCTGAGACGCTAATACCATTATATAGCTTAAGGCAGCGCTAAATATAGCGCTTTGTCCGAAATTCAACATCGCTAAACTCGTACTCGTTTTAAGCGAAGCCCCTTCGTATTTTTTCAACGATTCGTCGTATCTTTCCATTTCAAATTTTTCATTATTAAAATACTAGCATAAGAAATATACTTCTGAATTATTACTCTATTAACATAGCTAACTTAATGAGAAGGTAAGTTCACCGTGTACCTTTACAGTTTCGTAATTGATAAGCGAATCTATTGCTTTGTTGCTCGCTTCGTTCTCCGCTTGGTTCATAAAAATTCTAAACTTCGTTCGCCACTGCGTAACGGCTAACGTAAACACGGCATAAATCCCGACACAGCCGAGTGCAACGGTGGCATATTCTGCGCCGCACCTTAGATATAATATCGTACTGACTAGACCCAACTCGAAAACAGTAGGTATAATGTTGAATACCATAGCGTTTAATACAAAATTTATACCGCGACTTCCTCTGTCTATCGTCTGAAAAAAAAATATTAGACACGAAAGCTGTAAAAACGACAGATAAAATTATAGATAAATAAAGGGAATTTGTCGTACCTTTGATAACGCTCCAGTCTGTCTAGACAGATGAAAAGCCATGTCTAGATTGTGTAAATGTAGAAAAACGTTCTTCGCTATTTTTCGAATAGAATGCTGCGCAACTTTCGCAAACACTGCATTTCGTAGTTCGCTAAAACCCGCCGCACCTACGCGCGCTATACCGTCTGTTTTATGGAAACAAAACATAGATGATTGACAATGATTCTTACGCATAAAGTGTTGCTTTTAAATGCATATAATGCGCGTACATCCCACAAGTAAAGAAGTTGCTACTGTTGCGACTGTCTCTGGTGCAGTTCCCAGGCTTAAAACAGCACCGCCGCCGGCTGCTATACTTTTAGCGTTGAGAGTGTCTACGGCGTATTTGAAAATAAAGGGAACGCTAACGTTCAAAACTTTTGCTCCGACGAGTAAACCAACGGCTATCTTAACTCTCTTTTTTATCTCTGGATCGTCCTAAAAGTAGAGCTACAATAAATATGTAATATTGTAGCATAGGTGATGTACTTTGGATAACTTACTTTCGGCCAAATATATCTAAGCATCGCATGCATCATATCCGTACTGGTAATTGGTTCTTTGTCTTTAAGATCAATAGCTTCGCGACTTAAACTCGACGCGCCAGGATGAAAGCAGTCCCTTTTTTGTTGACCCGATTTGCCTCCCGTAAAGCCGGATAATATTAGCGGGAACTTAATGGGAGGCACGATAGACTTTGACTGAAGTATACTTTTCTTCTTCTGCGCCCGATCGATTACATTTCCACTGCAACACTGTAAAAATATTTATTTAGAAGCTTTATGTTTATATTACTTTTAATAGAATTTCGATCAAAATATTATTGAATATAAAATAAAATAGTTTTTTAAAATCGTTCATAGTGTGTTATATGTATGAATGTATTAATGACTGAATTATTTTCTTTTAAGTAATGTAAAATTAAACAATGCTTCATTGGATATTTAAATTTTTTTATTAAAATCTTACAAAGTTCTAGTAGCATGTTATAAACTTACGCTACATGTATATTTATATACAATTACAAATCATTACTGTCTTCTGTTATACGGTCATTTAAATGTGCACAAGTTATTATAGGATTCAGTTAATATTGTAATATATTCCTCTACGAGACTTATTGCAATTGAGAAACATTGGGTATAGTGTTTAAAACTTTTCATATTATGTAAATTATTCATTAATTCGTTTCTTTTTAAATCTAATATACTCTTCGCGATGTTATATGTATCAGATATATCCTCCGTAGTAAAAGAATCTCCATATATTTTTGTGCTCCAGTGTTCCTTTTGTAATTTCGTACTCGATACGAATAATACCGATTTTGCATTATAATTCAAGCCCTCTCTTGTAAACGCCATGTTTCTTTGCAACTTATTAAACGCAATAAAATTTAACTTAAATTTTGGAATGGCTAGACAAGCTTCTATGTCAGAAATATTAAAATAAACCTCATCTAATGGATTATTTGGTATGAAAAACCCGTAATGAACGTACAGCTTAAGACTGTTATGCGCACCGTAGTTAATAAAAACTTGTGACCCCTTATCAAATGATTTTAATGTAGAGAGTTCATAAAATTTATCATCCTTCTCATCTGTAATTACGGATGCGCGCGTGGCACTATGAATATCGTGATTAAACAAATCCAAATAAGGCGCTAAAGCCAAGTTATTGGGACGTTTTATGTTAGGAATATCTCGATTTGTCTCTATCTGATCTGTATCTATATACACTGCTCTTGTATTAACAATATAATATGCCCATTTATATCTTTCAAACGTTATTATTTTCTGAAAATCTACATTACAATGTGGACAGTTAGTTCGGTCATTTAAACCCAGAGAATTTATAAATCCAATTAAAACCCGAAAGTCGTTTTGTATTTTATGAGATTCATACATATAATCCACAATAAATGCTGGTAATAGATTCTTCTCTTTTTGTGTACAGAAATCGGGGTTGGTTAGAGTCTGAGGCAGGCTATTAATATAGTGACACCATCTCGATGTATTTCCTAAATGTGATTCATATATAAGAAATACCGATAATATACATTGAGCACTGTAGCATTCGTTCTTTGAGAATATATGTTTAATATCGCTTTGCGATATCGTGGATGTTGTGATCAGTATCTTGTATGGTACTCTGATCAATACATCGGCGACTTCGATATTTTCTAAAGTTTTCAACCCTCTACCAGTGACAGAAAAATTTGACGGGACTAAATTAGAAATCGACAAACAGTTATTTCTCAATAACCAAGACTTTAGATGCGTCAGACTTTCTTCTTCGTTCTCAGCTATCTCTGTAATATTTAGCTTCTTCTTTTGGTGACGTTTCCTTGACGTTCTACCCATTATGTCTACGTTATATCTGCAGAGGCAACAAATATACACTCTTGATATTATAACTACTCGACTTCCATTGTTTAACTAGCTTGTTAAAACTGTTGAGTCCGTTACCGAACGTTTATCATAATATCTATTTATATTGGCAAATGTTTGTCTTCACAGATAACGGTTGTACGTCTACTGTTATCAATTCAACGTACTTATTCCATACAGTAATTATTATATCCATAACTAAGTGTCTATGTCAGTTAACCTGCACAATATTCTATGAACTATATACGTAATTATATGAAAGACAGAAATATTACCCTAACTCCGAAGGCTGAATATATCGGATTGCGTGCCGAAATGCGAGAGAATCCTCCTTCATAGCAAATTATTTGCCGTCGAGATTTAAGCGAGCGTGTCGTAAATGATCTGATCCAAACTCTCTTTTCGTTATATCCAACTCGTGACAGGCGGCGGCATAAAATAATGCTCAACATTATCTCAGAAATATTTATTCACAAACGAGAATACAAAAATGAGATATTTAGAAATTAGGTTATTGGACCATGGTACGTGCGCTTTCAAAGTCCCTCACTAACCTAACCCACACCGATACACCGTGCGATGTTAACTCCTTGGCGCTAGGGAATCGAGATACCGTTTTCGTATGTACCTGGCGAACCATTTCGCGTATTCCACATTAGTGGGGAGAGTCTTGTCGATAACATCATAGTGCTTCATTTAATTACAGAGTTCAAACTTTCAAAGTTGAATACATTTCTTAATCAGCGATTGTTTCAAATTTCAATGTCATTTGCATACAACGTTACAACATATAATTTATTACGCAATTATCAGTTAAAACGATTGCTTTGTTCGCTTATTTACATTCTGAGGATCTAGCCCTCTTTCAGAGCCAATGTTTCTGATTATGCAACGACATTCGTGAAACATATTCATAATTTGTTACGAGTATGCATTAAAAATTGAAAATTTGTTCGATGGACATGCTTATCGTCTAACGGCGCATTGATGAACTAAAGTGACTAGTATCCTGTATCGTTTGGAGTATCTTCGTCTTTCTTTAAAATCTAAATAGAATTACCCCCCCCCCCCCCCCCTATTACCTCTCGGTCTAAAAAACGATCTCACGCTGTGTTCTTCTATTCACAGGAGCGACGAGGTAACAAAGTTGTATAATCAAAGTTGGTGGCACGCCAATACCTCTATCCTTGTCGCGCATCTCTACTTTCCGCACTTTCTCTCTCGCTCCGGTTCAACCCCTCGAACCTCCAGCAACGTCATGCGTTCCTGTTGACTCGGTTGGATTTATGCACCTAGTAGGAACTTATAGAGAAATGTTATACGATGCTTAAATGGAATAGAGTTCAATAGCAAAGAACTTGTCGCTTCCAAAAACCTTCAATAATTAATCGTTCTTACATAAAATCTCAACAAAAAGCTTTGCTGAAGGTTGTCAAGGATCAATATTTACAATTGTACTTTCTAAATTGCATATAAATTGATTATTTTGTGAGATGTAACATGAAAAGTATGTAAATCAATTTTAGGAAAACAATAACCAATTATTTTATAATAACAATTCATTGAAGAAGGTGGACAGGTGGTGGTTACATGGAAACGTATATAAATATATTTCTTAATTTGTTACCTCGCCGAGACTTTGCAGTTCGTTATGCAATCAGATTGATTAATATAATTGTTATTTTCACTCGACGAAGGCAAGAAGAATGTTAAAGAGCGCCGGATTTTGAATTGTCTGATTATTTGACTCCAAGGTTGATTTCCAATGGGTAATATTCGGGTTGGTGAGCTCTCCAATAAGACGCAGCACCTTCAGATAACGGAATCTATCTGCAATCAAATGTTTAACCATTTTTATCCATTTCTCCACAGTAACGATACCCGGGCGCCGAAATCCCATAAAATTTAAAATCGCAATAAGCTTATTATTCATGAATATTGAGTTTAACAGGAATGAAACTTAGATCGAGTAACAATTCTATACGAGTTAAGTTTCATAAGAACGCGCACTACGAGATGAGTATCTACGACATTATCTTCATAAATACCGTCCACTTTGTTAATATTATCTCGTTTTTGCTTATTAAAAATAAAATTACAGACGTTATTATTCTAACAAACAATGTTCCGTAACATTTATCTGGCACGAAAACGCGTACGCTATTGTGAAGTACTTAACTTCGAAGCGGCCTCGTATGATATACAGATAAATAATTTTCTTCGTCGAATAGTTGGATCGCGCGATACATTACACTCGCCGGAATAAGGTCAAAAGTGAAAGTTTTGAAACGTCAATCATGTGCATTATACCTGTTGAATGCGATACCAATGTTAATGTTGAGAGAAAACGAATTCCACGGTTGCGTGCAGTAGGAAAATGTCTACGAGCAAAGCTGTTTCCGCGTTGCTGAGAAACGGAAGTCTAGCGAGGTCAATTTTATGTAGTGAGTATAATGGTTACTGTAAGGAGCAAAGATATCTGCATTCCTCTGCAGAAAATAGGTTTCGTTTACACGAACGCAATAAGGTTGAAGCGAAACTCGCGGGAAATCAGAAGCCAGATTGGAACAGGGCTGTTTCGGAGGCAGAGAAAATTGTTGGCTACCCAACATCATTTTTAAGCCTGCGATGGCTCTTAAGCGATGAAATAGCAAACGTAGCGCTGCATCTGAGAAAGTTAGTTGGATCTAATCACCCCTTGTTGAAGACGGCCAAGTGAGTGGAAGATCGATAAGTCCTTTATTAATTTGTAATTACTTTTTGTATATCGACTTTTCCCATTCCCATTTATCGTAGAAGCATCATTTTCAACGGACGTAATAATATGCAGGCATGGGGCTTGATCGTATTATTAATTTCGAAAGCCGCTGGTCATTTAAGCGTGGACGACATGGAAGAAGACAAGGCTGCGGGAGTGTTACACAGGTATAACTCTATAAACCATAATAAAGCATGTATAGAAGAATAATGCGTACGAACGGGGTTGTTTATTTAGTCAGCGGGCGTTAGCAGAAGTCACTGAAATGATACGCACCAGTCATCTTGTTCATAAAGGATTGATAAATATAGAACCAGGTGCTCCTTTAGAAACCTCGGAATTAAACGACATGAACGTTGGTAACAAAATTGCATTACTAAGCGGAGACTATTTATTAGCCAATTCCTGTGCAGAGCTGGCGAATCTACGCAACCAAGATGTGTGTATTTTTACTCTACGTTACATGTTTTAATTGTATAAGGTAAATATTATGTCATAATTGTGCTTAGATTGTAGAGTTAATGTCGAGTGCTGTGCGAGATTTGGCTGAAGCAGAATTTGTAGGACGCAGAGATGGTCAAAATAATCCTTTGCCTTCCATACCGCCAGAAGATCGCACAGATTATGCAGTGAACGAGTGGACTCTTAGAAACGTATTGAGTGCTGGTGCTTTACTTGGAAAGTCTTGTAAAGGCACGTTGAAATTAGCAGGGCACAGCGACGAAATACAGGAGCAAGGTTACAACTTCGGGAAGCACTTGGCGTTAGCTTGGCAAGCCTGCTTGGACTTGGGTCCGTTTATTACTAAAGATCAGATTCTACCATTCAATCTGTGTTCTGCACCAGTTATGTTTCACATCGAGCACGACCCATCGATTTTGACGGAAATCGATAAGGGTTTGGAATCTGTAAACGATGTAGATTATGCTAAGGTAGATATACATTAATATAGGTATCTAATCATGTTTCTTCGTAATGCTTTGTAACTTAAATCGTTTGAAATACAGATCCGCAACATCGTCATGATGGGACCCGGGGTTGAACTGACAAAACAGTTGCAGAAGAGACATTCGCAAAGGGCAACGGAAGTTTTGAGCGTATTCGAGAAAAGCGACGCGCGAACAGCATTATACAATATTATAGCCGCTATGGGAGATTTCTAAATACTTATCCACTAAACTAACATGTACATTTTATACAATTGCCCAAAGATCAGTTTAAGGACTCCGTCCTTTGTTAAGTTTACAGTTTTAACATAGATTATATACAGACATTTAAAATTTATACATAATCTGTATTAAGGTGCAAACAATATCCAGTGAACAATTTATATCCCCTTTTGTACAATTAATGGAGAGGGTTTGTTATCTTTTTCAAACACCCTAATCGATTGTTTACAAATACGTATTGTGGAAATCAGAATATTGATACGTTTTATAATAAACAATGTTTACATAAACTCCTCTTGTACATACGTTGAACCCTTCTTGCTATCATTTTTGTTCTTTATAAACAAAAATTCGATGTTTGTTAGCTATAATGATTCTTCATGCACAGTTACGTTAACACTAATAGAACAATTTTTAAGGTAATTATGCAGAAAAGGTGTGGGGAAATATTGTGAATGGAGAGATTAGAAACCGATGATCCCCACTATCTCCATTCATTCACGGCTGCCGCAAGAGCGTAAGAGCCTTCGCTCGCAATTACCCGCGGCTGCTCTTCGAAGGCAAGAGCATTTAAAATCGTAGGAGTTGGACATCGTGGATAATAGATGAAAATTCCTATTGGACACATATTCTGTAAGATTAAATGAAGAAGCAAGTGATTCGTATAATGTTATAATGATACTTAGAGCATATAAACATGGAGGAAGCATGCAATGGGCGAAAATGTAGACGATGGTAGAAAGAGAAAAATATACATGGGGGATACCCTCAAAGAAAATCGCTATCGCCCTTGGCGTTAGAAAGAGAGGGGGTGTCCCCCATGTTTGTTTTTCCCTTTTCACCGCCGTCAACATTTTCGCCCATTGCATGCTTCCTCCATGTTTATAGGTATGCTCTAAGTATTGATAAGTTTGTATATATGTACTTTAAATTTATAAATTTTATACATTATAATACATCTTCAAGTAATTTCCAAACAGGTTTAATGAAACTCCAACAGTAACTTCACGGTTTTTCAACAGTTTTAGAATCGGGCTTGGGTAATATTCCTAAAGCTTGTATGCACGTCTGTGCTGCAAGCGCTTTAGCCTCCTTTTTACTACGACCTGGCACGCTTGGTTTATATTCAACTTTATTGACTGTAACCTGAAATATAATATTAGATATCAATAATATGAAAAATTTAATGACGTAGAGGATACAAATCATTACATACCTTAAAAAGGAAATGTTTTTTATGATCCAGTCCACACTCCAAGCACAATTCAAAAATTGGAGCACCGAGTTTTCGCTTTGAACAATATTCTCCTAATACTGATACCGGATGCTTTCCTGCAATACATCGATTTTAATTTGTTCATATTATTCTAGTAGGAATTATTGTGTTGAAAAAAGTGCTCAGTACACCGTGCCTTGTAAATTTTTGATGACTGTTACTAATGGCTTTCTGACTTTTACTTTCTGTTTGATATGTTGTTGTTCCAAGCCTGTTTTATCCAATTCTAAATCAGGCTGCCAGGGCTGAAGAGTACGATCTTCATCTCTTCCCAATCTCTCCCCTGGTAGCCAATCCATCTTCCGTAGTAAAGACGTACCCGTCCTACCCGAAATAGGTCGTACAAATACGTGCAAACACTAACTGATCCTTAAAATGGTTATTTAAATTAGAACATAATAAATATTGTAATGGCAATGAAGTTAAGAGATAAACATAACAGTGATACATAACAAAAGGTATCTAGTAGAATCATTTTTGTTGCTGTGCGTTACCGAGATACTGCCACCGGAAGGAATGGTCTAGAATGATCGTCCGATCACTTCGATCGATATATATCCCAGAATTCCCAGGTTGACAATTGCCAGGCAATTCAATGCGCGGACTGGCATATATGACGTCGATTGGCTTAGCGTTGGTATGATGTCACGGAGTCACCAACCAAATATGTTTCCCTGCTCCTGCACCGTTCGACGTCATATAGACCAGAGATGGGCATTATCTATATAAAAAATTATTTAAATAACGTGTCGAATAAAAGATACTTTATCTTTATTCGTTATTCGCAGCTTCGAATAACACAATTTATCTGTATTCGAAACAACACGGATAAATAAATTTATTCGGCAGCGGAAGATAATTTTTTATTCGAAGAGAATTTATTCGACGGCGAAAGATAATTTTCTTTATTCAAAGTGAATTTAGTCGAAAGCGAAAGATAATTTCTTTATTCGAGGAACTTTTATTCAAACCGTCGAATAAGGAATTCATCTTTATCCGTAGTTTATTCGACTTTTATTCGAAGGCTTCGAATAACTTTCGACAGCGTGTTTATCCACCGGCGCGATCTCGCCTAGAGGTGAGGACTTGGGCTGTTCGGCGGCGGCTTCTGATCTTACAATTAGTTCGAGCCTCGGCTGGAGAGCCATACATTGTTGCTTGCGGTGAATTATACTTATATTAATAGGATATATGTAAAACTTTCACATTTTCTATCATATCGGCATGAACGTTTCAGTATCATACTGTTGAGATTTTTTACATGAAAATGAATTTAAACACGATATAAATCGGATTATTTTTAGTATTATTACATTAGAAATGTTACATTCATATTTAATTATCTATAGTTCTAGAAATAATCCAATTTATACCGTGTTTGAACTCATTTGTCCTGAAACTTTTTTTCGCGAACTATACAACACAAAATCAGAAAATAGCCAAATTTTCAGGGGTTAATTTCACCTCCCTCGAGTGAATTTGGGCAGCAAATAAAAATTGCGTTGTAATCAGAAGGAAATCCCCTACATATTCACAAAGTTTCAGAATTTTTGGAATTTTCGGGTTCATGATCTTCCCTTGTTAGTCGGTGGGAGCCGCAGATGGCCGAAGACCTCCTCAAGTCCTGGGACCTGAGTCAGAGATGAGCATTGTAGTTAGCAACGTAATCGTTCCACGCTCGGCTTTGCCCCAGCGCCCAGAATCGCAAAGAGGTCTCCGGCTCCGAGCGGCTCTTTGTGCACCTCTCCTGTGCCGGGTTCCCTCTACGTTAAGAGCTCACCGTCGGTCCCGAGCTGGCGAATAAATACTGTATCTCGAAAAGTCGAAAACTAAAGCCGAACGGCGGTTTTATGTAAGTATAGAGAAAAGTTGTTCAGAATATTGACTTTGACAACATATTTCAAGGTCATTGAAATCGGTGCTGAAACAACCTTCACTACATACCCCAATTACCATTTTAAGAATATATATGTTCACAACTACATATAATAGTTGCAAGTAATAAAAATAATCTATCGGAATAACAATATCAATTAAATGATTAATGCGCGGCGCTATCAGTCACGAGCGGTAGGGGAACCACGTACGTAAACATGTCACGAACAGGCACGAAACTCGACTCAAAAAAAGTTGTAAGTATATTATTAATGCATATTATTAAAGTTCACAAAATGCTGGAATCACACGATACTAAACTATATCGCGTTACCTACAATGACTACCAGAAAATGCGAGTCGAATTGTAAGTAAGGTTAACACAGACCCTGGATATTAAACCTATATTTAATTTGAAAGAGATTTGTTGTATACGATAGATGTCTGTATACAATTATGAATTACAGAATTCTGAATTATTTACGCTGACGTATGGCGCATTGGTGGCCCAATTGCTGAAGGATTATGAAAATGTGGAGGATGTAAATAAACAATTGGAAAGGATGGGCTACAATATGGGAATTCGCTTGATAGAAGATTTCCTGGCACGAACTGGATCTGGCCGATGCTACGACTTTCGAGACACGGCTGAGAAAATACAGACTGGCTTTAAAATATTTCTGGGCATAACACCAACCATCACGAACTGGAGTGCCGCTGGCGACGAATTCTCGTTGTGCTTCGAAGCGAATCCGCTGACAGAATTCGTGGAATTACCGGATCACTGTTTAAACTTGAAGTATTCTAATGTATTAATCGGAGTATTAAGGGGAGCTTGCGAAATGGTACAAATGGAGATCGCGTGTTGGTTTATACAGGACCAGCTTAAGAACGATAGTGTAAACGAACTGCGAGTTAAGTTTATTAAAAGATTAGAAGATGCCATTCCAGCAGGTGAAGATTAAATAAATTTATTTTACCAAAGGCACACGATTATGGCCAACTTATGTCTTCATTTTGTACGAACATATCTTATTATTTATGGTTTATTGTATTTAATTTTTTTTTAAATAACATCAGTTCACTGAGAAGCTTAATCTTTATCAACTGTATTATAAATATTCAATTTATAGCAAACAGTATACATATTATATCTTGATAGAAAAAGATGTACGTTTTACTATGTAGTTTACAAGAATCTATAATGTGAAAAATAACGCAAAGATTGCAATAATTCAAGTTCTACGTTAAATGATTGTACTTCAAAATGCAAAGTATAAATAATTGTAATGCGTTCACTTCCTCATAATATTTGCATAAGATTATACATTTCACATTGTATTTGTGTAATAAAGATATATGTGAAGTGAAATTCTGTTGCGTATGTATTATTCAATCAAAACTAAAAACCCACATGTTAACATTGATAGTGCTTTTACGACAATCTTTACTGCACATTTACACTCTTCCAAAACGCATCCATATAATTCATATGCGTTGAGTTTTACTTCTGTCACATGATTATAACCTCCAATATTTTGTTCATCATGATACTCGTTACAAATGTTTCATGAAACATTGTAGACAATGGAAGTGAAGTGTAAGCATTGTAGAAAGAATCTTTTCAATAAGGACCCAATACATTTGTTAACTTCTCATAGCGAAGTAAAGAAGAATTCTATGGATGTAGGATGCGAAACAAACAGCTCAGACTCTTGTTTATATGTGCCGGCAGACAATATACCTGAATGGATTCAATACATTATAAATCAAGTAATGTTTCATTAAGAATAAAATATTATTCGTACAAACTATAACGCAACATGTACTTGTTACAGGAGTCTTGGACGAAGGGTAGACTGCATTGTCCGAATTGTAACAATCGCATTGGTTCATTTAACTTTGTAACAGAATTGAAGTGCGACTGCGGTGAATTTATAGCACCCCCTATTAGACTAACGAGCAGTAAAGTGGACATTTCGTTTGTTGTGAAATAAAATACTTCCTTCGTGCGATAACTGTGAAGCAGTTAAGTCCAAAGTACTTCAGAAATAAATGATATAATTAAGTGGTCTGAAGCTAACATGCCTTTAAAACAATGTCTAAAATAGAATTGCATAGTTAACTTTGTTATTAGCATATTTATTGCGTTTATACAGCATTAAACATAAATAATAAGCAGCAGATGTTTGTTAATTCTATAATATATTCCCAAGTACTGTACAAAACTATTCTTAAACGTGTAAAGTGTGTATGTATGTGTACAAAAATTTTAATATTAAAATAATGGCAACCACTTAGAAGCACCTATCTCAACAATGAACATACATAGTGGATCAAATCCTTATAAGCGTGTAGAATATTAGCAATTCTCATATGGTTCGATTAGATTTGAAATGTTTTTTATTGCGTGTCTAGGTGTAGATCCTTTTATCAACAATTAATATGTAATTTACATGTATACATAACACTTTAAATATCGTTTAAAGTTATACATACACGCTAATGTATACAAAATTTGATTGTGTACATTTTATATACACAACAGTTACCACTTTACGCTACAATACGATTGGTAAATTATATCCTATACAGAGAAGGTTTTGCTTAATGTATTTACAATTAACTATTAATGCACAGCATTAAAAATCATCTGAATCAATCGTTATGAATACATAACAAGATGGAAAAATAAGTTAGACCGTATTGCGTATGTCTAATATAAATCTTAGAATTTTACTTCTCTATCTGTCTTATAATGTTTTAAAATAAATGTACCACTTTATTGACTGAACTCATTCTTTCCATTTCTCTCTGCACCGAGATATAGCTACTGATGGACAGCACGCGAGTACATTACGTTTAATACAATATAAACAATATATAACAGTACTGAAACTAATGAATAATGTAACAATGAAAAAATAGTGAATATAGACAATATTAACAAGTACTATCTCCTCTCCCATAAAATCTTTATTAACCGCATTAACAGTAAATTTATATAGTCCCAAAAATAATTATAAATATGTTAAATTATTAAATATGATTTAATTATTTTCGTATTTCCAAGAATGGAGCAGCTTATAAAACACAACTTTAGCAGCAATTCGTAAAGTTTTGTTGTTAGCCCCCAGAAACAAAATGTTATCCTTTAAAGTTGCAAAAATTACTTTCACGAATATCTCATCAATATGATCTATATTAAAATAGTTTGTACAATGCATACAAATAATGTTCAGATATTGATAATTTACTTAGTTTCGTAAAATTTTGCGAAGATCATTATTATCGAATTAGAAAATTATTTATCATAAAGTTGTAAATGACAATTGAGTACTGGTATTAATTGTAATAATATTACAGATTCAATTATTTCTCATCAGCAACTTGTATGAATACGACCTTTAATTATTTCGAAGAATCAAATGGACGAATTTCAATGGTTTTGTCGTTACAACACGAACAAGTAGTTTGTTATCCAAGCTGTATTAATTTGCCTAATTTGGCATTCGATTCTTTTAGGAACAAAGTAAACAGCAAATAAATAATATCGAGAGTATCCTACTAGGAAGACAAGAGAAAGTAGTTTCACGCCATAGAGTATTAACATTGAATTATAACTAATATACTAAACTGTAATTTCTGCAAGTAATTCAAAGTGAAAATCATTCGTCTAATCATAGCCGTCAAGAAAATTTAATTAAACTAAATTCTATCTTTAAACAAGAATTTCAAACACATGGATCATTGCGTATTATTGTCCATGAAAATAATATGTAATAATGTAGGAAAAGAATACTAACTCTTCATAAATCACGCCAAAGTATCGTTTTACCAAACAGAAAATACCTATCTTGAAAAGAAAATAACAGAATTATTGCACAATCGACTTGGGTTAAAGGCACATACGGTCCACTAAGAAATATTGTTGGAAATATTTCAAGAATATGCTTGGACAATATGAGAGCTAGTTGATCCATTGTTGATAGTACTGAGACTATAAGAATAGAAATTATCAGCGTTATTTTCTCAATAATTTCCAGTCGGAAGGTGGTTAAAGAACCGCGGAAAGTTTATAAGAGAAATTGAATACAACTTACATTAATACTGGCTTAAGCAATTTTAAATAAGAAATAATCTTCTATTATCTCCAATATGTTACTCAGTTTTTTCTTGAAGCTCTTTAATGACACTGTTGATTCTGAACGTATTACAGTCCAAATATATTTAGTTGCTACAACTGGAAGATTTCATCTTGTTGTTGTTGAAGTCTTTGCAACGATGTCTTCACCTTTCTACCCTGAGTCATAACTACAGCAGTCGGAAAGTTATGCATATCGCCGGAAGATGATGGTCTTAATGGCTCTGTAGTAGTCGATACTGTATGCGCGTTCGAAGTCAGAGGAAACGAGTTACGTAACTTAGATGCTCTATGTCGTTGTACATAGATATTGTTATCGTCTGTGCAAAATCTAAAGTACAATGCGTGAAAGAGAAAGGCGATTAGTGAAAGTATGTTAGAATCCATATGATCATTTTATATTTTACATTCGTTAATTAATACACAACTTACTCACTATTCCCCTGAGTACGTTTCACCTCCTTTTTAGCATTGGCTATAGAAGAATCCATTTTAGCTAAAAAATCATTAACCGAGCTATCGTCATCTATGGACGATGTTATCGAAGATGGACTAGAAACCTGAAAATATATTTCAAATTCATATAATGCGAAACAACGAATTGGTATGCGCTTATTTCAACAGGATATTTACACTTTGAATTGCATTATGTTCAATTTCATTGGTACCGTCAACGGATAACAACAAAGGGCTCTCCGAAGTAGTAGGAATGAGTAAATGCTCCCGCAAGAATAAACTATCCGAAGCCCACAATCTATTAGCTCTTCTTATCTGTTCAGTCTAAAAGAATAAAAAATAAAAGAGATTTACAGGAATCTATCGTACGTCCCTTATCATCTACTTCTTTATCTATCGATCAGCGATGCATAGAGTAGAATAATAGATTCGTACTGTAACTCCGTATTTCAGAGCGATTCCCTGAAGCGTATCGGTCGCCGATACAATATGCTTTATTAAGTTTTCGGTTCGTGTAATGTGTTTAGCCGTACTACCATACTTTTTCAACGTTTTCCCAGTATCCGTTATACATATTCGTTCTTCCATCTCTCTTGCGCCATTTCGTTCCATTGTTAATTCTTTAAATAGTATCGCCGCTTACAAAGCGCGACGATCATGCCACTCTTTAATATTTACGGAAAAGAAACTTGCACAAGATTCAAGCAACATAATCACATAACCTACTGAAATCATATAAGAATTCAGAATTCAGAACGCGTTTCATTAACGTCTCATTGATAGAGCTTATTGGCGCTGGTTCTGTAGAAAGAATCGTTACATACATTTTCAAATGTAATGAAACGCTACTCTTAATCGGGTGCGAAGCACAATCCGACCAGCAAATTTTGTAACAGCACTCGAGATAGATACCATTACGTTCAAAATCACCGAGGCGCATGCATTTCACTGTAATGTACTTTCTCGTCCCGTAATAATGGTGTCGAACTATTTCACGAGTTTAGTCACGATAGAGAAGTTTCGCTACCGACATACTGCGAATGTCTGCTCAGCTGATCAGCGTGATAATAGTTTGTGGATGCCTTTAACCTGAATGATAGTGCTTGCCTCGTTTTGATTGGATAGTCAAAGGGCGTTACACAAACTTAAGTATGGCACTGTTCGCGTTTGAACAAAGAGTTTTTCTTAAAAGGAATTTATAACACAACAGGCATGAATGAATTAACGCGATATATAACTTTCGATACTAGGTATCGTCTTATCTAACGAAATTATGTTAAACATGTTTTTATACATCCAGCTCCGACACGAGCAATCCTTTATTGCTCAATCTCATTACATAATGGCTTCGGCTTAAGAGGGCACAATGACTTTTGTTTGTAGAGTATAGGGACTAGCGGAGTCGGTTTTTATTTCTAACTAGGTTTCGCTCGTAAATAATCTAGCTTCTCTCTAATCACTTTCATAATCGAGAGTCTTGGTCGTTTAGATTCGTTAAAGGAGAAAAATAATATAAATGGAATTAGATTTTAATAAAAACATGTTAATTATAGTACGTTACACAGTTCATCTATTTTTAAATACAATATATTACAGAGAAACACACAGTTATAATTTACTGTTATTAATATTATGTCTCTTACGTTATAATTAACTTACGGTTATTATTTTATTGTTGTTGTTGCTGCTTTTGCTGTTGTTACTATATGCTAACCTTGATAAATATATATAAGGTAGCATGAAAATTATATAATGGGAGACTAATTGATGCATTTTTATTTAGGACAACTTTATCCTCGCGTAGTACGTATTAATCTTCAGTAGCTGTGCAACAGTAACTGTAATATTGGTAATAAATAGTTAACATAGGGATAAATATTATGCTACTGCGGCAGTGTGCTTCCTGGATTCCGGATAAGGGGTTTTCGTCTAATTATCGGAACTATATCGACTAATATTCTACAAGACAGACCCCCCCCCCCTTTCTGCTATCCCAAATAATGTAGCTACTTAATGAAGATCTTGTCAGTAAGCAGCAGTTATATTCGAAATGTACTGTTATGTTTTTTTTTTCTCTCTTTTATAAATTGTCGCGGACGAGGGTTATGTGCAAATTTCCATCCCATGTCATTGAACACGAATAATCTATGCGCCCCGATTTGATTTCTCTAAAGTGGTACTTCAAAGATAGAACATTATAAGTTACAACGAAATTGGAAGTGTAACACGTACAGGGTAAAACTATCTAGAAAGAATGAGTACAAAATCTGTTCCGTTCTGATGCATGTTTGATAGTAGAAATGTGTACCTTAATTTACATCTCACACATACACTTTGGCAAGAGCATCGGCTCCCGCGCTTGCTATGAAAGGTCGCGATGGATGAAATGCTACGTCTAAAATACTTTCGTCAAACTTCTTGCGATGTGCCGTTATCTCCTGAACACATGTCTTATTATCCATATTCCACAATCTTATACTGCAATCGTGACCTGAAAGCGAGACAGCGATATTTCAATACTCGTGGCGCGCCGAGGACAACGGCACGATTGCCCGAAATATAATTCTTACTAACTTCCTGAAAGTAAATATAAACCATGGGGGTCTACAGCAAGACTAGTAACTGCATCCAAATGAGCAACCATGGCGTGAGCGAGTGTAGCTGATCGATGATCGTAAAATCGAATGTGTCGATCTTCGTGCGCCGCGACAACCAGCGGTAATGTCGGATGCGCCACCACACGATTCACGCCTTTCGTTTCGTTGGCTTCGAGGCGAGCCACGCTCTCGCCGGTTTCTGTATCGAATACCACGCAAGCCGCTTCGTAAGCTACAACCAATTTGTGTGGCTCATCCCTTATGAAGTCTACTGAAGTTGGTATGCCATCTGCAAAAGCAATTACAATACATGGTAATTGCATACAAAGTATTTTCACATTTATTCAGCCAGTAATCGATTTAATAGCATTAACGATGTCACACCTTGTTCGGAGATATACGTATGAAGTAGCGGAGATTTACTTTGCGGGCTCCATAATTTCACAGTTCCATCAGCACTGATCGATAGCAATTGCGACCGAGGGTGATACATACTTAGTCCCCAAACTGCGTCTGTGTGTCCTTTTAATGTTTGACTGAGAACACTTGGCTCGTAAGAGTCATAGGGATCTATATTAGCTGACGGGAGCGTCCAACAATGAATCATACCGTCTAAACCGCCGCTGTAACATTGATTTCCTGTGCTACACATAGCTAGGCATAGCACAGGACCGGTATGCGATCTGAACGTGTATAATGGTTCTACGTCTAACGAAGCTGACCTGAAATACAAAGAATATGGTACAGAGATTCTCTTAGCGTTAAGGATCGGAGAGATTATCCATAGTCTTCAGAGTTAGAAGAGCTTACTTTTTGGCTGGCAATGTCTTATGAAGATTCCACAGCTTGAGTGTGTGATCATCGCTTGCAGTTATGAGAACAGCTTCTGTGGGATGGAAGACGAGAGCTCGGACAGCATCGAAATGAGATCGTAATGTATATTTTGCGTTCCATGTTTTTCTGAAGGTTTCCTTCGTGGTTGTCACCATCTACGTAAATTAATGACGGATATAAAATCGATTGGATCGCAGATATTTCGGTCGCGAAAGTATACGATGTAACAACTTACATCGTATGATGTTTCTGCTTCATTGTTAACACATAATTGTTCTAACTCGCCCAATTCCAATGTAGAATCACCTTCCTTACTCGGGCGCCTTGGATCTTGCTGTAAACCTCTGTGTATCGCGTCTGTAAAGTTTATCATTGTTTTCAGATACCATTTAGAATTGTTTAATATAACTACGGAAAAGGTTAATACTAACTCCATTCATTTGAGTCTATTTCCAAATGGATAGAACCTGGCGGTGATTCTTCGATTTCTGTGAGAAGATTTAATTCATTTAATACTTCCTCTGCTTCTGCATCGACATCCTCTGTTATTAGGGTAGATGCCTAAAAGTAAGAACCGAGAAGAGTTTAATCGAAGACAGTACGCAACAGAACTCAATACGAGAGAAATATTAATGTATAATAAGGTAAAAAAATATTCATTACTTTATTTGATTTGGTGTCCATATTTGTATCGAAGGTGTCATCTTCCACATCCCCTTCCTCCTCTTCCATATCCATGTCTGTGTTGGCCAGAAACTCAAAGTTCGCCATGACTGCTGCTTCTGTATCTAATATCATTGCTTCTGCTACAGAAGACGGTTGCTGCTAGCATAAAGATTAAAGCATCGTTAACATTAGAAACGTTTCTGTTCGATAGCAGCTATTGTTCTAGCACGACGTAGCTATTGCCCGAATTGTTACAAACTAGAAGTACACAGAATAAAATGTAACAAAAGAATGAAACACAAACGAACTTATTTACCTCTACCTTTTTTCCCTGAGCTCTGCGTATGTTGTTTTCGTTTGCTTGTTTATTTGACGGTTCATTACCATTTAATGCAGGAGTATTCATATCTTCCGAGTCTGTATTATTATTTAAGCCGAGTAAAGATCTTACTCTGTTTGATCGTACATCTATTATAGTATCGGTGTATCCAATTTCTTGTAAGTATCTGAAGTAAGAATCACAGACGAGCCATTAGCAATGACATACTCTATGCTTATTATCATTCGGGGCAAGACGTTTAGGAGTATTATTACGGTTTACTTACTGTCTCAAAATTTGCCGACCTTGCCTCCAACTGATGTTACTAACGGAAGTAAACGGAGCTTCCCCATCACCGCCTCCTCCAACTTCGGAATTAGCGCAAGTACTACTACCTTCTTCGTAAACAGGAGGTTTTATGTCTCCTTGAATTACCAAATCAGTGCCATATTTTAGCTTGTGGTACCTTGCTCTGTAAGAGCGACGAAAATATTGCACATGTATTCAATACAGACATGTATTACTAGACGTAAGACGAACATCTCATTTGTGGCTGTAATTGAAGAAAAGCTCTTACCGTTCCTGCTTAAGTGCATATTCTAACATTTTTATTCTTCTTACTAAATCATTTTTTAACTTCTCTTGACCTTTCCTTTCACCTTGTAAAAAAGCTATCCTAGCCTGTGAATAAATGTTATCAACAATTACAACTCCACTTAAGCACGATTATATAAAACTACGAGTTACAAGAATATGTCTAAAGAAGCACACGTAATACATTTTAAACTTGAACATGTTCCCTGATAACAATTATTATGTATCGCAGTATAAGAGTATTCACGAGTATTACATTACATGTAATAAAGCCTCGTGCGAGAGCAATTTATACTTTCATCGTAACTACGTAAACAATCGTAAATTTTATAACTACACAAGTAAACTATATAATACATACAACGTACAACTGTGTTACATATTATCTACTGATATAACTCGATAGAAAGCCAGGGCGGCACGTAGCACATGCAGTTTTCATAGTTATAATATCGTAACAAAGAGATATTCCTGTAACGTACATTTTCATTGAAATTAAACTGATTGTCTAATCGAATATGTCCATATAAACTGTATTACCATATTTCTGTGCGGCTTCGAGTTAGTCGTGTTTTTAGAAATGTTTCTGTCACATGACAGGTGAAGTGACAATAAGAGGGAGAGTAGTTTGAGGTAAGGTGCGCGCATAAGTTCGGAAAATCTCGTGGAACAGATCGAAGTTGTACCTGGAATTCTGCCCTGTCAAGCTCCCATTGCGATCTCTCGAGCTCGAAGTGAGCCCATTCGTGCTGAATAAAGTGTAGAATGCCAGGAATAGAGTAGAGTGGTCTTTGATCCTTGGCATCGCCATTGCTACCGTTGTCACTGCCCTGTTTATTGTTCGTCAGTGAAACGTTCGCACCACTGGATAACTGTCCATTGTGATTTTGAGATGTAGAACTGGAGTTATCCTCCATCGTGGAACCACAAAACTGGCTCGGTACCTTCATTTCATGACACGGCAGCCATTACAACAACTTTTCTTTCCTCTGGAGCCCAAAGAGTGCTCTCCCGTCGGATAATGTATTTCGATCGAGCTCGCGAAAAGAAGTAATTAATACGCATGCGGGCGTATTAGATTTCGATGGAACCGATATATTTTATAGGAAACGTTATCGTCCGTTACTTGTTTACGATACGATCCGATCGATTGTTCAACTATCACGGCGTAACAGGCAAATATTATTTCCCTCTTGGCATATCCTCGGGATCGGACTTGCTTCCACCATTCTCACAGAATGTATTCAGGTGTATTCCGTCGATGCCTTACACCGGCTTTCTATGAGCGCCAGTTGTGCTTCGAAATTATTACAGAGTAAATACCTATTAATAATCCTTAATACATTATATAATACACGGATTCGTAAGAAATATCGCGATCCTCCTTTGTTCTCTGAATCACTATGATATACTATTTCGATTTCTTCATATATATTAACGGCTCGAATTAGGAACTCAATTGACTAAAGAAGTTTAACAGACGCTTTTATATATAACGTATTTACCAATAGGAACAGTATGATAAACTCACGTTTATTGTGCTATTTATCGATAAGCTGCGTCTTTGATTCACTCTCGTTTGCAAGGCTGATTCTCAAGCGTTTTTGGGCTTTCGACAATTAATTTATAACCGTATAACAATATACAATGCGATTTTACGTTAAACCATAGGCAATAATATGCTAATGGAATAATAATTTATAAATAACGTACTATAAATATAAATATACCACTCACAGGCATACATTTTAGTTCTCAATGTAACTTATATACGAAAATTGTTTTTACCAAGAGAAAATAGACTTACATTTTATTAACAAACAAAATCTTGCATCTCATTGTGCTTTATTGTATGTTTGAAGTATCAACGATGCAAAGATTTATAAAGAAAAACGAAGTCTCGTAAGTGGCGCCCTCTACGCAACTGAACCAACCTCTTGAAGTCTTGACAGAATACACCCGTATCGCAAAAGATTATCATTCCGATTAGCATAATTAAAAGCACGACTTATTAATGGATATCTCTCCAAAGAAATAATATATTAATATATCAGCTGATCTTTCGATTGGAAAAAAAAGTATGATATTTTCAGCAATGGTGATACATCAAATCAGATACGTCTACTTTTTGTGACTGCATTAGTAAACATCCCAGAAATAGTAATTCTTGCTTCATATTCCATTTGTTTTCTATTTGTAATGTGTTATAACACATTAATATAGCCTCCTATTTTGCTGTTCCGTTGGATGAATTTCTTTTCAACTATATATTACTTTTCTTTTACTCGTGGACTGATACGTATTTGAAAAATCTGGTATGATCATATCAAAATATCTTTTTCCATGTTCCCTTTGCATAAACATGTGTATGGAATAAAATATAACATGGAAATGGAATCTGATTCTACTTAACTAGTAGTGCGATACTTTGCATTCTCTTTCTATGATACATTTTCCTATTAGTATGAAACATTTTTGTATGGAATATATTAAATACAAAAAGATCAAGTTCGGTGTCAAAGATGTTGGAAATTATGGAGTTGTCGCAAGTAAAAACAAGAAGGGGATCGCATTTATAGGTCACCATAAATGATGTACTACTCTACATGAATATATCTGGCTCTAATCTCAATTGTTTGCATGCATGATATATAGCTTCCTCAATTAATGTATCTTCAAAGTTTCGCTATACGTACTTGAAGCTACTTACTTGCAATTCTAAATGAAAATTTTTCAATTATTCGATTTTTGCGAGATTTTGTTTTATAAAAACATTAATTATTTGTGGCTGATATGCTGTATTATGCTATTTTGATACTGTATTCCAAAATATTAGACTCTTAAACTTGACCTTGTGTTTGTTGACAAGCAATACATGGTAATTATCTTACTGATAAAAACATTAGAAAGTACTACAGGGCAATACAATGATTTTTTACACATACAGGAGAAAAAAGAGTAGAAACGATACTTTCAAGAGCAGGGGAGAGTCTCTGAATGTTGAAAAAATACATTGTCGATAGTTGATCGATATGGATTTCGAGCAGCTGCGATTACTTCCGCGAAAATAGTGTATTTTGGTTTTGCAAACGAGAGTATTTTGCATACTTCGGCTAATATTGTAAATCCTCAAAGTATTTTGCGTCACGGCGCATGCGTTGCTGAAATTTTCTGAGGTACGAAGTACACTATCCTATGTAGGTCGATAATTCTAACATGCATTTTTCTAATGAAAGTCGAAATTAGAAGCCTTGCGATTGCATATACACTTGGAGCATAAAACGGATCCAAAAATGCAGTTCCTTTTACACGAATTTCAGCTTTGAACAAAGGGATCGCGTATGCTAACGGTTAGGAGTAAAAGTGGCAACGTTGCTCGTCGCTTGTTTAGGTTGCGGCGTTGCAGATACTCGATGAACGGGTATCACAGTGTATCTTCGTTTCTGGCATTTATCGCAAATATAACGTATTTTCACAAAACGGAGAACATGTGCATCGTTGGAGACTATCTGCATTGTAACATAACGTAAGTTCATCAATCATATACGTACATGTCATGGCCCAGGTTTGGGTCACTCTGATTTCCTACTCTAAATCGTTAGAAGATCTAAATCGTTACACATATCTGCCAAAAATCGTGGGAGAAGTTGGCGTCAGAATATTTGACGGTATAAATATTGGCAAGGAGATCAACAAATTGATATGTTAACATCTTCACTGAACCAGAGACGTTTGTTGTCACGTTTCATATATCCTCTTTCGATTTGGAGAGTGGCGAGAAAAAGTAATGTAAATAATTTGGTACTATTTACGTCATATACAAAAATTTGGGTCCTAAGGCCCAAACATAACGATCGAGGCCATCGCAGATGTCATACTATACATATGAAAAGCTGCCATTTTAGATATCATAAGTACGCCATTTTGTTGTACTCTCACACAAAATGAAAGCTAGCAACCTTGTATTTTTATACACAAACATATAAAATTCAAATCGCAAATTTTTTAACTGAAATCAAATAGAAACGTTAAAACAACATTTTGATGTTTTTATAAAAAGTTGTACATACAACGCGTTACATAACACTGTAACGGAGCGTAAAAAATGATTGTAAATAGTCTGAATATTCTTACAATATTTATTGGAACTATACGTTCAATAATATTTCGCTGTAATGGAATATTGGTAAAGAAAATTCCATTCACCAGGAGATATATTAATTGGAACTATTGAATGAAAATAATTTCTTACCAATACACACGACACTCTTCTGCGCATAGGCGGAACAAGACGCACATGAATATATAAGACATAAGACGATAAATAGATCTGGGCACCCTAATTGATTACGCATAAGCAATGAAAGATGATATATTCGTAAATGAGCGTGCATAGAAAATTAAATATGATTGAAGAGAAAGAAATGCCATCTATAAAACAACACTACTTTAGTCAAGTATCGGTAGATCAACACTAAGCAAAAATATTTTCATCTCGTTATTGATAATTAATCGATGTGTTGCATACGCGAATTGCAATAACAATCCCCATTATTCCGATCAGTTTCATAAATCGGAGATAATTCCGTGAAACTGATTGTTGTAATAAATTATGACAGTTCTATGATAGTTCTCCCACTTAATGAACACAGCGTTGTATTACCAGTGTGACGCACGTTGACCGGTTTCGTCAGTAGTGTGGGAAGAAAAGGGGTGGGGCTTCCTATCAAACGTTCAATATAAGAGTGCTCGCAAATCATGAAATAGTATCTGCGAACACTTATTTCCTTATGCTTCCAGTACATTTTAATAAATAATCATACATAATACTTAATTGCCTAATTAATCGCGAAAGCTGTTTAATATCACTGCTCACAATTTCATTATGCATGGCACCCAAAAAATAAATACACTCGTAAAAAAATATTCAATGAATCGAATTTCGAAATTTGTATTGATCTTTTAAATTTTCAATTAAATTTATAACTATAATTTAAAGATAGATCATAACAAAAACGCATAACTAACAATATTAGATAAAGTTCATATTTCATTACAGTAGTGTAGAGTATTAAGTATCGTTAAGTAGCGTAAGGTAAGGCAGGAGTGGGGGAATCTTGAGCGTGACTTTTTTTTAACTGCTAAGGGCTACTTTGGCGTAGAATTAAAGGGGAGATATTTTTGTAAGAAACGTTTCTGTCTATCCGTGGAATATTCCCATCGGAGCTTTATTAGATTTCGTTTGAATTATTTTAGTAGGAATTAAATAGTTTTGCTGAGAACGAACTGTGACGCCATATTGGAAGACTTCGTGTGCGGTCGTAGAATTTCGTGAGGACGCATGTCGGGGCCTATGTTCAGCAGTACTCGTTCAATAGACGAGACTATCGGGAATCCCGCTTTTCTCAACATAAACTTCTCCACTTCAGATAGCATTGTTTTTTTGAAGTATTTTGGCGCGGTTACTGACTACAATTACCTGTGTTGTGTACGTCTGCTCGATTCGATATTAAAGCGATACTTCTTATTTGAAATAAATCATCGAACCTTTGTTACGCTGGTGAGATGAACCGTATCAACTGTTTGTGACAGGATGAATATTGTTTTTGGTGTATCATCGATACGAAGACGTCGTACATTCTTAATAGCTTCAGAGCAGCTGTAACATGTATTTCTACGAGAATACGGTGCGCGTGTTACTCGAAATAGAGTAACAGTAGTTAAGAATATAGCTGCCATCCGCCATTTTTGTTAGTTGAGTACTTATGGGCCAGGGACGACACATGTTGGCGCGTCATCGAGGGGCCCACATTACATTGTCTCCCATTTAGAAACACTTAATTCTCTAGCATATACAATCGTGGTGATGATCGTGATTAATGCTGCTTATTAATTCTGCACGTGAGTTATACGCTTAATGAAATAGTGACGCCGACTGGAAAACATTGATCCAGAGGAAATGTGTGCTCCTAATGCCTGTCTTTCTTTTTTGTTAAATATGTTCTTCCTTTCTGGGACTATTTGTTTAAATTTTAAAGTCATTAAAGATCGATCCTATGAATAATTCTTTATTGATACAGTGCCCTGTCACTCGTCAAGAAAAATGATCGTTTATAATTTTATGTTATGTTATGTTCGCAGCTACCAGAATGTAAAGATTGTACTGAAAATTTATTTTCAAATGTTCGTTCAATGTCTTAAACTACTTATCACATATTCCTGTATCATATTATGTTACATTACGTCTGTAAACTTAGAAAAATAAAAACTTATCACAAGTAAAAGTAAATGTTAACGACAATTTATTACTTCTAATTAATCGAAGAATTGATCGAGGACAAACGCAAGAGGCGCTATAATCACATATTTTAGAACACATATGACGAGCGTCGGGGAGATTAGAGCATAGTTATTTCAAATATGATAATTCTTTACAGATCAGAGAATATTAAATTCTGAAGATAAATGTGACGTTGTACCGTGTGTCTCGTTTTATCCACAATGGAGGCTCTAAGAACCGATACAGTGCACACTCCTGATGTTATGTGTTCATTGTCCCGGATTAGTACACATCATATTGATGAAATATCAAAAGAAAAGGAAGATGAATTATTATACGGGGCTGGCGACGATGGAGATGAAGAGGATACGCTTTCGGATGACAGTATGCGTTTAAGATTATCCGATGATGATGAAATAGAGACAGAGGATGTTCTACCACCTGCTCCAGAAAACGAGCAAACCAATTCCAAGCACGAAGATAGTGGTAAGCTTTCCATTTTTTATACTCATATTATCGATTTCTCTTCTATTTTTTACAACTTACATATACATTCCTGTACATTTTCTGAACAGCAGAAATGACATCTGGAGAAGGTGGAGGTGCACAAGCATCTACTGTTCGAGAAAGCAATTTAACAGAGAATCACACAACTGCAGGGGAAGTAAACGAAGAGGAACATTGTTCAGGTAATGTTTCCATGGATGACACAATAGTACATGACCGTGAAAGGGATGCCAAAAGGAATGACTACGGACTCTGTAGGCAGCCACCAGGTAACATGCCTCGTTATCCGTGGCTAAATTTTGACTGCCAATGGAGGTTCCCGAATGGCCCACGTTATCGCTCATACCGTAGTATGAATCACCTCCCTTATACCACAGACCCTTATTTGATACCCAGGGGGCATTATAGACCTCGGTTATACAATTATAGTCACAGATTTCACGGTGCATTTCTTCCTTTCGAGCGAGGAAGAGGCGGCGCAAAATTCAATTCGTATAATAGCCCGATGTATGATAATAGACAGCAGAATAAACCTTGCACACCCGCCGCTACGAGAAAATCCCACGAACCTGACCAACATTTTGTGTCTCCTTCGACTACAAACATATCTTCGGAAACTGCATCTGACAGTGGCGTCAAAGAGATAGACGTTGATACTAGCGAAAATGTTAACAAAAGCGATGCACCGGATAGTAGCTGTTCAACTAGAGATGTAATGAATGACAGCAACGTAAACGTGGAAGATACACAGATTGAAGACTTTGGCGAAGGAGATGATGCTTGCATAGACGATTCTTTGGAACCACAGGAGAAACTAAAATCTGTGGAAGAGAATTCAGAAACAATATCACTATTCAACGAAGCCGATTCCGAAGCTAGTATAACTATTGAAAATAATACTTTTAATGAGGATGCCAGTGAAATGATCGAGACTCCTTCAATGAACCCTGACGACGTTAACGTGGAAACGAATAACGATACAACTGATACAAATGTTGTAGAATATGATAGCAACGTTCCACAAAGCCCTAAGGATCTCAAGATTTTAGAAAAATTATTGACTGAAGAGACAACGCGTAAATCTAACAACGCCGAGACTGCAGAATGTATTGAAAAGAACGGCGAGAGTAGCGAGAAGCAGAATGAAATTGTTGCGACCGATATGGATACAACTGAAAGCAAACAGGTTGAAGAGAATCAGAAATCAGAGGACGAACTTGATGCGAGCGAGCAGACTGCGCAAGTAAATCAAAGGATAGAAGTAGCCGAAGACAATAGCGAAGTGGTTTCAGATAATCTAACGGAGGAAAAGATAACGAGCAATGAAGTGGTAGTAGTTGAAGAATTAACGAATCACAACGTAGAACAAACTTCTGGAAATAAGGAGGAAGGTGTTACTGTACAAAATACGAAATCAAACGAGGATAATGAAAATAATGTCCTTAAGGGGGATGATGTAAATGAATTAAGAAATAGCGAACACGATAAAGAAATTAATGTAATAGAAAATGATACACTACTCGAATCAGTTGCTAATAGCGAAAAATGTGATAACGACCAATTAAATGATAGTGATAATAGTACAAATTCCACTAAATTAATTAAAGTAATTGTTCCTGAAGATCAGTTGGCGACGCCTAAAATTGATCTTCAGGAGCAAGACAATGATCCCATTACCGAAAATGTAGAGTCAACAGAAAACGAATGTTTGGTGGTAAATTCTGATAATAAGGCATCAGAATCAACCGAGATCGTTGGGTCTGCATTGGATGAAAGCAATTTGTCTAGCGGCAAATCACAAAACGATTTATTAGGTCTTGTTACCGATGTAAAAGGCAATAAAGGTGATAATGATAAAAACGTAGTTGAAGTTACAGTAGCTACTCAAAGAAGGAGAAGGCGAACAAAAAAAATGATCGCTGCAGCACAAGAAGCTGCTTGTGAAGAAGATAAGCAAGGTAGGGCATACTTTGTGTCGTTGAAGTAAATAAGCGTGATTATGCTATTAGCTTCTCTAACAATTACAGGGTGCAATAAGGTTTTGTATTAAGTTTTTATATAGATATTATACATTATTACAAAGTATCTTCTTCTTTCAACTAAGTTCTGCACATACCTTCAACGTCCACTTAATTCTATTGTATTTTATTCTGAGTTAAATTAATTATAGCTTTCTATTATGGTTTATGAGTACACTAGACCTTTGCATGAAAATGGAATAGATTACACTTTTATAAAAGTAGACGAGTACGTGACTATATAAAATTGTAACGATCTTCAAAATTCATTTTTTTTGTTCACACTTCTTCAGGTTGAAAGGAAGTCATAGTTATAACAATGGGTAAATTTGAATTCTTTATTCCGGCATGTTCTTCTGCATACAAAATTTCGGGGTATTTTTCGAAAGATGTTTAGTTTTTAACGCATTAATTTTTCAGTAAAGCATGTATATTCGCTGATATTACAAGGTTTGGGGCTTTTATTACAATACATTGTTACAGTTAGAGACAGCGGAAGACAGAAGAGAAGAACAGCCAAGAATGCAGAAGAAATAATAAGAAAGAAATTTCTTAATCACGATAGCGATCTAGAATCAAGCGATGGCTCGGAGAAGTTTGTAATTGTAAATCATAAAATGAATCAAGACGCGCGATCTTTATCCCCGCCGTCTTTGAAACGCAATTGTCCCGATACCGATAACGCGATTATGAACGGTAGTATTAAAAAGGTGAAAGTGAATTCTGAAACGCTGTCGGATGATTTGGCAACGAAAGAAAACAATGCGCAGAATATTAAAAAGCTTGACTATGTTCGTAAGTTTTTCCAACGGGATATCAAAGAAAAGCTGCCAAAATTGAAACAAGAAGTACGTTAACGATATACGCGTTTTAAAAGAACATAGGTAGATCAAACAAATTCTATGTTAATCGAAACTAATTAATCTGTTGAAGGAATTGGAAGAACTTCTTATACAAAAGATTGTTGAAACGATTACGATGCGTGGTGAGATTGGCAAGCTGAGAGAACAGGCACGTATATCGGAAAGGAATCAAGAAGTAACGCGTGCGAAGTGCCAGCAGTTATCGAAGCAAATTAAAGACTTCGAAATGGTCTTAATTCGTAATGCCGCGGATCGGCGAGCAAATAACGATAAGCCTACCCCACCGATCAAGATCAATCGATCTGTCGGATTACAAGTTAATTTCATAACAGTACGTATCAATGATTCTCTTGAAACTTTGCACAACTTAACACTATATTTATATCGCATTACTGTCATTTAGGATCATGGAATGCAGAATTTACGACAACTGCAACAAAATACTAGTATGAAGTCGTTACAAGTTTCAAACGGTAGTAACAGTAACTCGCCAAATATGTCCAACACTGAGGTCAACATTGCGTCAAGTCCGAGAAGAGGGATTAAAGTAAGATCTCCCAGGCGAGCTGAATCCGTCAGCGGACAGATTCCTGTGGTCCCGCAAAATCACATACAATCTCCGACAATTCTACCTAATATAACCCCTGCGGCTTTGGTTGTTGCTAAATCGATGGATGCGCAGCATACTGTGACGTTACCCAGTCAATCTAATATTCAACAGATAATGCCAAACGTGAGTATTCTAAAGTTTCTTTGCTGATATATCGTACGTAAATGAATATATCCGTAATTATTACAGCCACAGGCGCAACCACAACAGCCACCGCAAGCTATAGTTTTAAACGGCAAGTTCTCGAATAAAATGAATCTTCAAGCTAATACTGCGAATGTTGCCAAGTCGAGGGCAAACGATTTGATCGATCTCACAGACGAAGAGGAGAAAAGCAAAGGTGCGTGAGATTTTCTAGAATGTACTAAGGAAAGAGAATGTACTAAGGAATGTCTTGGAATTTGTAGCTGCAGTCAGTGTACCAATCGTTACAACTACAGTGACCGATCAACAAATAAATATAGCGCAGAAAACTACACAGCCATGCTTCCAAAGGGTAATCCAAGCTATCCCAGGGGGGAACGTAGCTATAACGACTCAACCTACTAGTATAAGAGTGGTGCAACCTGCTAGCCAACCGACACCTACTGCCTTAGTGGTGGGTACAATAATAAACTTCAGGCATTCTTGATCGAAACGATAGGCATTTACATGTAACTGTTTTTTCTTTTTAGAATAATATGAACGCTCCTCGATTAGCGTACGTGATGCAGAGTGGCGTGGGCCCGACTAGGCAATTACTAATAGCACCGAATACCAATCAGGTAAAGTGATGATTTATTGATGCTTTTATTAAAATGACTTTCAGACCTTAAGCGTATGCAATTGTTTCTGAGCCTAAAACAAAAATTCATAATTACAGATGCGGCCAGTGACTTCGTGTACCAGAGCCTCATTCTCCACTCTAACGTACAAAACTGGTATGTAATGATTTCAAAGCAGATAGCATAATAGATGATCATTGGCGTAGCTAGGATTTTTGTCTGGGGGGATAGGTCCCATCTTCTCCCCCCCCCCTCTCTCGCGCTCTCTTCTTTTTATAGGTAGTCGAATTCTTTATATACATATATATTTAACACTCAAACAAAGAGTACACGGAATGAAAAATTATTTATTATTTAATTTCGGGAAATGTAAACAAAATTTTTAAAAACAGAAAGAACAGTAGAAGAAAAATTATGATGTATTAAAAGCAAGAGCGTATCATGTATACCTATAGTTAAATTTCAAACAAGCTTTAATTTGCGGTGTTTTTCTACAAAAATTTTTAGCACCTGCTGTGCTGTTACATTGGTTTTGATCAATTCGTTTTCAATGTTTAGAGGTGCCATATTCGAAAACCTCTTGTGAAGTACAGTTGTTCTTAACCACGTTTTAACGCGACGCATAGTGGAAAGCTTCTTTCACAGTTGGTTGAGCTTACAGGAAGACAATAGCTGTTTGCAGCAATTTGTATAAATTAGGACAATAGTCTTTATTAGTTTCTGTTTTCCGACTTTGTAAATTTATTTCAATGTTCTTGTCGTGTAACATATTTTTTGTTATTAATTTGCTACGAAAGCCTCTCAGGTCTAACTTTATAAATGAGGCAGCTCACTGTGCCAAAGGGGTAGATTTTGAAATCTATTTTTGAAGTTAGTGATAATATTGTCCATCACTTGATTATAAATATTTATTTTCCAATATTCGGAAGGCTTTGTATCTGATGGCAAGCCCATCGAATTACCTTCACCTAGAGTTCACTCTATCACGAAGTAATTCATTTTCTTCGATTCTCTTTTCCTTTTCGAGACTCGAGTAGGTTCCAAAGAAAATGTTGCGTTCTTCTGCGAATTCCTCGATTTCACTCCAAAGGCCATCGAATTGGTTTCTGCTTTCCTCGAAACTAGTTATAGTATTCGTTATTACGTCACTCGCTCGACCAAGAGGTTGCATTTTTAGTTTGGAAGTACCAACTCAGTACATCAACTATGAATAACCGAGTGAAACACGAATGCACAAACAACAAAATCTTGTTTCGTGATGCAACTCAGTATACCACGTGCCTCTACAGAGTTCTTGTCTTGAGCCTGGCTGATTTCTTCTTCCAAAACCTTTTTAGTTGCATTATAATTAGACAATATAACTTCGCAGTTTTTATAACGACAGCTCCATCTTGTATTACTCAATCTTCCGATTTCACAGCCGGATTTGATACCAAGAGCGTCACGAACTTTCCTAAGATGGACATGATTACCGGGTTGCAAGAAGTGGATATATAAAGCTTCAAGCGTATTGAAAAAGACCATTGCTGATAAAACGTTTACATATGAATCGACAACAACTGAACTCCATTGAATTTCATTCGTGGCGCAGGAATTCGCGATTGTTACAGATTGATGTTACTGGATTGTTAGTCACAGTAGAATGTTAGAATTAAGCAGCTTAATTCTAACAGTTTTAATTCATAATTTAACGAAATAAGAACATTATTGTATTTTTTTTATTTAGTTGCACTGCATATAGCCTTTCGGCCCAAATATTTGTTTCTTATAAGATAGGATTTTACGAACAGTCGAATGTTTTTTACTTATTTCGATATTTCCTAAGGGCCATTCCGTGTTGGGAGGGGGCGGACCTACCCGGGCCGCTAACTAGTTACGCCAATGTAGATGATTAATATTGGGGGTCTGTTCGAAGTTAATTTTTAAATTCTCGAAACTCGATCCGACAGTACAAGGCTTCGAAACTCTCGAAACTTTCTTGGGTTTCGAGGTTTCTACGCTTCGAGAAACCCATCCCTAATTAACATAAAAGATAATACAAATAACGAACGTAATTAAATCGAGCAGGAATATCAACAGTTGCGAACGGAACGGTTAGAGTTCTAACAACATCGGCCACTTCGAATGTACAATTCAGCAAGGTATCGTATCTTCTACAAGTAATCGTTATTTCTTTGCTTAAGTGTGTATATATACATTCGTTATACTTACTCCTTTCAGCACCCTGCACCTTTACCGGACACACGAAATTACGCTGTAAATCCTCTTTGGAAACTTCCGCCACCAGCTCCGTCACTGAAAATTTCTAAGGTTGCGAATGGTATGAACCAACTACAATTAAACAGCGTATGTGCATGACAAAGTTGAGAAAAATGCGAAGATAAAATGTCCATTGTTATTATGCAGGCATAGTACTGTCCTGGAATATGAGTCTATCTGAGAAACATGCGGATATTGCTAGTTACCAATTGTACGCGTACCAAGAAGTTGCTGGTATTCCGCCTAATACGTTATTGTGGAAGAAAGTGGGGGATGTTCGTGCTTTACCGCTCCCTATGGCGTGCACTCTTACACAGGTAAATGTTAATAATGATTATTTAACCATCGCTATGAATTATATGGTCGCCGCTGTTAATACCGATACCTTTTTTCCACAGTTTTCCGAAGGCAATAATTATTACTTCGCAGTTCGAGCGGTTGATACACATTCCCGAAAAGGACAGTATAGTACTCCCGGCAACATTTCTTTATAAAAATATATACGACTGATATTAAGTTATTATTTTAATCTTATTTCCAACGCACAGTTACAATATAACAAGTCATGAATCGTGTGCAACAAACTTCTTGCAGTCTTATAAATTATCATTTAATCTATCACGCCTCCCGCCCATTTCCATGTAAAGTACATTTAACGAAAATTACAGGAGTACTTGTAATCATCGAAGTATGTTGTATAGAGTACGCATACGAATGAATTTGTTGTACGGTAGTAAGTATTTGTTTAATTATAAGTAATTATTGTTCATACAATTGCTGACATCTACGATGCCACTGTAGCTAATATACTTCTCCTGCTCTTCATTTTTTTATACGCCTCGTAATTTATAAAATCAAAAAAAATACAGATATCAATTCTGACAATGTGTAGTCTACATTCTGTTGTTGCTATTATAAAATTGCAATACAAGACTTTTATAAACGTTTCGTAAAATATTATTTGTATGTCACCCGGTGGTTTACCATGATTGATTATGAAACGTTTCAAATTATTGTATATTTCAATTGGGGTATGCGAATACAAATGGCAGAAATTCCACATCTGTAGAAAAAGCAGGCAAGATAATCTAGTCAAAAGAATGAAAAAAAAGTGTTTCCCTTAGCAATCATTTTGATATTCACGTTTCGCAAAGACTGTTGCAATTGAAGACAACTATACAAGTGCTTAAAAGTTTGATACTGATATTATTAGTCACTGAAGGTGTTCATAAATATTGTTTCTTCATAATTACACATTAAATAACTCCGACTATTATTTCTCCATTAAATTTAATTTACTCTCATTGCTATTTCGCGGACAAGTATTGCTGATACATGATTTGCTCAATTTTGATACAATTGTAATAAATTTTGAATGTTAAACGATAATGTACTCCATAAATTTCGATTACATAGAGAAAGGCCACAAATAGGCCGCATCTGTAAATATCAATGTCTTGTATATGTTCTGACCTTTAACATTTACAATCAGAATGTATATAATCGATAGCATAACAATCTAACACATTTATCTTTAAGTTTCACTCATTCTTGTGTGATAAAATGTATAATAAAGTGATTGTTCATTTTTTACGTAAATATGTAATGAAAAACTCCTAAGACCTTTTTCCATTATTACATAGAATCTTTAATTAATTTGTAGTAAAATATTAAATTAGCGTTATTTTTCATACTTCCATCATATTCACACTGAGAACTTATAGAAACTTAGAAACTTACTAAACATTCTAAAGTTAGTGCTAACACCAAGATCTGTAGCATAATGTAAATATTTCTTTAGAACTCTCCAGCTCCACGTGTTTTACGACAGAAGAAATAAAAAGAAAATGTTAAGCGCGCAATATGTTATTAATACCCGTTTAAATTAAACTTCCCGCTCTTCTGTGCATAAATTTTCTTCAAGTAACTGGAATGTCAAGTTCTGTGAGTTTTCTTACAGCGCATACGTATATGCATATGGAGTTTATACCTTAATTTCCGTCGTAATTAATTACGGAACCGCAATGTGCAAAGCGAACATGAACCATGAATTGGTGAGGAACTTTAAATTGTTTTTCGATACCATTAGACAGGAATAATGATTAAATTTAGTTCGCCATTCGCATAGAAATTCTACAACATCGAGGTCTCGTAAAAATATAATTGTTAAAACGTCTGTTGTATCGATGAGTTTATAGAAGAAAACAAGAATATTAAATTATTAAAGGGAGAACTAGAATTATAAAAACATTCGAAAAATTCATCGTGTTGTCTTTAAACCTGTTACCTATACACACACGTCGTACATAAGTACACAGTAAAGCTCGGCAGAAAATAACCAACGAGTAATATTTTCTCAAGAAATTGCTACTCACTGTTATCGTGAACGAGGACGCGAAATTGTAATAGAAATGTTATACCAAGAATTTACTAGCGCTCGAAATGCTGGGCCCGATGGGATTCCTAATTCCGTACGATATTTTGTCACTTCTTCTTGTGTTCTTCATGCGCGTTAAGTGAATCACAAGAATGCAATGTTATGTTAAGCACAAACAGTTGCAATTTTTGTGAAGATATCACAGCGGGAACGCGGCGATAATCTTTTTTCCTCGGCACTGTGAGAAAAAGTGGCAGCAAGTGGGGGCGGAGGTGGTTAGTCGGTAATTTGTGTACACTGTTCGCTGTAGTTTTGTGACTCAGAATGCAGAATGTGAAAAGCCCGTGAAATTGGAGGAGGATCGTGAAATCGAGAAATTATCCGAATGGAATGATCATACGTTCGCAGAGTTTGAGCTGTTCAAGGTGTCAATGGATGCGCATTCACTGGAATAATGAATATGCGCGGATATATTACGTAGCAATTTTCTTACTTTCGCGACATATCTTGGACTGACATACACAACATAAATATCGCCCAAAGACAGCGATATTCCTCCGACCGTATCGTCTGTGACTTACGATCCAGCTCGAAGAGATTCTTTGTGCATTACCATTTGGCTATTATTCTATTACTTCGGCAAGCCGTCATGGATCACAAGTTTTTCTGAGATTAAGGAAAAAGGTTTCGCGTATCAGCAGATCCGTATTAAAATGCGAATATTCTGCGAGCGCGTGGTGTCACGACTTTTTATTAGAAATCGATACTCATTCTAATTAGTAATTACCTTGAGAACGTACGAAGCAGTGCTCTGGGGAGTTACAAGGCAGAGAATGAAATATGACAAGTGTCGTGAAGTGGTGCCAGTATGAATGGCCTCGAATATGCAACGGCGAATATTTTATGGGTGTGACATTGTCAGTTTTCATGATTTACATGCATTTTATATTACATGGCAAGCGCTGCTGCGAGCTGTACCCAAGGATTCAGTGAGCGCAGCCCTTGTCCACAACTGGTAGCAAAATCTACATCGATAATCAGGGGATGCCCAGCCTACACTCGCTCGTCGTACGACGAGCCCCGCTAATGGACATGGGTACTGCCACCAGCTCCGTAACATCGGTCAATCCCTCTACCAAAATTGCCACGAATCAGAAGAAAGCTGACAAGTCCAATAAGCTGAGCGGAGTCAGATTACCTTTACTGCGCAAGGAGACCAGCGTCGTTAATCTTTCATTAACCGAGAGGACAGCATTGGGGAAAAGAGTGGACGCACCTTTACTTAGACCCGAAAGTAGTGCAAGCTTGGAAGCTCGTGGTAGTAGCTGGCTAAGCCTGGACCCAGGGGTACTGCGGAAATGCGAAACCGCAGTTGGTTTGAGTACATCTGCGCTGGAAGGCAGACCTATAAATCGCAGCCGAGTCTGTTCTCGATGCTCCAGCTTGCTGTCGCTGGCATCTAGCTCTCGATACAGTTTAGCAGCAGGCAACTTTGTTCCTGCGGGGTCTCAACAAACACTTGGACGCATTTTCTGTAAATTATGTCTCGTTGATACTTCTCTTTCCAAAACGTTTAAAATAGAAGGCTGTGGTTGTTCCTATTGTAAAGATGTATGTGTAAATTCATGTTTAGCAAGCTTTCAAAAAAAACCACAGGAATTATAATGCTTATCTTACTGTTTCAGTGTATGAAAGAATATGTTGAATTTGAAATCGAGGAAGGTGCATATGAGATTAGTTGTCCCGATGCACAATGCGAACGCGGAGCGATACTCTCGATGAAAGAAATAGAAAGTCTCATTAGTCCCGAGCTTCTGGAGAAGCATCACAAATATCGTTTGAATAGAGGTGTGTAAATCTTAATTAATGTCTAAGTTCTAACTCAACGACGCTGTAATCGATTATAATAACTTAATCTTCGATGTACAGATGTATCTATGGACAAAGCACGTGCTTGGTGCCCTCGTGCAGGTTGCGAAACAATTTGCTCAGTAAACACTACTGGATCGAACGGAGCTGTGAACGGACCTGTCCATTGCCCCAATTGCTCTACAGATTTTTGTTCTATATGTAGAGAATCTTGGCACAGCGGTCCTTGTTCCGATCATTCGCTAGGCATACCATTCGATGGCGACGATATCAAATGTTGCCCTATGTGTTCGGTACCTATCGAAAGGGACGAAGGATGTGCTCAAATGATGTGCAAGAGATGCAGACACGTGTTTTGCTGGTACTGCTTAGCTTCTTTAGATGTAAGTATGATTATACAAAGTGAAAGCAACGTTAATGCTATTAATGATCATGAAATTCCGTTAATTGTGTTTATATTGCAGGACGACTTTTTATTGCGACATTATGACAAAGGACCGTGTAAAAATAAATTGGGTCACTCGCGTGCGTCGGTAATTTGGCATAGAACGCAAGTTATCGGGATCTTTGCTGGTTTCGGATTACTCTTGCTCATAGCATCGCCGTTACTTTTATTGGCTGCGCCTTGCATTGTCTGTTGTAAATGTCGCGTGTGTGGTTCGTCTAGACTTGAACAAGAGGAAGGTGATACTGCGACGTAGGAACTTTTAAAAGTCTTTCAATATTCCTATCGTTTCTTTCCAGTATGATAAACCAATTAAATTAGATTATTTAATGTGCGGATACAATTGGCGACTTATATAGATATACATTGAACCTAGAGCATCGTACGCTATATTACAAGGGAGTGTGCAAGATGTAATGTCCATGTCTTATGCATACACAATTACGAATAATAAAGACAGTTTTACTTTGTGAGAAGGGGTTAACTACTCTATTTTATGTTATCTAAGGAAGCTACTTGTAATCAAAAGGGTATTTTGACTGTGTTGAGGTATTGTAAATCTTTGAATTTAAAGAGGTGTATTTTCATGTGTTTGTATATATTTATAGTACGATTATTTTAACGTAGGAAACAACAACTACCGAAAGCTACTTAATACATAACGGCTTCTTGCCAGTTATAATTTAATGAATAGCGAAGCTTGTTTTTTTTTTATCGTTACCAGGCATTAATAACACCTACATATAAACGCGTCTAATATACCAAATCATAAATACTCATGATTCCTTGTTCACATCATTCCGAAAAATTATATTTACGTTGCATTGGATGTACTGCCATAATTCAAATCTACCTTCATTAATTTTTTCTCTTAAGAATTATATGCCAAATGACGGTTCGATTTTGTTTTTATAAACCACGCGATTCGCTTTCCATGTACGTATGTGTACCACAATCTTTAACAATACTCAGCATTATTTTTATGTGCGCGTAATGATTTTTTGTTATGTCCGAAATAAAAATTTCATGAGTATACACGTATGAAGGATCGAGTAATAATTAAACAATGTATATCTATATGTACGTCCTTCCTGGATTCAATAGAGCCGAGATACGTCTTTATTGGAGGAATTGTTTAACTATTGGTTGTGTTGCACAACTTCTTTTGTAATTATGTATTTGCAAGCGCTCCTCTGTTTAGATTGCAGAATTAATCACGTGTATATCATATGTACATTATTATAGATCCGTATGGATAATTAAGTGGCATATAAGTTCCACCGAATTTGCGAGAAATCTCAAATTTAGAGTATCTGTAAAGTTCCATTGATAATGTATACTTAATATATCTACAGTTAACGGTACACTTATAAATACGATTTCTTGATTTAAAAGGGACACTGTTCTGTACATGTTGTGGTGCTATCGAAATTCAATTTTTCGAATTCACAATAGAACGTAGGCCACAAATAGCGAAGCAGCGGTATGTTAATAATGCATAAAATAAAATATAGATCATTAAAAAATGTATATTACAAGCCACTCGATTTCTGACAGATTTAATTGTAAATTAGTTCTACACTGCTCTTGATAAAGTACTGCTCTTTACACGAGGGTTAAGCCGGGAATCCACCGGGAAGCTGAGCTAAGCTATGCTATGCGATGTTTTAACGTAGCTTTTGGTGGAAACGATTCCATAAGAATGTATTGAAGCTAATTTTTAAAAAACGTAGCATGGCATAGCATAGCTTAGCTTCCCCGTAGATTTCCGGCTTTACATCTGAATAAATTTACGCTACAATTGGTATTGTAGCGTAAAAATATTTTTTTTCGTTTTTAGATGTCTGTACGCAAGCGCTGCGCGCATTCACGCGTATAAATCGACTGTAATGTAATCGAATAATCTGATTAATATGATCTTTCCTCTACAATGAAGCAACGAATGAAAGATTAAATTATTGCAAGCCAGACAGGTTTCTTAATAAACATCTCTCGATCTTCTTGTATTGCTGATTATAAGTGTATGTAAATAAAAGCATATATTTATATATAAGTATACATACCACGGGAATGTATATGTATGTATTTATATATACTTACGCATATATATTTATTCACGCACGCGCCCATCTGATTGCTGCACACATACAACATGTACATGTAAATACCTGTATTCGCATAATTGGTGCAACTACACATGGGAGTAATTGCAACTCGTGCATCGTATGAAATAGAAATGTAACGGATTAAAAAGTTATGATAGACTATTAAGGTAACAAGTCATTCGCTATTAACTAGTTGTACGTTATAATATTGTCCTTTTTTTTGTTGGTACGTTTTTACCGCAGTACGATTATGTCCATTTTGGTTTTGTATCACTTTGTTAATACAATGCAAGTACGATACGTTTATGTTATGTTCTGTGAACGTCACGAATTTGTTGTAATAAAGTCGATCCCAACGTTGGATAATTATAAGAATGTGGACACGAGATAATTGGAATTTAGACAAATCCGTAGCACGTAGAAGTTTTACATTATTTCTCAAGATCTTGCCCGACATCTTACGTATCGGCGATATATTTATAAAATTAATTTATTTACGCAATCTTCTATAAAATATTTTAAATTCTTTCGTTTCAGGGGAAAGAGTACTTCAAATGCTTGTTTTATCAAATAACGAGTTGTGCTTCTGCAACTTCATAAAAGTTGTTTAAATCGAGGCAGGCTAATTTCTGGCGTCTCAAATTTAAAATCAGACTTTGTACTTTTGCATTGCTTTAGATTATCTCGCGATATAACTGATTCAGTGAACATTTTTGGGGGAATAAGAAGACGGGGAAATGTTTGGTAATAATGTCATTGTTTGTTACACAATAACCCATTTATTACTTTTCTAATACAATATTTTTTTGTAAGAAAGCTCATATAACTTGATTGGGTTAAAACTGCTTGGAATGAGAAGATTTGCATGATTAAGATGCATTAGATTGCTCGTAGAATTTTCAGTAACAGCAAGTTTCCACTCGGGCAGAGTTTCATAGGGCTTATATACTTCATAAATTCCCTCGTCATTTAATGCATCTTGTTTGCTAATCTTAACAGATCATCAGCGAATCAGGAGACGGTGCATATTTTACGGATTACAACAATGATAGTTCTGTAGTCCTACTAAAAAGCTGTGATAGACTTTAAATTTATGTTCAAATACGGGGCTAGTTAAAAAAATGATAGGGGGATAACAATTGATAATCTAAGTCTATTTACTATAATATAATTATTAGTACCATTGTAAAATAGTTAGTGTAAAAAAAGTACGATTAATAAATTTAATAAAGATGATTAAAAAACATAATGGCGATCGGACAAATGGATTATTTTATCAGACCCTTGGCTTTAAACAGGTCTCTCATCAAACCTTTTAAATACCCAATTTCTCGCTGCAAATCTTTTACTTGATTTTTCAATTTGTCATTATGTTCAGCGAGCTCGTGCTCCTCGCCCACTATTTCTTTAATTTCTTGCTTCTTTTTCTGCCTGTAACGCGTCGCCGCGTTTTTATTCTGCTCCTTCTTCCGTACCTTTTTGTCTTCTACAGACGGGCGAGAATAGGGTTTCTGACGACTCTTCGAAGTGTACGTAGACTGTTTCGAGCTTTTCCTTCCCGACTCTAGCATCCAGTCCGGGTCGTCGACAGAATCTTCGGACGAAGTGTAACTGCCGCCGGAGCTGGTGCATGGGCTGGACGGTGGGATGTCTTCGGTATGTAGACGTACATATTCATCCACCACAGCCAAGTCTTGCGCGACATCCGTGTTCAATGAATCCAATGATATATTTTTCGTGCTCCATTGCTCGGGCACTTCTTGAACGTACGATTTTTCCTCAGGAATTACCACGCCATATATGGATTGATGATTAGGGTATAACGGCTGCGCGGGTTGCAACGTAACAAGTATTTGGGTATCTACAGTTAATGATTTATGGGACGGGGGTGATTGGGGAGGCGTAAGTGTGGAACTCGACGAAGGGACTATTTGATGGCAAGCTTCCACGTCACCGAGAACTGTCTCAAACTCTTGCAACAGGGTTTGAGTGTCATCTTGCTGAGGAATCTTCGTAACTTCGTTGTATGATGTTGCTTTCAGTTGCCCGCATTCAGGAACTGGCAATTCCTCAAAAATGGGAAGTTCTATCTTTTCCTCCAACCAATCTGAAAAAGGTTCTGCAAAAGAGAAGAAAAAAAGACAAGTAGTTACACAGAAGTTGTATTTTTGCATTTTCGGAAATGAAAAGTGGGCAAAGTTAGCTTTAAAAATAGTTTCTTTTTCGCTGGCTTTGCTCAATAATCTGTTGCTTAAAGTGTTTTATATTGAATGAACCGCCGATGCTGATAATCAAGAATGTTGACATATTTTAAAATAGCTCTTCTTTTTAATTTTAAAGCAATAAAAGTATTTAAAAAAAGGCCATTCTGAGAGTGTAGACTTTGTAATTAAATATTATATTCCATCTATCAAATAAAGTTATCTGTTGAAGGTTGCAATTTAAAATGACGAATCAGAATTGACGGATAGTAGTTTAATTACTTTGTATATTTTGCTCATGTTAACTTAGAAGTTAACAGTACTTATACTCGTGTCTTGCATGAACAATAAGTAGGAGTGGTACCATTGGTGTATATATAATTTCATGGACGTTACTAGTTCAACTAGAAAAACAAGTTCTTCATTTGCACTTTGTTTGGTTTCCAATACATTTACTGCAATCGGCAGTGCTACAATTTGCCGTTGGGAGCACGATTTGACTTTAAGGGTGCAACAACTAATTTTTTAAATCGAAACAATAAGTAAAAAGGATTTATAATTCAAATGTAAACCTGTTTACAGAATTTAAGAAGAAAAAAATAAACTTCTTTATTAAAATTTTCCGAGTTCACGAAAAAAAAATCGAATTGTATAAAAAAATTCTTTCTACATTTCAATACTTAGTATTTAATTTGAGAATAAAAATTTCACGTGCCGTTCCACGGAATAATATTGCCCCTGCAGATAATTCATAATAATTTGTATTCAATAAGTTAGCCCTAACCTATTTCTTCGTGAAACTTTGATCACAGCTTACTTGAAACGTGCAAGTTATCTTCGTTTAAATACAGAGGGCATGGGGGTTAGATAAGATTTTTTTAATTACAAAGGCGCATACAAGTATGTAGTACAATATTGCCGCGAAACAAGACTAGATTGAAAACTAATTGCAGCTTTTAATATATGCACTCCGGAAATATGAATCAAACTGTTCTGTTTAATTTCTTGTTTTTCACAGCTGACATAAATTATGCTTGACCTTTGCGGAACTGCGGGCACGATCTAACGATCGTTCCAGAGTGATCTATATGCGATAAGAGTTGATCCAAGTGTTAAATGAAATTTCGGAGAGTCATGTTCATTGTAAAGAAGGAAAAATATTTTTCCCAGCGAATCGTCATACTGTCTAACACGATAGATCCAGAAGTCGCGTATGAATAATTTATAGCACGCGCTGTAGCGATTTAAAAACCAATCGGTTGCGCGAAATTCGTAGAAGCAATAGTTTGATATTAAATACTTTCAAAGACGGCTCGATCTAATTCCGCTTTATGCCGATAATACCAACAATATGGCGACAGTGCTCTGATATGCGTAACAAAGATATTTTTCCATTGAAGCGTGTGCTAGAAGGAGATCAAGTCAGCGAGAGAGAGAGAGAGAGAGAGAGAGAGAGAGAGAGAGAGAGAGAAATTAAGAGCGAGAGAGAGGGGAGCAGAGAAAGAGAGATCAACTTAGCGAAAGGAAACGTACCGCTGTAACATATAGCAGCCATTATCATGTGCGACTGTTTTCGTGTGAAACCTTATTTAAAAGAAAACAGGTAAGAAGATAGGGGAATAACGTGTAATAAACTGAAAAACTGTTCTTGATGCACAGAGTGGGAGGGAGTGAGTAAGGTGTATTTTTTCCTCCGATGTAAACCAGCCAAGTCCACCTGCAGGGACGCGAATCTCGCTGGTTCAACGTCTTTTTACCAGTTTCTGGGAATTTACAATAATCTCTCGGTTCCACGTGTAACGATATGCGAACAGCATGCTATCATGCAACATTAGCACGCTCGGGCATCGAGACGCTGCGTCGTTTTCTTGGATCACTTTTGAAGCTGCCAGTATCGTTAAACTACTGGTCTACACACGCTTGGATTCTTCTCCTCGCGAAACGGCTCCAATTCAGACGTTCATGGATAGTAGCCTCTTCACCAGTCACTTATCAACGGTCACCAATCGGCGCGCGATCCAATTAAAGATCACTCGGCTCACTATGTGCTCTCCGCCGTCCAAGAACAATACAGAATACCGCCCTTAGCAAATGGCGCAGCTTTCAGGCCCCACTGAAGATTACAATAGACTCTGGGTACACGTGCTGGCACGCTAGCGTATGTTACCAAAAACAAACATGTTCCGATGGGAATCTATCTATCCCGCGGTGACGCGCAACTTTTCTACGACGCGGTGAGATTGGAAATACCGGGGCAGCGTGTGATTCACTGCACAACAATTGGACATCAGTTCGATTTTCTGGCGTCGAGATCACTGACACCGTCGGCACGCGCAGAACGTGAATGTGGCAGGCCTTTATCGTACACAGAGCCGCGTGACTCTGCCGCTGCAGACGCAAAGTGAGCCCGAGCTGCGCATTCGTCGCTTCGGGACAATAACAAATCGAATCCAATCCGGAAAGGCGATCGGCGAGTCGTCGGGAAGTTGACTTGTAACGAAGACTAATCGACAGAATCGTATGGATCAGTTTGCAATACTGAGAGACCACTCCTGCTTATCTTTGGACTTTCCCCTCTGTCGCCCCTACTCCGACGCTAACTAGGCACACACGTCATTCCCCTATCGGCCTTCAAGCAAAGCAGTTTGTATAGAGGTTAACCAGTTTGTCCCACTCTCCTTTCCAGAAAAAAGAAAGAAAAATCGGAGGCCCGTCGGTGGAAGCGAGAGGAACGATAGGCACGATAGGGATAATATCGAGAATGCAGTCGGACAGAGCATAAACGTTAGTTTCTATATCGTTTACGTGCGCCGAGCTTTGAAAAACTAGGAGACTCGACTGGTTTAATGGATGCACGCACACAGGCGAACGTACTGTAAACGTTCGCCTACTCTTGCCCGCAGACTTGATATTTAAAGATATGTATTGACTCTACGGTACCTGTCTAACATTCCTTTTAGATTGCTGTCTAGCCCATAATCTTAAGATTTAGTGTATTGTCAGGGGAGTGCATAGCTATTTACTTTATTAAATCAATGCATAGATCTGAATTCACTAAGCACTCGGCTCGCATACTTCACTGTAAGCTTTCGCAATGAACGCGTAGCCTTTGTTCGTTATTGTAAGCAACTTGTAGATACCAAGTAGTTAACTAAATTAGACTGCAAAGCACATTTGTTATTAAATTTCAATGTGTATCAAATTTTTCAGAAACCGATCTCCTGGTAGTAACTGTAAAAAGTAATACACGCAGAACTTAATAAGGATTAAGGTGCTGTGCAGATCTGTTCTTATCAAAGTTCTTTGTTATCGACGGGGCTTTCGGGCAGACTTACCTTCTTTAATCCATTCGTCTAGCTCTTCCAAAAGTTTAGTAGCGACTTGTGCACGGGTGGGGTGATCCTCGTACGGAACGGTTTTCACAGCATTTTTAGTAGGCTCTACAGATGAGTCGTCAAATAAAAGCCAATCATCCTCGACGTCTGTGGGCAGCGTCCCACTAGGGGACGCTGGCTCCAACTTCCACAACCACATCTCCTGGCCTGGATTGGATGACATTGTCGGCGCAGGCCCAACCAAGAGGTATTATAAAACGGTGAAAAGAAATTTGTGTCGTCTCTGCGACGTAGCTCGAAGCGAGCGCCATATTGGCTCTGAAAATTGTTAAATATTTCTATCAGATATAAGGTAACTAAATTACAGTGCAACGAACTAAATGCTACAGCATCAAGTGAAACTAACGTGTATCAGTTTCCAACGAACTCAAGTCTGTTGCTTGTTATGGCAATTCGTTTAAATACAAGTAATAAAAGAAGGGACAGAAGGTACAGCGTTTTAAAGGTAAAAATGAATTATGCATTGCGCATACATGAGCCGAAGATTGCGAATCGAGTAGGCTATTTAGGAATTTAAGGATGAACCAAATGCATGCGTTGTTCGTCGATTCTATTATGTAACGACGAAACAGCTCGTAACTGTGGCGATATTCGTGGTAAAATCCGAGTATAACAGACTGTATCCTAATGATGCAACACCGAACCGTGTCATGGGGTCAATGCCTCTCATCTGCGCCGCGCAATTTGCGTATGTTCAAATTACGTTTCATTAACATTTCGGGTAATTGTAGCGTCGTGAAGTGTAATAAAAGGAGATTATATGGTGAAAGCATCATTGATACTGTTAAGTCATGGCGGAATGATGATTCACAAAATGGCAGACTTGGTACCGTACGATCGTTTCGACATTCCGCGCAGTCTAAAATAACCATTAATGAAATAAATTATTACTTACTCCATGGCGAATTAGTTGTGTCGGCACACTTGCGTGTGCAAGCCGCTCTTTGCACTACTGACTCATCTTGCCCGTGATGCGAAGCGTGTAGAAAATTCGAACGTCTTCCCTTTGCGATGCATGGGTAAAGAATGAACGTCTCCCTCTATTGCGAATTTGACCGCGAGGGTCACGTGATCCCGAGAATGCGCACGCAAGGGTGCTCGGTCTGCTCCGTAGGAATTATTCGTGGGTCTCCTGCGCAGGCTTGTTCGGTCATTTCACTCTGTTTCTATTCTACGTTTCACTGCAAGCGAGATATTATGTGGTAGACAGAGAAATAAGAAATAGCTTGCAAGGATTCTCTTACTTCGTTTATCACAGACAAATGTTGTAAAGGTCTATTCCCCGTTCGTATTATTTTGCGAACGTTCGATTTTCTCTTTCAAATTTATATTCGAATTCAAAATCGTATTCGCGCGCTTGCATCGTTAAAAGAGCAACGACATCTATAAAGCGAGATCTTTGATACAAATATCCATTTGTTGTCTTAATTTAAATGAAACTAGATATCATAAATCGATTGAGCCACAGAATCGAAGTTAATATAATTTCTATTTACAAATCGCAAATTAGAGTTGTATTGTATTTTGTTTCTCCCGTGTTTGAACAGGATGGCGTTTCAAAGCTTATCGGCTTATATTGCCCAACTATAGTCATATCTTTTTCCCTCCTCTCTCTTCCTTCGGGTCCTAGCAGCAGCGGCGCACCGAGAGAAAGGTGATCTCCCCCCATCTTTCCCCAGTACCCGTCCCGTGATGCTTAACTTCGGTGATCCAACGAGAACCTGTGTTTTCCAACACGGCCACTGGTAAATCAGAGTTAATTTAAAGGAATTTGTACGAATTGTTTATTATTCGTCTGTTTCTAGCGGTGCCTCTTGCAGCACCACCAATAGAAGATTTTAGGAAGTATAACGTGTGAAGGCAGAACGTCGCGGCACAGACCTATCACGCAATGTGATTTTGTGTCACATGCTCGGGGGGCTCGCGAGCCCCCTTATGCGTCACACCTAACGTTATCGATTCAGTCTAAAATAAGATTACAATTACCACACGACTGGTAGGAAATAAAATCAATGCGTGGAAACTTCTTATTAAATATCGAAACCCTTAACTTTTCTTAATGTGACTAAGTTTTATTCCTCTCCTTGATGGGCAGTTTTAAAAAAATTAAAGTTTGTGTATGGTAGCGTAGCAACAGTATGTGCATCGGTACTTGTTTATGGCACAGCTAAATCATATTCATTACATTTATCTGAGGCAGCAGATGAATTCTTACTTGTAGAGTGGAGAGGATACCCTTGTCGATGCGACGGTACAGCTGGATTGCGTGTAGTTGATCTGCGCAAACGCGTGACGTGTAGAAGGAGGCTTGCCAAAAGTAACGGGCACATGACGTAGTAGGGAGTAGTACAGGGGGAATAGCTATTGGAAGTGGGAACTCGTGACGTAGTAGGAAGTAGTAGATGGGAAATCCTCGCATATATAGAGTTATATGTATACACTAATACGACTTGTGCATACGCCATACGAGGATTTCCTCTCTACAGTATTGTCTTCGCTGAAAGCTCGCGGCTCGGAACCGGCCCGACGGCGAGCAGGCCCAGATCTAGGGGGGCGCAAGTAGGGCAATTGCATAGAGCGGCAAATTTTAGGGGCGGCAAAATTGGTAGACAAATACCTACCAAAAATTTTGCTCAGTCTCAAAAAATATATTTTAAAATACTTATTTATGATGCAAAAGGCGGAAAAAATCACTTTAGCCCTGAGCGGCGGAAGAGCTAGATCGGGCCCTGGCTGCATCCTCTACTAGTCTACGAGGTTAATAAAGGATGCCGCATGCTTAAGACGATCTTAAGAATAAGCAACGACTAAGAATACCGCCCTCACTGCTATCCATGGAGACAAGCATCTCCAGCAGTAGCTATTCGATCTGCAAGCCAATGTCCCGCAGCTGCAGCGTCAGTACCGAATAGAACGTGTCACACTCGCAAATATGTCGCATTAATTTCGCGATGAAGAAGCAATAGGAGCACCGGTGCTCTGAAATAGTTCTAGATGCGTTGAAAACACTGACTCTACGTTCGTGTTAACATTACTAACACGCAGGACCACTGTCCACTATGAAATACTTTATCGCGAAATAAGCACTGACTCTACAATCGCATTGCACACGATTACAAAAGCACTTCCCGCTTTTAAACATCTCTCAACAGTGGGAAGATGTGTTCGGACTCGAGTATAGTGTTTCCAAAATAGTCCTCTAGAGTCTAGATACTGAGTGTAATGTAATAGAATTTTGTTAAAGCGCCTTCCACGGAGTCCAGTAATCAATGAAATTGATGCAGGAATCGTGAAATCACGAAATAATATCCACTGTGACTGCACAGATATTCAGTGATCCGAACACCGTTGCGGACGAAGTCGAACTGTTAGGGCACACCGTTCGGCAATGTAGTGACTTTGGTAGAGGTTGTTGATGATTTTGTCGCGCTCGGCCGACTCCCAGCTAACTGAAAATTCGTCAAGGCCAGAAATAATATTATATAGCAATGTCCATTACAAAATGTTCACTTTTCACAACTACAGTCGTGCACGTTGCACATTCTACACGTATTTTTATCACTGCGATATGTGATCAAACACTAGGCAACGCTTCGCCAAAAAGTCTTCTAGATGATAGGTATATTCCAGTGAAATGTTGTTAAACGGTCTTCTATTTAATCCAGTAGTCGAATGAATTGATGTAGGAATCGAGAAATCAGGAAATAATATGCACTGTAACATTCACAGATATTCACCGATCCGATCACTATCGCGGATAAAGTCGAACTGACGATGAGTGCTCAAACCTTTCGTCAATGTTGTCACATTGGTAGAGGTTGCCGTCGACCTCAACTGTTTCCCCTGCAAGTTGAAATTTTTCAATTTCTAACCACTCGAATGTAATAATTACTGTTAAGAGAGAAGATTTGAAAGAACTCACACGAAGGAATTCAACTTCAGAAATGTAACTCGGTATTCGACAAATTAAAGAATGCTCGATTTGCAGTTGCATCCATGCACCCCACGAGACTCATGCATCATGCAACTTTCTGTGAAGCTTATAAGAATTAGATTTTACTGTAAATTTCAATGTCGGCGTGAACTAATACTCGGGGCAAATAAAATCCAATTATTATTACTTCACTGGAATGGTTAAACAGTGCATTAGAAACTTGCAGGAATGTCAGTAACAGCGTCAATTTGTAATACTTTACGGCGTACCAGGTCCAGATCTACGGGGGCGCAAGTAGGGCAATTGTCCAGAGCGGCAAATTTTGGGGTGGCAAAATTGGTATACAAATACCTACAAAAAATTTCACTCAGTGTCAAAAAATATATTTTAAAATACTTATTTATGATTCAATGCAAAGGGCGGCAAAAATCACTTTTGCCCAGAGCGGCGGAAGAGCTAGATCGGGCCCTGACGGCGAGCATTCAACGTAGTGGTGGGTGTACCTATTATTCCGAGCGATAGTTTCTCCCTCCTTTCTTGCCGAAGACGAGAGCGAGTCAGAGGAACTGAAAGCGAGCGAGGAACGGTACGAGACAGACGATGCATTGTACAGTGTATCTCGCTCCGTCTTTCGGACGCCTGATACTCCGTCGCACACGCAAAGTACGGAATATGTATTCACAGTCGTTGCTTATTCGTAAGATCGTCTGAAGCATGCGGCATCCTCTACTAACCTAGTAGACTAGTAGAGGATGCCGCATGCTTCAGACGATCTTAAGAATAAGCAACGACTGTGAATACAACGCTAATAATCTAAAACCACAGACCATACTTCGTCGATGGTTTCAAGAATGTTCTCTCCAAATTTTATGAAGAAATTCGTAAAATTGACGGAGATATGGTATATTCCGTGAAACGGTGTCAAGCGCGCGACTGAACCGAGCGGAACTTTGAACGTGTTTTCCTCGGATGGACATTTTTTTAACCGCGTCCTCAGTATACAGAGAAAAATATACGTCTAATTAAAACGAACAAGGCTAGTTATTGTACGAAAAACCCGTCTCTATTACGTGATGATCAGCTTTTTTAATTAACGGCTTCCTTCTATTTTTTTTTATCAACGTCTTTACCCCAAAAAATGATTTCTTTTGCGATATTGACTTTTTTTTATCATTTAATAGACGTAGGGTTCTACTTAGTTTCTAAATAGGGTAAGTCCGGTATAGTTAGACCACCGGGAGAGTCCGGCCAGTTTTGATATTTTAAGACTGACGCAAGATAGGGCACTATGTGTTACTGACACAAAACAAATGAATGCGCTTGTTGTTGATCTTGCATTGAGCATTGTCACAAATGCATATTTACATTATAGGAAACACTTAAGACTTTATGCGAGTCTGAAAGTTTTTAGACCAAGTTACAGTGCTGGTGATATTTGAAAGACAAGTAAGTTTATATACACTATTCCGATATTGGGGGATATAATATGCATAAAACTACAGTGTCACCCCAACAATACGTATGTATTCGTTTTTAATTTATTTTGACAAGGTGGTCTATCACTTCCTTGATTATGGGACAGTCTGACCACATGTGTTTTTCATACTGTAAACCCATCTTCAGATTCAGGGAGCGAAAATTTCATTCTACAAGATAGTGATATGTCGTTAAAAGACTGGAACGAAAACGAATGCATGGGATGCGGAGAAAACTATTTCGAAATCTCGAAAAGCGACGATTGGATTAAATGTGTGCTCTGAAGCCGTTGGTTTCAAGAACAACAATGTTTACGATTTACATGGAAAACTGAAGAAGAAATAACATATCAATTAACTTCTTCGTGTATTATACTTTTTGTAAGCTACACTTCTGGTTATTTTTCAACGTCGGTCTCACTCGTAGTGGGTGGACGGTCTAACCCCCCACATGCGGGTGAGACCGATCAATTGCAGTGCCAATGGTTTTGGTTGAAAATGAAAATAAATATTTGAAATTATCGCACACTGTAATTTATATATACCCTAAATTGCTTGGGCTTTGCTTTAATTTGCACAAAACGACAAAAATGTGAAAAACAACGATGGTACAATTTCTTTTCCGAAAAATGGTCGAACTCTCCCGGATTTACAATATAGATCATTATCGCGTCGTTGAAGGGGTTTCTTTGAAATACCGGTATTTTCAATGTATTTTGGTAGGAGATTACAATCTGTCTCGTACCTTCTGCTCCAATGACGAGATGGGGTTTTAAAATATACAAATCCACCGCAATACGTAGGAAAGAAAAATTTCGATCTAGCAGATTATGGAAACATTAATGCCTACCTAAACAATATTCATTGGGAAAGTCTCCTAGCTCATATCATGACGCCATAAACATTGTTTACTTTCATCTCAATCATATTGTTGACACCTATGTTGCTTCTTATGTCAAACGAGCCTCTTCATATCAAGCTTGGTTTTCGTCAGCACTATCATGACAAATGTTCGTCTCAATATTCTGATTACCTTGCGTTTTCTGAAATACGTTATAAACGTTATCTAAAGCCTGCTGGCTAAAATATGTGCGCTCGACTAAATCTTGACTGCAGCGTAGTCCAACCCTAGGAAGGACGAGTCTATACCTCAGAATTCTGACACCAATAATAAATAATCAGTGTTCTGCCGAAAATTTTGCCCGTCACTTTAGCTCGATCTATCTCAGTCACGATGATTGTAGATCGTCTTTCTCTTTTAAACAATACATTGTATTGTTACTCCCGTTTTCAAGGGTGGCGATCGGTCAGATGTCTCCTGCTGTAGGCCTATAAGCATTCAGAACGTGATGCCGAACTTAGTCGAGAACATAGTTTCTAAAAACCTGATTTTTTTCGTGAAAAATCTAGTAATAGGGGAACAGCATGGATTTTGTTGCCACTGTCAGAATAGTCATTTGTCGCGTAAAAGACCTCGTGTCGTTTCTCGCTTGCTTTCATTCTCTCTTATTCCTTCTCATTTCATCTCACTCGTGAATCTCGATGTCCGTAAAACAGAAACTTTTTGTCACTTGTGCTTTAAAAAGCACAATAATTGTTTCCCCATATCTAGGAATAATGACAACAGGCCTTAATGCAAACGATACGCTCGGAAACTTACATCGTAGATGTTTTTTACAATTTTTCACCCTTTCGTTACGGCACATATTTCCGCGACAGTGCTGTTTTTTAATTTTTTTTTAACTACTGGAGATGCTGAATAAAGTCGATGCTAAGATCTGCAGCTCGTTCCGTGACGCCGACTATACCGTGGTGCTGATTATAGTCGGCGCTCGTAGCGAAAGGCTTAAATCTTTCGGAGAAAAATCCTCGCGAATCCACCTGAGTCGCTGACAAACCGAGCCAAAGCGTAGTGTAAAGGTGAAATCAGACGGCACGTGGATCGGCGAGCTTAGAACGAGACTCGCCGATCCAGGCGCCGTGAGAACACTATGGATCGCCGATTTACGATCCTTGGTGATTCTTGGCGAGCCGAGCCGGCTCGCCGATCCACATGCCGTCTGATTTCACCTTAACAAGAGCCTGCCCTCTATGTGAAACTCTACTCTAAACAAGTCACACGTATACAAGCACGTACACACCTTCCAGCATTTCAACACATTTCAGAGTGGTTCCGGAGTTGCGCGCTGTTCATGAACAGAGGCCGCTAAATTCAGACCTCGAGTTATAAATCGGTAATACAGTTTGGGTAGTGATATGAAGTCCCATAAGGTGCTAGGTTTATCTTATACTTCGTCGATGGTCGCGCAAGGGCGGTATTCACAGTCGATTCTTAAGAATAAGCATCGATCTGTGGAATAAACAGCGACTGTGAATACTGCCCTAATTTGCCAATTAACAGTTCATTATTCATAGATATAAGAAATATTTTTGTGTCACACTCCCCGCTATCAACTCAGTCTGTAATAAGATTATTACAAATAAATCTTATCGAAATCATTTAAAACCTAAAACGGTCTGAATGTTACGACTAGTTGTAAGAAACATGATGCACAATTCCATTTACTAATAGATTACTTGTTCTACTTAGGGTAAATCCGGGAGACGCGGTCGGGCTGGAGAGTTAGTTCGAGTGACTATATTCAGACTCTACATCTGTGTATATGTAAAAGTGTGTTAAGGTTCTGAACAATTAATTTTCTAAGAATCAACTGTTTCGACCAACTCTCCGGCATGGCTGCGTCTCCCGGATTTACCCTATTGTACTAACTATCTGTAGTATTCATTCTTACCGGCAATAGTGTTGTAACTGTATTTTATTCGAGGTCGATAATGTTGGATGCGATAGGAAAATGGTACCACCCCCCCTAAAGCCGTGTAATTAAAATGTATATTGGACGTTAGGCTTGACTGTAATAGAAGTAAATGGAATACTTTGTAATTTTGCACAAAAACTATATCAGATCCGATCTACGAACGTATGCATTAGAAACTCGTACTTTCTAAAATATATCTACAGGAGCCCCGATTCCGAAGGACATGATACTCGTTTCCCAAGCTGAGTAATAAGTAAAAAGTACATTTTAATAAAAAAATAATATACTTTCTACGGTACATGGCCTGCCTCCCCGTATCATCTCTCAGCATTTTCATTTATGATACAAGTAATTTGGTCTTGTCGCGCATAGAGTTGCTAACTAAAAATCATACAAACTTCATCTTAAATCTACCCCTTCGTGAAACTAACAACAGTCGATAGTGTATTCGATCTTAAATCTGAAAGAAAAATTCTCGTGATATTCCTAGGTGCTTCTTTTCTGCTTGAAGTAGTCTTTCCTGAAGCCCATGTTCAAGAACAGTCCGACCTTCGTCCTGATCTGCACCGGAGCGAATGTGGTGAGAAGCTTTTGGATCCCGTGGCCCCAGTAGCCGGTGCTGGAATTCATTTTCCCTAGAGTGGTGATTGCATTCTTCGCGTAGGTCGTCGCATTCGGCACGAAAATATTGGACACCTGCGATAATAAAAGAGAGGAGAATTAAACGACGCCTTTGTCCGGCAGATGAATAATTCAGGGGGTGTCCCACGCCCCCTCTTCACCTGCAGCCTGTCGCTGAACGCGTTCATCTTCGTGTTCACGAAGAAAGGCGCCAGGTGCTGTATGGTCAGCCCGAATCTAGAGTACTCTGCTCTGAGAGCTTCGGAGAAGCTCTTGATGTAGACCTTTGTCGCCGCGTAAACAGTCATCAGCGGCAGCGGCGCTAATTCCGAGCCGGACGAGACGTTCACGATCGCACCTTTTCCGCGCTTCTCCATTTGCCCGATCAATAATCGCGTCATCATCGTCGTGGCCCCGACGTTTATGTTGATGATATCCCACAGCTCGTCCTCCGAAACTTCACCGAGGAACATCGGGTACGTGTACTGCATACCGACGTTGTTCACTGGGAAACATTCACGATTCGATCAATAATTAAACCCGTGCATCGACAGATACGATGTGTACAATGGCTGAGGGAAAACCTGGCTCGCATTTAATGAGCCTCTTGCGGTGGAACTGAATAATGTTGAATAGCAGCTGAAGACAAATAGAATGTTTCGGAGCCGCGCGTGTAAATTTGATCGATTAAAATCAACTTGAAGGAGAGAAAGAAAATAGCTACAATAATCGCGGGTCTTTGAACTGAAGCAGCTAACTTCCTCGAAACTACCTTTCATTTTATTGCTTTTATTATTCAGCTAATAATATCTTCGGACAGTTCTTGTAGGAAGTAAGAAGCGAGTGGATAACTATGTAATCACCTAAGATTCCGACGGGCACATCTTTCAGTTGCTCCGCGAGCTTTCCAAACACCTCCTTCCCCTTGCTGAAGTCCGCCACGATGATTTTCACTTCGATCTTCGGGTTGTCCTGCAGAATCTCGTCCCTGGTGTTTTCCAGCTTCTCCAGAGTTCGACTGATCAGCACCAGGTTTATCTTCCTCGCGGCCAGCTCTTTGGCGTAAGCTTTCCCAATGCCGTCGGTGGACCCAGTCACCACTGGAATTTCAATGACAGCGCTCACGAAAGGGGAAACAGGAAGGAAAGTCGCGCAACGGTGTGTCGGCGTCTCTTACCTGCCCACTCGCCGAATTTTGTTTGCAAATCGACAGGTTTCGAGTCGACTATCGGTATTAGGATTTCCCATACCGCGCTGATTATCTGGTCGACATAATTCATCAGCAACCACACAAGTATCACACCTGCCAGCAGCCACAGCGCTAGTTGCAGCATCATTCTCCTTAAACAGAGGCGCGATCTAATTTAAAAGCGTTGCGGAATCTCGGTGCACAGTTTTATCAACATAAGCACGCAGAGGCGTGCTTCGAAAACAAGTCTTCGCTGTTCGTGCAATCTCTGCTTATCGCTAGATATATTTGAGGCTCACTTGGAGGAGGTCCTCTCGTACAAGTCGCAAGGTGACAGAAGAAGTCGCTGGAATCTGTCGAGAATTTGGAATGCAATTTGCTTGGGCTACCTTCGATTTCTAAAATTAATCAGGGATCACAGTGTGGCTCGTTCGATCGAACGGTGACGTTCGCCTAATGATTTCCTCGAAAATCTCCGGGTAAAGTGAAAGCGGGTCGTGCGTTACCTAAGTTCTTCAGAAGTTTTTGTGTCTTTTGCCAGCGAGCGGAATAATTTTCAGACATTCAGCGCTCAAGGTTGCGCCATATCTCGTCGCGTTTCCTCTCCGTCCCTTTCCTCGCGCCCGTTTCCTCCTGGTTCCACGGATTTCCGCGGCGACTCGGCGTATTTTCGACGGATGGTCCGTCGACGAAGGCCAAAGCGAGACTAAAGGAACCAGTGGCTGCGGGACGGTGCAAATGGCGATTGAAGGTGAAGCACTTTCTCTAGCAGTCGAATAGGCCACGAGGCAACGAATGACAACGGTGGGACCTTTGTACGCGCGTCGTGCAAAAAGATAAAATTAATGTCTTGCACCCGCACTTCTTCGCGCGAACTTTGCCGTCGACCACGCTATCGCTCGAGATTTTTGTGACCAAAAATCATTACATGACATAGGCAGATAGTCTCGTCGAGAACTGATGTCCCAGCGTTATTTAATCTAGAAAATTATTCGGCAGCCCCTCTTCGCTAGTCCAAGATCGCAGAGGCAGGGTTCCGTGCTGACGAGGATAATGTTTCAGTAGAATGTGCCGAAGCGTTGCGATAATGTTGCAAAGACCGCCAGCCTCGTTGCTACCTGCCGCAGAATTTCGCGTAATTTTTTCCTCTCGCATTCGGGAATGCTTCCCGGAGGGGGAAAAGGGCAATCTCGGGAGGTGACGTAAAAGGAGGCTCTGCTACACCTCTCGGGCGCAGTTCGTGCACCTGGCGTTTAAAGTTTCTGGGGAGCGGAAAGTGGGAAAGGTGAAGAAGGAAGGGCGACGATGCTCGCTGCTGAAGGAACGAAGATGAAATGCACGGAGGCGCGCGCAGCTTCTTTCACTCGGACAAACCGCCACCACGTTCCATTCTTATGTCAGAAGGTCCCCGAGGCAAGGCAATAGCTGTCTGACCATCGGCTTGGCCGACTCGAGCCTGTTCACGAAACTGAACCGTGGATCGCTGGTGTTTCTGGTGATTTAGTAGCAACAATCGCGAATCGAGGTTCGCCAGCAGCTCGGTCAGAAGAGCTGGTTCCTCCCGGGGGGGGAGCCATTTCTGTCGGGCTTCGAGAGGATCTCGATGAATTTTTGGGAGTACATTTGGCCGCTCGAGAACGCACGCCTGGAGGTCGGCCAATGGAGCGTGCCACGTAGATTTTGACAACGTATGGACCAAGGTTGGACTTCGAAACACGTGAGTTTCTGTCATCTTCGGATGGTATCGAGGACAGTGGTTCACAACGGTTCTCCTCTTGGACGGCTCGCTTAAAGCCTCCACTGTGGCTTGATAGTGGTGATTGATACGTGATTTTTCGGTTTAAAGAAACTGATAAGCCACGGCTTTATCTCAGAATTGTTGCGCTTCAAGGATAAGGGCAGATAGCAGAATGGCCAATACCATTCGTATTGCATAACGTGGAATAGGAGACTTTAGTGGCGGTGCTGTTCGTGACTCGACTCCTCCAACGTTGTTGACACACTGAATTTTTAATGTTCGTTGTTTTGGTGGTGACATTATATGAAAGCTTGAGTGGTACCAGAGGTTACTCCGCAGCAGGATTCTCCTGCAGACAAGCCGTGATTCCACATGCTAATTTGTGTACTGCTTGTTCCATTCATTAGGGCTTGGCCAAGGCCAGCTTCGGAGTTGGGTTCATGATCGATCAGTCGAGTTCTGAATATCAATGAACGCTCGTGGATGTTTGCGAGGGTTCCATTGATTTTATTGGCACGAGAATCGCATTTCTACATGCGGTCGAGAATTTTAGAAGTGACTGGAAGTAAGCTGTAGTCTTCTGTATTCTTCAAATTTCCCCCGAATTATGCGAACATATTGTATTTCGAAATGAGAGATACACGGATTGTGTTTTTCTGTTAGGTACGTAATGGTGGTGTTTATTTTGCAATTATCTTCGAACGGAATTACGAGTTTCTCAATATAAACCGATACTGTTATCGCGGTTCATTCGTTGCGCTCAAGCATTTCGCGCGACGATACGAATTTATATTTAAAGGACGAATGGTGTCATTCGCGATTTAAAGAAATCGGGTCATGACAGCTGGGAACAGCATTTCCCTTCTTCGGATGAATTTCTATACGTTGGTGGAAACTGCGGGAGTCGAAGGAACGCTGACCTTAAATCGCCGTGAGTAGAATACCGCCTGATTTATCGAAGGAAAAGTCTGTTCTACATATCCAGATGTCAAACGTACCGTACGCCGCCCATTCAGAACCGGCTTTAAAGGACTTCAATTGGAACAGAGCACGAAACGGAGACGGACGACCTGATTATCACGGCTCCTCCTTCCCGTTCGCGATGCAAAACGTTCGTCTACGCTCGAAAGGCTTCATGAATATCCCCATTTCATTGGACGGTTTTCCACTCGACTAGTAATCCATCTAATTCGAATTCCACGATAAGCGAGCGAATTGACACCAATAACGTTTAATTGGAAGACCTCACTCGGTTACTCGCATTTCCTAGCCCAATGAAATCAATTCACGATGCTTCATTTCTATCGCTATCATTATTCAAGAAGCGTACAAACAATTCTGTGGCGTATCAACAAATCGTAGGGGAAAAGGTGGTGTTATGGGCCAATGCTCGTTATTCGGCCCCTCGAGATTTTTAAAATTTAAGAAAAATTAAAACCGTCTTCTAAAACTTAAAATGCACTGAAAAGTAAATAATAAGATTTTTCCTTATTTAATATATGACTCTCAATTTTTTATGTCGGCGCCTCGTCATTTGCACTGTGTAAATCTGGCGCCGACTTAAAAAATTGAGAGTCATAGAACAAACAAGGAAAAAGCTTGTTTTTTACTTTTCAGTGCATTTTTATTTTTATGGAAGTCGATTTGAATTTTTATTAAATTTGTATTTTTTTATTTTTTTGTTATTTAAGTTATATACCTACATTGTCGCAACTAAATCGGCTATATAACTACATCTATTTAAAAAAATGTGGAACCGCTTACTAAAAACTGAAAATTCCAAAAACCAGCGACTTGATAATAATAATAATAATGAAACAGATTTCTTATTTTTGGTGTACTTATCTTCAAAACTACTTAGCCGATTTTGATAATTATTCCTCCATGACCTAAGTTGATTGAAGCTAAACTAAATGCAATAAGATTTACGAATATCGGTCCATATAATACATATAACACATCGAACTGAGAACCTCTGTCTTTTTGAAGTTGGTTAATAAAAAATAAAACGTTCTTTATTCATTTACTTTTGATCTCCGATATTGCCAAAGAATGACTTTTTTCTGATTACTGTTAGAGGGCCATATAACCCTCACATTCTTAACCCTAAGGTTGTCACACTGGGTTAAATTGACCCTGCGTTTTTTAAGCAAAAAACCTTTTTGTCAAAACTCTTATTGCTTCAATTTTTTTTTATACATGATGACACTTTCAATGCTAACTTTCAACGATGAGCATATATTCTACAATGTTCAAACATTATCTCATTAATTTTTGAGACGTAATTTAACAAATAGTTTTTAAATAACAATTGAAAATTGACGGGGTCAAACTGACAAAATGTGACAACAACGTTCGAAAAAGTAGGTGTGACAACCGAGGGTTGAGAGTGCCGAAAGTGACATTTTTCATAATATATGTTAAATTCAATTAAATTGTATTTCTTTTGCTTCCACCTTACGTCTCACATGACCTTATTAACTTACCTACATTTAACCAAAAATTTAAAGCCATTTAATTTATGAATCAGATTTTAGGAAGATATATAAACCTGGGGCCGTATTACCACCCCTTACTCTACTCGATGTCAATTTTCGCGTTTGAAGTTTTTCAGTCGGTGTGTACATTTTCACGACTTCGCAGGAAGCATTGGCGAATTGTGGCATTTCATCGCGAAATTAATTCAATGTCCCTGGTGGATGGGAAGGACGATGACAGGATGCCGGGTTTGGGGGATGGTTTTCCTGCTCGTCAGCGTTCCCTTTGCAAGGGCGAGCGTAGCAGGTGATCGTACCTTCAGCGATGAACGGAGGTCCTCTGAGGTGGAGAGCAGCCGGTACTCTTGCACGGGGCCAAACGCTTTGGCGAGGTCGGCTCTGGTGGAGCGCCAGGAGAGGTTGCAGTACAACTGCGAGGAGATCCTCGGCGACGTAGAGAACGAAGTCTCGAGCCCGGAATCCTTGAGGAATATCCTCGTGGACGAGCAACACGAGCTGCTTTACTGTTACGTCCCGAAGGTAAGAAGCGAAATCGCGGCGATTCTTCCACGTTACCAGCAACCACTTTGCCGCGAAATGGAGGAAGCGCAGTACGATTAAATGTTTTATTGCTGACATTTCAAGGACTGGCACTTCTCAATCGCGACGAGGAAAAAAAGGGGGCATTAATATGTGCAATTGCTTGCAAACCAATCATGATTTCGAAGAGTGGGGTGGTAGTATAAAATTTAAAGCACCTCTTGGCCTCTGCGTAAAAGTCAGCGCCGCGTGTGAAAAGGGGAAAGGAGTAAATATTTTTATACCAGCTTTTCGATGGATTCTGAAGAGTTTTATAAATAATTGAAACTTTTAGGAAGTCTCTAATTAAAGTTTCTGTGCGAAGTTTCTCCTGTAGTTTCTACAGTTCTTGTAGTAGCTACTTTCTTAATGCCAGTTGCGATTAACGATCGGATAAAACATTAGCGTGCAACATTACAAGAATTCGAAAGTTTTCGACCTGCTTTCGCGCCTAAAATAGTTGGCTCCTTTATCAGGTCGCCTGCACGAACTGGAAACGAGTTCTGATGGTCGCCACAGGGAAATGGCCAGGTAGCGATCCTCTGGAGATACCAGCCGACCGGGCTCACTCTCCAGGCACCTTCCAAAGGCTAAGCAATTATACATTGCCGGAGATTGAACGAATGCTAGCCACCTACGATAAGCTGATAGTCGTCAGGCACCCTTTGGAGCGACTTCTGTCAGCCTACAGGAACAAACTCGAGGCGAAATACGAGAGTTCCAAGTATTTCCAGGCTCGTTTCGGGAAGAAGATCGTCAAGGTAAGTACCGATCGATACTCAGGCTCTATGATGTGACTGTAAATCATGGACATATATTAAAAGAAATTCTGTTCGACAGAGGTACAGGCCGAACGCGACCGAGACGTCGCTGAAGAACGGCGACGACGTGACGTTTCGCGAGTTCGTCGAGTTCGTCACGGACGAGTCGTCGAACGACACTCGAAACGAGCACTGGAAGCCGATTTACGAGCTTTGCCAGCCGTGCCTAGTTAATTACAATCTCGTGAGCAAGTACGAGAGTCTGGTGGAGGACGCGACGGAGGTTTTGGAGCGGATTGGCGTCGAGTCGGTGAGGTGAGCATCGAAATGACGCGGCGGATCGGCGTTTAATTGCGGGAGTGTCGTTAATTATTTTTACAGCTTTCCGGCGAAGCCAGCGAGCAGAGAGCCGACCGCGAAGAAGCTGGAGAAGTACTATTCCACGCTCACTTACAAGCAGCTCCGGAAGTTGGCGGACTTGTACAAACTAGATTTAAGGCTGTTTGACTACTCGCTGGAGGACGTGCTGGGTTTCTCCTTGGCGTGAGCTCGAACACGCTTTAGCGTGCAAATAGACGAGTCTGTACATAGGAAGTAGACTTAGATTTTCTCCCAACTGCGATATTTATTGCGCCGGAGCAGCGCGAGTCTTGTTTTACATACATAGCGGTCTCTCTACCTGCGAGTCTTTAGGAGAGTGTAGGGCGATACGAGGAAACGATGAGTTCGCTCGAGCTGTTGTCGAGGCAGCTGCCGATCCAGCAGATATGGCGCCCCTGCGGCCAAAGTCTCTTCTCTTTATCGCTGCTCTTTTATTTTTATCGCGAACTTTGTGCCAAGAATGTAAGGATATAAAGACGGCTGAATGGATCGTTTCATTCGCGGCAATGAAACAACGCTTCCCAGAACGCGCAGACGCTGGAAGATCTTTTTGGGCGTTTTTTATTACCAGTTAGTAGCCGGGTGCCTCATAAGTCATACTCTGTTAGTATTATTGCTGGAATAAACGCCATATTTACGTACCTACGTTAGCACTATGTACAAAACGATAAACTTACATTCCAGCGATAGGCCTTAATCGATCTGTAATTTACATTATAAGTTACCCATCGAGTAATCTTTGTATGGGTGCAATAAAGATGTATTTTGTGTAATACTTGACTGATAATTCGATGGTAAGGATGGTGCGGGCTATCAGTACACGATTATACGGGCATTAAAGTCACGTGGCGCGCAGATAGGAGATTACGCAACGTAAGCTTCGGACAAGGCGCGCTCGAACATTGTACACACGTTAAAATTAGACGACGGCCTGGAAATGATGGACGACGTTCGAGCGCATTAGTTAAAGAGGAGCTCGCTCCGCGGTCTAATCAAACGTAAAACATCGCCGAGCGAGTCTCGCGGAGGACGAGAATAGCCCCAGCCATCAATCAAACCGAAGGACTCCCAAGCATCGACTGAATCTCGCTATATAGAAGGGTCGATTTATATCTCTGTTTATCGCGCCTGTGATGCCAATTTTAGCGGATCCGTTCCCATTCTTTGGGCGTACCAGTCCATATTTTCGCTCCACGCTCGGTCACGTGTGAGACATCGCGGTGCCACACGTGCATTTGCGCGAGAAGAACGCGTGGGCGTCGTCAGGAGCGTCTTCGCTTAAAAATAATGGCCCCTCGAGCGTCGGGGAGCGATCGTCGACGCCTCTGTCACGGTGGAACGAATTCGCACGAACCGCATCGAAGGGAGAAGCGCTCATCCCTTCGCGATGTCGATCGAAGCTTGGCGTTGCCACTCGGACGACCCTGGAGCCACCCCCGAATTGTTTTCGCGCGGAAGGCCAGAATCGATCCGCAGCTTTTTCCACCGAAGCTGTATCGGATATTCACGATGCTTAATATAACTCGAGGTGGTGGAACTTTTTGGTTTCGCAGCAGCGGACGGTGGTGGGACCCGGGCTACCAATCCTGGAGCAGAAGTTACAAGGGAAGGTGCAGCGTGGTATAAACGATCGGGCTGGTGGGGGATCCGACACGGTTCCTGGAGGAATTTCGGGATTCTTTGCGGGTCCTGCGCTGAGTGATCTAGTCGATGATCGGACGCAAAGTGGCGCGGTGCTTGTCATCCCCTTCTGGACCGAGCGACCCCCGAGGCTGAAGATTCCAAGTGGCCAGCTTGATATTTCAAATCTTAAACAATCTTCGAGGGCTGAGAATTGGCTGAGTAATACGCAGCAGCAGTTGGTGTTAATAAAATCGAAGATCAGCAACCGCTCGCGAATATATTAGAAGGTGGATGCAAAAGAAGATTACTACTGTCTCCTTTAGTGCCGTGAAGCTTCCGTGAAGCCTGAAAAATGCCACAGCCAGCCCACGAGGCGAAGAACATCCTGACCACGTACTTCATTCTCATTCTTCTACTCATTTGTCTCTGGTTACTGTATTCGGGACTGTTTTAATACTAAAGTACATTCCTCGGAATGGTAAGTGGATTGTCTACCATATCTTTCTGCTCTTTTGGTGAATGGTTATGTTACCCTGGAGAGATTGCTTGTTATCGCTGGGATCATTGAAATCTCCGCGACAAAAGCGACTTCTATATAAAAGCCTTCTATCATTCTAATACGTGGCCGTTCTCGCTAATTTCAGGAGTGAAGCAAGCACCAAGGGAGCACACCAACAGCTAGACACCCCCTCGATAGGTCACTCCGGACACATCTTCCACCGGTTTCTTCTTCCGTCCCACGTCCAAACCTCTCCAACAACTATTTGTACAAGAAATCCAAAATGAACCAGTCAAGTGTACCCCATTCAAATTATTCCCACGTTGTCGACGACTGTGAAACCCTTTCATACATTTTCTATACAATCCTATGTATTCTTCGGCCGCGGTAATCGGACGTCGAAGAAACGGCTTGATTTCTAATAAAAGCGAGAAACGATGCAGCCTTAGCAGAAACAGTCGCGTTGGCGGTGCGGCGATGAAAGCGGAGGCAAGCTCGTAGATTGTTAAAAACCATGCGCTCCGCGAGGAAACACACTTCGTGGAAGTAACGGCGGCGCCTGTCAAGCTGTCGCCGGCGCGGAAAGAATCCGTTCGCTCGGGAACGGGAGAGAAAAATACCCACACAAGCGAGTTCGCGTTCGCGTTCGCAGAGAAAACATTTCGAGTATACGGAGCGACCGTTAAGAAACACGTGGGCGTTTAGCCGAGAATAGCCCCGAGACGGTTCCAGCTCTTTTCCACGCCGGTGTACCGGCCACACGTCCGCGTACAGAGCAACCGAATCGGTATTTTCGATAGCACTCCCGAAAATAGACGTTATGAGCATCGCCTCTATCCGAACGCTGCTAAGCACGATGGCGAAACATATTTCCTACCCTTGGCGCGTTGCGTAACCAGCTGGCGTTTATCGGGGATCGTGTTACCGATTTATTCCATTCCGAATGTCTGGAATATTTTTATTTTATAAATAGAGCGTCCGCGGGGAACCTGGACGTTAAACGTCCGCGACGTGTCGCGACTTCTTCCCCTTTCTCCGCGAGCTACGCGCCGTAAAGATGATTTGTTTCGTTTCGTCGCGCAGCCCCGTTTAATAGCCGCGCGTTTAACGCTCGCTAAACGTTTCATAGCGTGATGGAGTTACGGTAGGCGCGGTTCAAATGAACGTGGAAGATTAATTAGACGGAGAAGAGCGAGTTCCGGTCGCCGGGCGGCCGCGAAATGGTGATTGAGTTAGCCTGCCTCCGGGAATCCCTGGTTCCGGACTCGGCTGAAGGTCTCTGCACTGCAAACACAGCGGAGGGAACATCAAAGTGTTAACTCGCCGTAGTAAATATTTTTACGATGACGGACGTAAACCGCCTCTGTGGCGGTCCAGCGATCGCTCGAAATAGATCTAATTGCACCGGAGTCTTCCTTTTCGCATGCACGTCGACTGGTTACACAATAGATCCCCTGGAATTGTGTAAATCGTACGGTCTCGAGGAAACGATTGATTTACATACGCGCCGCGTGGAAATCTTTGAAGACCTTGAATAAATAGGGAAACGTTTAATCGAGAGTAAGACGCGTGTCCCAACAAGTTCTTTGAAGATTAATAAAAACCAGGCCGCGTGTTTGCGAAGTTCTCGTGGGCCGGTCGCTTCTTCCTCACGGGAGAGTCGCTTCTTCGACGCGAGAAGATCGCGCGGCATATTAGGCCCAGGAAATACAGGATCTCCACGAGGCTGAGGAAGCTGCAGCCGAGGAACAGGCTGAATATCCCGCCTATGGACGCTGAAAAAGAAGATTCTTTAGAAACCCTGCTAACTTGAAGCCCCGGCAACCCTTCCCACAAAATTACCCAGTAGGTAAACTTCGTCAGCCGCGGGGAGCGTCTCCGTGATCTGATAAATCTGCGACTGCATGAACACTCTCAGTACAGCGTTGTTGCCCGTCACGTTTTTGCTAGAACGAGGCGTGGATCAGGCACGCGATTGTCGGAATCTGGAGCGTGGACTTACTAGGAACCCGACAGTTGCGGCTTCAGCAGGGCTATCGAGTTCGGGTAGCCTTCGTAGATCACGTCGTCGCACGGTGTTCGGCAGGAGCACGTGAAATTGTTGTTATTAACGTCTCGGACGATGCTTATCTGCTTGGAGTTCATCTGGATGCAGGTCAGGCCGTCCGTCTCGCAGGACTGAAAAAGAATTGCTCGTGGTGACGCGATCACAGGTGGCGAATAGGTCTATTTACGTCGATCTGATGGAATTTCGCAATGTGGCTGTAGATGAATGGCAGGCATCCACACAGCTCGAGCATGGCTCTGACTCTGCAGTTCGCGTAGCAGTTTGAGTACCGATAGACGGGGAAGTAGTCGAGGGTGTTCTTGTCGTTGGCGATGCACACGGCGACTACTTCGTTGGCTTTGTTACGGTGGTACAGGTCCGGTGGCTTCTTGATTAACTCTGGCTTTATGCCCATCTGAGAAGTTCTGAATAGTTAGTATGGATTCCGGAAGCTAATAATTTCGGAATTAAGTTCAATATTATTACCTCCAGCTCGCTGTTCTTCTGCACAATGTACGCGTTGGTGTTGAGTCCTGGGAAGTCCATGCTGTGGTGAAGGAGCACCTGTTGGAGGAACGAATTATTTCGATATAAATTATACTAGCAAAATACGAGACATTAAGGACTCCATGAAAACACAGTTTACACCCTTTTCACCCCTTAGGGGTTGATTAGTGCAAACTCCTGAAATTGATTTTTAGGGATTTGTGTGGGAAACCTTTGTATGTAAGAACCAAGTTGATATCTAATCGGGTCTAAGAGATATTGAGAAGTCCGTGCAAACATATTTTGCTCTTTACACTCCCTTGGGGGGGGGGGGGGGGCGGAATTGCCAGAAATCCTTCCTTAGTGGGCGCGTACGACATGAAAACAATGTCCCTTCCAAATTTTACGTTGCCAGTTTAAACGGTTCGAGCTGGGCGTTGATGAGTCAGTCAGTCAGGACTTCTTCTTTTATATATATATATAGATTTCATACCATGACGCTGTCGCTGTTTGTGACCATCTTAGTGAATTCGTTGAACTCCTCCGAATTTGCTTTGTCGAAGGCGAATATGTCTTTCCTAATGACCAGCTTCAGCCCACTCCTGCGGCCATAGTCGACGGAAGTCAGAGGCTTCGGTTCCGGCTGTCCTCTAAGCACCATCCGAAGCAAAGGTGTGATAAGATCCCACTAACAATTATTCATCGTTAATGTACTTGCTTTTCACGGCCCACGTAGTCTTCGAGGAGATAGTTGAAGGAGCAGCAGAGCCCGTAGGACGTGTAGGAGATCTTGATGGACTTGGAGCAATCTATACGCTCGCTGCTCCACCAACAGCCTTCCATCAAGTCCTCGCATGGTTTGAGGAGCTTCAGGAACTCCGTGAGACTCCAATTGTTCGCCTCCAAGATCAGCTTCAGCATTTCGATCTCCTTGTACTGCTTTGTCGCGTACGGGAGCGTTATGTAGTTGCCGTACCTGCGTCGGATTTTCCAATCCCGAATTACTCGGCCAACGTATTCAAATCAGTTACACTCTTCATCCTACGTACTTTAAAATATTCATGACGGCGTCGCGGCTCATGTTCTCGGGCACGGTTATTCCATCGAAGACCGCCAGCCGTCTGTGAAGAGGAATCGGAGTCAGGGGGCAGACGGTGACGGCTGGAAATGGTGCCTCCACCATCGGATTGTAGAACGACTTTATGTACGTGTTGGTTGGGTTGTCGTTGTAACGACGCATAAACTGTATCACCATCAGGCTTAAACCTGAAATCGTCACACCATCACGCTAGATCCTTGCGCTCACGACCGTCCCTCAAACGTACAGACGAATCCAGTGAGGATTGTGCAGGCCCAGAAGATCTTGCCGAAGACACCGACCCGGATGTCGGTTCTTCCGAAATACTGGAAACCGTGCATCGAAGTGCTCTCGAAGAAATCGTTCACCACGTCTCGAACGGTCGGCACCTTTTCCTTCTTTTTGGGAGAGTCGGACACGTCGGTGACAGCCTTCGCGTGGATCACTTGAATGGTTTTGCCGATCGGTCGCTTCTGGACGTTCGCGTTGCCGTTGTTGAAGTATAAGAACTCTTGGTTCCTGATGGCGAATTTCTTCGACATTATCGATCGTTCAAGAACACTTTAGAGACTCGCGGCGCTCGCAGTCGCTCGAAATTAGTCGCTGCGAGGGTACTGATTTCCCTCCACGCAGAAAGTCGCGTTTTTATCGAAGCCTGCCTGGGTCACGTGTGGACGCTTCGCGTGAATTATTCATCGACCCCCTTTGAAATTAATCACACCGTCGTGGCAGGCACGGCAAATGATTTTATCGCGATTATCAGCACGAGGGACATCGATTTTCCGGCTTGTGTGCAGGGCTTGTGTTGTTTAGATAGACGGGTGGTGGCTCAGCGCTTGATATTTTAAAAAACGCACGATTTAATTATTATCCGATCTGTATCACATACATGTTGTTACAATATTTTACATATATCCTCTTAAAAAATTATATTAATTTCTGTGAGAACACTTTCTATCGCTTACGTATTAGAAGGAACATAGATCGATACGAGTCTCCGTATCGCTTCGACTGCGACCCTGATATGCCCTTCGGTATCATCTTTTTATTTTTATTTACAATTGGGGACTCGCGGAAGCAACGATGAGGAAGAAAGAAACAGCGGAAGTCTATTCTACATAGCGTGTGTAAATAAATAATGCGCAACGAGGTACAAAAGGGTAGCTATGTACAAGAAGATGGAGAATAGAGCTCGCGAGGTTTTATACACAATTTCGAGTCTCAACGATCCTGCGATCTAATCTCTGGTTCGACGTCTTCCCTAAATCACTTTGCTTCGAGTTCCATCGATGAGCAGGAAGGTTGAGCGGCTCGAGGGGTTTCCTTTAGAAATCTTGAAACAGGGCCAGTTGTTCAGGCGGTACAGGTGGCTGCGAGCGCCAGTCGGTCTCAGGATAATCGTCGAAACAGCTTGGGTCACCCGGTGCCTTCACTCGGGGTCTTATTGGGGGAGTTAAGGCTCTCTGGGGCACCTGTTCACGAGAACAATCTACGTTAAAGAAACACATCCGGCTTTGAAAAAGAAGAAGATTGAAGAATCTTCTAAGCTTGATAGATCGGTTAAAAGTTCGTCAATTACCAATGGCCACTCGACCAACTTGAACCAACGATGCCTCTTTACGTCGTCAGCCCCCTGCCTCATGTTGCCCAGTCTCTTCGTCCTGTCAGCGACCAGGAGCTTCTTGATCAGGTCCTTGGCGATGGGGTCCATGTGCTTCGGCCACTCTATCCTTCCGCTAAGGATCTTCTCGTAGATACCAAAGGGATTGTCGTCGAAGAATGGCGGGAAGCCAGCCAGCATCTCGTAGATCAGAACCCCCAGCGCCCACCAGTCCACTGCTTTATTGTGTCCTTTGCTCTGAATTATTTCTGGCGCCAAATACTCCGGCGTGCCGCATAAAGTCCACGTCCTACCAACACGACGATTATTTACTATAATTAGCGTCGAGTACCTTTCTGGTGCGGTATCGCTTGGAACGTGGAAACTTGTTTATCGCGCACGGCTATCTGCGGCTTTCCTCTATAATTAAGTAGCTACGTCGCAGTTCTCTGTGCGGTCGGAAGGGATAGTTTCGAGAGATACGATCGGAAAGGTGATGGAGATACTGCGAGTTAAAGAACAAGCGATACGGGGCTAATAAAATATTTGCGCGCCTCAGTGGCGGATTTAAGGAAACAGGCACAGGTGGCAAACGTTGTCGGGGGCCCATTTCTTGGGAAAGTGAAGAGGTAGTTTACTGAAAACAGGCTAAATGTAATAGTAGGGAATAAAAATATAGCGGTTTTTTTAAGCTAGGGCCCTAGGGGGCCTTCTGAACAGGACCCATTTTTCGGGAAGATGAAGATATAGTTTAGTAAAAATAGGCTTAATGTAATAGTAGGTACAGAGAGAAACTATAAGTTGGAAAGATCATAATTTTTGTTAAGGTTGCTCATCGACCGCCCTGTTAAGCCGGGAATCCACCTGGAAGCCAAGACACGCGGATGCTATGCTATGCTATGTTTTAGCTTAGCTTTTGGTGGAAACGGTTCCATAAGAATGTATTGAAGCTATTTTTTTTTAAAACGTAGCATGACATAGCATCCCAGTGGATTCCCGGTTTTAAATCCGCTACTGGCGTGTAAGCTTCTGACTGGATACCAATCGAGCACGCCACGAGTGGCAGAGCATCATCAATTTTTCAATGTATCCACACAGTGTGATTGTTGAACCATCGCTTGAAGACCGATGGTGTTTTACCTGTCCGTGAGTTTTTTGGAGAAGCCGAAGTCGGTGATCTTCAAGTGGCCTTGGCTGTCCAGGAGTAGGTTCTCGGGTTTAAGATCCCTGTAAACTATGTGCTTGCTGTGAAGATACTCCAGCGCGCAGACGATCTCCGCGGCGTAGAAGCAGCTGGTGGGCCCAGAGAATCTGCCAGCTGCCCTCAAATAGGAGAACAGCTCGCCACCAGCGACGAACTCGAGCAGCATGTAGACCCTCGCCCCGTCCCTTCCGCTCCATAGCCTGAAAGCGAGCAAAACTTGTGAAAATCGACGTGAGAAGAAAGGGAGAAAGGAGCTGCCAAAGTGATCGTCGTATTCGGGAAGGAATAATGAGTAATTTCACTCCCGACGATTCGCAAGAGAAACCGAATCCTCTAAACTAGGATTCTTTCGCTTACAGAACAACCGCGCCAACTATTTCCAGAGTTTCACTAGGTGCCACAGAGGGGATCTCGCAGATTATTCTTCCGTCCGGAGCGCTAATTGGACGATAATGGCGTAAATCGTTCACGGGAGATTAGCAGGTATCACTCTCGTCCGTTTGCGCTCTCAGTTACGCTTTCCTTTCCACAATTTCTTCCAGCTTTGGCCGACAAACGCACAACTTTCTTAATTACCCACGCATGCGCGATTAATGCGGTGTTCCTCTCGCCGCGGCATCCCCGTCACCGCTCATAGACAGCGCGGATCGCGGCCGAGACGGTTTCGTGGATCTTCCGCGGCCGAAACCGGAGAAAGGTGAAAGCGAGAACTTACATGTTCACGATGAAGGGATGCTTCACTTCCTTCAGGACCGTAATCTCGTTCCGCACGTGCTCCACTTGCTTCAGCCGGATCACGTCCACCATGGAGAGGATCTTAAGTGCCAGCGGGGACCCTTGGTGCCTGCAGAGGACCACTCTGCCGAAGGTGCCGGTCCCTGCGAACCAATTCGTCCACCGTTTTAATCGCCCGGCGTAGCACAAGCATTTTGCATAACCTGAGGAAGAACCGTTTCAGAGCCACGCGTGCTAACGTCCGAAGACTTTCTAACTCAAGGATACGCTCCGACACTTACGACATTTACGGCACTCGTTTTGTAATTGAAATGGACTGCTCGCTCGAGGGCCAAGACTTTCGATCCACTTACTGCGTACACTTTTCCGTTGCGAGGCGCATCCAACCTTGGGCGTTAATTATTCTCGCCGGTGCCATTCGAAGTGTCCGTGCGGGGAAAGGGGCACGGGCGCGTTATCGATCATTTAAGCGGCCGTTAATTATCAACGCTCTCTCTAGCCGCGCATTTAATCCTCGGTCTGTTTAATGCACTTTTCCCACGAGCGCGCAGGTGACCAAAGTTGGCCTGCTCGGCGTACCACGACCAATTAACGCCGATCTGGCCCTGTGCTCCGCGCCGAAATTAACCGGCAGATCGCCTGGCGTTTTATCGACACTACCCATTTCGCGTGCATCGCGAAATTGGCAGCGTACCCCGCGAATAAGGAGCGAAAACCTGTCGCGCGAGCCGAGGGGGTATCGCGGCGGCTGCCAGGGACAGCTGGGAACAGGTGTCAATGATAAAGGGAAGAGCTTCTGACGAATACTATATTAAATATCCCGCTGTCCACGGTAAATACTCGTAACTTCCATGCTTCGTGGGTGTACAGTAACGGTCAAAGGAGCGTTTGAACTGTAAACGGCAACGAAAATAAGTTCCATTAGAAAGAGTTATATCCTAAGATTTATGTCGCATAGGCTGGTGGTTTCCCAGAATAGATCAGCGATTCCAACGTAATACCTAAAGCCTAGTATAAAGTTTGTTACGCGGTACGTGTGGAAATATGATTTCTCAACTTTCTTTTGGCCACCCCTGTGCGCTTCAAGGCCCCCGGGCGATTTTACCCGCCAAAAGCTAATGAAACCTACGATGGAGTTTTCTTTAGAATCTGAGTTAGCAGCACTATTTATCGATCGGTTGATTAATTCCAGGGGCCGTCGATGATTTATTTCCAAGCAGAGTGCGACTTCGCTCGAATATCGCCCGCGCCAGACGCTCCCCTTAATACGATGCTTTTTTATCCCGTATGGACACTCGAGAGGATTTTGGTGCGCGTCCAAAACTTGTTTTACGTCTGAAGGAAGCGTTGTCCGCACATCTGTCCTGATCGATCATCGCGAGCGCGTCCGCCGCTGTTTTACGGGCGAATTTAATCGAAGCGCGATTGGAGCAAATGGAACGATAAAGGATTAATGTTCCCGGGGATTTATTTAGGTACCGTTTGATGTGCACGCCTCGTTGCGTAATATCGTATATTACGGGCCGTAGACGGCGGGGTAAGTGTGTCGGAGTTTTGCTCGGTGGAAATTGGGATGCCCCGAAAACGTCACGGAAGCGCCGCGCTCCTTCGCTCTCCGCCGCGGCCTCTTTGTTAGCCGCCGAAACTGTGCCTCGAGGCCGGAGTTTGTGTTTCTATCGGTGTTGTTCGTCGTGTAAATAATTATTTCGCAAGACAGGCCCGGGATGTTTGAAAAACCAAGAGCGAAACACCTGCAGTTTACGGATCGAGCCTCTCGTGTAACTCTGACTTAACGAGCAGTTAAATATACACTCGGTGGCCTCTCACTCTCCAGTGGCCCACTTCCTCGCTTCGAGGGTGGCTCGTTCTTCACTGACATTTTCCTCGAGATCGCGACACGTATCGGGGGATATCGTCACCGGACGAGTTACCGGAACGGTCTTTAACAAACGTTGAACGAGGCGAAGCTAAATAGTAGTTTCGATCTACAAGATGCAGAACCACTTGCTTTCCACAGGCGCAAGGTGCAGCCGAGTCTTTCTTCCTAGAGTGTCGAGTTGCCGGATTGAAACGAATTCGCCAAGTGATGTTTATTCGCAACCGGACAGTCGGTATTATGAACGTTGCTCACCTATGGTCTTGATGATCTCCAGATCGTCGACGTCGTACCGCGGAGTGTCCTCCTGCGATCCTTCCTCGTCGGACGTGGTGTCTCCGGACATAGTTTACGAGCTACTGCCGCGTCGACGGCTTCAGAGAAAGTTTCTGATTTATTTCCCTCGGGGTCTCTCGACACGAGGAAAGAAAGGAAGGCCCCGGTTCAACGATCCACTCTCGCGGTATTCTTAGATCGCGCACCGACCAAACGACCTCATATCTGCTCACGTTGACCCTTCCGACCGCCGTTGTTTCCTGGTTGTACACGGCTCCTCGCTGCAACTGGCCGAGCACGAACGCGGTTCGAGGCGAAAAAGCTTTTCGGATGCCCGCTCGCGCGACAGGTGCCGAGCGCGAGCAGCTCGACGGGAGTACCGATTCTTCCTCAAAGTTTCGCGGCGGTCGTTTGCCACCACGCTCGAACGTACGCACACCGGTATATTTATCGCGCGCGGTGCTGTCAACGACCCTCCTCGCCGCAGTGGCTCGCTCGAGGCGGCGAAAATGTGCGCGCCGATTTCACAAGTGTCATTCGGAGCGAGCGTGCACCCCGCAGCACAAAATTCGCTGCTCGGAGAAAGAGAGAGAGAGAGAGAGACCAGCGGAGCGCGCCGTTTTCCTCGTTCCCTCCTCGTTAATGTATGCAAGCGGTTTTTACCCGCGGCGAGCGTTTGTTGATTCGAACCGAGTGCACGTGTTACGTATCGCGTCCAGCCTGCCGTGCCGCGCGTTTACGAGCGGTCATCCTTGGCGGATTCCGCGGAAGCGGTGCGAGGCGATCACTCGCGCTTCCTGATATCCTGGACACCTCGAGCCTCTTCCTGCTGGACCGGGTGGCACCGATTCGTAGCGGAGTCCTCCTTGTCGCAGAGAAGAGTCGATTGATTTCTGGAGATCGTTAATCTCCAATAAGGGGCCGCGTGGACGGGCTTCAGTCAATTAGCACGTGCGCGACGAACCACGTCCTCGACGTCACAAATTCACAAGGCACCGAGTCGAGGGATCCGCGACCGTTTCGATGCGATCGATCAGCGAGCGAGATCGTCCCACGGCCTCTGCGCTCCTCCGTGTCTAAGATCCTGGTGATCGAGGTGCGAGGATCCTCGTGTCTTCTGTCACATGATCTCTCGGTGCGGTTCGAATGCCAAGCAGAACTAAACTGGTCACCACCGAGGGGTCTCAAAAGACCTCTCTATCCTTCTCTCGCCCCCGCTCCCCTCCCTCCCTCTGTCACTCACTCTCTCTCTCTCCGCCCGTTCCCCCGACCCCTCCATCCCTTTTCACCGCGTTTCCCTCCCACCTAAACCCTCTCTTTCTCTCCCGGCTCCCCCGTGAGGGAACTCTCACCGAACTCGCCAGCCACCGAGAGTCTGGCCTGCGGAGCAGCGAGAGAGGCCTCGGTTTGATTTATAGGCGGCGATCGCGGAAGATTCGCGGCTCGGCGCGAGATAAAAGGCGGGGATTTAAAAATACGGGCCGCGGTCAGAGCCGAGGAGAGATCTCGCGCGCCATGTCGTCATCGCGAGACCCGTTAGACGGTTGCGTCAACCGAACGGATTAAAAGCGTTGCTCGGGTTTCGGTCCAGAGGCCACGGAGCCGCTCGAATTGATTCCGGTGAATCAGACCTAGGCCGGGAATGACGCCCAGACGATTTCTGCTCGGGGACCCCTGTCACGCTCCTCTGGCCTTCTTCTCCCAGCTTTTATTCGCAAGCATTCGCTCTTTATTTCGATACAGGGGCTGCGGGGGGGCCGGGGCGAGACGGACGCGTGGGACAGACGCACGTGGCCGACCCTTGCCAAAGCGGACAAAACAGAAATAGTGATGATTCGCGGAATTCGCGGGAACATCGGCATCGTGGCGGCTCGCAGAGGCTTCCAGGCTCTTTAATCCCTGTTACGAGAATCGTTACCGGCGCGGGGGAGGGGGACGTCGCCCGTGAACGGACGGCTAACATGCCGCTAGGGGCCGGTCGCGGATGATCGGTGAATCCGTCGAATTTCGGATTATTTTTGAATTTGGCCGCGGGCCAGATGCATTTTCCCGTCGACGGTCCAACTGCGTGACGATGGAAGACACCTCGCGTCGGCTCTCACCGTCGCGCGTTCACCGCGAGCCTGCCCCCGCGGTCTTTGTATTCATTAAGAGCGGCTTTCCCTCGAAAGTCCCAGCTCGAGGCAACGGGGGAACGCTCGACGGTTCTGGCTTAAATTCACCAGCCGGTGGGGCGGCCTTCGGCGGAGACAAGCGCGATACGGATTTGTAGCTCTCGTTTGCGAGTAACGTGCAACACTTATAAATAACGCTGACGCCGGTACCTTAATATTTACGTTTCTAATAATAATGCAACCGACGCGTATTATCGGCACGTCAATAGAGCAGGATCGCTATTATCGCGAGTAACGTTCGCGGTTATGTAATCCCCGATACTGCCGCTGCGAACAAAGCTGGCTCCAGCTAGCTGGCTACCGCGCACCACCCTGCACAATGCCTGTTGCTGGCTATTAACGAATGTAATTACCGGCGAGAGCGTATTATCGTGTCCAGAAGATGACGGCCGGCTTTTCACTCTTACGCGAGTGGTCATTAGCGGCCAAAATGAAAATAATAGCTTCCGGGAATCTATTTCACGGACCCGGTCGCTGCCAAGACCGACACTCTAATTACGCGTGGCGTTGTTGTTTTGTTTAGGGACGTGTCTCTCGAAGAAGCGTAGGCACACGATCAGTCTGGTCCTGCAACGAGGTATCGATCAGACTTTGATTTAACAGGCTATGAAGTTACTAGTGGTGGATTTAACGGGGTGGGTCTAGTGTAACTGCCCGTTTTTCAACGCCATCTTCGTGAATTTATTTAACAAAAACTGTCAGTTTATACTATCTGGAGTTTTACCTGCATATTTTGGTTGGTTTGAAGTAATACTCAGAATTTTTTGGAACTTTTTATCGCACATATAGTCGGTGGCACAAGCTTCTTTAAAACAATTCTTTTCGGACGGGTGTTGCTGTGGGATCTGGTCTAGTCATACAAAATGAAAAAACTAAGTTTAATTTTCTTTATTATGTTTGTCGCTATGGTAGGAACCTCGGATGAGTTAGTATTTTGTATAAAATTAATTCTACAGAAGGAAAACAGCTAAATATATTAGTAAAAATCGAACATTTTTCTTTCAAAATGCTGTCATTTTACAAGTTTTTATAGTTAGGGAGACTCTGTGATTAGTAACCAACCGTAACGACAACTATAATAAAGAAAATAAACCTTAGATTTCACATTTTGGATGACTAGAACAGCTCCCACATCAACGCCTCTCGGAAAAGAACTTTTTTTAAGAAGTTTGCGCCACTGACTATGACTATATCTGTGTATATGTGCGATAAAAAGGTTAAAAAAATTCTGAGTATTACTTTAAACATACCTTAATATACAAATAAAAGACCAGATAGTATAAACTTATAGTTATTTTGTTAAATAAATTCACGAAGATGGCGTTGAAAAACGGGCAGTTACAGTAGAGTACCCCCTTAACGGGTGGCAATGGCAGTTGCCGCCTGGGCCCAGGTCCAGAATGTCCCCAGGGCCCCATTTTAAAAAAATTATGATTTTATCCAAACACTATACTTTTTTAGGTATTGCTATACTTAGTCCGATTTAGTATAGTAACTATTCATTTTTCCGAAAAATGGCCCCTCGGGAGGCTTGCCACCTGCGCCCTTTTCCTTATATCCCCCACTAGAACTACGTTCAAATTCTTCAAAACAAGCCGCTATATCGCGAACGATAACTCCTGCCGCGCCAAGTATTCAGCATCCCATAGCGCTCCGTCTGCCGCGGGATTTCGCGCGTCGCTCGATATATTCGTCTCGGTCCTCGAATTTCGCGCGTAAGTCAATATTTGTCCTCTCGAACGCGACCCGCCGCTGGGAGATTAATGTCCCCGCGAGGACGCGCGCGAGTAATCCCGCCGGGGGATAAATAAGAGCGGAGTATCAAAGCCTGTTCTTTAACGCGCCAACATCGAGAGCGGTAATGCCGTTTCGTGATTATTTTTACATTTCGGACATATGGCTGGTCTGGAGACGCGACGACAGCCTCTCTCGACCACTCGGAGAGGAATAATTCTGCGCTGTCCCAGCATTGACACTGACGGAAGAGGGGGCGAGCCGCCCCTCGTGCACGCAGAAAATATCGTTCGCCGTTCAAGGACGGCTCTGTCGAGGAAGTTGCAAGTTCCAATGACGTCTATCGCTCGCCCACGACTTCTGGGCGAGAATCAAGCGTCTCTTCGCGCGCTACAGTGAAAACGGCCCCTTGGGGGATTATTGAATCCCCGGCCAGGGAAACACTGGCCACGCTGGTGGTTTCCTAATCGAGGGGTCTTTGGGGCCGTGCGTGTCTTTTACAAAATGATGGTACGGTGAAAGGCCGCGCAAATGACTCGTTATCTTCGTGCGTGACAAAATGTCACCGCGCGTCGCTCGTTGGCTCGGCGGCTCGCCGGGCAAGGGGGTGAAGGATTCATCTGCCGTCCACCTTTCCCCATTGTTACGGGAACACGGCGTTACTCACCTGACCATAAAGATAAGTTCCGTGAATCATAAAAGTAACCAGCTCTCTAGCAAGGAGCATGGGCGTAGCGATGAGTGGGTCGCACACGTACCTACTCGGAAGCGGATAGACAAGCGTACCGCTCGTGAATAGCTAATTTCAATTAATAATCTTTGGTATCTAGCATCGAGGATATTCTAATTGCAACGTGAGCAGGCTATCGCGCTAATCGAGGGGGAGGAACAACGCACGGCGGACACTATGCAGTCGAAGGCAGAGATATTTCTCGAAATTGCGATAACAGTGAGAGCGATACTCTCGCGTTTCCTAAACAAAAGCTCCTCCAACAATGCTGGCGATGAGCGAGCAACACCGCCGCGGGGCTTCACTCAAGTTTAAACAGCGGGTGTCGGGCGCACGGAAAGCACCCGCGCCGAGAATGCAGGCGCGTCGAACGGCTGGGTTCCCACAGAGCTCGCTGGCAGCGCTGGATATTTTCAAGCTTCCGTGCGGTCTCCCACGGCGGCTTCCGGTTCCGGCGGCGCGACAATTTTCCACGGCGCAAGACAATCACTGCAAACAACAATCAACAACTGTACATTCCCTCGACTCTGTTTCCCGCGGAGTGGCGGGCTCGCAAGAACGGTACTGTTATTTTTCCGCCGGGTACTTACGCGACCGTAAGCAGCAGTTTTTTGCGCCGCGCAATTTTTCCTCGTTTCCTCGAGTCCCCCCGGTGCCGTTCAATTACACGGCTCGCCGTTGCATAATGGATGCCTGTAAAACATGCGATCGGTAACGTCACGGGGGGAGGGGACGCAACGGGCGGGGTTGGCCGAGAAATTTGGCTCGGCCGACCTTGATCCTCTTACCCGTGAAATATCGCGCAGGTGTTTACCTGGACGGAGTCAGGATGCCGGGCCCCTGTGCCCGCGCCGTGCGCTGCCAGCCAGCTTGAAACCGGAAGCGCCGCTTTCTGCCCTGCTGGCCACGAACAATGAGATCGAGAGATCCCTGCGAGGACGCGAGCACGATCAAACGGCGAGGTGCTTTATCGACAGCGAGGATCAGAAAAGCGGTCGCTTTTCTGGGGTCAGAGATCCCAGAAAGCCGCTGAAACTCGTGTATCTTTCGTCGACGTTCCCTCTCTCGTTCCCTGTCCTCTCGCGAGGCTGCTATAAAATATAACGTACATGTGACGGTCGTGTCGACTTACCGGCATGTGTGCAGCGGCGTGGAAACGGGGGAGTATCGGTGATCCCCCGTGGCGAGATATCGCGTGTGACGTTTTTACGGTAATCGCGTCATCCACCTGCATAGCGATAAGTGGCCCTCGAGCGGCTAGAATAATCGATGGGAACGAACAATCGCCGATCCATCCAGCCGCCCGCTTCTCGGTTAACGGAAACACCATTGTCGCGATCCCCTGTCCCGCGATACGCGAGCAATCTACGGCACGAATGCGCGCACGGAGCGTTACCCCCATGGCTCCACGCGCATATGCAAATTAGAGAGCGGTTCTTCAGCGTCGTTTTGTAGGTTTCGGTGGACGGCGGCGCGGCACATCGGCATCGTCGTTTCCGGTCGCCCCGTGCGATCGATACGGACACAGAGACAATCGAGGAAATCTTTTCACGGCCGCTGTCGTCACGTGGTCCGTGCGCGGACAGCAACAGGTGTGATGCAACAGGTAATCAAGCGGCGGTATTATGATTCGCTGCTTATTCAATGGGATCCTGTTGTACCCTGCTCGACTATCGACCGCTCCGAGTTGGCAGGACGTCCAGCGTTCTTCTGGCAACTTAGAATCGCGTCGAGGATCTTTGTTGCTTCTATTTAATCCCCTGACTCCGAGATAAATTCCTACGACCAGGCAATATGTATTCCCCGGAGCCCTGTTCGCTGACAAAGTCGCAGCACTAACGAGGAAAATTCTCGAACATCGGTGTTCCTTTAACGCGTTATTAAAAAGTCTCCCCTAATGGGGTGACAAGCTAGACAGGACTCGAGAGCGAATGGCCCCAGCCTTCCCCAGGCTCTGCTCAGGATGAAAGGACGAATGCACTTACTTGGTGACCGCGACAGGTGTCGCGTCGCGAATCGATCCCGTCGCAGCCATTTTTCCCCGGACACTGTTCCGCCGCCCCGCGAGGCGCATTTCCGGCCCGCGTACGCCCGCCTTTGCCTCTCCCCGCGGAGGGACATTTGGCCGGAGGAACGTGCCTCTGCCCGCGTCCCTTGGCCACGGTTGCTCTTTCCAGCCCGCTCATCCGCCTGGAGAAGGTCGCCGCCTGTTGCCAAGTCGAGGGACTCGGCCACGTGCAGCGAGCCGCTGCCACCGTGGCTCGGGAGAAACGGACCATGAACATAAACGTTATCGCTAAAAAGCCAGCGCGCTTTTTGCCCGGTCGTTACGTGTTTTGTTTTACCGCGAGTCGATGCTGATTCACGGCGCAGCCAGCCCGAGGTCTCGCTTAGAACGCGCGCGTTCCAGCCGAATGTTACAGATCTCTTATCTTCGCGGACGCGGCCTGATTATTGGACAATCTACACAGCCTCGCGGAGCTACCACTGGCACCGGTCGCGCAAAAAATACGTGGGTCGACGTACATTCGATTTCCGGTAGGCGATCGCTAGTCCAGCCGAGCGGAGCCAACGCTGGTCGACCTTTACCGCGCGCGGTTGACGTTTACGAGCCGATACGGGTCGCTATCGCTGGAAGAGACGTTTCGGTTTTAAAAGCGTTCGTTGCGTGGCCGGACGCTGTGTATGACACGGGAGCTCCACGGGTCCGTTTCTTAAATCCCCCGTGAATTCTTCCAGTGCCATTTACAGAATCCAAGCCTGAGTTACCATTGTTCCTCGCCAGCGGTTCTTCCGCGCGCTGCGGCGTTCCTCGGCAGCGCTCCGAAGGTCGACGACCGTCCCGATTATGCAACTTCATCCCCCGACCGCTCAGAATTCGCGGACCGTGTCGAGCCGGTAACGCGGCGAGTCGGAAAAATCCGCGCGCCACTTCGCGAATACCTCCGGTCGCGTATGCAAGAAACTGGAGGGGAAAGAAACGGATTCCACGTGGATAATTCACCACTCGGCCGCGTCCACCGTTTCTTTCCCCTTTCTTGCTCTTTCGTCACGGAACGACGAGCCTTCCCGGAAGCCAATGTCCGCCGTATCCGACGCCACGATTTCTTCGCCGTTCTCCACGCTCGTCCTTCGATTCCGCCGATTTCCCACCGCGCCTGTTCACCGGCGTGCCCCCCTACCGGTCTCTCGACCGCCCGGGCATTCTCACCTCGAAAAAGGATCCCCTTCCTCGGTTTCGACGGGCTTTGTGTTTTCCACCGTTAGCCTCTTCGTTACCATTTTCTTCCCTTTTTCTCTCCCTCTCTCTCCTCTGTGGTTCGTTCCGCGAGAACAGGTCTCGTCGATTTCCCACGGCCACACTTGGCCCCGACGATCTCTGGATAACGCACTGTCACCGTGCCAGCCGTTCGATTGTAAGTGGTCCAAGGATTCGTTGAAAAACTCGTTACAGCGTTAGATTACGTGACGATGCTCTCGATCGCCCTTTTGTGTGTCTACTACTTTTTTTTTTCCCCCTCCTCCTCCACCTGTCCCTCGATGGCGGGGAGTTAATTTACAAACATTAATTCAATCAGAGAGCGGCCACCAGTGATTTATTATAAAGATGGCGGGGCCGTGGTATGCAAGGGAACACGGGCGTTCGTGTTTTCCCGTCTGGTTCTCACGATTCGAATCTTCTCAGTGCGCCGTTGTGTACCTGCGATTCTTCAACGACTATCTGCGAGTCTCCGCGGGTTCTCAAGCCGCTCTTCCGGTCATGCTATCATTCCGGTTCTCACGCCCCGTTCGGATCCATCGGGACAGGACAGAGCGGCATGGAAATAACAGTGTTTCGACAGTGTCTTCTCCCCCAGTCCCGCCGCGTCGTCGTGACGGCTAGGCGAAACGAGTAATTACGACCGCTGCCAGCCGAGCAGCGAGTGGCGCTTCTCTGCGCCGCGACCGTAGGAAAACCGACGGGGCAGATTATCTTTATTGACTCCGAGGGACCTGCTATCATCTCGGAGACGTGGAAACCGCGCGAACTGTGTCAGGGCGTTGCTTTATCGACGACTTCCACGCCGTGCTGAGCTCTTTCTTCTTGGCTCTTGCTTCCCCGCAGGAATTTTCATCGATCTTTTCAATTTCTGATCTTTGAACGAGACTCTCGGGCTACTTGAATTCATATCCGCCACGACGTACCATGCCTACGTGCGGCAAAAAGCGACGTTTCTTGGCCGCGACGACGGTTATAACGAAGATTAGCTCCCGTGACTGAAAGCAAATAAGGAAAAGCTGTAATAAATACGTGTTCGAAACTGGTTATACGCCAGAGTCGTATAGAAAATCGCCGGTTTCACTTCGTACCCCTATCCTCGCCGGCGTTCCCAAGAGAATCGAGGCTTTCCGTTCGTGTCTCGCCGTAGATTTTTCAAAAGGCTCAACGGGATTACTCGTCAAACTCGTAATTCACCGTTCAACCCAGTACGCTCTCCTCACCAGCCGCGAATATTTCCCAAGAATCTCTGCGTTTCATCTTCGAGAAATGTCTGGCATTTGGTTCCCGAGTGGACTGTGTAAATGGGTTAAAGCTCGATCGCGAATTCCCCTCTCGCGATCTGCCCGACGTTCCGGCACGTTTCCCGATGGACAGCTCCGGTCGAATCGATGGCACGTGATCGCGATGAAAAAGCGCGACGCGCGGGGCACCGTCGTCTCGATCCGCGCTGGTATAGGTAATAATCGCGAATACGCGGTCGCAGAGCGTTAGCGTGCGTTTTCCCGACGTCCGTCACGCTCGTTGTTCCCAGCGTTACGCCTTCTCTCCGTTTCCTTTACTGACCTTCGTCAAAGCCGCACCGCTCCCCCGGTTCGTGGTGATTTTCCTGCGGCCGATCGCCGGCATTGCGCAACGCTCGGGAGAACGATGCACGAAAAGCCGCGGCTCGATACCAGTCGAGGCGCCTCGTAATCTTCCGCGTTCCACGAAAAGCCGAATTCCCTTTCCGGTATCTTATCGAGCACTATCGATCGCGACGCGCCACGGGTGGCTGGAAAAAGAAAACGAGCCGAGGTGCCGTCGACCCGAGGTGAGGAGAAAAAAACGAACGAGCCGGGGCGGAAGCGCTCGCGACGGAGAGGTGGATCGGCAGATACAACTGCGCCGATCTCAACCGAGCGATCGAGGCGGCCGATGGAAAAAGGGTCGGCAGAGGAGAGAGGCCGCGTTGGAGGGAAGGTTGAAAAACAATAAAATACCTCGGCAGGCCTCTCGCAACTGGATACCTCGCCACTTTCGAAAGCATATTAAATCATGGCATAGATTCGCTGCGGGGGGATCGCAGCCAGGTTCGCGTTACGTGGGTGAATTGCTGCGAGGTGATCGATCGATAGATCGCCGCTGCTCTCTGCATTCCGGGATATGCGGGCTGCCGCGAGAGCTAACGCCCGATGGTATGCTAATAACCGGTTGCTATCGATTTCTTCATTAGCCAGGTCGCGATCATCGGCCACGCGTGACGCTGGATCATAGGCGGAAGGTTGAGGGCCCTTCCGCTGATAAATGGCCGATCGGTTCTCGGGGGAGCGATGGTCGCCTGCACCGTGGACGGGGGAATTTATTTGGTGTTGCCGCGGCGATTTCGATTCCGGATTGCGCAATGCTCGAGCGGCGCCCGGCGTTTTTCGTGGCGAGGTCGGAGCCGGGGAATAACGGTGACCGTAGCGAGGACAGTGACCCGATGAAAATCGTAGGGTACACAAGAAAGAGAAACCGTCGAGAGCCGTGCCGCGGCCCGAACCAAATAGATTTCACCGGCGAACGAGCGGGCGTATAAAAACCACGACATTTAAGCTCGGGACGTCGCGAACGATGTTGCCTGCCGATCGGCGCAGCGACTCGATTAAAAACTACATACCTGTGCAGACGGAGTTTACCGAGGTGCGGTGATATCTAAATGTATTCTCTGTGGCGAGACACAGGAGGCGAGAGTTACGTACGTAGATCCCCCCGAAGCGCGCGAGGTTGGGGTGACATTTATCGCGATGGTAGAGAATAAATGATGGATTTCCATGATACTTGCAGAAGGTTGAGTCCCAGGATCGAGAAGAGCGGAGCGGTGGAGCGAGGATGATGCTCGGTGTACCGATCGCCATTGGTAACGACCTCTTCTTCCCTTCCCTTCTCTCACTGGCGCGGTTAATACCTTCTGCTCCCCGAGCCCCATCAAACATTTCACTTGTTGCCCGGGTTTCAGGCGTCCGCTGTTCAGTCAGGTCCCTCTTTTCTCTCTCCCCCCTCGGTTACGGATCGTCCTGAACCAGCGGCAGGGTGTACTGGGGTCCGGGACACGATTTTTTTTTTCTCTTTTCCTTTCAGGCTCGAATCGAGCGGAGTCACCACGAGGGCCCAGGCGTATCGTTTCGTCCCGATGAAAACGTCACGCGAGGTACGAGGCGGAGGAGGGAAAGAAGAGCAGGACGAGGGGCCCCCAGGTAGGCGAGGCAGAGGAAGGACTGTGGCTCGAAGGAGGAAGAGATGCGTCGGTTACGCGTTGTACAAAGGAAAAAAGGTGGCAGGGACCGAGCGGAGGCTTTTAAAGTCGTAGGAGCTAAGCCGGTGAGGACTCCGCGAACCGGTTGCTCCAAGTGACGTGAGTGAACTGAGGCTGCAGGCTGGCAGGTAACGCCAGGTAAACTCCGGCCGACCTGCGATACACACGCAGGAGAAGGAAGGTGGCTGGCTGGTCGACCGGCTGGGTGGCTACGCCGAGAGCCAGCCAGCCGTAGAGACAGAGTCAGCTCAGTCAGTCGACCTGGGGAGTCAGCCTGCGGCCCCTGCGGCCGCAGCAACGAGAGCCACAGGTGAGGGACGCGGCGGGGAGGTCGGACGAGCCCCGAAGAGGGGAAGCACGGGAAAGGGGGGAGGTGGTGAGGCAGAGGGGAAGGGGCGAGAGGGAGGTTGGGGAGGGAGAGAAGTCAGGAACGTAGGGGCAGGGGAAGGAGAGAGATGGTGGGAGAGACAAGAAGAGAGACCTGCTGGTGTTTGTGTGTGACTCAGCTCGTGGAATGGGCGAATAGGCTAACACAGCATAGCGAAAGCGGCGCGGCCAGGTATACACACGTACCCGGGTACAGAGTGATCGAGAAATAAGGGCCCCGATGGTTTTCCGGTGAGGTGGCGGCGAGTTGGATGATCGAGCGGCGCCGATGTTCGGGCACGTGGCACCGAGCAACCTGTGCCGCATTTTCGGCGCGGCAGAGCTTCCCGCTGCTTTCTATCCTCTCCATCCTTTCCACCAGCCTTCCGTTGCCCTCGTAACAGGGGGGGGGGGGGGAGCTGCACGTAGGATTAGCGAGGGTTCCGCCCGCAACACAGTTGCATCCAAGGGGTCAGGTTCGGCGAGATAGAAGCGAGCTTCCTCTTTCTTTAATCGCCAGCAGGATTTCTGGCACGGTATTAATAACGCGGACAATTTACGCAGCGCCGAGTGTTTCGCGTGCACCGAACCATAGTATACGTTGCCGCTCGAACGATTCCACGCCGGGGCCCGTGGGAATGCGTTTCCACGGTTTATTTAATAACGCTCAACCCCGCGCCCGGTTTATGCCGACCGATAAAATGTCGATCGCGTGATTGAGCCGAGAAGCGGTCCAGCCGACTCTCCGGTGGTGCTCGAGTCTCATGGGCGATCCTCCGAGCTAACCGCGCCGAGGAGAAGCTTCCCCTCCGTCGCGGTGCGTGGCGATAAGTCCCTCGACGATCGAATCGGCGAGGGTTCAACGAGCGATCGTGGTAAAGAATTCGTAGCAATTCGCGGATGCCTCGGCCGGGAACAGGAGTCGACGAGTCCACCCAGTATATCGGAGGCAAACTATACCTGAATCCAGCAGAGCGTGACTTTTCACGTGTAGTCGTGCCGGAGTGGGGCATGATCGCGTACCCCGGCTCGTAGAGTAAGATAGACTTTGATAGAATTTACACGGTGGCTTCGAAGAGCCAAGAACCTCTGCGAGACGAGGGCGCGCGATGGACACGGATTACGACAGGCAATTCTTCAGTTTCTTCTCCTTTTTTTCCCCTCCCCCACTCCCCTCGCCGCCGCGTGTCCTTCGGGACAGTCCCATTTGGCCCCATTTGTCCCCTGAGACCCGCGCGTTCCACGGCTGCTCGCTCCTTCCCATCGGTGCACGCTGTCATTATTTCGTTTCCGAAAGGTCAGGAGTTCTGAAAGCAGCGCGCCGCGTCCTTTCTTCGACTCCCCCGTAAACTACTATTCGCGTGCCTCGCCGAATCACCGTCGACGGTAATTATCTGTGTCGACGCGACGTCGTTTTACGCCGCGCTGACAAACACCCTCCGCCGGTTATTACTAAAGGGTAACGCCGTTTAGCGGGGGATTAATCTCGCCTTATGGCCGTTCTCCTCGCTTTTTAGGATTACCGAATATCAGATGAGACGCCTGGGAGAGCCGCGACGGATGTTACGGCGCGTTTTCTTAATTTTCATGCCCGGCGAATTTCCCTTCGCGCGTTCCTCTCCTTTTTTTTTCCTTCCTCCTTTTCCACCGCGCGTATTTCCTTGTTTCGCGCGGGCCCGCCGTTGTGTTCCTTGTTCCCTCGTAGATTACCATGACCATCGCAGCGCAACTGGTCTATGCGCATGGAGAAATGCAGCTGATGCGCACGGCTGAATCCCGAGGTCAGCGACTCGTCGACGGAGTTAGTGGAGCGCTTAGGCTCGCTCCAGGGATTTTATGAATTGGTGCATGGTGGAGGCGCGGAGGTGGAAGGAGGAAGCATCGAGGAAGAAGCGTCGGGAATTAACCAAAGAATCTTTCCTCCATCGTGCTTCGACTGCTCGAATGAGAGCCGCGCAACGGGCGGCTAAAAAATGCCCACGGCTGGCTAAGAAAATTACGAAGAGAACGATCGAGAGGAATGGCGTTCCGTTGATAACGTTTACTTTTCAGAACGCGCTGCAGCTTCTCGGTGCTCCTCGTTCGAGTTACTGCCACCGCGTTTAATAAGGAAGAAGCGGCATCCATTTTTATCGTCTGTCTACTGCGTGCAGGGACGATGATGCGAGCGATTCGACGTCACCGTCTGCGACTCGTTTCGCAGTCCTTCCGTTTCCTTCGCCTCGATCGAGCCTGTCTCCACGTGGTCGCTCGTTTTCTCTTCGTTTCCTCTTCGCCTCGCTTCTCCACCCCCCCCGTCCTCCCGCCGCTGGTAGCAAGCTTGTAGCGTCACGATTGTCCTCCGCGCTCTATTCTTCGTGCTCCTTCTCTCCGTCTTCGTTCGGTTCCGCGGTGTTCCGCTCGCGAGCCACGGAGTACGCAGGTGCATTAACCGGACATTCAGCACCGTAACGCTGGCCTTAGAGACGCGAGGATGCAGGAGGAAGGAGGACAGGGACGGTGGTGCACGGGAGAGACGGTGGAGACGGGGGGGCATCTAAGTACCAGAGTTTGCTGCTAGAGCAGACGCTTGGGATTCGAATTCCTTCGTTCTAAACCGCGAGCCTAAAGCCAGCCGCGGATCTCGGCAGCACGACGTCGTTTATTCCCCTTGCAATTCCTCCGCTCGCCACTTCGAAGTGCCTGGAAAACCACTGGGGCTGAGGATGTCCGCGAAATCCCTGCGGGCCTAAACACGGAAATGGAAGCAGCGCTGCCGCGAGCTTACGCCGCGCAAGCTTCCTCGCGAATTTAATATCTAGCGCCAGTTTTCGCAAGTCTGGCGAATCACTAGAGAATTACCGGAATATACTTCTCTCTTCGAGCCGCCACTGTCCACCCACTGAACGTGCTGGTCAGTCATCGAGCGCTGCTCTGAAACACTCCTCCCTCGAATTATTCCTCCAGCTACAATTTATCTTCCTCCATCCGCGATTCCGTCGCGGAACGAGACAGCGTTACCATTGCAAATCGCTGTCGCTCCGCAGGTGATTCACGCGTAACTCCAGGGGCCGCGATTAAACGCTCGCGCGCGATATCTCGCGATGACGTAAACCCTCGCCGTGTTGTTGCTCTGACAATGACCGAAGGACGCGAGCGCGCGGCGGCTATCGTCCAGCTCCTATCCCGGGACCCCGAGCGGGGGAGCTGGTGCGCGACAGTTTGGAGCTGCACCAGAAAAAAAGGCAGCTCTCTGCCAGGGCCGAGGAGGAAGCGTCGAGAGCTTTGGCCACGCGCCAGATCGCGGAGACGAGGGAAAAGCAGAAGGGGGGCCGTTTCGGACAGGTGCTCGAACGAGCGCGGTCCTCGTGCTGATCGATCCTACCATATGCCCCGCGACGATGGAACCGCGCCGTGACTTTATAAATAAAACCCTCCCCCGACGCTCCCCCTCCGCTCGCGGGGGAATCGGAGACGCGATATTACGTCTGGTCGAGTCTCCTTCTGCCCTATACTCCGCTGCATCCTCGCTGCTGGCAGACCGCCGCACTCCGTAGTCGCTTTTCACGAGAAACTGGTTTCCATCGCGCCACCGTGGAGATCCCCGGCATCGCGGGCCCGAAGAAAGCTCCGCCAGCGCTCGGGACAACCGTGGCTGGACTCACGGGAGTCGGGTAATGCGGCTTTTAATGCTCGAGGATACAACACGAGCCGCGTCCTTGCTGCCCGGCGGATTCGATCAAAAAAGCATCGAGACGTTGGCACTGTAGGTTGCAGGGAGCTTGCGATTTCTGAGGCCTGGGTGGTGTTGCACGGAGGTGCGAGGGAACCTTGAAGAGGAACGCTCCTGCCCTTCTTTCCGAAGTGTTGCAGGATTCGTCACTCCGGGGACATTGAGTAGCACCTTCGTAAATCTCGAGTATCTTATTTTCAACCTGCAATTTATTTTGCTCTCACCCCCTAATATAGTTCCATTTCATAAAAAAATAGTCCCTGAAAAAGATTATTGCAATCGGACAACAGGAAAGGCTGCCGACCAGGTCTTAAAGTTTAGAATTCATCAATGGTTTGAATTTGAAGAATATCTCTGAAATGCTAAGCCCTATAGAAATTTCGTTCAAATAATTTTAAAAGACAATTCAATTTTCTACAACTACTGTATATATAATTTGCTCGTACTTCCAACCAGTTTTTAGATAATAGCATTTGAATATACAGTGGTCTGCAACACACGCGTGTAGACAATACGTCACGTCGTACAGGAGGGACGCGCGAAGTGCCGACCTCTCTATATTCAAACGCTATTATCTAAAAAAACGGTTGAAAGCACGAGAAAATTATATATAGAGTTATTGTAGAAAATTGAATGTTCTTTTAAAATTATTTGAACGAAATTTCGATAGGGCTTACCATTTCTGAGATATGCTTCAAATTTAAACCATTGATGAATTCTAAACTTTAAGGCCTGGTCGGCAATCTTTCCTTTTGCCCAATTGCAATAAACTTTATTAGGGACTATTTTGTTATCAAATGGAACCGCTCTAGGGGGTGAGAGTAAATAAATACAAAAAAATTTGACACCTATAAATAAGGAGCCACCCTAATCTACTTACGCATTCTCTAGACGAAATGGATTTGTGGAAAGCTACAGATTACAAGGATAGCCGTGGAAGAAAGGTTCGAAGATGTGTCTCCCCGAAATGTATGTCCCGTTTGGAGCCACGATGTCAGTGCCCGGAATCCTCCGTCGGCGTTCCTGTCGACCACGGGACCAAGACGGAGGAAAAGGAGGTTGAGGTGTGAGTTATCATCGCGGTTTCACGTCATCTCGTCCCTCGGCCTATAATCGTTACGTACGAAAAACTGGTTTCCCAGACCTCTGCTGGGCTTTATCTAACGGCTATCTTTTATCTGATAGTTGGCGGCCGCGGCCCGAAAACGGGCAAGTATTTTCGGCCTGAGTACACATGCCAGGACGAAGACCGGGCGGAAAGGGGCGCAGTGGACTTCTTAGCTGCAACTTTTAACGGGCCCCGAGATAAGGATCCTTGACACCGGGCTTCATCCTCTGATTAACTGTAGCACGCCGGGAGGAGGGCCACGGTTAATTCCACGGACGCGTCTCACCGTTTAATTTAGGGGGTCGACGATTCGTGGTATCTGTAAATAATATCTGTTCTCACGGGCGAATCCCTCTCGGATCGGCATCGTTCCGGCCACGCTGTATCACCGTAATTCCTTTATGACCTTAAAGCGATACGCTCTGAATTCTAAGCGTGGCGCGGCGGCTCTCCGTCGAGGCGCACCGTTCCGTCGGTACACGCTTGGCTTTTCAGGGGAATATATTTCCACCGCGCTGGCGATATACGTACGTGACGGGCCACGTTTACGGCTTACCCCTCTGGGAACAACATTTCCGCCGCATTACAAATTCCTCTTTGTCGACCGTACGGGCTGACGGAAGTCGACTATCGTGCCGGTTCTCTCGGCCCTGACCCAACGATCGCGCTCCTGAAAATCCCTTGACGAAAATACACCGGAGCCACCGAGCAGCGTGCTTCCCCTCGCGAATGGAAAGGCCGATCGGCCGTTCATAAGTTCGAGAATTCGATGTACGAGCCTAGGAATTTCAGTGTTTCCTTGGTGGAAGAAAGTGTCGTTTCAAAACGGATAGGGTGCTCGACAGCAATTGCCAGGGCAAATTGGAAGCTTGTAAATATCTGTTGCTCTCGGCAGACACTCTGGGCGATCCAGATACATCCGTTTAACGTCAATATTCGTGGACAGAGAACCTGACTCACCCGAGGGACTCTGTAACAGGTGTTGGACGACGAGCAGTGTTTGGCTCGGTTCAACAGGTAAGACCTGCAGCGACGATGGCTTACAGGTATCGGGCCGTTTCGCAGGTGAAGCCCGCAGCTGCGAAATGAGACGGAGGGTGCGGAAGAGGAATCGCTTTATTTGACACGGTGTCCTTCCATGGCTGTTATCGGTAACAATTTGAATCGCCACGAGGCCTCTAGCATTCTAGAATCTGGCATCCCCGTTCCGCGTGTAATGATTCCAGCCGATCGAGCAGAACTCGTCTATTTTAATCCCGATCCACTTAAGCGTACTTTATGGTAGTTTACTGGTATACCAGTCTATTGAAACGCGAATAATTTCGATCCCCGTAGCTCCCAGATGCTTATCCGAGGTGTATCGTCGTAGCTGAAGCGTCCGCGGGGTTCCACGGTACAAATTACGACGCCCGGGGCTGCCGCGTATCTTAATCTTGTCAGTAAACCGGCTCTCGGTCGATGCTTTCGATTGATGAACCACGCGAACCGTGCTATAGCGATGCCTAATAGCTCCTCGTCGCGTGTTCTTTTGTGTCGCAGAAAATAGTCCACGTAGGCATCTCCTTTTATCGCGGCAAGCTGCCCTATCATCGCCTCGTTCGAATATAAATTTCGCTCCGATACCCAGAACTTGCTCGCTTTCAGGATTCAATAAAGCACCGAACGCCGCTTTCAGGGCAGGGCAAACAGACCGGAGGCCCCTCGCGGAGCACGTAGGGTTTGGAAATATTTGCGGACAATTTGCAGCGCGCGCGGAGGGCCTCGCGGGAAGCGCGGAGGACGCCGATTTTTCCGCGCGTGCTTTGCCGAGGGGGGAAAAAGGTCAGCGCACCGTCGTTTGTTCGCCGTGTAGTGCACACATATCGCGCGTGATGTGTGCCCGACGTAAGTGGAGCCCCATGGTCGATGGGCGCGCGACGCTGGAGGTGCATAAACACACATAGAAGTGGAAATGCCAGGATTGGCAAGAGAGCCGCCGACCGAGTTGGCCGGAGACACGGCTGGCCGCCTGTGGCTTCGCTCTGCCGCTTTTCGCCTCTCCTCTCTTCTACGTGGTAGCCGTCGTGCTCCCTCTTCCCTCGCGATTACCACCGTCCCCTTTCGTCCTCGGAATCTACCGCGGACGAGCCACCTCGCCGCAACCCTCCGTTGCCCTGGCACACCGAGGAGGCACGGTGGTGTGCCTTCCATCGGTGCAGGTGCGTGTCTACGGGGTGTCCTTGAAACGCGAGCGTGTCGGACTCGGCGGAAGGGAGAAAACGGTTGAAAAGGTATGTATAACGTCCTCCGAGTGACGGAAAGTCTCGCCGGCTAATTGGGCAAGGGAATTCTCCCAGGATAATTCTCCACGGGAGAGGTACATAGAGAAAGCTACCGAGCCGTCGAGCGCGCCCGCGGGACGATGATTCGCGCGAGCCTAGGCCCGATTATGAAGTTTCGCGGCGATCCGTTAGTTAGGATAAGCATAAATCAAATGGCCTTCCGCGGCAGATGCGGCTGCAGTGGCCCGTTACGCCGTGCACCGCGAATCCTTTTGATCATCGGATCGTCGTTTTGCAGCGAGCATCTGTCGCGGCGCGAGCAGAGCCTCCGCGGCTGATCTTCCGTGACTTTGGAAAGAATCGAGCTGCCACTCGTACACTTTAAAACCCTCGGAACCCTGCTCCGTACCAGCGACTTCCCAAGTCGGTGGAATTGGAGAGAGAAAAGGGGGAACAGGCTGACGGTATTGTCGGAGCCACCCGGTGGATGATTTAGCCGTGCTTCCGAGGTTAGCAGCTCGCGGAGGAAGGAACGAACGAGCGAGGCTCACTCTTGCAGAGTGCCGCTGTTAGCGCATCGCACTATGACTAATTACGAGCTCAAGCCACCCCGCTGTCGGCCGATACGGCCCTATAAACGCCAGAACACCACCGCGAGTCATTGTTCCTTTCCACGTCTCTGCGTGCACCGTGGTCCCCGCTCACCGCCACCTGCCTCCATTTCCACGGGCTTTCTTTCGCCGTTGTATCTGGTGAGCAGCGCGCGTAGCCACTCGGGGGTACCGAAGCGGCTCGCGATAGCTCGTGCCTCGAGCACACAACTCTGTCACGGCGTGCACTTGCCCGCTAGGGCCTCCCCTCGTAATGGGCCTGATTCTTTTCTTATCGACTCCTGTACTCTGTCCAGCGGGCTCTCATCGGAGTATCGAGCCGAGGATGTTGTTCAGCGGGCCAGCCGACTGGGCCCGAGGTCCCTTTTCCACCGGCGTCACGGGCCAGACAGAGCGTGGAACGCTTCTGGTGTAATTATCGCGACGATCTTGGGCCGTATTCGTTACACCAGCCGGATTTACAATTGTAATAGGAAGTATCCGGGCGATCTGCTGGATCCGACCGCGCGATCCTGTCCGCGATACAGCCGTTTCGACGCGATTCAGCAGCCATAAGCGGCGGATGGTTGGCGACCTGGTGCAAATCACCCCCCTTCTTGCCCTCCCGGTGTAATCTGCTCCGCGGCATCGAGGTGCCGGCGGTTTCTCGCCTCCGTAATTTAGGAGGAAGCGATTCACCGTTTCCGGCAATGGGCACCAGCAAAGCGTGTCGGTGCGCGAGCACAGTCACGGTCGAAGATGAAGAAGCGGCCCGATTAAGAAAAAGCCCGGTTTGTTAGAGTGTACCGAGCAACGGTCGCCTAATTTGGACGGTACCGTTACGCGGCGCAAATACGAGCAGGAATAAAAGTCAGCGGGAAGGTTTTAATGGCGTATTGTGCCGGCGAGCAACGTCGGTAATCGTTCCTTCCATGCGTCGTGATTAGCCTCCTGCCCGTTATTAGATATAGATTTTAATTGCGAACTTACGACGGGCAGAGGTGGGCGGCTAGGATTTCGATACCTTAGACTGTCTCCCGAGCGAAGGGGAAGCGAATGATTCTTGCGACGTTTACGGGAGCGAGATGGCGTGGTTCGCACGTATTTACGAGGCTCGTGGCATTGTTTTCGAACGGGCACTGCCAGTATCTTTCCACGAATAGATGGTATTACGGTAGGGGGGCTCGCTAGCGCGAAAGACACGGAAGGTAGGAGAGAACATCCTGTGTCGTAGGACCCCCCCGTTCACGCTCTGCTGCCTTCACTTCGTAACGCTGATTTCCTAAGTATCCTTCCTTTCCACGGTGTACCTACCGGCCGAAGAAAAGAGGCGAACCTGCGCCGACTTTTCTGCCTGGGAATGGCGATGCTCTTAATTAAAGGAGCTCCGATCGAACGGCTTTTCTCACGTCTCGAGTCACCCTTTTTCGTCCACCGTTCAGATAGAAGAGACAATGGAACGCTTCCGAATGGAATGGCTAACCAATCGACTTGAAATAGCGTTGCTGTGAGACAGAAAGGTATGCTTTCTTATATGCAACGTACGAGTTTTATGTTCCAACTGCCATTTGAATGCGTTTTAGTGCAGTGCAGAGTTTTGTGGGTTTCTGTGACAGTTTATGGATATCAGGGTTTTTCTGAGGGGGTATTTTCGTTTTCGTGAGGCAGTAAGTTAATATTACTGATTCGTGGTACCAGAGAATACAATATTGTATTATATTTTTACATTCTATAATGGAGTGTATCTATTTGAGAAAGTATAAGGCATAATCTGATATTCGAATTTCAAAAGGTTATTCAACGAGCTGCAAAATAAAGTATATACCATCCTTAGATGATTGTGACGAAAGAGTTTCGGTCGGTGTAAAAGGATTTATGCTTCTCATCTGGCAGTATTATCGGCGCAAATGAGATTTTATTTCAATCGTCGACGAAGTATAATCACCATCGACGAATGTGGTAGGGCTGTACTTCCGAAAATCACATGCTCCGAATTGGCTGAAAGTTTGGAAACAGTTTTATTTTTTTTATCATCTTAATGTCACTTCCTATGTTACCGACAAGTTGAAGGCGGCTCTAAAGCATCAACGAAGTATAGGATAGACTTATCACCCCATGGATGTGCGTGTCGCCATAGACGAAGTATAAGATAGACCCATCACGCAATGTAATTTTGTGTCACACGCTCGGGGGGCTCGCGAGCCCCCTTACCATTTTCATGTCACACCCAACGTTATCGATTCAGTCTAAAATAAGATTGTAACGCTACGCGTGGTAGGAATTAGAATTCAACACGGGTAAAACTTAGATCATTTGAAATCCGCGATTTACAAATCGAGCGCCACGGAATTCGGACATTCAGAAAAATTTCGAGCAGCCGCATTGGGCGCTTAATGATTCTGAACATTGATAGAAGATAGATGATCGCAGCCAATCAGCTAGTTTTACTTGTCACGTAATTAATAATTCTATTACAATGTTACTTGTGATACGATTAGTAATTACGCTTCAAATAATACAGATTGCCCAGGTCTCACCACGTGGAGGCGCTGCGAGTGGAGACTCACCCTAACCGCGGCCCATCCGACCTCCTTTATGCAAAATTTTATTTTCATTTCCATAGATCCCCCGGATGCATGGTTGCAAAACGATCCTCGATCGCTCCACAAGCGGGCAACAGAAGGAGTCCTTCTGTAAAACGCTACCGCGATGAAGCTAAGCAGAATTGAACACATTTCTTTGTTTCATTCATTTAAAATTTTAAGAACTTTCTGGAATATTTCTACCATGATAATTATTCACTACATAATTGGGAATGAACCAAAGAAAAAATATTTCCTATTCATTAATAGGAAATATGCCAGTGCATATTTGTTATGTCTACTTAAATACTAATAATTCCTACGTATACGAGCGCTCGTATTTAATAATTGCTACTTATATTTAGTTACACACTCCAGTGTACATATACCTTTTCCTTAAAAACTACATAATTCTATGTGGCCACTAAACACGTCTTACATAAACATATGCATATCTACTTAAATTTAAATAATGACCGGCCTAATGAAAATCTGAAATTGTCATGTGTTTCTTACTTCCCTCGATGGACCCACGATGTTACCTGCAACAAGTATTAATAAAAATTCCTTGAGGTTTGATTTTTCATGAATGATGAACCTGAAATCCTCTTGTTGCAATATTCTTCACACATAATATTTGTGCAACAGAAACTTTCTCAGTGGCTTAATACCTACAATCTATCTCGATTAAGTAATGTAATTTCAACAGATATAGTCCTTTCAATGAATCACTATTGCCCAAATATTGAAATATCATATTTGAAGCTACAGGCCAAAACTCAATATGGAATATCGATTTGGTATTAAGATGAAAGAAGGAAAGGATTAAAAAATACTGCTTCATTGTCAGCAGACAAAGTAGGCATTCAAAACTTTAGCAATTCATGAAAAAGAAGCTATTAATGATATTACATTTCATTCCGAAGCAATTGTTATTCATAATATTAAGCACTTTGGGTGCTTTGTTACATCAACTCAATAATTTCCTTCTAGTTTCTCATTAATTGACGATCAATCATAATATACAATAATCAAAAACATTTATGCAAATGTTTAAGATTGGAATAATTGCACTTTACTGCGCAGTAGGCGAAGTTACTTTCATACAGAAAGTAGCAACAACGAGCACGCGTTATTATTGAAAATGTACTATCAATATAAAGTGCCGAATTGCATTTACCTACTTTTCCAGTGCAAATTTCGTTTCAATATCATCAAATTAAGCAACAATCGCGGGTGAATTTTGATCAATGCAAAGGAATGTTGAAAATTTATAAAAATGAAAAACTACATTTCTTATCAATCTGAAAATAAATACATACAACGATTGACGAAGCTACTGTGCAAAAATCAGCAACGCTAATGGGGAATAGCTACTACTACTTTTCAAAGACTCTAATTAGAACTTTAATTGAATGGAGGTGTGTCAGAAGTCTGCAATTTCTATTACAAATAATGAATCACACCTTTCATCACCATTCTTTCAGTCACAAAATAAAATTTTCTAAATTATCTACCATGGAAATTGGAACGTTCAAATTTAAAAATGTTCTTAAAAAAAATAGATTACATTTGTCTGCAAGATATGAATATACTTTTTAAACAATATTTCCAGTAACAAACACTCGATTCAAGGGTGGGTAGGTGGTGGTAGGAGAAGGAGGATGGTGCAGCCACTTAGGGTTGCTACAAAAAATGATCAGTAGCCAGAAGGGCAGCTGATCATTGTCCACTTATTAATGCAAGGAAACCGTGAGTGGACCGTTTCTTTCTTTCGCAACGCTAACTTATTACAGACTAAAACTCCCGAGCATAGTCACTAGGACTTTGGACTACTCGCAGCACTAATTTCTCAAACAACTTAAAAATTTCCGAATGGTGCTTTATTACTGAAAATTCTACTATACTTAATACAAATCCCTAATAGCAAACGAAAAAGCTCCCAAGGAGCTACACTATTCTAACAAATATAAAAAGCAACGGAGAATCACCACGTGGGTGGTTTCATTTTTCGCAACACTAAAAAAATTCAGTGCACCTGTGCCTCGCAATACGCAACTCTAACTTTAATTCGCTGCAGCCTTCCTGAAGGCTGTGTGGGGTCCCATGTGCAGCAAAGCCACCTGCTCGGGACTCCTTTTTCCCCAGGAACATGTCTTCGGACATGTCCCAGGACAGTTTCGGGGCATTGGGGTCGCAACACTAATTACAAACGCGATCAGTCATCATCGCAACACTAACTCAAACAATATTAAGTATCAAACTAGGACGAGTAATTAAAAAAACGCGATCAGTAGCATCGCAACTCTAATAAAAAGCGTACCACGAATCAAAAATAATAAAAATGAACCAAACTTTAGTAACTCGAATTCAAAATACAAAAACAATTGCGACTCTGTTTGCGGAACACTACAAGCAGCTACGGTCGACATTCATTCGCAACGCTATATGCTGGAACCAAACGCGGGGAATATTTGATTCGCAACGCTAAATCAAACCGTAATCACAATTTAGTCGCAACACTAATTGGCCCCGTAATCTTCTTCGCAACTCTAATTGAAGGATAGGGGGTGTCGATGGGTCAGCCTATGGCCAACCAAACTACTACTACTACAACTACCGGCGAGCATAATGGCAAAGTAATACCTTAGAAGAATGACCCTGCACCCGAGAATGCAGGACCATTCTTCGTAGCCCACATGATGTGGCCTTTTTTCTGGCCGGGCTATATTCGGCTCCTTGGTCACTTCTTGCGTCGGGGGTCCGCCCTTCTGAAAGTTCCGACCGCGACCAGCGACAATGTGCAATGTCTCACTGGCGTCAAAAAGTCGACATAACGAGTCTAGAAGCGAGGGCATACCCCACTCGCGCTAGTCTGGTCGTCGACTTTTCTCACAAATTTCCTGAAAGCAGGTCATCGCGCGGGGGAACATGCGATACGACGCAGAGAATACGACGACCTGCCCCGGACCTACCTACTTATATTTAAGTCACACATTCGTACCAGAAGGTAAGTTACCTACCCTACACAACACCTATATTTAAAAAATGCAAAACAGTCTCTCAAACACAATCATCAGTCAACCCACTCCACGATTCTCAAGCATCGCCGCCCGGGTGCAAAAGCCTACACTAGAGAGACCGTCCCGGGACGACTCCGTCACCCGAGCTTGGCCACAATCACGCTCTAACAAGTACGTACCAGTTTTCACTGAAATCGGCTGGCAAAGGCAGTGACCATTGCGTGTAAGTATGATTTACATAGAAATTAATTATCTTCGATTTCAAACAATGGATTAGGGGAAAGCGGGGTAATTCCGGCCACATAAGCAGTAAATGCTGTAAAATTTGAACAAGTTACACATTTGTTATTTTTTTTATATTAATTGATAGTTTGAAGTGTCTACTTTGTATTAATATGGCCGAGAAAGCATAAATTTAAGTTGTAACAAAATTTGGAGCAATAACACAAAAATAGTCATTTGGCTATTGGCAACCGGTCATGTTTTTTTTTTATAAAAGAGCTAGGAAAACTGTTAAATTAATAAAAAATTGTATTATTTTTTATTTTTAAATTAATTAGTACATACATCACAAATATATTCTTCAGGGGTATTCCATCCTGAACGTATGCTCATTAACCACATACTGTGCACCGGAACGACATTTCATCACCTTTTCCGAATTCCTTGCAAAAGGGGCGAATATCGTGCTGTACTTTTTCGTCACAAATATTTGAATTGTACGTGGCATCTACGCCAGAAAGAAAAGCAATGTTAAAAGCTGGCTGGTATTACCCCTCACTTTTGGCCGGTATTACCCCACACCTCATGTTCAGATATTTGAATACACTGAATTGAATTTACATATCACCAAAAACCAAATATGAGTTTGAAAGTGGAAACATTCCTCTATTTAATGAGATTAATATGAATAATTCATATCTATTCCATGTACTAACTTACCTTGCTGAACAATCGACCACTGTTATAAGATTATACGGTGCGAAATGAACATTCCCGGATTTTTTTTAATCAAAAGACTGCTATCGTCAAGAAACCATGAATATTAGCTCGTCGCATCATTAATAAGTGGCAGTACCATACAGAGTCAAGTTACGCGGTTTTTATTTAAAGAAATAGAAGTGACCGGAATTACTCGCTGGCCGGAATTACCCCGCTTTCCCCTACTCGATAATGCGCATTGTACGTATTAGGTACATACGTCAATCGTTATTACTTTCTCGTTTAATTGTACGAGATTGATTAAGTTTCATATTCCAAGATTATTTACTAGAATGATCATCGGGTGCAACAAGGAATATGATACATTGGTACCGTTATTACGATGAATAATAATATAATGTTATAGTTTCGTTAACATGATCTTTGATGAGAATCTTTCACCGACGCAAATTCCACCGCCTAACCACACAAACACACACAGGTGGAAAATGCGACGTGCACGATACACTAACGCAATGCCAGCCGCCAAAATTTAATTATTTAGTAACGAAAGTCATCGTGCCCCATTGCCTTCACCCACCCAAGTAGCGCATGGGCACGTGGATGAGTTAAAAGGCAATAGGTACGGAAAGATATCCTGAAAATCCTCAACTAGAAAATATGATTAGTCTGTATAGTGTCTAGTACGCTTATATTCTTTCATTTTACATTATTAAGCAAAGTGACTCGACTTTCAACTTGTGAATAGTTTAAAGTTTGATAAATAAAAAAGGACTCTACTTTAGATTGCATCAGTGAGAAAAATCACTCTACTCGACATTTAATTAGCAAGAAAAAAAGACTCTAAAATTGAATTATTAAAGAAAATGACTCTAAATCATCAAGAATTTACTTTAAGAATTTAAAACGAGCGATTCCATCGTTAAAGTAAATTTCATATAAATCAAGAAAGTATGTTCTCATGCTAATTACTTTGAATCTGAAATTTTCCCACCTTCAATTGTCTTCTTGCACATGGAAATTAATTATTCTATTGTGTATGCAAACGAGTGACCTTTATAAGAAAGGAATTACACTTTTATGTCTATTATCATCATTTAGAAATCAAGTTACTTTTGAACACGTAGTATCAGAAAAATAAAAAAAATTCAAGTCATTATAATCGTCGCAATGACGAAATCGCAGCGCATCCGATTTTTCCTCTACATATTAAATAAAAATAATCGTAGCTGTGGAGTTTGAGAGTATCAAACTTTTTCCCTACATAAAAATTAGCATTCAGCCGTATTGATATTCATACCAATACCTTCTGAGCTGCTATGCACCTTTATGTGCATTATTTAATAAATATCTACATCAATGTATGATCAATAAACATTCGCGTTACGAACCGTTTATCTTGGAAATTAGGATTATAAGGCTGTGTTCCGATTCACGCTTAATGCGCATGAAGTGCATAGGGTACGTGACAATATCCTATGCAGTCTATGCGCAGTATGCGTGAATTGGAACACAGCCGAAGTTGAAGAGTTTCTTGCTAGGGTTAAAAAACTTCTGAATGTGCACGAGTTGGAAATCATATGTGAGCCAAAAATTGATGGATTGTCGTTTTCTGCAATTTATGAGGATGGTATGTTCATTAAAGGTTTAACTCGAGGTGATGGCCATTACGGTGAAGATGTAACAAAAAATGTTGCGACTATAGCAGGATTGCCTAAAGTATTACCTGACGTAAAAGGTAAGTTGGAAATAAGAGGGGAAGTATACATAAGAAATGACGATTTTTTAAAATTAAATAAGGATAATCAATTTTCAAATCCGCGCAATACGGCATCCGGTTCACTAATAGCGAATTCAGGAAAGCTGCACTGGGCGCACTGAGTGTGAATTTTAGCCAATCGGAACCGAAAAAGTTCACACTTCTCGCTTTCGATTGGTTTAAATTCGCACTCAGTGCGCCCAGTGTGGGTCTCCCGAATTCGCTATAAGACAATTGGACCCAGAAGTTACCGCTAGGAGACCGCTGAAATATTTTGCATACTCGTTAATTGGTGGTACAGAGAAAACACAGCTTGAAGTGTTAAACAAATTGAAAGAATTTGGTTTCTGCATTAATGAGCACCAATGCTTGGTAAAAAATGTGGACGAGATGCTGAAGTTTTATAACAGAATTTATGATCGTCGCCATGAGTTAGGTTACGATATTGATGGGACAGTGTACAAAATCAATAACTTATAGTTGCAAGAACTTCTTGGAAACACCAACAAAGCACCACGTGGAGTTATAGCACACAAATTTCCTGTAGCTCATGGAAAAACTAAAAAATAATGTTGAAATGGTAGAAAATCTCGCCGCGCAGTTAACTATTCTTCCTGTAGCTGCTAATACTAGTAATTCCCCTCTTAGCGGCAAAATAGTGGTTTTTACTGGAACCTTATCAAAAATGGATAGGAAGACAGCACAAGCAAAAACAGAATCCTTAGGTGCACAGGTAAGTTCAAGTGTATCAAATAAAACGGACTTCTTGGTTGTCGGCGAAAAACCTGGGTCAAAATATAAAAAGGCTATGGAGCTACGTATTGAGATTTTAACTGAAGAGGAATTTAATAAATTAATCTTGGGAGAAGAATAAACGAATTGCGCCTTGTGCTTTCTCGATCAATTCTTGTATCTACTGCATAATTTCATCGGCAGCATAACTTTCTTAATCACTTGAAATTTCATCGCCAGATATACCAGTTATTTTGGTGATAACATCGGTAGAAATGCCTAATCTAAGTAGATTATTTGCAACTTTGATCCCCTCTACTTTATCAATCTTTTCTTTGTAAATTTGCCTTCTTTGGGATAAAAATTCTACCCATATACCCAGTTCATCTAGTGATTCTTGATCGTCAATTTTTTGACACTCTCTCACCAAACTTAATCGCTCATTTTCTCCTTCACTATCTTCATAATAATCTTCTTTCGTTATAAGATCGTCAACATCTTTTGATAATTCTACTGCTATTTCCCATAACGTTTCACCTAAAATGGTAACGTTCCCTTGTTCACAGTTGTGTATTTTCGAATTTGATACACTGAGCTTTTCTGCTCAATATTCTTGAGTATATCCCCGTATTATCCTCCACTTTTTTATCTCTTCTCCTTCGTTTTGACGCTTAGGTATTTTTTTCTCTTTGTTGTTATATTCATCAGTTGATAAACCAGTCGCTTGGTAGATAATGTCAATAGAAAACCCTGCTTTAAGTAGATTTTGTGCTATTCTTACCCTTGCCTCTTTTACATTACTTTCCTTCTGAGCTCGGACAGATTGGGTCAATGCATAAATTACCTTTCGTGATTCTCGCTTTCTTGTTTGTGCCGTGAGATTGTATATTGCTTGTTCCTTGGCTTTTTCAAAACAACAGTTTTCTCTTAGTACTTTTCGTCTAGGAAATAGATCTCCAGCCTTAGTTGAGAATGCGTCCGCTAGTTTTGTCTGCTAAATCTTTTATGGTATATTTTCGTTTTAACCTCCAGCTTCTTATTTTTTGCGCTATTTTGTATCATACAGGATTAATATGCTTTGCTATTATTACAGTTGCTAACGATCACTTCTTTCACGGAAACAACCATGTATACCTCATCGTAAGCACTTACACAAATTTGTATCTGAATAAAAACATTAATTTCTTTGTACTCGCTGCAGCTTTGATGGTTTTCTGTTCTTGTCTAGCCAATCTATCTACTTCCTCATTATGCACATTATCATTGTAAGCCTTAACCCACTTCCAATATGCCGCAAGATCTAATTCCATCTGGGTTTTTAGTGGCTGTTCTCCAACCATTTGCCTTCCACTTGCTGATCCATTCTGTTATACCTTGTTTGACATTTTGGCTGTGTTCCGATTCACGCATAATGCAGAATAATATGCATGAAGTGTATAGGGTACGTGACATATCCTATGCAGTCTATGCGCAGTATGCGTGAATCGGAACACAGCCAAAGACTGTATGTATGTAAAATAACCTCACAAGAAATTTTTAACATCTTGAGACCATTAATTACAGCCTTTAATTCCATTTTATTATTTGTCGTATTTTCCTCACTCCCTGAGATACGTTTTTTGATAAAGGTACTTTCATTGTTATCACGGCTGCCCATCCACCAGAAAACAAGCTCCATCTGTATATATTGTAACCTTCTTTTTTTCGCCCATGCTAACAGATTTAACATAAATTTGCTACTGAAATGTTGACATTAAGTTTCAAGATCTTTATCATGTAAAGGTGTGGGCTCTCGATATTAGGTAAATCGTAATTGAGTTTTTGGCTCATATTTTATTAGGAGGTTACACCAAAAATAAGTGTTTTTAAACCTCCTTATAGCTCATGAATTTATTTGCCGGGGTTTTTAGGCACTTTTTGAGCGGGTTATAAAAAGATATACAAAGACATCTAAGGTGCGTAGTAGCATTCTAAAGCCATCTATGGGAGGCATTTTTTTCATCAACGCATTCAAAACTTAAAAAAATAAAAAACTTGAACATTTCTTCAGAATTGTGTATAATTATTAATGCTTTTTAGGTTGATGTCTTACGGCTTTGTCAAAATTTCTCAATGTGTGAAATGATTATGCATTTAAGAGAATATTTGGTACTGAAAAGAACAAAGACATTTTTATTCACTTTCTTAATGATATATTAGATCTTACTGATGACAACCAGATTAAATATGTCTCCTTTCTCAGTCCCATTCAAGACCCCGTTATTGCCTCTCAAAAGCAAAGTATTGTTGATGTTCTCTGTGTTGATTCTACAGGGGTCAAAACCATCATTGAGGTGCAAGTCGCTAAAACAAGGGGCTTTGAAAAACGTGCCCAATACTACGCTGCTAAAGCTTATTCAAGTCAAGCTGATGTAAGTGACCAGTATCATGATCTTAAAGGGGTTATCTTTATTGCTATTGCTGATTTTATCCTATTTCCTAATAAGCTGGCTTATAAGTCTGATTACGTTACTTTTGATAAGATGACCTTTGAACATGATCTCAAAGACTTTAGTTTCACTTTCATAGAGCTACCAAAGTTTAATAAGACAAAAGAAGATCAATTAGAAAATATTGTTGAAAAATGGATCTATTTTTTTAAGCACGCAAAAAAAATAATAGGTAGTGATGTAATTATTGGTAGGGCTTATGATGAGTTAAATCAATATAATTGGAGTAAAGAAGAACGTTTTGCATATGATCAAGCTAAGAAACGTACCGATGATTATTTATCTACCCTCAAAGAAAAACTTCATGAAGGCATCCTCATAGGCAAAGAAGAAGGCATCCTAATCGGTCATGAAAAAGGCAGAGAAGCAGAGAAAATTGAGGTCGCAAGGAATCTACTTAAAGCAGGAGTTTCTATTGACATTATAACTCAAACTACTGGTCTTTCTGTTGATTATATTGAGAAAATTCAAGAAAAGAAGTTTTAGCCATAACGTTTGTTTATTAAACCCTAAATATTGCAATCCATTCTAATGTCTGTACAATGCCTTTTTACATAACACTGTTAATACTTAATAGGAGGGGTTAATGCCAACACGGATAGAGCTTCGGGCTACGATGTCCAAAAAATTACAGGAAGCTATTAAACATCCAGATCCAACAGTTGCTGCCGGGAGGAAGTCAGCTATCAAGAGATGGGTGGGAGTCCTTCAACATAACTTTATGGAGCACATAAAATACTTTAAGGGTGATAAGTTGAAGTTTTTGCACAATGTATTCCAAGATGAAGGTTGCTGGTCAGGTGTAAGGTTGGATAATGCTGCTTTAGGTCAAAAGTTTATTGAAGAAAAAATAGGTGGAATAGATAATCCACTTCGCAAATATGAGATGGCTTGTAGTTACTGTGTGGTAGATAAAATTCTTCCGTTCTTTCAAAAAAGATTCGAATTTCTCAAGAGCAAATTTCCTCCTGGTAAATTTGATGGCAAACCTGAAACTGAAATTGACAAATACGTACGAAACTCCCTGCTAGATACGATAAAGAGGAATAGTCTTATTTTTGATTTCTGGATCAATAGAGAGTCTGGGGAATTAAAGGAGTATGATGCAGTAGAAGGTTTTGACAGTGCTGTAAAACTTAAATGGAGTGAAGGAGTAGAGTATTTTTATAATCATCTAAAAGAAGAAGATAAAGAAAAGAAGCTTACAGAAGCTATTATTGCTCTGTCCCGCGTTCAATCTGTTGAGAAAGATGCTCCTATTTTAGATTTTTGCGTAAGGAATATAGCTAATAAAGATACTCTTTTACAGAAATTGCTGCATAAAGATAAGGGAGTATATTCCCTTCTTGCTGAATTAATAGAGTCATGTTTTTTTGATACGGTTCATGATTTGGTACAGTGTTGGTGTTATAAAGGCGTTTCAGCAGGAAGAGACTGTTCGGACAAAATATTCTCACAGCGAGACTATGAGCTTCTTCTTTTATCACTTTCAGATGTGATGTTGAAAAATCCTGAGTCAAGTGCTCAAGCTAGGTCTGTTATTATGAAAATTTGGGAGTGTGACAGCTTGGATGAATACAAAAAGACTGCTATTATTGATACTTCGAATGGTAGAATTCCTATAAAGGGTGTACTTGCAGAATTGATAGTTAACTGGAAACGAGAAGACATTTATAAGTCTAATGAGGAAAAAGAAATAGAGAAAAAAGAAATACTAGATATGATGGTATTTGCTAAAAATAGCTTTCCTGAGAGATTTGAGTTCTTTAAGGAAAAGATAATAAAAAACCTTAGATTGTGTGGTAGAGAAGGAATGGCAGAAAGTATAAACTACGATGATTTGGCGAAAGAATTGTTTTCTGAGTTAGAGAAAACAACTTAACCTCCTGGAGGTGATGGCCCTAGGTATAATTTACGGACACGATCTAAAGCTCATGGTAGTAAGAAAACAACTTTGCCAGTTGATGATGGTCCACAGTCTGAGCTTGGAACTCCTAGCGTAAGTGGTGTTTCTTCTTATAAGAAAAAAAGCGTCTTTACGCTTAGTGGTAATAAGTAATCCACTTATGAACTCTTGGTGTTTCTGGTCGTAGTAAATAACGGGTATTTTGTATGAGTAATGGTGATGGACTTATTAGGAGTTTGGTGGATGGAGATCTTGAAGGATTTGAATCTTTTTGTAGATCAATGTCCATCTTTCTTGTATCATGTGAGTGCAAGTCGTTTCCTTCCTGTATTCTTTTTTAGTATGTTTTCTACTGCACATGATGCTAATATCTTAAATGAAAATGAGAGAGTGTATTTTCGTTTTGATAATCATGGTATTGATACAGGTGGTAGAAATAGAAATACAGGAAATCTAAAAGTCGCTGTTCATCGTGACGGACAGCAAGTTGTCAGATGCTACAGTATTTCTGATCGTCCTAATAGTGATGGGTTGAGGTTCAGTACAAGGAAGAGAAATGCTCTAGTGCGAGAGATTAGACGGCAAAATCCAAATTTAAGGGAAGAAGACTTAAATTTTGAGCAATACAAAGTATGCATGCATGGAAAGGGCAAGAGTCAGGGAGAGGCAATTGCAACAGTATTCGAGGTGATTCGTGAAAAGGATTTTAGAGATAGAGATAAATTTGCCAAGTATTCAGCATCTGAGATTAGTCTTCTTAGACAACTCTTAGGAGATCACGGATTGACAATTCAGGAAATAAAAGGAAGACAACTCAATCAAAATCAGCTCAGACAACTTGATAGATCAGTTAATTTTGCACAGGTAGCACAAGGTCAACAAAGGATTGAAAACTTTATGGGAATACTAGCAAATAACCAAAGACAAAATGTAGAACGTAGAATGCACAGGGAAGTTTTGCCATACATCACTGACATCTATGATAATTGCAGACAAGCGCTAGAAAATAATATTGAAAATCGCAGTCAAAAATTTGAGAGTCACGGGTTTTTATTAGGTTTTTTAGCAAATTTTAGTCATAGCTACACAATAGGCATCGATCTTGACTTATCTCCTAGAAACTCACATGTTGCTTTTCTTGTACGTCACCAAGCAGAAAGAGAAAATGTTACTATTGTTGTTAATCTTGTTACAAGGGCACCGCCCAATATTGCATTAAACCGTGCCAGAAGTCACGCTGAAAGATTACATGTTTTTTCATTTATACCTATCCATACTGAATCAAGAAATACTGTCTGTGTTGGATTAAATTTTAATTTAAATCGAATTCCTTTTAGGGTTGATACAGTAGAACTTCAACAGGATAGATTTCCTTTAGTACAAAGATTATTTGAGTGTTTGGAGAATGAAGGAATTAGAGAAAATATTAGAGATTTCTTGCTTAAACATCTTCCTAATGAAATACCAAGGAATGCAGAGAATTATAATAGAATACTTGATTGTATAACTGGTTTTACTTTTGGGAGTAGTGCTTTTGCTAGAGAGTATTTAGAGCTGGAAGAAGGAGAAGATCGAGTACGTGTAAGAAAGTATATATTTAGATACGGTGATGGAGATTTAAGAAGACATACTTTAACTATGGTCTTTTATGCTCAGGGTTATAATATAGTTACACTTCATATTAGAGCTCACGATGCGCAACAGCAAGAAGCTATCGATTTACAAGCTCTTAATGTTAATAGAAATAATGTTCATGTATGGGAAGTTTCATGTACACTTAATGATCAATTTGAGCTATATATTGATCAACCAAATGACCTTGGTTTATATCACGATTACCAAAATAATAATGCAAATAATTTTCTTGATGGTGATCTTGTACAAGTACCTAATGCTGAAAATGTACATGGTATTTCAGAAAGGGTTATGAATGATGGCTGGAAAAATGTAGGTCAGCATAGAGAACTATTTCAAGAGATCTCTGGAGCATTGATGCCACTTAGGGACGCAATAAATGTTAATAGTGAGGATAAGTTCCGTTCTATACTACATGGTACCAGTGGCGGATCCAGAGGGGCGGGGGGGCGGGGACGCCCCTCCCTCAATGGAAAAGACGCTGATTTTTTGCGAATTCAAAAAACAGTTCATCTCATGATGAACTTAGCAATATGAGGGAAAATATGATAAATTGATACTAAAAAAAACACTTTCATTTAACAGGATAATATCGAAAAGATCTCTGGTTCATTACTCAGATCTACGCCCCCCCTCCTCAAGAAAATCTTGGATTCGCCACTGCGCCCCCCCCTCACGAAAATCCTACATTCGCCCCTGCATGGTACATTTTATGCTAGTGATAATCCTTATAAAGTGCTTGCTATGCTTTTCATTTGATGTTTATAAGTTGTGTATAATACTGTCGTACCTTCAAAACTGCCGAGTCAGTTTTTTATAATACTAACAATTTGTACTATTTTTTTTATGTTAAATGTTTATCAACTTCGATGGGACTTTTAAAAAAACACCAAAAAATACCTCCGTGATGTTTTTTTATATGGATTTAGGGATCATTAAACTTTATATTAATATCGCTTTCAACTGCACATATTTGCACGAAACAGGAAAAATATCCAATCATTATTAAGACGCTCATCGCTCCGGCCCTTAGCGTAGTCTCTAGGTCTCCTCGTGCATAAGACACTTATGTGAATCTACACATCCGATATGCTTTTTCCAATTGTTTATACGATATCTACCATGAATTTGCCATTCTGGATGCTGGCTTCAGTTTTAAAATAGCAGTTAAACGCGATACACGCGATAAAAATAATTTGATAAAAAAATGTTTCGAACAAAAGTTAGTCAGTATACAGCTGACAACTAATTGCAAAAGTAAATATTAATAAAATACTTTTTATTCACTTAAAAATCAAGATCGCCTTAATTTTTTTAATGTAACTGTATATTTTTTTATACACCTATCGATGCATCTTTATATTCTCTTTAAAAAAGTATTAGGGTACTTAGGTCGAAAATTGATTACTTCAGAAGCTATGAGTTTTGTCCCGAACGCCCATATACTCGAAACACTGTGTGCCGTTCGAATACTTTCGTGACCCTGTTTCAGTACATCTTCGCAATAAATGTTTCATAACTTCTACAAATATTATCCGATTCATTTCAAATTTGGTATTATAATATATAATCTCGATACTTGTGTCCCATCACAAGGGAAAGCCGCGATAGGTATATATGTATTCAACATTCAACAATTTCCGAAATATTAATAAAAAAAGATATTTTGGCATTAAACAACCGAAGCGATAGTGGAAAAATCCGTAGCACAAATAGGTATCGCTGCTTTCCGTTGTCATCTTTCCGCGCCAACCACTTTCCAGACGCATTAATTACTCTAAGTAAGAGCCGCGGTGCTCCGCAAAATATGTAGATGGACGCGAAAAAAGCGGGGACTCTACGATCGCGTTACGATCTTGCTAGACTGCAAGATTGCTACGAAGACTGGTTGCACTTGGAACCTTTTCAAATTTTTCGCGGAGACTCTACTCGACTCGAATTATTAATCGGAAATGTAAAAATCGCGAGCAAATGTTGTATCGATTTAATTTTCTGATTTTAAGACAGACACATGCACGTCACCCTATCTACGATTACCTTGTATGGTCAACTCATTGGATTCTGCTCTTTCCAACACATATGCGCGGCGGTTAGTGGTCCGTTTCATATAATTGGCATTCGTTTTAGAAATATTTCTGCGATATTATTGTGAGCAGGTAGTACCAACAATGATTGTCATTGTTAGTTATTATACCAAATTGATGCCTTCTATACGCGCCTTATTAAAAGAATCTAATGACTCGAATGTAACTACTGTTAAGAGAAAAGATTTGAAAAATCTTACACGAAAGAGTTCAACGTCAGAAATGTAACTCGTATTCGACACATTGAACATCCCGTATGATTGTGAAATTAAAGAATGCTCGATTTGCAGTTGCATCCATGCACCCCACGACACTCATGCCACTATCTGCGAGGCTTAGATATAAGAATTAGATTTTACTGTAAATTTCAATGTCGGCGGTGAACTAATACTCGGGGCAAATAAAATCCAATTACTATTACCTACTTTCTCAGTGCAAATTTCGTTTCCATATCATCAAATTAAGCAACAATCGCGGGTGAATTTTGATCAATGCAAAGGAATGTTGAAAATTTTTAAAAATAAAAAACTACATTTCTTATCAATCTGAAAATAAATACATACAACGATTGACGAAGTTACCGTGCAAAAATCAGCAACACTAATGAGGAATAGCTATTACTACCTTTCAAAGACTCTAATTAGAATTTTAATTGAATGGAGGTGTGTCAGAAGTCTGCACTTTCTATTACAAATAATGAATCACACATTTCATCGCCATTCTTTTACCAAATACCATTCCATGAAAATTGGAACTTCAAATTGAAAATATGATTAGACTGTATAGTGTCTAGCAGACTAGTATTCTTTTATTTTACATTATTAAGCAAAGTGGCTCGACTTTCAACTTGCGGATAGTTTAAAGTTTGACAAATAAGAAAGGGCTCTACTTTAGATTGATCTACACGACATTCAATTAGCAAGAAAAAGGACTCTAAATTTATCTAAATATATTATTTAAGAAAATGATTCTAAATCATGAAGAATTAACTTTAAGAATCTAAAACGAGCGATTCCATCGTCAAAGTAAATTTCATAAAACAAGAAAGTGTGTTCTCATGCTAATTACTTTGAATCTGAAATTTGCTCACCCTCAATTGTCTTCTTGCGTATGGAAATTAATTATTCTATTGTGTACGCAAACAAGTCACCTTTATAAGAAAGAAATTATGCCTTTATCATCATTTAGACATCAAGTTACTTTTAAAACGTAGTATCAGAAAAATAAAAGAAACTCAAGTCAATACAATCGTCGCAATGACGAAATCGGAGAGCATCTGATTTTTCCACTACATATTAAATAAAAATAATCGTAGCTGTGGAGTCTGAAAGTATCAGACTCCTGCGCTACATAAAAATTAGCATTCATCCGTATTGATATTTATACCAATACCTTCTGAGCTGCTATGCACCTTTATGTGCATTATTTAATAAATATCTACATCAATGTATGATCAACGATAAACATTCGCGTTAGGAACCGTTTATGTCGGAAATTATGATTATAATTTGATACTATTGAAAAGGCGCGGTGTACAAGAAACCCGTAGCCCTCGTCTAATAAATACATACACAGCCAAAATGTTACAATTCACGGGCATGGTTACCATACCCATGGTCATTATGCTCGCCAAAGCACGTATACAACCAGTTACTCGTGTCGATTTGGACCAAACGTCCTACGACATGATTGAGTGACCAGAGGAACCATAATGCATGCGCACTCACATTTCGCTGTGCCCCGGTGACGGAGACGCCAATAACCCTGCTACTGCTCAGAGGAAGTCATCAAGCTGCTCAGAAGAAGTCAGGCTGCTCAGCTGCGCCCAGACTGGAACGAAGGAACAGAACACGATTACAATTTGTTTCCAAAGTTATGATTGTTTGAACTCTGATAAAGAATTACGAAGCAATTCAAAACTAACGAAATTTTTTATCATTTAGATATTTTAAGGCAAAAATTAAATATTAAAAATTAAAATTGACACAATTTTATTCTTAAAATGTCTAAATGATAAAAAAATTGAATTGCTTGATGAGTCCATTCTAAAAATTAATTTTTAAAATTTTTTTAATTCATTTCTTTCTACAAATTTTGGAGAATGAACTCTACTTTAATGGAATTGAATGAAATACATAGATACTTACATCTTTCCATTAATATTCTGCGCACAAATCTCGTCTTCAGCTGACGCAGTGACTCTAATTTCCGACAACGACTTTTGCTTTCAAAAGTAAAAAAAAATAGACTACCAACGCGCGCCAAAGATTCTAGTCTCGCGATTCGAAGATCAGAGCCGCGACGCTCGTGAAAGAATATAAATTGCGTAGAAAACACTGACTCTACCCTCGCGTATTCCCAAATTGTTAACGACACTCTACTATGAGCAACTGTGCTCTTCAAAACGAAAAACTGCGTACGTCATAAACACGGACTCTATTTGGCCGCATTGCACGCGGTCACAATCTGTGAAAAATAAGTAGGATAGGAGGGTGGGGTGGGTATGGTTTCATCGAGTGTGTGTCGCGAGGAAATATTGTTTTTCTTCGATCCAGCCAAGGGACTTTCGCTCCTTGTTATTTAGAATACAAGGTGTGACGCGAAAATACTGAATGCTCGCTCGATACGAGCAGCTTTACATTTCACACGATATTATTCAAAATATACTACTTCAGAAATAATTATTACATTTAAATGAATCATAGTAGTGGCTTTCGTCATTAAAGTTGTAAGCACGTTCGTGTTATTCGAATAATACTTTAAAATATATCACGATCTTTATAAATATCCGAAATTTATGGCAAGAATAAAAATTCCTTAATTATTCATGCTTGAATAGCATGTCATAGATCAACTGCGCAGTTTCTGTACATAAAGAACAAATCTTGCATCCAAAACCGAAGGTAAATGCAATTACAACAGCTTCATAGAGATAGATTCTTAAAAATCATTGAAATATCGTTGAATTCTACGTAAACGCGACCGAAATGCAATAAAATTCGATCATTCCAATATTTCGTAAACATTTACTGATGCCATTTTAAAATTTTTAAACAAATCCGATTAAAATTATTCAATTTCTCATAATTCAATCTTTTCCCATTTCATCCCGATATTAACCGACTGCAAAGTTACCCATCACCCTCACAGCCAACAATGATTCAATAAAATAACGAGAAAAATATGTATACCACACGTATTGCTATCTCCTTTTTCCAGGGAATGAAATCAGACGCCATCCAAGCACCGTTCAAATTAACCAGCAACTGTCATGGCGTTGCCTGCCCTTTGCTTCCGATTCCCGCCTCAACGCCTGTAACCTAACGATGCAACAAGTTTGAAAGAAAAGCATGAAAACATTCGTAAGGCAATTAAACAACAAATACACTTGAAATATGCCCGGAAAAGGATGTAATTGAATACCGAGACACGATATGTGTGCATTAAATGTGCAGAAATATCGGTAAGGCAACGAAGGGAATACGCGACGAACATCTAACGGTTTTCTCGCGATATTTAATCAATTTCGGGACGAAACTGTATTGATAGTAGCAGCAAGTAACGATAGAGAGTAAAGAAGAAGACGAATAATGATTAGAAGTAATAGATAATGTACGCGTACCATTTAAATACGCAGCTATCGAAGCGTCTTAATTCAACGACCTCCACGAAACGAATGACCCCCGCGGCCCATCGTTGTGCCTCGGCGAATATTAGCTTTGGTGGGGGGAGAGCAGGCAGGCGGCAGGACTCCCGCGGCAATACACGCGTACCTACGTATTTCCGAGCCGTCGAAACAGAGGTGACTTCCAAAGCTAGCATCGTTCAGTCATAACAAAAGTCGTTTCTTAAGGCTTAATTGAAGTACACTCCTGTTACGTCCTAATACTGAAATGGAAATAGAAAATTTGGAAGTCACCTCTGATGTCGCGGACCACGGAGAGATCGCCCAACGATCGGATCTGTCCGTGGCCGTTGATTGGTGTGGGCGTTGGTGGATCTCTCCAGTTGGAGGCGAAACTTCCGAAAACCGGTCAAACCCGATTGGGCTGAAATTTTGCAAATAGCTTTATTTTGCATAAAAATAACGTTTGCGAGAAGGAATTTTTTGCGACTCCAAAGTTAAGACCCAAAATTTAGATAAAACTGTTTTACCATTTTAGTGTCATTTCCAACGTTACCGACACTGCCTAAAATAAACTTACAACAGTATATAGTACATTCTCTTTATTAGTTCCCCGTATACATATACAGTATTTCCTCGCTGTGGGCTCGCTGGTCGGGACCGGCGTTGAACGTATTTTTAAATCTTTTCCTTCTTTCATCTTAATACCAAATCGATATTCCATATTGAGTTTTGGCCTGTAGCTTCAAATACGATATTTCAATATTTGGGCAATAGTGATTCAATGAAACGACTATATCTGTTGAAATTACATTACTTAATCGAGATAGATTGTAGGTATTAATCCACTGAGAAAGTTTCGGTTTGCAGAAATATTATGTGTGAAGAATATTGCAACAAGAGGATTTCAGGTTCATCATCCATGAAAAATCAAACCTCAAGGAAATTTTATTAATACTTTTGAGAATGTTTCAGGTAACATCGTGGGTCCATCGAGGGAAGTAGGAAACACATGGCAATTTCAGATTTTTATCAGGCCGGTCATTATTTAAATTTAAGTAGATATGTATATGGTTAGGTAAAACATTTAGTGGCCACATAGAATTAAATAGTTTTTAAGGAGAAAGGTAAACACTGCAGTGTTTAACTAAATATAACTAGCAATTATTAAATACGAGCGCTCGTATACGTAGGAATTATTAGTATTTAAGTAGGCATAGCAAATTTGCACTGGCATGTTTTCTAAATAATGATTCCTATATCATATAACAAACCCAATAATGATATATTATTATCAGTGTTTTCCCTGATAATTTCACTCATATTTTCCTCCTTTTTTCTTTGTTTCATTCCCAATTAGTGAATATTTATCATAGTAGAAATATACCAGAAGGTTCTTAAAATTTGAAATGAAAGAAACAAAGAAATGTTGTTAATTCTGCTTAGCTTCATCCCGGTAGCTTTTTACAGAAGGACTCCTTCTGTTGCCCGCTTGTGGAGCGATCGAGGATCGTTTTGCAACCGTGCATCAGGTGGATCTATGCTGCCCTCCTTAGTTAAACTGTCCTATCTAGCATTTTTTCATTTTTTGAGATATGTTGAAATATTTGAAGTTCCACACGTAAAGTTAGAAAACTCTACTTGCTTCGTAAAGATTTATAAACAGTCTAATGTATTTAACCTAACTTTTTTCCAAATGGATAAAATAGCCTATCTAAACCAATTAAGTAATTGGTACGGTAATAATACATTACCTAACGGTATACCCATTACAAAAAATTATATTAGGCTATTACGAAATAATGACAACATGTTTTAATTAAGATGAAGGGAAATAAGGACGGTACAAAGTAAATGATAAAACATCAGTTTTCTCGGTTGTTTCAAAATGCTAGATAGGACATTTTAACTAAAGAGGGCAGTATGGAAATGAAAATAAAATTTTGCATAAAGGAGGGCGGATGGGCTGCGGTTAGGGTGGGTCTCCACTCGCAGCGCCTCCACGTGGTGAGACCTGGGCAATCTGTATTATTTGAAGTATAATTACTAATCGTATCACAAGTAACATTGTAATACAATTATTAATTACGTGACAAGTAATACGAGCCGATTGGCTGCGATCATCTATCTTCGTTAATCTCTATTCCATCCGCCCAGATTCGATTCTAAATATTTCTCCTACAATTACATTTTATTTCTCCAGAATATTAAAAAAATCCATCGATTGTCAAATATTCTAATCAGATATAAGAATTGCTTTCAAAATACACGTATGCTGCATACTATGGTATTTTTAAGGAAATACCATAGATACAATTTGAAATTGCAAGTTTGGAATTTGGATAGAAATAGGTAAAAGGTATTTCTGAATTATACTACAGTTTGTTTCAAGTTTCTCGAGGCCTTTACAGCGTTACAATAAAGTATAAGTTGTAACACTATAAATATTAATTTTAATTCCTACCACTCGTAGCATTGTAATCTTATTTTAGATTAATACTATGATTTCGGCGCAACGGTTCGGTCACTTGTATAAATTAAAATTCAAAAGATCGTTTTGCAATTAATTCAACTGTCTATACAACATAGACTTTCCGACGTTTCGGTTCAGATTTGGACCTTTATCAAGGAAGGATATAATTATACAAAAAATGCGTGAACTATTAAATTTATTAGCCGGCACGTTTAAATATTAACGTCCGACTCCTGAGTCGGTTGGAGGAAGAGTCTTCCTATAAAAGTGACCGAACCGTTGCGCCGAAATCATAGTATTATAATATATCCGGTCGATAATAATCTTAAATAACTTTTAGTTTAGATTGAGTCGAATTGTTTGATCGGACGTTGGGTGTTACTCGAAAATGGTAAGGGGGCTCGCGAGCCCCCCAAGCGGGTAACACAAAACTTCATTGCGTGATAGGTTCATCCTATACTTCGTCTATGTTGCACTCTATCGCTTGACAGACGATATGAAATGGAAGGTTTAATCGTTGGTCCTGATATAGTCAAGATTGTATAGTCTTACCTCGTCTGTGACGAATGTAAAATTGGGCGCAGGAAATTTGAAAGAGGGCGTTTGTGTGAAGGAGCACGGATATTAGGTGCAATTATTTCTATGTAAAATGAAACTATTTCCAAAATTTCAGCCAATTCGGAGCATGGGGTTTTTCGGAAGTTTAGTCGTCTGTTCGTTACTAGTCAATGGTCAAGTAGGGGTGCAGTTCCGTCCGTGGTCGGCATTATTATTTTCCTCCAATAGGATTACTCTTTGCCGATAAGTGAACGTTACACGATACATTACCGTCTCACGGTATTTACCGACAAATATTAGAGTTCGAATATATGTACTTTTAATTGTACAACTACATGGTACTCCAGAATATCTTCAGTTTCAAATATGAAGTACAGACAAGCCGATGTTCTTTTTAGAATTTAGGCATTGGGTACTTTTGGTTATATAATGTCACAAGATGCACGCAGTTTCTCATCTTATATGGGTTGCTTGTATTTTATGTTTAATTTCTTTTACACAATATTATATTTCGAATGTATATATTTAATATTGAAATTAGTGGAATTAGTACACGATGTGGATGAACAGGAACCAGGGGAATGAAAGTTTAAAGCAAGCACTTCATCTCTTAACAAATATGCTCTTTACTCAGAATTTGTATGCTTGACAATAAGAATGTGCATACCCGCTAGGAGATATTTTCTCGCACCTTCCACACCCGTCTCAATTACTAAAGCAACATTAACTCGTCAACGATATTATCAAGCACACAGATTCGTGTTTCTGCCTTTCACTGGGAACGTTTGTGCATCGCCCTTTCTGAAGCGACTAATAAACCACGGGTTCCATGAATCTTCAGATTGAGCGTGCAGCCTTTGACGAATGCCAGATATCGCAGCAAGTATTGCTTAATATCCTCCAGTCTTTCTCTTTTCCTCTTATTCCAAAGCGAAGTAGTTATCCTCGACAATTCCAAGAACCTTCCTTTTCCGTTCTGGGATGCTTCAGAAGCATTACTGAAAAGCAACTCTTTGAAGTTGCAATCATCTCGAGTGTACCACACAACCACGTATGCCTATAATGTTCCGAATGGTAGAAGTAAACTGACCCTCGTCCATTTACAAATCAAACTATTCAAACACTACTAAGTCATCTCCATCTCAATGAAACGAACAAACCGGCTCCCGTTTCCAACTTCAGATCCAAGCTGGACAAAGCCTGACGATTTCTCGGAGTTCCTATATCACGTTTGTCACCACTCGACGGCTTTCGCGAGCAATTTAGTATAATTGTCGGAATGGGCGGGTCGCGGCTCGTCGCGTGCAGCGTAGAATCTCCTGACGGTCGCGGGGCACGCTGGTCCCGCGAGCGTGCGTGCGGAAGCTCCGAGGCTGATTCGAGTTAGCCACACGCCGAGCAAATCAATCACGTCGCACGCACTCGGCGCACATGCCGTTAATGTGCACGCGGGGGCCACCAGCCACCAGAGAAGGGCCCAAGGATTAGGGTGCGTTTCCGTTTCGTGGATAATTACCCGCCGTGTTGGTCCCCTACCCACCCGCGCCACTGATCCGCACGGGGAGGGAAGATCGTGGTCTAAATAGGGAATCGCTTCGTCTCGGTAATCGGGAGTGACGAGCGGACGTCCGTGAAGCGAACGGATTCATTATCGGGACTTCCGACGCCGTCTTCGATTCTCAACTCGCCCTATAATTAGCTCTCCCCGCGGGACGAGTCGGTTACGAGGTTTGATCGTCACTAGAAGTGATTGCTAGTGTATTCTTCGGGACTCTGTGTCATGTCCACGGATGATGAGACCCGGAGGTTATTTTCGTGGCCCTCGGGAACCGTCAGGATCGTCGGGGTGCATTTTAAGCTCACGTCAGGGCACGTAGCTAATATGTGTTCTGATCTTTTGAGAGGTTGGTGCATAGTGTTTCTAAAAATGGTAATTTCTCTTACCGCACTCGCCCGTGCACCAGGTGGCTGTTAAATCGCCCAAGGAAGTACGCGTCGGAATAGGAGAGGAAGGCTTGACCACTGCGAGCACCGTGAGCGCACTTGCGCGAGTAATTATCGAGCGACGCGCATATACACGGCGCCTCGTCGTCTCTGGAGGATTAATTAACTCGTTCTGCCTCCTGGACACCGGCTCATTACGTGCATCGACGGACTACGTCTATGCATGCACGCGCGCTCTCCTCACCTGTCCCTCAGGAGGGTGCAGTTTAAAAAAAAAGAAGGTAAAAATATGGCGCACTTTGCACTGCTAGTAGAACTACCTTCTCGTCAACCGTACACGCTAACAGGATCACTCTCTTCGCGGCTGCAAAGTTCTCGCCCTCGACCAGGTCGCGAGTGAACGCTACCCAGCCGCGTAAATTTCAATTTTAAATACCCCGCTCGCCTCGCGTGTCCATGGAAAATTCTCCACCGCCATGGCGAGCACGGTCTAAAGGGGAAAAAAGGGGTGGAAAAAGAGGAAGAAAGGCAAAGCCGCGATTACGGTTTCCGGCTTGATTAAAAGGCTATCCCGCGCAAGCGATATCGATTTCGGCCGATGCTTTTAAAGCGGTTACACGAGCCACGAATTAATGTAAAAGCGCGCGCACAGTACGTCGCTGGATTTTTCATGAAAATTAGCCGTGACGTCGTTCCGCCACCCGCGAGAGAGAATTCAATTTCTACGGGATCCCGCGGTATTATTTAGCGGGACGTGGCCGACGTTCGATACTCTCCCTTGATTCATTTTTAATTCGATTCGCCCGTTAAGCCAGCCATGACGTGGCTGCACGGAGCGGGGGGTAGTACTTGAAATTACGGCGCCATGATTTACGCTGATGCCATTATTTCTGCAAAGTGAAAGGATGCGGATAATGACGCAGCGTTCATCTCTTCGTGCCTCGAGTATTTCTCAAATATCTCTCAAGTGCAATGACAGATATAAGGAAAAAGGCACACGTGGCAAACCATCTGAGGGGCCCATTTCTTTCTAGAAAATGAAGAGGTAGTTTACTAAAACCGAGTTAAATAGTTATACACAGAAGAAAATATAATGTTTAGATAAGATCATAATTTATTTATTTTAAATGGGGCCCAGCACAAGTGCCTCGTTTACAAACGAGAGTCGCTAAGAACCACACTCTCAGTGTCGGGGTTGAAAGACGGCAAGAGGTTGGAGCACACACGCGCGAATATTCCGGAGCGGAATTCTCCCCCGAAGGGTTGGCCGCGGACGGATAGTCGGAACGGGGGCGGACTGCATAAATTCGGCGACTGCAATTGGCGGCCGAATACTTTTACAATTCAAATTATGGAAATCCCGCGGGTGTACGTTCCTGCAGGCGCGTGTACGCCCGACCATGAGCGGATTTATTTCTCAGACCCTCCCCCGGCTGATTTCGAGCGGCAGTGCGCGGTGTTCACCTCACTCGCTGCCCGTTTTTTCGCCCTCGCTACTTTCCTTCTTCCGTTCGTTCATCCAAAGACAAAGAAAAAAAGAATAATGCCCCCTCGGACCGGGGGCCGTGACGCGTCAGTGGCGAAGCACGATAAAGGGATATCGCGATCGACGATTCTAATTCTATAATTCCGCGCTTAAGCCGGGTCCCGGTGGGTGCACCTACACGCCGGGGCCCTGTACAGCGGTAGTTTTATCTAAATCTGTGTCACGCGCCTCGCTTCATCCCCTTTAACGCTCGAGGCAGTCCGAGCGGAGAGGAAAAGTGTGGCAGTCAATGTGGGGATCAGGTTTTTTTTTTAACTTTCAGACAGCAACGGGTGTGCTTCGACTCAACACAGAAACTATTTCGCGATCGCAGGCTTTATGGGAAAAGTTCGCTGACAGATGCATTGGCATTCATAGAAACTTGTGGATTATATCGAGGTTTCAGAGGTTTCGGGGGCATTAAAGATTGCGGGTGATTCGAGACGTTGGCGAAAGAGGCCACCTAGGGACGCAATCTCCACTGTACCCCCATTTTCTTTTCGATTCTCGCGAGGTATCCCTGGAGGCCGCGGAGTGGAAGTTTCGACGTTGAGAAATGCAAACTGCGTATCCCACGGTGCGCGCAGGTTCTTCGTTTCTCGCCTGGAATATTTGTCCCGTCCTCCTCCAACAGATGAATTATCGTCGCTGAAAGAAGCCTCGACCCTTGGGTTCGTCTGCGATTTGTCGAACGTGTCCCAGGTCCCATCTCTTTCCCATCTGGCGCAAAAAAGCCGCGCGTCGATTTCGAGAGATATCAGGGAAGGGTGTATCTTTCATGTCGCAGCCGTGTATTACTCATCCAGGGAGTTCTTACGATACACGCTAGATAAACCCTGGGCCCCTTGTCGCGACGATGAAGACAGTTATTATCGTCGGTGTGTTAGGCAGATAGGGGGGTGGGTCATTCGATTAACAGGAACGTGCGCCGGGTAAGGGAAGGCAATTGCATTAGGCAAGAGTTTATCGACTGAAATTAGAAGACCAAACGAGAAAAGTTGCTCGATTACCGAAGAAGACGTAAAAGGTGGTGGCTCGCTCTGTCGCAGTCGTTAACAAACCTTCGTACTTCTTCCTCCTTTCCCTCTTAATAGGGGGTAATGCGATTTCCTTCGGCGAAAACGTGAAACAGAATCGCCCGATGGAATCGATAGTACCCATGGACTGATTGCACAGTTCTCCAGGGGTGAGCGTGACTGAATTCTAATCAGTCTTCCGAGTTCTCCGAGAATCTCCTTCAGGGTAATCGATAGGATTTTTCTAATCGCTCATATTCCCGATTCAACGTTGAGGAAAGGTAGAGAAACTCACGGTGTTGGGGCACAGGATGTGCATCTTGCGTCGCAGCAAAAACCAACGGGCAGATAAGCTCGACAACTTAGCCGCTAAGCCCTTCTTCCTCGGGATTATCAGCCGAACGCCCGTGTTCTCTTCCCTTCGCTCCCCTCGCGCTACCCTCGTTCTATTTCCTGCGGACAATACCTACACCCCGGCGCTGGCCCCGTCCTCGTCCCTCCATTCCTCGTTTCTCCCGTCCTCTTTCCGCGGGCGATGGGTTGTCTGGCATCCCCGAAGTCTGCAGTGACAGACAGCTCCAAGGGGATGACGCTCGTCGGCCAGGATGAATCCCAGTAACGTACGGCTCCTCGGTCGATCCCTCTGCGAAAAATCCGATCCGGCGCCGTGTAAAACGATTCGCCGGATTGAAACGTTCGCTATCCAGCGCGCGGAGGATCTCTAATCCTCGCGGAGCGTTTGATTTTTCAGGTGGAACCGGCTCGGCTGTCGGGGAATTAACTTCTCCCGCTCGCACCCATTCAGATGGTTATTACTCTGCTCAATGTGATTAGAGGATCGGGAAATCTGTAATGGAGCAATCGATACCTCGCAGGCTGCTTCGTCAGTATAAACCGAGAGTCTGCTGGAAATTCAACTTTGAGATTCTAGATATCCTACATTTTTCTCTCTACGAATATTCCTTCCTCGCTTGTAAATCAGGTGACGACGGGTGCATCGTTAATGATCTTTTGACGAGTTTGCGATGGCGCGTTCCGTTTTTTCACGGCCCTGCTCGAGTAACCGAGGGTTGGTCCGCGTCACCCTAATTCCAGGGAGACAGGACCGTGGAGGGACGTTAGGTTGTGACACCAGAGGGTCCACGAGGCAGAGGCAGACACCGTGACATTCGCCGTAGAATCTTGATTAAATAAACATGAAGAAAGCCGCTCGTCACGCGTCGGAGGGAGATGCTGCGACCCAGTGACACGAAAGAATCACTACGGTCCTTTATTCTTCATGGGGGTGGGTCGGTGCATCGGCGTGGGTAAAGTAATTAGATACAAGCTTTGATAAACGATGGTTACCAATTAAAACCCCATCTCTTCTTTACATTAGAAAGTGGTCCTAATCTTCATCCACTCATAGCTTAAAGTGCTTTGTAAATTAAATATTCGGTTCAGAACCTAGTATTTTTTAAAACCCGAGGGAGGATGCTTCCGAAGTTGGGCCATTAGGGCCGATATCCCTTCGCTCAAGGGTAATTCCCGATTCCAATATTCCACCCAGGTAATTAACGAAGTTAGAAAGCAGAGCTTGGTCGACGGCCGAGTCATCGCCGCGGAGAGTTGCAATCGCTGGAGTCGAGAGTTATTTGGAACATCGGTGCACGGACCGCAGGGCCGGTGAGACCGGGTACCGATCTGGAAGTTCGCTTCATTGATCCCGCGACAAGGGAGAAAGTAGTATAGAGACGCATACCGCGACCGGCGAGAGCTCTGGGAGCGCCGTATCGTCTTATCGGGATGATTTAGAGGTGGATACGGTGTATATCGCGCGGAAGAAATGCATCACGGAGCGAACAAGTACGCCGGGCGAGATTTATGGGGATCGTCGCGAGGCATTTCTAACCGGGGGTTTCCTTAAAACCGGCGCGGAATTCAGAGCCTTATTCCCTGGTTTCCGCGAGCGCGCCTCTCTCTGGTTGCCTATTCCGTGGCAATTCGACGCCGGGAATCAATTTACTGGACCCGTCGGGACGCGCGTGCGGATACGATACAATGGTTAGCTCCGGGATCGGTCCAATTTAACGGAGCGACAGAACGCGGCTCGCCTGGCTACGCATCGAGAGTTCTTCAAGTATTTCGCAATTGGAATAGTTTCGAGGACGTACGAAACGACTGCATAAGACAGGAGGAGACGTCGTCTGCGAGAGGCTTCCCTTGTTCTCCATGCTTGTCCTCCGTTCGCGTGTCTTCCGGACTTGTCGATGCGGAACAGTGCGCGGGTGTATTCTTTTGGAGTTAGCAGGTTGGAAGTGCTCTTGATGTTTCGCTCGAGATTGCTTTGTTTTCGACCGATCTCAGTTTTATTTCTCTCGTGTAGGAAGAATGCCACTCGGGTTCATTTCATTTCCAATTTTATTCAGATCCTAGGTAATGCAGAATAATTCTAGTGAATTTAGGCAGCAAACAAACATTTCGTTGTAATCAGGAGGAAATCCCCTATATATTCACGAAGTTTAAGAATTTTTGGAATTCTCGGGTTCGGGATGTTCCCTTGTGAGTAAATTTAGTTTGAAGATTTTTATTGTTAAAGTGGCTTCATTTCTATTGGGTATATTTTATTCCTTCTTATCGTATCACAATGTTTTTTAATGGGTTATTAAATAGTGAGTAGTATGATTAGTATTATTTTTAATTTTCTGTCGCTTTTGTTTGTTAAGCCTAAGATAGTTTTAATAATTCTAAAGTGCAAGAGTTGTTCCACGGTTTGGTAATCTTTTGCAAAATTGAGATCACAAAATTATGGAAACCCCATTGCGTTTAACTAATTCTTCGTCATTTTGAGGGTTTGATAGGTTTCTGCATAACTTGGCCCAACTGTTTCCAGGGCTATTTTCAATTTCATTTCATCAACGCTCAACTCCCATTACTCCTAAACTCCACCAGTTCAAAACACCTGTATTAGGCATCTTATTACAGCAAAAGTAATTGTTCCTCCGTAGACTTCATGGCCACCCGATATCCTCGTAACGACTTACCGTATCATTTTCTATTCCCCAGTGAACGAACCCTCGATTAATTCAACGCAAATGCCCAACGATACAAGGCCCACCGTTAACACCCCGAACGCGTGTTCCGTCGTTGCTCGACGACCGCGCCCTGGTTCGGGGGTGTTGGACGTGGCGGCAGAAGACGATGAAACAGAGAAAGAGGAGAGGCAGCAGGGTGTCTTTAAGAGTGAGACGAATACGTGGAAGAGAGAGGAAGAAGAAGCAGAGGAGCGGCATAAATCACAATTATAATCAACGTGCTCGAAAGTTACACCAGGTTCGTCCCCTTTGGCCCCCTCCGCGAGTCGCGGCTGCCGGCGTCGCATGAAAATTTATCGCCCAACTTCGGTTTCCTTCAAGGTCGGGGACTCTCGACTATGCCTTTGCATACGTCGCTTCTTCCACGCTTTTTCGCCGCGAGTTTCCACTACGGAAAACCGACTCGTTACGCTGCGTGCGCTCCCCGTTCCGGGGCCGGAAGAACGTAGCTGGCCGAGAGCCTTGGAATAAAAACCAGCGGCCTGTGTTTCGCCAACCCACCGCCGAATCCTCCCACCGTTTTTACGTCCACCTAGTCCACCCCCGCTGATAACACCGTCGCGCGGACTCATCCTCGAGGATACAGCCTTCCCACGAAAAACGAGGGTGGGTTCTGGGCACATAGGTATCGGGGAACGGCTCTGATAAAGTAATCGCAGAAGCAAGGGGGGAAACGTCGATTTGCAGGCATTGTGGGCAGCCCTGCCTGCCGGCAGAAGTTTGCGGGAAATCCATTATCAGTTTCCGCGGCGGTGTAACAATGCCGATGGAAAAAGTTATTAATAGCCCCGCCGGCTGACAGGTCGTATCGGCCCTCCACGGCCGAACAAAAGTTGCCGCGGCAGGAAGAGACGGGCGAGCGTCGTTAAGAAAGAATTTCCTGTCGCGGCTGGATCCAGCGCGTATCCTCCCGAGGTACGTCACAAAGGCGGGCGACATCGGCGACGGAAAGCTGGGGGACGAGGAGGCCCGCGAAGTGACGAATGAGTCACGGGACTCGGTGGGGGTTGTTCTTCGTGGACGATCGAGGAGATCGGGCACGGTAATCGAAGGAACGTGACGGAAGGCCTAGGCGCGGTAGTGGCGAGAGCCACTCGACGGTATCGAATTGCCAGTCGAATCGAATCAATCGGCAGCGTCGTAATTCAAAGCGCAGGCCACGAAGACTCGGCCAACGAGAGCTGCGTACAAAGTGGCTGCCCCGGATGGGAGGGAATCTAGTTTCTTCGTTACGGAGGTCGTGCCTTTAAAGGGAGAGGCTTCTGGAGCAGGAGGAAGGGTGGTCGGATGTACTGATTCACCCTGCGCCGCTGCCGGGTGCCGGAGAGATAGCGCCGCGAGTGGCGGGATTTTAGTACTGTACCTACGAAACCCTTTTCTCGGCGGTTGTGCCACGATTTATTGGACACCTGGCGTAGTCACTGGAAAATCTGCAGCACTTGGAGTTTTCCCACTGGGATCTAGAAGATGAGATACTCTCGATGGTGAAAATGGTCGTTTAAGGGCTGCAACTTTTACCGATCAACTTTATTACCGCGGGAGTTATCGATAGTCGTTGTCTCCTACAGTTGCAGCTCGGTGGCATTTAAAGGCGCACGCTTGCGACCTCCCCTCGTCAGACTGTTCTTTTCCTTCCTCCCCGTCTCTGTCTGTGGCTCGGTCTCATCCCCCCCATCCGCAGGGGTGGAATAATGTTAATTTTTCAGGGGCTCTCCCGAGGACCTAGACCGCCCCCGGCGGCGCAACTAAGGGTATTTCAATTGTCCGCCATTACTCGCGGAATAATTCATCTCCGCTTCCTGGCATCGACGTGACGAGAAATTACGCGTCGCGGGCGCATACCGCTACCTTGGGGGTGCATGGAATATCAACAGTGGGGCGAGGCGGAGGGAAGTACCGCGGCGAAAGGGAGCGAGGCGACGCAAACTTCCGGGGGCATCTGTTGAAAAACGATTATCATTCGTCTTGCGCGCGGTTTCCCCGGCTGGGGTGGGCGGTTGGTCATCTGTTATGGAGAGGAGGCCGCGATAATCGATTACATTCGTCGGGAATTACTTCAGGTACGGTTCCTACGCTCGCTATGAGAAATCGTCAAAGTGACGGGAGCCTCGGTTAGCAGCCGGGAGAAGGAGAGAGAGAGAGAGAGAGAGAGGGAAGGTACGACGGCGAATTAATTCCGTGGAACTTGTTACATCGTTAAGCAGCGTAACAAGTAGTCTGGCCTGAAATTGAATTTACCGACGACAATTGTACGTAGCCCGGGCTAATTGCCGCCGATTAATTCGTGATTTGTCATCTCTCTAATTGCCTCTCGGTGCTCGCATTCTTCCTCGAATTGGGTTGCCTTGGACATTCCGTGGGCGGAGAAAATTCTTATCGATACTATAAGGGTGCTGATCAAATTACGTTTGATAATCGTTCTGTGGCTAACAATTGTGGGCCATTAGCAGTGGATGTCCTATCAAATTCTCTTAAGGATGCATCTGACCTATCTTCAAAATGGAACCAAGTTGATGAAAATTTGCGAGATTGTTCCCTTTAATCTTCCTGATCTGCTCCAGAAAATTTAAACGAATTCACTAAACAGTTGCTGAGTTATAACGATTTTAATTTTCATTGATTTTTCACGTAGGCTCTTATTTAGAGAAATATGTTAAACTATAACTTGAGAAAATGGTGAATTCGGGGCATTTTCACTGCCAAAAGTTTAGCAAATAATGCTTGAAAAAGCATTTGTAAAGTGAAAAATACCTTTCTAGACTCCAACTGTGGTTCGAGTTCCTTAATTCACTGTAGCGCCCGGGAAAAGAGCTAGAGATTGAGATTTTTTAATACGAGTATAATAAATGGAATACAAAATCTGTTTGAAGGCCCTTATTGTACACACTTTGAAGTACAATCACAATTTTTTTCTCATTTTTTCAGTACAAAATAGCGGCGGTCCTCTAAGGATGCTCTTCAAGCTACAATCGAAATCGTTCTCTGCCTAATAATTATGAACCATTATCAAAATTCTCTAAACTCTATAAAAAGTACCATCGTGTTTATATAATGACCACCACGAGGAGTGTACGCGTGCAACACGCTTGACATAGCGATGATTCGAGATCGATAACGACCCCCTCGCTATGCAGAAGTCACGGTGAAGCGCATGCCACCCTTCCGTAGCGTGGGCGACGGGCGAAGAGCAAGAGTCGAATCGCATTATCGTCGGACGGTAGCATCGTGGCGCCGGCTCTCTTCAAAGAGTCAACTTGCTCCCCCAGCCCTGAAGAGGGGAACGAGGGTGGAACGGAGAGAGAGAGAGAGGGAGGGAGAGAGAGAAGGGTGCAGGAAGAGAGTTAGACGCATAGATACGAAGCGATACGCGAGGCCCAGGCACGCCGAGCCTCCGTTTTACTGGATCTTCCTGTCGGCTAATCAAAGATTTATATCTGCGAGAAGCTGCGAGCCAGGACGGGCACGGTACGTTCGAGAGGCACGATCGACGATACGGGGGATAGCCGATTCGCTACCGAGTTCCGTCCGGCTGACGGTCCACGATCGCCAGATATCGCGGTCGCCTATGCAAACCGAATACTAGGATGAATTAATGCCAACGGGGGCCAGCGATACGATATGCTGCTTTTATGTTAATAGGTGCGCGTCCAGCGACGTGCATTCGCGGAGCACTGATGGATGTTTCGCGGTTGCGCGCAAGATAAGTCGTCCCGGCATCGGCGTAACGATTTCGATGGCGCAGCGATAAGAGCTAGCCGAGAGCAAAGGAGGCACGATGAGGGACGGAGAGGAAGAGACGTTGGCAGGCTGTCGTAAATAGAAATCGGTTCGCGTTTATTTTGTCGCGGCCGACGGGGGAGGAAATGTACAACGCTGTCCAGCCGATAGGCAGCAATTTCGAATAATTTCGACAGGTCTTATCTCGCGGAGAAGTTATGGGGCCTGGTGGAGCTACGTGGTTCGACAGCGACGCGGCGATCATCCCCGCGGCACGGGGGCTTTACCGGTTCACCTATCCTTTCTAATCGCTGAATTTTCAAAAGCCCGACTTTTTGTAGCCGGCATGCAGCATCCTTGCAGAGGATCGTTGCTTTCGGAATTCACACTTATCTCGCGAACCCGGCGACGGGCTCGTCCGGACGGGCATTAGCATACTTAATGGGCCTTTGTTTGGCGAAGTTGAACTACGAATGTTGCGAGCGACACGGTTCGTTAACGCGACCGAATCAAATTACATGAATTTACTGTCCCAACGCCTCCGTGGTATTTCATCGTGGATCTATAGGCACGTGCACGGGTCCTGGGGCTGGCTGGTCCGGCTGAATCAATTCCGGCAGGACCTTTGCTCTCTTCCTCGCGGGGGCCGCCGTTCGTTAAAGCTCAACGATGCATTTAGTTGGAATATTAATCCAAGGCAAACTCGCAAACTCGCAAACTCGCAAACTTCCACTTACGATTTACCTACGATTCGCGACTGGGTAATATCGCTACCCAACCAACATTTCGTCTTCGTTATCCTGTGTCCCGTCGCATTTCACAGCGTCCTTATTATATCTCGAACGATCTAACTGCCTGAGGTCTCTAATGCTCTATTTGAGCACGAAGATGGACTCTTCGTTAACTTTCGAGTGTTTTCTACTGTCAAGTTGACCTTAAGGAGTTATAACTAGTCAGGCGACCGAAAAGAGGCGATTGGTTGTGAATTTTTTTTGAAGAAGTGGAAGCATATATTTTTACAGAACCTTTTGCGCTTAAAAGAGCAATATTTAGAGGACATTTGGTAATTTTTATGTAGAAAAATATTTCGGTTTATAATAAAGTAACAAGCGACATCCAAGAAGCCTTTTTAAAAATTTGGTTTTGTGGTGAATGCTGCCATTCGGAATTAGATTATCTAAAATAAAAACAGATTTCGTTATTAACGCTATTAACGGAGAGAAATTCCGAAGTATTAATTTAAAACTGAGTCTTGATTTCTTTCGCGTGATTTTTGCACGAAAAATTCAGGATTTCAAATTTAAATAGCCGTCATTTTGTTTTAAATTAATATTTCGGAAATTGCCCCCGATAACCAGAGGATACATTAATATACTAACGAAATCTTTTTTGTTTTTTGATTTTAGATAATCTGATTTCGAATGGCAATGCTCACCGCAAAACCAAATTTTAAAAAAGGCTCCTTGGATGTCGGTGGTTACTTTATTATAAACGCAAATATTTGTCTAAGATAAAATTACTAAATGTTCTCTAAATGTTGCTCTTTTAAGTACAAAAAGTTCTGTACAAATATATGCTTCCGCTTTATCAAAAAAAAAAATGACAAACTTTCGCCTCTTTCCAGCCGCCTGGTTAAGTATAACCCCTTCCTTAATCCACCAACTTAGGGACAGAATAATTCCAACTCTCAACACACCGTACCCCGTGTGAATCTAGCAAGTGGTCGACTTGAAAGAAGCTGCAATGGGCATCTGGTAAAAAACCGTGGCCTCCACGGTGATCGCGATAAGCAGAGGGGGAGTAAGCATCGATGTAACGCGGCAGTAATTTGCTGCATAATTCCACCGCTTCCGGCTAGGATTAAATCACCAATTAGTACTAATGTTGCAGAGGCCCGTGTACGCAAAGCGAGCTGGCTAACAGAAGCGCCTGCCGGCCAAGTGACCGATGAGTCATTGTCATTAGGCGGACGGTGGCTGGAAGCTGGTCGCGAACGGCCTCTCGTTGACATTAACGGATCGTCTACGCGTAAACGAAGCGCTCCACGAGTTGCGCGGCCGCGATTCGTCATTGTAATAATTTGCCTGCTCCTTGGCGGATCGTCGATCAGGCTCTCCCCTCGGCAGAGACGTCCGAGCAGATCGGGGAAGTTCGATTCGAGTCGCAGCGAGACGGGAAGCTTAAAAGCCCCGTGGCTCCTCTGCCCTCCGGTCGTTTTATAGCTTCATTAGAAGCAACGGATGTCGTTTAATAATTCATCAAGGCCGTTCGTTTCGTGCCGCCGCAGCCGATGGCTGGCCTTTGACGAGCTCGATCCTCTGGGTCGTTCGATCGAGTAGTATGATCGATGCGCGAGACCTCTTCTTATTAGACCCGAGCGCCGGATACTGTTAGCGAACGGTGGTTGACGAGCAAGTACATACGCCTGGAAGGCTGGCCCGCTTTGTCTTCTTTCATAGTCCGCGACTGTCTTGTAATTGAAGGCTCGACGTTTCAGTAATCCAAGGCACGAACGTCCAGCCGGGATTGTTAATAAAGCAGTTGCCCCGGCGTTCTTTGTGACCGTTACTCGCGACTCCTTTGATAAGAGAACTTTGATTGGCGCTCGGTTTCCCATTCTGTGGTATATATACTCCCGCAACGGTACAAAGTCTGGGCGATTCGGTGCGGCGAGACCTCAGGATCACGTAGAAATTAAGTCGACGGTGTTCTAGCGCCCGAGTAAGAACACGTTCCGCGAGTATACGGGAGTCTGACTTGTTAATCTTCCGTTTCAATGGCGGGGAATTGCAGCGTGTGCAGTGGCATCAGGAAGGATTAAGAGGCAAAGCAGCCTGGCAGGATTCAATGGCGCGCTGATTTTAATTTAACGCTGATGCTTCCCAGCCGTGGCCACGTTGAATCAAGGGAAACGGCTCTCGGCGGGGCACAGAGCCAACCCCTCCACCGGCCGCTTTGTTCTCCCTTATAAATAATTGTTACACCGCCATTGTTGGCCCCGCGCCGGGGCAAGACGAATTTCGCGATTGTTATGGCCCGTGTTATTATGACGTCGTACACGGGTGACCATGAACGAACGGTGATGCGATAAACCACGAATGTCTACCCCGAGAGTGGGGGGAAGCTGTGGGAGGCGGGAGGGACGTCGTCTCTTTTTCGAGAGTCGTTTCATCTGGAAACATGTGCGAGGAGGAAAGGCTGGGGAAGCAACAGCCTCTGGGATAATTACAAGCGGAGTTCCCGCCAAAGGGAACGGTCACGGATCGTTGTTTCCACGTTTCTACCATCGTGGCTCGCGAGCTGACTCGTAAAGCAGGGAAAGAAATATCGTCGGGCCATTTATCGAATCATTACTGTCCATAGAAATCCAATGACTAGAGGGACTCGGGAAAGGGAGGGGCCCCGTTGTGTGTCTCTCGCGACACGGGAACACACGTGGCAGCGCCGTCTCTCTCTTTCTGACGAACGGAACCGTGCTCCCTCGCTCGTCTGGCTTTAGATGCCAACGAAATAATTATTAGCTTACGTGTCCCGATAAATATCCGTCGGCCGAGAGGCTGGAAACCGCTCTGGCGGCAAGAACGCGGCCGCGTTATGCAACTAGCTACCGGGCGAAGAATTTCGAGGGGGGTTGCGCAGCGACTGCTCGCAAGTTAGCTATCTGTACTGTGTAATTAATGAATCGATGGAGCTGAAGGTAGTGGTGTACTGGGTGATAGAATGTGGCTTGGTTGATAGAGGAATGAAGGTTTTCTTCCTTGATAAAAGCTGGAGCAGTTGCATGTGAGGGGATTAAAAAAGGGGATTAATGTAACCACAACTGAAAAAGAAAAGAGAATTGGATTTTATTTTTTAAATACATTTTTATAACCGACTAATGAATTTTATTGAATTTGCATTAAACATATTTTTATCCGTTCAACAAGGCTCCCCCAAGATTAAATCCCGAGTGCGCTATTGCGACTGAGTGTCAGCTGTTAATATTTCAAAGGGAAAAACTTGGAGCGTAGAGAGAGAAGAAGTAAGTAATCATGAATGTCTACTTAAGCTTTATTTTTCGATTCATGATAAGTTAAAGTAAAGTGCAATGCAATAAAGCTATCACATTATTTCTTCATTCAGACTTACCACCGTGAAATAATTCTTCGACGCGCAATTGAGAATCAAGCTGCACGTGAACCATTGAACAATTTACCCGCTGCTGAAGGGGTGGTTTTGTCTCGACGCACGGCAATCCTAGAGAAAGCGAACGTAAAACAATATTTTAATAAAAGTCCCTCGCGTAGATGCCGGCAGTTTCATCGGGGTTTGTGGCGTCAGCATGAATTCCCCTTAAAATGAAAACGATCCGCGGGCCGTCGAAGCGCGAGTACCGAATGGTTCTCGGAATTCGAAGCGCGAGGCGAAAGAAAAAGAGCAACCGCGTCGGTGGAATGTTCCGGTACGCGTAGCATAAGTACAAATCCAATTTCTACGACTCGTCGACGTGCTCGATGGCTCGTGAGATGAAGATACGTGGAGACGTCGAAGCTCGAGTACCCACGCACGCCTACAAGGTGTCCTGGAATAACGGTTTCACGAATTCTCCTCCTTGCACGGTGCAAAAAGCTTCCCTTTAGGATCTCAGGACTCGTCCTTTATACATTCATATAGACAAAGAAATAGAACACGTTTTACCGAGATTTATGGATAATTCATGGTCAGCTAATTCAATCTTTTTCACAGCCTCCACGATGATTGACTTGTACTACTGCCTTCCCCTATTGACATTGAAATTCATCAACACAAGTAGAAGCATGTGAAAAAATCTTAGTCTATGGAACCCTGCAAATTAACGATTCTCGACATCTCGATATTGATCGCGGAACTATCTTTCACAGAAATATATCACTCCAACCCACGATAGAAGCAAGCATCAACAGTTTCCTGAAGACGGAAGCATCCCGGAACAAAATATTCCGACCACCCTGTAGCCGAGCGAGAACGCACACGCTCGGAGGAGCCACCCCGTGAGGATCGCGGATCTGGAACCACCGCGAAGCGGACCTCGATTGCCCCGAGCGGGTGGATCGCACGACAAAGAGCCGTCTCCTCGTGGGCGATCTTTTTCATCGAGGTCGGTCGTCACTCGGGATTTTGGTCTAGCGAGGGAGCGCGTTTACTGCACTCCGGTCCAGGGCATAAAGTATCAATCCTGATCTCCGTACGACGTGTTTACGGCATCCACGGGTTAACTTTATGCCTTTCTTACGAACTTTACGAGGCGTCTTAGCCGCGCGGGCGAGCCTCAGCGTTGCTCCATATCGGTCCATGAATGGGCGAAAAACCGCACGGGTGGGGTGGGGGGGGGGGGGAGGGGCAGGAGAATGTTTCGTCCTGTTCTCGTTATATGGTGTCGTTGGGACGAGAGCTCGCTCGCGCGCGCGAAATCCTGACGTGATTCAGATTACGCGGTGCTGTTATGGGTCGTTGCGAGACAATGGATTCGCTGGATCGAATGGAATCTGACTGCGCGGAAGATAGATAGTATTGTCGCCCGGTGCCAGAGACTTTCTACGGTTTCGCGTTTATCGCGGGATTTATTCCTCTGGCGCTATTGAATTTCACGGAGCCGGCTGTGGACGTTTCGGGGTGGAAAGCGCGCACAATGCCGCTGCGTTGCGCGTGTCACTGGTTGCTTCGTTTTCCCCCCCGTCACAGGGCGAATCGATCAAGGTTAGTTGGGTTGGCGGAGTTTTTGGGTCGAGAGGGGAAGCTTGTTGCGTATTTTGGCGAATTAACTGGCGGGTGAGGGTGGCATTGGTGTGGGTTACTAAAACTTGAACGTGTCTTACACTGTTTTAGAGATCCAGTGGGGCACCCAGAGAGGGGCCAAGGGGTTCTGGCACCTTCAAAGAAGGGGCTTTGTAAACAGAACAGAGAACTGGATTCTGTTCGTCAAATACATTTTTATAATCAAATTTTTTATAAACAAATTTGCTTCAAGAAAAACTTGAAAACTTTTTTAAACAAACCTTTATGTATTCGAAAGCGTATATATTCTACTACTAGTAGTAATTATTCCAATGGAAAATATAATTAAATAAAAGAAAAATCAATAATCTCCCGGTAGCGATATTTTTTCAGTAGTTTGCGGTGATCACTATAATTTTGACCTGATTCATGCGAAATGAAAAATTGGAAGGAATTTAGTTAGTATATTAAATTATCTTGTCCTTAATCGTTCATTATCCCGAAAAATTAATTTGCTACAAAATGGCGACTGTTCAAATTAAAATATCGATTTTCGCCGCAAAAATCGCTCGTTTTTCATCTGTAAAATAAAAACTACGCAACGGAAATGAAAAAGCCACAATTATAGACAAGATTTTTATATACAGAACAAGCCCACAAAAGCTGAATTCATTCGATGCAGCGGTTCTCGAGATATTTTGCTCACCATTTCTGAAAATGTAGTTTCGAGAAAAACGCATTTAAAGTTTTAAGTTAGGTTTACATCCTCCAGGGCATACCTATGCTAAAACTCGTACAGCTCCGCCAATTTTGGTCCGATCAAATTGAAACTTTCACAAAATATCATTGAGATGTTGCACTTTAAGAAAATGTCAAAACCCCAAAATCCATTTTTCCGAATTTTGCAGGTAGGCAATAATCCCTTAAGGGGGAGCCCTATTTGGGACGCTAGAAATATGGTGATACTTTGGATTTTTTTTCTAGGAAGCTGTTACACGGATCTGTTCCAAACTTTCAGGGTATTTTAATTCACATTCAAAGAAGAAAAATGAATTTTTTCGTTGCAAAGTGTTCGGTAGAAATGGAGATATATGTATGAACACGTAGGAACTAACGTGTCGGAGTTGCAAATTTGTGATTATGTTGGATTATGTGATTATGCGAAAAAAAAATGTTGGCAAATTGGTGGGACTTCAAAGAAAATGTTACGATTCTACCCCAAGATATTTCGAACTATTTATACAAAAAGAGTTGTTCAATTCAATTTATTTATCAAAGTTTTAGGTCCATCGACAATGTAATTATATTAGAAATAAAAAAATCCTTGCTTTTTTTATTTCACGGAAGAATTGGGGCCTCCAACATAATCGCACATTTGCAACTCCGGCACGCGAGTCCCTACGAACGTGTTCATAGGTATATCTCCATTTCTACCGAACACTTTGTAACGAAAAAATTAATTTTTCTTCTTTGAATATGAACTAAAATACTCCGAAAATTTGGAAAACATTCGCTCGACAGTTTCTTAGAAAACAAATCCCAAGAAACACCTTATTCCCAGCGTCCTAAATAGGGCTCCCCCTTAAAAATATTTTACGCCACTGATAGAGGCAATATGTACAGAACTCTTCGAAGACCCTGTGTATCTAGAGTTCCATAGTTTCATTCACGCCTGTTTGGAGGGGTTGCGGCCACCGGGATGGCACCGAGCAGCCACTAGAAAATGTACCCCAGCCCCCTGGTTCGTCCCCGCGTAAGCTCATCGACACTCGAGCGGACCACGACAAAATCCAACCTCTCACACCTGTCCGCGTGGTATTCCCCAGCGTCGACCACGGAGCCCTCATCTTCCTGCGGTGTGATTAAGATCGTAATGCACTGGTTGCTAGCTGCCGTTTGAAGCGACGCTACGAATATCCCCCAGGAGAGAGGACCGGCCGACGAAGTGGTAAGGGTGTCGGACAGAGACGGCGCGCGTATGTATGCGCATCCACCCTATACCGAGCATAATTGAGTTAGTCGCGTGACACGTCGTTGGCGCTATCCCTCGTGCCTCTGCTAGGTGGGTTCGAGGTGCCGTTATCTGTACAGCGACACACACACGGTCCCGTCGCCCTGGCCGTGGGGGGTGGCCGTTCGGTCGAAACGACGGCGGTGGAAGTTGTCTGCGTAACTCCGGTGGACCGAGGTCGGACGCGGCCGATAAAACGCAAACATTTAATTAAAAGATAATCAAGCGGATTGCCCGGCGGCCGCTAATGTTGCAGAACGGGAGATAGGACGAAACAATCGGTTCTTTATGCATATGAGCGGCGGCTGGCCGGCCGGTGGACGCGCTCGCGCGCCTATGTGATTTAATTTTACACGAATATAAATTCGTATCGCGCCGCCTGATACGCCACGCCACACCTACGCGCCCACCCGCCACGCGGGGAGGTGCGCGGGGCATCGACGGCCTCGTCCTGACGGCGGTGATGGTGGGCGCTCGGGGGTGAGGCTCGGTGGTGGATATCGGTTCGATTTCGTGGTCCTTTGCCCGCATCGCGTGACGCGGATGTTCTGAATGCACGGGGGGCTTTAGCGCGCGTCGACGAGCAAAACCGCGCTGGGGAAAAAATGGACCGACAAGCGTATCTTCGATGACACGAGACACGGGGCGGCTAGTCGGAGGGAGAGAGGAGACCAGTTGGGCGAGCGAGAGACGGAAAGAGGACACGAAGGTTGCAGGATATTAAGCTCGCGGTCACGTACGCCATTACCGAAGCTAATGCAAAGCTGCCAGTCGTTTTATGCCATCTGTAACCGGATCTCTCCCTTCGACGACGTGGCGCTACACTCCCTCAGCCAACCCTCTTCGACAACCGGCTCGCCGATCGATTCGGCGTGGCTTCGATTAAAGACTTTGAACGGCACTTTTCTCTGTCTCTCCCACGAGCCCCGACTACCGGCACGCTGTCGCTCCCTACGGAAGAAAAGTGTCCCGAGATTTCTTTTCTACCCCCCCGCGCTCCTCCGCCTCGACGGGCCACCCCCGAACGCGCGCCGGTCCTTGCGAGTCAGTATTCAGGAGGCGCCGCCGCGTTCTCACATTCGGCGTGATAAAGCCCGTGGTTTATGGATAAAATTCCTTTCCCCGGGATCGCGACCCTGGCGGGACTCGGCTGGCACGTGCGAGGGACGACTGGACTTATTAACTTTGCGACCCCATGCTTAGCGTATTTAAAGGAACCCCGCGATCCTCTGCCGTCAATTTTCCGGTAGACACCACAGAAAGCGAACCAGAGGTAGACTGAGCGGAATATCTGTGCCTAGATGTCTGTCTTTATCTGAACAATCCACCTCGTTCTCGTAAGAAACATAATCCTACAACAGGGAAAGTCAAGTGTACCAAGATAACAGATTCGAGTGCAGTCAATCTCTCCGACGTCCAGCTGACAAGGAGAGTATTTTAGGTGTCCGCCTCCGATCATTTTGATTTTTGGATATGTTATAGAGGACCGAAAAATAAGAAATACGTGTTTTTTTTATTTTTCCCCGTTTTCATATTTGGGGGGGCGAAAACAGCGTTTAAAGTTATTATGAATTATTCAAACAAATGGACTTTTTGAAAATCTGGTGAGTCAGACATATTTCGCATTCAAAGACATAAAATTGGTCCATTGACACTATTCCCCTATCTCTAATAGTTCTCGAGATATTCCAAAAAAATGATTTTTCAACCCTAACTTTGAACGCAGTTTTCACCCCCCCAAATATGAAAACGGGGAAAAATAAAAAAAACACGTACCTATTTCTTATTTTTCGGTCCTCTATAACATATCCAAAAATCAAAATGATCGGAGGCGGACACCTAAAATACTCTCCTCGTGAGTATTGCCCAACATCCAGCATCCCTTCTACACAGACTCTTCTACACAGAACTCGTTCTCGAGTTACGTGACTTCTCCACACTTTGCTTGTTAGCGCCCCGACGTGCGTCAGCGAAGGTAGCAACCTGCGCGCCGTCACGCCTGGTCAATGCGTTCGAGGGTCCGCGGAAACTGTAACGACGCGAAGTGACAAAAGCTTACGGAGGAGCTTTGGACGAGCCGGGCACACGGGACACCCCCTCTGACACGGACGAAATGGTCGAGCACCTGGCACAATGGCGAGCAGGCGGCTTCGATTCCATAGGCATGATTGTGCGGTGATCAAAGAGTGACGTTCGTCCACCCTCGTTGAAAGGGCCCTGGTGGCCATTGAAATCGCGTTCACACTTGCCCGTTGCGCGGACGCTGGCGGCACAAAGTACGATTGGAGAAGAAGATCCATCCACCGTTCGGACCACGGTGGCGAACGGTTCCCAACGATCTCGGGTTACACGCATGCGGGCAGACGGATGGAGACGAGCGAGAAAGGCGCGCGAATGCGCCCCGCGGTCGCTCGATTGACGATAACGAATGCTAATGGACGGGACGAGTTAATTCGCCTTTATTAATTGATTGGGCCTTTGCTGGCCCGCGGTACGTCGGGAAAGAATGGGTTGAACGGGCGGAGGAGATAGGAAAATGGGGGAGGATGTGTATTATGAAGCGGTGGAGGCTAGTTTTCGCGGAGTTTACTGCGGACAGGTCAATAAACCCCTTTCATCTATCGGCAGCCGGGTGAGAGACGTGGACGATGGGAGGGTACTCTTAAAACGTCGAAATTAAATTCCACCGTCGGGAGGGACGCTCGCCCGGGTTTTAAGGTCCACCCTTATAGCCGCCGCCGTGTTCCGCGTTACTTATTTCCCACAATTCTCAGCCCACCCTTATTTTCTTTCCACCCCCCCCCCCCTCGAGCACACCCCCTTTCTTTCTTTCTTTCTTTGCCTCTTAAACGAGGGGCGGTTCCGCTACGACTCCGTTTTTCCCTCCCTTTGCCGGCGAGCAAGAATATATGTGCGACTGGATGGCCCATGGTTTCGCTTACCCGTATCACCACCCCCAGAGGTTCTCCATTAACTGCTCGAAAAACTACACACACCGTAGTGCAACGATGCCTCTCCCTCGTTTTCAGGTGTTTTCCTTATCGTTGCGCTCGGTTACAACCCTCTGGCTCCTGTAGTATATTGTACGAATCAACGGAGCTTTGTTCGGGTGCAGGTTGTAGTAAAGAAGCCAGCGTTACGTGAACGCTCGTGAACTTTAGTACCTATCGCCGCGACAGGGTGGAATAATTGCAGGGAAAACGCCCAGGTCCACGGATAAGCCATCGATTCAGCTGGTCCCGCGTAAAGACACCCCTTGGCCGGCTCTACAAAGGTAAATAGGCATTGGAAATTCAATTATCGGGGCTCGCCTTCTTGCCGCCAGTCGGCCTTCATTATTTTTAATGAGCGAGTGGAAACGCGAGGCGAATCCTCCTCCGGCTGCTGGACGGAATATGATCTCGGAGTATCCGCCGCTCTCTTTTGTACTTTGATATTTCTTATCTCGGATTATCGACTCGGAGGGCTCGCGAGAGGATCCCTCAGACGGCGCGCAGCAGCCGAGGCGACTCCGTAGTATACTGTAATCCGTTTAAACTCCGCGAACCCCCTCTCGGTTTAAGTGGGGCTTTCACGCGGACAATTTATCGCCGCCGCTCTCCGAAGATGAAAAATTCCCCGGCGCTTCCCGCGACTGGATCGCGAGCAATGGCACGAAAAGGGAGACGCGGGGATGTAGACGTACACCTCTCCAGCACAAAGGATCGTTTCGTTCGCCGCGATGGCCGCGGCAGCTCGAACAATCGGCCGACAGTTAGGAAAACCATTAATTACCGCCGGAGAAAACGGTGTCCCGCTGTTGCTCGACGGAATATTCCCCGGCTGGCACGCGATACCAGCGGGGAAAAATCCGCTCGGGCACGGAACGATCGATGGCGGGTTTCGTCACGGTGATTTTTCTCGGGCCACGGCTCGTCGGATACCGACCAGTCAATTTTAATCGCGGTCCCTTCTCATTGTCGGCGAGGAAGGAGGAGGGGGCCGTGATCTCGATGCGCCACATTTTACCGCCGATAATGGTGATCCGTTCGTGTAATTTTCCCGCGGCTGTGCGCGCGAAGGGGGGGGGATGGCAACGAGTGGAACGAATTTATCGTGTCGTTGGCGAAAAAAAGGCCCGCGAAGGAGGATCCGCAGAGACAATGGAGCGCTAGCCGAGCGCAATGAAGTGGCACTGACAATAAAGAGTGGTAGCCTCTAATAAACAGTCGCTGAAAGAGAATCATTATTTATCGCTCCCTATTGATAATGGCCCCCCCCCCCGCCCCGCTCCGCTCCGCCTCGCTATTAATTATCAACGATCGACGGTTTTACGATATTTCGCCGTCGTTCGTCAGAGCGCTCTTCTGCGCCGGCATGAGAACCGGATGCACCGGTTCGTTCAACCGCGGACCGCAAGATCGATCGGAACGGGCGGGGGTTTTTCAGAATAAACCCCCGGCTTAATCAGCCTCCGCAGACTGTGCGTGTTCCTCGGGAAGAAAAATCCCCTTCGTCACCGTAATTATTCCACATTATCCTCGTCCATAAACATTTCCACGGCGATCGGGCGGAGGCGTTGTAAATCGAGGGACTTGCCGTTTCTGCGGTGACTCGGGAGGCTGCACGTCTTCCGCGAGCATTCTGCCGTCTATTTGCAACTTTATTGCCTCGTAAATGGCCGGTACAAATTAGTTGCAGAACCTGACTCGCGAGGAAACCTAATGAGGTTTTCGCTTGGTCCGCGGGGGCCTTCGTTGCCTGCCACTTCGTACACGGGCACCATCGAGCAACCAGGTTTCCAGCCACAGAAAAATACAGAACTTGGAAGACGCGTTCATCTAAGTTTATCCGCTGGAACATCAGCCATCAATCACTAAGCGCTCTGTACAAGCTCGAGGACCGCCCGAAACCCCAGCGTCAGCGTGGAGACATTGAAGCATATTCTATCACCCAGCATATTCTAACAGATCAGTATTAATCCCCTCGTCAGCGTCGATTAGTCCGCGATCTTTGAACTCCGAGACAATGCGCCCGGGGTCTCGACCAGGGCGTGTTTCCGTCCCGCTGGGATATACATGCCTCCTCTCACGGAGGGCAAACAGGATGCGCGGATGCGTTGGAGCGTGGCAAGACCGATAGCGATGTGCTCCATCGTGAGGCGGTTTTTCAAGGGGCTGGGCGTTTCACGGTCGCGCGACGCCAGACTTTGAGGCTGCCGTGGGTCTGCCCTATCGGCCCATTACCAGCGTGGCACGTTGAACGCCCTCGTAAATCACCGCAGTGGCTGTTGCCGTTTGTTGCCGCGATTTTCTTGCGCGGCTGGCCGAGATCCGCCGTGGCAGAGAAAAGCTCGGATAGCCCCATCGAATAGCAACGGTGAACGCCACCGCCGTCGGCTTGTTTATTCATAAGCACTCGTGTTCCGCGTTCCATCCCTCCCGCCGCGAGTTACGCGGAGCCACCCTCTTTACTTACTTATGAGTACCAAGGGCTGGCTCTTCCTCGGAAACGGCCGCGAAATATGGAAGAAGGATATTTCCTTACGAGGGACGTTTCTCCGGGCGAATTCCCGCGGCTGAGTTACGAATACCTCCGCCTGGGCCGAAATTGCAGATGAAATTGAACGGTGAATGTTTGATGGGAACGAAGGAGACCGTTGTTTGGTGATTATTGGGTTAGAGGAGGACTCGATGCGGCGTGGGACAGGCTAAAACCACCCCCCAGCTGTCCCTCCTTCAACGTAGGTACCACGTGTACCCTACACGATTTGTCTTCTCTCCCGGGAAGAAAGTAATTCCGCCCCGGGTGAGGGATTCCACAGAAGTTGCGCCTAGAAAGGGTTCCGTTCGACGGGAACGGTAATCTATGTAAACTCGCCAGCGTGGAGATGACTATCTTTATATACCGGAGGCGTTGGTTGCTGGCGTGGCTGGCAGTGTTCTCCCTTCTTGTTCTTCGAAACCATACATCAGAACAGTGCCTGGCTCTCGCTTCCCCCGCGCGCAGGTATATTATCCCTACGTGTCCGTTAGCGCTAAAAATACCGAAAGCCCGAAAAGCGAGCGTTAAGATAGCGCTGGGCGTGACCGTGAGTCTGAGGGTCTGCAGGCGAACCGCCGCGCTTAAAGAAGGGTTACGGGGCAAAGTAATGGCCCGTGGACGGGGGGGGCGTGGGGGAGGCCGGAGAACAGACAGAAGGAAGAGGGTGGTGTGTCGGTGGGAAGGCTTTTTTTTTCTTCGCTGCACGCAGCGACGATAGACTACCCGCAATGGCCTAGGCCTAAGGAATGGAAAATCAATATCGGCCACTTTCGCGACCCTTGCGAATCTCTGCGTGCCGATCCTCGACACCCTGTGCGCCCCTTCGCGCCCGGGGATAACGAGGAATTTATACCCAGCTGCTCTGTCCTCAGCGCCCCGGAAACTCAGCCAATATTTCGTTTCGATCTCTCCCAATTATCACGCTAGGGGCAGATGAGAAGGATAATTCGCAGGATTCAATGCACTCCTGGACGTCAGCTGTAATACTTTCGGCTCCGCCGTTCCCTATCCGTTCGGCAGTCCGAGAGATCAATCACTCTCGCGCAGTCTCATAAAAAGCCTCTCGGACCGATGGCCGGCCACTCGACGAGTCCTCCGCGGCTATTAAAAAATATGAAGGCGGAGGAGGAAGGGGCTAGCGGCGTGGGCATCACGCCAGAACGGTTTCCGTAATTCGATCGAGGAGCTTCCCGAGCTGAGGAGCGCAAAGAGGCTCGCGGAGATCGCCGCTGGCGGCTCGATACTCGATAGAAAACTTCTGGTCGACTCGATTCCCAATCGTTTCCGCGCGAATCAACTATTAATACCCATCGGCCGTCCTCCGCCGATTCTGTTCAATTTCGCCCGCTGCTCCGCGGCAAGGAGCAACTTTCCCGATAATGAGTTCTTTAGAAAATATTCTATCGATTCGGGCCGGTGCCGGCGCGCGAAATCGCTCAGAGACGTCTGGAAAAATATTTTCCAGCCGAGGTCTCCGCCCCAAGGAAGCTTCACCTCCCTCTCCCTCCCCTGTATTATTCCCGCTGCCCTTTCTTTCTCGCGAAATGTCCCACCCCCCCGCGTGACTCTTTAAATCGCGACGATAACGGCCACCCTGCTTTTTCGAGCAACCCCCACCAGAAGACGCGACGAAGTGGCGTCTAGCAGCGGCTCCCTCGACAATGCGGAACACTATCGACGGCATCTACACCCGTCGAGCGTGGAAGGGACTTTTTACGAGGTGTCGTAGTCGCTCCGCGGCTTCCCCAAAGCTGCCAGCAAAGAATTGGCGAGGTACGCTTAACGCGACTCCCTTCCTGTCTCACGGGCGAACTTTTATTTCCTGACACAGTAAGCGATGTCCTGGAGAATCGCTGTTTCGAGAGCAGTTCCGAGTACTCGGCGTCTAAGCGCGCTACTTGCATCCCCCGGAACGGGGCTGCTTCCCTTTTCCCGTCGGCGGAATTAGACCTTACAACCGCCCAGCTAACTTTCCGCGCCCCTTTGGACGGCGAACTTCGCGATGAAAAAGCAAAGTTTCCATCGTAAGTAACGCGCTTCATTGGCGGAAAGGGCTCGGGTGCTGGAAAGTCGAAAAATAATTCGAGGAATCGCGGTGAACAATAGGAACCGCGGGGAGGCAGCGAACTCTTGCCCCTGCTCGTGAATCGAATCTATTTCGCGTGAAAATAAAGCATCGAAGAAGGGAGGGAAAGTTCCAACCCCTCGCGTTGCCTTTTCGAATAATGAATTAAAATGTATGAGAGGGTGGTTTTCCCTGGAAATAAACAATCCCTGGAGTGCTGGCTCGTGTTTCGATTACATTTATCACGCGGAGATGATGCCTATTCCATAAACGACGTCACCGGACTTGTTTACTTACAGAGAGTTCCTTTTATTCACCGATGGCTTGGAGATTAAAGTACAGTCTCTTGCGGAGACGCTCGCCAAGAGGCCAATTAGCGCGAGGGTTTGACGAACGCTTCGTCGCAGGGTAAAATCAATCCCGTCGCGCGAATTTACAACAAACTGGCATCGGGCAGCTTGCGCAAGAACCGCGGCGTTCTATTAATAAAGACCGGCTCGCCGCTTCCACGCGCTTTATATTATTTCAGCGGACGTCCCTGCGATTCCGCTGACATTCATGGCCCCTAACGGGGACGGTAATATCCGTGGGTAACACCTTCGTTAACGGCAGTAACTGTCATCGACGTCCATTACCGCGATCTCGGCTCCCCGTTAAGAGAAGATTTTTCACGGGCCGTTCGGCGTTCTTCTGGCCAGAAATTTATGTCCGCTGCGGTCCCTGCGAGCTACCCCCTCGCTCAGCCATCGACAGACTCCTGGGGGGGTGTCCTGGTGTGTATTTCTGGGTCAGGATGCTGCGGCTCCGTTGAAATATATATCGTGGACAAGCGGCTGGAGGGCGAAGGGCGGAGAAAAGCGGAGCAAAAGGAGGCGAAGGAAGAAAAAGAGACGGTCCGGTGGGGTTGGGGGACGGAGGGATGAGGGAATAAATAGCATTATACGCATATCCCTCCGCAATACGCGCGCATTCGCCTTTCTTCTCCTCCGCGGTGGCCATCATTTCCAGAAGCCTGGCTCCCTTGTAAACGGTAGGCTGGCTTCCGCGTGATGCATGCGGGCTATTCGCAGTGAAAAAAAGGGACCCGGGCGTTTGTGTCCCACATTTTTGACGGGTCGCTGGCTACTGCACGTCCACGGGCTTTTTTACCGCTCCTCGGGACCGTGCGCATTGGGGGATGATTCTGACTCGCGTTCAATGGGCCAGATTTCGATGCTTGATTAAGATAGACGTTCGACCCCGATGAGGTTACAATCCGGCCCCGCGGTTTATTCGTCGTTAAGCTTGTCCCTTAATTATTGGAGATTAAGATCCGTTGGATCGTGACGGGGGGGGGGGGGGGGATGCTGGGCCATCGGATAATTTAAATTGACAGCGATTAAATGTTTCGATCATTGTCGCTCGGCGAAAGACGCTTTCCCGGCTCTCGTGGAAATTTTGTGGAGGTATGAGGCCGCCGATACCCGACAGTGACAATCATTAAACGCCGGATTAACCTTGCATTATGCCCGGAGTGTGATCATCCCTTTGACAGCGCATCAGATTCAGCGGGCGACAGGTGAAGCAAAACGGGCCGCATAATCGCGTTAAATTTAAATATTCAGCGGCGCGCGGGCGCGTTAACCATGATGCCGGTGGTCGACGCCAATCACGCGTTGAATGTCGTTGCGTGAAGTTACGGCGGCACGACAATGTCGCGCAATTATAAACTGATGTCGGAGTGGTCTGGTGGCTAGCGGGGACCGCAGGCATTTCAGTTACCTCGCGGCTATCATAACTCCGACCACTTCGATACCTGGCGCAAATTAAAACAGGAAAGTGCGCTCTCCAAGGGAATTCATTGATCCCCCTGTCATCCACGGCACCCGCGTTACTTTTTAATTACCTGCGTCCATTAGTGCCGCACGGAACGAAGACAAACCCTCGAGTATCGATCATGCACCACGAAGAACGATGCCCGTAGTTAAAGAGTTAATACGGAAGTCGCGGGACACTGATGATTCGAGACCGTCCTTCCTCGACATCTCCGCTGAACGCAGTCTAATAGCCTACGTTAAAAGCTAAACGGTCGGGCATTAAATATTCACGTCGCTGCCGGTCGCTCTCTCGCGAGCACAGGTCAGCCGTGAAGCGTAGGTTATTACCTGTCACTCGCTATAAAATCATTTTAGAATTTCAATAACCGGGGGGCAGCCCCGGCGTCTCTGCCAGCTCGATAGAGACCCCTTGTGTCGGTCGGGGCTAATGGCAATCCCGCCCTGGACTTCAAACGCAACGTTACAGGCCACGTTGGCGCGCGCGCGCGAGTATGCAAGCGCGATAGACGCGTAATTATATTGGCGGCCGATGGGCATCGCCTTTGACCGACTCGATTGCACGGTAAGCAGACCGCGAGAAGGAAATTACCGGGACCTTGGCGATCGCCGCAACCCCTCCGGTCTTCTTCCTTCCGCCACCAAGTCGTGAAACTTGTGTCCCTTTTGCTGACGCCTCTCCTCGAAGATCTTCTGGTTTGCACTCCGGGGATGGTGATCGAGGGATTGTGTAGTTTTCAAGTTTGTTTTGTGACACATGGGTTACCGGATCCAAAAATAAAAAGGGAGGAGAATCTAAGTAGTCTGAAATCGTTTGAAAAGGAGGACGTTGTAAAATAAAACCAAATTTTATATGTAAGCCTAGTTTTAGTATGTAAGAAAACGTATGAAATCTTGTAGCTACTGCATATTTAGGCCCTAAATAAAGTATTTATATATACTACTTGCAAAATACCCCCGCACTTCGCTACGGGCCTAAGAGATATTAAGGACTCCATGAAAACACATTTTACTCATTTTTACAACCTCCTAAGGGTTGATTAGGGCAAAATCCTGAAATTGGTTTTTAGGCATTTATGTGGGTATCCTTTTGAAGTGAAAACCAAGTCGAAATCTAATCGGGCCGAAGAGACTTTAAGAAATTCGTGGGAACACATTTCACCTCTTCACTCCCTTAGGGGTTGATTAGGGCAAAATGCTTAATCTGGTTTTTAGGCATTTGTGTGGGTAACATTTCTACGTGAAAATCAAGTTGAGATATCTAATCCAGCCTAAGAAATAATAAGGAGTCCGAGAAAACATATTTCACTCTTTGTTACCCCCTGCGGGTCGGAATTTAAAAAATTCTCTTCTAATCAAGCACCTACGTCTAAAAAGAAATATAGGTACCCTCCGAATTTCATGTCTCTAGGGGCAGCGGTTTGGACTGGACGGTGATGAATCAGTGACACAACGATTATATAAGTACATGTAGGTAGATCTATTTAGCGATGGAATTTTGCCGGTTGAAAAAACAAAAAAGAACATTTTTAGGTGATAGAAGCACCCCGCATTTCAGTAAAAAAATATATCCTCCTTCTGGATAACATACAGTAACCCTAGCTTCGTGGATGTGATCAATTGAAAGGAATATCTCAACTTTGAATCTCCATCTAACAATCATCAAAATACAAGCTCCTGTTACTAATAAAAAGGGCTGTTCTCCCATGAAGTCGCTTATTTTCATCAAATTTCCCAAGACCCAGGGAAACTCAGCTGCCAGCGCGATCGCGAGCAAGAGATCGGCCTCAATTCAATTTCCAGGACACGCGAGCGGTTGAAGGAAGCCCGTGCACCACGAGGACACTCTCTCGTATTAGCTTCCGTCCCTTTTGCCTCGGCGTGGCCTGAGCGGGTAGAAACAATTTTCTGAAATTTATGCACCCCGTTGTTCCGTGTCTCTGTGCGCCTCGCGATGCAGTCGACCTCGTGATATTTTCACCCTGCCGGAGGACGGAGTAGAAGAAGGGAGAGAGAGAAAGAGAAGGGAAGGAAACAAGAGGCAGGAAAAATAACGAAGCAGACAGGGGATGGTCGTGACGGAAGACAGGGTGGTCGGTAGATGTCTTCCGTTCTCCTGACGACGTCGGGGCTTGCGGCGGTTATTCGCGCGCGGGAAAACGCGCCTCTGATATCGCGGCCAGAGATTGACAGAGGGGGGGGGGGGGACAAAGCATGTTAATGTCGATGAACACGAACGGCCGTCGATTCCGCTGGACCCGTCCCTTTCCGTGCTCCCTCCGAAACGATCGCCCTCCCCGTTCCACGTTTCGCTATCTCGTGACGCGTCGCCCTTGCGTGGAAGATGGGGCGTAAAACTGACACGTCGCAATTAGAATTTTCGATTCAGCTTGGAAGTCGGACATTTGCATGGCACAGGCTCCCCCTTGGTCTCACTTTTTTCAGGCTTCTCTGTCAAGCTTCTCTACGCGTCCCTACCTGTTAGTCAATACTCGAACGGTGCTCGTCAATTGCACCTAGTTATGCAGAAAGCCACCGACCCTCAAAATGATAAAAAATTAGTGAACCGTAGCATGGATCCCACAATTTCGTGATATTTATTTTGCAAAAAATTACCAACACTTACATTATATAATTATTAAAATTACCAAGTCATAATTCCATTTTAGGCTTAAAAACAAAAGCTACAAGAAATTAAAAATAATATTAATTAGAATCAGTCGCAGGGGAAGGAGCACCGTAGATTTATAAAATATTCTTACATCATTGATGTAAGTTTCTACCCAAAGGGCTACGGAAACTCGAAAACTTGGGTCCGGATCCGCGGATGCGAGCGCAGGGGGCGATCGAAGACCGCAGACTCTCGCGCAAAAAAAAAGGGGTCAGGGGCCATTACGATCCAGAAAACTAACGGCGCGAGCCATAGTAGCGAACACATGTAACGATTAATCAGGTTCAGGGTGGCGGGGCTGAAGAGGTTGTTGCCGTCACGGCCAGATGACGGCCTGCGGCGACATCGTACTGTATTTTATACGGTGTCGTGTTATGGGTTTGCGGTGGCCGCGGTGGTTCGCGTGCGCTCGCGCAACCCGCTCTGCTGGGAGAGGAATCGTTAAGGCTGCCCGTACGAAATCGACGATTCCACGCGAAAGGGTCGCGTGTCTCGCGCCGCATTCTCCTTTCGGGCTCGACTTTCGCCCCGCGGCTACGAATTACTGTCCATCGTCCGTCGATCATCCGCGAGGATCGTTTAATACGCTTCGCACGCGTGTCGAGCGGCCGGCTGTTTGCCATATGCCCGACGAACGCGTGGATTCCGTTTTTGTCAGCGTTATCGAGGCCCGCGGGGTTGAACTTGCTTGGGATTCTGCGGGCACTGACTGGCGAGCCATTGATAAATGAGGGCTCGCCGATGCTGGTCAAATTTAACACGGTTTTGGCTAATGGCACCGCTGGGAGAAGCCTAGGGGATGTTTAAGGGATGCGAGAAATATGGCTTCGATAGATTAACCTATTACTTCAACGCTCTTCCACTTCTCACTCGCGAATTAAAATCCTACTCCTCCTTCAAGTCTCACACTCGTTTATATATCCTGCAACGCTATTCCTAAGTAGCTCAATCCACTTATCCTTTCCGACCTTTAATAAGTTAAGTTCTTACTTGTTTATTTTTACTTTTGTATAATTCTTTTGTTCTCCCTATTTTAGTTTAGTTTTATAGTTCGCGGTTAGGCTTGCCATCAGTGCCACCACTGTAGCCTCGCTTTTACTCTTCTTACCTACCCTAAATCATTTGTTCTCTTTCCTTAATAATAATAATAATTAATCCTCAAAAGGTTCACACGAGCCATTTGTGTCTGATGAATTTCTTCTTCTTCTACTTGCTAAAAATGCAATGATCCCTTTCGATCTATAATCCTCCGGACACCTCCCTCTATTCTATAATCTCGATGGTGTATCTTCGTAGAAAACGAAGGAAGCGGAGTCCTGTATCAAATATCCCGGGTCCGGCAACCCTTGCTGAATTTGAATCTCAGACGGTCCCCCCAGCTTTCCAGCGGGCGTAATTCGAGAAACAATCGTCCAGATTCTCAGGTGTAAGGCCGGGTACCTGTCCGGCGCGTACGCGAGGAGAAAGGACAGGACTCGGGAAAGAAAAGCATCTCCGAGCGCTCGGAAAGGATACGATATCGTGTTACACGATATAACAACGGTACAATGGAGCTTTGTCCAGGGGGCTGTGCCGGGCCTTTTATTAGAGTCCTATTGGCTCCGTGTGACCCTTCTAACCTATTTTCTCCTTTCTATTCATTACTTCCTCCTGGAAACTCGAGCTTCCTTGATGCCCGGCCTGGTGCACGCAGCCAGCCACGCATGCACGCGAAACAAACGCGAAAACGACGTTGATTTAATCCGATTGCGGCAACCGGCTGCCGTAAAATCAGACGACTCTGGATCCGAGATGGGGGATTTATCGATTCAGTCCTCAGAGCCGGCGATATTTCCGAGCGGGAGAGAGAAAGGAACAAAGCTGAACTGGAAACTTTCCTCGTACAAATCCCTCCTCCTTCTCCTCCTCCTCTGTCGCCCTCTTCTGCTGCATTAGCGCGTACGTACGCGGTAAATAATGCGCGGGTGAACGGTAAATCGTCTGTTAACGTATTATCGGTGGAAGCGATCCCGGGTAATGTTCCAGTCGGTGCTTGAATAGTCGAAGACGGAATGCATCGATTCGGCTCGTTACACGATCCCGCACCGACCAGCGCTCCTCGTGTGCGTGTGCATGATTTGTGGCGCGATTCGAGACGGGGAAATTCTATATCGTTTCTGAGTTTCAGCCAAAGTGCTGCTAACTTTCTGTAACGAAGGAGCTGCGTATCTCTTCGAGCAGAGTTACAGGGAGGGACTTGAACTCTGCTTAGAATTATTCTGTAGGTGCTACTTTATTCCCCGATCGCAAGTGTATCGATACATATCGTTTCTAATATCATTCACAGCTTTGAAGGGTCGTCACGAGTCCTCTTTGCACATTCGTGTGTTCAAGTTTCCCAGAATTTTTTAATTAGAGTTTTTTTTTTAACAGATCGGCTTCGTTTCAGGCGCAGCCCGTTTCCAGGCTCGCAGACGATTCTACCGCTCACCTTTCGTTAATTGGAATTTTACGAGCGCCTTTGTGCCTTCCATGGCGATTGTCAGCTCCTGATAAAGGCATCATCGGGACGTTGAACCAGATTTTCTCTCCCCCGTGGTCCTATCGATACCGGTAGCAACGAGGCGGAGCGCGCTCTCTCCCGATCCCTCGGACCTCCCCTTTTGTTCGCAAGCGAGCACGATTACGAGTTCTATGAATTCTTGACGGAAGGTGGATGCCAGACGATCCGATAATGAGACCACTCAAAATTCATGTCTGCCTCGTTGAAAAGACACCGGACGATCGTGGCCTCCCCGTGCACGCGCATCCCTCGAATCTATTGTATTTGCAAATAGTGGATGACGCCTGCGCCCTTGCAAGTCTCTGACGACGGAGGAACGAGCATTGGGGTTAGTAAAAAATAACTCGCAATGTATAAATCTTCTGTCACTCAGTGTAGGCTAGGAATGCCATTCGTACTTACCTGATACTAGCTCCAGAATTTTATTAACCATCGAAACTTTCGATTCGAAAGTGGCGCCACAAATGTACGGGGTGTTAGACAGGGGTGTTTCAAGCGATGTATCTGTTTCCTGTTTCGATATATCCCACGGTGCTTCCACAAGTGTGCGAGCCGGAGTTTCCATGTAGCGCGTTATCTCCGAATCAAAGGAAGCAGAAACAAGGCGGATCGTATAAAGCGAGCCCCTCGAATCGAAGTACAGACGGCGAAGTTTCCGCGGGTAACCGCGATTCGGTCTCGATTGATTCCAGACTTCCATTCAATCCTGCCCAGGCGAGCATTCTTTTTCCTTACTATTCATTATTCACTGGTTTCAATCTTCGATTCCACCCCTCCGCCGGCAGACGCTTTTCCAAGCATGTCGGCTTAATGACTTGCAAACAAACCCCCCCCCCCCCCGCGCCAAACGCGGACCGATAATTAGAGAGAATGCTCGGGGGTTTGCCTACTTCCGCCCGGCCCTCCCGGATCGACGGGGGGGAATAAAATCAGAAAACAACGCGAGGGGGTGGCGGTAATAATTTCGCTGAGCGTTGGTAGCGACGGACGACGGCTTGAAGAGTAATAAATTCCGCTGCTGACGGGCCGACGATTGCCTTCGTTAGCTCTCGTCGCATTCGTCCTCTTCACCCCGGTTTAAACGGTCGATCGACGAGCAATCGTCCACCGGCACGATGTAAATCAAACGGCCAGCGATTCCTAGTCGATCTACCGTGCATTTCCGCGCAGTCGACGATCGCAAAAGGCCGTTCCCTTTGTGACCTGTCCTCCGGGGAAACGGGCCCCCCCTCTCCCTTCGATTGTATCGTCTCGAGTTTCCTTCCAAAGTATCCATCGGCGAAGCAGGAACAAAGTTATCCTACGAGAGGGCGGGGCTCGCCTGCATCGGTTTGAATTTTAATCGACGGAAACGAGCTCGTACGGCCGATGGCGCTGTGCACTTCAAAGAGTAACAAGCTGGGAGTATCGAAAAATCGCGGCTCTTTATGGTGGAAATTGAAGTTTCCAGTTGCTGTCGAGCTGTGGCAGGCACCGCGGAGGCATCTTAAAAACAAAGTACCTAGGGACACTAAGGGGAATCAAAACGCCACTGTGCCTGTCGCGGATCGAATATCGAGTTGGAAACAGTCGTATCGCGTTCTAGGGGTGGCGTCGTTATTGTCTGCTCCGACGTCTGAATCGGAAATTCAGAACGACAGCGATCCTCGAGGCGAGCAAACGCCGGGAAAGGAAGCTCGAAGTCACGGCGTATTTTCGCCCCGCAAAATCCACTTCCCACCCCGCGCTGAATTGCTTCTCTGTTTCTCTCATCAGCTCCATCAATGTCTACCCCGTCATCGAATTACACGCTTTCGAACCTTATCACGCGTGCTGAATCTGTTCCCCGGTTTTTCAAGCAACCTAGAACCGCGAGGTGTGACGTTTTGAAACGGCTGTTAGGAGGCAGGTCGCTAGAGACAAGAAGGCCTCGTTCAACCCTCCTTAGCCGCCGCAGCTAAACGCCCCTGAAAAAGCAGCGGATATAATCGCGCGTGAAATCGACTCGCCAACAGCTTGACGCGGGGCGCCACGGATCCGTTATGCCCTTAATCGCGGCCTGATCTCTCGTCCTCGAAGGAGGCTGAAGTTTCCTCTGGCTGAATAGAGCGCGTAGAGGACGGCGGGCCTGGTTTCTGGGCAGACGGCGCGGGGCTTAATCGAAATCGATGGCTCGTGCGATTCGGTAGCCCCGTGGGGAGGACCTGTGCAAATAAACCGTGGAACGTTTACAATGTAGGAAGAGGGTTGGAAGGAGAAAGGACGGTGGCAGGCCGAGCACGGCGGGCAGGACGGCGGCGTCGGCAGCCGCTTGTCACTCGCTTTAACCGTGCGTCAGTCGATATCATCGCGCGGAGTGGAAATCTCTGCTATTGACAAGCGCATGAATATCGTTAATAATAAATAATGCCCGTCCCTCTCCCTGCCCGCCGCGTATCACCGTTGTCGATTCGATCGAGCAGTCGACGGAGACGGATTAAAAAGCCCACTGCTCGCGTCAACGACGCCTGAAAATGTTCTTTCGCGCCACTTCAGGCGATTCCGCACGCATCGTTACCTATTCGAGCACGTTTATCGCGCGGGCTGATTCTTCGATGCTCGCGAACGCTTTGCCGGGGCGACTTTACGGCGGAAACGCGGGCGGGGTTTGTTGCGTGAAGTTCGATTCGTGGTCTGGTTTCCCGGTTACCGGGAGGATCGAGGAAGGGACGCCGAGAGTCGGTGATTTCGTTCTGACGAGGATTCGTATTACAAAGAATTAAAGTCGGTAGCCGGAGGAATTGCTCTACCCTTGTTAGCCTGATGATAGAGATTTCACGAGAGAGGTCCTGGAGCTAACGTTCGAGAATATCGAAGTTCCCGTGCACCTCGAGCTCACTCGACGATAAAACGGAGCAGGTATCGCGGCTTGGAAGCGAGAGAGACGGGAGACCGTTTATCGTTCCGATCGAACGATATAATTGCACGGTTAGTCGATACGAAAATTAAGGTTTACGACGGTAGCCGGTAATCAGGCGGCAATTAATACCGCTTTCACGAAACCCATTAGTCGTCCTCGTTTTTCCCCCCCCTTCATCGGCTAACGTTATGTTTTCATTTTAGCGGAAGAAAAGAGGGCACGCATGAAAGGCCATCGCTCGCCAGGCAGAGGGGGTGGGAGTCCTTCTCGGCGGCCGATGAATATGTAGATGGATCTTTTCTTCTCTGGCGAAGTTCGACGAAATGCGCCGCACGAACAACCACTGCTTTGCATTTTGCAAAATCCTTTGCATTTTTAAGGTTACCACGGGTGTTTACTCTACTTTTCCCTTCAAGTTCCTAGCAGCCGCCTCCTTTCCATCGGTCTTTCGATCTTTCAGCGGGAAACGCGGCGTCCCGCGGTGAATTACGGCGCGGGAGTGCCCCTTGGTCGCGCCGTTACGTTTACATCCGACGCGGAAGACGTTTACCCTGGACTGTGTACGTTCGAAGGGCTGTTAAGCTCCGATGAATATGTAAATTCTATTGTCTTGCACGCTCGGTTCCCCGCGTTTCTTCGAGTTCCGTGCCGCGCGTCCATTATCTTGATCGGCGTGCTCGAATTGGAACGCGCCCGGGGAAAAGTTGGAAGTCGCCGTTCCGCTTGGGAATAAAATTTCAATATCCAACGGAAGCGAGGCTAGGAGATAACGATATCCCTTCGTATCGGGGATCTATAGATTTATCGTTGCATCTCGAGCGATTCCACTGCAAGTCTGTCTTCGTAGCTGCGAGGAACTTCGCTCTTAATTCCACTCCGGCGAGAAGCTTCCATCTCGGAGGCATTTTTCCCGCGCAGTTACCTCTTTTCCCTTCCGCCCATCTACGCTCCTCCCGTTCAATCGAATAATCCATATAAATTTATTTCCGCGAAATCGGCTGACTGCTCGACATTACAGTGGCCATACTTTCATTCCGCGCTACACGCGCCGAATTATGTCACTCGGAATTAATAGCATTCAGCTCGGAGGGTTAAATTTTCGTGGCGCAACCCTCCATTACCTCCGCTCCAGCCAGAAAACTCGATTTCCCTTGGAATAAGGTAAAACAGAGTAAAGACTCCTCGTCGGGGCGTGAGACGGGAGGGAAACAGGTGGCGCGGGGTTATGCAAAGCGGCGAGGAAAAATCGAAACACGTGTCGCCTCTCCGGCAAACTTTCACCCTGTCCCCGGAGGGGTTGCCGCGGTATCTCCACCCCCGGGGATGATACGCGAAGGGGGTAACGGAAGCTGGCAAAGGAGCGGCCTCCCGTCGCTCTTGCAAAATAGAGTACCGCGTCCCTTTGACGGGAGCGCGGGTGCGCGCCGGCGAAACGCGCTAGGAGAAGTAAATAGGCGCGAGGGCGACGGTATTGTCGTATTAATGGAAAGGATTGCTTGTTCAAGCGTGTTGTAGCGCGGGAAGCGGCGGTTCGACGGTTCTAAATTGAAATTCGATTGTCTGCCAGCGACGGTGTTTGCAGCGCGCGCTCGGCTCGTGCTCGCGCGATTGTCACCGCGCGGAAAGAGACAAAGAGACAACGACTTGCCGGGGCGTTGTTGACTGGCCGCGAATTCGTAATGAATATCGGCCCGACGATGGGAGAGTCGCGTGTGCCGCGTTGATCGTTTGCACGTACCGAAAGTTTCAACGCACCGGGCATAAAGAGAGGGTAGAGGTGGGGGGCTGTTGAAGGAAAACGACGCAACCGAAATTTTGCACGCGCGCTGGTATAACGAGCTGCAGGAATTCCTAATGAGGGTAGCAGACAAACGCCATTCAGTGGCGCGCGTCGAATCGCCGAATCTGTTGTTTCCGGGCGACGGCAACTTGCCGCGGCTTCCGGTAATTATATCGCGCGTTGACGAGCTAGTTTTTCACCCTCCCACAGCTCTGTTAATTAATACCTGCCGCATCGTCCACGTTTTTTTTTTCACGCGCCCCGTGCGCGTAACAGACATCTTCGCGGCTCTTACGTCTTGCTCGGATGGTAGCCCAGGATCTGTCAGCTCCGCATGCAAATACAAGAATTCAAACACCTCGGGAAAATATTACATCCCTTCATCTCCGCTGTCGGTTCTACTGCGAGCTGTCCGTAGACTTCTTTCACCCGTAGATTCTTGGGAAACTGGAAACCCGGAGCGTGAAAGTTCCCTCCACGCCCATGAACGGTAGAACTTCTCGCGCTGTTCAATCTCGCAACTTGCCACTCTTGCGATTCGATCAGCTTGATCCTTCTCGCGCCTTCTTATCCCGTCGAATCATTGTCCTCTATTCTCACTGGCGTCTGGACGAGTCCCGCGAAAAAATCTTTCGCCTGCTGATTAAGCACGGCCTGCAGCGAGCGTGTGCAGGTGATTATGAGGCGGGATAGGTTGCGCTCGTTACACGAGTTTTCCGTTGGCCCCGGCCAACGTGTCGCTTCCGTTTTCAAAGGGATTTATGTATACGGGCCGGGGCAGACGCGCGCGACTCGCAATTAGTCCGACATTCAGCGAGATAGCGTGCACGTGTTCGATAATGCCTGGTCGGATCTAGGCACGGCGCGGAGGCGGCGTCGGCGGTGGCGGTGGCGGTGGCGGTCGGGTATAGACTTTCCCATGCATAAAGACAAACCGTGCGCGCGGGGCGGCCTTGTCACGTTCAGATGTAAACCAGACTCCCGAGTGCAACTACCGCCGGGCGGAACACGCGTCACGGGGAGCCATGCACGTCAGGAACACGAGCACCGGTTCACCGCCGCACCTGGCCCCCGTAATGCACGCCGCGATAGGTGTATACGCGCCCCATTGAACGAGTACACCTATAAGCATCAGCTCACCGTACCGTGCAACCGTCTATATCTGTCGAAATAAACCGTCCGCCGAATGGCAACGATCTTCCGGCTGGTAATTGCCGATTTCGCAAACTTCTGCCGGGGCTGGATCCGGCAAGCTGTTACAGAATTCTGCACGAGGATTTCGAGGCTGATAGAGTTTCGGATAGGATTCGCTTTTATTCCCCCGAAAGTTGAAGGGGAGAATTTATCCGGAGTCTGTTAAAAACTGTGAAAATCGAGTATAGGATACCGAGCGACTGTTTGATTATTGCTAGAGTGAAATGGACGGTGGGAAGGAGAATATTGGCGAACATTCTGGTAACACGAACGCCGGTGCACGGTCATTAAAGTGTCAATAATCTTTGATCTGAATGTACACGCCGGCGTCGTTTGCATACGCGGCCTGATTGCGTCGTTATTGAACGGAGGTGATATCGAAGTTCAATCTGAAACGCATTCTGGAATAGCAGGAGGTATGGAGTGCACCTCGCCGCAACGAGCAGCCCGTGAAATAGGTAGGTAAATGTTTAACGCTCAAAGCAACTGTACCAATTAACAGTAAGAAATCGACCGATGCGTATTGAAAGCAACGTCTACTTAAAATCCTTTGTAAGTCTCGAGTCGCTCGTACCTAGCGCTCTTGAAACGCTGCATCAGAATCGAGCTCCCTATCGTTTGCGCGTCCCCAATATATAACAATGTTTGCTCGAGAAGTCGGATAAAATCCCCGTGCACACAGTGACAAAATGCACAGTACAAAGCCTCCCATTGGAGCTTACGAACAAAGCACGCAGAGGGGGTGTGAAGGGGTGCGTGGCGCAGCTGAACGCCCCCACGATACTATTAAAATCATTGGCTCACCGAACGGATCAGTAATTAGCATTTGTAAATACCTTTTCATATCTGTATCGTCATTATGTTTATCAAAAATCATAATCCCCCACCGAAACGGGAAAATGTTGCAATCTGAGAAATTCAAGGCGACCACATGTAGTCTTTCCTCCGTAGTCGTTCCTCGGAACCATTATTGTTGTTGCTACACAAATTATAAGAGAACAAAATTACTAAGACTCAAATAGTGTAGAAAATAAAGCTTGCCTAGATGCAAAAGTACCGTTGCAACTTCCACTGTACAGAATAAGCCAAACTGCTAATAGGTACCTATTTAAATATTTTATATCTCTCGTTTATGCTCGGACGAGAAATCGTGGAAATACTAGACAGCTCTTTCAAGGTACACAAACTACAAAAGGCACACTGTACTTCTACACGGTAAAACCATGGAGAGAGATTACGGTCTTACACTCGACGAAGAGGGCGAGGCATCGGGGACGAAGATCGGTGTCGAGTGGCCGAAGGAAATCCTCGCGACAGTTGTACGAACGTAAATCTCTCTCCGGAGCGTTTTTTACGCTCACCAGTCTGGGGGATTATTCCGTGCACGCGTGAGGAGGCAGCCACCCTCTCGAGCTCCCCGCGCCACCCCCGCTCTTTCATTATCAGCAGAAAGAAGCGAGGCCCTTCCCCCAACGAATCGAGACCACCGCAGATGTGCCTCGAAATTAGACGACCTCGTCAAATCGAAAACACCAGACGCGTCCATTGCCGAGCGTTGGTCTCGTTGCGCGCCTGAAAAGATGAAACCGGCCGAAAGTAAATTAATATTTACCGACCTAGTGGCTCGTTACCCGTTTATCCGTTTTCACGCTGCCTCGGCCCTCTGTGCAGTTGGAATTTCTCAATTCCCTTTTTCCAGCGCCTTCCGCCGAGCGCCGGCTTCGACTTGGGGGATATTCCGCTGATCTGCAATGAATGGATGACCCACGAGGGGTGGCTTCCGAAGCAGAACTTTGGAATATGATAGACCATGACTGCGTCCTAACGCCTCGATAACCCATCCGGGGAGTGCTTCTGATGCTCCTCAGGGTTTCTCGGGGTAACGGGGTAGTTCAGTGCGTGACTCAACCTCGCAGGATTAAAAATATGCGAATGGATCGCGGGGATCGATTTCTTAAAGTATGTTTCCCTCTAAGCCGGGAATCCATCGGGAAGCTAAGCTAAGCTTATGCTACGCGATGCTGTGTTTTAACTTAGCTTATGGTGGAAACGGTAGCGTGGCATCGCATAACACTTTCACGCAGAGTTGAGAAATTCAAAGCTGATTTTCTCGAAAATGAAGCGCGATATAAAAAAAGTTACTGTTTCTTTTCGACTTGTAATAGATAAATAAGTCGAAGAAAAGGAATAACATTTTTTGATATTGCGCTTCATTTTCGAGAAAATCGACTTTGAAGTTCTTGGGTTCGATGTAAATTTGGAGAGGCCTGTTACTCGCTGAAGGTCCAGAAGCTCGTCCGTGCTTATTCTTGCGTATGGTACTCTCGCATGCTGGAAGTCGTTGAAGAGACACGGCGTAATTCCAAGTTTCTCTCGCGGGGTAACGACACTTAGGTAATTGCACTTAAATTACGTCGGTTTAGTTCGCGCAGTCACGAAAGAGGGTAGAAACTGGGCGTAACTTGCGAGCCCTTGCTCTCTCGCTCGGTATTCTCCCATCCCTGGAATAGACCAACTTTTCTGCCGGTTTCCGCGTCGTTTTTCCCGCGTCCCGTTCGATTTTTCCAACTTCAACGTGACCCACCATGAGAAGGAATTTTTTAACGCCGCTAAACTTTCTTCCCAGCCACCGGCCCGCGGTTTTCTCCAGTATATAATTGAACTTTACGTTTTTTGCAGCGTCTGGCAATTCTACGAATCGAGAACGCGGACAAAGTCGTGAAACAAGGACGTTCTGTGGAAGCTCATGCGTTTTATGGGTTATAAGTAGTGGAATTTCGTGAGTTTCTCACTGACGATAAGTTCAGCCCCTCGCCTAAAGGGTGAGCCTTACTCACCCCACCAGTAGAGACCTCTTTGCAAACAACCAGCCAGCGTGTTCCCCGTTTCGTTCATTTCCAAACTATGACGATCTCTCGTTGCAGCTAACTTTTTTTCAGTTACAGTTTGTTGGAGTCTTCCATCATCTCGCATCTCATAATCAGCGCCGCGACCGCATCCAGCGGCTGCATTCAAAAGCAAAAGTCTCCGCTAAGGAACGTAAATCAAGAACTTGCGGTAAAAACCTCTGACCAACTCCTTCGGAACCGCACCTATTTCAAGTAAATCGAACTTGTAGATCAGATAAACGTATCGAATTTTACTCTAACCAGTTCGCGGAGCACCAGCGCACGCTTTTCCACCTGAGTCGCCGCGCGGTAGCTTTAAGTTACAGCAATTCGCTAAATTTCGCCGCATTTTTCTAGGTAGAACGAGCCACGGCCCGGTTACCGGAGTCAGCTTTATTCCCCCCAGCAATCTGTGGTCATCGTAAACCTCGCCTCGTATCTTCCGCTTATCGGGAACGATAGTTTACCTCGAAGTAACCTCCGGCGAGCGTAGTCTGGCCGCGATATTTCGCGGGTAAAGGACCTTTTGTCGACCTCCTCCGCTGTTCCGGCGGTCCTTTTCGACGCTCGGTACACGGGGAAACGAGGAGGAAAGACGGCCGCAGGTGGGACGGAGAGGATCGCCTCTCGGGGAGAGGGCAGAGGGCCACGGGACGGTTTTTCAATCCCGTGGACCCGGGGGAATGGCGGAAGGACGCGCGGGATTCGAAGCTTTAGGGTGACTTTATGGTAAGCAGCTTCGATTTTCCGTTAAGGTTACGGGCCAAGGCTAGGTTGGCGCGGGGCTGGCTTACGGCGGGAGTCTATTCCGCGGATTTTCAGGGATAACCTGTACCCGATAACGTTCCCCGGACGGCGATAAGCCCGCGTCGTCGGTCCAACGACGAGGATTTTCAACTTTCTTTACGTCGGCACGCGACGGTATTTTGAGGGACAGATTTTCCACGGGCGAGCGCGCCGGGCTTTGTGGCCACCAGCCCCTGGCAAGGAATGACCGTTCGCCTCTGGATGCAATCTTGGAGTCGATTGCGATTCGATCGTAAACGTGGCTGCTTGATTTCTGAGGATCTTGCGCCAGCTGGTGGGGTGAAAATTCAACCTACACACTTTAATCTACTTTTCAGATACCGTAAACTGGGGAACATTGGCATGTTTTTGGAATATTTGTCTATATAATATAAATATTAACAGTTTTGCATTTGCTTTGTGAATGTACTACGAGTGTCAAAATGCATAAAATTTTATCCTTCTCCTTCTTTAATACATGTTAATTAGCTCGCTTACGGAGTAACAATAGCACATCTTACCTATAAATAGTATTAACAGCTAATTTGAACTTAGTTTGATATTTAAATTTATTTCTTTTTATGTTCAGCGCATTCTCTTTTATATTTTCTTTATTGTTTTACTTTTTTTATTTAGGTTACATTGTTAAATCTGCCTTAGGTATCCTATTATAACGATCGTATTTCACTTAAGGCCAAAGCGCCCGTGATTTTCATTAAAGTAGGTTTTCTTATACACGACTGAACGCAACGTCGAGATTTTCAAAGTCGATTTTCTCGAAAATTAAGCACGATATAAAAAAATCACTATTTCCTTTAGACTTATAACAAGTAAATAAGTCGAGAAAAAGGAATACAATTTTTTGATATTACGCTTCACTTTCGAGAAAACCGACTCTGAAATTCTTGCCGATGCGTCCAGTCCCATATAAGAAAATCAACTTTAATGAAAATCACGGACGATTTGGACGTAAGTGGAATTCGCCAAATATTCCATCGTTTGTGATTGCAGTATAAGTGTGGAAATGCATAAAATTGTTGTTTTTCCCTTCTTTAATACCTGTTAAATAGTTGCACCGTTTCCACTGCCAGTGTTCCACTAGTTAAAATTACACAGTACTGTAAATATTGATTGCATCCCTTGAATATGAAACACGTTGTCACGTATACCTCCCTCAATACTATTACCTACTAGAAAAATATTACTGCAAAATTTATTTATTTAAAAAATGTGTAGCTCACTACCTTTGCCCAGAATATGTTGGATACGAATCATTTTATCAATCACATTGTACTACGTAAACAATCCTTGTTGGTTACCAAAGATAAGATCCCCTAGTGATTAGATATCGTCAACAAAGTGACAAGCAGCTCAAAGTGCCGCTACAAAGTAGAAACACTAATTGAGATTGTAGTAGCAGAGCAAACAGTGCTATCAGCACAAGCAATAACAGTAATCATCAAACACCTCCTACGTCGACTTTTCAAACCCTGAAATTAACTTGAAACGAGACGCTGGGAGGCGGAGCGCGTCCCGCATTATTTGAACACCACTCGAGCGTCGGACGGGTTGCGTAAATAAATATATCTCCGCCAGGGCGAGAGAGCGCGAGCCCATGGACCATGAATCCGTCGTCGCAGTGCTACCAATTATTGCGTTAAATACGCATCTGAGATCAATTCGAAGCTCCCGGAGCGAAGTTCTGGCTGCGCGATGGCGTCTGGGTGGGAGCGAGCCGAGAGGGAATAGGAAATTCAAGGCGTCGTGGACAAACACGGGCGCTGACGTTGTGTAAACATGCTGTGACTACCCTCGTACGCGAAACGTCGGGGATGACGACGGAACACGAGCGCTCCGAGAAACTGGATATTCCGCTGGTCTTACGACGGGAATTAAATACGTCGGATTGGTCGACCGTCCCAGGGTCTGGTTTTTTCGAAGCTCGATGTCGAAGATGCGATGCTGAAGTGATTGCAAGGCGCCGTTCATCGCGCGATGGACTTGTCAAGTTTCCACAGTGTGTTTTATGTAATTCTGTTGAGAGGTCCTCACTGTTTCCGGAATTAGAAAAGGAAGAGGATAGGTATGTCTTTTAAAAGTTCTTTTATGAATTGGAATATTGTATTTTTCAAAGTGTTTTCCTATGTGAAAAGTCATCGATGTTCCGAGTAGGGGATACGAGAATAGGCATTCGAATCTTTATGCATCCAGACGAGATTAAGCCACGTACTTGCTTTCAACTATCCGACGCTGAAAGAGCCGGGTAGACGCCGTGCTTGTTAAAAGCATGAATATAGAAACGATTTTTGCGATTTCTCTGCGCGAGTACTGTTGCACGACCGGGCCTGAATTGCTCCGACCTAAGCTCTGCCGGTGATTCTGAGACGTAAGGTAGATGACACGTGCAACGACAGTGACGTTCAATTCCGTAGAGCGATCTACCTCGAAATGACCTCGTGCTATTCGGAGCGTGAAACAGGCTAAGCAGGGTAGAGATATTGGCTGTGCTTCAGTACTAAAAGGGGTTGCTTCCTGTATCACGATTTGTTACTCAGCCTCGGACCTTCAGGAAATGAGAATTCCGCTCTCCCTTCGATATTGAGACCATTCTGACGCTTTATTCGCGCTCATTCTCTCGAAAAACCAAAGGAACATAGTGCCCTTTAATTTTCTAAATGGCTCCCCGTTTGTACCGAAATGCAGTTAAAAACTCTCGAGAAAATGCTGGAAGGCAATGATATACACTTTAGGGTGCCAGTTATTTTCCGAGTTTTGATTTTGAAAGGAGTCCCCCTGGTTTTGTTCCTTTTGATTTACAATCCCGCTACACCAAATTTTAGCTCATTCGGATAACATTATCTCGTGGCGAGAACACGTGCAAATTAACAAAAAATTACATTTTCAAATTTTTATTGAAGGATTTATCTTATTTCAAGTGTCCCAACTGTCTTTCAAATCCTACATATATTCGAACTTATCGAATTAAAAAAATTAATCACAATTCCGTAACAAGTGTACAGTTGTACTGTTTTATTATGCTGCGTTTATAACTGATTTGATACACGGTGATTTTCATAACCGTTACAGATAAGGACAATGCTACGAAACAATAAACGTAAAATAATTTTTGTTGTTTGCAAGATTTATTTGTAATTTTTAAAGTTAAAGTTCAAATCGCCCCGGTTTAATATTATTCGAATAAGCTGAATCTTTACATACAATTGAAACAAAATTACGGGTTAATTTCTTTTTTTACTAAATAAATATAAGTGATACCCTAATACACACAATACCTATTTTCTATAAAATTTTACTTTAATTAAATCAATCAATTTTCTCCAAGAAGATAGACACGCTTCCTACAAAACTCACCTTTCCCATTCATAAACTCCTATCGCATTTAATCTTGGAATCCGCTGGTGAGAAAAAATCCAGCACGAAGACTACAACCGAGTGACGTGAAAGGGGAACATGAAGCGGCCAGTCTCACCTGGAATATGCTCATCCCGCGAGTGCAGGGTTCGCCGATTTCACAAGCAAAAGCAGCAGAAAGGCCACGAAAAGGTCAACTGAAACACTAGAATTAGACATTCATCTTAGCGCGCAAAAACAATCTATCAAGTATCTCTGAATTTCCTTTAGAAATCCCATTCCAACGCAACTTGGGCTTTCTTCGTTAGAAGTCAGACGTTAATGCTCTATGTATTTCAATCTCCTTCTTAATTCCACGCGCGCTGCGCCGGCGTTCGTTCTTCCCCGTGGCTCGGCCGGGATTGCCCAGGGTGTATACTCGCGAAATTGAACGTCGCCGCGTGTTCCTGCCACGCAGGACACGCAGGATACGCGGGAGTAAGTAACGCGCTCGCCTCCGGAGTACGTAAATCTCCGCGCTGGTACCGGAACTCGCTTAGCGGCAGATTTAGTACGAGGCGTCGACTCCGCCTAGAAACCGCGGAGGTTCGAGTTAAATGGTTTATGCAAGACCGAACGAAGCGGTAATGAAGTTCTCCCGCCAACCCGTGTACAAGGATAATCTACGGTGGTCCCGATTTATCGTCCGTTTATAATGCGTTTAACGCGCCGCTCCGTGTGCCCGAGGCTTTTGAGCGCGAGATCCGAGCACGGCACTGATTTCGTGGTTCAACGAGTGCCTAACATATTTAAACGATGCTCCCTTCATTGGGCGGTCAGGGTCGTGGTCACGAGGCTCGCAAGAAAGATAAAGGGGGAACTGAAAATGGGTCATGAAAAGTGAAACGTAAATTTACCCGAGGGAGGATCTCGAGTCTGCAAGGGGTAATGATTCATTTTGGGTATTGCTATCGACAGGGAGGGAATAAAAATCGGGTCCCATTCTCTTTATTCAAGTTTCCCCAGCCTTGAACCAACTCCGTTTCCATCCTCCGCAAGAAGCTCCCGATTCCTCGCACCATTCTCCGCGCGAGCTGCCGAGAGCAGCGCGCTGATCGAAAATCGATGGGAGCCTCGCGAGCCTTTCTCCTCCATTAATCAGCATTGAGCGCGAAAGCGAGAGTGCCGATATATATCGGCGGGACGGAAGGAGTCGGGAGGGAGTCGTCGTCACGTGGCTGCGATAAGGAGAAATAAAATTGTCGTCAGGATCGTTCCGCGAACCCTCCGAGCGCCCTTGGAAAACGGGGGTGGAGGTGAACGTGGAAGTGTGCCATCCCTTTATGCGGAAGGCGTCCTGCAGCGGTTGCACGTGCGGCTGCTTTCTGGCGGAAAGGACATCGACGACGGCACGAGGGGAGGAGAACAGGGGAAGAGGACTTGGGAGGAACTGGGACTGGGAGGGAGACCAGAGAAACAAGAAGGTCCACGGATAGAGCAAGGAAGAAAAATAGCAACGTGGTAAACGATGCTCGCCAGTGACAGCTCTTTACACCGTTTGCTCGTGAACTCGGCATCTACGTGTAATTACACTTTCAGCTAGCATCTCTGCTAATTACTCCGCGCAAAACACGAATACTCTCTTAATACGTTCGTGGGCCCATTCATCCCTTCCGGTCCACCACCGCGGCGATAGATAGCCACGTTAATTAGAGATGATCCGTCGTTTCGTTGATCCCCACTCCGTGGAATTTGGTTGGAAGGATTTGCTGTCACTCGTGACGGATCAATTGTGCCGCCAGACGTACGAATTTTTTTCCGCTCGCTGGGTAATGGCCACGGCGCGGTGGCGACTCGGCTGGTTAAGGGACTTTTTAATCGGATGATCTAATAAGCGTCCGTTGAACGCGCGTCGGTTTTAATTAAGCCTCGTGGAATTCCTGCGCGGGGCTCGAGCGTCTCGTTTAGTCGTGGTTCGACCATCGATCTTTCAGTATCCGCGGGAAGAAAAACCGATGCCGTTGGAAAAAAAAACGCCCGGCTACCAGCGGAGAACGAGCGGGTCCGAGTTACGGTCGTGTGTCGTCGACAAAACACACGGGGTTTTAATTAAAATCGTGGAGGCGAGCGAGGGTGGGGCCCGCTTTTTGCGTCGTTAACATCGTGAGAACGAAAATTGAAGACACCAGGAGCCCGCGGGGCGGAGAGGGGGGGGGGGCGAGGGGACTCGAGGGCGAGCACCAACGACGCGAGCGAACGGTCAGAACAAAAGGTCCATTAATTGGCCGAATCGGTGACACGCGAGATACAATTTACACGGTTCGTCTACCGCGGGAGAGGGAACAACGGAGACGCGTGTTCCGCGCGAATCAATTTCCGCGCCCCCGTAATTGGCGCGGTTTCGCGAGGTCACGTGGCTGGTGATTATATACGGGAATCGAAGGAACTCGAAACGGGATCAAACGGTTTGCTTTGGGGTGAGTGAACGTGGCGGGAGGAGCTACAGAAACTCAAAGGATGTGGTTGGTTAAATAGCTAGCATGAAGATGTGGTCTGGGGGAAGGAAGAGGCAATTGTGTATTCAGGGTTATTTGTTTTAATCAGAGTTGCAATGGGACTTTTACTTCTAGGCAAGCTTCATTTTTTAACACTATTTGTTTCTTAGTGGTTAGTAATTTTGTTCTATTAGACTTTGTGCATTCAGAGGAATAGGAAGAATTCAGTAAGTCTCAAAGTCCCTCGGTGACAATAGTGCTTTATTACACGTGTACAGGAGTGTCCAAAAGAATTAGAAACTTAGTTTTGGTGGTAGCAAAGGGAGGGAATTCCCTCGATATCCTCTATATAAGGGAGAGTGGGGTAAATACGAACGCGGGGTAATCACGAATGCGATGTTACAGCGGTCTAATAAATAAAAACGATGTTCCCTCTCCCCTAGCTAATAGTTTAGGTCGTATCCAACGCCGGGTAGACACTAATAAATACAGAACGCTCATGCTATTCAAGATAAACACAATTTATTATTTTCGTCGTGTTTCAAGTAATATTTTGTCCATTCCAACTGCATGTAATTACTGTTGAATTAATGATAGAATTGTTTTTTTTTATAGTTGAAATAAAGCACATTTTACCAACATTTTGTGACCAAAGCGTTGCTTGAATTATGATTCTAACCTCTGAAATAAATTATTTTTTATTTTTTGATGTCGTGGGGCATTGGCGAACACCTCAGATGGGGTAATCTCGAACCTTCGAAATTAGCAACGTTAACCGATTTTGATGAAATTTTCAGCATGTATAAAATTTACTTAAATCTACAAAATGAATTTTTAAACCTTCATTACAGGCTCAGAAAAAAGTTTAAAAAACGACCTTTACTATTTTCTTTCGATATTCCGACCAATTGCAATTTTTTTCTAACCCACGGCAGTGGAGTAATCACCAACACCAAGGGTTTTGCTTTTTCACTATAAAGTCGATTTTTATTATAATTTTTCAAAAATTCGTCACAGTACTTTATAGATGAATAGTTTAAGTATGTTTGTAAATAATAAACAAATTAATTTCTCATATAGTTTTCGTTTCGTTTGATTTGTTGCTTAGGTGTTCGAAATTACCTCACTCTTCCTTAACAGCCAATTGATTTCACTGTGACTGGCGAGCATCCACGTTTATCTGGAATTAGCCCACCATTGCCCCGCGTCTTCATCTTTCCCTTGGAATTCCCAGAGGGTCGATAGTTCCTCCGCGAAATCTCGGAGTGTTTGAACGCCATCAAGGTGGATCGTCGTTAACGTCGAGGCTTCGCGCAGCCTTTGAGTACCGACGGTTACGTCAGACCCCGGAGAAGTCGCTAGGAACGGTTTTCCAGGATTCCGAAGTCTATAGATCGACTGCGATGCAGGTAGGTGGCCTCTGACAGTGGCCCCAAAGGGAGGAAATTCGGGAAACAGTGTCGTCGAGGGCGCTCCTCCTAGGTACACGGAATTCTACTCGTGGTTGATCCCACGCCCGTCGTGGAAACAACGTTCTACGCGACTCACCGGGGCGTCTGGAGCGGGAACCCGCGGACTCCTCTGCTAATAGAAATGGGAATTCGTGGTAAAAGGGAGGTCGATGCCGGCTCAAAGCCCGCGCAGATGCAAAATAAACAGGTCTGGTCCCGTCTTCACAGGAAGCTGGCAAACATATCGATGATTGATTAACACACAGGCGAGGCGCGCGGTGGTTATTGGCCTCCTTGCATATGCAATGGGGCTCCGATCCAGGCGTATCATGTTAATTGCGTTTGCCCTGGTCTCTTCCGGCCACGACGCTACAGTTTGATTGGGGGGGGGCTGAAAATCGCATTAGCACCGTGTACACACTGCCTTTTACACGATCCTATCGGATCATAGACGTGGAAGGCTCGCAGTCTAACAAATTGAAAACACTTCGTGTATAGAAAAAGGGTATCCTGTTGAGGAATTACTTTAACTTGAGTCACGGTAGATTATTCTACCCGAGATATTCATGGATCCATAGAAACGTTCCAATAACCCTTTGATAGTATACAGGGAAACATGGTTCGTTAGCAGATGATTAGAATGTAGTGATTGCAGGAGATTGATGCCCTGAAGCTCCTGATGGATACGTCAATAAGGCCAGTTACCAATAACTGGTTATCGATTTGGAGTATAGTATAGTGGATGAGGCCAACAAACTGAAACTTAGCTCCCTCAAGATCTAGCTCCAAAAATTCATACATTACCATCAACGTTACTTAATGGGTTGTTCCGGTCTAGAGCCCATAAAAATAGGTGATCTTTAGGAATTAATTAAAGGAAAGCAACGGCATATAATTTAATGGGGCATTTAGCATTGTATTAAGGGTGTCTTAAATTATAGAAATAAATTGTTCTGCTTTATAATTAATCATTGCATACGGCACTTGGGAGTCGTTAAATTTAAGGCGTCAAAAGATTCATCCAAAACGGTGGAACCTGTAGCACCTACACAATTGGTCTGAAATAAATAACAATGCCACATTGTTAAAGGGCATCTCAGTCGCGGACTTAGCAGTAAAAATGGCAAATAATGACATTTTTTGAAAAAATAACGACACTTGAAATTTTAAATCACTTTTTCCCTATACTTTTCGTCCTTCCAACGCCTTTAAAAATGACAAATTTTCTTTTTTTTTTAAATTTTACTGATTTCTCCACGAGTCAGAAGTAGATTCTTCAAAATAAAAAAGGGTTCAGTCGAATCAGATAATAACTTTTCTAGATATAGGTTCCATCGATTTTAAAAACACTGTTTCGAGAAAAAACGCGGTCAAATGCATTTGCTACTAAATGCAAATGCCTGTAATTTCGGGAATTTTACGAATTTCAAAAAATCCATTTAAACGCATATTCTTAAAAGGTTGAACATTCGAAAAATGAAATAAAAAAAATCGATTTTTAGAACGAAACGTCCGGACAATCCTACAGTGCACACGTGCGGCTTGACAAGCCCAAGTGAGCAGTTCTCAAAATATTGAAAAAGATTCAGATAACGATGACTCGCACTGTTAAATAGATATTTGTTCACTATTTCATCTTGTTATTGAATATTATTCTTAACGAAGATTGAGTGCAATAGATTACGCGCAGTCTAAAAAAAATTCTTAAAATATCCATGCATGTGTGCAATGGTGTAATATTAATTTCCGTGTGCACTGCAGGGTTAAAGTGACACCACAGGAATAATATATTTATATTAATCATTTCTAATTTTCATTAACGACCAACAGCCGCGTAACGAATGCGGAAGTCGCGGTACCCATTCACCGAAACGAACATATTGCGCGCGGAACTCGAACCGTATCAGGGTTCGACGGTTCGGTCGAGGAATCGAGAGCGTGCGACAAGCGGGCATAATTTAAATCGAATGACTAGCAACGTGGACGTTACAATGCCTGTGTTCACGGTACCGGCGGAACGGACGTTCCCCGCTCGCTCAATGCGGGCCCCAGAAACAAAAGAATGGTTTTATAATTACATCTGCGCGCAGGGAGAACGGGGTGGGGAAGAATAGTAAATGCTTCTATTCATTTAAAGTCCTTTGAGAGAGTCGACTTTTCGAGCGAACTGACGGAAGCCACTAGAGGGCCGCGACTCTTCAATCAACAAAACCCCTTTTGTGTCTTCCCCGGGCGGAACAATCGCGAGCCGAACTTCTCAAGTTTATACACCCAGCCGGTTTTAATCGGATCGCAATTGCGCCGCGACGAATTCCTCGTGACCGTGCACGGGGAACGATACGACTTATTGTCGCCGCGCGGATACAATGACATTTCCGATTCGATCGAACTCTCTTTTTTTCTCTTTCTTCCCCTCCGCCCCTCCCCCCAAAATTAGAACCATATCGACGTGCCGTCATATCGATCGTAGCATTCCTCCGACGGCATTCCAGCGACGAATCAAGCGAAAGGAAGGAGCACGGAATCCGCTATTCCTGTCGTAGACGGCGCTGTAGAATATTCTCGAAAGATTGAAGAAATTCTACGGACGAAACGTTGCACAGGATCCCCCCCCCCCCCTTGGGATATCCTCGTACCTTCGACGTTAATTGGAGTCGCCCGGTACTCGCATTTTTTTGCAATGTTTCGCGTTGCTTTCTCAAAGCAGCGCACGATCAGAGCGGCGAGACGCGAGGCAACAAGGCCTACATTTACGATCGGCCTTTACATGCGCAGCGACACGTGTTTCCGGTTACAAATGCTAACTCTTTGCCTTGGAAACGAGCGCGATTCGTACCTTGATCACGAGTATGTGGAACTTGGCGTGCTGCCGATGCCTGGGATCAAAGGACGCGTATGAATATGCCCGCGGAAGAGGGGGGGCTGGACCAGCGATTTTTATGGGCCCCCGTTGTTTATTTGCCAGCGACAAATAAAACAGGGTCCATTAGCATGCTTTTAGTACGCGACGGGTGCAGGGGAATTAATAACAGACCATTCTGCTGTTAGTAAACGACGATGCTGCGGGGTAATTAAAAATGATTGTCAGGCGGTGCATTATATTTCCATGACGAGTCTGATATGTCAGGAATTCCGCGAATAAATCGCGCAGTTGTAGCTTTTCACTCGGGCGCTCGTATTGCTCGGTGATGGGGTAGCGATGGGGCTGATACGCCCCGCTCCAGGGCACTGGCGATATTCAATTTTTCTATCCACTTTCCACCGCCCCGTTCCATTTCCCCGCGATCAACCGACACTTTCGCGAGACTATCCGCCGCGCATCGATCCCATTCAGCTTCTCCGAGCCATTACTCGCTTACTGTCACCGGCGTCGGTCTCGCGTCGATCCCATCGCTACCCGCGGAGAGTGTTTTCGCGTGTCACTCCATGGCACGCGTCACGGCCGCGCATTTTGCATCGTTAAAAGACAATCCAAGTTCATGGAGCTCGCGGCGCGCCTAGTGGACACCGTAATGATCAATCCCGCGGATAAACTCGGCGCGAGACCGCTCTCGGCGAGGTAGTTTCCGAGGGAGGGCGCGATTGTTTCCAGTAACGAGCGTTCCGCCGCCGAAGACGCCGTTTCCTCCAGGGAAAAGGGTGACGAGGGAAATGAACGCTGTCGGGATGAGCGCGTCGTTTGAACACTCGGCCGGGAATAACATTCGCTGGCGTTCGTCTTTCCTTTATTAAAGGGACGGGGCTGGACGCGGCTTTGAAACGTGATCAAACGTGACTGCGGCGGCGGAAAACGAAAGGAGCGACGTGACGGATGACGAAGATCAACGAGGCTGCCGTTGACGAGAGGAGCGAGCCGCAGACGCTGGGATTAGTCGCCCGGAACGCTTCCCACCGCGGCGAGGAATTCGCGGCCGATAAATCGGCCGCGGGAGCCTGCTCGCGGTCTGCTCCATATTTCGCCGAGCAATTAATTCGCGCCTAATTGACGGGGCAATTAGCGGCGGCGCGTGGGCGTAGTATTCTTGCCTGCTCCGCGCTTATCATTGGATCGACCGGGGATTATGGGGTGCACGGGGTGTCTGTGGTCGGGTGCTTGTAAATTGGAGCAAGACGCGATTCGGTGGGAGCAAATGCATTGGGAATGTGGAATGAATCGGTTTCTTAGGAGGCACGCGATTTACTAGCGCTTTAATTAGTCGAACTGCATCGCGATTCTTTGTGATATCTACGGTGCGAAAAAGGTACTTTGTAGTTTTTGAATGGGTGGAAGTCTACTCCACGATATCTATTCATCTTTTCATCTGGGATATTAAAAAGTAATTACGATTTCACGATTGTTTTTTTACGATTTTACTTAGAAAGCTTGTGTCAGGGGCGAGCAAATGGAGAAGGTAGAATAATTGCCTTCGGAAAATTTAGAAAGAAAGGGACAAGTATGCGGCAGCAGAATATTTCGTCGCAGGCTAGGCACGGGGCCCGATAAGAAGGGGGAAAAAGTGGAGTGGTCGGTGCGGTTGCGAGAACCCCGTCGATCGAAACGCGCAGTAGGTCGCGGCGCATCGAGCCGTGACGGGAAATTAGTTAAGTGGGCATTATTAATGAGTTTTGTCGGGCCACTGAAAGCTACAGATTGTACGACACGCATATTAACGAGTCGGCGCCAAACGGTTTTTACGTAACGCTGCGATCGTGTCGCGATCGCTTTCCATGCGAAACGAGAAACGCCGCGCGCAAGAAAGCGACACGGCACGACTCTGCACCGCCCCCCTGCGACTGTCTCTGGCCACTTTTATTATACCCCCTCCCGATTATCGTAGAAAAACCTCGTATCTGTCAATACAGAGTGTCGCAACGATCGAGGTATCGGGCAAATTAGCGATTCGCGCCGGGGAACCGGGCGATCGACATCGTTCACAGTGACACGCGAGAAATCAATCGTCTCGGGCAGGAATTCCGTGATTGGATTGTGCCTTGGAACGGGGAGGTGAAAATTAGAAAGGGAAGGAAAATCTGTGAGCAAATTAATTCGCATAATTGATTCCTAATTCCTAAAATGAATCATTCATTAGGTATCGTAAACTGGGGGAACATTGGCATTTTTTTGGAACATTTTGTTATATAGAAGAAGTGCAGTATATTTGGAATATCAGTTTGTTTAAGACGAATAAAAAATTACGATAGAGGATAGGAACAAATAAAACTGCATAATATCATAGGGAAACTAATAAACTGTCATATTTCATAGTCTCAGTAATAATAAAAAACAAAAAGTAACTGCAAGTTTGGTTTGAATGAAAAATGACAAGAAGTATCGATTTCGTTAAGGTGCAGGTAATTTGAAATACCTACCGGTATTCCAATTTGCCTTCACTTTATAAACTTAAACAAATCCTCCGAACTCCACTGCTTCCTTGTTTTGTACGTGTTTACCGTTGCCATTTCTAAAATAAAGATATCTTGAGGAGATATGTATAACAGAATATTTTATAAAAACGGTAAGAACGGTTACTGAAAAAGTTTTGCAGATTGACGTTTTCTTCCTCTGCAAATTAAGTCGAAAATGTAAAAATGGCGGTTCATCCACAAATGTTATTAAGGAACAGGTCATTAGCCCCAATAATCTGCGGGGTTACAAATTTAATAGCATTAGTAGTTTATTAGATACTTAGGTATTCCAAATTACCAACAGTATTCCAAATATGCTGCACTTCCTCTAATATAAAAATTTACATTTTTACATTTGCTTTAAGTATCCTATCCTAACATTGCACTTTTTGTGAATGCACTACAAGTGCCAAAATGCATAAAATTGTTGTCCTTATTCTTCTTTAATACATGTTAAATACACACATCATATGTATATAAATAGCACAAAAAAAGTTAAAATTATACCACATCTGAACTCATACTAACACAAAGTTAAATTTTGTTTATTTTTATGTTCAATGCACTGTATTTTATATTTTTTCTTTTTTTAACTAATTTTTTTAAATTTGGTTTAGGTATCCTATTATCACATTGCATCTATTGAGATTGTGCTACAAGTGTGAAAACACATAAAATCTTTTTCCAATGTTCCCCCAGTTTACAGTACACGTTCCTAGCCAATCGTCAGAGTCTCCTAAAGGTGTTTGTGTCACGAGTCCGCAGCAGAATCTTCCCAGAAAGCCTCCGACAACAGGCCACGTTGTCCCGTCGTCGGATAAACAGCAGAAACTAGCTTCAGGATTCACTTTTACCACCCTTTTTTCTTTCGCGCCCAATTACAAAGTGGGTTCGCGCTTCTGTCTATTCCGGCCGGCTTTATCCTCGACAGCATCACTCACAGTTTCGTCTGTCCTTCTGGCCCCGACTTTATTCACTTTTTCTAACAGCATCGGCGGTCTGGCGTCGCGTCGAGTGGTGTCGAGCGCCCCGACGGATGGCCAAAGGCAAGGAAACGCGGGAAAGAAAGTTCGCAGTATGGATAATTAACGCGAGCCACTTGCCGTAACGCTCTGTGTTTGCCCGAACGGACGAGAAGGTTGAAAGGGAGGCGTGGACTGGGGATGGGAACGAGCCGCCAGAGGGAAATTAGGGATGCCTTGTAAGGATATTTATAAAAGGGTTAATTAAGCGTGGCCGTCTCGCCGTCTTGGATGTGGCCCGCGGCCAGAATCGCTGCCTCGCTTCGTGGATCACCGAGATCCCTTCTCCTTCTCACCTGGCCGGGCCGTAAAACGCGCGTTTTAATACGATTCCCGGGCTTTTCGCGAGCGGGGCTGCAGGGGTCGAATTAATTCACGCGAATGGCAAGTTGGGCAGGAGCGGAATCCTGCTACGGGGAAACCCGAGAGGGCAGGCCGGTAATTTTGGTAATCGAGCCTCGACGACGCGGGTATCGACGATGACGCGCACACGTGGGGTGCACCGTCAGGCTCGATCATTTCGATTATTTTTATCGCGCTCGTTGGATCGACGCAGAAGTGATTTCACATAAAATCTCAAAGGGATCGTGTCTTTTTTTCAAAAAAGAATTTTAAAACTTCCTGGTTTCAAGTGCACGATCAAAGGGAGCATTACTGTATTCACGGAAAGAAACCGTGCAGTTTATTCACTTTATGGAACACGTTAAAGCCAACCAAAGGCAGGTATTAGCATTTCTATCACAATATTCGTTTTCTCTCTTTGTAGCAGCCACTTTTACGGACTCAATTTTTCATGCCGCCCCATGAAAACGGGGGAAACATCTTTCCGTTGCGCTTCCTGAACTGGCCACAGTGCTCATTAAAGAGCAAGCATAAGACACGAGGTACCTACCGGAGCTGCTACTTAGACGACGAGAAGAATCTTTTAAATTTTGAACAGATATGTGTAACCAGAAGCGAACTGCTCGGCATCGACCGAAGCTAGCCGAGACAACCGAATTGCCATGGAACCACCCCGACCATTTTCGATCGAGACGGTATTCTGTCCTTTCCGAGCGACCTTGCCGCCGGAATTACGCAAACGGAACTAGGGTCCGTGGGCAATACTGTACGTCAGCCTCGAGCGAGTAATGTGGATTATCCGCGACGATCGATCAGCCCTCTAATAGCTCGGCCACGGGGTAGGAGGCGGTGAGATAATGCAAAATTGATGAGTCCCTCCGAGTGTTTGTAATCCCGAGAAATATATTGAAATTGCCGACGAGCCGGCAACGACGGCTGAAAATCATTCGCCTGGCCCGCAATAATTCTGCATGATTTGCTTGGCTAGAATAGACAGAGAAAGAGGGGAGGGGGGGATAAAGAGAGAGGAGATGATACGATCCCTCGACTCCGCGAATTACGAATTCCTCGATGCCCGTAGACCTTCGTATTCACCGTCGTGATCGTGTCTCCTTCGATTCTCTGTCCAGCGCTCGTTAATCCTCCACGTTCGTTAGCCGACGTCGGCCAAACAGCCGAGTATTGCTCGTTGCCACGCTGAAAACCCTCTCGCCCCCGTCGAATCTGCATAATTAACGAAGGTTTTTTTGCTCCCCCGCCTTGGCGATTGTAATTTCTCCGTAGAACCTGTTTATCTCGGTGAAATGTTGCCGGTACGTGCTCGTGATTCCTCCCCGGCCCGCCGAGTTATTTGCATGCGGCATAAACCATGAAGCGGGCGCAAATGAGCGCGAGCTTCTGATTAGAGGCCGATGCGTGAGCGCCGTTTCACGGCCACCGGTCCGCGACTTTCCCCGCGATCGTTTCGTCAGGCGTCGCGTTCCACGGTAATTAGGGGGATCACGGTGGAAATTGTTGCCGCGTTGGGGCAACCGTGTGGTCGTTTCGGCCGCAAGAAGCTGCGATCGCCGTCGTTTCCGAAATAGAGGCACGCAGTCGAGGCAACTACGAGGATATTTCCACCCGATCTTTTCGCATTCGGAGCGCGGAATGTTCTGGCAAAGTAACTCGCAATGATGAAGCGAGAGGCGCGTTAACAGCATTCACGTCCCTTCATTCAAATTCACTACGCTTGCACTTTCCATTCCCCCCCCCCCATTGTATTCTATAGATTTTCACCTTGTACACTCTGTCATTACGTATTTTACGCTTAACACGCGCTCGCAAGTGGAGCGCCGCGGTGGTCTCGCTTATTCAAATGGCTCGCTCGTTCCATTTGCAAGCGGATTACCCGCTGCGGAGATTGCAGGCGTTTAGGTCACAGAAGACCGTAATTGCGGTCGTTCCACTCGCAAGGAGGCGCGATTGTAATCCTTTCAATTACAAGAAACCATCCGCACCGCCCTCCCGTGTACCAGATTGAAGCCGACCAAACTTCAACAAACAATCGCAAAAAGCGAGGCCGCGGTACCCCCGGCCAAAGTGAACCCCGAAAAGGCGTTCCTCAAAGCGTACAAAGTCAGCAACGAGAACGCGAGATAGCCCTCTCTGATCCTGGTTTCCCTTTCACGACCGTCGGTCTATTTCCCCGAGTGGGTTCGCTCTCGGGGAGGTTGCCATCGAATCCCCGAGGATTCACGTATCTGTCTGGGAATTCGCTGGATGTTAACCAGTCGGTGCATATTAATTCCGAGGGATGAAATATCTCGACCTTTTGAAGAAGCCAGCGAAAAGGGGCAGGATGATATCGTGTCTGTGGAAGCGGAGTGGTGGAGGGGGGGCTGGTAGCAGGGTGAGAAGGATGGTGCAGGTTGGTTGTATGTGCAGAGTTTCTGGCTTCCTCCTTCGTTCTTTCCACGATCCGAGGATTTCTTCGTGGGAATCCTTAAGATCAGCCAGTCGATGGCGAGGGCTCCCGGGATGGAGGTACCTGGGCGGGAGACCAGGGGCAGAGAGGGAGGCGAGTTATTAACGATTATCGAGGTCTCGGGTCTTCCACTTCGACTCCTGCACCCCCGCCCCTTATCGGCAGGCATGCGATTAAATACGACTCGCTATATTAGCCGCGACTTGGAGGGGTTGGGCGGCGATATTGAAATGCGCCGCTCGTAACGCCCGCGCGAGGAAAACGCGCTAGGCGCGGGGGACACGCGGACCACGATTTACCTGCGTGCACTCGTGCCGCTCGTTTCGGGTACACGCACGGGCTCCGGGGGAATCGAGGGCCTCCCGATTCGATTTCGTTAATGGTCCCACCCCGGCTGGATACACCGACGTGCGTCGTAATTTTTAATGAGCTGGACGGCCGGCTTAGAGCGGCCAGCCGGCATGTAAATGCAGGTGGAATGGAGGTTTGATGATGCGGCTGGATCACTATCGTCGTAATCGAGTGGAAGGGGTTCGATTGGACGGCAGGTAGCGTACGAAATCGAGGGTTGCTGGAATCCGTACCGAGGATTTTACGTTCAGCCTCCGCCGTATTAAACAGGTATTCCTTCGGCAATTGTGGTTAGTCATTGGAGACGCGGGGATTGTCCAACGGCTTGATTATAAATTAGTCACTCCATGAAACGGTCGGTGATCGCGGGATGTTCGTGTTGGTCGAACCCTTGACAGTATCCACGGCGCAAGGGATTCTTAATACCCCCCTTTCTCTCGCGAGCAGTCCAATAACGTTGCAACCGAATCACCGTCCCCGACGACCGTGTGTTTTCGGATCGGGACTGCGCAATCTGTTTCTGTGATTCGTGAACTGGTCCCCGCCGGTTGGTATTCCGCGCGCAACGAGACACCGCGTTTACGAGGCAATAAAGGCCCTCCGCCGCGGACACGCGGACACGTCCCACGACGTGTATTTAGAGAGGTTCTTACGCGAAAAGCTCGCAGGTTTCGCCGCGTAACGTTCCCTACGTCTTATTTATTGCCTCTCGCCTCCCGCGAAGGGACGAGGAGCTACACGGAGGAGAGAGGGAGCACGGCGGAGGGGTCGAAGACGAAGGGACCTTCGACTCCGTCTTCGGCTTACACTTTCATAAGCTCGTGGCTCGTCTCTCTCGCGCATACGTAATCAGCCGACGGAAAGAAGCTGCTATGCCGAGATAAAGTCACAGGCCGGTGGGTGGAGGGAAAGATGGAGCGGGACAAGGCGAGGGAGGATGAGGGGGAGGGCGAGGAATGCGGAGGGCGAAGGGCGAGGCGGAGGCGAGCTTAGTCAAATGCACGCTTCGGGGGCTCTGCATAACTTGTCGACTGCAGTCCTCCACTCTTTTGTTTCGCCTACTTGCCCGATCCCACCCATCCAACATTTCTCTCTTACTCTCCTCGCGGAGTCACGCCCGATGCCTCTTTCTCGCCCTCCCTTGTCCTCGAGCTCCCCCGTTAATATGATTGGCCCGTCTCGAGAGTATCGGGGCTTACTTAAAGGAACCGTCTTAAGATCGCGAGACGCGATTTATCCGTTTCCACGGATATTCCTGTCGGCGCATTCCGAATGAGAACGCCGCGACGCCCGCAAATCCATCGAGCCACGCTGGAGACGGCGGTGGAACGCGATCGCGCGAACCTCGCTCAACTATGCCTTGAATGTGGGATGAAGTCGAGCCTCGTGAACTACGGAAGGTACTTGGAAGGCTGTTGGCGGGATGTTTCATACGGGATGACCTTTCGGAGGCGGTGGTGGGTAATGAAAATTGAAAGGAAAGGGAGGCTGGGCGGGGAGGCGCGGATTAAATTGGATTTTCAACGTACGACTCGCGGTGCAATGATGTATGCAGATGGAGCGGATGTACAAAGACGGGGAGAGCGACGGGGATGGCGGAGGTGGGCTGGAAATTGCATTATGCATGCGGCGCCAAGTACACCCGGTAATTACTCCTATTAATAGAATCAATCTCGCCGCGCATGCCGGGGTGACGTTTATTAGTGACACGTGCTCGCTACGGAAGCGGCTTTGCGCTGGCGTTATCTAGCGCGACGAAGCGGATACTAGCGCCAGCTACCTGTTGGCGAACGCGAGAAGGCGGAATTTTTGCTTGGCAACTCGACAGTTTCGAGCCTTTTTGATTCGTAGAAGCAGATAATAATTATTTCATCCCGTTGGTTGGACCTGGGAAGCCTGAACCAAATAGCAACAAAGAGTTCTATGGAGCATTTGCTTGATTTTTGTGATACATAGCCGACGGAGTGTTGAAGCGGCGTGAATTGGAGCGTACAATGGCTTCGCGGTCGAAAGGATCGCGCGGCGCCTCTTCCCAATTTATTCTCCCGTCACGAGGTAAACATTTAAATTCATTACCGCTGAAAATCAGGCGGAATGATTCACGGAACCGTCGAACGTGGCCAATGATCACGTAGCGCGCGCGTGAAAAGAACGCGACCCCACCCGCGCTATTGACGCAGGCATTAAAAAGCGGAAAGCGACGCGGTAGATCGGGCATTTTCCAACCGTGCGACCGTGTCGCCGTGCACGCTTTTCACTGCAGGCGATCAAACAAAACCCGTCCGGGTAACTTATAATTAATTGAATACAAACACGCGAAGTAATTGGACCGGGGTATCACTTATTTGCATGCGGGATTACGCGCTCCTGATTTCCTGAACGTTGACGCCGATAATTGTCACGGAACCGTGCTCCCGTGCCGGCGAGTACATTTTTATACACTACCAATTAGGCACAGTAATTCATTAAGGCTAATTTAGCGCGACTTACTTGGCAACATTCAATCGACTTAAAAAAAAACTACGAAAGCAATAAAAATTGATCTACGGTAAAGCTAAGTTCCTACTAGAGACGTAGAGCACTGAGTAAAGTAGATCCAGACGTTTAGTCAGACGAAGCTTAGAAGGGAACATCCCGAACCCGGAAATTAAAAAAATTCGGAAACTTTGTGAATATGTAGGGAATTTCCTCCCGATTACAAGGTGATTTTCGTTTGCTGCCCAAATTCAATCTAAGTGTAATTGACCCCTAACAATCCGGTTATATTCCGGTGTTGTGTTATAACTCGTGAACTGTAAAATATTATTTCACCAAATGATAGATCTAATTAAAAGGAGTAACTTTTGTCTTGAAACTTTTTTCTCTCTCTTACAGTTCGCGAGTTATAACACAACATCGGAAAATTGCCAATTTTTTCAGAGGTTAATTTCACCCCTTCGAGTGAATTTGGGCAACAAACAAAAATTGGGTTGTAATCAGGAGAAAACTCTCTATATATTCACAAAGTTTCATAATTTTTTGAATTTTCAGGTTCGGGATCTTTCCTTGGTAGTACTGATTAATTCTCCTAGTACTGCTATCAAAGTTGCTCAACCACACCGGTAGCTTAATACCCACCTTACCGTACCCATGAATCGTTAACTTATTGCAAAGTCACTGATACCGACGTGTAGAGATCGCCCAGCACCTGTCGGCGCGGCTCCGTCCCAGCGTCAAGTAGTATCGTCCGTCATAGACGAGGCGACGCAGAATTACAGGCTGGATCGGTTGCGCGCGGTCGGGAGCAGAAACCGTCGCCGTCCCTCTAATTAGAGGCTTTCACGGGACGGCGTTTGATTGATGAAAGAAGTTGTCTCTCCCGCGAGACGCCGTCGATTTTCCCTCGGTGCCTCGGTCCTAGCGTAATCCCCGGGTACAAAATCGTTTTAATGAAACAGCGTTTTCCAGGCTCGCTTCCAATCCATCATCATTATCATTCTTTCGCCCAGATACGCTCGCCTCCGTTGCGTATCCGCGTCGCCGCGGTGTCCCCCCGTCTACCGCGAGACGCGGGGCATTATCGTGGCGGCGATCGCGGGCTCATTCGCCACGGCAAGCGTGTACCGATTTCCCGCCGATAAACTGAATGACGGTGAAACTGGTAAGGTGTAACCGGCGGGGGGGAAGGGCGCCGCGAACGAGGGACACGGTAGTGCTCGCGAGGGGGACGATTTAGCGCCGCCATCAGGCCTGCCTTTAACCGACCCGGCGAAACGGAATTACGAGGCGCGCAGCCGGGGCCCCGTGGATCATGCGACGCCTGAAATTTCATCCTTCGATAAATCCGGACGATCTCGCCGCGCGACGCTCGATAGCGGCCGTAACGCGGTTGTATTTCGAAACGCCGCATAAATGAATGCCCGATGGATCGGCGGGGAAGGATGAAAACGCGCGGACGTGTGTACCTCCCGGCGCGGCGGACTCTCGCCACCATTCAACGGCCGCGGGATTCCCCTGATTTCCTGGCGCTTGCGATCGGCTGTTATTTCGAGTATTAGTATTCAAAGGAGGCGGGCTCTCTTCGTGTGTATCACGATGCGCGTCGCACGTTCGCCGCTTTCGAGGAGGCACGAACGTGGGAACGACGGAACTCGAGATCATGGGAGAAACGAAACGATGATGCCCGCGCGCAGGTGTTTGGGGGGGGGGTGGAGAGGTCTCGTCGCAAGGTGTTTTACTGGTATTTAGACAGGGGTTGCGTCTCACCAGTATAGTCACCTTATAGTCTCTTTATAGTGACCCCATAGTCATCTTACAGTCACCATCTTTGTTCTTCGTTCTAATCCCCTGCTAGGAACTTCGTGATGCCCTTATAGTCTCTTTATAGTCACCTTATAGTCGTCATATACACTAGCGGACAAAAAGATTAGGGGAGACCGGGGCAGATTGTATGGAATAAAAATATCTTTCTTCATTAGAAGAATTTTATTCTGTAGATGGCAAAAGTACGCCCTAGAACAACTGGAAAAGCCAATTGTATTATTTGCTATCAGTTTGGCCATGATAATGAAATGTGGTTTCGATGTATCTCGTGTGGCCTCTGGGCTCATTCTGAATGTTGTGGATGGAACTTGGCGGATGAATACATATGCCAAAAATTTTAAATTAATCGCCCGCAACGTGACCGCTATTACCCGCAGGTGTCGACAATGCCTTCTAAACACATCTTTTCAGTATTTTGTAATTTTATTGATTAAATCAATATAATATTAACTATTTTCGTATCCTACGAATAGGTTGATAGTTTAAGTTTACAAAAAACTAATTTTCAAGAAATATTGCACCTTATATCTTGGTTTCATTACACTTATTACCTAAGTGACTGCCGTTACCCATTCTCCCCTAACTGGGTTTTATACAGCTTTTAATTCTCTTTCAGAATATGTATATTAGGTACGTACTGTAGTTTTGAGTTAATATTGAAAAGTAATGGAAGTAGGGTGGTTCGAAAAAGTGGAAACTTTTTTGTCCGCTCCTGTAGTCACCTAACAGTGAGCATGTCTCCTTATAGTCTCTTTACAGTTTCCTTATAGTCACTTTAAAATCGTGTTATAGTAGTTTTACACGCATTCTCTGGTTCCTACAGCCAGCACAGCTAACACAAAGAAAGGGACTATTATCCCACCAACAGAATATTCAATTTCCCTTCTCGAACATCGTTCCGGGCCTCATAAATCAACGTCACCCGATGATTATTGCTTTACTCTCCATAAAGTCTCTGAACTATCACGAAGCAATGCGACTCGCAGCTCGAGCCAAGTCCCCGTGACCCAGCACGCTTGATTCACGCCGCGACACGGATGCACCGCGACAATCTCCCGCCGCGATTCCGCCGACCAAGTGGCGATTATAATTCACGCGGTGCTGCCCCCGTCGCCAGGAAATCGGAGCGCGTTGCAGCGTACCGCGCGGACCGCAGGGATCGGCGATCTGCGTGGACGATAACGATGTCGTTACGCTGCTGCTGCAACGCTAGCCAACGATACGGCCGACGAGTCGATAAACGCCGCGGCTAGACGCGCCGCCCGGCGCCGACGGAACGACTCGTCCTCGTGGTTGTTAATTAGCACGATCCCAGTTGAAGTCGCCGACCACTGGGACACTTCGTATCGCGAGCAGCAACGTCATTTTTCTAATGGCGAAATCGATCCTTGATTAACGACTCTCGCAATGACTCCATGTCGGAATTAATAATCGTGGAAGTGGGCTCGTCCAGAGCGAAATGAGAAATTCGTTTCGCAACGATCACCGCTCCCCGCGTACCGAGAGTAATTTACACGGTCGATAAATCAAACCGTTCGGAAATCTATGCAAATATCGTCGCCAGTTAATATGTGGCCTTGTTACCGAAACTACCCACCCCACCGGCGCGGAAGAAAAATCGCTGGCGCGGCGTTTATTGCTGAAATATCGTTTCAGCTATTACGCCTAATTATCGGTCGTACCAATAATAACGGTGATTTACAATCTGCTTGAAGCGTTATAGTGTTTACGAGCCATTAGTTGGGAAGATTTACGGCGAACGGCTGCCCCCTCCCGCCCTTCCAGTTCACTCGTTTCAAATCATTTCGGTTCGATTTATCTTGATTAATTAAGGAAATACAGCGCGAGACCTGCCTCGCCCTTGAAAACTTCCGCGAGCCCCTAAATCATTGGTTAACGATGTCGAAGCTTCTTGCCAGGCACTGTTAACATTCGCCCGCTCGAGGAATCCCCGACCACTCGAAGCTTTGCATAGACCGTTCACGGAGTCCTCCCACGTGTCCCTACATCCTCCAATATGTCGCAACTTTCTCGAGGATCGCGTTATTGCGGCAACTTTTATTCATAACGCGCGCAACGCCGAAACGTTTTTCCAAGGGTTACCATTGGGACAACTTCTCCCGCTGTGGTAAACAATGGGGCGTGGAAATGGCAGTCAGAGCGCGGCAATATCGACGCGGGAACAGGGGAAAAACGATATTGAAATTCGCGCTTAACGCCACGCGGAAAATTACCGTCGCACAAAGGCGAGGATCCGCGGCGTGGAATAAAAATCTCATTTCCGCGACGGCAGTGCTGCGCGGCCTTTCATCCCGTCCGATTGCCGGGCGAGTTCGAAATTAAAACGGCAACTTTTCACGCTGTTCACCAAGCCATCAGGCCCCTTCCTCGGCGCTCCGTTTTTACTTTCGTCCACGTGGGCGTGAATTTCGGTGCGCGACTTTGCCACTCGAGCCTCGAAATCGCGGCTGGATTGCTGTGCAAGTCAAACCTGGGGGGCTTCTTGTTCCCGGGAAGCTCATTTCCACGGGCATCCTCGCGGAAACCTATTATCATTCGCGTTTCTCTTAAAGCAGGGATCGTTTAGCTTTACGGGCGAGGCAAGTGGGATTTTTATGCTCAGCCGCTGCCGTCTGGGAGGCTCTCTCTTTTCGAAGCTCCCAGCGACGAGAAAAGCGTGCGGCTTTCCGGATGTTGCAGGGTATAACGTTATAATATGGAGCATCGTTGAACGAGCCTCTGTGAAAGCGCGCGATGATTATCGCCGATGAGTACTCGCCAGCCAGTGCCGTCGAGTGACAGCGTTTGAAAAGCGTCGATCCGCGATAAAGCTCGAAATTAATCGTGCCCGAAAGAACGAGCCACTCGATTTTCTATCCTATCATTTACATATGAGGCAAAGCTTGCTTGAAGCCGACTGCAAACACCAAGCTCATTTAAAGTGGTCACTTTCGAAAGCACTCAGCCGACGGCCCCTCGAAACCACATCGCGAGTTCAGTCTCGGTGGATCGAGGCTTGATAAAACACTATCGATTGAAAACTCGGGGGAGTTGACTGGCTCGAGCCGTTGGATTTTGTTCGCTGTAATTGTTAATTCGCTCCCTGTCACGGCTTCCATTCAGCGCTTTCGAAAATCATTTGCGACGAGTAGCGAACACGTTGCAACTCATTCTCCACCATATTCTGGGGTGTGTAATAAATCTCTTGAGTATATGAAACAGAATATCGACGGTTACCAATACTCCCATGGCGAGTCGAAGAATAAAATTTGGAAACTTGGGTTTACTGGTTCATTCGTCATAAAATGTACAGCGGCAATTATCTCGTTTAATTTGATTTAAAATAATCAAAAGACTCTTTGCGCGATTCTCTCCCTCTCTCTTGAAGTACCTAAGAAAATTAAGCACCTCCAAAGATCCGCGTTAAAATTCCATCTACGTTCCCGTTGGCTCGTCGCGATGTTCCCGCGGCAGCGGCGGACGTAAACGAGCGATCGTGTCGGAGCTGTCGCCTCGATTCGGCCGCGGCGATCGTGTTCGAAGCGGCTCGGCGCGGTGGATCGTCGGCGCACGAGTAATCAGCGAAACACTTCGTATTCTTCCTGCTTCTAATATTCCCTGGACGTGCGCCGACTCCTCTTAGGGACCACCAGGCTCGTCGCGGTACCGGTTCTCTGGCCGGGTTATTACCAACCAGCTTCCCGCTAACCGATGCTCGTGTACGCTCCGTCGGCACGAAATTCCTGGATGAACACGCCGCGCCGACAAGTATACAGGGTGCCTCTTAACGCGTTTCGATCGCTGGGGGGTGAGACTGAAAACCGACGGCGAGAATTGGAAAGGATTACGTAACGGGGACGAGTGTTAGGTGAGGTACAAGAGAATTAATAGTAATTTCTTTATTATGGCGCACAAGAGTTAGGGTAATTCCGGGGGAGATGGCCATAGTTTCGTTGGGAGTCTTCTATATCCAACCTATTTGAAATAAAGCAACGAGCATGGTATGGAACAAAGCTTTGATGTTTTGTCTACATATCCCTTAATATTAATAATAAACGAAATATTATTATTTAATAGAAAAATTTCACAAATAAATAAAAAGTGTCATTGGCTATCTCTCCCGCAGTGCTCGAGAAAGATGAACATATGTAGCCTTCGGGCTAACCAATTGAGGGCTGAACCTGGTTACCACCGATTTTGACCAGTTTTCATCCATTTTCGTGTTCGACCGCTCAAGTCTTCTTTGGGCTTTTGTTCTCCTAAGTCTTTTAATTCATACGTATGGCAAACAGCGCGAAACTTCGTGCAATTTTCGTGGATCCAATAAGCATATGCACTAGCTTAAATGTTAAAGTGGATTTAAGTACATGCCTTTATAACAATCAAGGATCCACGTACAGGCAACGCAATCAGACGTTTCTTTCTAAGAAATAATTTCATTGGCCATCTGCCCCGGAATTACCCTACATGGAGTTGAAGTGACAGGTATAATTTAGATATTTAAGCAGAATTTATCCTTCTATTTCAGTGCCCGATTAACTCCCTCGTAAAAAATCCCCATCCCCCGAATTATTTTAATCCCCGTAGCCCTCGCGTTACGTACACCCTGTATACACGCGAGCCAACAAGTAAATCGGCAACACAAGGGGTCCAGCCTTCCTTTTTTCCCCCGTCGAGCACGAACGTTCGTGCAAATGAAACGTCAAGCAAGCTTTCATCAGGCAAATTGGAGCGCGGCGAGCGCACAGGTCGGGGGCTGGTAAACTTGCCCTGTTTTCGGTCGAGCCCCGTTTATTTGCATCCTCGGCGGGTTCTCGCGAATTTACGTTAGATCAATATTATACCACTAGCATTGCTCGATAATGCAAATTTTACGGTCATTATCGTCCGGCCTGTGTCTTCATTGCGCGCGCGATTTCCGCGATTGCTTGCCAATGAATATTTCATCGGCCGGCGGGTTTTAACGCCAGAGCGGGTTGCCGTTTTCGGCCGGCGAGAGCGCAAAACGAGCGCCGCGAAGTGTAACAACGACCGCCGATGGAACAATGCCGCTCGGCGACACGGGGAAAATCCGCGATCCCGTTCAATTGACGCGCATCCTTAACATCGTTTCCCAGATACCGGCATTCGGAGCGTGTTTCCCAGCGGCGTGCGTCCACTCGATACCTGGCCACACGCGGAGCCGCGCTCTGTCGCGCCGCGAATCGTGAACATTCAATTTCCGACGGATTTCTATTTGCTCGTTCCCTCCACCGTTTGACACGTCGAGCAGTCACCAGCAGGCGAGTATTCTCGCGAGCTGGCAAGCGCGGTGTATTTTGCAGAGGGAATTAAGTCGCTCGTAGGAGCCGCGCGCCATTTATGGCCGAGTCTCGCTCGGCAATGTAAATATTTCCTATTCAAACAACCGATGATTTTTCTCCGCCGCTTCGTCTTCCTTCCCCCCCCCCCTCCTCCCGGCGTCCGTTTAATAGCTGGCAGCGAAATTTTCTCTGAAAGCAATCGCCGGCTGAACCGTGGGCGGCGGTCATTTCGATTTTATGATCGACGAGAGGGAATTCGTGTACGGGCTTGCATAGCTTCATTTGTAGAACAGTGGGCCAGTAAATGAGAGGCTTCCGGCTTGAGAAACCTCTCCGCGGTGATACGAGGATGGGTCAGCTGTTCTTATTTTTAGAATGCCGCTAGAAAGTTACGAAGCCTCTTCGATGGAGCAATTTAATGATCTGCGTTCGATTTATCATTTCTATACCTGAGAATACTTTCCAGGTAGGAAACTAATTTTCTTGGACCCTAACATGTTTAATAACTACCCTCCACAGATTCCCCAACCCTTTCAACTTTCCCTTCAACCTCTTCCGCTGGCCAAATCAAGGAATTTTCTCATCCCACCCGGAGGCGAGTCAGAAAAATTATTTACATCGCGAGACGTTTCCAGGATTACGTCCATTCGAGGCAGGCTCGTCCGACGCTGTTGACACACGTCGAACGTACAAACCGTCGGCCATTGTGACCGTTCAATTTTCAACAGATTTCTATTTACCCTGCGCCTGTGTATCCTCTGGTCAGTCGAGCAGCCGCTGGCCCATTGTCCAGCCCAGAGGTCTTTTCACCCCGGGGGTGGAGGTGGCGCGCGCGCGCGCGAGCCGGCGTCTGGCCGTCATAAATCGCGGACGACGAGCGGTCAGGAATCCACGGTGTCGTCGTCGCCGGGTTCGCCGCGGGAGAGAAAATCGCCTTTTGTCCCACGAGGGACGTTAATAATTACTCATGCAAACGAGCCGTACGAAGACGAGCCGGGGCTAGAGCGGGTACGCGCCACCGCGCCGGAAGTGCACTCGCCCCCGTCGCCCCCGCTCGACTTTTTTCGCGAAATTTACGGTCGGAAATATCTTCGGGGACATCAATATTTCAGGCCCCCGTGAGCTCGTGGGATGCGTCCGCACGGAACGGAGCTTCCAGCGGTCTCGTTGCTCGTTTTAAACTCGGGGGAGAATTAGTCATCGAGGCGACTCTGCACGTGTCCCTCTGATTCCACGGTCCGCCGGAATTCGGTGGGTTCGGGTTACCGGGTGGAGCGGGAACTGGGTGCGTTTCGGGGAGTGCGATCTTGCACACCGCGAGACCTGAATATACCTCTCAGGCATGCGAAATATTAATCGCGGCTGCGAGTGTCTCTTTCCCCGAAATCAGCCGCTATCTTGTCGTACCAGGGAACACGCTGATAAGCCCCGAAACTTTGAAAGGCGGGTAAGGATATCGGAACGTCGAACTCGGGGGAGAAACACGAGCAGCGTATTGCCATCGAGGAGACAGTGTAACAGTAAAACGCGTCGCTTTATAATCACGGAATCGCGCAATTACGATCGAGGCGGTTTCTCGAATGGCCTCCAAACGTCTCTCTTCTGATAGAGGCACTGGGAATTGGTCCCGCTCTTTTTCTCTCCGGCACGCGTTTCCTTGGACCGTGGTTCCTCCTTTTCTCTGGCTTATTCGCCGTTCCCCACGGTCCTCCCCGCGGTGGGAACGAGTTTACGAGATCTTCGAGAAGCAACAGGACCCTCGTCGAGGGGGTACGATAGCATCGCGATGCTTAATCGACCGGCTCGATAAGGCTCTCGAGGAGGGCCGCTGTCGGCAACCTGTTTATTCTAATTAGCGTGCGCGGGGGAGGGGAGGGGCACGGGAAACGGGGGCGAACCAGCGCGAATATTGTGTCAGCCACGGAACGTTCCCTGTGAACCTGGTTACACAGGCGTTAGCTGGTAGGTTGGTATACATCGCCGCGGAATTTTCAGGGGGCACGCGATATTTAAACGGAGCACGCCCGAGGGCCTAATTGCCGCGTGGCGCGAAACTATGATGATGTTCACCTCGGATTGCTAGTGAGTAGTCGTGTTTCGAGGGATTGCTGTGCATGCACACTTTAGGAAAGTCGATTTTCTACGAGATTCGAAGAAGAGCAACTTATTGGTAGGTACTTTCGGAGGGAATGGTGAAATATGGAATTTCTATTACAATAGAGTCAGGAGTGTTTAATATGTAGGAGAAAAAGAAGCCTGGGACCTTTCGCTTGCCAGGCAACTGCTTTAGCCACTAAACTACCCAAAGCCAACGACGTATCTTCGTCTGCAAGTGAATATATTCTAAACTACGGCCAGATCTAGATTTACCGCCGCTCTGGGCAAAAATGATTCTTCCTGCCCTCTATATTAATTATAAATAATTACTTTAAAAATATAATATTTACCAGTGGCCAAATTATACAATATTGTATATTAATAGTATTAAAAAATAATATTACAACATTAAAAGATACAAAAATCTCAAACCTTTTTGTTTGAGTATAATAATTTGGCCACCGACTGTAGGTAGGAGGTGGGTACCTATTATTTAAATCTAAAAGAAAAGGATTTAACGAATGAAACGAAAAAATTCAAGGTCTTTAATATAGGTACGCACCGTCCCCCAATATGTATTACAGTAATTATATGGGTGATTTAAAATAATTTAAAAGTGTGATACTAAATTCAAACATGTAGGGTAAGGCATACAGTTGTTGACCCCCTATACAATGATTGACACTCTTCCCCAAAAAGTAAGAAATATAATATAATGCTTTTTTTTATATGATAAAATATAATTATATTCGGAACAAAAATATCTGGGCCATTGAAATATAGATATATTTTATTATATAAAAAAAGCAATATATTATATTTCCTACTTTTTGGGGAAGAGTGTCAATCATTGTATGGGGGTTAATAACTGTATGCGTTACCCTAGTACATATTTTTTCACCGCTCTTTCAAAAGTTTTATTTTTTTATTGGTTTTTTGTTTTTAATTTTCTCTATCTACCAATTCCGCCATCTCGAAATGTGCAGCTCTGGGCAGTTGCCCTTCTCGTGCCTTCCTAGATTGGGCCCTACTCCAAACCAGGAATCGAAAAAGTTCTGGAACTTTTCAATAGGTCCCATTTAAAACATGGACCACGGAACTTTTTTAAAAATGTTCGCAGATTATAAGTTCTCAGAAGAACCGATAAAATAAAAGTGCTTGAAAATAAAGGTTGTAGTTGTAATGGAACTTATAAAATACAAAAATAAAAAATTTTCTATAACAGGAACAGATATTTTGTTCACCAATATTAAAAAAGTTCGCAATCGTTGTAATAAATACTAAATACTATTCAATGGATAGTACCACAACAATATTAAATAACAATATAATATGATATTATATTCTAAAATAAAACTAGTACCTAATAGTTTAGTACTTTTCTTTATCTTATGAAAACTTTTTTAATAAATGTTCTAATGTAACTTGTTTCCATGGATCTTTTATTATATAGGTTTTAAAATATCTGTTCCATGAGAACACTTTTTAAAGAAGTTCCTAAAGGTAACATTTTTTTCAATAAAAATTCCACAGGAACAGATATTTTCTTAAACGAATCATATAAGTTCTAATAAAATTTTTTTAAAAACAAGCACAACCCAACAAACGCAGCTAGAGCTGCCCTCCTCAAAATCATTAATCTAAGATAGAGAGCATTAAATCCCGGACATTTCCACTCGAAACTAGGACACTTTTAACTATTTCCAATATTAGGTACCCGAAATCCGAGGAAACCCGGACGAATGGCAAGCCTAAAATAGCGCAGCGCCACCTATCTACCCAAATCTGCGCGATGGCCCGTTTCCCAATCAAACGCCTACAAATCCAGAAATGAACAGAGCAATCACCACCGCGTCCGAAACACTTCGCCACAACGCGCCCCTTCTTTTTTCCCCCGCGGCGCGAGTTTGACGATCGCTCGTGAATTATGTATCACCGAGGGCAGATTACCGCGGCGACGACAAATGATTATATACGCGCCGATAAATTCTCTGATCGATCGCCGTTCCGCCGTGAAAATACGTTTCCCCTGTCCGCGTGGTCGCCGCCATCGCCGTTATCCTTAAACACCGCTGTCGAAATATTTTTCGGCCGCGCGCGCGGCAAGATTTTTATCTGCCTGCGGGCCGGCGGTCCCCGCGCGTAACTTACGCGTGTATTATGCCGCGAGATAAGGGTTGCAGCGAAATGAGGGGGCTAATAATCATGCGGGTTTTATTGTTCCCGACGGTCAGAGGCGAGGACGCGGCGCGTAAACTTGCGACCGCTGACCCGTGTCACCGGAAACGCGAAAACGTCCCCCGAGCGATTCGCGTGGTATTTATCCGACGCGTTTATCTGGCAACGATAGTGGAAGGGAAACGGAGTTTAAGAAGAATCGAGCCGAGAACGAGGGAACATCCTCGCGGACGGTTATCATCGTTAACCCGTCATAAGCGGCCAATAATTTCTATTCGTTGCCGGGGCCCGTGCTCGATCCGTTGCTTTCCTAATGGCCCCGTCGTGTTTCCCAACCGGCGAGGATATCTCATCCACGAGCCGGTAAAAGTTAGAATTTCAATGAGCCGAGGAAAACGCGGGGGTAATAAACGATCGCCGGCTAACGATACAAACACGAGCAAGCTGGAAACGTGTCTGGCTGAGGCGAGGAGGGAAAGTGGCGAAGATTATCGTTGGCAATCACAGGCGATTCTTGTTGTTCGAGCGGAGTCCAGGCCGCGCCTGGATTACGTCCGATACGTCCGTCAATGGGCGACCAATTAACTTTCCTTTTTTTCCTCTCCCTCCGCGATGTATCCAATCGAGGAGGGTCGAGGGGGTGGACGCAGCTGCCTGCCGTTGAAAAGGGTAGCGACCCGCTTCCTCGATGGGATATTAGGCTCGGGATTAACTGTCGAAGCCGACAAACCGCTCGACTTTTCCTCTTTTATTTCCCCGCGGGAGGCTGCGCTCGCGCCTCGCTGCCTGGCAGATTACTTTTCCAGCGTGTTAGCTGGAAATTGAATGCCGCTTCTTATTGCGCCCCTTCCTCTACCTGTCGATATAAAAGAAGAAGAGTGTCGAGAGGTCGGCAGACAATGGGATTAGGGAAAGTTTAATCTGTTATATGAAGAATCGGTGGTCCCTGGGAGTTCGACAAAGTAGACGATACTTGTTGCCAGTGTACACTTGTTATTCCAGCGACTGAAGGATGGAAGGAAGTTGGCCAACCAACAAATCCACTGAACAGTCCCATTGTACAGGCACGCGAAATAAGCTATCCGCGAAAGGGCGAGCGTGTGTGCCGCGGCGCATACAGCAGCCCGGAGATACAGCAATACAGAAGTGGAGCCCTTTCAAGGGGAAGAATGAAGATCGCTGCGAAGCCAAGATTCCTCTTCCGTGCATGCACTCCAGCCACCCGTGGCATTTCCCTTTTATCGAGGTCGAATCGGGGATACACGCGAGGATGTCGGTGCATTTTTCCACGTAGTACATTTCATACCATCCAGCATCCGGAGAAGCTTCACCAGGGTTCCATCTTTTATTTCTACCAGATCCGAGGGTTATTGGTATGTCTTCTCCTCCAATCCTGCTTACCCATCGAATTTCCAATCTCGAGCCTGCCGCTGGCCCACCGTTTACGTTGGGCTCGTTGTTTCGGCTGGTCCGAATGACCCCTCGGCCTTCTCGCCTCCCTGTACTAGCCGAGCAATCAGCGTGCTCCTCGAGCGATACATAATTCATAAGACCGTGGCCAGAAGAAACTGTGCGGGCACGGATCTCTCTCTCGTTATCTAAGCCAAGCTGGACTGTTAACGATGTAATAGACACATCGTGTCGGATCAGGTCGGATTAGCAGGGTTACACGGTCACGACGGGAAACACGGTGCTCCTTCAATCTTGCCCAGCGGACCGACGCGAAATCAGTTTGTAGCCGTTTTAGACGCCGTCTGAATTCTATCTGCGATCTGTTGTGACAGTTGAGCGATAGCGTAATAAGTTTTATCGGATCTCGCGGCCGCCCCGGTCTCGTTTCCCGCGCGTACGTGCGTTCATCTCGGCTCCGGAACGGTAGCCGCCGGTGGGAAAGGGACGATTCGGGGCGGAGGGCCCGGGATCAAATTATACACACGTATACACCTGGCCGTACGGGAGGCTCATTTGCATAGGATTTGAAGAAAGACTTTTATACGCGAGCGCTTTCTCTTTCTCTCTCGCCGCATACAGTTGGTCGCAAAAGTATCCGTCTGCCCTCTGATTGTGCGTATTGCGTTTAATTGTTTTCGATGCAGGCTCAATTTCGGTGTGATCTTAATTAATTAAGAAGGCTACGTTTATTTTTAACGTCCACCTCATGCTTATTAGTATTTTCTCTGATTTTATTATGCACGTTATGTATATGCAATGGCGGATTTACGGAAAAAGGCTCAGATAGCGAACGTTCTCGGGGCACCCTGTATACATAACGGAATTACAAATAAATGTACGCCTGTGTAGTATGAAAATTATACGAAACAAAAATTAAACGATTTTATTAAAAATTAATTATTTAAAGTGAAAAATGCAGCATCGAAATTGTAGTACAAGAAAAGTATTATTTTTTAGTCTTTTGTGCATTTTAATTTAGTTTTTAGTTTCATATCCTTTAGTATCTTTTAAAAAATATAGTGCATAAAATCGTAATTTTTTTGGAAGATGGGGCATTCCCTTGCGGCCATTGTGGGTAGGGGGCTAATCGGCAATAGCTCATTGGCCGCCCGCTAAATCTGCCACTGTGTACATGGCTCACAGTACACTTCTTGGATCGCGAGAATTCTCAAACGAGGTTTCTACTTCTTCCATCTTCGCGAAGTTAAATACTTTTGTCGCCAACTGTAGAACGCTCGTCCGTCCATCTGCCGATAGAAACGTATGGCATTTTTATGCAAATCCCCGGGCATCTTCCGGGCGAGGGGGGCTTTCGAGAGAGCCAGTTCGACCGGTCGAAGTTCGGGCCACGGTGCACAGGTGTGCGGGGCTTTGTTTTACGAGCGTCGGGGCCGCGCGGTGTGCTCCCCGCTAATATTTGTCGTGCTGGCGTCTCTCGGCGTTAAAAGTGGCCACGGTTGACCGACCAGTTTATAGGCGGTATTTAAATATCCGCGTCCGCGTAGCCGTACACGCGGAAAGACGTCGTTAAAAGAACACCGTGCTCGACACACTTCAGCCGTCTCGTTAAGAACCAATGACCCTGCTCCGGGGCCGCTAATACTCGCTCTTTCAGCGTCGATATCGTCTGGATCGCGTTCCTTCCACGTGGTAATTGCCTTGTGCAACGTACGCGCGGGCATAAACAATGAGGCGACCGTAAATTACGCTCACCCCGCGAATATAAACAATAAGCTGGCGGTGAATATCCTTGTCGCGCTGGTATGAATAATAAACTGTTTCTTATTGGGATTCCAGATGCAGGGGAATAAATTAATTCTGAGACCTAGCTGTGGGATTCTTTCAGATCAAGTTATCAATGTAATATAAACATTCACAATTTAGCAATTAGAACCTCATTAGAACAATAACAGTGGTGCACTCAGGATTTAACGTTGGGGCGGGCCGAGTTGAACGGATAAAAATATTTGATGCGATGAAATTTCTAGCTGAATAAGATCGATTTTCCACGGTTGTATGTTAAAAAGCGATTTCTTTCCGCGATAAATCCCCTTCGGAAGTCGTCATCAATTTCATTTAATGCAAATTTATTAGGTAATTTTATAAAAATTTATTTAGAGATTAAAATCCGGTTTTCTTTTCTTTTTGCAAAGCCCCTTCTTCTGGGTGCGCCACTGCTGCATAATAACCTTTGAATCTCTGAAAAAACTCTACTTATGTAGAAGGGAACCACAGTTACACTTATAAATATTCCTCCACCTAGAATTCGCAGAAAGAAAGGGGCAAAATCTAATTCGACAGCTCCGTCGCGGGTTGCTCGGGTCGACTGAGCGACAAAACTGTCGCGTCGAGTCGCATTCCTTGCCCTCTTGGGGCTAAGTAGTTTTGTCTACGCTTGAGACAGCGCGTCTGACCCAGAGAGGACCTACTACGCGCGCTAACCTGATGGGGAATAAATTCCCGAAAAGACGAATGCCGCTGGCGGGGCGGAATGAAACTGAGGTGTCACGCTGTCCTCCTCTCTGATCCTCCCTCTCTGTCGCGTTCCCTGCGTCGCGGCAATAAATCCCCGAGGCCCCGCGTGCACCGTCGGACGTGTTCCTGATTCCATTCCGTCCACGGGCGGATAGCAGCAGCCTGTGGCCGCTGTACGCAGATAGGCAGGATAGGTGCGGGGCGAGAAAATAAATTAAACTCTTGCCGTTTAAAATAGCCCCGTCGGACGGTGCCCACTCCGCCCCCCGAATATGCAAATATATGTTGATTCGAGAGATTTTTAGGCGCATGACATAATGATGATGACGACGATGCCGGCCACGGAGATAGAATATTAAGGGGTCCCCCTTCCTCCGTCGCTCGCCGAGTGCCCTATAATTTCTCGAGAACGCGTAGGGGCCCCCTGAAGACGCTCATTCTCGCGAGGGGATCGACTTAAACGACGGCCAACGGTGATTACGTACAATTTCATTTCGTAGACGATTCCTGGCTGATGCGGACTAATCGTATACTATCGCTGGTTCCTTCGATCCTTCTATCGAATCGGCGTGCCTGTCGATTCGCCACGGTATCGTTTCATTTCTAGGAACGCCCCAGCGTGTCTTCGAAGCGCTGGGAGCGTTTGCTGCTCGTACTTTCACTTGGGAAACGCGGATCGAAGGGATCCCGGATTCCTTCGATGCGCAGGCACCGGGCTCTTTCTTCCACGGATGAATCTACATATTTTAAATCAAATTATATCCTTCTGTGAGTTTCACTTAGTCGACTTCCTGCCCTTAACTTTGAAGCCCCCTGTAGGCCCACGCGTAATCGCAGAGATGCCCTCGGAGAGACACGTGGTTAAATGCTCGGTATGACGTATCGGGGGCCGCAAATAAATTCTCATGGCCGGGGTTAGACAATTCGGGTTGGAGATAAATCGGCCTGGCCGCAGAATAGTTAAACACGCGGGCGAGGCACGGTGCGCTAGCACGATCGGCCATAAATCGCAATCGTCGGTGGCCAGGGCGTTACACGAACGTTAATTATCGCGCGGACGATTGAATTGACACGATAAAAACTAGCTGCCCGCTTCGAGCCCGCAGGCTACCGAAGGGTTGGAATCACGACGTGTTGCCCATCTAGGCAAGTTGAGAAATATATCTTTCCCTAAAACTCTTGGAATCATTTCTGAGGGACTGTATATTATCGTCTACGAGGAATCCCATCTTTCTCGTCGCCTTATCTTAACTTCCATCGATCGTCGTTGGTCACCGAGGCCGAATAATACCCTTCGATAGCGGAATTAGGAACCCCCGACGCGGCAACGCGAGAATCCAAGCAGTCGGATCGACCGTGGACGGAAGTTTATGCGCTTTATATCATCCAGTAAATTCCGCTCTATGGCATATTGAATTTCGATTTTTATACGGCTCCTTAAACGGTTCCATTACTTTGGCCAATAGCGCATCGCGCCCGGTAGTCGCAACGGGTATGCGCCGCTCGCGAGGTTTATGCATATTCGAACGGTGCACTCTGCATATAAATGCGGTCTCGGGGCGGCCGAAAGACGGCGTTTAGAGGCAACCGGAGGAGATCGCGTCACGTTCATCGGGACATTTTTTCGCGCCGGATCGCCCTCTTTCGGGCGCTTACAGGGTGATGCTTAATAAAATCACCCCGCCTGATGATTAACCCTGAAACTACGGGATGTATCCTCGAAATTATACAGCGATCCATCAAAGGATAATGTCTACAACCTAAAAGCAGGGGGAGGGAATTAAATACACCTAATGGGATTCGAGATTTATTTTCCAAGCTTTGCGACGGGGAAGAATATGTAAGCCAATCGCTAAATCAGGCCCGATGGAATATTTAGTAATTGTGAAATGTCCCTTTTAGCTTCTCTCTGGTTTCTGCGGAATCACCCTGTATATACATATTTAGGCGTACACAGTGTGTTGCCCCTCGTATTTATGCGTACGCGTGTGTTGCCCCGACGAAACGCTTCCAAGGATTATAAAGCTCGCGAAATATTTTCGGGCCACGGCCGTCATAACTCAGCCTCGCTCGCTCGTTTTATTCCCCCTCGGCCTCTCCGCGGCGGCCTCTCTTCTTTTTCGCTCTCTCTGCGCCCCGTCGGAGCAGAACCACCGGCTTCCGTTCGTACAATGGACCGTTCGCGAAATATGGACGCACATTTGTCGCGCGTTATGCTTATGCGCCCGGTGGACGTGTCTATTAGCGCCGCTGGGAAACGATAAAGTCGAACGGCTCCGTGCCTCCTCGATAATTCGATTGCACGGAAATCGAAAATGTCTTGAAAATTACAGAATTACGCTTTATTTTTAAATCCAAAGGTATAACACATTAATGTGACCGGGTGAGAAAAATAAAGATAGAATGAAGATAGCCGAAGGGGATGGTAGAGGTGGCTTCGTTAAATATTAAATTACGTTTTGCAATTTTGCACAGTGCTGATTACGTGCGAGGTGGCCACAGCCGTTGGTGAAATTTGAAATTCAAGTTAAATAAAAAGGGAAGCTTAAGCTCAAAGTATAGAACGACACCATGGGTATTCTCGTTTTTCCCTTCAATTACATAAGTGGACGTTAAAAAGCGATGAACGCGGCCGGGTCGACGAGGAATTAAGTAAATGCCTGTTATTCGAGGGGGCTAAGCGACAAGGTAATTTTAATCCTCGCCCCGCGTATATGGGAGTTTAATGGCGGCGGTGCGCGAACAATTGCAGCTTGCGGCGTGATTAATTAGATTAAAGTATAGGCCTGATCCCGTCGATAATATTCCAGATAAAGATCGAAGCTCGATGAATGGCAAAAGGATGGGCCTTGGGAACCTGGGCCCGTCCGCACGGGGCCCCCTCGTACCATGAGAGACGAGGCAACACTCCTCTCCAAGCCGGGGCCTTTTTGCTCCTCTTTGCCTCGTTCCTCCCTTCGCCGTGAATGTCATAAAAGCCCGGCGTACGTGAAACTATTTCTGTTTGGTGACAACCAAGTATCCGTTCTGGTGCATGCCGAAGATATACTGTCCTTTTAGCTCTCGTCGCTCTCCCGATCGACGAAAAGAAAGGACGAGACAGGCACACCATGGTCCAGCCACCATGAATATTCCCTTCCACGAACAGCGATATGGAAAGTACGTATTCCTCAACGTCTTTACCCCCGGTGTCTCTTAATCACCTGCCTCGATTAGCATTTCTATGAACAGGCCTGTCGTTCGAGGAATTCCTTTTCATCAGTGTCTTGGCCCGGCTGAAGATTGACACGTAACCCCGGGCGCCCCCCCCCCCCCCCGTCTGGAAAATCGTAAAACAAGAAAACGCGGTTGAGGCGGCCAAGCCGGAGAAGCACGAGGTTTACGATATCCTTGGATCTCGCCTCCGGGAGGCTCTCCTCCCGGTTCCGTATTTCGCGCTTATGCTTGCATTTCATTGACAGTAATAGACTGTTGGTCGCCAGGGTTGCGCGCCAGCTAGCCAAACGGTAAATCACCGCGGATTATATTTCTCCCCCGTTGGTGGGGGCCAGCAGCGGAACGTCAAAATACATCGCGAGGATTTACCACCCCGCGATGCTACCCGCACGAAATCTTCACCGTCGCTTCGGCATTCATGTATTCCCCGTCGTAAACGACAATGACATCCTTCCGCGCGGGGATGCGCCCGCGGAACCGTTATTTCCATTCTTCCCGAATTAGAAAACGGCTTTACTGCCGTTGGCCCCCTTACCGTAACTCATGGGAAACGTCTCCTGTTGTTGGTCGTGGCGCGGCTCCAATTTGATTATTAATTTCGATCTCGGGGCGGTCGCGACGCCGTCACGCTTCGGAGAATACTTTCTCCGGTTTCCGCGGAAGTAGGGAAACTGGGGTTGCTGCAGTCGTGAATATTTTGGTAGGAATTTGGGGGCAAGTTGTGTGCCTTTTGTCTTTGAGATGCTTCGCTCTATATCATCTAGCAAGTCCCTTTATTCTTCTTCCTCTATAAATATCAGATCAAACATACCTCAAAATGAAATGTAACAGCACAGTTTTAAAAGCATTGGTACCATTATTCCAGGCGCTGTTCTACTATCTTTCTCGACTTGGACCGAGAACGCTAGTAGAGTGTCGTAACTGCATACGAGCTAGGATTCCCCTCCTGAATGTCCAGGACGATGAAACGGCATACGGCCGACTATCGTTGGAGTTGATCTGGTCGTAAAGGCTCCTCTGGTATTACTTTCCGTAGGAGACCATAACGCACCGTGCGCGTGTAATGCGGTAATCCAGGAACAGAGGAGTATAAATGTTGCAGGGCCAATTAAAAGAAGGAAATTGATTGCCGGCCGTTGCATTCCGCGACGGTAATCGCGGCTGTGTCAAAGGGCAACGTTAAACGCATGCAGCGCCGATTAATAAAACAAATGTCGCAATTAACGGGGGAATATTATGAGTGTGTTACTCATTCAACCGTTACTCGTTAAGTGGTACGTAGACGGAACGATTAATTATAGAGAGTTGTGCGGCATCGGTCGAATGATTTTTATGAATATGAAACTAGGTACTTGCGTGCTTGTCAAAATTATAGGTATCTATGTACGCTTTAAATAATATTCTGATTAAGTGAATATGAATATTAGTGAATATGAATTGAGTTATATCCCCATGTATCCCAAAACATCACAACACCGCAAACCACAGATCATAAAGCACACTCGAAAGCATCACAAATAACAGATCACAACGCACACTCCACAATATCACACATCACACTCCAAACACCACACATCACGCACCACAACATCGACACGTAACGCTTTAAACTACTGATGCATAGCTCTGAGCGTATGAGTCGACTATACGAGTCGCCTTACAATCACGCAAATTTGGTAAGTATTCAGGCAAGTTATTGAGCGCCTCGCGAAAATGCATCAAACTTGCAAATGCAAAAATTTTTCAATATTGCTGCAAATGAATTTGGGGCGTTCGAGACATAAAATCTCGGTTTACAACTTTGTTGAGTTTTCGCGGGGAGTCAGATTCCGGTTAGAAACTTTGTTGAACGCCAAAATCTTCCAATATCGTCTACGGACTATTCCGATTTCACCGGATTTGGACGCCCCGCGAAAATGCAACAAAGTTGCAAACCGGGTTTTTTTTCTCGCGAACAGGCCATTTTCATTTCCAACATTGTTGCAAAATTTTGTCCTTTGCAACTTTGTTGCATTTTCGCGGGGAGTCAAATTTCTGTTAGCAACTTTGTGTTAGCAAAATTATGTTGTAATTAAGAAACTAACATTTAATCAGATACAATATTTTGGTAACTGAAATAAGCATACAATTTCATAATAACTAATTACACAAATTATACGAACCCATCTTATTTACATAACGCATACAAAAAATTTAATCAATTAAAACTTAATCTACCTTCATCCCCAAAAAGTAGACTAGACCTGGTCCTCCAATCTGTCTCTTTTATCCAAAACCTACCACCTTTTTACCGCGCTGTTCGTAAAGCACCACGCATGTTTCCGTCGCGTACGGTTTCTGGGACCGGCGAAAATCTGCGTTGAAACGGGATCGTCGTGCGACGACGTCGATCGGGGTCCATTCACGGCCGCATAAAAGCTGTTTCCTCTCGTTGTAACCGGAGAGCAACAAACTCTCCTCTTCCTGCCCCGTGCGGGCCGATATTTTTTAACGCGCCGCCGCGCCGAGCCGAGCCGAAACCGTGCCGGGGTTCCCCCTACGCGCGTAATCACGTAATTACGCGCATTAAAAGGAGCCTCCTCGTAGGTACCAATTTAATTTCCGAATTTCCAGCGGCGAATTACCTCGACTGCCGCGTGTTGCAGCAGGCCGGGGGTAGGGGAACGGGAAGGGGAGAAATGGAGGCCGTCGCAATTCAGGACCATTAGCGAAATTGCTCGGCGCGGACCGCGTTTGCCGACCCTTTTTCTTCGTCGATCGGCCGAAAAACGGCGTAAAGCTCGCGGGACCGCGGAGCGGACACGCCGGGAACATGGACCCGGGCCTCGGTGCTTACCGCGGAACCTTTGCGTAATCTTCGATGAAACATGAGCCACGGGGCACGTAACAGTACGTCGAGGAGGGCCGTTTAAATATTCGACGCGGCGTGGCAGTCGGAGTTTCGACAATTTATAAGGGACGTCGGCGAGAGTCCCGCTCGACGAGCTATATTCAGCGAGATTACACGGCGATTCATCGCTGCTCTACGGCGGGACGTCGCTAACGAACACGAAATGCGGCTCGATCGCGATTACGGGTACTTAGCGGGGACGATTTACGTCGCGCTTATGATTTCGTATTGCGTTACAGGGATGGATCGCGGAGGACAGATAGGATGGGTAAGGGAGATTTCGGCAGGGAGGAAATCTATCGGCTGTTTATCGCCGCCGCTCCATTTCTCTGCTTCCCTCTCAACTCGAGAGCTAACGATTGGGAAAGACCAGGGTTGGTAGGCTCGTTTTTCAGTATCGGAATTTTAATAAATTATGTGGACGAAATACAGTAATGCCTCGTTAGTATCCCGACGAACGGGGCTGGCGGCGCGATTCTAACGCGATGCCGACACTATCTCCTTAGAGTAGTATATGCTCTAAGGCTATTCCGTGCAGCCGATGCCGCGAGTGAGAAAACCCCCAGAGCCGAGCGAGAGGGAACGAAACAGTTGACATGAAGTTGTCGTCGTCTCTTTCGTTCTCTCACTCTCGACCGAAGGATTCCAAGAAATGGTGGGGATAGTGAGCGGGATTATAACGCATGGTAATTAACGCGACACTAACGACGAATTACTGTATCATTAAATAGGTTAGTATATTTGATAGAGCATACATTAGGTTATCTGATTAAATTATTAATGTTGACTCCATGTGACAACAATTAAGGTATTTTAATGTTTTACTAACCCCTTCCATGCTGGTCAACCAGCCCCATGATCGGGGTTGGTAGACTTACAGTATGGGGTAGGGGGTTGACTATACATATACAGTATTCCCCCGTTATGAGCCCGTTTTTTTCCCCCGTTGACAGCAAGGCGACCATCCCCACCATTTCCTGGAAGCCTACGGACGAGAGTGAGAGAACCGGACAACGAGCGAGAGGACCATGTCCTAAAGTAAGTCCATGTAAGAAAATGATATTTGCGAATATTTGTTCATAATGATTTTGTTTTCACGCTCTATATAGTTACAATAGAGTAAATGTTAAGGGACTATTTTAATGTTTGTTTATTTGACGATCTATTGACTTAGTATTTTTGTTTATACATAAGCTAGCTTTACTACTTGGCTTCGCCCGAAGTTTAGATTCTGCTTTTCTAAGAAATTTTATTTTTATTTTTTTGTGAAGATGGTCACATTGATCTGATTAGTCAGGCATAATGAGCTGAGGCACATTTCGTGATCCCAGAGTTTATCGTTCCAAAGTTTTTGGGCGACAACAAACACACAAACACATATAAGCTTTCTGCTTTATACATTAAGATATATATATAGGCGACGATAGCCGAGGTTCTTTCACCCATCCCAAAAAGTTCGAAACGTTGACGAATACAAATAGGTTGTCAATAAAAAAAAATTACCAACAACACGCGGTATTCCCAAGCGGTCACCCATCCAAGTACTAACCGCGCCTAGCGCCGCTTAACTGCAATGATCAGACGGGAACTGGTGTTTATACAGGCGCAGTATGGTCGTTGGTAGGAATAAAATTTCATTTATCGGTGAAATATGTACACCGCAGAGTAAAATACATGATCAACGGTGTATAAAATTTGTACATATATATATTTATATTTATATATATATATATTTATTCTATATACAGTACTGTCTCTCAAATAGCGTGCGTTTTCGGATTCTCTATACACGCGAAGCTATCCCCACTACTTCGTTTGTAGTCGCCGCGCCGCGGCATCAGGTATCGGATTTCAAAGAGAAAGCCGAAGAAAGGGTCATAACTGATAGGAAATTGCTCTCGCTGCCCCATCCCCCTTGAGGGCTCCAGCGTGAAATCAAAAGAAGCCGAATAGACTACTTGTCTCTCAAATCGCGTGCGCCTGGTCCCGACACACGCGGCTATAGAGAGACAATACTGTATGTATACAGTGACTCCCAATAATAATTTTTCTTTTATGTCTTATTCTATACTAGCTGAAAGTAACCGGCGTTGCCCGGGCTTCTCATATGTATTAATAACGGCGGCATTAATATTTTTAAATTAGCTGAAAAACTAATAGATTTTCAAAATAATCGTTGGCAACCGTGATCCCAACCACCGTGCCGGGAACCTGCGCGCATTTCTTGCGCCCACCGCGGTGTACGCCCCGTAAGATTTATCGGCCCCACTTCACTATTTCGATTATTACTCAGTCCTAGTCAGTAATATCGAGATGATAGGTAGCTTAAAACCTTCCCAAATGTTGTCCCTACACATCTGTGAAAACCGCAGGAGAATTGGTTGAGCAGTTTCCGAGTTTACGGCGTACAGACACAATAATACTTTCTGCTTTATATATGTAGAGAAGAGAAGAGAAGAGAAGGTAATTGAAGGAATTGAATTGTACATGTTGTAAAGATTATTAAAGCCAAAATGATCGGTCAGGGCTGATTGACTACTTAATAACGTTAATAAGGTTTAAATTGTTATTTTGGTATTCAGAAAGTGATTTTTTTTGTTTAACTTTCACTATGTTATAAATACATTATAATTTATGATTAAGTCGAAAAAAAATTTGGTTTATTATTAAAATATGAAAGGAAGATAATTAATATTTTATAATGAAACAACTCTTGTGACATTGTGTTATTTTATTACTACTGAGATAAGTAGCAACTTATTATAGTATTAATTATCTTCCTTTCATATTTTAATCATAAACTGAAATTTTTTCAACTTAAACATAAATTATAATGTATTTATAACATAGTGAAATTTACACAAAAAATAAAAATCGCTTTTTTGATAACAAAATAGCAATTTCAACTATATTATTAGTCAACCAGCCCGACCGATCATTTTGACTACAATAATCTATATAACCTTCAATTATTTATGTATAAATAAAAATACTATATCAATAGATCGTCTAATAAACAAACATTAAAATAGTCCCTTAACATTCATTCCATTGTAACTATATAGAGCGTGAAAACATAAAATCTTTAAGAAAAAATATTTACTTACGTAGTGACTCTTTCGACAAACGTTGAACTGTTTAAAGAAAATTGCGATCGCGGGGCCGAACATAAATGCATGGCATAGCAGAAGTGGCTTCTTCCTAGAGTAAATCTTTCCGGAATAAAGCATATGTCGGTGAAAAGTTATTAACAATTACTCAACCTACCCTTGAGGCAACCAGCCCCGGTCTCCCCTACCGTATCGATTACCCGCGGAATGGTCCCTGGTGGAGCAAGAACCGCGGGCGCAAGCCTTCGACAGATCGCGATCTCGCGGTTACGCAAGTTGACGGGGCAGGCTGGTGGAAGCGGCCGGTAGCGGTCGTATTTCACCGCGAACGACGGAAATAAATTTCCATATCTGGCCCTCGTTGCCTGACGTCGCTCGTTTCCTTACGAGCCTAATAAAGACAAATACACCCGCGCCTCGTAGAGTCCACGCGGAGCCCGTGTCCGGGTACAGCGTGTCGTGCAACGTCGAGCAGAAAATCGTTTACAGCGGCGCGATTACGCACACTACGCGCCGGCTCTAGCCAAGATACGCGGATGTACCATTATCGGGTGCGCGTGGGAGGCGCTTACGTATGTACATCCACGTTACCTCGGTACCGAGGAGTGTCGTGCCAGGGCTGGGCATCGATCTTGCCTATCCGATAAATACGTCGAGGCTCACCTCCTCCCCTCCTCTCCCCCGTCCCACCATCTCGTCCCAGCACCGTGGCCCAGACACTCTCGCGCTCTCTGGCCATTCGCAATTTTACGAGCTGTTTCAAGAGCCGTGACGCAGCAATCTCACGGCCAACAGTGCCCGTCTCCCCCCCCCCCCTTCCTTTTTTCAGCCCCCCTCGCCTGTCCGCCGCTGTCGCGCCATGGATCGCAGCTGTACAACCCCGAATGACGCGTGTAAAATAAATTTAAATTAACTGGCCACCGTGCCGGCACACACGCTCCTCCCTTGTCGCGCCACTAACTTTGAAGTTGACGGTCCTTTCGCGCGGACGGCACGGTCAGCGTGAAAGCACAACGGGGACTGGAATATTTTCAGCCGCGAGGGTTTATTGTCCACGGGATCCGGGGATGCGTCGTTTGTTCGCTGGATAACGAGTAATTGACCCGCTCCGGATTGGCCATTCTTTGGGTTGAGGGAAAAGGTAGGATCGCGGCGGGATCTTTGTTTCGATTCTGTTTAGGGGGAGAAGCTGCAGGCGGCGAGTGGACGCGTGACGTGCCGCGAGAAAGAAGGGGATGTGGTTTCTATGTATTTCTATCGGAATGGCCAGCAATTCCCTTACATTAGTTTACGTCGACGGCTAAGCGCTTCTTAAACGGTTCATGCATTATGGATCCGGGGAATCTGAATTCCCGCGAGCGAGCAATCAGAAAAGACTAGCGCGCCGGCCGCCGTTCCCCTCTTTCGGCCGCGTCACCGTCGATGATAACGTTAAATTTATTCAGTGGAAAACTCGAGCGCCGAAAAGCCGCCGCCTCGTCGACAGCTTTTACCGGCTCCGTTCTCTTTTCAAACTTCCAGCCATCGGCGGTGGGGTGCACGGGGAGGAACGGGGGACGACGCTTGGCCATTAGCCGCGTTTACGAACGCCCCCGCGTCGACGTCCTTTTTATGAAATGCCGGTTTCAAGCTCCACGGGGCTATTCGCGTTTCGTGGACGGGAAAAGGGACCCCCCGACAATTCAGCAAAGTGCGCGGCCATGAAGGGACGCGATTCCTAACGTCGTTCTCTAGTTATCGCGGAAGAATGTGAACTTACTCTGTGGCTGACTGATCTATCACCTGGTTTGTTACTTCCGCGGGCGAGCATTGCGCTGAGTTGGCGGAGGGGTGGGATGATGGACGACCACAGCTTTACCTGCACCCCTTGGAGGAGGCAGAGGCCACAGAACTTGTGGCATCAGTGATATTCAAGGATTCTTTTATGATATCTTTGAAATGTACGTAACTAAATGTATACCTATGTACAAAATTGGTGTAGTGCCCTTATGAATAAATCTGAAGTTTGTGAATACTGCATTGAAGTCTCGCGTATCTTTTAATATCCTTGAAATACCTCCGTCCTTTCTCTTCCTCGTCACGTCACTGGGACCACTCTCCACTCATTCGCCTGTAATGCCAGCAATTCCTTCTTCAAGCCTTCTGTCTTCAACGGGAACGTGATTGTGGACGAGCGGAAACTCTAGCTGGAACAGACGAGAAGATTTAGTCATCTTTAATCAGATCGATTTAATTCTGTAGCTCTTCAGTTTAAATGTGGACGAGGGAAATTATTATTTCACAGGGCATCCGCTTGACAGCGAGAGCTCAAGTGCCCTGTTACCACCTTCACCCCTCGTTGCGTCGCAAGCTTATCATATTTATTCCAGCGAGGATGTACGATCGTAGAACTCCCCGCGGCCGCGAGAAAAACGGGAAATTAGGTGCAGCCTCACCTTCTCCGAGGGCAGGGAAAAAAGTTCGCGGCCGTCGTCGCCAGCAGGAAGGTAACAGCTGTAAAGAGTCAACACGCCGTCCAAATATACGACAGCGCGCAGACACAAGGTGTCAGAGCAGCGCGAGGTGGCGCGACTGTCACGTACAGGCTGCGACCGGGCTTCATCCACCACCCCGTCGAGATGCAATTTCCGCTATTTTTACCCGAAAAGCTTCTCGGGCTATCCCCGCGGCACGTTCCTCAAATAAAGTCCGCCACCCTCGCCTGCTACGTGGCTGTGCTCGCTCCCGCGCGGGACTTGATACGCGTGCACGTACTTCCCTCTCTCTCTCTCTGCTATCCGTACTTACGCGCTGTTGCTCCCCTCGCTCCCTTCAAGAAGAGAAGCTGTACCCTCTGGATGTAGCACCGTCGAGACGCCAGCTCGGTGAATCCTTTCGTGATCCAACCCCCCCAACGATCCACTGATCTCTCGCTGAAGCCACGTATCTCAGCGTCTCGCGATTCATACTTAACCGTGAATGCCAGAGCTCCCGCGCCGGTATTGCTGCCCAAAGCAAATCCCCCGGTCGTCGAAACACTTGGAAATTGGCGGCGGATTAACGTGGAGTTTAAGTTTGATGGAAACTCGACAGATCTGTGAACCAAGAAGACCAGCTTTCATAAGGAATCGTCCTACTATTGGTCCTCCTCCCCGCTATTTAAAACAGCAAAGATATTTGGGCGCAGACTGCAATGCGATCGAGCCAGCTTCCGGTGTCCGTTTAGCTCCCCGCGACGATCTCGTATATTCTCCCAGCGAGGGGCGTTTATCATGTCCCTTTTGACGGTGCTCTTCCCGCGTCGACGTTTGTTTTGAACCGAGCCGGGACGACCGGAGGAGACGTACGAGGCAGCCTCGTGTCTCGCCGCGGTGTTTTGCGAATGGGAGCTCGTAATGCCTGCCGGGATGGCGTGCAACGTCTCCGACGTCCGACAACGAGGATTCCGACGGCGGGCGCGAGTTTCGAGGCGATTAAATTCATTCTACGGCGAGAGTGGCGCGGCTCCCCTAAGCCGCGGGATCACGCGAGGGCTCAATTTCAGCGGCGACAAGCCGCGGCCCTTAATCCTGCGATCAGGATAATCGTCGCGAAGGATGCAAGGGGGCCAGAGAGTTACGGTTCCGCGAGGCCAGGTCAGGGTTTCCATCGACTCAGACTACTTTTTGCAATGTCCCGATGATTCACTGGCCACGGTCGAAAGTTGAACCGTCTAGCTGGTACGGTTCTTTCCAACTGTCGTTCTTTCGCTGGGAGGGGCAGGAAAGTTGCTCCAGAGGGGAGAAAAACACTGGGCACGTTTCTTTCGAGCCAACTTGGAGGCTGAGAGAGAGGGAATCGCTCGTTTTACGGACGCGTTTTAGCTGCGCTGTTCGAAGGGATGATGGAACTTGGAGTGTACTTTGAATCATCCTCGAGGGTGTCATTCCTGTTATTCCTGTCGCGGTTACTGGGGGGACTTCTGGGTGCCAAGTGATCCCTGTTTTGTCCACTCAAAGATATACTTTATATTTCCAATTTATTGTATTATGCAATGTGGCCCCGTATTCCACATCGCATGTTAAGGATCAATCTTAAGTACAATGACGCTATAACTAGGGTGTATTGTTTGGCTAACAATATTAGCCACTTCGTTGATTTTATCTCTGCCTCTATAAACCAGTTTAAACATTTTATTCAAACGGCGAATTCTTTGTGACAATAGATCTACTGTTGATTTTCTGGGAGGACATTGTGTTTAACCAATTATATAATAATGGGCTACTGGGCTAAATAAATAAAATTATAATTTGTAGGTGAAAAACAGAATCTCGGGCGATAGGATTTGAAGTCAAGATATCTTGCGGGGTCTTTAGCGTACTGGACAGGAGCGTTACCAATTCCCCAATGTTGCCTCTCCGATATTAATCTTTTCTGAATTCTACAAATACCTAAAGTAATGTGTCAATCGCACTGTAGGACTAATGCCGAATGCCTTCAAATTTTTTCTGCGATAAATACAGGATAAACCAACCAGTGAATGACCAAATTGTTGAATTTATTATTATTATTATTATTATTATTATTATTATTATTATATAAACGGGACAGAAAATTCCATTGTTACATCAGAACTTAATCATCAAGGCTTACTTATGGACCTCCGAGACTAATACTTGAATATATTTATGTATAACAACGAAACAACTGTTGAAATTGCATTTAAATTTATTTTTCTTGAAATTTCTATAAAAATAATTAGGTACTCATTCTTATCGTAATTTTTAAGAAAACTAGTAAAATGCAAAACGCGTAGAAGTCCAGTAAATAACCGCATACTTGTAATAAGAGTTGTACGTATTAATGTTTGCTTAATACGCGTAACTAAGCATATGAGATATTAAAAGTGCAACTACACTCTATTTTTAAACATATAATATTTTTAAATTTATAATTGACATTTCTTTGCCTAATTGTCATTTACCAGTATGCGGTCAATTACGGTTTACCCTACTTATTTGTAATAATACCACTGCAGCCTTCAATAATTAAATAACCTGTGTTTCCCCACGATATGCTATCTGCTACTCGATCCCCGCCACTCGTCCACCACTATTCCCTATGAAACTTACGGTATACCTCCCGAATCGTAAATAAGCATCGCGCATTCCGCGTCTCGAGCAAGGAGTGTGTACCTTGTATCTATTAGCAAAGGAGGCAGCGTGATGAATGCGTCGAATTACAGGACGAGCAGGACGGGTTATCGCGGCGCGTCGACGCGAGTAATTATCGCCGGGTTGCCAGTCTGACAAATTTCATGTTTCGCGGTTGCGAGGGGCGTCCGGCTATGTCCCCGTTCGAACACGGGCCCGATGAGAAATCGCGCGCGTGGGATAGGAGAGAAAAGAGGCGGAGGAATGGATATAAGGTGGACGGAAGGTGAAGAAGAAAAGAGGACGGCTCGGTCCGCCGCGATTGTATCGGCCGGTGTGAATGTCCTGTCTGGTAGTTAAGACGGCCGTGGCGCGCGGAGGGGTGTCGGGGGGGGGGGCAGGAGAGGCCGCTGTGCCCCCGGAGAGAAGTTTTATTGCGACAAGTGCGCTGCTCTCTTCTACGGCCCCCCCTAATACCAGCCGACTTCCGGTCGGCACCAGAGAGAATCGCCCGGAGAACGAGCGGTGGATGAAATGCAATTTACTCTTAAGTCGCGTCCGTCGAAACTCGAGAGCCGATCCCCCTCGGTGCACCACTTGCTGCGAATGTGCTTCTTTCGCTGTCGGCCCCGGCCCTTCTGTAATCACGTGTTTACGGATCCCACGCTTCGGGCTGTCGTCTTACAAGGGATTTCAGGCACCTCACTTAACCTGCGGCAATGAGCCCTGCTTTTGTATGATTTCGGGCATGCGCTTCCGATGACTTCTGACTATTCATTGGTCCGGAGGTCGGTACTATAATTCGGAGATTAAAGAACAGGAAAAGAAAGAGAAGATGGGAGAGAAATCTAAGAAGCCAAAAAAATAAAACCAGTGAGAAGCCAATGAGACCGCGGCGAAGTGCACAGCATAGATTCGTCGTAAACAGTGCAGATGAAACTCAGCCGGACCCAAGAAAATATGTCTTTGATTTTAATATGCTGACAGATGGTTTTAATAATAAAAGTGACTTTAAAGAAAAAACATGCCATTTTCTTTTATATTCCGCAAGTGGTCAACAACTGTACCTGGACCGGTCGATAACTACAATTTTGAGTTATGTTTCTTTGTAATACCATTAGTACCGAAACTACTGATTTCTCAAAGTTTCATTGGTGCTATAATCATCTTCGATATCTCTCCTTCCGCCAGGTATGACAAAACTACATTTATAAAATTCGACTTACTTATTCCATAGCGTTTACCTAAACTGAAGCTCTTAGGTGGTCAACTACTGTATCGTTTACCTTAGCCGACCTTTACTCACGTTCGCGTAGCCTCACATATCCCAATTCCTCGCGACGGAATGGACCTCCCCGAAGTGTCTGGCCCGATCGTAACCTCGATCGATGCCCCCGTGTGTTCAATCTACACGTGTAAAGATAACGCGCTGGTTGCCACGGTTAAACTCGATCGCGGCGTGTAAGCGTCCTGCCAGGCGGGGGGCAAGCATGGAATCATGAGCGCTCGGTGATAGCCGCGCGATGATAACGACCCAGGGAATACAGCCTGCCGCTAATCTCGCCAGCGAACGTAACCGTATCCTTCTAACAACCCCCTCTGTCTCGATTCGCCAGCGTGACTGGAAAGGACGGGGGCATTTAATTATTCCTGGGGGGCATCGGGGTACCATCATCTTCTCGGCGGATCTGTGACGATGCCGAAGGGGGGGTGGGTCTCGCGATCGTTTCGGGATCGAGCTCGGGAGAACGTCATCCTTGGGAGACTTTGAAACTTTTCAAAGCCACGTGCATCGAGGGCACGCGCCCCTCCTCCGCCCCACGCTCGCATGGTCCTTTAATGGCGGTTCTTATCGGTCGGTCAGACGGCCCGGGCGAAGGATAATCCCGGGGAGTGCGATACACCCGGGACGAAATCTCGGCCGGGAAGGAAGGAAGGAGCGTGCGCGCGTAATTAGGCACGGGGGGGTAATTTAATTTTTAATCGGGCAGCGGTATCTCGACGAAGAGGAACGCGCACGTCGCGGGTAATTACAGGAGCGGCGAGCCAATCGTGTAACCTTCATCCACCGGGAACAAATTGCATCACCGGCGATTACGCAATCCCGTTCTGTCGAGTCGACGTATCGAACTTACGGGACGATCGAGCTTGCCCGACGATCGCTCTTCCCCTGATCGAGTTAAGTTACGAGTTTATCCTGGGAACGGGGATCGAAACGGTTCAGAGACGATTAAACTGTACGAGCTTTTCAGATGGATGTCTGATATGTTGTAGGGAGTCCATATTAGAATGAAAACGCTTCACTAATATCGGTTCTCTGTAACTGTTAATCAACGTAACGGTCCCTCAAGGATTCCCAATGATTGCCATAGAAAACCGTGAAAGTAGCGATGGGTTCGAACGTACCGCGAGCATTTTTGTTTGAACGAAAGGAACCGAGCGTATCGCTGAGTGTACCCCACGCGAACAAATAGACGAATGAATAATAATTCACTCACGATGCGGCAGAGGCATTCTCCAAGTCGACTACCCATCCTTGGTCAGCTGCCACTATCGACCGCCGCTACTATCGAGCATTGTTTATCTTCTTAAAGGGTTCGGCACGGGAGCCGCGCGCATTCAGCGGAAGATCTCTGCGGCGGTCTGTTCATCTTGATCCTCGATTCGCTTCGGGGGCTCCGGTAATCGACGATCGAACGAGTGAGAGATCACGAGAAGGTGGGGGGTACGTAAAGAGAGAGACGGCGGCGGCTATAGCGGCGATTAAGCAGCGTCAGCGTCGGCAACTGCAGCAGCCAACGGCAGCAACCAGCGCGGAGGAAAGCACCAGGAACAACAGCAGCGACCACGTTGCGGCTGTAACGTGGCTGGCACTGCCGCCGCGAGATATCGATCGAACCTTCGCCTTTCACCGGCCATTGTCCAGCACGTTGTGCCAGCGCTGGAAATCTAACTGCCGATAATTGCCTTCGAACCCGTCAAGTCATACGCCGTAATAGCATAATAACCGGGGCTAAGCGATCAGATTAAGGGAATGACTGCCCCCTCCGGGCACCGAGCTAGGGCGAACCCTTCTAAGTTTCTCTGTCCGTTGCTGGAGCGTCTCTCTCTTCCAAACCAAAAGATCGTACACCATCGCCGGTTAGATCTCGCGATATGTCCAATAGTTTCCAAGATCAGACTACTCGCGATTGCTCCCCTTCACTATCGCTATTAATCCTCTCCTGTCATCAGCTTCTATCCAACGTTCCCCGTTACACTTTACTCCTCCCTCTCCTCACGTCCCCCACTACATCCTGTAGCATTTACGAAAGCTCCTTCTCCGGCGATACGTTTAAGGGCAAAGGGAAAGTGCAGGCACGTAAGAGGAGTCACGCGAGTGTCCGGGCGCGCAGAAAAGCGGCGGGTTACGGACAATGGACGTAAATTCGTGTCCACGGGCGAGCACTCTCCACGTGGTGCCGCCCACGTTTACGAGGCAGAACTCGGCCGACGACGCGTCGTAAACGCGTGCACGCCGAGCGCGGGCCGCGCAGCATTATTACATTGTGACTGAGAAAAGTGAGTTGGAGTGGGGCTCCGAGTCGATCGTAAATATCGTTCGAACGGTTCACCGTGGGGGCCCCGAGGGCGAGAACGGGCGCCCGCGATTGGCCAGCCGCGGCGCGATGTTAATCGTTCCTCTTGATACGAACGGGTGGGCGAGGAGGAGCGGAATTAGAGATACCGGTGCTCTCTATCTGCGGCTAGGATCTCCTCTCGTGTCTTCCCGAGGATCGGGGGCTTCGTCCCGCTTCCTTTCTGGGCCCGTTTCGTCGTTTCCTAGCGTTAACTCTTAATAAACCGGCTACCCGGGTTCCAATCGCCTTGAATCAAGGCGCCCCGTGTAATGCCGCGTTTCTTTTCGCCTCTCCGCGGCTAGAGAAATCGATGGGGCGAGGAGATAACGCGCTAACGAAATGCCCGCAGACCCGTGACCGGGAACACACGGGGATATTTTAAGGTGGCTATCTCTATTGGCGCTTGAACGATCGTAAACAGTGCTCGCCAGCTTGTCTTTTAGTACCACGAGTGTCGGGGAAAGGAGCCGCGGGATCGACTGTCTGGTATCGAGCAGATCGATGAGCGAAAGTCCCGGGGACGGGTTCTCCAGTTGTCTACGTGTGTGGCACTCCGCGACGAGCTGCTAATTGTGGGGCTTGGTGTGTTAGATCGTCGCGATTGTTTCTAATACTTCATGAGCGAAAAAAACCGAGCCTCGGGCGACGGGAATCGAACCCAAGATCGTCGGGAATCCTCGGCGTTATTAGCTTCTTTTTTTAATACTTCATTTTTGGTTCCAACACAGTTTGAGAAAGTAAAAAATTATAAAAAAACATACAAAATTAATCAGTCACTCTTAGGAATTTTTTTTTTCTAAAACTAGATTGCGATGTCAGGTACATGGCGTTACTAACCAGCCGCGTTACCAATTCCCCCAACGCCGATTCTCTGATGCTACTCTCCTCAGAACTCTACAAATACCGAAACCAAAATTTATAAGTAGCGGGTATCTTCGACAAGTTTTGCAACCCCTATTTCCCTCGGTGACTCTACTTCGTGAAGTTACCAATTTAGCTACACAAACTTCACGTCGCAAGGTACCTGGAGAGCCCACGAAGAAAGGCACCCACGAGGAATTTTTTATACCTCCAAAGATTCTCATGCTGGGCGAGCGTCGAGCGTTCCTGGAAACAGGAGGCCCAGATTTGCATTGTCTATAGATAGACATTACGGTAGGTTTATACGTTCACCCAGCCGCGAACGTCCGCTTCCAGCAGCCACGGCGAACGTGATCGGAAAGATTCGATCGTATGATAATGATTTCGTGTGTCGATCACTCTCTCTCTCTCCTCCCGCGAGGGACACGCTGAAATCCATCTCTCGAGTCGCGGCGAGCTTCCTCTCGACCTGACAGACAGCTGACTAGCGTACCTATCCACCGATTCCGCGCGCTTAACATACGCCGGTCGTAATACCGTGACTGTCATCGTGTCTGACGTACGTCATCGCGTCGGCCGTGGGCAAGGAGCCCACGGGCACTCGTAAATTCTATAGGCTCGGGGACGTCGAGCTACGCGTTCCCACCCACAATGCTTGCCCCTCCGAGCTTTTATGCCCCCGCGATAATACTTAATAAGGAATCCATGTAGTCCTCTCGCGATTCTAGAGAATGCGGAGGACTTGGATATTTCTGCGCGACTAAGGTGTACCAACAGTAGTTTGTCCCTTTCTCCGGGCAATCTCCATTTAATGTCGCCGTAATGGTGGAGACGTAAATCCTGTCGTTAACGAGCAAATCGCGGATCGACGATGAGAAACTTGCCGAGGTTCAAGGTCCCCCTTGGTCTTCCTCGGCCTCCCTCGGCTCTCCTTTCTCTGTCCCCCCCCCCCCCCCCCCCTGTAACGGCTGCCTTCTGGTTTTAATCTTCGATGGGGTCCACGGGGCGCTCGTTTCCTACGAATTCTTCGTGTATCTCCGTCCAATAAGAAGTAAATCGGCGGGCATCCATTTTCTTTGAGGATCGCTGCGATCGGAATGCCTCTGTGACGGTGGCGAGCCGCGCGGACGGGGACCTCCGCGGCTAATTCCCGCTCGAGGTAGCAAAAATACGCGGGATCTCGCGGCAGCGATACAGGAAGACGATAATCTGACCATCTGGACGGAGCATAGCGAGTGGTACTTTGCTTTCAGCTACGGCTGCCTCGAGTAATGTACGGCGGGGTCGAGCGGGATTGTAACGCACTTCTAAACGTCTAATTGGAATGTTTTTCGCTACGGAGTAGCTTCATGGGATATAACTCGGAATTCATCACAGAAAGTCCTGTGTATTCTCAGCGCACTCGGTTCCTTGGGTTTCTAAGCAAGTGGAGATATTGTACTTTGAAAAGTTGGGAAGATTCATCTCGCAGGACTACAGGAATTAAGGGAAACTTCCAACAACGCTAGCAAAGTGTAAGCCACTGGGACTTTAAAGAACATGCACGAGATATTAGAAATATTATAAACATAAATAGACTCACGGATCCACAGAAAGAAACAAAACCTCCTCAAAAAAATTCCTAACCGACGCAAATTGAATAGACTTCGCTTTAAAGTTCAGCGCAGCTTCATGCTCCAACAGATGCGCGGCAAGAACACTGGGCACATGTCCAGGACAGTCGCAGGCTGCAGGTATAGTATACAGGGGAGGATAGGCAGGCCCCACCGCGGCTTGCATGGAAGAGCCGGTAGAACGAGGATGGCAGACGGAGGGGACAGAGTAGCACTGATAATTAATAACCCACTTCTTCGCCGAGGTTGGCTGGCCTTTGTGCTCGCAGGACTCGTTCCCTTTGCCGCGAACCCGGTTCTCTTTCCGAGCGTGCCGTGCATACCGCCGCCTGTAACCTTCGCTTGCCACGCTGCACCCGTGCGCCAGTGGGCCCCGATGACGATTCATTAGCCGAGCAAAACACTAATTGGTCCGCTTCCCCGAACCTCGGCGGGTCAGCAAGAAATCGCGGCGAGCTTTCGGGGTGGGGCACGTCGTGACCTAGTGCAATGGAGCCGCGGCTGGCTGGGTGCCTCGGGTGAACGGGCAACGGTACTCTTTGTGCTCTAATTGCACCGAAAAACACGGATTACGACACGCAAACTGGATGGCTCAGGGGCTCACCTAGGGTCCCAGGTTAATAGCAGTGAAAGCAGTAGTATGGGAAGTTTTTACACCGGCCAATATGTCCCTGTCTTTCCACTGTGTTGCTTTTGACCGCTTTGTGGGTATGTATTAAACTGCGACAATAAGAGGGTATATTCCGTTCTTAAGGGGACCCTCCGGCCGAACCCCTTAAAAATAGGTAATTTTTATGAATTTTTTACAAGAGGTTATAACATATGCTAAAAAATATTTTTGGCATTTATTGAAACACTCGTTAGGGTGAAAAAAAAATTATTTGCTTCATGTTTCCGATTTTGATACATTTTCTAGGAGGCGTTTAGTGCAGGCGATGCTGAAAAGATATGCCAAAACGGTAACCACGAAATTTAATAAAAGGATCGTCCAAAATCAAAAATTCAAACAATTTCTTAAAATTTATTTCAATAGCGATTTTGCAGCACCTCTTGTTGAAGCAAAAAGGATCAAGACTACAATGTTGGTGCACATTTGAACGAAGTAGTGCAAAAAAGGGGTCAATTTTCGGCACAAATATGCAGATGAAAAAAAAGTTTTTCAAAAAATTATCTTGTACGGTATTGCGATAGCGAGTCCAATCACGAATCAAATACCCCAAGATTTTTTTTAATCGATTCATTAGTTCTCTGAAATCGCGGTTACCGTTTCGGACCTATCGTGTTTCGAGATAAACGTGTTCAAAGTGTTCTCGGCTCATATTTGCGTTCGGAGTTTGAATTAATTATGCGACTGTGAAAATCTATACGGTTGTGAATTTTGGTGTGAAACTTTGACAGTGTATTCTCGGGATGTTATACTACAAAAATATATATATAAACAAAAATCGATTTTCCGAAAAATGTTAACAGGGGGTCCCCTTAAGACAGTTAATGATAGGCAGGAGAAGAAGTGCAGAGAGGATTATACCACCAACATCATGCAAGCCTACTTATCATAGACATCCCCGACAGAAGCGACTCTGAGTTAAGAAGAGCCCCTTAACCCCAGCAACCGCAGGTGCGTGCCCAGAGACTATTCTCCCAGCAATCTTCCCTCCAAACTCGATCATCCTCTTACGCAATAAAACCCCCACGAGGCGAGTGCGATATTTAACGAATCCCCTTTCTCCGCTGGAAAAGGAGCGAAGCTCGTTCCGTCTGCGAATCGACCACAACTGGGAGGCCCCAGGCCCCGGTCCGAGGGCCCTTCCAGCAGCGGAATCGGCACGCACGCGTACGGTAGCCGATTGCATCGCGATGCCTGCTTCGTCTCCGCGAGCAGAACCAGCTCGGAGGCTGGGTGATGAACGCTGGGTACCCCGGAGGTCGAGGAACAAGAGGGAACGCTGGACGGAGAAGAGGGGGGGGGCACGCCGAGGGGGGAAGAAGAGTCGTGGAGGCAGCGGTGGCGGCCGGCGGTCTCCGAAGACCGCCCACTAAATCACCGGACCGAATTCCATTTGGCTTTCGGGCTTCTCTCCGCAGAGTCAACAACGTATTTACCCGTCGATTTGGCCCTTTTGCGGTTGGGCCCCCCTTCGGTCCCCGGGCTCCCTCTGTTCGTCATCGCGGCTCCGCGGCCCCCTCGTTGGGGCCTCTTCCTCTCTCTCTCTCTGCCTCTCCTAATTCTTCATCCTCCTCCGCGTCCGCAGCGTCCTCGTCCCTCTCGACGTTTCTTCCCCGCTCTCTCTCTCTCACTCCGCGGCCCGTTTCAGCTCGCCACATGAGGCCGGCGTGCTGCACGTTCCACGGATGTCTCCAGCTCCGGATTATGAATATTGATAATGGCGGCGGGACCGAAGAAAGACCGTCCGGCCAATGTAAATATCTCGGCGACCTCTCCTCGAGCCCTCGCCACCCGTGCTTCGCTTGCCTCCCACCCGCTCCTCTCTTCCTCCCAGCGGTTCCTGGTCCCTTCGGCTCCTCTCTGACCTCTGCACCCGCCGAGTTTGCCCGTTTCTGCGAGCTACCGTGGCTGCAGTTCCGCCCGTGGAATTCCATCGAGCGGAGGATCGACAGGCGGGGCTGCCTTCGTTATTCATCGGCGATCCAAGGTATTTACATTCCGTTCTGCAGACGGAGGCGGAGGGACTCCGAGCGGTGGCTGTTGCAACGATGGGGATAATCGCGGTGTTATTGCTGGTTCCTAGAGTGTCTGTGACAGCGAGTGTTCTTATCCATCAATCATAGGTTGACATGTGCGTTCATCGGTTACTACCTATTGTTACATGACAAACATGTTCTGTGTCTGTATCTTTACTATAAAGCGGAAGGTTTATATGTTTGTGCGTTTGTTTGTCGTCTGAAAACTTTCGAACGGTAAACTTATGTACCTCACAAGGGAAAATCCTGAACCAAGAAATTCAAAAAATTCTGAAACTTTGTGAATATGTAGGGGATTTCTCAAAATTGACTCGAAGGGGGTGAAAGTAATCCCTGAAAATTCGGCTAATTTTCGATTTTGTGTTATAACTCGCGATCTGCAAGAGATAGAAAAAAAGTTTCAAGACAAGAGTTATTTCTTTTAATTTGATCAATTATTTGGTAAAAAAAAAGTATTTTACAGTTCACGAGTTAGAGCAGAAAATCGGAAGATGACCGGATTTTCAGGAGTCACACCCCCTTAGAGTGCATTTGAGCAGCAAATAAAAATTCTCTACCTATTCACAAAGTTACAGAATTTTTTTAATTTCCGAGTTCGGAATGTTCCCTTCTTAGCTCTTCATACCTGGCTAATGTGACTATTTTCACAAAAAAAAAACCAATAAAATCAGAATCTAAACTTCAGGCGAAGTCGAGTAGTAAAGCTAGCATTTAAATAAACTGTAAAGATAGTTCTCCAACATCTGCCCTCATTTATTTCCCCCGAAAATTCTCATTCCCGACCCAAAGCCTAAAGTCGAAACTCTAAAGAGGTCCTCAGACCTCGGTTCCTGCGCTCCGCGCTGTAACATCGCCCACGCCCAGCACGAAACGAGCGCCGTCCGTGGAGGATGGTCCGCGAGGAGTGGCCTTGTCGCGCGCGGGAAGGTGGCCACCGTACATTTGGAAGGCATTAACGCGTCACTCCGAAAATCCGACAGCGCCGACGAAACGCCGCTCATTAAAATTCCATCGGGCGTCCCCGAAGGAGCGGACGGGCGTCTCATCGGCATTATGAGTTCCGCGTGTGTGTCGCCGCGTCGCGGCGCGGGCTACATCTGTCTCGCGAGGCGGAACAAAGAGCGCCGGCGGCCGTGTCGTCGGGGCGTAAATAGGAAGACGGTGACAGGAAGCTTGTCCAAACAGCGGTCGGTACTTATCGGCGCGTAACGCGAGTGTCGAAATAATTAGACGCGGCGGAAAAGTTTTCCGGCAGTGCGGAGAAGACGAAGAGGTTAACGGTCCCGTCGACCGCTTTAATAACCCGCGGCTCCGCGTTAATTAATGCCCGGGCTTTCTTTAATTAAAAGCCTTCCTCCGCAACTCCGCGAGAGGCTCGACGATACCCTAAACACGCTCGTCCACGTCGACCAGCAATTACGACTCGAACTAATCCCTCCCCTCGCGGCGTCAAAAAACTTGCCGAAGAATCCCGCGGAATACACTGAGAATTTTAATCAGCGATTCAGGGCGCAGCAGAAACGCGGAGGGAAAGAACGCAATATCCCGGGAGCGTGGCCGCGGCAATGCCTCACTGAGAAATCCTCCCCCGTGAACCTCGTCGACGTTCATAAGCTACCCTTTATTATCCTTGCAGCGGGAACGGGGCATCCAGCGGAGTCGTTCCACCTGGATTTATCGGCAATATCCGCGGTGTTCCGTAGGAACCACCGAACTCTGGCAGTCGCGACACCTAACCCCCCGTGAACCTGTCCTACTGCCTTGGCCAGGCTTCCCCTTTCGACCAAGGTGGGTACAAAGGATGAGCCAGGGTGACGTCGGCACCGTTTAATTTCGACGCAGTCCGATCGTTAAAGAGGAGCTTCGAGGACACGCCGGCATATTTCTGAGCGGAATTGCGGGCTTAAGGCCTCGGGGACTGGCCCTCCCCGTCGCTCCTCGCATATCAAACACCTTCAGCTTCCTCCTGCTTATTTGGTAGCCATCTTTCCAGCCTGTGCGTCTTTGGCCGGAGCGCCGCTTCGGGGAGGGTAGCTGGCCTCCTCTCCCCTTTGTCTCGGCCCCTCCGAGGAGGATTACCCGATATTACGTGGGTTTGACGGCTCGCCTCAAGTGGAGGCTCGTAAAATAAACGGTCGCGCTGCTGGTAAGCAGAAGCTCGTATCATCGAGCAGATGGCCCCCGGGGGGGTGGGCGCGACCACGGCGAAGGATACCGAGGATCTGTGGGCCTCGCGAGAGGCGCGAACTCGCCCCCAGTTTCCCTCGGCATTATAAGATTATTAAGACGCGCGCCAGGGGCGATATTCCTCGAGGGAGGGCGCCCGATCCTCCCTCAGGGGCTTCCACGCGTATCATTGTTTCTCTGGCGTGCTGACTGGTTAACGGCTGGGAAATATTGCGACGGCGGACCGGGCGTAAAAATATTTTAACGTAATGGAGGTGTCTGGATAGGGGCGGCCGCGTTCCTGGGGACGCTTCCGCGGCCGTAATATCGCGGGCAATGAGATGCGTAAGCGGGGAAATTCTGGGAAATTCTGGGAGCCGGAAGCGAGGATGGCGAGGGTTCCTCGCGGTGACCGGTGCTGAGTGGGCGTCGCTATCTCTGATTCATCTTTAGGTGTCATCCGCTTTGTAGGAGGACTCTTAAAGGGGTACTCTAGTGTAAATGTCAGTTTTTCAAAGCCATCTTTGAGATTTTATTTAATAAAAACTATAAGGTTATCTGGCGCTTTGCCCGCATATTAAGGCTTGTTTGAAGTAATACATACTCAGAATTTTTTCCTCAAAAACATTCTTATCTGACGGGCGTTGGCGTGGAAACTGTTCTAGTGCTCCAAAATGGAAAAACTAATATTTATTTTCTTTTATATGTTTGTCGCTATGGTTGAAATCACAGAGACTCCCTAACAATACAAATTTGCAGAATGACAGTAGTTTGAAGACAATGTTCGGTTTTTGCTGATAAATTTAGCTGTTTTCGTTCGGTAGAATTAATTTTATACAATACAGAGACTCGTCCGTGATTCCAACCACAGCGATAAACATAATACTGAAGATAAATCTTAGTTTTTTCAATTTGGATGACTAGAACAGTTCTCACACCAACGTCCGTCGGAAAAGAAAAGAATTATGTTTTAGCGACTGTAGCACTATAACGTTTAATCAAACTGTAAAACTCTATACAACAATAAAAAATATTTGTAAAGAAGTCTGTGCTATGAAATGTAAATCCGAAAATACTAAAGACTACAAAATAAAAAATATATAAAAAAAATTATATATTAAACAATTTTATTAAAAATGCACTAAAAACTAAAAAATAATTCTTTTATTGTAGTGCAATTTCGATGGTGTTTTTTCACTTTAAATAAAATTGTGGAGCAGGATATGTCATAACAGAATATGAATCAATTTAATACAGAATCAAGCGTCGAAATGAATTTGTTGTGATATATCCTGCTCCACGATTTTATTTAAAGTGAAAAAAACACCATCGAAATTGTAGTACAAGAAAATAATTATTTTTTAGTTTTTAGTGCATTTTTCATGAAATCGTTTAACATAACTTTTTTTTTTTATATATTTTTGTTACATAAATTACATAAACGGACACTTACACTAGAGTACCCCCTTAACTAGGATTTTTGACGTTTCAATTTTGAATACTAAATATAGTGACAATCGAAGAAATCCCATCACCTCTGTGAATCAGTAGAGTCCTCTGCAACTCCTCACAGTTTAACCTTCCTTTCGACCAGCTGCAGCAGTTGAACGAACAATGGGGCAGCGATACAGGGTGGTTGATTAGCGATCGATCCGCGTGCAGGTGAAACATCAGTCCGCTCCATTTCCGCCCGCCGGTAATCGCGAGCAAAGCATTTGTAATTACTCCGGGCCGAACATTAGGCCCACGGGGGCAGAAAGCGATGATGAAGTGGCAGATAAACGGGTCGGGTGGGAAAGAAAATATTCACGGGAATAGGCCGCGGCCGCGTACAGGCGGCCTGGAATGTTGCCTCGCTCTGTTTCGCTCCCTAAACGGAACGACGGGGCGCAGAATTGGAGCGCGTCGTGTCCACGAGGCAAGGCTATTGGGAAGAGCCGGTCGGCGATATACAAAAGGGGCTTTGATGAGAGGATTAATTCTCGTTCAGGAACCGAGCGGGGGCCACCTCCTCGTCAAGAGGCCGGCGGAAAAATAATTACAACCGGAAGAGGGGGGCGTGGCCCGCAGACGCTGCGAGACACTTGTGTCTAGCGATGCACTCACGAAGCTTCTAAATTCTAACGTGTTGCGCAACACTCGTAACGTTTAACGGTTCGAGTATTCTTCAAAACCAGAGGCTCTCCAAAATCTTAGTACCTATCATCTTATACCGAAGGGATTTCGAAAATATGGAAGTCAGAGATTCGATCGACCTTTACTACTCACGCTCCAGTGATGCACCCTCGAGATGCTTCATTAAACCGATCGCATAGCTCCGAAGCGTTCCGCCCGCGAGTAAATTCTCGCAGCATCTTCCTGCCACGCGACGACCAAGGAAATTCGAAGATGGATCACCTCCGCGGTCGACTATCACGGCTAAAGCGGGATTAAGCGCGCGAACTTTTACGGAAATTCATTTCGCGAGGGGGTTTTAATATCCCGCGAAACTTTTTAATGAAAGATAGAGCGCCGCGGAAGAAAGCGTGAATTAATTCATAGTCCCTGCTGCTTCGAATGCCCCGGCATTCGATGCCACCGCGAGATAAGAGGGGAACCGTGAGACGAGCGCCTTCTTCGGGTGTATCTACGGCTGATCAGGAGGCAGGCCGGGTTAGACAACTTCCTCGAAGGGCAACGCGTTCCTGCGCGCCTCAAGATCGTAAAATTTAGGCGTAATCGTAAAAAGCCGTGGAATCCTGGTCGCTGATTTATGTATCCGGCGATGGGGCACGGTTGATCCGGCGGGGGAGTGTCATTTCGATATTGGAATCGGGAGGAAGGGGCCTTTGGGAGCTAATTCTGAGGGTCACGGTGATCCCGGGGACGAAGGGTTAGGAGATTGCTGTACGGTAATCAATTCTGGTATCGAGTTAGGCTCCTCTTTAATCTTCGAGCCTTGCCGGGAATGTCGTAATGGATGGGTGTCCCAGAAGTTATACAGCAATGAATAAATGAGCAGCCTGATCGACATTTAATGGAGAGAGTGACTTACGATTGCACTCTGTTTTCCCTCCAAACATCATCAAACACGCGCCCTCGTCTTCAGACCCCGCAGGTCCGCGATAAAGAACCTAAGAGTCTAAGCAGAGAAGGGGATCAGTGGTCCAAGGAGCGGAGCAGCGCAAGCACCGCGAAGGGTTAATCTCCTCGGTCTGATAATCATTCTCACCGAGCGATCTAAGGTCCAGTCATCTCTGGACGGGCGCGGAGCTAGTCGCGGGCCGGCGGAGCGATAGAGAGAGGAACAACGGGGTACAGCTCGGAATACGTGGACCAGTCACATTTGTCACCGCGCTGAGACGTTGTGGCGAGCTGATATAAATAGGCGCACCGCTGACAAACGACCGGTTCTTACGGGAAAATAAGCAAACACGGCACCAACCACGCGGGGCTAGGGTGTAGTAGGTGTCCGTCCGAGTTGCCTTGGGTCACCTCCGTGGGACAGCGGAGTCCGTCAGAAACGAAACGCGGCTGCCCTGGGAAGGAGCAGCTCTCGAGGATCTGTAAAGGGTGCGGGGAATCTAATGAAATACACTTGGGGTCCAGTCGATTGCTGTGCAGGGGCCCAAAATCGATAGTCCACCTTTGGTATGCTTACATCTACCATAGTACACTTAGAATACTTTCATAAACTACCTACAGCTTTTTTATCATTCAGAATGCTTCTTGGTCTATCTGATTTTGGTGAAGTAAATCGAAGGGGGGGGCACCCTTCGCGGGAAAAGGCGCTACGTATCGTTTCTAGTTCTCGCTGACTTGGAGACCTCACTAGATTCCTTCCACCCACCATTTCGCGCGTATTTTTACCGGTCTGGCGACGCGGCGAGGAGCGAAACGAGTCACGATGGAGTAGAGGGAGGAAGGGAATGCCACCGACGCGAGATATATCTGTACGGATGTGTCTATATTTACATGGCGAGCGACGCGATCGAGACGAGAGCCAGCGGCGCGCATCATCGACCGATGAAAAATCCCGCGTTTCCTGATGAAAGGTGATATTTATGCGCGCGACCATCCCGATCCTGTTACGCGAGACGCCGGTCCCCTGTCGTCGGCCTGGCAATTTTATGATCGCACGGGCCTGCACGGCTTTCGGGACGGATCGATACAGACGCGCATACCTTTACGATGATTTTGTGGGCCACGGGATATCGAGGCTGGGCATTTTGCGGTAAAACGAGCGGAAGAATCTCGACTCGCCCTCGGGGCACCGCTAAAAGGCTCTCCGGAGATTCTGACTCCGTAAACTTTCCGCTGGCCTTCTGTTCTTAGAAATTCTGCGCTGTGCCCCGCAAAAGTGTGATCGCCGATCCTCCGCGAGATGAAAGCAAATATTTCCTCCGAGATCCAAAAGAGATCCCCCCTCGTTTCAAGCTAAAGAATCACGTTTATCTTGGAGCGTCTTACTCCGCGTTCCATCGTCAATGGCACCGTCCAACGGTATGGAAATGGGCAACGATCGGCGCCCGTTGGATTCAGGGAGGCGAGCAGAACGAGCCAGTGATTGGAAAGGGCTTTTATATTACTTGGAATGTAACCAATTCCACGGTCAAACGAAGACGAAGGGCAGCGGCGGTCGGCGCAAATGAAGCCGGCGAAATTTAATTCCGGCGTCGGCGCGCCATTGTTGAATCGCTGCCAGCGCGTAGATCAGGGAAATGTGACGTCCCCCTCGCCTCGCCGTGACCTACATGCATTCCGACTTTATTGAGGCATTTCGTTTCGCCGGTCGCGTTTGGCCACTTTCGAAACTAGATGATCCTCTTTCGCCCCGTTGTTCGAGCGCCGGCACCGCGTCTTGCCGCGCGGTGTAATTCCGTAGCTACGACGAGGACACGCCGGGAAAAAGGTCGATGCACCTCGATCTTAGATCACGCGCTTCTCCTTTTTCGAGCGCTCGAATTATTTCACTGGTGCCTCGTGTACGTCATAAAGGGAGACATACTGCTCGCGTTACAGAGAACCAGCCTCTCGTGTTCGTTTTTCCAACGAGTCACGGGCAGCGTAACATTAAACGGAGAAGTAGTGTTGTTTAGTGTATCGAGTGCTCCAAGACAGGGGTACTACAGCTCCAGCTATTTTACACGCGGGTAATTCAGGTCTGTCAAACTATGCGAGATTTAAGAGAGTCACGTTAGGTTCTTTAGCACTGTACGGTAACAGTACTTGAAGCGATGCAGCGACTCAAAGATCGGTAAGTAGGGTAAAGGGTCCAAATTTCGTCCCTCATTTGTATTTGACCCTGTAGAGGGTGTATAAAATGTTAGAATGAGCTGGCACTTGGCATGAATTTTCTTTGAACGTTTCTCTATGTATCCACGACTCGCAAAATCTAATTATGTCATGTGAATACGAGATAATAAACGATATGTGAGATCTGAAAAAAGTGTTCCTAATTTCGTCCCCTAAGAAGATATTTGTAAAACAGCAAATAAATTGAAAAATTCATTTTTATATTGATACAAGTGATCTTACAGTTTATGTGTGCAAACAATCACGACAAATTAACTTCTTCTTTTAGCATGGACACCTTATTCCACTTTTTTCGTTTCCGGATTTACAAAACATTAAAAATTTCTACTAAAATTGCTTGAAACCGGTAAAAGATAATTCAATCCTGCAACTGTTCATGTTTCAGCCCTTTTTCTTTCAAATAACAAATTTTTAGAAAATCGTTCTGAATTTCCTTTAGAGTTCCGGGGACGAAATCAGGAATTTGCGCAGTTTCAATATGGTGATCGCTCTAATAGGCTATAACGTGAGTAATGACCATCAAAGTTATTGCGTATAAGAAACTACAAGGTATTCCCGAGAAAGTGCTACAACTTCGAATCGAAATCATACTGAAATCTATAAACATTGACCGTGCTCGAAAATCTTCTTCTCCTTCGCAAACGCACAAACACCTATTAGGTACTTGCAAGTCTGTCAGAATACCGTTACCATCAGATGACATTTAAAAAGGAACCACCACGTAAGAACTAAGTAGCACTGGCAAGAGTTATCTACTAACGGATCGCTTTCGCCAATGATCCCCAGGGTGGAGGCAGCAGTGTACCATAAATAGCGGCGATTTTCCGCCCCTTGCCGAGCCATTTCCCAGCTTCTGCCAATTAAATTCGCCGGCTTGAAGGGGCACGCCGTGTACTCGTCGCGCGGAAATCGGCCGTAAGAAGAGGCAGCCGAGGAGGACGAGGCACCGGGGGAGGAAAAAATGGAGACGCGCAAGGAGAAAAACGGAAGTGAAACGTTACATCTGGCTTAACCGGCGCGGACGGCAGCTCGGGTTCTATATTTAACGGATTCCTGTCGACGCACGATTTCTATACCGCGGCGATAAATGCCCTGGCCCCGACGACAGATTTACTCCGGCGAAGGGTATTTCCTGATTCCGTCGCAGCCGCGTGCCTCCTCCCTTTCTTTCGTTGCTGCCAGATCGACCGGCAAGATTGCTGCCACGAGGGCACGAGGGGGTTGCCGGGCTTGCTCCTTGGAGAGATCTTAATTGGACCGCTCGCCGTCGGAGCTGGGCTGCCGGTGGGATGCCTTCGTGATCGAAAGTACCGGCAATCTCGCCGATAATCGAGTTGCTTTCGATAATGAAAATCGGCTAGATTGCACTCGACCGTCTGCGTTGTCGAGCGGCGTATCGCGGAAGCGGGGACTGGGTAATAGGCTTATTTTTAGCATTGTGAACCGCGAGGCTTAGCTGACGCGTTAACGATGCCTTGTTACAATCTTCTTCCGCAGAATTAAGCGCGTGGCAACAATTGCAAGTGCTCGATATAAGTTCTAAAACCCAAGAGGTACAAATTCCTTGAATAAAAGAACGCTTACCGCATCCCTCAATACTCGAAATTGAAAGGAGGGGAAGAATGACCCAAAACAGTGGAATTTATCTAACGACGCAGCTCGGGATGGTTTACTGGCTAAGGATACATGGCGCAGCTTCCTAGGTTGGCGCACGAGATATTCTCTAGCTCGGGGTCCGCTCGGCACGTGGATGCGTTTTGTTTTGGTACAAATAGGAACACGGCGCCTTGGCACCCGGAGCGGATTGGCTTGTCAAGTTGCCAGGGTCCCGCGAATACGGGATGCCCCCAGGTTTAGTCACCGGCATTCCTGGAAGCCGCGATTGCGCGCGCACGCCGCGCGCCCGATGAATTATTGCGCCGATTTAGAAAGGCTCCACCGGGGCCCTCGAGCAGGCCGCGCCACTTCCTCGCCACCTCCATCGCGCGGATGGATGCGCTTCCCGACGAATGCCCTGGCGCGCTGAAATTCGTCTCAAAGGATGAGTCTCTGTGCGAAAGTCCGGGGGAGTTACTTTGCGCCGAATTCCGCACCACTGAAATTCCTACCGGGGAAATTTCAAACCCCCCTCTGGACCACCTTCCCCTGCTCTCTTCGCCCATTTGCATTTCAGCCCGACCACTTCCTCGCCTCGGTTCTTCCGCGAGCAATTCCACCGGCGATCAAACGACGGGGATTATGATCCGCGCGAGTCTGGGGGGCGTAATTATTTCTGGCTGATTCGATTGTGCGCGAACAATCGTCTTTGATCGCCGCGATCATGCAAATCTGACGGGTAACGGGGCGCGTAAACGTCACGCTCGGACGTCCCGCGTCGGGCCTCATTGAATATTCGACATCTCGATCCGGCGAATCATTGCGATGATTTCGAATTGTCTACCGTGGTTAGCCTTAACGTTTCAACTAAGCGATACACGTTTCGATTACCATGTGTAATACGACAGCGTGACTGGAAACAGACGTCAATGCCGGGCGGAGAAAAATGCGCGAGTCATTCCCGCGGCGAGATCGCCTCGCTCCGATGGAAGTCGAGTCGACGGCTAAAGAATCCAAGTAATAATGGCTTGTAAATAACAGACCTCTCGGGCCCTTGTCGCTGGAAAGCCGGGGGGACAAAGTTTTTTAATCAGACTCCGCAATTGGAGCAACTTGCAGTCCCGGAACCAATATGACTGGGCCACGAATAAAGAGTAATCTTGAAAGCTACTTCGCTGACCTATTCTTCTCCGATGATTGCATGGTTTAAGATAGCTATACCAGAATTCGTACTTCAATATAATACTGAAGATTTATTCCAACTTTGGTACACCTTATCGCGACCCAGGAGCGCAGAGAACTACGCTCGCAGGCGAATTTATGACCCCCGCGAAAAATTCAATTTGCACCGAAAACAGTCCGAAAGAGGCACGATAATCGCGAACACACTTTCCCCGATTAGAATCTCCTCGGGGCGAATTAAGCCCCACCCCCCCCCCCTCGCGCGCGCGTGGGCTTGAAAGCTTATCGCGCGGCAATCCGCCTCGGTCCAAACTCCATCAAAACTTTTTCCTCGCGCCCGCGCAGCCTCGAAATGGAAATGGACGCGCGAGATTTACTCGTCGGACGAGGGTGTACGTGGGATCGTGACCGGTAGGAAGTGGCCGCCTTCAGAAACTTCGACTAACGTTGATCTACGTGCTGGAAAGATAATGCATAATACATTTCTGAAACGGAGAGCGGGCCGGTGGTGTCGGCTTCGACGGTGGAGGGGGGGGGGGGGCGGTGTACGGTGTAGTCATAAATTTGCAATAATGCAAATGCCTGGTAGCGCTCGCGCGCGCGCGTGCACACGGCCTTACACTGGGTAGCCTACTTTACGGCGCCACCGTGGCAAACCCGGTAGTCTGTCTAGAATGCGACGGGATGCATGCTTGGAGGAATCCACGAGTCAGGTCGCCCTCTAAATATTATACCTCTTCGTCCGCGGAATTACGCGCTCAACCTTTCCCCGTCGCTGGGACATGACGAGGCTATTACTCGGGCATTAAAATGTTACTTCGCCCGGGTAGCCTCCGTGGTAATCGACATTTCGGAGCGCAGGGAATAGAGGAGGCTACCTTTCCTCCTTGGTGTCCTCGATATGCACCCACGTGATAGGATCGTTCACTTTGTGAACGCAGTGGACCCTCCATTTATCGTGTCACCATAGTCTTGGAAACTTCCTTGTCAATATGGGATAGACAAGTAGTTCTTGATTGTTTCCTTTGCAAATTTGTCAAACATAATATTTACGTTTAAAAGTGGGCATAAAAAAGGTACTTGTGCATTAACAAGGGAAGACCCCGTGCCAGGAAATTAAAAAAAATGAATTTGTGGGGCATTTCCTCCTGATTGCAACGCAAATTTCTTTGCTGTCCAAATTCAATCTAAGGCGGTGAAATTAACTCCTAAAAATTCGGCTATTTTCCAATTTTATTTGTAACTCGCGATCTGTAAGAGATAGAAAAAAGTTTCAAGACAAAAGTTACTTCTTTTACTTAGGACTATCATTTGGTAATTGACAGTTTTTAGTTTGCGAGTTATAACACAAAACCGGAAAATAGCCGGAATTTAAGGGTTCAATTTCATGCTCTCAGAATGAATTTGAACAGTAACAAAAATTTCATTGGAATCCGGAAGAAAATCCCTACATATTCACAAAGTCTCAGAAATTTTTGAATTTTCGGGTTCGGGATGTTTCCTTGTAAGCCATCGATATGTGCGATGTTTAATATAAAAGCTTATTCCAGAACGGTTGTACGGATCCTCCAAACAATAGCCAATTCGCCTCCGACTGGAAGGCATATCCGGCTTGTATTCCGTTTAGGATCGCGTAAAAGCTTGTCGCTTATTATAATTCCAACACGCCTCGGAATCGATGCCCGATCGTGAGACCGCGTACTTTACGAGCCTTTCTATGAGCGACTTTACGATCCACGAAGGTTCCCTCCCTTTCGTGGACGGGCGACTGTACGAGGCGTGCGTCATGCAGCTCGCAGTCGGTCTTCCGGTCGATCCACGTGCCATTAACCGCGCGAGATGCTCCGTGGAAGCGCTTCCCATTCTTTCCTCGACTTTTCTTGCTGACCCACCGTCGATGGCGGTTTAATGGCAACGAGGACACGACAAACGCGAGGAGAGCTTCATCTAGGGGGTGAGCACCCTTGCGAGAGATGACTCACGACGAGTCCGAGATTTATGCGCGCCTCCTTCGCGAGCAAACGAATTTCCCTCGTTCCTCTTTCTCCGTGGGGCGACCTACTATCGCGAGAGGGGGAGGGCCAAGAAGCACCCCCGTCAAACACCCCAAGGCATCGGCGAAGAATCGTGGCGAGAAGCGTTCTAGAATCGAGGGAATCCCGCTACGTTGCCCTGAATTAGCTACGATAACGTCGTTTGCCCCGGCGAATCTTAGCCCCGGAATTCGAGCGAAGGGAGAAGGCTAATTTCCCCCTCATCGAGGCCAGAATTGATACTTGATGCGGCGGGATTAACCAATTCCGCGTTCCCAAGGGCGGCTTTCTTAGCTAATCGAGGATGGAAGTCTTCGTTCCCACAGGGGAGTGATTTGGGAGGAAAGAATTTCGAGATCTGCCTTTGGTGGATGGAGTTCGTCGAAGAAGGGGGTGAAGGAAGCAACTGATGAAGTTATTCGACGGTCAGAGGAATGTCGTTTTTACTCCGGCGCGTCTGACCCTTAATGAAACCGGAAGGTGGTTTACCTTACCATAAAGGAGGGCGTCAAAGCGAGACCGTGGCCCCCAGGAATGGCGGTGGCTGGGCTCCTTCGATAGAGCCTTAAAGAAAAACAGACCGCGGCCAGATGCCGCTAAATTGCCACTCGAAGTCGTCCCTGGGCGGCCGTGGAACGGAAACGGCCGAATTGGGGGGGACAAATTTAATTTGGCCGAGGAGGAGATGGCCCCGACGTTAGGACCTCGAACGGTGCACCCGCACCTGTTTCCTTCCACGGCACGTATCCACTTTGGGCGTTTTCGCTTTTGGAAGCTGCGGCGGTAATTTTCGAAGATCTCGCGACGGAATGGAACGGCGGGCGATCGAAACATTCTTCTACTTAGGGAGGGACATTATTGGAAGGGTCTTATACGAAGCGGTCATCCGAAATGGCGTCTAATTTTCGGAGATCCGAGATGAAATGGAATTTCATCGTATTGTGTAAACTGTAAAGAGTACAATGGTTGGCCATTTAAGTAAGAGTGTCACATAATTAGTGAATAATAAATGTAAATTGAGTAAATTTGAAATGAAAATCAATATAAATAAGTACGAAAAAACCTAAAAATCTAAAAATAGAGTTTATAAAAAAAATCAAGAATGTATAAAAATATACAAAAAATGTGTTTCCTACAAAGCAATATAGTCACTGGCCAATTACTGCCATTCAATATTATTCATATGACAGTTGTTGGCCCCCTGTAATTTTCCCAATATAATTTTAACAAATAATTAATTAATTCTTGTACACACCTATCATAAATATATTAAATTATTCGCAAACTTTCAACTGTACTCGTATGGTTTTTTGATTGAACCGCTGCAATTTTCAAGCTTCAATGCCGAGTCATGCTATTTGCTTTTATATATAATCGCAATATATAATAAGTGGAGAAATATTGATTACATCCGAAGCATGAAAGTACAAGGAATATGAATATGTTCATTAAAGAAAGACATAAGATAGGTATTTCTTTATATTCTTTTATATCTCAAAATAGGGCCAAGCATTGTATTCTTTGCCCCTACAGTGGAAGCTACTATTCTTTCTATTTGGGAGACGATTCTTGGAACTGCTATCGAAGGAATTAAATCATTTACCATTGCTAAATGCAATTGAATACGCGAGTGGTATCTACTCTACTACACGAATCCCATTACTTAACGAATGAATAAAATGCAACTCTCTATACTGACTCTATCTCCTTTCGTCCAACCTCCACGCACTTTCTCGAGAACCTGCCTCCCGTTCTCGTAATTCCCCATTAACCAGCGACAACGCGCTCGCGAACGGGACTCGTCATCGGCTCGTTGCACGCGCCCATAAACTCGCCACTCGACCAGCCAATACGAATTTTCATAAGGAAACCACGGCGCGCAGTGGAGCGTTTCCCGGAACCATTATCCAGCGCAAAGTCGCTTGCTCGCAGCCGATTCGCCCATTACAAATTCAAAGGTAATTGCGCGCGAGCCATAAATACGCGGGACGGTAGATCCTAACTAGCAGCGGCGAACAAATGATAACGAAAATTCCATTACGCGGCGGTTGCGGAGGAGGGGAGCTTCTTGGAGGGCGACGATCGGGTTGAAAAGCTGCTTCTCTCTCCGCTAGCCCATCATGGAGGGCGAAGCACGAGCAAAACGGCAGGCTGGAGGACGAGGTGGGGCGCGAGACCGCGAGCTAAAGGCCGCTAACGAGGCCTCCGGGCGATTAACATCGGCATTTTAACTACGCCGGGCCCTCGTTGATTTAACGGGGCCCCGTCCACTCCTACGCGTAATCGCGCGCGTCCCCGAGTAACGAAGATCCGTGGCCTCGTCGAGAGCGCTTACCCTCTCCCCGGATTATCGGCGCTGGATCGGTACCGACCACGTGCAGGGCCCAAGGGGGATGTAGAAATTTGGGCACGGCCCGTATCGGGGAAAGATCGATCGATATTAGATAAAACGGATCCCGGGGAATTGAATGCGTTTGTTAGCGTTAATGCGATCCGCGCGTTACACGACACGAGCCTCGTCGGGACGTGGGCTGGAATTGGGACACGTGGAACACGGCTGCAACCGCCACACGAGTTTCTAATAAGCAGAGAGATGCTTGGGTAGCTTGTAGTCTCTGGTCCAAGTGGGCTTGGAGAAGCCATTGGTATCATTTTAGCTGCCACTATTTTAAGGGGGAATCCTATTTTATGGACTATAAACATAGCAAAATTTAGGCATTTTTTTTAAGAAACTAGTATTTTCTTTCATCTGAAATTCGGACCATGTTCTTATGCATCCTTGAAGAAGTTGCAGTTAGTTTTATTCATTTTTAATAATAAATATAGGAGGTATGCTGGTCCGCTGGTGTGCATGTTATTTACCTTCCAGGTAATCTGAAACAGAAAAATGAAACGGCGTTTTACTTAGCACATATGTAGCTTCAATTTGATAAACTAGAATACCGGCAAAGTTCTATACCTCTTTTGTTACATAAGAAAATTGGCGCAAAATTGGATTGCAAAAATTGAAGGTTCAGACCTTTCAGTTTTGAAAACTCTCCATACTGCTCAATAAATTTTCTTGTTTATTGCTGGTTCATCAATTTCAAGCTACATATCTATAAAATAAAACGCTGTTTCATTTTTTGGTTTCAGATTACCTGGTAAATAAATATCATGCACACCAACGGCCGGCGAATTTTGCACGGCGTGATGGTCGATCATGCATAGCTACTATATTTATGATTGAAAATTAATAAAAAAAAACTGCAACTTCCTCAAAGATGCATTAAAACACGGTCCAAATTTCAGATGAATCAAATCGCTGGTTTATTAAAACAAAATCCCAAATTTTGTATAAATGATTTTAGTCCAAATAATAGGATTCCCCTCCTTAACCCTCGGTTGTCGCACTGAGAAGACAATTTTCAATCGGCTGCTGTTTAAAAATTATCCGTTGAATGTAGTCGCAAAAATTCTGAGATGAAGTTTGAACATTGCCGAATATATGTTCAACGTTGAAACTTAACATTTAAAGTATCACCATGTTTAAAAGCGTAGTGCGATTTTTAATGACGCCTCAAAGATTTTACCTCAAAGTCAAATAGTGGGTGATTCTGACCCAGTGTGACGACCGAGAGTTAATCTGTTATTTAATCCAGTTTGCCAAGTAATTGGAACAAGTTGAACGCACTCCAAATCGTCACTGTCTCGTGTAATATATGAAACAGGAGAATCTTCCCCTTTCTTCCTCCTGTTTTCTTACATTTAATCGCTCGGAAGACAGACATCGCGGTGTTGCAATGGCTCCAGACGCGCGTACTTGTTTCCCCTGCTTGTGTATTTAATAAAATATCAGGCTCGCCTGCTTATACATATGGCCCTCCGGCTCGCCGCTGATAGAATAACAGAAACGCGTGTTTGCTTTCGCAACAGAACTTCCCTGGGGCCGTGATTTTCCTTGTAATCCGCGAGCGAACGCGATTCCGAGCGTGTCGGAATACTCCCTCGGTGACGATCCGATGTAGCCACCGATCGGACAACATTTCCCTGGGATTCCCCGGCGACATCCCCCCCCCCCCGCGTTCTAACTCGCGAGTACAGTGAGCCGGTAAACACCACTGTGTGTGCAATAAATTGCTCTGAAATTAGTCACTCGAGAAAAGGAAACCGAGCAAATCATACTCGAAACATTACGTTGTAGATAAATAAATAACTACCTAGTAGACAAACACTTTTGTTTACATACTTTGTTCCTACACCCCTAGCTTCATTAAACCAGTGAACAGAAAAATACAGCACCCATCATCACACGATTAACACACTGATAAGAATCTCCAAAAATACTGACCGCTATAGGTATCTCGAATTTCCTCTTCCTGTTGTTCGTTCACAGCCAGCAGCACGCAGGCGCGCACGATTCGCAGTAGAATAGCCCGATGTTTATCGCTTCCTGCCGCAATTGTCGCGCGGCCGTAGCGCCTTGTGAGGATTAACGATACTTTTATTGGCCCTGTTACCGGCTAATTGCGCCGGTTCGCCTACACCGCGCGCGTAGCTGAACCCAGCGCCCATTCGACTCGTAGATTCATCCCGCAGCCTATTCCTCCGCCGTTTCGCGCACTTTTCTGGGCTATCATGGCCGATTAGCCGCTTTGGCGGGCCCGAAGACGGTGCACCGTCGGCCTGCACACGCAGACTCGTCTATTAAGCGGCATTAGAGGCACGGCGAACCGGTTCCCAGTTGGCGAGGCGGGCTTTGTTTACGGGGCCCACCAGGCCCGTTTGTCGCGGCGCTACCGCGGTTGAATTTATATAAATGGGACCCGCTGCTCCCAGGGACCGCCACGTTTCTAAACACCAGGCCGCGGGGGCTTTAATCAAGGATAACAGCTGTAACGGCGTAATCAGCGACGATCGAGAGAGGAAGAGTAAAAGAGAGAGAGAGAGAGAGGGGGTGCTGCGAGAGCACGACTATTAATATCCATTTGGAAGTCGGCTTTTCTGTTTCTCTCGATCGCCGGCCTCTCCCTCGGCCTTTTTCCACGCTTCTCCCCCGTTTCGCTGCACGTATCCTCCGTCTCTTTTCTCCCCTCGTCGCGCTTCCTCTACGCGTCTCTGTTACGCTCTGGCACGCAGTAAAATTGAACGAGGGGAGCCGGGGTGGATGCGAGGGTGCCTCGGATCGAGTCGCAGGGCGATGTGTGGCAGCGCACGGCCAACGACGCCCCGGTGCCTCGGAACAGAGAAAAGGGGTTGCGAATCGATCCGAAAATACCGAACCGGAAATTGCCGCACCGAATGCGTGACGGTGCGCCGCTACTTTCGACTTCATCTCCCTGGATCCACCGGGATTTTCCGAGCAGCCCGGGATTCGAGTGGTCCGCTGTGACTGTTGAACGTCGAGCTCGAATCGATAGGGAGATGAGGACATAGTCATTGAGAGGAAAATCGGGTGTTTGTTGTTGGGGCAGTGCATTCCTTTGAGGTCGATTCGAGGGGTGGCGATTGAATTTTCTGCGCCGCAATTTGTCGACCGAAGCCGGGGTGCAGTTTGTGGTATACCCGGGTTTAGCGTTGCTGTATGAGGAAGGAAACTAGACGCCACTTGTTTTCAGGAATTACTTGACTACTCCCAGTACGATTGCGAGGTGACGCTGGAAACCTGTTCACATTTGCTCAGCGTTGCTCAAGAGGAAGATGACTATAGGTTGTTGACAGACGCCGGGGTATTAGAGGAGCGTAATGGCCCTGCGCGTCACTCACCGCCTTTTCGATCATAAAAAGAATCGGCCTGGGAACTCAACGGACGCACGTGCTACTTAGAACAGCGATGCAGGTGATGGCACTCTTCTATTTTCCTCTGTCGGTTATCAGAGAATATTCGAGAGGCTCTATGCTCAGAGAAGCAATCTAACGTTCCTTAGATACAGCGCGGATAGCAATTTACCGGGTCCCGATGAAGAATACGGCCGCCCCTCGGCCACGTCGGAATCCAAAGAACGCCGCGGAAGATGCAGGGCTTTAGAAATTATTATGTCACGCCATAAACTGCATCCACCCGTCCTATTTCTCAGCTTAATAACCTCTCAGATAAGATTAATTCATTAACAGGTACCCGCTAATAACGCCGGCTTGTAGCCACAATTCACTCGATCCGGCCGAGGAAGATGAAAGCGTGGGCACCAACAACGTCGGCGAGATAAACGTTCCCAGCTACGTTCTGGAGAACCAGAGACGCATTCTCGGCCGAATGGCCCAACCTTTTCAACCCAGAACACCACTCGATCTCTCCACTTGTATTTCCTCTGGATAACCAGTAATTAAGCACCGCAAGAAATCCTTCCTGCCCATTAGCGGTCGACCAAAGTGCACTTTTATGGAAGCAGAAGCTAGTGCGCGTGAAAAAAGGGAACAGGGCAACGCAATTAAAAATTCAAGACTCCGTCGAGCGGGTGGAGCCGCGGGAAAAAGTATCGTGACTCGTTTAAATCAGCGAGAGTGGCACGGTTGCAGATTTCCGCGAGGAGGATACGCGAATTCGTGACGAGGCGCGACGCGGCGGGTACCTGAAATTGGCAGCTCCGGCCAGCGAGGGTGCTAATTTTCGAGGGTCGGCTCCGCGGCCCTGTAATTAATGGGGTTTGTCATCCGAGTAAAAAAGCCCCGTGGGTGTAGCTGAAACGGCAGCGGGCAGCTCGATCGTTGATTGGTATCGGTAATTGGCCTGATTGTCCCGTGGCCCAATTAATTTAATTACGTTTAATTGCGCATCGGGGCGCCGCTCTTCGATCGGAAAGCACAGTCCACCTCCCCCCTTTTTTCCGCCTGTTTTCCGCGCACGAACGGCGACCTGGGGCAAGCCTGCGAAGGTGGCGACGACTGTCGTGGGCGGCGCACGTTAAGACGGGCATACATTGAATTTCGCCGAGCGGCAATAAAATTCGGCCGGATGAAAAGTGCAGGCCTGGGTTCCGGTTTTACGTGGGCACGGGCGACAATCGTGACGCGTCGGCCGCGCTTTACGGCTGGTCTCCGATGCGCCGCGGAGACAAAAGGAGACGAGGGAACGCGACGGAATTATACAAGTTTATGTCGACGGTTAGTTTTGTCGGTCTTGAGACGCGCGGGGTTTATGCAAATCCAGCGGTGTCGCGGGAAAACGCCGTTAAAACGGCGAGTCGCGATATTGCTGCGCGGCAGAGACCTCCCCTTCGACGTAATGCCATGCAAATCTCGGCTAGTTGCGAAAGTTCGTTATAACAAGCTGCCTGGGAAGCGGGGACGGTGGAGGTGGCGGGGAAAAATTATGCGGTTTTACTCATTGACATCAGTGGTCCTGGAAAATGTCTACTTATTGATCATTAAAATGAAAGCTTCTAAGATGAAATGATATGATAGGATTTATGAAGCCGGTAGATATTATCGTGAGAGCATACCGAGTCTGAGTTTCGAGAATTGTTATTTTATAATAAAATTGAAATATTAAAGAATGTGTGAATTATTCTGCAAAATTTAAAACAACGCGGCGTTGTTAGCGTAGGTGCCTACTGTTTGGACTGAATCACCGCTGTTAATTTAAAATTTAATTGGGAAAGGTTGATGGAGAATATCGTTGGAGACCGCTGGGATAATATAACAAAGATGATTTTCATCGAAACGATATGGAGATGGTTGGCAGTGCACACGAGAACCGGTCATCGTTCACGCGTAATCCTGTTGACGGAGAAGCACCGAAAGGAGGCTGTTAACGTTAATCCGTGAAAATTCATAATTGCACGTTATACGGTAACGCGGCCGTTTCGCAAGTCCCAACTGGCCTACGTGCTCACGACCACGGGGCCCGGTGATTGCCGGGGTAATATCGATATCTCGCGATTAAACGATTACGGAGATTGATATCTCAATTGGCGGGTAACGATTTCTGTGTTATTACGGCGGACGGGTGTTTCCGCGTCAGGAAATATCTGCTCGCTCTCTGCCCGGCTGAAATTTCACTTGTCAGCGACCTACGCTTGTATTTACTGGCTGAATGCAAGCACGGGATATCAAATCCCGTTTCTGTATACCTACCTATTTTTAACATGCACTCTTTAAATTCCCAATAATGGACCACGAATCCAAATTCTCCAAATTTTTCTAGCTTCCCTATTAAACAAGCTAGAGAGCAATGATTCCTTCCAACACCACCCTTTTAAGGCTCAAACTCCAATTTTCTTTTCACCCTCGAGTAGACACCTTAAATCCCTAAATTTCCACTCTTTTCTACTATCTACTTCCAACGCCTCCACTCTCGTAGGAAGCATGAATTCCAAGTTTCCCGAGTGTAGTTTCGTGGAGATCGGGGCACGGGGTTGCAACCCGTTATTAGATGCGCGTGTGCCTGCGGATCTCCCACGAAAATCCGCACCCTCGGCGGCGCGAGCGGCTAACAGAAAATTATCGCGACCGCGTATCGTTCCCGGAGGGCCCCGAAACGCGCCGCGCCGGCCCGCCCCAAACTCACCCCCTCGTGGGCCGACGCTGCCGCATTATGTATACGAGGCTGGCCGGCACACGAGGGGATTCCTCGCGGTATTCGTTACTAATGGGCGTTCTATTTAGCGGCGCCCTCGGCCCTCCAGGGACGTGTCACGCGTCACTGGGCTCCAACGCATCTCCCGCTGTACAATGCTCGACGCTCGTAACGCCGCTGGATGTCAAAGAGCCAAGCACAAGTCAGGGATGCTGCGCGGGTCTCTGGGTATCAATGTTTCGGTGTACGCGCGCCCGTTCCTTCGTGTGCGTGCATCGACCGGCCTTCGGGGGGGAGAAAGTTCCATCCGCTGTCTTGTGGGCTTGACGTGGGGTTCGTTTCAATCGATGCAAAAGTGGAAACGATTGGGGTGAGACGGGTAATTTTCGAGGACATTAAAAAACTTCGTGGAGACGCGTTGGATGATTGCTTCTTGTGAAATGTGGAAGACATTTGTCAATTTGTAACTTATAAATTGAAAGTTCTTTGATTTTTGGGAAACTACGGGAGGGGCGTACCGTCAAGGACCCAGTTCCTGATCAGAACCCAATTCCTAATCAATTTAGTATATAAATACCAAATAATAAGTTTACCATGATACAAATTTATTCCAAAAACTTATTAAATAATTATGAAGTATTTTTAAATTTATACACAAATATTTTATGGCTCATAGTAAAATAGTTTAGGTGGTCAGAAACTGCTCCCTTTGCATCTTAAATGATCAGGAACTGGGTCCTTGACGGTATTCAGGTTAACCTTGGGGTACTTTTGTGTTGGAGCTACGATAAGAGCGAAGCGTTGACATATAGATATTTATACCTATTGTTTTATAATGGAATACGCATGTACCGCTGATCTAATGTTTTGTAACAGTTGCGTATCGTTGCTATTTCATTATCTTAAACTATAAAGCAGGGATCGAACAAGTTCTGGAACTTTTCAATAGGTTCCATTTAAAACATGGACCGCGGAATTTTTTTAAAAATGTTGTCACATTATAAGTTCTCAAAAGAAGCGATAAAATAAAAGTTCTTGAAAATAAAGGTTCTAGTTGGAATGGAACTTATAAAATACAAAAATAAAAAATTTTCTATAACAGGAACAGATATTTTGTTCACCAATATTAAAAAAGCTCTCAATCGTTGTAACAAATACTAAATACCAATCAATGGATAGTACTACAACAATATTAAATCATTCTTAGAGTTAAATTGATATTTAATTATACGTAGATGTATATTCATATATTCTATTATTGAAATATAAACATAATATATTTAATTATAGAACTTCTATCCATTTCGGTTCATGTAAGTTATAAAAAAATGTTATTATTTTTGACAAGTTCTCATTTCTGTTCAATACTTCTTATGAAACCATTAATTACTTATGTTATTATTTTCATACCTTTTATTAAATAAACGTATGAAGAATATGATATTATATTGTTAAATAAAACTAGCACCTAATAGTTTAGTACTTTTCTTTAGTTTATGAATACTTTTTTAATAAACGTTCTAATGTAACTTGCTTCCATGGAACTTTTATTATGTAGGTTCTAAAATATCTGTTCCATGAGAACACTTTTTAAAGAAGTTCCTAACGGTAACATTTTGTTCAATAAAAGTTCCACAGGAACAGATATTTTCTTAAACGAAACATATAAGTTCTAACAGAATTTTTTTAAAAACGAGGGTTCGAGAATTTTTTCGATCCCTGGTTTATATTGGAGCAACGAGCAGATCTACGTTTTCCAAGAGATGGCCAACGATAAAAGCGTCCGATCGACGATCTTATAATTTCTTTCCTAGCTCCAACGTAAACGTACCCTTAGTCGATGATATTCGAGGTGATAAAGTAGCCTATAGAAATTCAGCCGCCTCCTTCAAGGGACAAAACTTCCCCCGACCGTCCATAGAATATTCACGCGGATCTGTATCTGTTAACAGGGGTAGGCGAGCGTTCACGTACGGGCGCGCGAGATTCCATGGGGCGACACTTTTCCCCGGAAAAGGGGATGGCGCACGACGCCGGTGTGCCCCTCGATCAACGTCAATCAGCCGTTAAACAATGACGCGCCGCGCAAAGAGGATTTTATTGTATTGCGGAGAGAGCAAAGTTGGAGGCACAATGCGACCCGCCCCGCAACGCCGTCAAGTCACCCTCGAATATTTTCTCCGCGAGCGAGAAACGCCACCGCGACCGTTTTCTTTCTCCCTTCCGTTTTTTCCCTACGTCCCCTTTCTTCCCGTTTACACGAATGCGCTCGCGCGTCACGCGATGCGCTTTTTTCTTTAATATTTTCATCCCGGCGATGCGCCAGTGACACGCTGGCCTCGAAGGAGCAGCGCGCAACCCCCGGATTCTTCGAAGGGACGCGTGAGAATCGAATGTGCGGCAGGAGATACCGTGGCTGGAATTCTGACGAACATTAACTGGGTCCAGAGGCAAGGGCGAGTGAAATATTACGGCGGAGGGGCAGGATTGAGGGATGCTGGCGCGGTGGGGTTAAGGGCGCGTTGATACCGCCGTTTAAAGGGGGTGAACAGCCGCATTTGTTGGAGCGGAATGGATCTTGATACCAGCGACGTGTCGATGCGGCCAACAAAGGAGAACGGTTGTAAGGGCATTAAAACGCGATCCACGCGACGCGGGGACAGTTGTTCTTCTTTGGGGGTGAATTACTGTCGCGATTCATGCACGTGGGGGCTCGGATTAAATAGAGGTACAACGTTTTATCGGCGAAGAGAGAGCGTGGATCTATTTATTATCGGCTTGAAGGATTTCGAAGGACTTTGAAGCTTTTCCATTCGTAACGCGAGATTAAAGTACTTAGATTATGTGTGGGGAGTTGTTTACAGACGAGGGTCAATCGATATTCCGAAGTGGATAATAACAAATTTTCTGTAGCAATGGATACATATATAAATATTAATACTGAACGCGAAAACTGTGTTTCTTCAAGGATAATAAATTATGAAACAACTCTTCTATTCGAATATGTAATATAAATATGTAATTGTATTGATCTGTACCTTGTTATTTCTGAACCACATTGTACGAGCTGCCAAAAAATTAAGGGGCCGGTCCATACATGCAAATTCCTTACAGCAGAAGAAAAGCCTGACATCTGAAACTTCCTTTCTGAGGTGCAGATGGTTGAAATAAATGAATCCCGCTTCTGATATGCAAATTTCGGGCTACCGTGCAAATGTGACGCACAATACACACTCACCAGCGAGAAATCACGAAGGGAATGTGTCACACCCCGTGACACTATGATTTTTATTTTTACGCGATCATAATGAGTCGCGAATAATACTTTTGCAAGAGTCTTTCCACCGCCGTGGTCGAAACAATACTGATTCCCGCGTTCGACCTCGGGGTGTCATCGACGCTGACTCAAAATCTGGAATACACAAATGTACTGTAAGCAGGTAAGAATCGGTGGGGGGTCGCCAGAGGCTTACGCATGTGGCCTCTGTCACGTGCGCGCGTGATTTATGACGGATTAAGGCCATAAACGTGTTACGGGCTTTGTTCCACTGATAATCACACATATTTTTACTATCTTTTTAAGGATCGCCCGTCTAACTGTACCGTTTAACAGCGACAATCACCGGGGAAAGAAATAAAGAAGGTGAAAGTCGGACCTTATCCTGTCATAAATCTCGCGCACTCGTGCCACTGACGAATTCTTCAAAGTGCCTCAACAACACACACATGCGTTATACTTTCTACGTATTCTCTGCTTTCCTGGATTCCACACTGGAGCCTTATATCGGAAAATCACGCGTCAAAGGTCTTCCCAAAGAAACTTTTGCCTAGTTTGAATGTATGCGCGGGCCAAAAAAACTTTCCGGCAAACCCAACGAAGAGCTCTTGCAGAGCAAACATTTCTCTTTAATTTCATTTTCTTACTTTTGTTGTATGATTTTTATTGACCGAGTTATTCGCGATCAAAGCAAACAAGGAACTTTTCACTGTTAACACCTATAACTATCGAACTCATGATCGCAGACAAATTTTCATGAATGTTTTGGAAAGCTAAGAAAGTTTCCTCACAGAATCTTTAATTGCCAATTTAATATTTTTTTTTAATCGTATTAAATCCATTTTCAAATGATCCGAAAAATTGACGAAAATGTTTTGAGTACAATAATTTGGCCACCCTCGGTATACCAGTGACGCACACAGGATTTGGGGGTACCTAGTTGAACGGATAAAAATATTTTTAATGCAAGTTCAATAAAATTAGGTGATTATAAAAATTGATTTGAAGCATAAAATTCAATTTTCTTTTCTATTTACAACGTCCCTTCTTTAGGGGGTGCCAGGGCCCCTTGCCTCCCTCTGGGTGCGTCACTGAGTGAAAGACAAATCATCAGATTAACAAATTAAGTTTCTAAAGCCCCTAATTCACCCTTAAAAATCTGCAAAAAGTAACAACTTCCGTACCATTCCCCATGCACAGTGTCCAGTCATATTGGTCCAGCCGTTCCACCAGTTCCCCGCGCCTCGATCGTTAAATTCCTGTAGCCGCGGGATAATCGCAAGTTCAGCTACGCGTCGTTTATTCCTTGCCCTCGGCCGTTCCCGTTCAAAGAAGCACGGCAAACATTTTTATTAATCGGGCCAGCCAGCGTCCCGTTACCCTCTCCGACGCTCATACATATGAATAACGCGCGCCACCGCCAAACAATGAGCCGCGGAGCGCAGAGAAAAAGCCCCGGCGGGAGGAGGGGGGTGGAAAAAAGAAAGAGGAGCACGCGGAATCGCCGTCTATCAAGGTTTTCAGGATCTTATCGGATCCCGCGGCTTTAAGCATACAATATGATACCCGCCTATCCCGCGGCGGCCTTAGCAGGCCACTTCCCTCTTCGTTCGCAGCGCCGAGCATTCACGGGTGACACGCGTAGGTACACGGCTGCTCTAAAGTGAGTCACCGAATTCGCGTGGGCTCGCAGCTGCGCCGAGTTCGAGAACGAGTATCCGTCTTGCTCTTTATCTACTGCCTTCAGGGCCAGGTTGACAATGCTCGGAAGAGCTGGATACATATGTATGTCCTAGGGGGAGGTTGCGGAGCGAGGCTCGCTTGGCCGACGCAACGAAGATGGATAAGAGAGCGCCGCGACGTGATCGTTCGATCACGAAACGGTGAAATTCGATCGAAACCGGGCTAGATCGTTAGACCAGAATAACTATTGCCATTTGTACTTAGGTACGTTGATTCTATCCTGTATGGCGGCGGGGGTGTCGTGGGTGGTAGATTCTTCAGCGTCGTGTATGGATCGATTCTGCCTCAGCGCAGGATGCTGAGGAGTTTGCTCTTTTATCAGAAGCCGCATGCTTTGTATACCATGTAATTACATCATTTACAGCGCGCTGCCACAAAATTCAATCATCGATGATTGCCTCGTTAATCTTCCCCCCTTGAAAATAATCGGCCGGTTGCCGTCCTCGACGTCTGAAGTATTCGCGAAGATTCCTCCCGCGAGACACTCGTTTATCAAGAAAATGAACGGAACAGGGCGTCCGACGTTCTGTTTACTCGCCTGAACGCTTTCACGGCTACCGTGCTCCGTAATATACGGACGAGCGGGAGAAGAAAATTGAAGAAACGCCGCGGGCTGGTCATATACGTCCGCGGTGAAGAGAAACAGGCGGAGGGAGAGAGAGAGAGAGGGATCTCGGGAGCATCTTTTGTAGCGACGGGCAGGGAGCACTCGTGAAATCGATTTCATATAGAATGCTGCCTTCTATCGGTGACGTAATAAGGCGGCATGTAGAGAGCACGATATCGTGCCCCTCGATCCAGACGATTGCAAACACGACGTGGGTACTTGTCGCTTGTTCCTTAGCGGAGCGCGCCTCGGCGGAGGGACTTCGTCAAGGCGGTGGTTTGTCCCAGGCGCAGTCAGTGGTAATCTCCTCGTCGTCGTATTTACACGTATCCTACCGAGATCCGGGGGGATTTACGGGATACGACGTTTCCACGTGTACCTGCTAAGCCGAGGATCGCGCCAGACGTTTCTCATTCGAGGCGACCGGGACTTTCGCGGGCACCCTTCGAACGGGGTCGGTTTGGTTTACGCGATCGGCAGATCCATCAGCTGGAAGTTCGTATCAAGGAAACGCGGGGTGAATGGAGTATCTGGATAGCAAGATCGCTGGGAGTCAGCGAACACTCGGAAGATTGAATCGAGACGCGACGTGCATGTTCTTCTTGTAGAATGGGGAAGACTCAAGGGGTCATACAGTTGGAATTGAATTTGAGGGGTGTAAGGGGCAGTCAAAACGTTAAAAAATCAAGTATTTTTTGCGATGAAAATTGTGACTAGGACTTTTAGGTAATGTTTATTAATACTATAAGGTGTCAAATTTTTGTACATATATGTATGACGGCGCTATAGTCATTTAATGTGTAGATGTTTTTCCGTGGTTTCGTAGTGATTGCAAAGAAACGGAGGTTCGAATGGACTTGAAATTTTTACAGCATTTTCAAAATATACATATTACATCCTGCCCTGAACCACAATATTAAAGTGTAAAAACTCTAATTTCTGAGATAAAAAAAATAGCGATATATGCATACCGAAAATAGATATTTATCGTAACAACCGTCTTCTTCTAAGCGCTATTTTAATAATTTTGGTTCAATTCTTTTTTCCGAGGTTCAGACTGAAACTACAGGTTCTATGAGAAACATATTCCAAGAAAACCATTGAATCTTTACTTTTAAGCTCCATATCAGTGCAAAACCAACGACACTTTTTCTAAAACACTGTATCATCGACCCCGTATGGCGCCATTTGTAAACTAGATTGTAAACAAGGCTGTGCTTGTTTTTATCTCCTTGTAACTAATTCGCAAGGAATACTTGATTTTCGATCGATTTGATTGCCTAGTCCCCTTAAGGAAGACCAGGTCGCGTTTAATATTGCATCTCCTGAAATCCAAAGCTACTTTCCCACGCTGTAACTTCCTAGCAGGCCTCCAATCACAAATCTCCCCGAAAAAAACTGCCCGAGAACGAATGCAAGTGCACGATCGTTCGGCCAAGGATCGAGAATCCCTGCCGCGATCGAGTGCTATCATCGCGTTACTCGAATCACCCGTGGAGGCATTTATTCCCTCCGTACGCCCGTCCAGTTCGACTCGGCGCATTCTAATTGATCTTCCTTGGGTAACGAGCCGCGTGCACCCGCTCGTCTCTTTCCTCTGCGCCGTTCGCGCGCCTTCTCCGGCTGTATACGCTCCCCGCGTCCCCATGCGAGTTAAGGAGGTGTAAAATCGCGCGGCTCGGTCGACGGCGAGCCGATGAAAGTGACGGAACGAAATTCCATCGACGTCGTTCGCCGTGCTGCTCGCTGTCGTAACGCATGACAAACAATGTCGATAACCCATAATCTTCGGGGGGGGGGGGGGGGGGGGAGCACCGTTAACGTCCTCCGCCAGCAAGAACGCCGGAAAAACGGAGGCGCGAGCGCGAGGGCGCGTAAAGGCGCGTAAAGGCGCCTCGAGACCGCGTGAGCGTGCTTTATTTCTCGGGCGAATCGCTGCCAGCCACGGCACTTTATTTCCGCTCCACGCACTCCAACTTTGTCGCTGGTAAAAATGAACGAGTTACGGATGGAAGCTGCGAGCTACAAGCCGAGGGAGACGATTTGAGGATTGTAAGACCGTGGAATGTGAAAGGAATGCGTAAGTTCACTGCTGTAACAGTTTGGGAGAGATGACGAATATGCTGTATATAATATTCTGGACATATAGGGAATATAAGCGTTCACCATTGTGACGGCCGGAAAAGTAAGCCATTTTTAAATTTTTTTCGAGAATAATTTAATGTTTTCATGTAAAATTCGTATTGCCTACCCTTAGTACAATGTCTTAAGAGATTATACAAAAAATAAGTAGAAGAACCTGCATAAATTTTAATATATTAATTAATTCTTCTAAACCCTTCACGCGTGCTGATAGGCTGTGTAATTATGGAACAGCAGATCCGAAATCAAGTTTAATTTTCTTTTTATAAACTATATGAGTGTAATTTCCGTTGCACGTACGGATGTTTTGATCAATAACAATTTTTTTTAAATACATTCTAAAAACTGTCCATCTTATTCGCGGATTTTCGAACCTTTTCTTCTAAAGCGCACCATTTTTACAAAAATAATTTGTTTAAGAAATCGGTACATGCAACGGAAGCTGCACTCATAGTTTATAAAAAAAAAATGAAATTTGATTTTAGACTTGCTGTTCCATAGTTACACATTCTCACTTCGCGCGTGAGCGGTCTAGAAGATTAATTAATATATTAAAATGTATGCATGTCTTTCTACTTATTTTTTATAGTCTCTTAAGACATTGTATTAAAGGTAGGTGATAAAAAAAATTTCTGTTATGACTGTAAATTATTCCGGAAAAAAATCTGAAAAACGGCTTACTGTTCCAGTCGTCACAGTGGTGTTCCCCGTTAAAAGAATAGTTTCGGAATTCAGCAGAAATGTGCGCACTAGCAGGGGATAAAGTAGTTCAAAGGAGGCAGGACTAAAATCGTCCGTCATTCGGTATCGCCCGTGCTTTCTCGCGTTACCATGTCGCGCGCGTGTCTACTCCAACGCCCAGGGACAAGAAAACCCGTGACAAGAACACGGAACGTGACCGCGCAACAAAAATGCGCGCCGCGGACGTGGTTAAAGAAACGAACTGGACCAGACGCACCTTTAATGACGATTCGACATGCCAATAAATCGTCCCGCGTCGCTGGGATGACGGGAAATGTTTCGCGTGACCAAAGCGGACGGTCGCGAAATCGTAACCTTCGCGCTGAATTATCGCGATTCACGCTCGAGCCTCTCCGGCGCGAGAGGAATCGCATTAAAGCGTTCAAGAACGCTCCGAGCGCTACAAATCAAGCAAAACGTGTTCTGATTTCTGTTGATACAGACACATTGCCTTAGGAATTCCAGAATTCAAGCATCTTCGTGTTCTAATCTGCTGAAAGGCATCCTAAGTCAAATTACCGAGGTACAGGTGTTCCCGGAGCTCTGATTCCATCAGGCTTCTCTATGATCTTAAAACTAACTTCAACTTCTAAGGTAAACTAATTCCCCGTCTAAGTTACTTCCAGGAGGAGATAGAAGTGAAGCAGGATCACGTATTGATCTTCCTGGTTGATTCGGGGTGTCTCTAATTTAAACAGAAATAGTCTTCGAGCTAAATTCCTTTGCAATCACGAAGAACCTGTAGGTCCTGGGGAGCATTTAGACGCCTGGCTTTTAACTACGATCGAGTGTCCTTGTCCTTCTTTTATCTCGATGATGCAGATCCATTGAGGAAAGGGGCGAAGTGGATCACGTGATTTCCGACGACGTCTGGAGGAGTATCGCCAGAATGCGGAGCTATGTTTCAAGTGGTCGCATAAAAGTCACGGCGAACGCTCCGACACGAAACGACTCCACTTTTCGTCGAATCGAAACCAGTCTGGCGGAGCAGGTTGATCAACCGGGGGACGAGTATTTTCGCGGATGAAAAATCGAGAGGCTGGCTCCTATTCGGAGCTGTGCGCCCTGCACGGTTTCGTTTAGGTCAGAAGTAGGGCCCTGAATGGGGAAGTTAACCGGCTCTATGTTCGCCGATCAGGAGTCTGTTGAAAGTTGGTCGATTCAGCGGGCCGCGTAATGACTGGTATTTAGAAAATCCGATCGTCTAATGTCGTTCGCGCGGCCAAACTCAGAGGATACATTCTTGCTCAGCGGTTCCCAACACGAGGTTGTATTAGAACGATCTATATTGCACTAGCAGGAGATTGAATAAAAAATTAAATTCTGTAAAAGGCTCCTCGAAATTTAGAAATATAGTCCCTTAAAATTGAAGAAAGAACATTGAGAGAAGAACGCACTCCTCGTACAACTTACAGCCACCGTATCTAGCCTATTATGATTCGATAATACTAAAGAACCATCTTTCTTCAACCCCAAGTAGACGAACTAGAACAATCACAGCTGAAGTGGCCCACGACTAAGCCTAACAAGCCCCGTCGAGTACCTAGTTTTCGATGCGGAAACATTGGGAACCCCTGACCGAGGGGTGTAATCAAGGCACGCCCGCCGGTAGACGCATATCAATGAGGATTCGACATACCGAAGTGTCCCTCTCGCAATCGCGCGAATAGTAAAAGCGGCATCAGAAGCTCATCTCGTCCCGCTCGTCGAGGGGGACGTAGTTACCGTCCCTGTCTCTCTCCCGCGAGTTATTTTTATGGCACTTAGAGTATCCGTGCCGGCAACATGCTGGAGCACTTGAAGAACACTTGTGCACATTCCGTTACGTTTACGCAACGATGGCGAGCAGAGAGGCGTCCGAACGCTGTCGGGCCCGACACACCGTCGGAGAATTGCTCTTCACGGTCTTCCGCGAACAGAGATGAAGTGGAGACGGTTTTTAATTTTCTAGTAGGCGCGGCGGCTTCCACTCTGCGGGTCCCTTTGCCACGTGCCTTTTTTCCACCCCCTAGCGTTTGTAACAGCTTTCTGTACCACAGAGAGACCGACGACGTGGCATGAGAAAGTCAGTCAGATTCCGTTCTTATCTCCTCGTCACAATTCCCACCATGTGGCCACCCGCTTAACTTTGGAATTTTAATTAATACCGTGGGAAGGTGGATGGACCCTCTATCGAGGGTGGTTGAGATCTATTAGAAACCAGCTCAGTGTGAACAGGATCCTCTTCCATTCCACCACCGCGATTCGCGAAAGTGGACGTTAGCGTCAACGACGACGCTATCAGTCAAAGACAATTTCCCGCGGCAAGGGAAGTCGGAACGATAAGAGCGTCGCGACACCTCGGAAGCTCCGTAAACCTCGAAGATGCGTTACTCCGTGGAAAGGCCGGGAAAATGCGACGAAAAGCTGGTGCACGTGCGACTGGTATCGACATTTCGAAATTGCAACGTTCGACGTCCATTGTCACCCGTCTTCCTCCCCCTGCAGCGTGCAGCCGCGCACCTCCGCCGTGTGCTAGAAAAATCGAGGAATACTTCTCGCGTAGCCACCTTGTAGAGCCGGTCGGTAGATAAAGACGCAGGGGCGGGTCGAAACGTTTCGTCTCTGTCGAGGAAACGGAATTGAAGCACATATACGCGTCTGTCGCTGGAACCAATAGGTGTCTGGAGAATGGGGTCGACGAGACAGTCTTTTGCTGGAAATTATCGGCGATACGTCGATAAAATGCATTTGCGGAGCGGGGGAGCCCATTGTTGCCTTTCGCGGGAGCCGTGACTGACGGCGTTTCGTGTCTGATGGATTGCGAGGAATCGTTTCCCCGCGCGATTCCGTTCGGCGTGTTCCCAGTTCCCCGAAACAGGCGGCGAAACGGCGTTTCCCTTCGATTCGTGTGTGATAACTCGGGCGGAGTCATGGCCAGTCGTGTTCTACATGGCTACTTGGAGTTGGAGCGTTATTTTCATTCGCACGGGCATGTGAAGCATGAAGTTTGCAGGCTCGAGCAGGCCATGGGACTCTAAAAGCTCGGGTGTATAGGTAAGCCTGATTGGCGAACGCTGATAAAACGTTCCTTTACCCTCCAAGTATTCCGTATTCTGTTCGCTCCATTTTCGAGAACTCGTTCACTCGTTATGCAATTTCGCTCGTAATTCCGGGAACGATCCCGGGGAGGTAAAAAGGTTTCGAGCTAATTCGAGGATGTATTAAGTGCACGCATCGCGGACCGAGCAGTTACCCGATATCACGGAATCGAAGCTCGGTAATGGAGGAACGTGATGGCCGCCCATGAAACTTAGCAGCGATTACTTGGCCAGAAATGTGGGAGTTCGCGATCAATGCTGACTCACTGTTTCAGTGAAAGTAAGATTCGTTCCTCGTCTCCGGGCATTAGGAGCTGCTCGTATCGTGTTACACGTGGTTCCCTGCACGGTTTCATATTTAAGGGAGTCGTCGTCGGGAGGGGCTGAGAGTGTTAGTCGGGCTGGCCGTTAGAAGCCGTCGCATTGGACCAATATTTCTTACGATACAGTCTTCGGTGTGTCTATCTAAATTAATCGATAAACAGAAGCAAGTTAGTGTGACGAAAGGATAATGATTGGCGTGTGAAATAATGCTAAAGATAAATAGACTCTTACCTGCCGACGAAGGTGTGAAATGATTGAAGCGCCGCTCGAGGTATACAAGAATATTTTATTCGTCGAAAGTAACAAATATACAATTCTTCCAAATAAACTCGTGTGGATTTTTAAACCATCAGATTCGTCGTCGATCGAGGCCGTTCCTACGCGATCGAACGTCCGCGCCCGAATTATTCTCCCCCACGTATTATTCTCACTCCCCTTGCACGCGAATCGTATACGGGGCGCGGCGTGTATTGTCGACGTGCACGAAAGAAACACGGCGTTTTGTTCAACAAACTCTGAGAGAGAGAATAGAAAGATCAACGGAAACGTGTTCGCCATCGAAACCGAGAAAGGGTGAGAATTTTGGCACGATCATCCTTCGGGAAACCGGCGGGCCACTCGCGTGTGCTCGTGCAGTTCGTATGTAACAAATCGATAAAACGCGTTCCATTACCTTCTTGTGTTTTCTCTTTTATTTTATCGCTTTGGGAACGATACCGATTCCTCCTCCCTTCAACTCGTTCCATACTCAATGTCTATCTATCTAACTATATATATATATATATATTTATATATAAACATCCGTCTAAATGGACACATCCATTTGCTCGCGTTCTCTTAGTACGTATGTACACAAATATCCATCTAAATGCACAGTCTCTAGTTACTTCGCTCACGATTATACAATACGATTTTCGTTCTCTTCGATATCCGCCCCCGAATTCCGCGTAAACGTATCTCTAACGGAGAGAGTCCTTCGTCCTCCATTCATCTTCTTACAAACGGGTCTATGTACAAAGAAAGGACACGCGGCCGATCGCGCACAATTAAGGCAGTGTCTCGATGAATTCGCGTCAGGAGAGCCGATTACAAAATGTTCACGGATGGAGACTGTTTGTCACGCACTGGTTCACTGGATCCGCTGTCTACGGATTCCTGGCTTTCACTCACCACTGGAAACCCACCCAGGGTCTGGACTCAGTGTGGATTCAGAGCCAGGGGCCCAGCTGTGCCTCCAAAATTGTGGCCGCGTCGGTTCTGCCCATCACTCGAAGATGGTTCAGCAGGTCCGTCACGGCCGTGGGCTCGTGGTGCTTCGCCTCCCAGAGGTCCAGGATGTGCTCGGTCGGACTGGACTTCGTCGCGAAGTAGTTGATGTACCTGCGAAGCAACCGGAAGACGCGTGTTTTCGTATGCGGAGAAAGGGGATTTTTCGCGAAAGGGGATGAAAGCGTCCGGGGGAGACTTTGGTAATCTCTTGGAGTGGAAGTCGGTGATGCTGGATAGAATCTCTCTGGTCAGATGTAGCTCCTTTTAGTATCATATTATCACAACTTACTAATATTGAAAAAATAAAAACTCTGAAACTTTGTAAATATGTGGGGGATTTTCTCCTGATTACAATGCAATTTTTGTTTGCTGCCCAAATTCACTTTAGGTGGGTGAAATTAACCCCTGAAAATTCGGCTATCTTCAGATTTTATTTTGTAACTCGCAATCTGGAAGAGATAGAAAGAAGTTTCAAGGTAAAAGTTACTTCTTTTAATTAGGAGCATTTGGTAACTTATAGTTCTTACAGTTCGCGGGTTATAACAAAAAATCGGAAAATAGCCGGAATGTAAGGGGTCAATTGCGTTGTAATCAGGAGGAAATCCTCTACATATTCACAAAGTCTAAAAATTTTTTGAATTCGGGTTCGGGATCTTTCCTTGTCAGTTCGCGAATAAAGAGATTCATTGCTTGAATATTGACTCGACGCCGAACTACAAAGGCACCAGTGCAATATCTGAAATTTAAAGAGAAAGACACTGATGTCTGTCAGGAGCTACCACCTCAGAAAAACGTGACATCCAGCGTCCCCTCCAAAGAATCCGCGGGCCTCCGCCGTGTCCGACTACGGCGATCGACGAAGATCCATAGAAAGACAGGCCTCGGGTGCAGGAAGATTTAAAGAAAGCAGCAGTGTCCCCTCAGGACGTGTCTGTCAATCATTAGCGACGAAGAAATTGGAAATCTGGTAAGATTGCTAACCTGTCAACCTGAAGCCTCTGCGCCAGCATCCTCCAGTCGTTGCCGAGGGCGTTCGGTGGATCGAGGCACTGGCAGAGCTGCTTCCTGAGGGACCTGGTAAACCGGAACGGTCTCAGGGTGGTGGAGTCGGTGGTGACGTTATTAGCATGGCCGCTGCTGACCACGGTCACCTCCCTAAGCGGTCTGGTCACGCTGCCCGACGAAATCAATTGCTTCGCGCCGTCGTAGACGATCCTGAACACCTGCCTGGTGTCCGAATTGCCCTGCGACACCTGGAGCTTGTAGCTCCTAGTGGTGGTGGGCCCGAAGGCCGTGTCCAGGCCGAAAGTGACGTGCTTCGTAGTCTCCTGGCAGTTCCACACGTCCCTGAACGAGATCTCCTGCCGCTCCGTGGGCGATTTGCTCTGCCACTCGTTGCCGACCTCCTCCAGGCTCACGCACAGCGACTCCCCGTTGTCCTGGAACAGCAGCGTCCGCGGCTTGTCCAGCAGGTAGCCCCTGATCAGCGACTCCCTGTCTACGATCGCCTTCATCGCCGCCTTCGTGTCCTCCACCGCGTACACCCTCACGCAACACTGGCCGGCCTGGCTGGCGAACAACGCCAGCCGCAGTCTCTTCGTGGCCAGGGAGTTCTCGCAGCTCTGCCCGGCCAGAACGTAGCCGCGCAGCTGCTCGGTCACGATGAACGCCTCGGCGTGATCCAGCTGCGTGAACAGCGGCGTGTTGATCGTCTCGTTGCCCAACGTCAGCACCCTGGTCCACGTGATCGACTGGTGATCCTTCGAGGTTGTTATCGCCGCGCCGTCCTCCACGCTCAAACCGTCGCACGCCCAAACGCTCAGCTCCCACGTGGCCGGGGACAGCATCGCGCAGTGCTCGAATTGTAGGATCACAGGCTTGTTGAAGGTGGCCGACGGCGGGCCGCACGTCACCACCGCGGATAATTGCGTGATACCGTCTGCGGGGGAAACAAGCGATCCTGGGTTCGAGTATTCGGGATGATTTTACGCCGGGCATCGCGGGCGGTCGAGGTAACGAGCACGATGCAGAACTCTGGGTTACTCCGCTTCATACCGCGGGATTTCCACTTACGAATTCGTTATGTACCGTGGAATACCCATTATCCCAACTTTCGCCATCCGGATATGTGTATAATACTCCGCGAGGGCTGTTATTTGAATAGAGATTGCCTCCGCGCCCTACCATTCAAACATTCTTCCACAGCTATCGGAACTCTAGATCGCACATTTCACGCTCTCCTGCGTCACAGCTATCGATCACGCGCTGTGATCACAGTCCGGCGGGAAATGTACGCGTGAATTGCGTGCTAATTAAGGAACTCGATTATAACACGGGTCTCGTAAAATCATTGACGCGCGAACGACCAGCGTCAGTGGCCGTTGAATCCGAAGCTTCCCTCATCCGGACACTCGCGTCTCCCTATTAGGATAATGAAGCTTCTGCCGTAGCTCAGGGGCCGATGTTACGTGCGATAAACGCGTGACTAATACTACTGGCCGAGGACATCGCGGCGGACGGGAGCAATTTAAAACGATGACACTTCACCTGCCCGTGCATCCGGCGTACGAAGACATCCCGTGTCCCTCGACAGCCAGCGCCGGCTGGAGCGATCGGCGATCGATCCTAGCGAGCCGTCATACGCGAAACGACGCGATTAATAATGCACGCGTCACTTACCGGGCAATCGAGGCCTAAATCGATCCTCGTTCAGCACCGCCAGGTAGAGCTCCTCCCTGAGTGGCTTGGGCACCGCTCCCTCGGGCACGGACATCGATATCCCGGCGTCGGGGAGTACCAGGAGGGCGCCGCGCGTGTTCACCGCAGCCCCGGCCACGTTACCGGTCTCCAGCTTCGGCAGCCGGACGCTCTCGGAGGCGACGTTGTACGTGGAGTCGGAGGACGGGTAGGAGCTAGTGACGCTGTTCTCGCAGTCGGAGTGGATCTGCTTGTCGCTGCAGGACTCCTGGGTCGAGGTGCTTGGGGTCGGCGACATTGGCGAGGGCTGCGGGGCGATCGAGAGGTGGGGGACGTCGTAGTGGTGCTCGGAGAGGGATCTCGACATCGACAGCTTCGGGTCGAAAGGATACTCGTAGCAGGCCGGCACGCTCGTCGCCGTTACGTCCGGCTGAAGGCTCAGCTTCTTGTCCTGGTCCGGGAAGAACTCCGGCTGGAATTCTGAAACGCACACCGCCGAGCCACGGCTCGTGGGTATCTCTGCGCGCTGCGGACAGACGCCGCTGTGATACTATCCCGACTTTCGAGAGGGGGGCCATTGCCGCTCGCTACTTTCATCCACTTCGTGGGGCCATCACGAAGATTTGGGGGTTCCTAGGGGACAGTGGAGGTTTGTCTATTGGATTTTCCTGTGGGTATGTACCAGGGTGGCCCTCATTTATACGTGTCGAAATTTTTCGTGAGTCCCACCTGTAGGATGCACAGTGGGAGCACAGTGTAGGATCACATATTTCATCATTTAGTGATTACTAACTTTAGATTACAGTATTTAGATAATGATTTTATATAAAAATTTTTTTGTTTGTGAAAATAGACATTTATCTGGATTGGCAAGGCATAATGAGCTGGGGTACATACTTAAGAAAATCGTAGATTACAGGTAATATATTGTACAATAAATAGAAAAATCATTTAAATCTCTGCTAAGAAATATAAATAAAATACAGAATTTGATTATGTATCCGAATCATCATGCAAAGATAATGTTTCTGGTCACATTTGTTTTCTCCGCTCTGTTCTTATCAATGGGATTCTTGAAGTTGAAATATATGGATCGCAGCTTGTTAATAAATTATTTAGGACATCTTGATTTGTCATTTTTCGGCTGCTTTTCCTTGCGTGTAATTCGCAGTAGTGCCTGAAATCTTTATTTCGGGCTTCTCGGGCTTCCTCTGTTAATTGCCCGATAGGTAAAATTGCATTTCCGATAATAGCTTGGCCATGAATTAATATTTTATGTAATGTTGGAGGCATGTAATAGCATCCATACAATTCAACGTACTATCTTGCCAAGTTCCTTGAAAACTCTCCATATTATTATTATATTTTAACATGACTTAATTAGAGTATTTTCAAGTTAAAAACATTCATTTTGCACCATTATTATTGAAACAAAAAAACTGAAGCAAAATAGTATATTTTTCCTGACTTGCATCTGCTTTTGTGCAATGAAATATCAATATTTCAAAGGGTCGGATGCGGATGGATATAAAAATTTGATTTTTGTGAACTTGAATATATCCAGAATTATGAGGTCTGGTTGAATTTACGAACAAATACGAACAATTTTTTTAATTTAGAAAAATACGAAAATGGTAACAAAAAATTTTAATTTAGCAATAGAATATGTATAAGGATTTATATTTTTCATTACAAGAAGAAGACTGACTAACACCATTCCAATGTAAAAAGCTGATCATTTTCTAGAAATGGAAATCTAAATTTTTTTAGAATATTTAACAGAGGAAGCCCAGAAAGCCCAACATAAATATTTTAAAAAATGACAAATCAAGATGTTCTAAATAATTTATTAACAAGCCCCACACTCCATATAAGTAATGGAAATCAACATCAAGAGATCCATTGTTAAAAAGAGCGACGAAAAAAAATGATTATGGTATCTATTATAGAATATATTACCTGCAATCTTAGATTATAATCAATAAATGGTGAAATATGTAAAGAATGAAGTGAATGTCCACTTAAATATCGATCCGTCCCACTGTGCGGCGTGACGTATTATCTATACGCGCGTAGGGCGCACTTCTTTATATTCAAACGGTATTATGTAAAAGATCGTTGCAAGCACGAAAAAATGATATATACAATAATTGTAGAAAATCGAATGCTCTTTTAATATTATTTGAACAAAATTTCGATAGGACTTATCATTTTTGGGAAATTCTTCAAATTCAAAACATTGATGAATTCTAAACTTTAAGCCTCGGTCGACACTCTTTCCTAGTGTCCGATTGCAATAATATTTTTTCAGAGACTCTTGGGACTATCTTTTTATGAAATGGAATCATAGTAAGGGGTGACAGCAAAAGAAATTGCAGGTTGAAAATATGGGCCACCCTAGTATGTACTCCGGGGTGCCTCTGATTTGTATTTGATTCGGAAAAAGAGAATGTCGAGTGCATGAATGCAACCCTTCGGGTCCCGTAGATGAAAGTAGCGAACGCGTCGATCAAACTTCGAAATAGTATCATTGAGACCACCCCGAGCCGCACGAAGGACCGAAAACAATCTGAGATCCTCCGGTTCGCGGCACTCCGCGAAACCTTCGCGGGATCACGTTCAAAAGCCCACCTCTCTCTAACGAGCAGAATAATTACACCCTCTCGCGGAACCGTCGCCTTTCGCTCCTTCGTCCGCGCGGGAAGGCCGGAGAATCTTTTTTATTCCCGTCTGTGAAATGCTTACCGTTACGGGCCATGGAGTAAAGGGAATGGTCCCGACCTTTGCGCCTCAGAAGCTTCGCTAAGAAGAATGCCAGGCCGCCGATTACCACGCAGGCGACAGTCAGGCCGACGTAAAGAGCCACGTCCATCTGCCGGTTCGCTGTGAACATCAAACGACGAGGTTCCGTCTTTAAAACCTTCCACGAACGGCCGACAAAACGTCCAAAGGGCCGCGGCCCCGCTAACACGACTCTTTCGCGCTTGAAACCGCTTGCTCGACAGATTATCGCGAGCTCGAACGCTGGGATTAGAGTAACCGAGCAGGCGTTAATTCCCCGTTTCGAGATCATGCTCGAGACGCAGCCACGGGTGCGAATGGCGAACAGCAATTCTCGCAATTCTCGCGTGCCCGCGAAACGCGCTGCCCGCGGAGCCGGCGAACAACGCCGCCGCTTCATGAATAATTTACGCCGCGATTTTTATTTACTTTTTACGGCTCGAGAGGGGGTGCACGGAGGGGGACACATTTTTAAACGGTCCCCGCGTCTCGCTAAATATTACGACGCGTCGTAGAAAAGTTTTAAGGTTCCTCCGCCATTTACGCCGTCCGACGACAATCTCGTTCCCCCCTCCCTCGGTTCCAACCCCCTCGGGTTTTATCGTTTTACCGCTCTCGCCCGTTTATTTCGCGGGGCGATAAAGATTGGGATCATTATTATCGCGGCCATTAGCTCGTCACCGGTGTAAAAACGGCCCAGCGTCGTTCGGACGGAACAACAATTTCGAGGTACGCCCAGATACGATTGGCAACAAAGACGACGTGGGAAGCGATTAAAATAAGAGGGGGCAGAGGGGGGGGGGGCAACGGGAGAGAAAGGGAGAGAAGGATTGCGTCACGGTGGGATAGCTCGGGCATCTTCGTTTCCTCTCCATCGCTTTCTTCGCTCGCATGGGATCGGGATTGAATTACCCGTATGCAAAGTTTCACCGCGATTCGAGCGCGTTTTATGAATTATGTAATATGGAGAATCTCGCGGCGAGTCGTCGCGGGATTAAGCCGAACGACGGTTGTAAATACACGGCGATATACGAGGCGTCATAAATCGCGGAAAGTTCGCGGATATCAATTTGCAGAACGAGGGGCGAGGGGGGAGGAGGTATTCTTGAAAGTTTTCTCATTGCGCCGCGCCGGAATGCCTGTCTAACTGTTCGCTGTTTTAAATAGTTTGATAGAAGTCGGAAACGGGACACTGGAAGCCCCGTACTTCCATTTGGAGGGAAGTTCTCGGGCTCGAAGCGATTGAAATCAAAGTTCAGAGTATTAACTATTTTTAAAACGGACGCCGTATTCGGAGCAACCCGGTTCAATTACTCATCTTTTTTTCCACCCGTGTCACTTAAACGAGCACCAACTTGACGATCGACTACGCGGATCACTCAGGCTCGCGATATTACTCTGCAGAGCGAAATGAATCCGTTGACCATGGTATTGGATTGCGTTTCTATATCCAGCGTTTCGTATGATTGCTATAACCACTCGAGCTGCGCCGAATCTCCACCCTTTAAGCCTACTATTCGGAATGGGTATCGCGTATAGATCAGCCTGCATTATATCCTCCCTTGAATACCCCAAATGCTGTATCACTAAATCGAATCGTTGGCAAGTAACTCGGTTCGTGCCGACTAATTACGCGAAACGGGGTTCCTAGAAAAGAATCCTCGCCGTGTTTCTCGGGGGCCCCAGAGGCGCGCTTAAAATGCGCGTGCCGCATCGGAAGATTTTCGGAGGAAAATACCACACGGGCGAACGCTGTGGCGGCTGACGTTCCTAAGCTTCTTCCAATTTTAGAATGTCAAAGCCATTCCCGGCTGTAACCCCGGTACGTGACTTTCAAAAGCCTCTCCTCTCCTTCGCAGGATCATGGCGCGTCTGCTTGGCGCACGCTTGTCCCCGGGACACGTGCTCCGAACATCAATATACGCGGCGACGAAAACGCATACGAATGCCGCGGAAGGGAGGATGGATTCCCTAAAACGCAATAGTTCCGCGTCGTTACACCCTCGAGGGACGTACGGGGGTTGGTTTCCGCGCGCGTGTGTCGGATATGTTCGCGGGGGCTCACCCTCTCCGCGAGGAGCGCGGGCTGAAAAGTGGCGCGAGGGTGGCGCCGGGATTTATTTTCTTAGCGGCAATTGATAACGCTTCATAACCCCGAGCTAATGCATCTCGATGCTATAATTCATCCAGCACCCCCGTGGAGACACTTTGCGGCGATTGCCGTCCCTCTTTCATGGTGCATCGACAGGTCACGGAAAGAAGGGGTCACTTCAGGAGGTCTACAACGATCCTGGAGCGACTACAGATGGATTTCATTATTTGACGTCTCTTTTATCGTTCGAGAAAGTGGAGTCAAGAGTAAACGATTGGAAAGGTAGTTAGCTACTGAACACTTTTTAGTAGAAATTATTTCAGAACTGTCTAATTAAAGGTACGAATACACGACGACACTTTTGTGTCTAGATCAGTCTAGATCAAGAAACTTAGCGTCTACACCAGTCTAAGACACTGTCCCCACGCCGACACTTGATGTATACACTTGATCTAGACACAAAAGTGTCGTCGTGTATTCGCACCTTAAGCCTCGTGGCCACTAGCAATAAACTTGCGACATTTATTGCGAGAGTTGATGTCAGCGCTGTGTAAACACGCCTGAGAGTAACTGAGCAGCAAGTTCTGATTACTTGCGACAGTTGGTCTCAGCAAGTGAATTCTGTCATAGTGCAGACACCCGATAATCTTCTCTCAGAGAGAAAGCCTCATCTTTCCAAACGCGCTGTTCCGCAAGATTTTTCTCGCAACTACTTGCAGGCAAAAATTGCTGTAGTGTAAACACTCGTGCAAGTTTCTTGCGCAATAAATATCGCAAGTTTATTGTTAGTGACCACGAGGCTTTATAAAAGTTTCAAGAATTCTATTGGGAACCCGGACGAAACTGTTCCACTGAAAGTGAACTACCAAACGAGCCTCTATTCTCCATGAATGCCTAAAAAATGGCAGAGAGTGTGCTCACAAGAAGCCCCGGAGGGAATTCTCTGGGAATTTAAATGGAAGCGACTGGGAAACGTCCCATTCCGATTCAGCGATCGTTTCGGATGGAGCCACGATACCTTTCCGACTGTTCTCGGCTGTGCGCGCGTCTTATCGTGCAGCTCGCGAAAATCGAACCGGCTCCCAGGATTCGAGGGGTCGTTTCTCGGCGCCCATCCCCGCCCCGCGCAAGTTCGGGGGCTTCGCCACCCGGGATAATGGCACTTTATTTGCATGCACGATCAATTTCCCCTGGTTTCGCGGCGCGGAGGGGCGTAACGGCTACCGATTACATAATTTTCTTCGATATTAAAGCGGCGTCTCCCCTCGCCGCGGCTGCAGCCAGAGAGGGCCGTAGGTCGAACGGTATCGCGTGCAACTTTGATGTGGCTCCGGTCGATACTATCGTCCACCCACCTCTCGGGGGGTGTCTGGATCTATAACGGACCAGTGGGCCACCCTTGACTACCACCAGCCGCCACCTCATTGTTGCGATTGTTTGGACCGCTTGTCGGGGGGGCCGCCGTCGCTCCTGGGGCCCTCGCGGAGCGTCAATAATTAACTACCCGCGTAATTAAAAGTAAATACTCGGAGGGGGCCTCGGATGGGGGTCGTTGATGCGGAGAACTTGACTGGCAAATAGACTCGAGCTCGTCGTTCGGGAAAAATCGCCAACCCTCTGCAAAGAGGGGACTGAGGTGTTGGGTGCTATTGTAAATGGCGCCTTGGAATTTCTATTTCTGATCTATCTATGGAAATCCATTCGCAATCGACGTGTAACACCTCGCGCAGACCCCCGCGCGATTCCATCTTCGCCCTGCATATTCACTGTTAGCCGGTTTTCGCGCCTCCGTCCGCGTCGCCGTGAAAAAGGAGCAGCGGAATGATCAATGATGAATCGACGAATTCATCTGGCTGGCTCTGGGACGATAGGCGTTCCCATCTGCTCCATTAAACCACTATTTTCTCCTATTTCCCTCGGCTGGAGTGACTCGTAACGCCTTCGAACGTCGCATTAATATACCTGAATCGATGAATATCGCGCGGCGGAGCAGCGGCCGGAATAAGTCGCGCGATAACCTCGAGCTCTTCTATTTTGCGGCGCGCGGGGAGATGCCCGATTTGAATGGTATCAGATCGCGAGGGACCGTAGCGCCGCGTTGCGAAACCGACGGGGGGAATATAAACGGCGCTCGCCGGCCGTGAAGAATCCATCCAAGAATGTCGCGCGACGAGTTAGGCGAGCGTTTTCCTCCGCGACTGGTCGCACCCTGCGCCTCCTACTCGCGCGGCATTTTATACCCGCCGTTTCTTTCGCCCGCCGCGGAACGAATCGGGGGGTGGGCCTCTCGACACGACGCGAGTCGCGGCTTATCTAATCGCGAAAAATCTCTCCACCGTGTCGCGAAACTCGTCGGCGAAGCGAACTTAAACTTCAGAGATGCACGGGACTCACCTTCCTCGGTCAAGTGTGCGCCACCCACTTTCGCGTTGCCACCTGGAAAACAAAGAGAGACGGAATGGTAGAGACGTTGCGGATATCATTCGGGACGATCATATCGCGCGGGGAAGGGAATGTCCTTGGATTTAGGGGTTGCGATAGAAGTAAAGGAAGTTACTCTCACCGCCATGCTATTAGAACAAACACGCAAGGGTTAAGGTACTTTTTCAGAGTAAAATAAGAACCAAGCTTCCCCACTCTAATTAGCAGCAGAGAACTGAGCCATTCCGTGGAATGTCTCAGTGGGAAGGTAATTGAATTCAGTGAAAAGTCGACGTGCCGGCAGGAAGCTACCCCGAAGGGGTCCTCCAGCAGGGTCCGCATGAATAACGCATCCCCGTCTCTGGCGATGGACGCACGGGGCCAAAGGCGGGCATCGAACGGGCGGTGAAAGTCGTGACGAGTCCCTACTTGTCTACCAGAATAGTCGTTCGTGACTTACTGTTGCACATGCCGCCGGTGCAATTCGCCACGCTGATGTCCCTACCCTGGCAAGGTCGGCCACCGTGGCTGGGTGGAGGCTCGTCGCACGATCTTCTTCTGGTATGCGTGCAGTCGCTCCCGCACACCGACCATGTCGACCATCTGGACCATCCTCCGTCCACCACTGATCGCCCCCGGGAAAAAAGAAAAGAAGAGGATCGTCTCGCGTGTAGTCGTTAAAAGGAGACTTGGGCCGACGTAAAGCGACGTCGGGACGTAAAAAGTCAGCGGGCGAAACGGGGAACCGGGGGCTCGTAACTCGTCCGTATCCCCACGAGCCCTGTCTTAGCAGCCATACTTGTCAATTCGGTTGCCGTGCGCCCGAACGGGCTGCCTTCTCGTTTTAATTGACTCGTATGCGGCCCCCATTCCGCGGATGGGGCGGAGAAAAATGAAGATAAGTAGAAACGGTGGGCCTTAATCTTCTACCAACGTCGCGACACCGCACTTACAAATGGCTTCTTAGCCTCCGTTTCTTTTTCATCTGATTTCCTTCTTTTCTTTTCGGATTACAAGCGAGGGTGACTTACCCAGAGTGTTGGTGAACTCCTCCAACGCGCCGGCTGTTCCGAAGCAAGCGTTAGACAGAAAAGACACAGACAGGTGCGTTAACGAAAGCGGACAGTTAGGTTTCGTGAGGGGGTTGACGTGCGTACACGAAAGCGCAAGACACTCGGTTTACGGTGGCTCAACCCCTTCGCCTCGAGGGTTTTGATTTAGGAACATGGGAGATTATGGACGCTCAGAGTTGGGACCCAGAGATGCTCGCGGTGCGTTCGAAGCCATCGCTATTTTCACCAAACTGTGGCCAACTCGGAGCATCCAATAGATCAGTCATGGAAAGGAGCGAGAGAAGAGTCTCCCTCCGTGAGGACCACGTGGGAGATCTCCTAAGTCCCAAGACTTAAGATGGATGATTACAGAGAGGCTAGAATCCGGCAAGAACCGTTCAAAGAACGAATATCGATCGGCATTAACAGTTACTCGCAACCGGTCCCATCGCCTCGTTGATCATGCTCGTACGCAAGCTGAGACAGTGAGTGGCGTCTAGAATCAGAATTGCTTGTGTCGCGGGCGCGGCCCGTCACCGTCCAGCCGAGGGGTTAATATTTCAAGTGCCGAGGATGCTCGATTCCCCGGGTGGACGTTGCCCTCTCGGCGAGCGTTTCAATACACTCCGCACGACCGTCGGACCGCGGGGATGTGCCGCAGGTGTCTTCAGAATGTCGCAAACGTTTTCGAAAGGTGAATACAATTTAAGAGAGGCGACTGCGTGTGCTCGCGAGGAGGCAGGCAAACACAGAAAGAGGCGACGCGCCTGTGTGCTGGAAAGAGGGAAAGAAGGAGGGGGGGGGGGGTGGAGGGGGAGGGGGGCGGGTGTCGTAAATCAAACGAGAGAGCCTATCCTCTCTTCAGCATCGGTAATATCGGTTTGTCGTGGCAGAACCTGCTTGCCTGTCGTCCCCGCGACACGACTTTAGCCGTCCAACGCGGAGGGAACGAGGAGGGAGCGGCGACGTCCACTCGCCTCGCTCTCCCGCGCTGGGAAATAGAAGACGGGACGCGGGGAAGGTGGCGGAGCCTCGCAAGAAACCTCTAACCGCGGAACTGAACACCGTATCGGCGGTTAACGAAGCGTGATGCTTCCTCGACGATCCCATCCCACCGGGGCAATGAATTCAAGGGACTCACCGGGACAGTTGGTGTTGCAGTCGGTCTTCTGCTGGGACGGACCGAGGCAGGTCTGACCCCCGTTCATCGGCGACGGATTCGTGCACGTCCTCGTCCTCTTCTGGCCACCTTTCGCGCATCTCGAATGACACTCAGACCAGGCTGACCAGGATGACCATCCGCCGTTCACTGTAACAGTATCGATAAGGACAGCTTTAGTCCGAGCCTGTTAAAGGGAGAGAAAGAAAGTGGAGGGTCCATTGAGATAGGCTATGGACACTTGGGATCAGGGAAAACTTCGTTTCCTAGGCGACTGGAATCGAGCGGGGGTGCAATCTATCGAGCTATCGCAGCTCGGGAACGTTTTCTCTGTAATCCTCGCAGTGCAACTGTTGCCTGAATCCAAGTTTATCACGCGTCTATTAAACGATAGGTAGCGCGCAACGTGTGGATGTAATTTTAACTGGAATAGAGATTCTGTCGCACTGGTATCGTGATCAGTGGGCTCACCGTAAACCGTCAAGCTGACAGGATCGCTGAGCCTCTTGGCGGCGATGTTCTCCGCCACGCAGGTGTAATTCGCCTGATGGCTCAGCTTCGCCTGGCCCACCAGAAGGTGTCCCTCGCTAGACACTAAGAGCGTGTCGGACTCGGTGTCGACGGGCACGTTATTCCTCAGCCAGTACACCCTGGGCGGCGGTACTCCCACAGGGGGAAGACACCTGAGTTCGGTGCTCTGGCCTGCCTCCACCGATACCGAGTACGGCGGCGAGTCGAACTGCTTCTTCAAGTCTGCGAAAATAGAATTTACGGGGCTGGGTTTGGAGAGAGTGCAACGGCGGGAAGAGGAATGGCTCTTGTAACTTAAAGCGAACGGATTGATGCCAATATTTTTTCATCCCGGAGCTCTTCGTCGCTTCGCCCGGGGAAACTTGCCCCCGAAGGGAGCGCTCCGGTGTAATTTATCGCGGTTGCTCTCGCGTACGAAACAGCTCGTCTCGGAAGACACCGGTTACGTAAGCCCGAGTCGGGCAAACGGTCGTTTCCTAAATTGATTCTCTTAGAAACTCCGCCCGGCCGCGCTGTATTGCCTTGCATCAAGGGTCGGAATTAAATAATGACCTCGCTTAGGAGAATCAAGATAATTACGCGGGGGCGAGGGCGAAGTAAGACGAAAGTAACAGTCTTGACAGCCAGTGGGCATTATTCTCAGAAGAATTCGTGTACCCACGGTTGCAGCGCGATGTAACGGTGATGGGAATAATTAGAGGACCGTCTGGACCCAGTGACTGTATCGTATAGTAGAATGTACATTGAAAGCTTCAACTTGATGCACGGGTCACTAAAATCTTTGATACTTGATCCACCTGTTTGAATCATTTAAAACCCCGATCCTCTAGGGAAATTTCGGGGGAGATGGCCAACGAAGGTATTTCGAGAATGAATGTACAAATGGCGAAAGTTTGCTATCAGTGTTTTGTTTTAGCTTACGTAATGTGGATATGTATATGCGTAATTTTGTAAGAAAAAGAAAACACGAAGTAAGTAATGCCTGTGTAATGTTTCTGGCGTAGTGTGAACTTAAAGTAACTCGTGTCATAATTGTTTTTATTTATATCATAAAACTTTTTGTGTGAGAGTCTTACAAAAAAAAGTATGGCCAACTACCCCGGAATTACCGTAATTATTCTGAGCAATCAATAAAATCGCTCCGACTGGAAACTGCAGTCTTACGACTAACAACTGGCATCAATCCAGACACTGACTACTTTTAGGACCGATTTCCTTGCACTTACAAGCAACATCGATAGTCGCCGGCTGACTCTTAATCTGCCCAGACCCCGACCAGGCGACGCAGTCGCACTTGAACTTGTCCCTGCTGAAATACTCCTCGATGTGATCCCTGGTTACGTTCAATTCGCAGTCGACTATCCTGGTCCCAGTGTGCGGGTCCACGAAGTCCTGCTGCTGCGAGCCGTCCGCTCGTATGTCGTTGCAACGGAAGTAGATTTGCAACGCGTGAGCGGCTTTGCAGTGCAGCGTGGCTGGCTTGTTCTTGACAACGAAGGAATCGACGGGCTCGGTGAGGAAAACTGGCAGATGACCGCCTGCCTCGGAGATTAACTCGGTGTCGGTGGCGATCGTGGCCGACGGCACGTCGTCCTCCTCCAGGAGGTAGGAATCCTCGTCCTCCGTGGCATCCTCGCCTTCTGAAGCAGACGAAAGTCAAACCAGTTATTGATACGGCGATAAATACAGAGTAATGAATTTAATTATTCATCCGCGGTACCGAGAACACTGGTTCCACAGCTGTTTACGGGTGCGTCAAAAGCCCCCGCAACTGTGATTCCTCCGCGACGAGGCTATCTATGACCCCAATCGCGAGATATGCACGTCTGAGCGCCATAATGAGAGTATAAGAAAGACACCAGACGTAATTACAGTCGCAATTGACGTATCGAGAAACAGATCGATGACACAAGCCGTGGTCGTGTCTATTCTTAGTCTAATGTTCTATCGCCATGGCATCCCAACTTCGTCAGTCGCAACAAGAAGCTTCAATCATTCGTTATCACCCGAAGAGATGGACATAGAAGCTACACCAGTATTACAACCCCTTGCCATAAGCGTCGCCTGGTCGCAACGATCCAGACGACAATAACGAGCCGGGCAATTAACGTCCGCCGATTAATCGAAACAAATGCCGTTGCTTATTATCGGCCGCCGTAATAAATTCGTAGAATTATCGTGATTATCATGGCAGGAGGCTGCGGCAATCAGAGTATCGCGGGACGGACAACAGCGCTCGCCCAGTCAGTCGTTGGAAATCTAAATACAGCCGTGATCGTAATTTACGATCGAGTTATTAATTCGTCCCGCGGACGTTATTCACGATGGTGGCCGTGTATTCCATCGCGAAAATTCTATATTTGCTTGTCAACAATGGCCACCCACTCTGCCCCCCCCCCCCTACCCCTGTCGGCCCGCACCCCCGTGCCGTCCGCCCTTGTAAATCCTCACGCTGGCCCATTAATGCCAGCGTTTCGCGCGCTTCCTCGCTACGGAACAATCGCGCCGCGCCGCACGCTGCAGTAATGAATTTTCGGATTTACGCGGCGCACCGGTGCACAAGTCCGATGCATTTCCCGCCAACCAGCGGTTAGACCTTTATCCCCGTGCGACATTTGGCCGGGGGCCACAATTTTCATCGCGATAATCGGTGACCGCCTCTGTATCGCTGCTCGTCTCGCGTCTGCTTCCAAAAATCCGCAGGAAAAATGAAAAACCCAGGCGTCGGAACGGAAACGCGCTAAGTGGCGATCATCGAGGATCCGCATTCGACTCGCACGCCCCCCAAGTGGGTCGCCAAAGTGTTTTCTGGGCGATCGCCACGGTTACTTTTAGTTGACGATTTTTAACGGTTATGTATTTTAATATGGCTGCATTGGTATTCTCTTAACGATGTGACACTGATTTTTCATAAATGAAAGGAAGGAAATGTTTTGTCGGTTATTTGAATATTATAAAAAGTGATCGCGATTAAAAAAAGACTGCGTAACGCTACTTTACTGCCTCGTGGTTATTGTTACTCTGTAGATTTAGTGGTAGAAAGAGATCAACGTAAATATTAATAAATAAAGAGGCTTTGTGATAAAGAAATGTCAGGCTATTCTGTAGACCCTCCCCCAGAAGATAAGATATTTTCGAAGCTCATGAGAAAGTGACTATTACAACGTTACAGTACACTCGGAACAATATATCGCTGGAATACATCACGGGGGATGATCAATCTCTGCACGATCGTTTGCCCAGCGCAGCGAGCGCCCTGCCAGAATCCCATAAATCCCCCAAGCCGTTCAAAAAATCCGTGTATCGCCGATAAGATCCAATGAACATCGAATCGCGTCGGTCGATCGACAGACGTCAAAACCGCGCGTCGCTGGTTTTTATCGTTGTCGTTTCTCGTTATTTTTCACGCTGTTTGTGGGGATGGTGGTACCAGAGAGGGGGGCGGGGGTGAAAAAATCTCCCTGGCGTGGTGGAAAAAAATGTCAGAATTTATATCCGATGCCGGCAGATACCTTCAATATCCTGCGCGGCGAGAGATAGGAATCGGGGCAACGGGCAAATGAGAAGCGTCGCTGGACGAGCGAAATAAAACACGTCCTCCCACCCCCGGCAAAAAAAAAAGAGGGGAATAAATAAAATTCGGCAACGTGACGTACCGTGGCGAATCGAGGCGCGACCGAAAGAGAATTTTCATCGGTTTCCGATAATGGGTCTCGATCGGCCGGCCCAGCGAGCGGAATCGCAGCGAAGGCAGCCAGTTTTTCCCCGGGCCGCGATTCGAAAATCCTCGTTAGCCACTTACAGAGCTGCACAGCGAGCCATATCGTTGATCGAATCGGCGATGACGTCCGCGAATTCGCGATTTTTCCGCGCTCGATACGACGCTAAAATGGTCCGACCCGCCGAGGGCCATCATCTGTCGTTTCACCCGCGGCCGGCAATCGGCGAAGATCTCTTTTCCATCCCCGACTAGCAACGTTTCGTCGTTCGATTAAACGTTCATCTCGTTACTCTATTTCACCGCGATCGTTCCGTGTGATCGCGCGCCGGAAAAAAACGCAGCGGCTCCGGGGCGCAGGTGAATTAGCGTCGTACAGGAACGCGCCATTACGAGTAATCAAAGATACAGTCCCGGCCTCTGTGCGCGCCCGAAATGGCTAACGGGAATTTATACGGGTGGCTGGGGAGCGGGGGCTCGCCGAGAGGAATTAGATAGAACGATTCCGCGGAACTTTATCGGCGGAACCGATCACCACAATTATCGGAAATCGATGGAAATCCTCTTTCTCCGCTCGGACTTCGCCATTCCCGGTTTCCACCGATTAAGTATTCTCGTCTCCTCGCTGGGCTCTGTGCTCGGGTCTGTAGCCCCGTGTTTGCGAACACGCGTATCTAGCTTTAGCTCTGACCAGAAAGAAGCTATTGCTCGCTCGTTCGCTTCAAAGAGGAAGCGAAACGTTGACTGCTTTCATTCTTCCTTGGACGAGTAAGCGGATCGAGGGGTGGGAACAGAAATTCCACCACGTTCCAGCTGTCTTATCACTCGGTCTCCGAGATAATACAACGCATTCTCCCTGTCAGCTCCGCTCTATCAGCTGGGTCACACTTACGCGCGTAATCTCGGATCGGCTACACCTCCGAAAACACCGAGGGCCTTTGTTAAACCCTTTCTGCATCGCGCCGCGGTAATTGCCGCTGGCAAATACCCCCCCGGCGTTCTAAACAGCGCTCCTAGGTCCCTGGCTGCCCGCTTGCTCTTCGGAAAGCAAAAAGGAAGCTAGGTTGAAAGGGCAGGGGTTGCACAGAGGGGGGGGGGGGGGGGACTTAATTGAGCAACGTCACGCGACACGCGAGGCAAACCGTGGCCCTGGGTCGCAGGGAAAAAACCGGGCTCATCGGTTTCCGATAATTCGGAGCGGGAACGGTGTATCCGTACTCCTGACGGCGTCGAATCAGCCGGCGCAGAGATCTCTGCGAGGGGCCCTCTCGTTAGCCGGCAACCTGGTCGGACGGTTAGTCGTGTCTCCGCCGGATACGCCGGTGTTACGTGTGTCTGCTACGGCTGCACGTACACACAGGGCCCCGCGTGTGCGAGCACAATCCACGCGAGGCATCGCGTGGCTACTATGTGGGTTGACCACGTATTACGCTGGCCGGGGACACGAGCGCAACCGTGTACAGTTTCAGCGTGGCTGCGGACCACACATGACGCCTCTTAATTAACAAAGGTACCTGCCGTGGCGCCGTTCCTGCTCCGTCTGCAGGGCCACGCCGGGTGAAACCATGGGAGAGGGTGGAAACGTGGGCGTGTAGGGGAGACATGGAGGAAGATGGGGGATTAGAAAGAAGAGGGTGCGAAGATTAGACAGAAGGAAGATGGAGGTAAAGATAGAGGGATGTTCAGGGAAAAGATGTTGGGGGTGTGGAGGAGTATTGGTTGACACAAGGTAGAGAGTGGATTTGGCAAAATTCAGCGGAACAGAACTGCGCGGGCTTGAACGACGCAGGAGTGGGATGCGTGAAGAAGGAATGGAGAAAATCTACGGAAGAGGTAGACGGAAGCGAACGGGGGTGGGAAGTCGCTGAAAGCTGAGGAGGAAAGAGTCATCGAGAAGGTGCGGCGAAGATTGCGAGACCGAACGGAGAGAGATGAGCCGAGGGAGAGACAAGAGCTTCCTTGTTCCTCGCTGCCTCGCGTGCCTTGTTATTTTAGCAGGCCGAACGCCGACCAAAGTAACGTGCCCGGCGCTGCGGGCTTCATTGACCCTAGCCGCTTGACTCGTCCTCCTCTTCCGCGGCTACGCGAGCGCGTGAATTTCTCGCGAGCTTAGGTAACGAGACGCTCGGAATCGAGGTGCTCGCCGGGGGTGACCCTCGTTGACACCGCGCCGTTCAAGGGTGTTAATTTGCCGGGGGAAAAAGATGCGGCGGGAATTAAATTTCTCGAGGAAAATCATTACCCTGGAAGATCGTTCATCGCGTGCTGCAACTTTGCATGGTATATACTTTCCTCGGGGAAGGAACACACTCCACGCGGGTCTCTCTTAATTCCCGCAGCCTCTCAACGACCGGAGATCATTAAGAGAAACAAGAAACCGCTCGAGAGGTAGGCTACACTTTGCCGTTCGTGTGAACGCCGGTTCCCTCCTCTTCCCGGCCAGTCAAGTCAAGCAGACGGACCTTTTCAAGAGACTTCCGATCCCCGTATTATCCGGAACGGCGCTTATTCCCCCCCGGCGAAGTCAGAACCAGGTGCAAGACAAATATTTTCAACCACTTTCGGTTGAAAGGTGGCGACGTCCACGGGGGTGTCACTCGAGATTAACGTTTTCCATGAATCGAAGCCCAGCCTCGAGTGAAGAGGTCTACTTCCGGCGCGGAGGGTGTCCGCCGCGCTGCAAGCGGACAATGAGACGGCGCCCGGCAGACTCGAGTCCGCCATTGTGTTCCAGGGCCATTCACGGATCACGACCTTCCAGCCCAAATAATGCCAGTCAAGTCTCTCGATCGGGTTCCCTGCACCCAGGGAACTTTGTTGTACCGTCATCCCGTTTAACGAGAGATGCCCTACCTCGCCGGAGAGACAGAGAGAGGGAGCACGGTGCACCGTTGACTTTCTTCCATCGATCTCTATCGTAGGAGGCACGCTCGAGCGTATAGATCGATATACCACGGGCCGAGGAGGAATCGATGGGGAGCGCCGATTGCTCCCCAACGATCGGCGCCGAGATGAAATCAGGTTGAGCCTCGACGATTCGTTTCGTTTGGACAGCGGCGCATTATCTTCGAACGGGCGCGCGACAAGAGCCCCGCATTGTATTCGGAATGGTGGTCAGAGGTCGGAGTTAAAGGGCGGTCAATGGACCCGGGGATAGACTCCTCAGGTGGTGGAGTAGCACTGGAAACCGACGACACTTGCTTCTACGAGTAGCGAGAGGGATTCGACACCATTCGATTGGATATACTCGATTCGAGTGGCGGAGACGTAATGAACGCCACCCTCTTTTCGTTTAAACTACTTTAAACGAACGTCGCCGAGCGGCCAATGCAATTTGTTATCGAGTTCCGTCCAGCAGGTCGGGCCCCGATTGTTCCGGGCGCGCGATGAAAATTTTCCAGCGAGGCGAGACCAGCGACAGAGAGGATTAAACGAATGAAACCGCTCGAAAAACGCGCGAGCCGAAAGGGTGAATAATAAAAGCGTCGGCGGACGAGTATGAGGACGCGGAGAGCGGAGGGCGATGACGCGTATTACACGAGTCGATTGCGGCACGGCAGCGAGGCCCGACGTTAAGGCGTGTAATTAACCGAGTAACAGAATCAGATACGACTGCTTGGTTGCGTGCTCGCCTCCCGCGGCGCCTCTTCCTTCTCCCGCTATCGATAACGACGCCCTCGAATCGGCGCCACGCCGATTCCCCGCTGCCCATTGTGCGGCGCGGCGTCCGTCCGCCCAACTGGAACGAAATTTCGCGTCGCTGCTTTTGCGGATTCATCGTTCCATTTGCGAGACACAAAGGGACCCGTGTACCAATTTGCATTGAAATTGCGAGCCTCCGAGATTCGGATCTCTGACACGGCGCGATCGTACGCGGAAAAACTCGGGGACCTCCTCCGCCGTGAGTCTAGTCAGACAGACGCTCGGCTTGTCATCCTTCTGATTTGTCGATCTCAATGTCCATTGTAAATTCCATATGCTCGTGGTTCGAGAGACCGTGCTTCTGGTAACTTAGTGTTTTCAGGGTAAAGGGGCAGAGTTTACGACGCGGGTAAAGAGCAAAATGTGTATTTTGTGGAAGGTCCACGAGCCCCGGAGCAACGTGCCGGGAGACCCGCAATGCATCTCGCGCTGGCGCCGCCGGACCAACGTGCCCGGGCGGTTTCGAGCATCGTGGAAGAACGCGAAATCGTGTACGGGGAGCGCGCGAAAATATCCCCGTGTTGTAATTCGATCGGTCGATATTTCACGATCTCTCCGTTGCGGCGTTCTACCACGGCCGCACTCTTTCCTCGGTGTTCTCCGCGATTTCAACAATAATCGCGCTTACACAACCGTCGGGGCCTCCTCTCTCGGCGCACCACTCTCTCGTTTGATTTACGATAATTAAAGCTGACCCGACCTTTCGTCGCGGCGAGGAAAAGAATGGCAGAAACATAGGGAGAGAGGGAGAGACGCGCAACACACCGTACTCGGGCAAAACGCGCCGATGAGAGACTACGCGAGATTAAAGACTTTTTCTCCCTCCTCCCGTCGCTCTCGCTCGATTCGTCTTTTTTTTTTCTTCCTTTTTCCATTCGACTCTGCCGCTCTCTCCTCCTCTCCCTCTCCGTCGTTCTCACCTGTCGGTCCGAGAACGGGGCCCCGGTTTCTGCCGTGGAACCAACCGGGTAATTGCTCGGTCGAGCGAGCCCGCCAACCAGCGACCGCGACGCTTGCATTTTTGCCCCCGGGGGCCGATTTTACGAGATCCACCGACCTCCCACCCGATCCGCGGGCTCTGGGCTACGTGATCGAAGGTCGTATCGCGGCGCTCGATCGCGATTTACTTATGATACTTATCGGGCCAACGGGGCGGATGAGTAATAGGTTCTCACGGGACCCGGTGAATCCGACGGGCGAGTACTGTTACGCTATGTCTACGGCCCGCCGTAGATAACGAGACGAAGAAGAATAGAATGGAATCCGAAATCAAGGAACGTGACCTTTGGAACGGTGGATCGACGGGACGGGAATTTATCAGCCGTAAATTTCGAGACCTCCTTCCGGCTTTCGCTCGCTGCGACGAGCAGTTTTCCGCGACAACTCGTGTTCTCACTGATCGTAATTCTTCGGCGTCACCGGTGTCTATGGGTGAAAGCTGGCGACGGTGGCTGGGAAATGTGGGGATTCTTTTTGGAAATGAGAAGCTCGGATTTTCTTGGTGATTACTACGGTTATAAAGGAGCCTGGATACAAGAAATATTTTGGGGTCCAAACAATTTCTCGACGGTGAAAAAGCATAACATCTCTTCAAGAAGAAAATGATAATGATCATAAGAATAAAGAGCATAAAATAAAAATATGAAAGAAATAAAATAATAAATATCATTGAATCTATCACCTCAAAATATAAAACAGAAAACTTATGTTTGTGTGTTTGTCTGTCGCCTAAAAAACTTTCGAACGATAAACTCTGGGATCACGAAATATGCCTCAGCTCATTATGCCTAACTAGTTCAAATGAATGCGACTATTTTCACCAACAAAAAAACTAAAAAAAGTTTTTTTAAATGAAATTAGAATCTAAATTTCGGGCGAAGCCGAGTAGTAAAGCTAGTTAAATATAAATATCAGTTTTTTATTTTCTTTTTTCCTTTTCCTGGGGTCTCTACGCAGGCCTGTGTAGGATGAGAAGATTCCAAATGTAAATAGAGCTTGTGCATAGACAATCTGCCAGAGAAGCTTCCACCCGTCGGGGTCGTTTAAAAAATTGAACATCGTCGGTGGAAAGCGGTGGCGACGCGGCCGCGGTCGAAACGTGAGAACGACGAGCAGGGGTGAACCGGACACAGCCTTCTCTCCGCCCGTTAATTATTAACGCGGCTAATATTTTTCCTGGCCGCGGCGGAACGGCGGCCAGTCAAGCTAGCGGAATTATGACACGATATCACGTCGCGATAAATCGTCGGGGTAATTACTCACACGCGCGTACGTGCGTCTCCACGTTCACATTCGCGCGGCTCCGCGGCACGCTCACCTGTCTGCTCCGGGAGAAAACCGTGTGCCGCGTGCACGCTCGATTTTCTTAGGCGCCTCTCGCGCCGACGACGATAGTTCATCCTCGGTAGAAAAGAGAGAGAAAGAGAGGGAGAGAGAGAGGCCGAGCGTTGCCGTGCGTGCGCGAAACGTCGACGCGGGCAATTTGCATCGGGATTTCTTGCGAAGTCGCGCGACCCGAGAGCCGTAATTAGTTCTTCGAAAGAAGATTTAAAGGGTACAATAACTCTGCAGGCGGTCGTTTACCCGCTCGCAGCGACGCGCTAAGCAACCGCCAGGCCGAGGGACTTTCTATCGTTATGTGTAACGATTTTTTCCGCCGCCCGGGCTCGTTCATCATTCGGTGCGTCGCGATGACGAGCGAGCTGGATACGCAGGACGCTAATTAGTCGGCCACGTGGTCCCGCGAGAGGGCAGCCAGAAGAAAACGGAGGAGGGTTACCCTTGCCCCGCGTAAGGTCGCTTTTAGAGCCGGCTCCGGGGGAGCGTAATCCATCATCGAAAACGGCTGGTGTAACGTAACCGGCCGGTTATGCCCACCACTAATCAGCGACGCTGACTTGCCGTATAATTAGATCTGCCCGGGCACCTCTCCCTTTCCCTTTTCGCCAGAGACCGTGCGCTCTCGTGACTAGCCACGCCGCAGCGCACGGCCTTCCTTTCTTCCACCAGGGAATCGCAAAAACCACTGCCCTCCCCCTACGCGCCTCCACGTAGATCATTGACGTCCGCTCGGATCGTGAGTCACGATCGATCGCGCTAGACTACGAGCGCGAGCGGAGCCAGAAAATCGGGAGCGCCACCTAGCAGCAGGATTCTCGAGCGAGCTGGAATTCGCAGCGAACTTGTAGCTCGAATTCGTTAACTCACGGCTAATTGCTAATAGCTATCCTGAGGCCAGAATAGAGTCGAGCGACGCCTGTTTCTCGGAACTAGTCTCCCAGTTTCCCATCTTATCGAGCGATCTGCGAGGCAAGAGCATTCGTTTCGCCGTTGCACGCGTTCCCGCGATCGAGGAGCCGGCGCAAAGTGGTATCCAGCTACTCGCCTCGCGAGTACCACGACCAAGCTTTCCAATCGCTGAAGCCTGGGACAGTTTATTGAAGGTGGCGGGGATGGTTCCAGGGAATCGTCTAGCTCTGCCGCGATCTCATTCCCGATTCTTGATACCCTGGGATCGTATCCGCCCCCTCGTTTCGTCCTTCCTGTACCCGCTGTTTAACGAGACTCTGAGCTTTCACTCACCTTCGCCGGATGTGAAGGGACGAACCAGGCCCGGCAACAGTACGCAGAACATCAGGAACAGGGAACACGATTTCGGCCTCATCGCGTACGTATCACCTTTGCGAGGGTCATTCGTTCATCTTAAGTCCAAGAAGCCGCGAGATTTAAGATAAACGTCGCCACTGGACACTGCACTTTCACTGGTGGAGCTCCCTCTGTCCGAAGATTACACCTGTAATACAGAAAAAGGGGGAATTAAAGTTTCAGATTCGAAAAACGAAAACAGAGTCGCCCGGATCCCACGATTGAAATCTACCCGAATTGTCGCTATGGAAAGCCAGCCGCAGCTTACAAAATATCTGGGTTCAATTGAAACAAGAAGAGTCCGCGTCGAGTGTCCCTCGTGCCTCGAAATTTCCAACGATTTCCTTCGTACATTTTCCGGGGCGGGTTGAATACTCTCTTAAAAACGAGCGTACAGTTTTAAAGCATCCTCCGTATCCAAATGCACTCGTCGTGGAAAAGGTGGAGGAAAAACGAACGGTTCCCTGCCGATACGCGGGGAGCGCGTTTATTATACATCCATCCAAGGGAGGGTCGCGTTCCCATCGAAAAATACGAGCAGCCGGCTGCTCGTTTCTGGAGAAAAAAAAAAGTGGAAACTTTCCGGCGGCACGCGATGGGGACGAAGGAACATCGACGCCGCGCGGATTTAACGTCGAGCTTCGTTGTTTCCACCGGAAAACGTAAAGGACTGTTAGGAGAGAGGCGAGAGTGCCACTTAGGTACCGGCTGGCAACCCTTGCCATTTAAATATTCCAACGGCGCACCGCGCACTTTCCCGCACGCGAAATTTCCTCGTGGCGTCTTCGTTCCAGCTTCTACCCCCGAAACCGGGGGAGAACGATGCCTGGGGAACGGGGGTGTGTAATTCTCCCCCGTTCGCCCACTCTTTCGTCCCCCCCCCCCCCCCCCCCCCCGAACCTCGCTCGCCCCGGTTCATTGTGGCCAATTCTGCCCGATAACCGACGACGCTAATAATTAACGGCGATCCGTCTAGTGGAAATGCAGCTCGGTTGCCAGGTGCCGAGGAGCGTGTTGAATCGGTAAAAAAATTCGTCTTCGATGGAGCAGAGATTCGACGTTCCAAATTAATCCCAACGCCTACACTTTTCAACGAGGAATATTTGAAATCTGAACCCGAGGTTGCTGGGATATTAAACAACAAATTTCAGAATTCCAGAAGCTGGATTCCTGCACCGGAGATTCCAGAATCCCCGATCATAGATATCGAGATTCCAGATTGCAGGCTCCAGAAATTTCAGCGATAAAGCACCACTCGCCGGACGCACTCGCTCCAGCAACTCGTAGCTGCATACTCGCGCGGAACTAGTTGCGCGTCCTTCGGCCAGGACAGTTTCAATGGAAATCCGTGGAAACAAATGCCGCCAGCGAGAAACCTGTCGACGGTATCCTGCCCCGTTGTTCCTGCTGCAGCGTCGAAACGCGACGGCCGGATCGTTAGTCAATGCCTTCCCCCGAGGTCCTTTGTTCCGCCGGGCGGCTACGCTCGCAGGTGATTCCGACGAAAGCGCTTGAAATCTAAAGCGCTGGGCTACATTATCCGCCTAAGCCACGGAGCAGACCCCTCCACACAGAGGGACACCGATATCGAGCAATGAATCCAGCTGCGGTATCAGGTGTTTAAATCTTCCAGAAAACAGGGATACCCCCGATGGAGATACGAATCTCCCCGATAACGGTTGCGGCGGATCTTCTCACGCGACGCTCCAACCGGCCGGCGGAAACATATCGAGATTCCGTGTCGACACGGGAAACGATTCACACCCTAATTGAAACGTAAGCTCCCAACCACCCACGCGAGTCTCGGCGATCGAGGGTGCCGTCGAATCGATAATTCCCCCCCCCGGCTGGTCGTTATCTCGAGTGCGCGGAAAGTCGATGGAAACCACGTAGTGTGTAGAAACGTACTTACGAAGCGGCTCGTGGTGCACACGTACAGAGGCAGAGAGCGAGGGGGAAGGGCGATAGAATGCTCTCGGAGATTCATGACGCGGAATAATCCACGTCTCCTCGGCCGTGGAACGCGCATTATGCGAGCGTATCGGCGGTCCCTACACAGATTTCCCATCGTCCGCGCGACGTCCCGCCTCTAATCCTCCAGGACGAGGACTCAATTTATAAACGTGCCCGGTATTACCACTCGAAGGCTTAAAACACTCGACGCCGACCGAGGACGTCGAGCCGCGCGGACGAACACATGGCATTTCACACTGCAATTGCCACGAATGCCACTCTCTCTCTCTCTCTCTCTCTCTCTCTCGGCCGCACTCCAACCCCCGGGATAAGCGCGCCGACTCGAGTGCCATTCAGCTCCAGCCCGCTCCAGAAAAGCTCTTTCTTCTTCGCAGGACCTGTTCCAGATGGGGGGCTCTTCCTCGCCGTTTCGCAGGCGTCACGAGAGCCGTGCCCGTTCGGTTACACTCCACGCCCGTGCGTCCCTTCGCTCCGCGCCATTTGGGCGATCGGGCCACAACGGAGAGCCGCGCCACTCGACGAGTCGGCGTTTCAGGCGTCGAGGTGAACGCGAACGGAGACTTAAAAGCGGTTTAAAAGCTTCGAAGGGCAACCTGGGTATCGCGTGACAACAGGTAAGAGGGGGGGATCAACTGGCTGGATGCTCCCTCGAGTATTCAGCTACCGGTTTGCCCCCTTGGACGTTTCTATTCCGCGCGGCCAACGGAATAGACGCTGGGCCCCGGAGGAACGACGGGCGCCGAGATCGACATGGGCGATGTAATGCGGCGGAAAGTGCCTTCGTAGGACGGTATGCTGCCTCCTTCCCTAGCTACCCCGCCTCGGGAATTCCGCCTATCGATTGTTTGCCGGTACACATCCCAGCCGTGCGCGCGAAATTTTTGGATCTTCTCCCGGGGGAGCGGCTTCTATTAAGTTCCCTCGGCTATGTGCCAGTGAAAGTGGATGGGAAATGCATTTTTCTTGTACTCTGGAGAAATCATTTATACGTTAATAGACGCCTGGCGCTTCTTTCGCTGCTTATATAGATTCAGCGGCTGCCTCTGTGGCGTGCGCGGTGTGCTCGCGAGTGACTCTTAAAAGACTGAACACAATGCTTCAGAACTGCGAGCAGAAAACTTCACTGGATGGTGGAATAAAGGGGAAGAAACAAAGTTATAATAGACACGAATCCGCGAAGCAATTGGTCCTGAAATATTCAGCTTTCCAATAAAAGGAATCCCGATTCTTTCCCCGAGCTCCATTAACTAATTAAGATCGAACTTATCGTTGGGAAACTTCGTGTATACAATCGTTCAGAAACTTTTGTAATTCCCTACAAGTGTCTTATGGCAGTTGAGCAGAAGTTAAGCTATCGATACCATCATCCCCTGACCAAACTCGACAGGGCCCCGGCAGAACCATCGTGGACCCCTCCCTTAAGTAAACTGCAACCCCTCGAAGATCAGAGGAAGGTTCCTGAAACAGTGCGCACGATTACCTCGGCTATGGTCGTAGAAGACCGGCGTCGTATTATTTAGGAACCTCTTCCTTCAACTCCACTCTCTCTACCTCTCTCTCTTTCTTCACCACCGTGTAATCTCGCGGCGTTATAACTCCACGCTGTAACATTCCTAATGCCCAGGGATATTGCGTGTTTTATCTTGCGTTGGATGAATTACAACGAACGCATGCACCGCTGCATGCGATAAATTTCCATGCATTTACGTAATACGTTACGAATTTCGCGACTATGCTTGAACTTCCCTGGGAATGATACATCAGACCTCGAGGAACGGATCTACAGGGTGACTGTGGAATCTGGGAAACCATATCGGCTGTATAGTGGCGAAATTGACAGAGGAGTTTCATAATTCTAATTTTAATTTTATTAGCTCATTAGTTCTAGTATTTTTTTGTATTGTTGCTCGTTTATTTATATACTGGCTTTTCTGTTCTTTATTTCTCTTTCGCATTGTTTCTTTGTTAACTTTATGAATTGTTCATTGTACACTATACGGTCTTTACCCGTGGAATAAATAATATTAATAATTGTTGAAGAGTCCTTGTAGAAAACACTGTAAGTGCCAAAAATCTAATTTTCAGGAGAGAGAAAAAACTTCCATCACTTTAAATTATTTACGAAAGATTTGATTTGCTAAATATGCTTGAATATACAATGACCCAACTGCATCATAAAATTTACTATTTTCTGCATTGATATAGTCCTAATTCGTGAAAAAAATTGGGATTTTAGAGAAAAACTGAATGTGTCACTTCTTTTTTACTTTTTTTTTTTTAAATTTTGGCACTTGAAGTGTTTTCTACAAGGACTCTTCAATTTTACATCCGCAGTTGTAATTATGATGAAGACGAAGTAGTTAGTCGTCCAACAAGAAGATCATGTGAAATGTACTATAGACGGAATTGAACAATTTTGTAGATAAAAACGCAGCAATTACAGAGAGCATTACAGAAAAGTAGATCTCATAAGGCCATTTAACTTTTCCCTCCACGAACATCCCCCATCATCACTTAGCCCGACCCACTTTCCAGAATCGCCCTGTACACACAAGCCCAGGAACAAGGGAGTCGTAAATTTCCCGTGGAACGGTTTCTTTCCTCCCCCAAAAGCAAGCACGCGCGTTTCCACAATTATTCTGCAGCCGGCTACAAACGTATCCCTCCCACGCAAAGATTTCCTCGGCGACTACTACAAACGTGCTAATACTTCCGACATTATACAGCGTGTAAACTCTTTGTCAAAGGTGTATTGTTTGAAATTTCGGGGGTAATAGGATTATGGGGAAATAGAAAACCGCAAGGGATCCCAGAAACACGCGTCAAGCTTCAGGTATATCGGATCCAAGCCCCCGGCGAAGGCTCTTTTCTTCGCTTCTTTTCTCCTCATTCTCCACCCCCTCTTTCCCTATGTTTCTCTTGCTCTCCGACCAAACGTAATCCGAGAAGATTACGGAGCGAAATAAACATGTCAACCCCCCTGCGGAGGGGAGGGATGTGGGTTTGCGGAGCGTCTTTATAGACCCCGCGTAGAATACTCCTTTCTTCTTTCCTTGTCCTTCCTACTCTCCTTCTCCTTCCTCCTTCGCCTTCCACGTAGGTAGTCCAGCAGATGAAGATCCTTCAAGATACAGGTCTTCTTCTGGCTGACCAGGGCCGTTACTCAAGCCACTGCCAGATGCAACTAAAACTTCACACGCATGCGATCGACCGCGTGCCCTATCTTCCTACGATCTCGACCCACAGATCTCACAGATATCGCGATCGGGGGTTGTGTACGCTCCGCGTAACGGTCCTGCAACATCGCCCCTCTTTCTGCCCTTCTTCGTTAACAGCACACAAAACGGGGGGAGTAAAGTGATTCTCCGCGAAACACTGATTGTGTGTCGAAAGTGTGCGGTAAACTTTTCTCGCAGGAGCCGTCGATTTGGAGAAAGTTAGGCCAGGTTTGCGAGCAGACTTAGAATTCGATTTCCTTCAAATGGCGATTTAAAAAGTCACCTGTTTCGTTCCTGTATGCAGCACAATACTATCTTTCACGATGTCTCGTCCGCTTTGAAAAGAGAAGCTTCGTGGGGGTGGCGCGGTTTCGTTCGAGCACGTACAAATTTGTGGCTACCTGCGAGACGGGGATTCAATTCGTCCGGATGCGTGGATTTATGGGTTTGTGGAGCATTGTGTTCCCTATTGGGACACCGTTGTAGATACAAGCTCGTAACCTCCACCCAAGGCCCATCGATTCATCGATTTTCTATAGCGCAAAGCGTCGCTTGGTCCCTGGCCGCGATAGGAACATCCGAAGAGGTCCTTCAAACGTTTCCCCCGGGTTCCTATCCTTTTTCCTGTTCGCGGCGAGAGGCGAGCTCGGATACGTCGCTGCTACATCAAAGCTAACCTCGAGAGGGAGCAGCTTAACCCTTGAACGGTGGCTTTGACTCGCTCTAAAATCGCAGGAGTACGAGGACGTGGGATTCCACGCGGGGAGGAGCGTCCTCAGGGGTTCAAAAGAATCCCGGGGAATCTCTGGGGGTGGAATCCTTGGAACGAAATAGACGAGATGGCCGCTGAGCAGCGTCGGAAAGAAATTGAAATACACCTTCGCCACTTCTTTGATCGCTTCGTTAGGGGCAGGCCGGCGAATGGGAGCGCAGAGGCGACGCTGAAAATACACACTTCGGCCGAGCACGTGCGCGCAAAAGTCAACGACGCCGTCAGGTTTCCCTGGACGCGCGGAGGATCAAACGAGCGGCCGCCTCCGATTTTCGCCGACGGTGAAAGTTATTTGACGGTTTCTGCGTGAATATGAAATACAACAAGACCCCCGTGGATGTCCTGGGGGGAGCGTCGAGCGACGGGAATATCCGTCAGCGTGGCGGAGACGCGCCGGAGGGTGAAAGCGTCTTCTTCAGCGCTCCTCGTATCAGCGATCTTGACGCGATGGACCGCGACAGAAGAAACGAATTTCACCGATACGGTTTTCCAGTAATCTTCGATGTCGATCGGCGAGTGGTGTGCATGCCAAGTGAATGCACGCCCTTCGGGGGTGTTTCTTGATGAATGGTGGTCGTTATTCGCGGTGGTTCGACGGCGAGGAGTCCTTCTTTTATCTTATTTGGGTGTTTGTAGATTCGTTTTTTTGATTATTCGAGAGGGCATTGTTATAGTGGCAAGGGGATGTTCAGACCTGAACCAGAGTCTATTTTGTCATTCTTCTTTCGTGACGCGGGGTGAATACATCTATGGGAACCTTAAGACTGTTTTATGATAAACACACGGCGTAACCACTTTCTTCCCTGTTTACCTATAATTACGCTCGTCTGTTACCTCATCAATTCGTCGTATCTGCTTCATTTATCTACTCATCGCTATCCCGAGCTTGTCTCGCGAACAGCCACGAATACCGTCATAATTCTTCCTTCGCGTTTTATCTCCGGATTCACAGCTTGTTTTTCTCCTATTTACTTCTAATTGTGTTTACATATCGCTGTCCTATCTGCCCATCCCATCTGCCGATTTATCTACTTCTCACATACAATTACCTCGCTTGGCACCGTTCCAAGCGAGCCTCCCAGCCGGGTATTAAAAGGGAAACTAATTGAAGGTACCGAAATCCCCCCGCAAAATAAGATAAACGCAGCCGGGGTTCAGCGAACACCTTCGCAGCACCTCTCACCCCCGTCTTATCTCCCGATCCTCTCGTTAACTTTCCAACGCCATGGATTCACGCGTTATTTACCCGCAGCCTCCCGTATCTAACCTCGTATCTCCCTGTATCGGGGCGTATCTCGGTTCGATTTGTATCCATTATGCTGGACGGTCTCTGGCCCGAAAGCCGGCACAACGGAGGAGGACCCCGGATCGATCGATCGAAGACGCCGAGCCGTCTGGTCGGCGTGGAAATTCGTCCGAGCGTGAACACGCTTTTCGCGTGCTACGGAGCGGAGAAGCGGTGGAAACGGGAGGAAAGGAGAGGGAGAGAGAGAGAGAGAGAGAGAGAGAGAGAGAGAGAGAGAGAGAGAGAGAGAGAGAGAGAGAGCAGGTAGAAGACGAGAAGCCGTGAGAACGCAGATGGAGGGCTGCGCGTGCCAGGTGTGGGCCTCAGGTTCAGGCCCTCGATGGAGGGCGCAACATTACGGGCCACTCGATGTTCGCCGCGATACGCGCCCAAATCGATCTCCGTGTCGAGATAGCGCGGCGGATCGGCGAGTTTTTAATGGGCCCGCCGCAGAAAGCGGTCTGCAAGTACGAGAAGCGAAGCCGTTGAATGGCTGTTGCGCACTCCCATCACGTGCGTCGCGTTTCCTGCCTCTTTGACTCGAGCGCCGTCCTCCTCCCTTTCCCTCGGCCCTGCTCCGTCCCGCTTCAATTGCGCGCGTGTCACGGGAAAACGGAAGTGGAAAAGCGCCGGGAGGGTCGCGGGAGCCCGTAAATAGCGGCCTCAGCTGATGCTTATTTCGTTTTCTTCCCTCTCCCTACCCGCAGCGTGGGATTAAGGGAAATGCGCGCAGATACGGTTTTTCGGCGGCGCAGCAAGGGCGGGTGGGATAAAGATCATTAATCTTCTCTATTGGGTATTATGGGCGAGTTTTTCTCGCGGCTTTTTCTACCACTGTTATGAACTATCGCGTGATTAGCGGCCACGATAGTATCGGTATCCTATAATTACCCGGCGCTGCTGTTTTTGCATAGATATCGATCGGACTTCCGTGATTGCCTTCGGTCTTCGTGTAATTGCGGAGCGTCTGAAAACGGTGCAACTTGATTGCTAATCGCGAACGCGCGCTGACTCGCTTCGCAGCGGCTCTTGCAAATTGTTTTTTGCTCATTCTTTCGCGTGGTGGAAAACTGTATCGATTATTCGAGTTCAAGTGGACTTTGGATTCCAATCTCCCTTTTGGCGTATCAGGGCCTGTAAATACTGAGGATCCTGGCTGCCACACTGATCTCTGGCCACGGCCGCTCGGAAACCGCTTTAAAATAGCAGAATTTTGCACGGTGGCCGCGATCGCGCGAATTTCACCGACGCACCAGGCCGCAACGACGGCGCTGAAAGAAAGAGCGGAAGTCGCGGTCTGGACGCGGGTTCCGGGGGCGAAAGGGGCCGCGAGAAGTCGCTTGAAAAGCGAGCGCAGCGTTGACGGGGGACATTCAAAGAGGCGCGTGTCGCACTCGCCGCGTTTACAGGAACGGAACGACCAGCAGAAGCAGAAATAAGAGGATCCATTGGCACGGCGCGCGCGTTTCTCTCCGCTTCTTTATTTTCCAAGCAGACAGCCGCGCAGCGAAGAAGAGAGAAAAAGAGAGAGAGAGAGAGAGAGAGAGAGAGAGAGAGAGAGAGAGAGAGAGAGAGTCTCTCCCTCTATCGAGCCGAGCTTCGCCAGAGATCATTACGCTCGGTACGAGTGCGCGTAGGTCGGTTAGTCGTTAATAATGTCTGTCAAAGTCAAATAACGGACCCCTCTCCCCCACGTCATCCCCGTTGAGTTCGCGCCGCTTCGAGTGTTTAGTCAGCGGTGGGATCTTGTTCCGCGTAATCGTTTTCGAAGTGCTCGATTTTTCTTATCTCCTCCCCCTCCCGGCGGTTATTTATAAGAATGAAGTCACATGACCCGCGAGGCCTGAGACGCCCTATCTAATTGTCGGCTGGATTCGGAGAACTGCGATTTTTCCATCGCCGGAGATGGGATCGCGAAGGAGCCGGGGGGAAAGTTTGCGTCAATCGTACGAGAAGCGCCATTCAGCGGGAACGTCCGTCGATAGAAGTAATTAGAATCTACGTGCAGATTGCGCAACGAGTATTTCGAAAGCCGCCTTTCCACCGTGCAAACACAATTCTAATAAGCATAGGTGCTTGAAAATGTAACGATCCTCCGGGAACGCGAAGAAGAAATCAGAGCAATAAGTGTGGGATAAAGAACCCCCATCGTAAGAGGGAGCCCGGATTAAGGGACCACGGAGAGTCGGTGTTAGCGGTGGTGGCAAACGCTGCTGATCAGCACGCGGATGACTCGGATTCTCAATTCCCAGCGCCGTGCCTCTCTTTTTCCGAGGTTCCCAAAAACGTAGGAATATTACTAACACTGATTCCTACATAAGTATCTCCAGTTCGATGCTCCAGTTTCCAGGAAATGCGAGCTCTAAACAATCACCAAGTGCGCGTGCACTTGTTGTCACTAATACGTCTCGCGATGTAATATAACGACGTTCATTAAACATTTCCCGTTATCACCAGCACAATGTACGTGCATTCATAAATTCAGCCAGATCGAGGAAACGTAGCGCGATCCGAGATTCCTATTCTCTCGTTAATTAACTGTTGAATTAATGAAATACGTTGTTTCCATCGACACGCGACTTCCACGCCCGTCAGATCAAACGCCCGCAACGAATGCCTGTCTCCTCTATAGCGATACACTTTTTATCGTAAAGGGTAATGCACAAAAGCGTTTTAACCGCCGCCGTTCTCCCCCCCCCCCCCCCCCGTCAATGGAGACAAAGGGGTAATTATTGGGGCTGGTATCGCGGCGGCGATTAATGCCCGCTATCAATGACGAGCTCGCGCGATGCGCCGCTTATTAATTAATTGCGTCGACTGGACGAAATCGGGGAGCCGATTATTGTAGTCCCTGGCGATAGATCCTCGTTAGGCGTCTATGATCGAGCTAACCGATCGGAAAGTTAACAGCGCGTCGCAAACAACCCGCCCCGCTCTCTATCTATCTACCAAATGCAGCCAACGGTCAGCAGTTTCGCGTTATCGATTCAGCGAGGAAATCGCGGCAATTCCATCTAGTTCCCTCGCTGGAGGAACGACAGAACGCGATATACGAGCGATAGACAGGCGCCGCAGGACCGTTTATCAAAGCAACGTTGATCGTTGATTGACAATTGAATCCCGTTCGAAGAATCGAGCAGGTCGATGCCTGGTTCTGACCGTGAACTATCGAGCGTTCCTTGAAATAGGCTAGAGTACTGCTTAGCTGTGAGACGCAACGACTTGCATCGAATACCTACTCAGCGCTAATCTTGAATTAAAGTGGATCGAGTATAGAGATTTTAAGATGCCAAAGAATCACTGAGAAGCAAGAAGGACCTTGGCACCCCCCAAAGTGGGGAGTTTTAAAAAGAAAACTGGATTTTATTCTCTAAATAAATTTGATTGAATTTGCGTTAAATATTATTTTATTCGTTCAACTCGACTACCCCAAGATTAAATATCCTCAGTGGGCTACCCAGAAGCGTCATTAACTGTCAGATCAGAACTTAAATGAGGAAGAATTGGAAACGATTATTTCAGGGTCGAAGTTCCGCTGCAAAGTATCTTCAAGCATGCACAATTTTATCAGAAGATTTCGAAAATGGGGACCGCACACCTCCGCCGAGGAACTCGGAATAATGTAAATGGCGAGGTGGGAGAAGGAGAGGAACTTCCCTTCCGTTACATATTTCTACTGTATTTACGAGGAAACTCTCGTGTGGGCCGCGCTCCCTCCGTGCTCCGCGGTGCATACATTTCGCGTAAATCGCTGAAAACTTACTGCGGCCATTACGGGCGAGGGGGCACCGCACGGCGTGATCTCCCGTGTACGTAATTCTAGTAAGTGCCCTCGAATGTTTGTAAATCTCCGTTCGGCGCTGCATATGGACGGCAACTTTACGATTATGCGATCTCCAAGCTCGCCGGGCCGTTTATCTGCGGCCACCGACGAATAGCGCACCCTTTCGCGTGTTTTTCGCCGAGTATCGTCCAGCGAATCGAATATCGACGAATACGGGACACCGGAGACTGCGTTTCGGCGAGCAGCTCGATGCCAAGCAATTTGGCCAGTGTATTTTCCACCGGACTCGGGAGAAATCGTATTTGCAGATTGCACTACGGGCTGTTGAGTTTGAAATTAAGGTCGGGGGGGGGGGGGGGAGGCTTGCATCGGCAATGTAGGGAAATATTGGAGTTCGCTCCGCTTTTGGTAGATGCGAGGTGGAAATGGTACAGTTCGTAGCTTGATGGGAGTGCAAGGTGAATTGGGGACGCAGCTCCATTTTTGACAGTTTTTGTGTTATGACGAGTAATATACGTAAAAAATATGCTACACTGTTTGGTGCACGTTTGATGCAACTCCGAAAAGTTCATCAAAAAATAGAAATAAAAGGTTATCAAATCAATAACTGCTAGATATTTATTGTGTGAAGATATATGTTTTTCAATTTGGGTAAACCAACCAGTAATTGACCGCATACCAGTGAATGACCATTACGCAAAGGAATGTCAATTATAAATTGAAAAATTATTATATGTTTATAAATGGAGTGTAGTTGTACTTTTAATATCCCATATTTTTAGTTACGCGTATTAAACAAACATTAATAAGTACAATTCTCATTAAACGTATGCGGTCATTTACTGGGCTTCTCGTTTAACAATTCGGTCATTCACTGGTTGGTTTACCCTAGTGTTCTCTTGTTGATTTCAAGTCAAAGCAATAATTTTATAAACAGGTTTTTCTAATTTACTCAAAGCTGATAAAGATGGAGCTGCGTCAGTCTTGCTGCAAGGTCCTCAATTTAATCGTTAAACAATACATGCACCATTGCTTAGAAATATTTGAGTAATAAAATAAAACTGCTACGCGTATTCGACCTTGTATAAAGACGCCAACATTATGTTCCTCGATAGAACACTTTTATACAATCTTTCAAAGAGTATCTTTGCTCAATGTACCAAGGTGTCAATGAGAGACGCTATTTCCAGTATCAAGTACCTACAGAAGTACGTAGTGCACCGTGTATGTGTACGTACGTGCCCTGACGCTGCTGATACCGCGAGTAAAAGACGTTCCGCTGACAACAAAGCCTCGGGCTAGTGAGCATAGCTGCGATCCGCTTATTATTCACGAGTTTGGCGAGTTTTAATGCGTGCAGCTTGGAGCAACAAGTAAATCCTTGGTTTCGCCGAACCGTGCACTTTTACACTGTTTAACCGGTACCTACTTCGGCTAACACGCGGCCAAGTAGCTTAGATTTGCGAGTCAGCATAAGAATCGCTTTATTTCCGGCGAGGCTGGCACGACTCGACGCGCGGTAGCTTAATTTGAATAGTAATATCGAGTCGTTCCGAGGCAAGTCGACCGTACGAACGGTCGTCGAAACAGTTTACTGGATGCCGCGGCTTTTTAAATAGGTTCCAGGGGACCTTTAAGGCCCAGCGGGAGCTCGACACGCCGCGATAACATACGCTTTCCTAATTTCGTCCGGCCTTTTCGAAACGGGCGCTCGACCGTGACCAAATCGGAAATACAGAGCGCACGGCACGTGAATCAAATTGTAGACACGCAGCACGCAAATTTCGGGCACTTTTATAGTCGAAACTTACAGCGAGAAGCTCGAGTTCAGAATTCAGAGAAAGTGGAATAGAAGGCTCGTCTACTCGATGCCGAATTAAATTTCAATTAACCCTCATCGGTTTGCAATGCGACGACAGAAAGGTGGTCCTGGATGTCAACTATGTTCCACGATTTTTATTCCCTACTTCGCGCAGCAACGATCAAAGCAGAAGTAAGTACGAAGGAGCACGCAACGGTTAATTTCCATTTAGAGCCCGCCGCGGCTGAAGGGTTAACCGACACTCACGCGATCAAGCCTCCCGAACAGAGCTACGCGAATATCTCTATCTTCCCAATGATAAATGTGTGAAACTCACTCGGTAACAGTAGACGAATCCCCGAGCCAGCGATCGTCCGTCACTCCGAACAAATCCACTCGAAAAAGGATCCAGCGAGAAACGCGAACGCAACGGTGCTTCCCAATTGGTAGCACTTCCTCCGGTTTATCCACTGGCACTTGAACCCCACAGCACTGACACTGGTCCTATCGTCGGTCTTTTGCACGCCAAGTCCGAGCTGGTTCGCCGAGAGACGAGGCTCACCCTCGAGTCATCCCCTTGAGAAACACTCCTCGAACTCGCGACTAACTTGCAACGTGTCGGAAGGGCGCTCCGTTCAGTCCAGGGTAGGGAAAGGGACGCTTGTAATTCTTATCCGCGCACATTTCACGAGCGATGGAGCCGTGCACGCGTCGTACGGGGCCGCGTTGCCACCCTCAACAAATCAACGAACACCGGGAACGCCAGCGCGTGCGGCTCATGTCGGCCAACTGACTCGGAACGGTGAAACCTCGGGGCCCTTCGCCGCTCGCCGCTCGGGCGCCGCTGCTGGCTCGGGGTGGTGGTAGAGACGTCGACGGTGGTGGTGGTGGTGGCTACGTCGACGCCGGTGGTGGTGGCAGCGGACCAGCCAGTGGGGGCGTCATGGACCAGAGAGTGAGCGGAGAGATGCGTTGGTGGGATCGCGGATGCTGGATCACGAGGAGCACGAGGAGGAAAATCGGAGTGGGCCGCGAGCTGTCGAGAGGAACGGATCGCTTTTGCTTTGATATAACTGTTGTTCGGTAGGGAACACCGCAGGGGAAGGAGAAATGAGTCGCTTTTATGGAGGGGGGACGAGAGTACTGTTTGTTGGTGGAATCAATTGTTGAAGATTTTCAGGGAGGGGAAATTATAGGGTCTTTATAGAGGGTTTGTTGATGTTTCGGGGCGGTTTCAATCCTCTCCTCCGCATTGACTAGCGTTTGACAGTTTCCTGATGAGAATATTTTTCCAATTTCCTTCAATTTTACTCGATTTAGTCGGCCCAAAATCTGCAGCGCAAAGTATTAACGTCGAGATTAACGTCAAGCTTAAATGGCTCATACCTCGTAGTTCCCGGCCGCCGATCAATCGACCCGTTCCACTATTTTAACGACGATCCACGGGGGTAGGAGAAAAGGCGCGGTCCACGGCCAGCGCGGACTGTTTGCTTTCGTAATGCGCGCGTTAACGAGACCCGCTGCGCCTCGAAAGCGGCCTGTCGATATTAAACGTCACCGGGCAAATTTGATTACAGTTTTGCTAATTGCGCGGCGTCGTTGTTCTCTGCCATCCGAGGCCTCGGTGACGGGTGTTTCTCGCTCTCTCCCTTGGCGAATCAATCGACCCCGATGAAGGTGCGAGCGAGAGCTGGAAAAAGAGAATGGGAGGGCGCACCTTTCGCGGGTCGTCGAACGTTATCAAATTATTTTAGCGTAACGGTGAATCTACCCGCAGATATAAATTGACACGGACAACGCGGATTTCGGCTGGGGCAGCTAGGAGAGGGGGTGCGCGCAGGTACGCGCCACCCCCAGTTTCACCTCCGCAACGGGGTTAAATTCCTGTTATTAATGGATTTGTTTGCGGTGCCCTGCCTCCGCGGTCAATATTTATTTATCCGGGCGAACGTTAGCGCTGCGACAAGTACGAGCAGCGTCCTGCTGGCACCGGAGGACCCAGGGACCAAGGCGAGCGGGAGGGGAGGTCGCGAGGGTCAGGGGAAAGGGCAAGACCGTAAATAAATGGCCGGGGTATTTATTTGGTGAAAAAACAAATTTATGCACCGACCGAAACGTGAACGTTGCGCCCAGCTGGAAAGAGATGGGGGTTGGGTCACTGATTTACCCCTTTCCGTTAAGGTCCCCGTGCACGTGGAGTGGACTGCCTGCGTGGATCGGACAGCGGAGACCGTGTTAACGTTTTGAAGGGACCAGGTCTTGAATGATAATAAAAATTGTACACCCTATCTCTGCAGCGCGAGAGTATTCCCCGGAGTTGATTACTGAACCTTAAAGCTACTCTGTGGTCGACGCTTTCTTTTAACCACCGCAGCCTCCATCCCCCTATCATATTTACCCGACTACTCTATGCAACGCAGAAGCATTATTAGCTTTCCTCGCTTTCTCATTCCTCAAATAGAATTAAGCCAGGCTACCCGAGGCTAGCGCAGAGGACCAGTACCATTTTCCACTCCGTTTAAACACCCGTTCCCGGCCACTTCTGCCACTCGAGCCACCCGGGGGACTTGAACCCGGCACGCGGGGCGTTGAATATTAAAAGAAACGAAAAGTAAAAGGAACAGTCCGTGAGAAAGTGGTCGCGGCGCAAGACGATGCGTCACTCGACCGTGGGTCAACACTTCACCGCGCCGCGGCGCAATGATACACACGCGACTGCAGCCGCCCTGGAAATTGATCGGCGTATAAATACGTCGATCGCAACCGGTGCCCCCCCCCCCCCCCTCCCAGCGCACGCGGTACCCAAGACGACGGCACGTCCCCTATCACGTATCTATTAGACGCCAGACAAGGCCCCGAGGTAGACAACGGCCGACAAAAGGGGCTCGACAAAAATTCCACCCTTCCCCGCTCGAGGTGCGCCGCCTCCCTCCGCCAGTTTCCGCGTGGAAACAGCTCGTGGAGCGGAGAAGATGATCGGCTCGTAATCCTATATAAACACGGTTATTTTTATCCCATTACAGGGCGGTTCCGTAACGGCCTGTAGGACACGGAGCCTGCATAATGCCACGTTCGGCGCAGCCAGGGCCCTCCAAAGGCCGCCGACTGGCGAGGGATGACCGCAGGAACCGGAGGGTTGCACCGGTGCCACACCCCCTCCCGTCTGGTGCCCTCGAGCCGCGTCCCAGCGGGGGTCGCTCGTGCACGGTCCATGATACAGCCCTTCGGGGCCCACGGAGGCCCCTCGCATTCCGCAGGGGCCCGCGTTTTCCTCGATCATCCTTCGGAGAGATCGTTTCTCGCAGCGGTTTCTGGGAACCACGAGACGAGACGCGAGCAGGTTCGATGAATTTTATATGGGGGCCTCGGAGGTGTTTTATATCCACTCGATCGCGTTGAGTGAACTGCGAGGAGCCTCTCTCCTTCGAACGCCCCCGGACGAGGGTCCTATGTTCGAGGATGAAGACCTCGGGATGAAGGCGTAACGGGGAAAATCTAGTGTGAAGAAATGCAGTTGCGCGGTGCATCGTTTTGGATGATATTTATTGGCAGCGGGGCTGCTTCCACTCCGTTGAGAGTCTGGTTTATTTGGTGGCATTGGCTGACGCAGGAGTGGACGATAGAACGGGCTATAGAGTCAGGTTCATTTCCATAAATTCTGGGATAAGGGTATTCAACGCTGTATAGATGAATGAAACCTTCTTGTTCAATTCCCGAGAGGTACGGTCTGGATGTCGGTAGGTATTAAACGAAGTTTTATTAATAGGAGAAAGAATACCGGTAGCGTAGATCTTAGTGTATATACGTGTCAGGAGTCGCGTTTCTATTTCTGTTTATTCGTAGCTCGGTGATTCCGCGTCCAGTTTATTTTCGTATGGTCCGCTAACTTTCCTCGTTGTTTTCCCTGCATCAATGAGGGCTCCTTTGATCTCGAGGAGGCCGTGGCCGTTCAAGTATCTGTGGATCTTGAAACGATGCGGGTCCAGCAGCAAACAAGGCCGGACAGCCTTCGCGGGAACACGTGTCGCGCAGTCGGCCACGAAAACGCTCTCCGCTGCACGTGACGCCACGGAGCGCTCGTTTTCGGATCTCTGTCGAGTTAACGACATGCCGTGTCACGTAGCTGCATCGTTCCCAGACAAAGATTTCCAGAAGTCCGCCCTAGACCTGGTCCAAATCTGCGCACCGTCGACGAGCGAGCGCTACGTGCAACGCAGATGTACACCGTTCGATTTTACGTAAGATTCAGCTGTGGTCACCTTCTCGGTGGTCCTTCGGAAACATTTTTTCCGCTGGTCCACAGGTTCCCGCGGCTGCCAATCGCTTTCCCTAAGCGGAAACTCTTGTAAGGTCGTTTCGTTTCGCTGGGACACGAATGCAACCCTCCGATTTCCAGGTCGCCCCTCGCTGTCGAGGAGTAGATTGAATTTTTCGTGTCGAGGGCGGCTTGCCTCGCCAAGATGTGAAAATTCACGTGATCGTGAAATCTTGGAAGTTTCACCAAATTAAGTAATGTCACATTCTCTGATTCTCTTATAAACTCCATGCTTAATACCACGTCTCCACTTGTTGGCCAATCGATGAGGAAACATATTAACATTCACCAGAATCTCCATAGCCGTTCCATCGATCCCAGCAGCACGCGTGGCGACAAACAGAAATTACATCGGTTCTTAACGATGTTCGCGCAGGGACGAGCGATTTCGTAACGGAGCCTCGTATTTTTAGTGTCGAAAGGGGCAACGGAAATAATCTTATTACCCATAAAGACAGGGCCGATGCGATCGTAAAAGGGCACGGTAGCCATAAAGACGTGAAGTAGAACGAGAATCTAGCCGGGTGGACTATCTTCTCTGCCCTTTTAGAATGTGGGAACCGTCGGAGTGGCCGAAGGACGGATCCGGAGGATGCGCCCGGTGCCACCGAAATTTACGACTGGCGCGATACTTTTACGCCGTCAGATACCACAGATTTGTCCTACAACTTATCGATTCCATTAAGCGTACTATTAGCAAGGTGAGGCCGAGAGAGGCGAGCCTCGGGCGGTCGGGACCGATCCGGTTGCTTACCTGCCCGTCCGGTATCCCCCTTCCTCCGAGTGGATTCATTTGTTTTAGGAGCCACGAAGGATGGAGATCCGAGGGTCGAGATAAAGGAGTCAATCCTGGAAAGTGTCTGCTTCCCGACGCGCGTCCAGGGTCCACCGGTCGAATATTCGGAATGCATCCTCCCGACGTGGCGTATCCGTCTTTTCCCCGGGTCCTAGCCCTGTCTCGATATCTCCAGCCAGCCCTTCAGAGATGGACTCCTCGCTGGGGTCCTTCCAGACCTTTCTCCCTTCTCGTCTTCGCATTACTTTTTTTTTTTTCTCCTCTCTCCTTTGATCTCCCCTGTGTTCCTCTCCTCTGTTCTCTGGCACAGAAAAAGGGACAGGCTCGAGTTTCACGTGGTGGCCTCTCCCCGAGACAAGGCTCGCGCCTCGTACCGCTCGACAGCCAACGTCGATTTTCCCCCGTGAAAATTAATGATCTAGGCTGCCGTCGTGTAAAAAACACGGTCAGCTAGTCCTACATCGATTTCGTCGACGCGCCTTCGTGATTCGATCGGTGACTCGCATCCTTCGCCGAGTTTTTTCATACGGATTTTCCTCGGCACTAGGATCTTCATCTGCAGTGATTGATCGACTTGTGGCGGAGTGAGGGCACGCTGTTTTGGGATTTATCCCGCGTTCGTTGATTGGTACGTCAGCGTCGGTCTACTTTATTATAGTTCACAGACATCAATGATTGTTCAAGACTCCAAGAGACCTCACGGTCCCGTAGAAAGTACGAAAAACTCTGGCGGCATATACCTTCAAGGGTATCCCTTTACAGACCACTCGAGCGGTCCTGGGGAAGCTCGCTGTATCTGTTCGAGCCAGTATCCAGAGGACACCAGGTCCAGGTCGCAAGATTTCCGCCGCGTCTTTGTAGCTTTGTTCGAGAAGCCAGAGCAACCAAATCTCGCAATAACGTCGCGAAACACGACGCTGGGGCGTGTTTCGCTACCCTGCCCCTCCGCTGTTAATCCCTCAAAGCGTGTTTCCACGACCTGTCCCGAAGCAGGAAATAGGAAGCTCGCAGGGAGCCTGCACTCCAGTCGAAGATCAAGGAAGCGGCGTTCGCGAGGACGCCGCGTTCCCCCTGTCCGCGAAGAAACAAAAGGAGGCAGGCTGCTTCCCTTTGTCTCGCTGCGACACACCCTCCGGTGCATTATTCACCGGTGACTCGGTCCAGCGTGCACGTCGGGGATATCGACGGGGCCGAGGGAGAGCGAGCGAGTCGACCGCTAATGGCACGTTGGTTTTCTGAAAGCGGGCGACGAGTCCACCTAGGTCCTCTACCTCTATCTCCCTTCTAACCCGGCAATTTCGGTGCCCCACAATCTGGCAGATTGCATCCCGCCCGCCTAGGAGGCGAATTATCCCACTCCCCCCGCCCCACCCCCCTCGCCGTCTATGTATATGCGCGAAAGAACGTAGATTCGAGGAAAGAGCAGCTCTGTCCGGTGCTCTACCTTTCCTCCACGCCACTTTTCTGCCCGCTTGTAATTCAGAAACGAGAATATTTCTCTCCCTCGATTCTACACCGCTTATCCTCGGTTCCTGCCACTCCCCCCCCCCCCCGTTCCCTCGGTGGACGCCCTAGTGACTATCGAGGTAATGACAGAGCCCTGTCCCACGGGCTTCCAGGAACGATATAACGAATCGCGTTCAGAGAGAATGTTTCTTACAGTCGCTAGGGAGACCAGGTATTCGTCTGATTCCGAGTTAAAGTCGATGCTTTCGGGGAATGAATTTGGAGCAGGAATGTAGGGCGGGCTGTTGCGCGGACGTGGGAGGTTGAGCAGTTAAAAAGTGCTCACGGGTTTCCTCGACCTAACGATTTCCCATGCGATCTCTCAACGAGCCCGCACACGCGCAACGAGCACTTCGGGGTCAGGACAAGGAACCAGGGCCGGGTGGTCGCGCCGCTCGACCCAGAAATCCTCCACGCGAAAACTGGAGTACGAGGCGCGGTGCGAGGGGGGCTGCACTCGAAAACTGGCAGTGTATTACACGGGTTCCGCGCCATATGCGTCGGGGCCAGTGCTCGCCAACGAATTCTGCCATTGTAGGCGCGAGGGCCATAATAAAAAGTAATCCCCCCGGCTGGGGGAACGCTCTCGCCTAGCGGGCATTAGCGAGCTAATGAAACGTGAGTTGGATCGTGGCCTGTGGTGTCGCGTTTCCGGAAGCCTAGACGGGTCTCCACCTTCGCGAAACGGAAGAGCAGGGGGGGTTGGAGACAGCGAGTTAAATTCCTCTGGAAGGGGGGAAAGGAGACACGGCCGTGGGAGAGAGGGAGAAACCTGATCAATTTATTTATTAAACGTTTTTTCGTGCCTTTGTCGGGGACTGTTGCGTTCCCACGGGAAATACGAGGCGCTTAAAAGAGTGCTGGGGCGGGGGAGTGAATCGAGAGGGAATCGCCCCGCGAAGAGGGTTGGCTGGGATCAGCCGTGGAACCTTCCCTTAATGGAATCACAGTACCAGCCACGGACTCGGGAGAGAGAGAGAGAGGACTGCGAAAGCTGTATGTACAGCGATTTCGCGATACCTCGGGACGAGTTTTCGGCGGTGGGATAATTTTTTCCTCTCGTGTCCTTGCGAACCGGAGGCGGATGGGATAGAAAAAATGTCGGCGGGGTAGTCGAAGAAGAGGGGGGGGGGGGGGATGGAGGAGAGTAGGCCGATTCTTCTCTCGGAAGGAGACAGCGGTTCGCCATTAGCGCAATCTAATCGGCGGGGTCCCTTAATAACAGGTTGCGTCCTCGGGTTCTGGAGGAGCCGCGGCGGGAAGAAAATGAGAAAGAGAGAGACTGAGGGGGAGGAAGGAGGGGGCGGGGACACCGCGGGCTGAAATTCATTCGGTTTCTCGGATACCTTTCCGCGCGAGCACAAGGAGAGAAGGTTCGTCTCTCTGTAATCTCACGGCCGGGCTCAATTAATGCCTAACGACAAAACCGACGAGAGGAGAAGAGCCCTTCGGGGGGGCTGCCGCGTGGGACCGAGCCCGAAGAAAGAAGGACCGCATCCTTCGTCGGTCGGAAGATACCGCTAATTGTGCAGCCGTCCTTCTGCCGCGAAATTACGAGCCCCGCGCTCCGGGAATGCGCGTCGAATCGCCACGACGTTTCCTTCCTTTCCCTCCTTCCTCCTCCCCTCCACGACACATGGCGCTTTTCTTTTCATCATCGGACTCCTTCGTCCGGGAAAGTGAAGAGAATCACCCCCTACCCGAGTCGCGGAGAGAAAAGACTCCCCTTTTGTCAGGAGACATAGCGAGGTTTCTGGAACTGAAGAGTAGCCAGAGGTTCAGTGGGGATGCTGCCAGCGATTTTACAGGAGACGTTGATAATTTGTACATAAGAATCGGCTTATTTAACGAATTCGAATGTACGAAGAAGCGTCGAATAAAGCGTACGAATGAAATTTGAAAACTCATATTCGAAGTGCTTCGAGTTAACTACCCTTCTGAATCCATCATGCTCGGCTGTTGAAAAGATCTTCCAGGCTGTCGCGTTTCAATAACACCCGTATATCCGACAATCGATAGGCAAAGTTCGATTCTCGTCGAGCAGCCATATGCCCGATCCACTCGAGGCTGAAATTCTAACCCCGTCGCGAGCCGACCGCGTCTACCCTCTCGCGATTCAGAGTCGCACAATAACGAGCTGGAAAATTAGGGAGCCGACGACAGAACGGCGGCCTTACAGCCGCTCGATTTCGAGCTAGAGAAAAAGAAGAACCTACGCTCGGGCTGCGGGGCAACGGCGTTATTACACGGCAGTTTGTGAATCGTCGCCCCGCTGCCCGCGGACGGGCAGAGGGAGGGCTGGCAGCAGCGGGGTGACACAATTGTGAACGAGCGGCGAGTAACTCGAGTAGGCACTCGGCCGATCTCTGGCTGCTCTCGCCGCGGGATACGCATTCGTGCAACAGGCTTTATGCGCCCGTTGCGCCACTTATGCAATCGTGAATGCGTCGGTACCCCGCGAACGCGTTCCTATGCATTTCAATGCGCTGCGCACGCGGCTGCTCCAAAGCTTTGCCCGCGCTAGCTATTCACCGTCGTCCCATCGACCACCACGTATCCACGCTCGGGGGATATTTCGTGCTTGCGTGCCGTCTACGTTTGTCTTTTACTTCACTCGGCCCCACGATCCAGCGGAAATGCGGATCATTTTCCACGGATGGGTATATCTAGCTTCTATAACGGTGCTAAAGACGCGTCGATACTGCGATACGGGATTAATTCAGGCCTGAAAGGTTCAGAGGGCTTGCAGCCTGATTGCGAACGAGCTGAGCCGCCGGGGATCATAAATTTCGGGGCAACGATATGGTTCGTGTGGAGGAAATAAGAGGAGAATCAGGTATGCGTCGTGTAGCACGCGTGTTCGACGTCCCCGGCGACGCGTTATCGACCGTGGAGCTATCGTAACTAACGAAACTCATTTAGCACGTTCCACTCGTCGAACGGGCTCATCGGGTCGGTAATTAACATAATTAATATTCCCCCGACGAGTGCCTCCCGCGGCCAAAAACAAGCCGCGGACCCTTTCGGGTTACGCAGCGTGTGGCTTTACCTGAAAATACCTGCACGAACACGGGGGGGGGGGGGGGGACGAGAAAAACCGAGATACACGTCGCGGACGCTCCCCTGTTGCGTGGACCAGGTGATCGATAGCGGGCACAAAAGATCGGATTAATAGACGGATGGGGTTGCCTCCGCTGAGCGCCGTCTGTCCCCTACAAGATAGTACACACGTAGAAGAGAAATAGGGAGGAAGGTGGGCGATGACCATTCAACTTTCTGTGTCTTCAGAGTACCTATTGTGGGAGGCTGCAATAGCTTCCAATTCGAATTTAAAGCAGATCAAACTTCTATAACAATTAAGGCGACTAGGCAGTCGTTTTTCGTGAGAAAGAGACTCTGTCCTTTATTTATTTGTAAAGAAATGAAAGCACATCCAGGTGTACCCTTTTACCCAATGTTTATTACTACCATACAGATTGAGAAATAAATGGTAAGAAATATATATGTGCTTTAAAAATGGCGCTGCCGACGGGCAAACATTTTAACGGTTTTCCGTCGTTTTGCCCTAATATCGGTCTTAAAATGTGACGTAATTCGATTTTAAAGGTGTGATTCTTGTTTGTTGGATTCATAGTTTCCGACCAAACCTATAAAAACAGAAATTAAATCAAAATTATACGATTGGTGGCCGAAAAACGGCGATTTTTCCGAGAAAAATTCGTTCTCGCTTGTGCGCTACTAAAATCCGATGACCTTTTAATTTTTTTATGAAAATCTCGAATTTTTACGGACCATATCAAAGGTTTGGTCGGAAATGGCACATGTTTTACACATCCTGTAATTTTTTTAAGTCGATCTGAACCTCCATTCGTTTACAATCAGGTAAAAACAAAGAGAAGAAAATATTCGAGAAAAACGCGTTTAAAGTTTCTGGGCAAAGGCGACGCTATAGGTTGCCACTTGACGTTCTTAGCTGTCAAATCCATAATTTTGCGAATTTTATTATAAACCAAGTGGCATTTTATTCAGAAAGGATAGTACTTTTGGAAAATGCAATAAAAAAAGTCGATGTTTCGACTGCCTAGTCCCCTTAAGGGGACTAAGTAGGCAGTCCTTTTCCGTGAAAGAAACACTTTTTCTTTTAATGTAATTTGTAAAAAAATTGAAAGCAAATCCAGATGCATCCTTCTACCCAATGTTTATTATTATCATAGAGATTGAAAAAAGTTAGTATGAAATTTAAATGTGCTTTAAAAATGACGGTGCTGACTGGTAAACATTTCAACGTTCCAATTTCAAGGTGTGATTCTTGTTTGTTACATCCATAGTTTCCTGCGCAACCAATAAAAAGTAATATTAATACAGAATTATTCAATTGGTGGCCGAAAAACGGCGATTATTTCAAGCGGGTTACTATAAATCCGCGACTTTTTAAATATTTGATGAAAATCTCAAACTTTTACGGACCATATCAGAGATTGCGTGGGAAATAGCACATGTTTTGTAAATCCTGTTAATTCTTGAAGTCGATATGAACCCCCGTTCATTAGCAACTAGGGGAAAACCAAGAGGAAAGAGATTCGAGAAATATGCGTTTAAAATTTCCGGGCAAAGGCGACGCTGTAGGTTGCCGCTTGACCTTTTTAGGTGCCAAATCAACAATTTCACGAATTTTAATATAAACCAATCGGCATTTTATTCAGAAAAGATAGTACTTTCAGAAACTGCAATAAAAAAATCAATTTTTCGACTGCCTAGTCCCTTAAAGTAGAACGATACCATGAATTGGGGTAACCTTGACCACTGGAGTAACATTCAGCATAAAAGTACATTTTAAAAGAAATTCCTCTAGCATCTATTCTATAAAAGGTATTATTCTCAGACAAAATGTATCTTGAAGTAGACAATTAAAGGTATCCAGGGCACTTTGTTTAAGAACAACAGCTGTTCTACAATAAATGGTAGAGGAATTTCTTTTAAAATCTAGTTTTGTGTTCAAACCTACCCTTCGTATCACTAAAAACAATCAGCAGTCACGTTATTCTAATTAAACGTATCTGCACTTCCAAACATCCGTGAAAACAACCCGATGATTCAGCATGCAGCCTCGAAATGTCTTGACCCCATTATGCTCAGCAGTAAGTGATGTGTTACACCGATTCAAGTGGCACACATCAACGAACAAGTCCCGTCATGTACTACGCCCACTAAAACAGTCAGGTCTGTCAACAACCTTAATCTGACCAGAAAATACCATCTCTGACCATCATTCTATAGGACCCAAAGCATGCCGAGCCCGTTGCTAACCAGTAGATGATGTACCTCAGCTATTCAAGGGATATCCATTGATGCCTCCCCTCTTGACACCCACCAGGAGGACTAACAGACCTGTGTTCCCTTCCACAGGTGCGGATTTCGTCCATTTCGCGCATCGACGAAGACCACTCTATCAGGCAGCTGCAGGCCACCGAATTCCTACTTTCTTTTTCTCCCCTGGACCACGTAGCCTGCCTCCTACTCCGGCCCAGTCCACCTTGACGTCTCCCATGATCCGGCCGGTCAAGGGAACGATTTCGTGCCACTGCTTTTTTCCCCCACCGTGATCGTCTTGCGTCGAGTGGTCCAGGGACTTGCTCTCTTCACAGCCCCCGGTGGTTTCTCGTGCATTAGGATGCAGGGCTGTTGCACAATGCATCGAGCAACACCGGGCCCTTTGTGTGCGACGATGGCTCCTCGGTGTGCTCCCTCCTCTAGGTGGCGTGCTTCGTGTTTCCTCATTCGCGTTGCAAAGCCGGACGAGTGGAAGAATCTATCCGACCTTAATTCGTTCGCCGTTGCACAATGGGCGTCCGTTTTCCGCCCCGTCGGAGACGATGGAAAGCGTTGGTTTACGCTGGGATTTTCTTCTCGTTCGGCTCCTTTCACGGCCCCTGTTGTCTCTATTTCCCTTTTCTTCGCCGCGTCGGGCGGCCCCATTCGAGCTCCTCGCGGGGGCTTTCATCGATCCCGCTCCCAACGATTCACGTGCCCGCATTTTTCGACTCGCTTGCAGATATTCGCGAGGGATATTCGTGGGTCATCCAACGTTCCCTCTAACAGCGCCCCGCGGGATCGCAGAGTACGACGAAGGCGAGGAGGTTCCTTATCGACTGTTTTCGTAGACGCAAATCGCATCAATCACTTAATGGCGCTCGATGAGGCCCAAGAGCATCCCGATCGCGCTCCGACCACGAGCCATCAAGGGGTTCAGGTTCAACCAACCATCAAGATTCCTCGTACACGGCGCAATTAATATCCGCCCGCGAAATCTTCTTGTTGCGGCTCATCTTTCATCCAGGAGCGTTGCTGCACGAGGATCACGATCGACGAGCGCTTTTTCATCCATCAATTCTAATTGATGCCGCTCGATTTACCTTCAGCGTGGAAGCGGTTTTCGCGCGCGACCACCCCCCTCCCCGCGATCTCCCCATAATTCACGTTTACATCGAAAACCCCGGCAATCCTCGTAATGGAGGGCGAGCTATCGTTCGCGTCCACGGCCAGCAAAGAATGATAACTCGACGGTTCTCTGATCTTAATTTCCCAGACGCCGAGCGTCTGTCGTGCTCCGCTGAGCCGCTTATGAAATTCATCGGGAACACGTGGAACTTGAGGCAGCGGAGTCGGGGGAAAGATCGTCACGCGAGGGAAACTTTGTCGGAGTTCAACTTCTTGCGTGAATGCGCGGTATAGTGTGCGAAACACCGGCGCCTATCAGCGATTTCAGGTGGAAGGGGGGCGCAGGAGGACGAGCATCGTGGTATCGTGGAAGATGCGACACGGGGACGAGCGGGATATTGAATCGGGAGAGGAGCTCGCGATCCATCGCGGTCGTTATCGATCTCAGACTCGACGACGACGATTCTGACGAATGGAAACTGATCACGTTGGCGGCAATTTCACGTTCGATCAATAACATTTCGAGCGAAGAATTATCCCTCATGAGATTTCATTAATGTCTCCCAATGAGGGCCTAATAGGGCTATCCTGATGTGGGCCTAATGCATTTGGCGTCACTGGATAGTCATTGGGAAAGCCTAATGTGGGCCTAATGCGTTTGGCCACACTGGATAGGCATTGGGAAAGCCTAATGCGGTCCATACGCGGGGTTCCTAATACGGGCCTCATGCGAATTTCCCAATTAGGCAGTCATGGATGTTTCGCGTTACATGCCGCACGCTGGCCTGATGGGGCTGCCCCATCCGACCCTAACAGCGAAATTAGACTGGCCTAATACGGACCTAATGTCTTCCCAACTAATAATTCTAATCGGGATATTATTATGAAATATATTCCGCGTATTAATTTTGACTCTTCTAAAACTGCCACAATGAGGAGCACATTCCCCGTGAAAAAATATGTCATACGGTATAAAACAAGGGGTGTAAATCAGTCTATGAATATTTGCAACCGCGACACGGGGAGAACTGTAACGAGGGTGGCGGGGGAAATTAATGGTGGCTCGGCGCTGAAATTAATGATTTAATGGAATTTAATTGAACGTCCGGCTTTTCGTCGGACGACGCAGGCCGGCGACTGATTTATTCGAAAGCGTGACGGCGTCGATCGTGACGTAATCGCTTATCTTAATCCTTGCGCGAGCGAGGATGCCCCGGTAACGGAGGTAAATGACGTTTCTCCTTAATGACCGGGGAGGGAAACGATAATCGAGTCAGCCGGTCGACTTAACGTCAATCACTCTCCACCTCCTACCCCCTGCCCTCAGCTCCTACGACACGCTTTTATTTTCCGAACGCGCTTCGCTATAAATCAGATCGTTTTTACCGGTGATACGGTTTTTTCCGTGGAGTAAGTGAACGTTCGCGCGCGGGCCTGATTAAAACGGGTTATTAATTACAGACTGGCGTCGACGTGAATGAATGCGGTGCCATCGATACCCTCCCCCGTCCCCCTCGCGACCAAAGAATGGGACAATAGAGGGTGGGGGGAAGTTCTTCTCTTTTCGCGAAAATTTCGTATCCACGATCATTGGAATATGCATATCGAGTTCAGCCGCGGGGATATGGGCGAAATTTGCGGCGTTTCTGCTCTCTGTATTTAATTATCCGCGCGTCGTCGTGCGCGTGCACGTGAGTGTGATTAATATCGGCTTCTTTTTAAGCCAATCAATTTTAATTACAAGCACGCCAAGGGCTCGTGAAAGCCGCGCTCGCGGATTAATGAAAAATTCATGTCGATCTCGTCGATAAATCGTGTCAATCTTCTGCCCCCTGCTAGGTGATCTGAAAAGAGACGGATTCGCGGAGGCTCTTGTCGATTCCCCGCTATACACCATTCGCGAACCTCGAGGGTTCGTTATTCTCGAGTAAAGGTTGATGAATAAATAAAGATAGAAACAACGCGAGGGTCGCGGTGTTTAATAAATACAGATAATTAAATTTAACTTGGAATACATTATGCATAATGTTTCCCACTGCGAAGGATTAGAGCTCGTTGAAGCGAAGTGCTTCGAATACCACCATTCTGTGCCAGATTTAACAGAGTACGTATATTTCACTGGCTATCCAGGTCAAATCCAAAAAACGCGGTCGCTGGAAGCAACGAGGTCGCGGCAGTAAGCGACCAGCGACTAGAGGCGGTCGATAAAGACGATGAAGACGGAACGGTGGGCAATCGGTGGGTCACCTTGCGACTTCATTAATCCAAATCAGACATCGCTGCTCGGTGGCCTGGCTTTATACTTATTTCGAGCCGGTAACTTTGCTCGTTCCCGCTTATTACCGTCCAATCGAGAGTAAAGCGGCACGAGCGGTTAATTGACTTTTTCAACTTTCCACCCGCCGCCACCGTGGAAGCTTGAAAGTTTCATGGAGTCGGTAAAGGCCTCGGCGAAAGTTGCCGGCGATAACAGCCCCTCTTCCATTTTCCTTTCGCCGATTCAAGGGGACGCTTCCGCGGAAATAGTCTCGGCGATGATACAGATGCCCGAGCGATGTTCATTCCGATCCGCCCGGCGAGAGGCGAGCTTGTATCGAGGGGCAATTAACCGAGGGACACCCTCGGCGAACTTCCGTCGTGCTTCTTGTCGATGAAGGAAGATTATTCAGGGCTGCCGGCCGCGAGCTGGCCGTCTCTTCTTTCATTGTATCGCAATTAGCGGAGTCTGCTTTGATAGACTTCGCCGTGGTTACAGGTTGTTTAAAGAGTGCTATAGAGATTCGAGACGAATTTCTTGGGGTGACAAATTTTCTCTAGAAAAGGGGTTGGAGGGGGATACCATTAACTCAAGTAACTTCGCCCCTCGGAGAAGCTAAGTAACGTCTGAGCATCCGAACTTATGGTTTATGCATAGTTTCGCGCGAGAAATAATATTCCGAGAGTACACAATCCTTTGGGATGTTCATTGTCGATTTAACTGTCCCCGAGCAGCAAAAGTTGCAGACGCCGGGAGGCTCGCGCTCGGGAGCAGAATATTTTCCGCGAGAAGAAACCGGCGGGAAGTTATTCTTTCCTCGGAGAAAGAGGTTTCCCAGGGCAAAGCTACTTTCAATCAAGACCATTCCCAACTTTCCACGAAGTAATCTTGCTAAGTTGCTGATCTTATTGTCCCCAGCAGCAACGATCGCCCCCGCTCCGTGTTTCAAGCCTCTCGCCCCGCACCTTCGATAAATGCTTCCGCGAAGGTGTTCCGAGGATATTATTGAGCCCCGATAACAACGAGCGGTCGCACGTGCGGAAACGAAACGATACTGCCTCGCCTCGGAGTTGGCAAAGTCCTTTTAGAGTACGTTTGCGTATTAACGAGCCCTCGATGCCCGATTCAACTACTTTGAAAGGTGTTGCACGGGGAACCGTTCAGTGTGATTTAACCTGATAAACAGTTTAAAATACATGCAACAGCGCGTGAATCTCTAGGAACCACATTGATGACAAGATCCGTTGATATATTACGTTCAAGAGGCAGGAACCCTAACTCAATTAACTGGGCCAGCCATTCATCAAGCAACGCTTCATCCACTGTACAACGCGATCCATTCTCTTCCACTCGAAACGTATAAACAGTAAATTATCAAAAGTTTATCATACCCAGGCGATAGACACAGCCCAAGGCCTCCTTCGACACTGACTCATCCACAGATAACCTCCAGCCTTTCACAGGCCCCTCGCGTTTTCCCAAACGCACGAAGCTTACACACGGGTCGTAGGAGCGATCGAGAGGGGGCAGGATTGGCGTGCAAAATCCGGCGGATTATTGCCGGGGCTACTTACACGGACAGGGCGTTACTCTAAACTGGAAACGGGCGATAAAGATTTTTCTAGGGGCCGGCGACGGCCAGCCCCGGAACCCGATGAGAAACACGAGTTTACTGGCGGCCGTGTGATTTCGTATCAAAGCCGGGCGGAATATTGCGGAACCGGTTGCCCCACGGCGATAAAACGGACGGGGTGTTCGGGCGCGATACTATTCCGTTCACGTTCGATCCCGAGGTATATCGCACGCGCGGCATTGCGTAACGCGCGATCCTCGGGCGATTCCAGCGGAAACGAAGCTCACGGATTCCGCGGTTTCGCGCGTCTCCGTCCCGATCCCTACGTTTATTCAGTCGTTTCGATTCAACTCGGCTCATCCACCGCGTCCATTCAGGAATCCCGAGTCCCGATAAATTACGTCCTCTCAGTCGCAATCAGCATTTCAGGGCGCGACACGGAATCCTCGAGACCGAGGGCTTTCTTTTTTCTCTCCGCCGGCGTTTCCTGCGCGCGTGCTCCGACTCCGCGTCGTTTTTCACCCGAGGACGCTTGCGCGCGCGCTAGAATGCCTAGGAAACTGACCATCGGCGTCCCGTTTCCTGACTTCGCGCAGCCACGTCCAGTCAATTAACTCGTCCCGAGAAAAAACCATCCCGATCGCCTGTGCGCGCTACGCCCGGCCGCTCCTCGCGGATTCCGCGCGGAAGACGCGCGCCCCGCCGTCGGGAATAAATAATCGAGGTAACGAGCCACGCTAGGTCGACTTTCCTCAGCTCCCGTTCAGCGGATGGAATTCATGGGCAAGATGCAACAGATCGATTGACCGTCTACTTTGACGCGAAGGCCTTGCTAGTTTTTCCCGGCGTTACGGAGAAGCTTGAAACCAGATCGCTCATTTACTTGGAAACTACTCTGACCACCAGTCATCCAGCAGACTCGTTCTCCCCGGTCCTAACTTCCAAATGCCCCATCATCCACGAGTGTCTAGACGCGAGCACGGAAATTTTCAATACATCACTGTCACCCCGGTACACGCTCGTCCGCCGCGCAGCCCTCAAAGAGTCAATACCTCGGTTCAAGCCGGCATTCAAAGGCCGCGAGAGCGAAAGAAAGCAGTCCCGTTCCCTGTCCACCGCAAACGAGCCGTCACGATTCGCGAGACGCTCCGCTGTCCTCCATCTGGCGACTGCCGCATTCGAGACGACGCTGTTTCGTCTCCGCGGTCGAGTCTGTTCCGTCCGGCAAGGAGGGAAGTCACCCTCGCGAGAAGACCAGGCTCTCGTTACCACGTCCTCGGCCCTGTTCTCGCGGACGATCCGCTCTCGAGAATGGCCGGTCGGTCGTCCTGCGTCTCTCCGGCAGAGTGGGCGAGAATTACAGGCATTGTGCGCGCTGGTCGTTGCGGTAATGCGGTTCGCTGATTTATCGCGGAGGTGAGCCACGAGGAGGTGTAGCTAATTGTTCTTGCATGCAGATCCTCTCGGCGAGAGAGGCGCGCCCCGTCTCGTTCCCTCGGCCCGACGCCTCGAAATTAATTGTACGCCACAGCTCCGTCCACCTCTCCGTTTTCCCGTCTTCCCGTCTTCCCGTCTCCCTTCTTTCCCTTTTCTTGGCGTTATTCTGGCCAGAGCAGCGCGTGGCTTCTCGCGAGCCGGGCGACAACCGCTCCTCCTCGCCTCTGACCCCCAGCCTCGGCTCGAAGTGGACGTGTCTATCTTGCGTTGCTCGTTAGACACGCTGGATCCCCGCGATATCTCAGGGATAGCACGCGTCGGATGGTCGATCAGCGGAGCGTCTCGCGAGATTCATCGACAGATAACGCGCGACGGCTGTGATAGAGGTAACGTTCTCCACGGCACGGTTCCCCGAGCGTGGAATCCTGGATTCCTCGCGGAACGCAGCTGTTCCTCAGCCAACCGAGACACGTACCGCGAGCAGCCCCACGATTTACGGTGGTCAGGAACGAGTTGGAAATAGAAACACCGCGGAATCTCGGGACGCTGGCCGGTCTATTCGACGATATTAATGTTGGCCCGGTCCCCGAGAGCTGAAAACGGCTGGCGAGTCGGGACACCGCGGAGCCCGGAGGCTTCGAATCTTCAGAGAACAACCTCGAGCGTCTTCCTTACACCGAAGGACCCCTCACTTCTTCCCCCTCGTCCACATTTTACAGTCTACGACGAGGTCCCTCCTATTTTTTCGCGTCGCGGGTCGTTCAACGGGGTCGTCGGGCACGACCGATGCAATTATCGCGGGCACGAGAACGGGCTCGCGGGGACGAGCAATTTGTTTCGGCGACAAAGCGCGGCAAAACTCCTTGGATTCGATCCAGAAGCCTCCCTCCCGCCACGCGGCATATTCCAGCGTCTTTTCCGCCCGAGGTTTCGCCGTTTCGGTAGGACGGTGACGCGGCGGGCCGCCCCGCGCGAGAACGATGGCCCCTGTTTGTCAAGAGGCATCAGGCAGCCGAGGCAGCCGTTTGTCAAGGGGATTACACGGGGCCCCCGTTCCTCGCCGCCGAGGAATATTAAAATTCCGACGTATCTCCGTCGCGGTGCCTGGCTCTGACCCGCGTGTTTCGCGCCCTCCTCCCGCGGGTCCAACCCCTCCGGTTCGTCGCTGGTCCTCGGTGAATTCCGACCCCGCTAGTCGTATTCGTGGAACGCAATAACGAATTCGAACCTCCAGTCTGCCGAGCCCCACGCTCTCCGGGATCGTTTCAAATGACGAGTAATCCTGGAAATGGCAAAGCAGCGGAGACTCGAGCTAGTATCGCCTTGATATCGACGATACCGAACAATAAGAAGCTTCGAGGAAGACACGGGTAGCCAACCGGTGCGGGACGCAAGGAAGGCGAGGGGCGAAGGAGTCTCGAAGATGACAAGGCAAGATCTAAAGGAGTAAAAATCGGGAACATCAAGGGACTGCGGTCCCCGCAGGAGTGGCCGGGACTCTGAGAAATATGGAGAGGAAGAGGCGAAAGAGGGAGAGAGAGGCGATGATCCTGTTTCCACGAAAACTGCCCGCTGCCCCATTATCTACGGCATTGTTCTTGCGGCGATCGTCCGCGCGACGATAAATCTCTCGCGTTCGGCGGAGAAGTACACCTTCAAGGAAGCCCACCCCCGTCGGAGATTCCGGAGCGCGGTCGTGTAGCCACGGGCCAGTAAATAAAATCGGTAAGCGCCACGAGGATTTACGGAGGCGGAGGCAGTAAAGGTTTCCGCTCGATCGGCCGTAAGCGCGGGTGCTCGATGTACCGATACACGATAACAGCGCGTTCCTCGTCCACGCGGATGCCCGATAGCTCTCCCGCCGCGCGCGACTCTTTCCACCGGGCTTTATCGCCGTGTCCGAGTCCTTTCGGAGCTGCTGCATTTACGAGCACCCTGTCTATTGTCCCATCGAACTTGCCCAAGCTGCCCAACGCGACGGGGCGATTTACTAAATACCCGCCACGTATTTCGCGCGGTTGACGGAGCGAAGGTAGGTATGACGAGTGACCAGACGCTTCGCTCTCAGGGATGCAGTTCCTTTGTTTATGGAGGGCTGCAAGTGAGCGAAATGTGTGAAGCAATAGCCGAAGCACAGCGAGCAGAGGTAGGTATGTACCTAAAGAAGGGAATATGGAAGCTCCTTTGGAAACCGACTGCCAGGATTTTGCTGCTCAACGTACGGATACAGAACGCTGGTGTTCGAAGAAAGGGGCACGGTAACATTTTCACCCACCCACCCACCCGGCGAGATTCCATGTTTACCGTGATCAATCCAGTAGGAATGTTACCGAGGTGCTGGAGAGCAGCGAGAAAGGCGGAGGGACCGGCCACAATGAGCGGTTTTCGACGACGCGGAGATTCCATCAGCGATCCATCAAGGAGATAAAGGGCGGATCGATTTGCCTCGAGGCGGGGAACGGGTTAAGTCTTATCCCGCGGGCAAGAACCGCCGGACTAGATTCACTTGATCAATCATTCCGACAGCTGAAGGATGGATCGACTCGCGATGTTTACGGAGAAACTAGCCGGTTTAAATTCTTCTCGTTACCGGTGCCCCGTCCCTCCCCCTCGTTTACCCGCGCAACGATGGATTAGCTGCTCGCCGGAGTAACTTCTTTCGACTTATTAGGCCCCGCTCGCGCTTCACGGAGGGAGAGAGCCCGGATTTTTGCGAGTCATCCGGGGAAGTGGGGCGCCGCGGAATGACGAACCGCCGGGGGAATAAGAGCGACAGGCCGCGGGGGCGGTCAGACGCATTAAAACGCGTCTTGCCGGTGGCGGGAGTCCTTCCTCTTTCGCCGGGAGTGAAGAGGGAGGTAACAATTGGAGCGTAATTATGAGCCTGGACGGGTGACTCATATTGCAGTGGTCGTTTCGTGGGCTCGCTCTCTTTCTCCGCTGCGCCTCCTCTTGCGCCACTCGCGCGCATGGAGGGAAAGAAGTGTCTCCTTGCCGGCGTTTGTCCGCTTGCGGTTTCTGACCGCATATTGCGACAACCACGGATCTAGGCTTGCGACGGCCCCATATACGGCGAACATGTTGGTTATTCTCGCGAATTTAATCGCTGGGGGGTCTTCTTTCATTAAAATGATTGGTCTGTAGTTTCTGCGAGGGAAAGAACATCCTGAACTGGGATACAGTAGACAAATCACAGTTCTCGGTAAGGCTCAATTTTTGCTGCTTCCCTATGCAATTTAAATTCTGGAAACCTTCCAGCAGCGTACATCTAGGGTAGACCGGGGGTGATAGTAACAGGGGGGCGATTGTAACACGTTAAATATCTCAGAACATATGATGGATATTAACACAAATTTTGGATATATGATGAAAAATGACAAATATGACAAAATGAAAAATATTCTAGCTGTATAGATACACTATACACATGTATAGTTAAGAAAATAACTTTTCGATACCCTAAAGTAACTCTTTCTTACTGATTTAAAATTGTAATATAAATACTCCCTTTGCAAGTACGTGTTTTTTCTTTCTTTTTTAATATTTAATCTAGCCATTTTTAAAGTAATGCTGATCGTTACTTATCACTTCCAAGTGTCTCGTTAATCAAAATTTATAATTTAAGTTCAAAAGCCTGCTTGGGGTCGGTTGTACCACGACAGAACTGAGTAGTGACAAAGAAGATGAATATTATTGTCTGGTTTGCATGGAATCATTTAGCACAGCACAAGCAAACAAATGAAGAATGGGTGTAATGTACTGAATCTAAGAATTGATCACACGAAGACTGCACCAGCCAAAACTTTTTCTATTTCTGCAACAATTGCGATACTGCATAATTGGTTATACATTTTCCTTTTATTCGTTTATTATTATAATAGAAATCAATAAATATTTTAATTTCGTAGAGTTAAATTTGTGCTACTATCGACTCCATCCAGTGTTACAACCGACCCGGGGTCAGGAACGATTGTAACACTTTTACCGCTTCTCATCTTTTATTAATAACCTGGATATTACTTGACATGCAGCGAAATTGTTGTTTCTCAATAATGTCAGATAAGTAAGTAAAATGTTTTTTGTCACTATCATTAATGGTTCTTTTGCGCTTACTTCTCTGCTTTTGTTTGCTTTTAATTATTTTTCTTTTGTACTTCCTAATTATTTGTTCTATGCTTGTGTGACTGCGATTTGTACTTTTTATAACAAAAGGTTTATCTCGTTGATATACTTAAATAAATTAAATTAAATTAAATTTTCGTCGAAGAACTTTGGTTCTAACTCTGATAGTTGTTGCGCAATCGTATTCCAAAGTAAAAGTGTTACCACCGCCCCCAGTGTATCCTACTCAATACAGCAATCTAGGTGAACCCAAACCCTTGAATCAGTAGCACAGCTCGACCACCAACGCGACAATCACGACATCTACGGATCCCTCCCAAAAGATGACAAATCCCCTTCAATTCTCCACATCGCTTCCTTCGAGCATACTTTCAATCGTCCCATACACACAGATTCCTTCCTCTGAAGTGACCCATCGCACGGCCAACTTCCCCGAGGGATCCCTGGCCGAACGATCAGTCATCTACATCCTGCCCGTCATCGGGTCGAGCCTCCAAGTCGTCTCGTCACTCGTAGCCCATAAAATCGGGTCAGGATTCGTACGCCCCTGGCCAGAGATATGCCAACGCCTGGCTGGCGAAGGCTGCGGAGCGTAACGCAGCTATTCATCCCACACCTCGTCGCCGGCGTCCTGGTTCCGGAGCAGGCCACGGGAGCGCACGCGCCAGGAAGCGACGGCCACGCTGTCGGGGGTGGTAGTGCGGACAATAGGCGTGCGTGCGAGTATATTCGCGTGTGTGATCGTCCTGGAGGCGCCGCCGATAGTATGTAACCCGCGGCTTATCGCGTTTCCTCGACCCGTGGGCCGCTGTGCTCGGTGTAGGTTTCTAGCCGCGGTCTGCTGGAAACCTATTCGGTCACCGTGGCACATGGGGGACACGTGTGGAGGGTGTAAATTTGGATATCGTGGCAAATGTTGGTGTAAGAATAAGCGACTTCTGTCCTCACTGAATTCTTCTCGATCACTGTGCTAATTTTCTCTTCGTCGATCTTGATCATCGACGTTCTCCGCTGTGGACCCAGCGGTCCCCTTTCATCCGAGATCACCGATCGCCCGTAAATCATCGAGCACGAGTGGGACGAAAGAGCCTCGGTGGGCAGGCCGATTTCGGGGGTGACGAAAAAATCGGGGGTGTTTTATGAGTAGTAACGAGCGTGTAGGTCGTTCCGGCAAAGGTGTAGGCAGATCGATCGGAGGCCAGCGGGAAGATAATTGATCGAAATCGCCTCGTGGAGGCCGGACGGTGTTGATGAACGCGTGGGCGAGGCGATTAGGTTTTTCGGTACGGAGATTGTTCGTCTCCGCGGCTTGAATTATTGCATAGCCTGAGTCAGGCAAGTGGAACGTCCGTTACTCTTCTTTCCGCGGAGGCATCGTGAGTTTCTGGTTTCTGGTCGATACAGGAAACGGGCAAATCGAAAACAATCCTCCGGAGGCGGCGGTGAGGCTGGTGCGCCAGCTTCCTCTTCGACGAACCCTCGAAACAATTAGACCCTTTATGTGGCTCGGAGGGCATTAAGAAGCCGCAAAGAAGACGCGTCTCTCTCGCGTCACGGTCGAGGGGAGACGAGGAAGTTGTTTAAAGTGACGCCGGCCACGTGTTCCCTGGGACTCCGAGTGCCGTGGGTACGAACGCCAGAGAGAAGGACGCCGCGCCGCCGAGGTTAGGGGGCTGAAGCAGGACCGCTAGCTGTCGGTCGTAGGATCCTCCTCTCGGCTCGTTTTTTCTAAAAATCCATTAGAAACAACGAACACGCGGCGCGGCGTATTAACAGAGACGGGAAGTCCATTATTCTCGCGAGATTTAAACGCACTTTTAACCTCCCCGACCGGCACGTATTTATGATTTGTTATTTTCCATAGGCCAACGGGGCCCATCAAGCGTTCCTCCGCTTCGGCTGCGAGCCACGATGGGATTGAAGATTTGTTGTGCGTAAATCACGCGTGAGAGAGTCTTCTTCCAGCCAGACTATTTATTTGTCCCTATGCTGTGCGCTGGCAGGATTGATTGCGATCGAGGCCCTCGATCCTCGCCACCGGCCGTGGGAAACTGGGATGCTCGTCCAAACGATTTTCTCCCGTTGGTGTCATTAACGATTCGCGAAACGGAATGCTGAGCGGATTGCTGGCACACGCGACGTGTCTATTAGGCGATTTTGTCGCCATTTCTTTACTGTATTTTGGAATCACAGAGAAATCTTTTGCTGCCACTATCAATCCCTAGATTTGTGGGAGTTTAATATAGAAGAATTGAAGCGTCAGTTTAAAATTGAGACACGCGGTTACTTTAATTCTAAAGCAATTCACGCGTTGCAAACATTTGTTAAGGTAAAAGAGACACAGCTCCTCCTCTTTGGTTACGACATTAAACGGTCTAATGCGAAACGATGGACGCTAGAATGGAGTTGAATGCGATGCCCCTTCACAAAGCTTTGAGCCAGTGACACCGTGGAATGAAACTATAAAGCGATTCAAGAGCCACGGCAAAGGAAAGATTAAAGCTTTAAAGCACCAGGTAATACAGCGGTTACGTTACGTTAACATTCATCGCTGCGAGTGCGAATCTCTAGCGGCAAATCGTACGGCTTTGCGAGAAACTTCCAGGCAGCAGGTCGAAGTACGGATTTAATAATGTCGTAGGAGGGTAACTTGCCGCTACAATTGATGTACCTACAAGCTTAAAGTGATTCTGGGGAAATTTGCTCGCTACATGGATCGATCCGCTACTTCAATGCAACACAGTCACGAACACAATCGACCTACAATTGCAACCGCGATTTACTTGCGAGTTTAATTGAGCTAGCCTGCTAACAAGCTTCTATACCCATACTCAATAATACTCCAACAGTGAAGAAACTAAATCAATTTTAAACAAACTGCTACAATATTAAATCCGCAATTGTGAAATATATACCTACTGACTAAAACTAAAAACGTTTCCACCCATCGCATCCAACCCCGTGTATTCCTCACCTCGCAGCAGAACCCTTCACTGCCGCTATCCTCGAGCCGGGAAAACCATCATAGCCACTCTACATGGTGTGTGTATTTGCATTGGGTTCGGAGAGGACAACGCGCACCATCTCCCATCAAAAGCTGCCAGACCGAACGTAGACGTCCGTTCGTTTCCCACCCTCTTCCGACTCCCAGGGGGCTTCTATTCCGCGGGTGTCGTGCACAGGGAGTCCGCACACGCCCGGATTGCGTTTCCACGGTGACGCGGACGCAGGAAGACGCAGCTGAAGGAGCCGAAACAACGACGGGGACCGAGGGAATTAGAAAGGGTTCGAGACGGGGTGTCGCGACAAGCCTCTCGATTAATGAGCTACGCGTGTTAGACGCGTGTAGACACGGGACAGGTACACGCCGACGGCCTGTCCGACGGACGCTATAAATTGGTAAGCACTCGGCGGAGACTGGCTGCGACAGCGGAACGGCCACGGGGAGAACGGCGGCGGCTTAATATCGAGGCTGAGTCCCCGTCACGAGTTCTTTTCTGTCCCCGACAGAATGCCCCGGACAGTCGGCCAGGTGCACGCTGTCCCGCCATTATCGTCACGGGGTGCATAGAGAATTAGAGGAGTTTTTCGCGAGACTTTCTGTCGCGACTATCGCCTAACCACCATGACGTACGTTCACTCGAAAGGGTAGTTTATTCTCGGATACGCAGATTTGCTGCTAGATTTTATTTAATTCTTCTGAACCAATTTAAACGATTTCCAGCAGGTATCTTCCAAGCTCCGCTGTAATTCAATGCATTATCCCGGCCAGTGGAAGCGAATAATTAACCTCTAAGTGGATTAGGAATCTCGATCCACGTCTCTGGGATCTCATCGGAAATGTTTCCATTAGCGCCCGTTTCCCGTTTCCTCCCGACATTCCCATTTTCATCGCAGTCATGTATTTTAATCGAGCTCCAACCCGGATCGCCGTCGAGGCTGCGGCAAGAAATCATCCAGCAACCAGATTATAAGTCTAACGAGAGGAACGAGGAGGGAACGGGGGCGTTTTGGCATCGCGCCCGGGTGCGCCTTTGGATATGGCGTCGTCTCCTCAAGAACCACTAATTATTAACCGTCTTATTCCTGGGAAAAAGAAGGAGATTTTGGCAACGGTCGGCGACGTCGCGCTGTAATACCGCGCAATCAAAACTATAATCACTTTACTTAATCGCCTCTGCCAGGGGGTTGGGAGGCTTATAAAAGTAACGTATTATCCTCGATGTTTCTGCGAATATTCCTGTTGGGTTTAATGTAACGGGGGAGCCGCGGGATTTGCCGAGGATCGTAATGAGCGATTGAAGGAGGTAAAATAGGAGAAGTTTCGCGATCCGGCGCACTTTGTCTTCCACTGCTTTATTACTCCACTTTATCCACCGCTGTTTCATCCCCCTTCGCTCCTTTATTTCTTCCCCGTTTCACTCCGTTCTTTACTGCTCTTATACTATATTCCCCGCTTCCTGTTTCGCTCTACCTCATTTTTCATTCCTTTGCCGCTCCGCTCACTGCTACTTGACCGCCCCAGTTTATTCTCCGCTGTGTTTTTACCGTGCCACTTTTTCCATTTCCCCCTTACGATTCCACCCTTTTACTACCGTCCCGTTTCGCCGAAAACCGCCAGACTGGGGGACGCGTGCTCGCGCGTCAGAGGATCTAGAACGATCGCGGCGAACTATATTCGCCCCGATTAAGCAGTCGTTGATCCTCGATCCGAGGAGCAGCTCAAGAAACAAGAACTCCATCAGCGAGCGCATAAACCAGTCAGCATCCAGCAACGGCTGCATAAATCAGTCACTGTCCCGTCCCAAAAATCCAGCCGATCCTCCGGCCGCGGCGATGTCATTACCGCTCATTGCATGTCGCCCGGCGCGGCATTCCCCGCGCGCTGTCGGATCGTTTCCTTCGATCAGAAGCCGAGCTCGACGAGGTCGTCGACGAGCTCAGCGGACCGTGGCTGGATCGGTCCGCCAGATAAAACCGTGTACCTGTTATCTCGGGCCCGTTTCTAATCGAGACCCTCTCCGCTACCCTCCCCGCCCCGGCGCGGCAGCCACCTTGGTCCAGCGACGCGTATAATTTACACCAGCCTAATGTAATCATTACAGAAGTAACTATTCGCCGCGGGATGTCTCCGCGATTATCTCGAACGAGCCGGGCCTCCTCCCGTTTCAAGTCGGCCCCGTCAGTCAGCGGCCGTCGCAGCTTGCAACCCTCCCGCAAACTGGTTTCAAGCATAATTGGACGCGACTACGGGTGGCTTCGCGGCGAACACGCGCGTCCGTTCGCGACCGTAGTGGCCGATGTCGCCGCTAAATTTATTTCGTCGCGGTGGCGCGATCGTCCGCGGATTTAACGGCCCCTGGTGCGCTGCTTGCGCAATCTCCGTGAAATCTAGGAAGAATCCTCTCCGAGGATCTTTAAGCGGTCGTTCTATTTTGATCGAGCGAAAAATAAAGCTATTTTTAAAGATTTTTTCTCAATAAATACGACACATAATTAAATAAATCTTTTGGAATTTATTAAGTTACTCTTATATTATGCAAAAAATTTAAAAAGATTTTTTTTAATTTGTTTCAAACGTTTCTTTATGGCGTCAAAATCTGTATGAGTGTCTCTGTTGCCAGTAGCTCAATTAACAATTTTTGCTGAGAAATAACAAAGCGGCGCCGGTTTAAAAGAAAAAGTTCCCTAAAAGGGTGTTCTCTCCAATATTCATCGAGAAAAATCTCGGTTATTTTTCGACAAAACTTGTTAGTTCAGGTACGGGCGATAGCGCCACTCATACAAATTAAGAATCATTTCAAATTTTTTGTTTCAAACGAGCCTGAGCCTGGAAATCAGCTGCCCCGCAAACATACCTCTTTTGTGCAGGTGTCACATTGACGCTTTAAAAAAACATTTGCAAAAAATGAAAAAATCTTTTTAATTTTTTTGTATATTATAAGAGTAGCTTAATAAATTCCAAAAATATATATTGTGTTTATTGAGAAAAAATCTTTAAAAACATCTTCATTTTTCGGCCGATCAAAGTAGAATGAGCCCTTAAGCGGAAGCTGGGGGGGTGTTCCTTCCTGGATGGTCACGTAAATAGGTAGTTCAGAGGAATATCCCTCTAATCTCTATTTACTAATGCGTTTGAAAAATGGTCCCCGTTCCGTCTGTTCGGCGTAGAAATGTTCCGTGACGAACGTTCTCCTTGGAGCGTGGCGCAGAGAAACTATCAAGAAACGATTTCGAGGGCGACGCCCGATGCATCCTGACAGATTGCGCTCAATTTACGCAATTAGGGTAACGAAGAGGCCGGAACACGTGTCGACTGCAGAAACGCATTCGAACAGAGGCTGGCCACGGGCACGCATTGTGCAGATCTTTATCACCTAACAATGCAGTAACGAGCGCCATTAGCTTTTTGCTTTATTGCGTTACGGGCTCCCGCGGTGCCAACGACACGAGGGATCAAATAACTCTCATTAAGACAAACGAGTTAAATAACTCACGGATCGCGGGCGCACGGTCGATGTGCCTCGCAACAGAAAAAAAAACACGGAGCAAGGGATCCGCGTAATTTTTCCACTATCCGGGGGAATAATTACTCTGACGCTGTCCTGTCCCGCTATCGATCTTCGTTCCAGGAAAATATACAGCTCTTTAATTGGATCCGACCCAACGAATGGAGCGGTTTCCCTCCTTTTTTTCGCCCTCCCCCTCTCGGAAGATATCGACGAGCTTCCAGGAAGCTACGGACACGATGAAACTTTCCACGGGATGGAGGGCGCGCTATCGCCAGTAAAAGTATAAACGATCTGGTAAGACAAGCGATTGCACAGCACCGCGTTCGTCACCAATTAGTACAATACTTATCTGCCGGATAGTAACGGGCGTCAATCTACTTCTGGTTCAATAGACGGGCTATTTCATCCGCCGATGCTATCGCGCTCACGGAGGCCATCTCTGTGCCCGGGTCTCGCAACGGGGTTATCGGCGCCTTCCCCGTGCAGACGAAACGGGGTCAGATTCTCGCTGACATCTCGCCACCGCAGCCACGGTAGAGATCACTTCCTCGAACTGTGACGGTCATCTTTTTTCACGAACGCGTAAATGAAACGGCCCATATGGCTTCCGACGGGAAATTTCACGGGGGATTACGGCTGACGAGCCTCTGCTGCGATCGCTGATACCGGGACCCGATGAAATCCTTCTAGTTCCAGTAATGTGAAACCAGGACGATTGTGTATGTTGAAATTTTTATCGGGTAGAAATCCTGTCTTGATAGAGGAAAATGTTGAATGCGTCTCTTCAAGTTAGTTGAAATTAACTTGTATTTTAATTGATTACCTTAAAATTTTTTGTTAGAGGAGCTAACTTTTTCGTAAATTTTGTTAAAATTACCTTCTACTTTATTGAACAACGTAAAAATTTCTAGTCGCAGGAGTAATATTTTTCGTAAATTTTGTTGAAATTGAACGAACTTCTATATTAATTGAGTACGTAAGCTTTCAAATACTTCCTACCATTCGCTTAACCTTTCGCTGGTTAAAGTACAGTTACACTATCAGTTCCATAAATTCCACACGTCGGCTGATCCTTTTATCGAGGTAACTTCTTGCTACCCTCCTACCTCGATACTCCACACAAAAGCCAGAAGTTCAAAGTCACAAAAGAAAGAGACAGTGTGTAGCAAGAGCTCGCATTGAGAGCTTTAATTTAACAAAAACTGGAAGCAATCCGATTGAATCCAGGAGCATCCATCAGCGGTGACCCTAATGGCGCTGAACAGGGTCAGGAACTCTCGTCGATACGCCTCGTTCCCGTCGATCCCCGCGCGAACACGCGACGTGAAGCGTATTTCCAAAGAAGCCAGGCCAGCAAAAGGAAGAGAGAGAGAGAGAGAGAGAGAGAGGGGGGGGAGAGGGGAGGAAGGGAGAGGAGAGGCAAGTGACGGCTGCGTCGATGCTCGGGTCCAGAATGCTGGAAGCTTTTTAGGACAGAGCTACACAAGCCCGTAGAGGGGAGCGGTACAACTAACGACGTGGCAGGTCGAGTAAATCAGGAGGGAGAGTGACGATAAGTTTTTGCTCGTTACAACCGGCCTGGGAAGCTCATTACCCGGTTCCCTCTAACCCCCTAGCTCAGGGGTGAGAGGTGAGCAGGACGGGGGAGGGAGATGAAGCCAGGCAGCATGGAGGCAGCCTTCGACCTTTTCGCCCTCCGACAGGCTTGGTCTGGTTGGTCCTGAACGGGGAGAGCCAGGAGGGAGGGAGAAAACTTTTACGCGCTCGCCGTTTTCCCTGGAAAGTGGACGGAGCAGCCAGCGCGGTTTCCGCGGTATCCAGTTGCTGGCGACGCCGGCTTAAACTATGTTTAAACAAAACGCGGCCACGGCTAATACGGAAATGGAAAAGTTTCGGCGACGAATTCGGCCAGCTCTCTAAACGAGCTAACTCGTGCCGTGCTCCGACGCGAAAATTATTTTCCACCGGGTCTTCTGCCGGCGCGTCCTTCTGTTTTCTCGCGGATTAATTTCCAGAGGGATGAACGTCGGGGCGATCAACCACGTCCGCTTTAAGGCAAACATCGATCGCTCCGTGCCGACAGTTAGAGGGCCAATCGGATGGAAACATTCTGCGGTCCGGGCAGCATTTTTGCGTGCCACGCTGCGGCCACCCGCGAATTCCGCGATCAGGCGCTCGGGCAAATGGGGATTTGCATGCTCGATCGACTGCGAGCCTCTGCGCGCCGTGCCGTCGGAGGTAGACTGTCGACGCACTGAATGATGGTGGCCAGAAAAAGAAGGATCCAAGCGACCGGTTATCGGGGGCTTCGAGAAGAGAATTATAACGCCTGTTTACGGCGACTGTCTCCCCAAAAACTTCCACTTAACGCTCCCAAGTGCAACGAACCCCCCCGCTCCGAGAGCCAGCGTATGCAAGTGCAATAAAAATCAGAAGAAAGTTGGCGAAACTGAAACGTCCCCCGGGGAGAGAATTCGTGGAAGACAGGGGGCACTGTCGCAATTTCCAAAAGCCACATAAACGTCGAAAGCGCCCGTAATCCTCGCGAGCGCCATAAACGTGTCGGGTGCTCCGTAGCGTAAACATCCGTTCCGGCGAGGATCGCCGCTCCTCCGGCAATCCTGGCCGCGATTAGCCCGCGATTCCCGTCACCCCGAGATCCGAATCTTGGGCTGATACTCGAAGGGCCAGCGGGTTCGGGACTAATTGACCGTGGCGGGGAACTCATTAAAAGTGCACCGCGGAACTCGAGACGTCGGCGGTTCGGTAACGAGCGCTGTAATTTGAGCAGGATCCTTCCGTCGTTGCTCCGATTGCTCGGGAGTTCCACTTTCGGGATGCCAAGTAATAAGGGACCTTCGAGGGAGGCATAGACAGATTTTCCGTGGGATACCTAGGGAGATTGCCACTTTCTAATGATTCTACAGCACCGTTTTCAGCTATGCTGTTACGTATCAGTGTAATTTTGGAATTGTTCGAGTTTCCAGTTGGTGGATTCTTGCCCAGGAAATGCCCGTTCAACGTGGAATTGTAGAATGTGTTGTCAATAAAGTTTGATTAATTCGTTTCGCGAATTGGAGTTATATACTCTCCCATACAGGATACGAGTGTAGACTCTCTTTTTCATGAAACACGAGGGTCCCCCCAAAGGGAAACAAATTTAATTGACAGTTATGTGGCGTGAATTGACTATCATTTGTTGACCCAAATGTTAGAATGCTTGTTCCTCGATAAGCTTCGAGAACTAGGCCTGCATTGATAAGTTCGTAGAACCCATTGAGATAGTACTTGAATTCCTCCCAACATAGAGGCTTCAAGAGTTTCAGGCATTTCAACATCCCTGATCAGAAAAATGAAGAGAAATTCATGCACGAGGCATGATCTACTCTCCCACTATTCAATCGACTCCTAACGCGAATAACCAACCTCGTTTCATTCGATTACTCGCCACCGTTGAGTAAATTGATTTATCGAATCCTCCATGTAGGAGTTCTTGTTTATCGTGCACGTTGTAACAGATGAGTTTCCCCGAGCCACCCAGGCACACCGACGAAAATAATCGGCTTAGCCGAGTGGCTTCGTTAGATCGGCGAAAAGTTCGTCCCCCGGGCGAGTCCTCTGGTTTTACGAGTTTTTCCTTGGACGGGATCGAAGCCAAGAGGCTTGTCACGGCTGCGGAGGCAACGCGGTCCCGCGAAAACCGCGGACTCGCGAGGATAGCTCGGCGTAGAGAAGAGAAAGTTGTCTTCGTATGCAGGGAAGCCTCTTATACAGTCGCGGCTAGCATCGATTACGCAGCTGTCAGGCTGTTCCGTATGTAAAGATGACCTCTATAGGATCTCCCCCCTCGATACGTAATATTATCTCCTCGAGTTGTACGACTGCGGTAGTCGTGTTGTGTCAACGTCTATCCAAGAAGAGAGGCCAGACCTCCGGTTGTGAAAGACGATATTGAGTAATCGATTGCCACCGCGAGCGGGCCGGGGGAATTCGCCGTGCATTCCTCGCGATTTTGTATCAGCGATCGATGGCCGATTCGTGTCACGTTCCTCGAGCAATTTCTCATGGCGACGCACGTGGCGGTTATTTTCTCGATAATTAATAAAGCTTAACACGCGATATGATCTCGCAAGCTTTAGTGGCACGCTTTGGATGTGTATTAAAGTTGTGTCTGGTAAGTTGAGGATGCCCTTAGGCATTTTCTACCACGTGGGAGACACAAGTTGCTCCATCCGAGCGTGATTAATGTCCAAAAAGTCTGCTTTTAGTGTAATGTTCCTTACAGAGCATCAGATCTATCTTTCATCGTAGGAATTCGTACACGCAAAGTATTCGAGAATAACGCAAACTGTAGTAGCCTTTAATTCGACATGGAGTAGAAAAGTGTGGATAAAATTCCATTGCCATTGCCTAAGGGTCGGCCTCGATTAATTAGAGCGCAGGGAATAAATCGTTGGCGAACGGAAGGCGGCGTTAATAGTGGAAGTCGCAGGTGCTCGGCCGCCATCCGGAAACCATTGTTTTCCCATAACCCGTTCGTAACTGCTGGCGCCTCGTATGTTTCTTTAGGATCGCGGCGTGGTATTCCAAACGGCCCCTGCATCGAGACGCTCGCGTTTCATTCGAACCGGACCTAAGACAACAAACAGACGGCTTCCTGCCCGTGAAAAGCGACCGTCTGCACCCCCGCGAGAAATCTTCGGGCTTTGCCACCCCTTGGCGAAATATTTCTAACGCTACCACTGATACCCAATTCAGGCAACGGTCCCACCTTATCAGAAATTCGTGCACTGACGAGTTTCGGAGCAACCACTGGTTCCTTGGCTTAACTTTACCTCAAAGCCTCAAGGAAATTATAAAAAAAATCTAAATCCCGAAAAATGTCCCACTGGGGGGCCGAATTCGTTATCTCCCGAGTCCTCTTCAAAATTCGACGGAAGACCAATGGGAAAGACACTTCCTTAAGGGGAAACGATCCCTCATTATCGCGCCTCCTTGACAGCAGCCGTATGTATTTACCTGTGCAAGCGCCCGGCGTGTTATAACCGGAAGTCCGCCGCGATCGTGGCGCAGATAGCCGGAAGGAATCGTCGTGTACGCGTCTCTTAAACAGAGATTAACACGGACATCGATCAAGCCCGGTGAACGGCGACGATGTCCTCTCGGGGGAGGGCCACTTCTCGTTTCTCGGTAAACAGCGGTTTACCACGGGGATCACGTTTCCTTTGGCAGGGACCACACCCGGCAGCCTCTTGGTGTTTGCGCCGTGCGTTAGCTCGCCCCCCCGAACTGCACGTGGGCCACGCACGTGCGTGTTTGCCACGAACACGAGGGCTATCCTGGCCCCGATAACCGACCGAGATAGCGTCACCGATGGACAAGGAACGCGACGACGGAGGGATTTTTCTTGACCCCGCGTACCTGCCGCGACGGTCCAGGATTCCTCGGGAATACGAATAAAGCTGGGACGGATGCCTGTTCGTTTTTTCCTAGGGGATGTTTTTTATCGCGGGCGAGGGTGTCGAGTTCTACGGTGGTCGTTGCAGCTGGTGGCACACGGTGATTCATTAAGTCGAGCCTGCTTTTTTTCGAGTGGATAGATGTCGAAGAACGTGGGTCGTGTCACGCGGCCGGGGCATAATTTAGTGGGACCACATTGTTTTCGTTCAGCGATACATGCTTGTTTTGTTATGTCGTTGATGGTCTTTTCTGTGGTTTAGGTTTACCAGTTCTCTAGAATTTCGATTGAGTTTAAGCTTGACGAAGAGGAAGAGCCAAGGAAACGAAGGATCAAGGAGTAGTGCAACGATGATGGCCAGCAAGTCGACCGATGCGCTCAGATAATTAAGAAAAGTGTACCAGTGAATGAAACCTGGAAACAAAGCCGCGATCGAGAGAATAAGAGGGAATAAGAGGCGTCCTCCTCAACAACCTGGCCGCCCCTTTCTTTATGCCGTCTTTATATCAATGTCCCATTGAATGCAACTTATGGAAGCCAGTTCCACAAAGTTGCCTCGCGGATTTTCGTGGGGACCATAAGCCCCCCACGTCCTCTACAATAGCCTTCCACGTCTCTCTGGTTCCCTTCCCGACCACAGCAGTTTCTCATTCCCTCCATCTTGGCTGGACCCGAGGGAAAGGGTCGTGAGTGGGTGGCAGGGGGGTGAGCCACCCTGGGGGGTGCGGTACTCATTCCAGCCGCAAGATTTAGAAGCCAATTTTCGCGAGCATTGACCAGACTCCCTCCAATTCACTCCCTCTCGCTTTCTCTCTTCTTTCTCGCCAACCCTCATTCCTTCCCCTCATCCCTCTCCCGCCCTCACCCTTCCCTTTTTTCGCCCAAGTGTCGCGGAGCAGCGGTGAAAGGAAGCTTCGAAAATATAGCCAGCCGTTGACTGACCACAGAATCGTCTTTGCAAGACGGGCAGGGGTGGAATTCCGGATGGGGGATTTCGTTTCCGTGCCCCAGGACTCCGTTGATCTGAAAGTATAAGGACTGGCTCGGACAGTTTGCACTGACCTTGGGTGGGAAATGTCTCGATACTCGGAATATTATCGTTCCGAGGGGTGAATCTGTGCATAAGAAGAAGAGAGCGGGAAATCTCTCGGGCGACTCGATGCGACTTGAAGCGAGGAAATTCCTTCGAACCAAACATCCCGCAAGAAAAAGTCACAACCGCAGCGACAAAGTGACATAACTTCCAATTACAGACCGTAACTACCCTCGTCAGAACTCCCCCTCGATTTTGAAGAAAACATTTCAAGATGGCCCACCGGCTCCGAATGGGTCAGCCGTCGAAAGAAGCATCGGCAATTTCGCCAGGCATTAGAGTTAATAAGCCAGAAGCCTTAAATAACGGGAGGCCACCGCCGTGGATGACAGTTATGACAGCCACGACCCATTGTTCTTGGCTGGCAGTAATTATTGGGGTTGCGTTCCACCGCCCGGAACCAGAGGATCGCTTCACCTATATCCGCGGTATACTCCAGCTTCGGAGAACGAGATGGTCGGTTCATGCGCCATTTAGGAGGGTAATGAAAAGACTGGCGTCGGATATGACCGGGGGAGAGTAATTGCGCGTACACGCGGGGACGTTCCTGGCGTCCTTTCTTGGTACTCCCCTGTCCTCTCCTCTGTCCGTCTTCCAGCCGTCTTCCAGACGAGCCATCCGCATCCTCCTGGTCGTCCGTCTCTCATTGACTCGTGGACTCGAGGGCAGCGCTACGATCGTCTACTCTAATTTCATCGCTGGACCGTTCGGCATTCTCGAATGGACAGCGTCCGGCTGGAGACGTCCGAGATGCGGTGTTTGATCCCCGGTACCGTTCCTCGTTAGCAGACGCCTAGGAATTTCTGGACGCGGCGTGTGTAATGCATTAACGTTGACGATCGACGATGGAACGCGGGGAGGCTTGATCGTACGCTATGTCGCGACGTGAACAGCCGTGGTGGAAGCGGAATTCTGACGTCATACGCTATATGTACATAATATTTTTATTACTATTATTAATCAAAAAAGAAGAAACCGTTAGTGCTAGTATAGGCAATAAGTGGTAACACTGTTGAGATGCTCAACCGTGAAACTAAAGTAAAAGTAATCTTAAGACTTAACGCTAAGCGTGAGAATAATACCAAAAGTAGTGTAAAGTTAAGTCAGAAAAGTAAAGTAAAACGTGAGAATACATGGACAAAGGCAAGACGGAAGGAATATGTGAGGATAAATTGAATTTGCTCGATAAGAAAATATAGAAAGCTTCCTTCCCGAGTGTTTTTTATTTTATTAATTTTGGTCCCATTTCCCACAAATTACCACCTATGTTATGCGCGAACACCATTACCAAAGAAGCTCGAGTGAAAATTCAATGGCTAATGGAAGGTGTCTTGGCTGGCAAAGGATGTCTTTACCAAGAAATGCGTTACTTTACTTGTACAATAAGAAACTTATAAGAGTCGTGGGGGGAATATTTGATTACTTAAAGAAATCACTCGAATTTCTCTCGCGAGGAAGACACTCGGGACCGTGGATGATCGTGCCGCATTTTATGAAGCTGTAACGGGTTGTCTATGTCCTCGCCGCTGTACGAAACTCGCTCGAAGTTATATGATAACGTATCTCCGAGCATTACAGCACTTTCGCGAACGTATCTTTATTGGCTCCTTTACTTAATGGCTCGTGGGAAGGGTAATATATTTCTGCTAATCGCCCCGCGGTAGCGAGTTCAGGAGTAAGAGCCTTGGAAACCGATTGCCTTTCCATCCACGTGGATGTCTTTAATGTTACCATGCACCTTTGCCTCTGCAACCTGGCATATTTCCCCCCGAACGAGTGAAACTTTCAAACATCCCGTCGCGAGGGGAGCTCTTCGACGCTCCTGCATCCAGAGACACATATTTTTCGAGTTGCCAGTTCAAATTAGAATTGCCTGTTAATTGCTCCCCTTGTCAGAGCCCCATTAAACATCAGCCTCTATAGACCCCATCAAATCTTACGAATATACCTACGCCGAAATTACCCTCGTACCACGAAACGTCCCCCATAAAACAGAGTTCCCTGGGATGCAACCTCATAACTCACTCTAGAACCTAGACGAGAATAATATTCCCTTTGAAATTTTCCTCCGCGAATTTTCGGATCCAAAAACCTCTGCTTAGAACGCCATAAGTCCTGGATCTGAAGGAGACTCCTTTGGAACTCGACGGCCAGCGACGAGAATCCATCGAAGGCATTCGATTCGCCCCGAAACGCTCGAGTAGAATTCAGGATGCTGGGCGCGCGTCACGCAGAGTGTCCTGTGCCTCTGGCCACGACGCTCGAAGGACCTCCTAGAGACGGGCTCGAGGAGCAGACGGACGTTCCAGAAGCGGAGGAACTCGCCCCGCTGGAGCAGGGACACTCGACGAGGCTGGTAGCCGGCGCATGCCTCGCGCTCGTCAGATTGCTCGACCGCATTCAAAGCGGGCCGCAAATCGATAAGCGGTTATCGCCGTGCTCCAGACCAGAGAGAGTCTCTGCAGCCCTTCTTTCGTGAGCCCACTTTGCCGCGTATCGCCGCCGAGCGCGCCGATAGCGCGGCAGGTACGAAGGCATGTGCACGCTGCAGAGGAACGGCCGATAAACTAAACGGGACGATCCCGGCCGATGGGAGGCATGTACTTTGTTATTTTTCAAGCCCCCGTGATTCCAGGCACTCGCGGTCGAGCGGCGTTTTTAGCCCCGGTTTGTTTTCTCGTCTTCTGCCCTCTGGTGTTCGATTCGATGGCCGCTATTATCGTTTTTCGTTGGCGGACGCGGATAGCCTAGGAGGCTAGCCGTTTAAAGGATCTTTTTATTCGGCGGATCTCTCTGCCCTCTACGATCAGCCGTTTTTGTTTTACCGAGGCTGCTGAATTGCATTTAGCCCGCCTGCAGCAGGGGGCAGGCTGAAACAGGTTATTAAAATGCTCGTCCAACTCATGTATCCGCTTTTAATACGGCCAGCCGGCTGGCAAAGTTTTAATTCAATTGCTGCTTCAGAGGGTGTATGGGGATGGTCGCAAACGATTTTCTGAGTCGCTTGGCCCCTGTCGCTGCAACTCCAGCTACGCGACGGATGACCCGTGATGTTAACTCGATTGGTTACCATACTCTCGCTCATCTAATGCGTTTATGGAGCGGCTTAATATTGTCCCAACTCGAGAACTCGATTCACTTTTTCTATCTCACAGTGGAGGACGAATATTCGATGATTCGTTGGTTCAGCAGACTTTCATGACGATGAAATATTTGAAATAAGGTTCCAAAATTATCTCTATCCAATTCTTGATCCTTCGCCTAAGTGTTACTTCAACGAACCCTTACAACCTCGTATCATCTCCGAAGCCGGTATCAAGCCAGTCTAAGTCGGGCTTCTTTTAAAATTCATGCACTCCGGAAACTTGATCGCTGAGGCTTGTAAAAGTGTCCCTCTCTGGGCAGAAAATGAAAATATTCCAAGTTATTCATAGACTCGCATCCCGAGAAACACTTGCATTTGTTATTCAGATTGCCACGCGGATATTCCCTCTGAGGTTGCTCCGACAATCGCGATTCGAAAGTATATAATTCTTCGGAAAGTCCGCGAAAACGAGACATCAGCTCGTTTCGGCAGCATCGTTGCTTCTTCGGAGACACTGATAAAAATGTCCCGCTTAATTAGCCGCTAACGGTATGCTGATACACTTTCAAAGCACTCGCAAACTGCTCCCGTCTCTTATTCAGATTCTTATTAAGACACTGCTCCTAGGATTGCTGCGACGGGTCCAATTACAGAAAACCAGACATCCTTTGAATCCTCTCGTTCAAATAAGAAACAATCTCCTCCCAATCACGTTACATCCATCATATAATTTGGACCTACCTAACGAGCTAATCAAAGTCTTCCATAACGGAGGCGTCATTACGACCCTTATGCAACGCCGCGATAAATCAATGTTCGAAGGGACAGAGTAGAAATTCCCCCTCGTCCCATCTTTTTCGTCCCCAACCTCCTGAAAGTCTGCAGGCAGCCGCAGCGATCGGAACGCGGCGGGAAGTATTTCCAAATTCCGCGCACGCTTCCAAACACTTGACCCGCAAAATACCGCAAAATGTCCCCCGGATAACTAAGAGCGCGGCTCATTAATCGGGCCCCAGTTTCGGCGAGAGCCCAGAGCCACGGGAATCCTGAAGTCGCGACGGGATAATGGCGTTATTATGCTCGAGAAATAGATCGTATCGTAGGACGAGAAGCAGACTCGCGGAAGTTACATTCTCAAAGAGAGCCTTGCTGGCTTCGTTACATCCTTTCAGCTTTGTACCTCTGTGAACGCTTGCTCTTGTTGGCGAGCGTGCCGCGAGCCTTCCGCATCCTGCAGCCGTTGATTCTGACTCGTTGACTTCCTTCGGCGACACAATGGGTCGCGGTAGTCGAGAATGGCACCTTGAGGCATCCTTTAAAAATCACGCCATTTTGGAACAGGGGTGGCTCGTGCCACGCAGATGCTACGGGTGAATCGTTGCTGAAAGGTCGTGTCCTGGCAATGAATTATTGGCTAGTGAAGCTGACCACAGAGGGGAGTCCTCGAAGGAAATCGTATGAGTGACGTGTCACTGGAGACGTGGCTAATGGCAAGGAGATGGGAATTGTCGCGAGGGATTCATCTCCTGGAATGGATTCGATAAGGTTCGCCTCGTGCGAGCTGATTCCATTTGTTGATTGAGGAGGACCGTCTATTTCGCCGGGAAAATGAAGACGGAGGTGTCTTCTCTTGATAACTCTATGCTTATAATCCAGTTTCACGTAATTCTCTGAGGAAAATGATCCCCTGGCTTCGCAAGGGCACGAGTTCTCGACGAGTGATAAAAATGCGAAGCTTCCAAAACTATTCCTCTCCATTGCTCTCCTCCAAGGAAACTCCCCGAGTAATTCGTACTACTCTTCAAATTCACCTTTATCGCTAGTCATCCATACGCTCGATCCCCCAGATGAAGCTACCTATCGACATCCCGGACAGCTCCATTAGTCTCCGAGCCCACTGGGCCATCGAAAAGTGTTCCGAGCCGATTCTTTCGTTCCAGAAATCCCTCGAAACCAACACCAGAACAGGGCCCAATTTGCATCGAACACGCTGTCTAGCAATAAAAAACCTCCGGGCCGGACGGATCGTTAATCAAACGGCCGAAGGAACGAGCCCGCAAGACAATGCGTGTCACGCGTTGCGTGGGTGTTGGGAACTGGGCCCAGGGCTGGTTCGTCAGGCAACCCACTTATCCAGCGACCGTCGTAAATCAGCCGTGGAAGAAATGAAAGAGCCCAGGGTCCAGCGTTTCTGGGAGAAGCTGCAGGTAACGCCGGGTCACGTTCGTCGCGCAACAGCCGCGCGTGCAACGGTATTAAAAGGAGAGGAAATTCGTGGTCCGGGGCGCAGCCGCCATCACGCGGACCTAACCAGACGATATTTCCACGTTGGACCGTCTTCCCGCGGGTTTAATCAGCCTGGCGAGCGTACCCCTGCGTGTCGCCTTCGGCTAGCAGCCTCCACGCGGACGGGCGAAGACCTACGCGAAACTGTTAATTAAAGTTAATGCATGCGACCCGCCGCTATTATCCCGGAGGCGCGTCAGCTGGTGCACGAGCCACCATCGCGGTGCAACGAGAACGTGCTTACTGCCTGCCACCGGTTACGTAGCACCGATCGAGCCCCCTCTTTTTATTTATTGCGCGATAGAGGTTCTTGCGCAAATTCAGTCGAGGAGCACCATTGAAGCTGGACGCCCTCCGGGCTGGAAACTTAATCTTCTCGAGAGCTCGGTTTTTGTTGCGCCTCGACGTGGCGGGCTTCTAAGGCTACGTCGCGGTCACTTGTACGTGCGCGGGTAATAGGTTGATGTATATTTTAATACTTTAAACGAAGTAACCGTAGTTATCAGTGGACAAGTCGCAGTCGAATAAACGCGATGATATCTATGGAGTTCTTCATTGGAATCCTTTGCAAAGGCTGTTAAGTTTCACTCGCTTCGGCGAAGAGAGTAAAGAATAGGGTGCCGAGGAGCAGAAGCGCCTGAATTGTGGTCCCGTTAGACAATATTCACCCTGGTCAGGCAATTAATTCCACGTGGCGTTTGGTATCGGAGATCGTGTCGAAACTAACTTAAACGAATCTTGTAAGACATCCGGCTGGAGGCGGCGGTGCCCCAGTGGGGCTTCACGGTTCCGCTTTCTTCGCCGTCTCCTCCTGATCGCGTACAAGAGGACGACGACCCGACGATCCGTCGTCCCGTACACCCCGTGCTCCGGGTATAATAAGATGTCTGCCATAAACGTCTTAGCACTTTGCGGGATGCGCTTAATTGATCGTCTCCTCGCTCCTCAACGACGACAATGCTCCGTTCTAGCGGAGCGAACGAGCGTCACGGCACTTCCCTGGGTGAACTTGCCCGTTTACGCCCATTCGGATCACGAGATTTCAAAGCTGGATGCCACGAATACGGGGCTGCCTGCCTTCCCAAGTTTCGTGCGGCTGCTCGGTGTTTTTAATTGGAATGCGAGCGTCTAGATGTTTAACGCTTATCCTCCGCTCATCCTACCGAATACCAAAGCTCGCGCAACCCTCATCCAGAGACTCCCCCATCCTTTCTGAATCCAGAATTAACCACCGATCTGCGTGTACATGTAATTATAGCCACCCTCCAGCGATACTTTCTCTCAGACCCATCCACCTTAGCCCTGCTCAAAGTCACTCCCTATCGGAACGATCGTTCAGACACACCGCAGACTCGGTGCGTCAAGAACGCGCCGCATCGCCGACGAGAGGACCCCCTGGCAGCTACCGATAGCTTTCTAGGAACAATTCGATACCACGAACCCGCGCCAGCAGTGGCTCACTCGCGGGAGCACGAGGCGATTAACTCGGCCGGAACAGAAAAACCCGGGCAGCATGGCTACCGAAGATTAAAGGGCCCCCGCTGCTCTGACCCGCGAGCAATACCGCGAGCATTAAACGCCATGTGTTTGACAACGTAACGCGCCGCGTCGAGATCTGAGAGAAAGGCCGCCTCGAATATGGAACACGTGTAAGGTTCGCAACTCTCTTGTATCGCGCTCTCGGCGCGAGTCGACCGCGGCGGAGGCGGGCAGCCAGCTACCGTCGTCTCGAGAGGATACTTGTCGGATGTACCAGAAATAAAGCCGACTAAAATTAGGCCGGGCGCATCCCAATAAAACCACCGCTCGACCGGTTCGGTAACGACCGCCGGCCCCGGCTCGCATACGCGCCCTAATAATTGGACACCTTGAGTGGGACGTCGAGATGAAGATACTCGCCGGGGCGTGCACAGCCGCGAGTGCTCCACGTCCCTGGCATCGAAAGTCTGCCCGCGAGCCCCGGGATCAGACTCTAATGCCCCGGCAAGAGGGCACTCGAGATTTCTTGTTTCGCCGTAGTGATTCAGAAACGCGTTAAACGGACGCGGATAGATGGACGGCGATCGACGCCGGGGCCTCGAGTGGGTGAGACGCTGAAGTGCGATTCGGGCACGATGAGTTCGGGTGACGGTGAAGTTTACTCTAGCACTCTAGGCTTTCAAATCGCATTCGATCGTGGGAAGTTCGGACATTTCGAATGTTTCTGCGGGAACGACGGCGCAAGTGTCGCGGAATTATCGCGTCTCTGGGAATGGAAGATAACGTTTCGATGGGAATTAGACTCGTGGATGAAATGTGACAGGATAAAATATCCAGCGCGTGCCGCGCGACGGCTCATGCCGCAGAGCATTCGATTACGTCGCCTCGTCAATGCAGACAGCAATTACAGAGCGACGTGGCCTCCTCATTGCGAAAAACCGGCGGCCGGTTCTCCCGATGACACGTCGCGGGCAAATATTTGGCAGAAAATCTATAGCCACTCTGGGCAAACATTTATCGGGCGTGCCCGACAATGAACGAATTACCGGATAAAATCACGGGTATAAGCGATTTTTAACGTCCGCCGGCGCGTGATCGAAGGTAAATAAAGAATTACGGGGACGTGTAAATTAGAGAAATGTTATATTGATTTCGCTTGTCAGCGGTGCTCGTCCCACCCCAAATTAAATTCGCTCGCGCGAAACGGGGCACGACTCCCATGTAAACGACGTTTCACAATTTTCCCGGTCCCTATGCGAAAAACGGGAATTAAAGGATTGATCCTATTTCAACGGTAACCTACATTCGAGCGTCACCGTGTGTCTGAAACGACGCGACAGGATTTTACGGTTGAAGGTTATCGGAAGCATCTAGGATATTCAATTATCAGGACGATTTATCAAAATGGTCCCCGAGAAGTTCTCCGACAACTATCTTCCCTTCATCTTTGGGAATGGCCTCTTCCGAAGCACCTGCCTTTCGGAATCAGGTGCGACCTCATCCCCGTGTAAATCAGAAGATACGACGGCCCATGGGAAACTGACCTTCGAGGAAATCAATATCCTCCCGCTGGGACGAAGGGACGACGACGTCGACGTGGATGGTCTCCAGAGGACGTCTACACTACTGTTATCAGCTTGCATCCCTTAATTAAAAGCATGCTAATGAAACGATTTCTCCATTGCCACGATTTCACAAGGATTTCGTACGAAGATTTTGCATACATCTCAGTTTAAATTCTAAGGAACTGAGCGAAACAAGGAAGTTGAGCATAGTCAGCAGAAAGTTACAGCGGCGTGCATGTCCCTAGGATCGCAAGGGGGTAGGTTTCATCCCTCCGCCCGTCGCGGAGGGTAAGGATGAGTTGATCTATGACTCAGTCAGGAAGTACGCCTCGACGATGCCACACAAAGTGGCGGTGAAGTGAACCTGCCACCCTGCGATGCCCCCCGCGTTCGGGGAAACCGATGAGCCACCCCCGTGTCTCGTCTTCTCTCGCCCCGTGTCGACTTTGTTTCTGGGAACCGTGGCCGGAAGTACGATCCACGGGGCCACGTGCCCTGCGACGTAAAGTCGCGGGACAGAAAAAGTGACTGATGGCAGGAGAGCGATCGATGGGGCTGATAGCGAGGGGGTTTGAAAGCGGTATCCGAGAGAAGCTCCTCAGTCGAAGAGTTAGCGAAATAAAATATCCATTAAGGGTGCCTTTTCTGTGGTATTCTATGGGCTGTTTGATGAAAGATAGGAAGCTTGTTACGCCCCTTTCGCTCTTACTAGATCGATTTCGTTGTCCAACCAATTAGTTGCTTTTCGAGGGTGGTATCTGTGTGAGTGATCAATTGAAACTAGTCTACCATAGGGTTGCAGTAGCTGTATTTAGTTAAATATCTGATCGTCTTGATTGAATTACCTATAGAATTAATCCCGCGATTGTATCAAGCAACTGCTTCAGAGGCAAACATGGCTTGCTTGGGGAAAAGGAGAAATGCATGAAGGGTGGTTGGATGGGAAAGGGTTGATTTTCCATGGTTGCGGAGAATCGCGTGCAGTACACGGTTGAAATTATTTTCTATCTTTTCACGGCATCTGAGTGGCCGACGCGAAAAAGAAAAAAGGGGGAGGAAAGTGAAACCGGCGGAGGGGCGAGAGTGACTGACGAGCGTAGAAAAGCCAATTTAAACTTCTTTCAAGCCCGAAGTGTGGCCCTAGCGACACGCGAAACACGAGATCGCAGATAACCGTAATTGAATAACTGTCAAATTAAACGCGGCAACCTTTTCGAATCAGCGAATATTCGAGGAAAACCGATCCAGCCTCGCCCCGTAACTTCGTTCGGGCTGTTATTTATCGCGACCTCGCAGAAAAGCACGAAGGGGGGAAAAATTGGACGGCGGAGAGAAAAGGAGCAATTAAAGAAAGCAAGATACAAGCAGAGGGGCGACATCGAGACACGCGAGGACAGCGAAGGCGACTGATTAATGGCGACGAGATTTTTAATATCTGTAAAGTGGCTGCACCGACGCTGGTCGTCTCACTGTAACGAACAGTCTGGAGACGAGAGAAATATCGCGACAGGGGCAAAGGAGCGGGTGAGGGGTGGTCGCGTGACCGAAAAATTGGGGAACAGAGTAGAAGAAACGACGCCAGTTACGTATTTCTCTCGCACATTATAAGGAGGTGAGGATGAGATGAAATTAAGAAAGAGAAGAAAAACATTTCGTGGCAAATGAACCCCTTAAATCTCGGAGGCACGATATATCTTTATTAGGCACAGTAATTCGCTAGAATTTAACAACCATCGAAACAAGAACTTCCGACGCAAAGTGTCCTCCTTTATTCCTCGTTCTCTTTTCCCAATCGCAAATCAGGGGACCCATGAAACCGTGTCGCATCTCGCATCCAATCAGCCCATATTCCCCACGAACCAATAAGAATTTACGAGTTGGGCGACCTTTAAAGACCAGCTAGCTGTCTTTCAGAGCGGGACGCGACCGAGTAAACGTTCTCACAAACGACAGCGGGTGGATTCACTGAGTCAGAACCAAAGGGGAAAGGGAATCGAGGCCACTTCGCGTCGCTGACATTCCGCGAGGACGATCTACACCTCGATTCGTTATTATCGCTTATTGCCCTTTCTCGCGAGGGTGTTCACTCTTCCATTGAGAGGTTAAATTGAAAGGCTGCAGGCAGTCGCGGTGTTGTTTAATGAAATTGCAGTCCACTCTCCTAGAAGGGGCGCTAAATTGCCCAGTAATTAATTGAGGGTTATAAAAATGCGAAAGTTAACTCCTCCAGGTGACTAAACCCTTTCGCCGATACCCCGCCAGCTGAAGGGAAAATTTCAACCCCGCTGGACGCTAAAGAATTTTATAAACCGCCCAAGACGTTTGAACGCCCGGCAGCGTCTAGAGCGAAAAAATTATTCAATCTACCCCGCAAGGATCGCGCCGGGGCGTCTAATAACCCCCAGGTGATCCCCCAACGTCGCCGTCGTTACTATCCAGCTGGCACGGGGCTTAGCGTAGATCCTCTCCAGCCCCGAGAGTCTACGAGGAACCGGAAGCGGGGAGACTTCTGACCAGGATCACGCCAGACGCCCCCTGCGCCATAGAAATCAATCCTTCTGGCCTGCATTCATTATCGCCCGCTTAATGACTGCCTTAATGACGGAGGGGGGGGTTAGCGTTATCCGTGGCGAAGCGGAGCGTAACGAGAATGGCCCCCGAAACGTGATTTATTATCGAAAAACAGCGAGGCGTAACGGTGACGAGGCGAAACGGAAGAGCTCGAGAAATTTTCGAGACGTGACGAGAAGCCCTCGCGGAGGGAGAGGGTGGCGAACCCCTCGCGGGTCGAAATCTGCCGACTACGGAGAAGACGGCGAGGAAGAAGAGCGTTCGAGGCACCCCCAGGGGGCGGTCTGTAAACGCGACATTAAAATCAGCTTACAAATCGCTTCAACGACGTTTCCTGTCTCTTCGAGAGGATTGAAATCCGCGCGAGCCGCGGACGAGTGCTTCGGCTCCAATCGATGCCGCGTCTTTCTGATTTCTTCGTAGCTGCGCGACAAGAGGCCCCGGGGGCCAGGGTCTGCGTGGGGGTTTTCTGCAACCGCGGCAGGTTTCTCCTCGCGAGCCCACGGATACCCGCGAGGATATAACGATCTCCCTGATGCTTCGGTAGGCTTATTTCGAGACCACCCTTCGTCGACTCTCCGTGGTCGATTCCCTCGATTGATTGTCTCTGGGACGTTCCAGCCGGTGGCTCCATTGTCTGCAGCTTCAGGTGTTTACTTGGTCTTTCAGTATGGGAGGGGATTCTGAGTAAAAGACTTGATGGAGAGATATAACTTCGAGAGAGCCGCACGTTCAATTCCCTGACGTTGATTATTCTACCTTTAATCTAGCAACCAAACGGTAGAACGCTTAAATATGGCCAAGGGAATTTCGACTACCGTGCTGGTATCTCCAGTGTTTCCTTCGAAAATTCTCAGCTGCGGGACCATCGCGGCCCACCCTCCACTTCAAAATCCCCGAGCCAGCTGCCGAAGCCCCTCCATCGACCTCTGGTTGTGATTAAAATCTTTTTAATGGCTGGCTTGAGCAGCGGTAGTCGGGTCAAGACGACTGTTCTTCAATTCCACCGAATGTTCGTCGGTCGGATCCGCGGTAGAAAGACGCCGTGGGCCATTGAAAGCCACGCAAGAAGGCGGTCTTCGGCTGCGAGGCACTCGAGGTTCGAGATAAGTAACTGTACGTAATCCCCGGTTACGCGATATCCAGCGTTTCCCTTTCACCGGGGCCGCGGCTCCCTTTTATTCCGCCTTTCCGACGCGCACTTTCTGCCCGGGGAACGCGAGGGGTTACACTGAATACCAAAGTAACCACCCCCTCAGCATTGACCGTTCGAAGGGATACGCGCGGGCAAGGATCGAGATGCTTATCGGGTAGGTAGCTGAAGGCCGTCGAAGGCATGCATTCACCGTTGGTGGAAGTTGGTAGAGGGCAACGAAGAGGGGAGGGGCTGAGAGTCGGTGGATCCGCGTTTTCAAGACCGCTCTTAGGGCTGGTAAACACGCGGTCTGCACAGGGTGAATGCATGTGACTCAGCGTGGCAAAGCGATCTCTTCTGTTTCTTGCCTCTCCCCGTTTCTCCGTCTATCTCGAGAGACTCCAAGTTTCGAGTGGAACGTGAGGAACCGGCAGACACAGGGAACGCCGGCGCTGGGGCGGAGCAACGGGAGGAAGGAAAACGGGAAGGACCAGGGAAAGCCGCAATCCTCTCGAGAGACGCTCACTCGAGCCCACGAGTGCGCGTCGACGAAAAAGGATCCCGGATGAACACGTTCTTTAATACGAGGCGCGTAAGGAAGCTTAAAAGCTCAGCCCCAAGACCGAACGACCAATCGGCGGGCATCGCGGCGTCGGCGAACACGACGCCCGGGCGTCGCCTTGCCTCGCTCTACTCGGGATTCGGAGCCGTTGTCCCGTGAACTCGCGTAACGCTGATGCGATTCCCGAGGATTGCTTGTCCTTTTCGGCAAGCGACAAAACTTCCAGCTTAGTCAGTGACACTTTGGCGATAGCTTGGAGAATGGAAGTGCACTGTCAAATTCACATAGTCTAGTATCGAACAGGTTTACTGCAAGGCATTAGGGTAAACGCACCAATAAATGAACACTTAAGGCTAATGAATGAACACTTAAGGCTAATGAATGAACACTTTTATAAAATTATGTTTGCAGCGCGATTGATTCCACGTGTTGCAAAAATTGTTTGGATACGAAGCAAGACATTAGAAGAGGTCTCTAATTAATCAGTTGCTTATTTTAATAACTTATTTTACTCGTTTTGGTAAAAAATGTCCATTCACTGGTGCGTGTTCAGTTACTGGTACATCTACCCTACATACAGAAGGGATCTAGAAATGTATAGTAATTACTGCAATAAAGAATTCTCGTTCCAGAATCATCGACTGTACAAGTTCTTCCCGTTCCAACCAACGATCCATCAAACCACCCCCTCTTTTATTTTCAACGACAGTAAAGTGCACACACAGTTCAACTTCCGTGGGCATTGATACCGATTCTTCGAAATTTTTCATTTTCCCTTGTCCTCCACTCTAAACGTCACTCACCCCCAAAAAGTTACCTAAAATGTTCTTCCCCATTAAGTGTCCTTAAGGTTCCCCCGGTTCACGGACGAATAGCCGCGCCGCGAGGACATCAATTCCGACGACGATAAGCGCGAATTAAGACGGCACCCGTCGCACTTTCGTCGCCGATACAAAGTTGCTCGTGGCGGAAGGCTACGAGGCCAGCCGCCCACGGAGCGAATAAGAAGAGTGCAAGAGTTTTCGCTTTATTTCACGGCCGTCTTCCTCAGACGATCGTGACAGGGCGACGTAGGGTGTAAGGGGACCGGATTGACACTTTAATGAAGGAGAAAGACCTTCGACCCTGTATCGATTGTCGAGAAAAGCGAAAGCTACCGAGGGTGAGGGGGGGGGGAGGGGGGCGCGCGAGATGGAGGCGCAGGAAATCGAGCGGCCCCCGAGAGGCGATAATGTCGAGTGCCATGCCGCGTAATTGCCTTCGTTTCGAGTCGACCTACGCCGTGAGACTGGGAAGAGCAAAGACCCCCTTTACTCCGATAAATGGAAGGAGCCGGAATAACCTCCGGTGAAACTAACTTATTACGCCGAAAGAAACGAATCGCCCCGGTTTTCTTTCTCATAATCCGCTCGACGCCGAGGACGACCGGCCCGGTTCGAGATAATGAAGCGTGGAATGGTTTTCATCGGGATCAACGGGTCCGTTCTGATCGACTGGACGAATTCTAATTGAATCGCGCGCCGTCGCCGGCCGGTTTATCCCCGATATCCTGCGAGACCCTGACTCCTGGGGGGAAGGGGAGCTCGAAATGGGAAGGTATTGGGGCTCTTGTGCGTTAGAATTCTCTGTAATTAAGTTCTCCTGACTAATAGGGAATTTTAAGCCGAAAGGAAATGAAGATTCGTCGTTCATCGTTACACCTATCTCGCGTTGACATTATTATAAGTTATAATTTATAACCAAGACTGAACCCTTCCTTTATAAAGTCTATTATAAATAAAAATATCTGAATATGTATCAGAGGTGTCAGCGCACTGAAGGTGCTCCAAGTTACCTACACGCTCCCATACTCGAAGCATTGCCAATTTTTCACAAATAACAAGCCAGCTGTGGTAACCGAGAGACCACCCAGCACTGTTATACCAATTACAACTGTCACACGCCGTAATCCCCAGACGACAGTGTCTGACGTGCACGTGAGCACAGCATGCGAAGTCTCGAGTCACAATTAGCGAATCACCCACGGCAATGATACTGACCACTAAACACGTTCCCGTCTGTCGTTAGCGATTCGTCCAAGTGGCACCGGACGTAGTCGTCGGACGTCTTACCGGCATAAAAATCGAGCCTAATCGGAAGTCGGCGGTTTAACGAGAGATTGAGCGGAGGCCGCGTATTATCATTCGCGTCACGGAGCGTGCGTGTATTCGAGGATGCCCATAATGCAAGCAGTTTTATTGCGTAATTGCTGGCGCTACCTTCCCTCCTTCCTGCATAAGCCACTCGTTACAATTATTCAAACGACGGTGCATCTAAACTTCCCTCCACTGATATAATTGTTTCTTCAGCCAGTAATCCCCATCTCGAGAGGCGAACGTGTACGTATGCTTCGTACAAGTCAGAGGGAACAGAACGCGCGTCTACCTAGGGTCGATATCCCAATTACTGCCAAAGTCCCTGTTACTGCCACTTTATTTATTTTACTTAATGAAAACGCAACGCATCAAAATACGGTACAAAAAATATTATTAAATTGGGATTGTTCTTCTTCATATTATTATAATAATTATTATTATTATTATTATTATTCCTTCGTTGAGCCACCTATAAGCTGATTTTGAAGCTCTGTACCTTCTTTATGTAAAATAAATACCCTTTTTCCAAAGCAGATTTACAAACTATTTTTTCTCTCAAAATAATCATATCCGAACATCAACTCTGTAGATTTTTAGCTTATAATATTGAAATTTGTAAAACTTACAATTTTTTAAAGATTCTCTCCGTTTTTCCTCGACATTTGGTATTCTAATTTTTTTTACAAAAACTGTTATAAAATTTCAATAAAAAAACTGTTGGAATACATTCTGGAGACTTTGAAATTGATCCATGGTTTTTTTCATAATAATTGAATTCTTTAAATGAGACTGGCAGTCGTTCAAAAATTGCTCTGCGTGTGCGCCACACAGGTATGTCAAAGATGATCGAAGAAAGAAGTGTGTCAACGAAGGGTTATTAGTATTGTTATTATTGTTCATTATTCTTTATATGTTACATTCTTATTGAGTAAAGTAAATAAAGTGGTACTATTCGCTTTGGCAGTAATTGGGACATCTACCCTATACCTTCTTAAATTATCAGGGTGTACCGAATTCACCCTCAATTCCGAGTCAACTATCACCGAAGTACCCTGTATATCCCGTATTTCTAATAGCATACCGCATGTCAGATAGAAAGACAGAAAAATGGAAAAATGACACAACTGAGAATTTATCAATTTCATAAAGATAGCGAATGGAAATCCTTCAGCCCCACACTACAGAGAAAAGATCAACGTCTCAGAAGTTTCATCAAGTTGCGTTCTTTGAATAAGTGTAAAAAACCTAGCGAACCTACAGAGCAGACTCACCGTTGCCGTCTTCTCTTTTTCCCCCGGCCACTTTCTTCAGCCGCCTATTATGGTCGCCGAGTTTCCCGCGTCGAGTGCAACTTCCCCGGAGTTTGATAAAGTTCGTCGATTAAGCTCGTTGCACGCGGCACGCCGCTTCCGATTCCCACTTGAAGATCCGCAGCGGCGACGGATGCGTGCACGGCGACACCGTTCACTGCCGGAAGACGCCTCCGTCGGCCGCGGTTCTCGCTCCGTTCATTATAAGTTGGCCGTGGGACGTGCGAGGCCTCGTTGTTTTGACGGCGACGGCGTCCCAATTATACACGCGTTGCCGCTAACTAACCTTATTTGCAAGCCCCGAGGGTGCTACCTGCCTTTTCCCCGTCGCGACCCGCGCCGCACTGTCGCCGCTGGAAGGGAGCCGCCGCCGATTTAATTGCAACTTGACCGAGCCAGCCAACCATGGTCTACGGTTCCGTCGCGGTGCCTTCTTGCTGGCGAAAATTCCCGATGTGTTCCGCCGCCTGACGAGGTGTCTTCCGCCTGGAAATTCGTTGATGTGAACGCTTTGATAACGGGAAGCTATGTGGGGGGGAATGTTACGTGGAGCGCGGCATAGGGTGTCTGCAAACAACCACACTGTGAAAAAACCTTTAGCAGATTCCGTGTTTATAATATTGTACATAGCGACGCGCGTTACGAAAAGTAGCACGTTTCAATTTTCTTACGAAAACTAGCACGTTTCGTCTTTCGCTGCGAAAACTAGCACGTTTGAGCGGTTTACCACGAAAAGTAGTATGTACTTACCATTTGTAGCGATGAAAAGAAGCAAATTTGAATGGTTAGCTACAAAATAAAATTTATACCACAGCAACCGCCACGATTTGATTTTTGCGGGCCCATATAAGTCAGGTATGATCCGATATGATCTAATCAAAATTTTGTCCTGATCTGATCATAATATAGAAGACGAAAGTGAGAAATAGTCAATATTAATGAAATATGTAGATAGAAAGTTGAATTCTTTTAAACTGACCACGCGCTGAAACGTGATAGTTTTGCAGTCTACAGTATAATCGAAAACGTGCTATTCTTCGTGGTCAAACGAGATAACGTGCTAGTTTTCGCCGCAATTGCCAAATGTGCTATTTTTCGGGCGAAACAGTATAACGTGCTAGTTTTCGCCGCAACAGTATGAAATGTGCTATTCTTCGTGGCGAAACAGTCAAATGTGTTAGTCTTCGCGGCGGTAGACGAAACGTGCTAGTTTTCGTCAGAAACGATGAAACGTGTTTCTTTTCGCGGCAAACCGAAACGTGCTAGTTTTCGTAAGAAAATTGAAACGTGCTACTTTTCGTAACGCACGTCGATAGTATGTGTACCTGTAATTCCTGACGATAAATTCATTCGACATCTGCCTCTCATTCACTTATGAGAAAATAATAAAATATTTTACAACCCTGGAGGGATGAATTTATAATTTCGACCTCGTCGAAGCCCTCAACCCCAGATTACCCCGGCGACTAATTACCAAAAAATCGGGAGCTCGTAAACAAAATATCGCGACTGGGTAACCGATCGGAAGGTTCACCCTCGTCCAAGTTTTCCTCCCCCTCGACCACATACTCCGAGGGTAATAACATAACGATAACGATATTCGCCGCTACTAAAGGGGACTAATGACTTCTGTGCTCGCCGGGCCGAAGCTTGCAAATTTAAATGCAATTTGAGCGAACTACCCCGACGGGGTCGCGGTCGTCGTCGCCGGCTGCAGCCCCGTCCGCTCGGGGGTGGCGAAATCCCCCGACGGACGTCATATTTCGCTGTCAGAATGAACGCGTTACGGCCAACTTCCGGCTTGCTTTCTGTCTACCCGCTCAAGTAACCCTCGAGGACGAGTTTCTCCGTGAAAATCTTGCCCTCCCAATTCCGATTCCAATGTAAAAGACACGCGACGAAAGAATTTCCTGCATCCTCGTTGCAGGAGAACGAAAGTTGCAGGCAGAGTCGGTCCGTTTGTCCGGAGAACACGTTGCAGGGTAAGTTTCCATCGCGAGGAATAATTCATTCGCGGGGATGAACGCGAGTGCTTCTGCGTTGAATTCGAAATTTTCGGGTGAAAGGAAGGACTCTTGCAGCAGTACACACGCTATCGCTACCAAGTTCGAAGACAGGTATCGCTCTATAATTCTAACTAAAGTTTAGCGAGGAGGAGCGATTTCAGGCTCGCGAATTCCCAGGAACACTCGCCACAGACGTTGCTCGTCCTTTTTTTTTCCGCACGACATTCGAAATGGCGCGGGGGTTAATATTTCACGTGCTCGACGGTTCCGGCGCGGGTGAAATGGGAAGGGCAAGACCGCGGTAGAAAGGGGTGGCCGTAGAAAGGGTGGCTCGGTGCGTGAAGTTATGAGGCCCCTTCCGGTCGGAACAACCGGACTACCCGCGGCGTGATTTAGCGGCAGAAAGTGTTCCTTCTCATTCAATAAAACCATCGTTTTTCCCTTGGCGGTGTCCTCCCGGAGGTGGGGTGCAGAGGAATGGCGACTCGCCGCCGTAGACTGGACAGGAATGAAAGAGGACCGTCGGTAATTGCGCGTGGCGGTGTTCCTTGGGACGCGCTATTTGTCACTGGGAAAGATATTTTCATAATAGAATGGATATTACCGTGGAATTCTATTACTATATAATGGCTATTATCGACGGACCTTATCGGGGGAGAAATAATGTTTTCATGGCTGGATCGATAAAAGATTCATTAGACGGTGTGAAAAGCTTCGAATCTACTGTAACTATTAACGAGGAGCAAACGAAAATGAAATGAAGGTTACTTTTTGTAATGAAAGTCAACATCAGCCTCCAATCAATATGGCGATTAAAAATGGAAATTTATACCCCGAGGATTCCAAGTTCCCGTGTACAAGATTACACAAAAGGGACACACAATTTCCCATTCGATTCCTTCGAATAATCACGAAATAGATCTCGACTGTGTCTCTCGCTTCCTTCGGCGAGCAGATCGAACCCAACCCCCCCAGCTGGAAGAGGGTGTTCTCCCCATGCTGGCGAAGGAGAATCGTTAACAGTTGGCCCGAAAAGTACGGGAAGTTCGTCGACTGACACGAATCGAGGATATTCCATTTCCGTGGCGGGGTTCGAGGGACGAGCCCGTCTCTTCGTCCAAGTTCCGCTTGACAAAGCGTTTCGGCGGATCCGTGCGGAGTATAGCCGCGACGATAAAACCGGCACGATGTCGACGGGACGTCGATTAATCTCGGCTGCAACGGTGCTCCACGTCGATCTCTCGGCACCCAATCGAGGAGTAGGGCCAAGTTCTCGAGGAGCCAGCAGGCCGACACGTCCGTCGTTACCTCGGAGCCAGTGAAATGCAATTTTCGACGGCGGAACGGTTACCCCATTTAATCGAGCTACTTAGCGCCGAATACTGAAGTCAGTGGAAAAACGGGATCTCGCCCGACGCTCCCTCTTGAAACGTCGAATCACTTGAACGCATCCTTTCTACGTCCCTCGTTCAGCGACGAGTCATGCTTTACGAGCGGCGGGCTTTTCATCGCGGCAATCGAGACACGCGTGTATTTCTATATGCGTCGAGTGCTGACTCCTAAAAGCTCGACGACGAAGCTGTCGGTTCACCAGGAACCGCTTGAAAGAAAGATGGTATGTGTATACAGGGTGTTCTGTCTTTGATATGAAAAACTAACGGCAAATTGATTCTGTAAGGAATGACGAGTCCAAGGCAATGGCGCACCCAAAGGGAGGGTCAAGGAGCCTAGCACCCCCAAACAAAGGGTTTTGTAAAATGTAAAGAAAACTGTATTATATTCTTTAAATAAATTTTTAAAATTACCTAATGAATTTTACTGAATTTTGCGTTAAAAATATTTTTCTCCCTTCAACTCGGCTACCCCCAAAATTAAATCCCCAGTGCGCCACCGGCCCAAGGTGTGGAATAAAGTGTAACTCGGACGAAAAAACTTTACTCCACATTTTCGATGCATTTTTCTGTCGAGAATCGTTAGCTTCCCTCCCACAGCCATCAGTTACGAGACACCCCATATACGAAGCGGTAATTCCTCCCATGTGCAGGCGGTGTCTCCTTCAACCGTTAAAAGCTTCTGCCCGCTCGGAATCGTTGCTCTCCTTCGTCGCCAGCTCTCGAGGATCTACATTCGCCGCGACGGGGACGCGTACTTCTCCACGGGCATTTTAACGGGCCCCCATTGTCGACTGGCGGGGGTGGAACGGACCATTAGAGCGAACTTTCCCGTCGCCGCGACTCGCTCGCCGCAACGGACCCTTCGACGACGATTATCCTTGTAATTATGAGTGACGTGACACGAGATGTCCGCCTCGACGGCTCCTCGAGGATCGGAGACTAAAGGAGGGACCGAGCATTGTCGGGGACGTGCGCTGGGATTCCGTGATTTTCCCTCGGCACGACGGACCAACGGCGGAGTTATTACGCGCGGCATTGTACTCGGGGGCTGATTTAAGGGGCTGGAAACTCTGGGTAGATCGAGTTCACTTTTGTTTGGCAATTTGGCTCACGCGGTGGCCAGCCTGTTTGAGTATTAAACCCGTGCGGTGGTTCACGGTTTAACTTCCTTCATTTTTTAATATCCTCCGCGACTTCGCTTCTAAAATTAAATTAATTGGCTGCGGCGTAATACGGGGCTATAGTTGTTCCACCCTCTACAACACTTGGAATGAATTTTCATATTGTAGAAGCTACGTGTACTTATATTCCTTTAGGGGTAATGCCACTGTAGAGTCCGGAAAGGCAAGCCTGGTTTTGAGAATTTTTTATGCGAGTATAGTGAACGGAATACAAAATATGTTTGAAGGCCATTGTTGTACATACCTTGAAGTGTGATCACAATTTTTAAAAATTTTTTAATTCATACTTTCGGCGCCACAGCTCAATAAAAGAAGCTTCTTCTGAAAAACAGTGTCCCTGAAAAAATTGAAAATTTCTCCTTCAATTTTTGACCTAGAACAAAAATAAAAAATTTTGAGTTCTCTATAAGATTATCTCGGGAAGTATACGAGGAAATGAAAAAATACTGATTTTTCTAAGTATGGTACGTGATTTAACAAAACACGGAGCTGCCACAATCTCGAAATTGTTGAAACGTTTTGTTCAATCACGCACTATTCATACAAAAAAGTTTTTTTTAATTTCCCCGCGTACTTCCCGAGATTATTTTATATAGAACTAAAAAAAAATCGGTTTTTTGTTCTAGGTCAAAAATTGATGGAGAAATCTTTCCGGCCGTGGAACATTGTTTTTCAGAAGAAGCTTCTTTGTTCAGCTGTGACGGCGCCATTTTGTATTAAAAAAATTTAAAAAAAATTGTGATCCTACTTCAAGGTATGTACAATAAAGGCCTTCAAACAGATTTTGTAATCCATTCACTATACACGCATAAAAATTTCTCAAAATCAGGCTGCCTTTCCAGGCTCTACCAGTGCCATTACCCCCTAAGATTACATCAATGAATTCAAGAATACATTCAGCCGCGAATAAACGTACCAACAATGCAATCATTAATAGAGACATTCACCTTAATTGCAATTAAACAGTCGCATAAAGCGAAACGTCCGACCATCAAAGCACGCAATTCAAGCCGAACAAAGAATTCTCATACCGAAACCATTGCACCCCATTCTCTTTACCATTGTCACTCCCCTGAGCAGCCTCTTACGCGTTCGATTCAATAACCGGGACAAAGAAGCGGCCATTCGCGACAGCGACGTTTCAATTAAAAGTGTCCTCGCGGCTTGGCGACGCGAGACCGTTTTCACCCCCCGTTGCATTTCCGTTTCCGCCGCGCGCCGGCCAGCATCCACGCGGCCCGCGGCAATTTCAAAAGTCATTGTATATAAAGTGAGCGGCGATGGCTGGTTCCCCGGCATCCCGTGGTCCGGCATTAAGAAAGTTGGCGATTCCGCGAGGCACGGCTGCAATATAAGGGGTACACCTCTTCCTCTTAAATTTAATCGAAATCTCATTCGTGGCCGTGTTTGTCTTGCCAGTACCTCTTACGGCTTCCGCTGGTTCCACTCTGATTATGAGTTTCTTAACGTTCAAACTTCTTCGCTGCACGGTCCCCCGCGAACAGGGTGGCGGCGGCCTTCTACGACGGCAAGGGGTGGGTTTATGTCCCGGAGCATAATAAACCCATTTCCCCTCGGTCTATCTTTCTTTTCTCTTTGCTGCCTCTTTCGACCGTTCCTTGGAGATTGCACGGGGAAACTTCGGCTGGCAGTCGATCGTCGCTAGCCGGCGCGGGCCACAATGAAGATCCATCGCCCGTCTGCGAGCACGCTGTCATAGTTCTTCCTGGATGGAATCGCGCGTTCCAGGCGCTTCCTTTTGACACTGGAATTGCTCTCGATTGGAAATTCACGAAGGTGTTCCGTCGAACCGGGAGGAAGGGGGTGTGCGCCGGCTGGCCGAGTGAAATAGAGCTCCGGGCAACAACGGAGCTCTGTTTAGTATTTATTTCCCCGAAGACTTGCCTTTTTCACTCGCTTCCTCCGCGCTCCTTTTTGCATCGGCTCGTGGATCCGACTGATTGCTGGACAGTGGAATACCTCCCTTTGCGCGAACGTGATGCATGGGGTAGAGTTCCGGTGGAATTCGATCTTTCACCTTTCAGGAGGAGCTCCAAGCTCCCAAAACGTAGGGAAGTAGGAGCATATATCGTGGTAGTAGGTTCAATAAATTACGGGAACGCTCAATTATTTTCCTCATTTTTGAATATTCAGGGCAATGAATACACCCGATTGCTTATTTGAATACAAATGAGTGGAGTTGGATTAAAAAGCGAAACGGAACTGGGACGCCAAGGGCGTCGTGGGGTGGATGGAGCGAGTAATTGCGCGGCGACAGTTTTTGGCCCTACCCCCAAATGGAACTTAAATTCAATTTCGGCCCATTGAGTTCCGGCGAGTCCGCTGGAACGTATTTATAGCGAATTATCGAAATAAAATCACTTTCGGGGACAATTTCATCAATCCGCCCGTCAGCCTTGCATTATCCCGTTTCGATTCTATTTCACCCTCCCTCTTGCTGAAAAACCTGCTGCCTCGTAATTGACGGACACCTATTATCTAAACGTATCGATATAAATCGACATGCGTGAAAATTGTTTGAACAAAACGCCACCTAAACGACGTGAAACACTATTCTCCGTGTTCACCGTGATAATATGACACTTAAGATGAACGATGACTGTTGAATGCATCGCGAAGAGTGCAATAAAACTGGTGAATGGAACATATATTTGGAAGAAGAATAACGAACGAGCAACGAGAAAAGTCCATCATTCAATCTAAAGCTTACCTACCTAAAAATACCTTTTACGATATCCACACGTTCATTCCGTCGGATGATAATGAGCTATAAACGGCTATTCAGCGGGAACAAAACGTGAGAGTGAAGAGTTACAGCGAAGTCACGAGATTCGCGAGCTCCGCGGCGGAATAATTCTGCCGAAATTTACGGCGCCCTGGGATCGGGGCCGAGAGTGCAAAAATACAAACGACGCGGCTAATTTCATTTTATCTCCGGCCTGTAAATTATCCCGGGCACAATAACTGCCCCGGGGGCCAAAGTTCACGTTCCATTTCGTCCCGACAATCGCCTCGTTCCAGGCGATATATTATTTCTCGCGTCGCGCCCCGAGAAAGTAATATTCTAATGCGGAACGGTGCGCGTGTAAAGTACAAAACGTGTTATTTAAATCATAGAGCGCGATCCGCGCGCTATCCTGCGTCCTAGGCCGCGCGAGGATCGTCATGGCGACGGCGAGCGGAGGAGGCGAGAGTGTGCGCTCGACGGGGCTATTCCATTTCTTCTCAGCAATTTCCAATAAATCTTTTGTCCGCGAGAGACACGCGTTCGTATCTAGGGGGGCGAGATAGAGAGATAGAGGGAGAGGTGAGACCAGAGGCAGGAGGGCGGAGGGAGAGAGATGCTAGCCCTCTGCAAGAGATTGCGTCTCGGCTTCCCGCTGAGAAGGGAGATTTAAGGTCCCCTAACCGAAAATTCGCGACGGCCTACGCGCCGGTCCGACCCCCGGCATTATATTTTCATTTGCGAGGCGCAAATTTCGAGATCGCCTCTGCCGGGGCACAATCGTCGTTTAATTTGCGAAAGGATAGTGTGGGTTAAGTTGTTGGCAATCCGCGCGAGTTATGACGCTGGTGATCCTCGTCGCGGAAATGGGAGAATGAAATCGTGAAGCGTTGTTCGTCCGCGCGATATTTGGAAGATACATCGTTTTAATGAAAAGTGGTGATGTAGATTTAAGGTTTTAGTTGCCTTCATAGAGTGCCGGACGAAAGTATTGGGACACTTTTAAAACAGAACCACTATTTTAAAGTTGGCCCAAACAACTTGAGATTTTTTGAGAAGCTAGAAGGATTAGTTTATCAGCTGACGTGTTTCGGCATTTTTTAAAAAATTGCAATTGGTCGAAATAACGAAGAGAATAGTGAAGGTCGGTTTTTAATTTTTTTATCGGAGATTTTAATGGGAATTTAAAAATCCCGTTTATAGAATTATGAGGGTACTGTAGTGTAACTGCACGTTTGTAACGTCATCTTCGGAAATTTATTTAACAAAAACTATAAGTTTATACTATCTGGCATTTTACCTGCATATTAAGGTAGGTAGGTTTGAAGTATTACTCAGAATTTTTTTGATCTAGTTTAATGCATATATTCATAGAAATAGTCAGTGGCAAAAACTTCTTCAAAAAACTTCTTTTCCGGCCAGCATGGGTGTGGGAACTGTTTTAGTCATCCAAAATGGAAAAACTAAGATTAACTTACTTTATTATTTTTGTCGCTATGATTGCAACCACGGAAGAGTCTCTATATTGTATAAAATTAATTCTACGGAACGAAAACAGCTAAATTTATCAGCAAAAATCGAACATTTTTTAAAACTGCTGTCATTCTGCAAATTTTTATTGTTAAGAGGCCTCTGTGGTTCCAACCATAACGACAAACATAATAAAGAAAATAAACCTTAGTTTTTCCATTTTGGAGCACTAGAACAGTTCCCACACCAACGCCTTATCTTGCCATTTCTGAGCAATCGATGCTGAAATCATAATGGACTGACTAATCACCGTGCGCCTCGACTACTTCGTTAGTCCATCGCGATAAACGTATCTCGATCAGCTGGAACCATCGAGCAGTCCTCCACCGACATCACGTTCCTCGAATAGATGTGATAACTCAGCGGAACCGCTATTTTCCCATCCAGCGAAGAAATGAATCTCCCACCGGCCATCCGCAAACGTTCCGCCAGAAATGAAGCTATCTTTCAGCACCGCGAGGAACGCTTTCCCCTCCGCGTAACACCAGGGTAATCCTTTAACCAGCCATTTTCCGTGCGCTCGCGGTCGTCTCGTTTACGTGGCAATTATCGGCCGGCCAATTAGGCCGAGGAATTTAATCCTCGCCGGTAGCGACCGCGAGGAGGTTTCACGCGGGCAAGTTTTTACGACGACGCGAGGCCAGACGGTGCTCGTTTTTTCCCCGGGAAACACGGGCAAATTATCGCGAGCCACGTTAACGCTAATGCACGGCGAACGGCCAGCGCGAAAACAAGTATCACGCGGAGAAATTGCCTGGGTAATCGACGCTACACTTACGCGTAATCACAGATCCCTCACGGAGGGACTCGCCGCGTAAAGATAAGAGGCGGCGATGCTGATTGTGAAATCCGCCACGCTTCGTTGCACGCTTCCTGTCCGCGGCGCGACGAGAGATGAACGAGCAGGGACGTTTCTGTCGCGCTCCTCGCTCGGTACTTTCCTCCTCGCGACGTCTAATCAGCCGGATATTGCTTCGCTCTTTTTGCCTCTTGTTGCCGGGCGATCCCGCCTGCTCGATGACAATCTTAATTGCGCCGACGCTGTTTAAGGAAACACTGTCGACAGGTTCCCGTGATTAGTTTCAGGCGATACTCGTGCTCGCCTGCGAGGGCTTCAAGAGCCTCTTTACAGTTAAGATTTTATGCGATGAAATTTCTAAATTCTAGTGGTATTCATCGTTCCTATCTTCTTTGTCTTGAAACATCATGGAGGACGGAGTTTGAAATATTATCGGAGCCCTTCCTTCGGTTTCTCAGCGAATGTGAAACGCTTCGAGGCGTAGCTGACTTCTCGGTTTTGAAATACGCGTGAAATGATTGCGAACGACAGCCTCTATTACCTCCTTACCCCGTCATTATTGATCAGCAGAGGCAATAATTTAAAATTACTTGGTCCCGTGGCTGGCAGTGGGATCTGTACGAAAGTATCGAACCGCGGAATGTGGACCAGTCGCTTGCGTTCGATAAATTAGAGTTAAATAGCGAGACACTTGTCGACACAAATTGCTTAGACTTTCTTGCAGAATTTCCAAGCCTCTAATCCCCGTCGAGCCCTCGAATACCTGAGGAAATCGGTATCCTCCACTTGCCCTACCAACAGACATCCATCCACCTCCAAACAAGCAACAGTTGCAACCTCTCGATCAGAAATAACCAGCTTCCAAGTCTTCCTAGTCACGTCCAGCCGTCGAATTCGTGCACAAAACCCCGTGAAAGGGTTAGAGACCCTGCCATCCCCCCGCGTTCTTGGCATACCACCAGCCCAGGTACGCGTTTAACACGGCGCGCTCGATCGCGCGTTAAAACCTACGACGTCGTTTCGTAGCCGATAATAAAATCCTTCACCGACGGTGTTTCCGTCCAGCGATCGACCGCGATCGTCCGTCAGAGAGGTGAACACCCGTCGATAGGGACTTCCCTGTGTTTGGCCGTCGCGACGGGAATTTTTATGAGGCCCCATAAGCAATTTACACGAGATTTTGATGACAGACCATGAAGACATTTCCCAGCCCCCGCCGCCCCGCCTCCTGCTTCCACCTCACGTACGGATAACGACCATAGATGACAATAACTACCGGCCCCGTACGTCGCGGCATATCAATTTCCTCCTCCCCGTCAGCCCCCGCCCGCGCCCAGCCGCCGCGGAGAGATTGGTAATCACACAACGCGGCTACCTGACGGCTGTAACGGTGAAAAATTGCCGATCGCGCTATTAATGACGGTAATTTCGATCCACGGGCTTCCTGTGTTACGGGGGCCGAGCGCGGGTATCTCGCGCGAACCGCGCCGACTGCGATTAACTTAATTGGAGTAAACGAATAACAGCCGGTTTCTGTGCGTGGTGGCACTGTGCTTCGCCCGGCATCCGGAAAGAATTAGCGTAATTAGGCGGACGATGGTCGTTTGCGGGCTTTGCAGAGAATATTTTTCAACGCTGCTTTCTCTTCTGGATTCCAACACGTGTCGCTCGATTTTCTAATTTTTTTTCATCTCGATAGGTAAAGTTTGATAGCGCGTAGTTCATCCTGCATGTAATATCGTAGATCCAGCACCATTCGCGAGCCCCAGCGATCCTACCTAGCGAGAAACTTTGATCCTCCCATCCCCGTAAGAATATCCAACACTATCCCGAAATATTGGAGGACCCTCGAAGCCCACAGGCCAACGACCAACTACCCGAATTTCTGTATTCACGGCCCGCCGCCGGTGTACTTTTAGCGGCGCCGCTTTGGACCGGCAAGTTTCCTTATCGGTGGCGAACTTGCCTCCCATTATCGTTCCAGCTGCTCGTTTGTTCGCGCGCATCGAAACTTTCGCCCGCGGCGCACAAAGACCGTGCGAAGTTCGCACGGGGTTAAGGCGCTCGGCTGGCACCCGAGGCGAGCGGCTCGAGGAGGCGCGTGCACTCCGCGAGAAAAGGCGCGCACGCCACGCAAATTGGTACAATTTGTACTCGTCACGTATAGAGCGCGTGGGCCCACACATGCTTGGGGCGCGCGGGGACGCTGGCGCCGCCCCTGGCGCGCCTTCCTCGCGATTTCGACCCTCGAGAAAGAGCCGTCGACGAGTTCCAATGCGATTTGACGCAAATTAGTCCTAATGGCCGTGGAGAGAGTCCCGTGCTCGACGACTTTTTTCTCGCACCCCCGCAACACCCCCGTATCTCCTGGCCCCTCGACGATCCCATCGAGCCCGCGGTCGGCCCCCCCGGGGCCCCGAAATCCCAGCGTTCCGCAGCGTCTGGCCGATTACGAAAGAATCCCGAGGATTCGGCTGCCACGACTTAATAGTCGGCCGCAGGGTGTCCCGTAAATCGCGTGCTTCGAGAGCTGCTCGGGAGTTGGAGCGTTTTAATTGGACGTCCTTAACGATTGGCGTTCGTTAAGGAAGCTACTTTAGGCCATTTTGGTAAAACTATACAATACGCCCCATTTGACGAAACGCCCCACCATTATTTTACGCACACAAACCCGGCAAATTCGAACTTGCCTCAGTCGGCCACAACTGCCGCAGTAAAAATACGAGCAAATATTACGGCTTTTAAAAAAATTTACAAGAATTTATATTTTCGGCCTTTGGATAATTTGCTGTAAGTATGTGAGAAATTCAATTTTCTAAGTCTTTGCGATAAATTCACATATATATTTCGAATGTAGACAAACTAACCTCTTTAAATTGTTATTGCCCAAACCTTTTTTCACTACGTTGTTGCTAAATTTAAGCCGACGCGTTTTGTACCTACTCCAGAATTTACAATACGCCCCACCTCAAAATCATATTTGTCACGAGTAACGTAGGTATTTCTTTTCTTTTCGTGGATAACTTCGTATAATCCTTGCGGCAGAAATGTCAAAAGAGAATATGTAAATAAAAAATAATGAAATAATTTTAATCAGGATTGTTCTATCTTTGTTAATAATATCTTTTATAATATATTTTCTATAACATTTTGATAAAAATAATAAAAGGTAATCACTTTTTTATGTCGGGGCGTTTTGTCACAGAGGTGGGACGTTTTACCTGACGACTGTGTTACAAAACGTCTCATGTAAGGTTCAGAAAAATAATTATTTCCAGTTATATCCAGTTATGTTTTTTTCACAATTTCGGTATAGTTGTGAAGAGTAATGAACACTTATTGTGTTTACACAAGACATTTAAAGAATTATTAAAAAATATTGGTTTTATAGATGTTTCTTTAAAAGTGGGGCGTATAGTATAGTTTTACCCTAGACGTGTCGATGATCTTTCAATTCCACATTGCATGCAGGGCATTATTTTCATTCAATTAGAATGCTGAAGAAAGAAGAATGGCTTGCTTTCTGCGCTGTGTGAGGGCACAGTGTTCAGGCGATTAATCAAGAACACGAACTATTCGGCAGAGCGTTTATGATAAATCGCTGTTGGATAACCGCGGGACACCTTAACGCGCCAACATATCCTTATTCGGTAGATTAACGTCGAGACTTTAGCGGTCCCGATGCGTGCGATATATCGCCCTGGCGAGTTCATACGTAAGCGACCCTAATGTCTCACGGGACTGTCGGCACACGTTGAGTTCGGCTTATCGCGATTGAACAGAATTAATGGTGATACCTGCGCTAATGTCTGCGTTCCATTTGCCGCGTGCATTTCCTCGATTCGCACGGGTATTAAATCCATACCGCCGACTCAGCGCCGACCCTCGTCGCCCGGTTTAATTAAAACTCGTTTGCGCGTTACATCACCGAGGCTGACCCGCGCGCGCGCGGAGACAAAAAAAAAATAGAAATCCACCATACAGCGGTGCACTTTGCAGCGCGCGCTATGCACCGACGCGGGTGTTATTCAATCGTAAGAGCTGTTAGGGACAAAAGTGCGCGATGTCTATATCTCATCCTCGTTCCCCGCTCATCGCAAAGAGAACAGTTAGGACTCGAATGAGATAAAGTATCACTTCACCTGAAGCTGAGACGAAAGAAGCGTAACTGTACAATTATACGAAGCAGAGAAAGGAAGTGGGAAAAGAAATACGTCGTCGTAAAAGACACTTCTTATCGCGCGAAAACGGCCCATCCCGTTCTTCCACGTACGAGCTCCCTCGTAAATCAGCGCGCCTCGGGGCCCGAGCGCGCTTCTTCTTCTGCCCCGCTCCCCCGTTTCTGGGAAACGCCCGGGAAAAAGGCATCAGCTGTTCATTAAAAATCCATAGGGCGCATAGTTCCGAAACGTGGCATGCATAAGTCAGACTAGACCCGTTCTATCGGCAAATAACGTCGGAAGAAGCGATAACCATAAAATCTCCGCGAGGTAAACGCCGCGGCGCGACGCGTCCACGAGATTGGAGCCACGGCGACGCTTCCTCGGCCAGCGGGACACGCTGGGAATAATGCAGGAAGCCCCTCTTCGAGGTTCCTCCCCCCCCCCCCGTCGACCGCTTGCCAAGCACAGTGACCAGCATTCGCGATGCAATATTCATTGGGGGGCGCGAGTTTCGTTCACGAATTTTTCATTTGCCCCAGCCCCGACGCTATCGCGACACATCGTCTCGACCACCCCCGAGACGCGGGCAAGATTGTTTACGAGCGCCGAAACTTTCGATCTTACGCGTTTCTGCAGCTCGGGATACACGGGGGGTGGAAGGTAGAGGTTCTTTTCGAGGTGGCCCCTATGAATCACGGCGTTGTGGCGTTTTCTGGGGAAAGAAGTTTCTGCTGATCTGATAGGGGGATGAAGGATGAAGATGGAAGGTTTGAGAGAGAAGGCAGGACACGTTAAGGTGTCTGTTTTGTATCGCACCTGATAGAAGCTTTGGAAACGTTAGCTAGAGGACCCACGAGTAGAAGACAGAGCTGGGCAAATTTTATTTCGAATAACGAATAAAGAATAAATCTGGAGGATTTATTCGTGAATAACGAAAAAATTTGTACCATTATTCGAGGTAGATTCATTCGAATTACAAATTATTCGTTATTCGAGAGAGCTTAGCGAGGAATAAATGTTACGAATAAGCGGTGTGACGGTGAGGAGAACGCTTCTTGAGATAGTAGCTGACCGGGTCGATCATTGATAAGAGACTGTTTATGTCCGGTTATTACAATAGAGGGTACCCGACACAAAACGTTATTTTCGGTATCAATTTGTATTTGGTAAACAGAACCACAATTTCAATAGTTTTTTAATTCATATGTTAACAGATCGTTTGTTTAGCGGCCATCTTTTATTCGGCGATTTATTCGAATAAGTTCTTATTTGAATAAACTTTTATTCGTCATTCTGGAATAACTTCATTTCATTCGTAACTTTTACTCGAATATTACTCGAAGCAGAATTTATTCGAAAAAATTTATTCGATATTTTATTCAAATAACGTCCAACTCTGATGGAAGAGTAGCATCTCGGCGGCTTACTGTGAGAAGGTAGGGGAAGATGAAAAGTTACAAGTTACCCTCGGCCGTAGATTGAAAGGAAAGTAATAAAAGAATTTATAAGGCCTGATGGAAATGTTCCGATAGGATGTGCATTATGCGCCGCAACAGAAGAAAGTCGCCGGGGCGATTGCCCGGATGGAAGTTTCTACTTGAAGACCTCCCGCGCTTCTTCTCCCGCTTTGTCGAAGTTAAACAATGGCAGTTTTGTCACCGGCCGCGGAGCCCGCGTTATTGCAGATGGAAGTTTCCCATCGGTCGTTCTTGCCTCCGCGGGGGAACTTGGAGAAACGGCCCTTGATTTCCGGGTTAATGAGTTCACCCGGGATCTCATCGGGAGGGGGCGGAGTTTCTCGAGGACGTCGGGGCCCTGCGCCGAATGAGAAAACGTTCCAGCGAGATACAGCTGGCGGAAGTTCGCGAATTAATGCTCTTATGCCCCGGCTCGACTTCGCGAAACTGTTCTGGAGAGAGCCCCGCGGTTCTCGAGGGCCACCTCCGTGGTTATTTCCCCCCCCCTTCCCTTTATCGACTCTCAATTCTACGGACGCATAGAACGTGTCACCGAACTTTGTCACCGGAGCTGCCCCCCTCCCGCTTTTACGAATTCACAAACGAGCTTCCCCGCGACAGTAGCGGGCGAAACTTGAACCGATCGTGGAGTCATTGGCGCGAACGGAGATTGCTCCGGTCCACTCGACCGAGGGGCCGTTTACGATGCTCCGAAATAAAAACGTCCCATCGACAGCAGCATAAAGACTCCTTAAGAAAACATAGCCGATGTTCAGAGAGATTCGATGGGAAAAGAAGGGGGGAAAAGAAAATGCGACAAGGGGGGTGGTCGTTCTCCATTGGACGGTGACAGCGACCGGGCCCATGGAGGCGTTTCTTTGTTCCACGGGCACGTTACATTTATCTTCGGCTGGAAATTTTTACAGCCCGCTCGACGAATACATTCATAACGCATAAAAGACAATGGCGGCCCGTAAAAGTCGATGTCCGTTACCGGTGATCGCTTACCGGAGCAGAAACAAGACTTCCACGCCGGGAGAAATGGAGTGTGGAGGATAACCGTGGGGTGGGGCGCCGGGGAGAGCCTCTAATTTTATAGCCGCCATTATCCGCGGAGACGCGAAGAGATGTGCGGTATACTCGGCATATTGATCCCCCGGCATAATACATTATCGATCAGCATTTACACTGGCGGCGGCGGACGACCGTTCGATACGCGGAGGGGGTAGGCACACCAGCGTGGCACGCGTTATTGGATGAATTTCAATTTACGCGGGGACAAAGGTGCTTTTAATGTTGTCGGTGCCGGTGGAAGTCGCCGGGGCGCCGTTTCAAAGGTCGACAAGTGGCCGACGGATTTTCGTCGCGCGCGAGGAATTTTTACCAGCCGGGCAATTGAAAAGATTGACGAATCACGGTGCAAGCCCTTTCATCCGAAGTGGACGCACCGGCTAGATGGTCGTTTCCATCGCGATCGGCGAGCCGACATCGCGTCCTGGCGTACCTACATCCCCATGGGGCGCGGTGGACCCACCTGCATCGGCCGTGCAACTGTACCAGGGGACGATCCGACGAGAAACTTCGTTGAATAATCGATGGGTATCGGTGACTGGCAAGGGAGTGCCGGACAGAAGTACACGATAATTAATTCAGGAGACGGTGGAAATAGAAACAGAGTTTTACCGTGGCGCGACCGCCCCCACCGTCCACGGGAATATACCAGCTATCGTTCCCGGTGTAATGTCGCTCAATGATGCATTAACGTCGACCAGCTATCTCGGCTATCCGTATAATTCCGACGGCATAATGGCGTGTGTAAAATTAGAATCCGATTTTCCGCGTCCCACTCTATCTCTCCTATCTCCAGCTCACGCCGCTGCACCGTACGGCGGCGGGCATAATGCACGCTGGCACGCCATAAATGAAATTTTCCCCGAATTAAATCGAGCCGATGATAAAATAATAATAGCTCGATATTGCATGAATAAGAGATGCAGCTGACTGTAGGTGCGACGGGGGTAGGGGGTGTGAGAGTGCAAGAAAATCGGAGCGGCGATCGAAATATGGAAATGGAGCGGATCGATCGTCGCGGGGGATAATTGTATCTTTTTTCCTTCGTTGAATATTCATCGCGACTGTAACGACTGACCTCGTTGAGGCTCCTCCTGCGGTCTGATCTGAGCGCTCGCGTGAACGATACCATCGTCTGGCACCATCGATCGTTCTTATAGATCGCGGCAGTGCTTTTCACGGGGGGGAGGCTCGAAGAAGCTCTGAAGAGGGGCCCGAGTGATGTATCTGGGTTCGAAGCCGAGGAAAGGATAACCAAGTCCATTTTATTTAAAATTTGATTCGACGTGTCAACGTCTGCTATCGTTGGGAGCCGAGTCGTCGCGTAACGATCCGTTGGGGAGCGTTCCGAGCGATTCCGGGGAATCCGTGAAAAGGAAAGTGGAAGGACGCCAACCGTTCCTCGGCAAGGGTTCAAACGCCGGGGACCGATGGCGCGTTCTTCGGCGGAGATGGGGCGGCTTTTAGGACGAGCTGTAAGTGGGGCTTGCATAAGTAATGTCGTCGTCGCAACAGAAACGTTGCTGGGATTCCAGGGCGACAGGGTGAGCTTCCGCAACGGACGACAGCTGCGACGAGGCTCACGGTGGCTCAGGTTAAGCCGATCGACGAAATCCGTTCGCTCGTCGTTACCCTTGGCGATACAGCCGCAGAATCCGCGCTCCTCCTACCTTCAAAGAATCAACGCTTTCGCTTTCCGCCGAGCGACAGCCCTGATTCACCCTCGAACGCACCATTTCCCCATGTGAATCGTTGGCGAATCTCCTCGTTGCACACCCACTGTATTACGAAAATTGCAGGTGACAAGGACGCTGATAGAATGCACACTGGAGAACCACTACCTTCGACAGAGATCTTTCGTCACTCGGAACGTCTCTTCCTGAAAGAAAAGAGCTCCCAGCGGCCAATCTCTCTTCCAGCGCCGTTCGAGCCCGTAATTGAACGGAAAAAGAGGCTGTCCAGTAGAATGGAGCAGGATTTCGCTCGAACGCGAGGCTGGCCCAAAGAAACAATCGTTTGTCGTCGGCCGATTAGTTTCCAGCGGGCTAGCAAAAAGCAGGCGAACGCCGGGCGTTCCCCATGCCAAATTACTCGGCCGATTACTTGCCCGTTAGCCCTCGGGGTGGCTTTATCGCGCACGCCACACCGTCCCGCGGAAAGAAGCGGAACGGTGAAATACGACTGGTCGCCGATTCGATTCCGATAAGGCTGTCTGGAGTTGCCGTGACGAATGCAGCGGCGAACGCCGCGACGCTGTGCAATTTCGCATGAGCCGGCGAACGAACGCGCCACCGTGGACCCTTCCTCCGCTCTCGAACGTATCGTTAATGCTATCGACCGGCGGTTTTTCGAAAGGCTTTCGCCGAGTCACGCGATCGCGACGCGGGAGAACGAGTCGCCGGCCACTAAATCATCGGCGCTCGTCATTAATCACGGAAAGCGAGCGGGCCCTGGCGATCCGTGCCGGCGCGGCGGGGCCGTTACAAATTGTGTTACGCGAGATGCGCGGGAGATAATCGCGGGCGGCACCCCCGCGAAACCGGCGCCGATCGCGCGTCCCGACGCTGCTTTATGACGCGTCGTTTGGACGTTCTCTGGTATCGCTTCGACGTACGGGTGATTTTTCTTCCCCTCCCCCCTTCTGCTTTACGTTTCCGATTTTTCGAGGGAGTTTATCTTGTTTCAAGCACTGCGAACGTTTCAAATCGTAATGCGAAAGAGCAATCTCCGGGTTAGATTAAAACGTTAACAGTCCCCGCTACGCCGAGGAAGGAGTAATTTTTCAGATTCACGGACGCGCTAATTACGAAGGTTTTTCTGTCGGCGCGTGACCGCTAATAACTCATTGCTCGGGCGCATTAGGGCTCCGGAGCGTACCATCCGCTGGAAAGAACAATTCAGGGGGACCGGAAAAAAGCGCGAGGAGCGGAGTCGACGGTGGAGGGCGAGAAGGAAGAGGAGAGGAAGGAGCTGTCGTCCTGGTTCGGGTTCCCACCGCCGCGAAATTGCAAGGATGACCTCAGAGGTCGCAGGACTAATGTATGCGGACGTACAGTTCTTTACGTGCACTGTGTTCCCTTCCACTCCCCTTCGGCCCTCCCCTTCCCCCTGCTCCTCGCAGGACGCGTCCGAGCACGGGCCTTTTTTACCCTTTACCCCCGTCGTGCACGCTCGCGAGGGACTTTACGTAATCGAAGGTTCTCCAGAAACGCTGCAAGTAGTTCCTTCGCGTGGGGAAGGAGCCTGGCTTCTCTACCAAAAAGGGAATGGGAATGGTAAAGTACGGTTGCACGAGCGGAGAAACGAAGGGGCCACAGATGGAGGAACACGCTCGATATCGGGCTCCCTCGGAAATTATGAAAGAGTAAATCCTGGAGAAAACTACCTGCGCTGGTTTTCCGACGACTTACGAGGGGCCGTTTACGAACAGATAAGCGTATCAGTGATTTAAAAAGCCGCAAGTGATACAATGTACAATTGGTTAATGAGAAGACTCACGACCAGTGAGAACGGTAAACGGAATCCGGCAACAGACAATTTAATATCTAATGTATTATAGTACCTATCCTATCCCTGTAATGTAATCAGCAAAAGTTGCAAGGCTACGTTCAGTAATCCTTTATCGCCGGCGTTCCTCCCCTCGTTTAAATCGTCCTGCGAAGTTCCGTTCTCCCCCAGAACACGATCGTTTCACGACGATCCGAGGCAATTCGCGGCGGATCGAGAGAGCCCGGTGCATATTCATAAATCTCATCCGACGCGAATTTCCCCGGGCGTTACATTTTCTTCGAGGCATCCAGCCCGGCCACAATACGACGACATTTTTCAACGGCTGGAATATAAACTCCCCCTCTGATTCGCGGCGGAGACGTTGCAGGTGGGTCGTTTCCCCATGCCTCTGTACCGCGAGCTTTTTCTCACTTCCCCGAGGAATCTCTTCGTTTTAAAGAGAACGTCGGGTAGAAAGGAGGAAGGAAATAAGAGAAAGCCCTCCTAATCGAGGAGCTCTCGATCAACGTCTACCGCCGGAAGGGAATCATATTTTCCACGGTGGAAACGACCGATTCGCCCTCCCGCCGCTCCGCCCCCTCGCGCCGTCTTAACTGGATCCCCGTCCTTGTTTCGCGGTGTCTGTCGGTTTCCGTCGCTCGGCCACGAGCAACATCCCACGGATTCCCCGAGTGTCTGGCGGGTTTTTGCGCGGATCTTCTTGCCGCGTCCCCGGACGGTGATTGTCGCCGAGGTCCTTCCCGGGATTGATAACGCGGGAAAAGACGGTATCCGCCCGTCGATTATTGCCGAGGACGGATCCGTATGGCCGAGGGTGGAGTTCCGAGGGTCGGCGAGCGGAAAAACGCTTGCTTGCGGGGCAGAGCGCGGGCCGAGACGATCATTTATCCGGCGGAAGGAAGGGCGAGAGATTTTTCAGCGAGGATGGATCCGCGAGAAGGGTAATCGGGCGATTCCCGCGTCGTCGGGATCTGCGACATATTATTCGTCCGTTCTCTGGCGTTAGTTAACCTTCATAAAACAAGTCTGAAAGGGTTCGACGGGCTTCTATCAGCAGCTTCTCGGATTTCAGGAAACTATAAAGATGGACCCTAGAGCTGGCAAAAACGTCGAAGCGTCGGAGACAAGCACGTGTCGTTCGGTGAGGTCCGCGGCGAAGAAGAAAGGCTGGTGGGCAGCGGGGCGAGGTGGCGAGGTGGCTGCGACGTCGGAGGAAGCTCGGGAGGAGGAAGAAAGAAGGCGGAGGAAGAAAAACGAGCCGAGGAAGCGTACACCGACCGAAAAGATTCCTGGGGGCACGATGACGAGAACCGGGAGTCACGAGCAGGCCGGATTAAAAGTTCGCCGAACATCGGCGAGCCCGATCGCCATGGTCGAGAGCTAATTAATTGCAGAAGCCGGGACAGAGTGCAAGCAGAGAGGCCTCCCAGTCCCCGGCAGGAGGATGAGGAAGGAGGGGGCGGGGGAGGGGGTGGGGGAGGGGGCGGCGGAGGACGAAGCCGGTGAATGCTGAAGTTAGTCAATAGGACTAGGAGCCCCCCGGTAGTCGGTTTACTTTTTGCCTGGACCTTCGGCGACGTTGCCTCTCCGTATTCCTTCTGCTTGTCCCTTCGGTCCTCCTCCTTGTTCTCTCTCCTCTTTCGCCGGTGGCTGCTACGAAGACAGCCTTCCAGACTCCGTGGCTCCGACAATGGAGAGCTCGCATTGTCTTCGTGGTTTATCGCTTCCTTCGATTGCCAAGTACACGCCGCCGAGTCGCTACGACCCATACTACTCCCCCGTATTCCCCCAGCCACACAGCTCTCTCGTCTCCTGTTCCCCTTTTCCGTGTCCTACTGCTGATCCTGGGTAGCTCCTGCACTCCCTTCTCGCTGGAAGCTACGGTGGTCCCTGCTCGTGACTGTGCACGCTGCCACGGATGCCAGCCGCACGGCGCTCCATGCTTTTTCGACGTTCCCCGGCTTCCGCGAGCCGCGCAGCCGTCCCTCCAACACAAAAACCCACGGATCCGGCGACTCGCGGGCTGAGCCCGGACGCGGCGGAGAGCCCCGAGTCGTTTCGGTAGCCGCGACGCAGGCGACCGGCCGCTCGTTCTTTACAAGCCGATCCCAACCCGACCATCCACCTCGAAGTAATTGAATGATACTGTTCGCCGACTTAATGCCAGCTTTTTGCGCCGCTGGGACATCCGCTGCTTTCACCTGTCGTTCGGGAAACGACGGGATTTTATTCCACGGATTTCGCCGAGGAAAGGACGCGTTTTTGTTCCAGGCCAAGATTTACTCGGTACCCGTTTCTGCTTGCGGGAGATCGTTGATTCTTTAGCGTAGAGTCTTTGGGCGACCTGTTGCCTATGGAATTCTACGTCCAAGGGACTCGATGCAGCCTGTGATCGAGATGTTCGTTTCTCGGGGACTCAGGAGATTTTATGCGGATGCATTGATTTTTTCGTGCTCGAACCGCATGTGCGTCGCTCGATGACGATTCCCGGATTTCTAGAATCAGTATCGCGTTTTTCTGGCGCCCTGCGAAACGCTCGCTCCCTCGTGCGAGCCTGGATGGCAGCCACACGCCGCTGGAGACCGACTTTTTCGACAGTACTCGGATGGCCGACGACGCTGATAAAAACGATCCACGTCTGCCCCGACGATCGTTCCCCCGTCCACCAGCGAAAACCCTAAGCGTGTAACAATGTCGGCCTCGTCAGATTTCGCCATACGTCTTCTGATTCGGGGAAACGAGGGAAGGGGAGAAGCGGGACGATGTATTGGGAAGCTTGCGACGGATATTGCGTGTTTTGCCTTGCTTTCGTCTGTAACAATCCGTTTACTGACACGTGTTCATTCCCCTGTAATCTAAATTGTATTCGAGTAAGAAGCCAATAGAAGGTTTCGTCAAACATCCATCAACTCCCAGGCACATAGAAATCGCGCATAACAATTTCCATGAACAAAGCACCTTCCCAAGTTGGACCCAGACGGAGCAGTCTCTGAACTGCGTCTGGAGACGGCCGCGGAAGTTCGCCGATTAATTGAAACGACCCGCGGGGTTGGTCGGACAAGTTTTTGAAGTGCACGCACTCGCATAAACCGGATACGCGGGCGAGCGGCGGCCGCCGTTTCCGAAAGTCGTTAACGAGAAACTCGAATCCAATGTCTCTCTCGACGCCTATCCGCTTAATGAACCGTGTACGCGCGGGGATCGAGGCTGGGATCTCTTTTATTTCCGTCGATCCGCGTCCCGCGACGTCCGTCCCGTCGTTTTTGCGATAACTCCCGCGATACCGCCGCTCCTTACGGACGCCTCTGCCCGTTGCAATTTGTATTTTCGGCGTCGTAAACACGTCCGTGGCGTATCGCGCGAGCGAGCCCAGAGCTGGCTGCACACGCTCGCGTCCCGCCGCGTATTTCAGGCCCCCCGTATATAAATCCGTTATTCAACACGCCATTAAGTGCTCGGCCCGTTGGAAACGGCGGGACGGGGCTCGGGGGCGGGAGCGGAGGAGCCAGAAACGAGAGGACCGCGGTCGTAAATCGCAATTACGAAGCGGCGCGCTTGAGAATTTGTCGCGCGGGATCTAAGCGTCCGCGAGAGAGAGCCCCTCGCGAGACCGTGAACGTCCGCGACCGTGGACATCCTGGACCACCGTAGAGAGTGCGCTGCGCCACGTTTTTGTCATCTCCAACAGACACGGTCCTACGTGCACACTTGGAGATCGTACTTCCTCCGGGAAGATCAAATTTCTAAGGGTGCCTGCTCTTTCTATGATGCACCGAGCGACTTCGAAATTGCTTCGCGGACGTTCCTTTCCCTTTTACTTTCGTGTATAAGACACCATCCATTTGCATTTTGGAGATTCTCATGTTTTCTCAAGACTTTTTACAAGTATGAATTTAAGAAACTGAAATGAGTTTGAAATGATCAAATATTTAACACCCCATAGTATTGGAAGGAGCTGTGTATCGTCGTTTGGCACGTCAACTGTACGAGCCTTCCAGTGGCTACGTAATTTGAAAGGAGACGAGGATGTTGCCCCGTTCTGTTCTACGCGCGACGACTGCCAGACGCTCTCTGGAGCCAGCGCAAAATCAATTACCCGCGGCATAAGACGCGGGGCCGACGAGCAATGACAAACATCCCCTTAGTGCACGTGCCACCGTGAGCCGCGGCTGCGATCGGTTAAGCTGGATTATGGTTTCCCGTCTCTGCATGTGCGACACCGGACGAAAGAAACCAAAGGAGACGAGACAGACGTTCCTCTTTTCTTGCGATCCTTCATTTCACCGCCCCACACGAGCTCATATGCAGTCTGGAGACACTTTCTTGCGGGGGAGGGAAACTCCGGCCGCGCGAGCCACAGATTTCAAATATCCGCGACGGTGCGCTTTGAAACGCGTTCCTCGGGGATATTCCTTCCTTTTTCCGCTATGCCGCGCGCTGGGTGGCAGAAGGAGGAACGGTGGTAACGGAAGATGACGGTGAATGATCATTTGGTGGGTCAGGAGGAATTTCAGGCTGATTCCCAAGCGGTGTACTAAGTAGAAGACGAGCGCGATGTAAATCTTACGAGCGGGAGTTTAGCGATTCCTTTGGCAGACTTGGCGATCGCGAGATTGGATTTCTTTGAGTTCGTCAAACTCGGATTTATAAGTGGCACTTGCTTGCAGCGACTTATTTCTGAGGGTCAGAGCGACGAGGCTTCCTCTTATGCATGGTTACGAATATAGATTAGTAGGTATCGTCGGGGTATAGAGTGCGTCGATGCCTTTGTAGACACAAACCTATAGCCAACGATACCTACACTGCGCCCCCTACAAAGGGAATGCATTAACTGCGTCTGCGTGCTATGTTTCCACAACAGAATAAAAGATCACGGGTATCTATCAAGCACGTATCTCTGTTTCCCCCATCACTGCTCGATGTTGGAGTACATTCCTCTGCCGTTCCATAACGTGCAATTTACTCCACTATCTTCGCGTTCCTTTGACGACGCCGAATATCACCGGCGTGAAGTGAAATACGCGTAACTTCAGACACCGTGATTTGTATGTGTATAGATTCTTTCTCTGCGCACCATTATTTCGTCACTGAATTTTTTTATCGAACGTGTGCAAAGCACTGTCGTCGCGCTTGCAGGAGGGTCCAGCTCGAAATATTCCATCGAAGTTGTGATTTACGCGGTGCCGATAAATCGTCCGATTTATCGGGGATCCATCTGGAATGTCCCAAGCGGCCCCCGTCGATAAACATTTCAATTAGAAACGTATTAGGGCCCGGCACGCGAGAGCCACCCACGTGGAAGGGTCCGCCCCCTGGGGGCAGTTCGCGGGCCAGTGCCCGTGTATTTTCGTGCCGCCTCTCGACCAAATAAAAGAGGACGGAGGGAAGAGGATCGTGTAGACGCCGAGGGACCACCCGCGAGTCGGCTTCCAGAATCGATAACCTAGAGCAGGCCGCTGCTCTGCCTCGTCGGATCCGCTGAGTTCGCCGGTCCATCTGTCTTTCCTGACCCTTCCTTCCTACCCTTTTCTGTCCCCGTTCGACGTCTGCCCTCCGCGGCGTACACAGGAATCACGGGAAGCGAGCGCGTCCGCGTAAATCGCCGGGCTTCCGTGAGAAAACGCTGGCCAAGCTCCTCAAATTCCCTGGAAATTACAGATTGGAGGTTTCCACGCGAGACCTCCAGCCACCGGGCGTCTCGAGTCGATGGGGTGGATTTTGAAATTACGCGAGGGAGTGTGTGCAGCGCGGACGTGAGCGGGGCAATTCGGCGAGCAGCGGCTGGTTCCTTGTTTGTTCGTAATAAATAACTGAACGGGGTTTTTGTGCCGGGGGTTCACTCCCATCCCGATCGACCATCACGGAGCGGATAGATTTCCCGTTTGTAAGAGCGGCCCGGAGCTACAACAATAGGCGGCGAGGAACTGGGGTGGTTCCTTCAGCGCTCGGTCTTCCCTGATTGCGTCGTATTTCCTCGCGGTTATTATTTGCGAGGGACAGAGGGTGGCTGGCCGACGACGCAAATCGCTCTTCTGACGAACCCGCGCCGGTTTCGTTTCGCGTGGAAGGATATCATCGACGATGCAAAATATGTCCTTCACGCATCAAAGAGGTCGAAGCTTCTTCGAACTCTCAAATAGGAATATGAATCAAGGATATCATTCTGAGTCTTTCACAGGAGAGAATCAAACTATAATCAAACCTCCTGGTACGCCTAAGCAGCTATTGTACTCGTTTACGCATTATCACGCCGCTTCCTCGTCATTAGGAACCTCTCCCAGCGATTATTCCGCTCCATTCTCCGCGACGCCGTTAGGGTAAGTCAGGGTGAAATGGTCATACGGGAGAGATGGGCAGTGATAGTATTTTTTAGAAGGAAACGCCTGATTGCGGTGCCTCGACGTGAGTACAAAGTCTCATAGAAGAGTAACATTCTCAGTTCAAAATGTTGGAATAGAACGCTTTTAAAGGTTTGTAAATCCACTGTGAAATTTAAGCTAGTGCTTCAAAATGTTTGATCTATATTTTGGTCATCTTGTTTGTGTTATTTATGCTGAATATTTTTAATTCTCAAGATGTATTTTAGATTGTGCATTGTTTACAGTGTTTTTAACCTTAAAGTATTCGGGGTTATGTCTGTTAGTCTAAGCGAAATGGAAATGGCTATCTTACCAGGGCTTTAAGGGAGAAATGGTGAAATGTTGCCCAGGAGTTGGCCATAGCTGTATTTGATGTAACTCCGTGAAATTCGGAGAAAATTGGCTAAGATGTAAGTCATGTGGTTATTGGACCCATGAAAATTGTCCAGAATTTGACACTGTGAGTCGTACATGCGGTTTAGAAGACTCGCAGCAAGAGTTCAAAGAATTTGTGAGCGTGCAAGAACGCAGGTAGACGAAAACTAGAAAGAATCTGAGATAACCAGTTAAGGACTGCAACTTGTCAGCCTGAAAGGTACATATGCCCATCTTTCGCGGCCATTAAGAGAGAGATGGGCAATGACACTTCTTTTCATTTGTAAAATTTGTATATTAAATAATAATTTTTCGTTTATCGATATTAACGGATATGTAGACAAAGGATTGAAATTTTGTTCTACATCATTTTCGTTGCTTTATTTCAAATAGTTTGGCTGTAGCAGGCTTTAAACGAAACTATGCCCATCTCTTCCGGACTTACCCTAACATCGAAAAGAAGGAGAGTAGACGTGGCACAAACGCGGCGCAATTTCCACGGGAGGAGCGAAAGGGACGGTGGATGGCGCGTGTTTGCGGACGCGTTCCGCGATATCGAGAAGAAGCGAGGATCCGAAAGAAAGGACGAACAAGAGGCTTGTTTGGCTACAAGGAAGGGAAAGTCAAAGGGAGCGCGGGATCCATTGAACGGCCCCGGCCGAGGGGGACGTGTGTGCGCGCGTAACTTGTGTCCGACTAAAGCCGGGTGACTCCTATCGATCCTTCCATTTGATATTCCGCGTTGAAACTCGGTTAAATATTTGACATACCGAGAGAACCGAGAGGGGTGGCTCCGTAATATGTACTGAGCAAACGGCGGGCTCCGGGCCCCCGGTAATCTGCAGCGTCAATGTAATATCCGCGAGATTCGACTTGACACGGGAGAGTTAGCGGCGCAGCCAAGTTTTCAGAGGCCGTGCCAACGACCGTCGATCCGTGGTAACCGAGATCGTTCCGCCATTTGCGCGCGGCGTGAGATAAAAAGAGCCGCCGCGGAACCAATTCCCTGCGCAAAGCTTGGCGCCCAGAAAAATCACACCACCAGACGGCGACTCTGCCCGAAGAAGTAAGTGGGAAATGTGGAATGAAGTTTTTCCCGACGTTGCTTCGCTCTCGAGGAAATCGAGCACGGAAGTAAGGGAAGCTTGCCGAAGCCTGCTTCGAGCATCCTCGAGCTCCATTTTCTTGGAGGCGAAGGATGCCGGATGAAAACTCTATTTTACACTTTTTATTGATCCTTTTACGTAGAATCGATTTTTTTTAAGTTTACATCTGATATTACGGGACGTGCCGCCCGAATCGCGCGGCGAATCTCCCTGGGAAGGGGCGTTTTATGTGCATCCCTGTTTTTACGATCGAACCTATGCCCGGCGATCACATATTTCGCTGGCCCGTTACCGTGTCGCGATACACTCGACCGAGTATAATATACGATTATTATAATTTATAAATTGCGCGCGGCCGATCGGGTCTACGCCGGCGGTTTGCCTCGTATTTCATCGGATCTGCGCTGAAATTCCGTCGGACTTGTCGCGGCAGAGGCAATTAACGCGTGAAATATATTTTCAACGGCCGTGATCGTTAATTTCGCTTCGACGCTCGGTAGTAAAATATTTGCTCGAGATCTTTGAACATGTAAATAAAAAGCTTGCATGGGTCCAATGTGATCTATTAAATTCGCACTATAATGAGAAAGAAGATATCCAAATGAAGCATACCCGCTGAAATTACCATATCGATGTACACGCGGTTCTAAAAGCTGGTTACAGTTTCGTCTGTCGACCGGGGTGGAAAGTTGTTGCCAGGTTCCGTAGTTCCGGAGGGACCCCGCCGAGATACGAGCACGGGATTCAGAGTTTCGGGGGTAGTATCGCGGGGTTGAGCCACGGCCGAGGATCTAGTCGCAGGTATATTCATAAGCGGCGGGTATAAACCTCATAAGCGATGCAATACACTTCAGCGTGCAGTCGGCCGAGCGTGTATCTCCGGCCACGAAGACGACGCTTTACAATGACACCGCGGCGTGAATTAACAAACACCCTCACGGTGCACGTCGCGGCATCACGAGAAGTTAAGTTCGCCGAGCGAGTGATACACTGGCACTCGTAATCCCCTTTGCGAAACATAATTCGCGTTTACGCCCCTTCTCCTCGACGTGCACGTGTCGCGGTTACCCGGACGTTGCGGAGGAGTGACGAGGACTTGGGTGTCGGCTGGGATAAAGATGGAACGCCGCTGGACAGTAAGGTGATCAGAAAGCGACTCGTTGCGTTTTAACGTTTGCTAGCTTCCCTGTTTGCGCAGGGTTTAGTTCTGGTTGAGACTTTTGCGGTAGGAACTTTATATTGCCTGTTGGCAGTCGACGACTCTGAGGGCTGAGTAGTTTATACGGGGGATAATCCTAAAGTTCAAGAGGAACTTGGGTGCCGCGCGTTTGGGACGCTGGATATCGTCCTGTGGGCTTGAAAGTAATGCAGATTGTGAATCGGAAGTTAAGGATACTCTTCTTCTCGAGATAATTGAAGGATTTAACCGTAAGCCGAGTCGGATCTTTGAAATCTGCAGCAGAGATAGTGGATGCTCAAAATTCCAGGAAGTATTCAGGTATAGATAAATGGTTATGTCGACGGTCCAGGTTGCATTTATTCTAGAAATGAGAAGGGAGCTTGATAACTCTCAAAAGATCCAAGTTTGATTTAGGGATATGAGAGGCCGAGAGGCGAAGGGGTGTATATAGAGGCGAGGGAAGAATCGAAGGTCGAGGACTGGAAGAGACCGTAGAACGCACAGGTTTACGTACTCCTCTCTTCAGGTGTGTGCGGGCTCCTGCAAATATTTGCCGAGTCTTCCCCGCACTATTTATTTATCTGACCTGTGTCAGGGGATCGCGCGTGACGGTGGACGGGTATCGGTGTGCGCGTGTGCGTGACGCCGGTGTTTGTGGACGCGAGGAAAAGAGAGACAAAGAGCGGCCGGCAATCTAACCGCGGGCAGAAAATCAGCTTTTCAGGGAATACTCGAGTCGTAACCCTCTGAAATAACAAAGACGCGGCACTTTGTCGAAGATGCCGACTGCCCACCTGCAAACCCTCTCGCAATATTTGCCCGAAAAATGACTATCGATTAAACGCTCGTGCCGCCAAGGTAAGTACACAGAGATAGAGGCGACGCGTATTCGTGGAAAATGGAGTTCCAGCACGCTGGCGCTATTTCATCTTAATACCTCCACTTATATCCCGGCCGCGGCTCAAGAAAATTTTCATGACGCTCGGTCTGCATCCCCCCCCCCCCTCCCCCTCCCCTCCCGAAACGATTCTCGCGAGAGATGAGAGATGGACCACCGTGCGAGAAAAGAACGCGTGGCAAATGCGCGCGGGCATAAGCCCAAGAAGCAACGGCGGCCATCGAAAGACAAACTCGAGCGGGCGCAAAAACGACGGGAAGAGCGAGTTCCCGGGAGCATCCGCACCCTCTGCTCAGCACACATCACTCCGCGGAACGGTAACTCCTTCGCGTCGGTATTTGACTTGGTGCAGAGTGCTCCGCGTCCGCCAACATCCCGCTGCAAATCCCCGGAGGCTCGACGGTGGTTCCGGCTGCGGCGCCCCGGGCGGATCAAAATTATCCTGGAATAATCCGACGCCTCGCGTGCTCGCGAGAGAGAGAGAGAAAAAAGGAGCGAGTACGAGCGAGGAGAGAGGACGGCGCCAAAACAGTTTGACGCCGAATGATCCGTAAAAATGTCCGGGCGTCCCTTTTGCGGGCCACGCGCAGGCCTGCCAACCGCCCGACACCGCTGGTGGCCGCTAGACAAGTATTTGATCACGGAACGTCGGCCCACTCTAATGAAGGCCCACCCCCATTGTTGCCGCGGTATCTCCATTATTTTTTGCGGCGTTATTAAAAATCCAGCGTAGACCAGGGACCGGGACAAAGAATTCGACAGCCATTGTCCCCTCGTCGTCCGTGCTTTTTGTTCGCCACGCTAAATGTCAATGAATCTTCTCCCCTCCCTCGCTCAGTCTCGTTTTCGTCCCTTCCGTCGTTTCCGCTCCTGCTCCGTCGGGCTTGTCCCGCTGCTGGGCCTCCGCGCTCCTCGTCCCTCGCCCGCCAGCGTCGTCGCAGTCCCCGGGCACACCATTGGGAACCGTTCTGTATTCGGTCGGGAGGAATCAATCGCGGCGCGGGGGTGCAAAAGGGGTGTCGTCACCCTCGGAGCTGATTCCGACCGCGCCGTGACGTTGACTTTTCCCGAATAGTCGCGGACCCTTCTGCTGTCACCGGGGTTATCATAAGGATGTTCGGTACGTGGAGACTCGTGTACGGGACGGTGATTTTAGACAAGCGTTGCCGAGGGTGAGAGCATTGGGAGACCTTGATTTCGCCGGGATATTCAGGGCCTCTCAGCCGTGGAATAATTGAAAGACGGGGCATTCTCGATCCGTTAGACTAATAACCCGCTCGCCGAGCTACTTCGCCGGTATGATCCGTCAGCGATCAACGACCAACCTAGCCAGCCGGATTTCGCTGTGGAAAAATCGTGATACGCTCGACGAGCCACGAATAAAAGCGCCCCGGGGTAGCAAGTGCCGTGGATCGGTCGTTTAATTATCGGAAACCTTTCGGTTTCGCTGACTCGGCGGGCTCTTTCATCCTCGTTGGCGCGCGAGCTGCACGCTCGCAGCAGGGCTGGAACGTCGTCGTTGGCCATCCTACGGAAAACATTGTCCGACGCCGAAAGCGCAGGACCCCGGCCGCCGTTGCGCAAACTCGATTAAAACGAGCGTTAAGCGATCGAGCGGCCGCGGGGGCGGAAAGCGCACCGCTTAATAGGGTGTGATAGATCGGGTAAATTGCATCGGTGCTAATGGGATTGCACGCGATGGTGCTATAACCATTACCGTGGCCGTAGAGGCCGGTATCCATGCCCCGAAACCACCCCCATGGAGCAATCCCGCTGGCCCTGCTCCTGTAACCTCTCGTTCCCTCTTCTTTCACCCTTCTTCGTCTTCCCCGTCTCGCTTCGGACCCACCACCACCCTTCCCACCCCCTCTGGCGTTCGATTCCCGCGCCGCCACCCTCCGGTCGCGATAACGTCACAGTCGGCTAGATTTAATAATCGACCGCGACATCATTTCCTAGGACCTAGACGAAAGTCGCTGGCCAGTTGGTAATCGAGAGGAGGCTCCCATCGATCGGCTCCCATCGTACGATGGCACCCGGCTCTGTATCTAGCGAGTGTATACCCGGAACGCGTAATCGTTTTAACCGGCAGTTTGAAATTTCACGCGAAATTTATCGGGAAATTCTGGCGCACTGCCGCGGCGCGTATAGAATTTCGATCCGTGTGCTAAAATTAAATTCGTTATCGCTTGATCTCGTGGCCGCGCTGCCCGGTGGGGTGGATTATGGTGCCGGCGAACGTCTCTTTCAAAGCGAACCAAAGTGCATTAGCAATTGGGGATGAATAAAAACGCTCGGCTTCTATTCCCGATAGCGGATCCTCCAGAAAAATCCATTCCGATTATTCAGCTACCCTGTTGCATTCGAAATGTTTTCCCAAGAAGCGACGTTCGTATCATAAGCCCATGGCTGGATAGACAAATGCCAACAGTAGTTTCCCCCGATCATTTGCCCGGCACTTTTAAAGCCGGTAATTGCTAGCTATCCGCAAATGGAATCCCCCGACGTGTAATGGAACTCCCCGATGATTCGTAATTCTGCCGTCTTAGCTGCGGTCTATCTGGCAGGCAGGATCATTCGAGGAACGAAGAAGCCCCGCGTCTCGGTAATAAGCATCGACGCGGCAGGCGGCTGATCTTTGTTTCACGATCATAATCACGGATTCCTACGGTTAGCTGCCTCCGGAACTTGATCTGCTAATGTACAATGCCGTGGCTTTCCTACCGCCGCAAGCATTATCGTTAGGCCACCCCGTGGGAGATGCTCGCAATTACGGAATGGATGCTCATCGATGTATGGAATCGCGAAGCTCAAAAGCCACTCGAGCGAGGCAGCTCTTTGCCGCGTGATACGAGATTAACTCCACGGGCGTAGATTAAACAGATGATAGATAACCCGGTTAGCTCGTGCGACGCGGTGTCGCGTTGATTACAAGTTTCCCGCTCGAGATTCTTAACCCCGGAAGGAAACGTTGTTACATTCCGAGAACAGATTGGTAATCTGAGAAAATCTTTTCCACGTGATTTCCTTCTGTAGAGATGGCGAGACGGAAAGGTTCGTGATGGACACCCGTAAAATCCATGCCGCCGTTGGCTTCGAAGCTTTAAGAAACAGCTGACACAGGGAATCGACCTCGTTTTCTAAGATTTGTTGGCTTTCGATAATGACTTTCAAGGTTATGGACCAAACAGTTTCTTCGTAAATCCCTCCTGTGTAAAGGGGATATATTTTCTGGGAAGGGAGAGCTGACCGATTTCACTGACCGTGCCCCATTGTTCACATCGATGAAAGAGTTCTGCCGTTCTCGCGGAGTCGATAAATCATATAGTTTGTCGCGGATTACGGTGGTCCGGAGGAATCGAGTCACGTTCCGCGATAGGCGAGGGGGAGGGGGGGGGGGGGGTCATTCGCCTGTCGCGGGGGATAAAACGAGGAACACCGTACTCGGATAGCAACAGCTGGCACGAACGGGAGAGATATCCCTTCCTCGAGGTCCCTTCGGCCCCGTCCTTCCAGTTTCCAGCGAAATCGACGGCAGGGTCGTCGCAACTCACTCAGGGACCAGCTGACGTTACGATCCCGGCGAGGAGGAGCCGGATACACCCCCTCTTATATCCCTTCGACGCTCTACCCTCGTCCTCCAGATTCGAACAGCCGGTGGTGCGAAGTGCCGAAAGACTGTTTTCCGGACAACATCCTGCGCCTTCGATCTGACTTCCAAGTTCCTCGCGAAGGGAGCCCGACCCCTTCTCCCCTAACGCCTTTATAATTCCCATGCAAAACGGGTGTCGGGTTTGGGACACGATGCTCCCTTCGTTTTAAAGTTCCGCTCAAGTAGAGGCTACACCAAGTTCTTCAAATCTACTAAGTTTTCCTTTGAATGTCCACGGACACTTGCCACTGATGAGCAACTAACGATAACTGGTAACCGATCAGGGTCCCAACCTTTACCTCCCGAAGATCGTTCGGAAGGTGTCACCGCGTGTATAACAGGTGCCAAGGAGGGATCCACGAGAGAGGGCCGTATAGCAAGATAAGGCAGACACAGGGCAGAACATAAACCTTGGACATGTTCCCACATTTTACTACGTTCACCTCGCTCCCCGACGTCCCGAGGCTCCGATCCACCAGAGAGGGTGCGATAGGAATAAGAACGAGGGGGGGTGTGGGAGTCAGAGGGTTTCGGTGGAAGAGCCACAGCCCCGTTTTCCAAGGCACATCGCCCGCGAGACACATCCTTGGGACAAATACCAGCGCGAGCTCGATCCTCCGTTTACGAGGAGCCGCGTTCGTAGACGGGAGGCTCTTGGTCGCACGTAGCCGGAATACGAATGCTCATCCGGCAAATCCCGCACGACCTCGACGTTTACGCGACCACTTAAACCGAGACACGGGGAGATCTCCGTTTGCGGGGCGCGGCCCCCGAATCACGGGGGCCAAGGTATATATGCCCGTGTGTAGAGGGTGGTCCATCCGCTGATCCATGGGATTCCCAAAGCGCCGAGAGGACGCCTGTAATCATCTCGTTACAGCCGCATTGTGCGCCCCGCTACCCGGTAAAACCTGCCACCACCCTCTTCCTCTCCGGCTCTGCGCCGTAGCCGGTCGGTCGACGACGATCTGCAGCAACCCCTCGGTCGCGTTTCTGCCGCCTGAAGCACCGTCGATGATTACACGGAACGCAGATGAGACCGTCACGGCGTGCAGCCATCGGAGTCCTAATCAGCTGGCGCATTGTGAGCCCCGCGAAATTACAGGAGACGCGCGACGGGACCCGCGATGACGACGATGATGACGGTGAACGGGCACGCCGACGCGCACCCGTAATTAGTAGCGACGAATGCTGTCGTCCCTCCAATCTGGCCACCGATAGCTACTCTTGGGCAGGTATCGCGTTCCCCCCAGGAAGAAGAGGCCCGTCCCCCGTCGGTGATGTTGAAGACAAGCGACTTTCCCTCCGCGCGGTACGTCGTCGGGGATCGATACGTGATTTATCATTCAACGTCCGACGCGGTGGCGTGGTGCGCGCTGGTAGATCGGGGAACGCCGATACCGATGAGGCATCGGATTACAAAATGGGTCTGGACGAGGGGAGAGGGTTGGTAAAACGTGTTGGAGGTAAAATTAGTCTGAGGGATGCTTGGAATGTGATTCTCTCTTATCACTCGAGTCATCCTGATTTCACTCAAAATCAGTATTACTTAAGTCGAATAGCATACTACTTTCCCTGCATGTACTCAACACCAACTTGCCTCCCTAGGGGCTCCGCAACCGCAACGCGTGCCCAGAGATCATTTCAAGATTCCCTAAGAGACCGGTCGAAATCGGCCAACGATTAACTCGCCTAATCCCTCTATCCGGGGGTCGAGCAGGGGCGATTGAAATAAAAAAGCTGGCCCGTTCCCTGGGCACCGTTCGCTCGAGTCTATCTCGCAAGAATCGGCGAGTCTATCCCACCACCCTAGAGGAGGGTGAAAGCGATCCGAGGATGAAAGGAGGCGCGTTAGCTTGGCCCGAGCCCGCTGCGATCGGCGCGGTGCGTAAGCCATGCTATTAAGGGCGGCAAGTGGGTGCATCTGTCTGGGCAAACCTGGGCTTAGTTCCAAAATCCGACTGCAAACAGAGATGCTGGTTGCTCAGCGGCGGCTCTACGGCTGCCGACCGCTCCTTCCACGCCTCGCTAGCCTCAGAACGGGTCGAAACGGTTTACCGATTCGTCGACCAACCTGGCCGTATTAGCGCGAGTGCTTTGCTCGACGGGCGGCCGATATGCTTGCGTTTTCAGGGAGCCGGAGGGGCACAGAGGGAACCGGATTCGCGGGGATCTGCCTCCTCGCGGCGATTGAAGATGCCAGGCCAGCGATAGCGTCCACGGGGACCAGATCTCCAGGCGGAGTTTTCAAGCGGGCCGATTCGTCGATTGCTGGAAAGCGTGCATGTTTCCTCAGATAAAATCGGCGGCCGGTGCCCGGACAGGACGCCGATAACCGGGGACAGATAGGTCGTAAAGTAGCTGACGATGACGTCGAGAAAGTGGCGGATTTGCGATCCGATTGTTGGATAACGTCTGTGCCCGATACGTAAAACGGGAGCGGAGTGACTTGTCCAGGAGACGTTTATCGTCCAGGAGTTGGGACTACGCAACGAACGACGTGCAGAAGCTGGTGGATACTTCGTGGCGGTTAATTAGAAGATAGCGGAGCAACATTGAGCTTTATCGTGGCCTTGAATTTATGATGACATTGCTAAGTTAATTATTAGGTGGTCATCGAAATCGATGAGGTTGCTAAAGATTTACCTATTTTGTATGCCACGCGCAAGTATGCGAAATAAAGTGTACGTTTCTGGATTCCTTGGAAGATTAATTCAATTTCAAAGTCGCCGAGTTACGGATATCGTGTAAGAATGTGTAATTTCATAAATATTCACAAGGTTGGTCAACCTTCATCAACCTTGAGGAATGAATCCTCGAGGGGTGGAAGACCATTTTGTATGATTCATCGTGGCGCGTTCTCGAACCCATCAAAGCGTTCGTTGCGATATGATAAGACAGCAACGTGGCCTTAACTAAAAGTAAGGAGACTTACAGGGGGAAAGGAAACATTAAGCTCACGTGTTTCGAACTCTAAAGCGGTTTCCCTCCCCGTTCGAAAGGGAGGGGTCGAAAGCAAAGATGTTATTCTTCTTCCTTAACTCATACATATTTCCCGGCAAAGACGTTCCCTCCGCCACGAATTACAAATCACCTTGTACGATAATGCAAGGGGATCCCTCCCCGCTTGTTCTTAGGGAACAATAAGCCCCGCGAATCTCTCGAGTCAAGTATACAGCTGTTGAACCCCGACCTCGAGACTTAAAATTGCGAAATCCTCGTTGGATAGTGTCGGTTTCTCGTAAATTTGGAGCCTCGCTGTTGGATCAGGTCGTACAAGCTTACGATAACATTAAAAAATTCCATTTTCCTGGAATTTCTACAAAATTTCTAATAATTCGAGTCCCAAGAAAATACAAAAGCTTGAAATTCCACCAAAAGTACAGTACATATATGAAAGCCTGTGTACCGCGGTACGTCCCAGAGGAATTCCCTGCACAGGGAATCCAGACAGCACTGGGACGCCAGGAGGACCTGAGCCGCGCGGGCTTGCAGCAAAAGAAGCCAGCGATTTCAGGAATCCCATTTAACTAACTCCCTCGTTGCCCATCACCTTGCCCAGGCTGCCAGCGCCACTTTTACCGGTTGGCACAATGGTAGCGGTGTATCTCCGATCGGGGGAACTCCAGCAGGAAATAGGTTTGTTAAAGTTCACCGGGTAGCAGTCGAGATCTTTCTTAAGGCCACGAAGTGGGGACGATAAAGTCTAGGCGCACACCGAGATCTCGTAGATTCTGTCTTGTCGTTCTCCGCCGGGCCCTGCCCCCTTCGGCCCCCTCCCCTTTGCCCCGTTGTTCCCTCGGCTCGCCCCGTCGCCCCGACTCTCCCCTCTAGCGGGAGTTTAATTAGGCCCCGGTCGGAGATATCGCGAGATCAGCAGCTCGTTAGCATGTTTTAATTGGCGGCTGTCAGTGAGATCCTTGGTAGCGATAAGCGCCTCCTCTCTAACCAGTCCTCCGGCCCGGTGACAAGACTCTACGTGTAGTCAGGGTACTACTTATTCGCGAGACACAAGGTGGACAGGACAGGGGGAGGCCAGAGCGATAGGGTGGCACAGCAACCTAGAAAGGTACCCGGTCGTACACGACTTTTTGCCGTTTAATACCATGGGTGGGTCTACAGTTGGAAGAGGGCTGGCCGGACACACGGAGAGTCACAGCTGGGGCGAATGTTATTCGAGGTCCAGAACGACGTTCTTCTTCTACGCGTCGTTGGTAGCATACTCCGTGATATTCGCTCGTCGCAAAGGCCTGAACGTTCGCGGCGATGACCAGCCGTGGATAGAGACGTGGCCGGCAGAGAGATTAACAAGGTGTCTCGGCCTCATTGCTCGCTATTGATCCAGCTTGAACGCGTACTTTTTAACGAGGCTGGTTCGTAATGACGCTCCCGGTAGGTACACACGTGCCGAATGATGAAACCTCCGACCCTCCCCGTCCCCCAGCGTCGTCTTCAACTTCTTTCAGCCCGGATTATTACTCTCTGAAGGCAGAGAGATACTCGTCTTCGGGACAGGCCGATTCTAGACGCTCGTGACGCCGGATTGAGGACGCTTGCTTTTCCACCGCGCTGAGGATTCTTCGAGATGCTGCCTCTTCTACGGGAAACCAGGGAGTACCGAGAGTTTCACTCGGATCGAGGTGAAATTTATGGCCAGACCGAGCGGGAGTTTGATCGATAATTTAGCCGTTTTAAATCATGCCTCGCTGGGGTAATATATTGGGCTATAAAGTCTTCGAGGCTGCTGTATCTGTGGATCGGGATGCTTAGACGTCTGATACGAAGGCGATATATTCGGTGGAGGCTGCGGAATATGGTTAAGAAGCTCGGGTCTACTACACCTAGCTGGATATAGCTCTGTGAGTGTGTATTATGCAACCGAAATTTACTGCACCGGAAAGAGTGATCCAAGAAATTGCCTCTTTTTGGTCCCACGATTTTGGAACTGAATTTTATGCCAAACGATAACCAATCACGCGAAATTTTCAAGTCGAGGTGACAATTAATTTCTGAGATATGAGAAGTCAAAGAAGTGAAAATTCGTTATCGCGTCAACCTATAGCTTCGATGTACGGACTTTTATATCAGTCCGATAATTTAAACCATTATTCTCAGGGGTTTTAATGACTGCTAGCAGCGAATTTGAACTTAGATTTTAAAAATTCACAAAAAAAAATAAAAATCAAGAAATATAAATGTCTGTATAGAGCGTGCATTTTAAAATATAACTTCCACCATATTGAATCGGCCATTGTGATATAATACCGGTATCATACCGGTATTTTACGTACCGGTAGAAGTCCCTGAGGCTAAAGCGTTAACGAATTTACACTTCTTTGACCTCCCATATCTCAGAAACTAATTGTCACCTCGACTTGAAAATTTCGCGAGATTGATGTCTCATCATAAGGTACGAGTATCGTTTGGCATAAAATTCAGTTAAAAAGTCGTGGAACCAAAAAGAGGCGAAAAAGGCCTCATTATTGGGTCATTCTTTTCTTGTACCATTTATTGAAGCGGAAGAAACGATAGTCAGAGAGTTCCCACTTTAGTGAACATATTGTACGAAGAAAAATCTCCCAGATTGAAACGAAGTATCGAAAACAGTATGGGGATGAATATACAAAGAACCTTCGATCAAACTGTTTACACTGCACTACAGGAACTCGTGCGTTCAGTATTCCACTATTCATGGCATATCCCAGTTCGAATTCCCTGAATTATTCGATCACGTAAACGTAAACCACCGCGTTTGCCCGTCAAATAAATAAACAAATGCGTATCCCCCGTCACCTGCCAGTATCCACATTTCCTCCCTCTCCTCCAGTTGTGTAACATTCACGTACTCGCGGAGGCTATGACCCACCGTCCTCGACGTGTCCACGGATTCAGTTCTCGGCCATTTTTCTCATCCCTTACACAACCGACCTGTGATCGCCGGTGCCCGTATAAATATGCATTCGTGCTCTCTGCTGTCCAAACGCTTTCAAGCTCTCCACCGTCGCGTCTCTGCGCGGACGGGCAAGTTTCGTGGGTGTTTTGCGCGATAGTACCAGTGTGTATTCGGCCTTAAGCCCTAGTACGTGACGAGGAGTATTTGCGGGCGCGTTACTACTTCTCGCCGCGGCGCGCGTGATCAGATTACGCGCCGGGCGGATTTTACAATCCCGCTAGCGAGAGTGCGTGGAAGCGCTCGCACAGGGCTCGCCGTAATCGACTAATTAGCAAGGCGTCGCCAGCCTTATCCCCGAACGGAGACTTTTCCCCCGCGATCACGTTCCACAGCCAACGTTCGTCGCGTAGCCGCGCTAATTGCCGCCGTCTGATGAACCTCGCCTCCTCGAGGAGGCCGTTGCAACGGAGAAGTCGTAAGCTAGCGGACGCTCGAGAGCCGTAGAAACTCTGTGGGAGACGCAAGTGGCATCCTTTTCAGAAGACTCGCCGTTTATCATAAACCGTGAATGAGGAAATGGGTACCGTTACAGAAGGCTGCTCGATAGCTGTGTTTTTCTGCCAAGTGTGGCGAGCGGTGGCTCATAAACGTCACGGTCGTTTAATTAAATAAGATAAATCTTCTAGCAAGTGGAGTTCTCGCCGAGAATATACACATGTGTCAGTCGAATGGGATACTAAGAAACCGTCTACTTCGAAATGTCAAGATTTTATGGCATTAGCTGCCTAGAGAGACATGGTCGATAGTGATTTTACAGAAGCTTCCGCGTTTTTGTCTTTTTTTTTTTGCCAATTTGCAAGTTTGCGCAGCTGGTTGGCCGAAAAAGGAGTTACCTTAGCGAAATGCTGCATGGCTGGCCTCCATATGCGACAGAGAGCTTCGGCCGAGGTAGTTTTAACGATCGCGCGGGGGATAGCCCCCGTCGCTCGAATTTTATTAAGGGTTGGCGAAACGACCATGCATATGCATGAGCCGCGTTTCGCGGGGCGAACATGTTTATTGTAATACTGACATACAGCGCGCGAAATTAGTACGGGTTAAGGCGACATTTCCATTCCGCCGATGGAATATGCATGAGAAAATGCATCGTAACATCTGCGCTGCAAGGTGGCTGCACTGGGTCAGCCGAGGCTAGGCCGGCGGAGAAATGTTTTATGCCATCTCAGCCGAGGGACACCAGCCCCTGGTTATGACCCCGTGAACGTTACTGCCTTTCGTTTATGCGCTCGCTATTCTCCACGAGACCTTGGTAATAAAATATTAAAAAAAACCCTCCGCTCGCCAGTGTCTTCCCTGAACTCCCGTATCTTCCACTAGGGACCATATCTGCAAATTTCCACCAGAGTCCAGTATTCCTTCTGCCTTTTGTAACGTAAGAATCGCGCGGTTAAGACACCCCCGCGATATCTGCGCGACACACGTTTGCACGTACCGGGAACATTGTGCGAAGCGAACGAAACGTCCAAGGATCTGGGGGTAGTCTGGCGTGCAGGACTGATCCTCCACGGTATCGCCGGCATTGTATCTTCGGCAGATGCGCCCAGCCGAATCCCAGACAGAGAAAACAAGAGAGGGCAGGCGAGCGGAGCGAGAACGGGGCCCACTTCGTATGCAAATCCAACTCCGCCCTGAATAAAATATTAACCGGCCGATCGAGGCGCGTGGCGGGGGTAGGGGCACGCGAGCCGCCCTCGACCAGACTCGCCTCCTTTTTTTCATTACCTTGCTGCCATCGTCTCGCGTGTGCATACAGCGAGAGGTCACGCACACGCTTTATAACTAGCGAAGCTTCTCTGCCCTTCTCGCCTCTCTGGCCCGTCCTCCGCTCGGCTCGGTCAGTCCCAGCTTTCGAAGAAGCAGGGGAGGCTCCTACGTCTTTGGTGTGCGCCGTTCCCCGAGGTCTCTTTTAAATCGAAGACCTCGTTATCTCCCTGGCGAACGGATTCTCGTTAGCGGAGCCTTAATTATAACCACTCCGCCCCCCCCCCCCTCCCCGGCCGCAGATAACCGTTCCCCAGCCCGGGAGGTAGCCGACGGATGCAAACGAATCTTCGTCGCTAACAATTAACGCCGTTATTACGATTTGTTTTTTACACGAACTTACCAGCTCGGGTTTCGTCCGTTCGCCGGGCTGGCTGCGCCTCTCCCCTTCGCCCACCACCGGGAAAACGACCAGTTGCGTCACCGTTCGGGGCTGGAAAAGTGGTGGCGCAACCCGAGCGGAGAGACGAACGCGGACGAAAAAGTAGCGAGGGAAACACTGGCGACCGGGTTTCTTGATCGTTAACAAGCATGCAACGTTGCCGGGGGTTTCCATTCCGGTTGAAATATCCAGCCTTTATTCCGCGGCGATTGTTCGTTTCGCGTTTGAGAGCTGGCTGCCGCTCCGTAAAGAAATTCGCGAGAAACGCCTGGGAAAATAATAAGGGCCGACGGAGCCGTAACGATCGCGAGGCTGTTACTTTCTCTTTTTCGATTTCCCCGCATCGTCGTGCCTCGTCTGCGGGGGTGGAGGTCCTCGGCGCTGGCAAATCAAGGTGGGAACCGGCGGACTGAATTGTTAGCATTCAATCCCGGCCCCTCTTGTAATAATGGCGTGACATTAGCTCGGGGTTCAATCGTTTAGTAAGAGAACCACTCGGTATCAGATTCCTGGGAGAAACGAAAGGAAAGCGCTGCAATCTTGCTCTCAATACCCGCAGCGATTAAATTCTCCGCGAAGTTTCCCGCGCACAGTCAATCGTGCCGCGGAGGCTTTCGGTCGAAACGTGAAATTTAATTGCATCCGAGCTGTCACGTGGAACACCGACGGCGAAGCCGAAGCGGTAGCGGAAATAGAGAAAGGGAAGATGATAGAGGAGGAGATACCGATGGGTAGGAGGCAAACGACATCCAGTCACATCGGTCCGCGAAACGCCGCGGACTTTTCACCTTTTGTTCGTGGACGATCCCTGTTTAGCCAGCCGCGAAATTACGTAGTTTCGTGGCCGAAGAGAAGCACGGCGGTTTTGGCTTTCTGTCCGGGGAAACGAGATTCTAGCGAGGCGAGAATCTAACGAGCGACTCTGGCTTGCGTTTCCGATCGACAAAAAAAAAGGAGCAGCTGGATCTCGTTAGAGTTGAGCATTTCGCTGGGTGCATCGTTATTTCAATTAATTATTAGGCGAGCGTTTGTCTGTCCGTCGACCATGTTGTTCGTGGTCCGATGACTTTGATCGCATTCGTGGAAAAATCGACTCTCTCTATGCTACCGACGCAAATTAAATGCGACCTGGGCGTCGCGAGATTTATTCGGAGGAATTATACAGACGCAGCAAAATTGAATGTACAATCTTCGATGCATCGTCGAAAGGAAGGAAGTTGCCAACGTACACCTTGCAAACGTAATTGACTCCTCCACGTTGCCGACACGAGCACAGATTGCCCCGACGCGGCCACTTAACGGCGCGCAACGATCGTGGAAAGAGGACTATAGCCAGCAATTAATCAGGAACCGATAAGTGAATTCGACGTTACCTCGGGGGACAAGTGTTCCGAAAGTTTCCGCTCGTCGGCCGTCATTGTATGTTAAACGGCCGCGAGTGGGAGTCCCGATTAGCATGGCGCACGTATAATTTCCCCGCGCAATTAAGTCGTCCCGATGTTAAACAGCCGGTGATTACAGCTCTGACGAGGGCATTTACGGGCCCCTTTTTTCCGCGGCGACTTCATACAAGTCTAATCGTAATAACGATTAACTGGACGAGCGGTAATTAAAGGGAGCGAGTCGCGGTGCACGACTCGATAGCATCTACTACGAGATAATCTAATGACGAACGATTCGCGCGACTCATTCCGAAACTGGTCAGCCTCTCTTACACGAGCCGCGCGGCAGAAGCTGAAATAATCGAGCATCGCCCGATCAGGAGGGAAAAGAAAATTGCATCGCCGCCCGACGACAGGGGAGGTCCTTAAAAGGAAACACTTCCCTGATCCGTTTCCTCTTGCCCTGCTGGCGAGGGTGGCGCCGCGGGGGTGGGCCCGGAATCGTATTCGGTGCCCTGGGGACCGATGACGAAGGCAAATTCCCGGAGAGATCTCACAGGAACGAACCTAATCCGCCGGGGTTCTCGCGCACCGAATTGGGTAGTAAAGCGCCCCGGCAGCGGAAGGGGTGAATTAGTGTAAGAGGGCTTCCGCCCCGAGGAACCGCTTGCGATCGCTAATACGAAAGCCCTGGGACGTTTCGAATTTTTTTGCCGGTCCATCTGAGGGATTTCGATTGGGTTCGTGTGCAAAAAGAACGGGAATCATTAGGAATTGGGTTGAGCAGGTTTAAAGCTGCGCATCTCTGTGCAACATACTTCTGTGTGATTAAACGTGAATGGGTAATGAGACTCTCTCGCGAGCGTGTTTTTCATTTCAGCCCTCCAACTCGAGTATTCTTAAAAATCGAGAGGACGCGGCATGTGAAGGAAATTAAAAATCTGCCAGCTGCTAACGAATCCCCTTCATCACTCCACCAATTTACACGCAACTCCGCTGCTCAAAGGACTCACGTCCCTCCTGACTCGCGTTTCCATCGCTCATAAATTATCCAGGCGTTTTCATAGGCCGTGTATCGAACGGTTCGATAAATATTTATAGTAACACGATGTTCAAATAAATATTTATGGGCGCCACGATCGCAACTATAAATATTTATCGACGCCCCACCCCGCGGCCGCAAGGAGCGCAACGAGCTAGACACGTTAAGCCCGCTCGGGCGCGCGTCTTTCCTCGCCGCGTCTCCAGCCGTTAATCGCGCGAAAAATCGCCCCCTCCGGCCATTTTCACGCTTTTCATCGCGTTAATTCCACGAGAACGGTCACCGGTAGCCACGCGACGTCCCTCACCAACCTTCCCACGATTGATATTCAATTCCTAACGCAAACGTCCGCGCCGACCCGGCCGGCAATCACCGTCCCGGAGGATTATGCGTCGAAGCGAAGGAGAGTAGCCAGTTCAGGAATGGACTGGTCGAATTTTTATCCAGGCTTCGCAGGCCTGTCGTGTCGCACGAGACGACGAAACCTGTGCAACCATAGGAATTACTGTCGACGCCGTTGTAATAATATCCAGGGATCGTGTCTGGTCTGTACACGCTCGATCTACTTTTTGCACGGCAGGATCGTTAATGAGAGAGTCACGCGACACACGCGATCCTTCCACCCTGAATCACGATCGGAACTCTGTTTTGAGGAGCTCGCTGCTGCTTCTCTCCCCGGCTGCTTCTTACTCTTTTTCTGCTCCCTCTCCGTTTTCGTGAAATAAATTCCGCCGGTAAATATCACGCGACCAGTGGAGTGCAAACAGCTAACACATTGTTACGCATGGTGTGCGCGGTGTGTATAAAACTTTCGATCGAAATCAATGAACAGGACCTCGTGCGCCGCCCTCGTAACTCACGATCGCTTAGCGTGAAAGGCGGATTTCTAGTTAGAAATCATGTCGATTTTTTTCTCCCTTCGCCGGAAACCGGCGCTCCCGCCAGCTCATGTTCTTGCACCCCCTTGAGCGAGGACGCGCCGAGCTGGGCGACGAAGCTTGATTAATTACGAACCGGATCGGGCTGAATGTAAATCGCGATAGCCGTTGGTATTTTTACGGCGGGCCCGAATCCACGGGCGCGGAAGAGATCTATGGCGCCGGATCACGAAAGCGTTCACGTGCGCTACATGACAGACGCGCGATCGACACGGTGTATTAGTACTTGTTAATGCGTCGCCCCTGCATCGCTATTTATTGCTACCGTGCGGCTACTATATCGCGTGGAGCACGCGCGTGGGCGTCGTCGGTGTTTCCTTTGACCGCTGGGCGCGCACACACCGGTTCCCTTCCGCAGCTCGCAATAACTTTATTCTTTTCAATCGTCAGGTACCTCCTCGCGCACCCCCCGCGTCCGACGGCGGACAATAAAAACGACAATTCGTCAGATTGAAAGTAAATACGAGATCCCGTTTGGTGAGATTTAGCTTCAAATGGAAGATAAATAGAGAGAGAGCCCGCGAAATTCCTTTTCGACGCGTCATCGCGGGAATGGTAGGTAGATTGATTGGACGCTGGTGATGCGAGGTGCTCTGTATCTACGATTCAATGAGAAGTAGTTCAAGAGATCATCGTCGAACAGTACTTTTGTCTCGGCACGTAACTCCCACGTCGCTTTCTACGCGTCGCTTGTACCGAGCCACACGTAACCGCATTCGGTGCGACATATTAATGCCGGAAGTGACATCGTTTGCATAGGAACGACACGATTCGGGCGGTGACGCGGAAGAGTGTCGATTCAATATCCATCGAACTGCTGATGGGACGAGGGTGGCGCGCGTGGAAGAGATACCAGCCAGGTGAAACGACCAACCCCGAAGGATTCGGGGAGAGAATCGAAAGAAAGAGACGGAGGAGGGGCGGCTAGGAAAAAATCTGGCTCATCTTGCAGAGGGAACGACGAAATCTGGTGCGATTACTGGAGACCCTTGGAACCCTTGCAAGCTATCGGTTGAAGGGGGGTGGGGGGTGCATAGGCGAAGGGACAGAGAGACAGACGGTATTGAAAAGCTATAAAACAGCGTAATTCGGTCGGTGCCGCAGTCCATTGCAGTTTAGCCCGGAAACGCAATTTAAACAAATTGCTGGACCCGTCTATGGTGGCGCCACCGTCTCCCCCTTTCATCCCTCCCAACCCCTTGCGTTGGCACGTCCATCTCTGCCCGGTGTCTCTATCCGTTCATCCATCTACCACCGGTCCATCCTCGTCTCTCGCTGCCAGCAGCTCGACGGCAGCGAGCGCGAGCGGGCCGCCTTGCTCGATTAATCGAAATCGAAACGAGCGCGCCGCTCTAACGGACGTTTATCGCCCGTAGGGCAATAATTCGATTTTCGGTTACCACCACCGCGCCGGTTTCCCTGGCCAGGCCGTTGTTCATCCGCGCGACGCGACAAAACTCCGCGATCAGAACCGGGTTTATGGATTTTCACTTGGCCCGCCGCCACGCCGTGACTCACGCCGATCGAATTAAAAACTCGGTGACGCTGCACTACCGTTCACCTCTATCTCGATCCTGTCCGCCCCGTTTTTCACCGGGCCTCGATAATCGCAGAGGAATTTCGCGACAAACGTTCATCGCTTTCGTAGCCACCGTTGGAACTCGAAACTACCTGCCCCTGGCTTTAGATCATACGCTCCTCGTTGCAGCTGCGCGTACAAAAGTGGCATCGTTCGCCGGTCCGTTACCCCAGCCGACCCGCGAACGCGAGTTTTCGGATATCGCCACGGTTTTAACTGAATCTTCGTGAAACACGGCCGACCAGCGTGGAAAAGTGACCCGAAAAAAAAGCTCGCCCTCTGTGTATCGCTTCCATTCAAAGCGAAGCGTCCGCGGGAAGTGAGCGTGCAGCTCATGAGGGATTTTTATAAAATCGTTTGTCAAGCTTACCGCAGGGGTCGAAGCGCTGATGCGTCGGTTTTACGGAGATCCTCTTTGATTCACGTCGCGCCGGAAGGACCGCGGCGCGGCCGGAAATTCGGCGCGCCGATGACTTTTTTGTCAGCCACGAGTCCCGGGCATTATCCGCCCCGTCGCCGCGTTTAGTCGCGATTAATAACTTCTGTCGTGCCTCCGCGCCGCTCGTCCTCGCCTCCTCTCGCTCGCGCTTTCGCCCCGCGGGGAGGAAAAAAGCGATTTCTGGCGGGGACTGTACGACCACTGGGTGACAACGTAGTTTCCCATGTTTTATGGTCAGTTCCGTGCGCCATGGTATCTGATTGCGTCATAAATCGAACGAGGAACGGGGGCGAGGGTTGCAGCCGCGCGCGATACACGACCTACGAGATTTCGTTTTGCCGAAATTTAGCGGTCGCGTTCCGCCGCTTGTTTTTTCCCCCCCTCCCCTGCCTCCCCCTTTTTTTTCAACTTCCAACGATATATTTTTTGGCCTCTGGCGAAAAGCCCGCGCGTGGTATAACTCTTTCGCGCCTCGCTAAGGGCGCGTCGCATCGATTCTCATTTGGTGCCGTGCATTTTCTGGGTAATGGCCATTGCGGGATATAAATGTGGATTCTGATGGACGCGTCGGGATCGTTTAATGAAGACATCGTTTCGGAGTTTGAAAAGAATCCTCGACTACGATATGAAATCCTACGAGATATGGTAGGAAGCATCTTCAGTGCAAGCAAATGGCACACTCGTCCTCTGGTTAGTCGGATCCCCGCGAAATCTGCATTCTTCCTCGGCCCATTTACCTTGCACATTTTCATTACCGACCCTTCCGAGTGCTTTACGTCCGAGGTAGGAGCACCGGGCTACGATTCTCGGTTGCCTCGTTTACCACGTCCTCCGAAATGATAGGAACGAATATCCGCGAGCAATTTACAAACCGCGCCGCCGTAGACGTCATAAACGCGAGTCGCATTTGTCGACGTCAGGAACTTAATAAACTGAGCCCTCCAGCCTCCTTGTCCCTTCTTAAGATGAGAGAGGAACGAGGAACGAGAACAAGAGGAGCGAGATTAAATTGTGCATATTTAAGCGCACCTCCTTTTGGGCTCAGTCGATTTTCTTCCGTTTTAATATTCGACGCTTGAGTCAGCCTTGCATTGGGTTGCCGGCTTTTAAAATAGTCGACGGAATAACGCACGCTGGTATACGGCGGCGTGCTTTTAGTTCGTCGAAGGTAGAGGCTGCCTCTCTCCGAACGGGTAACAGTTGTTCCATTAAAACGATTTGGTACTCGAGTACCACGGTGAGTCAGCCGGCTCCGTCGGTTCTTTCGTTCTCGAGGGCCACTCGAGAGAGCCTTGCCTCGTGTAATTAATTCGCCGTGAAATGCTACATTAATTCGTAATGGGCCATGTGTCGTGTATACCAGGTACATACCCGGGGCTCGCTTACAAGTGCGCTCGGATACGCTGCGCCTATTAATTGTTTCCCGCCCCGCGCAAAACACGCTGCGAGGATGCAGCCTGGTCCAACCCTTTCCTCGTCTGGAAAATCGATATTCGTGACTCGGAGGATCGACTGCGCCCCACGAAAACGTTTTGGATGTGCAGGTTTAAATGTTGAATGTTTTGAACCTCGATCGATACTCGTTTCATTTGTGACAATAAATATATAGCGCCAGTGAGAAGAATTAATTCATTTGATTCACGATGGCAATCACACGAACCGTGGTGAAGAAGAAGAAACCCACCCGGATGGGCTAAGAACAATGAGAGACGCTTAAATTACGAACTCGTTCGTCGAACCGGGGGTGGACGGAACGGGGGAAAAAGAAGTTGCCAAAGTTTCTTCAATGGAGCGCGCGTCGAACGAACAGCTACATTGTCTCCCTCGTTTAATCACGTTTCTCACAGTTTCACCGAGACCTTTTTGCGCAACCTGCTGGCCAGGTTCACCCCCCACCCCTCCGGGCGAATAAACTTTGCTTCTTCCTCGAGGACAAATCGAGAACTGAAATGTTGAAAGAACGGGGACGAAAGGAACCACGAAAAATGGCAGGGGAAGAGGGAACGCGAAGGGGGTGGTAATCGCGACGACGTGGCTCTCGAACTTGCCAAACCGTGAGCCCGCGCTCTTCTGCCTTCCCCGTTCGCAATTTTCCCCGAGCTCGCCCGCGAAACTTTCACCCTGGCGATGGCTTCGCTTCGTGGAAATCGCCTGGCGTGAAAAAAACACGGGCCCCGACCAGCGATCACGCTCCTCGGCGTCCAGCGACGTCAGGTTGCTCGGCTCGACCTTTTACGCGGAACCTGGACTCGGTTCCGGATGTTCCCTGGTTCGTGTTCCCACGGGATCTCAGCCGCGAGACGTTGGCACGCCCGTACAATGTATCCAAAGAGGCGCTCTTCAAGTCGAACCGGTTACGAGGCGGGTCGAAGGTCGCTGGGAGTTCGCTTTCTTGCCTCGTTCAGACGGCGGAGCATCGGCTGTTCGAACTTGGCCTATCATTGCTCGCTACTCCGCCAGTATTTATTGCGGGCGTGTTGCGCGGACCGCCACGACGGCTCGTGTTCTTGAAATATCAATTTCGTGCCGTTTATTGGAGTCCCCGACATATGCCACATCTCGATCGCTCCGCTCTATCTGCCCGGCCACACACGTCGTCGATTATTCGCTTCCTCTTTCTGGCTTTCTTTACCCGGCTACCCCGATACCTTACGCGATATTTCTGAATATCCATCGTGAAGTAAAAGTACAGTCGCCGACTAAGCCGCGAAGTTTAAGAGAAAGTTCCCCGCGTCTCCCTTGCTTCGTTCACTTCAGGAATACCATTTACGGCGAAGCTCCAAGTGGCACACCCACATCGAGAATATTCCTGTTCCTAATTACTGGCTTCGGAACGGTATTTCACAGTCGAGTACGATCGTCGAAAGGCCAGGGGATCCCTAGGATCCGGAATTATCGCGACGATTTACGAATCTGCCAGCCTATTGTCTGTCCGTCGCGCGTGAACACGCGCGGTGGAAGCCCCGATCGCGACGGGCGTAGACGCTCGCGACGAATTTGCTGGAAATTTTCGTCGGGACAGATTTCACGGTCTGCCTGAGACGTTCGAAAGTTTGGAGACACCGAAGCAGCAGAAACGGCGAGCGCCGCCGCCAGCAGGGCGATAGAGGCGGAAGATAGGCTCTGGCGGAAGCCCTTGCACCCAGCCAGAGATGAACGGGGGGTGGGAAATCGTGGGGGGGAAAGTTTCCCTTAATAACTATGCCGCGTAGCTTGGCAATCGAGGCGTGAACGCGAGATACGGATTAAAGGGGAGAAGTTTGCTTCGGCGCTCCTGCGAACAAATTTCGAAGGTTGTTTTTCGCCGTCCAGCGCGATGGAAGCTGAAGGGTGGAAAGCTGAAGGGCGGGAAACGTCGCGACGTCCCTCGAACTTTCACCAGGACAGATATTTTTCTTGTCTTTTTTAAGCTGCCTCCGAAAATGGCCCCGAACCAAGGGAGGTCCATTCTCGGTCAGTCCAACTGAGACTAATAAATCTACCAATCCTATGAATTTTAAGTCGATACAGGATCGACGGAAGCAACAGACTTTTGTCCATCGTATATCCCACGCATCTGCTTTAAAGGCGATCAAGTCCGAAATATGGTCGTCCACTTAGGTAACCCGATCATCGACGGTTAGCCAAATTAATTTCGAGGGGGAGGACACGGAGGAATCTCGTTTGAGACGTAACGAGATCCAGTGGTGAACCGGAAGAATTCGATTTTCCTCGCGGCGGAACCGTTCGACGTCTCGTTGTAACGGGGTGAAACGCGACGGCGGGGGGCTTGAGCTGTCCAATCAGCGACGCGCAGCAACAAGCCAGTTACGGATAGCCGAGCGTAGCAATTACATACGACGCGTTGCGGACACAATGGAAATTCGCCAGACTGTTTGAAATTCGAATTACCGCACGGGTATCTTGATGCAGGCGGTTCCTGCCGAATGCTATCGGGCCGCGCGCACGCCGCGCGTGGGCGCCCCATTGTTTTCCAAGTGCGATTTCCAGATAAATTTTTAATTTCACGGGGGACTCGAGGGGGGGAGGATGTTGCGGCGCGTAACGGCGATATTTCCCGAGCCTTTTTGTGTTTTCCCAAACGTTCGTCCCCGTGCTGAAACTAAACTTGGCATTGTTTCGAATCAACCCCGCGATTGAATTTTTACATCCGTCGCAGCGTTTTGCAGCGATGCAAGTTGCGTCTGCGGATACAGTGCTTTTTCAATTTTTAAGTATCTCCACTGCTGGTATAAAATCTTGTATAAAATCCTCCCACTCCACCTGGTAGCTCTAAATGGAGAAGTGTAATTCATTTTCGGAGACAGAAATTGAAATTGAAATTAAAATTGAAAGCGGCTGTTCTTAAAAAGTTGGCACTCGCAGTGGCTTCGTTTCAACTTCCCAATCAATGAATTTTAATCCCACTTCGAAACGAAAAGTGACACTGATAAACCGTCCAGTCCCCTCTCGACCGTTGAATTCCATGTTCCAGCAATGTTTCCCCTGCACACGACGAGCCTCGAAACTGCACGCCGCCAATTTGTCACGGCACCGACGTCGAGCTACAATTTCTCTTACGTCTCCCAAAATCTCGCGTTTCAAAAAGCCATCCACAGGCGACGTGTACTTTGCAAGGCACATCGGGACCATTCCTCCCAGCCGTTCAATCAAGCCGCGTTAAAAATCGATCGTTGCCGAGACAAACGCGAGCCCCGTGCAACGGGGGTGACTCTCGCGCGACGCGGCAGCGTTTACGCGCCACTAAAAGCGCGAGAAAAGACGGCGGTAAAATGTAGGGCCCGGTCGTATCGCGGATTGCCTTAAACGAAAACCGATTCTGGCTGCTGCCAGCCGTCTTTACGACGAGATTACGCTTTTTACGGGGGAAACTGGGGGTGGCGCTCGCGCGAAACCAAAGGCCCCTCGACGACCCTCTTCGAAGGGGTGAACGCTGTGAACACCGTTGATCAGCAGTCGCCGTGTAACGCGGCGACGATTGGCGCAATAAAAGAGCGATCCTTCGCGAGTTTCGGCGCCCGGAGACTCGGTGCGCTCGAGTTCCTGGCGCCTGGCCGGAAACTGGCCTGTTTATATCGGCAATTAACAAGTTGCCGTACGCTCGCGCCGAGGGGTGGCCGGGCACGAGCCCCTCGTTCGTGGCGCGCTAACGATCGCCGGGGGTTACGATTTACGAAATTTCGCGAATGTCCACAATGGAACTCGCCGCCGCCCCTTGCCCCTTTACCGGCGAAACGATAAAAGTGGCGTAGCCTCGTTTTAATGAACGAGCCCCTCTAATTTATCGTCCGGCGTTACCGCGAGACGAGAGAACGCCCTCGAGTTAAACGGGATGGTTTTTTTCAGAGAAAGGAAGAATCGAGGGATGAAGGGTGGAAGGATGCTAGTATAACAAACGTTCAAAGTCATCGGAATAATACTGTTCGACGGGAACAGCCTCGAGAGGACTCGTCCGCGAATCCCTGCGAAACGACGCGACTCTCTCTCACTTAATTGGAGTGCTCCACTTTGTCTATTTCCATCGCGGATCCTCGAGACTCTTCCGCGATCCGCTCGCCCGGCCATAAGGTAATTAGCCAGACATTGTTAGCGATCTAGTTGAGCATCCGGGGAGTCAATAGCTTCCTCCCAGACGCGCTCGCGGCCGATGGAAGTCTCGAGATGAGCTTCCTCCTTGGCCCTCGCCGTTTTATCGAGTCGACAGTCGCCACGGTGTCTCGTTTCTTCCCTTCAAGTCACCGATCGAATAGGCTTCTAAGGGTTGTCGTTTGAATCGCCGTTACGAGGAAACAATATCTGGATCCCGAAGAGACACGTTTTTCTCCAAGGAATCAGCGTCAGTTTTCGGCTGACTCGCGGAAAAGCTGACGGTTGGAGGTCTGGGAGTCGAAAAAAGCGACGAAGCTGCGGGGATAAGAGGTCCCTTGTCCCGGAGAGGAAGGAAAAACGAGGACGGCTGGGAAATATAATTGCTCGGCGAGTCGTTCACGCGCGAACCTTTTTGATATGCCTCGCTCTGATTGCGAATGTGATTTCCCCGGAAAGTAGATTACTGGATTAAGTTCGTTCCGACCGGAGGTCCGGATGGTAGCGAAGGATGGCGGTGAACAGGGCCGACACTTGTGTTAATCGGCCCGACGACCCCTCTGCTTTTTGTCACGTCGGGGCTAACGTTCTGCGCGGCAGTCTCGCTGAATCCTGCTGAATTGGAGTTAATTGCCGCCTACGATTTTCCTTTGAACACGAATGTAATTGTATGAAAGAGAATCGGCAGGGAGATTACCCGTTGCCACTAGCCTGGCGGAGGATTTTTAGCTGTGAGCTATTCTGAGAGCCTTATTGTGCTCTGTCTTCCTTCAGTCGATTATCACGATCCATTCCTACTCTTATATTCCACGGCTATCGAGGAAGAAAGATATTCTCTATTCTAACAGAAGAGGCATTCATACTCGGCGTAGAAAAGTGGAATTCTTTGGCGATATCTATCCCAGACCCGGAATCAGCGCCGCTATCAGTAGAAATTAAATTGATTCAGTTTCTCCGCACTTTTCACAAGCCAACGCCGACGAATATTCGCAGAAATATTCCAGCGGCGCGAGAACACGCGTAACAACAAATTGTGGAGCACAATGAATAAAAATGACGCTCAAAGAACCTCCAACATCCACTCATTTGTCGCCACCGCGGAGCATCTACCACCCCTCCCCCGCTCAAAAAAATACGTTTTCGCGCCGACACTTCGTCGTCGTTGCCTCTTTCCATTCTTTGAAAAAAAAACCTGTGCTTTCGCTCCTCCACGGCGCGGAACAAAAGCATAAAACATTTTACACGTGGCTGAGGGACACGAGCGACATTAAAGAGCGCATTGTTTTATTCAGCGTTCACGTGTGACAAAACGTTCGAGCCGAGCGCGCGCGCCCGAAGATTTAACGACGACGTACTATTTTTCACGTCGACGGCTCGAGCGACGGATAAACGCGTCGTCCCTTCGCGCCCGTCGGAACGAGGAAGTCGTCCTTCGATTTCCATGACAACGGGACGAACGCGGGCTTGAATGCACGTCGTTTAGGGGCGATCGACAGGCCTCTGGCCTCTCCATATTCAACGAGCGAAATTCCCGGGCCTCTTCGTCACCACGACGATCCATCGTCGGCTCCTTAACGTCGACTGCGGCTTTGTCGTCGCGACAATGGCCTCCCAGGATTTCCAACTTCGTTCCTGGTCGGCCGCGAATTATTCCACGGCGGGGCGAGCGATCCGACGATCGATCAGGAATTTAATAATGAGCGGGAGCCACGGTGAGGTTCTTTCACAGGGCCATGCCCGAAAAACACGTGAATATTCGAGGACCTTGTGGGGTGGTTTCCGCCAACTTGCGCGGGGCGAACCACGGAATTTCATCACCTCCTTTATTTTTGAGGTCAGTGGACCGATTTGCATTTCTGGCAGTGGCCAATTTAATTTAAATGGCATATGAGATGATTACTGTATCTACATTAACCCTCGTTCGTTCCTCATTTCACGAATCTGGCTCATGAATCTACCCCTCGTTGTCAAATTGACACAGTGGTAAAAGTTCGATGAATTGACAAGGTAGGTAAGCAATTATTTTTAGATATCTTTTTATGCGAATTCATATGTTAATATTTACATCTTAAATTTTTCTCAACCTACGCATAAAATAAAACGATGTGCAGGAAATAACTACTGCTTGATTACAAGAATCACAAATAACAGAACAGTATAACTTATAATTCACGAAAAAAGTTCACATGCAAAGATAGTGAAATCAACTTTGCTAATTCCAATTGTATTCTCGTTCTCCGTTCGAACACTGATTCCTCTGTCACTTTATACTTGACATTCCTTTATTGGCCACAAATCAATTCAGTGCTCAGATTTTCAGCTTCGGTTTTAAGGAATTAGCGGGCATTGTATAAGAAAAAACTATGAAGTCGACTTAAAACAAAATGTTTCATATCACTAGTGCAGGTTGCCGAATGTGCTATTTATCTATTACCGACTTTGATTCGTTTAAATTAGTCTCTACCAAGTTTTTATTATTTTCCATCGTAAAACGATTTTCATACATTTTTAACAGAAGATGTCCCTCTTATAAAATTTGTTGTGTCAACTACAGGCCTCGCCCGCTAATTCCTTAAAACCGAAACTGAAAATCTGAGCACTGAATTGATTTGTGACCAATAAAGGAATGTCAAGTATAAAAAGTGACAGAGGAATCAGTGTTCGAACGGAGAACGAGAATACAATTGGAATTAGCAAAGTTGATTTCACAATCTTTGCGTGAGAACTTTTTTAATGTTTTTCGTGAATTAAAGGTACAATTGGAATTAGCAAAGATGATTTCACAATCTTTGCATGCGAGCTTTTTTCGTGAATTAAAGGGAATTAGCTTCTTTCATACATGAGTCATGTTTATGGGAGGGGGGGGGGGGGTATGACTATACTTTTAAAACAATATTTCCAGTGACAAACACTCGAGTCAAGGGTGGGTAGGTGGTGGTACGGGGGGGAGGAGGATGGTGCAGCCACTTAGGGCTGCTAGAAAAAATGATCAGTAGTCTGAAGGGGAGCTGATCATTGTCCACTCATTAATGCAAGACAACCGTGAGTGGACCGTTTCTTTCTTTTGCAACGCTCACTTATTACAGACTAAAATTAACTCCCGAGCATAGTCACTAGGACTTTGGACTACTCGCAGCGCTAATTTCTCAAACAACATTAAAATTCTCGGATGATACTTCATTACTGAAAATTCTACTATACCCAATACAAATCCCGAATAGCAAATGAAAAAGCTCCCAAGGAGCTACACTACTCTAACAAATATAAAAAGCAACCGAGAACCACCACGTGGGGGGTTTCATTTTTCCCAACACTAATAAAAATTCAGTCCACCTGTGTCTCGCAATACGCAACTCTAACATTAATTCGTTGCAGCCATCCTAAAGGCTGTGCGGAGTCCCATGTGCAGCAAAGCCAGCTGCTCGGGACTCCTTTTCCCCAGGAACATGTCTCCTGACATGTCCCAGGGCAGTTTCGGGGCATTGGGGTCACAACTCTAATTACGAACGCGCTCAGTCATCATCGCAACAGTAACTCAAAAAAATATTAAGTATCAAACTAGGACGAGTAATTAAAAAAACGCGATCAGTCATGAATCAAACGTAATGCAATGAATCAAACTCTAGTAACTCCAATTCCAAATACAAGAACAATTTCAAAAACAATCGCTACTCTTTTTTCGGAACACTACAAGCGATCTCGCCCGACATTCATTCGCAACGCTATGCTGGAACTAAACGCGGGGCAAACTTGATTCGCAACGCTAATTCAAACCGTAAGCAACATTTAATCGCAACACTAACTGACCCCGTAATCTTCTTCGCAACCCTAATTGAAAACGCGGTGTGTTCAATTTCAGGAGAGGGGGTGTCGATGGGCCAGCCTATGGCCAACCAAACTACTACTACTACAACTACCGGCGAGCATAATGGCAAAGTAATACCTTAGAAGAATGACCCTGCACCCGAGAATGCAGGACCATTCTTCGTAGCCCACATCATATGGCCTTTACTCTGGCCGGGCTATCTTCGGCTCTTTGGCCACTTCTTGCTTCGGCGGTCCGCCCTTCTGAAAGTTCCGACCGCGACCAGCGACATGCGATCAGAGAATACGACGACCTGCCCCGGCCCTACCTACTTATATTTAAGTCACACATTCGTACCAGAAGGTAAGTTACCTACCCTACGCAACACCTATATTTAAAAAATGTCAAAACAGTCTCTCAAACACAATCATCAGTCAACCCACTCCACGATTCTCAACCATCGCCGCCCGGGTGCAAAAGCCTACACTAGAGAGACCGTCCCGGGACGACTCCGTCACCCGAGCTTGGCCACAACCACACTCTAATAAGTAGGAACCAGTTTTCACTGAAATCGGCTGACAAAGGCCGTGACCATTGCGTGTATGTATGATTTACATAGCAATTAATTATTTTCAATTTTAAACAATGGATTACTTGATGATGCGCATTGTACGTATTAGATACATACAGCAATCGTTATTACTTTCCCGTTTGATTGTACGAGATTGATTAAGTTTCATATTCCAAGATTATTTACTAGAATGATCATTGTGTGCAACAAGGAATATGATACAATGGTATCCTTATTACCACGAATAATAATATAATGTTATAGTTTCGTTAACATGGCCTTTGATGAAAATTTTTCACCGACGCAAATTCCACCGCCTAACCACACAAACACACACAGGTGGAAAACGCGACGTGCACGATACACTAACGCAATGCCAGCCGCCAAAATGTAATTATTTAGTAAAGAAAGTCATCGTGCCCTATTGCTTTCACCCACCCAAGTAGCGCCTGGGCACGTGGATGAGTTAAAAGGCAATAGGTACGGAAAGATATCCTGAAAATCCTCAACTAGAAAATATGATTAGTCTGTATAGTGTCTAGCACGCTTATATTCTTTCATTTTTCATTATTAAGCAAAGTGACTCGACTTTCAACTTGTGAATAGTTTAAAGTTTGATAAATAAAAAAGGACTCTACTTTAGATTGCATCAGTGAGAAAAATCACTCTACTCGACATTTAATTAGCAAGAAAAAAAGACTCTAAAATTGAATTATTAAAGAAAATGACTCTAAATCATCAAGAATTTACTTTAAGAATTTAAAACGAGCGATTCCATCGTCAAAGTAAATTTCATATAAATCAAGAAAGTATGTTCTCATGCTAATTACTTTGAATCTGAAATTTGCCCACCTTCAATTGTCTTCTTGCACATGGAAATTAATTATTCTATTGTGTATGCAAACGAGTGACCTTTATAAGAAAGGAATTACACTTTTATGTCTATTATCATCATTTAGAAATCAAGTTACTTTTGAACACGTAGTATCAGAAAAATAAAAGAAATTCAAGTCATTATAATCGTCGCAATGACGAAATGAAGGGCATCCGATTTTTCCTCTACATATTAAATAAAAATGATCGTAGCTGTGGAGTCTGAGAGTATCAAACTTCTTCGCTCCATAAAAATTAGCATTCAGGCGTATTGATATTCATACCAATACCTTCTGAACTGCTATGCACCTTTATGTGCATTATTTAATAAACTACATCAATGTATGATCAATGATTAACATTCGCGTTAGGAACCGTTTATCTTGGAAATTATGATTATAATTTGATTCTGTTGAAAAGACGCGGTGTACAAGAAGACCCTAACCCTCGTCTAATAAATACATACACAGCCAAAATGTTACAATTCACGGGCATGGTTACCATACCCGCGGTCATTATGCTCGCCAAAGCACGTATACAACCGGTCACTCGTGTCGATTCGGACCAAACGTCCTACGACATGATTGAGTGACCAGAGGAACCATAATGCATGCGCACTCACATTTCGCTGAGCCCCGGTGACGGAGACGCCAACACCCCTGCTAGTGATCAGGGGAAGTCATCGAGCTCCTCAGAAGTCATCAAGCTGCTCAGAAGAAGTCATCAGGCTGCTCAGCTGCGCCCAGACTGGAACGAAGGAACAGAACACGATTACAATTTGTTTCCAAAGTTACGATTGTTTGAACTCTGATGAAGAATCGCGAAGCAATTCGAAACTAACGAAGTATTTTATGATTTAGACATTTTAAGAAAAAATTAACAAAATTTTTGCTTAAAATGTCTAAATGATAAGATGTTTCGTTAGTTTTGAATTGCTTGGTGAGTATATTCTAAAAAAATTTTTTTAAAATTTTTTTAACTTTTTTCTTTCTAAAATATTGAAGAATGAACTCTACTTAAAAGGAATTTAATGAAATGCATAGGTACTTACATCGTTCCATTAATATTCAGTGTACAAATCTCCTCTTCAGCTGACGCACTGCCTCTAATTTCCGACAACGACTTTCGCTTTCAAAAGTAAAAAAAAAAAAGGAATAGTGGACTACCAACGCGCCCGAAAAATTCTAGTCTCGCGATTCGAAGATGAGAACCGCGACGCTCGTTAAAGAAAATAAATTGCATAAAAAACACTGACTCTACCCTCGCGTAGCCCGAAATTGTTAACGACGCTCTAATATGAGCAACTGTGCTCTTCAAAACGAAAAACTTCGTACGTCATAAACACTGACTCTATTTGGCCGCATTGCACACGGTCACAATCTCTGAAAAATAAGCACGTTCGTGTTATTCGAATAATACTTTAAAATATATCACGATCTTTATAAATATCCAAAATTCATGGCAAGAATAAAAATTCCTTAATTATTTATGCTTGAATAGCATGTCATTGATCAACTACACAGTTTCTGTGCATAAAGAAAAAAACTTGCATCCAAAACCGAAGGTAAATGCAATTACATCAGCTTCATAGAGATAGATTCTTAAAAATCATTGAAAAATCGTTGAATTCTACATAAACGCGATCGAAATATTTCGTAAACATCTACTGACGCCATTTTAAAAATTTTAAACAAATCCGATTAAAATTATTCAATTTATCATAATTCAATCTTTTCCCATTTCATCCCGATATTAACCGACTGCAAAGTTACCCATCACCCTCACAGCCAACCATGATTCAATAAAATAACGAGAAAATACGTATACCACACGTATTGCTATCTCCTTTTTCCAAGGAATGAAACCAGCCGCCATCCAAGAACCGTTCAAATTAACCAGCAAGTGTCATGGCGTTGCCTGCCCTTTGCTTTCGATTCCAGCCTCAACGTCTGCAACCGAATGATGCTACAAGTTTGAAACAAAAGCATTAAAACATTCATAAGGCAATTAAACATCAAATAAACTTGAAATATGCCCGAAAAGGGATATAATTGAATACCGAGACACGATATGTGTGCACTAAATGTGCAGAAATATCAGTAAGGCAACGAGGGGAATACGCGACGAAGATCTACAAATGGTTTTCTCGCGATATTTAATCAATTTCGGGACGAAAGTGCATTAATAGTAGCAGAAAGTAACGATAGAGAGTAAAGAAGAAGCCTAATAATGATTAGGAGTAATTATATGACGATAGATAATGTATGCGTACCATTTAAATACGCAGCTAGCTATCGAAGCGTCTTAACTCAACAACGTCCACGGAACGAATGACCCCCGCGCCCTGCCGCTTTACCGCGGCGAATATTAGCTTTGGGGGGGGGGGGAGAGCAGGCAGCCTTCGCGAGGCAATACACACGAAGTGTGGAATATCGGTCTGTTATTGTACGCCGAGTGACGCATATCGCGGCTCGTGACCGAGCCGTCTGAACAGAGGTGACTTCCCAAGCTGTCATCGTTCAATCATAACAAAAGTCGTTTCTATGTAAGTACACGTTCTGCTACAGGTAAAATAGAAATATTACGCGTAACATATTTCCTTCGTTTATAAAATATCTAGCATCTACATACAGGAGTGTACTTTAATTAAGCTTGTAAAACTTAACACAGCTAGCTTAGTAAGTATATATTCGGAAATTACTTACGCGATATACTTTTTCTTATTGCAAAACTTTTTACAAGCTTCGCGATACATTCGAGAATGTCGCGATACCAATCCCGTGTTCGCATCGGTACATAAAATGAATATTCATTCTGTATACAGTGAGCCACGAAAGTAGTCGAACGCTCGCTATTAAAACTGTAATCAATAAAAATATACATGTTAGACTTAAGTTCTAAAAGTAATGTCGTAACTACTATAAGATACAAGTATTGAGATTATTTTGAAATGAATCGGATAGTATTTGTAGAAGTTATGAAACATTTATTCCAAAGATGTACTGAAACAGGGTCACGTAGGACGTACATTTTTAGTATTAATTTCTGAGTGCGGTTTTCTCCAAACATAACGCCCTCCATCCGAACTAAGTACATTAAAAATGTATTAAAAATATATTCAAAATGTATTAAAAACATTAAAAATGTATTAAAAATATATTTGGTTCGGATGAAGGTCGTTATGTCTGGAGAAAACACAACTGAGAAATGAATACTAAAAATATACGTCCTAATGTAAAGTACCATGGTGGTTCCGTGATGTTGTGGGGGTGTATGGTTGCAAACAGCACTGGAAATCTCATTGTTATAAATGACATTTTAGATGAACATAGATTTTTAAATATTATAAAAAACAATTTAGAAGAAAGTGCAACCAAATTGGGGTTATTGGAAAAATGTTATTTCCAGCAAGACAGTGACCGCAAGCATGCGGCCAAATTGATTAAGAATGATTATTGTATAATACACCGCATGGGTTACATACAACCCCATAAAGTCTGCAAATTAATCTCCTCGAATATTTGTGGGCAGAAATCGACAGGAGATTAAAAACTTACCACATAATTTCGAAAGCAAGGATCGAAAAAGTTCTCGGACCATCGTTTTTAAAAAAATTCTGGTAGAAATTATATGTTCTGTTTAAGAAAATATTTGTTCCTGTGGAATTTTTATTTAAAAAATGGTACCTTTAGTAAGAACTTTTATTTTTAGAAACTTAAACAGTTCCCAGGAGAATTCTTGTAACCAAAAAAAATTTCTCGTCAACGGTAATGGTTATTCGTAAATAAAAAAAAATTATGGTCATCGATAATGGTTATTCGTAACCAAAAAAGTTTTGGTGTAACACTGGGACTATGTTATAAAATAAGAGAATAAGGCCAAAATAGCTACGGAGACCTGTCAATTTCGCTATCTTTCGTGTATAGTGACATGGTCGCTCAGTGTGCCTATGGGTAGAGGGGGAAGGGGGGAATTAGCTTCCAGACGCGCCCGCGTCTGCTGATTACCTACGGGAAAACTGTCAAATTGATACGAAGAACGGATGAGGGTTAAAAAAGATGTAGATGAATCCACCATCGCTACATTGTATGATACATCCTGTGCAAGGGTTGCTCCCCCCTCCCCCCTTTCGTGATGTATTCGTTCCAGAAGCGCTCGTTTTCCAGTAGCCGTCTTGCAGAATCGGTAAGAAACTAGGACTTTTTCGATCGGAAAGTTTTGCCCAGTGATTATGCTTACCAGGGGGGGAGCAGCTCCCTCGAGTAATTATCAGACTCGCTGCATATCTGAGCGAGTTTGATGCCTAAGGTAATAATCAAAGTTTCATGGATCGGCGGAATCTCGAGGCAGAAAAAGCGGTAGCTCTCGAACGTACGCCCGTTCTTTATGCATACTCAATAAGTCATCTTCTCGGGTTGGCAAACCACCGAGAAATTCCCGGTTAATTTCGAGAATTCGTTGCTTTCCCATGATTTCCCGCCGCGTCGATTCCCGCCAGAAACTATTTTTCTTCTCCGCCCCCCGCCCGGGAAAAAATCTGTCGGTTCGAACCAGGAAACGCGGTCGCGAGACGTCTCGCGATAGCATCCAGCGCATTTCACTCGGCGATATTCTTGGCGGCTGCAGCACGCAGGGCAACGCGTTGCCTGCTTCGGTACAACACGTAAAACGAAAACACGTGCGATGCTCGATGCTATCGTCCCCTGGCGCCACGCTGAAGCCTCTTCACGCCTGTTCTTCACGGAAGTCCGCTCGGTGGAGGCGTAATTCGAACCACACGTCGCCACGAAGATGCCCCTTGTTCGCAAGCATCCCCACGGCACTCGGTATCGCTGCGTTCGGTCAAAACCTGGCCTTTAAACGAGAGTTCTTTCCTTTTCCCGGCTTTCCGTCTTGGTTATCTCGTTAAGCAACGCCGCGGGTTTTAATTAACGCCGCTCGCGTTGAATTATGGGGGAAATTTTCAGGCGGACGGGCATCCGGCTTATTCCGCTTCCGGAATTAATGGACGCGTAAACGGTTGCGTAGATGAGGCCCAACAATCTCTGTTTGGAATCTGTTGACGAGACATTTTGAATTGCGTGTCCTTGTGGAGGGTGAAAGTAATTAAGAAGGCTCCTGTTTTTAGTGAGAGATGTTATATAATGATACTTGTGAGAATTCCTAAAATTCCTAGATATTTCCAAAGATTCCTAAAAACTCCACTGCTCCAACCAACTGATGCCACTCACAAGTCCACTGATCATTTCCGAACACCGTTTATCCCCACGCCCGCATCCAAATGCAAAATTCACTGTGGCCGCTGAACCAAAGGAGCCATTGACCCCTAAAGTGAAATCGCGCGAAAGTGCAAGAATCAGCTAGTCGATCGACAAAATCAGCCGGAATTGAATGGCGGCGTCGAACGTGGAACCCGTCGAAGGTTTGAGCAGCGGGCCTGCCGGCGCGGTCGAACGGCCGCGGTAGCGGTTACTTCCGGTCGGCGGTGCACGTAACGCGTAAGTGCAATGAATCTGCCCTGCGGTCCGTTGAAACAAACGTCCCGGTTCCCGATTCAATGCGGCTCGTTAACGCGGCCCTTAATCACGATCGTCGTCGCGGACAATGAGCCCAATCGGTAGAAAAAGTGGTCGGCCGGGGCGGCGGGCATAAATCTCGGCTGTCAGAAACAATGCGATGCGATATACGGGACGGGGAGGAGGACGCGGGCTCGCCCACGCGACCGATCGTCGATACTCGTCCGACCGATGTCCTCTCCGTCTCGTTTCCGCTTCCAACCCCCCAACCGCCGCCTCGCGTTCCCTCTCCGTCCGCCGCACGGTGGCCCCCTCCTCCCCGCGTGTTTCGTCTTCCCCACCCCACGCGGGTAGGCCGAGGCCGGGGAGAAAAATCGCCGGGCGATCAATTTCGGCGTGCCGATAAAAACTCCGGCGAGCGCGCCTATACAGGGCTGGCTGCGATTTGACTCCGGAGAAAAATGTTACCTTCGAGCCACGGGACCGATGTACGCGCGATAGGAGAAAAATACGCCGCTTTAACGCCGCGGCGATGATGCATCGACTTACCTATGCACCGTTGTTCCTTCGTCCGTCCGTGGGTGAAGCGGGGTGCAGGCGTTCCCCTCCCTCTTCGGGCCGACAATGGAGACAAGTTGCGCGGGATTTCCGGGCCGATTCTTCTCCTTTTTCTCTCCCCCGGCCCCGTTTGTCTTCTTACCTGTTGTGGAGGTTTTGAGTTATGAGGTTGGAAACAATTTGGACGGAGAGAATGAATCTCCCCTTCGCTATCTTTGAAGACGGAGAATCGTATTCTCGCGGCCAGCCGAGAATTACGGGACATTTTTCTCCGCCGTCGTTCCACCGAAATTCGCGCCTTATCGAACGAAGTTTCGGTGGGCTTCTCAGTCTTCGAAGACGCGGAAGAGACTGCAAGTGTCTTCAATATGCGGGAAATAGTGTTTCGCGTGATGCTTCTAGCTTCAGAATCGCGTAATTCACACCAGGATAGGAGTTAGAAAGTTGCAGCCACGCAAGTGCGAGCTAGAGCCATCTGAGGAAGAATAGAAACTGCTGTAAGACGTTTTTAACGGAATCTCGGTACCCTGGACCACGAGATCTTCACTCGTTACGGGAGTCCCTAATTACCGTTTAAAGCCGCGTTCGAAACTCCGGGGTGTTTTAAAAAAGAACTCCAGTTAGAGGGAGCACTGTCTCCGGTATACGGGAACAGCGCGTTCTGAATACGGGCCAAAGTCGTTTAAAGACCGCGGCCCCACAGCCACCGAACATTAAGCCGTTACAGATCCACGAACTTCTAATAAATTGGTAGCGCGCGGTTAACCGTTCCCCGGTATTACTTACAATTAGCTGCAACGACGCGCCGCTCAATTACGACCTCAAACAGCTCGGTGAACTACGATACACCGGCGCGTACGTATATTCGCCGGTTGGTATCGTTCAATTAGAAGCCGAACACGGGTGGTTCGTGGGGCTGTTCGTGAACTGGAACACGCGGCCGTGCACTGTACACGCTCGTAATCGTGCAATTCCTCCCCCTCCCGTGTTCCCCTTGCCCGTCGAAAACCTGGCGGATTAGCGATTTGGTCCCACCCCCGGCCGGTCGACCGGCAGGAAATTGTCTCGAGAGTGACCAGGTCCCGCGGAGGAACGCGCCAGTCACGGGTGGATCGATAATCGATACTGGGAATCGCGGCGCGGCACACTAAGCCACGCTCGAAATTGAATTGTGAACCGCCGATGTAATTGGCTCGAATCAAGCCGGCCCTTCCACCCTCGGCCCGGTGGAGCTCCGTCGCCAGAAGGGATGGATAAGGAGCGATTAAGACGTAGCACGGTACCGAGAGGACACGCGCACATCCGCTCGAGACTGTAGCCGACCCCATCCTCCGACGTTCGTCGAGCACCTACGAGCCCGGGAGGACGCGTAGCGCCGCGCACGAAGAAGAAAGGAAGAGGATGAAGAGGGCCACTCTTCCAGGAGGCCCGTGCTACGAACGAGACAGGAAGAATTTCATGCTCCGCGAAGCGGCAGACTCTACCCGAGGGATTACCTTCAATTGATCCGACCCTGTTGCCTGCTTTCCCGCCCCCTCCCACGCCCGCTGCACCGCCACTTTGCGCGGATCTGTCTTCTGCTGCGTGGACGAGGAAAGGGATGGAGGGAGGGTCGGTACTTGCCCTCTGTGTGTTTCCGCTCCGGCCACCCCTCGGCCCCCCCGCGATTCCAGGCATTGTTCGCGCGAGAAACCAATAGCGGGAAATACATCGTTACGGGGGCGACAGGAAGGAAGAACGAAGGACTATGGTAACGACTTCGCCGGGCTCTTTGTGCCCTCCCCCCCCCCCCCACCCGCTACTCTCGCACAGAGGACTCCGTTGGGGTAGACGCTGCTCGATCACGGTTCACTTCGCTCTTTCCAGCAAGGTGGACGATTCGGGCTTCTTGCTTCGTGGCAGTCGCCTTGTCAACCGACTCACAGGGACTTCCTGTTAGGAAGTCGCTGATAGAGGGGTCTGAGGGAGTCGTAACTTGTACTTGCCCTTTGGTGGGGATTTCCACTGGAATATAATACAGGTTTCTGGGTGTTTCCGAAGAAGCCGAAGTGTTAAAAAATCCATTGGTTCTGACTCCAACAGATGCTTCGAAGTAATTCGCAGCTACTTCATCCGTGGATCATTCGAGATCCTCAACAGCTACGTTCCAAACAGCCACGCGCAACAGAGAAGAAAAGAACCAAGTCGAGACGAATCTGGAGAGTCCTCTCACTAATTCACCCCACACGACATCCACCTCTTGCCTCTCCCCCTTCTACGCTTCATTCGCCCGCGTCTTCCGCGACGATTCCTCGCGTCAATTAGAAGAAGTGACTCTCTCTCACGCCCGACGAAAGCCCCTCGGGCTAAGAGAGCCGAGAGCACGTTGACAAAGTGACAATTACGCGGCACGCACGCTCGCACGCGTTTACGAGCGGGAGAGGGCTGGCCGAGCCGACGGGACAGAGCAACCCCCCCGCGTGTTTCGTAGTCACGTGCGGTCTCGTGTTACATTTTCATTCGGCTAATTGCCTTTTCATCGGATCCCTACGCCGCCACGCGGTCTTCCAGCGGCGTAAAACCGCTCCTCCTGCCTCCCTCCGTCCTCGTCGCCCGGCGTCGCGGAGCCGATCGCCGTCCTTCTCCCCTCCGACAGGCGGCGACGAGGTTCGAATCGTACGACCCGCGGGGGATAGGTCCCCGATCGGGGTTCAACGCAAATTGGAGGCTCCCCTTTGGCCCCAATGACGCGGTACTTACCTCGCGGAGAGCGCACTCTGCTCCGGAGAAAGGATTGATTTACAGCGAGCGGGTCGAGGCCGCGGGAAAACGCTTTTTTTCGCGGCCTTTCACCCACGATTGTTCCAAGTCAATAGAGCGGGGGCTTGGTCGTTTAGCTCGAGTGCCTGGCGAGGGAAAACAAATAGTAGCTGGTAGGCGAGTTCCTTTATGGTGGGACGACGTGGAGGAGCTGGTGAACAGGGACTAAGCGGATCTCGAGTATTATTCAGAATATTCTTCACAATGCTGCATGCTATAAAAACGATTACCAAGAATGATGCTACGTGTATTCGCGGAATCCACCTACCCTTTCGAAATTCCAAATTAGAATTACCCAATTACTTGAGCAAATCTCGACGAGATACCGATTCGAAGCCATCAAGTAAATCAGATGGAAGCTGTACAATTAGCTAGAGCGAGGATCCAATACCTCGACATTGAGATTCCAGGAATGTCTGTACTTGTCCCCAGTCACGTTTTCTGCCTCCCAGTAGAAGCCACCTCGCTGAAACGCTCCCAGAAGCAAAAACATCCTCGCGGTACTACCTGCTTGCTTGCTTCTACGCACTTGTTTCCACGATGCCCCCTCATTACGGGACTTAACTCACCTATAAAGATATTTATTAACGCCCCGGTGCCTCCGAGTGGTAGCCATTTAATGAGACATCTTTATACCACCAGAGAAATCTTTAAAATCCTGTTACTACGAATTCCCGGGCGGTAAATTTTCGAGAATCCTAAAGGGACCGTGTAAGCGCAAAAAGAGAAACCCACCGGCCAGTGGCGGGCTGTTCGTTTTTCCCCATGTTTCGCCGCTAATTGCTTTATATTTTACGTAAATTATTAACGTTTCATTAAAGAGCCCTCGGCGAAGGTCCGCCCGGCGCAATTGCTTCCCGAGGAGTTGTAATGGCGCTGCCCCTAGGGACATCGGCGCGTTCCGCGCAAATTGGTACCGAGCTTCGTCTCGAGCGACGGTTGCAGCTGGATAATGAAGCTGCAAGGCGAGATAGATATTGAAGCGAAGTGATTTTATCGTTGGGAAACGATGAATTCGTTAGCGGGACGATGGATTCGAGCGCTTTTCCGCTTGGACCGGTTCAGCCTGACGCTCATGATAAATTTCACGCCTGCGAAGCTTTGTCTAACATCTGTTATTTATGCAGTCATTCTAAATGAACCGATGCCTAACGATTCTACGTTGCGTTGAGCTCACTGAGTCGATAAGAAATATTGTTACAGATGCTTTTTCTTCGACAGCCGATTGATATTTTCCAGCACCGACACCAACAAGACACGTTCCCAAGAGAAACAACGGAAAGCGTCGAGTAAGAACCCAAGATCGCTCGATTCTCCCCGCTTCGAATAGAAAAACATCCCCGAAAGGATCTTCCCGGGGAAATGCAAGAAAAACCCCGATATTCATGCAGGGCGCGCTCTCAAGGAGGCCTCATCTCTAATTCACTTGGACCACGGATGATCAAAGAGTGGAAAAACATCCTTCCTTCCGGGCAGCGACGGTTTTGCGGCCTGGGACGCGCAAAGATGCGTATTATCCACGAGAAAGGGGCGGCTGGGATCGAGACGCTTCTTGAAAACAGAGAGCAAACGCGAGGGAAAGGAGCAGACCGCCTTCTCTTTGGTAGAGTCATCGCCGACGAGCTCGGTCCTGCGCTTCTCCTTTTCCCTCCAGCGACTTCGTTCAACTCCTCTTCGAGTGGACTCGATTATCTTCTCGTACGGGCCGCTTGGGTCATCGCCAAGACAATTTCGCGCAGGGAGTGGTCGCGGGACTCGCGAGTAATAAATGCAATCTTAAGCTTCGTTTCCTTTTTCCTTCGCCGTGACCGTTTAATCGCCGTGAAGTTTGCGCACCAGCCGGCGCATCCGCCCCCAATCTCCTTAAATTTCGATGCACCGACCCTTCTCCTCTCCCCTCTACATCCCCCGCGAACACCGAAGCAATAGTATCTAATAATTTAGCGGAGGAACGCCGGGAATATCGATACGCCTCTGTTGTTCCGAGTCACCGCACGTTTTAATTTACTATTATTACTTGGGAGGGATCAGTGGGCCGAATGAAATCTTATTTACGTCGCGACGCTCCACCCGGCCACCCCCTTGGCCCGTTCGAGTTTCTCCTGCGCTCGCGGACCAAGAATTATCGGAATCGAATCGAACGGTCGTGGCCGCTGAACGTTCCCGTAATTAACGACAGTCTTTGGAATCGAAAGCCGCGCGGAAAGCGAGGATTTCAGGCGGAAGGAGGGTAGTTAACGAACCGGTGGAGCGACTAGCCGTTTACGAGGAAAGGGGGAGTAATGGACCTTTTCGTGTGAGGTATTTTTTCGACGGGGGAGGGGGGAGGGGGGCGTAACTTCGAATGAAACTTCACGTCCCGCGAGTGATTCCAGGTTGCGGACGATGCTGGTGGCATCTAGCAGCCCAGCGACCTTGGGCAGCGCCGTCGAAGGAGGAGGAGACCGCTCTGTAAAAAGCGTTTAACGATCCCGCGGTGGTTCGGTTGGCTGGCACGCCGTCGCCGGCCGAAACACCCGAAAGCTTGCGCTCGATAATTTGTGGCTCGCGAACCACCGGCGTGGAACCGGCCTCGGTGTAATTACCAAGGTAAATAATGCTCCCCGGGACCGTCCAATGGCGTAACTCCGTTCGCGAATAAATTCGGCCGCGCATACGTGGCCGGCCTGCGGAATGCCGGCCTGCCTCCGTGCCCGGGAACGAAGAGATCGTTACGATAATCACGGATCGGTTTTTTGTTTCGGCGGAAGATTTGTTTCCGCGGGCGGAACGCGAGTCTCGCCAAGGCGTTCGTCGATCGACCGCCCTCGGAATATATCGGCGCCGATATATTCGCGGGGAACGCTCCGAAATGCTCCAATTCGCCAAAATTGCTCGTCTAGTTCTGGGTTATCAATATTTTTTTATTATTATTATTCGTCTTTATTATTTGGTAAATATGCAAAAAACAGTGATAGGGAAGACCGGGGCCAAAAGTTCCGGGGGTAAGTTGTTCCGACGGTTCTATTTTCAAAATGAAAAGGGCGTTGTACTTTAAATTATGTTTGCCGTGTAAGTTGATCACGCCAATCTGTCGCCCATTTTAATAGCGCCCGCGATAGCGAATCGTGAGGCTGTAAGCAAGGACCATTAGTCGGGTACCAGATAAGTAAATATTTTTCTATCATTTTCTTTTGGTCTATTTCGATTATTTAATCTCTATATTGATGATTGATTCGTTCTTATGGATCAAATGACATTTAAGAATATTGTGTAATGGGGTTTATCGTTTCAATATACGTCTAAGCAAAATATTTCCATCGAAGTTATGCATGAAGAAGAAAACTGTCGCTAGAGAATTCAGTATCTGCCACTTAACTCTATCGAGAGTTATTGAAAAACTAAAATCTGGACAAGAAGCTACTGTACAAAGAATACAAACACAAATCTCAATAAGTAGATACCTACAAACAGTTGAAAGTAAGACTGATTTGTAGATTTGAGTTTTTATACCGAAGATAATGTTTATGGTTATTACATTGTTTTGGTTTTCTTTTAACCCTCGGTTGTCACACCTACTTTTTCGAAAGTCGTTGTCACAGTGGGTCAATCAGATCCTGTCAATTTTCAATCAATTGTTACTTAAAAACTATTTGTTAAATTAAGTCTCAAAAATTCTGAGATAATGTAGAATATATGTCCATTATGTGGAATATATGACCCAGTGTGACAACCAATGGTTAAAGATAATACATTTTTATTGATCCGAACCTTCATAAATAAACATTATTAATAAAATTCTGTTTTATTTCATTAAAGAATGAAATATTTCATTAAAAAGCAACTCTTATATCTTAGTAACAACTTACCCCAATGCGATAACAACTTGCCCCATAAAGGGGTAAGATGTCCCGCTTCGACCAGCCACAAATAAATTACTTTTTATGAAAACTCTATTACAATATATTAAATACATGCATAAAATCATAAAATATAATAAATTTAACAAGAAATTAGTCAATAGTGAAGAGAGTAATTAAATTCTTTTCCAGTCTTTTTTTATGTTTTATCGAAATTGGAACTTTTAGCCCCGGTCTCCCCTACATAAAGCGTAGCGAAGTAAAGGGCGAGGCTGCAGTACAATACCGTTAGAAGCCCAACTGTAACTAAATAACTAATGCTAAAACTAAAACCAGGAACGAAAGGAAAAAATAGAAAATTATTCCCCTGGGATGAGAAAGTACAAAATTATCCTGTTAATCTCTGATGATGGACCGCGATGTTGGGATGCAAGGGTATTCAAAGGATCTCCGAATGCCTCTGAGCGGCCAAAAATTAAATTTAAAATTTAGTTCATTAACCCTCCCCAGGATAGAGTGCACAAAGTAAAGCCCGCACACCCTGGAGCGCGGGAAAGTGAACGAAATTGAAGCTGTCCAGCGGGACAAGTTCAGCGGGCACGGCTCGGGAACGGAGTTTACCCAGGAGGTCGAAGCGTTAAGAAGGCATCGACGGAGTCGGAAGCACGCCCGTTCACCACGTCGGAAACAAGGAGTTTGCATAACGCGGCGGGACTCTGAAACTTCTGATCAAGGGTGGCGAAGTTTGGCCAAGAGGAGGGTTCCTCGGAGGGCCCCGGGGCCACGATCGCCGTAGCCGGTGAAGAAGGGAGAGAGAAGAGGTTGACTAAACCGCCTCATTGTTTGCCCGGAGCTCGATTACGGGTTAATAATGTTACCGTGACCCCTGGCTTCGTCTTGGTGCGCGAACGGGGACGGCGCGCGGTGGTGGTGGTTTTGAGGAAGACCGCTTTGCTCATCGACCGGGCGAAGTCGCCGCATAAAGGAGCAGATCGCCCGATCCAATTACCGACTAGCTGTTTCTTCGTTCGTGGCTCGTTAGCGAGGAAGGAGGTAGCACCGGGGCGAGCTTAAGGCGAGTTCATAAGACTTCCTCGCATCTCGCGCCCGGACACCGGGCCGTCTCGAGTTACCTCGGGATCGCACGCAAAAACCGGCCGCGATTCGCCGAGTGGGTCTTCCTCGCGGATCGTGCGAACCCCTCCGAGGAGTTATGGCCTCTTGGCTAAGATTTCCTTCGAAGCGGCTCGCGGTAATTCTCTGTATGCACCTCGAGCGAGCCGCGGGATTAGCAGGTGACGGGGACCAGTTTACCGGGTATGGTGGGCCAGTTGATTTTATTCCGACTGTAGCTGGGAATATGGCGGAAGTCAGCCACGTCTGTGGAAGGAGCCCCTCACCACTCTAAGAATCATGGAAGATTCTAAGGAATCTAAGGTACACTTAACCACCCGCAAGGGGGTGTTTAAAATGTAACGATTTGGTGCTTGTACAACTGAGCTAACAGCTGTTGGATTACTTGAATTTGACGGTGCTCGTGCGAGAAGTCGGGGCAAGTTTAAATTGGAGAAACACACGCGGCCGGTTTCCTGATGGTTAATTAAGCGAAGCCTTGGCGATTTTCTGAACGTTCGAGGGAACATCCCGTCGGCCTACGGTGAATCGGCGATGGAGGAATTACTATGATGATCGGTGTAGGAAACTCTGGAAATAGTCAGGGGGTCGAGAATTTATGGGGAAACTTTCGGTCCTCGCGAAATTCAACGAATGACGCCATTATGGGAGGGCTGGTGTACTAAGAATTAACGTTACCCCGTAACTTAGGGGAGGCTGATTAACCGGTTTACTGTCACCCATGAAAGGCCCAAGTCTTAAATAAAACACGCTTCTCAAAACGTGGTATAGATCAATAATCCTGCTCGCTTCTCCGACACCTCGGCCTACTATTTCCACGCTCCTTGCAGCCCCCTCGCCGCCTTCGAGGGTAGAAAAAATACTACCGCAGGGGTGTGTTCGAATTACACGCGGAAATGGAGAAGGGAACACGATCCAGCAGCCTGGACGGCTATATATCGCTGGCAATCGAGGTGTTTCGATACCGAACCACGGTTTTTCTCGTTACCCGCGCCACCACCTCGGCCGGGAATAACGAGATTTCGCTATTGACTTTGAACAGGGTTCGGGGCAGGAAGTGAACTCGCAGCGTGCGGTGATGAGCCCTAGCGCCGAAGGGATTTCCATAACTGAGTCGACCGGACGCGGAGTTGCCTTGTCGGCCGAGCTGTCGCTGCAACCGGTGCAACCGTGTTCGATTTTCACGGGTCACATCGCCGGAAACTTATTATTCTCCGACAGCAGAGACAGCCAGAAGTTATATAAAGGCGGAAAGAGCGACTGCCTGATCGTCGATGGAAAACGACACAACGAATCCCTCGCTGTCGGCGACTAACGCATCTCTTCTCCAGCCGATGATGGTGTCCGAAAATATCCAATCCAAAACGGCAGATCAACTATCAACTGTCCGGTATACTGTTAGCATTCCATTCGATGTGGATAAAAATATTGGATCCTTGCAATTTCAAAGTACCATCCTTTCAAAGACACGTCTTATCATTTCGAAATAAGTTGACAGTGGCGTTTTTATCAGGAAAGCCCCGAGTCTCTTTTAATTACTTCGGTCTTCTCGATCGCTGGATCAAGCCCTATCGGAGGGGCAAGGTTGAAAAGGAGGCGTTCTTACGGCGTCCGTTCCAATGGAAACGGTTTTCTGAACTTTCTTAGTCATTCCGGCGTCCATGGACGGTAGGTGGCCGTCGTATGTCCCATTGTCGAGGAAGAGATCACGATTTCGTGACTTCGTGAGCGTGGCTTCGTGAACGGTGGGCGTATCGATCGTTGGCTCTCGATGCCAATAAGATCCTTAGGTAAATCCTAAGCCGATGAGACGAAGTCGGAGATCAGCGAGCAAAGACCTAGCAGGCTCCGAGGCAACCGGCTAATCCTAATTGAGTCGCCTTATATAAGTCGAACCGGTCGCTCTTCTTCTCCGCCTTGATATTCTTCCACCCTCTTCTCTCATTGTCTGTCCCTCACCTCTTTCTAATTCCCTCCATTGTCTCTGTTCTTCATACTTCTTCCCTTCTTTTATTTTCTTTCTCTACTTTTCTGTCCCTAACAATTTTCTTCGTTTACTTATCTTGACACGGTACGATTGCAATTCATTTCTTTCCACTCTCTCGTTCCTCAGCAACCTTCTCACCCCCCCCCCCCTTCTGCCGCCCCTTTTCTCTCACCTCCCAGTACTTCTAATATCTCCTCTCCATCCACTTCCATCCTCTATTTTCAACTTCCTCAGCCGCCCTCCTTTTTCACCCCACCCTCGTATCTATCCGTCTCTATTTATTGGTCTATTCTTCTCCCCCCAGCCTCACCTCGGTCCGCAAAAAGAAAGTTCGTTCCCTCGGTCGCTGGCAACTTCCACCGACAGACCTTGAAATTGATTTCTCGGCTGCGCAGCCAGAAACGATCCGTGGCTCGGTATCGTGCATCAAATCCAGAAAACGAGGCAATCGAGCGCTCCGCAGCTCCCGTATCATCTGACTGCCGCTTTGATCGGAGGGATCCAGATGAACTCTCCAAGTACCCCAGAGGAATTTCGGGACGGCTCCAGACGAGCGCCCAGTGCCCCGGGGTATTTGTCGATTCATTGAACATCGGCGGTCCGCCCGGTGTTATCAGCGGCTCGAGGTGGGCGTCTAGTCGCGCGTTTTGATCACGCCAGAGAAACGGTCGCGTGACAGTTGCGTGACTTTTCGACGCGGACCCTCTGGCTGATGTTCCTTGGAAGACCGGCGTTGGCGAAATTCAAGGTCCAGGAGGAGCGCGGAACGCTCCGGTCGGGTTGTGTGATCCTTTGATCCATTGTCTCGACGAAGGAGAGGAGAGGCGTCGGAGAGCCTCCGGGGAGCGTCGCCGTCGCGCCGGCAGAAAGGCGAATTCTAATTTGACGAATGAGAAAGTTTCAAGGAGAGCGATGCCTCGCAACTCCCTGGTCGTGCCGCGACAAAGGGCGTCAAAGACGGCGAGTCGGAGCTATTACGATATGTAAAAAAAAAAGGATAGGGGGAAAGAAAAGAGAGGGAGAGATGCGTTGCCGTTCATCGAAGAGAAGTCTGCTGGCTCGTTCAAAGAAGGGACCAAAGAAGAGGGAGTCTCTGTAGTCGAAACCAGTAAAGCACCCGGGAAAGAAATTCAAAGGAATTCTTGAAAAAGTTGCTTCGACTTTATGGTGATCGATGCACCGCTACAGGGGGACAGGGTTTTCGTTTCTTTCCCTCGTTTTCCTTAAAACGCTGGAAAACAAAGGACGGCGCGTGGATGGCGAAACGCGGTTTCGTTCCCCGCGTAATCGCTTTCAGCTCGGCCGGGCTTTGATGTTCGCAAAGTAATACTCGGAATTGTGTATATAATTAGTTTTATCCAGAATCCCCCTGTAATTATATCGATGTTATCGGACTTAAACGGAAAGCTTTCAATTACATAAGCACTTGCTTCCATCCGATAGATCAATATTGACGCGTTGGATTTTATGGGCCGCCGCTTTTATCCAAACCTCTGTCAATTTCGCGCGAAATTGCGCGGACAATCGATATCAGAAAATTAAACGCCGAGGCTTGGATGTTTCGAAGGTAATCAATTTTAGTCAAAATTCCCTGGTACTAAATTTTCAACGTTCACTGGTAATTGCGCTCGTCTGGCCAGGTAAACTCCTTCAACTTTTACCGGGGCTAATTCATTTCATGGGGAATTTCAGCATTCGGGGATCCTAAATTTACATCTAATTACTCCCGTATGAAACTTGCAGTTCGCAAATTTTCCTACATGCTGCGTCACGCTAAAAAGCTCACCACAAACTGCGGTAGCAAAGTGCAACGTAAACAAACGATCTCGCGAAAAATATGCAGCTTGAAATACGTTAACAATCCCAGATTCGCCACAAGCGGCTGACCAATTCGCCCGAGACGGGATTCCAGCTCGAGGCTTAAGAATCATCGCTGGCGCGAGTCTGTTCGTGTTCGGAATCCAGCGATCCAGCTATGCGCCACGAGCGGACGATAAAGAACGTCAAAGGCGACGTTAAAAGCTATATCGACCCATTACGCTGTCGATGAACATACAGAGAAAAACAAGGAAGAAAAAAGGAACGGGGCAACAGGAGTGCCGGACAAGAGAGTGACGGAGGCGCGTTCAAAAGCCTTCGTTGCCGAACGACCAGAGGGGAACACGACACGGAGCAACACGGAGGCGGAGAAGAACACGAAAACTCGCTGCCTCGTAATTAATAACCGTTCGAGCAGCGTGCAACGGGCGTGGGCGTCGCAAAGTGGCTGTCGTTAGTCGCTCGTTGAGACGGCGCCTTGCCGCTTGTACGCTTGAACTCGTTCGCACTTCGTACCTCTCGCGCTAGCCCCTTCGCGAGCCTCGAAAAGCCGATTTCGTAATATTTCACGGCTGCGAGAAAAATCTCGGCTAATTATCCTTCCTCCTTGGCCGTCTTCTCGGCCAGAGGGTACCGGAGAGCTTGCCATTTCTTCCTTCCTCCCCTTCATCCTCTGGTACTCCCTTGTGGGCGAGTTTGGTAATCCAACAGCAGAGAGTGAGACTCGCCTCGCGTCATCTTTCCCTTCCTTATCCTTCTGTTACAATTTGTACTGACTTGTACAGGATCTGTCTTCGCACTGACAGCCTCGAACCTCCGCGACGAAAATGACGCCGAGAAAACTATGGCGCGCAAGCCCCTCGTTCTCCAGAGTCGTCGTTACAGAGGAGCGACTCAACGTTCTGAAAATTGGACGATTCCAGAGACGCCTAAGCGGCTTGCTACAGATCAAAATCGAGAGGAGCCTCGTCCCGCTCCTTCCCCCACGGCGAATCGTAAATAATAGAGACGTTTTTAAAAGCGACTGCGCCGAGAGTAAAATAGAAGCACGAAACACGAAACTGGGAGCTCGGTGCAACCGGTGTCGCGTGACGCGGACAGTCTGAAAATAAATTTCGAGACACAACCAGGCGAGAGCCGTGCTCCCGTGCTCCTTTGAACTGTTCCAGCCACGATCCGGCGGGGACGAATCTCGTTTCGGTGACAGGGACGAGACGCGATTTCGACCTCCGCGGTGGCTTCTCGTTTCGAAAAGCAACGGAACAGCGAGTCGCGGTGGCCGCCGCAAATTGGACGAGACCGAGGACGTGTAAGCGGCTTCCTCGCCGAGGAGAACCGGAAGAAAGATGGATTCCGGGGTCGGGCAATTTCGCGTCTCCGTGGAAGATCGAGGACGCGATCCCTCGATCCGATCGATGCCAATCGGCGAGGCATCGATGCCCGTCCGTCCGTAAAATTGATTCTGTTTCCATCGTCTCCCCGGGGCCGGTCGCGAGACGCGAAATCTCGTGGGAACCGAAAGGTGATTCCTTCCCTCAGCCTCCTCCGTCTCTCTTCCCTCCCCCCTTTTTCGCATCGATTTGTCTCGTTTCCTTCCCGTTGTCCTCCGACGCCACCTCCTTCCGCCCGTCCCTTTAACAGACCGACGTGGGACACTTGCACATCCTCGTGTTTTATTTCCCCGTCGCCGTCTCGCTTCCTCCGCTCGGCTACGGGGCTCTTCCTCGCTGCGGACCGCTGTTTGCTTTCCCAAAAGCAACCCACCGGCGAGTTTGTAGCCCGACCCTGCTCGTCAGCCCCGATAAGATTTGTCCCCCGACCCCTGTTACCGTCCCCCGCGACAACACCGACTGCGGTCTCCCTCCGGGTGCCATTTTATAAACGATAAGTCTCCGCGCGGGATGACCGGCTATTTGCTTTTCCCTGGACTCCTCCACGTACCTGGCCACGTTTGCCGAGATAATAGAGCGGAGGGAACGGATGGGATGCGTGGGTAGCGAACGGTGACGCTGGTTATCGATGGTTCGCGCGGAACTAGCTAAACGAGCTCGGCTCGTGGAATGCTTTTAAGCCGGGGAATGAGTCATTTGCGAATGATCTATTTCTTAACTCCGCGGAGGCGAAATCGCTGAAGGATTTGTGATATAATAGACCGCTCGATTGAATCGCGTAATCTTAAACCGTGTCTGTTCCCGTTACGCCGTTCTTTCCAAATTATTTCAGAGCAGCCAGCCAGTCATAAGTTACTGGCTTTAAAGGCAACTGGCTTTCAGAAGACAGAATAACTTCGGGGGGGAGGCAGTTCCGCGGCATTAAATCGCGCATTGACAGGCGGAAAGGAGTTAAAAGGCGCGCGGATTATTGGGCTAGAAATACGGGGAGGTGAGCGGTACAGCTCGCGGTGCATTAAAGTCAGCTGCTCGTGAAATAGCTCTGGATATATATTCGAAGAGATGGCCGCGTGAAAGGAGTGAGAAAATATCCATAAAATCGCCTTCTTCTTCTAGCATTTAAGACCTCGTTCACCCGCTATCGGCGATAATCGCCTCGCCTAACGCAAGTTACATTATTAGGTTCCTTGGAGAGCCCCGAGGATTGGATTTGCTGCGACGTTCAGCGCGAGAGCGTCGAATCGCCCGTACTTCAGGAATACGATTCTTTAATGATAGTTTATGCGACGATAGTGGATGTAGGATTCTGATTTGAAAAATACACGGGTAGGAATTTGCGAGCCATTGCGAATCGACGATCTCGTACGTTACACCTGGATAAAGAAACATTATTCCATTCGCGCGACTTTCTCCTCGTTGATTTCAAATTATTTGCCGCGCTTCGAAGAGCGATATTCGACTTCGTCTCTTTAACTATCTTCGCTTCTTTGTGTGACACCAATTCGCGCCACTGGGGCTCAACAACGCGTCGAGGATGATGTTCCCGGTCGCCATATAAGACTGCACCCTAAAAAGAGAAATTGCTGCATCGATCCTCGAGCCTCGATCAATGACACAAGTAGCCCTCCAAGGGCCACGATCGTCACGCACGGTCACCCTCCAGTGAATTCCCGCTCCAAAAAACGAAGACGATCGCGTCGCGAGTCACCGCCTCCCTTTTTCTTCCCAAACGGTATTTGTGTCGCGACAACACCGTGGAGACCACGAACGTGACGGCGGAGCAAAACAACAGCCCTTCGACTTCCTTCGACTGTTGCTTCCTCGTATTGGAATCCATGAAAATCTGTGCTGCTAGATCTTGGCGATGATTCGCGCAGGAATCACGGGAAACGTAGCACTTCGATGGGAACTACTGTCTTTGAATACCAAAATAACGAAGCGTGTTACATACTCTGGTCTTCGCAAAGTACTCGACGAGTCCAAACGCAACGAGTACGATTTAGAAGCTAGAAACGGCCAGTGGTTCGAGTTCAACTAAAAAAAACTGCAGGCAAGGGAAGCTGCCCTGTATAAACAGAGGGTGGTTTCACGGTTGATCCGGCAAGAAATGAAACAAAAATAGAGGAACCAGGTATGGGAAGGAGAGAGCGAACGGTTGGCGCGCAAGCACTGCGAATAAAGTTCCGCCAAGGCTAATTCGATCGGAAAAATTCCGTGGGGGTTTACCCCGAGCCTGTTATAGTGGAGGGGGGGGGGGGGCTGTGCCGCGTGAAACTTTTATTTTTCCTTCCGTTGGGGCGAGTTTGGGCCGAGCTGGACGCTCGTCCATTTATATGATTAAATTCCACCTGATACGTTCTCTTCCCCCCCCCCCCCCGAAACTTTACAGACTACCTGAGAAAGGGATCGAGAGAAAAGGGGGGCGGAAAAAGGGCGGGTAAAGACGTCGAGGAAGGTCTGGGAACGATCGGGATGCTGCTGCGTAGATCTACCTGCGGCACGTGGCCAGAGGAACGGCAACTTTCGCTGTTTCGCTGACGAAACTAATGATAGTATCGAAAGAGACACTGAAATGAATGTCTACATAAAATTGCAGTGAAACTGAGAAGCCCTCGGTTTCCTTTCACATTCTGCAAATTTTCCGTGTCACCACGGCCATGTGGGAGACATTAAACACTCGGACGGCTTTTCAATGACCGATCGACTCGTTTCGAAGTGAAAGGAGCAGCGAGTGATCGAAATAGCTAATGTTACCAACCGCACGGTGAAAGAGGCTGGCTCAAGGCGACGATAAAACGTCCAAAGTTCCCTGCAGCCCGGTCGCCGTTCCCAAAGACCAAACTTCCCGGTGTACATTATTCAGAAGCCGCCCTCCACTGAGTGCCGCGATAAATATTGTATTTACGCGGTGTTGCAATAGATTCCGAACTTCCGCGACACAATCACAACACGCGGGGGAAGAGTTATGAAGCACCGGTTTCGCGGGGTGGGGTAACGATACGAGTTGATAGTTTTCCTGGGCACAATGCCGCAAGTTTATCGCGTGCTCGCTCGTTACTTGTACTTTCCGATCTTGATAAGGTTAAATAATAACGCGCTGCAGCCGGGAGCAGCGTCCCAAAAACTCGGGACGGCCAAGAGTTCGCAATCGGGGAGATTTTCAGCCGCAAGCGATTCGACGTTTTAATTGCTCCGCAACACGGAACTTCGCGGCTCCGTTGAAATTGGGAATTAATGTTCCGCGGAACTGGCAAATTAAAACTAAACTCCCCGGTGAAAGTAGACGATATTGTGCGTCGTTAAATGGCGATGGTTAGGTGCAGCTTCACTGCTACCAATTTCAGTGATTCCACGTAGTCGAAGAATTACAAAATCGAAAATCTTCCGTGGATAAAAAATGCCACAGGAATAACGTACCCCTGTAATGAAACGGTTCGTTACAACGCCCCTCGGGCTACTTCCAGACCAACATACATCACAGCGGCAGCAAAGCAGGGGGTGCAGAGTGTGCGTCACGTCGGGCGCAAGGCGCGTTATATTTTCTTACGAGTGCACTCGCCTGTTGCGGTTCCCGGGGGTCGTGCGCATCCGTAACGAGCCGCGTTATGGACAGAAGCCCCGTGGAACGAAGCTTTCGACGTAACTCACCGTCGAGAGGCCACTCTCTGCCATCGGCTGCACCTCCGCCAAGTCCAATTGGGGGTTGGGCGGGTGGCTGGCGAAGAGAGGAGAGCCGCGGCGGGCGACAGGCTGCGCGGGAGAGAGAGGAACAACCAACAGATACGCGGAGGGTGCGAAGGGACGAGAATCCTTGAAAAAGGTGGATCGAGCGCGACCAGCGATCGGGCGAAGACAGCTGCCGTGGAAGGGGGTGAATGGTCCCTCCTGCGCTTCCACCCCCTCATGGTTTTAGCATATCGTTACTCGGGTACTCGAGCGGGGCTGCGTTTAACGACCACACCAGCCCCCCCCCCCCCCCCCCGCCTCGTGCTCGCCGACAAAAAGCAGGAAACGACGCGACCACGGGACGCGAAGAGTGCTTGCGACGTATCAATTGACTCGCTGACGGCTGATTTACGGCGCGATTCGCTCGCAGACTGCCACTACGATCGGCTCGAGGGCGATGGGGAAGGTGCGAAGCACCAAGGCGCTGATTTCTCCCATGGGAACCGCGTCGGACGAGCACCGACTGGGGCCCAGGGTGAGCCGGAAGTTGGCTTAGCGGTGGCATAGGCGGTGGTACTTGCTAATGCGTGCTAATGGGGAGGGCAGGTTTTTGAGAACTGCGATATTGATATCATACGATAAACAGTTTTATGTAAAGAACAGCCCTTTTAAAGGGACAACGCGACATTCGTACGTAAATATTTATCCAAAGAATGCTCGATTGCCTGATACCAGTCGGGATATAAATTCTCATCCCTAGGAAACGCCAGCGCTCGACAGGAAAAACAATGACATCGGCGTCACGTACGAGGGGGTGGGAAAAGAACGGTTGTTCCCTTTTTTTTTCATCATTTTTTCCAGGCGAATTGAACGCAGACAGGGCAAGGGTGGTCGAAAACGTAGCAGAGGGTGGATTTTACAACTACAGCCGCGATTTTTAATATTCCCTTTTCCCAGGCGAATTTAACAGTGGCGAACGACGACGCGGGGCCAGTTTTTGCGGGCGCGTCTTCTCCGCGAGGAATTACGAGCGAGCTTAGTTCAATATTGACCCGGGCAAACGTGTGGCGAATATTATTACACCATCTGCATAATTTCTGTATTCAGTCGGTGCTCCCTGAAACGCGTCTGTAATTACTTCGGTTGCCGTGAGGTCGTCGTCGAGGGTGCCGGTGTGCGCGCGAAAGGCCACGGGGGTGGGTGGCGGCGCGTGTGCGGGACGGGGAGGGCCGAAAGTGGTGGGGTGCGTGTTATACGTTATGTAAACGGTGTGTACGGGGTAATTGGACGATCGTGCGCGTCCAAAACGACGATTTTCTCATCGCCGACGATTCCCTCCCGAGCCTGTCCGCCGCGGCTTACGGAGTCACGCGCGAGAACCGCCGCTCACGACTCTATTTCTGCCGGCAGTCTCTGCTTTCGAATCCCGCGCCACTGATTTAGGGGTTTCCGCGGTTAGCTAGCGGAAATTCTAGCTTCGAGTCTAGTCACTCGGGGGAAACTTCGTTTCACGAGTAATTGCGAACAGCTGAGCGATGGCGCATTCTCTGTCTCCATTGTTCTCTTTTTTCCCCGGACACTGTGTACACGAGCGCGCGATTGCAAAAATGGTGAGCGTCCCCTGTTCCGCGCAGTTTCCCAAATTAACTCTCCATTCGCGCGGAACGTCCTCTCCCCCGCGTCATGGATTTGCGCGCCAACCGGCGCGTCCTCAATGGGCGGGTAGAGGAACGTTCACCGTTACAATGGAGATCGTGAACATTTTAATTCATGAACCGATGAATTAATCATTACTTGCAAATGTACTCTGTCTGGAATCTCGATTAGGGCCTTGAGCTATTCTTGCCCGGCCGCTGCAGTTTGTCATACCTTCGCCCTCTCTCCTCCGTGACAGCCGGTAATAAATTATAATAAATTCGGCGACGCGATTACGCGACAACTGCGCTTTTTCACGGGCCTAGTGTCGAAGAACATAGGCTCCTTCGGGGACACCGACATGGACAATGTCGATTTAGCGAGGCCTTCTTCGCCTTTAACCCTCCGTATTCTGAGCCTGGGTCAATTTTGACCCACCGTTTCAGGGCGCTCACGCACACAGTGACAGAGCTATTAATATTATTCGCAGCCAAGCGGTCATTTAGTTGTTGTCAAGGAGGGCCTCACGCTTGGGGGTATCATAAACGAGGTTTTTCCGCGGACTGTGTTGAGGCCTAAAGAGTCGGTAGCTCGAAGCGACTGCGTTGCCTTGGGGCATTCGCGAATGTATAGCCGACAACGACGCTTCGCTGCTATCTCGTGTTTTTTCCTGTGTCTAGTATTTTTCTTACCTTTTTTGTTTTTACTATTATCATTGTTATTATCGTTATCGTTGTTGTCGAGAAAGTTATTTTTACAAGAATTATCAAAAAATTTAACTGCTAAAAATATTGATAGATGGGCTACTAAATTTGAAAATGAAGAAGGACGACTACAAGCAAATATTGTAATCGAAATAAAAGCGATGGGAAAAAAATTGTAAAAAAAACTAGCAGGTCACAAGGGTGGTAGATGTTGTTTCTATGGAGGGAACAATAACAAATATCGCCCTGTATGCGATTCGTGTAAAAAACATATCTGTAAAAACCACTTTACAGGAAGCCGCACATTTTTACGTAATATATCTAGTAATATAAATGTTGAATAAACATAATTTTTTTATAATTCACAAATCGCAACCCTATTATCGTTTCGTATATGTCCAAGTATCCAAACGTAATCCAAAACCCACTTCCACCATGCTCCGTAGTATTTCGGCGAGGATCTCGAGCTTGAGCGACCATCCCTACCTGAGTACTATATCGGTGAGGGTCTCGAGCCACCGTGAATATGTATTTGTGAACAATCGGTGTGGGTCTGCAAAGACCCAGGCTCAGTACTCGAAGTCCCGTACTGGGAGGGTTAACTAGCAAGACAATCACAACTAGATAATTTTATACTACGAAAACGCAACGGATGAAGACTAGCATGTTTCTCAAAAGGAGAGCCACGCCACCCCTCAATCCTCCCACAAACTCCTAAAACCTGCCAACGAAAAAACGACCGCCCCAGTCAATTCAATAAATTCCTCCCAAATTGAATTCCCGCGGACGTTGTTCGCAGGCACAGAGCACGACGGAGAAGAATTTGCATGCGAAAGGACGAATATCCTGGGGACACGGGGCGAAAAAGTGGTGTCGTCCTCCTTCGTCCCACGTCCCCCCGGTGACGAGTGCGCGCGAGACACGGCGCGTTTAACGGCGATTTAAAGAATCAGCGCGGCGACGCGACGGTGGAAAATAAAAGAGGGAGCTCGATTCGATCGGAGGAATCTATTGGGGGAATCCACGGCACGAGGACTTAATCGGCGAGGAGAGAGGCGGTTTCCGTCGGCGATCGGTCGCGAAGGTCGGAAAGTACGCTGATTGTGAATCGAGCTGATTGCCCGAGTGCCGGCGGCGTTCAAACATCGTCCACAAAGGCGGTAATACTGGGTCCGGGGCCTGTGGCGCCCTCCCTAAAACGATTATCCACTCGACGAGCCCTCGCTCATGGGGGAGGGTTAGCCACCACGTAACGACGTATTGTGAGGACCTCTCCTCTCTCTGGTCGGGGAAAAGCCTGCCTGGGGCTTTCCTACCTTCGACGCCGGAAAATCCTCCGGGAGTATCCTCTCGAGACTCCCTGCAACCAGCCCCCACCCGCCCTTTCTCGCCTGCGACTTCCAACCCTCTCCTGCGCCACGCTCCTCCTTCGCAGAGTCGCTATTCCCGCGGTCTCGGTCAACAACGGCGACTTCCACGGGATCCGTTGATCGCTCCTTGGCCAGCCAACGCCGCGAACGGATCCACTCGAGTGTCCTCGAGGAGCAAAGGATTCCGCCGCGCGAAACGCCGGCTGCGGAGCACCCAGGCGGGTGATCAGCGCCGATCCTCGGGAACATTCAACGCCTCGAGTGGACCATTTTAGCGAGATCACATGCTGAACCTGTGGTTGCGGGGAATGCATACACATAGAAGTGAAAAACAAAGGGGGAGGATCCTCTTCAACTCCTTCTTCTTAAAACTGGGGGGGATCTATCTGAAGACTTTCTTTGGGAGACCTAGCCGTGGAGGTTAGAACAGAACTGTTCAGGAGTGGAGTGTTCTCCGAAAATCAGAAGGATTCTTTGCGTGAATAGAAATAGAGTGGTCCTCGATGTTGAGGATTAAGTTTCGGATTATTCGATGGAAAAGTTGCGTTTGCTTGTTTATCCAAGATGAAAGATCGAAGCTCGCGTTGCAAGGAGTTCAGAAGAAAAGTTGGAAGTTTGTTTTCCTTTTCTCCCTATTCTTGGTGAAATCTTCTTCCTCGTATCTTGATCAACAGTACTCTCTTTGATGAGATCTCTTATCTCTCCTACCGCCGCAAAAATCGCCAGAACAGATCCCCTGAAGCGTCCTCGAAAGACTGAAGGCCTCCTTCCCGCGAATGGCGTTGAGCCTCGACACGGAGGATTAATATCGGTTCTATTCCCTCTGATTCCGGCCGGGATCGCGAGGCACCGATTCTCAGGTGGATCCGCGGATATTACGGCGGGGGGTGGGACGTTCATAAGGCAGCTTTGAAGGAGCTCGTTCCCCGGCCAGAGAAGTTTCCAAGCAGTGGTAAAAAGAGAAGCATGCGGAAGGCTTCCAAGTTTGGGCCTCGGGGAAACTTGCGCGGCTATAGAAGGCTTGTGGGAAATTTTGCATAATGCCGCGCGTCGTTGCGTCTCTATAACCGTGCGGGGGAAATTTAGAACGAGGGGCAAGCACGTAAATAAAACATCGAGCGACGAAGCATCGAGAATAACGCGCTCCTTTCTCCTCTTGTCCCTGTGTCTTGGCGAATGATCGTGTCGTACGATTGAAACTTTGTCCCCGGCCGGGGTCGAGCGGCGGTAACTCTTTTTCCTAGAGGAAGATAAGCACGACCCGCGAGATATACTTAGACCCTGTATCGGCCATAATAGATGAACGACGAGCCAATCGGGCGCTCGGTCATACAAACGTACGAGCAGTCCATCCGGGAAAACGTAACCCCTTCGAACCCTGTCCCGTGAATTTCACTTCCGTGTTGCCGGCGCACGTCCTTCGTATATCCCGTGGACGTGTATCGGCATACCGTAGTTTCAGAGCACCGGGGCCGCCTCGTAAAATCTCGACGAGACGGAGTTACGGACGCGAAACGCCCGTGAAGGGACCACGAAAATTGTCGTCGTTACTCTGCGACAAAGTGTCCGTGATATTTTCTAAGCGGAACTGCTTCCCTGATCGTTGAGCCCCTGGCTGGGGAATATTTGCCAAACGACGAATTTATGTGCATGGTCTGCGAGATTGCACGATGAACTAGAGCATTTCAAGCGCATGGAAAGGGCAACTGAATTTACTGACTTGAAGGAAGATCATTGCCTTCAATGGCGTTCCATTTTACCACCCTCAAAGCTCACCGAGTAGGTATAGAAGCTCGCTCAATAACAGAATTGTGCCGAGTTAATGAATGTTTCACAGTCCGAACGCCACGATTTTAATGCGTGGGACATATGGGTGCCCCGTGGTTGTTAATAGACCGTTCTCTTCCGTGAATATCCGGCGCCAAGTGTGCGTCGGCCCGCGCGCAAGAACTTCCGCCATGAATAGCTGATGGCTAATAAGTATCTCGCTGTAACGTTCCGTGGTCGGACCGCGGACCCCTCTTAGTGGCCGTTGAATTAATAATATTCGGCGACGCGTTTCCTAAACGGGCGACGTCGAAACCGAGAGCTATCACCCATCCCCATTCAACCCCCTCCCGCCCTCGACCAGTCTTCGTGCAGTTTCGTCACCAGCATCGAGGTAAGAGTGAGCGGTGGGTTTTCTCGAGTTTGCGAAGACAACAGCTGCACGCCCGTTGAAATATTAAGGAGTTTCATATGAGAGGCACCGTACACAACCCCTTACTAGAGATCGATCTGACGGTACGACCACGATGGTCCCACAACCCCCTGATCGATAGGTTTGCGTACAACCTTCGCGAATCGATGTATTTGAGCAGCTGCAGTCGCATTTCCAATGCACGGAGTAAGTAGATCGCTCTTGTGTAACCCGTTCCTATTTCTGGAAGACTCGGCAATGCCTCTGCGAGGGAGAGCGTTTAAAGTTCTCGCGTGGAACTTTTTCTGTCGCCGTAGAACTTATGCTGAAGCAGCTTTTATAGAAACCGAGTGGAATGGTTAAACACTGATATGTTGTATAAGATATAGACGGTGAATCGTAAGGGATCGTGGGGATACTACATGGCACACATATACCCTGATGCTATTTTGCACAGTGGTCAGAAACTGGACCTACATAATGCCACTTTGAAGTCGTTATACCTGACACTTAAGCGCGCTTATTATCGTCACCCTCCACTGCTTTTATAACCCCGATATAGCTTTTTCCACTCGGTATATTTCAGTTTAGGGTAGATCTAGCGTAACGCATCCTAATGTCCACTTCACCGTAGACATCGCCAGGGAACATGGACGCAAAGTGTGAAAGTCGGACACGATGAAACACCCCCAACCCGAGACAGGGATTCCCGAAATCTCGATACATCACTGGAGATGAATAGGCGAGCAATAGAACGCAAGAGACTCAACTGTTCTAAGATACCCCTTCCACCGATCGATACCATCCATTCTATTTCCGTGCAAATTGCCACGATCCTCCAGCCAGCACGATAAGCGTTCCCGAACTCGAATTACACAGAAAGCGTGGATTTCTCGGTACGCTTCGCGGAAGCGTATAGAATTAGGAGAGTGGCTCGCCTGATCGCGCCCACGTCGGCCGGAATTAAATAACAATCGAACTCTGACGCAACGCGGGCAATTGTTAGGCTTCAGCCTCCGGCGAACATAAAGGCTATCTCGAGCGATTGGAATGGCTCGGATCGGCGAGCGAGCCGTGAAAATGCCAGCTTAACGCCTTCGATTTAAAATCCACCGAGGTCCCGTGCCCTCGGATCCCCGCGACTTCGGCAACGTGAGCATCGTCTGCAACGAGACGGAACGGATTATCCGTGTTTAATGATCGATTCAATCGTTACGCGTCTGCTCGCCATTTCTGTTTACCCTTCGTGGATACAATTAACGGGACTGATTTAAACGAGATCGCCGATATGCGTGTTTAATGACGCGAAACGCCATTACGTAGCGTAAAACCGTTTGTTTGCACGTAATCATCGCGGAGTGTCTCTTGACACTACGCTTTCGTTATTTCGTTGCGATTTTGTTGGTTCGCGATTCCGGAAGGGGTTCTCGTCGACGCGTTCATTGCAGTACACAATACGGAGGCACTCGAACGGTAATACATTTTGTGCCTTTGTGCCCATTTTCATTAAAAATGTAATAAGTGCAAGGCAGATAGAAGGTAATTATTATTAAATGTACAGAAAAGTTCCGTTCTATGTACCGTTCGCCGCCTTCAAAGTTACAAGCTCCGCGAACTGAGAGACCCTCCCACCCAGACGCATCATCCCCCGTGAATTCCGAACGTTCGACATTTCCACCACAGGGGAACGCTCTCAGCGTGAATATTTCAAGGAAGCCGGGGAAGAGACACGGCGAAGATGAGTCCCGTGCACAAAGGGTGACGTCACAAATCACGCAACTGTCCTCCCCCGCGTGTCCTTTTACTTTCCAATAAGCATCCACGGGGTTAAACGCGCGAGCGCTCCTCGTCGGGGGCTCGAGGCGAGCGCGTTAATAATTCCAGCCGCCGCTTATCTCGATTTAACATGATATATAACGTGCTATACAACGAACAAGCGCGAGGTAATTTATTCAAACACGTACACCGACTGGTACAAACGGCGGCGTTGCACACCTTACACCCACACGCTAGGAATCGCGTCCTTTCTGTGGCCCTTCATCCAGGAAACGACTCCTTTACCCGTTGTACCGGCGCGAAATTAGCGATCGCAATTAGTCGCGACTACGGCCCGCACGGCTGCCTTTCTTCCCGTTGTTTTCCTCGATCCAGCTTCGGGCTAAGTAAGACAACGCTGGCCAGATTGCTCTCCCCTACCCCCAGTGCTTCTCTACCCTTCCCCCCCCCGGCTGTCCCCCTCTTTGTCTCCTTTCTGTCTTTCCCTCCCACCTTTGTGCTCCATTTTTCCTCTTTCCTTATTTCTTTTTTCCATGACGCTGGTTCATTCGTTTCTTTTCTTACCCGCCCCCGTGTCACCCCTTCCTACGATGCGTTTGTTTCCCCCTTTCTTCTATTCTCCTCTATTCTCTCGACTCCCCCTCTCAATCCTGCCGCCACTTTCTCTTTCTTCCCTCCGTCCGCTCCCCATGTCCCCCTGCCCTTTCTTTCAACCCCCTCCTCGCGCGGCCGAGGCGCGTGTGTACGTTTCTCCCGTGGGCGACATAAACCCCCGGACAAATTGCTACGTGTGTTTACGTTAAATCGCTTAAGCGACCTGGTGCACCTTCCTTGCCGGGGCCGAAGGTGGAGGCTGGTCGTAAAGGCGCGCGATAACCATCTGGCGGAGAGGGCCATCGGCGTAAGTCAAGCTTCGACGGACCAGCGAGCGTGTATCGCTCCTCTATGCACACGCGTTTATCTGGATTAAGATGACCCTGGGCGTCTTTGCGAGCGGCAGCGTATTGAATGCCAGAGTCCTACATCGAGAGGCCCACGCGCGGATACTTGCGCTCCCGTGTAGCCTCTGCGGGTTTAGTAATCCCTTGCAGCGGGGGTAGCATTAATTATGACAAATAGAGTATGTCTTCAGATGGAGATTGTCTGAAGATGTTTGCGGGGAGCCCCGGTTGGAATTGCGGGCTACTGAGCTGGCTCGGTTGCACGACCGATGGCGGGGAAGTAGAATTGTGGGCCTCGAAGGTCGTAAGTGTCTGAACCTTAAGAGGTTAAAAGGGTGATCGATCTCGCATCGGGGTGTGCTGAACGTTAAGAGATACTGAAGTGTCTTCCATTCACTTGCACTTCCATAACACCCTCTTTGATTAAGTCGAGGCACAGGTAGGGCGATCGCATTACAGATCAACCCCCCCCCCCCCCCCCCAGAAGTGACAAGCTCCAACGTCTGTTTTCCCTGAATCCTTGCAACACAAACCCCCAAGGATCGCCGGCGATCGATCATCGTCTGAAAATCAGTGGAATTGATACGCCCCGCACAGACAAGACCGAAGCGAGCGAACGTCGACGGCCGAGGTCGCAGCGTCGACAGTGGTTAATCCAGCGAACAAGACGGAACGGAAACGGATCCCCTCGACGCGATTTATTTACACTGCGCCGGGGTGTGGTATCGGTTTCTTAGACGCGTAACCAACCGATTCGGAAGCTAGTTTACCGTTACACCCTCCTTTCCTACGGCGAAGACACCGACCATCGACGGCGACGCCTCTGTAACCTCGTTCCCGTGGTTGGGTCCGATTTCACGTTCGAGCGGATCGGCGGTGATCGACCGGTTGGAAATCCCATACGTTCCCGCGCGGATCCTCTTCGGCGTCCTCTTCTTCTGGGTAGACTCGAGCGCTTGCAACCCGACCGTCCGCGCGCTCCAATGATATTCATTCGATCCCCGACGAATTGCCTCCCAGCTGCTCGGCGAGGAGTAACAATGACCCCTCGCGTTATTCACCAGGATGAAGGGGAGGAAAATTGGATCGTCGACGCGGGAACGTGTCAAGGTCGCGTCTTGACCCCGGCGGGTTTTAATGTGTGCGATCTGACGGACTAATTGAGAGCAAGATAAAGTCTGGAAAGCAAATGGATGCTCAGAAAACGGGGGTGAGAATTCGCTTATTGGGCGAGCAGTGAGGATTGAGGATTACTGTGAAAGTACACCCAGGTTCTATATATATCATCTAATCTCCAGATTCCTGATTACTCCATCGCTCAGAAGCCTCAATTTCTCGCAACTTTAGACCCCGAAGACCTCAGAAGACCTCATCTACTTTTCCTCCCCACGAAATCCATCCACCAACTCCGTCGTAAGGTACCAGAACACGGATTCCCGGCAACGCAACGAAGTCCAAGGGCCACGAGAATCTTCGCGAAGAATCATCTCACCCCCTCGTGTCGCCGCTGGAACTTTGCCGCGTCTTCGACTTTTATTGCGTCGGTCCCTGCCGTCCGTGGAGAATAACTCGTAAATAAGACAATCGAGTGGAAACGGTCGAGAAGACACACGCAAAAGGAAGCAGCACGCGTCCCGCTCGGAATCTCTTCCTGGAAAGAGGATCGGCGCTCGCGGAAGAAGGCGCAGCCTCCGGCGGCACGAGCATCGCCAGCGGGAGCCTCTCTCTCCGGCAGCGGCAGCGGCGGCGTCGCCACCACCACCCCCGACGACAAGGGGATGAAGAAGAGCGACGGTATCGAAGTGAGACGTGTATATATGTATATATAGAGGTGCGCGCACGTCGGCAAGTTCAGTCGTCTACCGCGTGCCGAGCCGCGAGCATCGCGCAGCAGCAACCCTCCTGCGCTACCAACCCCCCTGGTTTCCTTTAGTCTCCATTTTTCGATCGCCACGGGGGCCCTCGCAGCCAGTGGTCACGTGTCCCTCTCTATCCTGCTCCAGCCATCCCTCCCGTTGCACGGTTGAACGGAAGTGCAGCCGACCAAGTGCCACCCCACTCCCTCTATCCGTAGCTGAGCTGTCATGTAATTTACAACTGGGACTAATTGACGACCAGTGGCTGTCGTTTAAAAAAAAAAAAAAAAAACAGAGAGGATAGTAATGTGAAAGGGGCTGGTAACTCGTAGGGCTTCTGTTAAAAATTGAAAATGAACGATCGTTGGACTAGACACGCTGGATCTATTGGCGGAATGTCGATAGAATCCACGTTGATTCGTGATACTGAGGGGTAGGGATGTTTTAACGGTGACCACGTGCAATGTCGTTGGGACGCTGAGAGACCGGGGTTCGACGTGACCAAGTAATTTTTATTTGGTTCATTTGTTTGGAGAAGTCGGTGGTTGGAACGCTGGTTTCAGTGAGATGTGAGACCAGGATGGAAATGAAGATCAGCATACTGCTTCTGGCGCTCCTTCGCCTGGCCAGCGCGTACGAAAGTAAGGATCCACTGATTCAGTTATCGACAAGTAGATCTGCTGGCTCGTTCCGCGGGCCAAAGAGTTGAAGACGCTACTGGTAGTCGATCGATTATTCGTTCCATTTCCATGGGCAAGTGTCTCGTCAACAGGCGGTTTTATCCTGTGACTGATCGTGCAGTTTTGGCGGGCTTGCAGTGTTTACAGTAGAAGTGCGTTTGCGTTGTCGTTGAATAAGGAGAATTCACTAATTATCCCTTCATTAATAGTTTTATATTAGTAAAACTCATCGATCTACCATTAAGTTATTCTCAACACAACTTTCGAAAATACCAGAATAAACAAGAATGATATCTCATCATCATACATTTCAATATCGAATAATCCCAATCATTAATTAAGAGAATGAAAACAAACAACCCCTGACGCCCACCCTCTCGCACCAGGTGCAATTAATCATATGCTCGAGCTGATGACACCAAAAAATCTCCAAAACAAATCGCCATTACAAATGAACGACATCCACAACATCCAATCACGTGCTTCCCACTCTCTTTCAAAGCAAGCATCACAAAAATCTTACCAAGCAAAGTCCATATAATATAAAAAAAATACCTCCCCAATGTGTCCAACATCCGTGCAGTGCGCAACAAGGGTCGCTATCATCCCCTATCACTCTCGAATCATCTTCGATATCGAAAGGTCCGGGGACCACTACCATCGCGGAAACTTTACAGCTTCGGCAAAGAGCCCCGGCGCGTCCAAACATCGCCCCCTCGCCCCTGCCGCGACAGAGATAAATTCGCGGGTGGAATTTACGCGAGCAGCCTGATATCCTACAAAGCCCCAGGCTCGAGATCGTGACATGTTTCCCCGCGAGCGTGACAGCCGCGGGTAATCGTCGTTCACCCGCCCGTACGGTTTACTGCTCCGAGTCAAACAAGAGACGCGGCCGCCTACTCGTGCAAGGGTAATAAAGTTGCCCGCGCGCGAACTCAGCGGACCAGGAGGGAGCGAGAGGGCGGAGAAAGAGGCCCGGGCATCGCGTATATACGCCAAGTGTAAAGACTAAGAGATCTCCTAAGCGAGAGGATCCCGTTGACTGATACACGACGTAAAATCCCCCCGGTACGCATCGTTAAACCGGGCTTTACCGTTCCCATCGCCGCGACGTCTAAATTTACCGCGGCCGACTCGCGCCCCTCCGCGCGCCCTCGTGGAACGTCCGATCGCCTGGACGTCGTTCGGCTTGTTAACGCGAGCCGCGATCGTCGGGGGAAATCGTCGGGATCTCTCGGCGGTCGCGACTAGTTTCGCTCGCTGAATTAACCCTTTGCACTCGGCGCCAGCCTTCGATCTTTATCGGCGCGCTCGCGTGGTAATAAGTTAACGGGATAACGATTCCAGCGGACGTAACGGCCGCTTAGAGCCGCAGGTGGATGCGCCGAGTGTGGTGAACGGAAGTCGGAGTAGATTGTTATGTTCATTTGCTCAGCGGTGGATGAATAGTTCTAGGAGCAATGCGGAGAGGGAGGTCCCCGTGGTTTGAGGTTCCAGATAACGTGAAGTCACCCCTTACTTTCAGACACGAAGGAGGAGGATGACGCGGAGGAAGATGACGAAGAGAATTACCCGGTGGATGACTACGACTACGGTGACTATGAAACCGCGACCATAACCAGCGACACCGATCTTATCACGGGTGGCTCGCTGCCGATCTTCCTGGCGGAGCCCGTCGACACGTTCGTCGTGAAGGGGAAGCCGGCAACCCTCCATTGCCGCGCTGCACATGCTCTCCAGGTAGGAAAGGCACTGCACACCCTCCATAATTATACAAACCTGGCCTAATCTGAAAATGCGAAAACTTAGAATCTTTTCACTCTCTGAAACTTTTCATCAAAATTGCCGTCAATTCTCCGAGAAACAACCCCCGCGAGAAACTAGCTGAACTAGCTGGGGAGAATTCATTTCACACGCAGGCCTTTGCGCCAAGTACAATGGAATCCGCGAGATGTGTCGAAGCCCAGAAACAAAGCCCCGCGGAAGTGTCAATTTTCGGCCCGTTTCCGTTTCACGCGCCTGTGGAACAGGTCCCGCGGCCATCTACCACCAGTCATTTTCCACTCCAGACTTATTAACCACTCGAGCAGCTCGCCGACTAGCTGGGCTGACTCTATTCACGCGTCCCGGAATTGCGACCAACTCCGCGGCACCTTATCCCTGTCGGTTCGCAGGTGTACTTCCGGTGTAACGGTGAACGGGCAGAGCGATCGCAGCACCAGGATTTTGTCGACCCTCGTACCGGGACGAGGGTCGTCGAGGTCGAGTTGAACGTGACGAGGAACGAGGTCGAGGAGTACTTCGGTAGGGAGAGGTTCAAGTGCGAGTGCGTGGCATGGTCGGGACCAGGTCAGATTCGAGGGCAGCCAGCCACGGTTGAGGTCGCTTGTAAGTAGAGAACACTCCAATCTCTCCACTTCTATTTTGCTTCCACTCCCTCTCTCTTCCACCCACCGATCCCTTTTCCTGACCCTTCTTAGACATCCACGGGGGTTCCCGATTGAACGAGGTCCCTCGCGCCTTGCCTCGCGATAAGATGCGATTTCCAAGATTGACCGGACTGGATTGACCAGGCTGTCCGTTCGGAGAAATCCCCTTGATCTTCTTCGCCCAGAGTTGCACCGGTAATGGAGTTATCTGAATAGTCCAACACTTGTTTATCGAAGCGTTCGATTGCCCCATCGGGGAACAGAAGATCGCGGATGCAATTGAGAACAGCTCCGAACAACAGTTTCCATAATTCGGATCGTACAGCCGAAACGAGATGGCGAGGTCGGATCGAGGGGCGCGGCAGCGAATGAACGCGTAATTGTAGCGTATTCGTGGATGGCTGCGGGGCGCGAAAGAGGCATTTAACAGGGGTCGATCGAGAGAAAACGGCCGGCAGCGGGTATGGCACCTGGAATCGGTCATAAAACGTAACTTCATTAACCCGATTAGCGGTAGCCGACTCTGGAACAGGGGTTTTCGAGATAGCCCGACGGGAAATTCACTCTCGTAAGCTTCGCTGTCGACGAGGGTTAGCCACCCCCGCGGCGCGGCGAGGGATGCCCGCTTGTTTTCACCGGATATCTCGTGACGCGTAAACCGTAGTCGAAAATCTAATCGATATTCTATCGCAAAGCAAACACCTGTGAATACAGGATCGCTCAACTCCCTTTCACCGGTCCGTTGTATGATTCTCTCTTTTTTTTTTTGTTGCCGTCCCTTTTTGGCGAACGGCAAACGTGTATCGTTGCCATGCAAATTGGAATGGTAAGCTGTGAACCGCAGCGAATCGGTATTCAAGTCGCGCGACGATGCACCCAGACCGACAATTTTTTTGCATCCGGACTTTCATCTGCGCTCTGCTTTCCTCGTGCAGTTCGTATCAATGGGGCTAGCGTCAATGCTCAGCTGTAACAGGGAAAGTCTCAAGTGCTTGAATGGCATTGACTTGCAAGAAATATTTGCAATTGGTGAGACGCCTCATATTGATCCGCGGAGTTCTAGCTCAAAGGAGGAGATTGCACGAATAACGATTTTCCAAGGGTCCCGCGAAAATTCTCCCGTCAACGCGTCGCAGGCATTCCTCCTCAGACCCTTCATCGCGAAATCGTTCAATCTCCCGGGAGCACCGCTCGCGTGTTTCGATCTCCTAGCGCGACGAAAGGAGGCGGATTGTTTCGAGGAACGCCGAGAACGGAGTTCCGCGCCCGCGGAGCGAGCACTCGCGTCGAAAGAGCAATTTTCATTCAGACGCGTCGCGGCGAGGCGCGCAAACACGCGGGGCAAACAGGAAGCAGAATTAAATCGGTGTTTGCGCGCAAACAGGAAACGGACGTGCTTTCGAAATTGAATACACGAAATATCGATCGCAGCCGCGTCTCGTCGCGAGACACTGTCGTCGAAGCAGCTTCTCCGCAAGCATTTCGGAAAACACTTAGAACTCCGGGGAGACGAGCGAATTGATCTCGCGAGGATTCCGTTACCCGCCTCAAGGAGCGATTACACGCGGCGGAACGGCGGTTAATTCCAGCGCTTCCGGTTAGAACGGAAATTCCTCGAGGCTGTCGATGGATGCACCGAGGAATGCGTCATCGTCAGTTCCCCGTGGCGCCATGAACATTCCTAGACGAGTCTTGCAACGCAAGAAACTCTCGAAGCCCCACGATTTAAAATCAAATGCGCATTGGATTAAATCGTTCAGCAAAGCGGTAAAAAATTCGCTGCAGCCAGCAACAAATGATCACCCCGTTTGGCCTCCCGCACGCAGGAGCCGAGCCACATGAATGAACGTTGCGGGGCGCATCTAATCGTTCATATTTCCCATTCACGTTCGTATTAAAAGCAGCCCGCGGGTCCGCGCAATATGGCATCGGGTCAAAAGTAGTCTAGACGTCCGCAGGGAGCAAGAATGTAGCCGGTAGGTGGATCGGTGTTCCCGCTGTGCCATTGCTTGCCGCTCTTCACGAACGATATAAAGGCACCTATTTTGCCGCGGTACACACGGCACACCGAATAATATACCATAGCCGGTGGCTGGCCGGACGAATAGCCACCCTCGTGGCCGCGGATCGAGCGAACTCTTTTTCTGCCTTTCCTGGTGGCACCGGCGCGGCGCAACCGTATAGACGCGGTCCATGAAAGCGCCCTTGCATTTGTACACGCGCCCTAATATCGCTGAGTGCCCTACTACTCCCGTCCGCGCTTTCTCCATCCATCCCGCCCCTCTCTACTTTGTCGAGCCCTCGTGCCCCGTGTTTCCGTCGTATATTAAAAAAAAAGCTGGCGAACGCAGACCTGAAGAAGCACTTCCTGTCGCCCCCGTACTCGCTTGCCGTGGAGGCCGGTCGCAACGCGGAGCTGCGATGCACGCCGCCCCTGGGGGTGCCGCAGCCCAAGGTCTACTGGCTGAAGAACGGCTCGCCCCTCGAGACAATCGCCAGCTCCACGCAGCTCTCCTCCATACCGGACAGCATCCCCAACGAGGTGTCATCCGCCGGAAGCTTCGTGCAGACCACCGACGGACACCTGATACTGGGGGAGGCCGAGCTCAGGCACCAGGGGAATTACTCCTGCGTGGCCGAGAACATCGGCGCGAGGCGGGTCAGTGAACCGGCGGTGCTGACGGTTTACGGTGAGACCTCTTGCGAATTCCGTGAGAGCCAGCCGCCCATGAATATTGCAACGGTCGTGGCGCGTCCGCTACGACTTCGGCGTAATTAGAAACCGTAATGGCGGACCGTCGATAATTAGCTGGAATATAATATATTTCTTTCCTACGCGGAGAACGGGCGCGTTCAATGGAGGTGGCGGTGTTAATTTGTTTCGACCGATAGCGTCGGGGAATTTTTATGATACCGCGGGCCCGTGAGATTGGAACCTGTTCCTGGAAAGTTCAGGGACTGAATAGAAATTAATATATTGTAGTCGTCGTTGATAATTATCGCTTTCAGAATAGCTTCTTCCCGTACCGCGCCGTTATTCTTGCCTTACGAGGTTCTTAACCCTTCCTCTCGCGATACGATGTTTGCATCTCGTTAGAAGAGAGACCAGTTACTTTGAACTTATGAAGAGACCCGTCATTATTCATTGCGCCAGTAATGAATTCTAGGAAGATTCCAAATTTCCCGGGCGCTGTCAATTCGAATTCCACCCCCGATCGTGAAAGGTCAACGGCTCTCTAGCCACCTCTTTCCTTGATCCGCCTCTCCTCTAACATTCTGCCCATTCTGGATTCGTTGCCAGTGAACGGCGGGTGGTCTTCCTGGTCCGGATGGTCGGACTGCAGCACCCGTTGCGGCCGAGGTGTACAAAAGAGGACACGGACGTGCACCAACCCGGTGCCCATCAATGGGGGTCAAACCTGTCCGGGTCCAGCCACGCAAAGGGTCGAGTGCAATCCTTCCTGCCCGGGTAAGCGGAGACCGCGACCGTTTAATCATAAGTTCGACAATGGCACATCAAAAGGTCCCTAAACCCGGGGCGCAGACGTGTCTCCGGTGGCGTCGGGGACACCGTCAAAGACGGGGCAACTCGAAACACAGGCCTGGACCAAGAATGTAGCCACGTTCCGCGTGGGGGCCGGGACGAATCTGATAACCGAGATTTAATCGTGACGTTCAAGTTCACCCGTTGCTTTCAGCGGTGGACGGCAGATGGTCAAGCTGGTCCTCGTGGTCTGCATGCGGTCCTGATTGTTCCAAAGCGAGGAGGAGATCCTGCAACGACCCCCCGGCGAGCAACGGCGGCCGTCCCTGTCAGGGCAAGGACGTCATCGTCGAGTCCTGCTCCGCGGATCGATGTAATGGTGAGTCTCCAGCTGGGTTCCCCGTTGCTTTTTTCCGTTCCTTTGTCTTCTTATTGTTCGATAACTCGGCCACGGCGGACAATTTATTACGAGCGAACGCGGCCTGCTCTCGTCGTGCCCGATCATCGCCATTCGCGGCCCCCGACACGCGAATCAAATTAATAATGACTCGCAGAAAGATCTCCATCTCCTATTTGCGTCGCGAAAGACTGCAACGTAATCGTCTTCAATTAACCGGCCCGTTGGAGGCCCTGAACACTCCTATTGTTACGTGAAGACCCGCGGGACTGTTACGATCGAGCTGAGCTTTTCGGAGTTAATCGTTAGTCGGAGCGGGGAAGGTGAAAGTTTTTTGGCTGTGCATTTAGAATCTATGAAATCACGTCTGTTTCCGTAAAGTAAGTCACTTTTCATCCTTCTATACTCGCATGCAGCTTACGTGCAGGAAGGACCACGAGTGTTCAAGGAAGGTAAGTGCCTCAGAACAGTGTCCCACTTGTAGAACGCGCGCCTCAAACGCTCTTTGCACCGCAGCAGCTAGAACGATCGATCACAGAAGCATACTGGCTTTGTGGATCACTCTGAGCTTGGCAGCGGTCATCTTAGCGTGTACCACCATCTTCGTCGTTCGACTGATGCGTCGGAAGGAAAGGATGGCTCTGTATGGTGTCGCCAGGCTAGATTTCCATCGACCCGGAGACCTAGCGAAATCCGTGGTGTCGAAGAACGACAGGGCAGTGCTGTCGGTGGACAGGCGGCTCGAGCAGGTGATAGACGAGTCGAACGCGGCCAGAATGTCTAGGTAAACGACTCTCGAGGAGTTAAAGCTTGATCGATCTTTGTCCCCCGTTGAAAGTCTCTCTGACTATACGCAGGTCTTGCTCGGAGCACCACTACGACGTTCCGCAGCTTTCATTGCCCTCGACAACTAGGCCATCGCCCAGTTCGTCGGTTACCAGGTCTTCCTGCAGGACCTCCCAGCGAGGACGCGGGCTCTCCGACAACGAGGAAGGTCGATCATCTCGTAAGAAATGACTGCAATAGAGTCTGAGCCTCCTGGACAGACAGCAGTCAATCTTTCGTGACGTTTGGTCTCCAGGTTCCACGAGTCGGCCGAACCCAGAGAGCACCAAGGACGACGACGAAGACCACGACGAGGACGAAAGGGTCGGAGAAGACGACAAGAGCCACGAGGACTCCGGTGGATTCATCGTGAGGACTATAGTCGACGAGCAAGGTGCCCTACTCGTTGTCCCAGAAGCTGGTGTCTCGATGTCTGTGCCTGAAGGAGCGATTTCCCGCGGCCGCAGGCACAGCTTGCACCTGGCTGTTCTTGGGGATGACTCCTTGAGGCCTAGTCTACCGCCTGGATTGACTCTGCTATCGGCGATAGTTGCCTGCGGACCGAGTAGCATCGATCTCGTGAAACCAGTGATCCTTCAGTTCGAGCACTGCGCTGAGCTGAGGACCGGTAACTGGGAGCTGAGCCTCTGGTCCACGGACCTGGACCTGGAGACTCGTTCCAACAACTCGACCAACTCGTCCGCAAGCTCCAATATCGCCTCCACGACGATGTGGCGCAAGATCCTGACACTGGGTGGCGAGCCGATCAACCTCCCCGGGCAACCGTTCGCGCAGTTGGATCACTGTGGAGTGTTCTTGGTCACTGAGACACCCAGTGTCTACGCAGTGGCTGGGGAGAACTCTGCTGTAGCGCCAGGATTAGCCGTGAAGAGGATCTGCGTGGCAGTTTTTCTGTCGCGAGAGAGGGATCACATCAGGTGCCACCTGATGGAGGACACCAAGGCGGCGTTCAAGCTTCTGGTGGAACAGGTATGTCTTTGAAGATGCAACGGACATGGGAATGGTTCTCGGGAGATGCATCAGGTGGAAAAGTTGCTTGATTCATTTAGGAACGTCGATTAGGAGGAACCCGAATCGATCACGGAGCTCTAGGTCTTCGAGCGGGTGGCGCACCCCTCCGTATCGATCTCGAGGACAGAGAAAGCGGATTCGTGGAGCGGCAGGAGGTGCCTCATCGTCGAATCTGGACCTCATCCAAATCGAGTGTCAGGAGATCCTTCAGGATCGAGAAAATGGTCGGTGAAGTGAGGCTCAGCTTCGAGCTGCGCGCCTGCCAGTGTGGCTTCGAAGAGCACGCGCTGTTCCTGAGAATCGATTTGGACTTGATGAAGAGGAATGGGTCCGGTGGGAAGAGGACTACGAAGACGGAGTCGTCTGTCGTTTTAAGAGGGAAGAATTCCACCAGGTCGACAGAATCTGTTGTTCCAAGACCATTCAGGTACCATTGACTCCTTTGCTCGGTGTATTTTGTTAGACTACGCGCGGCTTAACGATGTGTACGTTCGCCTTCATTCAAGATTCTCAAAAACGTTGAGAAAACAGCTCTGTCAATGTCTCGACCCACCCAGCGCCCGAGGCAACGACTGGAGGATGCTGGCACAAAGGCTTCAAGTCGATCGGTGAGCTTCTCCCCTCATCAGATCCGCGCAACAGAAACACGAGGCTCAAGACACCGGTCGCGATTTTATTTCAGATACGTCGACTATTTCGCGACGAAGGCGAGCCCGACGGAGCACATCCTGGACCTGTGGGAGGCCAAACACCAGGAGGCCACTGCCCTCGCGGATCTCCTGAACCACTTAAGACTGATGGGCCGCGTGGATGCAGCCAACGTCCTCGAAAGTCGCCTCGGACCGTGGATCTGAGCCACCAAACCCCACTGCCAATCACGAACCAATCGTTCGCAACTTTTCAACGTTTTGTACATAGACAGAAAGCGAGATATATATTACGTCTAAAAGGAAGAGATCGATGTAGAACCAACGTTGTATAGAGACAGCGACCGTGTTTGTACATAAAGCTCGTTTATAGCAAACGCTCGTTCCGTTCTTTAAACTGCTCCCACCCCTATACGAACAAACGAAACAGAGCTTGAATACGTTTCAGGGTGGCCCTGACAGACACCATTTCCCATCCACCGGCAGACTACCCCATAAATGACCGTATTGTCCATGTAAAACCTCCGATTCCCACGGAACCCTATTGCGAGAGCAATAGCCGGCAGGCGTTGTCTTTCGAATATCGCCGTCTCACACCCCGGACCCTCCCCCTCAATGAAAGGACGATAATCGTCCGCGCGAACCCTCCGCAGCGTCCCTCGGTCGCCGAGTCCTCTCGATCATCGGGATCCCAGGCAACAATGCCCGGAGCCGCAGGAAGATCGGAAGTTGCAAATGACGTTCTCGGCCAATTTGCACCTGAATACCGACGCCGCGTTCCTCGATGGCGGCCGGGGGAGCGCGAGGGTGGCAGCAGGATACAGTCGCGGGTGTATTTAGGCGGCCATTTGGCTTGAGCATTCGGGCACACGGTATCGCGGCGCCAGCATTTCAGGTAGGCTTCTAGGTATCGCGTCCAAGAGCAAGGATGCGTGGGATGCTCGAAACAATGGGCATTATCCGGCTGAACAGGGGAGTGAGGGTCCCCGGGATTCTGGCAGGCTTCGAGGAGCTATAGGTATGCGAGGATGCCAGCCCTTGTATATAGGTAGGTATGCATGTATCCCTTTGCCGCCCCCTCGACGTTGTCTCTCCGCTTTGGTCCTCTTCCTCCCTCGTTCAACCCTCTGTCTCCCTCTTCCTCCCTCTCCACCCTCTTCCAAGGACCGGCCACGGGGTTGGGGAGGGGGTAGCATTTAATCACAGGAGTCCGCTGGTGGTAATTCCGTCGGACAATGGCTGTTGACCTGCGTCGCTGGGGATGCCGTGCCGGTCACCCTTTCACGCTAATACCCGTGGATACGCTCTCTTTGTCGGTCATCCGCCGTCAACTGGACGCCCCGTCTTCTTTCCTCGCGCGACGGTCGAAAACTACCGGACTCGATCGCGAAAGAGGGAGCAATCAATCGCGCGAAACATTGCGACGCCTGAGCGTCGCTAGCGCCGCACGGTCGACGTAGATTTCCGGCCGGAAATGAATCGCAGGGGGATTGTAATGGGATACCCTCGATTCCTGGCAAGAACACGAGTAATCGAATAAGTTACCGATGAATTTTCGTTCGCTCTCGCCTCGAGCTCTTTCGTTCGGGATACGCGGAGCTTTGACTGACCAAACGTGCACCGAAGTTACCGTGTCCGTCGTGATGGGTTGGCCCTATCCGTAGCCGCGGAATCGGGGAAGCAGCGATTTGAGAATCGGACCGCGCTCGCCCCGATAACGTCGTCGTAACGATGCGGTTATTGCCGCGACCAACGGTATCGTATATGCATAATCCACGTCAGAGTCGCATAAATTCCAGGCCCAGAACCGTATTAATTTCCCGACTAATCGCGATTGGGATCTACAGGCAATTACGAGAAGGATAGGGCCAATCAGATTGGCGGCCGCCGCGCCGGTTCGACTCGCTTCCGTTAACGCGGAAGGGCGAACGCGAACGAGAACGCGAACGCGCCCAGTCACGCACACGCAACTCCACCACAACCCCCAACCCCCAATGGCCATCCTTCGACGCGTACAAAACAGCCGCACGAGGGTGCCTTTATGAATTGTCCGGAGAGATATCGCGATCGAACCATCGTTGCAAATCGATCTGCCTACCTCTCTCTCACTCTCTCCCTTTGTCTCTCTCTCTCTCTCTCTCTCTCTCTCTCTCTCTCTCTCTCTCTCTCTTTCCCTCCCTTCCTGTACACGGCCATTTCCGCGCGGCGTCTCGCCGATTCGTTGCGAATAAATTGCGCAGAGCTGATTGCTGTAATCGTAACTGCTAGCAATTGCTCGAATGGATATGAGTAATGTATCGAGCAGCGTTGCACGACTTTGCTTGTTCAGTGTAACAAATCGTGGGAGTAATTACTGTAACCGAAAGTGTGTTAATTGCTTGATTTTGATTCGAGGATGGGGAATGGGAGGAAGAATGGGTACGATTGTCGATGTAATTTTCAGGATTGAATTTCGAGTAATGTGGAAGAGAAAGTAAATCGAAATTGTTAAATGCTTTACGAGTGGGGTGAGTTGTTTTGGTGGGAGAAATGAGGGAGGGTTATGTTGAATTTTCCTCCTAAGCATCGCTATGATTTATCAATGATTTGGTATCTAATTGGATCTCTAAGGACTAGCAAATTGAATTCCAACAATTTGTCAGGAAAAAAGCGACTTCGATGGGGTGGAATCTCGGGGATGCCGAAATAGGCACAATTAGCATGCCATTGGGCCGATGCACGTGCACGTAACGTTTGGCCAAGGGGTCGTCTTCCAAATAATTACATCACGTCGAAGGGAAATAAAAGAGAATCCAACGGAGAAGCAGAGTATCCGACCGTTTCAAGAGGGGAAACTCCGTTGCCCCGTAGCAATGAAAGAAAGATTGTAAAGAATGAGAACGCGGTTGAGATCTTATCGTGGATTCTCCCTACTTGTGAATCGTTAACGAGAAGTGGCGAACTTAGAAGCGAAGAGCTTGCGCTCACGGCGAATCAGGTCACATTACAACCACGAATAATTTTCCACAGAGTGAGAATAGTTCCGCCCGAAAAAGCACGCGCCCGGTGCAGGAATAAAATTAGGGGGAAACAGAGGAGGCACGAGCAGCGCGAAAAAGAGGAGCCAAAGAGCTCGCCTCTAAAACAGCGTCGGAAAGGAACCGAGCGTATTTTTCCGTTGTCGTCGGATTTCTGCCGCGGCCGGGAAACAAAAAACGTGGCCGCATACTTCCGAAACAATTCCGTCGTGGAATTCCATGGCATCGTTGTCTAAAGGGTAGTAAATTTCCCGCGCATTTTGCACGGCATGCGCCGCGACGCGTACAGTCCTCGTAGAAATTGCCCGCTGCGATAATTCCCTCGACGATCTACAAATTAATCCAACCCAGACAAACGAACCTAACCCGCCGTCTGCTTCGAGCGCTCCTCCGAACAGAGCGTCGTCAATCTCGCATCCCAGCAAGAGGAGCGTCAAAATCCAAACACAGACCCAATCTGCATACATTTTCTTACCAGTCGCTGCGACAAACCCCACTCCCCCTCGCAGGACCATAAACCAATCCCCCTCCACCCTCTCGCCGGTGACTTTACAAATTGCGATGCAGCCGGTTACAAGTCACCGAACGGACGTAAATAGCGCGCGACGAGGCGCAAACAGCAGGGCATTATTCGCCGGGCGTGTACAGGCGCCAGGTTCCGCGAGCCGGCGACGAATTCGCGCGGGACGGTCGCCGACGTGTGTCCCCGTTCCCGTCCCGCGAACGGTGGTATCAATATCTCCGGGCCCGATACGAGCGTCGTCGTCGTGGTCGTGGCCGTCGTGGAACGCTCCTTCGCCGCGGAATCTAGCTCGCGCTCGCGACATTTGCATGGGAACGCCCGGCTTTAATCCGCGAGGCAGCGCTGAATTATGCGACCGGGCCGATTTGCATAACGCCTCGGAGCCAACGTGGTCCTACTCGCCCACCCTTGCGTCCCCCCCTCGATAAATGACGATTCGCGGAAAATTGGCCCTCGCACAGGATTAAATCCGCGGCTTAATTAAGCGAGCGTTACAGCGGCGACAAGAGAGAGAGAGGTAAAGAGAGAAAGGGAGAGAGGGCGCTCGTCCCTGCCGCACGACGATCGTCATTCCCAGACGCCGGGCCACAACAAATCGCCGGGATCCACCGTGGCAATTGCCGCGTACGTTCTCGTTAACTTACGGCTACGACCGGCATTCCTCGTGGCAGGCCCTCATTGCCGCGACACTTTGACGCTCGGCGCCTAATTAGGCAATCCTTGTCGCGCGAGCCGGATTTAACGAGGCGCGGGCCTGATCGAACGTCGGATCGGAGGCGGCCGCGCGCGAAAATGCCGGCCCCGGTCCCGATCGGTTATTACACGGTGTCTTACGCGGCTTTTGTCTCGGGCGATATCTGCTGCGGAGCGGAGACCGGTTGGTCGGAGTAATACAGCTCGTGACAGCAATCAGTTGCGCGATCAACGGCGCAGCGTGAAGATTTGTGTTCGAGCCGGTGTAATACATCTGTCTGCTGTATATAATGGGCGAGCGTGTCGGGGGGCTATGGAAAAAGAGCGGAAAAGCCCCCTGGGGACCTGTTCGAGATTCGAATCTGGGTCTACCGTGTCATGGTGATATCTAGACCGTCTCTGTTCCCTGGCTGATGTTTCCTCGGTTTCTCTGCGTGCAGCTGCTCTGATTACGTGCCTCTGCTTGGGATCGACGGTCTGTTTCATTTTTTCGCGGAGCTTAAGGTATAGCAATTAATTATCCCTCTGAAATTAGACGCTTCGTCTCGGAACCTGACCGCGTCCAGAATCTTCCAAAAATAATTTTATCTGGATATAAATAATTTTGAATCTCTCAAGATTCTCTCAAGATCTCTCAATAATTGAATCTCTCAAGATTCATCAAATCGCTAAAGTGCTAAACTATTCTAGCTGTGGAACGGCGAGCCGGGAGATCAAGCGTGATCGCGAAAGGTCAAGCAGAATGGGATTGCACGGATCGAGGAGAAAGTCGAGCGCAGCAAAGTTACGCCTCGCGCCGCCACAGCTCGCGCATACATTAAGCGGCGGAGGTGAGAGGGTAATTTGTTAATGCGATAAATTGCACCACCGTCGTGGCGCCGTCGGAGGGTGCAGGGCCCCGCGGAGGAAGGGGCGAGGCGGGAGGCAAGGTGGCTTCGGGACGACGGCGAAGAGAGTGGAGCAGACATAAGGCGGGTAATCGGCTTTTGATTCCGCCTTAAGTTATGGGCCACGTCGATCGTACGTCATTGCCGGTGCAAAGGCGAACTATCGGCTTCGTCGGGGATTTATGGCGGGTTCACGCGAGCGACGGGGCCCCGCGAAAGAGGAAACCGAGGGAAAGAAGGGGCGACAGAGTACCGCCTAATGACCGCAGCGTTTGCCTCGAGGATAAGAAACGGGACCATCATTTAATTCGACATCGTCGTGATCGCACGATCCGAGGCATACCGGCTCGTTCTACCCCTCGAAGTATACATTGAAAGTGTATGCTTCTCTTCGAAACAGAGGCCAGCACAAAAAGAAATGTTGCGTACAAAAAGTTCGATCGTTTTTCGCCGAGAAAGTATATAAAAATTAGCACGCGGAGGGGTTAATGGCTCCCCAGGCTGTGACAAAGCGATTGTTTTCTCGACGAAGGTTCAGGGGTCAAGCATTAGGGTGATTTCATTCGAGTCACGGTGCAGACAATGTATCGGGGGCTGTTGTTTTGGAATATAATTAGAGGGCGGCTTTATCTCCAGCAGTGTTTCAAGATCGTCACGATGCGCGGCAGATCGGACAAGGGTTAGCCGAGATTCCCGCACCCCCGTCAGACTTTTTTACCTCTCTACGTTTCATTTCGCTCGCCGCTGGTAATCGATTGCCGCGCGCGACATGACGAAGTACCCTGTACCTTCGGCAATGTTACAAAGGTCAGAACACCGACGGTGGAAGATTAATTGCGCCGGCGATGTATTCTTAGTTTCGCATTTAATTTGCAGCGGCGTCGATTATCGCTGACACCGTAGGTCATCAGCGGAGCCCATTTGCTTGGAAATTGAATCACTTTACGCGCGTTTAACGGGGAACAGCATCGACAAGGACGTCCTCCTCTGCTCTCGACGCAAAGAAGTATTGATGGTGTCTGACCCAACACAGAAAGATCTACTTCAAGCTGCACGTGCGCCAGAGTTCATAGAATTTCGAGGACATGAAAGTCTGCACGTCGCCCAGCGGCTGCTGTAAAAAATGCATCGCAACGGAAACGGTGTACCCGCCGTCTCTTGTCTCGGTGGCCGTAAAAACATTTATCTGGGTGAGCGATTCCGGCGAGCGGAAAATGTGGCCGAGGAACAGGGAAGCATGGTCGCCAAACGAATTAGCATGCACGTGCACGGAACTTTAAAGTTTGAACTGGCGCAATGTATGCGCACTCGGTGGAAGGCGTACCGGCAATTCGTTAATATGATACGCCGTTCAATAAAGAAGAGAGGAGACGATTAGATCGGGGTTGGCGCCGCCACGGACGAAGGAACCAGGAACGGGCCGGGGAATTTATTTCCGAGCGGGAGCAGATTAAAAATGAATATTCATGGCCACGCCTATTAAAATATAACGTGCATCGATTAACTGTTTGCGGTTCAATTTATTTCTGTCGCCCCGTATCAGCCAATCTGTGCCGGCTTGAATACATTTCGGCGGGGTGCGTCGCCGAAGAGAACGCTTCCGAACAGACGCGCGTCAAATTGAAGCGTTAAACGAATTCGTTTAATTGGCAAAATGGAAACTTTGATTATGCGTACAGATGATCTTTATCCGTCTCTGCTTCAAATAGAATCTTGTGTATCTCAAGATCACTTAATATCGTGGACGATAATCATTCGGGATGAAATACAGTCTGTCCTGGAGAATGTTCGAGACTGAGGAGAAGAAAAAGTTGGCCAGCTTCTTAGGTCGTCTTTCGTGAGGCTGTCTCTGTAGCGACGACGAAGAGACTGAGACCCCCGAGAGAAGACAAATAGTTGAGGAAAGCCAGTGATCTGATACTGACAGATGAAAGGAAGCGCGGAGGCTCGAAAGAAATGGAGCACCGATTCTGCGATCCGGTATTGTATTGTCACGGCCGCTGACAGTGAAGTACCGTCCATCGTGCCACGAAGATTAGTTTCGGCTGCTGAAGAATCGGGCTTCGTTCGCCACACCGGAAACCTTATGCGGCTGACGGTGAAAGGACATGGCTGGGGGAAGGGATCTTGATGAAAATCGAATCGCGAAGCGAGCCCATTCGTAAACATCACGAACAATACGGGGCGAAGTGCTCGGGCGAGATCCTTGATAAACGACTCGGAGCGAAACGAAGAAATAAGAGACACCCCCGGGGAAATCTTATTAAATCATCCCTTAAACGACACGATCCTATTCCGAGCAACAAATTAATAAACCCGGGTGAGCCGAACGGTAAATAGAGACGAGAAAATGCACGAAATCTCCGGGAAGAAGTCTTTTCAAGCTGCGTCGATCTCTCAGCCGTCTCGGGCCCGCGGCACCAAAAATTGCATTCCTTATCGCGGTGCAACCGAATGCACCCAGCGCGAACTTGAACGGCCGCCTCGCGGCGACCGCAATAGGGGCGCCTCAAGGTGCCGCTATAAATACGGCAATAAATCGCCACCATAAATCGCTGGCTTTGTTACCGGCGGTATCGATATCGCGTTGTCGCCGTGCTATCGGATCCAGCTCGAATCCCGAGCAACGACGCGGACGAACAGCGACAAAGAGGCAGCCACGGGTGGAAAGAAAGAAAGAAACGTGGGGCCGTAGAAAGTGCGCGGGGCGAAGGGGAGCGTTACACCCCCGCTACGTGTAGGACGACGGGACGCATGGGCGCGTTTCCATAAGAGGCTGCCGAGGGGGGAGGGTGCTCGATAACGCTCTTGTTACCTCGAGAACGCAGACACGTCGCGCCGCGTGTATCGAGGCCTTCGAGGAGTCGGCCAGATCGGGCCCCTTGATCTTGTTAGCAGATAGGACGCGACCCGATCCAGACCCCTCGGTGCACTCCACCTTGAAGCCCGTCTGGCGGCCGGGGCCACCACGTTGCCGATTGCCACGACGGCCTGACCGATCGAGAGATCTCCGCGAGCTTTCGTTATAATGGAATCAAAAGCTTCCTTTGTCCTGACCGGGCGACAGCGCGCCCTTTGGCCCTGATGACAGCGAGATGGACGAGTGGTCGTTGAGAATAAATGGGATTTAGGGAAATCGTCTTGCAACGGTGGATGAATAGAATTTTAGTCACTGCCAGGGATTGAGGGTTGATTTCCGACCGGTGGTTCTTTGGAACGGAACTGATAAATCTTTTTTTTTACAGGATGGTAGACGTGTATCTTTGTTAAAAGATGGGGAAGGGGAAGTTCCTTGGTCAGGGTGGCATGGTTTCGACACACCTTCGCCGACCAGACACGATTTAGCGGAGATGGCTCGCTCGATATCATATCGCTAACGAGTGAATGAAAAAGTTGGACCCCGGGTAGGATACGACCGCGTCGGCCAGCCGGTCAGACCAGAAAGAAATGGCCAGTGAAGCTATCAGGGTCGTGCATTAAGCGGCGATAACGCACTCGCTCCACCGAGTCCGCGCGCCCGCTCGTGACTAAGCGTGTTTCTTCAATGAAGCACCGGGTCCCGCGGAAGTCTCGATTGCATTATCATTCGTGGCAGCCGTGGTAGCCTGGCGCTATCGTATTTTTTCGTCGGCAGCCAGATTTGCATGGCCGCGGGACCGTAAGCAAGACCTCGCGATACCACGGAACGGCTTAATCCCTCGAATACAAACGAGAAATTATACACAGATCCGACGGTGGGCCAGCCATGATTCAATCTCTCGCGTTTCTTGCTAGGGAAAATCGACGTGTAACGGATGGAAGAATTATAGTGAGACCTCCAAAACTGTTAGGAGTAAAGACGCTGCTGGGATATCGAGATTCGAGAGGCCAGAAATGAATTTTGTACAGTTTCCAGGCTTCAACTTTCGAAGGCGTCATTCAACCGACCACTCGTGGAGACTGGGATGGCCTATTTTTGCGTAGAATCGCCAGCCGAACATTCCTCGCGGCCGTATTTACCGTATTCGATTCGGTATTCAAGGGACGCCACGTTTGCAGCACGGTTTTACCTGAATGAAAGCCCGTATTATCATTCGAGGCATTCAGCGACGCGCTAGCGTATTCTTTCGAGATTTGCATGCTCCAAGACCTACAGCGGGCTCCGCGATATCGCCGGCGACGGCTTAATCCCTTGAATACGAAACGATAAATCGCGCGCTCCTTTGACGACGCGGCTCCCGGGGATGGCGGGAGGGTACAGCGAAAAAACGATGATTCATCGTTAAGTGCGCGACGCGTATTTATCTTCGTTCGCGATCAATACACTTTGCGCGGTGAATGAGTCCGCATTCAATCAGCCGTTTCCCTCCTTCCGCGTTCTGCACTCGCGCGTTCTCTATTTTCTTTCCTTCGAGGCTCGATGGCCAGGACCGAGCCGGGCGGAGAAAAATTGTTGCGAAGCGAGAGCAGAGAGAGTCTGGGAGAGATTGTAATTGCCGAGCCGAGATTACGCAGATCGCGGTACGCAAGGATTACGAAGCATCCGCGGAATATAAAATTCCGCCGGGCGGAATTATCGAACCTGCGTGGCTGAAGCAATTGCTTCCTAATGGAGAACAATAATGTTGCAATCATCTAACAAGGTCTGAGGCCATCTATATCTAGACGTATCAGGTTTACTGTGCAAATTAATTTTACCAGAAGACAGATCAGATTCCCATGACACCCTTGCAACAATGAAACCTCCCATCCTCTAGATCCCAAGATGAATTTCCCTCAGACACTCACCCCCCGCGAATACTCTACTATAAAAGTATAAACTAGAAACGCGTTACCGCCAAAAAAGCCACCGTTATTGTTCAGGATCAGTGGCCGCGATCTCGCACGATCAATCACCCCCGGAGCGTAGTCGCGTCCCGTAGGCGTGTCCCCGCGAGGGTTCCGCAGATTACGCGGATCGGAAAGGGCCGAAGGAAAGGAGGAAGGCAGAAAAAAGGCCGGTGCAAGGGGTGGCACACGGCGGACGCGGTTTATTTACGACGTTATTTCCGAGGAATCCGACGAGCGAGAGCGCGTATACGCCGGTGTGCAGCCAGGCAGTCCGCGGCGGTGGCAATTTGGTCGCTCGGCCGTGTTAGTCGCTCGCTGGGCCGATGTAAATGCAAATACAAATGCATTTAAACTGGCTGCCATCTCTCTCCCTCTCTGCCAGTCTGCGCGGGGCCGTAACCGTTAATCCGTGCCGCAACTAACCGCGCTCAAACGTGCTACACGCCATGGGGACACGTACACGAGGAGGACAGACTTCAACGAGAGTGCCCCGGTCCTCTTCCGGGCCTCTGACGCGCTGATGTCGCCTTTTCTTCTTCATTATGCTAGGCGGCTGCGAGTACGCACGGTTACCTTCCTTTTAGGCGAACCTTGCCGCGCCGGGGACCACGGGGACCACGGGGACGCGGCTAATTTCTAGCCCCCGTCCACTTTGTCATCTTAATTAGGCGTTTTAATGTCTTGCCCGCCGCGGCATTCGCGGACAACCCGTGGACAAGTCGCAGGAATTCCACGCTCGGCCAGGGAACGATATTCTCGGGCACAAACATGTCCGTTAGGGCTGCTCTCTGCGGCGCAGCGATTCGAAGAAGGATAGTCGTGGACGATGTTGTAGAATTAATTGAGTCATTGTGATCTTGCGGGGTTCGTAGGAGGATTAATTTCGTACGAAGTAGGCGGAAATCTATTGCAGAGCGATGACAGGAAGTCTGTCGAGGTATTATGGAGATCAAAGTCGAGAGGAATTTTATTTTATTTTTATTGATAAACGGGGTCAAGTCCTCATTAGGTAGCGTATATACGGCACATACGTGATCACAAGCTTTGCAGGTTCCTATGAACCCAATTTCTGAAGCTGCTTAAGTTAACATCAAATAGGTGTATGTTAGCACAAAATGAGTTAGCTACATTACATAAGGTAGTTGATCCAGTCGCCGATAGGTACCTAGTCGTCGATAATTTGAATTAATATTGAGATTTTATAAGGTTTTTGAACAATATTGTGTAACATATAAAATTGCAAGTTAATATTTAAGTCTTTATCTACATATATCATGAATTTTAAAGTGATTTATAAATTACATTTATAAACAAAAAATGTTGAAAAGTAGCTCATTCAAAATCTCGGTATATCTCGAATATCGTTAGCCATTTATAAATGTAATTTATAAATCACTGTAAAATTCATGATATATGTATGTAGATAAAGACTTAAATAGTAACTTGCAATTTTATTTTTTACACAATATTGTTCAAAAACCTTATAAAACCTCAATATTAATTCAAATTATCGACGACTAGGTACCTATCGGCGACTGGGTCAACTACCTTATGCGTTTTACAGGGTCCGAGTTGATCATTGATGAAATATAACTACGTGGAAGAAAAGTCCGTGTGAATCTAAACAATCTCTTAGGAGCATAAAAATTTATCAAATCGAGTTAAGAGCAATTAATAAGGCTATTGATAATCGAAAAAAGAAAAAGCAAGTCCGCCTCAACTCTTCTAAACTCATGGGGTCGCAGATTCAGCTGATTCATGATAGAGTTGTAATCGTGGACTACAACTGCCATACTTTGACCTAGCCTATATGCAGCAAATTTGCTGTTTTTAGGAAGTAGAATTCATAGAAGCGCTAACGATGATCTCTGATAATCGGGAGAAGAGTTTCTTCGCCAATTAGCAAAGTGAAAGGTGCCCCGCAGATCTCTCACCCCAGTTGCGGCGTCCATTCATCACGGACACCCAGCCAGTACCCGAAATACAGCAATCCCGCCTGGCCGGCTGAATTTACGATGTTTTCCAGCGACGGGACGCAAGAATCCGCTTTGAATTATCACGGACATTTCAATTATCATTCCAGCGTAAAATACTTGTTAACCAGCCCCGCCGCGGACTGCCCGCCGCGACGCGGAATAAACAAGACTGACCGCGGTCGCGTGAAATCTCCGCCATTACCATGATTTACGCGGTCCCCCGGTAACCCGGAGCCACGGATAACAAATAATCGGCGATTTTGCCGATTTCTCCTCGACACGGGAATCCAATTAACGGCTCGCGGGCCCGCGACGGTCATTAAAGCCCCAATAAACTCGTTCTCGCCTTCGCCTGATTTCAGGGGGACTCGCCTAACGAGACGTCGTTCGCCGAATAACCGTGAAAATCCAGCAGCCGTCAGAAACGTACGGTCACCTCGACGCCTTCCCTGAAAGGCCATTCTGCCGCGAGTTCGCCCACCCGAAAAGAAACTTTCCCCCCTCGTCCGGTCGTCCACCCCCCGTGTGGCGCGTCTTTTCCCTCCGACCTCTCGGTGAAAGCGCTTCCCTTCGACGTAAGAATCGAGGCAGACGTGTCTGCTGGCGACAGGATAAAGAACCGCTCCTACACGCACTTACGTCACGTCCTTCGATTCCCTCCCGGTACCCCCCGTCGTTCCCTTCTCACCGAGCATCCGGCGCGAGACCGTTCCCCGCCTTATCAGGGGGGGAAGGTTGCGCCCAGATAAGGCACGTCGGACGCGGTGCGCGCCCAGCAGCATAAATTGTTTCGAGGGCACTCGCCGATCTCGCGAGCGATTCGCGAATGGAACGAACGGGGCTAAGGTCCCCTCTCTCTGTATGTAGGTACGTTTCACGTGTGAGATAGCTTCATGCGGTACGGGGTGACGCGAAAGTACACGCGGACGAGGGGTGGCTCTTGTTCTTGGGAGCCGGAGGAGCCTCGAAAATGACGAGGAGCGAGATTTTAAGATGGCTTTGTTGAAGAGGATTGATAAAACGGGAGATGGGAGTGGTTTTGTGTTACTGGGAGCTCGAGAACGGAGTTTAAATTCTGTGCGATTCTTTGCTTCTTCCCCAATGAATTCTAATCTTTCCTCGGGCAAGTTTCTGTGCTCGGGGTTGCAGCACCCAACAGGGAAACATTCAATCGGCAATTACGCCGTTTCCCCAGACCACTCAATCTTCCCCGGCAGTTATTTCTTCCGCTAACCTACTATGCATCTCCCTCGAAGCAAAAAATAATTACACCATTCCTGGGGAGGGCGATCTACGGACCCCCATGTCCAACGACTTCTTCCCCCTTCCTCCTAATAGATACAATCTCTCCTCGGATTTATCGATGCGCTCTCGAATCACCCTGTATACGAGCTCGTATATCGTGTCGTCTACAGAGGCGACGGTTCTCCAGCCCCTTTCGCCACTGTCGCGAAACAAATGTCTCCTTTTCTTCTCTTTCTTCGTCGCCCCCCCCCCCCCCGAGCTTCCCCCAAGATTTCCCCGTTCCACCGGTCCGTGGCTCGAGAAGCCTCGCCGTCTTCGGCACGTCTAACAGCGCGCATTCTTTCCCCAAAAGAACAGCCAAACACCGTTCCAGCTTTCTGGAGGGAGTCGAAGGGGTTTGTTCTCCGCTGTTCGAGCGTGTGGAAACGCTGTTGACAATTTCGACAACACTGGCCGTGGGTGGAGGAACCGGGCGGAGACGTCGATTCGAATAAACTTGGGGGATTTTATTCGGTTTTCATCGGTGGAAAAAGAGAATGGGGTGAGGCGGGTGGGCAAGGGTGGCGGGTTCGTTAGCCGATGTAATTTCAAACTTGCTGACTGGCCGCGGGTATGAATGGAACCGGAGGGCCGTGGGGGAAATCGGCTCGCGAAAAACCCTCCTGGTTATTGCCGTTCCGTGCCTCGTTCCCGTGTCTATAGCCAGCCGACGGGGGTTGGATCAGGGGCCGCGATTGACCGCCGGCAACATTTTTCTTCCGCTCGCCAAGTCGGCGGTCGCGCTTGCCGCGGTATTCTCTCCTTCGACCCCCTGCGCGGGGAAGCCTCGCTCCCCTCTCCCTTTGAAGAGTCCTCAGAGAACACTCCCGCCGGAAAAGTTTCCCCCGCGACCGCTCAATGGCCCGGAGATTTTCGCCGACTCGTTGGAAACGTCGATGTAACGCGATTTGGATGAAAGACGATCAGCGTCTTTCATGGAAGTTCGGCAGACGGATTGGGAGACGGGATACTTCTCGAGGAGCGGTTCCCGGCCGTCGTTTTCCGATGAGGAGTTCGACGCGATCTCGAGTTCACGGCGACTGCCAGGTGGAAGTAATTGAAAGAGAGAGGGGGTTGCTTAAACTCCATTTGATTTCATTTAGCAGCTCACTTGCGCGGAGCTTTTTCTAGCGTTGCGTTCCCTGTTCACGAATCGGGAGAATACTTAGCGTTTCCATGGTCCTGGGATATCAGAGGGTGACATTTAACTGGGACGTAGCTAATGCTCGTCAAGTAAGGGTTTGTACTTATACTTCATGACCGTAGGATGAAATTGTAACAGATTACGTTACTGTTCGCGAAGAAGAAATTACGCAATTCGTACATGGCAGATAAGTCACCAAAACGGCCGACGATTTCGAGATGGTCGGATTTTACGATCGGTCGTAAAGCGTGGCGGGCTCGCGCTTAAGCCCGATCGCGATCAGCGACGAGATTAGGCTAGATCCTTGCCTTGGAGTCGGTCGATCGATACTCAGGGACTATGGGATCGTTCACGTTGCAGAGACAAGCGCCTCCTTCGCGTTTCGAATCCCGCCATAGGCGTGGGCGACAAACAGTCCGGCTCTCGGGAACCGCACGGAACACCCAATATGCGGTAAATTGTCTCTGACAACTAGTTCACCAACACCTGCCAACCCGCGGGGCGATAATTAAATTTGCCGCCCGAATTAATTCCAATGTTAGTCCGCGCAGCTTCTATGAACAGGCGGCCCGTTGATTACAAGGATTAAAGGAAGCTTAAATGTAAACCGTGGACGAAGAATTGAGCGAGCAGATCTCGGGTCACTTAAATATCGAAAAATGACCGGGGCAGTTCAATATTACTGCAATGCTGCAGCGGCAGTTTAAATATATAATCGCTAGGAATAACTATCTAGGTTCGAAGAAATCAAGCGAGTCAATATCTATAGCAGTTATTTCCATGCCTGCCGATGAATAAATGAATCTGCCAAATCTTTCAGTAGACGGGATCTAAAGTTACATTTTCCAGAATTAAGAGGAAATATAAGAATTTAGAACAGAGTATAGATTGTCGATAGGTAGAATATTATCTTCCACATTTATTTTCCACTTGGACGACCAAGCTCGTTCCAAAATGCAACTATCGATTGGCTGCGCGGCGAGGAGGTCGGGCGACCACGTTTCAGGAAACAATTTCGAAGTTCGTGGCGCAGCTAGACTTTTTCCCTGCCGAGGTTTCAGGCGCACCGTTTGCACAGGCCTGCACGGGTCAGAAACACGGGCGTAATACCACGGCTGCTCGCCCATCTATTGTAACAGCCCGCCGTCACGAATCCGTCGTTTCAGAAGGCCTTCATCCGTGTAAAAGCCTCGGCGATTCGCTGCTAATTATGAGTAACGACAGCCTTTAACGCGCCCCGGCACGCCAACCCTCTCGCGTAGACAGCCCCGCCGCGCCCTATTATTCTTTTTCTCGCTAGAATCTCTCGCAGTGGCCAGTGCCAGGCTACGGGCTTGTTTTAGACGTAAGTTGTTAGCGGGCTCTTGCCGAGCGAGGCACGCGTTGAATACCGAGGGAACAGTTAGGGTAGGTTTTATGGAAAACGAGGATTCTATTCGTTGCAACTGAGGGGCGAAGTGTAACCACCGCCTAGGTGCAGACTTTTGCAAGTAGGTCAGAATTGAAGCTACTTCGAAGTAAAATTGAGTACAGCAGACACCAAATTGTATCTAAAGACAGCAGAGAAGACAGAGGAGCGTCAAAAGGTACCACGAGAAATTGAAAGACACTGGAGTTATATATCAGAAGTTAGCGGAAGATTCCTCGGGGAACCGCGGTTGGAGAGCATTAGAGGGTTCACCGCTGCAAGAGAATCAGCAACTACCCCCTCGTTAAACGAGAGATGCCCGCGAAGAAGCTGCAACTCGTGTAATAACTTGTCCGTGACGGTGTTATAATTTCGCGGTGGGCCGTGCCGTCGCTTTGCCAAACAAACGCCATGTAAATGAATGCAAATTAATCGTTCCTGGATCTAGCCGTTCCTCTTCCTTGAAAATTCCCTTTCTTGATCACAAAGCCGTCCACTCTCGCGGAACTCCGGTGGCCTCCTCGACGCAAACGGCTTTTTTGTCCGTGGAAATCCGCCCGCAAATAAACGAGTCACGCCCAGCCATTTGTAAGAAGAGCGGGGCCAGCAACTACAGCGGCTTGCAGTATTCATTAAAAGCCACGGGGAACAAATGAAGACGGTAAATTGGACGGCAGAGAAACGAGAGAGAGAGAAAAAAAGGGTGGAGAAGACGAAAGGAGAAGAGGAGCGCGCTCTTCCTCGATCCTTAATTCAACGGGATTCGGTATTTCGTGTTTAATTTCGCGCCACTTTCATCAAACCGAGACACTTCGTCGTTCCGCGATCCAACGTTTAACTGCCCCGCCCCCCCCCCCCCAAAAATAAAGATCGAGGACAAAGTTTTCGAATCACGCGGCTGGTAATACAGCCCCTTCGTTGCTTAATGTAATAATTCAACGCGTTATCAGCGCGTTTCGGTGGAGCTGCGCGGGTTGGTTTGTGGCGGGGGTGAAATGTCGACAAAGGTTAGCGACGAAACAAAGAGGACGATTTCTAAAGGCGCTTCGTTACCTCGACAACGACGTCAACCACCGTCGACATCCGCGAAAGGCCGGTTTTAACAAAGGAGCCGACATGCACAAAGAGGAATATTATTCCTGCCGGGCGTAATCCTGCCGGGAGAGTGCGAATATTTATTACGCGGGCCACGCTTAAAACGGCCGGCTAAAGTGAAAACAATGGCGGATTTTCAGCAAACTGACTGGTCGGGCGCTAGTGCGCGCCCTGACTAGCCTGATTTAGGGCGAGCTCCTTTTCCCTCTCTCTTCCGCACACACGCATCTCCCTCCCGTTTTGTCTTTCACGCGGAAAAAGTTTTCCACGCGGCTGGAAGGAGCGACACACCGACGGGAGAACTGTTGCATCGTAAAAATGGGAGAACCGGGACAAGGCCGGGATTAATGGCCGGCTGACTTTTTAACGCGCACGCAACTTCGTCGATTAATAAAACCTGTCGTCGGTTGTTGGAATAGCTTCCCGGCGATTATAGAATATTTCACGAGCAATATGTCAGTGATTGTTCCTCTCGGGGAATCGTTTCTCGTGGCTCACAATGGAACACACGTTCAACAGGACACACCTCCGAGCCAGCTTGACGACTAACTCTACATAAGCGAGACTCGCGAGTTTTTTCCCACGTCTTCTCCGAGCATCCTTGTCTCAGTGTCGAAAGTTGTTTACGTTAGCGCCCAATCGTCTTCACTGACTTCTATTTCGCTGACCACGCATGCAAAGCGACTGAAACCAGTGATGAACAAATGCTTATCACCACCATGACCTACTGTCGTCTCCCACTTTGCTGCCATCACACTGCACCCCCGCATTCCGAGACACGGGCATCACTGTTTGTGAGTGGAAGAGGTATAGGGAAGCGGGTCAAAGTCACCGAGGCGTTAAAGTAAACAAGCGTCGGGTGTCGAGGCAGCGAGCTTGCAAAAAACACGTGCAAAGAATTCGAGCCGCACTTGAGGTCGTATTTCGATTCGCTGTGTTCTCGTTTGCGCTTTTGAAGGATAGACGATATTCTAGAAAAGAATGCCGTATACACGGCCCTAGGCTTGCTCCGCTATAACTGCTGCAGGTACTTTAACGAGTCTACGACTCCGAGTGCACCTTCACTGGCAGATAGACGTAAAGATCGCGCGCAATGCTCGTTGCCTCATCCGCAGACGAGGAAATCCGTCTGATGGGGAGGAAGAAAACGCGAAAGGAGTCGTCCTTAGTCCTTTGTCGTTTGAAACGGGCTCTTGATTTCTCTGGTAATGCGCGCTCGTCGCGAAACGGACGTATTCCAGGCACCGGTGAGCCCGTCGTGCTTTCTGCTCTTTTCCTCTTGTTTTAAAATATTTGGGCTTTATGAACGCGCCCGCGGGGTGCATAAATTATACGGTGTTCCGTGGGACAGGGACGCAAAGAGCCGCTGCCTCGAGGAATATAATGTCCCGGCGGCTTTTTCCCCCCACGGCGGAAAACACCGCCGATAAAGAACACAAATTGCGGGACGAGGGAGGAACGACGAAGGATGGAAGCGGGAGGACTTGTCCGATGAGTTTCGACGTCGCATCGAATATTCCTTGAATACGTTTCACCATCGCTTCGAACTTACAAAGTGTTCTTCCCCTTCCCCTGGTTTTTTCTGCCTGTCGCGTTCTTTGGGGAGCAACTGATGCACGACGCGCGAGAACGCGTGTTGGGGGATGTTAACGTGTATATTATAATTGTTGCATAATTGCTGGGGATTGTAAGTGTAAAGACAACGGGGGTGTAAATTGTGTTTGCGTTCGTGACAATGGTATTTCTTGAAGATATTATATCTTCTTCAGGGTTTCTGGAACTGAATGGAGTGTTATGTCTAAGAATTTAAGAATTATTTTCGACTTCTTGAAGTTCTGGAACCTCTCTATTCAGTCTCTAATAGCTTCCAACTTTATATTGCAATAACGATAAGTATCGAGGTACATATTCCTGTGTTAACATTCGAACCGAAATGAAATAAATTGAATTAAATTTCACTGCACTCGGCACCTAAATCTGGCACATTCCAGTACATAGAACAACAGAGGATGCAGTCAATTTATTAATCGAACAGTGGCGCGATACGCTGGAACCATCCCTTCCGATTGCGCCCGATAAACAAGCGCAACAATCGTCGATATTAAAGGTGGATATTGAAAGCGCGAGATGGTGGCGAAGACAGGAAATCGTTGGAGAATGTCGACCATCGTGAGAATGGGGGCGGAAGGGTGGCGCAAGGCCTCCCTTCATACATGGAAACGGGCGAAACGCATTTATCTTCGTTCCAGGTGAATCGAGTGCGAATAACCGAACACCGATAACCCTCGTGCACCTGGGACGTCGATCGACTTATTTCCGACAAATCGGCAGGAATGACGTCGGGTTTTCGATTGATCGAACGAGGAACATGCCTCGCGCCCTAGACGAAAACCTCCCTCGAGGATTTTCGGTATTCTCTTCGTCCTCCAGCCGAGCAACTTTCCTCCCGCCGTTCTAGAAATGTCCTGCAGGTGCAATCGTTCGCATCATGAAAGTGAAATACGCTTTACACGTGGAATTGCATGGTCAACCCTAGTTTATCGATCTTCCACGAGCGGATGTCCACGCTCGTGATGCGTTGTGTATGTGAACACTGAATTTCTGAATCCTTCCAGCGCTCCAAGAAATTTGACCTCCCCTACAAAGCACGGATGGCCAAAAAATTATTTGAAATAAAAATTTGTGTATGAAATTTCTATCTCAAAGAATTTTTTGCCCATCTCTGTTACAAAGCGCGATTCATTTCCGCAACAATGTTCGGTCTTTGAATTCATATTCCAGAATCATGAAACCGCCTTTGAAGCAGAGGTGAACACGCATTCTCCACGCGTCAAGGAGTACTTTTTACCACAGAGAGTGCATGGACCACGGAATATTTAGGATGCTTCCAAGGAACAATTAAACGGGGGTTAAAACAGTTCGTTGTCTCTCCCTAGCTCTATCTCCCTTAATTGCCGTGTCTTTTTTCCTGGCTTGTCCCCCCATGCTCCCCATCGCGGTACATTCTTCGAAGACTCTGGCCAGAATTCGAGTCGTTTTATTTCAAGTATACCCACCGATCCTTCTGTTCGCTCGTTCCACGAGCTGCCAGCTCATGCCGCAGACACGGTTATGTCCCGGAGATATTTTAATTGTCGCCTCAAAGCAACGCTCGCCCTGATGCGAGAATTCTTCGTCAACCGCGTGAAATATGAGAGAACTTGACGACTCGCTAATAACCTTCCTGGCAGGGCCAGCACGTGTCGAATTTAAAGTTCGCCGACCTTAATTTTTCAAGCTCACTATGGCGCGTGTTTTCGCGCCGCTTGTGCAAACGTTTCGCGACAACGCTGAACAACGTGGACCAATTCGGTTGTGAATCTCGTCTTTATTCGGCGGCACCGAGTGGATGAAATGCGTTCTCTTGGCAGTTTCTTTGCATAAGGATTATTGCAGAATTGCCATTTAAGTTTGCCTGATTAGGCTTTATACATTTTCATAACGAAAAAACACTCGAAGGACGATTTTAAACGTTTCAGCTTTGGGGCAAAATATTTTAAAGATCGTTTGAATGTGAGCGAGAAAACGCTTAATGAAGTCTGTCACTCGCCAATTTTCACCCCTCTAACGATATAATACGCGTGAATCGCGATAACGCAGTTTCATTTCGGTCCCCGAATGAATGTGACGAACAGTGCCCGAGTAATTCCAGGGAGCCAACAGTGGAGGAAGAACTACAGACAACTCTTGACGGGGGATTCCATTTCACGATAGTCGTGCTTTGATTTCCGTGGCTCAGGTGTCTGCCCGAAGAAAGAGGACGCATCCAGGACCGGAAATTTATAGGAAGGTGGCCGAAAAGGGGTGACGAGGATCGCATGGAGTTCGAAGCTAGCTATTAACACGCTCGTCTCTGCAACTTGGATCGCTCCCGTCCTCGAAAGATTCGGTCATAGTAACTTTCCACCGGTTCCAGATTAAATTCGACCCCCGACACGCTGCAGAATTATGAAAAGAATCGAAAGCTGGAAGCATTGAAGCACACCCTTTCCCAGAGACAGCACCAGGAAGAAAAGTCGAAGGGCCACGTTGAATAACAACGAGGGAGGATTTAGAACCCGCGATGCTACCGGGCTAGTGGAATATCCCCGTGGAGACGTAATAAATATTTTCGAACTGCTTTCGAAATTGCGCGGGCGTGTAACGGCGGCAACCGCGCTCGCTCGAATTAATTGGGGAGCCTAAATTAACGTAATCACCTTTACGGGCGTTTGAAGGCGTTAAAGGCGCCGTAATCCGCGCTCGTTTGATCCGGAGGAGCGTTCGCTTGGTTCGCGTGCTCCTCGCAGAAGTTGTGGGACGGTGTGCGGCCCCGTCGGTGAAAAATAATTTTCACCGCACGGGCACGGTAACTTTAGAACACTTCCAGCCATTTGTTCGCGCTGCCGGCTTAGAGAAGGAGTTACTTTAATATCGCGACTAGCAGCCACTTCGTATGCATGCTTGCACGCGGTGAATTCTATCCCACCTCTCCTCCTTTATCCCTGCTTATCTCGGTCCCTCTCCACGAAACGGCGACTGTTCGTAATCCTTAACGGGCTAGATCACTCGGATCAAGCGTTCCGATGCATATTTATTAGCGAAACGTAACGATCCCCGAGGAGACGTGAGATGTGGATTTGGAAACGTTGTTTCCTAAGAAAGGAAGATTCGAGGAATTTTCTTCAAGCGACTCCGAGGGGGACGGTTTGTTTCTCAGCCGTCGCTCAGCGATGCAGATCGCTGCAATCGATACAGAGAAAGACACGCTCCCCCTCTCGAGGGGGATTAATAAATAATGGAGCGCCGAAGTCGGCTCGATCGAGTTTCAGACGTTGCATCAAAGCAACGTACGCATCCTTTAATAAAGGATACGATGCCGGCAGACATCGGTAAATAATACAGGACGCTTTCTCTTTCCACAGACGGGGGTGCGCGAAACGCCCCGCGAGTAAAGATGATGTAGTAAACTCTACAGTTATTGGCACTCTAAGCGCAGGTGTTCGGAATGATTTCTCTGGGGACCCAGACAGTCCGTGAAAGCGACTCCTTGATTCTGGGCTCGGGCGAATCGCGTCAAGAATGTGAAATCAGACAAGGAAGGATTAACAGACGGCTTGGACGGTCCGGATGATTAAAAGCATGGAGCTCGAACTTTTCAATCTCGAATCCCTTGTGCAACTTTTCCACAACTAGCTATGAATTTAGCCAAGGAAATTACTCCGCAATAACAACTCGTTCTACAAACAACCAAATGATTTCGCAAGTTCGCGACGGGCGCTATAATCGGGAAGAAGCTGGGCCCTCCAGCTCGAGGAGCGCGAGAAATTGAAACGAAAGAACGAAGGTACGCGTAGGTAGGATCCCGGGCGGCGACATTATTGCCGGTACACGAGGGCGATGTCATTTCGGACGATACGTTTTCTCGTCCCCTTCGGGGCATGGCGGGTGGCGCTGGAGAAAGGAAGGACGTAGGTGGAAACACGAACTTCCAAAGGAACAGAGCGCGGCCCGTGCTCACTCCGGTTTTCTCCGTGTGTCCACCGTATAGACGAGGCCGGGATCATAAATTCACAGCATGCGAGCGCCGGGGGAACGTGTCTTCATAAAATCTTAGATCGAAGATTGCCCCGTGGACGTCGCGGTGCCCCGGCATGCGAAAAAAATAATTAGAGGTCTGTGTGTCCTGTCCGTATGCACGCCACGTGTGCCACGCGCTGTTTCGTATAAATTACGCGGCCCCTCCACCGCCGACACCGGCGGGAATTATTTTGTTGTCCCTGTAATTGGCCCCGGCTCCATAGAGCTCCATTGAATCCGCCAGCGGGGATCGATCTCTTTAAACAAATCGCGTTTTTCGTTGCGCCGATAATAGCCGGAATCATGTCGGTGACGTTCGAGTGCGTCCAACGGCCCCGTAGTTTATATTTTTGAGCCGAACTGGAGGACTTTAAAGTGTCGCCAACAGTTTTCGACGGGGGTTTAACTCGTGGCGGGCGGGGATTATGATAGTCGGATGGCGAATCGTTGGAAATAATCGCGCGGAGGATTTTTTCGGCGGCGGGCGAGGTGTAAAAATGTAAATCGCAAAAATTCGAATGTAAATCCGTCGGAACAGGTAGCGGAGAGACGTAAGCCCACCAGGGATTACGATAATTTATTCTCCCAGCCGTAGGGTTACTTTGTCCCCTGGAACCAAGATAAATTCGCGTCCCTTTTCCCGGGGCGGGCTTGAAAGCGACCTCCACACCGATTAGACCCTCGTCGGGGTCCCAAAAATTGAAAACATTCAAGATTCGTTAAGGAAACATTCGTTTCGCTCATCGCACTTCCTTCGATCGAATCCCACCCTCTGCACAACGAATCATCTCAATTATCTGCATTTCTTCTTTCCCATTATCCCACAGTCCCTGAGCGTGTATTAAATACCGATTATTATCACGGCCGTTATTAATTTCCGTGGAGCATCTTTCAAGCCTCGGATCCTCTCGCTTGTAACGGCGTTCGGCGAAAGTGCGCTCGTATATCTCTCCACCCGTTCAGGTGTCTTCCGCGGCGGATATGTTTACTACCAGCCGGGCTTCCTTTTTCTCCCTTTCTTGGCGTCGATTGATCATCTTCCCCGCCCGCTCGCCACCCACAATTTCACCTGGGGCACGGGCGAGGCGAGAGCGCGTGCCTCACGGTATTTTTCACGGCGGCGCGAAATTGTTTTCGCGCGGCGCGGCCTCCTTCCTGCACGCGCGATAATGTACACGCTCTATCCGCCTGTACGTGGCCACGAAAACGGGAACGTAGTAACCTGTCGGGGATTATTCAGGCGAACGGGACGGCGAAGCTTTCGGAATTATCTCGCGAAACCCGCGTAAATTCTACCCCTTTGACAGCCTCGAATCACGTCTCTGTGACCGCAGAGATAATTACGGGCACGGGGTGATATTTTCTCTCTGTCTCTGTCGGCGCAGTGATACGTCCAAATTAGCAGCGAATGTCCCTCGAAAAATATTTACTCAGCTACATCTTCTCGTTATATCCATATTATATTCTGTATAATGTAAGTTTCACAGACGATAGCTCGCCTCTTCTTATTGTAATTCCGAGGATGCCAGTTCAATCAATTTCAATTACTTTTAACGCAGATACCCAGAATCGGTTCCAACGGAGACACCATTCGATCACGAGTCCAACGATTCCTATGATACTGTTTCCCCTCAAACCTTTCAAGTAGACAAGAAGAAGACTTTAAGAAGACAAGACTCTTCAGTCACAGCACTCACAGCGTCGAAGCCCAAAAATCGACAGATTCTGTACCGATTCCTCTCTGTTCTTAGATGGAAATAAATAGCGGAAGAAGCTTCGGACATGGAGGGATGCTGGCGGACAAAGGGCGAGCTCGCTGACAAACGACAACAAGATCAAGGGAATCCCGTGCAGCATGAGAACGCACTTTACGAATCAAAATCGCCTTCGTGACTGACCACGGTGTCTCCATTCATCAGGCTTCCCGAAGTTCGACGGTTCCTCTTCTTTCTCCGCCCCCGCTCCTTCGCCCGCTGATTAATGATCGCGGAGTCGGCCGAGATCTGGGCGAATCTTCGCGTTGGAAGTTCCGTCGTCGAACATCGCCGGGGCCGTTAATTCGCGAGATCCAGTCGACGTCTGTCTGGCCGGCTTTCCTCCTCGTCGCCTTTCTTTTCGTTCGAGGAACCACGGATGCTCCGCAGCTTCTTTCAATCAACGTCGATTAATCTCGATTTGCGGCCCGTCTATCGTCCCTTCGTCCCGATCCTCCTTTTTTCCCCGCCCTCCCTCCGCCGGCTTCCAGTCCGGTCCTTTCTTTTTTCCCTTAGGCGCGCGTGTACCACGGAACTTTCTTGGCCGCTGGGCCGAGAGCGCATAATTATTCATCAGGGTCTTTGCCTAATTCTGGCTCGTTAATCACCGTCCACGGGAGAGACGCGGCGGATCCGGGGGCCCTCGGTCAACGACTTGCGCGAGATCGACGCTTTAAGCTCCTTTATTGAATCGTCGAGCGTGTATCGGCGATGTCGTTCCATCACCGATCACCGCAGGTGCCGCCTCGTTTCCCATCCCCTCGCAATTCTCCGTACGCGCAAGCTCTGCGGCGTGGGGGCGACTTGCTCGACGCGGGAAGGGTTGATTCATTCGCGGGATTTGTGTGACTCATTTGCGTGCGACACGGAACTTCCGGCTCCAAAGAAAATTCGCTGACGGCCGTGGAAAGACTAGTCTGGATCTCTTAACATGGTTCTATTGTACGTATCGCGGTTGGAGGACAGTAAAGTATCCTGTAGTTTCTCTGATTACCCCCTGTTATCGGAGGGGTTAGTCGTTCGCGATTTTCCAGCTCGCGCGGAAAGCTATCCAGTGGGATCGTTCACGCGATTAGCTGGATCATCGGCGCAACGGAAGTCTATTATACGGATGGCTATTAATTGAATCCGGCGAACGGTTCGTGTTATGTAACCGATATGCAAATAGATTGTCCGTTTCGCGGTGTGTCGCGCGTGGAATTAATTCCAGGGATTGTTTAACGAACGGTACCAACGAAATCTGGGCGAAAATGAATCGACAGCTCGAAACAGGGCACTGCGAGGCTCGATTGTCGAGGGAAAAATAGTGATAGGTACATTTAGTGTGACGATCGAATCCAAATGTGATTCGAGTCTATTAGAACAGCTGACTGCAGACGTTTCTGATTTCACCGAATGTTTGTCAGGGTCAATGCTGAGGTTGTCGACCGATTCGCTGCGACAGCAATAAGAAAAGACAGACTTGGTTACCTCGAAGACAGCGTTATTGCGTCGAGGTTAACGAAAAGAACGGCGTGGCGATGATATCTTCCTCAGCGTGGATGGACGACGCCAGATTCTCATCTACGACCGACGAACTCCGTTTATTGCCTCTATCTGACCGTGCTACCGAATCGTTTCGACGCGAAAGCTCGTTCGTACGGGGCGGAGATTCGTATCGACCTACGGAACCGGATCGAAACAGCCACGGGATGGCGGTATCGGGGCAACGTATCGGAATAAAAACACGGGGGATTACGATTTTCGCGCTGCGGTCAGTTCGATAATTTCGTGGCACGAAGAAAGATCGCGCGCGAATTTTATATCCTCGGCGAGGCGGGAGCAGTTGCTGCGCGGTTACAATCCCCGGAGGAGGGAGAGTGCGTGACTCGGGTGCTTAATTGCCCATTAATTATGCAAATTGAACGGTCACCTTGTTTACGTGCTCTTAAGGGTGAGTAACCGAACCTCCACCACTTTTCTCGCCATCTGATGCAGCAGGGAGATGATAATTCGTGGAAGTTTCCGTTTGTCGTTATAGACTACTCAGAATTGGATGTCAGGGAAAAGAAATGTTACGAAGAAGATCAGATTTTAGATAACCGAGTAGGTACTTTGAGAACTCTTTGCCTCCTAAGTGTGTTCAAGAGATCCAAGTGCGATCTTCGTTGAGTGAGGTATTAATTATCGATGTTTAAAGAGTTACTCGGGATATCTTGATGATAGATCCGATTTTGGAGTATTTATAGTAAAAAGAAACAGCTACTTAAGTAGTCATCGCATCATCCCATAGAAGGGACAAGTCAGTTCTCTAATAATTATAGTTTCATAATGCTTATTTAACTTTCCATACTACGACTACTGTCTATGGTGACCGCTCCCGGCAGTTTCAAGGAGAATACATGATAAGATTCTGTGTTAAGGGCACTTTTTTATTTCATTTTTCAAATGTTTAACCTTTTAAGAATGCATGTTTAAAATTCACGAAGTTATAGGCATTTCAGCCACTCAGCGCTCACGTAAAACTTTAAACACGTTTCTCTCGAAACAGTGTTCTTAAAATCGGTGGAACCTACATATATCTCGGGAAGTTATCCGATTCGACTGAAACATTTTTTATTTTGAATTTGTAATTTTTAAGGGCGTTGAAAGAACGAAAAATATAGGGAAAAAGTGATTTCAAAATTCAAGTGTCATTATTTTCTCAAAAAATGTCATTTTTTGTCATTTTTTCATGCCCTTTAATAATCTGGCATTGTATTTTATTTCAAATCAATAATTTAGGTGCTATAGGTTCCACCGTTTTAGATGAGTTTTTTGACGCCTCGACTTTAACGACTTCCCAGTGCAATAATTAATTATACAACAAAAATGTATTTTTATAGTTTAAGACATCCTTAATCCAATACAAAAAGTCCTATTAAGTCATATGTAGTAGTTTTCCTTTAATTAATTCCTAAATATCGCCTATTTTTATGGACTCTAGACCGGATCAATATTTTACACGAGCAGTAATAACAACCGTATCCCAATCTCACCCTCATGCCTAATACCTACAAAATCCACAAATTTGCTGGCCTCCTAAAGTTCACAAACAGGCCCCCGCGTGTTACATCTCGCTACCAGGAGCACAACGTTCGAAAACATTCCTTTTAGAATATAACCAACGCACTCACCGGCTCCCACGTTCGCCAGCCTCCGAGTCCTGCCAGGTCCTCCATCCGCAGCCGCGTTCCTCCTCACCCAAGAAGGGATGCCGACGAGGCAGAAGGGGATGCGTCCCATCGATCAGTGGCTCGTTCAGGCCGCATTGCTCGCCGTTGTCCTCGCGTTCTCCTCCCTTCCGCGCTCGAAAAGTTCGTCGTCCAGTTTTATTTCGGGGGCGTCCGTTAAGCCGTCAGCCGGAAACGTATTTGGCCCGGCGGAGCCTGCCGGTAATTGACGCCATTTCGATCCGTTCGCGTCGATAGATCCAGCGCTGGCCAAGCACTCAAGCCACCCCCGCCCTAATTACCTCTCCGCGTAAAAACCGGCCAGTCGTTAGTTTTCACTCCCCCCGTCGCCCGCGACCGACTAATTAATTCTGGCCCCGGAGCCAGTTTAAACCGTGAAAACGCGGCGTGATCAAGCGGCCGGGGGGGGGGGGGCGAGCTTTTCGGCGCTTTTAGGCGCTCTCCAATTAGACACGGATACGTAAGCTTCACCCGCGGTAAATTAACTCCTCGAGGCAGCGGGCGTCATGCGCGAGATTGATCGTCCCGCGGGCGACCGCGGCGCGGGACGCTGTCGCGGGGAATAGTTTTCTTCTGACGAAGATACAGCCGCGTGAAATACAGAACGACGCTTTGTGCGACGGACAGCCGGAGAAATTGTGCGACCGTGCCGCGCGAAATGGAAAAAATGCTCGTCGCCGCACGAGGGAACGAGCTGAGAATGGAAGTCGGGGCAGAGTTGCGTTGGCTGTTGCCGTGATGGATTCACGCCGGGAATTGAAACGCTGCTTCGATATCAATGCAAGGAGCAGAATTTCGCGTCGACGATTTCTCAAATTCCGTGATGACGGCGGGAAGGATTGAAAGCAGTTGTCGGAACGAGATATAGAATGCGCGGGGTGAGAGTATCACTGCCCGAGAGGTTAAGAATCTTTGCTCTAGTCACTTTCTTTATTCTAGTCTTCCTTTTGTGGAAATAATCGGCTTTTATGTTTATATATGTACTAGTTCAGGATTTTAAGGGGACCCCACCCTGAAGCCACTAACAAAAGACAAAGTTAGGGATTTTTTTGATTCGAATAAATAAAAATATAGGCCTTGGATTTTTTATATAGTTAAAACAATCTTTATTTTGTTCGAAATTTTTTTTATGAAAAAATGTACAAAATAGCGGCGAACCAAATGCCCTCCCGGAGCACTGCAAAAAACTGGCCCACACTCCCGGGAATGACTGGATCAACTCAGAAGGAAATGCAAAAAATATATATAAACTGGAACATATTATCTCTCACCTAGCGGAGGATTTTATTGATATATCAATTACTCAATTTTTACACGCATTTCAGTGCAAATTTTTATGTAAAAAATTAAAGTAAATTCTTCAAACAGCTATAATTTACAAATAATTCGAATTTTGAGAAAATTTTATTAGTGGCTTCAAGGTGGGGTCTCCTCTTAATTGAGACAGGGGGAATTGATTATTAAAGAACATTGATGCGGATAAATTTTGCTGAATGAAAATATTGCAGGGTGTATTGAAGGTTCTGTGTTTGAATTCTATGCTTGCGCGCCAATTCATTCCCGCCCATTTCTATCGGGAGGGGGACGATGCTCGGGGAATAGAATAGCTCGCCGAGATTGTCGTTGTTTAGTAGGAAAATGTAAATGATATTGCAGCAATTAATTATTGAAAGACATACGAAATCGGATATCAGATCGAGAAAGATGAAATTCTAGGATTGTTCCCGACTCTTTGGGAACAAGAATTGATTGTTAGAAGCTATTATTATAGTTAGGTGAGGGCCTGTGTCTGGTCGAAAGACTGCAGGTTGAAACGCGTGATTTGTGTGGTATTCTTTAAAGAGAAATATCGATTGTTCTCACCGTCATCATTGAAAAAGACAGCCCCAACCTTGGCCGTGACCGCAGACGGACACACGAGCATTAATTTGCGACTGAATCTATCCGATTTTCACTACTTTTTGTAGTATTCACACGCGAGTACACTTTCCCTTTCACCGCGATTCCGAAACTGATACTCCGAGACGCGCCGCCAGGCGGCGCCGTCGTCTGGCGCTTGTGAACAATTTGGCGCCATAATTTGAACTTCTAATCGTCACTCTAAATTCAAAACAATTCTTCAATAACAATTAAAAAGCGTCAATACACAATAAATGACTTTCCACTGTATGAACATTTCACTTAAGACTCTTTAAAACGTTTCCTTTGTTTCGAGTTCTGTTGAATTAAGAAGATGGGATTATAAATTCGTCGACGATTATTTGAAAAGAAGAATCGATCGTTCCTGTTATAATCATTGATAATAGGCCCACTATCGTAGCTAATACGGCATTGAAAGGGTTTTCCGATAAAAATCGAAGAGTTATTAGTCCTCATTTCTGCAATTCCTATTGAATGATCCGTGCGAAATGTCTACAAAAGGAATAGCGGCTGAAAATTATCAAACGCTTCCACTCGAGGCTCTTCTAAAGGGAATAATCCGTACTTCTCATCCCCGTCGCCGTGGAGAAGGTCTGCCAAGCGTATTCACGGCGCCGAACGACCCAATAAGAGTCGAATACTCCGGATTATTCTTACATAAATTCCCGGTTCGATTCGTCCAACGAGGGTATACGTTTCGCCAGGTCGATCTCTTTCGGGATTCTCCCCTCGACGGAGGACGCAGAAGAAGACGTTGCAAATTGCGGGCGGAGGAAGGTATAACCATAACCAAAGCCGCGGACAATGCCGGGAATTCCATTTCTTCCTTTCCCGATATGCAGCCCGTTTAGATGTGCGTGGAGCACGTAGCGCCAGAGTACAAAGGGGCTGCGTCATGTTTGGGCGGTGGTGTTGGTGTGCTCGTTGCGCGAAAGAGACTCCACGGGAGAGTGCAGACCCTGATTACACCATAAATCGAATCTCGGCCGACCGCGCGGAACCTCGGATTAAATGAAATTCCTATGCCATCCCGTATATCTTTCGACGGGACGGTGGCTTCGGTAACGAGTATTACGCCGATGTTACGTTTTCCATTTGGAACCGTTGCTTCTTGATCCACTACGGTCCAGCCAACTAGACACTCGGATTCGCCGTAATCGAGAGCAACCTTGGATCTCCTAAATTCTACGTGCGAAGGGACCATAGCCTTAAACGATCGAGCCATTAGGAAATGAGGACAAAACCAGCTGCATATTAGACGCTACTTTCTCAACGGTTTAATCTAGATAAATACTCAGTGGTCTAGCCAGGTACCTTTGGATCTTCCAAACAGCCTTCAGTGGAAAGAATGCCCGTTCAATCGTTTCGTGCATTCCTGTGAGACAAACGCCTACGCTTTCGTCTAGATTCGCACGCCGTTCCCGTTTCGAATCACGATTGGAGTCGCCATTCGTTCCGATGTCGCTGCCCCCGCGTTGTTTCCTATTATTAGAAGACAGAGCGACGTTCGGAGAGGGACGGGGAAACGGGCCGATAAAACGTAGACGGAGAATGAATGAAACGCGCGCGTCGTGAACTTGCAGCGTGGGCGGCAGCCCGAAAGATCGACAAGATCGATAAGTTCGTCCGGGTGTAGTGATCGCTCGCGGTTCCATCGGCGATGTGATTCGATCGCCCCGAGCGATCGGAATCTGGCTTGAACATGGAACGACGAGCGACCAGGCCTCAGAAATTTCACGAAAATTCGGACACCCACCGACGCCCATTCTGAAATTCAATGACAATCATTCTGAAACGTGAGCTCGAATAGCTGGCCGGATCTTGATGGAATAATCAGTACGTGTCCCGAATTCTGTGACAAGATACGGTTCGAGATATTCGGGATTTGTGAATGTAGATACATATGTAGGTACTATGACATTGTATCGTAAAAGCAGTGCATACAACGTTTAACAACAGTTTCGAACACCTTTAAATACGATTTGTGTGCTTTGGGGCGTCGTTCCGAATAATTGCATTTAATGGAAAGCGAGGAGATCCTGCTCACGCGAATCTCCAATTTTATCGGCGCAAAACGTTGAATCGTCGTGGCGTAATCCCCAAGGCCGCGGAGCAGCTTAACGTGCCTTCCTCGCGGCGTTGCGGACCAGAGACGACGACATTCTGGCACGAAGCTACCAGGCGAACAGAGTTCTGAAACGAAACCGAGACCGCCCCGACAGTCCGCCACGGAAGTATCTGGCTTTGGAAAGTTTTTAACGAGCTTTCTCGCTCCCCCCGTCTTTTCCGCGAGACCGGAGCGGTGTTTACTTTGTCGAAGTCCAGGCGACGACGCTGGTACCCGTAGATGGGAAATCTTGCGGTGCACCAGCCGTTTGTTATTTGTCTTCGTCCGCTCTGCCAGCCCCGCCAACGGCGAAAAACCGTGACGCTGGAAACTAAAATGCTCGCCGGGCGGAGAGCGACCATCCCAATTGCTCGTGTTTGACACCCGCCCCCCCCCCTACCGGTCGCCCCACCCTCTGCCGGCCGATGTTAATTAAATCGCGAAATTGAATTCTGTCGGGAATTACTGTCAATTAAAATCAAATCGCCTTTGACGCTCGCCGACTGAGCCTCGAGCATTGCGATTCTTAGCGTTCAATCAGCGACGTGTACCTCGTTACCGGCGCGCGTTTTGTCCCTTTCATGGTTTATCGATCACATCTGCAGAATTAATAGGCAAATAAGTGAGAATTTAAATGGCAATGGTAGGATTGGTGTATAACCCGTGTAGCTATATACAGCATGAAATCGTCAGCAGCAGTAAGTGACTGCAAAATTGATGTCGTTTGAGGGACAATTCGGTAAGTTGTTCGGGTCCAGCATCAAAGGCTGCGGTTCGACGAGTGTTTGGAGTGCTTAATGGAGTTAGATTTCTTTCCAACTTTTTTAATTGGTCTACGTGGCTATGTACTTCGCGTGTACACAGTTGGCAGAGTACAAATTCGCTTTCGGGGGAAAACTAGTTTCAGGGCAGATCGGGCCGCAAACTTTGCTCGTTAGAAAAATCCAAACGAACATGGGAGGATTGAGGTATGACGTTAATCCTTTGACAACTCGGGGAAACAATTCTTTGATGCACCCTGAAATCCACAGTACAGTCTTTAGAGCTTCGAGCAGAATTCTGTAAAGAGTCCCGTAATTGAACCACGGTTCGACGTGTTTATACGAGAGAACGTTTAACACACCTAATCTTTCGCAGCTTAGAGAGAGGGAGTCGTTCTCGTGAAATGAAATCACGAACTTTGCTTTTCCACGTAGGGTGGACGCTAATGCGGAAGATGAAGCTGCGACGTTAATCCTTTGACAGTTCGAGAACGACTATTTGTCGTGCTAATGTCACGCGAGAGAGCGGAAACTGAAGGATGGAGAGAGAGGTGGGCGGGATAGAGAGGGAGAAAGAGCAGAAACGAGGGGATGACAGGGGTGACCCTCACGCGAGTGTCCCACCCTTTGTTTGAGCTTTGTCAGGCGAGATACATTTTCCGTTTCGCGCCGAGGGTGCAAAACGATTGTTCGATGCTAGAAGCCCGCACACGAGAGCATCCTTCGGTCGCACTTACGCACATCACCGCACCCCCCGCTCTTAATTCTTCCGTCGTCGGATTTATTCCTCAAAGAAATCGGCCCGACAGCCTGCAGATCATCCGGGATCTCAGTCACGAAATGCTACCTACCGATCGCATCCCCATCGTTTCTGCTCCGTTTCACGTGTACGCGTGACTCGCAACACGCGTCCGTTTCAATTCGGGGTAGTAAAGTTAAATTGGGTGCGAATGTGCTTTAATATTTAATTTTTTTTCTATATGAAAATGAAAAGCTAGAAAGATGGGGTTTGTTGCAAATGAACGATCACTGTTTGAAAGTATTAAAAGAATTTTTATTAAAATTTTATTAAAATTTATCGCATTTTGTGGTTGTTGACCAAATGAAATGAATTTGTTTTTATATTGCAGCCAAGTATAAAAGGCGGCATTTATGGCACCGCAATTCTACTCATTCGGCGAGGGCTCACTTTGAGCGACTATAGCGGGGAAAGGAGGGCGCTTATTTTTATTAAAAATTCTTTTAATTGTTTTAAACAGTGATGTTTCATTTGCAACAAACCCCAACTGTCTAGCTTCTCATTTTCTCATAGAAAACAATTCCTGAAGAATGTTTAATTTTCAGGCAAAGAAAGTACTATGCTCCCATCAGGTGCAACTGCTTAGAACCATAGCTGAAGAATCTACAGAATATCCTTCCTTTCTAATCGTAAGAATTTGTCTACCGGAGGAAATCAATATTCTAGCGTAGCTTCTCATATTTTCAACCGTTCGAATCCCTTTGATTCTGAAAATCGAAATCAGCCCGACAGGGGGGAAAAAAGGTATATGCTTAACAACAGGCAGACCCGGGTCGATATATCAGGCATTCCTTTTAACTTTAATTACCGGTCCCCCCGATAATCCACTGCGATACGGGGAGCGGGGCAGACAAAAAGCTGAGGATATCGAAGCGAGCGTCGGGGATGGCAGGCGCCTCGTCGGCCCTCGATCGACGCACACCTGTATCACGGAGTCTAGATCGGCGTGCAGGTGTAATCCGTGCCGCTCAATCGAGGCCCGACTATGGCGAGAATCGGTTGTAGCGGGAATCGGTATTAGCACTCCCCGATTATGTAAAGCCCGAGCGATTATGGAGATCGAATTAAGCTCATGGCGTGCGTTCGCGCGCCGAACGAGCTTGACGCGTGAAGAGAGAGCTGGCCCGGAGGGCGGTGGTCGGAGGGAAAAAGGGGGTCGGTGAGTGCTCGCGGTGCAGAGGGTAGAGGCACGACGCGGACTGGACCCGCGGCGCGGGGCTTGCAATTCTCGTAAATTAAAGGACAATCGAAGCGAGGTCACCCCCTCCCTCACTATTGTTACCGGCTCTGCTTGAAACGGTGCAGACCGGACAATGCGCATCCAGTGAGCTTCCACCCTCGTATTTCACGTAACTGCCAAACGTCCGTGGCTTCCGACGCGAAAGAGAAGCGTAGACGCCCGACGGGAATGTCGAAGGAGCAGAGAGTGTAGGAGGGTTGTTGACGACGAACCAAGGGCGGAGGGTGGCCGAAGGGGTGGCCGTGTTTTAAGCTCGTTACACCGTGGGTAAATCGACAAGTTCTGGAGCCGGCTTAACGCCACCACCTGCCACCTGCTGGGCCACGCGTTTACACAGCCTCGGTGCTCTCCCGAGTTAGACTGGATCTTCTTGGTTTACCTCGGAATCACGACGGTTTGCCTCGAGTTACGGGGCGCGCTTTGATCTTCGGCTCCGATAAGTCGCGAAAGGATCGCCGCGCCCGTGTCGATTGGCTGGGCCAACTTCGACTAGTTTCCAGGCCGGATATCCGAAGCCCCTTACTTTCGTGACGCTGGATGGGTCGGTAATATTTTAAAAGGGGGTTAATCGCGACGTCTCGGAAACCAGCAGTTTCCTCGGGGGAAAGCGATTTCTCTGGATGATTCAATGTGTTCGTTCCATCTCGCGCCTCGGCGTGTTGCCTGTTCCTAATCACAGGTCGATACGTTTTTAATTAATAAAAGTACGCACGCGCAACTATCGCGTGTTTGAAGAATTGCGACCCCTTTTCTACGTAGCTTCGCACCCTCGGTCCCATTGTAGGCGTTCTATTAGAGTCCGTCGAAGCCTTCGCGGCGCAATTAAAGCCGTGGACGCAGCCGTGTAATAAATCAGGGATCAATAAATTAGCGGACGGTTGAAGCTCCCGCGGCTGACTTATCTTCACGGCGGAATCGCGGCGTGGCAGCTGCCGGCCCGCGGAGGGGTGAAGCAAAACGGAAGCTGGCCCCAATAAAACACTTGCCGCCGTCCACGCTCTTACGTTTACGTCTGCGTTCGCTCCTCGTGCTAATCTGCATTTTAAATGCCCGGTGCTTCCCTGCCACGGTGGCGGGACCGATAACAGAGAGCCGAAACCCCACCGACGCCATCCCCCGGTTCACCGGCACGAGCTCCTTCAACCCCTTTCGGACCAGGCAGCGCCGGATGCGCCACCGGATACTTGGCGAGTACGTTCTCGCGCCCACCGTCGCAGATAAAACTGGTCAGGACGAGGCATTGCGAGCTCGCTACGTCGAGTGCCTGTCCGTGGCAGACCTCCGTGAACCTGACGCCATTGTTCTCGCCGCTTTTTCGAGATTTCGCCATCCTGGAGATATTAATATCCGGTCGGACCCGGCCGAGCGTTTATTTTCGCCGGACGACCGCTGCCTCGTATTTTCGGCGACGTATCGCGCTGGATTATCGCCCGCTCGAGTAAGGCTCTCGCTTTATATTTTCTAGGGGTGGAAGCGACGTCGAGAACGCCAATGAACTTTGGGACATTAAATCGCGCAATACCTACCCAATACCACAGTTAATGCCTTTCTTCCTACGACTCGTAAATGTTATTGGTAATACCGAGGAATTGAACCGTCCGTGGTTTCAACACCCCCCTCCCCCCCCCCGGATGATTGGTCTCTGAGATATAAATAGCTGAAGCTCAGTAAACTCAACACCCACCAGCCATTTCGTCACAAACATTCCACCACCTCGTGGGCGCCAGAATCCAGCAGCCATAAAAAATACCGGTCCACCAGTTTTCAATCTGTTTCCAGGGTGGCGTCAGCTACGCGGGCACGGTCGATGGAAAGTGCAGCGAGTGGATCGACGGAAGTGAGATGTCGCGGATCCTCCAGCGCCGTAAATCACCATTGTCGGTCGCTCGGCCCCGAAGAAACGCTCGATTTTACGGTCGCCTCGAACTGAATGGGACAAGAGTTACGACGACGCATCGAATGCATATCCCGGAGGGTGAAGCCTCGTCGACGAAAGGGAAGGATGACTCACAGCCGTGCCGGGGCTCGTTGGCTAAATGGCCAGAGATCATGGCGCGTGTTCCTCTGAAAAAGTTCCTCCCCCATGCCGTCGACTTTCCATGCGTGTGCATTTCGCTCCGCGAACGCGAGCAGCTCTCTCGCCGGTAACGAGAAAGGACATCCGCGTGTTCACCTTTGTCACGATTCTGCAGGCGGCCGAGCGTCCCGACGCGTTCAAAGGACTGACGAACGCACGCCTCGTCTAAAAATTCTGGCTCCCCCGGTTTTTCCTTTGTTTCACGCGAAATTAAATGCCCTCGCCACCTTCCCCATGCGTGCGCTCCCACGTACAGGGTGGTGTTCAATTGTTGTTGCCATGTTTTCAGTAGAATAGCAAAGGTATCGCCGGAGATGAGCTCGGAAATAAACGAAACTTAATGGCCCCCAGCAATCATCCCCGATATCAAATGACGCCTAAAAGACGTAGCAGTAAGTACCCACGAGCCTTCGAATTTCATCCCCGCTTTATTGTATTCTGCACGTAACGCGCTGCGACTCCATCCGAGAGGCTAACACCCTCTCGTGACGGTCCACTCGTCACTGAGTAAATTCGACGTCAGGTAACGTCAACCGGCTGCATCCCTCTTGTTTCGTGACACGTCGAGCAGAGGACGCGATTGAAACGCAACTAAAGCGTCCTCGCGGGATCGCGCCCCTAGAATAATACACGCGAAAGCTTCTCGTCAGATAGGTACGTCCTCGACGAGGCGCGATTGTCTGTTGCCAAAGTGAATGGCGAAGTCAAAGGGGGCACCGACTACTTTTATCGGTGGATGCACCTATCCTGTTTTCCCTATGGTGAATTTCGTCAAGTCGGTCGCCGTGCGAGCGAACAATGGGTTTTCGCGAGCGACCGCCTGGCCGAGTCGCAAAAAAAAGAAACACCCGGATGGAAAGGCCCTTTGTTTCCCCGACGATGGTCCGCGCGCGTTGCTTTTAAAGGGGCGAGCCCCAGCCCGACGAGAAAGGATCCCACTTCGCACAGGAACTTGCTCCTCTTTGTCCCAGACGATACCTTGCCACGTTGAGTCTTCCCGGAAACAAATAATCTCAGACCTGCCCGTAAAAGCATCTTTCCGGGGAATCATCAAATTAAAACGTTCGAATCGCGACATTGTTCCCCGAAGCGACTTTCCGAAGTTCCTAGTGCTTCCATGAGACCATGGAAATTTTCCAATCTCTTAGTCCTTCTTACGGACGTTCCTCGACGCTTGTCGGACACCGTCTGAAAACTCCGCGGAAGACAAGGCTTGGACGCTGAACTACACGAGAGGCGGCGTGCCGGGGGATCGCGCTGAAAGGGGTCCGTCGTGTCGAACCCATGGCGTGACCTTTGGCTTTTTAATCTCTATGAAACGCGCGAACCGTGGATTAAAAGCCTGCCAGTAGCTCCCCCTAGTGTCCCGTGTCCCTCGGAGCTTCCCCGCGCGCGCTCGGCTGCGCGAAAATTTATTAACACCCCAAACAGGAGCGTCGAAGGGGGACGGCCGCGAACAAAGTAACGCGACGGCGTTTCCAGTAGCGGAGGCGTCATCAGATAGAGATACGTCGGAACTCCGCGTCGGTTCTGTCTATCTGTCGCGGCCAGACAATGCGAGATCCGACGACAGACGTGGCCGAACCGCGCCCCTTTCATGTACCACTGATTGATACCCTTGGTCCTGTCCGACGTGGGGTTGCGACGGTAATGTCGTCCTCGTTGCCACCGCCGCCACGTTATCAACGCCAGCTCTCGAGATCTGCCGATTAACAGGGCCCTCGATATTTCGCGGATGCTGCTGAAATTGTTCACAAGGAGGTTACACAGCGGCGGGGCCAGTGATGGCTCTGCAATCGGTGTTGGCAGTGTTTCTCGGATCGTGCTTAAAATCGCGGGAAATTAATTCAAGCCCCTGTACATCCGCGTCACAGGGGATTCAGACCTTGTATAGTCAGACAACGCGGCTGACGCCGGGGCTGATTTATAACTTGACGAACGATGAATGGGAGACACTCGATGAACTTTTCCAATTACCGTTATGCCTCCAAAACTTTCCATTATTATATCTAGACACCTTTTCCACGGCAACCGCCTTCCCACCGAGACGTAATATCCAAGGGTAACTCTATTCCCGGCTCGCGAGCGCGCCAGTCACGAGGTGTCATCTCGCGCCGCGTCAACAAGATTCACAGCCGGGCTCCATTGTTCCCAGACCGCAAAATGACCCGCGTCAATCGCCGACAACCGCATCCGACCGTGTAACACAGCGATGCAGCGATCCATCCGGCGATCCGCGACGCGTTACGCTCGTTTCAGAGACAATCGGCCCTCGGACCGTCCGCTCTGAAACTTTTGACAAATGTCGTTCCGTCTGGGACGGATGGTGGCGCGTTTCAAAGGAACGGGGCGGGCTATAACGGGATGATCCGCGGATACGGGACGGCGAGTTATGCGTCGCTTCTTGTTAGAGTGATGCGAGCGAGCGACGATCAAAGGGAGCATTCCTTCGAGGCAAGAATCTACGGAATTGCTTCCCGGACGCGGTGACAAGCCGAGTGTGACGATTCCGCGAGGAAATTAGCGGGTCGACGGGCACGTCGTCGATGTCGTCGGCGACGATACTCCCGTCGACGTCGAAGATACTGTCTGCTGAGGCCTGAGACGTCCCTGTTTCACCGCGATGGAACGCGATGCGCGCACGTGAAGAATGCCGGCCCCCTGCGATTAGCGGGTATAAAGGGAGGCTTGGATGGCTTGTGGCAAGAATTTTACACTCTTTGGTTTCTCCGCCACTTGATGGTATACTCTCGAATGAATTCTTTGGGAGGACATTGATGCACGCGAGGAAATACTAGCGGGTTTCATTGAGCAGAGAGAATCTCTTTTTTCGGCGCTGGAATGGCTGAACGTCACCAGTTTCGTTCGTCATTGAAACCAGCAATTTTCACTTGTATAAATCCGTGGCGGTGTGTGACTACCGGTAAATACCGTGAAATTTTCCAGTGGGTACACGGTCTGTTTTGAAGCAATAAAAACGAGCAAACGACCGCAATGCAAATATGCGCTGCGCATACCCCACGAATATTTTGAAATCCTCGGGGATCAATATTATTCTATAGTCGTGTCGAGAGTAACAAATAGGACGATGCTTTACAAAGAGTAGAAAAATTAATGTAAACGTCGGACATAATTCCCGGTATCGGTTTTAATTATCGGATACCGTCTGGAGTTAAACAATTTTTAATCGTCTCACAAATAGCCTGTGGGACAACGGAAGGTATTCACAGGGGACTGGAAAAGTTCAATTTTATTCCTCAACATCCGACGTGGATGCTTTTAATCCCGTGACCTCGATTTCGTTACCATTTTAAGTAATCGTACTGCTCTGCTTCTTAAAGAAATTGTCAATGTAGAGGTCGTGTTCTCTACAATTTTATTTTTACCCTCTTAAATTCTGAAAATAGAGGCACAAACGGCGAACCAGGTTAAACTGACAGATATCAAGAGGATGCCGAGAAGATGATTCTATTCCTACTATTCTATTTTAACAAATGCCAATATGTCCAGCTTTGGGTTGGTAATTTATGTCACCCGTCACGTCGAGGGAAAATGTATTTATTCATTTAGTAGATACCTGGAAATGGAATAGCCATTTAGTAATTAGAGTAGCAATTACGGATACTGGCAAGCTTAACGTCACATATTTATAAAATTTAAATAACGCGATATTCCTGCCGTGCGTATTTATTTAACATATCATTCTTATATAATACTCTTCTTCCAGGAAATTGCAAATCAAAAATATCAGTAATAATAGAGCACATTTCTTGTTCAGTCAAGTCAAAGGTAGATGTGGAAAATGAGATATCGTCGTCCCAGCGCGGTGCTAGCAGATGATGGCGGATAAAGTATTTCAAGAGTTCTTATTTTCCATACCGCGTTCGTCAGCCAGAACGCCAGTACATAAATATTCACGTGGCACGAGGGAGAGAAAAACATTATAACTGCTACGGTTCTCGGCTTTCATACTTTTTTCCTTGCGGCGCATAACGAAGAGTAATTACGAGAGTAACTACGAGACGTTAAACACCCTTGAAGAATTCTTTCTGCCGAGGGCGGGCAAAACGAGAACCTTTCAGTCGCAATTAAAGTATTTATTGCCATGTGACGCGGTCAAAAGCAGGATGACTGGCTTACAAAGTTAGCGACAGCTTCAAGCTTTCTCCCCCCTTCGAAAAATTGCTTCTGAATATTTTTATTTCACTACCTTCGATACATTTGCGACAGTCCCTTCGATATAGGGTCACCGAAACGTCGCGCACAGAACCTCGGTAAACCGCGGGCGTCCAATGGTCGGAATGAAAAATGCAGGTAATTCTTCGGCGAAATTGTGAGAGCCCTCGCAACATGCCGGGCAACCGTAACTTACGTCCAACAAGAGTTCCCGTTCAAAGTCATCGATCAAAGTCTACGCCAAGCAAGCTCGAATGGAAACTCCCGTTTGCATGACCCTTAACGTTTCATTCTGATAATACATCGGCCTAGTTACGTCGAAAATGCTGCCCGTATCGGTAACCACTTGCAGCGATAGAGATTTCGGGCGGCGCGTTTCCATCAGCCGAGCGGAATCTTGTCAAATCCCGTACATAACCCACTGGGAAACAATCGGGAACGGTAGATTTCATTTGCGACAATATTTTGTAACCGTTTTTCGACAACATCGCGCGATATCGGCGCAGATGCGTTTGGCAAGCTGAATATCCTCTTTGTGTTTGTGACACGAATCGGCAGACACGTCCGCGCCGCTTCCGTCAGCAATCAGATTTCGATCCGCCTGCAATGCCTGCATCGTGTAATCCCACCCGAGCTGGTCCGCGCGTGCGCGTCGACGATTTTATTATACACATTGTAATCGAATGAATTTCGGCCCCGTTGTCGATCAGTGTTTTTGCAAACATCGTGGAATAATTCACGCCGATGGCCGGCGACTGTCGGGCGATTTATGAAAGCCAACGTCAACGCGGCATTACAATTGAAATTCTATAATTTCAGCTGGCGCTTTCGCGGATCATTGAATGTCTCGCCGTCCTTGTTCCAAGCGTCCTCGACCTGGCACGCGGAGATGGACACTCCAAAGTAAAAATTTCCCGCGGGGCGCGTTTCACCGCTCGGGAAACTCGCGGCCCCCCGGATGATTGCCGGTGACACGTCATCAGCGGCTCGGCACAATGACGGTGTATTAATGAATAATACGGGGGAAATTTTGCAAGAGAGACATTATCGAATTCGCGCGTGACAGGGGCGCGCGACGCGCAAACAGCGCGAGTTCCTGATGACTGCGTGAAAACGTTGTCGTGACATTTCAATAAAGGCATTGTTTTCCAGTGGGGGCGATAATGGTCCAATTATGGTGCTCCAAGTGCGTCAATGCATTTGTGACGAGCTCCCGGCACGAAGCGATATATATAATCAAAGCTCGCTTGTTACTTCCAATCGAATTCGTAAACGTTTATAAAGATTCGTGAACAGATGCGTTACAAAAGTTAGGGAATCATTAGGTGAGGATGCAAGGTGAGTAACAATGCTGGTATACCTTCAAAGGAGTATTGAACCACCGAAGTTTCTTCCTTATACGTGGACACCGCGAGCTTGGGCCTCGTGCTTCCTGTTTCAACAGTTTCGTGATCACCTTCGGTTTTCCCAACACCGCGTTGAATGACTTCTTCAGAACGGACGACGTAACGTACGGGTGCATCTGTGAATGATGTTAGAAGAGAATAAATTGATGGTGTCTCAAAGATCTGCCAGCCTTTAATATTATTCTTTGAATAGTTTTTATTCCACTGGCATAATTCAAAGTGGAAAAGTTTTTCAATTCGTATCCACCGGACATCTTTCATTCCCATGATAAATGCAAAAATGCAACGCGCCCGGAAGAATTTGTTTCACAGACGGGGAGCATAAAGGGGCGCACGTAGGAGGGAAAAAGAGGCGCGCTTCAATTCTGAGTATTTATGAAGCCACTTTACACGCGGGTACCATGGAACTACGTTGGACAGAGTAATACAGACCGCCGTTCCATCTAACCATCTCGTAACGCGTGGCCGTGCCTCATACATCACCATCTGAAGTATCCGGTATTATTCCCGTGCTCGCGCGAGCACCGAGCACGCAATATCCTGGCCCGTGACAACAAAGTAAATACCGTATACGTGAACGGACAGGGGAGAATAGAAATTTCCACGTGAAAATATGCGAAGCCGCGGCCAGGGCGGTTCGATTTTCGAGGCGCATCCCGAGGAAACGGGCTCTGAATCGAAGCCATTTCCTCCGTCGCGCTACGTTAATTCTACTGTCACGTTTCGGCACCCAGGGATAAGATCTTACGCAGTAGTACGCTGGCCCCGGCAATCGAGTATCAGTTCCAGCCTTGCGGGGGAACGTCATCACGCCACCCTTCACGTCCTTCGCTATGTCGGTGGCTACTTCATAGGTCGTGGGATCTGTAAAGTGATTCGATAGTTAGAGAGGTTCCGAGCTCGGTTTGAAAGGGCTTAATGGATGTACCAGGTTGTTGGATAACCACGGTTTTCGGAAGTCGACTGCCACGCGTGCCGAAGGGTGGAGCTGATCGACGGCAGAGGAACTCGCATCTGTCGCGATTCGCCTTGAAGGCTGTTGGTACATCGTAAGCACCGGGGTCGGGAATGTCCACCTATAAATATTGAGTAATATGAATTCCTAGAGTTCTTTGGGGGGTTGGGAATGGACCATTTATCGAGGGGCGTTCATAGGATTCTTGCAAGAGCCTGCTAGACAGTGGTTTCTAAGGCAGAGGTAGCGATGCCTGTTGAGCAAGTTCCCCCCTCGTGTTTGTAGAGCTAACGAGTGTAAAAATCGCCGAATAATCGATTTTACAGCTGTCTGTTCACGAAAGTGACGACCGCTTCCTTCGATCCTCCGAGTCACTCTTACTGGCCTCCCTAATCGATTACGCTCGAGTCGCTGCATATAAATCCATTTTCTTCTACTACTTCGTCCGGTAGTCAATTAAGTGCTGCCTGCTCCCTCGATAATCCGATCACTTGAGATAACGCCGATCCAGGAACGAATCGAAGCTCGATACTCGCGACGATCCACGCTTTTTTTGCATCGGAGGGGGATAGACACCGGGGTCCAGGGATTGGCTCGAATTTCCGGCTCGCTGAGCCGGAAGTGATTTCTCTGGGCTACATCGGCCACGCGCCTCTACGTGGAAATGACCTGCAGAGCACGGCGGAACGTCATTTCCGGCGCTGTCGAGTTACGACGCTTGCCTACGTTATGTAAATACGCCTCGCCCCCGAATCCCGTCGAAATCCTGCTCACCGACGTCTTCCTTATCCAGGGGAAAATAAGAATCCCGCGACGACACCGTCTTCCTGTCTTTTATTGTCCGTCGCAGTAACCTTCAACGACGAGCAGGCCGCGCGTAAAATCTGCTTGACGAGGCAGTAAACCCCGCAGCTTGGGACGAAACTTGGCTGGGATTAGCCGGAATTGATTAAAGCCTGGCGTTATTCGGCTCATCTTTAGTAGATCAGCGCAAAGTACGCGCATTGAACGCCATCACATTCCCCTTCAAACCTCGCTGCAGCACTTCGCAGCTATCGTCCGTAAAGCTTTACACGCAGCCACAGAAATAGGGGCCATTTAAAAGCAATCGAAACCACGAGCAGGATTCTCCAGCGGAACTGCCGCAAGCTTGCTCGAAGAAGGGCGTTTAATGAAATTTCTATGATCCCACTTGTCAGGCGTAGAAGTTTCAGGCGGATCAACCGGAAGGCGACCTCGACAGAAGGATTCCGGGGTTTCGTTCGAAGGAACGCGCTGCACTGGCAACATCAAAGGGGGCCATAGGCGAATGCCGGGACCGTGACAGGACCGAAAACGGTGTTGTTCGGTGTTCGAAGCTGCTCCATTCTAGCCTATCTGCAGCGTCGAATCCCGGCTGGACGGTCGCTCGATTAACGGGCAAATTGGATCCTGGCCCCGAACCGCCCCGGGTACAGATGCATCGCTTCGATCCACTGCCATTAATTTCGTCCCGGCCTCTCCTGATTACCTTGCGCACCGAGGATTACCTGGCTCTGTCCAGTCCACCGGTCTCCGTCCAGCCCGAAAGAATCCTCTGGGTCCTGGCTGACCGCAGACTTATTGTGACTACTGGCTGGAACCTCCCCTGCGATCTCATTAAGGGAATTGCTCGCTCCTGGTTAACATTTTCTATTTCCCCTTTAGCAGCCGACTGCCTCTTTCGACCGAGTCAGCTATCGAGGAGGGTGCTCTTCTCTCTTTTTTTGCGGGATATTAAAGGAGGAGGATGACTTGAGACATGGGAGGTTGATTAACTTATTAGCCGCGCCTTTTAGCTGATTATGGGGTAGTTCGAACGTAGACATTGTACGTGTGCTCTGTCTCCCCTTCAGTGTGGTGTTACAGACTGATTTCAGAGTATTTTTATGAAATTGCTCCGATAAATGGCACTGCCAAGTTGAAAGTCTGTTATGGTAGCGACATCTCTCCCGAAGAACGTGGTCGACTGGAGGCGCTGGCTTTGGTTGTACAGTGCGATTCCTGCTAACCGAGCCTGTTTTACCTTTCACTTCGTTCTTATCGATTTAGGTTTCACTTTAATATTGTAAAATACTGTACTGAATTATAAAAAGGAGGAAATGTATACATACTGTGGAGAAATATACTACCTTGTCAGGTTTGGAGAATCTTTCCGTTCTAGACTTGAAAGCAGCATGATACACTTTGCACTTCTTTTCTTCGTCCCTTTTCGTAAAATCTGCAGTGTCGTAATCCTCGTCATCTCCGTCCAGCAAAATGATTTTATCGAAATGGATGGGACCAGCTGTTCTGCCATAGCTATACTTGTAACGCTTCTCCGACTCGTAAGCCAAGTTGCCGACGTCCGAATGATAATGACTGGGAGCTGAAAGGGAAACGCGCTTGTCTCGTAAGGTACCGCCACTCGTATTGTGCCTCGGGTAGAAAAATATAAACCTCGGCAATATTTAAAATTTAAAAATGAAACAGCTTCAGCGTACCTGGACCTTCATCCTTGATAATCTTTTGAAAGCGACCAGCGCAAGCGCCGAATGGCGCAGGATAAATAGAAGCCACACACTTTATTCGACCTTGAAGCTCGTATGTTCCAGGACCAGGTCCATCAGATTTCAGGTGATCCCCGAACCTCTGCAACGAAAGGCAAGCATTTGAAGCATCGGGGATGAAGTTCGCTAACGCAAAGGTCTCACCTTTTCAGTGCGCCCAAAAGGTGGTGGTTCCACTGCGTAACGGTCGCATTTGCAAGGAACCTTGAAGAATCTATCGAACGATCCCTTCACCCTGTAGCGGTTCGGGGCTGGAAAGTTCTACGCGTAAAGATTCCCGCTCAACATTTTCAATTAGGAACAGCTTCCACGAAGTTACTCGCGATTCCGCAACTAGTTGAAGTTACTTCAAGCATTTGTCTCCTATGTACAGCGTCGAGGTAACGCAGCTGCCTGGAAGTCCTCCTCTTGAACTCCCTTACTCTCTCGTCGTGTATCTGAGCTGCAGTTTTCCTCAATTCGACCTCGTAATCTCCCGGACTTGGTGTCAAAAAGGGTGACAGTTCGGTTCTGCCTGCCATTCTACTCCAAAAATTCCCTTTGTACATCAACGTGGTTTGATTCCTTTCCTGGAGATTATAGAGAAACAGGGTAACAGGAGAAATAAAAAATTCTGTGAGACAATGATTGTTTAATTACGAAGGAGGCATCGTCATAATTAACAAGACACTTTGTACCTCTCGCGGAATATTGTAAAAGTCTGTTGGCTCATGCTTGATAGGAGGATTCTTCACGAGAACACCGTACTTGTTAACGTGGAACCCTCCGTGTAGTTTGGAGGGTATTGACGCGGCCGTGGGTATAATCGAACGAGGGGGACGAGTTAGCCAAAGCTACAGTTTCCAATCGGAATTATTAGTCTACTGCGATCCAGGGAAACAAATCTGTAATCCTGGGAATGAAGTTTGATTAGTACTTTCCCAGCGGGACCTCTCCAAGTACCAGGGTGGGTTCTTTTTTTCGGACATTGCTCAAGCAAATCTTCGGACACGTCATACTCCGCTGGCCCTGGGCCTTCGAACACCTGGCTCTTAAACCTGCTATCGGTGAAATCGATACTGACACCTCCCTAAAATCATCGGTATTCTTACAACTAAGATTCACGCAAATTTCAGTGTAAGCAGAGAAACTTTCATAAACTACGTTCTGGAATGTGTCGCTGCAAATCCGTCACGTTGTAACAATTTGGGGCTGGGAATAGTATAGCATCCTTCGATACGCTTATAGTTTCCCTCTTTGATCCACCCAAAAAGGGATAAACGTGGGCTAAAAATGACGGTATTGATATATTCGGAACGTTATAGGTTACAGACGAATTTACCAAGATGTCCTGGAAGTTCCGGTGGATCAGTTACATCGTAAGTTCCTGGACCAATATCAGGGGGTGTTTGGATGATCAATTTTGGAAATCTTTTTGCCCTATCGTGCGCCATAGTCTACGTGCGCTAAGTTTTTGCCAAATCATATGTACTATCGTTAAAACTGTAGCCTAAGTGTGAAATATGCCAATAGAGGGGAAAAGACAATGGACAACCAAATTTCCCCCGATTGGCGATCTCTCTTACTTATTATATTCAGCAATTTCCTTTCGCTCACAATGGCATTTCGATCTACCATTCATCGCTTCATTAAACGACGCTGCGTTAGTCGCGTTGCATAACGATTAAAATAATATGCATGAGAAAAAAGAGTCCCAGCGCATCCGACAGCCGCGAGACGACTGGCTGCTTTCGCTAATGAATCATTCCGCAGCGAGAAAAGTTATTTGTTTGCGATAATTGTAACGGCGGTTCTGTTCCCGCCCGAAGGACGCTGTTTTCACTTCTTTAACCTACTTTTTTACAGCCTTCACCTTGCATAAATTTTCGGCTGGGCCAGTTAATAATTTCGTTCTCGTTACGCGATATCCCATTAACGCTTTTGACGCTGGAATAAGAGATTATCGTTCTCATCAAATTGAAAACGATACGCTCGCAGTGAAGGCTTACTACATTCCCCGCAAGTGATATCTCTTTTCGTTGCATCACCCCACGAATTATCGCCTCGCGTAATTTTGACGGTTTCTCAAGAGATCTATTGCAACGGACAAGGGTCGATCTAACAGTCTAGCTCTTCCGTCACTTTGGGCAAACATAATTTTTGCCACCCTTTACCAGGGGCGAGTTTAACAGGGCGGTTGATGAGCGGTTGCCGCCTAGGCCCCCTCCACAGAAGGCGTCCGCAGGTCTCCAAGACCAAAAAAAAATTATGATTTGGTATAGGCATCCAAACACTACATTTTTTGTCATACTACTACACTTGGCCCGTTTTTAGTAAAGTACCTCTTCACTTTTCTGAAAAAGGGCCTCTGCCCAGAAGGCCCCCTGTGGGCCTACCTTAAAAAAATATTATGATTTTAATCAAACACTATATTTTTTTCTGTGCTGCTACACGTAGCCTGTGCTTAGTACATTATCTCTTCACTAGTATTTAAGCCTGTCTCCGACAGGCATTACTACCCTGTATAAGAAGACGCCTAAGGTAAGCACCATATCAGGTATATTGGCCTAAACAAAACCTGGAGCTAGGCTCCATGTTTTAGGCCACAGGTGTTACCTATTATCGAATTTTACAGGTTATGGATTTTTTACGGCATCTTTGGTTGCCGAGGAAACTTCATGCCAAATCTGAGCGTCATAGGTCATCGGGAAGTACGAAAAAAACCTTATGGACAGATTTTGCTAACTAACGAACATCCACCTTAAGCGTCTTATTATATAGGATAAGCGTCTTATAATATAGGATATTATATAGGATATATAGGATTTTCCCCCAAAATGGGGCCCTTAAAACGTTTGCCACCTGGACCTTTTTTCTTAAATCCGCCACTGCCCCTTATATTTAATTATAAAGTTTGATACTAAATTCTTAGAGAAAAAAACTTAGAGAATTAATTGTTCAGAACCTTAACACACTTTTACATACATATACAGAATGAATATTCGTTTTATGTACCGATGCTAACACGGGATTGGTATCGTGACATTCTCGAATGTATCGTGAAGCTTCTAAAAAATTTTGCAATAAGAAACTGTGTATCACGTAAGTAATTTTCGAATATATATGTACTTACTAAGCCATCTGTGTTAAGTTTCACAAGCTTAATTAAAGTACACTCCTGTATGTAGATGCCAGATATTTTATAAACGAAGGAAATATGTTACGCGTAATATTTCTATTTTACCTGTAGCAGAACGTATACTAGAAACGACTTCTGTTATGATTGAACGATGACAGCTTAGGAAGTCACCTCTGTTCAGACGGCTCGGTCACGAGCCGCGACATGCGTCACTCTGCGTACAATAACAGACCGATATTCTACACTTCGGAAATATGTACGCGTGTATTGTCTCGCGAGGGCTGCCTGCTCTCCCCCCACCAAAGCTAATATTCGCCGAGGTACAGCGACACGGCGCGGAGGTCAGTCGTTCCGTGGACGTCGTTGAGTTAAGATGCTTCGATAGCTAGCTGCGTATTTAAATGGTACGCGTACATTATCTATCGTCATATAATTACTCCTAATCATTATTAGGCTTCTTCTTTACTCTCTATCGTTACTTGCTGTTACTATTCGTTCGACTTTCGTCCCGAAATGGATTAAATATTGCGAGAAAACCGTTTGTAGATCTTCGTCGCGTATTCCCTTCGTTGCTTTACCGATATTTCTGCACATTTAGTGCACACATATCGTGTCTCGGTATTCAATTACATGCCTTTCCGGGTATATTTCAAGTTTATTTGTTGTTTAATTGCCTTACGAATGTTTTAATGCTTTTCTTTCAAACTTGTTGCATCGTTAGGTTACAGGCGTCCAGGCGGGAATCGGAAGCAAAGGACAGGCAACGCCATGACACTTGCTGGTTAATTTGAACGGTGCTAGGATGGCGTCTGGTTTCATTCCTTGGAAAAATGAGATGGCATTACGTGTGGTATACGTATTATTCGCGTTATTTTATTGAATCAATAGCCGGCTTTAGACGGACAGTTTTTCTCACAGTTTTGGAGCGTACACTCCAGGCGTGCGCTCCGAAACTGTACGTGTAAAGTCTCCAACGTGATAAAGGACGAACGCGCGTCTGGAGTGCAGGTCTGAACTTGTCCTTTACACGTTCAGACGTGATTGACGTGCCACGCGCCAGATCATTGTTGGCTGTGAGGGTGATGGGTAACTTTGCAGTCGGTTAATATCGGGATGAAATGGGAAAAGATTGAATTATGATAAATTGAATAATTTTAATCAGACTTGTTTAAATTTTTTAAAATGGCGTCGGGTAGATGTTTACGAAATATTGGAATAATCGAATTTTATTGCATTTCGGTCGTGTTTACGTAGAATTTAACGATATTTCAATGATTTTTAAGAATCTATCTCTATGAATCTGTTGCAATTGCATTTACCTTCGGTTTCGAATGCATGTTTTGTTCTTTATGTACAGAAACTATATATGAATAATTAAGGAATTTTTATTTATTTATTTTTCAGAGATAGTGACCGCGTGCAATGCGGCCAAATAGAGTCAGTGTTTATGACGTACGAAGTTTTTCGTTTTGAAGAGCACAGTTGCTCATAGTAGAAGCGCCGTTAACAATTTCGGGATACGCGAGGGTAGAGTCAGTGTTTTTTACGCAATTTGTATTCTTTCACGAGCGTCGCGGCTCTCATCTTTTTAATCGCGAGACTAGAATCTTTCGGGCGCGTTGGTAGTCCACTATTTCTTTTTTTTTACTTTTGAAAGCGAAAGTCGTTGTCGGAAATTAGAGTCAGTCCGTCAGCTGAAGAGTTGATTTGTGCGCTGAATATTAATGGAAAGATGTAAGTATCTATGCATTTCATTAAATTTCTTTTAAGTAGAGATCATTCTTCAATATTTTAGAAAGACAAAAGTTAAAAAAATTTAGAAAAATTAATTTTTATAATAGACTTACCAAGCAATTCAAAACTAACAAAACATCTTATCATTTAGACATTTTAAGAAAGAAAATTTGTTAATTTTTTCTTAAATTGTCTAAATTATAAAAATTTTCGTTAGATTTGAATTGCTTCCCGATTCTTCATCAGAGTTCAAACAATCGTAACTTTAGAAACAAATTGTAATCGTGTTCTGTTCCTTCGTTCCAGTCTGGGCGCAGCTGAGCAGCCTGACGACTTCTTCTGAGCAGCTTGATGACTTCTGAGGAGCTCGATGACTTCTCCTGATGAGTAGCAGGGGTGTTCGCGTCTCCGTCACCGGGGCACTGCGAAATGTGAGTGCGCATGCATTATGGTTCCTCTGGTCACTCAATCATGTCGTAGGACGTTTGGTCCGAATCGACACGAGTGACCGGTTGTATACGTGCTTTGGCGAGCATAATGACCGCTGGTATGGTAACCATGCCCGTGAATTGTAACATTTTGGCTGCATATGTATTTATTAGACGAGGGCTAGGGTCTTCTTGTACACCGGGCCTTTTCAATAGAATCAAATTATAATCCTAAGTTCCAAGATAAACGGTTCCTAACGCGAATATTTATTGATCATACAGTGATGTAGATATTTATTAAATAATGCACATAAAGGTGCATAGCAGCTCAGAAGGTATTGGTATGAATATCAATACGGCTGAATGCTAATTTTTATGTAGTGAAAAAGTTTGATAATCTCAAACTCCACAGCTACGATCATTTTTGTTTAATATGTAGAGGAAAAATCGGATTTCGTCATTACGACGATTATAATGACTTGAATTTCTTTTATTTTTCTGATACTACGTGTTCAAAAGTAACTTGATTTCTAAATGATGATAGTAGACATAAAAGTGTAATTCCTTTCTTATAAAGGTCACTCGTTTGCAAACACAATAGAATAATTAATTTCCATGTGCAAGAAGACAATTGAAGGTGGGCAAATTTCAGATTCAAAGTAATTAGCATGAGAACATACTTTCTTGATTTATATGAAATTTACTTTGACGATGGAATCGCTCGTTTTAAATTCTTAATGTAAATTCTTGATGATTTAGAGTAATTTTCTTTAATAATTCAATTTTAGACTCTTTTTTCTTGCTAATTAAATGTCGAGTAGAGTGATTCTTCTTACTGATGCAATCTAAAGTAGAGTCCTTTTTTATTTATCAAACTTTAAACTATTCACAAGTTGAAAGTCGAGTCACTTTGCTTAATAATGTAAAATGAAAGAATACTAACGTGCTAGACACGATACAGACTAATCATATTTTCTAGTTGAGGATTTTCAGGATATCTTTCCGTACCTATTGCCTTTTAACTCATCCACGTGCCCAGGCGCTAGTTGGGCGGGTGAAGGCAATGGGGCACGATGACTTTCGTTACTAAATAATTAAATTTTGGCGGCTGGCATTGCGTTAGTGTATCGTGCACGTCGCATTTTCCACCTGTGTGTGTTTGTGTGGTTAGGCGGTGGAATTTGCGTCGGTGAAAGATTCTCATCAAAGATCGTGTTAACGAAAGTATAACATTATATTATTATTCGTGGTAATAAGGATACCATTGTATCATATTCCTTGTTGCACACGATGATCATTCTAGTAAATAATCTTGGAATATGAAACTTAATCAATCTCGTACAATTAAACGAGAAAGTAATAACGGTTGACGTATGTACCTAATACGTACAATGCGCATTATCGAGTAATCCATTGTTTGAAATCGAAAATAATTAATTTCTATGTAAATCATACTTACACGCAATGGTCACTGCCTTTGCCAGCCGATTTCAGTGAAAACTGGTACGTACTTGTTAGAGTGTGATTGTGGCCAAGCTCGGGTGACGGAGTCGTCCCGGGACGGTCTCTCTAGTGTAGGCTTTTGCACCCGGGCGGCGATGCTTGAGAATCGTGGAGTGGGTTGACTGATGATTGTGTTTGAGAGACTGTTTTGCCATTTTTTAAATATAGGTGTTGCGTAGGATAGGTAACTTACCTTCTGGTACGAATGTGTGACTTAAATATAAGTAGGTAGGGCCGGGGCAGGTCGTCGTATTCTCTGATGTTCCCCCGCGCGATATTTCCCCGCGCGATGACCTGCTTTCAGGAAATTTGTGAGAAAAGTCGACGGCCTGACTAGCGCGAGTGGGGTATGCCCTCGCTTCTAGCCTCGCTGTGTCGACTTTTTGACGCCAGTGAGACATTGCACATTGTCGCTGGTCGCGGTCGGCAGGACGGGCCTGGGCACGCTATTAACTTTCAGAAGGGCTGATCGCCTGAAGCAAGAAGTGGCCAAAGAGACGCAGATAGCCCGGCCAGAAAAAGGCCACATCATGTGGGCTAGGCCAAGAATGGCCCTGTATTCTCGGATGCAGGGTCATTCTTCGTAGGTATTACTTTGCCATTATGCTCGCCGGTAGTTGTAGTAGTAGTAGTAGTTTGGTTGGCCATAGGCTGACCCATCGACCCCCCCCCCCTCTGAAATTTAGCACACCGCGTTTTCAATTAGGGTTGCGAAGAAGATTACGGGGTCAGTTAGTGTTCCGACTAAATTGTGATTACGGTTTGAATTAGCGTTGCGAATCAAATATTCCCCGCGTTTGGTTCCAGCATAGCGTTGCGAATGAATGTCGAGCGTGGTTGCTAGTAGTGTTCCGAAAAAAGAGTCGCGATTGTTTTTGAGATTGTTCTTGTATTTTGAATTGGAGTTACTAGAGTTTGATTCATTGCATTACTTTTGATTCGTGGTATTCTTTTTACTAGAGTTACGATGCGACTGATCGCGTTTTTTTAATTACTCGTCCTAGTTTGATACTTAATACTTTTTTGAGTTAGTGTTGCGATGATGACTGATCGCGTTTGTAATTAGAGTTGCGACCCCAATGCCCCGAAACTGTCCTGGGACATGTCCGAAGACATGTTCCTGGGAGAAAAGAGTCCCGAGCAGCTGGCTTTGCTGCACATGGGACCCCACACAGCCTTCAGGAAGGCTGCAGCGAATTAAAGTTAGAGTTGCGTATTGCGAGACACAGGTGCACTGAATTTTTATTAGTGTTGCGAAAAATGAAACCACCCACATGGTGATTCTCGGTAGCTTTTTATATTTGTTAAAGTAATGTAGCTCTTTGGGAGCTTCTTCGTTTGCTATTCGGGATTTGTATTGAGTATAGTAGAATTTTCTGTAATGAAGCACCATCCGGGAATTTTGAAGTTGTTTGAGAAATTAGTGCTGCGAGTAGTCCAAAGTCCTAGTGACTATGCTCGGGAGTTGATTTTAGTCTGTAATAAGTTAGCGTTGCGAAAAAAAGAAACGGTCCACTCACGGTTTTCTTGCATTAATGAGTGGACAATGATCAGCTGTCCTACTGGCTACTGATCAGTTTTTCTAGCAGCCCTAAGTGGCTGCACCATCCTCCTTCTACTACCACCACCTACCATCACCCGATAAATGTTTTCGTTGTACATATTATTTTCAGATTGATAAGAAATGTAGTTTTTATTTTTATAAATTTTCAATATTCTTTGGCATTGATCAAAATTCATCCGCGATTGTTGCTTAATTTGATGATGTTGAAACGAGATTTGCATTGAAAAAGTAAGTAAATGCAATTCGGCACTTTATATTGATAGTAAATTTGCAATATTAACGCGTGCTCGTTGTTGCTACTTTCTGCATGAAAGTAACTTCGATTACTGCGCAGTAAAGTGCAACCCATAAAAATACTTCAAAAAAGTAAAAAAAATACGCCAAGTACATGATAAAATCGAGGACGGAAAAGAGTAAACACAAACAAATAGAAGAAAATATAAATTGTAAAAAAAGATGTGATATCAAAATGAGCTGCAAGTACATAATAAAGGTGCTTTCCACCTGCGCTTAAGATGACACAACTACATATACACAACTAAAATGTTGTGTTCATACATTCTATTACTCATACCGCCGACATATTAATAATGTGAAGATAAAATGTAACATCTAGACATTTGCCTAGATGTCCGCCGCCTGGAAATCAAATACTTGGCGTAGCCAGGCAAAGTATCCTCAGATCATCAATACCCATACCTTCCCCCTCGCAGGCTTTCAGATAATTTGTCCATTTAAAACTCTGACAAATATGAGTACACTTTCATTATTTTACGTTTTAAATAATTCTTAATCATCGACACCTTGACTTTGCCAGGCCACGCCAAGTATTTGACTTCCAGGCCGCGGACATCTAGGCAAATGTCAAGATGTTACATTTTATCTTCACATTATTAAAATGTCGGCGATATGAGTAATGGAATGTATGAACACAACATTTTAGCTGTGTATATGTAGTTGTGTCATCTTAAGCGCAAGTGGAAAGCACCTTTATTATGTACTTGCAGCTCATTCTGATTTCACATCTTTCTTTACAATGTATATTTTCTTCTATTTTTTTGTGTTTATTCGTTTCCGTCCTCGATTTTATCATGTAGTTGGCGTATTTTTTTTACTTTTTCGAAGTTTTTTTTATGGGGATCTGATTTCTTTTTACAAAGTATGTATGTATTATATATGTATAGTACTTTGTGTACAGTACATGGTGCGCGAAACAGCTTATGGCGCTGAAAGCAGCCTTTGGCGCTGAACGTATTTAAAAATTGAACTGTATTCACAACCACAATTACTAATACCTTTCGAAGAATAATATGTATGCATTTTTAGCATTTCGTGGCCAAGCTTGTTGGTCTACTCGTAAATCATCAACGGATACCCACGTGGTGCCCTTACCCCTTACCATACTCGTGTAATGACCATCGGTAATACTTTTACCGTGGTGGAAAATCGTTACCTAAAGTTTATAACAGTCATCCCCCATTTATATTTTAGTAGTAGGTATTGCTTTTTAGGCTGTTTTTTCACATTCAAATTCGGAATTATCATGCGCCCAAAGCGGCTGCTGTTCTTCCGTCTTGTAATTAGGCATACTTAAGCGCCCATAGTGACTGCCGTTTCTTTTTTCGTTAAAATTGAGAAGAATAGGACTCCCAAAGGGGCCACTCCTTTTTTCTATCAATGTTCAGAATCATTAAGCGCCTTAAGGGGGTAGACACGGGTAATGCAGCGCTCTGTAAACCGACATAATCTGGCCCGAATTATGGGTTTAGTAGAATACGTTATTTGACCTTACATGAGCGAATTTTGGGCTGGGCGAGGTCTCATTCGAAAGAGAAAGGTTCAGTACAGCGCGCTCTGGTCATGGTTCAACGAGCTTGTGTTGATATCTAATAATATGAGTGTCCAAAGTAGAGCAAAATTCGACAAAATACACCCGCATGAATCCAAGTATTTTTAGGTCACTAAAAGAGTTTTGTGACTCAAACGAGGACCAGAGCGCGCTGCACTGAACCTTCCTCTTTCGAATGAGACCTCGCCCAGCCCAAAATTCGCTCATGTAAGGTCAAATAACGTATTCTACTAAACCCATATTTCGGGCCAGATTATGTCGGTTTACAGAGCGCTGCATTACCCGTGTCTACCCCCTTAATGCGGCTGCTCGAAATTTTTCTGAATTTTCGAATTGCGTGGCGCTCCATGCGGCTGCCTGGAATTTAAAGGAAATTTTTTGGAACTGGTTAGGTACAAATTATCTGATATTTCAATATTTGGGCAATAGTGATTCAGTGAAAGGACTATATCTGTTGAAATTACATTACTTAATCGAGATAGACTGTAGGTATTAAGCCACTGAGAAAAGTTTCTGTTTGCAGAAATATTATGTTTGAAGAATATTGCAACAAGAGGATTTCAGGTTCATCATCCATGAAAAATCAAACCTCAAGGAATTTTTATTAATACTTTTGAGAATGTTGCAGGTAACATCGTGGGTCCATCGAGGGAAGTAAGAAACACATGACAATTTCAGATTTTCATTAGGCCGGTCATTATTTAAATTTAAGTAGATATGTATATGGTTAGGTAAGACGTGTTTAGCGGTCACATAGAATTATGTAGTTTTTAAGGAAACACTGCAGTGTGTAACTAAATATAAGTAGCAATTATTAAATACGAGCGCTCGTATACGTAGGAATTATTAGTATTTAAGTAGACATAGCAAATATGCACTGGCATATTTCCTATTAATGAATAGAAAATATTATTTCTTTGGTTCATTCCCAATTATGTAGTGAATAATTATCATGGTAGAAATATTCCAGAAAGTTCATAAAATTTTTAATGAATGAAACAAAGAAATGTTTTCAATTCTGCTTAGCTTCATCGCGGTAGCTTTTTACAGAAGGACTCCTTCTATTGCCCGCTTGTGGAGCGATCGAGGATCGTTTTGCAACCGTGCATCAGGGGGATCTATGGAAATGAAAATAAAATTTTGCATAAAGGAGGGCGGATGGGCCGCGGTTAGGGTGGGTCTCCACTCGCAGCGCCTCCACGTGGTGAGACCTGGGCAATCTGTATTATTTGAAGCGTAATTACTAATCGTATCACAAGTAACATTGTAATAGAATTATTAATTACGTGACAAGTAAAACTAGCCGATTGGCTGCGATCATCTATCTTCGTTAATCTCTATTCTATCCGTCCAGATTCGATTCTAAATATTGCTCCTACAATTACATTTTATTTCTCCAATAATATTAAAAAAAAGACTCCAATAGCAATCTTGGTGCCATATTTCCCAAACAAATCGCGAACTCCTAAATACGTAGATACCATTAGATGATAACTTTATATCTGAAACGCGATCGTGATCGGACGTGAACTAGTTTAAAGTGCCATGGTGAATCTTAAATCGCGATATCTCGATTCCTGGATTAATTTACCCAGCTACAATTAACCCAGTACCTAGAAAACTTCTCGAGGAACGTTAACAAACAAAGACCTCTACCAAAGTCGCACCATGGCCGAACAATGTACCTGCCAGTCGAACTTTATTCGCGATCGCGATCGAACCTCAGTGAACGCGTGAGCATATTATTTCGTGATATTTCGATTCCCGCATTAATTTCATCGATTTCTGGACCATGTGGGAGGTCGCTTAACAAGGTTCTACTGCATTTCACCCAGTATCTAGAAGACTTTTTGATCCACTGCTTAGGGACATTTAAAAACGTGCAGTGCTTTATATTTAAAAACATGAGATGGCTATGCGTGTTAGTAGTATCATACGCGAGTGTAGAGTCAGTGTTTTTACCCATCTTGAACTATATAAGAGTCTTTTGATTCGAGCTTTTTGATCGTGAAATTAAAGTGATATATTTGTGTGTGTGATACATTCTATTCGGTACTACTGTCCTTGACTACCGTGAACCTGCCGAAGGAGCTTCCTGTCTACATAGATAGCTGTAGCGAGCACAGAGACCATGAATACATACTAGTAGTTCTCGTGAACAGTAACATTAAGGCGGGTGCTTCCAAATGTTTAATACAGACAAAAGCAATAAATAAATTTCAAATTCGAGGTCAAAGTTCTAATATCGCGTTTTAAATATTCCAAATAATTTTTCTTGAATTTTATAATCAAAGCTTGATGCTTTGAATACGAGTTACAATTCTCAAGTTTAATTACATTCGAGTCATTAGATTCTCTTAATAAAACGAGACTGGAAAGCATTATAATCCATGCCATTAGCGCCTAAACGAGGCTGCTTTTTTCACATTCAAATTCGGAATTATTATGCGCCCAAAGCGGCTGCTGTTCTTCCGTCTTGTAATTAGGCATTCTTGAGCGCCCATAGTGACTGCCGTTTCTTTTTTCGTTAAAATTGAGAAGTATTAAGGTCCACGCACACATATCCGTTCCGTGTCCGTTCCGTTCCGTCGTGCCATTGGTAAGAAAAAGAGGGACGTAGAGGGTCTCTTCTTCTTACCAATGGCACGACGGAACGGAACGGACATGGAACGGATATGTGTGCGCGGACCTTAAAGACTCCCAAAGGGGCCAGTCCTTCTTTCTATCAGTCTTGAGAATCGTTAGGCATCTATAGAGGCTGCCGTTTCTTTTCTCATTAAAATTGAAAAGTATTAGACGCCCAAAGGGGCCACTCCTTTTTTCTATCAATGTTCAGAATCATTAAGCGCCTAATGCGGCTGCTCGAAATTTTTCTGAATGTCCGAATTCCGTGGCGCTCGATTTGTAAATTGCGGATTTCAAATGATCTCTGTTTTACCCGTGTTGAATTCTAATTCCTACCACGTGTAGCGTTACAATCTTATTTTAGACTGAATCGATAACGTTGGGTGTGACATGAAAATGGTAAGGGGGCTCGCGAGCCCCCCGAGCGTGTGACACAAAATTACATTGCGTGATGGGTCTATCTTATACTTCGTCTATGCTACCACTCGTAGCATTGTAATCGTATTTTAGATTGTGTCGATAACGTTGGGTGTGACTCGAAAATGGTAAGGGGGCTCGCGAGTCCCCCGAGCCATGACACAAAATTACATTGCGTGATAGCTCTATCCTATACTTTGTCGATGGTTTGGTCGATAATTCGAGACGTGTCGAAGCTCGGAAACGTGGTGTAGCAACAAAGTGCGCTGCTTTTTAACGTCAGTGCTGTACGTTTGGTCTAAGTAATCCAGTATATCGCAGCAAGTGTTTGAATAAGCTTGGCGAACGATGGCGAAAAGCGAGGAGAAATTCGACGGTATGTTGCTGGCGATGGCCCAGCAGCATGAAGGCGGCGTACAAGAGGTTGGTTCCTATTTCGTTGCCGGTATAGGTTATGTTCCACCTGTATAAACATCAACAATTCAAAATCAATTGGACGCTATACGTGAAATCTTTCCGTTTCAGTTGCTCGACACGATCTTCAGCTTCTTCGCGAGGAAAACGGACTTCTACACTGGTGGAGGCGAAGGAGCCGCGGAAAAGGTGATTGTTTCTGTTGCATCTTGCACGTTGTCCCTAATAATGTTTCCCCAAAGAGATTTTAACGACTGCGATGCTTTCATGTTGGACTCCAGCTTGTCATGGGCAAGTTCAAGAAGCACGAAGCTACCGCTGTCGCTAAGGCTGCCAGCGAGAAGGCGGAACGTATGGAGCAGGAGAAGCGGCGTAAAGAAAGGCTGGAGAAGAAGAAGAAGGAGGAGAAGGAGCAGGAGGACAAGCTGAACTCTGAGTCAAAGATTGTCGAATTGACTGACGAACAGGCTGTTAAGTTACAGGAGGAAATAGATAGCAAAGTACATACACGGCGTATTAATTTAACGTTGTGTATTTAATTCTGGCAGTACAGTTTCTTTAATTGTGTCCCACTTTTCCAGAAAGCGGAGAAAGAACCATCTGCGGTACCTGGGCCTAGCGGAGATAATGCTGATTCAGCGAAGAAGCAGGAGGAAGAGGAGGAGGAGGAGGATGAGAAGGAGAAGGACAAACTTAGACCTAACAGTGGAAACGGCGCTGATTTACCAAACTACAGATGGACTCAGACGCTGCAGGACCTGGAGGTGAGTACCGCAAATATTCTACTTGAAAACATATTTCTTATATCTTGCTCCTGAAGTAGTTGTAGTTCTGTGCAGATTTTTTTACCATTAAACGCAGTATTGTGTTCAATTTATGATCGAGAACTTTGTTTAATTTTATGCTTGCAATGTGTAGAAAATTTTATGATCGTTATTCTTGCAAATTGCATAATGTATCGTCTCCAAAGATATTAAAATTTACTACTCGAAGGAAACATTTAAAACAGTAGGACTTTGTTAGTCTCCAAATTTAAATTTGGTCATTTCTATCAGAGATGGGCAGAAAATTATTTGAGATAAAAATTTCGAACACAAATTTTTTGCCCAGATCTGATTTCTATTCTTTGAAAATATTTTTTCTATTTAGAATAGGCTTAACGAATATGCTTTTCGTCTATAATGACGCTACATGTATCTCTTAATAAAAATGTTATATATAAAGTGGGTAGGGGGACAGGTGAAATAAAACAACTGTTTGTTTTTCCTCGTGGTTCGACAGTTTCTTGTTGAATCGACGATTAATTAATACGCAAGTAATATCACAGTTGCGAGGAGCGATCGACGCGATCGCTTCTCATTGCTTTTCCTTACATTCCCTGGACAGACACCCCGAACGGAAATCCAGGCTTAATTCCAGGCGTTTTGTTAGTAACAATTAAATAACGACCCCTAAATTAACGTCCGCCTAGCTTACTCCCACCTCGTCGATTGCTCTGAACTGTCCGTCAACGTTAATCGAAGAAGTACTTGTGCGACTTACGAAATTTTGCTCGACGACGATAACACTACCATCTAATCGCATTGCTATCCTATTGCCGGCCCTCCTTATCGATCCGAGTCGTGAACTCGATCTACCATTTCGCGATCCGTCGAGAAATCGGAGAACTGGTTCAAACAGGACAGAAAGTCTAATCGTTTTTTTATCCATCTATCGCGTCGTCGTCTATCTTAATAGAAAAAAAGAAAGAGGGAGGAAGGTTCTACGATACACGTCGAATCCAGAGGACTCGGCAGTCCTCGTGGAATACTCGACTGTCCCAACGAGTTCGGATCGCGTTGAGCTAATCTATCTGCGCTTACACTAAAACCTAGTTCATTACACGAACGTAATTACTGAGTTCTCACGTACCGCACGCAGAACACGGTGCAATACAGCCTTTGAAACTTTATCTCTAATCGAGAACGTCTAAACGAGTTGCCCTAACGGTCTAAGTGAGAATATACACGTGCGCCTGTATATACGAATTGATTCGGTCGATCGTGTTCGAGGACGTTCGATTAAGAACTCCTCTGCGTCGTTGGGGAAACGTTCTTCTTCCTACATAGTTTCCCTCGTTTCGTGTTCTTCCTCGTTCGTCGTCCTCACGATCGTCCACGGTCCTCTGACTGCTAGTCGGTCTAGTTGTATTTGTCGCGAATTCTCACTGAAATCAAGAGCGAACAGCGCGTAGATGAACGGATATTAGATTTATAGAGCTCAAAGATTCAAGAACATCGGTACCATATTGGAGATCGTTTGGAAGTAAGCTGTAGGATTCACTGATAAATGTGCAAGGTACTAACTTTCCATGTAAAGGATCCCGAGAAGCAGGCCGACCATGAATAGGAAGCTCATCGTACAGACGAGCACGGTTAGCTGGTTTCTCGCGCAGCAGGACTTCCTGTAGACGGTCGTTGGTCTACCTAAACCGTTCACGACAGTGAAGTGGGTGCTGCTCGCCATTGAGGCGGTGTCCATCTGTTTCGGCGTTGTCACCGTGGGCGGATGAATGGCTGCGAGATTGGCCAAATTTGCGGCTGTCAATAGCAACGTGCCTGACGCGGCACTCTGTAACACACCAGCGTTATAGTTCATCGATCAGTTGTCCAGCTCTTATTCGAAATGGTGTGAAAACCCTTTGATCTCCTCCGATCATCTCGAACAGTAACTCTGAACGTATGGACCGTGATGATCGAATCTAGCGAGTTATTGTCTAGTCTGGTCTTTGGGGTCTGCGTCTTCTTCGAACTCGGATAACAGACTGTCAAACTATGTCACCATGTCTTTCTGTCTGTTCCTCAAGTTCCCCCTGGATACATGTTCAATCTACAATCAAATTCCAGCCATATCTCTTTTCTCTTGGTTACCCACATAACTTGCCACAGAAATTCTACAAGTCCGTCTAACCCAGATCTAGATATCCGCAAGTTATCCTAGTTCCCTCAAACACACTTCCCACTTGTGGGGGTGCATGGAACCGAAACAAATCCAAACACCAGTCTGTGGATCAGTTAGTCCGTTCGTCAGGTAGACTTGTCTCGCAGGCCTTCTTTCATCCAAAGCCCATCGCTCTGTGAACCTGAAACTCAGTTGTTCTTATTTTTGAAAGTACTGCAAACAGAGAAACTCAGACCAGTGTGTCAGTCAGTTCGTCAGACACGTCCGTATCTCAAGTCCACCTCCCTTTCGAAGCTCGTCCTCTTCCAAGCCTGACACCAATTGCCAGCCACCCTCCCGCGTGGTTAAAGCGATTCGCTTACGTGTGTGCTGGCGGTGGAGCCCTGCGACGACGTGGACCCTCTGGAAGGCGAGTTTGGGTGAAGATGATGAGCCCAGCTACCATTTTCGCTGTCCCTCTCGCTTCGCCCGACCAAGGACGGCCTTGGGATGTGCCAGGAAAGCGGGCTGCCCGCTACCGCCGTCGTAGCCGGCGTCGCCTCGATCTGAAACCAACGTAAATCGACGTGAAGCTTTGATTGCATAAGCGATAATGTCCCGCCGATTACACTTCTCCGCCTCGCCCGCATGTCCTCCACCTGCAGCCGCGTGTCGTTTATCTGTCGCCGTTGGAACATTACTCTACATGCAGTTACGGTATCTCTGTTTCATCTGTTTCTCGACGAGCCGCGGTCGCGATTGACCAATAAGCAGATTAAGTGGCCACTTAAAACGGCGTATTTTAAGCCGATACCAAACACCTCCGCCCCGCCTCCCGTTCTCATCCGCCAGTTCCCTGACTCCGTATCGCCACCTTCGCGCTAATCCAGTCGTCGATTATTAATTAGCTACCCGCCGCCTGGGGGCGTCAGGAACTCCTTCGCGCGGATTTCGCGCGTTAACCAACCCAGCCGCGCGAGGCGCATTGTATTCACCTGTCTGTCAGTTTCTCTGCATGCTCGCGTCATAAACAAAACTTTGCATACCAGCCGCCGAGGCTTTTCGAAAGCGTGTCGCAACGTCTCATTGTTCTAGCGGCGGTCCCGTCTGCGGGTAGCCGTATTCGCCTGGCGTGTTTCACCGACGTCTAAATACCAACGGGAATGATGCACCGAACGAAATTGCGCGGGCCCGAGCCTCTCTCGTGCTCCCCTCGAGCGTACAGAGAACCGTGCCCCCCGCGGTTCCCAGAAACTCCGCATGGAAACGCGTTGGTAAAGCGAAGCTAATGAAACTCTTAACAGCTCGAGTCGTGCGAGACGCGGTACCCTGATCATGTCGCAGGAACGCATGATTCCATCCTAGCCGATCATAAAGCAAGCCAGAAAAGACCTCTCGAGGACGCTAGCCACTTCTCGAAGGAAGAATTTCGGCGTGCACCCAGGGGCGCCCGGGTCTCGGGATTCCGGTTTGATCGTTGCGCAACAACGGTACTCTCGAATTCCTCCGGCCCGCTCGTAACGTTCCACGGTAATTTTTTGCACCGTCGCGATTCCGTGGTCCTCCTCATCGTCGCTTCGTTTCCTCGATTCGTGAAGCACGGTCCTGCCGGCTGGGCAAGGTGCACGGCCGCGGACGCGTTCAGGGCCAAAGCCGAACGCAGCCGCGGCCCGCGCGCCGTTTCCGCGACTTTGACACTGGAGGTCCCAGCGGGCTCTGCTACTTACAAGCGCGTACACGCCGATTACGCCAGTTAATTGGCCATTTTCGCACGTAAATCAGCCGCGTTTCGCACCGCAGAGGCCTACCTTCGCCCGCTGGCCGCCGCCCAAGGTCCACCGAGGTCTCTGCCTTCTTTCCCGTCCCCGCGCCTTTTCCATCGGCGCCTATGCTCCAGATCGAAGGTACCGCGGCCCTAATGGAGCACCGCGGCCGACTGGCCCCACGATTTATGCGTCCTGTCCCGGGCGTGGTCGGCTCAGAAAATAACGTGGAAGCAGCCTTGCGCCGGCATTTTTGCCGATCGGACCCCACGATCTTCCGGGGCCCGACTGGCTAAGTGTTCCTCGTGCTACAAGCGCCGAGGAGCGATTTCAGCGACCTGATCGATCGGTGTCGGGGAATCGAAGGTCTCTCGGTGATGGATTTATCAGACCCCCCGACGACGCGGCTGAATTTTTCTTACGGTGAATGATAGAAGCTGCTCGCAGAATGCCGAGTGATTTAAAAGATGGGTGGAAGGAATTTAGGGGCGCGCGTTCCCTGCAGAAATGGACAAATTGTGTGCAGTTAAAGTGTTCGTCAGGTGATTCGTCAACCAGAAACGCAGCTTGCGCACTGGAACGTGATTGAAGACGAATTAACTTGACTCGCTCGTAGCAAATGCTACGCAAGACGCAATGCTGCGTTCATTTGTTTCGTATAGGTGGAATTGTTGATGTTTCGCGGCCAGGTGATTCGTTTTGCGATTGGCAAGGGACGTTCGAGTGGCGAGTTAACGCGTTAGGGGAAGCGGGCAATTTATCGCGGAGAGAATGTGATTTTTAAGAGAACCCTAATGATCGTAGCCGTTCTTGACCTCCAGTCAATGAAAGTTTCGTTGCGAATGATTAAACGCCACGCGACCCATATGTGACGCAATAGATCCTAGACAATGGAGGAGAACGGCGGCGACGAATCGGCCGGGAATTGGAGTTTCATAACTGAATCTCGATACCTGACAGTGCTCGGTGTCGCTGGTGACAGGTATTCGTTGTCGAGCCGGTATATCTCGAAATTTTTGCCGGACACGCGGCGAGAGAGGGCCAGATACAGAGGGAACGAGATCGAGAAAGAGAGAATGGCCTGGGCGACGCTTAAAGAGAGGCGTCGTGAAGAATTTTTGTGGAATTCAATATACTGGTCAGCCTCGAAGCGCCGCACCTGTACTCTGGGCCCCACCGTAACCCGACACTCTGAAACTTACATTTTTTCTCCCTCGCGATTATTATTCTCGCCCTGTATATGGAACGCTCGAACAATTCTTTCCTCGATTTTCATCTCACCGACCTCTGGAGAAACCGAAGGGATGATAAATCGCGAAGAACCGCCGTCGAAACGTGCGTGGATGGAAGGCAGTAGATTTCTTATGTTACCATTAATTGGCACAGATCTCCATTGATCATTAGCCGAGGGATCTACACCTTTGGCTAGCTTTTGAAGCATTGACGCATCGAGGGTATCTCAGAGTTTCTAGATGATCGCCTATTTAAGTACCATGCTCAGCTCCACTTGAGTGATTGAAGAAAAATCAGTCCTTCTTGCGCAGTACAGCCTTTGGCATAACATCCTACGGATGGTAGTGTAAATGTTACCTCATCGTGCACATCTACAGAACACATCGGTTCACATTCTTTGTTCCTCTTGTTTGGCCACGTTGCTCTCCTCTTAATGCGCTTCGAGGGTTCCAGTAGAGATTTTTGGGAGTAGCCAGCCGGCTGACGTTTCCCTCCGCCACTCGAATGCCGTTCTGTTTGTTCCTCTCCCATTACGTATGCAAAGATTCGCCTCGTAAGGAAGCCAGTGACTCGACTGGAATTCCACGTCACCTCGAAGCAGACCGGTTGCACTAGCAGGAGGTCCGAGGATCATCCCAGGAGCGCCACGTCAGCCGACACCTGGGGCTATGTTCCCTCGTTACCGATACTCCAGGGTAGATACGGCTTCATCCGCGTCTAATGAGCATCGTCTCGCGGATGAACATACGATCATAAAAAGATATATGTTACAAGGTAGCGATAACAGATTCCGTTGCTTCACCTTGTCAAGCTTGCCAGAGATTGCTTTCCCCGAGGGATGGCGATGCAATTATTTTTCTCGGTTCTTTTGGTCCTCATACTTAAGGAAACAAAATCCGTTTCTGCTCACTTCCAGGTAGCTTAACGGATCAGCCAACGTTTTTTCTTCCTACACGAAAAGGTGTAGTTTAAGCTACTGTTTGCATATCTTAAGTCAATAATCCAGCTTACAAAAGAGTCTCTTCGCGATTAAGGATTCCCAGCGATGTCTTCGAAAACATATTCTAAGAACACGTCAGTTTTCAGTATAGATACGTCGAACCCGGATCTCTGCGAACGTACTACTGTTCCGAATCATCTGAAATTCGATTCCATATTCTTTCTTCATAGACAATTCCCTAAATTTCTGAATCAAACTATACTACCCCACACCAGAACAATATCCGCCACCTTTCAAAGCATTACGTACTTACGTACGTGCAAGTGCGAGAACGTAACGCCCCAACCAGTGTCACATTACGATCGCAGCGGGGATGTCACGCGACATTTAAACGTCTCCTCTTCCCGCGGCCGGGAAATCACGATGGCACGTGGATCCATTACGGCCTCATATTAGTTTACCTGAACGCAGTTCCTATCTTAGCAAATGCCGATCGTCCCCCTAGGTCTCCTTCAAGGATGTCTCTAATAACAGTGAACATTACGTGTCCCCCATGGATCCGCGTAATGTAGCGCCTTCGTTACGTCGGTGTCAGGTACCAATCACAGAGCCATTACTCCGACGATCGTTAAGGTGCCCGCAATTAAAATCGCGACTCTCCCCGCAGCCACGCGCTCGTCAAGGAAAAAAGCCTCCCGTTTGCGTATTATCAGAAGCGATTGTACGAATCCGTGAACCTACCATTTTCCACTATAAAGATCTCGGGGAGGCAATAATTTTAATAATGCACAAGTTTCGACACGCTCTCGTTCTCAGTCCCCGCGCTCGTGTGCCCCGTTCTCGATCTCTCGCCGCGCGGTAAACGTTGCCTCACAGAAAGCATAAATCTAAGAACCGTTTGCCGCGATCGTCTACATATTTTGCAACGCGTCCGACGCTCTCATTACGTCGGACGATTGCACGGTGTGTTCACCATCGACCAGCCTCGGCCGGAGAAAAATGGTAGCCCCTCGATTACGATCTGCCGCGGATCCTCGCGGTCGATTGGGATCATCGGGCTTATCGTTTATGATCGACACTTTGCGCCACGGGTCCTTGAAACCACTGTCGGCGCAGGCGAGGTAGAAGCAGAACATGGATGCTGATGAAACTTCCGATGCACTTCAAAAGTACCGGATAAGTGTAGAGTCTTCTAAGAGCTTGGCAGAGTTGTACCGTTTAAAGGATAGAGGTGGAAGAGTGATAAGTCAGTATTTACACTACGGTCCAGAAGTCTGTTGATGGATTATGTCATAGAAAGTAGAAGATTTAAGTGACCGAAGACTTTGAGCAGTTATGTCCTTGGATCGAACAATTTCCAAAGATCCATTGAGAAAGTTTGTGTGTTCGGGAATCTGATTACCAGATCTGGTCACTTTCTCCCGCAAGCGTTGCTTCACTCGTCGGAACGGTGATCATCTAGATTTATGGACTTGGAGATCGTAGAGGAACATCAGTATCATCCGTTAGCCACTCTATTACCCTCCCTCAGGGGTACACTCTTTCATACATCTGAGAATTCTGAATTCTATCTGACAGACGGAGTAGAAAACAACAGAACGTGTCATCGCTATTTTCCTATTCGTCACAAGGAAGCAACGGTCCACTGGAGAAGCGTATCGCAACAGCCTCCATAGATTTGCAAATGAGATACCGCCGGGCAATTGGCGTTTCCCTTATTCACGACACGCGGAAGGAGCACACGTTGTAACGCGTTGTGTCTCGATTTTAAGAGCTGTTCGAGGCTGCTCGCGCAACACTCGTTCGCAGATAAGAGCGTTCGTTCCGCGAGCTACGGCGGAAGGAGAGAACCGGAGAAAACCGTGCAACGCACACACCGGCGATTCCGTATGCGAGCGAGCATCGATACACGCCGGGCTGATTCAGGAAACGGCTTTCTTCCTCTTCGCCAGAAGCTTCTAAAGAGGATTCTCTCTGCGCGCGTAACACCAGGACTTTCGTTCTTTCGCCGGCTAAACCGCGCCGTAAGAGTCGGGTGTCTGCTCGCGCGTGCGGGTAGAGAGACCGATTTTACGGGAGAAAAAACGACTGCTGATCGATCGACGACGAAATTTATCGGTGAATAATCGACTCACCTTGGGCGCGTACGATGAATCGATCAGCGGCTAAACACGAGCCTTAACGAGAACAGAAGCGTTCCACGATAATGACGGATGATTGCCAATAAGGACTCGGCCGGTTGTATACATATCTCATTTGGATTCATCGGGGGCAACCTTTTGCCGGCGTTTCGACGGCCTCTTTTCTTGTAAATCGACCTGGTATCTACTAATTGGCGAACAGAGCGGCCTCGCCGGCGCCGTACGGAAAGAGGAAGGCGAGAGAAGGACATTTAGACAGACGCCAATTTACGTTACACTTTTCACGATTCCTCGCCGATCGCCCTCGATACAGGAAAAGAAGAACGAGACGAGAGGAACCTTCGTTGATCGCGCGATGTCGCTGCGGAAGTAACGATGATCGATGCGTATAACGCTACGTAAAGGCTAATTGTATCCGGGATCGTTAAGACGCTTCAAAGCGATCAGTGCGGCGGGCTTCGCGCTTTCTGGATATCGTCAACGGCTGCCGAGACAATTATTTCATAACCGCCATCGCTGGTAAATGATCGTCAAGGTTATTAAACAGAATCGCCGGAAGCTTGCCTAGGATCCTGGGAATTGGACGTGATCCATCGTTTGTGGATCATTTCACTGGCTTCCTCTTTAAAGTCCTACCTAATTCCCTCTGGTCAAAGAGATTCCAGCAAGTTCTTCTCGATGGTTCCAACTTTATACATGAGTTAATCTTAGAGCCTCTATAATTGAGGGCTAACAAGTCTTCGAGGTTCTGTCACCTTGTCTGCGCATAGCCGTCCAACTCTACTTGCAGTGGCAATTTGCTATCTAAGCTCAGCGAACAACTCGCCACTTGTCTCCGGAGTTATGCATCAACGTTATGTCATCGGGCCCGCGTAAATTGAATTAGCCCAAGTGATTTGCACGCTCGGCTACTCCTTCGCATTTCCCTCGCGGATCAGAATTCGCCACTCGTTTATCTTCATTAGCCCGCAGTGGACCCCCGAGCCTGGCCCGTGGCAATCTGTCAAACGTAGCGAGAGATTCAACGCGAATAGCTGCGCTACCTTTTCCATATAGCTCGTGGCCACGTCGACGCTAGTCCCTGATATCTCGAGTCCCTCAGCTTCTCAACCGGCTCTCCTCGTTCTTTTCCCTTGTGGCTCTTACTCGTCCCCATCGCGATTGACAGCTGCACTTCAGAGACCTCGAGGACACGTTCGATAATACAAAAATGCTTTGCAATCCGATTTCTACGTTGCAAACAAAACTTTCCATTCCAGCTACCTGAGGAGAAGCTCGACACTCGACGCCCTTTCGGCCCCAAAACTCTCGACCGCTTTCTTTCCACCGATCACTTAAAAAGATCTCCACGTTCGATGGAGAATAAGATTTACCGATATCATCGCCGATAGTGCCGCGAATCGCTATCATTTATCCTCCGCGCATAGCCTCGAGCGTCAATCGCCGACTGGATCCCCGATCGGCGCTCAATCAATCGCACGGGTGCGTTGCTTCCCCTCGATACTTTTCCTCCCGCGAAAAGTTCGCGCAACAGTCCATAAATCAACGGGCCCAGCCGCGGCTATAAATAACCCGAGCCGTGAATATATTGATTTCATAACGCCTGGCAGGGCGATTCTGTTTGTACATTATTTACGCGTGCGTCCACCGCGATCCACGACGATAAAAAGTACGTTGTCCGTGGCGCGGGCTGGTGGATGCTGACCGCCGCGTCACGTCCTCGTCACCGACGTGAAATGCCACGGTGGTCTTACACACTGGATCCAGGCGAACCTGTCGCGGACCTTCTCTAGGTCGTATGGAAACGACCGCTTCTGGTCGATTTGCATTTACAACGTAAATAAAGAGTGTGCCAGAGCGGCGCTCCGAAATTGCGACATCGCCGTCGGGGATTACGTCCGACTCGCGTGCCTATCTTTTCGAGTTCCCCTTTCGCACCGTTTGCCTTTCCCATTAACCCCTTTTCACCTTTGTCTCCATCCTCTTTGCCTACCCTCTTCGTCAGTCTTCTCCACGAGGCTCTTATTGAGCGATACGTTTAATACAGCGTCGATCGTTTTCCAAGTCGGATCGAACCGTGTCATAATCCATCAGAGTCCTTATGCAGATGACGTGCGCAAGGATATCGCAATATAACGCTCCCCCCCCCCCCCCCACCCTCGTTCTCGCCGCTGTGAACTAGAATCGGTGACTGTTTCTCCTTTTGAAAGCAGAAACGTGTAACAGAGGCACACATTCGAAGATCGACCCGTGATAATCAGGAGACACGCGGATGGTGATGCAGAGGATCGGTTCGTTGTGTTAATGGAAGATGCTAGAAATTTGTTAGAGAAATGTCACAGCACCTTGGACCGCGGAATGAAAGTTTGACACAGATCGTTTCTATCACGTAACCTAATGAAATGTTTCCATAATAAACTCCGATGATGCGTAAGAATGAATTATATAATTATTATGCCGGGATGGGCGTTTCGGTGTCATCATCGTCATCTGGTCATTGGTTTCGGTCGTTCCCAGCGGACCTGGAAAGGACACGCCTATTCGAAAATATGTTTCAAGCTTCTAGGTGGTAGCCGTGGTAATCGATGCATAGTTTGTTCTAACTAGGTTGCCGTGGGAATACGATTGCAGATCTTAAGTGATATGTATCAATCTTTCACGCGCCTAATAGAGGTGTCCAGAATGTTATCGTTTAGTAATTCGAAACTATGTTGATACCCTAAAGGTACTTCAGTGAAAAAGTCGGAGGCAAATAGTAGCCTCGGGTCGATGCCTATTTTATTGAAAAACCAGTTCTTTCCCCGAAGTCCGCTCCGGGATTATTTCTGACGCTCGTGGGAACCTCGAAAAACAACCAAAATACAGACTTAGCTGCTCAAAGCTTCTTTTTGGAACCATTTATTTCAAAATTTATTTGCACGAATATATTCGCATACAACAGGAGGAAGCACTCTATATTACAAAATCGATTTCTCCGGTCTGACTATTGAGGAAAAGAAACCACTTTTTTCGTTCCGTCTCCGGTAATCGAGACCTTGATGGAAGGTGTTTAGGAATCAGGTGTTTGTCGATTCGTGCGCGATCATCGACTTCTTCGTTAGCGGCTGGTCGTTAATGTCATCCAGAGCTTTCCTAAGCCACTACGTAACCCGGCATATGGTCGGCGAACGATCCTCGCCGAGCAGATAAACGACCTGGCACGAGCTACCATCAAGGTGGAAAGTGAAATCCTCCAATCCGCGCTTCCGAATCGCATCCCCTCCCTCCCCCTTAAGGTCAACGACTGAAAATTGTTTTCGCACACCCGATGAATTAGTGCCCTAATCTCTCAGGGCCGCCGATCCTCCACTACCTCGCGCAACAACATGACGCAAGCCGATTCGCGTCCCCCCAAATGCGAAAACCATTAATCGCAGCTGGTGTGATAAAGGACGGTGATTCGAGGAATTAAAATTCGACACCGCGGAAATATATCGTCGATTATTTTAATGCTTTCGCTGGTATGCGAAGGCTATCGTCACTAGTTACCGAACAAGGCTGCCTCAGTTATGAGGCCGAATTGTGACGTCTTGTCTCTGACCGAAACAAAATGGTTCCACTCGAAGAAACTATTCAAAAACGCAGAATGAAGTTTATTTAATGAAATCCCCGTTCTTGAGAAAATTGGCATTGAATACTCGTATAGTAATCGGGTGCACGTTTCCTGTGTCTTCGGCAGTGATTTCCTCGAAAACGACGGCTCATACGAAGAAGCTTTATGAGGAAAAACCTAAATAACACGAGGATAACATACTTTACATGTGACTCTTACTGTTGAAAATCTTAAACCCACTTTTCCACGTTCTTGCTCGCATTCCCCGCGTCTGAATTACATCGTGCATGACTAATCCAGTGACAGACACATACACACACCGTTCCAGCTCGACCCGACGTGTTTCAGCCCTGAAGTTCTGGTGCACGCATGTGTATCGTAATCGCATGCAGAAACCGAGAGTGGTCGATGATGAAACGCGTCTCTACGTGTTCTAAATTGTAGGTTCGCGCGAAAGATCTCGCTCTCAGATTAAAAGATCGCGGCCACAGTTGTGAGGGATATCGCGTTGTCATGCAAATGATCGATAACGAGAAACAACCCCCCTTGAATCCACTTCTCGGATCGTTCCTTTTCCCATCTTGCCAGCGCGCGTCTCGCGAGGGATCACCGTCGACTGCTCGCGGAGTACGGATGTCGATCTATAATCGATATCCATCCGTCGACCGATGCACACGATGTTCCGCGAGACGAAAGCGGCTACTTCTTTTTTGACCTTTCGGGAACGATTCGCTTTCTGCCGGGCAATGTGAGTTTCACTATCGAAACTGTACAAGGTGAGCGCAGTACATAAATCAGGATGATTTCCTCTCGCTGAAATCGCTCCTCTAAAGATCGTGTGTACAGGGCGCTTCGAAATATGGGGCACACGTTGGAAATGAGAATTTAATGAATCGAAAGTGGATGAAGTGCAAGGAGAAACTCTGTTCCATGGATTTCGTTATAGATATTTATCAGAAGCCTGTAGTATGTATATAAATAAAAAAAGGTTGGCTAAGTACACTATTTCTTTAGCAGAAGTGACGAAGACCTATTGCAATCGAAGGAAGAAATCCTTCGAGCTTATTTAACGCGTTCATAGCAAATTATTCTGCTCCTTTTCAATGAAAATCACATTACACCGAGTGCTAGTCCCGCGTGTTTTGGAGCACCATGTACATGATTCATAAATCAGATGTGTCGATCAAAGTCCCGCCGAGAGTAGCGTTGTTCGCGGGCGCTTAAATACTGTAGAGTCATCGTTTACATTCGGCCTGTTCCTGGTCGTAAATTTTTCGGTTAAACCCGATCCTCGAGACGTTTAAAAATTATCAGCGGGCCTGGGCGAGGCTCCTCCGCGTTCTCTGTGAAAAACCACCGTGCGTAAGGTCGTAAACGATAGGACGCGAAGGAATTATGAAACAGGAATGTGAGAAATGACCTACAGCTGGCTGCTTGCCAGCTCCTCGAGAATTTACCTAGAGCTACAGCACCATAAGAATCGTTCTTCGACTGCAGGCACTCTGCGTTTATCGCACAACGCCCACCCACGCTCGCTGCATGGCAGCTTCTCCTTTTTCCCTACCACAATTACCAGGGATCCTTCTCAGGAAGTTGTATTTAAAGTTTAGACGCTCTTGGAGACCACGAAAGGATGGCTACTGCTCAAAGTACATATTAGAACCACCACTGGAACTTTTGAGCGACATCTCGTATTCTAATAATTACTTCCACATGCATCGGAGGAGGAGAAAATCTCGCTAGAGGCGCAGCGACAGGCATACAGTTGCTAAGCAGGCTCGTCAAGTAGAATACATCCAGTCCTGTGTCAGACATCGCTTTTTTTCGTCATTGCCGGCTCGCAGAAGCTTTCAGATTAAATCTTCATAGACGCTGCTGTGCGCAAATTACGTTCTACGAATATCTGGGAAGAATAACGTCCTTCGCATCTCAAGTGATGCTGGTAGGAGCGTTGCTTTTGCGTTACATAAACCGTAGATGGGTGTCGGGCTTCTTAAGTATTCCCGGTGAACGGTGTTACAGTATACATACGCACGCACGTTGCCCGTGAACCTAAAGTATTCGACGTATTTTACCAGAAGAACTCGATTATCAAGATCGCCGCAGCTTCGAGTTACGAATCGTGGCCGGTAATCGAGCATTGAACTTCTCCACCGACTCCAAAATAAACAGGATACCGCGCGAGTCCTGTAATTATCTGCGTTATACGTTCCACCTAAGGAAAAGTAGTTCCTGTTGAATAACGGTCGTGAAATTTTTCCTCGAACTTTCTCAAATTTTATGAATATTTTATGTAACTCGCCTGGAGTTACCGCCCGTTCGTTAGAAATTACACTTCAGGCGTGAAACTTTACGATCCGCGATTGCACGATGCTTTTTTGGGCTCTCAGTTGAATTATGCGAATTGTGTGCATCTTCGAGAGCAGTTCATAGTTTCTCTTTATGCAAATCTTCTATGTTCCAAGATTCAATGATATCGACCAGCATTTATTAGAATATACCTGGATGCACTGCATTGTAACAGGAAAAAGCTGAATTCCACAGTTGCATTCCCCCATACTTTCCTCTTGTTTATATTATTTCACATCGCTGCCCAGCTCGCACTTGATCATCTGCTTTTTGCGCCACGAGTTTCGCGCCAAACGACCATTCGCGTCTGCGATGCCTCCTCGGATCGTGAAAGTCTGTCGAGTTCTTTGCCGTTCTGTAATCGCGACTAAATCTGTCCACGGAACCGAGTCATCTCCGATGGCGGAAGGAACGAGGAATAGAAAGCAGTGGCATCGGGGGAAAGACAGACGCGCGCGAGTTCCGCGATGCAGCTCATCTCTGGCCGCTTACAGCGCGGGTGAATTAATCGTTAGTGTGATGAAGGACTTACGTCTGGAACGAAATCCTCGTGTCCGTCGTTGGAGGCCTCTTCCACGTTGATCCGGATTCCCGACATGATCCGGGGTGTCTCTACCTCGCGAAAGCACTCCGTGGCAAACGATTTCACACCCTTCGAGAGGCTCGAAGGTCGATCTCCTAGGTCCTCGAGAGAGAAAACCTCGCGCCTAGGAGGCCCACTGTTCCTTCCTTCAATGAACCACCACTCCCGTCGATTTGGCTGGTGGTCCCGACCCCCCACGTATTCCACAAGAAACCCACTCGATCACCCCTCCGAAGAAATCGTGCTTCGTGCGACTATGCCTCGAGGACTGGCTATCGGAGTCCCAGGGAGCAGCTCCTCGATGTATCCCGAACCAGAGAGTTCGTCGTCCTTTCTCTCCCTTTTGGAAGCTGAGAGCAGGACGAACACGTTCTTCCCCCTGCGCGTCTCCCTCTGGACCGGCTTGATCAGCTCTGCTCAGCGCTCCTCGCGTTGGATAATCGTGCACGAATTCACAGGCGGGTGGGGTGACAGCGGTGCGAAACCATCAGAGGTGATTTGCGCGTGTTACTTTGCCGATTGAACGCGGGCGTACCGCGCGGCGTTTCGTGAATCGTCTCTCTCGCACGCGTGCGACTAGAGACCGCCGCCACATCTGGCCTTTGGACTGGCTGCCAGCAGTCGGCCAGATCGGTTTTATACCTTCGTATCTCCCACCCGGGATGACGAGCAAGCGAACGAGCGAGCGAGCGAGCGAACGAGCGTGCTCGCGGCACGTCGATCCTGCACGCGGCCACAGCTCTCAGCCACACCACGGCCGAGAGGATCGATCTTTTTTTCTTCCTCCCCGGACGTAGGTGTACGCGCTCATACCAGCGGCACGCATACAGCACAGCGCGACCACGGGAAGGTGGCGAGTTCTAGGCGCAAGGACGAGGCTGGGAGTAATAATAATTTATTTGCTTAGGTGTCCAAGTGGGTGGTAACCGCTTATCAAGTCGGTAAGATTAAATGGGTGGGTGGCTTCTTCGGTGAAGATGCTTTTAAACGTCTCACGGCGGTAACGCAGCTGTATTTAATTATATAGTGGGTGATTTTTCGTGGAATTTAGTCTGAGGAAAAGGTACAAACGAGATTCAGCCTGTGTACTATTTTCGCGTCTTAAGGAAAGGGACCAAGGTTGCGTTCTTTTCAAATCCTGCTTCGACACGTCCCCCTGCTGGCGAGCGCTTATCTGAATCCTTTTCCTGCGTGTCGTGTAACTGAGCCTACGGAAAGCACGCCCAACTTGTCCAGGATACTTTATCTGCCTGGGCAAGTCCTTATCTCCTCGAACAGTTCCCCCTTCTGGTTCCCGCGGCTGATCCTCGCGAAATCCTGCATGCGAGCGGATAACACGTTTCGCCCGGCTGTACCTGATACGCTTTTTGCGTCTCGCGAAGTTTAGCCCGCGCTTATCCCCCTAATTCATCTTGAATTTTGATATGACTCATTTTCCTCTTCTCTCGGAATTGCCCGTGATTTTGGCTAGGCCAGGCCAGGCCCGCTTATAATCTCGCCTTTTTACGTGGGTATCTGGACGACATTGGTTCCTACAACGGTAGATCTCGCGCGCTGCAAACCTGTTCCCCGTTTCCGGTCAGGTATGCGTAGGTACAATAGTGGGAGGGTCTTGTGGTCCTCCTCGTCGTTTTGGTCTTGCTCTCTGGCCGTTTTGCTGCAAAGCGCGTCGAAGGGTGTCCGCCCGCGTCATCTTCCTCGAAAACTACAGGCTTCCTTTGTCAAACCCTTGGACGCCAGCTGCGAGTCCTTTCAACCTCGCGGGACACGTCTGTTGGAATTAGCAGCCTTTGTCGAAAATTATCTTGCAAGCTCGCCGTATTACGCGCCTCAGTGGAATCCTGAATCCTCTCCAGGCCAAAAATGGGTTTACGGCTAGTTTCATCCTACCCATCCGTCCCGGCGAGGGGAGGCCGCGATTACCGTCGAGCGTTGCCTCCGTTTCATAATCCACGGTGCAGTTGCAGGTCGGCCGCGTGGGAGGCAGATTCCCATGCAGGTAATCCTGTATCACGATAACGTCCCATTACGTGGAGACAGGATTCACGACTTCTAAAATCCGGGTCACGACACGATCGCGTGCCGCCTCGATACGGGAACTCGAGTGTACGTCTTAATATCACGTCCCTCGCGACGTCGTGCATCTAGCGGCAGGTACCATACCGACCTATTCATCGCGCAGGAATGCCAGGCCCTGTTGAATAACCGATGCATCAGCCTGGAAATTACCGGTCCCCGAGGATCGGACGCAACCGTTCCGCCGCGTCATCCTGGCTGTCAAACCGCCCGGTCCAAGGAGCAACCGCGACGTCACGGTGGAAACGCTTTTTGCGCAATATTTGCCGATCCTTGCGGTTAGTTCCGCGACCTTGAGCCACCCGATGGTCGGAGGCTTCATCGGCCTCGCCGTCGGACGCTGGATCCACGCGAAACCCTCCAAGTTCAATCGGTTCTCGGAAGCTTCTCGCGTCAGGTGGATCTGGAGCCTGAGTCATGCGATCCGGGACGTTTTCCAGCGGCGAGGACAGGCCTCGCGCGCACGCCATTCGCCACGTTTGCGCGAATTAGATCGTCCAGGCAGCCACTGGGCGATTAAATATTCTGATCAGGAGGCGGACGCGGGTTCGTTCTGTTTCTGGCAAGGACTGGCACCCAGCTTCCGTCCTACACTTCCTTTTCGGAGATCTACGGGTAGATGAAGGCCGCAGAATCTAACGAAACGATCTCGATGATTGAAGCTAAGTGTCGTGACTAAACAGCCTCTCGTTTCCCCAAGGCGAGGTACAGTTACGGTGGCTGCCGATCGAAATCGTCCCCGCGACGACTTTGGAATTACCCGAGACGCATGCACCGAGGGCCCCGTAGACGGTTGTTTATCCGCTGATTCCAGAAATCATCCCGTAGGCGGTTCTGCCTGTTAGCCGCCTGGGACCGATTCGATTGAATCGATCCCCGTTCGTTCCGCGAAATTCGTCTTCGAAACAGAGCGTGGCGCGTGCCTTCCTGCTCGCGTTGCAGCTCGTTCTGGCTGGTGGGTGACCTTCCGCCGATTCTCCGCGGATTTTTCATAATAATAAAGAGAAAGGCATCGGTGCACGGCCGGCCTGCACCGCGTATTATTGAGTAATCGCGGAGGCAAGGCTGCGCGGGCATAAAGATAATCGGTTAATCAGCAAATAAGGCGTTACTTAATCGCACGGGCGGAGAAAGGTGTTGATCTCTCTGATAGCGCGGCGACTAATTCCATCCTTTTCCGGTGCTTTGTGCTCGCGTCAGCCCCGGGGGAGAAATTGTGGAAAATTTTCACGCGTATCAGAATTCACGGCTGGATACCAGGAAAAAGGCCCCAGGCCTGTGTTTTCGCCGTGGCTTCCTGTGCGCGATTCACTCGATAAATATTCGACGGAGAGGAGGCGAGTCGCGTGTTGCACGCGCTGGAGAAGAATATCGCGATTTCGTCGCAACAAGCAACGCCGCTGTAATCTTGCTCAGCGAGCTCGATCGCCCCCGACGATTCCCACACCGGCTCTTCTCTCGTTCTTTCTTTTCTTCCCTTTCAGCGCGCCGTAAATCTATATTGTACCCAGCGAAGTGTAATTCCCTCTTGTCAACGAGGAACATACAGCCGAGAGAAGGTAATTAAAGTTATTAGCCTGGTTTCGAAATTTATGATTAATCGCCGGCGCTCGAGACAAGGCGCGCACTGCTCGTGCTATCGAGTGCATCGTTTCTCGTCATCTTTGTTAATGGTGATCGCTTACTTGATCCAGTTTCAGTGCTACTTCATTTGCTATAATACCCTCGGTACATAATTTCTTTTGCCTCAGCTTTTCTCAGGAGGCAAAGCGTTCTATACCGCGGGGACGAACAGTGGTCCCAGCAAAATTCAAAGAATGGCACTATTCAGGGTGAACTAGGCGCTAGCTGATTCCGTTACCCTTCGATAGCTTTTTTTTTCTACCTGCTCAGGATATTACCTGCCGGTTCTATTCAGCCGCTTCTGGTGAACCAAGGTCACGTTTTCGACAGCTTCCTGAACCATGTGGCGCGCGTCTCGGCTGCGTGCGCGAGGTATATTCTCCTTTGCGTGCGAGGAACTCGAACGTTCGACCATTCTTCGCCTGTATCGATCATTTCCGATCGCGAGCAAGGTCAAAAGGGATTGGCTACCTCCGTTCTTCCTCTTTACGTCTCCTCGCGGCTACGTTCTGCCGTCCCTGTCCCACGTTCGTGTCCCTGCCTCGGCCTCCTACCACGCACGGTCCTTTCAGAAATTAATTGCACGCGTTTTATGGCCGCGACGTCGTTTGTGTACGCTCACCAACCGGCGTGATGCTCTTTCGAGAATAGCGCATGACGAAACCTTTCGACGGAACGGGTATGGGCCCTTTCTGACGCAGGGAGCCGATTCGGCGTACGCGCGTAGCGATCCACCAGTCAGCCTCCAACTCGAAGGGACTACGAAAAGTGGAATGTGAAGGTCTCACGAGATCTCAGGGCTGGGTCCGTTATTTCTGAATCCCGTTATGCAGAAGCTAATTAAACAAAGCTCTTAGGAAAAGAGATCGTTAACTCTGGAGGCTAGAATTAATTCCACGTAACGTTATTGAAGGTTGCACTTGAATCTGTAGCGATACGCAGAGATAATATTATTCAGCGTTAGTCTAGAAGTCTTTGAATTTACTGGATCGCTAGAGATTCTTAGGGATACATTAGAGACTTCTTATTACACAGACTGCTTGCTGTGCCAAAGTGTGAAACTGGGATGAACTCAGCTATAATGGCAGGATGCTCAGGGTGCATCGACGCCAGTGTCCTCGGAATATTTTCCACGGTGCTCATCCTCCAGTGTCCGACGAGGATGAGCAGTGTCCTCGTACCCGTGCACGAAGACAGCATCCATTGATTCCTTATTGTTCGCCTGTGATTTCCCCTCGTTAACGTTTACAAAGATTACGTCGGATTCCGGTGGCACGTGTTGCAAAGTGCATCGCCACTGATCGCCATCGATATTCATCTTAACGATGTCTCTATTGGTGCACCCATGTAAACTGTGATCTCTGTGGAAGTGGAGATTCATCTTCACTGGAAATTCCCCGAGTGACGGCGATCGCTTCATTGTAATCGAGTGGAATTTGCCTCTGAATTTCAATTGAGATGTCTTTGATTAGATTGGAGATACATGGGTTACTCGTAGCGACTCTGGGAAGTGGAATGCCCTGTAACTGTTCTGTAAGTCAACGCGGCAGGGATTGCTGTGGGAAAATGTTAATGTAAATAGAGCTAGATCGATCTCTGTAGAAATGCCCCGATTGAAAGATACTCGTTTAAACGCAAAGCACCTCTTCGTGCCTAATTCGCGTTCGCTTAATCCTCAACGTCCTATGGCATAATACCCTAATTCAACAAGCGTAATACCTCACTACCACGCGTGCACGCGTTACGGGATCACTATTTGAGCATTCGCTCAACGACGGAGCCATTCCCACCGAACTTTCCCTATCGCCGCCGCGAATACAGCGGGTGACGAAACGAAACTGGGTGGGTCATATCTTGAGGTGTGAAACCTCTAACGATCTAGATACTCCTCGAAAACTGGCCGAAGCCGGGAGAAGCGAGTTTTGCCTTTAACGCCGACGACCAATGTGGTCGGCGAGGCACGTCTCGAAACGGGCGCAGGATCGAGGGCAATCGCGCGATCAGAACGATCATTGTCCGTACACGGATATCCGCATGCCTTGATCCAGACGAATATTCAGATCGTCGAATAGAGCAACCGTGCCCCTGGTAGTCCGTGAGCGTGTTACGTTGGAACAGTCGAGCCCACGAACACCTGTAAGCATGCCGTGTAGCAATCATGGCCGAGGCAGTCTAATCCGCCTCTGTGTGCGGAGTTTCACGAACGCCTCCGCTGTGAGCTGGTCCGCGAGCATGCTCTGAGCGGGCACCATCCACTTCTGCTCTACACGGACGTAGGATAGCGAGCAGGTCTACTCTGTCCAGCATAGCTGTTCGTGAATGGGTCCGCTCGCAAACGGACCCTGTCTACGAACCCGGACACGAGTTTCTCGTGCATTACGCTATTACATCGGCAACCGATCTCATCGATCGTTCTGGCCGACCCAGAACCGTAGATCCGTGCCCGTGAACCATTCCACGTCGGCTGGATCACAGCTGTCGGCTTCAATTCACCCGCTTCGACGTCATCGTCCTTTGAACCGGATTCGCGAGACGTTTGCATTGGTTCCGCGCGGGAGGATCGACGATCTACGTGTGAGTAACTCGACTGCAGCACAAGAATTGTACTTTTGAATCAGTAATCATTGGGCAGAGGTGGAGAGTTCGAAGTCAATTCGTTGGATTTCAAAGTGGTTGGGGGTTGATATTGTTTTTAGAGTTACTTTGGGGTTGTGACAGAGTTGGGAACTCGGGGAATCCTTGATAAATGTTTCCCTCGTGGTGAGAAAATTATTGCTGTGGATATTCGCCATTAGATAGACAGAGAGAGAGGAAAGTGGTCCTCCGTGATTTTATTTACAAATTTACGCTGTGAAAGATCAACCACTCCTGTAATTATAGTACACCGTCTCACCTGGCCCACTATCGTACGCTGTCATTAAATGGTTGGTTAACTGGTTGGATATGCTCGGTAGTATGATCACCGGTCGATCGTTAAAGCGCAGAGAGTTTTTCGCACGGCCGCCCATTTTCATCAACCTCTTATCGCCGTTTGAATCACAGGAGCGTGTGATCGCATTTGGTCCGCGAATTAAACGCGAATCAAAGCGGCCAGCTGTTTTTTCCTCGAGTCCTTCGCCATCCGAACCTGGGAGTTCCCTCTCATTTCACGTGTCTATATATCACGAACACTCCGAAAAACACGGATTCGCGTGAGCCAATTTGTAAACATTATTCAGTAGCGGAAAATCCCGAGGATGTTAATGCCCAACGGAATGCAACATTATGCATTCCGTTGTCTCCGATATGGGTTTTATTCATTGAAATTCAAAAACGAAGAATGGCAAAATATTCATGGCACCACCGTTTTATCAACTCCCAAGGAATCGATTTCAATCAAGATCCAAGCTCACCATGCTACATTAGGGTGGTCCTTATATATATATGGTAAAAAATCTAAGTTTGTAAAATTTTTTCTGACCCTCTCAGACGCTTCCAAACAGTTTAAAAGATTTTCGTCTAAAAGTTTGTTAAAATATATTAAGGATTGAAGGTCGCTCAATGGCATTGAAATATTATTATATTGGTATAAATTCATAGAAGTTTTTGCAATAAGGACAAAATAATTTGATTAACTTTTAAGTGAGAGTATAACATTAAAATTCGGGCATACATCGTGTAGACGAAACGGGTTTATAACAAGTGTGTGCTGTATTGTGTTGTGGCATAAGGCTTTATATGCAAATTTAAATTTCTCTCATCAGCAGCTCTTGAATCAGATGCAGACGCAAACTTCGACGTACATTCTATTCAGGTTGTTAAACGCAAAGATAATAGCATGGTTTTGAATTCTGATATATAAAGATGGACCCCGTTTCATTAAAATTGACAAGTGACAGTTATGGCAAGTCGCAGTTGCCAAACTTGTGGTACATGCGAAATAAAAAAGTCCTTGAGCGACCTTTATATATCAAAATATACAAATAAAAAACAAAAAGATATTTTTTTTGTCGAATAGAAAATTTTAAGAGGGTCAGACAATACAAATTTTAAAGTTGAAAACTAAGGACCACCCTACGCTACATAGTACTACATCTTTCCATACCGAAGACACAGCGCCAAACAAGTCCGCAGTTGAAACGAGCGGAAACACCATAAATTACACATTCCTCGCTGTCGCGTTAAGAAAGGACCGCAAGAAACGTGAGATATCGGTGAACACAAACTACTATACAGGTGAAAGCAGAATCGGGACAATGGTAAAGAAAGTTGCATATTGATACGTGAAATTTTCCTCGACATCTCCCGTGCCTGTTTGACTCCATGCTAATTGAGCGGGCCGCATTAGCCTCGCGCGCCCCGCTGGCGTAGATCAAGCAGATTGACTGTTATGTGGCCGCGTAACCGTGTTGTATAATCACCGTCCCAGGAACTATACCGGCGTCGTGAAATATTTCGTGACATGCCGCGTAATCGGCGGATAGTCGCCGACTTCCTGGGCGAAGCTGTGAGCCAACAGGTGCCCAGTTCGCTTCGGTGCTCTCGATTCGATTGGCCAAACCGACTCCAGTCTCGTGGAAGACACCTTGCGCGATGTCACGAGATCGTTAGAGATCGATGTGTCTCAATCGAACCGATCGATAGACTCGGTACTTCGATCACAGATTCTCACCGCGCCACGTTATCTCAGCTCGGCATCGGCAAGTTTTCCTGCACGATGCAGAGGCAACACGCTCGATAGGGATCGATGGCGAAGAGCCACGCGAGAGCACGGGCCCGGCGAGGAGTCTGAGGCCGATTGTGCAACACGGCTTCCAAGAAGCACGTGAAAAAGTTAGCGTCGACGTTAAACTCACGTGTACACAGAGGGCTGGGTTACGAAGGAAGGCGTGCCTCTTTCCGATGGCCACTTTCTTTTCGGCTTGCCTAAGACACATACAGATCGTCCACGTGTTTCGCGACACGTCGAAGACAGCGTTTCCCCCGGGCTTGCACAACCTGATCGGCTATTGCTTTTCAAGAACTCTGTATACAGGTTCTGCGAGTGTCTCGATGTCTTTCGCGTTAGATGGAGCGGTATCATGCTTTCGGACACTTCGGAATGTATGCCCGGCACTGTCACGCCTTATCGATATCTAGCAATTAGACCGTGGTTGCTTGAGAAATTTACAGTCGCTCGTAATTTACATCCGAGGTGTTAATTCAGATTCACATCGATTAATCCTCTCGGAGGCTACAATCCTCTCAGCGCTCCCCACGCGCCTGTTCGCTCCAAGACGCCGAGCAACGGGAGGCCGCATTACAATTTAAAACGATCCGTGTAATCCCGACTGTACGTACAATGAGATGGGATGAGAAATATTAACACGGAAATCGATTCCATTATCTTTCCGCGGTCTCGTCGGCGAGTGGGCGTGACACCGTGAATTGATCGTCGCATCGAGTCACCTGGCGGTTCTTTCGCAACAAGAATCCCCCGGCTGTCGACGAGGTCTTTATAAATCCGCATTCATTGTCAACGACGACCCTTGCGTTCCCAGGTATCGATTTCACGGGCGACCAGTCAATTAGCCGGCCAAATCCGCGCAAAAAACCTCCGCGAGCCCGCCTGGGTAATAATTACACGCCAGTTAGCGTACGCGCGAGCAACGCCCGTGTTACGACCCATATTCCATATAATAACTTCACCGGCGCTGCCGTATAAATTACGACCCCGCTGGCTGTAACTCATAGCCGACCTTCGGTAGCGAATTATAATTACGGTCGCGTTGCGACTCGTGACTAACGTTTCCCCGCTCTTCCACGGGATTCAGCGTTTCCTCGCGGGGCACGCCGTCGCGATCCGTCGATCGAAAAGGGGGGAGCTGTTGCGCTTCTGGGGTGCAACACGCCCCCGCCAGCTTTCACGGGAACCGATTCCCAGGACGGATGATTAACGAGTTCGTGGGCACGCGTGTCCTCGGTGGAGAAAACGTGGCTCGCTCTCGGAACGACGAAATTGCGGCTTGTATATCTTGGCGGACGTCTCTTGGCCGTGCCCTGGGACCTTAAGGTTGCGCGATGGACACTGTGCTGCTTCTAGAATGGAAGATGGGGAGTATGGGCGAATGGATTTGCTACAGATTGTTGGTCGCTTGTCCGGATCGTTAAACAAGAAGCAAGGCGTGACGTAAGTTTTGGTTTCACTGCGGTTGGGTTAGGAGATTTGAAAAAGGAAATTTTAAGTCTTCCTTTAGCGTCGAGTAAAGGGGAGTAGAGAACAGGTCACGTAAAATGAGGAACTTCGTTTGTTTCAAATGGAATGTCGGATGTTTTATGTAGTGCCTTTTAAGGCGAGTTCAATAACACGCGATAAAATATGACCCAAGGCCTCTGTATGTCAAGATCTGGAGAAGATATTCAGAATTATTACCGTTAACCTTAACGGGGTGGAAAAACGGCTCAGCTAGTCGAGATCTGGTCGCCAAATATGCACTGACCAGGCTCAAGGGGATCTTTAAAGGAATCTTCAGTGGCTAGATATTAAGTAGATAGCAATAGGCCTAACGGAATGCAGCATTCCATTTACTTAGATAATTGGACCTTGAAACGATTGAAGCCCCGTGTCGTTGAACTCTGTATAATTTTTAGACACGCTATCGTACATCATAATAGGTGAAAGACAGAAGTGGTTTGATACTTCCTTCTTCTAATAAAGAAACTTCTTTATACGTTTCGCAACACCGATCTTCCTCGCAAACAAGCTTTACCTAATACCAATCTACCTATTTTTGAAGATAGACGCATTATTCCGTCTGCCTGTTTTGAATGTGTGAATTTGATCAATTTCTTCGCAGTCGAATTACGTCACTGACACCATAGTCCGATTTATATTTCATGGAATGGCAGTAAAGCACCCGACAGAGGCGAAAGCTGACCATATTGCACTTGGAAAGATGCAAAAAGTAGTGCTTCGTCAGGGATCGAAGGTTTCCTCGTGACTTGCCCCTCGAATCCACTTTTAATTGCACTCGAGCGTCGTGTAGATCTCGAGATAGCTTTCAGTCAACGATCCACAGCGAAGGCCACCGGGCATAGCCTGAATCTGTCCGATCCACCGATCTATCCGGTTCCTGGTCCGAAACACACGGGGCGCCCGATACCGTTACATTGAGTCCTGGCCAGCGTTATAAAATGGTAATGCGAGAATAACACCATAATTCCTGGTCGATCTGCACTTCTTTTTCGGGGCAGATCCAACTTGACGTAAGTTAGCAGGAATGTTGTTTGCTGGATCAAATTTTGCTGGGTGGCTTCGCGCCGAGACGGACGCAGATTCTGAATTGCCAGTCGAATTATGCAAACGACACCGCCCCTTTCCCGAGGACTGACACCAAATACTTATTTCACGATTGTGCTACTTACAGTATCACGGTTCTTCGTCCGGAATTAGGTTACGCAAACAGTTAGAACGTCTCGTCGGAGCACGTCAATCGAGACGTAGAGCCCTCTACCCCCTTTCCCGAAGCTGTACCATTGTATCATTATACCGTTTTCTACCGAGAAATCGCGGATTGTTAACTCTGTCACAAATGCAAGACCCATCGCGGCGCGAATCTTCCGCGTGTAGAAGCGAGAAATCGGGGTTCGCACGGCTTCTTCGGGGCTTGCTCACGCGATCACGCGATCGTCCTTTGCCAGATGCGTTTAATCACCCAGGCTGATGCGCAAGCGATTTAATACTCTCAGCACGGCACGTTTAAGCCCTGCTGAGTGATATGACTTCTTCATCGATATTAATAACCGAGGGCCTGCGAGCGGAATTCCAGTGGTTTCCCGCCGGCGCGAAAATCGAGCGTGTCCTCGCCGCGCATCGATCATCCCGACACTCCGAAACAGGTGTCTCACCTGTTGATGGTGAACGGTGGCGATCAACGAAAACGTATCTTTATTCACGTGAGTCATAGCGATCGACGAGGATCCACGGTTCCCTTCACGCGTGCATACTTGCACGTAGGTACACGTGGGTAAAATTTCGTGTAGTAGCCCTAAGTTTCTCTATGCTTGCGCAGTGGCTTCTCTCTACTCCGTGGTTTCTTAAGGAAGAAATTAAAACAGAAGAGGCAGCTGCCACGTTTCAAAATAAATTACTATTCGTATAACGAGGATAATCGTGGATGAGGCGATCTCTAATTAGAGGATTCCGCTATTCTTTGTGATTTTGCAGGCTGTAATTAACGATTCGGTTCTTCCTTAATATGTGCTATTCTGGATCTTTTTCCTGAAGCTGCATTTCCTTGTAACGATCTGTGTGAGATAATCCACCCGGCCGGAGATAAATTGATCCGTTTCTATGAAACCGTCCTGTATCACAGTATAAAACGATCGATGTCGACAGCTCACTTTCGAGAAGTAGGATTCGATTCGGCTTAGAAGAGCCACGCAATCGAAGTCCCGACGCTCGGAGGCAAAGGAAACCTTCATGAGAGGAGAATCGTGCCGCGTTACCGATTGCAGCTCTTTCCATCGTGTGCCAAAGATTCGGAGAGAAAGGAAGGCACAATGCAAGCCCTCTTCGTGCGGATTGCACGCTGCGAATTCCGTGCACGTCGCCTCGCCGACATAACATGGCATCGACTCTCGACTCCCGAACACTTTCGTGATTGTTTGAGGAGGAACAGTTCTGGGTGCACGCGTGCTTCGAGCATCTCAGATACCTAGTTGAATATCTTGTCTTCCTATTAACCTTCACTCTGTGTATAGGGGTCAAATTGACCCCAGTCGTTGTAATACGCGATGTAATAGGTTTTTGCACCTAATAAGTGTGCCAGGCAACTAGGATTGCCTCAACTAAGGTTTTACACACACATTCTTAAAAAAAAAATCGAAATAAAATAAAATAAAAGGAACTATTTTTTTTAAAAACCTTTACAAAATATATGAAAATATATATGGGGTCAGATTGACCCCCGTGCACAGACCACGGAAAATTTACTATACACAGAGTGAAGGTTAAGCGCGCAGTGCTGATAAGATATGAATGGAAATTCATTTCCGAGCTATGCGAATCGAGTATCCGCAGCTGTGGCGAAATCGTGGGTAGAAAATGCGCGATTGTAATGATTAGAATTTTAGCCATTGAAGCCTGAACGAAGCCTCCTGGTTCAGCGGTGAATCATTCGGCATCCCACTGCAAGAATTACTCCCTCGTGTTTCCACTCGTAGAAAAAAACAAACGTTTACGAGCGTAGTTCCACCAACCACGACCACGTAGACCGGTGTACCAAAAGCTGTCAGTGCGTTGCCCCGAAAGACGAGAATTGCCCTGTGAAACCCACCGGTTTCGCGGTCCTCCGCGGGTTCTTGACCCCCGAGTCGAATTCGTCGTAGCGCCCGGTTTATCCTTATTCCCCATTCTCCCCTCGTCTTGTTCCCCGAAAACGCAGCGGACACAGTGCCACGGAGACGCGGCTATTCTGCGTGGCAACTGGCAAGGCGAACAATCGTTTTAAGCGACGCTCGTGAAACGACGCGGTACTCGCTCGTGGACCCGTGTCTCTCCTCTTTTCGTCGCCTTTCCCGCCTTTGTCGCGGCTCGGACCGTTTTTCCGCTCTGTTAAGCACGCGGTGGCGCGCCGGCAACGGGCGTTTTGCGAAACGCGATTCCGTTTTCTGGCCGGGAGGCGACGATCGCTCCGCGGTCCCGATCCAGCGGCCTCCCTCGATCCATCATACCCCCCCGGATCCCTTTCGCGGCGATCGTTATATTTACGCGTCGCTTACGCCGTAAATATCTGGTTTCGACACCTCCAGGCGCGGTCCCGACAGAATTGTGTGAGAAAATCGCGCCAGCCGCCTAGCCGGGCGATAGATCGTGATCCCCTTATCTCGCGTCGGTTCTAAACGAGGTCGACGTTTCCTTTCGAGCGGTCGATCCCGCTCGATGGTACCGAGACGACCTTCGCGGCCCCCGTATTAAGAAGAGCTCGCGAATCCGCGGCCTTGGCGCGGCGCGTATCCTCAGGAAGGTGCACGGTCCTCTCCTTCGTTTCGCCCGCCTTCCGGAGATACGCATCAACGGCGTTGTTCGCCTGGCAATTCTGTCGCGGACACGGAATATACGACCGTCGTATGATTTCCGGGAGTACTCGCGCGATACTCATTTCCCTGGTCGGGCTGTACGAGGCGTTTACTGCCGCGCTAATCCCGCGAAACACCGCGCAGCACATTTATAATGGCTGTTATTGATTTTATGGGGTCGGGTGAAGTGCTTTGAGCCAGCCAAGGCTGGGCGGCTGGGTTTCTTCTCTGTCTTCCTTGTGATGGTTGTATTTCATGAAATTAACTGGTCTTTTTAATCTGACGAGTCTCTTTCCGAGGGGGAGGAGCCGGATGATCGAGTTATTGCAGTGTAATTTGAACAGGGTTCGTGCGATATTCCAAAGAGGCTCTTTATCCGTCTTTGTCCTACATCCTTGAATTAAAACACCCCAAGGCAGGTGCTCCTCTACTCCCACGACGTAATCAGAGTTATCACGAGCCTGATAGGTTAGATAACCTATCGTGATCCTCGTGTTTCCCCCTCGCGCGCACGTCAGAGAAATTTCCACGAATCAATGACAAGGTCACCTCCCTGGTTATTCTCCTCTTTTCACCCGTAACCCTGAATGCCCCCTCTCCCGGGCTGCTGGGTGTCCCGGAGCTGGACCGTTCTCGTGGTCCTCCCCTTTGTCCTGCTCGCGTGCTTCCCCGGCAAGTTTCGCTGTCTGGGGGACCAGAAAAATGTCTAATTGCCACGGGGGCATGCGACTCTCTGTCTACGGTTAACTCCCGATGGATTCGTGGTCCTCCCTCTCACGCCCCTCTGCTTGGTCTTTCTTCAGCCGAGCATTCGGGACGGAGATAGCTATAACGAATTTATATGCGCGCCGCGTTTATATATACGGACATACGAGCAAACCTGTCCCCCAGGTAACGATAAGCCACACGCATATACGTTTGCTGCACGTTCCTCGTTCTTCCTTTCCTTTTTCCTCCTACACTCCACCCTCCTGGCGAGGGCCCGGCCGGATATATTCGACTCGCAAGGCTACCGCGAGTCGCCCCGAACGGGGAAGGTGAAATATCGCTCGGGAGGTGTCTGGTAATTAATTACGAACCCCAAAGCGGAAAGCTGGGATTTCCAATGCGCTGCTCGCCACTGGCCGCGGGTAAAAAGTTTATGGTGTGCTTGTCACGTAGAAATCGTAATTATTGCGTCATGTGTGATTATGTTTGTGTAATCAAGTAAATGGTGCTGAAGCGAGACTTGTATGAGAAGCAACTTGGTATATAACCTAGATGTCTACCATTTAGCTTCTGAGCTAGAATGTTCGGTTTTCGCATCACCTGTTCTTCCATCGACAGGTCTGACTCTAAGCTGGACCATCTACCGAGGATCTTGATCAACCAATTCCCTTCCCTTTCCATGTACATAAATCGACACCCAAGGTTCGACTCCGATTAGTGTAATTCACTCATCCATTCAGATCACCACTGATCTGACCCGTGCGATTACTCGTGTTGATCTCTTAAGCGTTTGAAATATCGCCTCCAATAAAGGGCGCAAAAAAGAAGGCGCACGTCGGGCACTCCGGATGAAGTCGTTTTTTCCCTCGCCCGGCAAATTACATTTTCATTTATTCCGCGATGCGTCATCGCGCACGGGACGATCGCGGCCGCGGGACGCAGTTTTACGTCGGCTTCAGTCGTTCCCGCCGATTTATTATCCCGTCCGACTCGCTGCTTATACCCGATGCTTGTCTCGCCGCCCCAACCCGGAACTCTCCGTTATAATTATGCATTATTGTATTATCGCCGCGACGCCGGCCCGTCCACGCTTGTCCCCCTTATCTGCGAGAAAGATAAGGCGGTTAACGCGATCCCGCGCCGTCCACAAATCACGTTTATCTTCGCCTGAGGACATCGTTGCGCGAGGAACCAGTGGCGGTAGCCCCTGTAACGCTCGGTTACAATGACTACCGGTGTCTGGATCCTTTGATACGAGCATGAATTATGGCCGGCCGGTTCGTCAACCCTTTGCTGAAAAATCGACGAAGTAATTGCGTGGGATGCTGTTGCAAGGTTTAATTCGTATGCAGACTCCTTTCGTTAGGAGTCGTTAAGGCGAACAAGGGCCGCGGTGCAGCTTGATTTTGATTCCACAGAGATTCTTTCCACTGCACGTGATTTACGAACATCCAATAAGGAAGTGTAATAACGAGCAAGGTTGGGGAGAGCCATAGCCGAGATATACTTGGATAACTGTAACGAATGCCGCGCGCCTCGCCTAGCAGTATTTATGGCTGTCCAGGGTGGCAAAAATGGGAAAGAGAAAGGTCAATTCATTTCATAATGCCGAATGGGGCCGCTTTAATCGATGCTATTTAATCGATCGGCACTCGTTAATTGGTCCACAAGGCCGCGAGCCTGTAATGAGATTAGCAGAGCTAGATCCTATCACGGGTTATTGAGCGTCGCATTGTTAAAGCCCGCTTGCAGAGACAATTGTCTGTTATGACTTATCATTCGCTAGGCGAAGCAGAACACTGAAAGTGCACAGAATTGATTATTCCGCAAAAAGAGCACGCATCAAGTCTGCGCCGTGTGTTGCACGGGTGAGAACATGACATTAGGAATCGAGACAAAAGATCCTGCTGTAGAGCCAGAAAATAAGTTAAGTTGGAGCATTCAATCAGTCCCCTGACCATCGAAAGATCCGGTTTCGAATTCTGATCAGTAATCTTGTGGTTTTATCTTTTCCTTGTGGGTCACCTTTCGTTTTTGTGAACGAGACACGTTATCAAGTATCTCGCATCGCCGCTCATCCTCATTGGTGCATCAATTTGACTCAAATTTTTTCGTCCCAGTCGAAACGCTAAAAAATTCACCTCCGTGTTCGAAGAACATTATATTTCCATTTCCTAATCTGATTCCAATTTAACTCCATCGCGTCGCTCCTCATAGAAAGCGAAGTTAAACGAACGATACTCTTCACACTGACCACCAGCGAAATGTTTACTTCGCTCCCAATTACTGTACACCGAACCACCATCAGTCCTAAACCGCGAATGCAAGATCGCGCCCGACCTTCTTCGCGCATTTCGTGGCCGTGAGAGAAAACGATGCGAACGTGTAAGCGCCGTGACTTTTATATTCGGCCGCCACACATTCGCGCGCGCCAAATGCAACCGAATATGTAATCGCGGGAACAGGTGCAACGCGTGTCATTCAGCGGTCTCAAATTCGTCCCTGCATTCCGGCTTTTGCATTAACGGCCGAGGGAAAACCAGTTGCAATCAGGACTTTTGTTCGTTTTCTCCCAATTACTGGTCTCTTTCAATTATTCAAACATTGTTGACCTCCGCGGCACATTTCATCAGCGCAAAAATTCCCCAAACTTCGTGGCACATTCGATCGGGGCTTGCTACGTCAAAATTTTGTTCGAGTGCACGTGTACCCTATCAATTTTCTTATCTTAAAACGTGGCGTCGCGCCTTGGACTTATTTTGAGATGCAGAATCATCTCAGTTTTACGACTCATTTATGCGGCAGGTTGTTAACTCGTTTCGCAGACCAATAATTTTCTTGCGTCTGTCGATAGTGGCATCCTAGATCTTTGCCCGTCGCATTTGCGTCTTCCTAGGCATCGATACCACGGAGCATCGCGAAAATCACTCGTTTCTTCCATCCATTCTTCACGCAGCTGATAATGACGGACCCCAGAGGCGGAACGAAGCGGTGTCCGCTTCAGGAATATTTTTTCGTGCCTCTACCAAAGGTGGATCCGCCTTAGCCGACGGAGGAGGATGTCGAAGGACACAGGGCTGGACGATGACCATTTTAAACACCGGCCGTTGCACCTTCTGAGTCACGAACCCTCGGCACACAGGGGGGAATAAAACGAGTGGCTGCAACTGGATGCATTAAAGCCTTTCATACCGTCTTTGTTTGGATTAAGGATGCGCATGACCGAGAGCCTTTACATTTCAATCAGTTAATTGATGTTTAATTGCCACGGTTAAATCTCCGTTCAAATAGACTCTTTGCTGGAGTCTCGTTGAAGGAGAGGCAGACCTGTGGCAAGCATTGTGCACGCGAAGCAGGAAACTTTACGGCGAGACTTTTGTGCAAAGTGGTAGCTGGTTGGGCTCCCATAGAACTTGCGAGGCTGGCTATTTTCGGAAATAATGGCAATATTTTACGATAACAATGTAATTCATTGAATTACAGTAATTTCGCGCGTCGACAGTGCAAACGAACGTTTCGAGGATATTATGTGCGCAAAGGAGGAGAGTTCCTTGGGCGTGCAAGAATCTCATGTAAATTATTGCAGATTCTTGTAATTGGAGGCGACGATACGCGGCCCATGTACATAATCACATTTAATACGGTTAATGAAAACGAGTGACCTCTCGAGGCTCCGGCGCGAGCGAGCGGCTCTCGCGAGGCCCGAAAAAACCCGCGTCCGTTCTCGAAAAACGAGAGAGGCCGAGTTTATCGATTGCACAACCCCGGGGCATAAATAACTATGCACAATAAGCCGTGCAGAATTCATAGGTGTTTCTTTATGCGTGACCTCGATCGATCGCGAGCTCGCGCGTTTTTCTTCCTCTTGTTTATCACTTTTTTCGGCGATCTGCGTTCATCAATGATGTATCGCCGTGTTGCTAACGACGCGCCGAATTCTACCTGCTGAGCGGAGGGGAAATTAACGATGGGAGGGGGAAAGAGCGAAGCGACGAGGCTGCCTTAATTACCGCCATCGGCTTAACTAAACGAAGGGATCTTAGAATATCAATTACAGGCGCGCAATGAGGCACCTACGTAATAATATACGATGATGCAAAGCTGCTCGTAATTACTGACAGCTGGCCTAACTGTGGCACGCTACTAATCCACTTTTGGCCCGATTTCGATGAGCACAAACGGAATATTACTTGTTAATTAGCAACCGGCCGTGACGATTGACCGCTCGCAGCGAAAAACTTCGTATATAACCGGTAGTCCGCGAAAATTTCCAGCCTTTCCGCGAAAAATTTCGACTGAATCATGCTGCCGCGACGTAAAAATAATTTAAATTAAATTTAATAATAATATACATTGATTTTTATTTCTGCGTCAGTCTCAGCCGGTTCGCGAAATATTTCTCCTATTTTCACCGGCCTGCAGGTGTAAAAAGGTTGAAGAACGCTGGCCTAAACAACCACCAGGCATATCTGCTATTTACACTCTGATTTCTGCTTGAGTCACGCTTGACCCAGCTGCGAATGCCATACAGAATCCCCGATTCATAAAAAAATTCGCGTTACATGTACCTAAGTTACGCTGCAGCCCTCGATCTTCCTCGAACATTCTACAAATTCCCCCTGAAAATACAAAGAAAATTGCAAGGTTAAGCCCGCGATACGTGTGGGACATTATGTGCCCGATCGGGCGGCGTTGATAATCCGTATCGTTTGGAGGCTCGTCTCGAACGCGCAACAATCGAGACAGCCAGGCGGTGGATGGAAATCCGGTATCGCGGCGCGAAAGGCAGGCCGCGTTATGAGCGTGCACATTCGATCGGACCAGTTCAGGCGAGTTTGAGGCCGAAGGCGAACCGCCTCGACCCACGAAAAGCACGAGCACCACAACGGCCAAAAGTGAAAGGGATATAACGAAGGAGGGCGGATGAGAAACGGAGGAAAGGAGGCAGGTACGCGCCTGTATGAGTGGAAGCTCCCCGACCTAGCATAACCGCTTCTGCGAGCCGCGAGGCTCGAAATTCTCGAGGAACCCGCGAGCGGTCCCTCGACGAGTTTCTCTCTTGTGAAAAAATTTTACGACGTCCGATCGCACCGGCTGGGTGTAGCCCAGGTGAAAATCGGCCGGGACGAAGTCGTTTCGGGGAGTCCTGAAGAGTGGCTGGCTGTCGTCGTCGACCTTCGAGGAAACATGGAGTCAGATCCTGGAATATGAGCGGCTGTCGCCGCGCTACGCCGTGTCCCGTCCGCTTTCGAGCAAACGGCGGCCTTCGATTACGGCTGTGACCACCACGGGGATCATCCTCCTCGGTCGCGTTGCGACAAAGAGCTAAATCGTGGCCTTGGCTGGCTACGCATAAAAGACATCCCCGTGGAAAGTCAGCGCGCCTCGTCCCACGAGCATCTTGGCAGCCTGGTGAAATCGATGGCCCCGCATGGCGGTGGCGACCGAGACCTTGATTTGATCTGGGCGCGCTCGGCTCCCTACGGTTCCCATAAAACGCGCTGGAATTCGTTTTATAATTCAGGCGGGGCTGGCTCTAACGACCTGCAGTGATTTCGGAGGGTCCTGGGGAAGGATGCAGACGATCGAACCGGTCGGAAGATGATGGAACTTTTTTCGTTGATGTAACCACAGTAGCGATTAATATTGTTTTGTTTCTCTTTGTTTACCGCCGCTGGAGCTTCCCTAGATGTTTAGGTTAGCAAACGAGCGATATAATTAGCAAAAAGGATGACGTTCGGCCGTCTGGTATCCACCGTTCCAACTGGCCAGAGTTACGATCTCGTCCTCGACAGGATTCGACGAATTGTTGGTCGCAAACATTTGCATACCCGTGTGTCCATCAATGTTTCACCCCTGTTGGCGAGTCCGGCTACAGTCTCTTGTACCTTTCAATCACCACTCGCGGTGGTGTCGATGGGAGAGGAATACTGAACGCCTGACCAAGCGAATCACTGCAATAAGTAGCTGGTAATGATGGTTATAAGTCTGCGTCGACGTTCTAACTACGCCCGGTTTCGTGATTTGCGACGCACTGAGTTGGCGGTGGCTGCGGTTCAGCGGAAGAAAGTCCACGAATAATAACGCTCCAGCGTGAATGATCGTTCATTTTCTTCCCTAAGCTTCTCTCCAATTGATTATCCGAGGTTTCGTAACTTGCGACAACTTCTGCGTCTTTCAGAGTCCTCTTTTCTGAGAAAGAGATACTTCTTGAGGGGCGAAGACTTTGCCTCTCTTTTCCTAGCTGCAAATCATCAGCAGACACCACTGTCAGTGGCACATGCATCTGGTGCAACGCCTTCGATTGTATTGATTTCGATTCAAAGAGGCTGCATAGCGTTTTATTGTAGATATAATGTAGCAATTGCAAGGAGATTTGAATGGCCGCAGAGGAAGGTTGTTCCTCGATTCGGTGGGCTAAGTGGTTCCGCGTTTTTCCACTTGTCCTTAACACCGACTTGCTGGTCATCGATGAAGTGAAGGGATCTCTGTGGAATCTATAAAAAAAATCGTTTTCCGCGTACGCGACTGGATCTGCGTACGACCCACTCGGTGCCCACCGTCATTGAGAGGGCGTTTCCGCCCGGGGTAATTGTTCCGAGATGTGCGTCGAAGGTGACGCGATAAATCGGTAATTCCCGTCGCACTCGGCGAAATTTATGCGCGATCGCGCGTTTTATTCTTCCTCGATTGTTCGCAATGCGGTCCCGAAGGCTGATGAAAGGAAAATTCGAGGCGCGAGTAAACGAAAAACAGGAAATCTCCAACTCCAGGAATACAACGAGGCGTCAGAAGTTTCCAGAATTTCTTAATGCATGTTGTGCAACTCGCGCTCTGCTCGTGTCTCAATGTCGCGTAAACGAAGCGTCGAATACGGATGCGAAATGTCCCCCCGAGTATCATGATCATCGGCGATTGTGCGACACGAGTCGCGAAGGCCGTTGCGGTTTCGATGGCCGATGATTAGGCTCGTTAGGTGTACGGTGACACGGAAACGGCGGTCTTCTTCGGGGGAAAAAAGCGTTGAAAAACCGCGAGAACAGCGTGTGACGCAAGCCCGGGGCAAAAAGACACAATGAATTGACTCACGGTGTCTGATCGAGGACGGACGACTTCCCTTCCTCGAGATCATTTTTCTTGCGCCTAGGATGCGGCGTCGTGCGGTCTGTCGAACGTACGTGTCGACACGGTACCGTGATCTTCGTACAAGTGGCGTCTACAGGAATGGGAAGATCGAAGCTCGTGTCGGGCGAAGAAACGAGGGATTCTACTTAGGGTAATTCACTCGGGGCAAAAATGCTGGACCACCCGCGCGATCAAAATACAACGAAGGTTTAAAATACAACGCAGTCCGCTAAATGGTCACTTTCATTTTGCTTCAACTAAAAAATAATCCATCATCTCTCCATACAACACAGAAAAACCCGAAAGCCGGAAGCTGTACAGATCCATCCACCGACAATGATCGTTCAGCCGTCTAGAAACGAAGAGAATCCGTCGTGGGCGGAGAAATAGAAGTAGATGCTCGCCAACGATCCTCCAGCTCCGCTAAAACCTCGTGCTCTCCTGCCGTTCGCTTGCTCCTCGATAATTAATTCACCTCCGCCACATCTTTTAACATACGGACTACCGCGCCCCGTTTACACCCGTACGCCTGTAAATTCCAGCTCGCCCAGCCGCCGCCGGAATGTGGACTTTTAGCGGTTACAAACGCGTGCAAGGGCAAGGTTTTTTTTGCCGCCGGGTATTCCCCGCCGACGCGTGTGTGCGCGTGTTTGCGGGTGTAGGATACCCGGAGGATGAAAGAAACCAACCACCGGGCATCCGTGTTCCGTCGAACTCGTTCGACGCGAGCGGGCAAAACAAAGGGAGACCAGACGGGTCCAGGACCGGGGATCGCTCTTCTTCGACCGGCTCGAGGACAAAGGTAAACGCACCTTCGTCACGCCGCGTTAGCGAAACACGGATAACGGATGCAGTTGCTCTCGCGAGCGGTGCAACAGGTGCGCTGCACAAAGACAGGACGCGAAGGCTGGGCGGCCGCCTCTCTGCGGGGGAAATTTGTAATTGAATTTTATAAATAGCACTTCGTGCACTCTGCATGCTGGATGGCATTGCCACCGCGTCGCTGGACCATAACGTGGAATTTATGGGACTGTAATTGTGCCTTTTAGAATTCCTCGCTTCGCTATGGACTGAAGATTCCGGACTGGTCTTCCTCATCTTTTCCTGGATCTTTATTCGCGAGGTGATTTCAGTCAGATGTTAATAAAGCCTGATTGATGCGAAGGCGACGATTATGGTCGAGTGAAAGGGACGTTGACGATAAGTGAATGGAGATTTCAAGTAATGATGAGCAGAAGTGTGCGAATCTTGTAAGAAATGGCGGTGTGTATAATTCTCCTTTCTCTATTAACTTGCATTCTGAAGACACGCATCTGTTACCTCGTTTGTACAATCTTTCTTTGTGATTATACTTGCCACTGGTATTATATGCTGTACCAGATTCTGGGCCGCCCCGAAGTTATCGCTGTCGCCACTTTCGTATATCATTCAATTTGAGTCGTCAATTAATACGTTTCCTCCCTGTAATCTTCGTGTCCAGTTCAAAGATCACACTTCGAAAGAGAGCTCTGCAGGCTGGCTTAAATCAATTATACGCGCCGCTTACATCGCCATAACTCATTGCACGGCCTTAATCTCAAAATACAAGATCAGGAAAAGTAATAAACGATCGGTCGCTGTAATGGCCGACCTTGGTACTCGATCTGGATCATTCGCATTCCGTGCATTCTCGAAACTTCACCAGCACCATTCGTGCCGGCGTCGATCCGCGCTTCGGTTTCGGGTTCCTATCGCCAATGTGAAAGTCAGTTTGTCAATCTTGAAAGTCCAATAACACGATTCCCCCCGCTGAGTAAATAACTTCATTCTCGTAGCTGTGATCTCCTTCACCCAGTGCTCCATTGCACTTCGAGACGTGTCTCCATTTCCATACTAATGACTGTCGCTCCATTTCTGATTAATTACTTCTGTGAGAAGTACTATAGAATCATTGGTAATGCATCAAGAAATATCTAAATTCTTCCAGTGCCTTCTAAGATACATTTAACTTACACGTTTTAAGTTCTTCAATGTCTGTTCTTTGAATTCAAATCACCATCTTAAAACACAAAATTCCGCAAATTATCTCAGAGAACTGGATGCATACAAATTAACAACCCTAGAATGCTTTTGCGCCACTGATCCATTAAAACACCCACGAGACCTGTGTCCTCCCCGCCAAGAGCAAAGCGCATCTCTTATTCCAAGGACGTCCTTCCAAGATCTAAAGCAGAATATCGTAGGACCTGGAGCGATTCCGTACACGCGGAATGCCTTGCCATCGCGCCAATTAAAGCGATTCTATCGCATCGGCCGCGACGATTATGCCTCGTGTTACCCGTTAGCGTTGCCGAGCGGGCGAGATTTATCATTTTAAAGCGCGGGTACCACGTTAGCGGCGAGGCCGCGTGGGAGGACAGCACCGCCAGGGAAACGAAATCGTCCGTTCTGCTCGTTAATCGAGCCGAACGACTCGCTTGACCCGCCTTTATTGCCCGCGACACGCGACAATAATCGTTCGCCAGCTGCCCCCGGGGGCGAGGACGCCACCTCGAAACGAGGTTAATCGCAGGAAAGCGGCAGAAGCAGAAGCGGACGCGGGGTATATTCGGCACTCGTTCACCCACGATTTCATTCGCCCGCCGTTCATTCGCAGTCGTTGTCGTCCCGCGATGATGCGCGATCCCTATCGCGATCCATTTCGCGCTGCGGACGTAATTAAAGTGGAATTTATGCGCTCGCGAGATGCCGGGCATAGAGGGAAACCAAACTGGCGAAAGAACGTCGTGGAATACGAGATTTTGCATTTCTTTAGCCAGAGGTACGTTAAATCGCCGCGACTCTTGGTCGAGCGACTTTGAATACGATGCAGCTGACGTCCCTTTAAAATTATTCGCTAAGATCCTCTCGGGGGATTATTTTCCTTTGCGAGAAAACAGTCTCGGGGAGTGGGACCTCGATTATGGCGGTTAATCGGGACCGAGGCTGGCCAGTTAATCGAGGATAATCGGGCACCGGTGAGAACTTATTAAATCGTATTCATTTGTGGTATTATTATGTCGCGGACGTGCGTAATTTATCGTATTATATTATGTTAAGTGCGTTAACGCGCGAAGCTTTTAGCGGTATCGAGAGGTGGAGGTATCACTGTTACGCATTTCATTTGTAGTCGGCAGATATCCTGCTGTGCCTGTGTATCACCGTTACGTGTGTAAACATATTCCTAACTTCTCAGACAAACGAGAAATCGTAAAATCGAGGCTGTTTAATCGAACCACCATTGTAGTCAACGCATTTATTAGTTACTTTCCATTTCATTTCTATACACGGTGGGTTTACAGCCCTGCTACTTTGATTACAACTTTGGAGATGAGAATTACCAGAAACACGTCATGAATCAAAAAGAACTCCATTAATTTTAATTATTCTTTCAAGTTTCCTTGTTATTCGATCAAATTTTGGCCCACTTGTGGTGCCATCCCGCGATACGCACAGTTATTTCGGTTCCAAGCCTCGTTTCGCCTCTGATGTAACAAATGTTCAATTTGTGTAATGTTAACCGATGACCATGGGCTCCCCGACCTTTTCCTGCTCGTCATTTGCATTGTTGTCGTATGCAAACGCAGCGTTCCTGACGCGTTACGTTGTCACCAAGGCTAAAGGAAATTCGTTCAAACGGGCCTTGCCAATGTCACCCACAATTGCCTCGGATCGATCCGCTTTCTAATCTTGGCGTGAAATCGCGCGAAGAGCAATTAAACGAGTAATTCATTGTGCTCGCGAAGTATGCTAATCGCCGGGGAGGATACCGTTTAAACGGGCGAAAAAAGCAAGAGGACCTTCATTGAGTGCGAGCAACTTATCGCTACCCGTTCCTTACGTGACTCTTCGTGCTGTAATCTGCATTTACACGGCGACCCTGCTCGTTGACACGCTCAACACGATGAAACCAGGTCGCTAGCTACAGGTTCCCAGCTTGTCTATTATCGCGAGGAGGAAAAGACGGTAGTCCACCTCGAGGTAGAATTTTCTGTCAAGTGACGCAACTGGATACCACGTTTAAGGCGTGTTCTCGCCGATCGAACGAAACCTCCGCTACTTGGAAAACGATCAGCAGCTACTTCTTCTTCTCTGCCTCTTCTGAGGAAACTCCCATTGCCTCTGCGTTTGTCCAACTACCTCCTTCGTAATGCTGGCACCGTTACCTTCGCCGAGTGAAAAGGTTGTTTGAGAAGCCCCTCGTGTGTGCACTTTCTTCGCAAATCGAGTCAAGTAGATTCTTGGTTCACTGGTAAAGATTTATGAAGAATTGGTAATCATCCTGTACCTGCACTTGAAAACAGAAAGTTCCTCAGTTTTATTAACTCTGTGATTATAATAACAGAATTTCTTCTCCTACCGAAACTAGCCTTCCCTTCGCGACGAAAGTCTGTTAACATCCTAACATCCTTATCAAGGATGGTACTGCGCAATTTACAGCACGTTACGGGAAACGTGCGTTCGGCGAGGCTCGCGTTGAGAAAGTCTCGCGGCAAATTCTAACGCCAGTCCGTCCTGTCATCGTCCTCCGCCGCGTGGCGCATGGAAAACCGCTGCGTTACGCCGCAACGGCAGCCAGGAGGTGGCGCAGAAATGGAAAGGGAAGAAAGACAGCTGACAAAGCCAGAGAGAAAGGGAAGAAGAGTGGCCACCGAGGCCTCTGGAGGGCAGGGAGACGAGACGACGTGGAATACCGTCGAAGGCTTCGTTGTTGCCCATCCCGGGGATTACGTACCTTGGTCGTAGACCTTACTCGAGGCGAGCTCGTACTCGCAGGTAGATTGCATAACAGCCCTGGCTCCACGGTGGCCGCTCATTGCCGCGACGATTCACAATAATGCGTCGAGTTCCCTTCGCGAGCATCCTACTTAGCCCCGACGAAAGGTTACGCGAGGATTGAGATAGATAACGCGTTGCACCACGCATCCTCCTGCGTCTGCAACTCTGCTGACCATGCAGGCGAGATGGCAGATTCAGTAGAATTGAGAGTCTATTACGGAGGAACAATGGTAATTGATCGAATGGGATTGCTGAGATGTTGGGCTGGACCTTCTTTTTGGAGGATGTGCTGCATTCTCAATCCAACAGCAGATGCGACACTCAATTGCAAAGTTTGTGCAACAGAGCCCGTACAATCTAACAAGACGTAGAAGCTACACGCGCACGTAAAATCCACACACTTTCCCTGGGGACAGCAGAGGTTTTCTTCTCAGGCGAACGGTGCATGATTGTCAGCATTAAGATTTGACGAGCCTCATAACCGAAGCCAACAACGCTTCTTCTGTCTACGCAAGAGGGTACTCAATAGCTGAAGATGTTGGTGAATGCGGTTTCCATCTTGCCCTTTCGAGACAGCAAAGGTGCTCGATGGGAGGCGCGAGTCTGAATGCCTAGATAAATACGATGGGTGGGACAAAACAGGCGAGGAAGCGATAGCCCGTTGGCGCGAATATCGTTGACTCGACTCCTTAACTCGCCGATTAAATCGACGCTGACGTGGGATCATAATGACCCATGCATGCATGCTCTCGCGACTCTGCTCTTAAGTGACGACACACAATGCGTGCTGCGCGAGAACAAAGCCCCGAGATGTTCGTTTAGAAACGGCGACGAAGGAAGTTTGCACTGCGGCTATGGGTGTGCGCCGAGTGCGCCCATCGCGGCGTCGAGTGTTTGCTCTCGAAGCTCGAGGAAGAAAGGGTAAAAGTGAGGTAAACGTGCTGACCAAGCTACAGTTGTTCCTTGGCGCCGATCTTTTCAGCCATCCGGGGAATTGCAGGGAAACGGGTTCGCGGAACGATGTTTATTTACCTTGCATACTTAATGCGTAGGAATTAGGATGCAAATTAAATTCTGAAGGCAAAAATGGCAGTTTTTACATGCATAGGTTGTATTTTAAATAGGTACATGAATTTTTGGAAATCTGATCCTGCTGATCACGGCAGAATTCATAGGTTTCTTTCTGCACTTTCAAAACGATCGAACCAGGGATCACCTGTAGTTTATTTAAAAACTCTTTGCACTCCATATGTCGCCTCTACGAAGACAAATCAGTGGAAGACACGATCAGCCACGGTGATGTCTCTCCCTTACCGCGTTCCTTGCGAAATTCCAGTTTCCAGCGTGTGGCAACAATTCGCTGGCGAGAAGACAACTAAACCAGTGGTCGTTAATTGCCCCGTTATACATGTTGCCGCTTGTTACATCCTCGATTTGCATTCGGCTCTTTGTGCCCGACCTAATCCGCCCGGCTCATAATCGCCCGCTTACGTAACCGTGGATTTTTACGAAAGCCATTTAGCGCGCCGAACATCTGGTCCCCGGGGATTTTACGCGCATTATAATGACAAATTCGCGTAATGAACGTTGTTCAACGCGAGAAGCCATAAAACCAGCTAAAGACTGTATCTTTACGACGATCAAAGCCGCGGTGTCTTGCGTTGTACTTTTATACCGATATCTCTTTAAATTCTTATATGCAATCGAGCAACGAAATACAGTTGTCGCGGGGCGGATTCGCGTCCACGAGGCTCTTTCGTGTGGGCCGCTGACGGACAGGTGAAGCAAACGGGGGAGATGAGGTAATCGATGGAATTTTACGAAGTATCGTATACATGTCTCGAAAGAATCGTCGGCTTTGGAAATTATGAGCTGTAAAGAATTTTTGCCTTCTAAATACAGCGACACAATGATAAAGATTCTGAAAAATTCACGGTAAATTATCCGCCGTGAGATGCACACACCGCGGCTTCCCATGTTAAACGTTCCCCGATGAATAATTCTCTGTAGACTCGATTCCGCGATAGAGGCAAAAAGAAAAGCGCTTGTGGTAATCCTAGCCATACCTGTTCCGTCGAGCTCACCTCCCACTTGTTCCTCGGTTTCTCGGTGAACCAACTACAATTGCCGCCACCCACGTGCGTCCACGGTAAGCCGCCCAGTTTTTCCGACCGCTAATAGACCGAAACTGCATTTTCTTCGCCAATTACGGCGCGACTCGCGACTAACCGCCCCGATAAATCTCGGTGAGGAAACATTTGCTTTAACGCGCTTCTCCTCGCCCCTGACGATTACACGCAATTATATCCTCGTTTCGGAGGCGGCAGCTCGCGTGGCTGCCCTCGAAATCAACGTTGATTACCGCATTTCACGGCTGTTACGGCCACTGCATCAGGACGAAACTGCAACGATTAAGATTCACCCGTTCCTGTGATGTGCTGACAGACGGCTTTGTATTTCATCGCTGTTTTTGTTGCGGCTTATGTAGACTTTGATATTTTTCGAGTGTCTTCCTAAAACACTTTGTTTTTTATTGAGAAAGCTATTCCTTTGGTGTCTATTACTTTCCCCCGTGGTCCACTCTGAACAGCAGATAGGTAGTGTCTACCTCCTTTATCGTGGTCACACCGGGTGAATCGCACCCCAGCCCATTTTTCCCTTTGCCAATATTTCTGCAAATTTCTAGAGCCTAATATTCAAATTTAAAAATTTGATGAATTTTAACAAATAATCGCTTTTTCCCCACATCTATTTTTTCAACCACAAGTTTCTTCATATCAAAATTTACATTTCTAGAAAAATACTATTAGAGTATCACGAGTGTACAATTATCACTCAAAAGTTAAAAGATTCTAAAATTCGTAAATGGTAACTTTAAAATGACACTGTTGTGCAGTGAACCCTATGCGACCATTTTATGATTATAAGAAGGTGTGACCACGAAGGGTTAAATGAATACCATCAGGCATGGTATTCTCGATAAAGCCTCTCGCTGAAAACTCTGCCGTTCGAGCGCTGACAGCACGTTCGTTGCCTCATTGGCGAGTTCTAATCGATCAGCAAGGTAGCCCCGGAGGATAAGGCACGGAGGGAGTGACCGACATTAAGTAGTCGCCAAGTGCAACGCGACTGGGTAATCTTGCCATGGCATCTCGCCAAATAAACAAGCTGTGTGCCGTGGGCGACCAGTGGAATCGTGACTTTTTATTATGCCATGGGATTCGTACGGCGTGGCCCCTCGGAGTGACCAGAAGCACACCGAAGCTCGGCTTCTGATCGAGCCCGGAGACACGAAAAATTCAGCGTACCGTGGCCGCCGCTGGTGTGGGTAGAAGATACCGGCCGTATCGAAACGGTCGCACTTTAAATATCCCGCGAGCTGCTGCGGGTTTAAATAAATCGCATCGGTCTCGGAGCAAAGGTACACACCGCTGCATCGATACCTCTAATGATTAAGTGACTTTATTGCCTCATTAAGAAATAACACAGGTATTTATACGGGTGTATGCTGGCATAAAACGATTGCTCAACGTCGATCGCTGGGAATAAGTACACTTCGGAACGACTCTCTCGGCGACGCTCTTCGGAGCGCTTGTGTCCCGTGGCGGAATGTGATAAAACGACGAGTCGCGTAAATGCGTACGATTTTCGAGTGCTCCGGTTATGATTAATTACCCCGCCGTTTGCCCTCCACTTTCGCAAGCAAGCTACTTGCGAGATGTTCCTGCCTTTGTATCCCGAGGTGCCTTGATTTGTTCTAAGAATAGCATGCGCGCAGCGTGTAATTTGTAAACTGCCCGATGGTGGTACGGTGGAAAGGAAGAAGACGTTTGCCAGCGTCTACGCTCCGGGACTCTGTAAACAGTGCAATTTGTCGACCGAGCTGAACGCGAATCGAAGTGTCCAGGCGCAATCGCGGCTGAGCGATGTGCCGGAGGTTCACGGGTGTACCGATGTCCCCTTATAAACGCGAGCGCCGCGTTTTACCGCATTATGTAACTATCGGATCTGGAAGTAGGCTGTGACCGCACGAAAAGTCGCTTTTGTGGACGACGGCGGTCCCGTGCGTATCGTGGAAACATCGAAGTCACATTAAGAGTCTGTTGGGACACGCCATTAATCGAGTCTCGCAAGAGCCTTCGTTAGCTGTATCGAGAAGTCGCGCGAACCACTCGCGCCGAAATCCTGCACACCTACATTTTAATTTGCCGCTGAGCGAGCACTCGCGCCATCCCCGCCTCTACTCCAATTTTCCATCGCGTCCCACGTTCCGGCTCCGCAGCTGTTCTTCTCCTTCCTCTGCTTCCTCTAGACTATAGACATACGGACTCGGCAAGCTACAGTCTCGCGTGTCTGCCTGCGATTTTTCTGCATCAAGCTCGATGGCAACATAGCCTCGTGATCCAGTTATTCTATCTGGACACTCGCGGTGACACAATCGGTGTCATTGCTGCAGAAGGGATTTGAATATGTAGATCGGGTGGAGGGCAGATTAGAAATCCTAGCGAGACTCCACGCCTATCGACTTTGGAACGCCTGCCACCGATTTGCATCACGCGCTCTTGAATTCGCCACCGCGGAGAGATCTCGCTCGCGTTCGTTAAGACGGATCGGATTCTCGTTAACTCGCGACGGAACTGTATCGCTGAACGGTATCGTTCCCTCCGAGAAAGGAGGCTATCGAGCGGATTGGGTGGATAATGATGATTATGAAGAAAGTCTCCTTGTTAAGCGGAGATTGAGCAGTTCTTTATTCGCCCAGCTGGCGACAGTCACCGTCGGCTCTTTCCTCTTCCGAGTCTGCGGTCAGCGTCACGGTGATAAATCCCGCTAACGAACCGTACAAGTATCGCGTTATTATTTTCCCTCTGCTCGAGGAAAATCATTAAATATACAGAGGAGCGTGGAAAAGGCACGCGAACGTCCAGTTAACCCGTTACGACAGTCGTTCGACTAGTCTGAAAATGGAAGGGTGCTCGTTGATGCCAAGGCTAAATTCCATTTCCACTGCAACCTCTGTCTGCGACTGTTCGATCGACGCGTTTGTCTCGCGCCCGACCACTGCCTGCAAAGTGGCAAGCTGAGTGGAGGGTGCTACGATCTACGATCTACATAAAGAATGATAGCAGATGCGTATGAGGCTATCGACTTTCTACAAAGATTTTGTTTATGCTGGGAAGTGTCTCTGTGTATGTCGAAGCCAATATCTTCCCCTGTAGTTCTGTTTGATCGAGAGAGAGGGGTCTGACTGTCTAAGGTGGTGGGTTTAAAAAGAACTCGCGTTCTTCACGACCGATACCCCAGGGCGAATTGGAATGGCGAAGCTGTGGCGGTTACCGTAGTCAACGAAGCGTGCACGCGACTTTTCCACAGTCACTTTCATAATACAAGCCACTTCCGAAAGTGAATTGACTTAATCCGAAGTCGGGAGAAGGTTACGCATAATGCACGGTTCGGTTTCCCGCGTAAATACTTTAAGAATCATTTAATTTCATCTAAGATTCTTAGTGTCTCCCATCTTCGGAACGGTTCTGCGTCGATATCGAGTCGCTTGTATGCGAAGGAGAGGATTCGATGTTCCACTTCGAGCCACATATAAATTAAACGCTAGACGGGAGCAATTGCGAAGAATCGGTAAAAAGACAAATGAATTTAACTTCTTTCGTTGAAGCTGGGATGTGATAGTAATACCCGTTCGGTTCGTTCAAAAGAACGATAGCAGTTACATCATTATCGGTTGCAGCAACCGTCTGATAACTCGCGGGACTAGTAGAATCCGTATCTCCTTGCCAGACTCGGGGCAAAGTTAGTGGAAAAAGCACGTTAATGGTCCGGCTTTCACGCTCGGCCATCGACGCTGCAATGTTGCGAGGATAATGATAGAACCGGCGGCCTATGTGGAGCGAAATTAGTGAAAAAATTGAACGTTCCTTTGGAAGATTGAGATCTCAATGTTGCAACGGTATAATTTATGAGCCTGTACGAATAGAAATTTCCTTTGTTGCTCCTTTTTGCCAATCACTGGTAGCTGGGGAGCAAAGTACAGCTTTGTCGTGATCCTTGTACATATTTGACTTCAATGCAAGCCAGTCGTTTAGGGGGAGCCGATATAGAAACAATTACAGCTTCGACATTGCGCAACGCGTATATAATTCGTGCGGGGATACCGACGAGCAATTTCTTCCCGCTCGTGGCAGATTATCGTGCTTCCTATTCCACCGTTACGCCGCTACGAGTTACTTAACTCTCGGCGAGCTAGAATGGCATTTGTCGCGAATTTCTTATCGGCGCTGTCTGCTTTCCACCCGACCCAGTTGTTTGAGGAAAAGCGATGCGTCGCGGCCACGTAACGAATCGCGGCAATGTCAATCAACGCAGTGACGTTACGTGACTCGCATTGTTTCCGATTAAGCAAGTGTCACGGACGCACGTCGCGCTACGTCACTCCGACGAAGTGATTGACCCAGCTGCTCGGTGTACATCGTCGTTCCTAGCACTGAACCGACGTCGATGAACGCGGGACGAGTGGTCTTCAATTTTAATGTAAGCAACGACAACACGAATAAAAAAATCAGCATAGATAACCGAAGAGAACGACATGAAGCGAGCCAGTCCGACGAGTCTGCCTAATTATGCCTGACAAGCTTCGCCAATAACGACGACCACAGAAAAGAACAACTTGTCATGAATCTGTACACATTTTTCTACACTGTCAACCGTAGTTAGCACTAGTAGAAGCCATTACTCACCGACATGTCGCCCATGCAGCAGCCTGGCTGGCAGGAACCCTAACGGGAACACCACAGACGCACAAGAACCCTTCGATCCCCAGTCGCGTACGAACGATCAGGCGGAGGATGAGGGTCCTGTCTGCGCCTCGATCTCACCGCTACCTCCAATCTAGGAGGATGTGTCGCGCGAATCGTAGTCTCGGAATGAATGGTGTCGAAGACCCGAGGGGAAGAAGATAACGCTAGGCCCAGACCAGGGGACCAGGCTCGAGCCACACCTAAACCAGACCGACGACCGAGTGGAAAAACAACGCGGACGATGTCGAGACGAGCAGCTGACCGGGTGCAGGCCCGGTTAATCGCGGAGACGTATGCGGGATTCGCCCGTAATTCGAAGACTGGTCATCGCGGTGACGACGCCAGGGTATTCAAAGATCGAAACCGCGATCCACTGGAGGCGCGTCATGATGGTGTGCCAGGGGGGGCCACTGGGACAGGCGAGGTGTGCTGCGGGGTCACGAAGAGGGGATCAAGCCGAGGAGGGCCCCCCCGCGATCCATCCCGAGGAGGGGGAGATGCCCGAACCCTAGGGGCCCTGGGTAGGGGGATTCGGTGAGGACCCACGGGCAGAGGAAGAAGAGGGCACGCAGCGTTTCAACCGTGGAGGGAAAAGGAGGAGACGGCGACATCGAACGAGCGAATATATCGCGGTGGGTAAGAAGCGCGCATTCTTGTGTGTCAGCGCACGATAGTTATGGACCCCTGGCAACCTTGTCCCAGTAGCGTGCCCGCGCCAGTGCGCGCCCATCCAGCGGGCCCGAGAGCCCACGAGACGCGAAATACGAGCCCTGATAAGGGGCCAGCTGGCTTGCTCTCCCAGGGGGAGAGAACATCCTTCCGTGGCCCGCTTGTTTTCGTCGGCCGGCGTCGGTATCTGGGTCATGGATGCGCGGAGAGAAGATGCGTTCGTTATCGCCGGCCCCCTTGGAGGAGCGCTCCACGTGGGAGGTGGCGCACGGGGGCCTGATTCTTTTTTGGGGAGCAATCGGCCCAAGAGGTGATTGTTTCTCCTCGCCGAGTTTCTCCGCCTTTGGGCCGATCAATGGGGGGGGGGGGGGGGGGCAAGAAGGCTATATTACGCCGTCGAACAGAGAATTTTCTTCTGCTTGCGATAGGAACGCTTTCTCAATTTTCTGTGGATGGAATCTCTTGACTCCTTGAAATTTTATTACCACGTTCTTGAGAACATGGTAATATTCTGTGAATGGATCTTTTAAATCCTGGCGATGCGGGGGGAGATAGAAAAGATTGATGAGGCCAAGTCCTCCGGAAGAAGCGGATGTTTACGAAGTGTAAAACCGATAGGAGCGTGCACAAAAGACGAGCATGTAGGTCAGGGTCGATCAAAGGATTGTTTTGTCGACCTAGAAGAGCGGAGGATACCTGTGCCCTTTCAGAAACGCCACGCCAGTCACGTTGGCCGTTCAATTCGACTTTGATCATAAACGTCACATTTAATAGACCTATTTGTCAGCGGGCGGGCGATGGTTAACGCGTGTTGATCTATCGCGCGTGATTATGGAGCTCGCAGTGGGAAGACGATCGATTGTTTCCTGACGGAATAATGTCCTTCCTTCCTGGAGTGGTTACGTAGCGATGTCTTGCAAATGCGTGGCTGGAAACGTTAGACGCCGGTGCACAAATTATTTATAGAATATGACATTGCGTAAAGCAATGAAGCGCTTTAAACGCACGTTTCATTTAAATTACAAACTAAGTAACGTGCGCGTCGTCAGTTTAACCAGATAGCTTTGAATGGTCCTTTGTGTGAAGCAAAGATTAATGAGGAGACGATGATTGTTCAAGTCCAGGTAATAAAATTATCTTCAAGTGGGAACTAATGCATTCCGACTATGTAAAAGGACAGCTGGATGACTAGCGTCTAACAGAACAGGAAACGATTGATATTCTGATTTTCTAATGCGAAAATTTAATTGCACAAGTGTCTCCTCTGTACCGTACATCCTTGTGCTACTGTTTTTTTTAATTAATCTTTGAAAAAGAACCCACGAGTACTCTTCTGGATGTTATTTTTCTACACCTGTATTCGACGGGATTTGGGTCACGGTCACTTACTTTATTGTTCTAGTCGGAACACGTCGTAAAAGCCCTTTTGGTAACGACGTCATAAAACCCCGGTTTCCTACCAATTACATTTTCACGCGATTCCAACTTCACGGACTGTGTTTTTGCCGAGGAGCTGCAGACGTGCAGCTTCGCGCCACGGTTTTGCCTGATTGGCGACGGGGTTTCTTGTTCTGGGGGCTTAATGTTCCAGAAAAGTGATCGATTTGCTGCGCGTTTACTGCTCTTTGTTCTACGGACAGGGGTGAATTCAATTGCCGTAAAAATATTGCTCTCGATTAGAAGAGGTAAAACCTTCTTTCGATTGAAAATTATTCTTGCCATAATGCAAACTCGAGTATAGAACATTGAACATTGCAACTCCAAAAATAAGACTTTGATTCACAGAGATCTCGATTAATATTCTACAAGATCCTCCTCCAAAATCAAGAATTATTCATGCAATCGAATTGAAAAGAATTTCTATGACCACGAAACTGCCTCTCAGACCTCGACGCCAAGAAAGTCCTGAAACTCAGTCTCACGCTTCGAAGAGACCGTGTAACTTGATTTCGATAGACCGTTGAATGACTGAGATAGGCATCGTTGCGATCTCGATCGCGGGTCAGCCGCGACAGACAGACGTCCTCGGCGTTTTCGCGGTTCACCGATTAAGGAAAGGTGCATTGTCTTCGTTTCTTTGCACAACGTTGCAAGGATGCTGGGTGAACGAGATCGATTGACTCGTGCTCCGCAAGAAAACCAGCGTGCGTCGGCCACATTGTCCGCGAATGGAAGGGTTACGGCCGATCGACGCGGGGCACCGTAATTGAATTTTCGTGGCCTGTAATTACGGGTGCAATTGATACTAATTTGTACGCGGGAGATTTATACGCATCCGTTCATCATGCATCGTGCTTGTGCAATGCATCGGTTCTGATGATACGGGGGAGGTGTTCGTCCTTTTTCTTTTATCTTCGCGATGACAGGTGGTCATGCTTTGCTAGACATGAAAAGAGTTTGTGGGCCTGCTTCGTGACCTGGTTAAATTCCTAAGATATAGACTGAACTTTTTTAAACACCTCCTTCTGTCGTATTTATTCTTTACAAGGTCCAAGGTTTAAGCACCCAGTTCAAATTGTCCAACGATCTTCGTCTTCTATCCAGACACGAACCCATCGTATTTGCGATGTCCGTTTCTCACGAGCCGAAGATACTCTCGAGGTACGAGTCAACAAAAAGTCGTATCCTTTCTGCGAGAGGCACTCCGCGTTTCTCTTTTCCCCAGCCTCGTGGAGGGAACTGTCACGCAGAAATCTCGTAAAGCCTTCAGGAGAGGAATCAACGGAGATTGCCAGATTGCCTGGAGGATCTTGCCCCTTTTTTCGCCTCTCTCCACCGCTAATTGTTTTGCACGAAATCGCGTGGAAACAAAGACAATCTCCCACCTCGGTGTCCGTCCCTCTGTCTCGCCCTCTCCCACCCCCCTCGCGCGGATATTTCACAAGGTTTCGTAATATCAATTGCCTCGGTGCCTGTCAAGCGGCGACGCGTTGCGGCGCACCATCGCGTTCACGCGAAAGAATTATCGCTCTGGAGGCGTTTTCCATTATTTAAGACTATGTAATTTAATAAAGTTACGGCCGATCGAGGGGTTCGGTGGTCATCAGGGACGGCCTGGGATTCGCCTCGGTACCCGGGGCTGCGTTCAAAGTGCCGGCAAGTCCAGGAAATTACCGTCTGATCAGCCTTTAACAGAGCTCCTAGCGTGAAATTATCCTCCCGCCTGGCGAAAACATCGCTCCACCGCGATTCGTTACTTCGATACGATCTGAGACGTGGTGTCTGTCCTGGGTTGCGTTAGAAGTCGGTTGCCTCTCGAGCGCGGGGGCCAGAGGTGACTGCGCTTTACCGCGCGCAGATTGAAAATTAAAGCACGTGTCTCTTTAGTAACTCTGCGAGTTGATGTAAGTTCTATGCACTTGGTCTCCGACCTTTGCAAATCTCCATTCAAATGCTCGATGCGATTCCTTCCCAATAGCCCATCAAAATCGTCAATCGAATGGCGAGTCTCACGCGATCACAGCGATTCTAAATTAACCGGTTTCGCAGTTTTGGCGCCACTCACCAGCCGAGAGATCCCGTCGCGGTCCAATTTCGGCGTGGCGCACCGCCGACGCGTCCAGATCCCCGATACGCCGCCAGGTGTGTGCGCGTTTTCGCTTGATGCAAATTATCCCCGAGTAGCCTCGACACCCCGTTCCACGAGGCCCCTGTCTTATCGCGAGGAACACGCCCGTCACGCACCACGATTTACGCGCGAGCCTGATCTCGACCCCTTTTTAACATAGAGAATCTGGATCGACGGTAACGACGTTAATTGTGCTCCGAATAATCCATGGGCACTTGGTTCCTTCGTTTTACAATGGTAAACGGCTTCTGTGTTTCACTTCGACAAGGGAGTTCACAATTTAACCAGGGAAATTGGAAATCTTCTATGATATACATGAACCCCTTCAGCCTCCCCTCAGCTGCCACGAAATCTTTAATTTAATGGACCACAAATCTAAGCCGTCAGCATTCAAGGGCCCTGTGGAAAAAATAAGGTCGTAAAATGTTACATCACGAAGAGGCATTTTTCCTCGTCCTCACCTGGAAAACAAGTGTGATCACGCGGAAATAAGTAGCTTCCAGTAGAAGGCTAGTCCCTCCCGAAGTGTCTCCTTCAAACAAACATGTCGACACCTTACCGTGTGTTTTGCCAGTCTCTAGCTGGAAGCTTCTCAGTCGTCGTTAGAATTAACGAATTCTAATCACCTCCTCGGAATTCCAGTCCACGCGGCGACAATCGACACCTCGCCATCGATCTCTGCCCAGCACCGACGCCGTTCTCCACTGTGATTCAGCTGATCGATCGATGGGAGACGATCCGCATCCAGATGCAGATCTCCTCTCCACGTATCCGGCGGGGCACGTCGATTGGTATTTAGGCCTCGCGTTACGTAACCTTTTTTTTCCATTGCTCGGCCGTCAGAGCGGATAAAAGAACTATTCCAGGAGCCGACGGGGGCGGCAGTGGATCGCTCGGCTTGACATTGGACTGAGATTTTCCGTATGCGTCTCGCGTCCAGGCGGACCCGGGCAACCGTGAGGTCGCTCGTCTTCCTTCCCGCCTTGCCTCTCACTCTTTCTCTCCGTTTCTCTTATCCCTGGTGGTTCTCTCGCTCTCTCGGTCACGTATCACGCGCAGCTGAAGCACGGGGGAGTCGGTGCGCGTTAAAAACCACTGACTCTTACCTAGTACCTACGTGGTCCGAGCTATATGCGCGCGACGAGCATCCGCCAATTGCGAAATGCAGGAATTCGAAGGAGCATTCCCCGTAAGGTCACCACGCCTCTCCTCCGGGGTCGTCGCGGTAATTACCGCGCGATTACGGAACGCGTGCACGGACCTGGTGACTCGATCCATGAATCTTTTGGCCGCGGTGTTTTCCCAGGCGAGCTGAGTCGCGCGGAGTTCTAGAGCGTTTGAGGATTGAAGATCGATTGAGGATGAAACTCCGAGGTGGTTATTCTGATAGGGCACAGAAGATACAAGGAGAAGGGAACTGTAAATTTTCAGCACTGGGGTTTGCCATAGCCAGCAGAATGAACACCCAAATCCACGGAATTAAAGATCGATTAAGTCCAGAGGAAAGTTTCCTAGACTCTAGAGAGAAACCGAAGATCGATGGAGGCGAGCGTCCCAGGCGTCAGACTGGCGGTCAGTTAGGGATAGAGCGACCAGCGAGGCCTCGCCGAACCTTTTAGTCGTGCGATTATTATGCAAATTCCCTGTCTCGTTTATCGAGGTAATTGCGCATCGATCGTGGCGCGCTAGGCCCGGGCCACGATTGATCCATTTATAATTTCGAGCTGTTCTGTCGATTACGAAATGCAGGAATCGCGAGGTTAATCGTGACGGCGGGGTCACAGATTCAAATGGTTCGAGCTGTTCGCCTCTAACATCGTTCTCGTGTCGTTCCAAGGCAGCCGAGGACGGGTCGCGTCCGCCCTTGAAGAGGGCTGAACACGATGATTTTTAATATTCCACCACTGGGAAGTCCTTAAGTACAGGATTGTTTCTTTCATTGCGAAACGAGGGAATAGGAAGGTCACGGCGGCAGGGTCATCGTGGTAATTATCAAGCAATTAGACCATGCATTCAGTGGTTACTTTCGACACGAGAAGCGACGGTTTTGCAACGTCAACGTCACCGCTGCGCGCGAACGACTAATGGCACTAGATTATTGTAAAATTCAGCACCGCGGAGGAGTCCGCGACGCGGATAATTGCAACACTTCGTAATGAAAATTATCCAATGGTGAGCATGCGTCGATGCTTGCGTAAGGATAATAGGAGTAGCAATTTTCTACGTTATTCATGTCTCCGTATCCACCGTGTACGTTGCGTGACAATGTTGTCTTACAGTCGCTCGAACGCAGCGGATTAAGAGAGTAGTTTACGACTAATTTAAAAACAATCCACTTAATTGAATTGGATTCGAATTACCTGCGTTACGTACCATACCCACGTCACAATAATACTTCAATCAATTCTTTGTACCGGCAAGGAGTCGTCAGCACTGCGGGCTTCAGTGTCAGAGATTACTCTTTTCGATCGAACTCGGAGCTGCGCCATAAATCACCGTCCGCGGCTTAATTAATCGCAAACATTGCCTTGGAAAATCAACCCCGCTTGTCTTCTCAAATGAAAGAACAATTAACCCGTCTCTGCGGTGGAGAAAAAACCTCATCTCTTCCCATTAGCCTCGCCGACATCGTCGAGAGGCTCGCGTGTGCATTAAAGGTATGCGGGAGAGCATCGCGTGGCTCGGCGAAGCAGCAGCGGAAGAGGAGCGACGGCTGTCCAGGATTCACGGTGTCACTTGCCGCTCGTAGCCTTGTAACATATACGCAAATAACCCAATAAATCTCGGCATAGGCTAGCCGCGGTGCGCATCCTTCGTGATCCTTGACACCGACGACGTAGTGTCACCGGCTCGCATCCTCGTCGCGGTGCACGCGCAGAGGATGGGAACACGCGTGGCGAGCGGAGCCGGATCAAAGTCGCGTCGCTTTCCCAATAAGAACGGTCTTCAGCGACCAGTCCGTGCCGCGCGTCACCTTTCCAGACGAGGATGCGCGTGTGTCGAGGGACGTTAACGATCATTAGAAGTTACTGACCGCGAAGCGAGTTCTAACCGGTCCCCGCGATCCGCCGCCACGTATTCTATGGTAATTGGCAGTGTCCGGGGAGACTGTCATGATGATCGAACAGAGTAATAGTGTCACTTTGGCAAATACTCAAACACCTCGAGCGACTGGCTGTTTAATAGGGACGCCTGTACCTGTTGCTACTAATGGATCTTCTGATCCACCGGCAGGTATGTGTTTCTATGAATCCGCCCGTGGTAGTGGCTCAGGGTTGAAAGAGTTGAAAGGAGAGGCATCGCGTGGAAAGATAGTGCCTATGATTCACGAGTTGCAAAATTAGGTGAATTGTCGAGGTGAGAAACTCGCGTTAAGACATTGAGCTCTGGCCTTAGCACGCGTAACGAAGAACGTAGTCCTAGATTTGTTTGCTGGATAAACTGTAATAACTTTTTTAATTCCTGGTGCCTACAGTTGTTCCCCCTGCCTGCTCGCCAATCGACAGCTTTCCACCGGGGTAGCTTCCGGACGACCCTCACCTGTTGACGCCAAAATATTATTAGACTTTTGATAAAATTGTTATGAGTCAATGAGGCGACCTCGCAATAGCGCAACGGACACTCACCAGGCGCGAGAAGTTCAGTTTCACTTCTTGCCTCGTACTTCTTAATGGCAAGTTACTCTTCTGCGTTAAGGGGTTATACCTAGTCAAGCGGCCTTAAAGTGGCGAATGTTTGTGAATTTTTTTTGAAAAAGCGGAAGCATATATTTTCACAGAACTTTTTGCACTTAAAAGAGCAAGATTTAAAGAACATTTGGTAATTTATTTGTAGAAAAGTATTTACCTTTATAATAAAATTACAACTGATATCGAAGAAGCCTTTTTAAATACCTAGTTGTTTTTGCGGTGAGCACTGCCATTCGGAACCAGATTACCTATTTAATATCAACAAACAAAAACGATTTTGTTATTTAGTACATCAATGTATCCTCTGATTGACAGGGGGAATTTCCAAAATATTAATTTAAAACAAATTGGCGACTATTTAAAGGTGAAGTGTTGCTATTTAATTATGATAAGTCACTCGGAGGTTCTTTAAATGTTGCGCTTTTAAGTGCAAAAAGTTCTGTAAAAATATGTGCTTCTGGTTTTTAAAAAAAATTCACAAACATTTGCCATTTTTTGGATGCCTGACTAACAAGGGAACATCCCGAACCCGAAAATTAAAAAAATTCTGAAACTTTGTGGATATGTAGGGGATTTCCTTCTGATTACAACGCAATTTTTTTGCTGCCCAAAATCACTCCAAGGGGGTGAAATTAACCCCTAAATATTCGTCTATTTTTCGATTTTCTGATATAACTCGTGAACTGTAAGAAATAGAAAAGAAGTTTCAAGACAAAAGTTACTCCTTTTAATTAGGACTATCAGTTGATAACTTACAGTTCTTACAATTCGCGAGTTATAACAGAAAATCGAAAAATAGCCGAATCTTCAGAGGTTAATTTCACCCCTTACAGTGATTTTGGGCAGCAAAAAAAATTGAAATCAGAAAGAAATCCCCTACATATACACAAAGTTTCAGAATTTTTTAATTTTCGGGTTCGGGATGTTCCCTTGTAAGTAGGTAATAAGTACCTATAATCCGTTAATCAAACTCCTAAATCTTCCTGGTTGGGAAAACGCTATTAATATACAACTCTTCGAGGGATTTCGCGGTATCAGTGGGATGCGGCGATCACGATCAAACGTTGGCGATGATCGTTGACCCGGATCAACGGTGTTTCCCAATCCCAGGGTTCGCCGATTATCGGCAATTAACCCAACTTTGCCACGGGTCTCCCCGCCAAGGCGAAGAGGTCGTTGCCGAACGAGCGACGCTTGTAATAACTGGAATCCATCGGCCGTTCCCGTAATGCGCGGCCCTCGTAAACGTAATGAGGATGATGGTAATGATTACGATGTCAATAGCGGTTTTGCGGCAGAAGGCTGGAGTAGCCGATGCGCCAGCCGTCCTCTGGCGCAACGGTCAGGATGGCTAAGCGGGCAGCTGCTCATAACGCGCCTTTGCAAGAATAGAACATTTCAGGTGACACGAAATTGCTTTTAAGGAGATGGAAGGTAGGAACGCTCCTCGGCCGAGTCGCGGCACGATTGTTTATCGATTGCACAATTGGTTAGGCGGTGATTGTTTGGGGTCAGACAGTTCTAGGATTCGCGATTAGTCATTGAGTCGGGTCGACACGGTAATAGTGAACTTAGAAATAGTAATCTTTGATCGATGAACGTGGAAACGAGGACGTAGGCTGAATTCAACCTACAATTATGGATCCTGTATCGAGCTACGCTAACCTAGATGTATTATCTCCGGATTCAATAAAATCTGAGAATGGAGTAGATAGACTCTCGTTAGAGCCAGGAGCAGCTAATTCGAATCGATAGTTGCTGAGACCCAGAAACATTCAGGAGCAATCATCAGCCATCTCGGCTACTGTTCTTCAAAGGATTCCCTTTAAACGCGAGTGCAATTACCTTAGCGCTGAATGGTTCGATGCATTCCACGTACGTCTCGGTGATTATCCGTGGCACAAACACGGTAATTCGCGCTACACCCAGTCGCGGAGAATTATTATGTATTTAATTACGACGGGCTGCACGGCAACAGTGATATTTCACGGCCTCTCCCGCGCGAGAAGCGATTAAAGTCTATCTAAAAATTTATCGTGGTCGGCGCGCTCGCGTCTCCGTGCGCATTCGTGTCAAGGAACGCCGGACAAAATTGCACCGATGAACGCACGCTCTTAGCGTTTTGCATAACGTTCCTGGAAACAATGCGAATCGACGCCGGCATTCTCGGTTTTCGCGCTACAGATTCGTGGGGTGGACGAAACGCAAGGTTCCAGCCAGAGTACCGTTGGATCGAAGCGACAGAAATCGCGAATCCAATTATGAGAAAGCTCACGGTCGGATGGTCGGTCATGGTTGTCGTGGCGTGCGCGTTTTTCGCGGTGTTCCGCCAGGTTGCATACGCGAGAGGTCCTTTAAACGAGCCAAGGTATCATTCTCTGCGATTCTAAGCGACAATACCTCGAGTTCATTCGCGTTGTTTCTGTTCTGCCAAGCTGCCCCTTTCGTTACTTGCGCAATGAATTTCTAATTCGTGTCTATCCTGGTGCTTGGATCTTCCTGGATGTGACCTCTGCTCGTGACAAAGAGTCTCATGTTTCGGCTGGTTGTCTTGTCGAGATAAATGTATGCAAATGAAGGGCGATTAATTATAGAATCTTCTTTCAGCACTTCCTACATTCGGCCTAAAGTCGCCTCGCTTAAGTATCACGAAAGTAAAAGTATTTAGAGTCAGGGTGATTACTGAGAAGAGACTAGCGAGTATGTGGAGGAAAGGGACGAGTCCAAAGGATAAATGGAAGGAAGTAAATTGGCGTGAAGGTGATCGTTCCGAGCGTGAGTTGGATCGCCTAGCTCCTGGTTTACCCTTAATCCAGTGTTTTCGTTTGATACCTCGAGACGATTCCCCTCCGTTCCGTCCTCTTCCACCTCTCGATTTCACTTTTGGCGGCCGCGCCGCGCCGCCGATCGGCGCGCTTCGCCTCGTTCTCCTCGTCGTCTCCGTTGCGCAATCGGCCTGTTGTGCGCGTTCGCTTGCGCGCAACGCCACGGCCGATCAGCGCATGTGCGGTTGCGCACGGGCGAACGCGTGCCCAATAAGTGTATCAAGCACTGGCGTAACGCAGCGCGGAGGGAAAAATTCGATCGATTGTTTGTTATCTCGTTGCTCTGCCAGCGGCGAACACGTGTATCGATACGATCGACTACACCGAGCCGTTCGAATGTTTCTCCTCGGGCTTTTTACCAGTCCTCTTTGTTCCTCTGGCTGTTCAATTCAGGAATCTGATGCCTCTCCACTTAATTCAAAGTACCGCAATAAAACCACGAAAGCGGGCATCGCCTACGCACTTGTTCCTCGACTTCGTTACGGTTCCATTCACTTCGTGCTCTCATCTCGAAGATCGCAGCCATAAATCCGTTCCAAGCAGACTTTCACGACAGCCCAGTCTATCTGAAGAGTCCACAACCAACATTAACACGTGCGTCACTCTATCGGTCCTACAAACAACGACCAATTTCCGCTTCCCCAGCCGGTTTATCTTTAATTCCCCATTTAGTGGAAGTTTACGTCGCGGCGCACACGCGATTAGCATAAATCTCGCCCAATGGTAGATAGAAGCGCTGGGAGGAATCAGGAAATCGAGGGGCTCGCCCATGAATTCCGAAAATTTAAGCTGCCGATCCGTGTAAATTTCCAGAATGCTATCGCTGGACCCCAGCCGATGATCGATGACGTGTCGCGACTGGAGGAGGCGCGACTCTTTATCGTTCCTCCTCTGCCCCGCTGTGAGGCATCGCAACGTTACGCCACTGGCGACGAGGTGGCGATGCGAAGCGCTGGCGCGCACTTTTCGGGGGAGAGGACCACGAGGACGCGAAAAAGTGGTCGGCGAAGACGCGGGCGAGGGAGGGACGGAGAGGCAAGGCCGTTCTTTGACCCGAAACGTGGTCTGCTCGGCGCCAATTTTTCGGGAGGAACCGGTCCCCAGTGTCCCCTGGAATTTTTACCAACGAGACCGTGGTAGCCGCCTCGCCGAGAAACCAAAGCCGACACCAACACCTGCCTTCTCCCGCTAATATATCGCCCGGCTATAAGGTTTCCATCGATTAACGTCACGCAGCATGCAACCGAGTCCTCGGCGACGCTCGTCCATCACCGTGCAAATCGATAGCCGCGCGAAAAAAAGTCCGCGAGTCGCTTGGTATTTTCGCACTCGTCACTTGGCCGCGTCATCAATCCTCGACGCTCAGGATGTCCTTTACCCCCGCGGAAACGTGGAATTCCTCGGTTGTTAAATTACTTAGGAGCTTCCTCTGGCCCTCTAGCAAAAGCACCCCCGCGGGCCGGTGCATTGAAACGCATCCATCGAGCAGTATCTAAAAAAGGAATCGCGAAGTGAACGCCAGAAGCATATTGCAACCAGGCTTTCCATCATTACTTAATCCCCGCATATCGCTCGGCCACGCTCGCGCCGACGATTAACCAAATTACAAAACAGCCGCCTGCTCGAGCCCATATGGTCGCTATCTAAATCGACCCGAAAATGGAAGTGCAAAACGTTGGACAAGATTAGCTTCGTATATCCGTGGCCCACTGGCATAGTCGCTTGGATAATCCATAAAGTTACATAAAGACCGTGGTTTCCTCGCTTCTAGATCGTTGCATCTGGTAGACTTAAGGCTCTCCTTAAGCCGGATGCACAGGCGCACGCGCCGCTTCTATCTGGGCCTTGCATCTCTCTATTCCCGACCCCTTTCGTCCCCCGTGATCCTCGTTGTTCACGGTGTGCACGTGCTTTCGTGGAAACGTGTTCACCTGTGCACCTGTGTGGAACACCCGCGCGATCGGACGCGCGGAGGCTCATCGATCTCTCCTGTCCTCCGTTTTATTCTCGCTTTTACCTCGCCATAATCGTTGCTCCCCCCCCTAGCGGCGCATAAGTTGCATGCAAAGGGGACAGAAATCGCGTCTCCGTAACGATATTTAACGCTTTGTGCCCGGCGACGAAGAAATGCTATTTAATATCGTTTTGTGGGAGCAGGGAGAAGATGGGCGGGATTTTGGAATAACGGAGGCGATTAATTATCGGATTAATCAAACTGCTCAGTGGCTGCGAGGATCCGAGAAGACGTGATTTCGTTTTTTCTTCCCCTAGTGGATGTTACGACTGCAGCGGTTTTACGACAGGATGGTCGTGATGTCACCGCCTTGAGTCATCGATAATTGCCTTGATCGCAATTATAACGGAGTGCAGTCTCGATTAATGATTGTCGACGATGACATGTGCTACTTTTTGTTAACCCTGGGAATCTAGCACCATTTGAATGATGCACTAGCCCTGAGTCAGTGCGCTTCTATCGATTCAAAGAGCAATTTTTATCTCTGGCGATTTTTTAGATTGCACGGTGCGATTTTAATAATTACAGCAGAGTAGGCTCGTGAACCAGGCATTGAAGAGTTTCGACCGATAACGCGACTGGTTTTCCTGTAATAAAATCATGAATACAATAGCGCGGACGTGGCGCCGGCGATTTCGATGCCCGGTGAGCAGAACCATCGCTGAGCTCGAAGCGTTAACGAGAAATCGTTCCGTTCCCACTCGTTCCGCAATCCTCGGCGCAACATCGAGGAGACTTGCGGAATAGCAAAGGAGTTTGACAGAAGTTTAGAGGCGCGGATAAACAGAATAGCGGACAATGCACGCGCAGAGTGCAACAGAGAGTGCAGCAGAGAATTCGTTATCGGCCGTGAGACCACAAAAACGATTGTCCCGGTAAATGCAAACGCGCCTTGTCATTCGAAAGCACTGGATCGCTTCGAATGAAACGGGATCTAACGATCGCGTTGATAAGGATGATCGACGTTAACGATAGTCGTTAGCTCATTGTCTTCCATTGGTCCAATCGCGATGACTTCTTCCGTGAAAGGACTCTGCTCCGATGCACTCATTATTGCCTGCAAACATCCCGATGAATAAGAAGCGTCAGTACGCTTCAAATAGATTATATCGTGCCGCGAGGCCTTTAGTTCAAATACCACTAAACGAGTTGGTACTGCCAACATCGATGTAATAATCCAATTAACGTCGTGCTCTGAGTCATCGTTTTTGTTGTCCCTATTATTTGTTCGTTCGTCAGCTGTATCGGGATTTATTCGCGCGTGGTAGTCGGACGTTGAAAGGTGGAAAACCACGTCCTTGTGGAGCAGAGGCTGCTTCGACGATCGATGGGATTGCTTCGGACATCAGAGATCAGAGATATGGAAAAATTGAAAAAGAGTTGCTGGGTTTTAAGTCTTGAGGGGTTGTGTCTAGTCAGCTGGCAAAAATGAACACGATTTTCGGGATTTTTTGTGGAATATCTGTATATTTATAATATACTGTATATTTTGTTACAACTATTCGCTTATTTTAAAAGTACTTATGTGCAACAGCTCTCAGTAATTTTGTTATAGATAAACATTTAAAAGTGAATGAATAACAGTCCTTCTTGTGGAAGCTGTTTTGATAAAGGCACTATGCGGTGAGCACGATTTTTCTGAACCGGATCATCTAAAATTAAAAATTCAAAAAGATTCTGTTAATATATGGTTGAATTCAGTAGATGAACGAAGGATTCTCCAAAATGTTGATTTTTGACAAAATGGCGGCCGCTTAACGCAAAACCGCGATTTTTCGATATCTGAATTGTTCGTGTTTCGTTAATTAAAAATAGTTTTTGTTAAACTAAAAAATCCTTCGTTCATCTACTGGTCTTTGGTGTATAAAAAAAGTCTGCAAAAGTTTAGGCGAATCGATACAGCCGTTTCCGAAATATCTTGCTCACTCATATCAAAACAGCTTCCGCGAAAATGGCTGTTTTTGTTCATTTTTTAATATCTTTCTATAACAAAAATCCTGAGAGTGGCTGCATATATATATATATACACTTTCAAAATATGCGAATAGTTGTAAACGAAATATAAATACGGTAGATATTCCACAAAAACTTCCTAAAAATCGCGTTCCTTTTTGTCAGTTGACTTCAAATTGCATTGTGAGACTACTTCACCGTCGCTTTGAAAATGATCATTCACTGTGTCTCAATTAAGAGCGATTTACAAAGATTAAGAGAGATTTGCAAGGTAGAACTGACTGCGCGTACAATAGCAACCCTAAGTAGACTCTGATCGTTTAATTTTACTAGCGTTTAAGGCACTCGAGTTACTGTGTCAATGTCTTCTCAACGCCGTAGCTAACCGTAGTACTATTCATCGATGGTAAATCCGTGGCATGAATATGAAACTTCCATCGTTAGCCTTGGGTCCGACCTAATCATTTCGCACCTAATGTCGAATGCCTCTTCGAAACGGTAACTGAATGTGAACACCTTATGCAAACCTTGCCACAAAGAGTTCCCAACACTTTCGTTTTCAACTCCAATGCGTTTGTTCGAAAACCAAGGCCCGTACTAGTAAAAATTCAAATTTCACTCTATATGTTTTATATATTCCTTGGACCGGAATCGAGCGACACCACTGGTTTCGAAACGCCTCCCGTGCCTCTCCCTAATTTTTTTGAAATCCATCGGGCGCCAGCGTGTTTACATATTCCACGCACGGCGACGTTTCGTTCGCATAACTCAATTCCTCGTCCAATTCAATCTATTCCAACACCGTTAGTGAATCAACGACAGAAGATTCCAAGTCCCCTCGGCATAAACCAGCCAATCATCGCGACGAGTTCGCGTCCAGGCTAGTAAACACGATAGTTCAAGTATAGTACGAAGCGTCGAACTCGCTCGTCCTCGCGAGTTTCCCCCGGTCTTTTTTCGACGATGACGAAAAAGCGAAACGAAAGCACGGCCTTTGGACTGGCAAGGGGGGCTCTCGTTGCGACGGCCGTGCGAAAAATCACGTTATTCAGTCGATAGTGAGTAACGAGCGAACTATTCGGTTGCGCAACCGACGCCAGAGCACGGGCGCCGATTCTCGATTATCAAGGTTTCCGGCGAAGCGCCAAATAAATCGGTCCCCGCCGCTGCAACCTTCGAGTATCGGACGTTGAACGAACCTTCTGTGTTCCACGATGACGCGACTGGTTTCGGTCCATCTGTTGCGCGACTTCGGCGAGAATTGCGAAGCTCTGCGAGAAAATTCAGTCCGCTGGCTTGCTCTTTAACAACCAGCCCCACTACGATCACGAAGAGTTTATCAAAACTTCATTGAAACCGAAAGTCGAAGGATCTTAAACGGGTTGATTCGTTCCAAGTTCTGACTAACTGCATCCCGAAACGATGAGTCGCATGACGAAGTGTGTATACAGAAGCGGAGGTGTCGGTGTTTGTCGCTCGAATTTTTTGAACGAGAATGAGTAATTAGGTCCCCCAAGGATGCTTCAAGGCCACCCACGCGTGACTCCTGTAGACTTCCTAGCGGTGTCTTGCTTTGGTCTCCATTTAGCATGTAACAGCCTGGAAGACCAGAAACGATTCTTCGGTAGGGGTTAAGATTGATCTGACGCAAATTATGATGGAGCACTGGGACGTGATTCGCAGCGAAACAAAGTACAGTGACGGAGTGTTCTCGTATAGTGTCGTTTGGTTAGCGTAATTGTTCTTTTGTTCTCTAAAATTCAAGGCTACGTTTCGCGGTTGCCCTGACACACCGCCGTGTTAATTGTCTTCTCCGGAGAAGGAATTTATTATTCCCAGGGCAGCGCGATACAATTGCCCGCGCCGATTGGCACACTGGTGCTGGATCATTCCCAAGCCTCGGACTAGATTCGCCAGGCCGAAATATCAAAGGTGCGGGTCATCGTCTTCTCGTCCCTATTGCGTCCTCCCGGATCGGAGATCCAGGATGCAGGCCACGGTGATACAAGTTCAGAAAAATGCAAACAACAAACGATTCCGTGCGGTGGGGATAATGGGCACGAGGGAGCGTCGATTGAAAATTGCAGGATACCCCCCCGGTTGCGAATAATCACGCTGGGCCGCGTGCGTATGATCTCGAAGCGGTTACAGGTGGATGGAACGCGGGGGTTTCGCAAGCTGTGGGACCTCGGACGATCGACGATGGTCTTCGATGCCATTTGCGCTAATGTCTGCCGCTAAGCCGCCTGGGAATCGCGGAAACATCAAACGGAAAGATCATACGAAACTGAACACTGCCCCTTAAAGTGACCATTTCCAAGTGTTCAGCTGATCAGTTACAGAATAATCGTTTTAAGACGCCCGTGATTTCTGGTCGAAATTTTCAGGCACGCACAGTCACAGTCTAATTCACCGCGTGGCACGAGAGATCGAGGAGAATCGCGCAACAGTCTGGCACGCGGTCTCTTCCCAGCCTCTTTGTCGTTGCTTCGTAATGATATTCCACTTTGTTAACGGCGGGCACAAACTCGGTAGCCATGATCCGTTTCCACGCACCGGTGCGCTCACCTCCTCGTCGCCGTCGTCGTCTTGTCGTCATCGTCACGCTGCCGGACCCAAGAACACGCGTCCCTCGAGGATGATGATCCCGCGACGCAGCTATCTCATCCTTCGATTCCTCTTTTTCTACTTCGTCTTCTTCTTATTCTTCTTTCTTCCCCTCTTCGAGCCGCTCTGCGAACGATCGCCTGATGAGAATGGTTGCGACACGCGACTGGCCACGCTCGATGGATCATCTAGGATTTTGGGACCATGGATTTAATTGTTCCTCGCGGTCGTGTCCCTGGAGGACGATCCCACATTGGCGGACACAAGGATGATAGAATCGTACGATGTAGTATAATGTGTTATGATTATGGGTTGGGTCTTAAGGTGGGATGTGGTTTCCGCTTTATTGAAAGCAGAGCTTGTTACCATGTTTCGGATACCTATTAGCTTTTTTTTTTATCAAGGGATACCATGAATTGGGGATTCCTCGCTGAGTTTGATCGATGGTCCTACAATCTCTCGATCCTTGAAGGTTGATGGTTAAGAATCCCAAGGCAGCATTTAGTAAAACTTTCATTTCTATGACGGATGTCATCAGAACGTGTCTATCAAGCACCTGTGCCCAATGATGAATGTACTCTTTCGCGAAAAGTTTGATGACGGTGTAATGGTCATCATGGATCTCATTAGGAAGCGCCTGTGCGGTCTGGATCTTCAAAGACTGGTAGCAGTTTCAGGTGTAATTATACTGCATATCGATCAATCACTAGTATACGAAATTAGATGAAGCATCTTGCACTCGTAAAGATTACGTATTAGAGAAAGTTGTAATAGACACGGCTATTACTCCACTCAATTCAGTCGCGTCTTCCATGTCCGTAGAAGCCACAAAATTAATTTAGCATGCGAGGTACACGTGGTAGCATTGTTACTTGCAAATACCTACATGAAGCTTGTTACGTGCAACCATCCCATTACGATACAAGTTCCTATTCCAATATGTCTTTATCGTCCATCATGAATATTCCAGTTGCACACTGTTGGACCCAATCTCCACTAACCTGGTGACCCATCTGAACTCTCTTAGATCAGTCTCTCAGAATGCAATACAAAGTCTCGGAATAATCAATTCTCCATTACGATCGGCAAACAGCCCCCCAACGAGGCAGTCGATACAATCCAGCTGGCACGAGACGAGCGCATCGTAATCACCTCGATCGACAAAGGAGTTAAATTCGCTCGTAACGCGATAAAAGGAGTTATAAAAGTGAAGTATCCGTTGCGAAACGGACTCTTCTCGCTGTTCCACGCGATCCTTTCTAGGACCCACGAGTCCGGCCGCTAGAGAAAGGACTCGAAGCGCTTCTGTTCGATCGCTCGCTCGTGACTGGTCCACTCTTGACCCTGTTCGAGCCGGCAGTGACCCCGTGTCGATGAGATTCCATCAGATACCGCGGCAGCAATTAAAACGAGCGCGACTGAACGAGTTCTCTGTGGAATTCGCGACCTCAGGTCCACCTCTGAACCTTTTACGGCGCCGACATCTTTTTCCCCATCGCGAATGCCCGATCTCGGTCGCGAGGATCCTAAGTTGCTCAAGGTCCAACGTCAGGGTTGCGCCGCGGGTGCCCGAATTTCGAGGCCACGGGGTAGAACTGGAGCACGATGGTCCACGATGGGATCGCCGGAACTGAAGGGTCAATCGTGCAGAACAATCGAGCCATTGTTACGCGGATAGACTGCATGGACAATGGTTGGCGATTTTTAATGGATTGTTCTGTTGACGTGCACCCTGCTGATTTGCGTTCCTTTTAGGGAGAGCTTCTTCTTGTTTCAAACGAGCACAAAGGGCAGGTTTGATTTCTTTCGGTGATTCTGGGGTTGGTCTGCTTAAAGTTGTGACTATATAGGGACAGGAACGAGGAAGAGGGTGGGAAGTTTTGGGGATTGTGACTTTATTGGTAACTGTTTGCAGATTCTCTTTTTTGTAAATAATCTCTGAGTCCTATCAGCGGCAGGCTTGAATATAGAAATATAGAAACATGACACCGAAGCAAGGAGCACCTAAAAATCCCACTGGTACGTTTTGATTTCAGATCAGAGTGCCCCTGAAAGTGAACTTCTCAGCAAGGCCTAAGGACGTCACGGTGACGATCACGAAAAAGCACCTGACCTGCGGTATAAAGGGTCAACCACCCATCATCGACGGCGATTTCCCTCACGAAGTAAAAGTCGAAGAGTCCACCTGGGTCATAGAGGACGGGAAACTGCTGCTCCTCAACCTGGAAAAGGTAAGTCCACCCACTTATCCTTGCAAGTCTCTCACACATCGTTCTTCCGCGACCTTCTCGACCTGCGACCTTGCTGGCCCGATGATTTCGCCGATGCCTATCGTCCTAACATCGATTCCGAGCGCAGATATCAGATACAATGTGAATTCGGTGCCCTGACGTGACCCTGAACCATCAAAGTAATGTATGGAGATTTTGCTCAAGGTCGATCAGTGACCGATTAATTAGCAACAAGTGTTTACTTAATCAACGAGACTCGTTTACTCTTATTGTTAAAATCTCATTAATCGCTTGACCCATTTACTGTTCGTTTAATCCTTTCATTACTTGCTCTTTCGCTGCAAGTGGGTCTGGGATCCTCTCGCAGAACTAGCATAAATCATTCATACTGAATAAACATTCAAAAGTGATGCTTCAGTATTACTAGATAAAAGCAGTATCACTGTGTTCTCGTGCAAATTTCATTGACTGTAACAAAAATGTGCTACCCCCTTGCCTAAGGTGAACAAAATGCAATGGTGGGCGCACGTGGTGACCAGCGACCCGGAAATCAGCACGAAGAAAGTGAACCCCGAGCCCAGCAAGCTGTCCGATCTCGACGGCGAGACCAGGGGCCTGGTGGAGAAGATGATGTACGACCAGAGGCAGAAGGAGCTAGGCCTGCCGACCTCCGACGAGCAGAAGAAGCAGGATGTGATCAAAAAGTACGAGCAACAGTCACGGCGAAGCTCATGAATCTTCGCGCTGATAAGCATCTAACACCGATCCACTTTGTGTCCCCCAGGTTCATGGAGCAGCATCCCGAGATGGACTTCTCGAAATGCAAGTTCAACTGAGCTGTTCCTGCCCAGACGGGGGGTTAACTGTTCGCCAGCGTCGTTATCGGTTGAAAATAAATGATTCTAACGATCCACTGGCCGCGCCAGGATGATCCAGTGAAGCTACTTATAACTCGTTAATCGTCACCTTGGCGTCTCGACCCTCTCTGCACCTTCTCTTTTCCTTTTTATACGTTTTCCGTTAGATTCGAGATCGTGCTGTTCGACGAAAGATAGTGGCCAGGGTCCTGCCCAGCATCCCTGTTTCCATCTTTGACAAGCCAGACGATTCCTTCTGTTCTTACCTGTATTTGCCTGTTTCACGTTCGATAGCTGGTTCCGAAGGACCACCGGCGCAGAGTCGAGCTGCACAAATGTATATCACGTTTTTTCATATTACGTTTCGTATATAATTGAATAAAGAGTTTAGAGGATAATGGCTGGTTACTGGTTACTAATGTAGGTTGCTGTGTAACTGCGTTTCACACCCGTTGGAAATAAAGCCAGCTGCTGTTCGCCAGTCTCTTTATCTGAACGAGTTCCAGCAGACGGTAAGTTCGCGCCTTATATTATACAAAGTGATGCTGGTGCGTTTAGAGAGTAATACATGATCAATATTATCGGTCCGTTACTCGAATACTTTCTGTTACACTTAATCCTCGCGCGGTAGAGGCACGCTGGTTGTCTCTGAGGAGCGAGTAGCACAGAGCACAATGGTCAGACACTGAAGCACACAGGTGTCCGCGATGATTCGTTAAGTAAACTCGTCGGCTTCCTTCATCACTCTGGTGATCCAGCGAACGTAGTTGGATATTCTCGCATATATCCCGAACTTTCCGCGTTTCCCGCACCCTTCACCGAAACTGGTAATCCCGAAAATCGTCCAAGGGTGGTCCAGTTTCCTGGGATCTCGACAGAGCAGCGGGCCACCGCTATCTCCTGCACACGAGTCCATCTTTCCGCGACGATAGCCTGCGCAGAACATGTTGTCCGTGATCCTGTAGTCTATGTAGACGGCTCTACAGGCTTCCGAAGACACAATTGGTATCTGAAGCAGAGCAGGAAAAATAGGTGAGGTCTCGACAACTGGAGTTTGGGAATTCACGGTCCTAGAATCATGGAATGTTAAAAAGTTACATGGTAACTTAGAAATGTACGAACTTCGAAGCTCCAAAACGTAGGGACTTAGGAATTGTGGAGTTTAGAAATTCGTGAACTGTATGATTTACCTGCGCCTGGTGGAGAACGTCGGTCCCAAAGTCGTCGGTGACTCTTGACTTTCCCCAGCCAATAATGGTGCACAGTTGATTAGTTGGCAGAGGCTGATTTAGTCCAGGAAGACAAGCGATTCCCCTTGCAGAAGATGGAGTCAAAGTGACTGGGAGACGCAGCATCGCTATATCATTGTCCACTGTGTCGGCATCGTATTTAGGGTGAACTGTAACTGAATCCACCTGAACGAAAGTTGAATCCAGTTTGAAAATCCGTTTGCAGGTATGTATTAAATTTCTGGATTATTTAAGCGTGCAAATAACGCGCGTTACATCATTTCGTGGTAAACTCTCTTCGTGTAATACACGGAAAGTAAATTGCTGACTATTCTGCAATAATGTCGTTAATTTGTTTTTGAATTTAAATTTGGGACCGCGAAACGCTATAGCGATCTCGTGGCGAATCGCGTGTACTAAATTGCCCGCTAAAAATCTTATTTCGCGATTGTTTATTGATTTAACGCATCGTACCTCTTGTTTAGACAATCTGCAATCCATTTCGTACGACGTTATGCGATAAAATTGTTGGTTTATCGCTTTTTAATGTGTTTTAAAAAATTTCTCGTTCCATGGACGCGGGAAACACTATCACCACATAGCGGTGAACAAGTGAACTAAATATTGTAAGAATACATTTAGTTCGCTGGTTCACCGCTACGTGGGAATAGTGTTTCTGTATCCATGGAACGAATAAAGTTTTAAAACGCGTTAAAATACAATAAATTAACAATATTATCGTATAACATCGTACTTAATGGATTCTAGCTTGTCTAAACAAGGGGTACTATCCGTCAAATCAATAAATAAATGCGAAATAATCGATTTCTCTGAGCTTCGGCGGGCAATTTAGTTCTCGAGGTGCACTGCTAGATGGCCGCAGCGACTTGCTTTTCATAAATTACGCGGGATTAGAAACGTGCATAACAATACATTCTTTTAAACAATAAATACAATCATTTCCTGTAGAAATCTAACGGAATGAACGAGTTTACTTGTAAATGACGAGCGTGGCATACATCTGACAAAGAACAAAAAATTAAAATATAAAGATTCGGAGTTATAAATACCCGCAGTTCCAACTCAGTGCCCTCCTGCACTGTCAAATCGTGCTCCCCAATGCGAACATAGAGACGTTTTCTAATGCAGTGCGCTGCAGTCAGTACCCATCTTGGAGAGATCAAAGTGCCTCCACAGAAGGCCTCCTATAAAATATTTTCTCCAAATAATAACTGCAAATTATTGACAATTCACGTGCAATTTTTAATCGTAAAAGAACTCACGCGAAATCTATTCAACACGGCAACTTGCCAGGGCCAACTGCCGCGAATTGCAGGACGTCCACCGATAATCCTTGTGAAGTAGGAGAGCCGAGAATTCTTTTGGCTGCCCGCCACCCCACATTTCCAAGCTTGAGAACTCTTCTCGGGGATGAAACTGTCGACGGTGGTGGGATTCAATTCAAATTCATCTAGCACGATGTCTGCAAACAGGCAAAACTGTGCATTTCTCTGGAAAATTAAATCGAATATTCGGTTCTTAAATGCTAGCGCTCACCATCGCTGTCCTCCTCGTGGCTTCCACGGATTTTTCGATGAATCCATCTTTGGCAGAAGCTACCTTCTACGTAACAATAGGCGCTTTCTCTTATCACGTCGCGTCCACAAATCCCTGGTTTCTTGCACCACCTACAATAATTTAATGAGTGTTAAAAATATTTTGAAAATAATAGATTAAAAGGTGAGCGTACCTGTGACGTTGAGTGGTGCAAAGCCTCGTGCATGGTGACCATTTACTCCACTTCCCATAATGTCCCACAGGCTTATCTTTCAAATCCTTACCCCTTCGTTCCCCTTGCCTGGGCTCTGCTTCCTTCTTGGGCAGCTAGTGACATTTGAAATTAAAATAAAAGATCCCGAGGTTAGAGAGCGCCGACGTTTGTGATTTAATGATCTTACCTGTACCACGTGGAACTTGTCCTTTCGACGATGTCCTCGTCGCTGTCGTTGCTTGCATCTCCTCCACCTACCCTTTCTGCTGTGCTGACAGGTTCGTTCTTCCTGCACGAAATTCGATAAAATTTAAAATATGATATACAATCCTTGTACGCAGAAATTGCAAATGAATGCAAAGCTTCCAAACATACTCTAAATACTCTGGTCCCACATTTCTTCTTCATTCGACATCTTCGAACGCGATTCTGCGTACAGTGACGATCGCACACGGACCATTCGCTCCAGTTGGTGAAATATGACAGTTTTGTGGACCCTGAAATGAATAATTTCCCTTTATCAATAAGTAGGTGCTGGTAGGAAGAAAAAATTGTATTAATGATTCGTATGCAATTACTGCTTAGAAGAAACACTCACTGTTCTCTGGTAACTGCCCCACAGTAGGATCCTGATCGACAAAGGGCACCCAAGTTGAATTCCTTCCATCATTCAAAATTGTCCATCGCAGAGCCTAGAATTATCACAAACCAACGTGCTATTAATCACGACACGAAACAAAGGAATCAGATTTCCTAGCTTGCACTTTGCGCGAGTAGAACATATTTGCATCGCAAAACACTTCTTTCCAGGTAGACGAGGGGAAAATGAGCTACTACACTGTTGACTAGCTTGTACTAGGAAAAGCAAACTTGTTTCACGTCTGTAACGTAGGTAGGTCGTCGCAAAAACCGTCTCAGATTAACAGCCGCGAACCGAACTAATATCCAAGCGGCTTGTTAAGACCGATACGTGCGAGGTTTCCAATTGATCGCCTTAACTGCTACGACGATTTTCGTAATTCGTATTGCGACACTTCAGCAACATCTCAAGTGCACCCCCGAACCATAAATTCTAATAGAAAACCCCACCATTCAACCGTTTCTCCACTTGACCTTCCCAATCCTCAAACATTTTGCTCCAAATCATAGAAACGCCTTACAACTCTCCTCTGCTCTCCAAAAAGTCATTGCACATAGAGACCTGAATTTCCCAAAATTAAAGCTACACCCCAAAGATGATTCCAAACTCGAGTCCCACAATCTCTGAAACCCCAAAGAAACCAAAGCAGCCGCCAACGAACCAGAAGCTTTCCCTAATGCGTCGAGCAAAACCTTAACGTTCCCTTGCAAACGTGCACGTCGACGGTGAATCTTGAACGAAAGGCCGGAAAAGGCTCGCGGAGGCCCGCGGAGAGGACGGTCGGGCCTCCAGCGTGGATCGTTGGTCTCGAAGAGAAAAAGAGATCGGCAGAAAAAGCGCGTTGCAATTACTCGTTCTTAAGCAAAGAGTTAATAGAGCAGCGGCTGCTGACGGTGCTGGAGGTTGCCTGTCGGGTATCAGCATTCCCCAAGGCTGTAACGCTCAGCACGCGGCACTAAACTCAATTTGCCGGCTCGTAACTCGTAAACGGCGCCGTGATCGCGCGTTACACAATGTCACCGGGCCGAGGCGCGTGGGCACCGCGGGCAAATCGCCCGATCTTGATCGCCTCCCCTTTTCGATTCGGGTGGATCTTCGAGGCACGGGGCACAGAGGCGGCTCTGTGGAGGAAAGTGAAACTGGCACGGATCACACCCTCCTTTCAACGGCCCACGTCCCCCATTATCGGAGACAATGGAGGCTGGGGGCCCGCGACAGTTACCTCATCGAGGTCGGTTTGCTTAGGAAATCTGAAACTGGATGGGCAATTGTGCGACAGTGGCCATGCGTCTTAAAGGGAAGTTCGTCGAGGACGGAATATCTAATTGCCTGCTTGGCGTTGGAGGTAGGAAAGTATGATTCAATGGTGGGATTTTCGTTTGAGTTCATTTAGACGCGTGGGTGGTAGAATGAAAGGCAGAGGCAGATTTGCAGATTTAGCGCCCCTAGGCTGACAAGCGTCTGCCTCCCTTTCTGTGAAATATCAAACATTTTCATTTAAAACAGTTGAGACAATTGTAGAATTAATTCGATATGGAAACTCAGGTATGAGTTAGTGATACTTTGCTAGATGAAGAAAAAGTGAATTGTTTTTAATTTCGTCTCAAGCCTCGGTGTTTAAAGCAGTGTTCAAAAGAGTTCTGGAACTTTTCAATAGGTGCTACTTGAAACATGGACCGTGGAATTTATATAAAAATGTTCTCACATTATAAGTTCCCGTGAGAACTGTAAAGTAAAAGTTCTTGAAAATAAAAGTTCTACATAGTTGAAATGGAACTAATAAAATACAAAAATAAAAATTTCTCTATAACAGGAACAGATATTTTGTTCATCAAAATTAATAAAGTTCTCAATCGTTGTAACAAATACTGAATAGTATTCGACGAATGATAAATAATTATTACAGTTCAATTGATATTCTGAATGTGTTATTTGGTTGTAATATTTACATACGTAGATCATTTCTACGCAGATATTACAGAATTTTTGTGTATTTTGATTCATGCAAGTTTAAAAAAAAATGTTATTTAGGTAACATTCTTGACAAGTTCTCTTTTCGGTTCAATATTTCTTATGAAATTATTAATTACTTACATTATGATTTCCATACCCTTTATTAAATAAACACGAAGAATATGATATTATATTGTTAAATAAAACTAATACCTAATAGTTTAGTAGTACTTTTCTTTATCTTATGGAATCTTGTTTAACCCGCGGTTGTCACACCTACTTTTTCGAACGTCATCGTCACACTGGGTCAATTTGACCCTGTGAATGTTCAATCAGTTGTTATTTAAAAACTATTCGTTAAATTAAGTCTCAAAAATTCTGAGATAATGTTTGAACATTGTAGAATATATGCCCATCGTTGAAAGTTGATATTTAAAGTGTCATCATGCATAAAAAAAAATTGAAGCAACAAGAGTTTCGACAAAAAGGTTTTTTGCTTAAAAAAACCCAGGGTCAATTTGACCCAGTGTGACAACAGAGGGTTAATACATATTCTAATACAACTGTTTCTATGAAACCTTTATTACATAGGTTCTAAAATATCTGTTCCATGAGAACACTTTCTAAAGAAGTTCCTAGGTTGTTTCAATAAAAATTCCAGGGGATCAGATGTTTTCTTAAACGAAACATATAAATTCTAACAGAATTTTTTAAAAAATAAGAGTTCCAGAACATTTTCGATCACTGGTTTAAACCTTTTCCAAATTCTTTCGCCCTAAGTTTGCCATCCTAGGCTGCAGCCTATTTAATCTATATACAAGTCCACCTCTGACTAAAGGATTTGTTTAGGTTCTGCTTTCTGTTAGATGATTTTCAGGTGTCGCTACCATAAGTACACAGATTTTCGTATTTGATCGAGTAGCAGAGTTGAGATTCCAATTTTAAACCCGATACGTTATTGCACATAGGTGGGGCTTGAAAAAGAGAGGAGCTTAAACGACTTCCTTTCCAGACAATGTAATTTCAAGAAGACGAGGTCTGTAACCGCTGCAAAGCCGCTAATACGATAGGAATCTCTGAAACGATGAGTTTTACGGGCCCACTGGTGTAAGTCGCGTTGAATTCGCTTTAAACGAGCCGGAATAATTTTGTTGTTCCCCCCGAGTTTACGATCCGGCGGGCTGTTCGCTCGCGGAGGGTACACGCGCGCCTTGAATTCATGGCGTCCGGGAGTTCAGGGTTAACGATGTTCCCGTATTGCACAATTAATTTCATCGTACGCGCTGCAAAAAGGAACAGGTTCTCCCGGCTGCTTTCCTTTCTTCGTGCCCGTGTACTTCGCGCTTAACTTTAACCCCCTTACTCATCGCACTTTTCTATGGAGCAGGAAATGCCGCGGAGTTTCTGCGAATTCCATTGCAATTACTGTGCGCGAAAGCACTTTGAAACTTCCAGCCTCTGTGTCGCAGAGATTGAACAACTAATGAGAGCTTGGAAACTGAATTAAAAACTCACAGATATTCCTTGCAATTACAAACTGGCGGTACAGAAAAAGATTAGTAAGACAGAAAAACTGGTGCAACACGATGCAGATTCCAGGACCCCCGAATCCTCGACATCGCCCATACTGATACCGCTCGGAAGCCTAATTTGTCGCATCCTCCCCAACACGAAAAGAGAAAAAGGAGGAGGGAAGGAAGGTCGTCTCCAGAGGGACAGGTAGAAGACAAGAGGAATTTGTATGCGCTGTGGTGGACATGGCCAAACTAGGCTCAACTCCGCGCTGCGTCCCCTCGCGGCAAAAAGCGCGTGCCGCGTAAAGGGGAAGTGATTCCAGGGGATGAACACGGAGAGAAGCCTGTCGCACGGTTGTCCATCGTTAACAAGAAACCCGTGTCGCTTCTCAACACACAGATTTAAAAAAAACCCGGCAAAGATCGCTCGATAATAATCCCGGGGGCGAAACGTTTGCATTCGATGCAGCGTAGGTACAAAGGATTCCCGAGGTCCGCGCTGCAAATGATTCACTGCCATTACATATGCAAGTTTAATACCGTTTCGCATTCGAATGCATCCCTGAACCGGCACCCTACCAAGACACATTCCAACAGTTCCGCGCTGCGTTCACCTGCGCACATTTGTCCGCGGTTTATGCGCGTGTAACTGGGCTTAACTGCGGCCAGCATTTATTTCGTGGAAAGCGTTGTGGAAATGGAGGCGCTACATCTTCGCCACCGCATTAATTCCGTGGAATAAAAATGATGTTCACAGGGGGTGATTGAAACACACCGAAACGAAACCTTCGCCAGTATATTCGCCCTGCGAAACAGTTTCTTTCTTCCATCGAGAAGGCACGATGAAACCATTTCCAACGCGGAGCGCTCGGGGCAAGGAGCGCCGCGTCGAAACGAGGAGCCGGGATGAAAAAAGGGACGGCGGGGAAAAAGAGGGGAGAAGGGTCCAGCCAGCGGACGCCGCGCGGCGACGACGCCGAAGAAGATGGATAAGGTTCGGAAGCAATGACATTCGTTTCGCGGGCTGACGCCCCGACTATGCCTTAGATGGTAGCGCGATCGGAGTGTCCAACGTCCGAAAATGGCCGGGGATTTCTTCGACGGTGGACTACCGCGGATTTAATACGGACTTGTTGTTCGGCCGCGGCGCGACCGATGGAACGCTCGCTATGGCGAGATCGCGGCCTGATTTATGTCCCCGCGGCTCGCGCGCGCACACCGTCCGAAGGCCAAGGTCCCTCGTCCACCTACTATGGTCAGGATGACGTCTCTCCGTCGGCGACATCGCGTAAATCGTCGCCAAGTGCCTATGCTAGCCGTGGGAATTCCACGAACGGGCGTTCGCTTTCTGGGCGTCGGTTCTTTGTCGATAGCGAGCCGAGATTGCCGGGTACAATACTGTGTGCCTTAGGGGTCAGCCTTTGAGTCAGTACCGATACGCTTGAATGAACGCTGACACAGAACGCGGCCACTGATCGGGATTCTAACGCGAATGCCTTGTCGAAGTAGAAAGGGATGTAGTTTGTGGAAAAGGGGTGCTGGAAGAACGGGAAGTGTTGCGATTCGCTGGACTCTGGTGCCTCTAGGTTGGGCTGAGCGTAATGGCACAGTCACGGTACGCTCGCAGTCGGTATAAATGGCATTGGAGGCTTTTTAAACGGTCCGTGACTAGATCACGACTCAGCCGCCGTTGTTGCTGCCGCGTTACGCGACATTTGTTTAACGGACACGCGCGATTTCTGCTCTCGCTCGTTTGCACAGCGACTGTGACGAAAGGGGTGCAGATAGAGGTTGCGTTGTGATTCCGCGGAAAGAGGTTGGAGCTTTTGCGAGTCGCGCTTCGGTAATCGTTTCCAATAGAGGAACTTGACTTGCAAATCCGCTGGCCAGCCCGTTAGACCAATGGACTCTTGAGTCGTGATGACACGGTTAGAGGAGCACACGAAGGTCGCCGCGATGTTCCACGACGTTGCACGGATCGTTTTACGCTTGTCTTGTCCGAGACGATTCACCGGAACGGCGCTCGTCATGCGATGCTCGTCCCTTCCGCGAAGGCTTCGAGGATTTTACGAAAGTATGTGCTTGCCCATGACCACGCATTTGGATCGGGCGTTTGTCTGTCCACTGATCGGCACATTCCACTTGGTCGGGCTCCCGCATGTGGAGGAATCACGTTCAGCTACCCCCTTCTGACTTTCGCGCGCTTCTTCTGTCTTGACAAGAAGGGGGGTCTTGAAGATTCGTTTTTTTTTTAAATGAAGGGGCCATTACTGTGGATATTCCGCCTATCACCAGCTTGATTAATTTTAATTCACCGGGCTATCCTACAAGAAACCCACTTCTTTTTAAACCGCATGGCTACACCTTCAGGTTCCACACATGTGATCGCATACATAGGGTCTGCCAGTTGGGCAATGCCTATTTTATGTGCTTGGAATTTTTCTCGGGTTGAGTGTGTACCTTCAAGGCCTGCGCGTATAGGGCTATCTTAAATACTTAACTGTACGTAGTCGGCACTTCTATCTTTCGCTTCGTTCTTCTCTATCTGTTTCTTTTTGTCATTGGTTGTGTTTCCATTTTCTCTTTTCTCTTTTTTGTTGTCTCTACTATACCGTCAAGGACCCACTTCCTGATCAGAACCCAATTCTTAATCAGTTTAGTATATTAATACCAAATAATAAGTTTATCACGGTACAAACTTATCCCAAAAAATTACTAAATAATTATGAAGTAATTTTAAATTTATACGCAACCATTTGATACCTCATAGTAAAATGTTTTAGGTGATCAGAAACTGCTCCGTTTGCATCTTAAGTGATCAGGAACTGGGTCTTTGACGGTACTGTACTTTATACTGCTCTCTTATACTTAAATGGTCTTGCACCTTATATGTCAATCTATATACATAAAAATGTATGTATGTTGTTTGTCCCGCATGCGTTCCTATACCATTCATCCGATTGCGATGAAACGTTGGTGAGTTGTTGTGCGCACGCCCGCGAAGGATTCTGAATTAGTAAAACTATTTTACTATATGTGGCGCATAAGTCGTTTCAACAAATGAGTGTATTTCATATAGTTTAGCGGCAGTTCGTGTTTTTTCGGTGTATGAGTGCGCACGCTCGACAGAAGGGCGACATTTGGAAGGTAAATTGTTTTCATGACGTAGGCGCCTACTAAGAAAGGATTTTTGGAAATTCCATCCCCAAGGGGGTGAAAAGGGGTAAAATGTAGTTTCTCGGATTCCTTAATATCTCGTAATATCACAAAGATTGCCCACAGAAATGCCTAAAAACCAATTTCAGGATTTTGCCCTAATCAACCCCTAAGGGTGTGGAAAGGGGTACTCTGTGTTTTCATGGAGTCCTTAATATCTCTTAGGCCCGAAGCGAGGCGGAGGGTATTTTGCTAGTATAGAAAAAATATATATATGTACAAATTTTATACACCGTTGTTCATGTATTTTGTTCAGCGGTGTACCAATTTCACCGATAAATGAAATTGTATTTTCACCAACGACCATACTGCGCCTGTATAAACACCAGTTCCCGTCTGATCACTGCAGTTAAGCGGCGCTAGGCGCGGTTAGTACTTGGATGGGTGACCGCTTGGGAATACCGCGTGTTGTTGGTAAATTTTTTTTGTTGACAACCTATTTTGTATTCGCCAACGTTCCGAACTTTTTGGGGCGGGTGAAATAACCTCGGCTATCTTAATATGTAAAGCAGAAAGTTTCTATATGTTTGTGTGTTTGCTGTCGCCCAAAAACTTTGGAACGATAAACTCTGGGAACACGAAATGTGCCTCAGCCCATTATGCCTGACTAATCAGATGAATGTGACCATTTCCACAAAAAAAAATTTTTTTATACAAGCAGAATCTAAACTTCGGGCGAAGCCGAGTGGTAAAGCAAGTATTATAAATAAATTACTACGAATAGATGTCACTCGATGTCACACCTTTCTTCGACTCTAATTGCTAGACCTTTCCAACGAGTCAACTTACTTAAACCCACCTGGAAGCATTTACAAATGATAAACTAACTCGTCTTTCCCAGTTACTGTATCAACTTCTGCACCGCCCGTCTCACCACGTGGGATCGTGACTTACGCTCGCGACTCCCACGGCTGCCGCGCGCCTTCGAACCGATTTGCAGCGAGGCACGATAACCTTAAACCATTGCCCCATCGTCCCTTACTCTCTCCACCGCCGACACGGAACGGTTCAACGTGTCACACGTCGGAAGAACGTCGGCGAACCAGACTCCCACGGGATTTATTGCAAGCAACGCTACCGCGGGCTACCGTTGCTTGTTCATAGTGTTCCCTGCAACTTCCACGATTCATCTCTCTCTGTCTTCGTCCCCTCCCCCCCCCCCCCGTGCAATATCTTAATGCCGCGGTGAGATCATCGCGTGATTTACTGTCTCCCTTGTCCAATGAGGAGCACAACGCGCCTGTCCGCCCACTCCAGCGGAATCTAATGAAACGGGTTCGCGTGCTTTACCCCCGCGACTTTGCGAAACCGATGCGACGAACGGGGAAATTCAATTCTGTCTGCGAGGAGTGGTCCCTCATTGCCCGTTGGAAATACATCCGCGCGCATTGTGGCCGAGGTATCGCGGTTCGGCGTCGGATCAGCTAGAATCGGGATCATCCAGAGCTGTGCTTGTCGACGACGTGAACTTTAGGGAGAGATCGCTTGGCCCACGGTTGAAGGGTATCGGTGTGTAAAAATAGGCGGGTTTCCCGCCAGATTTCTCGTCGTGCATTTGTTTTCCTGCCGTTAGTTATCGCTGCAGCTTCTGTTAACAGTTGCCGCGGGGCTTTCTCGGAGAGGAGATTTCGGGAAATTGGATTTCTTTAGACGGAAGACGTTTGTTGACTCTAGCGTCTGATGTGGGGGAGGGCTCGACGCGCTCGTGGTTCTGGCGGTCTTCCTTTCTTCAAAAAACGATCGCTTCGGAACAGCTTGACAGGGTGATTGTACCGCGTTCGACTCCACTCGTTTTGCTAACTCTGGCTGTGAAATATTCAAGCAATTCATTTATTTGATCGCGAGCAGTTTTTTTTTTTTAATTTGCTCGTTCTCGCTGCAGCTTCGTTCAGAAACGAGACGGTTCAGCACCCAAGTCTACTTCCAGAAGAAGGTGCTATTTCTGGCCACGGTATTAACGAGCCTTAATTCGCGGGATTAGTTCGAGCCGAGCTGGCTCGAACCGTGAAACCATAAAGTTAGCCATTCCAAACGCTCGAGCAGCAGCCACGCTGCACTAGTCACCTGCCCCCCATGCTTTTTCAACAACGCCCGTTAAACAACCCTGCTTCTCCTTTTTCCCGCCGGTTCCACGCGCGTTTACGGCCCCCTGGGTTATTTCCGGATCGGCGTCTTCATCGCCCTGCTCACCAGCTCCCATTGCATGTTGCTCTTCATTAAACCGCATTTGGCTCTGTCGAATCACTCGACATTGCTGAAGTCGAGCTTGCTATGCAAAACATGGGAGCACTAAAGTATCCAGTGGTCCTTCTTGATCGCTATTGTCGAGAGGCAATAGATTTACCTTTATCCTTGATTTCACAATCAGCTGGTAGAAACTTCTATTTGATTGCGAGGAATATTTGGAAACGGGGTAAATATAGAAGTTCCATGAAGGGAAACAGAGATGCCAGTGAAAGGGAAAGGAAGAAGAAGAAGTAAGGAAACTTGCAGCGCCGAAAATGTATTCATCTGGCCAAACGTCATCGAAATATTTGGACAAACTCGTTCTTAATGAGTCTGTGGACAATGTAGCAACTGTTCCGTGGTAAACTGAATTAAATTACTCTTGAACTCGACGCGTTGTGGAATGTTAGCCCTGATTAAAACTATCAACAGGAATTTGTTATCAGGTTATCAGTGGCTTTACTGCAGATTGATATTGAACTCTGACCACAGAGAAGCTGAAGGTTCATTTTGGCGATTCACCGCGGACAAATTATTACGCATTCCATGCTCTTAACTAACAGACAGTCAAAGGTCATGGACAGAATTATACATGTAGAATAAACATGAAGTTGACTCACTGTTTACTCACATTCGCAGTGTCATACATTTTAATGGTAAACATGGCAATTAAGAGAGTAAGGAAATGGTTCGTATAAACTGGCATTGAACATTGAACGCGAATTCAATGAGTATCCATTGAGGAAACAATGACAACCACACTCCTATATGCGACTCAATGAAGCGGAAATGAGTAACTAACACCACAAAGCAATTTTTCCTACTGACATCATCAAAGAACGAGTTCTGTTAAGGAAAAAGATTGAAAGAGCATTGAATAAGGTCTGGCTTAACGGGAGGTTCCGGTTTAAAAATCAATTTTTTTTATTTCATATTTGAATGTTCAACTTTAGGAATACGTGTTTAAAGGAATTTTTTAAAATTCGTTAAATTCCCGAAGTTATACGCATTTGAGTAGCAGCAAATGCATGCTCGCGTAAAACTTTAAACGCGTTTTTCTTGGAACAGTGTTCTCAAAATCGGTGGCACCTGTATCTCAAAATGTTATTATCCGATTCGACTGAAACCTTTTTTATTTTGGAAAATATACTTTTGGTTCATGAACAGACCAGTAAAATTTAAAATTTGTCATTTTTAAAGGCGTTGAAAGGACGAAAGATAGGGTAAATCCAGGAGACGCGGTCGACCTAATATAAAATGGCTATTTAAACTAATATAGATTTTACTTATTTTATCACAACAAACCTATATATTCAGAATTTTATGCTGATTCAGAAAAACTGGTCGATATTTGTTTCAAGACAATATTTACTGTAAGTCGGATTGTAAATTGAAGTCATGACATCTGACCACCTCTCCCGACGTGCCGGGAGAAATGGTTTTCGTCGTTGGCAGAGACCACTCACATAATTATTCATGGAAAAATAACAAAGAAGAAAGTAAAATAATTTATGAGTGAATACAACTATCGATTTATTGATATTTAATTTGTTTACGCTGAACAAGTAAAGAACTCGTCAAAGAGAAAATGAACTACCTACTGGTGATTAGCAAGGCAAATGAATGCAAAAGTGAATAAATAAACTAAATAAACAAAAAAAATAATAATATTAATAAATAAAAAATAAACAAAAATAATAAAAAAATCATAACTCGACCATCTCTCCTTTCTGCAACGAGAGATGGTCTTCTTGTTAGTTTTAAGAGGAGGAGTTAATATGGCCAAATACTTTGGCTGAATTGTCCCTCAATATCTCTACTATTTTATTATCCCCAACATTAACCGAAAATAAACTTAGAAATATATTTTAAATCCGATTCTGTACACCGCTGTTTGACAAAAGAGGTTAAATGTAACCTCAATTTGCCTTTTATAGCTTATAAATCCAGAAAACACAGGAGGAAGCGAAATGACGCTATTCATTCAACTATTTGACTTCTAGAAAAGTAGTTGGTCTGCACTTTATCGCGTTTTTACGTATAGAGTCTGAAATATAGCGACTCGGCCAACTCTCCGGCCCGACCGCGTCTCCCGGATTTACCCTATAGGGAAAAAGTGACTTCAAACTTCAAGTGTCGTTATTTTCTCAAAAATATGTCATTTTTGTAATTTATTCTGGTCAGTCCACGAGCGAGTTTCATGCCCGTTAATAATCTGGCATTGTTTTTACTTCAGACCTATGGTTTATGTGCTACAGGTTTCACCGATTTGGATGAATTTTTTGACGCCCCGACTTTAACGAGTCCCCAGTGCCGCCTGCAGCGATTAATTATAAAACAAAAAAATTATTTCGCGTAGATCTGACAGCATTCTCAAGCGTCCCGTGAACCTCTGGTATTCCAAAGTGAAAATACGAGAGAAACTATGAGATATTCGCGTAAAAATCTTATATGCTAGTGGTAAAGCACAGGAAGATAAGACCAGTAGCTCTGCGCTGATAAAGTTGAAGGTGTCACCGTTTAATTAATTTGTTTTTGGTCCATTCCAAGCACAGTCTCTAAAAATGCCGATGCATGCTGGCGATCAGTGTCCCGGCTCAGGCCCCAAGCGCCCCGATCATAATTTTTCCTCGAAACTCGTAAAACGGGTGATAGTGGGAGTAGATAAGAGACAGTCACATTAGGAACTAATGAGAACGATAATTCAACGGAGTGGCCGCAGCTCCGAGGGGGCCCGGGACGGTCTTGGGCCCGACCGAGCATGGCAGAACAGCTCCGTTTGGCAAACACGCCATACGGATTCGCGGGAATCGTTAAATCGGCCGTGCACAGAACGAGCTGCATTTAATACACAATATTAATGGGGGCAGTTCTTTGTACGCGGGCAAGTTATACCGGAATAACTCGTTCCCATAGCTACCCGTTCCCTGCTCAACGATTGCTAAATCCTCCAGTAAAGGTACAATGTCACGTGCAACGTTTGCCAATAAATGTATTAAACCTATCCCACCTCTCCCTAAATAAATAACCTCACTCCCCAGATCCATCAAATCGAAAGCTTCCATCATTCGAATTCCACCCTCCGATCAAGCTTCAGCTACCCAGCTTTCAAACACCAGCGTTCAGTAATAGAATCAGCAATTAAGCATCCACAACTCGCGACAAATCAACCTTTCCGCGTCGCACTCGAGCGGTACAGTTGGAATCGTTAACCGACTGACAGCGCGACGAGGAATCTGCCCCTCCCGTCCCAGAATTCTAATCGCTCGATCCTCGTCGCCGTTTCTCCGCGTGCACGGGGACAATGGAACGATCGCGTCGAATACCGAAAAGAAACGTGGCGGGACGTCGCGAGACGGAGGGTGTGGGAGCGATTCCAGAGATTCGCGAGAGGCGAACGGTATCGGGATCGCAGGACGTGGCCGAGAAGAACGCTGCTCGCCCTGGTCGTCCTGGCTCGTACCCCCTTTTCTTTCCTCCCCGTTGCGACGACAACTTTTTGCCCCGTCGCGAGGTTAACATACTTCCTGCCCCGCGACGGGCTGAAATTCCACGCGATAGTCGTCACGATGCGCAGCAAGAAGCTAATCGTGCTGGCCGCTGCGGTCCCGCGGGAGAAGGAATCTCCACGGGGTGCCAAAGGAACGGTCAGCCTCTCCCGCTTCTACGGGGGACGACGAAAGTCCTGCGACGCGGCCTCCGCTTTTAGTTTTTAACGCGACGGTTTAATGCACCGTGGACGGCACCGCGGAGGACTCATTTCTACGCGCAAATGTTGGAGGGAAAGTGGAGGGCGTTTGTGGAATTGGCACTCCAGAAAGTGAAGCTTCAACCCCTGGTCTAATTCAAAGATAACTGCGATGAGGCGGGGAGTAAATACTTTTCTCCCACTTATATATCTTCCCATCATCTTTGTACCCACTGATCCTCCAACAATCTCTCATTAAATAGCTCCCTCCCTCATTACAAGCTTCATTATCAACGTCTCGTCCGAGTCGCCGTCGAAGCCACGCTCTCAATGAAACCCTCAACCCCCGTGACCTCGCAACAAAAGCGTCCCGCCGTCATTAAGCGTAAACCTAAAGTACGAACCGAAACGGGGATCCCTGTGATTATTAATCTTCGAAAGCAAAGGGATGCTCGATGCGCGTCGCGATCTCCTCGCGCGCTCCCATCGTTCCAGCGTGACCCCGTCTACTCCGTTGAATAGCGGTAAATTATTCCGGCGATCTCGACGCGCTAATAGAATAACAGAGGGAAAGAGAGAGTCGAGGATCTCCGCGGGCCTCGCGACAGGAAGTTTCGCCGCGGGTCGTCCAAGGGACGCGTTCACGGGGTCAGGTGCCATTTTTCCGCGGCTAGAAAGTCACCGGCGGACGGGTGATTGACACGCGGTCTTTCTTTCGTCGTCGATCGTGCGCGCCAAATCGGGGGAACTATTAATTAGAGGGGCAGTCGGATCGTTTGTGAGAGCCGCGAAACGTCCAACAGGAAGTTGGCCTACGAGCCATTCTTTGCACCGTGCGACGAAAGAATGGGACAGGATCGACGGCGTCAAGATGTCTTTTTGTCGTACCCACTTGGTACTGTCCCATCGCGGAGTACCGTTAACGATCGAGACTGGGTTATTAATCGAGAGGATACACGGAGGAGGTACCTAAGTGTTAGGTCAGGTTTCTCTTCTCATGGTTTTCTGATGGAAAACGTGCAACAAGGCACGAAGCTCTGGGCGACTGAATATCATCCCTATCCTTGGGATACTCCAGAGCAACGACCATCCTCCCTTCAATCGTTTCCCATGAGACACCGCGATAACAATAAGCGTAATAATGTCAGGGAACGGACGAAGCATCGGTCCAACATCTGTTCGCTATCTACTTAGGTACTAGCTTCTTCGAGCCCAGGAATCGACGCATAAATTGGCCTGTTATCCCCGATAAGGGAGCAACTCAAATAAATGCTTATCCTTTATCTGACATAGTCGACGGCCCGCGTCCCGCCCTTTTCCGCTCGTAAGCGTTCCTCGCGCGAGGATTCCTGACAGCCGCGCAATATAGAGTTTACCGCTGACGATCGCTCAGCTATGAACCCGCCGCGCTTGATAACCGGGCAGAGGCGAATCCGCGGATTTACGATTCGAAGGGGACGCGTTTCTCGCACGAAAACGTATCGCGATCGGGACAGAAACGACCGCGGCCCTAAATATAAACCCCAACGCGCCCGTAGCTGCTCGCGGGGAGACGCGTTATCGGGATCATCGGTGGTGGCGGGCAACGAAAAACTTGGGTGTAAGTGTCGTCCTCGAATGATCGTCTTTGATGTCTCTGGGACCGTGGGTGGTAACCTGAGAGCCGCAGCTGCGTGTCCCGAAACTGAATTTTAATATTCCCCGGGGTTTATTTAAGTGGAACCTCTTTGGAGAGTCGGCGGACGCTTCTGAAGTGAATAACGCGGAAATTAATAGTCGTCGGGGAACTACAGGTCGCTAAGTTAAATCTTCCGATAGCGATCGTCGCGGAGACTTGATTATAGCCATGAAGATCGCTGTTACAACACCTGTGCGCAATTACTACTTAGGCAAGAGGAAGACTTTCTCTTTGAATTTTAGCCAAAATAGCGGTTTTTTATCGCGTTTGATGGAGCAAATTTTGAAGGGAATATCTGCACCATCGATTCTCACAGACCCGATGTCTTGCGAATTCATAATTCGACCCAATATTGTTAGGTTCGAGGGATCCGTTATTGGAGTGTTCGAAGTGATTTCACACACGTCAGAAAGGCGGGACCTTGAGAAACGCGATCGAGGGGATTCGAGGATAGCCACCGAATGGAATTATAGTAATTACCACGGGCATCTTAGCCAAAGCAGAGTTTCTCCGCCTCGTTCCAGCGATTGCGCCTAGTATTACTAGGTTCGTGCTGACACAATGCTTTATCGTCCGCCTCGGCCTACCCCGGAGGCTTTCCGTGATCCTTAAACTACCTACCGAACACCATTCGGCCAATTTCCCTCCGACGAATCGGCAGAAATTCCCAGGCATTTGCGGAGGAACATTGTTTTGTCGAAGGGGGAATAAGAGATCGTTGTTTCCACGGGACTACCACGAAATTTCACGTCTAGGAATTCTATTTGTGGCCTGCTGGATCCAATAAAGCCTGACCACCCAATTCTGAATCACCCTGTATATTTCGCAAATAAATTCCCAGCAAAAGGAGGAACGGACATTCCTCTGAATCAGTAAAATCCACTGACATCGATTACCCCGCGGTTTCGCGCGCGCTGCAACGGCGAATTAAATTACACGCCACGCGCGCGAAAAAAAGAGCGCCTCGCGACACGACGCTCGAGCCCGTGTTCTTTTTAGTTTTCCATTAGGAGGTGCTCGCCTCGCGTGTCTCGCATCTGTTCGTCGAATTCGGCTAACGTATGCGAAGCGACGCCGCGGTTTTTTTCAGACCCGGTGCCATTCCGCGTCGCGCGGCTCCACCGGAATCTCGGCGCGATTAAGCAAACCCGTAGGCCGTAAATATCGAAATTATGGCGCGTTGGGCGCGCCGCGATACCCCACCCTGCCCCACTGAACGATTTTACGATCGTCGAGATCGATCCCCGTCGATCCTCGCGTTCGGTAACTCGACGCCCGAGTCAATAATAACGCCGCCGCGAACGCCAGACACGCGGAGATCGTGGAAAGAACTGTCAGCCCCGGTGCAGCCAGACAGAACGAACTTCTCTTTCATTTAACGACATCTCGGATTGCTGTTAATCTCGGCAAAAAGCACAGCTCTCGCCGATACGCCTGGTATCTTGTTTTTAATTAAGCAGATTAATATGCCCGTCTGATAGTCTATCTCGTTCTCATGACTTGCAGAACTGCCCCTTTCCTTCCCTTCGCCTGACGCTTATTAATATTTTACGCCGAACGGTTACTCAATTGCTCACCGTAGGCGAACGATATTTCGAATCGAATTCCCTCGGCAAGAGCGAAACCGACGAAACGCGACGCGGGTAAACGGCAAGCCGAAGCTCTCCTTTATTCAGCAGCTTTTTCGGTGCACCGGGACCGTCCGGTATAGCCTAGCACGTGCTCAAAAACGCGGGAGAATTTAGAAAGTCTCCTGTCCCGAATACTTTAGATAACTGGGTATCGACAGTCTTCGCTGAGCTAGAAACTTAATTGTGATTCTGGGGGAATAGAGAGAGAATCGAGAGCGAAGCGTGGCCCAGAAACCCCACTCTTGCCTTCGTCATAAAAAAAAACAGTGCCACACATGCAGCAACCCTTAGACACGGGGAGAAGGGCACAACGCTCAACCACCACTGAACTCTTGGCCACACAGAATAACCAGCGAAGAAGACCGACCGCCTACCTGAAGGCCCGTTAAAAAGGATGCGCAAAAGTTACTCACCGAGGTGTCCTCGTGGCAGAGCACGGTCCCGATGGCGAGAAGAAGAACGAGGATGCCGAGGGCCGCTCTTCCCCGTGGCAGCTGGGCGATCATGCCCGGTGAATCAAGGCCTCCCAGTGGGGGCAGCCAGCGCAGACAGTTCGACGACGTCGAGGACGTGCTCGACGACGAAGCGGGCCGGTGCTCCTGTCGCGGATGCATCGCTTCATGATCGCGACGTGCCGCGTGCTCGTCCCTCTGTGTAGCCCCGTCCACGCACACCAGCTTCGCTCTCTCGTTCCCTCCTCGGCGCTGCTCTCCGTCTAGCCACAGTGGTCTCTCCGTTTCCTCCAGCCCCGTGGTGTCCCGAGTAGACGCGCTCGCGCGCGCGCGCGCGTGAATTCTACGTGCGTGAACTCGCGAGCGCGTACGCACACCGCGCGGTTCTATAAATACGGGCGCGACTCCACGCGAAGAATTTCAAACAACCGCGCCACGTAAAACACCATGAGTGGAAGAGCTCGGCCTCGTCGGAGGGGCTCTAATGCCTCTTCCCCCGGTGACGATGCTGGCGCATTATCCACCCAGCTCTTGAGGACGACCACCAGACGCCCGCCGGTGCCTCCGTCGTACCGTCCGCGCGCACCGCCGCTGAAACCATCGATCAGGACACATCGAGCGTGTTATTAACGTTTTTCCGGGTGGCCGCGGTTGGAATTTGCTTTCGCCAGCTAATTACGTGGGACGCGGTGTAATCAGTCGACCGAGGGGTACCTTGATGAACGTGTATTGATGGGCCGGCGAAGAAAGTTGACCGCGGCTGCTTGAGGCCCGGCATGCTGGGACGCGCGCGAACATCGCGGGGGAAAGATAGATGCGTTTCAAAGGAAATTGTTAGTACTCGAGAGCTACCGTCCGACTTTTGACGGGCAACGTTAATTAAACTCGAGGAAGCAGCTTCTCCTGTTTCTTGTTCGGTAATTGTCGACGCTGCGTCGGCTCTTTCAGCCACTGATAGCCTCGATAAGCAATCAGATACCCGTGCTCTGTTAATTGCGCCAACTAGTTGCTAACTCGCAAATTATTACAGATCTCGTCAGCGAATAGTACGGCACTAAGCACTTCCGCGAACTTGTCGCAGTGACAAAGTCCGTTTCACTCGATCGAGGCGCATTCGCAAATTCGCAGTCTGTTTACCAACTGTAATCGCCGTGTCGACTTACCCGGATGCAACGCCGGCGGAGATTGCATTCGAGAACTTTAACGACCGTCGAGGCAATCGATAAGCCGCCGTGCCGATGAATCGGGCGGAAGTAGTCGGGTGTGTAGGATTACAGTAGGAGGATCGCGCGTGAAAGAGCGAACGTGTGGGATACAGGTGGCGGGGCCACGTTTCCTAGGCGAATAGCCACCAGGATATTACGAGCCGCCACGCAAAGCAGCCGACGTAGTCGGTATACGTTACGTTGCCGATTCTTTATGTAACACCGCGGAAAGTCGATACGATTCGCGACTAGCGTATCTATGCTATTTCATCTAGGATCGCTGCCTGGTCACGAGAGCTTAAGGAAACCCATAACCCTCATGAAAACCAAATTCTACGTTCGTGCTTCCTGAGGGGTGACAGCACACATTTTCACAAGTCGCGAGGGTTGCGAGTCCCCTTAAAAAATGAACACTTACCCAGAATATTCCGCCTGCTCCTTCCGAACGTCCCAGTAGAACAGAGAGCTCCAAGTTTCGATGCTCAGACACGATTTATCAAAGCGATCAATTCAACGCTTCTTCGGATCTCCTCCAGGTCGCTCTTTTGTCCCTTTTAAATATCCGCTGTCCTCGAGGGGGACTCCCATTCGATGTAGAACGACAAGAACTAGCGGCAGGTAGATACTCTCACGGCGAGATTCCTCAGGGGAGTCGGGGATCCTCCCTTCGACTAGCTCGCGTCTGGCAGTTCTCGGCGCGATTAAAGGCGACGCTCGGCCACGAAGCGCTCCGTTCTCCAGCCGGTGAAATTGTTCAAGTTGAAGTACAGCGAGCCTGCGGCGTGCCGGCGGCCGATATTTTTAGGCCTCCCTGCTTCTACCATCTGTCTTCGCGTTTGGGTTTCCTGGTTGTTTTAGACGCGAGACGGCCCGTCGAGACAGCGCGGTTCGTTTCTGCCCTCTGAGCAGACGGTGCCGACGGATCGGTACATATTACTGAAGACACTTCACGCCTTCAGTTGCACTCCATAATTCTCTTCGCTAGAACCATGGTGAAAGAGGAGCCGACTGTCTCGCTTGCTGACGCGGAATCGAGAGTGCCACTGTTCCTGGAGCACGCCTGACGAGCTGTCACCCTCCGATGCTCCGAAACTTTTTATCCCTTTGACACTTTGTTCCTTCTGTCCTGTACCAGCAGTCACCCCATGTTTCGCATACAACGACGGAGATAAAACCGTCGAGCTGCCTCGTTCCCCCTCGTGTAAAAACTTGGCTGTTTCTCCGGAAATTCTCAGTGCCAGGAAGGTTCCAGGAACGCCTCGCTGTAGTGTTTAATCGATGAAAGTGGAGATTAATTAACGACCAGGAAGCCCGCTCCTCGATCCTGAACAGCAGACCCGACGACGACCCTCGGAGCTTCTTGAGCACACGCACGTGGCTCTAGGCCGACTGACGAGATACACGCGCGAGGAAGTATCAACGGAGGCTGAGGGGAGTGGCTACCGAGTCAAGCGGAAGTGGAGGGTGTTTCTGCGGGAGCCGCGGTGGTGGGGTGCTTTCTGATAGGGGATACTATCTTCGTGGATAGCCTGGATGCGCCTGGGGACGACCATTCGTGCCCGAAGATGGACTCCCGTCGGGGTTACGTTTATCTCTAATAAGGACAACGTCTGTCCGTCCGTCTGCCGGCGTCCAAGGGACGATGATGAAACCGCGAGTGCACCGAGTTCTCTCGTCGCTGAGCAATCCTCGCCGTCCATGTTGCCGACGTTTTAGGAGCGCCTGACGTAAATCCTCACCCCGGAGTGCAATTCCTTCGCAAAAGGCCACGTCTCTCACCGTACATCGTAATGCCACCATTGCGCTCCGAGGATATAGGTCGATTGCGTCTCTTATGAAATGACAATAAGAGATGCCGCGACAAACGTGGAAGTATCGTGACGTTGCGTCTAGAAATAGCGAAGATGATTCAATGAAGCGCCGGTCGTGATCTCCAGCGAATCGTGTGTCGGAAAAACGGCTCGATGGATCTCCATTGAGTTTTTCATCGTCGTTGACTTAATAAGCAGAGACGAGCCGAGGAGGAATCAGCGTGAAACGTTGCCGTGCTGCACGCGAACGGTGATCGTGGAAGGGTGGCAGATCGTTCGGTATATCAATTTCGCGCAGGCAGATCGATCCTTAACACGACCACGTAATTCGACGATCCATTCTTCCGACACCGGGACGGGGAAAGGAAGAACGGGGGAGGACCGTTTGGAAGATTCGCTTAATGACACACGCTGTTCCCTACCGGAGTATCTCTGCGGTCTGGCCACGCCCAAGCCCTCCAAGAAGATTACAGGAAATTACCTGATTTTTTAGAGAAAAAAAAATGAGCTTCGAGCGCGCCTCTCGAAGGCCACTGATTTTATAGCAGAAACGAGGACCGTTTTCTCTGCTCGCGAGTGGCATTCATACCGAGCACACGATGTAGACTACCTCGCGTGTTCCGAGCCGACTTCGAAGCCTCTGTGATTACCGCGGCGAGAATCTTATCAGCTCCCTTATCGTGCAAATAGATCCTACCTCGGAAACCCGGACGGTGAGCACCGAGGCTGACGATCGCGATATTACAGGGACACCCGGTGCACTGGAGTGGACGAGCACACCTGAAGGTTCTTATCGTTTCATTTAAACAGTACCATGCGACGGAGGAAGGATCCCATGGTCTCGGAATTAATTCCCACGCGTAGAACAGCGAGACGAGACGGACGCGAGTCCCGATCGTAGTCCCGTGTCCTTTTAAGTTAAAGGGACGGCACCACGGCGAATGCCGCAGAAACCTGAGGGACATCGGGTATAAATCAACGTCCGCTCCCGCGAGAGCGACAAAGAGCGGGAGAAAAGAGAGGCGGACAGCAAAGAGACGCGAGCCGCAGACAGGGCAAACCGAGGCTCTCCCAGCTACTTATGCTAATGCCGGCAAATCAATTTATTTATATTTATTTATAGCATTCAAATGTTTCCTCGGGACACGGCTGCGCCTCGTTCCGGTCATGGACCACCCGGAACAGCGAATCGATTCTGCTCGCGGCCCATGAAAACCGTCGAGACTCGATTTAAAGCATGTCGAGATCGGTACAATGGACGATGGCAGAGCTCAGCGTATCTCTCAGACTCGAATCAATGCTGAGAAGTGGCGAGTAGCTTTTGGCGCGAAATTCACTGTTTTCGAAAACCTTCGTATATTGAGGGAGCTCCTCTCCTGAAAATGATATCGACTTGGAGATATAGAAGCAGAGTTTGGTAAAGAGTTGTATATCGAGAGAAATTTTCTTTGGTAGTCAGATTTGAGGCTCTTTGTGTTATTTTTGCATTGTTATGTCTACCTCATATAAGAATAAGCGGGGCTATTTTTAATTTGAATCGGTGCAAGATTATCGAGCAGGGAAGAGGGTCACGTGCGTGTAGTGTTGTTCAGATCGATTGCCAATCGTTTGTATTTTAATTGACTAGCGTGTTTACTTGTTACATAAACCACTTTTCCGTGACTTGCCTCTCAATTATGAAATTGTAAGTGGATATCATTGAATAATATGCTGCGTATCGGGCGCGGTCTTAATTCGGTCTCAAGTCACGTGGGTCGATAGAAGCCGAACGTGGCCGAGTAACTTCAGTACCGTAGGTAGAATGGTACCGCTTCTTGCACCCTGACCATTACCATAATCCTTCACATATGTGGCAATGACTTCCTATATTTTCTACATAAATATCTTTTCGTTAATTATCTTACTTAATTAACAAGTTTTTATCGAATTCAAACATGAACTTATACCAACGAACATCACGCTTCGTTTCTCCTTAACGTAGTATAAAAGTTTTCAGTATCGGATTTTGATTTCCAACGAATTTGTATAGCTTGAAGTAAATTCCACCTTGGACATTCTTTAATTTATAATCAGGAAACTACAATATTCAATTGTCCTTATTTTTGTTCGACGTGACAAAATGTATAGATTGTGCCAGCCCTGGCGCGGTGGCGGTCAATTCAGTGGCGTGGCCAGTCGTAGGCGTGGGCAGTTGGGGCAATTAAGCGTAGCGTCTTCGCACGAGTTATCTTTAGTTCTCACAAAGTGTCCTTTCATTCCAAGCAAAATGGGCCAGGAAATAATTTTTCGTGTTTTAGTGACAGTATTATTCCTCTTCTGTTGCGTGCAGCAAGGTAACTTTCTATTTCACGAAACACTTCGTTGTGTTTTGAAATCTTAACCTCGCAGTAGTCGCCACGAACTTCAAACTTTTAAAAGAATACTTTTCATAACACTCCGTAAACAACAGCAAATGTTATCCTTAAACAGAGCCCCCTTTCACTTTCTCCGCCCTTAAATTCAAATTAACAATACGTCAGCGTGAAAGCACGAATGGCGTGTAAATGAAAGATGGTAACCCTTACAGGCTTGTCCATTAAGTGCTGGGTATGCAGATCGGATTCAGATCCAAAATGCGCAGACCCCTTCGACAACAGCACTGTACCCATTAGCGATTGCAAACAGGAGCCCGACTTGGAACACTTGCCAGGCGTGAGACCTACCATGTGCCGTAAGATTCGTCAAAAAGGTGCGTTAACGTAGAATTATTAGATATACCAGTATCGTAGATGATAAGGCGGCGTATTCGCCGCCCTGCTTACTCTTTGGATGTTGTTGTTCGTAGTCAATGGGGTATGGAGGTACTTTCGTAGTTGTGCTTACATGGGAGAACCAGGAATTCATGGGGATGAACGATTTTGTCTGATGAGAACTGGGACTTACAACATATTTATGGAATATTGTACTTGTAATAGCAAAGACGGTTGCAACTCGGCCCCTTATAATCGTGGGGGTCTGATCGTCTCGCTAATAGCCGCAATGGCTTCGTTGCGACACGTACTTGTTTACATTTAACGAACTCGACCAAAGGTTATCGATAGATCTGACGAATTAAGCAGTACATATTCGGACGTACAGTTTTACAGTATAGAGATCCGCTCGTACTTACCAATGAGATCTTTTTAACAATTTTATGATCTGAACTTCAGGGAGGTAGAAGTTGCAAATTAGTTTCGGAAACAGTTTTATATTCTCGATCATTGTTTTTTTTCTATAAATATATAGAAGTGCCTCTTTGTGCCTTATTAGAATGAGTTAGAGATAAATAAGGGGATACTTTTAAGACAGTATTTTAACGATTGTACAATATTACAATGCTATCTTTTTAGCTTCTCTAAAGGTTTTCTACTTTGGTACATTCTGACCTTTTGTAGAAGTATACTTTTATTAGTATAAAAAGCTATGCTTGTATTATACTTACATTTAAACGTAGACTTAGTACAAAGGATGAATGCCATAGCGTCAATATGTTTCATTGGCGTTAAGGTGGAATACTTCACAAATGAGACTGTCAATACCATGCATTATAACGTCCGTCCATATAATATATTTAGTGTTAATGTGAAATCATGGCAGTTTTTATATTTTTATATGTACTTTCTGGGAAGTGTTGCTAGTTATTAAATACCACAGTAAATAAACGTACGTCGCTTATGGAAACTCACCATTCCCTTATGTGTTCTGTTTATGTGTACGATGAGAAGTGATGAATAAAGATGTGTTTAAAAATGTGTAAACAAGTGAATATAATCCTTTGTACATGTTTAACAACAGGTGTATTGAATATAAAATATATCATTGTAACACAGTGATGTGCGTTAATAACATCGTAAAGTAAATTCTCTTTTTTGGTGTGATTGCTTAGATCTTACAATTCGTTGGAGTGTGGTCAACTTTCGTAACAAAATACATGTAATTACAGCGGTATAAATAAGTCGTTACAACATTTCACATTTATCATGGAGTACTTGTTATTAATTAAGCTTAAATTAATCGTTTATACAACACGTTAATACATACTGCTAGAAGATTTCTAGAAAATTTCAATAGAGCAATGAGCAAAGATTCGTGTCTGCTGGTACAAACGAGAGAAGTATTAAAAAGGTTCGTAGCTTAAGTTCCTAGTCGATCCTGGTCCGGTAGTAAATACTTTTTTTTACACTTTTCGTAGCTTAGCTTAAAGATGACGACTCAATCACTGATAATACAAAATGAAAAAAGTCGTCCCATCTTTATGTCTATAAAAAATATAAACGTTATAGTCTCAATCTCGTTGTACATCGTATTTAGTTAATAACTGTTCGGTTAATAATTATTTCGTTGCGAATACTTCTGGCACAAAATTTAGTCTTTTCATGTCGAGGTGTCGATAAAAGTTACGATAGAATAAGAAATCTCTTGAATTCCGTGCACCTTACGCCGACAGGCACTTATTTTACTGGACGGTTCTATTCAGATTCCACGGCAGAAAGTTTTGCCTGCCTAGGTCTCGGGGACGCATGGTGGAAATTTCTAGGCAATTAGTATATACAAAAGAATGGTGCGAAATACTTGTGTGCGATCTGGCTTAAATAGAAAGAGTGAGTGACGAAGAACGAGCAAACTAAATTGCGGCTTCTAAGTATTCTTTGGAATGGCACTATCGACCATGCTCTCAAATATTTATAATATCCGCATAGACCGAAAGTAGGTTTACACGCGAACGGAAATAGAGCAAAAATCGAACCGAGTAGGCTCGTCGGGTTTATCGATCTTAATTTCATTCAAACGACTGCCATTTCATTACTTGCGTCCCTGACTTAGCCATAGCTTGTTTCCATTGTTCTCCATACGGTCCCCCAACATCCGGCCCGATCACAAAATGGCCGACGGTCGTTTTCTTTCCTGAAATCATCGGACGTTAATAAGAAATCGCTGAAACAGGTATGAGACTTTAGGTGACGACGATATAAGCCTAACCAATTTTATTCTTCGAGACAAATTTAATGACGAAGCTGACGTCCTTAAGCGCTCCCTGGTACGGATTATCCACGATGACTTTCGCCATATCCGGTGCAAACTTCATCGACACACACGGGGCGAATCGATCGCTCTTCCAGAAATGAGTCACCCTTCCGTTGTCAACCACCGACATCTTCACGTACATCTGACCCCTCAGTGCCTCGTGCTCGTGCATCGTCTGCAAGGAGCATCTCAGACGATGCAGAGTCAGTACCAGTCGCTCGCTTCCTTCTTCCCTCTTGTCCGCCTTCTCCTGGCACAGTGACAATTCCACTTGTCCTTTCTTGTTCTCCCTCTGCAAGGATTATCAAATCAGAGCCTATTAAACCCCAACCCTCAACCCTTATAAGCGCACGATTACTTCATTACGATAGTAGAGTTAGCAAAAGGCTTTAGGAGTTTAATTCTTTCGCTACTTTGCTCTACTTTAAACTTCTTATGATTACAAGTGCCTAGTTGCGCTCACTACAATATTTACCCTGTCCTCGGCTCCAGAAATGCCGCTAGCAATCGGTCGCAGTGGTCTCCACATATCTCCCGTCGATACGTCGGTCGGATGCTTCGGTTTGCTTGGTTTCGAGGTGAAGTTCTTCGGGTCCAGGGAAATGGTGGTTGCACCGACAGTGCGTCTCTTATCGTACATTTTCCTGTCGGTGGCCGCGGTTTCCGCCGCTTTGTCGGATCCTTTACCGAAGAATTGGCTGAGTAATTTGTTCTTCGGTGGCTCTTGGCTCTCCGAAGAGGCACCCTGGCCGTCTTTCTTCTTGCCACCCTTCTTAGCCGACTCCTTGGTGGGAGACGAGGCCTTGTCCTTCTCTGCCTCCTTCTTTTCGGTCGCTATCAAAGGTTTGTCCTCGAGAATCGCTAACAGAGTCGCCACTATGAATTTCGACCCATTGATCTCCTCCTCGACGACTTTCGTCTTGCCGAACTTCTGCTTGCTCTCTTTTCTCAGGGGGAATGTGAAGTCCTCGTTCCACTGAGGCCAAGACTCGTTCTTCGCCGTCGTCTCGAACTTTTCTTTTCCCGGTAACAGCTTCACCTGCAATAGAAGTCGGTTACTTTCTTTCTCCTCGTTCCGAGATCTTTCTGCGAGTAAATGCATCTTTCTAAGGCAAATGGTATTCGGCTCGGAGAGGCACGTTTCACTAGCGCCATTTAAAACGGTCGTTCACTTGTTCAAGCAGAACTTTTGAGTTTATCAAAGTTCACGCGGAAGCACGCAATTTCAGACAATCTATAAATTCTATGGATCGATAAGGTGTAACTCGGATGGACGTAAAAGTGTTAACGTGCGTATCTCCTAAGAATAAGTCACAATTTATTTTTCATAATCTGCAGAATATCCACCCATAGTGCATGGTCGCACACGAGCCGAGTACGAAAGCTGCAGAATTTTAGAGCCCAAGTTTTTAAAACATTTACAAAGATGCATCAACATTCAGATATACAGTATCGAAATATAAATTCTCTTTTACAACTGCATAATCATAAAAAAAGTTCTAACGTCTGAACAAGTCGTAAAATCGTTAGCATCGAATTAGTCCCAATATCATTTGTAGTCCAATTGGTACTTGAAACGTATTCCACGAGTACGTCGAGTACAGATAAGGTCGCCTCGCGCGAGCATTGTGTTCGGGGATTCGTCAGTCAATAAATGCTAAAGTGGCACCTTCGCGCGGTGGTTCCACGGTGTTACGTAACGCGAGATAACGATTAGGAGTAAAAGATTACACTGACTAGGCCAGTCTGGATCGTTTGTACCTTCACCACGTAGCTGTTGACACGCGTGAAGCCGAAATTCTGGGGCAAGTGTCGCGCACCGAGCACGGTCACGTGCAGTGCCTTCTCGTTCACCGAATGAACGATCCTAATGCCCACTTCCGGTTCCAGATTCACCGTGCGATCCAACGGCGTGGACACCGTCTTTAAACCGGTGTCTATGAAACTCTTGATCCTCGCCAGTGCCATTTTCGCGGTTCCCTCGCTTTTCGCGGAATGTTTTTCATAGACCTTTCCACTTATCGATCACGACCTGTCATTCCAGCCAGTGTCGATTGGTCGCTAGCACTGTAAACAGAGAAACAAGCATCGTGTTTGATAATTCGTAGCGCAACGCGTTTTACTAGCGAAAATAGGTAAGCTATTAATACACGCGGTTCGCTATACCGCGTCCACGCAATTTCGATAATCCCGTATGTATTTTCGGCGAGACTCGTGCACCTGCGCGACGTCTCGGCGGTTTTGAACGACAGCGTTATCTGCGTTTCCCGATAAACAGTCACCGTGTACTTGCCACACGGTTGCTCCGCAAAATTCGCGTCAACGACCGAACCCGCGTTGACGCTCCACGTAGTGCGATTTACTCCGTTCTCCAGAACAGGAATGATAACAGGAAGGGCGGAAACCGAGCAGCGATCGACGTCGATGGTTAACGGTAAACTTCAAAGCGGCTGCCGATTGCGTAGCTCCTCGAGCGCGGCTCGGCGCTGTTTTCGTTTAACGATCGCGGCAGGTATTCGACCCTAACGACGGCCGAATATCGGTCTATCTAGACCGCCAGATCGACCATTCGTTCCGCGAAACGTGGACACTCGACGAGGGTTTTCAGGCGATCGAAACTTTCTCCGTCGGCGGCGAGGCGTTGTCACCTGTTCATCGATCCCATCGCGCGGTGTATTACCGGTTAGAAACAGCACGCACCTACCATAATCCCGGCGATTTCGGCCGGCTGCGCCGTAGATCGGTAGGGGTCTGCGCCGCGGCGGGACGGGGACCTCAGCTGGCCGGTTTCCTTGGCGGGGAGCAGGCCTAATTGCGGTCGTTGGGCGCGTCTACGTTTCAGCGAGTTATCCTCGGTGGATCGTCACCATGGCCGCAGAGACGACCGTAAACACGCAGCGATGCAAAGGTTTGCGTAGCGGGCCTCCTCTCCTTCACCGTGCGCGCAGAACTTTCGAGGAACGCGTCACGATCTTCTCGGGCCTGTCTCGCATCGCGATCCGTTTTGATCGACGTCACAGCGATGGAAGTCGAGAGCACACGCGTGCTGCGAATTAGACGCGATCTACGCGTACCACCGTCACCTCGGGTGCCTCGAGCGACGCGCTGCCGTGGTATGCGGCCCGCGATCTAGCGTGGGTTCCCTTTATAAGAGGGCGATCCAACTGCACCTCAGGAACGGATGCACTGAGGGTGCCGTGCACGAGGTTCCCACCGAGTCGAGCAGATGTTGCGATTTCGTGTATGGATTTTTGGGAAGCTTGTGTTTGTGGATGCTGAGCAGCTGTTTTGAACATAGACTTATCTAGACGGAACGTTTGCTGAGGGGGGTTGCAAGGTTCGCGGGAAGGGGAATGTCATACAGGCAACTCGGGTAACTCCGTTCCTCCTCGGTGCTATTCAGAAATACAATGACGTTTTATATGTCTATGAGCGATACTTACTCGAAAAGGTTAGGTATACTTATGCATACATTCAAAATTTCGTATATCATGTAGTTCATAAACATAATTCATATGCATAAATAATTATATAGTAAAATATATACTTATATATCGGTCATTTGCTGCAACATAACTAAAAATTCATAATTTTTTAGGAAACGCGTTCAAAAGTTTCGTTAGACAACAACCGCTTTTTCTATACTAATAATTCAAAAACTGAAAATTTGTAGTTGTGTCGTTGTTGCAGCAAATGAGCGATATAGTACAAATAAAGATATATTTAAGGATAAGAATAAATAAAAGACACGTAATTTATTTAATTTATGCCTATCTGTGACAGTTGAGCCACAGTGGTTATGTTATGATACGAACACAGCCATTATTAATGCCGAACCGACACGAACCGAATACACCCGAACTTAACTACCGAATTGCCTGTATGCATTCTGCCTTTTCCCCTCCGATCTTGCGTTCCCCTCGCCCACAGTCCTCTCTTCCGTTCCGTCTATACAAGTCTATGGTTTTGAAAGGGGAGGAAGATGTGTACGTGAATTTGTAAGACTGGCAGTAAAAGTGTGTGTAGTGTGAAATTGTTTGTTGTTGGAAGTATAGTGGTGTACTAGTGCTGTTCTGTCGTTGTGAGCGAATGAATGGGATATTGGACGAAGGAAGTGGTAATTTGAAAGCAATAGTATAGTTTTTAATTGGTGTAATTTTGTATTGGAAGTTTCTCTAACTGTTTATTATCAGGAATGTAATAATGTATTTTTATTCAATAATCGTAGGTGACTTAAGTTATATGTGGCGTGAAAATGTTATTTCATTTCATGCGTTTTTTGGAGATTTGTAGTGGAGCCGGGCATCTGAAATTTTAATTACGCTACTGTCGCGAAAACTGGCCATTCCTACTGAAGTAGAGGCAACTACTTGCACACTTCATCGTACGATCTTTATAGACTCCAGTCAGATCGTGCCGCCTGTTGCGCACACAAGGTCGCGCAGTCATGTGCAGGTAGACGCGCGAGAGTGTGTGCTTACACGTACAAGAGATCTACACGCGAGTAAATACGCCGTAGTGAATGAGTGTACGGCTGCAGGGCTGTAGGTAAATGAACGGTGCCCCGCCCGTTTGTAGTCCACTATATGCGGAGGATTTAATGGAGGATCCTGGTGTAGATCACCGAAAATAAAGGAATTTTTGGGAATTTATTTTAAAGAAAATATTTATTAAATCGCATTCGGAGCTATGCGGTTTTAATGGTTGTTGATTAAACTATGTGAAATTTTTTTTTATATTTTTAATTGTAACTTTGGGAATATACTCTATGGAAGTAGTACTATAGATTAAAGCAAAAAAATCGACTTTTACACCAGGATCCCCCCTTAAATTCTGAGGACGATTGGTAAGTAATAAAAAAGGTCTGCACCGCAGATTTTTCATGGTTACAAATGTAATGTTTGATAAAATGTCTTCAACCTCAACTGATAGAGCGAAGTAGTCATTAAATAATCGATGAAATAGATCAACTTTGACCCTGATGAATAAAATAACTCGAGCGCAATGTGTGCTTATCTTTTAGTTATTTCAAATAGATGATTGCTTTAATGAATCAGAAATTAGACGGCAGTCTATCAATTGAGGATTCGTACTTGTTAAAAAGAAACCTATAACACTCTGAAATCTGAACCTTCTTTCAGTTCAGGAATTTAAAAAAGAGAATAAAAGAACGCACCATCGAGATCGACGACTCGCGATGCGCAGCAAATCTAATTGTGATGTGCAACAATATCGTGCAAGCAACGGAATGGAATGCGGCAGAGTGCATTGTGTTGCATAAAAAATAAAGCACAGAGGAGGCATTTGCATGGCCACGTCAAATGCGTCTTCCTATCTGATCTTCACAGTTTAATTATTGATTTCCTGAAACACCTTTGTTACATCTCTGTCCTGCATTAAAAAATCAAGCCACTGAATTTGCATTCATGTTGCAATTCTCTCTCAACTCTCGTATTTCATATGGCAGGACGAGTTCCTTTTCATTTATTAATCATTGAACAATTCTACTATTATATTTAATATACAATAGTTTGATGGATAAAGTATTAACGAGTTGTCAGTCACAGTGCTGTATAATTTAGCAAAGAATGTTTGCCTCTTCGCAGATTCTGATACGTATTTTCCAATACGCACTTAGAATGTTCTTCCACGCATAACAAACTGCATTGATTGCACGTGATGATATGCAAGGATACATTTGACAGACGGATCGGCCTTCGTTCTTGAGCAACTTACTTTTGTTGTCACGCTTACGATTATAGTCGTCAGAGAAGCGCAGTCGTGCTTGAGACAAAAAGATGCTGCTCCGAAAACGAAACGAGGAAAAGCGTGCGCATACAATTCTTCCATCTCCTTTTCCTCCTTTCACTTCCCTGAAGAATTGATTCAACTTCCCCAACACAAATTAATTTTCAAACGAATAACTAGTTAGCCCTTTAATACAACTATAGAATGTGAAAGTTCTGCAGTTCTCGAATAGCTGATAAATATAATTACTTGGGATACTAAAAACTTCAGACTGTTTACAAATTTAAATTGTTTCATATTTTATACACATTCAATATCAAATACATAAATCAATTCTAGAGATAAATAATAACGTGGTATTATAGGTTTCAACGTTGTCCTCGAAGGATCTTCCGCGGGAAAGGATCACGTTCATACGAGGCGAGTGTTTCCCGCGGCCGCTGTTAGATGGCGAGACGGTTCCTTTGGATCCCTTCAACCCCAGTAACGACCCCCGCTTCCCTGAACAGCTGTTCCGCCATGGCGCACGCGACTCCGCGGCATCAGAGACGCTCCCGAAGTTTTCGATTTTACCGGTTCGAAACGATGTGCACGCGCCTCGTGTCGATGCATTTCGCGGTGCACTTTCGGTCGTAGAACGTCCCTCGCGCGCGATGAGTGCGGGAGAAATGTGCTCGCGTGTTGTGCCCCACTGAGAAGTCCGCAAGTCTCTCCTACCCTCGGTTCAAGGCTCACCGGCTAGTTCGCCTCATCTGATAGGTAAGTGACGTCATTACTCCTTGACACTGTGTCTGCATTTCCATATAAATGTCACATTGCAATGACAAATTGGCCATTCGTTGATGTCGGTACACTTCGGCGTACAGTTCGACCGTGATATACAGGCGCGTTAAAAATGGCACCCATCAGCGTGATTGCAATTAAGCTTTAAATTCGTGCACATAGAATGTTGGTAGAGTTATCGAATTAGTACAACTACCTTTGGAGCTTTTATAAGCCGAATGGATAGTGCTAAACGTCTAGAATAGTGTCATTGCTTCGTTTATGATTCTGTTCACGTTTTTCCGTTGCAAACGTTCGTGAAACATTTAGATGTATTATTTAAGAGTCATCGTTGGTTTAAGTACTGGTTATTGCGATTAATAGTTTAAGAGGTTCATTGATATATTTAGTGACTAACGGGCGAAGCTTTTATGTAGTAGCTGTAGTTTAGTGAAATAGCAGAAAGGAATTGTTGTATAGTACATTAATATTATCCCGGGCGCCTTATCTGGCCTCTAATCGGGAATCTTTTAATTCCCCCGTCAGGTGGCAGCACGTGACCGTTAGTTTGAATTAATAGAGAGCGGTTGGCGCCAATTTCGTTTAATCCCATTCTTGGAATAACAAATACTTTTTGAGCCAGATAGTTGATCTAATTAGTCTCAGAACTTTATCTGTCTAAATCCCTAGATAACAAGCGTTAGTTTTAAACCACTTCAGTTGAACTAGTTCGTAGCTTATCAGGAAATAACAGGAAAATAAGAAACAGCGTGGGAGATAAGAAAAACACTCGCAAGAAAGTTTTCTAAAGAAACAAAATTGGCGTGGAATCGTGTTGCCAGATAATTATTTCCACCACATTGCAACGTCTATCTAGTTTCCGTGGTGCTCTTCCGCATTGCGAAAGAATGCTTGCAAAGAAAGGAAAGTTTCATCCCTTCGTGCAATCCGTATTTCTTATTCTCACACACCCACCCACACACCCTTCGCTTCTTTTCCCACCCCCCCCCCCCCCAGTCGACTTATGTATTTGTCCACCTGTTTATTCTCTTCCTAATAGCCCGAAGAACTTTAATCACAATCGCGTTTCTCGAGAGGCAGCCGCCCATCTTCTTCGTTTCGCCCTTTGTAATTTAATGAACGCTCCATTTTCCACCCCTGAGAGCGTTCTCTCGACGATGAATTTCTCGCGTTCGCCTTATTATAGACCCTTTTGTGTAGCGCAATTTAAAAGTTTACCCTCGCGCTTCAGCGTGAAGCCCTCGTATTAAGCCTCCCCTCGGAACTGATACCTACCTTGAAGAATCGTTGCAACTATCGCAGAAGTTTAAACGATCGTCTTTTATTCGTCCATGACTGCGACTAAAATCTGATTTAATTAGGGAGTCTGCTGAGACACTTGACTATCAATAGTGATCTAGGTATTCAGCATTTCATTTCCTCGCGAACGCGTCTTCGACTCGAGGAAACTCTGTTCTTCCTAAAAACACACCGAACTCTGTGTAACCAATATTTTTCTTGCGCTCTGAAATCGTCCCTTCGTTTCCACTCAAACTTTCGTGCTGACAAAGTAAACACTCGGCATCCCGATATGTTTATTCATTTCTCTATTCGCCAGCAACATTGGATGGCTCGCACAGCATATTTTCTTTCTCTTCTGAAGTGAAACTGGGTGAAACGAAGTGCCCTGAGGAAAAGCTTAGCCCCTGGCAGAATCGACAGCCGCAAACGCAAATACAAACAACTGCGAGTTCTAATCGAACCCACGCTTCGGCGACTCGATAATTGCGATGCCTCCGTTGCTTGTTTCTTCTAGAAATATACGAGAGGGAATGTTTCCCTCCCTGCAGTATATTCCTTTTGGTAGAATAAGAGGTGGAATGGTAAAGAATCTCGCATGTCGAAGCAGAAATCGAGAGTCTGATGGAAATAGGGGGATCGGGAAGATCGTAGCGAGGACGCTAGATAGTTTGCGATTCATTTTATCCTGGCGATGGGCATGGTTCAAAAGCAGAGGGACGAGGTGCGCTCAGTTTGCACTTGAAGCCAGCTGGTCGACACAAAAGGGAATAGGTAATGATGCACTTAAAGGGTCGGATTCAAAGGAAGGTTAAATACGCCGCGGCTACGCGCGAGTAATAAATACAGAGAATGGCAAACTAGTTGCTGATCCGCATTTTTAATGCGTGACGTCCTAGCTCGAGCTTAAAGAGCATCGGCAAAGCACTGGCTACGAAATTTGGTGAGCAATCGGTTCCATCGGAATCGGGCAATTCCCAGCAGGCTGGCTTAATTAAACGGCCGTTCCATAAACGAGATCGAACGCGGCCGCGTTTTTAATTTCACGCAAATTACATTCGCCCGGCGAGCATTTTGAAGTTTCATCGCTGCCCGGGAGAGGCACCTAGCCGTTCTCCACGACTTCCTACTAACGCTCGCGCGACTAATAACGTTACGTCCGTGCAGCTGAATAATACGTCTCGTGTAACGAAATCATTTTTCACCGGCGCTTAATGCACCTGAAGGGCCGCTTTGCACGGCTCAAAGGAGAAGCTGAACGCTCCGCAACAACGCGGCCCAGCGATAAATGCAGAAAATGACCTGGGACTAGCGGGGCTTGCGGCTGCATATTTTCAGGATAATTTGCGAGGTTATGAGGGTCGTGCGAGGCTTTCAACTTCGTCCGGGCACTCCAGACTCGAGTTCAGTGAAACTTACATTCTTTTCCGAGTCGAGCGTATTCGCGTTAGTTTCAGGATGTTCGACCTACTCGAAAAGGTCAGTCTGGAATAGATCTTTCTATCTAAGATTAAGGGGGAACCTGGTTTAGGACGCTGAAAACACGGTGATTTTTAAGAATTATTTTCTCAACAAATATAAAGCGTCTCTTTCGTAAACTTTAAGGGTGTTTTGCTGTATATTCAGGCAAAAGAAAACTTTTTTATTCAAGAATAATTCATTTAAAAAATGTAATTCATAAAGAAGTCAAAGTTTTTCTTAATTGACATGAATTTATATCGTCGACGTATTAAAAAAATAAGAAAAAATCTAAAATGGACAAAATTATGAGACTTTACCCAAGAAGTTACGATTTTGACGGAAAAATTTCGACGTTTCTATGCAGAAAAAAGGTTTAATTTAATTTCTGTATAAATGTTTTTCATTCATCGACGATGCCTGGTCAATGTGTAACTAAAAAGCCCCGTGTGAAGTCAATCAGTCGAATAAATTTTTCTCTATCATGTAAGTACACAAGTTTAAAAGTCCTGGTTTCAAGAAAAACGCGTTTAAAGTTTTCGACCGTATCTATATCTGCGCGGCACGCATCTGTTACATCGGCTGTATCTATAAACCTCCTTCGAATTTCTGTCTGTAATTTTGCGAATACATTCTCCATGAGTATTACTATCGATTAAAAAAAAGACAAATCGATTTTTCCAGCGTTCTAAACCAGGTTCACCCCTTAAGCAACGTGGCACGCTATGTATGTACTATTATTTGTGATTCGATCGTCGAAGTTTCGAAGTTACCGATTTTTCTTGAGAACGCTCGGTTGCCAAGTTCCAGCGACGTTCATAACGTTGATAAATGACAATTATCGCAAATAAACAATCGATCGTAATGAAGGTGGGCCCGGCGGAGGGCACCATGGCGGCTCATCAATCGTCGCCGCGAGTGCGCAGACAGAAATTTCATTTATCGAGAAAGTTTAAATCAAACCGCCATTACTCACAGTGCCACAACTGTGACCGGCCGTTTCGATTCCGCCAAAAGCCAATTGAAATTCGTTTCGTCACCAGCCGCCGTCGAATCCCTCTTCTCCCCTCCGCCACGTCCCTGCGACCGGCTGAACGTTATTTGAAATTTTCGAACGACCGAATTCATTTTATTTACGCGCGTGCTTTTCGTCCCATCCGCGATTCTGGCTGCCTTTTTTTTCGTCCCGCCGTTATTATCCTCCGCCTCGTTGAATTCAGTTTTTGTATAAAAAGTCGTTTACCATGGTTAGGGAGAACGAGCGGGATAATGGAGCGAGGTGTCCACTGCGGCCGGCGGGAAATACGGGCGCACTTTGGTCGAAATCCCCGATTCGTAAGTTCGAAACAAAATTGATTAGCGGGAATTACTCGCCCCAAAGAGAACGTTGATTGAGTCGGCGGGCACCATCTAGCTCCGCTGGCGGGTCTGATTAAATTTCTCAGTTGGAAATGGGTAACGAGATTTCGACGGAAGTGACCTGGATTGCCTGGAGGCAGCATAATACTCTCTCTAAGTACGTCGTATTTCCTGCTGATTTCAGGCCCCGTCTGATGACGATTTAAATAAATAATCGCTCAATCGACTATCAACCGCCGATCGCAGGTTAATCACGGATAAACGCCGTGTCGGAGCCACGGTCGCTGTCGTCGACGCTTTCATATACGAAATTTCAGAGGCTGGTTGAACGACAGCGCCTATTTCTCTTCCCGTTTCGAAAGTACCATTTACAAAAGCCTGTGCCGCCGGACGAGTGTCCCGTTTCCTGCTCTATCGCCGATGATTTATTCAATCGAGCGGTTGTCGATATTTATCGTTTCGGCCCGGTCTGCCCGGCTGCGAGACACTCGATGAGATAAATCATATTATCGGTGGACAAGTAGTGGCCAGTGCGTGGCAATCTGCAGCAGTGCCAAAACGGCCGGCTCCGGTATGAACATGGAAATCATATTAGACTAAAACCACATTGCTTAATGGACGCCATCTGCCTTAATCCCATTATCCGCTGCGATTCATCACCGGGGCCCTTTTCCCATCGATGCGATACTGTTTGCTGTAACATCTCTCTTACTCCTTGTTACCTATTAGCCCGTACCCGTGTTATTCCCGTGTTTTCCCTCGGAAAAACTGCGCGTATTAATTTCCCGCGCGTCGCGTTTAAATCATCGGCACGGAGGGGGATGCCAGAGGGATTCTCTCGAATATCCAGCGTTTGTTTCCGAACTTCAAGCGAGGGACACTCGAGTTACCATTTCGGTGCCACGTTTTCTTTCAACGAAACCACCGTTTGTGGATCAATTCTTGCACCGTTGCTTAAACTTAGCGCGTGATGTTGTAAGGTGTACGTAGGTGATCTAGGTAACTTCTGTTTTCCTTTTCCCCTTCATCATTTAATTTATCAGGCAATTTCGTGGTCGCTCGATGCCAGAAAGCATCCTTCTGAGAGTCAATAGACGCTTCGCTGTTCGAGAGACTCATGTCTAGAGTAGTCGCGGACCTCGCTGAATCTCGTAAGCCGTCGAGTGAAAGTCGACGCGTGCAGATCTCGTATCTGGGCCGAATAGCCATTCGAGGGCACGCCGCGCTCGATTATTTAAGCGCGCTCTCGAGACTTCCCAGGGATCCCTTTGGGAAAACGTGGGTGGAACGGCTCGCGGCAGCCGATATCGATTTCGCTCGGTCGAAAGCGTGGGCGATTTAAGTCCCGCGGAAGATAAGTCGGACTCGTCTCGATCGCGACACGATACGGCAATCGCGTACCGGGGGGAATTTTAAACTGCTAGATTATGGAAAGCGGGAGGGCGATATTCGGAACGATTCCCCCGTCACTTCTGCCCGTCCCGTTGAAGTTTGAAAAACCATAGCCAGCAGATTTGTCGTTTATCGAGTTTCCGCGTTTCTTGTCTCGCGGCGGCGGCGCGCGAAAACTTTCGATTCAATTCCGCCACGAGGTGGAATATCGATTTCCTATCGGGCCGGTGCCGAGCGGTAGGAGAGCGAGACTTCAGAAAATACCGTCCCCTGTATGTACACAAGAAATCCCTCCGATTTAAGATTTCGCAAACAAAGACCACCGCGGCCCCTGTACGTTCTATATAAACCGGCATCCGGCGAATATATTTCTCCTGGAAATTTAAAAACTTCCAGCCACCGTCGGCCGCCCGGTGTGCCCTCACGTTGAACAATATCGATTCCACTCTGTCGAGCACGGGCTTCGGGGGCGCCGGGCCGAGCGGGCGAACTCCTTTATACGTTCACGTGCCACCCGGGAATATTAAAAACCATTTCGCGTTCCTTGGGAATGCTCCCTGACCTACGCGCACCCACCTTTCGTTCCGCCGCACCGAAACTCGTGGGTGTATGGTTCTATCATGGGCTCTAAAGGGTACGAAGAATGGGTCTATCGAATCGCTGTAACGTCTCTCGCTTCTTGCACGATTGCTGTAACTATATAGCAGCTGATGCTATGCTTCCGCGACCAAGTAGAGAGGCGCCGCGGTTTCTCTTTCAATGGATCCTCTTCCCCCAGCGATTTCTTTCCCGCAGCAACGTCGCGGCACGAGCAGATTTGACTGCGCCACGTTATACCCACCCGCGGCTATACATCATCTTTATAGCGGTCAGGATTGCCGGCTGAAAAGAGGCCGGTTCCCCCCGTGGCGCGTGCATTAATGCACACGGATGGCCGATAACGACTTCCTGTGAAGGCATCCTCGTGACCAGCTCCCGCGGCCGGAAGCAGCTCCACGGACGATGCTTCCCGGCATCCATCGAGATTCCTCTCCGACAACGTCGCCTTTAAAACAGTATATTAGAGCGCCAGTTATAAATCAGGCCTGGCGGGGGTCGAGAGGGAGGCGAGGGGAGGTTGGAGTGTCGGTCGGCGGTCGACGCTAGTGCTTAGTAAGTAAGACAGTGTGATACGTGCAACGTGTTCAGCGCGTTGCTACGAGGCACATGCTCGTGCATGCGAGCGAGCGGAGGTTTCGAGGCAGGGTAGAATGCCAGCAGGCCGGGAGTCACGAGATTCCCCGGGTTGCTACAATATTGCTGTTCCCTGGCGCCAGGCCAACCCCTATCCGCCTAGACGAGGAGAAAGAACCAGCCGCGAGGCGGTGATCCGAGAGAGAGGGCAAGGTGAATAGGTGGAACAGAAAGAGAGAGAGAGAGAGAGAGAGAGAGAGAGAGAGAGAGAGAGAGAGAGAGAGAGAGAGAGAGAGAGAGAGAGAGAGAGAGAGAGAGAGCGAGAGAGTAGGAGGTGTGAAAGGAGAGGCAGCCGTTGCGAGGGGGTGGAAGGATGCCTATTTCCGCGGATAACCCCTGCGGTAGGCACCATTTTAATCTGGCGTATCATCATCCCCCTACCGCGATGCTGCCTTTCTCACGCGCCTCGATGTGGCGTTAAGCATCGACTCAGCCTGCCTGGCTAAGCGGGGGCTCGTCTTTCAATCTTCGTCTGGAGGATTCCGTCGACGCTCCCTCCGCGGCGCGACGATAACGGCGAGCGATCGGGGGGGGGGGGGGGGCGCTTGTCTTCTATCGCTTTTAAGGAAATTCGGTGGGCGGTTCGCGATGAAGCGCGGAGTCGTTTGAGTCAGGGCCCGAGGGATTTATTTGCCGAGGCGTGGGGAGTTGTGGCTCGGGGATCGTAATTCAAATTATTTCGCTCGGGATGCTGGCCTAGGAGAGCGGGAATCGGTCTGAATCGGATTGCTTCTTTTTGATGGTGCTCTCGGGTTCGAAAGTAATTCCTAGCCGGCTCCTTGGGAATCCGACGGAATATTCCCTATTGCCTGCCGATCCATAACTCCCCCGCGAATCGGCGTTTGTCAGCCGCTTTGAGGATCCCAGATTTTCAATCCGCGCACGCGAAACGCCGGGATTTCGCGGGGGTTGTCGATATAAGGTGGAAGGGAGGATTCCCGAAGAGAGCATTCCCGTGCCCGCGGAAAATCCGCAATATGGTGCCGCTCGTAAAATAGACTTCCAACTTATCTACTTGGTTTAGCCGTCCCTTCGATATTTTCGTGTAATAAAAGACCGAAACTGGGGAACTTTCGAAACAGACGATAACGCCGCCCTGGGACTTCTCTGCTGTTTACCCGTTGCCCGGCGGCTTCAAAACATCTTGGGATAGACTGCTACGTAAACATCACGCTCTCACGTGCTGTATCCATTATGGAGCACGGCGCGAATCCCATTCAAGGACCCAGAAATTTATAGTCAACTGAGTGGGACGCGGGTGGTTGTTGAACTTTTCAAACAACAGAACGCGTCGGATTTCCAAAACTAAATCGTTGCCTGACGCATCTTGCATCTACTTCAAATGAGCGACACATTTCCACAAGTTTTTTCGCATCGCGAACCACGGTCCGTCGTAGCAGTACACCCACGCGCTGTTCAGCTCTCCCATCCTCTCCCCCTTCTTTTGCATACCAAATTTCCCCTCTTGTACCGAGAATTGTGTTTGCATCGTGGTTTCGTTCGCGCCAGCGTGCACTGAAGGTGGCCCATCCTCTAGATGACCGCGAGCCATTATACCAAGCGGGGATGCTGGCTCTAACGAACCCAGCGTGTTTCGTCGCCGGCGTTTGTTTTCCATTTGTCTACCAGTGGCGGACGGAGAAGGGAGCTGAAACGGGGAACGTTGCGAGCGTGTAACGAGGAGTGGCGCGAGAAAGAGACCGGGCTCACAAAGAGCCGCTCATAAACATCGAACGTCGGAACAGAGAGGCCAGGGATCCTCCCAGCGAGGTGTTTCGACTGGTCAGCACCGTCATCCCCGCGGGTGGTTTTCCGGGTTAACCGATGCAGCGCGAAGCAGTAGCGGGGTGTCCCATTGTAGCCAGCTTGGAAATCGCCCGAGTGTACCGCTGGCCAGACTGAACTAGCCTGCGGTCGTTCATTGGACGTTATGTCCGCTGTATTATATAGAGAGTGGCTCGCACACACATCCGTTTCACGGGTGCCGCGCTTGCTGCACGTAGGGTGCATAGAAGCAGTGTCGATTCTACGCCCCCGAGAGAGCTAGCCGGGCCCTGGTATCGGTGTTAACGTCTCAGTGGACACGCTGCGCCGCTGTCCGCTCTAACCGATAACGTTGCCAACTCGTTAGAAATGAATGGCCAGCCCGGGGGTAGGCGCCGCAAGGGTCAGAGACAATGGGTGACGCACCCCCTCGCCCGGGCTCGACACACTCGACTTTATCCGGCAACTTCGTCTTCAATTACTTCGATACCCGGTAATTAATCTCGAGAGCGCCGGAGGTGGCCGCTGGACCTCGTTACCGGGGTGGCTCTCAGAGCGAGGGGGTAGAAAGGATTACATATACGAGTCATCCCGAGCAAAAGGCTAGGTCGGAGTAGGGTTGAGATGCTACTGGTTGACCCTCAGTGGAACTAGATACTATGAAATAATATTAGAATCCGCCGTCTCCGCTGATAGCTTCAGAAGGTTACTGGAAATATTGAAGGGTAGCGACTGACGGGGAAGGATCGACGGTATTACCTACGTCTGGACGGGTTAGCCGATAGTTTTTGGATTAACGCTGGCTTCAGGGGTACGAGCTTAAAAAATGTCGGATGGAACTTTCCGGCGCTGTTAATCCCCCCGATCAAATTGAGTCTCGGCAGGGTTCGAATCCCAGGTGTTCTAATTCTTCGCGGCGAGATAAGAGGCTTTCCTCCTGGAACTTCCGCTCCGCTGAAATACCGCGGCCGTTCAGATTATCGGCCGCGGCGGTATCGCGACATTTTAATAATGGCCGATCGTGCTCGTCGCCGACGAGCGCGGAACCAGCCGCCTTATCGTTCGCCCGCGCCGATAATGCCGCGCCCGAATGGAAGTTCCGTCGGCCGCGTGAGAGAGTAATCGTGTGACACGATCGTAAGAACTTTTGCCTCCCGGCCGTAGATCACCGCGTAAACCACTGCACGTGACGCCCCCCGGAACTTTACAAAACTTCGGTTTTCCTTAAACTGCGCGGGTATTAAACTTCCGGTCGGGAAACAAGGATAGGCGGCCTATCGATCCCGGCGGCCGGGCTGGCAAACAACGCGGGGGTTGGCCACCTTCGATTCGCCCGTGGATCGTTATCGGTGGCTGGATTTCCCGTGATCGAGGGAATGGCTGGTGCCAACTCCGGGCGAGCGTCGCGCTCGTTCGCGGAGGATAAACTCGGAATAAACTTGCGGGCTAAGCTGGCTGACCCGTGTCCCGTTGTAAATAGGAGCCACCGTGTGACGATTTTATAGGGCGATCGCGAGAAACAGATCGAAGAGTTTCGGGGATAGATAGAATTCACGAGAATAAGCATACAGCGAACTTCGTTAGCAGATAAGAGGCACGAGGCATTCTAGACACGCTTACCCGCCCGTACAGATAAACTCGCGCGAAATGGACGCAACGATAGGTGTTTATCCCGAATTGGAATGTCCCAGCAAGCAGGCGTGTAGAATTCATATCACCGCGAACCTTGCGATCGGTCCCCATTTAAACCGTGGGATTATGCAAACAACAGCGACTCTGCTGCAAGGATGAGCAACGGGGGAGGACAAAGTGGTGAAAGGGATGGAAAGTGGACAGGCAAAGTCGTCTAGAAAATTGAATTCGCTGCTTTTTCCTTAATCGCTCGACGCTCAGATCTCTTAACTCTGTTTTTTCCCCGGACAAAGCCAGTCGGCTATTTGTGACCGCGTCCCATTTCGCTCCTTCTTCTCACCCCCTCGACCTGTGTATGTACATACACATTTTTATATACAGCCGTCGGGTAAAGTAGAATGGCCGACAATAGGAACCGGAGGTCGATGGACGAAAGAAAGGCAGGCGGTCGGGCGAGCAGGAAGAGAAATGACGGTAAGCGTCTCTGGATCCTGCGCGGCGCATTTTATTTCCAACCCCCTCTCACCGTCGAATTTATACACGTACGGTCACACGTGAGCGGTCGTTTTCAGGCTCCCCCGAGTCCGTCGTTGCGCACCGTTTTCCCGCGGCAAGCTGAAAGAAAAGCTCTAAATTGCAACGACTCCTCTCGTCGTTATCGACGATAGAATCGCGGCCGACATTCGCGAAAGTGACGATCGACCCGCCACGATTTCGTCCCTGGTCTGATGGAACCGAGGAAAAAACGGGCGAAAGAGGATTCCCTTCCGCGGTGGACGTGGATTGCTCGACCTTGCCGAAGTGAAAGAGATCGAATTCCATTTCGTGGAGAAGCGCTGGCTGACGTATAAATCTCGCGAGGCGGGGGCGAAACCGTGTACAAGTCTATTCCGCAATCTCGATCCGGGAACCTTGTGAAAAAGTTCCATGACACTTCCTCTTCCTCGATAAAGAATCCACCGTATCTGATTTAAGGGGGAAAGGATCGCGGTTTATGTATCACGGGGGGGGGGGGGGGGAAACGCTCTTAAACGAGGTGCGAGGGAAATGACTCGAGAAATTCTTAAATCAATCTCAAGTTCATCGCGGCAGCGTCGTCGGAGCCGGCAGAAATTACAGGGCGACGGTTTCGCGCGAAACAAAGTTACTTTTTCATCGTTAGGGTTGCTAACAGACCGTCATATCTCCGTTGTACGAAGGGAAAGGCAAGACACCGACTCGCTTTTTGCGGGTACGACGATGGGCGTACCTTCGGGTCGTAAAGTAGTCGCCGGCCGAGTGACAAATTACTCGAGTTTATCCGCAGCCCTCTTTTTAAGGGCACAGCATACCACCCCTGGAATCAAGGGGGCCCGTCTCTCGAAGGCACGGAATTCCTTGCGTCCATCCATCATAAAGCTGCGGCGACAATGCTTACAACGTCCTTCCGCCACGTCGTCGAGGAGCCCCGCGCCGAAGGCCGAGGATCATTTTGTCCTCTCTGTCCAAAAGTTTATGACGCATTCAGAGCCTCTCATCCCCTGACGTCGATCGCTTCCGGGCGAAAAACGAGCCATAGTTTGTCACCGTTTGATCCCTCCCTTCGTCGAGTGTCGGAAACATTAAATTCGAGAGTAATCATCGAGATTTATAAGCTCCGCCGTGCTAAAGGATCCTTCCAGTAACATAGAAAATGGACAGCCTTTCTTCGAGTGATGCGACTAAGCCGATTCTTTCCATATCACGAGCTTCATATTCCGCTAAAATACTTCCCGTTCTAATGTTCTCGACCCTCCTACTCTTCGACTAGCGTTTAATCTTTAAAGGTTCCCCGTTCAGCTCGCATGCATACTTCCCGCCGCGACACCACTTTTCTCGGAAAACGAGGGTAGCTAACGATCCTTCTGGGGGGCTTTAGCGCTCAGATAACCTACCAATTACGTCGGGCTGGAATCCGTAAGTACGGCGAGCGTGTCCGGTCGTGTCCTTCCAGCGAATGCTAATTTACGGTAACGGGACAACGGGTGAGCATCGCGGGGCGAAACGCCCCGGCTCCGGGTTTGCTCGGCGAAGCTCGTGCCGCGATCAAACGTTACAATTAAGTAGGCGCGGCTGCTCGTATCTTTGCTGGGAATCTACCATAAACCGGGTCCAGAGCTGAATGCGTATACGCTGAGCAGGCTGAGCGCGCATGAATGATGCATGCGGAGGGGTCGAAAGTGCCATGTGTCTTTCTTCCAGTGGCGGATTTAACAGGGTGGCTAATGAGCAGTTCCCGCCTAGGCCCCTGCGCAGAAGGCACCCGTAGGGCCCCATCTCCAAAAAATTATGATTAAGTATAGGTATCCAAAACACTACATTTTTTTCGTACTACTACACTTGGTTCGTTTTTAGTAAACTACCTCTTCCCTCCCCCCACCCCCCACCCCCAAAAATGGGCCCCTCAGAACGTTTGCCACCTGGATCTTTTTTCTTAAATCCGCCACTGCTTTCTTCATCAACTTCTGTGCTTAGCTTATTGTTAGCCCAATCCGCAGTCGTAAAGATGCCATTAAAGGAACACTTCCTTGTGGAGAGACACGGGAAGAAAAGGGGTAGTCCGCTGTTTACGCGTGGTTAAAATTAAAGACGGATCTTTTATCTCTCGAGTATAGAGAATTTCAAAACAAAAGCACGCGGGCCGCGATTCGTCTGCCATTTCAAGGGAAGACGACCGCAGGTGGGGTCATTCGCAGTGAGCGGATTACCCCTTTTCTTCTTGTGTCCTTCCACGGTGCGTATTGCCGTCCCCGCGAGTAATCTTGTGTTATTTTTTAATACAGCAGCGATAACAAGAAGTGTATTCACCTTATTGTTCAGACCTAACCCAGACCCCAATAATCACCTCTTTTATGGAATATAATATAGGACTGTGTTAATACAGTTTATTGTGAACATAATATTGGGGTTCTTTGTTGCATCACTAGTCGACCAAGCGCTCCCATCTACCTGAAACCAGGCGCATCGCGCGACGTTTGTCCCCGTGCCCCAACTACATACGCTTAATGGACAGGGAATAGATCACAGAATAAGAATAAGGACATACTTTTTCAAATTCTTTGACACTTTAACCGAACATGACATTTGCAAAAGAAAATAATTTCTACTATGTTTATGTTGCAAACACCTCTCTCGGAATGCAAATCAATTCATTCACACAGATCCATCCTTCGTGATTAAAAGAAACAGGCACAAGTCTGTACCTTCAATAATTTAGGAGATAAAAATTCATTTCTGAAGCCGTTTTGTAAAAATCATCGAGAGCAGGACACTTTGATGATTTGTATTTTTTAAACAATATCCAATCTGGAAAATGAGGACTTAGCCTTCTCTATTTTCATATGTGCTACAATATACTTCAATAGTATCATGAAAATCCCAGACATCACGAATTTCAGACAACTATCTCATTTGCTTCTATCTTCCATGCTGAGCGCAATGCACTCCAAATTCCCTTTGATATGTGGAAGAAAAGCTACACTAGCACATGCGTTCGCGCTCACCCTTTCTGACGCAGAAGCATACGGGTCGAGCTACCGTTTCGCCCGTCCACATTAGAATATTCGTGCGTGCTCAGTTTTACTTAACGTATACTCGTTCGAGTCTGAACCCGGCTATAGGTGGACAAACTGGATCGTTTCTGTGTACCTACTCGCGGCCGCGAAAATTGCACGTGCCAACGGTGCCGTTTTCCTTCGTTGTTCGTTATCGATCGACGCCGCAGCGGCTTATCTGGCTGTCCCAGGGCTGGGATGATGGTGCCGGTGCTGGGAAATTTTCATGGGACGCGCAGCCTTCCCGCGGCAGAGAATTATGCTCGATGGGAATGGAGCAGTTTTCGGAAAAATGAGGAACACCGTGGCGCACCGCCCTTACACGTGTTTCCCTCCGTGCTGCGGCATGATAAGGGAATTGCTGGGTTATCGTGGCGCGGTGCTTCTCACCACGTGCGAGCTTCTTCGTATTCCGTGTTGGATACGCGGTTTACAACATTGTCATCCTAGCTTTTGTGCCGTTTTAATCCGCCGTTCTTCGTGGCGGCGCTTTAAACATCCTTTGGGGGTGGAACTCTTCTTTCGGTGGATCTGTTCTTTGCCGTGGGTGTTGCGGTTATACTGCTGACTAATTGTAAGTAGATCCGATTAATTTCCAAGCATCGCGACACCGCGAATAAGACACTCGCGACACTCTAATGTCTACAGTGGTACAATGAAAGCCGTATATCTAATGCAAAAATTGATCAAATTCAAACAATCATTTTTTGTTTGCCCTTCAAATATGTAGTAATAAAGTCCAAAAAGCCTTTTTACTGTATATTGGTCGGTTTCTTTTTTTTTTAATTCATGAATATCGCGTAGTTTTCAAGCGTTCTGACCGGAGGGTACCCTTAAATCGAGCGAGCGATTGGTCGAAGGGGTCGTGTTTATCACCGATGCTTTCTGTCCCCGCAACTGAAACAGCGGTTCCTCTTCCAGCCGAGTTCTCCGTCACCTTTCGCGTTTTTTCTCACCCCGTTTGCGCTCCTTGTACCGCCGTCTCAACTTACCGCGTCTCCCGTCGATTTATCTTGCCCGGGTGCAAGGTTGGGGTGCAGGGGGGCGAGAGCAAAAATAAGGAGTTGGTTGGATGGAGGGCAGCTAAGAGTTCGGGAGCAGGATGAGAGGCGAGAGGGATTTGGAATCGCTGCAGGTAACAGGAGTAGTCGTCCGCAGGGTGGATGCAGGAGACCCTGCTGGATGGGGGGATAGTCGTTTGTCATCGCTGAATAATCGCGAAGGACTGGATGGGCGGCGAGCCGAGGGGGGGGGGGGGGGGCGCGGCTGAAGGAGGTTGAATGTCGGCGGCGGTCGCGGGAGGGTTGGTTGAAGTCAGTGCGGCAGGGGCGTTTAAAAGTACAATGGAGACCATTTACCCTCGACTCTCTTGTAGCTCTCCCCCGCGTGCCTTCGCCCGGCCCCAGGAAAGTGCCTCGCCAAGGGGCTGGGAATCCACCTCATTGATGCAACCTTCGCGATGGTGTCTGTGAGGGCTCGACTATTTCGTCGGGAACGGAAGCCAGAGGCGTCGTTCTTTTTAACGGGCTGGCATTTGATAAGCCCGCGACCGGCATAATAGAATTTCGCGGGAGTAATGACGATGGCAGTCGCGAGTAACGACGTGCAATAAGCTTCGCCAGGATATATCCTTGGGGGTATCGCCTATGATTCACATCGCGACAACGCGATTCTGCCACCTTCGGGGCCATTTGTCCCTGTCCTTGATTTACACGGTGGATCGTTAAACCTTCGCTAACCTTCGTGCTCGTCGAATCTCTCTCCGTTCGTCTTTTTTTGCTGTAAGAAAATGTCAATGGTTTTTCATGAACAGTAGGTCTGTATTGTGATATCAAAATGTGAAACTCTGCGACGTCTCCACGCAAATATTTTCTATTCGTGCAAATATTCTACGGAAGCTTCTGCGCGAATCCTGTGCCGTAGTAGCCCTTCGTCACTTTGTTCTTTGCACTAGAATTCTAGTTCGCAGAATTCTACTCTGAAAGCTCTGCAGAGCCTGAAGGAACACTCGCGTCGCACTATTCATGTTTCAGTTCGCAATCTACATCCATGATCTTCGTTGCAAGTATCTATACAAGTGTGCTGCAACTGAATCTGCCTGCAGTCTTCTTGCGTCAGCTATGATAAGTGTATAGAACTCGCTGCTGCATAATACATTCCTCTAGAAATTGAGATAGATCTGCAACGTGTTTTTCATTTTTTTTAAATGTGACATTGCGGGACGTTTTATTCTTACAATCTCTATATTTCTCAATAACGTCGATTTTCTGAATACGTCGAAGCGACAGAGGTCGATCCATAGTTCCCCCGACGCGGCATTAGTAATCATTATGCCGCGCAGCAAGAAGACGACCGGTCATCCGTTCTAATTACTCAAGACAGGCTGATGGTCAACATTGACGCACGCATGCAAACGCGGCCCTTGGATCGATGTGATCCTCGTGTGTGCGCATGGATCGACAGAGACTCGAGTTATGCTTAATGCCAAAGTGATTCAATCTGTAATGCCAAGTACTATCTCCTTGTGCGATACCGCGGGGACACGACGATCCGTCAATAATGTAATCCGGATAATTTTAGCTCGGTGCCGGGGAGTTAATTGCAACTGGTCGTATTTAATAATGAGCAACTTACAGCACGTTATAAATTCAGGTTCTGGGGGCCAGTGAGTCCAGGGAGCAGATATTTGTTCTGGCTTGCCTGAATCAAGCAATAATGTCCCTTCTCCCCGCTTGAGATTAATCTTAATCACCGATCAGCCTCATAAAAGCACTCCCAGGTATTCATTTCGTCCTCGAGCGTCCCCCTTTTTTTAGTACATCCTCGTCGTCATGGTTATAAACTCCGCTTTAATCGTCCGTTCCAGCGGCGCGGCGCTCCCCTTTCCTTTCATCTCCTCCTGCACCACGAGTGAAACTGAAAAAACCTCTCCCAGCGTTTTAGAAAGAAGTTTTAGTAAGGAGAGAGGTGGCACAAAAAGCGTAAGGAAAATGAAACAAGGGAAAGGGCTAGCTATTTATAATCCTCGAGCGTTGGTAATCAAGTTGATCCGGATTCCAGATGCAAAAATGCGTGCCAGGACAGTGAAATTGCATCTGAAACTAGCCGAATTGGCAGGTGTAACGATTCCTGTTAAAATACACTAAATCCGTGGTGTAATTCTAAGGGACATAGTACACCCTGTTACATCACAGCTGGATTGTACTCCCACTGGTCTACCTATGGATCACGTATCGAGCGGTAATTAATGTTCCTAGACCGCTAATAGTTTATCGATTATTGGCTGAAAGGAAAGGCCCGGCGTGTTTCGTTATTCATTTATTGCTAGCGCCGGGCACGTTGATAATTATCGCGACGTGTAATGGAATTTCCCGCGGCCTGTTCGCGTCCCATTAAATCGTCAATATCTGTGACACTAAAAGCGTCGCGGGCTTGTCGAAGCTACCCTGTCACGCGGCTCCAATTTTCGTCACGAGGCAATCACGAGGAATTCTCGTCTCCGAGAGTCGCCGAGATTAAGCGCAAGGTACACGCGCACAAATAACGGCGGCTTGAAGGAGAATGAAGCGTTCAGGGTAGCAGCACCCCGAGTTTTAGGGAAATACACGGTGGATGCCAGAATCGAGCATTTCAATTTTCCTTGCTCCCTCTGCAGTTGCTCAATAAGTACCATTGGCACCTGTCTTCCCGCCACGCTTCCGGCAGATCAGAGGAAATGGTACATCGTGATACGTTCCGACGTGGAGAAGGGAGAGACGAGAAGGGTGGCGACTCGCTCCCGCGCGCCGGCACTTCCGACCCAAAATTACAATCGCGTGACCGCCGCCCGTCTATCCCTGCCGGGCGAAGCGGCCCAGCTGAAAAATGGAGCCGCATCGTTCTGGATCGGTGTCGATAGCCTAGCGCGTACAGTCGTTAACCGCGACGATGCTCCCCATTATTCATCGCGCGGGGTGGAGGCTGACGCGTCTCGAATCAATCGGAACGGGGCAACCAGCGGCTGTTTCGGATCGAGGGGGGATCGTTTCTTACGGGTTGTTAGCCCCGATCCAACGAGCCATTACCGACATTACGTTATCGCGGCCCAGCTCTGAATGTTATCGCCCCCGTTCCCCCTACCAGACCTCTGTCCTCGTCGAACACCCCCTGAGCAATTGCTCCGCGGCGAGATAATCTCCATCGCATGACTGGAGGCTCGTCATAAAGCGCACACCCACGAAACTCGGCACGCACCGTTCGCCGGGGTGTCTGTGCCGTCTGCGGCGTCGCCCCGGCTCGAATAGATGGAATCGAGGCGGAGGAAGAGAAGGCACACCGCGATGAAAGCCGTTTTCTCTGGTAACTCGTAGTTATGGTGGTAGTACAGTGGTTGATGCCCCGCTAGAACCCCATGGGCAGATGCAATCTGGCCAGGGCTTGTGTCGCATTCGCGCTGCCTTAAGTAAGCCCGTTTTCGTGTCAATGGACGATGAATCCATCCACTACCAGCTTTATCTCGGCGACACGCTCCCTCAGGTATATCCTGCGTGCGCGTTTCCCCCTTGTGATTTATACCGCGCCCCGGTCGTCTACCCACCCTGATGTCTTCTGTTATTATTACGGTGTATCAGCAGTTTTCGCTCTGCTGGCATGCTCCGAGGACCTGGGGGCGCGTGGTTAGGGGACAGGAAGCTTGTACGATACTATCTGACTTATGTACTCGTTGCTCCTATGGCGAATTAATGGCGTAAGGGGTGCATTTGGCGGGGTGTAGTGTTCTCGTTTTAAATCAGCCGAACTTTGTAGAATTCTGGGAGCAATGAAAACACACTATCTCGAATCTAGCTTTTGTAATCTCTTCGCACAATGTAAATATGGTAATGCTTGGATTGTAGATGCAGCGAATTCCGCTACTCGCTGTCCGTTTTCCCGGGGCCCGTCGCAGTTTCCATTTCGCGTCAACTATTTTCGATATACCTACCAGCAGCCCGGGTAAACGAGAAATTTCCCTCGTTCGCGTAGTCAAACGGGCTGGATCGGCCACAGGGATCAAGACTTTTCATGGCCAGTGGCTGGGAGCGCCGGCGATATTTGCCGCGCGCTAATATTGGTCTTCGCTATCGGCTGTTTGCCGGTAAATAGGAATTTTCTCTTGGACGTCGGATACTTGGTGGACGTGCAGCGGGAACGGGATTCGACCGATTGCACGGTTTTTCAAAGCGCTCGACCTGCTCGAATTGCAAAAGCAGCCTGCATCGAGCAGGAAATGCGGGCGATAGCCCCGTCACGAGTCGATGCAAAAGGGACGCCCTTCTAACATCACGGCACGCCTCCGCTATAACATGCTTTTTTCTGTAAGCGTCAAGTGTATGACACTGCATGGAATGGTGCTCTATATATCGCGGTTTAATCTCCGATGCGTCCACGGTCTCTCTTTTTTCACGCTGCGTCCGCTCCTTTCGCACTCTCGACACTTCTTTTGTCACGTTCCACGGTGCGAGACTCCTTTTTATTTTTAAAGCTCCTCTAGGTGTCGCAGCATTTATAGCGCACGGCAGCGTGCATCGATTAGAGAGGTATTAAAAACGCTCGTCTAGACTCCGTGCTTCCGAGAGTTTTGTTCGCGTGTTACTCGTGACGGGCGATGTCCTGCGCGCTTCGATGGAAGCAAACAGAAAGAAAGGTGGTCTGGTTACGTAGTACTTTCGTGGACGTGGCACGACACAGGCGATCCAGGGGACCCGGTCACGCGATGCACGAGTCATCCACCCACCGGACGGTGGATGTCTTTATCCGGCCTGTTACGGTAATGCTTCCTCGCCACTCCGTTAAAGGGCGAGCAATTTTCTTCTGGATCTCGAAGACAAGTCGCCGCGGGGGGGGGGGGGGGGCAGGGAGCGCGTGGAAATTAATCGTCCGCGTAAAACGACGTGATTAACGAGTCCGCCGTACGCCGGGCCATAAATCACTCTTTGGCACTGTTTGCCAGGGGAAGTAGTTACATGACGGCGATGATCGGGCCGCGGTTGTAAGTAGTAGAGGTCGAGATTGGTCAGACGCGCGCTCCGCTTCCAACGACAGAGTGGTTAAGTGAGAGATTATATTGAAAGCCATGATACGGGTACTCTTCTGTCACGGTAGGAATAGTAAATGGTGTTACAGAATGCAAGCAACGGGAACGAATACTGAATTATTCGGAGGGACTTCAATATCGTTGGAGGCAGCTCAATTGCAGTCTACGTCGCGTGCTGCACACGTCAGATTGTGGATTTAGGGGCAGCAAAAGATCTACGGTTCGCCATAAAACACCCGTAAGACGGACAAATGGTCTGTCGTCAGGGGGTGAGGGGGTGGCCAGATAGAGGGTGCCATTACATCCGTACTCACAATAATTGGACGGCGGTCGCAGGATGGTTATCGCCTGGCCAGAATGGAGCAACGTGACTAATCACGGCGTTATTACGTCCAAAATCGATTCGACTATAATTAGACCGCGATACACAGGGTTCGACGGGGATCACGGAACCCCCGGTTCCGCCGATTGACATTCGGTCGCGTGGTGTTAAACAAACAGCGATCGGAGCCACGCGCATTGGGGGGGGGGAGGGCAGACTCGACTTGAGCACGTCCACGAGTCCACCCCCGCTGGCGTTTCAATCGAGGGGACGTGGCCTGGACACGCAGGGTCTCTCAGGATTCCCTTCTTTTCTTTTTATCGGCCCCAGGCCCGTTTAAATAAGCCCGGCGTTGCGATAAGGATCGCAGGTGAAGTAAAATAAATTACATTCGTAATACCGAGTGGGCAACCCTATTACGACGGGCTGCTAGCCACTCTTGCAGTTGCGACCACCCTCTCGCCCCTGCCTCGCCCTTCGCCGACCCTGCGCTGGCCGGAAATAGCGGAAGCAGAAACGGACTCGAACGTTGGAACGACGAGATATTTTTTCTCAATTTCCTCCGACCTGTGCGCGCCGTAGCCCTGGAATCTCTTTTGATTTCGACTCGAACGGGGGCTTTTGTGTTATTGCTTTCCCGTAAACGAACCCCCCTCTGGCCGGCTTATTCTCCGGGGCGTGTTTAACCGCGATGGCTTTGTAATTGCGGAGAAAATTCTGCGGTACTGGGCGTAGCCGTCGATGGAGTTTTGTTTCTTCGGGAGCGTGGTTTCAGTGGAGGAGATTCTGAGGGAGGATCTAGGCAGTGTTGAATAGATGTGAAATTACAGAAATTTTCATTAGTTCCTGCGGACACTTCACCTATATTCGTAACACCCCAAGAACTTCTTAAAGGGATAATGCCAGTCTAGACGTTAATTCACTTACTCCACTTATTCAAGATTAGAACAACTCAGTGCTCGCATGGAACTCCGTAACCGATCGAACTACGGCTCTGCGCGAGGCAGAACTTGCTAAACTCTCGAACTGCCGTAACATTGAACTTAATATTCTGACCTTGAACTCGACGGAGTTCGATCGCTGTGAAAGTGTATCCTTGCTTCCTTGAACTCCAATGCTTCCACATCTTACCTCTAACTTACATAATTAGTACATAGTATGTCCCATTATCAGGTCTATTCTGAAATCGAGTGTCTTTGAATCTCGTTGTTCTCGAGATTATATAACCTACGAACATTCTTAGTGACTGTAATTGCGATACCATACGAAGGGTTCTTGCCCTTCTCCTTGTCAAGACGTTGAGGCGTGTACAGAAGTAACGACGCTTAATGGACCGTGGCAATAAAGAGGCCGGTGTTACATCGATTACAACTCCAGAACGGAAGTTCCCGCGATCGGGCAATAACTCTAAATATCGAGGTATCGACCCGTGGCCTCGTTTCTCCGGATTAGTTGGGCCGTGAATAACGCTCGTTTCGCGCCACCCCCTGCCCATTACACGCGCTTTTCCATTCTTCGCGACGATGCTTCTGCCCACTTGCTTGATCGCCCTCGTTTTTCCCACTTCCAAGTTCCTAACTCTCCTCCACGGACCCCCACATGTTTGTCACTTAATATATCGATGAATGGGCATTGTTCGAAATCAAATTCACCATACACCAAGGTGCACGCTTGGATACTAAAGGACGGATTCCACGTCGGCACGATCGAGGAACAAGGAAGCCTCGGTAGATGTGGACGCAGCGTAAAGTGTCTTCATATAAAAAACATGGGAATCTATTTAACTTGAAAGAACATCGCTTGACGCTCATGTGTAGCGGGAGCGAAAGCTCGGATGCTGCAGATCGCCTTGCTTCGAGGAGGCTTTCTCCCGGGATGGGAAACGCGGAGGTTAAATTTTAATTAGGCAATTCCGGGGGAAAAACGTGCTCGCAGGGGTTGTATTCGGGAGGGAAAAATGCAGGGGTGGAGAGAGAGAAAAAAAGGACGGGGACGAGGTGGAAACGGAGAACGACAGTTTTCCAATTGCGAATTTCAAAGCTTAGCGCCGAAACTTCGCGAGGTCTGTCGTCGCACCGGGAAGTTCGACGAAAGTTGTCTCATGAATTCGACTGGTTCAATTCCGAGCCGAGGGGGGTTGGTGAACCGACAGGGGGCGGCTCTTAATATTGCACGCCCTCGAAAACCGTTTCCGTGAGTATCGAACAACTGCGCGACTTCGCCTAACATCTATGCACGCTGGGAGCAATTTGTGTCTATTTTATTATGCCCCGCAATCCGGACGATTCTCAGGCAATCTCTGCGCGCCCACCTTTTACCCAACGACCGTGGACAGCAGCATTCTTCACGGCGGTGAAAAATCCGCGCCATCGTCCGTTTTAAACATTTAATTGCATAAAATACAAACGAGATTAACAATTACGGGGAGCAAGGTGTGAAAGTAATTGGATGCATATTGCATCGTTAGCGCGTGCCGGTGTCTCGTTAAAATTTCTCCCGAAAAAAAGGCGGAAAAGTGGAGAAGCTGAACGCTAAAATAAACCGCAGCGCCGGACGATTCTCGCGAGGAGGGAAAAAAGTGCGCGACGATGTTCCGGCCGTGGCGCGCGAACGCAATTAAATAAATCCCATTATACCGAAATGTAACCCCTTGGCGCAGGAATCCTCGCGTAATCCTGCTAATTGCGTGCTGATTGGAAAAATGATAACGGCTGATTGCCGTGCGCCGTGATTAACATGGCAACTGGGTGGAAACCGGTATAACGCGTCATCCGAAAATATAGTGGCCGGGGCAAGACGATTAATTCATCGTGATTATTTAACAGTTACACTTGCACAAAACTGGCGCGTTAATGGTGATGAATTAATAAAAGAATTCATGGATATCTGATTGATCTAACTGAACTATTCGATGTAGAAATAAGCGAAGCTCCCCTCGTCTATCATGACAGAAGCACGAAAAAAAGAATCCTCCCCGCGAAAAGGAAGAAAGAAAAATATGAAACGCTAGGAAACAGTTGGATGAAAGCGCGTCACGCTACAAAGCTCAGCGACTCGTTGTTCCTTTTCCCTTAACTCGACGCAGAGCCGTCCGCGAGCGTTTAAACGTGGACGATAACGAAGCGAGGTCAGATCAATATCGCGAACTGGGGTGGCAGGTAGAATTTACCATTCTTTCATCGAGTCGTTGGACGAGATACCGAAGGGGGTGGTAGTAAGCAGCGGAAAGAGGGTTGCAAGGAACGCTGCCCCGAAGGGAGGCCACCGTAGGGTGGAACTTCTACCTGGCGGAAACTTGGAAATCCTTTTATTTGCTCCCTTTGGCGGCGGGGCCGAACGTGCCCGTTGTAGCGGGTGGTTTCGAGGGTGCCAGAGGGATCGACGGAGGACTTCCACCCTCGCCACTTGGTTAGGCTCGAGGACGCGAAATAAAATCGAATCGCGGCGAGGGAGGTGGGGCTGGGCACGAGGAGGTGAAACGTCGAGGGGGGTGGCACCGCCCCCCGCGTTTCTTTTAACGAGCCGGTCGAGCGGCGAAGTTCTTTTTGCGGCGATTAACTTCGTCACTCGCGGGCCACGGGGAAAACGGATTCATGTAAAATTCATCCGAGCTTCCCGCCATCATTCCCTGTCCCAGGGGGTTACGAGAGAAGGAATTTACCCTTCTTTTATGAAATTCACCCTTTCGCGGCCCGGGCTTCTAACGCTTTTCCTGCTTCGTTTCCACCTTTCGTGGCTGAAGCTGACGAATTCCATGCAGCGCACGTTCCTAGGAGGTGATTTTTGTAATACAAGTTACCAGTGACACGTGTAACCTGAAGTTTGATCGTTTTTCCTCCCTTTGTTGCAGATTGAATGGCCTGAGCGTTCAACGGAGGAAGTGGAAGCCTGGCGTCGCGATGGGGTGAAAGGGTAAGTCAAAGTTCCTCTTTTCAAGTATTCAGAGTGTTTCGCATAGTTGGGGAGCTCTTTATGGGTATCAAAGCCTTGGTCATCGTTAGGCACGAATTTCCCCGTGGAGGACTGGAGAAAGGAACGTAATAATGAATCTTGGAAATAACTTTTTCCTGGAATGACCAGGGAGCCTTGATTCCCCACAGCTAAGAACAGATTCCCGTCCCCAACTTCTCCCATTCGACAAATATTCAAAGTTCCACCGAATTCGGCGTGAATTCTCGCGGATATTCCTCAGTGTCGAAATAAAACTTCCCTCCACTCTCGGTGGAACAAAATGCTTCTGAGAATCCTTAAGCCGTGCTCGAACAAAGACTGGGAAGGTCCCTCGATCCGCGTACGTTCTCCCTTCGATGCAAGGGTCTCGTGTTCGTTCCTTTGATCCATTTCCCTCGGCGCTCTGTTAATTCAATCCCCCGCGTGTTATCCTTTCCGTTCATCTCGTGCCTCCGTCGCCATAACTGGCCGATCTCCTTGGCCCCTGGGGACCATTTTCGTTTCCATCGCGCTGTTTACAAAGCCCTCCAGTCAAACGGGATACGGACACTCGAACGGTTCTCGAAACTTACGCGGTATGGATGCCCGAAGTGCATGGGGTGAAGCCGTGCTTTTTCGCGCTGCTCCGACGGGCAACGATTGAAACAGAGGGGGACAGTTATCGCTGGTAACTTCAGGTTTGCCGAGAGGGATCAAGAGTTCACCGGAGTCGCAATAACGGCGAACGGCGGGATGCTCGGCCGTATGACAAAAAGTTTCGCGCCACGAACTGCCGCAGAGAGAACCCCTTTCCACCTCGCAAGTCGCGCGAATTCATCGACCGTTCCTCCATACGACGGCGAATGGCTGGCATAACTCCCGCTTCGAGGCTGATCTTCGGCAAAGAGTTTCCCTCGGACGTTTATTATTCACGAGTGCACACAGACACAGCGGACTTCGAGGACGTCCAAGCTCCCCGACGTGGAACGGCGTTCGCGAAACAAGGGCGGTTTTATGATGAACTTTTACCTGTCTTCAAGCGGCCAGGAGTCTGCCAAGGGACGGCCAGAAAAATTTCGCCGGGCAACAAGTGCCTTGTAGTCTACTTTAAACGACGTCTCCCGCCACATCTGCATAATGGAATGTCTCACTGTGGAAACAGAGAGCCGCTGGCCCGAACAAAGGGCCTGGTAATTGCGTGATTCATCTTACTTGCATATCAGACCCCGTTGCTACGGGTAGTAATTTCATACTGCTTTGAGAAAAATGAGATTACATCGTGCTCATCCTTGGACGTGTCTCGTGACGCCCGTCTGCTACAGATCGAGTGTCGTATAATCTAATTAAAATCCTTGAGATTTTCCTGGCACGGGTACTTTGGTAGTTCTTTAAAACGAGTAAGTAGTTTGGAGACCCGGTAGTTAGATACATCTTGTGTCCTCTCTTTCTTCTTTCAAACCCTATTAAAGAAATAAAAGAGACAATTGTTAGCGTCGTACTTCATGGATAGCCGAGAAACGCGCGTTAGAAGAATTCTTTCTCTCCCTTCTACGAAGCGGAACGCAAGGGTCGCTGTTGGAACGCGATTACTTCCTTATCGCGTTGCTTTCGCGAGCATCTGCGTCCATAATTGCCCTTCGTCCCTCGTTTAGGTGCATTGGTAGCAGCGACGGATACTAGAATCCACGACACGATGCGCGTCTATTATTACTCGCGCGCGCGTAGCTGGATACCTGACGGAAACCCACCCTCTGCTCCCAGCCGCCCCCGCGCGGATTCGTGCGAGAATATTTACCCGAGCACTGTTCGTCGCTTTCCGCGCTAATAAACCGTTCCCCCTGCCACCGTCGCTAATTACTCGACGAACGAACCCTACAAACCATCCCCCCCCCCCGGTCCACCCCTTCGCCCTGGCGAAACACCGCGTCTCTCTTCGAGCCCCGCCACCCTCTTTGAGCTCGCGACTGCCTTACCTTCCCACCGATACCCGGATACGAAGATATTCCCGGTATTTCTCGCCGTTCTGGAAACTAGCGTCGCCCTCCGCGACGACTAGCTCGTCGTCTTTCACCCGTGGAGAACAATGCCCATGATTCTTGCGCTAATCAGCCGCCCCGGTCTCTCGCTCTCCCGACTTTCGGCTCGGCGGAGCACGCTCTTCTTCGAAAGCCATCGGGCTAGTTGCCGAGGGAGCTGGGACGGGAATAGCAGAGGGATTTCGAGTCGAAGAGTTCCGCTTTGGGACGAACGTACCACTTTGTCGCGCAAACTGTTCGCTTCCTGTCTCGTTTCACGCGAAATTGAACGGATCCTCGGATGGGGGATTCAGGGACTTGTCGGTGAAGGGTTAATCGTTGTGACTGGTAGGGGAGAGTTTTGTCGAGTCGACTACGTGGATGTGAAACTGGACGTGTTCAACCATTCGTGGAAGTTGGAGGTGTGAAAGATATTCGTTTCTACGAAGGTAGGTATTCCTAGGAATTTTTATTGGAAAATAATAAAACTCTACCGTCCGATAATAACCAGGCCCTACCGTCGGGTCGAAACTTCGCTCCGCGTAAGGATAAGAAGTAGAGAACAGAGTTGGCCAGGAGAAATAGAAATTAAAGAGTGCAAGACATTCAGCTTGAATAATTAAGAGTAGCGAGAGAAGCAGCGTGTACCTTCAATTCGGTACGATGCGCTCGTTAATATTAAATTCAGTCGCCAGTGAAAAGGATGGAAACCCCTTCCCGCTAGCTTCCTTTCGCGTTGAAGTTACGTATTATGAAGAAGTCGAAGTTCCGAGATACCTGGTGCTTAAAGAAACTCAACCTATAACCTACCTACACCGGCGATGGAACGTCTTCCAAGATTTATTAACAAAATTTTACTGAATCCTATTTAAAGAACTCTGCATTATCGTCGAATAGAGAGCACATTATATAGATAGAAATTTGGGACATCAGTGTTTGAAGACATCGAAGCTTTCAAAGCTTGGAAAATTGGGGCCCGAGGAACTATATCTTGGGATCTCGAAACTGTGAGAAACCAAGAATCCTCCCTCGTCAGGTTACATTTTCAAACTAATTACTTTGCGAAACACTAGCCAGCAGTGCAAAGGATACTATTAATGCCCTGTTTCGTTACGAGAACATGCCCCGAGGGCTCGATCAAGAGCCATCTAGCCCTAAGAGAGGACACTTGAAAGTTAGAACAGCTGGACAGGTTCTTTGCCGGGCCAGCTGTTTCGCAGGATACCCGTGAACGTCCTTCTACTTACTAGCGCTGGGACGCCGGTCTCGGATTCCCAGAGGGTTTAATTAAGAGGGCGTGTTGTCGGTGGCTCCTCGTTGATCAATAGCTCAAGGGGTGCCGTCTATCTCGGCCGTCTTTGTCCTTCTTCCCTGTCGTTCTACGTTTCCGTTCTTGCTCACACGTCCGCGCGACCCTCCCCCATCGTACTCGTTCATCTCTGTCCTCCCGATGGCTTCGATTTCTGCCATCTCTGGACACGAATACCCTAGACGCGGGGCTCTTTGATGTCGTCGACTGGAAGACGCTGTCATCGCGTCGTCATGGATACACCCGGCCCTACGCAGCACCAAGAACGGTCTTATCCACCTTTCCGCGGGAAATTAAGCGACACTCGCTTCGTGACGCCTGGGAATACAGCAATCGACAGTAATGTCTATTAACGCGCGGTTGGACGACTCGGGGCCATTGAATGTAATCGAGTTTCTGATGGAAACGAAATCGTAACGCTCCATGTTTTATTTAGACTTTTTTTTTAAATCGTTAATGCAAGTGTTTCCGTGGTTGCCTTATCTCTGCTGCTACGTCCTTCGAACATGCTAAGTGGTCATTTGTGCCGAGTGTTTCCTCGAGATTGACCCGTGGACGACGAACGTTTTGCAGCTCGATATTGTTGGGAACATTACAGCGAGTCTTCTAAGCAGTCGTTAAGAATAATAAAGCCCCGGCGCTCAGAGCACCGGCCCTCTTTCTATCAGTTTTAATGGCAGCTTCTATTGGAGCTGACAGCCTCTGGTCCCGGCGTCCTTCACGAGTGCCGGCCACTCGAGAGTCCGTTTTAATGGACACGTCGGCAAACGAATATCCTCTTACATTCGCTTTATGGGAAGTGTGCAGAGGGTGGCCGCTTATTATCCCCCGTATAGTGACCGCGTTTCCCTCTGCATTGTGCACGGTCCCTGGCGATCATTGTTGCGCGATAAGGAAGCTTGGAACCGTTGCTTCCCGCTTCTTTACCCGATCTATCGAAAGAATAGTTCCAGGATTTTTCAAGAACCCCAGTTAAAGTATCATTGTTCTGCAATGAAGTGATTTTCCCCGGTGTGACGATTTCAAATTCAACTTGATCTATCCAGAGGAATACTTAGCGATTGTTTTACCAGCATGGAAAGCGGTGTGTTTTCGCCAGATAGATCGATAAATTGTAGGTACAGGCGGTGTAAATCAGGGTACGGGCCATTTGCAAAGTTGCCCGGCGTTTCGGCGTGCTTGTTGTCAAATTAATCGGCAAACTCATACGGTGGCTCGGCAAACCGTACGTCTCCTCGTGGAAACGTTCCCAGATTGTCCGCCACGAGCTGCCGATCGCAATGTTCTAAACCACTTAACCGCGGCCACGGCGGCGGTTAGACGAGCATCGAAAACGCGCTCGCGCCACCGTCGAAACTACCGAAACCCCCGCTAAATCCCGTGGACTTCCGGAATTCGCGGTATCGCCGTTCATCCCTGAATTCGGGATTAGCAGGCCCGTGTCCCGTGTGGGTGCGTACACGTTCCCGTGTGCATGCATCGCGACGGCCACGGTGGAAGAAGAAGGGCGCGCGCGCGTTCCTCCTGTTTGTTTGTTGCCAGAGTTAACGTTAATCCACGCGAAAAGCGAGCCGCGTCGGATAATTTCTGACTTATTACGGCCGCGGAGCGATAGAACGCGGAATTAGACAGATTAACTTCGGGTATAAACTCTGCCGCCTCTGTTTCCCGTCCCCCCTTCGTCCACAGTTCGGTGGAGTTTGTCGGTGGGCGCACAATATTGTTGCAGTAATATTCCTCCAACGGCAAGTAGAATCCTGTCGCAACGATATCGGCGATGGTTTACCGAATTCAAACGATTATGAAGGGCTCTGAAGGGAGGAGCAGCGAATATAAAAAATGTACTGCTTTGCATTCAACCTTCTTACAAATGTCTAATCAGTGACGAGCACTTTCGTTCGATAACCCTCGTAAGTCAATTAGGGTAGCTAAATCGCGGAGTAACCAAAAGGCTGCCTCGATCCCAGATCCAGGAAACCATTCGGAAGCTTCTCCCCACAAAAGATCCACCCGCACTCTTATTAATTGGCAAGAAATTGTCCTCTGAGGGGGATAAGAACGAACAAAGGGCACGCGGATAAAGGCACAGAGAGAGGAACCGACGAAAAAGAGTAGCCGAAGCAGCGGCGCACGGGTAGAGGAATGCAAAAGGGGCATCCGCAAAGGAGCACCGAGAAGCATCGAAATTACCAATGTACAGAGCCGCGAATCGAAGTTCCGCGTTCCTGGCGCAGCGAGCACTGCTACCAATGGCACAGGGGCGTAAGCATTGGGTGGGGGTTGGGCTCTATGCACGCAAAATACGGCCGCATGGTCGTGTGCTCCTGAAAGGGGGTCGGATGGAGGCGAACAGAAGATAGAGGGATATTAATCCGCGAGTAACTCGCCGCACGGTAAACCCCCGTCGGGGTGTAACGGGTGTCTCGCTAGAACCGAGCCACCGGGACCCGCTGATTTACGTTCCAAGTCGCCGCGAAGTTCATCCCCTCCCAGAACGTCGGCCGGGGGCGAGGCACGAGTTTACCAGGCTTTTTGGCACGTCCGTGGCCCCTGACTAATTGCCGAGCTACGTCGAGGCGCCGCTAATTCGACGCTTATCAAGGCCAGCACGTTTAAGGGAAGTGGCGCTCGCACTTTCACCCCCCCCCCCCGCTGGTAACGCCTTCGCGGCTGCTGTTATTAATAAGTGCCTACTCGAGACAGAATATTGCGGGAAAGGGGAAACACCTGCCAGCCTAGCGTTTTGCTTCTGGTAGCAGTCACGGCTCGGGGTACGCTCGGGGAACTATATTAACTTCGGTTAGGACGGCGCAGATTGTTCCCTTTGGAGGACACGCGGGGCGTCGTTGCAGATTGTAATCTGGAAGAGGTGAGAGGATTATAGTCGGTGGGAGAAATGTGGGGGATGAGGATGGTAGCAGAGTAGAATTTGAGGAGCTTAGGAAAGCATGGACTCTTTCAACTCGATTTCTTCGTTGGAGAAACGGTGAAGTTCCACTAAAAACGTCATCGATCAAACGAGCAGATAGGCCAGCCCGTGTGCCTGGCACTGGCATCTTCAATTCATAATCATACGCGGGGCATCGTTCGCTTATGGATTCGGTTTGATGACAGTATTCGCCTGGTAATGAGAGGGTGGTCGCCGCGGTTGGCACAGGAAATCGTCGATCACCATAAAATCCTGCCTAATGGTCGTCGGCAAGTAACAATTGGTTCCAGGAACCGCGGGGGAACCTCGGCCATTACGTGTACGTATCCGGGTCGAGAAAGTAGTTCGTTAATTGAGTGGCACGCAACGGTGCAGCCGCTTTAGCTGAAAAAGCGTATCGAATTCGAGGGATCGGTTAACTGCAGACCCGTTTAATTTTGCTAGTTTTGTTTCCACCACCGCTAAACGATACCGCCCTCCCCCCCCCCCCCCCCGCTGCTTGCCGGCCAATAATTTCAATAAAGCGGGCCAAGGGTGGGGCGGAAAATAGCGCGACAACCACGATGCCGCGAATTTCGCGGGTAGCCGTGGAAAAGCAATAAATCGCAGTGACCGGGCCGGTTCGACCCCGCCAGGCTCTCGAAAATATTTTATTTTCGCACGATAGCCGGCCACGGGGTTGGCGCTGGCTGTTTTTCGGGGGGCTCGTAAACAACTTTCACGGTACGAATTGGCGTGCTCATCGAAATTGCGTGCCGGTGACGCGGGACACGTAGCCCCAGAAACAAACGTTCATTTATTATCGACCATCGTTCTCTCTGTTTTGCCTATCGCGATCGTTTCGTACCTCTTCGGTCCCGTCCCTTCTACAGTACTTCGTCGTTTATTCTTCTGGCGAATCGTTAGATGGTGTCGTTGGATTCCTCTGAAAGGTGACGTAATGGAATAATCGCCGGTTTTGAATCAGCAAACATTCGGCGATGAAAATCGAATCCAAATATTGCCTTCCACCGGGCGATATTCATCGGCGTGGAAAGGTAATATCTGACGAAGAAGATTGTTCCGTTTTCATATCGAAGAGCCATCGAGCGGAGCGGGGCTAAAGCGCTTTTCGCGTAAGTCGTTCTATTCCGTGGCGCGTCGACTCTGTTTGGGATCAGGAGTCGATCGGAAGTCGCGAGAATCGAATGAATACACAGTGAAAGCGGCGAGATGTTCAGGCACGCTTTTGTCGACGATTCTCATTCGTTCGTCGGCGCACAGACGCTTCTAACGGGCGGTAATATCTCGCGCAAAGGCGTCGACGTTTCCACGTGTTCTCGTCGGCATAACGTGCAGCGCCGGGACCCTCGTTAAAGCGAAACAATGGGCATTCGGATTACATCCAATTCATTTATCACGCGCCTTCGCGAGTGCCGGGGGCTGCCCGAGGGGGAGAGAGAAAAAAATATAATGGAAAACTGCGACCCCTCTGCTCTCATGTTCGCCGATCCTGGCGACCGGTCGCACAGCCAAGATATTAATTCCCTGGTTAACCGTCTGCGAGCCGTTTCACCATTCGTATCTCTGGCTTTAGCGATATTCATACTGTAATCGTTTGAATAATAATTCCGCGAATCCATCGTGACCATCCTCGTAAGAATGAAATGTGTTATTGTTGAAAGGTTTACTTTGTGAATTCTGTCTGCGCGGAATAGGTTTGCGGTAGAAGTTTCGAGTAGCACATCATATTTTCCTTCCGATCGTATCTTTTAACTATCGATTTCACGATCCGAACATGTGTTAGTTGACGAGTACAAAGGGACTTTTTCGGAGGACCCGGTTATTTAATAGCCTCGTTAACGACATTAAAGTTCTCTGATTGCTACCAATTCAGTGATCGAGTAACGACATTATGGGCCCTCTGAAATTCGATTGGAAACCCCCGCCCTCATTGCGCTGCAGTAACGGCTGTAAAGATTGCGCCCTGATTCTATTTTCTGCTCCGCCGTTTATCGAACAACGCCTTTATTAACGACAGCCCCCTCAGCTAAAATTGCGCGGTACTTTAAAGACATGGCTCCTAAATCTGGCTAATCAAACTCGCAATCAGTGTTACTTGTTATTTGTAATTTTAAACCCCTGCGAGTAGTAAAACTGCGATCGATCTCTATTTAACTGCCGTTTGCCAACGAAAATCATCCCCCGTAATTGCAATTTTTTAGCAGAACTTCTTAAACCTCGTAAACGTATTCACATCTCGTTATCAGTTGTTGTCGCAGTTTTAAATTTCGAGAAAACAACACCCGGAACGTCGAACACCCTTTGGAATCCCGATCATCGACCACAAAAGCCACCCTTCGCAAGGTTCAAGGCTACGATCATCAAGGATCACTCCGCGGCGGCGACGTCCACCGATCGATGAGTCTTTCGCGCGAAACATTCTCGAGACGTGGTTCACAGAGCCTCTCGAGCACCCAGGAACAATCGGGGTTCGATGATTGCGGATGACGTCATCGAGATGGGCGCCACATTGTGCGCGAACCCCCGTTCGTTCTTACGCAAGGCCCTTCGAAACGCTCGGTAGCTATTCATTCGACGCCGATTCGTTCAGAAGCCGACGCACGTGCAGGGACAAGGGTGCTAGACCTTGATAGCGTGCTGTCTCGCGCACAAAGCTGCTGAAAAATCCGTGAATGCGGCCCCAGGGGTCGTCGACGACACTCCATTCTTCTGTGCAGGCTGTTTCACCGACGAGAGTTTCGATCGTGCCTGTAGGCGTTCTCCCCCAATTTATGATCCGATCCATCGATAATTTGAATATTTATTGCGAAAGGCTGGAGGCTCCGCCGGGCACGCGCAAATAGCCAGGCTTTTTCGAAAACATCAGCCCTGCTTAATCCGGCGCTCGATAAACGCCGACGTACATAGTTCTGTTTCTCTCCTCTCCATTGTTCCCTTTTTTTCTCGCTAGGTTTTTCTCACACCTGTAATATGAATGTACCGTTCGCACGTGGACTTTTATTCGGCTGCACGAATGCGAGCTTGTATTTCTTTCGCTGCAATAAAATTTAATCCACCCCGCGAATCTTTCCAAGCCGATTAGCCGTGCCCGAGCCTCCGCGCGCCGCGTTTTCGCCCTTTGCCCGAGGGAGTGGTGGGAATATTATTAACCGAAATATTCCGCGCGGCCCGATTCAATGGCAGATCGAACGACCTGACGTCGACGCTCTATCGGCTGCAATTTGACTCGTTGATTTAATCCAGCCATCGAAATTTCACGATTTTCGTAAAACCATTTTACGCGGCACGCGGTTAGGCTGCATCAGGATGAGCTTTCGGTAGCTATAACCAGATATTCGCTTGGAAATTTATGAGCTCGCGATCGTTCAGTGAAAATGCGTATTCGCGTGGATTCTTTTTGTCGATTTACAACGCTGGAATATCAATTTCGAATGCGTTTCTATATGCCCGTAGACCCTCCTCGATCAAGCTCTGGTTATACGTAGGTAGGTATATGAACAATGTATTCCACAGACCAACAAGCCATTTATACTGAGTCCCAAATTAATGGGACAATCCAAAACATGCAAATTCTTCGTGTTTCTTCAAACTTGTTATAACAATTTTAACCCTCAAAAATGCCCCTCAAACTTTTCCCCACACAAACCCCCGGTATTATCGAAGAGTTCGAGTTCGAATTGATCGGTATTTTGTATGTGTCTGGTTGGATCCCGAAACGGTAAAGGACTTTTCGATGTCTCGTTGCAAGAAGAATGTGCACGTTTCGGATTGTTCTATTATTTTTGAACACCCTGTATAACTGCTAAGTGAAATGGAGCCACGCGCGTGGTGCTAGTAGAATTTCGCTGTGGTCTGTGTAGTATCCGACCACATTCTCCTGAAATATTTCACCGTGCCCCTTCCTGCCGCGCGAATGTACAATTATCGTTAGACATTCCTTCCTGTTGATATATTTACTTAAAATGCAAGTGGACACGCTGCTAATGATTCTGCTTTGAATACTTAATCGTCCCCGACTGGAAAATGTCCAATATTCCGATAATTGCACATGGACAACACGTTCTTGTACATCACAGCTGCTCCTCCAGACAACGATGTTCGTCCCACGGGCAACGATATCGAACCGAAAGCAACCTGGTCAGTCCGTCTTGTACCTCCCATCTCTCTCTCTCTCTCTCTATCCGCCTAAACGGACTCTGCGGCTGGGCGACTACTTAATTACTTAGGTGGCCAGCAAATGGAGATTGGAAGGGGGCAGCAGTGTTGCGAGAGATTGCCACTATTTCCCGTGTAACTGTTCCGCAGCCAGAAGTAGTTAGTCGGGAAATAACATCAACAGAAAGATCGCTCGGCGAGATGAAATCTGTTCCGTCGACAGTTCTTCCTTCCATCCCGCGGATCTTCTTTCCACGCCGTCTTCCCCCCCCCCCCCCAATCGCGCTCGCTCAGAAATCCCCTCGAAAGCCCCCCCGAACTACCATCCTGGCGCTTTGTGTTCCGCTGTTTGACTTGCGTTCTAACTACCCGAGCACGGAATCAACCTTATATTTTACTTCGAGAACGAGCTCGCCCTGCCCCCGCCTCCTATGGCAGAGAACTATCGGAAAGTACTCGCGATCTTTCCTCCAGCCGCCCCTCGATTTTCTATCCATCGTTCCTCTCCCTGCGACAGCAAAGGAACGCACCCCCTCGCCTCCTCGTGGATTTCCTTTCGACTCCTTCCACTCCGCCCGTCCGCGAGGCTTAAATCTTCGATTTGAAAACTTCCGACATGCCCGAGGTGATTTGCCCGGCCTCCCTTATTCCTGGGTAACGATATTCCAGGCGATCTAGGTACGATCGGCCCTGCTTTACGTTTACCGAGGATCTCCGTAAGGTTTGCACAGTCGGGGAGCCGAGTGGCATCGTTCGAGTCGAGGGAATTATTACGGTTCCGCGGGGATCTTTTTGCGTTGACGGTGGCGTTATACATAGATTGTCTTCTCTGAAATTAATTGATTGGGAGCCACAATCGAGAGGCACAATTCAGTGGACTGTACCATCGTCCTCGAAGCATCGAGCATCCTCCTGCGATCAGAAGCCAGTGGATAGTAGGGGCAGAATACGGTCGTCCCGTTACGACGATTTCCGCGCGGAAGTTGGCGCTACGCGAGCGTCTTTCCGCGTCTATCCGAGTGGGAGAACACTTGCCAGGCTTCAAGGGAACTTGCTGCAGCGCGAATTCCAGGATCGCGGACTATCGAGAGGAAGATGGGAGGTTGGGGAGAGGTTAAGGAAGTTGGAGGGCGGCGGTGAAACGATTAAATGGCATTCCACGAGCCACCGAAACTTTTCGTTCGCTCAGGCAACTTCTTTCGGAATTCATGGCTCACTCAGCATTCCGCTTGGATTATGTCCGGACTCGCCGTTAGATCGCTGGAGATTTGTTCGACGTGCCGCGAAATCGATGCTTTTCTCCTTCCCCCGCCCATCGCTCGGCCCGGGAAAAAGTTGTTATTAACTCGCGCCGCGGCGGGCAGGCGCACGATTCAAATGAAAATGCTTTCGACCCGCTCGCCAGACGGCTGTTGAATTACTTTTTACGTAGCGATTCCCCCTTTTTTTCTCTCGTTCGGAACGCAAAAGCGCCGACAGCCGACCGGAAGAGCTCGCGTAATAATTCAACGCGCCCGTTATCGACGCCTCCCCCGTTCAACGGAATAAAATATTCAACCGGGCGGAGATTTAATTTATATTTTGTAACAGCGATAATTTCACCGCAAATAATTCGCGTTTTATCGAATCGCTTGAATAATGGGCTTAACTCGGCCGACTCGCTCGCGGACTCGCCAAAGAAGATTAACAGAACGAATGGCAGACGAATAAATTAAGCGCGGGAGAAGGGATTCGGATGTCATAATTTCAAAAAAATTTGTTTCGTCACGTGCAATGTATTCCCTCTCTCTCCTTGTGGGGATTGAATTAATACCCTCGAATCCTAACCATTGCGGCAAAGGATTCTCTTTACTCTAACATTATCCCTGTCTTCGCGTCCTGAACGTCCCCGGCGCCCACGACTTATCGCAGCCTTTCATTCCCTTCATCTTTACTTCTCGTCAATCTCGCCCTTCTCTTTCTCTCTTCACTTATCGCTCGGAAAATGTATTCCGTTGGAGTACGCCGAGGAAAAACAGCCCGTCAGTCTACCCCCGACTATCATTCATCGATCAATCCTTCCGTGAGTCCCGCTAAAAAACCGCGACATCATCGTTAAATCGCGGTAGGATAGTTAACAGGGCATCGCGGCACCGTGGCTTCTCCCGGGGAAAACGAGATATCCACGGCCGAGTTACGAGGATCTTCCCCGAGAGGAATCCCAAGGAGATCCGAGTACACAGGATCCTGTGGGGCAAAAAGTCGCCTACCCTCGTCCGGTGCTGATAGATTCCTGATGTGCTTCTGGGATAGAAGGTTTTTGCGGGGTTCACTCGAAACCTCTCTCGCATCGGGACCGCCGGCACGGAAGAGATAAGAAGTCGATGTATAGCGGGCCCAGTGACACGAGAATTATATTTTAGAACGGATATATATCAATGGCCGGAAAGATGCACGCGTAAACGAGATTTTAATACGCAGGAGCCATGGGAGCACTTCGTCCTTCCTACTATTCGATCTTCTGCGATTCAAATAGTCTGGGAGTTGCGAAGACTGTCCGATTGACAAAGTATGTTTGGGTTAGATCGATTGGGATCGAGAGCGGATGTTTATGGTGGAGTATCGAGTGCATCATGGGTGTGAGTTTTGAATGGTTTCTTCGAATGCACGTCAAGAGTGCGTGTTGTAAGTGTGAATCTCGGGGAGCGCAAGATAAGAATGAATGAAGGCAGTCCTGCAGAGTCAGTCGAATTAAAGGCATCGTCTCCTGAAACTCTTTTATCAAATACTTCTTATTCTTCCATAAGTGCGCAGTTATTTAATCCTGCCTAATCACCAAACATCCCTAGAATGATTAGGAGTGTTTATTAGTGTACGATTCCTGCAGAATCTTGCACCACTACCGCCAGAACACATAGGTACAGTGGGTCAATCCCAGAAAATGGCTTCGTCAACTTTATCCTAACTGACGGTAACTGTCGCTCGAAGAATATTGCTTTCCCCTGGCATCCCGAAATAACGCGTGTTCTTTATCATCCCCGTCTGACACGGTCTTGATGAGCCCACCCTCCCCCGTTCCTCCACGCAACGGTAAGAAACGCGCGTAGGGATGCTTTGTTCCTCACGTATCCGCTATTCGATTAATGATCCTCACGTTGCCGCGATAAACCATCCTTCTTCGCCGGCCTCATCCCCCACCGACGTGGGGATAATCATTGCTCCGCCCCTCACCCCCGCGCGGACCGTGGCAGAGTCGGTTGCATTCGAAGGGGTTGACGGGGCACGATTCAAAAACTAAGTGGATCGCGTACCGTCGAGCACGTCCTCGTTTCCCGTTGGCGTATCGACTGGCGAGAGGCCGCTTACCTGCGAAGCAATTGAAGTGGTTTATCGATCGCGACGCAATGAGTAGGCACGCCGCGAAGGTTTGAAACACAGCTTATAGCAAGAACCATACAAGACCATCTTCGAGTGATCCCCATAGAAGAGACTCAAGCCTCGAGTGGATCATTCCTGCGCATGAAGCACGTACTTGTTTGGGAGCCAAATTGGCTTAACTCTTCCGCCGTTGCCTACTCCCTCCCCGGCCCCTCCCTCCTTGCGAGTCGGACGGCCATGGAAGCCGATAACTCCGTACAACCTGCTCCAAAAGTACTTTCCAACCTTCCCAGCAGCGAGTTCTGTAATAAACAAAGTAACTCCGCCGCTCCCGTTCCCAAGTACGAAGCCTGCGAGTTTTACGATTAACGAGTCTCCTTTATGGTAATTTGTTGGATCGTTGAAACGATGTTCGGGGGATGAAGAGGGGGGTAGCGGTGACCTCGCGATTTCTCCCAACAATTTCGCTATCCGAATCGTTACTTCACTTTAACCGTCGCCACACGGTGCCCTTAAAAACCGGCAGCGGACGGACCATCAGCGAGTAACAGCGCCATCCCTTCAGACCGCAGCACGTCCCGGAACGTACGGTCTCACCTGGCCCCAATTCCCCAGCGGCCTCGCATCGTCGATTCTTAATTCGCGACCGGACGCCATTGTCGCACATTTTCCCGGCTATTAACCCGCCAGCGGTCTTACCTTCGTACAAATTTCCCCGTCTCCCCGGCGCCGCGGCTATTTTTCTCGCCTAATGCACGCTCGCATTAGCGTCACGGCGGCCGCTCTCCACGAGAGGGAAAATTATAATTTCCCGGGGAGAAGAGTCGTCCGTTGAATTTACCGGCCCGCGATACGTTCCACGCGACGCCCCACGGAACCTTCTCCGCCCTTTTGCCCCCTCGCTTTTTTTATCTGCCCTTCAACGGCGTCCCCGGTGGCCCGTGCCTCGACCGTCCCGCGATAAAACGCGAACACGCCGAGAGGGTGGCGTGAAATTATTTCCGCGTACACGCTGCTGCGTTTCCGTCGGAAGATATCGGCTTCCCAGGTCGGGCAAACGGGGGCGAAAAAATCGTTCCGCGGCGGGACGATATCGGGGCATCCTGCACGCTCAAAGGGTGTTTTCGACCCGAACACCGTTAAGCTCTTTTAAATTTCGCGCAAGTGGTTCTCGAGTCGGTTCACTGGAAGTTTATCAAGCGTTGGATGCTGGCGGGGATTGGGAAGGAAGTTTGGGAATGTACTCTGCGAAGAAGCAATTGCAGAAATAGTAATCGAATCTTGCGAGAAGCTTGCGTTAGCTCTGCTTCGTGGCCTTAGACCGTGGCGAAGCATCACGGCGTGGAAGAGCGCTCGTTGGTAATCGAGCAAAGTGGTGGTGTAATAAATTCAACGGGATCGTTACGAATTGGTGGAAGGGTGGCGGTGTTATTGTTTGGCAAACGCGATCGGCTGGGGACGAATCGCCCGTACGGATTAACATACTCCGTCGCGTTTGTTGTGTGTAATTACGATCAACTGTATTTTCCCGCGTAAATATGCCCGCGATGCCTCCGTATAATTACCCGTTACCCGTCGGCGGCGGGAAATCGATAACGTTAATTACAGGTAAATTACGCCCGATGGATTTCTGTTTCTACTTGAAATCACGCCTGCCCCCGGCATTCTTCCTCTCTTCCATCGCGGCCGGTTAATTTCGCGCCGCGCGAAACGTCACGTTTCGCGCGGTGATTTAATTAAACCGCGACAGAGCTTCGACATAATTTAACTTGCTACCATTGGCCGAAGAAAGGGACGGGCAGCGGGCAAGTGGGACGATGTGCGGGGAGGGGGGCGCGTAGAGAGGTTAGAGAGGGCCGTAACCAAAATGATACCGAGCGCCATGGCAATTACGATTTGTCCAGTTTACCAGGGCCATCGTGGTCCGAGGCAGACCGGCGGTATTGTTGGCTAATGCGGATCATCGAATTTTCCCCTGGTGTCAGCGTTACGTTCCCGCCTCGTTTCGCGATTTAACGTCCTCCGAGGATAAATCGTGAGCCTGGCAGCCCGTCAAACCGCGTACAACAACGCTAGTAGAACAGTGTCATCAACTGCTTCGCGAATATCGTGACGGACGTGCATCCGGGGAGTATCGTAATTGGCCAATTAAATCAGTCCCGGTCGCTTCGTACGTCAACGTCCGCCGCGATGGGCCATGCTTCACGCGGTTCGACGTAGGCTTTAGATCATCACTGACACTGGATGCTTCTTCCAAATCAGAGATTATTGGGTCCCCTCTGAGGGCTCGGCTAAATGGAAATCGATCTCCGGACTTGGCACGCTCTTAAATTCAAAGATTCCTTCACGCACAATAGTCATCCTACATCCTTGAACAGCTTCTTAAGAAAAGCTTTTAATCCATCCACTCCAAGTGCCTTGGAGTCAACCTGAAACCAGTTCTCGTGGCATGTGTATCCAAAGCAGGTACAGGACGATTTAATTAACTCATTGTGATCGTCACCGTGCTAGGGAACGAACAATTAATTCCGCATGCCGAGGCTGCGAGGGCAAGCGTCTGCTAAATCTCACGACGGGTTTATTTGGCTTGCGGTGGGGGGGGGGGGGTTGCAGGTACAAGCGGGCGGGCGCGTTAAATACGTAACAACTGGCGAGGTGGCACGATACGCGAGGTAAACGAGACCCCGAGAACCGGAAGCAGAATCAAAACTCGCGCGAAATCTCTCGCTCGGCGAACTTGCCGCCTGGTAAACACACGGCGTTGGTAAATACTTCGTCCCGTGCACGCACATTCGCGCGGAGGTCGACGGTGCTATTAATTCATGTCCCGAGTCTGGTAATCTGAACAGTTTGGGTCTGGTGTTTGTGGCGAGAACACGTGCCGAGCTCGCTGCGTTCGTGCCCGAAAAATCGATCCGTGATTCGAGGTGCTGGGTGCACCTGCATGTCGACGTTGCCGAAGGTAGGCTTAATCAGCTCTTTGGAGAAGATATTCTATTCGCTTCTTTAATTATGCGCCCATATGCAAATATTTCGATATGCAATATTGCGCTCGCAATTAATATTTTCTGATTACAATCAATGAACGTTCCGTCTCTCAGACACGTGACATTTATATCAATAATTAAGCACAGATTACGTAACATCTGCATAGTTCAATGCGAACAAACGTTTATTGAAGGTTTAATGAGCGCCTCTCATGGCGCGCGCAATTTCCCCTCTGCAGATTAATTAATGGTGTGCATTTGATTTTAAATTAGCAACAGACCCATCGAATCCTCGATTTCAAACACTCGATACGATATCGACTATAGGATACCGAGTTACCGCGCGGGGAACGGCGAATTTCGCTGCCCGTAAACAGCGCCAGTAGTAAGAGCCAACGTTATGTCAGCCGAGAGCTGTTCGCCCGTCAGGGTTTATTATTGCTATTTGTCTTTCGTGTTAATCACCGTCCGTGTTTATTCGTGGCTCAATATGGACGACGGATCTATCGCGTACGTGGGCAGTCGTGGTCGAAACGTGGCCAAATTCCACCGTGAATTCGAACTCAACTGGCCACCACTGGTAACACGTCTTCGTCGAGCCAGCCCTACGCGCTGGTGTGGATATTTGCGACTGTGATGAACGCAATTATGAGCTCGTATATATTTTTCCCGCGGAACAATGTCGGGCTCGATAAACCCGAATTGTTTGACGAGTCTGGTGGTCCCGTAGCATCGAATCTAGCGAGTCAGCTCGGTCGATTTGGTGAAATCGATTTTCGGTACACATTGGACAGCAGCGGCCACTTAATTAATCGCGGAGCTTGAAAATTGCCCTTAAATGGCTAGAGGGACGCGGGCACTGGAATCAAACGATTATTCCGTCGCGCGAGTCAGGCTGGATAATTTTAGCTGTTAATTAAGGGAGACGAAAGCGTCTCTGATACGCTCCACTCATTTTTCTTCCACCGCTCCCCTCCCCCGCGTTACTCTTTCACGAGCTTCTTCCTGGGCACGGTTCGCTCGCATTTACAGGCTGAAGTGGCCGAAGTATCTAATTACGTTACTTCTGTTCCACTTGACGGGAACAAGTTCGCTTCGTGTCTGAGAGTGATCAACCAGAGCACGAAGGCTCTTCTGGTTTCTTCCATGGCTTCGATACGGTTTCCTGGGGCTCTTTATTTCGATCGTGCAGGGCACAAGATTTGTTATACGGCCTAACTTTTAGAGTGGCTTCGATAATACTTGAGATCACCGTCAACTTGATATCGTCTGTCGCGTTATCTTGCCTTGTGTCGTGAGAGACGCAGGACTAGCCTGGCCGAAGACGTGATCCCGCGATTTCTTTTAATTAAAAATCCTTCGAAGCGGAATCGCGTGACGAAAAAAGACCCCTGTCTGTTAACGCCTCGTTACGAAGGAGCTTAAAGGGAATTTTAAAAGAACGCCGTCCGATCGCAAGTTCCAGCTAATTTCGCGGGAATTGAAATTCAAACGCCCCCTTTTTCCATTTCTTGGCCCGATTGGCAGGCTTCGAGGTGAAACGAGCGCCGAATTTCCTCCGCGAAACACGTTCCCATTGTCCTCGAGTTAATTGCTCGGTAATTACGGGACGAAGGGGCGGAACGAAACACAGAGAAAGAAGGACTTATTTCCCACCTTGAGTATTCCAGTTTTTCCTTAGCTTTCTCGTGCTTCCACGTTTTGCAGAGTGCTCGGAGATTTACTCATGAACCACCTTTCTCGAGCCACAGGGATTTGTTGTCAATCGTCTTGTGGTGTGTATCGAAATAACTGACAGAAAAGGAATTTTGGTAATGGTATAGATAGAGGGCAACCTCACGGATTTTGACGCCCTTTAAATATGTTATCAAGGACATCATTCTGAACAACTTTTTCCTCTAAACTTTTTGGCGGTCGACCTTGGTTTCCGAGATATTTGCGAAAAAGTTCTATTCATTTATTCCGACGCAACGGACACAGCGATCAACTTGAGGTGGTTGGTCATCTGGGGGATGCGTTTATCTCCGTCTCTAGACACCTCGGGGCGCTTCACGAAGCGCCCCGAGGTGGATAGCACGTGGTAATGTGATTGAAAAAAATTACATTTTTTTTTTAAAAAATTACTTTCTTTTTTTCAATCACATTTCCACGTGCTATCCACCTCGGGGCGCGAAGCGTCTATAGACGGAGATAAACACATCCCCCCAGATGACCAACCACCTCAAGTTGATCGCTGTGTCCGTTGCGTCGGAATAAATGAATAGAAGTTTTTCGCAAATATCTCGGAAACCAAGGTCGACCGCCAAAAAGTTTAGAGGAAAAAGTTGTTCAGAATGACGTCCTTGACAACATATTTACAAGGCGTCAAAATCCGTGAGGTTGCCCTCTATCTATACCATTACCGGAATTTTTGTTGACGGTTCTACAGCCACTTCATGATATATATACTCCAAATTTAATTCCTTACTGTGTATTTGTGGAGTTTAAAAATACCGTTCCGGGCAGAATTAAAAAATTAAAGCAGACGAATTCACCCAACATTTTACTTCGAATCCCGTGACAAAAAATGTCCCATCAGTTCCATTGAGCTTCATTGCGGCGTTCCGTGTTCCAATTTACTTTTATCGCGAACACGCGCGGCCCTGAATCGGCGATGTTCCATAAACAATTCCCCCGTCGTTCTTCGTTGTGCTTCGCGGACCCTCGCCCGCTTCTCCGCCAATTGAATTAGGCATTTTAAATGCAATCGAATCGAGTGCCGGCTGCGTCAAATATTCGTCAGCCGGCGTTCGAGCGGGCCGGATTACGCGCTTCGGAATAATAATGTCATCGAATTCGTGACCGTACAAACCGTTCCTCCTGGCCAATTTCCATGACGAAATTTCGCACGCCGGGCTCGCCGCTGATTGCCCGAAAGTACGCGATAATCGTTACTCTCTGTCACGCGCGATTTCCCTGTTCGCTGCTGGCTTTGCTTTTCTAGAAATCGTATCTCTTATCCAGAGAAAAAAAAATGGTCCGTATCAAGACTATTCTATGGAATCGCTCTGAGAGTTATAGCGAATACATTGGAGAACTTATTGTTAGAGTCACTGTTTCTTTTAAACCTTGTCGTCCGAAGGGTCTCGTTTCACCTGGGAGAAAGAATTTTTCATCTCCAGTAGTAGACGGTATAAATTTACAAAATGATTCGCGAGGTAAAGGAAGAGCTTTCATTCGCCCAAGGGAAGGCGAACTGTATCTATTAATGGGGTATAGGACTCTTGAACGAGTAAAATTGACAGTTTTTTATGTACGCTTTTACAAATAATGTAAAATAACAAAATTGTCAGAATGTTGAAAATTATTCAAGTTATCTGACGCTAAAGATGGTACCGCATAGCGTGCAGCTGTAATCGGTGTACATAGTTCCTGGTAAACCAATCATCTAAAAGCAAGATGCTTTGAGGTGCGTAATTTCTACACTAATAGTTATCGTGTAAAATTTTGCTGGATGAATTTAAACAAAAATTGTAAAAGTTACACATGAATCATTTTTTTCCGCACATTTTTATGGGAAATAAATGTCTTTAATCAGTTATAAAATGGTTTACAAACATCCGATGTTGATGCGCAACTTCCACACGATAGAGAAAGGAATTCTACAGCTCCAGTTAAAATTTTAAGTGAAAATACCGCTTGAAAATACCGAATGAAAATATTCATTCGATCAAGAGTTATGATGTACACCGTATTTGAAAATGTAGTTTCGAGATAAACAGCTTCAAAGTTAAGTCCCATTCGCCAATACCGCTCTGCGAGGCCGTTACGCGACGGTGCACTCAATTACGTTCAGCGCTATAATTTCAGTAATTATTCGAATTTCCTCACGATACATTATTGTAAATATACACGAAGCATGGCACTTTCAGAATTAATAATAATAAAAAAATCGATTTTTCGAGATTTCAATAGTCCTATACCCCCTTAAGGGGAACTAGCTTGTATATGGTCAGTCATGCGCTGCAAACTCACATCAGTGGAGCTCTCATATTACATATACCAATTATCCTGGTTCAAACATCAATTTTCTAAATCACAGCGAGTAATGGAAACGCACGTGGACGAAACAATAGAGTCCGTTTCGCACGAGGCAAAAATAATTCAACTACGAATAATAGAGCAACAAGCTTTGATAATTGGCTAGCGCCAGAAGCAAATTCGTCGAAATGAGCCATTATGGTCTCGATTACCGGGCCAGAGATGAATAAATAATCAGCCAGCGTGCAGTTTCGTTTAGTTCCTAGCTGGTGCGCCGAGGGGGGTGCAAGGCAGAGTGGTGGAATCGGCTCGAACACGGGCAAGCTCGAAAGCACGTAACGCGGCCGCGTTTCGAGTGCAAAATTCCGAGAGGTACGTGACAACGGTCCTTTTTTCCGTGACAAGGGATCCCATAGTGGCAACAAACGTTTCACCGTGCCGCGAACAAACGCTCGCTAACGACAAATAACGACGGATTCTAACGCAGCAAGATTATACGGACACGCGACCCACATATTTAAACGAGTTCCCCCCGATTCTGAATCTTCTATTTTTTTCTTTTTTTTTGACGAGCAAACGCGAGCTCGCGGCTTTACAGTTGCAACACGAATGGGCCGCAGCAAATACGTAAGAGATTTTTTGGTAAAATTCGGGAGCGGATGGGTAAACCTAACGGGCAAGCATCTCGCGTTCCAGTCACGATTTAATCTCGTTCAGTCGGGATCCCATTGTGCCGTCGAATCACGTTAAAGTTGTTTGTAATTTCGAGGTTCGTATTTGCTCGCGGTCTCACTCCCGCCCTCCCTGTCTTCCGTTCGTTAAACCGGGGAGGGGGCTACGTCATGGGAAATTATGAGCGGCGCGCGAACGAGGACGTCGTAATTATCTCGGTTCGTTACTTGCGCGATTCGTAATCCGCCACGACGTCCCGCGGACGTCGAGAGGTAAATTTTAAAAAACTTGGCCCGCACGGTAGTTAGTCGGTCGATTTAATGAAATTCTCGCGGTACGTACGGGCCAGCGAGCCGCGTAGACGTTAGTGACGTAAACGAAGTGGCCATTAATAACGCGAAATGGCTCCGCGGTGTCTCATTATTTTCCTTTTCGTATCTTTAATTAGCGACCGAGGGGGAGAATCTGGAGAAAGAACCGAGATGATCCTTAAACCAGACTTCCTCCTCCATTCTCGTTAAGTGCCATTCGTTTTTCCACTTCCGACACCATTCTGCTTCGATCCCGCGGAATGGTCGGTGGCGGGACATAACGACGTGCGAATTCAGGCGGGATGAGGCAGAGGAACGGACGAGTGGTTGTTCACTTTTACGAAGTTATAATCTGCGGTTGAAAATTGAACCGTTGCCAGCCGTCCTGAAATCACATCAGACACGCGGCAACAGGTAAAATACTAATGTATCGTCGAAGCAACGAGACCTCGCCAACTTACGTCGAGTTTCATCGTAAAGGATGTCTCTAATTGTACCTAAACTAGGTTCGTAATACGCACGGTTGACGTATTGCTATCATCTACGGATTGTTTTGAAAGGCTTCGCAGCATTTTAGTTTAGGATCTACTAGCTTCTCTCGTTATCTTCTAGAAACCACCGCACCATCCTGCACGCGCTGCTATATACGATGCACTTGCTCGGTTCAATAGTTATCTGTACGCGTTTCGCGACCAATGAATCGTCGATTATCTCGCGGGGCGATCGAAAGCGCGAGGGATCGTGCCCGGTATCGGAGCGCCAAGTCATTAAATTCAGGGAAGCGAAAATTAATTTCGCGTTATTCTCGCGAACCGTGCAGAAAGTGTGGGGGTCGGTTGAGCGCAAGCTGCGAGAGAGGGGAATTACGTGACAGAATCGAAACTAGTTTCCGAAGCTGTTCCCCGTCTCGGTGCACAGCAACGTTATCGCCGGAATTCGAGATTTCCCATTTAACTTTCGTTTAATTATTATTATGGAGCGGATACGGCCGCGGCGCTGTTATCACGGCGGGCTCGCCACGGTCGTGGCGGCTTTTTCACCCCACGTGCAAAAACCAACGGAATTATGAAGCACTTGCCCCGTGTATTGACCACCGCCGACCCCCTTTAAAATTTATGCGTATGGTTTTCATTCATTTTAAACGGCGGCGGACGCTGTTTTTAACAATTCATTCCCCGGGATTAACCCATGGTCACGTAATTCGCCGCGGGAAATAATCGAGTAAAGAATATACGACGTAAATCTCGCGTGGGTCCGCCGTGTGACCTGCTCTCTGGTGATCGCTTGATAATGTTTTTGGGATGAGAGGCGACCACGGGGTGAGCTCTCTAATTACGCTTGAAGATTGGTGTACATTCATTACTGGTAATCTTTCGATATCTAGTCTTGTAATCGGAGTGGCTACTCGTGTGACCACGAAACCAGGACTGTTCCTGGCTTTTGGCCGCCCAGGTTTAAATTAAGAATTTAATACGTAGTGGTTACTTTTATATCTTTATATACATAATTGAGGCATTTGATGGAAAAAGTACACATACGCCAAAATGCCATTTCAAGAAAATAGATTTTAAAGTTTTCATTATAGTATAACTTGATAAAAGGTAATGCAATTAAACCCAATTTTTGTAGGTAAGGATGTAGTACCGTGTCCTTCAATCGTTCTGAGAACAGAAGACATGATTTGAAAATGATATGTGTCCCTTTATTTATAAGTTTCAAGCAAGTATGTCTCCTTTTTCCATGAAATGCCTCAATTTTAAACAGTTACCATGCAAAAGAGTTTCGATTATTAGAGGAAGTGCAATGTATTTTTAATACCAGTTTGTTTAAGACGAATAAATAATTACGATAGAGGATGGGAACAAATAAAACTGCATAATATCATAGGGAAACTAATAAACTGTCATATTTCATGGTCTCAGTAATAATAAAAAACAAAAAGTAACTGACACTTTGGTTTGAATGAAAAATGACAAGAAGTATCGATTTCGTTAAGGTGCAGGTAATTTGGAATACCGGTATTCCAATTTTCCTCCACTTTATAAACCGAAACAAATCCTCCGAACTCCACTGCTTCCTTGTTTTGTATGTGATTACCGTTGCCATTTCTAAAATAAAGATATCTTGAGGAGATATGTATAACAGAATATTTATAAAAATGATAAGAACGGTTACTGAAAAAGTTTTGCAGATTGACGTTTTCTTCCTCTGCAAATTAAGTCGAAAATCTAAAAATTGTGGTTCATCCACAACTGTCATTAATGAACAGGTCATTAGCCCCTATAATCTACGGGGTTACAAATTAAATAGCATTAGTAGTTTATTAGATACTTACGTATTCCAAATATGCTGCACTTCCTCTATTTTTATTAGTCAAAATTGTAGATATAATAAACGGCTTGCGGTCGCCACTAGGTTTCATCGTCCATGGCGCCTTCTACACCCTCGCCAGAAACGGCCCTGCTCGAAACCCTTGCACCGCGCGCTCGGTCACACACCGAGGCACATCTTTACGCCATCGAGCTCGTGATAGAGCGTTACCACGAGCTTCAAGCGGTTTCCAGCTGCAGTTGCATTGTCCGAGCGGGTATGAAAGCCGGTGGGTCCGCAGACCGCGTCAGGTCCGACCGCAGCGGGGTAGCAGCGACGCTGACGCGACGCCTGGCGTAGTAACACGTGGCGCAAAACGCGACGCGCTGACGTCTGCCTGCTGACGTAGGATCGCCAGGACATCCGAAACGGCGTGGTTCACGGGCATAGGGACGGCGTTATCGCGTCTCCTCGACAATACGGCCGGGCCGGAGGATCCCCGCGGCCACGGAGAAAACGAAAACGGGAACACCGGCGAAGCAGGGCCGTTGTGCAGCCGTCAGCGCTGCGAGACGGCGCGAGTGGAACCGTGCTGGCTGGTTCGCAAGCGGAATGACACAAGTCTTGGGCTTCCTGGCCGCATTTGAATCGCAAATTCTACGTAGTCATTGTTGCCCGAGCGAGCAGCCCACGGAACGGATACAAGGCGCATCCAACCGGGGCGGGCTTGCGGATTCCTGGCCCGTTCGCCGTTGACTTTGATGCGAATTAAAAGGGATCTTCCGGTTGCTTTGAGCCACAGCACCGTGTTTCCAGCCACCGTCGCCCCCTTCCGGGCCCCGCGGATGGCATTCGTCGGCTTGCTGCGGGATTCTGGGTGAGCGAACATGGGGGATGAACGATGGAGTGGAGGTCACTGGGAAACTTTCCTAAGTGCTTGCCTACGGTTCAGACTTTAACCGTGATGAGGGCTGCTGTGATATCGCTGTAGAGTTTCTGCTGATTTCGGTCTCTCTTTAGTAGGTATTGAAAGAGAGTGAATGTAAATCGAATCTCCAGATCTCTAGAATCGCGTATAAACGCACGGTGTACCACAAGTTCGTTCTCACTACGTATTCTCGCGCGAAGTTCCCACGCCCACTTTTCCCCGAAATCTGGCATTGAACTTCGCGCAGGAACAAGGACGGAAGCTCGGCTCGCCGCAATTACCTTCCCCGCGAAGTTATGTCAAAGGAATTCCCTCGTAATTTACGTGCTTCCTTTGTCGCGACGATTTTCCACGCAGCGCCGAAATCACTTCGAATTCCTGCACCCTCCGAAGCGGTGATTCCGCAAGCTAGCTTTCCGCATTCGGTCATGGCCGCGAACAGCGCCGCGACACTGCGGAGGAAGAGCGAGGGAAAAATCGGCGCTTACGTGGGAAATGATATTCGGGGATTAACTCTGGCTCGTGTGCAGGCATCAAACGGGTGGCGATGCTCGCAATTAAACCACGATCGATCGCCATAACGTCCAGTGGAATTTCAATTTCGGGCGCATTTTTCCGCGAGTGGTCGGCGGATATCGCTGGACGCCGATTAAAGCCCTGTGAGTTACGAAAAATTAATGTACCGTCGAAGCACGCCGCGCAACGGCGCTCCTAATTTTCATGATAATGCCCGCGCCCCGTTGAACGTGTAACGTACGATGCTGCACCCCTGCACCCCAGACAAATCGCCGCGAAAATAATGCACCTGCGTGCCTGCGCCCTCCTCTTTTTTACCTCCCTCGATGCGTTTCGCGTTCTCGGCCGGTCGTTCACCAACGAATTACGAATTTCTGGTTCTCTAGTGTATAATACGTATTCACGCTGACAGTGTGGCAGTTTTATGAAACTTTCTCTACCGTGTGTTCCACTGAAAATAGTCCAGCTGGGATTAATCATCTCGTAGCCCTTCCAATTCATCTGCAATCTTAATTCAGCGGTCGTTACGACTAAGGCCCGCTGCACACATCCGATTTTTTAACGCGCGGTGCTTTTGCGTTGCCGGAATTACGGTTAAAGCAAAAGGGGTACACGGGCGTCCGTCGCCGCAAACACATGTACATCGCCTAATTTAATTTATAATACTTCAAACCGCAATTACGGTCGCCGCACGTTAAAAAATCGGATGTGTGCAGCTGGCCTAACGGCTCGTTTTCCCCGTCCAGCGTGATATACACGATTTTTGCGAGACTCGTGCACGTTCCTTGGTCGCGTAGCCCACCCTGTTTCACTCACGCCAAAGCGTTAAAGAAAGCCGCAAAACATGGTGCAACGGAGCGTTATCTGTCCCCGTGCTTTTTCCCTCGATATTCGAGCGCGGAGCAGGTATCGACGTTCGGGTTGGACCGGTGCGATGTTGCCATGGAAAATCGTGAATAGCCTTTGACGTGTTACGCGCTATAATATCCCCGAGTGCCATAAAATGCGGCTTAAGTCAGGCGGAATCGCGGCATGTAAAGGGAGGCTGCCAGAGAAATATAAATTCGAGGTAATTCGGTGCGGAAGAGTGGAAATTTTCAGGAGTACAGGTAGAGAGGCTCGTGTGTCTCTTGGTGGACGAATTAGGTTGCGTGCGATCGTGGAGTTTGCCACTGATAAACGTACTTTATAATTCTTTTATGATCCTTCGCAAAGGGAGGGAATGGGAGATGGTTCACGGTTCGGGGAGTTGAGATCGTGTCGCACGTAACGCGTACGAATTTTCCGCGTCGCGGTGGAAGCTGCACGAGCCCCGAACGAGACACGCCGCCCCGTATTTTCCAATATTTCCGAAATATGTAAGACATTCGCACGTCGTCCCGCGGCAGTCCACATTTCACGTGCCGCGTGTGCCGAATGACGACGCCGTAAAGAACCCCGGAAGCCTGGCTCCGGGGGTAAATTTTAAGTTATAGACGGAACGTGTCGCCTGACTGGCCGTGGATTTTCGTGGAAACGACGCGTGCACTAGGCGGAACACACAGTGATTGTATATTCAAGGCGCGTGTCAAAACTCTTAGGGATGATCGAATTATTAATTAATCTTAGTACCTGAGCCTCCGAATGTCGCATTGCAATCTTGTATAACCCGTTGCATTCCCTCTTCATCGAATTTACCGTTTAATCCCTACTCTCTGCAGAAAACAGTAAATATCAAAGACTCCGGGTAGTTGCTCGCAAAGAGGTCAGGCTCCAGCTCTCAGTCCCTGGTGGAAACCCCTTTTTCCAATCTTACACGGAGCTACACGTACTTCAGGGCCGCCGTGACGCTTCGTATTTCGCTCGAGGAGGGCAGGCTTCTCTGTCTAGGCAGCTCTGGCACCTGTACGAGAGCCCCATGGCATTACCAGTGAACCACTTTTACCGTGGCAACGGGAGTGGAACTCCGATGGAAATGCTCGGGGAAATCGTCAGGAGGGATGTCTCCGGAGAGTTAGGTCGCGTTCGAAAGGGGACTCGCGCGCGCGCGGAAGTCAAGGACACGAGGGGGGGGGGGGGGGGGCGGAATTTGAATAATTCAATCGAGCCGGGGTCGTGCGCGCGTTAAATAAAATAACGCGGCGAAATGTTGGAATAAAGTCGGCGGGAGAGCCTACGGCCGCCAGCGGGTGCGATCCAATTTTCTCATCGCTGAGGAACACCCCTTTCCTGCGGTCTCGAAGGGTCGGCTCGCTGTTAACCGATGGCTGTGGTCAATTGGCCCGCTCAGACTGTATGGACAGCGCCACTCTGGTCCGTCACCGACGTATTTTCCTTCCCTTAGTTCGTCTTCCCGGTGGAACTATCTGAAAATGGAGCTGCGCGACATTCAGAACTACGCGCGTAGACATTCGAGCACGGTTTCCCGGAAATTCAACGATTTTCCACAATCCCTGGTAGCCGAACGATCGAGCAGCCGGCCAGAAATTCGTTCCGCCTCTCGTCAAGTGTTTTCATACTGGCAGGGACGGGAGCGGGGAAAGTTCCGCGAAAACATTTCGAACAAAAATCCAGCGTTGCGACTATCGTACGGTCGGCAGCGCTGCCCGCACGGGAAACGAACTTTCCGCGAGTATAAATGCGGGGATGCTGTAATAAAGCGGGGCTGAATTAATCCAGCGCCGGGCCGGACAGTTTCGCACCGTGACCAGGTACTTATTACTAGCGCGTTGAGGAAGCTGCGGGGCGAGAGGGTGAGAGCAGAGGGCGGGGGAAAGTAATGCGTCCGAGCTTGAACAAAGTTTTTCCCGGCAGTAAATTGAACAGGCAGTCCTGCAGTGACACAAAATTACACGGAGTCGCTTTTATCGGTGGCCACTCAGCGTGAATCGCGCCACGGTATCCCGCCGTTCGTCTTTCAAAGGGATTACTCCGCCGACGTGGCTTTGGTAGACTGTAATCGTGACTCCGAGCCGCGGCTAAATATCCGTCTAATGGCCAGCGGGCCGGGGTTTTCAGCTACTTTTGCTTTTGAATGCGAGCCAGAGACGAATGTAGGCCGAGTATATGAACACCGCGCCTCACCCTTATGTCGCCCGTCGTCGACGTCGCGGCTAGGGCCATCCGAAATATTAACGTCGCGTGTCCTCGCCGCTTTAATACATCAGCCGGGGCCAGTCGGAGGAATTCCCGCGATTAAAACGTAACGGGGTGATAAAACGTGACGGGGACACGGACTGCTCCCTGGGTGAATCGAGTGTACGAGGCGATAACAAGGTTGACGTAGTAAAGCCACTATAGTTGTCGCTATTGTGCCTTTCTCTTAAGTTCCAAGGCGAACACCAGTGTAGATAATTTTACCTTCTGTTCAGCTCTTGTAGAGCCGAGGTTATTCAATCAATTGCTAAAAGTTGTGGCAACGCTTCCTTCATTTTCCTTCATTTCTGTTTAATGGGAATGTTTTTGTTCTAGGTGGAGGCGTCGAGGAGAAGCGGAGGGCACCTTGGTTTCTTACAGAGTATGTCGTATTTTTCTACGTTTATTTTAATTTCGATAAGAGATTATGTTTTAGCGAAATTGTCCATTTTATTTTAATATCGCGATGTGGTGGTCGTGATGTTTCGACGGGAATAATTAATTAGGCTGGTTTGTTCTTCCCCGGTTTCGTTTCAACCGCGCGTGAATAAACACAGCTCTATACACTTGCCCGTCGATCGCCGGAACTGAATTCTCGACTCCATCGGACAACGCAGGCGGTAGCTGCCCGCTTTAAATATTTAGTATGGCAAATATTTGCGCGGGGCAAATAAATTCTGGTCTTCCGTTGCGGGTTGCACGCATGGCGCCAACAAAACGATCTGTATCGTTGATTTTTAAATGCGCGCGATTCGGCCTGGCAGCGTATTCGTTTTCGATATTCAAAAACGGCCGTGCGGAATTTAATTCCTGCGAAACGAAGCTTTATCGTCCAACGCACAGAAGGTATCGCGCAGAATTTGCTGGCTAAAAATTTTGGGAATCTAGAGCGACGAAAGGAAGGATGCATTTATTCTCTGAATTGTTAAGAGAAATTCTTACTTTCGCATCATCATTTCTTTATATCGCGCTCATAATTTCACACATTTATATATACTTTTCATAAATTCAAGAGGATCATCATTCTTCTTTGAAAATAAACATTTTTAGTATGGTTCAGGAAAGCGTAGTTAACGCCTAGTTTGCAATGCCAGGCGTAACTATGAATATCTCGAGATGACTATGAATTCTTTTGACAATAATTTTGTACTTTTTGAAGTCGTCCATATTCCAACGACATTACTTCCTGTGCGCAGAAAATAGAAGCGTGGGATGACGATGAAAATTCTTTGAAGAACCTCACCAATCCGCGCTTCTTCCGTGAAAAATCTTAGCTGGGACATTCGTGATAGATACTTTGCATTCAAACAACGCTGCCAATTAATCACACCGCGATTTTTCCTACGGTGCCGTAGTTACATCTATCACGACATTTTTCCGTGGCCTGTTCGACAGAAAAAGTTAGTTTGATTAAAATATCATTCCTAACGATTCTCTGTTTCTAATTCCTCATGGGTGAAAGAGTTTCAAAGTTTGTCTTCCACGGTCTTACCCAAGCCTCTGTCTCTTCGCACCAGTTTCTATCTTTCATTTCTCCACGCAGTTTCTCCACGGAAAAACCTGCTGCGAGGGAAGTTCCGCAACTTCTGAAAACTTCCCTGAATTCAAACGATTCCGCTTGTCAACCTTCAGCAATTAAAATTCAGAATTCGGGGAGAAACTTTTACTCGTAGCCTGAAGTGACTGGTGCACGAGGAGAATGCAAATGGTGGCGTCGAATATATTCAAAAGAATTTCCTTCGCGACGTAGATTACGAACTTAAATGCATCTACAGTTTCAATTCTGGTGAACGTGAAAAATATACATGTCGATAGTCTAGAATCTAGGATCTAGAATGTTGAAGTTTAATTCTACGTATACTTGGCGCACGTGATCCTTCTGTCCAAAGGTGGTTGCCCATTAGTTGGTAATATTCCAAGAGTCGCTGCTCATCAGCTGCTCCTCCAGCTTTTGAGCTGTGCTCCCTGGAAAAGGCGCTTGTTCGGGTCGTGACCCCTCGCCTCGTGAGTCAGACTGCTTGTCAGAAAGAAATTCGTTGGAAGGTCCTCGTCACTGGCCAGGCTCGTTTGCATCGTCTGTTCCCTCTGTCTCCGTTCTCAAAGCCCTTCTCTCCGGCCCATGAATCATTCTCTTTCGCGGGCGATTCCGCGGTAATTAACGTTGACTGGCTCCGAACACGCGTGCCGTTCATCCGTTCGAGCAACGACCGGGCCTCACACGCGTTTTCGTGCGCCCACACGCCCTCCCCGACTGTGTTTTTCCTCTGATCCGTGCACCGGCACCGTCGTCCGTTTGCCCAAGCGTGTTCGGGCCTCTGTACGCCGCGGAGCACACGTGTACACGCGGCAAAGGGGCTCCGTTTGATTAACGGAAGAGGCCGCCGGGCTTTCTTTGTGAATTAGGTGGCACATTGTTGGCCCGAAGAACGACGGAATACCAGCGGAGTCGACCCTGGCGAAGCCACGAGAAAAGAAACGCGAGACCAGCGAGGTATTTCGGTATTGTTGCTCCTCCACCCGCAAGTATTTCGGTCGACGAGGCCTTTCGGGGAGGAATCGCGCGAATTGGCGACACTGATTGAAGGGAACTTCTGGAAGCGATTCAAAGGGATTTCGGGATGCTCCGGGAGCTTCATTGACTAATCGAAAAGTTTCTCTTGTGGAAACTTGCACTCATATCAAATGGTTAGGGCACGATTCGAGCACGATTGGAACATCGTAGGCGACCGTGGTTATCCTGGAATCTTCAAATTCAGGGGCCGTTGTGAATGCAGAATTTCACTAGCAGTAAATCGAAGCGCAGGGAGGTTCACCGCCACCAAAGAATGTTCGCGGGGTCACCAGATTTTCTAGCCAATTTCCACGGTCGTCGATGCGGCTCCTTCGCGCGTGTAAAACATTTAATGGAGGAAACCAGTGGGGCAACGATATCATCGGAGCGCGAGACGAGCGGACCGCAGTCGCATCCGCGGCGCCGCCCGTGAATAAATAACGAGCACCGTGGTTTTATCTCGGCGGTTACATTCGGCCTTTAACATTTTCCAGTCGCATTAGCGCTTGTGGATGACAGTGGCGTAACAGCGCTGCTGGTTTTCCACGTGTCGCCGAGCGGAATGGCTGCCAGTGCCATTGCACCGCATCGCTGGCCGAACGAAGAGTTTCACCGAAAATTTCGGGGTACGGGTGAACGAATTACGATTTGGAAGAGGCATTAACTGACAATTTTCATTTCTAAAATTTATATTCGTTTTATATAAGAAGAAATGGGAGGCGAAGACTGTGTACTCTAAATTCTGGTGTCAGCAATTGTAAATCCTGAATGTTGATCACAGTTTGCTAAACAATCATATTCAGAGGCTCGTCATACAAAGAAAGAATATCCCTTCGACGTAGATAGTACGTACGGTTGGTCAGACCGATGCACAGTGTAACGAGTAGGTATACATATAGGGGAAAAAATCAAAACTCAATTTTCCATTAAAATACAGTTAAAATACATGTAATTGATATGTTAATCATATTAATACCCCAAAAAATTAATTTTTAACATAAAATAATTCATTAAAATATATTTTTGAACATAATAAAAGTAAAGCAAATAAAATATATATATTTTGTAATACATTTAAACACGAATTAATAACAAACATATCAAACAATTATAAAAAAAATAAAAGCCCGGTATATTTTAAAAATACATATTCGAGCACAGATTCGCAGAGTTTTTTCGTTTTATTATGTGTATTTTTTCTTATGTATGTGCACTCGGGAGAAGATAAAATTTATACCAAATTAAAGGACATAGAAAGAAGCTAATTATAGTCAAAAAAGGAAAGAACGGATATGTTTCATTTTTTTAATTTTCTCTAGAATTTAGAAAATGCTATAAAAAAGTAATAATTTGAGCCACTGTCTCCATATCTTTAAATGCAAGAATTTTTAATTAATAAAGCAAGAAAAGGATATATTTTGCTTATTTTCAAAAAAAAAGAAAGAAAAGAACTTATAAATACAACAAAAATGCAGTGGTTAAATATTTCCTATGTGTAGTCTGTAGCAGCTTGCGTTTGGTTATTCGACTCTGAATGTAATTACTAACCTTAACTTCGTTATTTATTTTACTAAGTTAGGGTGACCTGGCCAGTGAGTGAACACTTAAGCTGCATGTCTCTTAAAATTAGTATTCAAAAGTCATTATTTAATCCTCTAAATGTTATTGCTGTAAGCGAACTGTTTTATTAATAAAGTCAGACATCCTGGAACACAATTCTAGCAATGTTTGATAGTTATAACTTTCATTAAAAGTCTGGCAGAGGATTAAATAAAAAATGGGTCAATGACCAGTGAGTGAACATAAATTTCTAGTGATTGAACAGGGGTACCCCAGTGAGTGAACGGGATAATAACAGTGGTTAGGTTTCCAATGTATTTAGACGATTTATCGTGCAAATAATTTTTCATTCTCCAATTACAATATTATTATTGATTTGATACTTTACTAGTCTTATAAGATCATAAATATGCATAGTTGAAATTTAGTTTCTGTGGTGGGTTAACCTAACCTCTACACTGGCGGCGAAAGTGTCAAGAAAACGGCCGTTCAGTCATTGGTATTCACTGGCATCTCTCATCCAATGCATGAACACCTGACAAACTCGAAAAATTCTTATAAATCCGTTATTTCATACAGTATTTTTCGTTAAAGGAACATCTAAACGATGTAATTATAACAACAAAATTATCATAGGGCCATTAAATTGTGGGACGCCATGACGACAACTGCTGAATAAACGGAATTAATGCCGTATCGGTTATAATTAAACAGAAAAACGCTTTTGTGAGATATCTGTGGGTCTCCAGTGTAGATGTTAGTGTTAGTTTCAACGTAAAGTGGACGCCATAGGCGTTAATATTTCGTATTATATCAGCAACGTTCACTCACTGGGGGGTGTTCACTCACGGGACAGGTCACCCTATAATGTTTTTATATCGGAGGACTGTTTACTATCTATTCCATAAAATGAAATACAAAATTTCGAAATTCAAATTTTTGCTTTTTGAACGCGTGCCGCGGCACTGTGCGATGGTCGGAAGTGAGCGAAAAAAGCGCTCCTCTGAACGGCGACAATAATTGCAGACGGGACAATTAGAATAAATCTTAGAGTGTGGCTAACTGCCCTATTTATTTGCGGGTAGGAAACGCGAGACTCGTTGCCGCAGCAGTGACCACGGTTGTGGCCAAGGAATCATCCTTGTCGTCGTTGTCTTTATCGTTTTAACGCGTGGTCCCTGCGGAGTCGTTGTTTGTACGGTCGTTTGATTATTTCGTTCGTGTTGTTTGTCCGTTTGTTTGTTTGTTTGTTTGTTTGTTTGTTTGTTTGTTTGTTTGTTTGTTTGTTTGTTTGTTTGCTTGCTTGTTTGTTTGTTTGTTTGTTTGTTTGTTTGTTTGTTTGTTTGTTTGTTTGTTTGCTAGACAAATCCGGCGAGCGGCTTATAGGCGGTGGAACGTTTAAAAGCCGTTTCACGGTGAGCGCGGGACATCAACGCGACGGAACGAGTGCCGTTACCCGTTACGGATGTAATGCCTTCAAGTGTAATTGTTCGTATTACCCGCTTCCGCCATGCTGCTAGTGCTTTGAACGGTCTCGCGCGGATGTAAAGATGTCCTCGTCCGGTTCCACCGCGTTATCGCTTCGCTCGATGGACTCCGGGTGAATTATGCCCGCCACTGGCCGCCAATTTCGCCTCTGTTTACGGTTCTAACTAAAGTTAGAGGTGTGCTGGCGGAAAACGATTTCAGAGGGTTGAGTTTCTCGACGATTTGGAAGAGTGAAACAAACTTTACGGGTGCAACTGTGCATCACGTTTGATATAGGAGTAGCTTTACCGGGTTCAAACGTAGCTTTACGGTAGCCCGAAATTCTAATATACGAACGTCTCCGAATAGAAGCATCTGGGTACTTTACCTTCCCCTTCAGATAAACGTCCTAATACCCGGCTATTGGGACGCACGAATTTGCAAGGGCTGACTAGAATATGTCCCCGCGTCTCGCGTTACAGAGGCGGAAACGTAGCTTAATACAGAGCGAGGCACGCGAGCCGATAAGCTTGAAAGCATTACGCTTGAAAGTTTTTCAGTGCGCCGGCATCGCGAGCGATTGCGGGTCATCGAGTAAACGACGGATTATGGGGTGCATTTTACGCCTGGCTTGTTTATCAGTGGGATATAAATGTTCCTATGCGGACGTGCAGCGCGCATGCAAAAACTCGCCGTCATACGGGTCGCAGATACGGATTCGTTGTCAGTCGCGCCAGTCGTTGATTTTTTCACTGCTGCCTTTACGGTTCCATTCGCCCCTCCTGAATAGCGCGCACAGCGATTCGTCTTGTGCATTCCCTTTTATTCCTCTTCCTTTCTGAAAACGTGCATCGCGGCCAATCGATACCCTCGCAGCCCACCTCGCCCCTAAACACCCGCGACCCGTTTTATTACGTATCCTTCCTCTTATCCCGCGAGCCGGCCTCTTCTCGAAATCGGGATTACCTCGTTTCGAGTTTAAGCAGCGGAAGGACGCATAAATATCCACGCGAGCCGAGCAAATTGGATTTGCTTAGTTTCTACTCTCACGGAATATTTAACCCTTTGCAGATTTACGGGGCCGGCAGCTGCGAAGGGAGGAGGCTGCAAGATTTGCTTACGAACTTGGACCTTTTCAGTGGAACTTGGACTGCTTCTTGGAGCGTCTCAAACAGCATTGTCGCGCTTCGGAACGCTGTAACTCATGCCCTCGGTCCTTTGTCTTTCAGCACTCGTGGAGCAAAGTGGGAATACAAGATTAACAGCTTGCAGGGCTTAGTTCACCGGCGTTACTTAAATCTAAAGTGTTTTAGATCCGTCAAAGAGCATTGCGCCAAGACGCGTTCGGCATCGTGTTGAAATTCCTGTGCGCGAACGGCGACTGTCATAATATGTCCTACTTTGGCTGGGGCCTGCGGTTTAATAACACCGCGACGCGTACGTCTTTTACTTTCCGCGGTCAGGCTGACGGCTGGTGGTTGTAATCCTGTAAAATGGTTTAGGGATGGGGGCACCGCGGTTAATGGCCAGCCTGTACGCGCAACATTTCTAGTCAGCCCTAACAGGTGGCAGTACAATTAAACCGCGTTACGGTTATGTCAGTTACGTTATTTCTGCCCGGTAGCCGCGTTACCTCTCCGACGGCCATTCTCGTATTTCACAAGGGGACGTTTAAATTTTACGCCCACGTATAAAGTGCGAGGCGACTTCAACTCCCTGGCCGAGTTTTTAACCCGTCGGACCGTTCCTAGATGCGTAATAGATAGTTAGGAACCGCTATCGTCCGTATTACTATACACACCATCATTCATAAAAAAAAAATACTTGATCCTCAAAAGTAACCGATATTTAAGAATTTTTCTTTAAAAAAACTGTTGGTCGTGTTGGATTAAACTCTTTTGGAGTATAAGGAGGCATCTTTAAAGTTGCAGAAAATATTTTTTTTATGTCGATCCTTCTTATTATTTATTAATTATTGTGGAATCTTGTCCACCTCTTCGACGATGTAGCAACTCCTGTTGCCGGGATGTGTTCTTAAAGTTAAATAGTTTACGCTGGGATTGGCCCACTTTCAAGAAAAAAAATGAAAAATTGAAAGAGTTATAACATTTGAAAGAAAAATTATGTTTCTTCTTTAGACAAATTTTTCATATTAGTCTTTATATCGACGAAAAAAGTATTATAAATAAAAACTAAAATGAAAATTTTAGGTCCAGTCCCAGTGTCAATTATCTAATTTTAAGAAAATTTTCTTGTTCTTGCAATCAGATGACTGTGGCAGGTGCTACACCTGATGCCAACATCGTCGAACATAATTAATAAATAATAAGAAGGATCGACATAAAAAAATATTCTACCAGTTTAAAGATGCCTCCTTCTATTTAAAAGAGTTTAATGCAATATTAACAATAATTTTTTTAAATTTCGGGGGCTGCTTCGCGAGAATCCCGCGTTAAGGGACAAGGCGAAGGGTCGCTGACGCGTTTATCGCGACGAAGACGACGCATTTGAAGCCCCGGGTCCATCCTGGGTCTGGACGACGCGATCTTCCTTCCACACTGTCGCGGAACTCCAGCCAAACTGTCACTCTTCCGCCACTGCAGAGAATTATCGTGCGTGTTCGGCGGTCAACCGCTGCCACCGCGATACTCCACTAAAAGTCTGTCCGCCGTTAACGGGCGGGCCGAGGGGGAGGCATAAAAAGGAACTTGCCAGACAGTTCGAGAGGCGTAAAACGGCGTCACTTGGAGCAACCGCGCCGCGCCCTGTACGTGTGCCCGTCGATGCGTCTGTGTCCGGGACATAGTGGAAAAGTTTCCAAGTGTCTGGTCGCATCCGGGATCTGAAATCCTGTAGGGTTAACGACGTTTTCTTTACGAGTCCCGCGGGTCAAATCCGTGTTTGCGCGCGGGAAATGATCGCGATGGCTCGTTGCCTGGAGGCAACGTCGCGTCGCTCCGCGTCTGTGTAATTCAATGACACCCTGTCTCGATCGGGAAGCAACGACCGAATGATAGCGCGGACCCGTGCAATTACCTTTGTCGCGCGTCCGCGCGGTGAGCTTTTTCCAATTTTCAAGTCGAGTGCAGTGTCAATATTTCGCGGGACGGTGAGCAGCGATGGTGGGGTTGCTAAAACTCATTCGTTATTAAAAAAGGGCAGGTGAAAGGGTCGAAGGTGGTCTGCATTTGCTTTGCACTTTCGATTCTGTGCGCTCTGCGTCGTTATAACTGCGGCAAAGTTAATCGAACTGTAAGAGGCATCGAGGTGCTTCTTTCACAGATAATTGTTAACACAAAAAGTGAAACATAAGAGGATTGCTGTCTTTAAGACAACAGGTGTCCAAAGTCAATGCAACGAGTAGCAGAATAATGTTTCCCTCGCGTTAATCTCGGTGGTAGCCGCGACAAATTGTCTTCGAGTCGAGCTTAAAGGGAGCGGAAGGACCGCAAAAACGCCCGGAGAAATCGCTGTCTTCCGAGCGATCCCAGCCGTGAACAAGATCCCCCCTGGAAAATGGTATTCGTGCAAAATAATGAGTGAAACACCCGGGTAGGATGGTGGAAGAAGTGATTCGTGGGAGGAGGACCGATCGATGGAAGGGGGTGGGGAAGAGAAGCCGTAGGAGAAAGAGCACGCCAGTTGGAGTGGAGAGAAACGCTCGCCGAGTTTCAAGAAGGGCGCCCGCCAGCCAAAAGATGGAGCGGGTGGTGCCGAGGGGATGGTTCCGTGGATGCGACGAGGGTTGGGAATCAGCGTCTGGCCGCGGTATATCGCGACGGAGGGAGAAAATTTGATTTGGCCTCGGCTCGCCGAAGTTTGCGAAATCATTGACAAGATTACGGCCAGTAAGGCGGAGATTCCTCGGGAACGGGGCGAGCTAGGGAAGCGCGGCAGAAGAGGGTTGAAATGACCGTAGTCGAAAGGAAAAAAATGTTACCCCGTGGAAGCAGCGAACTTAATTCCTGCCACGGTACCCCGGGCGTCCATCACGCCGCTATTCTTTCCGTCGCGGTGTCCCCACGGTACCGCCGACACGGTCGAATAAAATATGCGTTTTAATTTGCAATTTAATTGGAAGCGCGGAGCGTTCGAGGACCTCTTTCAGCGTCCCGCGCCCGCGCCCCGCGTTCGCCTGGAGAACGGACAGGCCGCATCGAAACGGTCCGCGCAATGATCATCGTCCTGACGACTAATTTCCTTCCCCGTGGATTCCCCGAGGCGCAGGCTCCGCACGGTAAGAGATACTTGAGACGAAATTTTATGGAGCTGGAATAGCAGGCCTGGGGACGATACTGCAACAGTTGCGAGACATTTGAGTAATTGGATCTGGGACCGCGCGCGTCTTTAGAACTTCTCCGGAGGAAGAAAGTAACTTAAGGAGTATTATAATCACATTGAATCGCGGGAATACACGGTCGTCATAAAGCGCGGTTTAATTTAAGGCAGATTGGTGCACTCCGTCGATCCTTCGCGCGTTTTCCAGGCGCGTTTTCCTGTGCACTTGGCGCATGCTTCTTTTTCCTTCCCTCCAGCTGAATTCCCGCTTATTCGTCGCGATATTCCAGTTGTGGAATCTCATCACCCATGCTTCAAGAAACCCGGGAAGGGAGTCTGTATTAGAGAACACTTTGACAGTGATTGCAGTAGGTGCCGTTATATAGTCCTCCGCAGCCCCTCTTCCCAACGAGCAGACGTCCCGGAGGCGTGCAGTTACGAGCCGGTGGAAGTCTGTTGAGCAAGAGCCATCCTTTCGCGCCGGGCGTGGACAATATCTCGTTACTTCAAAGCGGCCTTTTTTGGGAGACCGCAGGGAACCTCGAAAAGCCATTTGGCGGCCGGAACATCCGGGCAGAGAATCTTCCACGCCGCGGATCCGGCGAAACTTTTCCTCCGTGGCGTCGTAAGAAAACCAGAGGATACCGAGCAAGAGGTGTCTGTCTTGCCGAAAGTTTTCCACCCTGGCCTGGACGGAAACCGATTCCTCCTTGTGGCTGAGAGGCCAGCCCTGGGCGTATCGTCCCGACTTCCGATGGCTCGTCTCGAGTCGCTACAGGGGTGGATTTTTGTTTTCGACGCGACTCGCGTCGCGGTGGAATGGAAACGCTCGTCTGGCGACGTGGTCAAACTTTCCTTGACATGTGGATTAACTTTCATAAGATCTCGACTGGCTTTTTATCACGAATTCGAGGAAAATACTCTCCGTTCACCCTCGCGAGGATTCTGAAGGGAGCGGTTACTGTTTGATGTTGAATTAAAAATTGGACGATGGGTGGTAGCTATGACTTGATAAATTATTTACCAGCAGACTACGAATAGACTCGAGGCACTCGAGTAATTAAACTGGACGGCGGGTAACCTATTAATGTGATCGAGCTCCTCGCAAAATGGAGATCCATAACTAGAAATGGAATTACAAAGCGTGTTCGTCGACAGGTTACGTAGACAGCATCCGTGAATCCGACTTTCGCTCGCGACAGGGTCAAAGGTAGGGGGAGGCTCGGTGGATATTTGACAGTTATCTGGCGTCGAAACGACGGCAATCCTACTTCTTCGCGGTGTGTTCGAAGGGAACGCGCGCGGAAAGTGAACAAGAGGGAAGGGACGACACTTTTAGGCGGCTTGGAGCATTGTGGAATAAGGGGAGTATAAAGTTTCTGTCGATTCGACGGCGCGGAGGAAGCAGGGACAGCCGAGTCAGACTCTGCTGTGGTTTTCCGCTCGAATGTACCCCATTTGCGGGGGTGGAAGGTGGCTCGAAGGATTTAAGTCGGCGAACCTTGAATGCCCAAGAAGGCGAATAAGAAGGTCCGCGCAGGGGTATTTCCGCGTCGTGTTCGAAGTCGTTTGGTGGAATGAAAGCTTGTCTGTGAAGTTGTGCTTCCGATATCGCGGCTCTCAGCTGAGTTTTAAGGGGTTAGGCCACCTTGGACGAAGGAAAGTTATAGTCATTATCGGCAATTTTTCGAGAGAGATAATGAAATAAATGGAAAATTCAATATGAACCCTGTTATTGTACAACTCTCGAAGGAAAAAATGGTGAAAAAACTCTTTTGAGAGTTGTAGAATACAAGGCTTCGTATTGAATATTCCATTTATTTCACTATCTCCCTAAAAAATATCGGCGGAAATAACTATATCTATGCTAAAAAACATTGAACAATTGATGTTTGATTGCCGAATGTTACCCTTGTCTAATTACCTAGGAATGCGACCGACATATAAATCTTCGTGATGTTACGTAGCAATTTCCGCGTTACTCGTTGATAGTTGTAATAAATTCCCATAGTTCCAATCGATAAGCTTCATTATCCTGAACGATGTCAAGCGATAAAGGTAACCGTTCCTACATAAAGCGGTTAGCTATAAAAACCAGAAGGCTTCTTTTAAGCGCGAATTAAAGTGAATTACGTTTATGCTCCGGAATCTAATAACGCGGGTAAACGAAGGTGCAATCGTTCTAATAACGTTCCGGGGTCGATATTAGGGACGATAATAGAAGCCTGACGCAGTATGAGAAAGTGGAGCGATCCCACGTTCGCGTTAGTGCAGCTCTTGCTAAAAATGGCAGCCTCCGTTCCACAATTTCATCCCTCCTCCCCGACAAAAGTCACTGCTAAAGCCAAATGTAATCTGGAATAACGTTATTCTTTCCGGTGCTAGGCTGCGAGCATATACAATTTCATGGAATTATTTCTATGGCCATCGAAATATCGATATCACGGCTCGTAATACTCTAATTACTCCCAACAGCCCATCTACAATCGAAATTTTTCCAATTAGTCGATCAAACATGGATGGAATACCGCTAGGGGCCCGCCGCGCTCGCGATGCATGCACCCCTCTCGCTTTTTGCGTCGAAACTTCTTCGCGGATCAAGTTCATCTCTCCATGAAGGTTATTAAACGTGAACGGGCAACGCGGCGCGATCGCGAAAGGGTGGAATATTTATGAAAAATATTCAAAAGCGGGGGCAGCGGGATGAATAATTCGCTGCAGTGGCGGAGACGCTGCTTGCTTTCCTCGCCGACAGCCAGCGCCGTCCGTCCCGATCCACAGACACCGACGTCGCGCTCAAATGTAGGTACATGCATTTCAATACATTAACGCGCTACGAAACACGGTTATCCAGACTGGTGCTGGGTAGTCACTGCCGCTCGCGTTCCTTGCATTTTCGTATATTTCATCAGCATTTTTCATTCCCTTTCTGCCGCAGCACCCACCGGTGTGCATCTCGCAGGTATTTTTGCTATTGCTAGATCGGATCGTGTATGGAAACGCTTCTTTTAATTCGTGGTGGCTTCTGATTGTCTGATTCGAAGTTTCAGGACTTGCAAGGTATGGTTTATTGAATTAGATTGCGCAGTGCACACGGGAAACTTATTGCAAAACGTTCGGTGCCAAAGGTGCGCGCGAGTAGATCCGCGAATACAGTATTAAAAATCGCGACTCGCGAGCGTACAATGGCATATATGTCGGCCAGGCGCGATAGAATATGAAAATTGCGCCCCTTTTGTCCGTTGGTACGAGCTCGTCCCACAAAGGGCACGGTGTCCGCGCGCAAACGTAAGCGCAATAATCTGGTTTGCCGTAGTATTGGATAACAGGGTTGCCAGGGACGTGGGTACGCGCCGGGCGCGCCTGCAGCACTGAAATTGTAGGCCGCCGATTCATTAGCGGTGCACGACAAAAGTCCTATCGTGTTCCGTAATCCGAGCGTAATTTTTAATCCGGCCTGAAATGATTTCCGTCGATGCATTGGTAACGTTCGATTCCCATCGACTATATGTTATACGCGCATTATTAATATCCCCCAGAGCGTTTCAATTCACCGGTCCATAATCGCGGTCCTAATTCATCCCCGATATATGTTTCGTCTGTCCTCGATCTCAGCGCAGCCAGCAATCTCTCCCGTTGCTTCCGCTCCCCCGTGACGAATAATGGCGACACGCGTGCAATAATTAATCCTCCTATCATCCCTCGGACCGCTTCTTCGTCCCTTCTCCCGCCCTCTCCTTCCCTCCGCTACTTTTCCTTCGTTTATTCCATCCGGACGGGGCACGGTAACGAGCCGCCCTACGATAATAAATCGTCATTATCTCGTGAATAACTGGACCCGTTCGTTAACGAACGTGCCAGCCTGAGAAACAATGCCGCGCGACGAGCGGCTCGGCCCGGCAATTGCCTGCGTCAATTGCGTAAGCAACAAGTGCTCATTATGCGTTTATTGCGTCGGGGGGTGGGATATTACATGGGGGATCATGTGGCAGATGATACGACATGCAACTACGTGGTTCGTGGATATATCACGGTTTTTACTGTCGCTTCTTTGGCCAAGAAAAAGGTACAAGGAAGTCAGAAAGTGTGCCACCGTAATAGGAGTGTATTATGTTTCTGGTGCTATTGGAGTGTTAAAAATTGGATATAAACAGGGTTAAATAAATCATAGCTTCATGAAAATGTGCCGTCGAGTCGACGCAGAGTCGTACAGCAAGGGAGAGATGGGAGCGTTGGGATTTCAGTAGAAAGCACGTGCGCGCGTCAGCCACCGTCCGCCCATATATGCAGCTACACTACTTCAGTAGAAACGGACAGCACGGGTGAAACGTGGCTGATTTATTCGAAGCACCGGCGAGCCCCTCGGTCCCTTCGATCGTATAGATCATTTTTAAACGTTATATGGGCGATTCAAATCAATGGTATAACTTTTACAATAACAAAATTGGTTACGACGCGCGAGATTACTCTCGTGTTGCTTTTATTTTCCCTTTCACACGGCGCACGGGCGTGCCATTTGTACTGCAATTATTCGCGCCGTTCAAAGGAGCATTCCCACCGGTTTATCGTGAAATTCGATACGCACGCGACCAAGCGAAGCGTGCACGGCGCCAAGAGGGCGAAAAATTCCATGCATTCCCAAACATCTCTTGGGCGAGAGCGACTCCGGCCTCGCGCCTCTATCCGTCCCGTCCCTTTTTCTGATTCAAAGAAAGGGGTGTTCCGGCTTGTAGTAAAGCGCACCACGGCGACGGAGGAACGTCATAAACCCCCGTCGACATCGGTGGAATCAGCAGGCGGCCGTCACCTCTCGCGAAATATCTGTCGTTTGCTTTTATACTTCGGACGCGAGTCGCAACGCGATTCGCATTTATTTTATTGTCTGAGCTGATCGAGGCGCGCCCACTGGGCCCGTCCTAAACCCAGGGGGCTATCGTAAACTCGCGAAGTGTGTAGTTTATTGGCACGTCGGGAGCACCCTTCGAACCTTGGAAATTAACGGGGGCGTCGAAGGTGGACTTTAAACGGTGCTCCAGTCGATCACCTCTTTCAGTGACTTTAACAAAGACTTTAAATCAAACACGTGGTGGATTGAAAAGGGTCGCAACCGATGACGACGGTTTCTCATATTCGTGCAGAACGAATTAACACACTTTCAAGCGGCGAAAATCGTCCCCGACCCTCAACACACATCCCCTCGCCTCGACTCGGTCCAGGCACGTACCTGTGCACGAATCAGCCGGTATTTCCGAAGCTCGTCGATCCCATGCTTTCAGCGCCGGAACCCTCTGCGCCGCGCGATGTCCCTTGATTTGCAGAGTAAAAAAAGAACGAAGACAGAGAATAGTCCATCGACCGGTGTGCAGCCTGTACACGACAGGACGGGCAGCGGCGGTGGTAACAGCAACGGCAGAAACTGAAAAAAACGAGCTGCTTGCTCGCGTAGGCGCTGCCGGCTGACATTTTTGCCTTTTGGCCGTGTTCCCGGCGCGCTTTCACGATTATTGTCCTCCCCAACCCGCTCCCCTGGACCCCCGCCGCTCGCCAGGCCCTGTTATTATCGTCCTTACCTTCGCCCGACTGTTTCCTTCCGCGGCACCACGTGCCACCTACCCCTGTGTTCGCGGATTCAACCCCCCTGGCCGTGCGCGCGTGTCACCCCGCCTCGAGGCCGGCTTCACTTTTAATCTGGCTGGAAAAAAAATCACCGTGCGTTCTTGCCGCTTCCTTTTTCCTCTGCCCGTCAACAACCCTCCTCGCCTACTCTTCCTCTCGCGTCCTCTGGTGCATCGCTGTCCATCCGGGTTCGTTTCCAACCGGCGCTCTTCGATTCTCCCGTCCACGGTTTTTCGGCTCTCCTCGTCGCCGTCCCGGCACGTCGTTCGTTGGCCCGCCTCCTTTGAGCACGGCGAACGCTCTCATGAATATGCATGCCGATGACCTCGTCTCGGTGAACGCGCACCTAGCTTCTGACGCGAGCGAGCAAGCGAAGACCTGGCCCCAGATAGCTCGTGACGCGGAGCTTGTAGCTCGTGTACAGAGGGGGTTGGGCGATGAAGAGCGACCGGGATTAGGTTTGACCTTCGTGGCGGAGGTTCTTCGCCGGGTGTTCCGCAAGTTACGCTGTCGGGAAGTTTGATTGAGCCAGGAGGCTAGATTCGCTTAAAATTGCTGAATAATTCTCGGTAATCTCTGAATAAACGCTGTTGGGTCAGAGTACTTTCGAGTTCTTGTTATTTAACATATTAGTCGCTTCTAAGTAGGTAGCATCATTATTATGATTGCTCGGATTTTGTAGCGGAGATTAATTTTAATGCGCCCACGGTCCATTTTAAATGTCGCCCGCTATTCGATACTAGAATGCTTTTGTACAGTAATTATATGGCAGACCCTATAAATCGTGCAATGCGGCAGTTCAACATTACAATTCTGCGAAATGGATGCTTTTTTGAGTTCCGTAAATGACTTCGGCGAACGGATGCGTTGTTAATTACAAAATGTGTAGGGTGTGTTCTAAGTGGGTCAGACTCTGGTTAAGTTTAAACATTTTTGTACTTAAAGGGGTTATCTCGTGAAATAAATAAATGAATTATCATTAAATGAGTTTATTGCACCATTACAATTGCAAATATAACAACAATGGCGAATAGGCAAGATTCCGCATAACGGCTGCTTTACAACCTAACCTAAAAAGACGTTTAGGACAATAGAAAAAGGATTTAGAAAGGGAGAAAAGATTGAGTAACTACTCAGGAAACCGTCAGACCCCACTGGGATATTCTACATAACCAAGTTCACGTTTTTTATGGACAATTTACTGTTTGTGGTCAGCGTGACTCACTGTTCATGTCTACAGGAAGAGGGCGGAATGTTTCCAGCAAATCGATTTCCTTTCATTCACCCCTTTTCCACCTCTCGAATCACAGGCGTACCTACAACACCCAGACGGCCGCGTGACTTTTTTCATTTTTCCCCGGCTCTATCCTTTCCGAATGAATCGCTGATGCACCTCCCCCCCAGTTCCCTATTCTCGGCGTCGATCATCGAGCACCATTTCCATCGAGAATCGGAAAGCCTCGAAACCGCGATCAGCCTGCACGCCCAGCGCTCTGAAATCTGGGTTAAACAGGTGTCAGGATAAATTTACAGCGATAACGTCAGCGAGAAATTGCGTTTCATTGCGACAGAGACGGGTGCTCGTATTATTATCATTTATCGATCACCCGGTACTACATCTGTCCGAGGGGAAAAAAGTCCCACCCTGATTCATCCATACCCGCGCCATTTTATCAGCGTAAAGTGATCCTAACCGAACATCATCGGCGGGACCACTTTTCACCCTGAAACGCAGAGTACTGCGGCATTAATTACTGCCAGTCGATTCTGCAACGAAACACCCCTTGTGCTTTGACGGCTCCAGTAGCCGCGGCTATCACACGGCATACGTGATCGCTGCAGATAATGGCTCCATTCGCGAAAGGCGCGGGGCTCAAACGAAGCGGAAGGAAATATTAAAAATTCGAGGATACAGAGGCCGGCAGCGGTGCTTAATCGAAAGATCCACGGCGCGTTAGCGGAATTACCATAATGCGATTAGAGGGAGGCGAAGTCGGGCGAATGTGCATCCAATCAAGAGTCAAGCAGGGTATGTCGGCTGGCGGAGAAACTGAGAAAGGGAAGCGGAGGAGACAAAGAGAGAGAGAGAGAGAGAGAGAGAGAGAGAGAGCGAAGGGCGCAATAAAATATCCGAGGCGCTCGACGTAAAGAGCGGCCGTAAAATGCAGCAACTGCCGTGGCTCTAACGGCGTACGAGTTTAGTTCCTCTGCTTTTCTGTTTCTTGTTCTGTCTGTTGCCCTCCGCGACCTCCCCCGCGAACGGCTGGTCCGTGATGGATCTGGAGGCAAAGCGCCTCGTCGATCGCGGAATTTCGCTGAATTAAAAGTGCCCCACACCCCCACTGATCGCCGACAAACCTTCCAGCGAAGGTATTCGACTGTTCGGTTTTAGTTCCTCCGTGCTGGGTCGAAACTAATTTGCATTCGTCCGGTTTTACAGTCGCCCGTTCGCGCCGATTCGATGGACGGCTGCTCGCGGGCGTGGCGAATTTCACGCGGCATCGCCCGCGCCTAGTCGTCCAGGGGCTGAATCGTTACACGGTTCCAGTGCTTCTGGGATCTGTTCGCTGTATCAGGCTGGAAGACAGCGACGCCAATTGCTTTTTGGATACGCGGCTAGTAGGCCGTCGTTCGGGTTAAGGATTCTCATGGCTCATTCCGATCCCTTCAAGTTACTTAGAAAGAGTGCTTATGCGTGGATAAGCTTTCCTTCGTTCATTCTTCATTAGGAAACGCGTCTTGCTGACGTGCGTAATTCGGGGATAAGCTTCCGTCTACTGTGATTTCGTAGTACGTCCGTTTATTCGGCGAATATACAGCCCAGCCATCAGCCTTTCTAAATTCAAAATATTGTGCGGCACACGCGGCTATAAAGCAATCCGAGCAAACGAGACTGTAATTGATTTGCCCCGTGTATTAACAGAACCGTGGTAATAATAATAATAATAATAATAATTCGTCTTTATTTCCCACAACATTACATGAATTAAGGGAGAAAGGGCGAGGTTCAGCATACCTGCTGCTTTGCAACCTAACCTCAAAGCAACAGATGCAGACGTAAAGTTTGCTAGATAAATGACAGGAAAGCGAGAGAAAGAGCAAGAGCAGAGCAAAAGATTGATAAAGTGAACGCATACGCCTGCAGGTCTTTTAGTAGCGCAATTTTGTTTGAGCGGAGATACGAAGTGAATATTTGGTTACACTGTGAATTTTTTTTAATTCGATCCGCGAGCCCGATCTATTATAGCCCGATATTATTCGAAAAAGTTGGAATTAAAAATCGTTTCGTTATCGGCGGCAGAGAGGAATTTGGGAGTTCGGCTGATTTTAAAATGCACCATCCGTTAACAGTTTCCCTGTGTGAGATCACGTTCCGTAGCGTGGATAGGGGGTTGGAAGTTTGAAACCGAAATTTACTCGCACATGTACCTACAGCGGGCGTACGTGCAAGCTTCCAATTTTTTTTTCTCCGTTACCGCGGTGAAGCTGGAACGGTGTGGTTAAGAGATCTCGGGGGTCGAATGCATCCCCTTTTAATTGCCGCGGCGTAATTAGCCGGCTACTGCCAGGGAATAATTAATCACGGTTGTTGTTAAGTCCCCGTCGAAGCATTCCCCACGAAAAAGCATGCAGATTTTCTACCCTATCATTTACGCTGAGAGAGAAACACGCCCGTTTTAAAAATCTGATCAGTGTTCACGTTTCACTGCGAAATTGTTCACGATATTTTCAATTCCGGATTAATCCAGTGCCAAGGATGTTGCTGAGGGCATATCGTGCGCGATAATAGGGAACGTTTGACAATGAAGGGTGAAGCTGAAGCGACCAGTAGGGAGGTGCCATTTAAAAATGTTAAAAGTTTTCAACGCCGTGACAGGGAAAATTAAACTAAACGAATGCCAGTTAGGAAATAGAAACAGAGGGACGTGTCGCAGCCAGGAGGCGAATGAAAGGGAGAGGCGGAAGAGAATCTACCCTCGGAGGACGATGCCATGTACCATCCACCTTTGTCCCCGAGTCCAGCCTCTATTTATCGCCCGGCACTGACATTTTACTATCCCGTCAACCATATCTGCAATTTTCACGAGTATCTTCGACGGAACAGACGCACTTACCGTTCAAACTTGCCTGTTCGCTTATCCGACTGTGGAAACAGCCCCGAGAAGCTCTCTGCCACCTTTGGAAACATGAACGACAAACCCGTACACTGGTAAAGTCAACTGTAGAAGGTTTCTATTCACAACCCCGTATTTTACCTTAAACGAGGGATGTTTTCGCCTCGCAAATAATATAGCCTTTCATGTTGGTCTGTCGCGAGTCAAAGCAGGAAGTGTAAGCATGGAATCTAAATAAAAGCAGTTGTGTTGCTTTGGTAACAGGATGTGATTCAATATGCAGGCTTAAAACCATTTTTACTCCTCTCTGAATTGTGTGAAACAGGGTAGAAGCTTCCATAGTACGTTAAAACCAGTGGTAAAACCTTCTTGCCCTAAATTCTTGCTCTCCCCCCCCCCCCCCCCTGCGGTCTCCCCACGAAGATAATTTTTCAAGTAGGTTCAGTGACTTATTCGTAACTCCGCGGGTTTCCACGTGCCTGCATATTTGAAAAATGCGCCGTATAAAATGGATCGGGCAAAACAGCGCGGAAGAATAATGGCGAGCCGTCACAATACTCGGCTAAGCCGTTACTATCGATGGGAACGCTCGGGCGTATAAAGCGTTCGACTTTTTACTCGTCTGGGATTCGAAGCCCTGCGAGCATTTCGGAGAAGACGAATCCGTCAGAACGCAGCGATCTACCCGCGACGCTCTCTATCTCGGAATAACTCGATCGCAGCTGTAATCGATCACCGAAAAAGCGGGGGAACACTGCGCTCGCCGAAGTTCGGATTCCCGTTCGGAATCCCTGACGAGCTTTCCCTCCCTAATTTTTACCACGATCCTTGCCGGTGCAGAGCAAACGCGCGCCACGGCGAAATGAGAACGTTATGACAAAAACAAGCGGGATTATTCGACGGCTGGGATTTAAACGGCGGTGTCTTCGTGTCGAAACCCGAGCCACTGTTTGCGCTGAAAACTCGATGCCGTCCTTTTTCACTTCCTGCAACAGTCGAGTACGTGTCGGAGCGGGTAAATCGACAGCGGTGCGGTTACCGTGCACGCCGGTCCTTCTGTTTACAATTTTTATTGCGCCCCCCGATCAATCCGACCGGAATTTCAAATACGAAATAGAAGGCTGAGCGAAAAAACAGCTTGGAGTGTATCTCTGATGTTCATTGATTGTAGCCTTGACAGATATTCGTTCATAATGTATGGTATTAAATTAAGCTTCCCTATTAACGTCATCGACATTTCTGCACTCAGTTTAGAGAGCAGATTTGATTGAGTCTTAAGTTACGTTCTCGCGTTAAAGAACCCGAAACAAAGGCACCAGTTAATAGCAGATTTCAACACGAACTGCGCGAACCCCCGGTAGGAGAAATAGTTGAAAATAACCGTGGTAACGAGGTTGGGGAGACATTCTCGCGAGCTGCAGCGACAGACGACGCGAGATCCAAGCTCAGAAACCCTCCTTGATGATTCCACTGGCATTATCCTCGAAGTTGTCGTAACCGCGGCTAGACACGATTTTTCTCGTTATTTCCCTTCGCGGGGACCCGTTCCTGGTATCCTATCGCCGGGATTTCGCGTGTACAATTTTTCCCGAGTTAATTTCCTTCGTGGCGCGCGCCTGCCGCGGGAAAAACCTACCCCCGACTTCTTCCGCAGAGGGGCGGGTAATAAAACGTGAAACCACTGAATGCGAAATGCGCTGCTGGTCCGCGGGGACACCTCCCTTCCTCCGTTTCGGGCTACACCGTTCCACTGTTTGCTGTCGAGCTTCAGATGTCTGATAAGAACCACGAAATCGCAATCAAGTCCGAGGACGTCGAATTTCAGAGGCATCTCTTTGCGTCGTTTGTCACGTGGCGACAGATGGTCTCGCTAACGAAGCGAGTGGATCATTTTCCGCTGACAGCTCGAAGGGGGATGAAGGTGCACGAAACACTAGTACTCTGTCTGCGATCTTTTCGCAAAGTATTTTTATTCCGTGAATCAACTTTAAGGGATCGTTAATCTCGATTTTCAACATCCTCATTGCCAAAGAAGAAATCCAAAGTTCGATATCGATGTCCGCGGCATCAACCGTTACTGGCTTCCATCCAAAGCTTCCCGATCGCCAAAGAGTTCGACAATATACGAGAAACGGATCCCCAATGAAGCCCGTAACGCGCGTGGCTCATTATCGCTCGTTTCCGTCTGGCATCCCCGCAGCATCGGCCGATCGTTCTCCAATAATTACCTAAGGTGAAATTCTCGAAACAGAATTACCAACTACGTAGCAGCCAAGCCCGGAGAACATTAACGGCGGTCTGGAGGGGGCTCGTTCACCCGGGGAATTAATTAACGAGACGGCGCGCGACGTAATGAAGACTCGACGAAGAGAGGGTGGCCGTAAATAGTGGCGCAATTAACGAAACGCTTATGTCACGACATAAGGAGACAAAAAGAAAGGAGAGGGATGGCGAGATAAGTGAAACGGTATAACGTAGTGGCCGCGGCATGCGTGCCTCTCCCGGGAGAAGCCCTTTCATTCGTCTTCTGCTAGATAATTTCTCCTCGGCTTCGTTTCCTTGGCCCTCCTAAACGCACCACGGGGAAACACCCCCGCCGCCTTCGCCCCCTCCGAATCCTCCGTCGCGCGTCGCCTACCCCTCTTCTTTCGAACAACTCGCCCGCCTCCCTTAACGCACCGCTGCGCGTCCCTTCAACCAAACCAGCCCTCGGTTTTACGCAAAGATCGCAATCCACGCGTGTAACGAGCTTCCGGTCTCTGACCCGACAAGAATCTCGTCACTCGACCTCGCTCCTTCGCTCTTCCATTGTCCCACCCGGCTGGCGTTCCTTCGAGTGTTTTCATGCGGGTTTAGGGTGGGCATGAAATTAGTCGATTCTTGTGTGTGTGTGGGAGGGGGGGGGGGAGCGTTATTTTAACCCCGCGAGAGATAAATAAGCCTTGACCCGGAGCTTCGGAAGGTTCTTCGACAGGTGTATTCGGGGGACGCTGGCGACGTCGACCCACTTCCTGTTCCGCTCGTAAAGTGCCTCGCGCCCGCTTCGGGGCATGATTTAGAACGCTGGTAATTCTTCCGAAACGCGTGGCAAAATTTTCTTCCTTTTTTTTTCTTCCTTTACCCCCGCCACCGTGCCGGAATTTATCGCGCTGTAACTTAGGGGAAGTAATGCGCGTTAAAGACGCCGCTCCTCGAGGCAAGGAGTACCTACGCTCGTACGTTCCGCGCGTTAATTTCCCCCTTTTTTTCGTCGGGGTAGTTACCGTTCAAATTTATTAGTGGATTACGGCGCGCTTTTTTTAATGGCCCCCACTAATTTAATCGCCACGTGACGCTTCTCGGATTGAGGTTTCAGCTTTTTGGCAGAAAGTGAATCTTAGTGACGGTGACACAGATACGAGAAATGTATTTACTATTCGTGCTTAGTATTTCGTGGGAAGGCAACCCCTTCGGTTGCACCGCATTCTACCAGATGCTTTTCGTAATTCCAGCAAAAACATTGCTCCACCCTCGATCTAACCCCGAGGAAGGAACGCATGCGAGCAACAAAAACACGCGACTACCAATAAATCAGCATGCACTTTATCTTCCTCGAATGAAACCCTGCCCGTTCTTCCAGCCTGTGCCGCGTCTTCCAGCCTTTTGTTTTCGATTTCTGGGAAAGTTCGAAAAGTTACCGCCAATTTTCCCGTCCGGCGTCCAAAAGGATGCGCGCAGCGTTCGGTACGCATATTGTACATCGGCGTCTCGAGCATCCTCCAGGAGGCGTCCGCTTTCTTCTTCGCCTCGACGATCGCCCCGGCCACTGTTCGCGCCCCTTTCACCCCCCCCCCCCCGCCTTTCGGGGGTTGCTGCCAAGCTCGACGTCGTGGCCGCCACAACAATGCGCCGAAAAGTTGCCGGAACTTCTGTTCGGAATACCTCCGCCGCTGTCCTCCTCTGGATACCGGCCCCGAAGAGGTTCGAAAGAGATCCAAGAGGGTGGAACGAAGAAATGCCTCAAGTTGGCCGCGATCCACCCTTCGCCCCCGTGTCGGCCGCGAACACGGCATCGTAAATCGAGGAGTCGAACTTCCGCTCCGCCTCCTTTTATCCCAAACCTGCCCTCCCTCCCTCCCCCGCAGCCCCCCGCGGTGCCTTCCCCGTAAAACTGTGAAAGTTAAATTAATTAGAGGAATCTATCGCGGCGCGGCTCGGAAAAGGTTGTGCGCCGTGTTTTTCAGCGGCAGAATTTGATCGATGGCTCGGACCTCTCGCTCGTGAAATTAATTTCGCCCCCAATGCGCAACCCTCCGGGAATTAATAAGCTGGGGAATAGTCTTCGGGTTTGGCTATCAGCTAGTGCACGCTTTGTCTTGATGAAAGGGGTTGTTTAGGGTCTCACGCGAGGGATCGGTCCAAGTGTTTCGCGTAGGTGTGAACGTTCCCTGCAGGGAGCACTTGGAATTAGACAGTCAGCTGTCAGTTCGTGCTCTGTTCTCCGCACAGCGAACCGTGTGCACTTCATTCTGAAGGATTCTAAATGAATAGATTCCTACGGCGTTCCATTTATTCAATATTTTTCCTGAAAAGCTTCTATATCTTTTCCGCCAGACCCGTGAGTAAATCCTCAGAGACGACGCTCGTCTTTATATATTTCGCCGCATGATCCTCATTCATCCGATTCGAGGAGTCCCATTGAAAATCTGCGCATTCTATTCTAGAATTACATCCGCGGAATTCTGAATGAATAAATTCCAGCTCTGTCCCATACAGGGGACACAATTGCGCCCTGGCCTTCGTCCCGCGGGAAGCTTCTCCATTCCCACCCCTCGTCCGGTGTCCCCGTAATTTCGCCGCACACGAGCATCGAGCACACGCGTCGCGAGCCCCCTGGAAGAGCGTGTCCCGATACAGCGGGCCTGATTTACCTCGTCCAGGACAGGAAGGATGCATCGCTGAGAGGGCGGATACTCGCCCTTTTTCAGGCTGAAAGCGGCGTCCTTCTTACGTGCTCCGTGGCCCTCGAGTGTAATGGGCAAAAAATTGTACTTCATGGCGGCGGTCTAATGAGATTTTGAATTATGCTGTAGCTGCTCCGTGAAAGCGTAACTCTGCCCGGGTCCTCCAGCCCACCCACAATCCTCCCTCTCGATTCATCTCCCGGCCCCCTTGCGCCTCTTCTCGCGGCAGCCCCGCGCTGTTATATGCGATCATATTACCGTGGGCCAACTTGGGAGCCGTTCGGATTTCGTCGCGGAGGCCCCTCCTCCCCCCGGTGGACCGGCACAGAAAATTCCAAATGGAATTCCCGGTGATTTCCACCTGCTCGGGATGCAGCTTCGATACCCGTCCCTGTTCCTCCTCGGCTCTCTCTCCCGTCGCGGCGCATCCGTCGACTGCGATACACTCCCTCGCGGGTAGACAGGCCTGGAATCGAATTCGAAATTCCGGTTGATACGGTCGCATAGGGGGGAGGGAGGAGGAAATGGGGGACCAGGCCTCGGGTGACACGTGGGAAATCACGGTAACCAGCTCCGCCGTATATATTCTTTCGGCGCGGTGATCACTCACGAATTCCTGGGGATCCTTCGTCTTCGCGTGCATCGGGGTCACGCGACCCTCCGATATACGATTTCTGGGCCGTCGTTATTTCCCACGAGTAATCGAATCGCTGTCGACGGGGAGCGCGCGACCGTGTTAACGATAATGGCCGCCCGATAGCTCGAGGACACGCCGATGCGCTGGTATTTCTTGGAGGGGACGGTGAAATTTATTAAAAATTACATCCCCTCGCTCCCCCGGCGCTTCCGCTCGTCTCGAGCGCTCACGCGAGCTTGTCTTTTCCATCTTGTCGCTTCTAATTTCAATTTGCACCCTCCCACGCCACACTTTGCGCGCCAGTTTTTTGTTTCTCTGAAGCGACGCGTCCGCACCTGTAAGTGTCCAGGAAGTCCTTCTAGTGGTATTATCGCGGGCATGTGATAGGATCGCGGACGTTATCGATGCACTTCCGGCGTGCCCTGGAATTTTTTAACGTCTTGGACGGTCCATTATCGTGTCACGTTTGGCTATTCGATCGGTCGCAGGAAATTCTGCCGACCCAGAATCTGAAGCGTGGGCTCGTCTGACCTACATCGGGCAGAAAGGGTTTCGCGGGAATGTGTGAGCGATCGCCGCCCCCACGAGTAGGAATATATTGAAAGCGACTACACCCTGATTTCCACTATGTCATCGGGATTACCCTATCTACTTTCGCGCCGTCCCGCTGGAATGTCGATTTTCATTTCGACATTCCTTATTTCCGCGCCACCGGCGGGGTAGGGGGATTTAATTCCGGTTACGTGTCGCGAATATCGATACCGTCCGGGGTGGAACGCGACGCGAACCGTGGACACATTTCGCCCGCGGCATTCGAATGGAAACGCGTGTCCCCTTTCCTTGCATTATTCTCGCGCGAGAGGCTCGAGGAAAATGTGTAGAAAGGTTCTTGCGCAGTTCTTCATCTGCTTCATCAAACTCTGAATGCATTTAATACCCTTTATACCTTGAAGCGAATATTCCTACGAAACATTCCATGTTCCCCTGATTCCAGTACGGTAAGTAGCGCATCCGACGGAACGCAGCAGGCTGCCAAACGCATCGATCTTTCCCTGCTACAGTGTACAACGCGGCGAGACAACGAAACGCCATTTCGTCCCAGCCGCAGCGTCGGATCTCTCGTTTAAAATTTACGCGGCAGGTTGAACGATCTCCGGTGCGAGGGACCCGGCTGAAAATTCATGGCATCGATATTCGCGGTTTTGCATGCGGAGCCGGGCCGCATTTGGCCGAGGAACGAAGGGAAACACTCTTTTACTCCGCGTCGAGGATAAGGCCATCGGGGGGCAACGATTTTCGAAAATTATACGCGGCAAAGACGGCCAACAGCCGGGGCCAAAAATTGCGAAACGAGAGGTTAGATGTGCGATGCAGCGTCTGTTATCGTATGCATGGCTGGAAGACATTCACGACGCCCGCCTATCCCCCGGCTCTCTGGATACACGGTGCTTTCGGGGCCACCGGGAAGAAGGGGTTAGCAACTTTATTCGACCTTAAATTCTCGGCCCACTTGGCTCTGGCTTGTATATAGGGTCGCGGCGTGCCAACTGCGGAGAAATTTCCCGTCCACCGGGCGCGACAATGTGCATAGAAATGCGGATGCACCCGATGCAGCGCCGCCTAATCGCCGACTGCTCGGTCTGCCTCAGGATTTCCTTGATATTTCGGCTTCTCACGCCGCTCCGCTGCTTCTACCCACCCGCCCCGCGTATAAACATCGAATTGCTCTGGCGCCCGTACTTGCGAGCGCTAATTTTCTGCACGGCACCGGGCGACCCGGCTGGATGGTTCTCCTCCGCGAAGATTTCGCTCCGAATAAGCCTTCCACGAGTACACCCTCGCCCTGCAGTCCATTTTAAAGCCCCACCGTATCTGTGTAACTGGAATCGAGAGAATTGGAGCGGTCGGGAGAATCGAAGAAGTTGATAATTATTCAAGAAAGCCCGACGCGTGAAATCGGTTTGGACGATTATTCTGTCACGCGTCCGAACATGCCGCAGCCTTGCGTGTCACGGCGCTAGCTAGTTTTTTTCTCACTCTTGTTAGCGCGAGTGGTGCTTAGTGTCAGAAGTAAGTGCCACCGAGATTCTCGACCAGTAGCGTCAGCGTAATCGATCCAAGAATGTAGGAAGTAACAGGTCGGAAGTCGTGCTCGAGGCCACCCTCTGCGATCCTTTTTCCCACGTGACTGCGTCGACTCGCGTTTAAGAAATTATTCCTCTCTTGTCGCGTTGAATTATTACTCCCAGCCTCTCTACTTGCTGGAAACTGTGTGCAAGCTTGGATCTTTGGGATTCCAAACCCCCTGGTAGTTTTAAACCCAAAGAATCTCGAAGATCAGAACGTCCCGCGCCAACGTTTGATCCAAACGTTTCCAATTCCTCTTATTCTCTCTAGGATTCTTCTCGCAGTTCCGTACACCGGAGCTCGTCCTCGCGCAGCGTCATCCATCACTCGTTGCCCCCTATTAAAGCGCGTAGGAAAAGTCAGCGGCGTTATCTTGCTCAAACACCCGAAGCTTGAATTTTAAATCCTTGCCGTGCGCGTTCCTCGCTCGCGTACGAATAAAACTTCCCCTCGGCAAAAATATTCCGCGTCACGCGCTCGCCCTAATTTCCCTCTGAACTCCACCGCCCTTCTTCCTCTGCTTGATAAAAATTCAATTGGCAATTTGAAATTTCAAAGAAACGCCGCTCACCTCCGCGTGGATTCCCTCGCCGCGGATCTCTCCGCGCCACGAATTTCTGTGGATGTTTAACCACGCTAATCCCACCGAAATACACGTGGGCGCAGTTTGGGAGAGATTCTCGGGATAGCGGAAGTAACGCACTGCAAACGAATCCCGCCCGTTTCCTCGACAGCCGGCGGAAAATCTCTGCGCGAGGGTTGCAGTTTCCGGGCATGATTTTATTATTCATCGATTCCAGGGGCTGGCAGCGACGTCGGTCGAGGGCGATATCCCTGCCTGCCGGGGCTATTTAGCGGCGCGGCCCGGAACCAGGGGATGAATGTCGACGATCACCCGGCCTGTACGCGCGCGCACGTACACGCGCCAGCCAGCCGCACACCACCGGCGGGTAAGTTTAATATCTTCATGTAGTAAAGCGTGGTAACGCCGCGCGACGAGAAAGAGCACGGAAGCCCAAGATTATTGCTTCAATATTGCCACCGATGTCGAGCGACGTTGGAACGTCTGCGTATCCTTTCCCTGCTCGATCTCTCGCCCACCCCTCGGTATCCAGCTCGCTGCAACATCATCGACGTCGTGTGCGTCACGTACACTCGAAGGGGTGAGGGCCACATTCCCTGTGTTTCGAGTTTCAGAGATATTCGAGAGGGCAAAGGTATATACGAAGCGTTTCGAACGTCGCTCGAACTTCATGGTATGCCCTTTTCAAGTATCTCGAAGGTACTTCATGGAGTTGTTTGTCAGCGTCGATGAAAAGGGGGTTGAAGAATGTACCCGGTGCGAGTTTTTGATTTTAAAGAGTGACTCGTAACTTGTATCTCTTTAGCAATCTATCGACAACTAACTCTCTCAGATCACCTTAGATTCCCTCACTTTTCAAAACCTCCCCCGATAATATTCGAAGCGTAGACACAGGTACAGTAATATCCGAGGCGTCGACGAAACTCTGCACCACCCTCGGAGCGATTCGGGCCGTCTTGAGGCCATCGCTGGCTTCTATAACCCGGTCGTCGGATTCACGTGTGCACCGGAGTACCAGGGGTTGCGCCGTTATTAAGCCATCTCTTACCGGTTATATCTCCTCTCGGGGTAAGCTCTTTCGCTCCGCCCCGTCCCGGTACCCTCCTGCAACGAGTGCTTCCACCCTTTGGTCCAGCGTGTGCGGATCGAAATTCACGAGCCACGAATCGAGGGCCCCGCTGCTGGAACGTGTGTATTTTGGTACGGGCCAGGGACCTGGCTGGCGCACGAGAGGAGCCAGCTTGCGGAAGTTATGTCCTGGCTGAAGGATTACTGGCGCCGCGCTGGGAGATCGGCGTTCACGCCACGGTGCACTCGCCAGTCGCTCGAGAAAGTCACCCCTCCAGCTGGATCCTGTTGACCTTCCGCACCCCCGACGTGGGTTTTTCGCGTCACTGCTCGGACTTTAGGGTACGCCAGGGAGTTGGGGTATTCGGATGTGTTTGCGCTGTTTAATCGGTGTCGCGGTGAAGTTACGGGGTTCGCAGAACCAACCCCACGATTCTGAACGGCATAGTGGCGGGCTCCTTCGCAGGGTTAGTCTTGTTCGCGGGATTCACCTTGCAGTCGAATCGACAGAATTCGACTTCTTGACTCCTCTTGACTCTTCTTGACTCTCATCTTATTTCTCCTTTCGAAGCTCAGTTTCTGAACGAAATTCATACATCGCGACGAGGAAATTTATGAGTCGTGCAATTCACTTGCAATCTCCCCTTTGAAGGGAACTAGGTCGAAAACATTGTCGCGAGGCGCACTCCGGCGAATCTTAAAAACCTCGTTGCACCGAAGGGGAAATCGATTTCTAAGTAGATTGAGAAACTATTTTCTACACTGGACGTGATCGCGCGGGTGCCAGCAACTTGTGTTCCGCCTCTTTACCCGCAGATCTAGTTTGCTTCAATCTCATTTGCCTGATGGCATAGAGAAAAGTAGCCCCATCTCGCAGTGTTCGCGAGGCAAACTGGCAGTACCTCCGTCCATGCGCACTGGAACGCCTCCGAAACCAAATTTTCATCGGCGATTCCTCCCCGAGGGTAATCGATCGACCTCCTAATACATGTAATAGCTTTCTACGGGAACGAAAGGGCGTGAAATTTTCCAAGGAAATCGCTGATCAACCGGGAAACCAGCGTCCGAAAATATTGACCAAAGCCTCGGGATTAGCGGCGCTGAGCTAAACGAAATCCAGAGGGTCGAAAGTTGAGCATCGCGCCCATTCCCGCGGGGTCCGGTCATCTCCATTACGGGACACAAAGAAAATTCTGTGAAAAAAAAGACCGCGCCCGATTGGCGCTCCTCTCTTTTCGAATCGTTCCAATCGGCTTCGAGAGGGCGGAGCGGGGGTGGTGGTGGGTTGCTGAAAAAGGGGGACGGGAGAGCAGATCAATCGTCGTTGCGGAAATGCGTTGATTTAGCAATCAGAGCAATGAGAAAAGGGCGAGCGGGGGGCGAGGGTGGAGGGCCAATGCAAACGCGGATGGAAAGATGAACAAGGGGGGTGAAATGGAGGAACGACGGGTGCAGCGGAGGATGGGGAGGTGGAGGAGGGAAAAAGGAACGTGTGCCTCTAGTAATTACGGTCGGTACAGCGGAATCATTTGTTTGCGCATTGTTGCCGCAAAGCATTGTTGCGCAGCGAAACGCTCCACCATCGCCGTTCGGCCATCATCCCTTGCCCGTGGCTCGTTTCATCCCCTTCGACCGTTCGTTCGGCCCTCGTGCCGGTTCAAACGCATTGTACCCTTTGCGGGCCGCCTTCCAAACCTGCGCACACATTGTCCACGCTGGCGTGCAGATGTGTGTGTGTGTGCGGCGGTGTGTGCTGCAGGTCCACACCGTCGGATCTCGCGTGGCGGCGAACGTAGCAACTTTGGAAATTCGCCGGGACCCCCCCCTCGTCTTTCTCTGCGACGGCAAATTAAGCGGACGGAAGGGCTAACTAGCCACTGACTGTTGAACCAAACACGTGAAACGAAATACGAGAGGCCTGCGCCGAGTTCCGGAGCCCAGTTCTCGGGGTAACTTGAGCAACCCTTTGTTGCTACTGTGCACGTTCCAGGGATGCACCGTGTGGGTCGCCTGTAATATGTCTGGTATCAGTTTGACCATGTAAAATGATGAAGGGGTATCAAAATTGTGGTTTGGGCGGAGTTACTCTTTGTCAGGTGTCGAGGTTGTTGGAAATCTTTGGCAGGCTGTTTCCTCACTCAAGGAAACTCATTATTCTCAGATCAAACAAAGTTCAAGGCGCAAAGGGAAAAGAGATGAGGATTTTTCCACGAATTCACTAATCAATCGCCAGCGATTTATGCATGCACACCTCTGATATAGGTCTATATATATATGTGTGTGTGTGTGTGTACGTATCCCACAGAACCAAAATGCCGAACGGGATCCTCCGGTTTCCACGAACATTCCATCTCCATTACTCAATCTCGAGACGTTTCAGGGGCCGAGGAAAAAGCTAAGCCCATCAAATAGGGACGTCGATAAACGTTATTAACGGGACAACGGCCGAAACGGTTGCATGAAACGCAGAGACGTTGCGCTGAGTATGGAGGAAGGCATTGCCGGGACGTTGAAAATATCGCCGACGATACGGTTTCCGTCCACCATCGGCCCCTGCCCGTTATTTCCACGTCAGGTTCGACTCGCAACGGCCGTATTAATTATCGAAGATGCTGCGCCCAGAGCCGGCGAAGCAATTTTCCCCGGAAGCCTGGGTTGCTGGTCGCGTCCGTCGTGCCTACCCTACGAAAGCATATCGATCCCTCGGAATATTCCCCATCGCGCGATGTATCTCGTAATGGATATTCAATATTTACGTTGGTCGACAAACGAACGTGGCTCGTGTACAGGCGCGGCAAAGCTTCTCGAGCCGGGGATGAAAAAAAAAATCGCCAACGATCGGGGTATGAGGTTCCGGAGAAAATTCAGGGGACGAAGGGCTGGAAAAATATCTGGAATTTATATTCCGCGGGGGATGCGAGATTCTGTCACGTGGCCGCTGAAATATGATGATGAGCGGTGGTCTATAGAGAGCGACCAATTTAACTATACGGGGTAGCTACCAGGAAGTAGAAGGATCTCTAGAAAATTCGGTTAACGTGGTAGACGTTGGAAGCACAGAAAAACATCCAGGATCAAGGAACGCCGAGGATGATGTAATAGTCGGATAGACAGGCTGTCTTTCTTGCAGCCTTTGTATGCCGTTAAATGTTTCGCGTAGCCTGCCTGTTAAAGGAACAGGGGGAAAAGCCGTGTACATGATAGCAGCAGCCATGTTCAATGGGAAATACGAAGTTGCTGGCTCCGTGGGCGAACTTCTGCAGAATTAGCTCGGTCTACTGAGCGGAAGCAGGTCAAAGGTGAGTCCCCAAGGATGTATTACCCGAAAATTCATAGTGATTGAGGTGCACGCCGGCGAAACGTAAGTCGGGAAGGGGCGCGGTAACCGGAGGGCGGAATTTGCGAGCAAGTTACACGTATATCATCCCCCGCTTTTGAGCCAGCTTCGCTTTAACCAAGGAATGCTCCCCCGCGGGGCTGGTAATATATTTGGTGAAAAAAAATCCAATTACATAGATTAATAGGTGTATTGTTAATAAGGGGATGAAGCCGTTAAGCGTGATTTCTCGTTGTGTGGCTCGGGAGGAGGTGCAGACATGCGCGTCGTCGGACTCGTGAAATATGCATGCACTGAAATTTGAATCGCCACGCTTTATGGATTTCGCGTTGTTCCATATTGCACGGGAGAGACGGACGCGTACAGACGCCATTACTGTACCGCTCGTGCAAGATTCAGGCTTGATAAAAAATGCATGCTTCCTGCTGAGACTCTGCTTGGAGAAGGGTTCCTTTCTTTTTTGCCTTTTTCGTCACCGTCGTGGAAAAAATCTGGACGCGGAATCGTGGAATCTTGCGTTCCAATTCCTTGCAGCATTTAGAATCTTTGGATCTGAATTTGAAGAAAATTCCGTCCTGATTTTCCTTGCAACTCGGGACGCGGAATCTATGCGTTTAAAATATTCACCCAGGAGTGAATCAATTTGGCAGACCATCTCTCGTTCGCGAACGAATCAAAACATTTGTTCTATCGTCCTGTGTTTCGTTGAGCGTTGATTTCGTCCCTCATCACCGTTTCACGACGTATTAAAGCACAACGAGAGCATCCACTAAAACGTTGTCTTTCTCCCGCTTGGAAACGGCCCCGTCGTTTCGCCTTTAACGTCGGCGTGCTCGCGAGAAAAATTCAGATTGCGAAGGATTAAGCGTGCCTCAACGAGTCGGCTCCCGGAGTCGCGAATTTACACAGGGGAGAGATGAAAATTCTCGACGGTGTGAGAATTCCTCGAGTGTAGCCGAGTTAATAATCTGTCTCGGAAGCCGCGGAGATACTTCTTCAATTTACTTCTAAGTGGGTACATGTGGCGCGCGACTGTCTAAATATCTAGCAAGATTAATGCCAGTAAAACAATTTCGGCGAGAAAGAAAGGAACAAAGAGTATTCGCAATTTTCGTCGGAGAACGGCGAGCCGAGGGATTGAACCCATCTCACGATCCAGAAAAGAATTTTTCGAAAAGCTCGCCAGGGGCGCGAATCGACATCCCCGACGTCGAAATTCCCTCTCTCAGGGCCGGTAAGATCTCTCGTGCGATCTAAGTACGCCATTACAGCACCGGAAGGACGTTTAATCTCCGCGTTTCAGCATTTCCCTGTGCGGCTGAGGACCTCTCCGCCCGAGGATCTGTCGAGGATCTTCGCCTGCATTTACCGCGATTTTCTTTTCCGTGCTGTCTGATCCTTCTTGATCGTGCCCTTTGCCATCGTCCCTCGGCGCAATCCGGACACCTGTTTGCAGTTACATTTGTAGAAGTAACGCGAGTAGAGATCTCCCGCTGCGAGTATCGTGGGACGCGCTTATAGAGCTGTTTCAACGAAATCTGATGGATCCTGTCGTCGCGATGTGGATCGTTTGATAGGAGACAATCGCAGTGGATATTTAGATTCTTTATCTAGGACTTTGACTATCAATTTTCTTCTCGAGTACCTTTCACCCCGTCGCCACGTTTTACTCCAAAATTAACGGCACGGTCGTCGCCGCCCGAGATCGATACAGTGGCTCATTAAAAAGAAAAACACTGGGATAACCGGGTCGCCGCGTTTCCCAGTCCCGTTCGCACCTGTGGCGCGCCTCGAGTCGGCGAAAAAAGCGGCTGAAAGTTTAACAGAGCGTCAAATCGTTCCGCGTGCGGGTAAAAGGCGGAGGGGGGTCGCAGCCAGGGAGAAATAATTAAACGCGTGATCGTTGAGGGCCATGGGGGCAGGATCGGTCGGGGTGACGGAAGGAAAATCGAATTCCCGATTGGTCTGACGGGTGGTTGAAAGTTCCTGGAAGAGAACTGCGGGGGAGGCCCGACACCTGTTAAAGAACCGGAAGCCGCCGCGTCGCGGGGATGATCGTTGGAGCCGCGACGACAAGAGCAATCGACCAGCGAGAATTTTCGACAAACCCCGGCCCAATTATCCAGCACGGTTTCCGCGGCTTCCTGAGCAGCCGCTCCGGCTTCATTTCCCGTCCTCACCTGCTTTGAAATCGGCCCCCATCCCCCATGGATCGTAACCTCACCCCCCGGAACATCGCCCAGGGAAAGTTTCCTTCTCGCGGGGCTGAAAGCCGAAAGGGGGAACAATGTTAGGCGGATGCAGATGAGTCCCGATTCCCACCTACCCCGAGGCCGATCCAACCCCTTCCTCCTGATCCCGGGACCGGCGATCGAGCCACCCTCAGGCTCCACTCGTACCTCGATATCTCGCCGTTTCCTCCCCCTCTTCGCCCTCTTCCGGTCGTCCTCGACTTCTCGACTGCTCGTCCCCCCCGTTGTCTCTCGTTTCCTCATTGGAGCTTGGTTCTCCGAGTGTCATGTGGCTTGCTTTGAAAGGGAGGATTCTTTGGAATTTGTTTATGTGAGCTTGTAACTTGGGTGAGAAGGGAACAGGGACGGAGGTGTATAGTGGAGCTGGTTGATTATTGATACTCAACTGAGGACGAAAATTATTGCTTTGACTTAACATTAAAAAGATAATACTGATTGAAAAATATATATTTCCAGACAATAAGTATCTAGTAGTTATAGAGTTGATAAGTTTTTATTTCTATTTTCGACGGAAACATATTCTACAATAGAAATATTAATCTTAATATATAAAGCAGAAAGTGTTTGTGTGTTTGTCTGTCGTCTAAAAACTTTGGAAATATTAATAGCAATTTCAAAATATTAACATTAATATTTCTTGCTCTTAATACTAGTATTCATATTATTATTAATATTTATATTTGTATTTATTTAATATAAGTCGTTCATTTGTTATCGGATTTGCATCAGATGTGCACCAATGGAAGTAGATTTTTCTTTACGTACATTACACGTCATAACTCAAAATCTGATTTTGTGTATAACGAGCTACTATCTCCGCAACTCGACAGAGTGATGAAAATTATGAATCAGACTGTGACGATCTTGCAGCCGTCATCGCGACGCTGAACCCATTACCGAGAGCGAAACGCGCATTCATTATCTCAGGCGACATTCCCAAAGCGGATAATTCTTCGGATCTACCCTGTCGTGCTTTATAGGCGAGTTACTTTGATCGAATTAATCGACTGCAAACACCGACTTCGCGGGTGGAGATTGCCGGAGATAGGAGGAGGGGGCGCGGAGAGGATTAAATTATGAACGCATTAGCAAATGAGGTACTATTACGGGCACGAACAAAGTTAGAGGACGCGGACGAGCGAAATCGCGGATCGAGAAAACTGTTAGCGGGATTGGTGGTCGCCATAAAACTCGTTAATCATTCGAACGCTTTGTCCCTGTTTCCGCGTGAATTTTCAAGCGTGTCCACTCGCGCCCCAACTTTCCGCCCGCGCTTTCGCCGACTGTGTTAACGCGATGAAACGCGCGGCGCAATCAGGGACCGCTTGGTAATTGGAATGTATCTTATATTACGGCTCGTAAACGGAAATTATGTCCCGTAATGCGATGTAACGTCGCGAAACGCTGCGACCTACTTTGCCTGTCGTTCGTTAGCAGTCACCGGGCCCCGTTAATTTTACGTTGCAACTCGTTGCAAATAATGGCACGTTATCGCGCGCGCTAGGGAAAAATTAAAGGGCCAATTAACGTTCCAATTTTTCCATGCTTTTTAGAAGCCTCAATCGGCTAATGGTAGCCATCGTCAGAGTTGGGCATTATTCAACTAAATTGTTATTCGACCAACCTTCAAATACGAATTTCGAATAATGGCGAATAAATGAATAAATGAAGTTATTCGCGACTAACGAATAAATTTTTAGTCGACTAAGTTTGTATTCGATGAACTGACTAAATTTTTAGTCGCCTAAATTTTAAGTCGACTAAATTTTTAGTCGTTATTCGTTCCTGCTTATTCGTTAGTCGGAGGATCTCCGTGGCGACTAAGCGTCACGAATAAGCCGCTTCGGCTAGAGTTCAGCTTCGAAACGCTTGTCGAGTGTAAGGTGATCCGCCCGATACCCCGTAGCGAAAAAAAACGATTAAGAAGTGAGAAATTTCAGGCTCCGCATTTCTGATCAGATCGTCGCAAAGGCGACACCAAAGGACAGTATAACAATGGTCTTAGAAAAAAATTTAGTTAGTAATTATTTATTTGTACTTAACAAATTTACTTTAAGTACAACTCGTTGTTCAAACAGCTTGTCGGATAATCTGTTCGCCTTAGGAGAATTTCTAATCGTTGCAAACGAAAATAAACGCTCGACTGGCGCAGATGACGGCAATGGTGTATTATATTTTAAAAACATTTTTTTAATTGGCGGATATGTATCTAGCATACTATGATTATTATTATTATTAGTAAAATATTCTAGTGTTAATAATTGTACATCATTTTCCTTTTGGACGTGGAGCTCTGTTGTTGTCGATGGTTGTTCGAAATCAAAAAATGAAGCTAATTTTTTAAATTAAGTTTTGTCCGGAGTTATTGTACTACTCTGTGTCTCTGTTGTTATTTCTGATTTTAACGCGGCTTTAAATATGGCAATAAGAGTTTCGTGCAATATAGTATTACCCCTAACAAATTATGTTCATAGCAATCACGTGGCTTGCGTGGAAGAAGTGAGTACATACTGCAACCTCAAAGTGTGTGTGTGTGCGTGTGAGGGATGCCTGGCGTGAGCCTGTGACCGAAAGACTTTGACCTGCTAGGGAGCTAGGGACAGAGAATATCCTGTGAAAAGTACATTTCATTTAACTGTTTTCAAATTCACTTTCTCCTTCGTATTCTGTCAGCATGGTTTCCAGGTACAGATACCAGCTTTATGACTTTATTATCTACGACCGGAATGCTGGCGGCCATCCGAATTCTCACCTCATCGACAACCGTTGCCCTGGTTGAAGGGGGTATACCTGTTTGAACTCTCGGAAAATGTGTAGATTTTGTGGATTTTTTACAAGTCAACGGCTTGATGCAGATTTCCCGTTTTTGACTATCTTTACATAGACTATATTACAATCTTGTCAAATTTGTTAAAATTGACGATATATAGTACGGAATACCGAGCAGCCCCTGGTAGGGGCGGTAGATACCTACACTCGAAAAGCGTTTCCCTTGCCTCATGATACCCCCCTCGGCCCGGCCCGAGTCGGGCCTCAGGAGCCGAGCCTATGTAGCTCGGGTTCTGACCCCCCATTTATTCGTGTCGTTTAGTCGCCACAGCGGGCCTTCGACTAAACGAATAACGAGGAACGAATAACGACTCAAAATTTAGTCGATTAAGAATTTAAGAGCTTAGTCGACTAAACTCTTAGTCGAATACAAATTTAGTCGACTAAAAATTTATTCGAATTCATCGAATAAAAATGTCGAATAAGAATTTAGTCGAATAATGCCCAACTCTGGCCATCGTAGATGTTTCAACATCCTTTCAAGTGTCTGTCGAGCTACGGTCCACACTTGGTATGCTCGATTTGCCAGGGTACAGGTTCAAGGCCACCGCGACATAAAAAGGGAGAACGAGGCTCCGAAGTAAGAATTCTTCAAAAGACAAAGAGCACAACTAACAATGCAGACTTTCCACGACAGTCTTATAATGAAGCGGTCTCGGTGAAAGAAAAAGTTGTAACAAAGAGCCCATTCGCCTCTCGCTGGCTGACCACCAAACCACTTTGCAATCGATGGGGAATTAATCGACCACGGACTTCCTGCTCGACGTCCAGCCAGAGGAAATCGTGCTGATCATTCATAAAAGCTTTTCTAATATTCCGCGAGCCTTTTTAGGTATTCTGTTCCATAAATATCCAACCTTTGATCAGCCTTAAAGGGGACATTTTAGTAAGAATCGCTTTTTAACATTTGTCTGAAAGAGTTTGTTGTGAAAGATTCAGTTCTAAATAAAATTAGACGCGACTTGCAGCGGTGTCTCGACTGATCCGATATTATAATTGCAAAGTAGTTCGTTACCCCATGCATTTCGACAACATCGATGTGTACCATGAGAACGCTGCTAGCAGTGAACTTTGGGAACAACTCTCTGCTTCGAGGGGATAATTTACAGATTGAATTTTAAGCGAGTTGTTGCTAGCGGCGTGTAATTCCTGGCAACCGCGGCGTGGCTGTATTTAATCTCCGTGAATTATTAAGACGCCGCGAGAACTCCCTCCGCCAGTCATTCTGTATTCTAATCGACTAGGATTCTTTTTAGACCGATTGTAGCACCCAGTGTCTGCCATGTAAACAGTGCTCTCGGGGAAAAATATCCTCGGGGAAAATGTGAGGGAATATCAACGAGCTTTTTCGCTTTTGACGGAACGGGGTCCAGGTTCGACGCAGAATGGCCCCTTTTCTTTTGCAAATTCTCCGCGATGATTACAGTAACCCAAGATTCGCAGGAGAGGGAATTCTCTGACACGCGGATTCTCTTGTAATTCGACGACCCAGGGCCTCTTTCGTCGTCGAGGAGCGAGTGTAAATCGAGCCTCTTCGTTTCTCGCATGCCTGTGTCATCTTTGCCCTTCGAATTGCCTGAGACCTCCTCGCGATTCTTCCTCCAAGAATGCAGAATCACTTGAACGCAGTTGCGAACGAGTGAGCCGATGCAAATTGCTGGAATCGTCTATGATTTCGTCGAGCCTAGGTATATTCCAGCCGTGCGATTCTCGTTTACGATCCCCCGATAGGACGGGTCCCCTCGATCGATCGAGAATTTCCGGCGACGGCGGGGCTTCCGGGGACGGTCTTCGAGAACGAGTCGACGTGAAAGGAAGGGAGGAAGATGCCGGCGTCCAAGTGGACATGTGGTCGTTATGACGGGGAACGACGTTAACGAGCCCCTTTTAAGGACTTCTGCTGAGAAAAGTTCGGAAGCAGGACTTTATTGGATTGCGAATCTCCGAGGAATCGTCGGGGCAAATGGCAATTTCGACCTGGGAACCGGACCGAGCGTATACTTTACGCGCTGGCTCGTGACTCTGTACTTTAGCGGCGTGATGGTTAAAAATACGTTCGATCCGTTTCATTAAAATAGGATTAAAAATCGTTACGTGATTGGGGGCAGTTTAAGGGAGAGGTGAGATACTGTTGTACATTACATACCTATAATGCTACAGAATTTTACGCTCTGTTGATGACAGGTGCGAAAATCCATTTTCCATCGGCGTGGCCTACCCGTCAAGTTCCTTCTCAATTTGAACGAGAGTTGTTACGCTGCATGTGACAATGTTGCGAAGTATTTTTATTAAATTTGTGGCTCGCGTGATGTGGCAGAGCTTCCCGAGTACTGCTGGAACATAAGCAATAACGCACTGCTAGTAGAGTAACGTTAAAATGCCGCGCCTTCTTTCAAGGTGCACGGCTGACTAACCATAGGGATTATCTACTTGAAACGTCCTACAGTCTTCATAACTATTGAATACACTGCAACAGGGTTCTAACATTCCACACAAATGTACTCACATATTCCACTCACTCTATGGATCTCAGTTAGATTGCAACATCAACTCAACTTAATACCCAAGTGATCAGAAGATCGTTTCACCTTCGTTTCGAACTGCACGAACTGTCCAAGAAATTTGTCAAGGCTCCAGAAAACCAGGGTCCCCAGGAACATTTTAATTCCTCCCCTCCCCATTCGTAAACCCAGTCCCATTTCTCCAGGCCCCTTAAATACACCGCACAACGTTTGCTATATGTATTTCGTTAACGTGGGAGTTTCGAGCGAGACTGGAGGAACGAGAATCGATTGTATCGCGAGCTGCAGGAGAACCGGCATGCAACGAGTTTACCGGTAGTTTCTAGTGGGCGTTCGTTCGGAACTACTCCGTCCTCGACGGTGGCTGCCGGGTGATCCAACTTCTCGGATGCAGACCCGTGGGCGGTGGTCGTAGTATAAGTAATAGCTAAATTAACATCTTAGTGTATCCCAGGAGCGTCATCTGCTATCTACGGCCCGTTAGTACACCCAAGTAGTCGTAAGACGTGAACGTTTGCCGCGCGAGTGCAGAAGCTTCGCAATCGGCCCGCGGTAAGAGCGTTATGAAAATGCCTCCCCTGCCGCCAATCCTAGAGACTGGCCTCTGTTTGCTGTGTTCCGAACGTGGCATGCCTCTCCAGTGACCGGTTATCGGTTCATTTGTCACAGATTATGGTTAACGCGGAGACACTGCGGCGAAGGCGACGGCTGATGAGCGCATTGCACCTGGGAGGGCGATGCGGAGATCAGTGGTTGCTTGATGGCCGCTCGGCGTTAACAATACAGCGCTTAATTTGTCTAACCGAAGGAAGTAGCCCCAATTTAAACTGCACGGCATCGTCGTTCCATATTCGAACGGGGATATTTCGACAATGTTTCGCAGAATTTCGTGGAATTACCCTCAGGCGGGCACTGGACACGGACTGAACGTGACAGCTGCTTTCAAAATACGAAATATGAAAAGCTGCCCCCGAAACGAGTGGCTGCTGGTATTTCCCCGCGTACGGAGGTTGGCTGAAATTAACTCGATGCAGTGGATAGCGCCTTGCCAATTTTCCACGCGAATAAATCTCTGGAATTAGTCTCTAAGATTCTGGAGGATAAACGAAAACGAAGAAAGGGTTTTTCTTTACTTAAGAATTTTTTAAATTCTTCTGTCGGCGCTGCAGCCTTGAGGTCTCGTTCCATGATGGATTAAATGAATCGCGAAAAGTGGCAGCTGTCATCAGTATTGTCTAATATGTATGAAAAGTCGAGGGTCTTCCTTTGAAACTTAATCGTGGAAATCCACCGCGGTGTTTACAAATTTCGCGGTCGTTAATTAAACAAAGACAATGGTCCTCGGCGTTGCGTTCGAATCGGCAGGTCGTTATTCAAATTAATTTAATAATCCCGCGATTTAATGGGGTTCTACGTCGCCATTCTCACCAGCGCCCCATTCTCTGTCACGTCGGGACAGCGCTCTCGTGATCCCAAGACGCTTCGTATTGTACCGCCATACGAATATTAATAAAGCCGGATTCCCCTAATTAGTTCCGTCCCGCGTGACGACTCCCTCGAATGGTCCGTTCACTCGAATCACCACGAACAAACACCACCCGATTGTTTTTCGCATCCATTTAGATTTGTTTTGTCATTCGAGCCCTGCGCCTACAATAAGCTAAACCGAAGAAAGGAACTCTGCATCCGTTTTGGGGAAATGGTCCCCAAAACAGGAAGTTTGTCACCTCTTTAGAAATGGCCCCACAAATGTTCTCTATTCCTTCGTTTTAATTCAATATGAAACTTTACATTTCATCTCAAGTGCAAACGTAGATATTAAATTGAAAGGATTGATGGGACAAGTAGATTTCTTCATAGTGATTAAGGCAAATATTAATCGGGATTTGCATTTCCTCTGCCCACAATGACCTTCGTATCCATCTTCCATTTTCCAGCCGTCGTTTCCTTTCCTGCAGCAATAAAGCAATAAAATATCAATCCTCGCAAAACAGATGCACTTACCGCGAGCCGGTTCGTTTGAATTCAGACGTGGATAAACGGTGCGCGCAAACAAAGTTTATTAATCGGAGCGCGCGTCTGCGAATGGAATACCGTACAACAGTCGGGGGCGGGGGGGGGGGGGGCGGGCCCGTCTCCGCTCGTTCACGCTCTTTTTCTTCCCTGCCGCGAAACAAACACCAATTACCGTACACCCCTTGTTACACGGAGATGAAAACTTCCGAACGAACGCCCGCCGCGGCGCTCCGCGTTCAGTTTGCCCGTGTAATTGGAAGGATCGTGTCCGCGAGTAGTCTGAGTCAACGACAAAGGATCCGTCGTTACCCCGCGGATGAAACCCTCCTTCCTCGCCGCGGCAGTTCAAAAGGGTGGCATCACGGAAAAAGAAACGAGGAATCTGTAGGCAGTAATTTCTTGCCTTTGAACGTGCAGACCCCTTGCGATCTATTGTTCGAGCCTCTGCGCCTCTCCGACGGGATGGAAATTAAACTGGTTATTATCGCGGAAGTGTTGTATATTGAAACGCGACGTTTGGATGCATTTTTCAACAGGGACGTCAGGTGCTACTGGCAGATAGGCTGGTTTTCTTTACACTGTAAATTCCCTTGCCTATTTAGTTTCGAACTTTATTCCTGCACACTTCTATCCAGCAAACTGTTCAAACAGCTGAGCTACACACGAGGCCCTTCAATCTGGATTATTTCTATGGATATCCAGAATTTTTTCGGCTGATATTAAGAGCAGCAACTATTACGGGGCTGCCTCTCATCAGAATGCGGGGCTACGACGGGGTGCAAGATTAAAATTCATGCGCCCGTGCCCTCTCAAAGGGAGAAGAGAGCAGGGCGAGAGAATAGCGATACTTCACCGAGACGTGTAACACGCTCCGCTTCCCGCTCAAAATATTGATCAGCGCGACGCTTTATAACTCACCAGCCGGATGCAATTTTCCTTCGACGTGTAATGCTTCTTGAAAACTGGCATACGTCCGAACGGCGACGCATCGGCCGGCTCGTATCACGGCGCTAACAAAAGGGCAATGCACCGTCGCGGAACCGTTGACGTTCGACTTATCGATCACCAGGGCGCTTCCGCCTAAGTCCCTAGGTCGTTTAATAAAATAGGACGGTAAGGTGCAGCCCGGAACGATGCACCTTTATGTCTCTAGTCGCTGCTGACGATCAACCACGCCGCCATATCGTATCAATCATTGCGCGAGAACGTGAGCAACGCGGAACCGCTTTATTCCCCGTGGAAAACTGTCCCCGGGATCCGTCGAGACGGCACTTTCTCGGCGCGATCAACCTTTATATCAGGATTCACTGGCAACTTTTCATTCGTTTTTACGACAGCCTAACCAGCGGAACGGTTGTAAAATTCCTGAAGATAAGGGCGAGCGTTACGTTTCTTCCACAGCGTTTAATTACGACCGGCTGCCCGTTGAAAAATGCTGGCTCGACGTCTATCAGGCACGATCGATGGAGATTAATTACCAGCCCATTGTTGGAATAGCGCGAGAAGATGTATACGGCTAGGAGCTTCCCATGATTCAACAAATATCGCTCAGTTTGCCCGCGGAGGATATTGGAAATTAGTTGAGCTTTTAGTTTTCCTCTAACTGAAAATAATCTCCTTTGATGAAAATGATATTTATTAGCCCAGCGATTCCCAACCTCTGGGTCGCGAACTGTTTTCTGAGGGGTCGCCACGGGTTTTTTTTATGTTCAATGTGTTTTCTTTACCTTATTAAATATAGCTTACCTTATATGGAGGAATGGGGGTTGCAGGTTATTTGAATAATATAAAAGGAGATCGCCACTCAACGAAGGTTGGGAAATACTGTATCCGTCAAAGTTAGCTCTATGAAAATAGCAATGGTAATTTTCAGTATCCTTTCTGTCTAATTCTCTCCTGTCCCACGATCTAGTTCAAGCGAAATATATATAACTGTGCCTGACATTTGGATCAGGATACGACTTGCCCCGGAAACAAAGACAGAATTCATCTCCCATCGATCAGCCGCGGCACGTACATTTTCACTTTGCCGTACGCAAGTGGGGGAACACGTAGGCACGGCAGGTTTGTTGCCAGATTAAATTGCATCCGTCGGACGACGGCTGCGGGCCGGAAAGCAGCCGGAGAGAATGGGCGCAAACGGGGGTGGAGAACGGGGCGGTGGAAAAAAAGGTGGGACAGTGAAGCGGTCGCGGTTACGCCCGGAAATTGGCGAAACTTTGCGGAAGGTAAATTAGCGGCGGTAATAAAAAGCGCCCCCTCGCCGGTGCTCGTCGAATTTCCCCCGTCCTTTTTCCATCGTCTCAGTCGAAGCCACCCCCTCGAGCTGAGCTCGAACGCAGCAGCTCGAGGGTCGGGACAAAATTATGAGGCTCTCCGCGCAAGAACAGACGTTCCTTTCCTAGAAAAACAATCGTACCAGCGGGCCAAAAACAGTTCGTTTAATGCTGCGCTATCTTGCCAGCCGGGGTCTGATAAGGCGACTGATATACGTCGAGCGCGATCTATCCCCACACCCCTCCACGTCGCAAAAGGGGATGATCCTCGCGTAATCTCGGTGGATTTGCATTTAGAGAGGAGAACGTTTTAGGCGTAGGCCCAGGCGAATACTGTACAGTCGATTTCGGTCTCTTGTTCCTGAATTCGCGTGAACGCCGGGCGAAAGTTGCTCGGCGACAGATGGATCGCCGGTTGATGGCACTATAAAGGAAGATTCTCCTTCTTTATCAAGCCGCGATGGCTTTCTGTGGGCGTAATTTATTCCGGTCCTGGAGGGGAGGCTGTTTCCTTGACGTAGTTGATATTCTGTTGGGTGAGTAGTTTAATAACAAAGGTTCTGAAATGTTTCTTCAGTGTGTGGGGTCGTGGAAAATACACTGCAAAGCAAACATTTATAACCTACCAATGGGGAAGATGACGCAAAGCTCGGCGCAGAAGGCGCCACTAGCGCATATACTGCGGTTTTGCATGAGTAAATGGTTTGCGAGCGAATTTTTCATTTATGAAATGTATTAAATCGGTAGTAACACATTAATGTTTTATAACACACCGATGACAAGTGGCACGTGTGCTGGTGGCTTCAGGGGTGGGAAAAAGTTCCACTCATCCTCCTCATGCACGATGTACAGTTCGACGGCTATCGTTGGTTTATTAGCAGAGTTTAAAGTAATGTTCGTCAAACTGAAGACGTCAAACAAGGTTTGAGGGATCACGATGCACGTACTCCGCCCCGCGAGGCAATTTTTCTCTGATAGCATGTCCCGCAGCACTATCAGTTTATAAAATATTTCAGCTCCCGGCGTCAGGTGACTCAGCTCCCCTGGTTCGAGCGGGTGAATCGTAATTCCGCGAGCCTCGAGCGGCCTCCGCGTCGCTTCGTTCGACACGCGGCCGTGATCCGACGCGAAATATTTTAATACACAGCCGGCGAACGATCGCGGCATACAACACATCTATTACCTGGACGTTCGTTTCGCTATTGAACGTCCGTCAAGCCTGTATGATCGACCGTTCCACGTTTCCCCGCGAGCGTAATTAAAACTATCTGTACCAACGTCGAGGCAGGATGGAGTGGCGTTTGATTTCGCCCTGGGAATGTAAACGCGCAGTGGCCGAACTGAAATTCCATGGAAATTACGTCTCAGAGGTTACACCAGCCTCTCTGCGGATCAGAAAGACAGGCTGATCCACATTTACTTACGGCGAGATCCTCCCGCAACGGAGGGCGGAGGAAGATACGGAAAGTTCGTTGGTCGTTGGACGAAACTAGCAGTAGGTAGTTCGCGGCTCGTCATTGACTATCTAAGACCCCCGGGGAGGATATGGAAAAATTCCCCCGAAATATATTCCCGGGGTACCCTTTCTATCTTTCCGCACACGTACATCCACTTCCCTTCCACGTCGTCGGTGCGATATATCGCTTCGAATCGAGTCGATGCCAGTGACCCGGAATTTGCATTTCCCCGGAAAATACAGGCGGGGGAAGGGGGCGGCTGATGGAGACTTGGGGAGGGGAAGGGGAGACAGTGGTGGGTGGAGGATGTCCCTCAGGTGGAGCGGGATACGCTGGGAACGAGGGAAAGGGCAGGGAATTCCGAGCGGCGCTTTTTAACGATATCCCCGAGGGAACGAGCATCGACAAGCTGGTAATTAGATGCGATCCGCCGCGATTTTGTAATCGCCATATTGGTCACCCCCCGTTGGAGCGCTCGATTATTTGCCTGGCTGAAGAGACACCCCCTGTTCCCCTGGAAAATAACAGAAAATGGGAAAAATTCTGCACGAATCTGTTACGTGAGAACGAAGCTTGAAAATCATCTGGAATACTACCCTTAGTTGAATTCTGAATGGGGATTAATGAGTGAAACGTCTGGAGACCGTATCTCGCGATCCGGTTCTTCCAGATTTTTCGAAGTTTCAAAAGGCAGTCGCGGTCGAGCAGGAAAGGGATGGAAAACTTTGGTTCGCGGGGAAATTTCGCTCGCCACTCTGTTTGTACTTTCCCGACAGCCCGTGTGTTATCGTAGCGAGCGCGGTGCATGGTCCCGTCTGGACTGTCGGTTTATCGTTCGACGATCAATTCTGGAAAATGCCAGTCGAGCATCGTGGCCGAACGTGAAAGGTTCCCGTGAATCGTGCCAACCCCGTGGCGATCTGGCACGGACCTCGGCTGGTGGCTGGCTGAAGGGACACCAGTGTGCTGCGGAATTCTTTCGGTCAACCGCAACGATAATCCCTAAATCGATCCATTTCGCGAAAAGGCTTCCCCCCCCCTAGTTCCCGACGACCACGGCTTCCCTCCTCCGAGCACGTCGCGTTGATAGGGAAGGTAATTCTTTGTTCCGCAGTTTGGGAGAATCTGTGAACCGTTTGCTCTTTGTTTTATTTCGAGGTGCACGATGGCCCTGTTCAAGTACGAGTAGCTTTGATTTTTCAGCTTCTGAATCTGCCGAGCGTAAATTGGAAACGTTTCGCCAGTGTTTAATTTGTACTTCTGTCTGGTATTACATCCTTTGTACGCAGAGATGAATTGTAAAGGTCTTTTTACGTATTTCCAAATAGCTTCCCGACGCAATCGTGTTCCTGCCATTTCGTTAAAAATGAGAATATTGGTCGCGCTCGAGAATCATGAATTTAACGGAAATTGTATTTCAGCAGAGGTAAAGTAAAGTATTCTGAAATCGGCAGAAATATTAAAAAGTAGACAATGGGGAAGCGCGTGGCTCGTACAATTGCGAGTTTAATGGAATACCGGATTCCGTTGTGATTAATAAGTAGCTGAAGAGTGTAGAAGAGGGGAGAAAGCCTTCGTACGAGCAAATGGTATATCATTATTCCACTTTGCATAGTTTTTATCATCGAGAATCAAGTAAAAAAGGATATTACGCAAGGATGCCATAAATTCAACGTGAAGCAAACAAATTTATCTCGATCCGCGAGGGTTGTTTTACCCTTTCATCTTTACCTTCGATCGCCGCCGACAAAGGGTTGTTGGATCACGAAGGTTGCCGTTGCACAAGTTTCCGGAAATTCGCGCGCCACCGTCTAATTAATCGTGTTTCCGCGCGTACGTGTCGCCGCGGTATCGCAAAATATCCCGTAAGTTTCGTGATGTCGGGGCTGACTGTACCTATGATGGATTTATACTGAAATTGGAGCTGTCGTGTCGTTTGAGGGTTTCCTAGTGGTGTCGTGTTGTGGGTTGCTGGCCTTTGATGCACGCGATGCGTACCGCAAACAGGGAGAAGTCTTATCAAGTTGGGGGAGGATGGGTTGCTCCCTGTATCGCTATTGCAAGACCCGCTTTGTTAACGCCAAACCATCGGCCATTCAAGAGATTATTATATCAGTCACGTTGTCTTTCAAATTCGATAAGTTTTCCAATCCGCTCCTTCCCATGATTACATTTTCTCCAAAGCAATCGAAATTTTCAAAGCTCAACGAACAAGTCGCTACCAATTCGAGAATCATGAAAATATCAAACATTAAGTAACAGTAAACCGAGGGACAAAGAGCTCGAGGAGAATTGATCTGAGGGGGTTGGAATCGCGAGCGTCGTAACGGATAATTATTTTACCAATAATTGTGCTGCGTCATCTCTGTTCCCCGTGCTCGTAACGAAAGGCTTTATTGGAAAAACTCGTGTAGCCCCTGCCAAGATGCAACAATTACTCCACCCCCGATTGTTCGCATCAGCGTGTCGCGGAGAACCTCGTCGCGGGGCAAAAATTGTGCCACTCGTTTTTTCAAATGCACTTCACAAGTTGGAGGATAATTTCCCTTCCGCGGAGAGTAACAGGGAGTAAAGGGAAAAAGCGAGGGCTGAACTTAACGGCACGAAGGCTGGCGTGGCCCGTTGGCTCGCGAGCAGCGAGAACACCGCCGAAGGAATGGAGAAGCAATTGCAATAAAATTTGTTACCGCAGACCCGGGGCGGGAGAAAAAACTGCATAGGGGAGAAGGGTGCTGATTTGCAAGTTAAAAGCGCCGGAGGGTGGTATCTAAAATTGCCCAGAATTTCAGAGAGTCGGAGAAACAGAGACTGAAACGAACGGAACGCGTCGAAGCGCGTTCCTCGCGTGAATCGAGTTTGATAAACCGGGTCAGAGACTCCGCGGATTGATAAACTCGATCGCCGAATCCCTCGGGTATCGAACGGCGTCGCGGAAACGGGCCTCCACAGCCGGAACCACCCCCGCAACAACTTCGCGCGGCGGAGCGAAGCGAGGAAAGGGGCGAAGCTGCGTCCTCTTGACCGCTCTTCTTTCCCTCCTCGGCCGTAGTAAGCTTTTGTTTGACTTTCAAATGGAAGTCAGCGGCTGCGTCGCCGCTCCCTCGAACCCTGTCCCCAAGTTATTGCGATCTTCCGTGGAATAGTGACCCCCTTTCCGATGCCGATGGAAAAGGAGAGTCTCCTCGAGCTGGCTTGCAGGTGGGTCGACTCGATATTCGACGCTGGGAAATACTTTTATTACCGCTGGAAAAATAGCTTCCGGTCGTAGCTGGATACGTAATCCCAGGGAGCGGAATATTTTTTCGATGATCGCTCGTAAAGTATCGATTCTCTCCCACTTGCGACTGGACTTTATTGGAGTGGATCCGAAAACTGAAATATATCGCGGACCTGGGTAGTTTCGATGAATTCTTTCGCGGGGGAAATTGCTTCGTTGGATGATCGAAGGAGGAAGGAAGTTTCGAGGAATTTCGGTGGATCTACTGTATCAGGGTGTGAGAGATTAGACCTCATAAGTTGTATTTTAAGGGGTCATGCCTAGTTGGCAGGCGAAAAAGAACGTGATTTTCGGAAATTTTGTGTGAAAAATCTAATGTATAATTTTTGCAACTAATTGCTTATTTTAAATGTACATACCTATATTCGGCAATTCTCGGTAATTTTGTTATAGAAAATTATTAAAAAATGAACAAACAGCAGCCAGTCTCCCGGAAGCTTTTTCTCCGAGATTTCTCCCAGTTGAATCATCTGAAATCGTAAAGTGAAGAAGATTCTGAAGATTAGTATATGAGTTTATCCGGAAAGGCAAACAATTCCAACATCGAAAAATCATGATTTTGCGTTAAACGGTCGCCATTTTGTCTGAAATCAGTATTTTGAAAAATCCTTCCTTCACGCATCAGATAAATTCATATATTAACAGAGTCTTCTTCACTTTCTGATTTCAAATGATCCGGCTCGGAAAAATCGTGCTCACCGCGCAGCGCCTTTATAAAAACAGCTTCCGCGAGATTATCTGTTAATCGTTCATTTTTTAATCTTCTCCTATAACAAAATTACTAAGAGTTGCTGAATATATGTACTTCTAATATAAAGAAATAGTTGTAATTGAAGCTGAGACTTGTTCTTTCGCCCAAAATTTATTAACATCATAAGCCTTAAAAAACATGTTTGTTTTGTCAAAACAATGCATTATATTTATGACACTACAGATGGAGCTTCCTAGATTCTTTTTAAAAAGTTTGTTTTGTTTTACAAGATAAATGACTTAATGACCCACCTGTAGCGTCACTACAATGCAAATTTTTGTCAAAACAAACATATCATTTTAAAGCTTATAATGTTGATAAACATTGTGTCAAAGAACAAGTCTCAGTTCCCACTGATTTCTTTGTAATTAATTGATACAGAAATATTTCATTTTCGATAAAAACCACTGGCGAGCATACCCTTAACAACTGACATAAGTTAGTTATTTCTTTAAACGATATGTTCTCGTCTACTGACCTCCGCAAAGAAATGAACCCAGCTTCGACGTGCCCTCCAACGAATCCCTCGCCCACTTTCCTCCACCCTGCAATATTCCACGCGCATTCATCACATTTCCTCGAAACCTTTCACCCAATCGATAATCCAATCTCTTTCCTACCCCGTAACACGATGCTAATCCTAACCACGAAGACCTGACGCGAGCGTTTCGGGGAATTATTCGAGACACCGAACCGACTTACAGTAGTCACCCTTTTAGTCCGGTGGCAATGGCGAGCATAGGGGCGCTGATATCGTGGCCGATTGATCAGGGCGATGGATATAAGAACAGCGATGAGAGCAAGTGACTCGCAGGGGGGTGGAATGCAAATGGAGGATTTATGTACGAGCTAAATGAAGGGTGGGAGCCAAGATGGGGCGCCATTTCCTCCGTCTTCCGCGAAAGTTCGGCCTCCCGGGCCGTTCGCGGTTAGACTTCGTTCTAAAGAGTAGAGAGCTCGACTTTAAAAGGAAAGTTCGCCGCGGAAAGAAGAAAATCGCCGAGGGGACGGTGTAATATCGCGTCCTGTCGTGGCTTCTACCGAAATCGAGCGACCTCCGCGACGAGCGCGTTTCCGGTTGCAAAGACGAGGTGTACGCTGCCCACAGTCGCAATCTTCTCCATCTTCTCCATCTTCCTCGCGGAAGTTTCAAGTAATTTGGTACTTCAGGGACGTCTGCTTCTTCTTGCTCTGAATTTATCCCCCCCCCCCCCCGTTCAATCGCCGCGGCGCAGAATGGTGACATTTTCGCGGGGGCCAGCGGTGAAAATTAATCAAAGTTCTCAGACGGTGGCCATCGGGTTCGTTAACGAGTCGGAATTATCAAGACCGCACCGCGCCGGAAAAAGTATGGTAATTAGCGGTCAGGGAAGCTGGAGATTGAACTTGGCAATTTCGCGGCAATTTAACGGGGGATATATGTAACCGGGGCGGATTGCAGAAGTGCCGCGAGAGATTGCACGCGCGCGCAGAGGGCCGAGTCGCGCACAGGATGCCACTGCTTCACAATGTAAATCATTTCGTCCGCTTTTGATGGCGATGGCACTCGCAACGTGCCCATAAATGTCTCTGATATTGCCGTAATATACTTCCTTTCCAAAGTACCCCTCGGGCTCGTTGAAAATTTCACGAGAAATTAAATTGAATTAGTTTTCATATATTTCGTGGACCGCTGCGAGGCTGCGCGAACAAAACCTGCTGGAGGTCTCCGACGATCGAGTTGCGCGCGAAGGTTCTGAAAAATCCCTGCTCTCGAGGGACTGGAGGCGGAAGTTCGAGTCACTCTTTTGGGGAAATTCGATCGCTGAAAGACAGGATTTCAGCGGGATGCGGATCCATCGAGTCGTGGGATTACAATTGTACCGGCGTTGCGAGATTTCTAAGAATACAGGAGAGTGATAGCTGAAAATTATATCGGAGTCTTCCCGTGACAGTGAAATGTCAGAGGGGGGTGGGTCGCGGGACTGCAGGGGGAATGGAAATCCAAAGCGGCGGCAGCAAACGAGCCGATTCGTTTAGTTCCCGACACGCGCAAATGCGTATTGATTTCCCTCCGTCGTGTAACCTGAATTCTGCTCGACTCGTATCTCCGCTCGACAGACGTTTCCTTCGACCGACGTCTCGTCGATACGGAAGCCTTCATGCCTCGACGCGCCTCGAAAAACGACCTGGTCGCGTTAAATCGACGCTCTCGTGATCACGGATTTAGTAGGTACGTAGAACGTCTTCTCCTGAAGTGAATTTAGGAGCGTTTAACGTAGCGACAGGTCCTTGCATAATCTAAGGCCCGAAGGTGTAAAACTCTTCGATGAAATTAATCTAGCGCCAATTTGCAAATTGATCTCATGCTGAATCGATGAAAGGGATATCGTAGTACCAAAATTCAAATGCAACGGCAATTACGCGTTTGTTAAGCACCAGTATTCTGTACATTCTTTCTGGATTTAATACCACCCTTGGGCCAAGAGATTGCGATCCAGGCGCAAGGTATTTCAAAGCCGTCCAGCTCAAAGGCAGCAATATACATAAATTTTAAGCGCATCATCCTCTATTCGAAAGCCTCTGCCCATCTTTTTTCGCAGCGTCTGCCACGTTTTTCCTGTTTCCCCCTCGGTCCACGCCGCAAACCCCGTGGTCAGCGCGGAACAGCCACCCCTTCTGTGTCTGCCTTTTCTCCCGCAGACACGGTCCAACCCCCGGAACCCGACAAAACGCGTCCCGTGACGACGTGACGGTTCCTTGCGTCCAGGAAAAACCTGCATTCGTCGCCGGGTATTCTTGTCCCTGCCACAACTGCGCTTTTAAATCGGCTGCCAGAGGGCCGACCGCCGTTCCTCGTCGTTTCCGCCGGCCGAGACGGGCCCACCTTCCGTTTGAATAAGGAAACCCTCGGTTTCTTCCCCGTCGCGACGAGACTTACCAGAATATGCTGCGTTTTTCTTCGCACCTTTCCGGTGGAACACTATCAGCGGGCGATCGAAGGATGCTGGGCTCGCGATGGGACCTGAGAAATTGATAACCACCCTGCGATCGCGATATTCAGTTAAGGGATGAAACCAGGAATAAAGAAGTCAAGTCATTCGCGATGACTCTCAAGTTTCCCGCGGCCAACACTTTGCCGAATTACTTTCGCCACGCGCCCCCGATCGAACCGTTTATCGTTGTCCGCAGAAATGCGATTTCGCGTTTCAATTTCGTCGTGTTCAATATCCGACGGAAACGCGAATCGATTCCCGCCCAGAAATTTCGCCCCCAGGCCCGACCGAGAACGTCGAATCGCTGACGATACTCTTCTGGATGGTTTCAACCACGTTCTCTTCCTTCTCTTCGTCTTTTACTTTCTCTTCATCATCGAAAGGTCTACAGACGTCGGCGTTTTCGTTGTTGGATCGACGATCGAAGGGAATGGCCACGTAGGGTCGACAATCGCGAGACATTCCGAATGAGCACGCGCTATTGTCCTCGCGAGCTCGTAACCAGAGCAACTATGCAAGTTTTGGTGAACGCAACGCTAATGCTCTGCATATTTAATAGGGGCTACCGTTCTCTATTAGATTACCAACTCGGTAAATACACTCTCCCGGCGCTCTCTCGAGACTCGCGATACTGGTTGCTGAATTTCGTAACACCGTTAACGGTATTTAACCAGCAATCGATTAGCCGGCAGATCGGTGAAAGGTGAGGCACAATCCCTTTCTTGCACGTGATGCTGCGGCGTGTCTGGTGCTTACATAAACTGATCATCAAGATACAACTACGGTACCAATATGGAAACGGTTCAACATCGTTTTCTGCGCTTCCTCGCTTATAAATTGGGGGAACCCTTACCGCGTTTCGACCCAGATTACGGGTTCATTTTGCGTAGAATAAGCATCGAAACGCGGGAGTGTAGGAGGATAGTTGTGGACCTATCATTTTTGTTCAAAATTATCAATGGCATGGTGTGCAATCCACACGTAATTATTAATTAATTTTAATGTCCCTAACCGATCTACCAGACATGCCGAACTATTTGGACCTCCATTCTACACTTCCAGGTTTGTTCATGCGGATCCCTTCTATACGATCTGCAACCTGGCTAATTTGCTTAGGAACGAGATTGAGCTCTTCCATGGATCTCTTTCTGCATTTAAAGCCGGCGTATACAGAGCGACATCAGCTAATATATAGGGCTTTAATCGTGTTTAGTATTTTCAATTTTTTATATTCTGTTACTTTTGTTGTAACGCTTGTGTCTTTACCCTGCTTCTTTTACACCTCCTTCTGGCAAAAATGGGTTTAACCCGTTCATGTGGAGATAAATAAATAAATATAAAAATATATAAAGTTACAATATGGGGTATCAAAGACCACCTCCTTCAACGTTCCATCGAGTACCACTCCTCCAAACAGTCACCTTCTCCACCCAATAAAAAATCGAGTGGCAATTTCACGCCCCCATACACCCTCCCAGAAAACTCCTCATTGTACAGAGACAAGGATCCATCGTGGCCCATAAAGAACGGAATCGGATAAACCTACCTAACAAGGTAAAGCGTTTCGTTGTGGTTCATGGGTTATTTATACCTCGATTCAGCCGCGGCTGGTGTCTCCGATTTCGCCCGATTCCACGTCCCGTAAAAATCCACCTGTACCACGGTACAGTGGAGGTCTTGGAACGAGGAGAGGCCCGCGAACGCACGACTAAACAGATCGTCGAAAATAAGGCAGCCGCGGTACATGCAAAACGTGCGATCGATATTTTGTAACTCGATTCGTCTACGACGCTCTCCCTCCGCCCACCGTCGCTCTTTCTTTCCTCGGCCGCCTGCAGGTCTGCGGTTAAAGCGCATTTCGCCGATGATTCCGACGCGTAGCCGTTCCCCCGTGAAGAATCGGATCGATCGCGCGGTCGCGCGCGCACGCCGCGCCGCCCGCCCGCTCGCGCGGATACGACGCGCACGTACCGATCGACGACGATCTATGGTGATTCCGTTCTCACGCTGGATGCACCCACGATGCACTTTTATCCCGCGCCTCCGCGGCCTCCCCCACCGGCCGCGCCGCCGCGAGGTCGGATCGATAGATATTATTTCCGGCCTGCACACGACACACGCTGAATCCACAATGCGCTTCCGCGTGTGCACCCGGCCGCCGTGACGCGACGCCCATAGTAATGCGAACGCGTTTTGCGTGAGCCCGACTGCCCGCCTCCATAGCGCCGCGATCTTTTCGCGCGAGCCAGCGCTAAGCTGGATCCACTGTGGCCGCCTGGCTGGCGACAGGCGCGGAGGGACTCTTTTGGTGCGGGAGTCAGCGTAATGGGGTGATTTAGATCGACGTAGCTGTATCTTATTTTTTTGGGATGCGGGAGGCGGTTGATTATCAGGCTTTGATGAAAATTAACCTTCCGTAGTCACACCTTTTTATAGTCACAAATTTGTCACATGGGATTTAGAGTCATTTTTGAGTTACCATTTTCGTATTTTTTAAGCTTTTAGCTTTTAGGTGATAATTGTACATTCGTCTTTTTTTTAGAAATGTTGATTTTGATATATTGAGATTTGGATTTGAAAAAATAGTTGTGGATAAAAGCGACTTGTTTTGTTACAATTCATCATATTTTTAAATTCTATTATTAAGGTCTGAAAATATACAAAAATATTGGCAAAGACATATCCTGGGGCGCGACACACCCCGTGTGATTACGAAGGGTTAAAATTGTGCTAACTTTTTGTGTAATCGATTGATCGGAGGAACGTCCCACACAATGCGATATTAATTTCGTACGTTCCCCTTTGTGTTGCAGGTTCCTTAGCCAGCGTCCACCTACGGAGAACTGTGCACAGTGAGTAGGACAGATTACGAATACAAAAAAGAGTAACGTGCGAGGGAATGTAGTACAGGTTTGTTGGCAATAGTCGTACTGAACGCGACGCAGTTCGACCAGCCGGGAAAAAATATTTTCCCATTGGTACCTCTGTGTTTCAAAAGCTCCCGCGTTTCCTCGCTATTCTCTCGAAAACGATTCACCTGAAATATTTAACTGTTCAGCTTGCGCTCAACGTTTTCGCAAACAGCGGGGAGGCGGGGAACAACACGGACGAAAGGGGGGGGGGGGGGAAGCGAAACACGAGGGAGAACGGAATATCATCGTAAAATTGCGTCGAGAACGTTGTTCTCGACTGAACAACGCGACGCCGTTTTCCGGGGCATACCCGTACGAATCGCTGACTGAAAACTGACGTTTCTCGAAATGCGCGACGAAAAAAGGGAGGGACACTCGTGTTTTCGTCCCGGGAAAAGGAATGAAGGAAACACGTTGGCGCGTTTAATAGAATCGCTGTCCTCGACAACTCACTTACTCGTTTACTTGACGACAAAGCTTTAACCGTTTCTTTTTAATACGCTTAAGGGGGGAACCTGGTGTAACTAGCTGAAAATCGAAGCATTTTTCCGGAATTTTTTTTAAAGAAAGTACTTAATCGATCTTTCTGAAACATTCGGGATATTGTATTAACAGCCGATTATCCGAGCCCTCGTAAGACTTCGAATCACTTGAATATGGGTTATAACCCAATCCGAACAAAACGAAGGATTTTTTTTATCCGATGCTTAGTTTTCTTTTAATTGACGAAAATCAAGCACGAGTTATGATAAAAATTGAAACTTTGACTCTAAACATCAGCCAATTTTTCCCAAATCATTCTTTCGAAAAATCCTTCGTTCAAAGACTAGTTTATTGTTCCTACAGTAAGCTTGTAAAATTTGAAGTAAATCGGTTTGAATGGTTTTTTAAATATGTTGGTCACCAAAGAAGCCTTTTATTTTAGAGAACCTTCGAGTGATGGACAATAACTCAGTTATTGATAAATATTTTTAAATAAAAAAATTACGATGCACGGTACTAGATGCAATCCTTAAAAGGAAAACAAATTTTTTGAGAAATGTGTTATAGTTTTTGAGTAACAAAATTTCCAAAGACCACCCTTTTTTCGGCCTCCTGACTGAACATATAACCCCTTATTCAGTAACTGAAGGAGAAAATCACGAAATTGCATTTAGAGGAACCACAGTTGATAGCTGTGTGCGTCATGTTGCGTCATTAAGAAGTCTTCCTAGTGTGAAAAAAAAACTAATTCTAAAAAAAAACAAGAAATAAGTAGGTATTGCACGTACAGTGACTGCCGAAAATATTCGGACACTTTTTAAAATCGCATAACTTTTATAAAATTAATCCAAACGACATGAGTTTTTTTTAAGAAGCTAGAAAGATTAGTTTGCTACGTGACATGTTTTGTCGTTTTGGAAAAAATTGCAATTGATCGGAATAGCGAAGAAAATAGTGAAGGTCGTTTTTTTTTTCAATTTTTTTTTGTGAGCCTGCAATGAAAATCTAAAAAACCCGTTTGTAAATTTAGGTTAGTTGTATACCTGCTGAAAATTTCATCAAAAGCAGGTAACGCTGCTCTGAGCTACAAACGTTTAAAGATCGCAGAATAATAGATTCACAAAAGCAGCGATTTTCAACCTTATTCTGCGATCTTTAAACGTTTGTAGCTCCGAGGAAAAACCCTTAAGGGATATACCCTACCATCTAGTTACATCATTCAACAATCCCCCTTTTAGAAACTATTTATAGCGACAGCTGTCTGTCACATCGTAGACTTATCGATTTAGTGTTGGTAGTAGGGTTTAAATCGTATGCCTCCGTGCAAAGTGTCCCTCGAGGCGCTGCTCAAGACTTTCAAGTGGTAATATCAATGGCAAGTCAGCCGTGATATACGACTGCGTCAAGTTAACACTGTTTCCCTATAAACTCGGGCGTGCCCTGTTTAAACGGAAACAATTAAGGCGATAATGAAACTCGGAGCCCGAAGAAGAGAATCGAATAGGCAACGTTGTCGTTTCTGCGAGTGACAGAGCGGAAGGGCGCGGGGGCGGGATGGTTGGAAAACGACCCGCGGGGAAAACGAGCCGGTCGGTCGTTTCGAGGCTCGGTACGATTCGATCCTAAATCGATTATCGTCCGGCGTTCCATCAATTTCTAATTGACGCGATAATAAATTTTACGGTCCGCGTCAGTGGCGCTATTCCCGCGCGGAGCACGCGCGCGCCAGCGCCGACCCCCGAATTTCCAGGCCGATTAAATTTAAGCGCTTTGCTACACCCGTTTCCCGGAGAACGGCGGGCCGAAAGGGGAGGAACGGCGAAGGGAAATCGCGAGCCGCGTTTCGGCTGTTACACGAGCAACTTAATGGCTCCCGATGGCACCGCCGACGAGCACCTCCTTCGAGGATTGATGAGCGTTTTCGAGGCGGTTCGCTTCGCCAATTTGTACGCGGTAATGACGCGCGTCGATCGCGGTCATTTTTCGTGGAGAGTCGCAGGATTCGATGGATAGAGTCCCTCCTATTGTCTGTGATTATTCTTACCGAATTACATTTTTCAAATTGCGACCGTGAGTTTGTGCAGCGGAATGTGCCAAAGGTAGGGGGTGGGCGAGTGCCTGGAATTTATAAGCCGAGCTGAATCGAGCGATTCAATTTTTCCAGCTGTTTGAAATTGATGAAATGTTTGAAAAAATTCGGGCTACTTCAAAACCTTAAAACGCATCGAATATCCGATCCCTCGTAAGACTTCGAATTACTTAAATTTTCGAATCACTTGAATATCGGTTATAACTCAATCCGAACAAAACTCCAACGTTAAGTAGGGGAATGTGGGGCAAGACGGTATAGCTAAGAAGAAACGTAGATGAAATCAAATATATTCTTTTTGTAACATTTACTAAAGCATTTTTAGAATCAATATATTTTCATCTTCAAATTTCAGCATCAAAAAGGAGATCAGGAGGACCAAAAACTGAAATAAACATCTTTTTCTTAAGTAACTAAATTTTCCCATCATGCCCCGCATACGGGGCAAGATGGGATTGCTGTGGGGGCAAGACGAAACATGTTTTCTTACTGACACATTTCATAAAGAAACAAGTTTGAATGTGAAGAAATTGTATTTTCTTTTTTTAATTGACGTTAGTCTTGATTTTCCTGAAGTCCTTTTTCGTTTTTTTGAATTTGTTGTCTTTTTCTCTTCGGCTACTTTTTTTAAATCAAGTAACTCTCTTTTGTATGGTGAAGAAGTTAAAATCGCAGTTTTCCCCCGTCGATTACTCCTTCTCTTTTCTTTGCTTTGTATCTTGGGGATGGGTATAATGTCTCTTGGTGAAATATTGAAGGAAGAATTCAAGTTCCGACGTGCCATCTTGTCCCACTCTTCCGATCCCGTCTTGCCCCAATACGTATTTATTACTTCACATGCTGTTTATAAAATAACCTTAACCATTTCTTAGTCAAAACTCAGAATTTATGAAAAAGTAACTAATAAGGAAAATTAACTTATCGGTTTTAGTTAAAGAACATAAACATAAATAAAGTGACACTATTACAAACTTCCTGAACAATTATATCGTTATTAGAAAAATGTAATATCTCGTCGTAACTCGTGACACGCGTGGTCTATAACACTGCTATTTTCAAACGGATGCTCTTTTGTACCGAACTCGCTAATATGTTTACGTGTATACGGTAGTACCTTCCATTTTTTATAAACAATGCTTTCCCATCTTATCCCGCTAGTCCGTCTTGCCCCACGTTTCCCTACATAATATCAAATATAGTTTTGTCACGCTGTTGACTTTTCTCGAACACCAACGTGTCTTTTAAGAACCAGCTCTTAACGTTAATACGCAGCAACTCTGTCTAATTCAATTTATATTTGCGTATACAGTATCTTATCACTTGTTACTTAGGTATCTCCGTCTTCTATTCATGTAGGTATATTTTATCTCTTACCAAAGGATGCCCGTATATAAATAAATATATAATATATATGTATTATGAATGTATTATGAATATTTATCTATTTAATACGAAATATTATAAGTACTGTAACTCGATAAGCCGCTAGTAACTCGAAGTAATTCCAGCAATTCGGGAATTTTTGTGTTGAAAATTGATCTCCAATTAACTCGTAATAACAACAACAACAACAACAACAACAACAACAACAACAACAATAATAATAATAATAATAATAGTAATAGTAATAGTAATAATAATTACTTAACTGGAAATCCGAGTTTCTCGATGAAATCGAGTTTTGGCATACCCCTAGCCAAAGGGAAACTTGAAACTCACCGCACAGCAAAGGTGTTGCACAAGGGTAGCTCTACGTAACTGCTTCGTCGGTACATCGTAGCTTACAGCCACCCCTGCGGCATTAAGTCACCGGCAACGGGGAAAGAAGGAGAAGCACGAGCCACGGACCATCCACGAGGCCCTACTCGCCCATTGATATTCAAATAAACGATCGAGGAGGCGTAAACAATCCCCTTCAGTGGCACCCCTCTGCCCTGGCTTCTCGCAAAACACCGGAATAATAGATGGGCGAGGGGGTCGCGGAGGGGTGGGCGGGCCGCGAGTCGAGTGGTCTTACGTGCCCGCGCCTAAACACTAGCACTCGCTTTGAAAAAGGGCTGCGAGTTCGTCGAGACGGTTAACGACGATAGTAATAAGGCGACGGCGGAAAAGTCGCTGTTACAGAAATTACGCGGCGCTTTTTCCACGATCAAAGCTCGCCAGTCGCGGGGCAGAGTCGCGAAAGGGCGCGTCTCGAGGAGCGTCTTTGAATCGCGGACAGCCGGCAATCCCGCGGGGAATTCCGCCTCGTCGTTTAAATCCCCAAATGAAACCTCATCGAGCCCACCCTCGCCGCTCTGAAATCCTCCTCGCCCCCCTGCGCAGCCTGTCCTAATGTGATTCTTCCGGGGGCAATTGCTTCAATCCCGACCGACTTCACATCCCATTATTTTCTGACACGAGAGGACCTGTTGACTTTAATTGCATACACGAGCGGCGCGACCTCGCGGAATAATCCTGCCGCCGACCCCTCCGACCGACCGCCTCTTTTCGCGGGAAGTTCGCAGTCCGAGTGGCGGAGACCACGTCACCGACAGCCACCGCGGCGGGGAATAATAAAGGGGAGAGACGATGCTGGGAAATCTCGGAGTCGATGGACCGACTTTACGACTTGTCTCAAGAGACGTGTAAGGGGAAAGAAAGGGACGAGGGGGGGGGGGGAGAGAGGGGGTCTGGATAGGGGGAGGCGAAAGTTCGTGGCAGGGCTCAAAGTCGTTCCTTTCCCGTTTTCCCCATTTTAAACTGTCGAGGAGCCGACTTCACTTAGCCGGAGGCACCATACTAATTAGAAAACTTGCCAAGTCTGCCTCCAACCATAGGAACGATCGGGTGAAAGAGGAATGAGAAAATGAGGGCTGGTTGCATTGGGGATATCGGTGTCGTCGGATTCGAATTATTTCGTGTCGAAGATCGCGAGAGAGTTAGTCGGATCGCTGGGCGACTGGGGAACTGGAAGCACGGCGTATTTGAACACAATCCTGGACCCAGTGCTTGTAAAATGTTACACAAATATTTGTAGCTCTTGGAACCAATAATTTGGGCACTTTGTATCGTTCAATTCAGAACAGCACCGTTTCTTGCTCACGAAAATGTGTGATTTATCGTGCCATGAAGTCCACGAGGCGAAAAAATTGTTGAAAGCATTTCCATGTTTATTATTAATTAAACGAAATGCAGCGACGTTTCGTGGTCCGTTTTATTCAGTAGGGATGAAATTTTTATTGCCCCCGCCCCCTCATCCGTCCCACAATCGAGCGGTTCGAAGCTCGGAGCGAGTCTACCGTTACACAAAGCTCGGTCGGAAGACAAAGCTGACCCGTTACCCGTTTTCCAATTTCCAATAAAGAAAATCGAGCTTTCGAGATTACACCGCTCGGTCGGCAAACTCATTCGCAATTTATATTTCGTGGTACTTGCGCGACGAGGGGCAGGGCGGGGGAAAAAATGAAGCGACGCGGCGGCGTGACGCGGGCTGGGAGAAATGCGCGGGTAAAGGGAAAGATAACGTTAAGATGGAACTGCCGGGAGGGTATCGGAGCACTTTGCCACGTACAAAGAAATGTGTATCGACGGGAATAAAGCAGTCCCGGCGTGTTCCAGGGAAACGTATTCGCATTACTCACGCTCGAAGGCTTGCTTTCGCAAACCGAATAACGTTCCCCTTAAGATTCGCCTGTTTCCGCGGAGACGAAACACAGCAGACGGAAGAGCGGCGCGCAGATGGAAGGAAGAGGAGCAATGTATCGGGCGGCAACGACTTTTCGTTCTTACGCCTCCGTGTTCTACCTTGTTGGCTCGTGTCCCCTTCTCGGGGAAAGGGAATTGACACACTGAAAGTTTAAGACTTTAATCCTTTCGCTGTGGAATTCGACTAGGTATAGTCAAAAAAAATGCGAGAAGTACTCTCTTGTACTGTGATACTCAGCAACGCTCTCCGATATATTTACTTACAATTAGTCGACTGCTTATTTCTTGGATTCCATTTTTGAACCCCTCTGAGATAGTTCTAGCAGTAGGTAACCATAAGTTGAAAATTGAAAGCTTTTTTAATTAATTTAAAATTGACAACCTGTCTTAATTTTCACCAATAGGTAGCTTTCAAGAGTTTTATCAAAGTCTTCCGGGTCTTCGTCATTTCAAGAGTTAGTGATTATCTTCCCTTTTCGTTATCATTCCTCCAAGTATCAGAGAAATCCTTGAAAGGGCTCTTTAGTAAGGAAGCCGTAACCTTGCATTAAAAAATCGTTGGTCCCAATAATGTCGGTTAAATAACCACCCTTTCCATCGGTATTCGCCTTCACCCCCGGCCGTGGGAACATTATTTCATGCACCGTGGCTCGCCAGAGAGAATCTCGATGATGAAAATCGCGGATTCTATACCCGGACCTGCGTTTCCGTACGAAAGTCTTGTGCAATTTCAATCCTCTTTTTACTGGCGGAGATACGAAGGGGAGGGAATCCTCTCTCGTTCCACAGATTTTTTCGCGAAACCCCGTTCGCCTAGTTTTTCGACCCGCCCGAAAAAAAAGAAGGGAAGCAGACGCGGGGCGGGGGAGGCTGCAGAGAAAGGGGTGAAAGGGGAAGAAACGCTAGCTCGATTTCTTTTCAGTTTATAAAGAGATAGACCCCCGACGGACGGTTCTGAATCTCGATAGAATGTGCTGTGTGCTCGCTATCCACCCTTGCCCTCCTCTCCAGTTCGGCCTCATTTCGCAGCCTGGCTTTTATCCGCGTGTCATTAGTCCCCCCACCCGTACTTCATTACGAAAATTTCCCATTCCCGGCCCTCGCCCTCCGACTCGTCTCGTCTTCGCTCGCACACGTTCCCCGGCACGGCCTGGAAATTAATTTCAAACCAATACACCGCGACCCGATATGTCGCTCGTGAAAGGGCCGGCTGAATTGCTCGTCAGCGAAATTCATTGATGTCCGTTTAGCGGCCTGCGGGGAGCCCGTTCCAGCGAAGACGCAGAATGAACCTTTCTCCCTTTCTTCATTCGGCTTTCAGAATAATTGATTTCGAGCACCCTCGCGGCTGCTTTCTTTTTCCAATTCAAGAAGATGCTCGAGTCTCAAAGAGTGTCTTCAGGATGCTTTGTTTATTAAAGCAGAGTATGAAATTGCTAATAAAGCAAGTGACGATTCAATTGTCAGGGGTAACACCCCGGTAAATAATACACATCCACAGCCCCCAAATAGTACGTATTAGGGGGGCGCAAATCTGGGGCCGAGTACACTCACCCCTATATTCTCCGTCGCCCCTAGTAGCGAGATATTGATAATAAAATCCCAACGGGCCAATTAATGGCCAATATTGTCGCGTGGCTTATTAGGGAGCATCGACGCGATAGAATAGAGATGGAGGAGCATGGATACGTTAACTACATGATCGCTATCCGCCATTAACTATGCTCGACACCCGCCTCCGCGGTTCCGGAAGCTCGCCACGGCGGATGCGCTCCCCCCAGTCCCTCGTGCCGCGATATTAAAAAGCGTGGGAGGCTTGGCTGGCTTTCAGGGAGCGGCTCCGGGGCCAGGAAGGAGCTGTATCGCGCGCAAATTTATGAAACTATGCATATGTAATACGGCGTCGGTCGCGCTCGGCCTCGAGTCCGCCGTAACGGAAGCGTAAAATGCCTCGGATTGCAGGCCTGTGAAACGGCTCGCGTATCCGCGAGGGATGCACTCGCTCCGGGGCGCTGGTAATTTCCAATTCGACACCGAAGTTCCTGGGGAAATGCTGTTCTAGCTTGTACTAGTGGATCCTCGGCTTTGTACTCGATCCGTTCAGCATCTGTTCTTCATCTCCGCTTGGGCATTTGTGAACACTGTAAGATGGTTCTGTTCTCCTTTCTATTGGCGTTGCAGCCTTTCATTTTGAGGGGTTGTTGGTGTACGAATTGCATCTTCAACAATTCAGGGACCACTTTGTGTGGGGTACATTGAATCGTTGAGGATAATCGGAAGATCTACTTCTTTTGAAGGCCCAAGACTTACATTACTCGTGATCAGGTAACAGAAGAGTGCAAACAGAAATATTCTACTACACTGAAACGGAGAAACAAGTACGATTTGGTAGATTAAATGCAAGACACTGTCTTCTACGCTGCAAGAACATAAGTTTCAATTACAAGATGTACCAAGATCACGAAAACAGTTCCACTGTTAAAACACTTGGTCCAGAAATATGTTTGGAAGTCAGCTAGATGGGTACTCAACAGTTTTCTCACTGCAGGAAATTCCATAAAATTCCCGCAACCTATCCGTTGCGAAGTGCTTCCTTTCAACGTTTGATTAGCCGTGATTTCGCGATGCAAATCGCGAGATACGGGCGGTGATTTAGCATCGAGCGGCGGCCCCGTTAATGGCCGGGGTTCCATGATCCAATGAATCACGTTTATCGATGCCTGACCCAGCGACTTGCGAAATTGTTTGGAGAACGACTGGCCGCACGGATGCCCGTAGTAATTTAATCGCGGCAACTGACGAAGTCAATAGAGACGGGTCAGTTCCCCGACGGATATTAATGCGCCACCCTCGGCGAAGAATCGAGCCGTGCACCGTTTCACTCGTAATACGTAAAAATGGGGCATCGTTAACGTGCAACGGACGGATACACGCGAACAAATGGAAATAAATTATCGGGGGAGGAGCGAGCCTCGCGCAGTTCGATACAATTCCGGTTGATCCTTGCCAGTAATACTGAGAACATCTGACTCTGTAACTTACCAAACCTAATTACCTTAACCAACAACAGGATCTACGAACTTACACGCTTGGAAAAGCGGGATTATATAAATTCTTGTTACGGTGAATTGATAAGAAAATGTAAGAATTCTTTCGACATGGAGGGTCATTATCAGCTGTTGCTATTTAGAATTTCTTTGCATCTTCGTTCGAACTTTCTGGTGACTGATTTTTTGCAGGTAGAGTCGCGTCCGTTCGGAAGGTCAAAGGGAAAAATTGCTCCCCGATCTCCAGTTAGGGAAGGTGGAATCCCGCCCCTCGTAATCCTCGGGCGATTTCCGTGTTCTGGGCTTCGATGGACGATAAAAGTAACGACCACCCTCGCCTATAACGTCACGGGTTACGTTCGTCGTACACCATCAGAGGCCGTTCCCCAGCGGTGGGATCATCTGCTTCCCTCTGCTAATTGATCCATCGGTACGGGGTCGCCTTTTCGACGCGGAATCACCGAAGCCACCCCTGAAATTTACTCGTACTACTGGCCGTGTTTGCTCAGGACCCGTGCAGCCTCCGTAGAGGAAACCCACGAGCGAGGGGTGGGACCAATGCTCCTACGGAGCAGAGAAACGCGAGAATAAAAGCCCTGCTTTTATTTTCTCCCGACACCTCGACACGAGGAAGGTCGAAGGCCACGCGCGAAGGGTAAACGAACTCGACTTCGACAGGATCCACCAGCCGGCTGAAATTTTCATCGAGAGAATATTAAACAACCCTCTGTTGTTCGAGGATCCTTTCTCGTTGGCCGCGATTAAGTTTCGACGACGTCAGGCTGCTGGAAAATTGACGAGCACGGGGGTGCGTGTGCGAAGAGATGAGGATTCTGCGAAGTTTGCGTAATAATGAGTTTATCTGGAGCTCCCTTCTGCCTTCTGCGGTGATTGCACGAGGTGTGTAAACAGTAATGGTCGTGTTTCTTCAAAGGGAATCATGGGTGCACTCACAAGAACCCTTTCTATTTCCGCGGGAATGGAAATTTTTTAGAATCTGTGTTTTCTTTCGTTTTATATTCCATTCGTTTTTCTTCTCACGACAATGGGCCGTAACGAAGCCTGACGATCTTAATATTCGCCGTGCACCGTCTCTCGAGCACATTGTTAACAAGATTTCATTCGCCACCGTTAAGTCAGGGAAATTAATTCCGGGGCTGGGTTTCACAGTAACGCCCCATGCTCGCGAGGGTAATTAATTGAACGGCGTCTAACGCGAACTTTATAATCGCGTCGTTTAATAGACTTATAGAGCCGATGTGTTGCATATTAATTAGACAATACGTTCTCCCCGCCCGGTGCTCGCGCGAGTTCACCATTGCCCTGTTAATGGAAAACTCCTACTCGTAAACATTCTTTGCTTGCGAACTGTTTTTGGTTAGACGTCCAAGGGGAGATCATTAAAAGTATATGAATATAATTAATAAGCTTCACGTCTCTAAAGTTTCTCCGTAATGCTTCATACTTATACAAATTCAAGGAAATGCAGTGGTTCTAGGAGCCTCTACTTCTTCAGCTTATTTTATACACAACGAGGTGTATATCTTGATTTTTAAATATGACAGTTATTTATATAATAAAAAATATCATAAAATGACCCTATTTTCCGACCCGTCAAGGGTATGTAACCTTTTAAATCTTCAGTGAACTAATTCGTCTTAGACATTTACTGTCGAGAATCTTAGAAAAGTTCAATTGACATTGCGCAAATCTCGTGTGTAAGTTTCCTACACCAACCACCCCCAAAGTGGATATACCGCCAAGTTACAAATTACCCCGAAATGTTCAAGATGGTGCACAGCTAACCACCGTGACAACGGAGGAATTCCAACTTCGATTTTAAGGACAGCCTCCAGATTGAAGCAGCATTGGCGACGATGCTCCCAGAGAGTGGTCCTCCACGGGCCATCAGGAAAAGCACCCTCACGGTTATATTACCGGAGCAGAAGGGGCGTGACCCGGACGTCAGGGTGATTTCGAAAAGAGCCGTGCCGCATAATTCCCTAGTTAGTCGCCTGCCGGCTGCCCGTTATAACCCACTCGGCGCAATAAACATTTGTAATTCGCGAGTACCCGTTTGCCAGCGGACTGTGTGCTGCAAAGGGGGTCGCAGGGGGCCGGGGGTGGGGTGAGGTGGCCAGCGCTAAAAGCTCAGTGGAAAAAATATCAGTAAATCTCGCCGCCTTGTTCCGCCGACGTAGAAATTAACGACGCTTCTCCTCTCGTTCCCACCACCGCTGGCCCTTCGCAGTGTTTTTCCAACCCCCACGTTTCCTCATCCGTTCGCTTCTGCTACGCTTGGACTAGTCGCCAGCGTAACACGGATTTTCGGATATTACACGGATCCCCTTTTGTGGAACGATCGCTCTTTCTACAGGATCTTTCGTTTGACCTGACCACAACCTTCTTCCTTGTTACTAATACAGACAGTGTGTAGAAAATGCTGCAGACAACGTTGAAACGATTGTAGCTGTATAAAATAATCGAGCTAAACGGAACTGGATGGTGCAGCTTGCCCGTGCATTCGTGTTGCGCATAGATACTTGACTGTTACTGGAAAAAAACGTTTAATAGCTTACTGTGCACTGAGGGTTGTGTTTTTCAATATCTCGATAAAAATACCTCCAAGGGGAAGTCATTTTTTTATTGCGACCGCAGGGGTGCTTGCTGCGCGGTTCGAATTCATCGCGCGTTAATCAGAAACCTTCTTAGTAACGCCTTGCAAGCGAAGCGTGAAATCATTTTCGCGCAGTCAAGAAGTTATTGTTACCGTCGTCTTTGTCTTCGCAACACACACGGACATCTTGGGAACGGATCAAAATTTGTGCTCCTATACCTGATTTACACGGAAAAATGAACCTGCCGAAACATCTCCAATGTTCTCTCCGTCCTCCATTATTCCAATTCCACGCGAAACAACGAGATATATATTAATCCTCCCTAAGAAGAAAGAATGCCCAATCAGCGACTGCCGTGATCCGCGCAGCGTGGCTCCCGCTAACTAACATCGATAAAACAGCGCATCAACCCCCAAACGTCGCCGTTAACGAACAGGCGGAACAGTTTATTTCAGTTATCATTTACTTTCATGAAGGTAAACCCTGCGTTGGGGGTGGGTGGCCGTCGACTTTATATTAGCAGTTTCGTACGGCCATTCATAATAGATGCCGCGCGGAGAACACGCGCGTCCACGGGCCGCTTCCGCGTTTGTTTGCACTTTCCATTTTGCATCGTTCCAGCAATACCTAATTGTTTACACCTCGAGGGCGCCGCGCGGGCGCACGGCAATGTTCAACACGCCGGGCACACACGCACGCGGGAACACACAGCCCCAGGGGTGTGTGTACACAGCACACGCCCTCGACACACAAGCCGCAGCTTTCTCAGAAGGACTTTACGCGTCGCGCACCACTTATAACGACGTCGGCCACGACGAGCGTCGCCGGGGGGTGGGAAGCAATTACGAACATCTGCTCTCTCGAATCTACGCGCACACGTAGCGAACGAGTTTCCCGAGTGGCTTTCATAAGCTCGACTTTAATCCTTAAACGCGTCCCCGGCGCTCGTCAGCGCGCCGTTAACGCGCACGCAGAGCTCCCGGGGCTACTCGTGTCGTTTCTGCGCCCGTGGCTTCGATTTTCCGCGCTTTTCGGCGCGTTTCGAATGGCCTCGTTCTTGGTCGACGTTTTCCTGGTAATCTTTGGGAAGTTGCGAAGTCTAGTTGGATGTTTGTATGCCTACTGAATTTCATCTGTTGCAGGAAGGGTGAAGTAAAGGGGAAGGAACGAGGGAGTAAGTAAATAGAGGAGTTAGAATTCAGGTGGGAAGAAGTGGGTGAAGGAATTAAAGGGGTTAGATGAAAATGCTTTCTCCAGGAAATTAGGTGGAAAGTAAAAATTCAAGTATTTTTAATTAACAGCGCCTTTGAAACTTGCTCGCTGGTACTGAAAGGGTTGCCTCGAAAGTTTCGCCCTCCGCGGACCATTATTCGTCGGGAGCGTTCGTCGTAGGCCGCCGTCGCGATTAATTAATTCATGTAGCGCAGTTACAGGATGTATTTATGCGACGAATTTATCTTGGCTGCTTGCAGCGTCGCCCATATAGGGGAACGGCCCTTTAACGGCGTATTCCTGCTCGCGACACACAAGGCTAAGCTATCGAAATTCCACTCGAAGCAAGAAACTTCACGCTTTGTGCCCCGCTTCTCAAAGGATTTGATTCCGCTCCCCTCCCGTCCCAACGGGGTTAACATAACTCGCATAATAGTGAGCCGGGTGATTGAGCGGCGTCGTTTCGTTAGGACAATTGCCTGAATAAGCAGCTCGAACCGTTTAATGGGGCCATTTGTATTCAAAATTGTGGGAATGAGCGCGGTACGCTGCGAGAAATATCGCGCGTCATTCATCGCGAACAGCGATTAATATAACAACTGTACACGTAGGCGGATTCCGGAGCACTTACATACTGTTACACCACCGTTTTGCTTCTACTCGTGTCTATTTAATTCTCTTCAAGCCCCATCGATCTCTCCTGTGACGTGTAATAGCGCAAAACTAGGGAAAAGATAGAGAAAGAACAGAAAACAGAAAGCAGAAAATTCACGCTTGACGGAAAGGTAGATATTCAAGATTTCGAAGAATTTGATGTTTCCTTGTTTCCTCTGTAGCTTCCTGTCCTCTTTGATATAGAATCAACCCAAGAAACTCGAACGACGAAACATTATGGAGACCATAGAAAGCACCAAGTAGCAGCACCGAATGGATTCTTTATTTACCAACTCCGTTCACGTAGAATTTGCAGTCCAAGCCTTTTTGGGAGACTGTATACACAGTGCTACCGCGTTTAGTTCCGGATCAACGTCCCTCATATTGCGCGTATTATGCGCGGAAAACGTCCGGCTTGCGGCTTCTTGCCTCCCCCCTGGTTCGCGCGTATGAACGCGGCTTTTGTCTCTCATAGTTGGCCGAGTGTATCGTGGAAATGGGCTTATTTCACGTCCACGAGTGTACACACACTCAGACCGCGTATATACACCGTTTCAGTCCACTAAATAAGCGTCCAGGGTCCATTCACGCTCGCTTCCCCGTTCATAACGCGACCTTCGCGAGGGTTCAATTCAAGCTTGACCATGAGCACGAGTTCTGTACCTTTGAATCTCGTGTCGTCTTCTAACGACGTCATTTCAGTTATTTCACCTGTCTCCTATTAGCTGGTCAATGAATTTTATAGCTCCAGTTAAATTCAGTCCCAGAAAAGCCACCTATTTAATATAGTATCGTTGCCTGACTTATAATTGAGTCGCACTACTTCCAAACATCCCATCGTCTGTTTGTATCCAGCCTTCCCCGATGCAAGCATTGATATCGAGCGCAGTGTGTGTCGTCTAAAATAGAGGTGGAAAGCCAGAGGGGGCGCAGGGGTGAGAGCAACGCGCACTGGATATTGTTGTGGCAAGAGTAGCAAGCTCCCCACGTTCGGAAACCGATAAACCGAAGGAGAAAATCGTCTCAGACCGCCTCGTTTGCGAGTCCCAGCAACGGCATATCGTTCTTAACCCCCTCTGCCTGTATTTCATCCCCCCTCGCCGTCGACCCCGCGTGTTCGCGTCGAAGAGGGCGGCAGACCCTCCACAGCGCCGTCTATTTACCATAAAATAGAGTTTCCAGCTCTCCGGACGGCAAAGGCTGCGTTCTCGACCCCCATCGATTTTTCACCCCCTCCTCATATCGGCATCGTTCATAACGCGCAGCGAAAATTCGAATCGCCCTGCTGGGAGGCGAACTGTGACGGCAATTTTAGGAACACTCCGTCATCTCGTCTTCTCGCGGCGTAACGATCCCTGTTTCCGTTCCCGGTTTTTCGGCCGTGTCTGCTCGACAGATCGAGGGGAAGGGATGAAAAAATCTGACACGGGACGGACGTTCGTTTCCGCGATACCGCGAGCGTGCTCCTCATCCGCGACCTCGTTACTTCTTCGGCATAGCGGTCTCATTTCGAAATCGGGACGACATCGTGCCCGCCCGCGAACACTTCCACTCCTTTTCCCTAGCAGACTTTATTAGCATACGAAGTGGCAGTCTTTCCACCTCGACTATTCTTAAAGCTTCCAACATTTACCCACGACTAATCCGACCGGTATCAATAGCTGACTTATTATTATTATAAGCTACGTTGTACTTAACATCGAATCTAATTTGCCAGCAGGGTAACACTCGTGAAATGGAGATGTGATTCGCGGGGTTGTTCATCCTCGCCGAGAGGAGTAACCGTTCGCTTTACGCCATTCTGGACTGTTGTCGCGTGAATCATCGTAAAACGGACAAGCTCTGGCGGAGAATAAATCTCGCTTTATAAGGGATGTTCGCCGGGCACGTACGAGGAGTTAGTGTCACTTTCATCGATTCCGGAGCACCGTACATCCGCCGCGTACAAACTGGTTCCTTCGACTTGCTTGCTTCTATCGACCACTGGGAAACTTGCTGGAACTTTGTGACATCCCCTTCCGCGATTCGGCTTCTTTTGCCGTGGCTGTAAAGGACTTTGTGATTTCGGGGCACACTGTCGTGGCAAATTGTGGGACTTTTGTGTTACTTTAGAGGGGGGGATAATTTTGCTGTGAAAATTGCAGCGAGGTGAATAGTGTCTGAATTGATTTAAACTCACCCCTGTTCTTGTCGAACCTATCTCTTGTATCCTGTGAATCATTGATCTAAATCAAGTAGTTTAACCCACCGTTTAGTTACAATTCGACTTCGAATAGTTGCGTTTGAAACACGCTGTTCGAACAGTTATGCACTGACCTCCAAACAATTACGCCTCAACTTCGTAATAGCTGCATTTCGACCTTCATAAGCCGCAGTTGTGTTTAGAACTTTGATACTTGCAATTCTATTTCATTGCCAGGATTTCAGTACAGATTGTGTAAGGCATAGTTGCCTGGCGGTAAATTGTGATGAAGTGTTCGTGCGGGCGTAGGAGTAATTAAGACAGTAGAGGGAATAGAAATGGTGTCATTAAACGCGGAAGCTTTGCTGCAACGCTGGGTCGTTTGGCAAAGAATTTTACACATCCTATGTTGACCGAAATGTACGAAGAAACTTTAAGCTGTAGATAGTTCCACGATAGGTGGAAGTTGCGCCCAGAACCTCGCCTTTATTGTGGCTCGCTAAGGGCTGCTAACCCCTTAATGGAGCGAGACGAGTGAACATTGACCGGACTCCTTTCGCGACAAACATTTGCAGGGTGAAATTTATCCTTCCCCCGAGTCGATACTTTCTCTCCAAACACTATCCGCCACGTTTACTCTGAATTTTTTCGACGTGTCCAGTTTCAAACCGGGCAGTTGGAAAATTCCTCGAAATAATTTAACAAACGGGATACAGCAAGTGTCACGTCCCCCTGTGAAGGTAGCCACCGGGCCAGGAGGTTATCGCTGATGTTGCAACTTTCAAAACTGGACCGCGGTAACGTTGCAACTTTTGGAAACTAGATTCCCGTAACACGGGTAACTTTCGGAACGAAGTTACGGAAATGCGGTGAATTTGATATGGAATCGCAAGAGATTATCTGAAAGAAACAACTGGAAATAGTCTAGAAATAGCAGCAACCCAGCGCAGAGAGTTAAAAAGCACGATTGTATCGTTCAAATTTCATCACGAACAATCACTGCGAATAAAGGCATTTTTGGATGTTGGATTTTTTAAATTTTACCATTGTTCGGCTTCTTTCCTTTGCAACAATTGGCAGCACTCTATTGTGCTCAATAGTTCCCGCAAAAATACAGAGAATTGCTTGATGAATTATGAAGTAGCGCATATTGGACGCGGGTAGCATTTTGTGGACATTGTTCCAAGCCGCTCCTTTATATCAGGCGGCAATATAAAAAGAAAAGAATCCTTTCATCCTGGGAACCGGGACGATATTATGAGAAGGGTCAGACCTTGACTAAACGGATATGGAACGGTCGGGGGAAGGGTCGATACAGGGTGAGGTGGAAGGTACGATGAATCCTCTCCCCGTGGAAGCCTTAGCAAAGATATGCCCAAAGAACCTTTCAATCTACACTTTCCAGGATTCGCATTTACATTTCTCCCTTCGATCGATTCCCGGCTCTTCGATGGACCGTGAGAAATAAATTCTCTCGAAAATATTCTCCATCAAACCGTATTATTAATTCTAAATGAATGCTCAGTGAACATGACGTCTACGTGTTAAGCGTTCGAAAAACTTTTCGCCCGAGGCCTTTATTTTCCTGCAATTCAAGTAATTAGATCCCCGCCCGCGAGGAGCTCAGAATTCACGAGCTAGAGGATCTCGCGGGGGCCACGCGTGTCGCGAGAATAACAATTGCAAGATTTGCTTTGAGGAAAAAAGACACTTCGTTAAGGCACCTGCGATAAGGATACGAGGAATCCTGGTGGTGTCGCCACTCGTCCGTCGACTTTTCCACCCACGGCTGCTTAGATATTCCGCGGGGCTCTTGTCCGACAGAAGGTGTGTCGTAGATGGAAATTTAACGTGCCTCACCCTGGCGCGATGTAAAAACATTCACGGGGAAGAGGGTGAACCGTGAAGCACCTGCAGGTGTCAAGCATCCGTGTTTGCATTGCACACGGACGCCTGTGTACCTTCGTTAAGGGCCTCTATGCTTGCTTTGTACTTCGAATAGCAATAATGTTTCCCCGTCCCCGCAATTGCTGCCGAATAATCGTAACTGCATCGCCCGGGGCCCTTCCATTCAAGGAGATTACAGAATTCAGGCGATAATTAAAGTAGAAGTCTAACAATAACCGTGGTCCATGAAACGTGCTGCACTGCGAAATTCCTGAATCTACACAAACATAGACATTTTCATGATCGATATTCATTGATGTGGCTTGCATGAGCGAAAACAATGCTTTATTGTTCGAGGTTATCCGATAAATTCGCTGTTACGCGCGTAAATTGAGTGGCAAGTCGACTAACATTAGCCGAAGATCTATGAATCGTGTCTGGGTTCATTCGGTGTGGGAGAAGTGGCGTTGAATAGGTGCCATTCGATTTTAGCGCGGTTACGTTTAACCCAACTTTAATCCTCGTTCTCGTGAAGCGCCTCCGTTTTACGCGTTCATTATGAACAGCGTCGAAGGGTGGAACGTTGGACGGTGATAACAGAGGGATCACCGGAGACTTTGAGTATGAAAACAGCCTGCAGCGAAGTTCGGTGTCGGCCGCTGGAAAGTTTCTAGTGATAGGTATTCAAAAGTAAACTGTTTTACTTTCTGCTGTAACGCAATAGAGTTGAATTTATACTCGTAAGTAGCTTATCCTCTGTTTGCGCTACCGATTCAACTTTGCTCGAGCCCCAGCATCCAGCGGCTATTTAGTCGCCGTGCACGCGCGCGAGTGTATGCATTATATAATAGCATCCCCCCGAATTCAAACTATTTCCCTTCACAATCGAAATTCACCTCGAATTTCCTACCCTTTGCCGTGCCCTTCCAACCCCTGTCACGATCCGCGTAAACGCAATCTCATGTTCTGTTAGTTTGTTTCCAGGCAATTCCGGCTGGCGGAAATTTAGTTTTCCATAATGGCGGGTATCTCGCAGCGGAACACGATCACCAGCAACGATTGTAATCGTGCACGTTGATGGATACGTATCGTTTTTATTTTCTCGTGGCGAGCTTTTTCTGCGTCTCGACTTCGATCTTCTGAGTGGCCAGTAGATTTTCTTTAGATGCTAGATTCCTTGACGATAGACTCTACATGTCTATGTCACTTTTAACGTTGGAGCCTGCAACGTTCCCGCGGTCTCCAAAACTGAGGATTTTGCAGCAAGAGGGGTGCAGCTCCATTCTTTATAGTTTTGGTGTTGTGACGTGTAATGTACCTAAAAAAATTATACATCGTTAATTTGTGCACATTTGAGCGCAAAACCGATAACAAATGAGCGATTTATTGCAAATAAATAAAAATAGAAATATTAATATTAACATTCATAGTAAAAATAGAACACTAATTCAAAAATATATTTTTTCACACAATAAGTAATACCTAGATAGTTACTGAGTTGAAAAGTTTTTATTTCTATTTTAGGCGAAAAAATCTTAGTATATAAAGCAGAAAGTGTTTGTGTGTTTGTCTGCTGCCTAACAACTTTCGAACGGTAAACGAACGGGTCACGAATATGTCCCAGCTCATTATGCCTAGCTAATCCAGATGAATGTGACTATTATTATAAAAAAGAACCTAAATTTCGGGCGAAGCCGAGTGGTAAAGCTAGTATTCTATAATACAAATATTAATATCCATATTAATAAATATATTAATATTAATATTTTTAGAACAGTTTTCGCCAAAAATAGAAATAAAAACTTATCACCTCAATAACTACCATTTACTTATTGTGTGAAAATATATATTTTCAAAACAATAATTTTGTAAACAGTTTTTTCTAATTTACTCGAAGTTGGTAGAGATGGAACGGCACCCTCTTCTTTCAAGGTCCTCAATTTAAATCGCATGAGCGAACCTGAAGTCCCAACATCCAACGATATTCACTCACCATGAACCCCGCGCGTCGTACAACCGACTCTTAACGCGATCTGACTTCCGACAAGGCTGAAAGGCGAAGTTAAATCCGAGCGGTATTGAAATGATCGCGACTGGAGTCGCCGAGGGGGGCGTTATCTCGGCCGGTGCGCAGTGAAATACGACGAAACGATCGAAATCCACGATGAAAGGGGAAACGGAAGGGAAAGAAGACTACGCGGACGGGGAAGAATGGGTCGCGAGAATCCTCGAGCTGGAGGCTTAATTCCTTTAACGGAACAAAGCGCGGATCGATTTCAACGTCGCGGGGGTAGGGGGGGGGGGGGCGAGTAATCCGTAGCAGCCGACCGACAATCGCTGGCGCGAGCGTGTACATCCAATAAAAGAGGTTACTCGTTCTCGCATCGGAGCCAGGTCTCGCATCAGCCACTTGGATATCGGGAAAATGCCACTCTTCGTAGGAGTCAGGCACGAAACACAACACACCCCCGCGGTGCCTTGCGATCCGGCCGCCGAGCACGTATCGCCATCGCGCTGCTAGCTTGTCCCTGTGGAAAGGGCAACGCGTGTGTGCATCTGATGCACCGTACGTTCACCCTTTCCGCCAATATCAACCCCCGCTTTGGCAACACCTCCCGATATATTCCTCCTCGCCACCTAGCAGAGAAACAGCAGTCTGGGCACTCGTCCCTCTGGGGAATGGGGACAATCGTGCGTTATAATCGGACAGCTGCGCCTGAAATTTTCAGAATTTCATGGGGCTTGATCGTACTTATCAGATAACCAACTGCTTTGGTCTTGGTCAATAATGATTCTTACGAAGTTACCTTAATTTTTAATTTTTTATTAATTTTTCAAGAAAGGAGTTACCTTAATTTTGACTATTAATAAATTCTCACGTGCTCGATGAAAGAATGGGAGACATCCGAAGCTCGACTAGAATCGAAAGAATCAGCATCGTCAGTGGAGTACCTGCTTGCACGATTCAACGAGGTATGGAAGGCACATGGCAGTAACGGAAGGACTAATTACGGAGCAATTCTGAAAGCGCCGATTCCGGTGCATCAATCACCGTTTCCACCGATGCTTATCAACCCGTCGTTCTCTCGATCTACTTTTCTCCATTGTACAGCCTCTCTCCTTCGCTCCTCCCACGCCGCCTCTCGCTCTGTCTCGCTGCTTGTCCCGCCGGTTTACACGGATTTGCTTGAACCTTCGAGCCACTGAACGATATAATAGCGAAACTACCTATGTACCCCGGGTAGCCGTTTTATCGAGTAGAAACAAGGAGCTTCGGAGGGACAAAGGGGCCCGCGGGGAGGAGCTGGAACTATAACGGTAGGTGTACACGCGCGTACAGCCTCGGATGCTGGCGTGAATTAACTGGATGCAGCTGCAACTGCACGCCCACATGCCTCGTTTTAGCTACCGAGCAACGCTGACGGAAGCGCCGGAGAATGGGCGGCTGGGAGGAAGGGGGATAGCCGGCCAAGGGACTGACAGATCAAGGCCACGATAGAGTGAAAACCGTGTTGAGGTATTATTGCTCGAGGGCGCGTGGGTGCTGCTCGAGGAAATTTATTCTTTCGGAGTGTTACGAAACGAACCGCCGGCCAATGATACGCGGGGACGCGTAGGCGTTGCTTTCTTCGAGGCGCGGGTCAGCATAATATTTGCAATCCGCTCGCAATATCTCGCCGACGTGATACTCTATACGCGAGGCCGCTTGGTTAGAATTCATTCTGCTCCCCGCATCTCCCACGGACACATCCCTGAATTTTTCATAAAAATTGAAGACGGAGAGACGAACCGGAGCGGCCAATTGATTTTGCCCCGACCCATGATACTTCAAACAGCTTCTGCTGGGAGAAGAATCGCTTCCGGAAACTTTGTCGGGGGGCCCACAAAGTGGGGCAGTTTTAATACGCTTGGCTCTAAGCCCGTTTCCTACGATTTCCTTCGGGCTACCAATATCAATCTCAAGATTACTATTTCTCGCAGCATAGTACTACTTTCGGGTCAAGTTAAGCTTGACTCGAACACTTCGCGAGGGTTCATTCCCCGTGGAATTTAAACGGATGGAGTCTGCTGGGAGATGTAAACGGTTGCTGGTCTGAATGGTCGGTAATGTTGACAGAAACTGTGATCCAATTATCGATCCGCCACGCAGCCGAACGTGGCAACAATAATGCTGGTAATTGGGCGAGATTATAAGGCACGGCTGCGGAGGACCATTTAGCTCGGGGTCGGCCAGAAATTCGGCAAGTAAGTTATCGAGTCATAGATAATCGCGCGAATGCAGCCCGCATACCGAAACGTTCTCCCTGGACTCACCATCTGGGTCGCTGGGCATTCCTTATCGTTCTCACGTCCGTTGCAAATTCTGCTGTTGCGAGAAGGGAAAACCACCGACTGCTCCGGCAATTTGATCGTGTCTGGCTTCTACTACCTTAATTCCGGCGAAAATCGCGAAAGTGCGCAAACACACCACGCTGCAAAGCGTCATCCCGTCAGATATTTCGTTTTTACAATGCTGTCATCGAAGGACTCGCTCGGTTTGTCGAATGTCGGAGCAATCCGAGTCACAGATCCTCCGATTACTCCGAGGAATGCATCGAGTCACATCCGTGGACGATTTTAATACGGGCCACGTTCGCCGCGGAGAAACCGTCGTGTTTGCAATCCACGCTGAGCCAAAGCGCGGGCGAGTATTATGAAGCGCAGCTCCGCGAAGAAGGATATTCGACGAGTCAGCGGAAGAACGCTATCGAATGGCGTTATCAAGAGTCAGGCGGGCTCACGTGCTCGCCTGGAAGCGTCCCGTGGAAATGTCTCTCGCGAAATTCCACGGTCCGTTCCCGGATAGATCCACGGATACGTCGGCGTATCGATTCCCCCCGGAGGTACGACGGAGTGGTCTCGAGTTCGTCGGCCCGCGGGGAGTTTCTGAAGAGCCTTTCGAAGTCTCAAGACGCGTGGATCGTCCGAAACCCGATAGAGAGATGAAGAAGAAGAAGAAGAGAAAGGTCGCTCGAGGCTCACCCACTGCGCCAGTTCCCCGACGATTTTTCCGTGAGAGCGAGCCGTCCGACGCCTTCCGCCATGCTCTCCACAGATTTCCACCGATTTCCACCGGAGGCGGCCAATGCGGAAGGAGCGGCTGCCGCGCACTCGAGGCGTCCAGATGACGCCTCTGTCAGCTGGAAACACGGGGATCGCTTGCCAGCGACAATGAGGCGAGTCGAGCCGCCTCGTTAGAAAGGTGGGCTCTAATTACCGGCGAAATTGGTATCGACGGTGCCGATTACGAGGCCACGGGACAAAGGGCGCCACTTCGCGGTCCCTTTGTCCGCGGAGACTCCATTCAAACACATTCAGACTCCCTCGAATCGCGCGATTCGTCTTCCCATTAGGGGTGGCGTTGTTGTAATATTCAATAAGCGCCCGGCACAAATGGGCGTCTTCTGTGTCACCCTCGGGGGAAATAAACCGTTCGCCGTGGCTGCGATTCAAACGTACTCGGTGTCTCGAAATTCTGCGACGAGAACGTGTAGCCAGATTGATAAATAGTGGATATTTCTTTTCCTCGTTCCATACTTTCCGACTCACTGTACGTCGAGAAACGAAAAGGCATTTCGAGTGCACTCGCGTGCTCATTTCCCCAGCTCCTTTCTTTCTTCAAGCATCAGTTTTTTTGGAAACATCTCTGCCGAGCGAATATGTCCTAGATACCAGTCGCCAGCCATTGAGTGTCTCGTCTGAAAGGACCCAGAAGCGTTGAATATTTGAAAGGGTGGGTATCGACAGTGTGCAGCGGTTCTGACGCTTTTTGTCAAGTAAAAACGTCTCCCTCCACTCGCGCCAGTATCTGTCTACTAAAAATCCAACGCGGTAGATGTATCCCGAAGTGACCACATTTCCATCGTCCCTGAGAAGCTGCTCGGAGGAAAAACTCGCCGCGTTCGGCGAGAATGACGTCGTTAGCGGAACTTTGCAGGCGCATAGGCGTCGTCGTTCTTGATAAAGGCGTCGTTCCCAAAGCGAAATCCTGACGGTATCGAGGACCGTCGGTGATTTCATATATCGAGGATCGACGGTTATTCGCGGCACGCCTCGAAATCGGCCGAACCGCCGTGAGGAATTACGACGACGCGGCACGTCGCGACGGACTCGCACGTCCACCGTTTATACGTCGGTCCGTGTTCGGATTAATTTAATGAACCGCGATGTTTGCACGCGTGGCTACGTGCGCTTAATGCCGATCCCAGTCGATGAAAAAGCACTGGTATCGATGATTCTTCGCACATCTGAGCGCGCTGCAATCCCGACTGCCACTGTTTTCCTTCCTCTCGGTTCCTCGTCTGCAGGATGGTTAGCTTTAGTTCGTGGATCATGGCGTTTGTGAATGGAGAATTTAAGCTGGAGGACCTTACAGCGCTGGGTTAGCAAGTTTGATGAAATCTGAGGAGCTTGCCTGGGATGGTCGCAAGTTTGAACACTTCACTGACCCAATACAGTATTTACATACATAATTTAGACATGGAGGAACCGGTCTTGATCCTCCTTTTCGGAGATTACTGAGTGTATCGTGGTACAGGGGTAGATTGTTCTTCTGTGCGCTGAGTTAATTGAATCGGTCATCCATCAGACGCTGCAGAGGATTGTGGAATTGTGCTTTGAAAATTAACTTTGTTAGAAATAGAATAATTGTTTATTCAGGATGGTAAATTTAGAGCAACAGTACACGTCTTTGATCGTGCTGGAGGTTTCTGATGGAAACTTTATTTTTGGAACGGGTTCCTGCGCATACTCTGTTTAATGTACTTATTTTCAAATTACAAAGTAGACAGATTTCGTGCTGCAGCTGGTTTGATGGTTGATTAATGATTGAATTTCCTCTTCGCGACGTAAATATTTATTTCTCGTCGACGGAAGTTCGTAATTTAACAATTTAGGAGAATGTCACGATTCGGTGGACTATAGTTGACGAGAAGACACGGAAGAATATACTTAAGGCGAATCTCCCAATTTCTGCTCATTTAAGAGATTACTCGTCATAGAGAAGGTGTAAAAAATTTGTTTGTGATCAAAATTTGCAGAGTAATTGATTAATTCTTTAATAATAAGTCAACCATTTCAAAAACTATTTAAGAATGATATTTCAAGATGTTTAACTATTAGTAATTTGTAATTAAATATATAATGCTCTAAATGTCCGTATTTCTGCTCATGAAAAATAGCGATGTATGTATTGCCCCAAGCTCGTGCAACACTCGCTTAAATGTTTAAATAATTTAGAATTATTTTGTTACAACTATAGTAGGGTCAACCAACCAGTAATTGACCGCATACCAGTGAATGACCATTAGGCAAAGAAATGTCAATTATAAATTTAAAAATTATTATATGTTTATAAATGGAGTGTAATTGCACTTTTAATATCCCATACTTTTAGTACCGCGTATTAAACAAACATTAATAAGTACAATTCTTATTAAAAGTAAGCGGTCATTTACTGGACTTCTCATTTAAGAATTCGGTCTTTCACTGGTTGGTTTATCCTACAAACGTAACGCATATAATAATAAGAAAAATACGAAATGATCAGAAATCGGGACATGAGCAGAAATTGGGACATTCACCTTGCTCTACATTATTGAGTTCCATTTTGGTAACCGAGACACTTGATCTACGAAACTCGCAAGTGATTATACCAGATTCAGAATGATCGTTTATGTATCGAGGCTAGACATCAATCATACTAAAATTTTCCAATTCAAATTACAGGATTGACGAGCTAATTTTGTTCTCTTAGCCTATAATATTCGTTCTACGAAAGATCAGATGTTCAAATGTCAATTACCTATTTAAGGGGGTATTCTGGTCTGACGAGGCGTTTTCGTCGCGTTATTTCGGAATTTTTTTACAAAGAACCCATCAATTTTATTATTATTTAGTTTATTGCTACATGTTTATTGATGTTTGAACTATCTTTACAAATTTTGTCAATGGAAAAGAATTAAAATCAAACGCAGTTGACTGTTTTAAAGTAGGGGAGAGCGGGGACAAACGTAACGGCGTCATGAAAGTAACACGCCTTCTCCCGCCTTCCACAAAAGTTTCCAAAACGTTTGCTTTACATAGTTACGCGTGTTTAGTGTTTCTTTTGATTCACGGTGTGACGCAGAACAATACGACGATTCGTGTATCGTGGGCAAGCTGATTTCGTTATTTCGAACATTTAGGTTAGTGCCTCCTCTGTTGGTTTTTTGTTAATATTCATAGTTAAACTATAGACATTGATCCAATTATTTGTTAGAGCGTTCTTAGATAATGTCTTTATAAGTTCCTGTATTTGATTTCAATAAGTCTTGTATAGTTTGTACGTTATGACAGTTCTATGGTGAAAAACATGACTGTGGACAAAAGTAACACGTCACTACGGGGACGAAAGTAACATGTTACAGGTGGAACACTCACGCCAACAGGAGTTATATCGTAGAAAATGTTAACAAGATTTCACAGTAATGAATAAATAATAAGAAGGATCGACATAAAAAAAGTTTCTATACGTTTAAAGATGCCTCCCTATATCCCCAAAGAGTTGAATCCAATATAAACAATAGTTTTAAAAAAAATCATAAATATTAGTTACTTTTGGGTCCGCTACACGAGATTCCATATTAAATCAAATACACAGTATCAAAGAAATATTTGAAGCTTGTTATGCTTTTTTATCGTGATTTACTTAAAATATGTTTATTTTAATGTTTGTTTCTATCGTTTCTGATAATAAGAAAACCCCATTTTGCTTTGAATGAAGTGTTTTTACTTAATTCTCCTCAAAATAATTAGTGTTACTTTCGTCCTCATGGTATGTTACTTTCGTCCTACCCCTGCAGGACGAAAGTAACACTGACAGTCACAGCGGAAAATTGCCATAACTCTTTAACTACTTATCATGGAAAGCTGAATTTGTGGTGAGATGATAGACCAAGAAACACACTATCTTAAGGCATAATTTTCGTTTTTATATCTGTAAGAGGTAATTGGCAGCTAAGCCAAATGTAAAAACTGTTACGTTTGTCCCCGCTCTCCCCTAATGGTGAAAAAAAAACATGGTGTCACGGTGTCCATGATTGGGCTCGTTCTAGTGATCTATAACAAAAAATGAAAAGAGATTCTATATCTGTATGCCTGTGGCTTTCGTCCCTACCAGAATGATAAAAAAATATTGAAAATTAAGCAAATGGCGGCGGTTTGAAAATTAAGTTTCGATTTTCGCACAATTTTTCAACTTTAAAGGTCTGTGAAAGTTTAAAAACAAAATATTTTATCATAATTCTGGTAGGGACGATAGCCACATGTGTGCTGATAATATATGCAAAACTTGGACTAAGTTGGTCCAGTCAATCTTGGAATATCATGATCACCGGTTCGAAAAACATGGTTTCGAGAAAAACGCGTTTAAAGTTTTGCGTACAATCTAGGAGAGTAACGGCTTCATTGTAACCAAATGGTCAATTTTTGTTTTTTAAAAGACAGAAATGCACACCCTCCCCTCACCACACCCAGAAAGAACAGTCCGCCGAAACTTTGCCGAAATGCACTTGCAGAAACAAAACTGTTATGCGTCGCCCGTCCCGCACAGTGAGCGCGCCATATACCTACCTATTCTGCACCCTGTAGCTTTGCAAATAATACGAATTGGAAAAAATCCTTTTGCACACGTATTACCCATATAATGTACCTGTAGAAAATGTAAAAAAAATCGATTTTTTTTGCCCGTCAGACCAGAATACCCCCTTAAGCGAAGAATAGATCCAAACCTTTCCTTATTACACTTATCGAAGGTCCAATTGCTGGTCACCGACGAGACAAGCCGCTCATCCTCACACGCGCGGAAATTTTTTAAACCCTACCCGCTCAGTCAGCAGCCCACGGTTGAAAAGCATAAATCCGAGACTTTACTGGCTTAGTGCAAGTGCAATAAGGATTCCTTTCTAAAGCAGTGCACGAGGGAAGACACCGAATGTCCCCATATCTAAAGCAGGATCTGCCGAGTAGCCTTCGGCTGATGAGTCCACTACACTCTGTCCAGAAAATATTGGTCATTCAAGGCTACTAATCAGCTTATCCTTGCCATACCTTTCAACTCCGCTCTATTCCCCATCTCTTCTCTGTGCCCATTGGCAAGAATTAAGAACAGAGAATTCCCTCTCTTCCTCCACTATTCATCCACCCCCTGTCCTACACACAGGCGCCTTGAATTTCAGATTAAATCGAACAGACCCGTTTAATCACCCCCAAGCAGCCTCACGAATTAAGACACCAGGCGCGAAAGTGTCCCAGGGCACCCAGGGATCCCTTCACTGTACTTTATCCAGACTAGCAATGGAATATAGAGGGAGCAGTGACGATTCTTCACGCCCGATCATCCCTCTTCATCGTTTACCGAGCCACAGGGTCGCGGCGTGGAAAACCCGGGTTCTTCCGCGGAGTCAACAGAATTTGCGTCTTACAAGCAATCCCGCGACTCGCCCGGGAGGGTTCGCTTTCCAGGAGATTGCGCGCGACGATCGTGATGAGTTTGCTTTCCGTCGACGTCGTCTACGGCGGATATCACGGCCGGGGCCGACTGTTCGCGGAGTAAACACGGGGCAGGGGTATGCAAGGGAACTGCGAAAGGGAGGGACGAAACACAGCCGGGGCGAGGCGGAAGGGTGGAAAGAGAGGGACTGGCTCGGGGGTGTGTGCGCGTCCATACGCGCGGGTACTCCAATTCGGGGCTCTCTGCAGACGACTGGCAGTTAACTTATCTAAATGTCTGAATGCGCTCGTGTCGCGCGGCCAATACGGGGCGTTAACTTTATCGAAACTCGTTTCGGCGAACTGCCACCGGGTCGTTAGCCTACGCTTGGAAATTGGAACGAGAATTAGGCTGCCGTTAATTCCCACTTAGATCACTGTTAAATTGTAAAGGACGCGCGGTGTCCGCCGCTATCGATTCGACCGAAGAGTCGACCCGGGGCCGGGATGGGGACTTGCTTGAAATTTGTGTAAGTTCCAATTCGAAGCGAGGAGAATTATGTTCCCGTGACTGGAACGATTGGTGGGAAGTCTTTCGAGTGGATTCTTTCGTCGAAGCTACCGTATCCGTAGCGAGAGGCTACGTGTTCCAAGGTGTCTTCAGACTTACTAGCGTCCTCGTTCCCATGAACGATTAAGGGTAGCGAGCGGAAAGGGGGAATTGGCGGAAGCTGAGCCACGCAAGACGAACGGAGATTGATGAACCGCTCGCTCGCTGCAAATTTCGCAAGATCCGCGATGCTCAGGTGGAAGTCTAAGCGGCATGGCTCGTTATATTTCAATTACTTCCGATTCGAAAGTGTCCAGAGCCGTATGCTTCTCTTTACTCGCTAATTTGCTTGGTGAAAACCCTTCCTGTTTTACCTTCTTCTGGGGAGAGGGGGGGGGGGGGGGGGGGTAGCAGAATCTACGACGGCTCTGCGTGCAGTATCAGCCCTCTCTCTGTAGAGCACTTCCTCTCGAGATTAAATTATAAAGCACGCGGCGATATATTGTACAAACGATGATTATTAAGTTTGAAATACAGAGGACGGGATTGGCCGGAGAAATTGAGTACATTAGGCGGTTCTGTTCACCGGCAGAAGACAGTAACGGGCGTTGTTTCCGTGAGGCAGCGTCCTCGTTGCCGGAGGGAAGGGCCAAGTTACGACGAGAGTACGACGAGAGAAGGAACGAAGCTCGACTGAGGAAAGAAGGCCGCGGCGGCGTACAAGAAAAGTCCATTACGGTGCTCCTTATTACGCTTTTTAACCACGGAACGATCTCGAATCGACGATCGCTAATTTCTCGTAGCAGGATCCTCTCGACCGTGCGAGTGTTCCTTTTAAATTCCACCTCTTTCGGCTGGCATGGGAACGTTTGCTTGGAGAAAATGAACAAGCTTCTTCGATCTCGCGGCCTGGGGTAGGATATTGTAAGAAGATGTGGGGTGTAAGAGAATAGAGAAGTGTGATTACGTTTCGGTGTACTAAGGGTGGTCTCGTTTCTTTCTGACCATCTGGTGTATTCCTGTAAAGAAATTATGATGGGACCATTATCAGTGGCGGATATAACGACCCGCCGATGAGCAGTTGCCACCTGGGGCCCCTTCTTCAAAAATAAACAAATAATTATGATTTTATCCAAACGCTATATTTTTTTCTGTAGTGGGGAAGACCGGGGCAAAATCGAGACGTTAAGGATAAAAGCTCATAACTTTGACATTATTAATATAAAAAAGAAATTGCAGTTAGGATTCATTAGAATAAACTCTTTATTAAATAATAGTATTTATCCAATTTTTTTTGATAGAAGAACAAATACAGAAAATAACGATTTAAAATGTGATTCGTTCTTTTACAGTTTTACCTCATAGCATGCGTAAAACCCGGTACCATACTACATTCTGGCCCTAGCATCTGTAATAACGAAACTCATCCAATTCTTCAGTCCCCCAACCAGCTAGAACAAGCTGTAAACTGCACCCAACCTTCGTTCAATTTCAATGAACCATATGATTCTTGGACATAAATTGCAAATGTCTTCACCGTTTTCATCTCCACTGTTATCAATATCCTTCAGTATTTTGTTTAATTTTGCGGTTTTCTTTTACTTCAATTGTAATCCTTTATTAAGATTTAATTTTAATTTTAATAACTTCCTCTTTTTCGTTTCTTTGTTATACACATTTTGTCCAAAACTGGGTACCCGATTTTTCCGCTACTAGGTACAGTTAGCACCTTTTTAGTAAACTACCTCTTCATTTTCCCGAAAAAATGGGCCTCTCGAAACGTTTGCCATCTGGGCCTTTTTACTTAAATCCGCCACTGTCAATTACCTATCAGTTTCCTTCAGTTTTATCCTTCCAATGCACGCAGACTATACACATCTTCACCGAGGGTCTCCAAAAGGCCACTCCTTCCATTCATCCTTCCTAGACAATAGCTCAAATTCTTCCCCACATTCTCGCCGATACGATTCTCTCGCTCCTAGCCTCGCGAACCGTGACAAACTGCAAACGCTCCTCACCCAGCACGTACAGTAGGTTCGCCAAAGCGGTCGTTCTTGCAATTTATGAAATGGCTTCCGCGGCCAATTAACCGCGATCCGCGATCCCCGTAGCTGGCTCCGCGGAATTCCTCGGGACAAATGTTATCTGCCGCGATGGAGGTGGTCAATGTCGTGTGTCAAATGTAAGAGGGGAAAGGGGAAGCCGGTTGTCGTGCGAAAGAAAGTTTCACGGTTCGGGGGAAGGTCTGAAAACTACCAGCCGAAATTAACGGGCCATTACGAAATGGCACTCGGCGCTCGCGGGGCCAGCGCACCGTCGCTAACTCGCTCCGCGAGAGCTCAATTACGTTGATGAATTACGTATACCCACTCCAACCCGAGCGCGACAGACAATGAATTCATCTTCGTCATAGTTTCGCCGTGGCTGCCGCAAGCTGGCGACGCATATTAGCCGCGTAATCCGGGATTCCGCGAAGACAACTCGTCGTTTGACATTCCCTCGAAAATCCGGAGCCTCGGCTCTTTCATGAATTTGCCCCTGATTCGTCCTATTTCACCCTGCTGCTCTAAATACTTCATTTCTGTCGCTATCACGATTCGCGAATCAATGGTACTCTGTTTGAACCAGCAGCTTCATTGAAACGCTGTTTTGGTGGCGAGGGCTTCTCTATGTACCTATCTAGATTTTCCTAAGGAAACTTTTCGATACCTCTCGGGCCTTCTAAACAGAAAAGAAGAACGGAATTTTATTCTTTAAATTTTTTTATTGAATTCGCATTAAATGATATTCTGTTAAATAAATTTTTGTTAAAAACATGTTTATCCGTTCAACTCAGTACACATCACCTCTTCTGTAGTAAACTATAAAGACTGGTGCAGCATCTAAGATAGCATTCGGTCACAGGTTCTTAACTTGCAAGCCGTGCGCGCGCGCTATCCTTGGAAGAAGACCAAACGGTCCGTGAGAACGCGCCACGCTAATTCCATCCTAATTTGGCCGGATCTCCGCGGGAGCAGAGATTCGTGGCAGTCTAGTTGGACGTGCAGACGATCGTAATCGAGCCGTGATATCGCTGGGGGGGCCTCTCGTCAGCAGTAAAAGGTGAATGCGACTGTCGATGTTCCTCACGCCCCGCGCGCGCACGCCCGCGCGCGGGCGCGACTTTCGACCGGAGCCTAATTGAAGCGGGCAGAGCCCGGGTCCTTTTATTATGCTGAACAAAAGGCGCGAGCGGCCGAGTCACAAAGCGCGGAACTCATTACGAGCGGCGCAGCCGCCAGGCAACGCGAAGGCTTGATGAGAAATTCCGGAATGGAAACGATCGACTTCCACGGGAAAGTCCTTGGGATCAAGGCGGGCGCGAGGGGAGGCGAGCATAAAAGCGGGCGGGCCGGGGCAAAGAGAAACGGAGAAAGAGTTTTAGAGCTTCCAGCGACGCGGACGATACCCAATATCCGCTTTGATGCCAGGGGCCCCCTTCGCTTCTGCGATCGTCCTCCGGTATCGTCGCCGCGGATGCGTCGAATTTCGCGTCCCGAAAGATGCCGCGCCGAGTACACTTCCACGCCCGCGTGAAAATCTCCAAGGGACCTGGCTGCGTGCGATTCCCCTTTTACGACAGTGGTAAAAACAGAAGCTGGAAAACTGGTCGTAGAAACTCTGGGAAATGGGATTTCTGCGTCACGATGGACATTGCGGTGGATATTGTTTCTCGATCTTTTCTGACGCAATTTAAATACCAATGTTGAGAATTTTTACGGAATTCTTAGTAGCTTATTCGGGGATCATTGCTCGAAGTAGGATATACTTATCCCCGAAGCGAAGGGGAAGCGTGCTTCCATATTAACGCGAAAGATTAACGAATCACGCGAGTCTCCATTTGCCGGTGATGTCCTACCGCAAACATAATTCTCATTGAAATTCCTCCCACGTCTCCCGCCGTGGCACACAATGGCAATCCCCTTGAAGAGATTCATCTTCAGAATCCTCGTTCTTTCAAGCTCATTTTGTTTACGAACACCTCGACGCCTGCTCGCGTCGCGGGCAAGGGTGACTACCCCCCATAACCGCTCGCGAAACCGGCCATCCTCCAGTCGCTTCTGCATTATTTACGCCCGGTGCGCTGGTCGGGAGGAACCGGCGGATATACTACTTTCGGAACTCCGTGGAAACTTCTGACGGAAACCACAGTGGCCACGGGTGGGCCGGAAATTTATGGTTTTTGTTTCGCCGCACTGATTTAGAACTCGACTGTGACTTAGAACGTCGAACTGGCTTCGCGGAACGAGGGCACGTGATCGCGGGCGATTGTTTCATCAATTTCACCGCGGCTCGGTGTGCGTCTCGCGGGCAGCATCGTCGATCCTCGGCTTACACAGCCGGAGAAGGCGAGGGAGTCTATCCAAGGGAAAGAAGCTTACCCGCGCCAGCGTGCTGATGCACGAGAAATCCATTTCATAATAGAAATCGTTAACGCGGCGAATCGAGGCATCCGGTTCACGTGGCGGAAGCCGCTTCGTCTTCCTCTTCCTGGGCTACGTTGCACCGCCCGGAGTCGTCGGATGAATGTGTTATTCCACGTGGATACACGCGGAGTCGATTTTATATTGGCGACAGGTGAGACGCGGGGATGCTTGTCCCCTCCGAGGAAGAAGCTATTTCACGGATGGACATCTTTTTCGTGGCGCGGGAGGGAGACAAATGATGCAGCCGCGTGACGTATGATAAAATCCTCCCGCTGATCGGGCGTCTGGAATTGAGGGACCGTAACATCCAGCTGGCGAGAATCTCAATAATATTGTACGCGAAGGAAGACAAATGCTATTCAATTACCGGCCCCCTCGAATCCCGCGCGAAACGCTGCGAGATGAGATCGATTTCCCATCGCGTTCCCTTGCTGCGGCAACTGGCTTCGCTGGAAATTCCGCTGTTTACAGCGACTCGTTGGGTAGCCGGCTGGTTGGCTGGTCTCAGTGTCCCGCTTCCTCGGTTGGCTCGATTGAATATCCCGGTTAACGAACGTAATTCAGCGCCGCCGATAAATGCCTGAGTCAGGCGAAATCGACGGCTATCGGCGATCCTGTAGATCTGTCGGCGATTTTCTTACCAGCCGCGGTAACGAGCTTCTCGTTTACTTTGTCCCTGATACACGCCCAGCCCCGTCGCCGGGACTTAATTAAATCACCCGCTAACTAGCATAATCTGCGTCTAGCTTCCGGATAACCGAACAGCGGCTGCCAGTTTCGGAGATGCCGGGTTAATTAGTTAATGTATCATTGGGCCGACGAACTCGCCGCGATCGTCTGCGACCGCGCGCCAGCCCCCCAGCAGCGGGGGTTAATTTCCAGCGGAGTTTGTTGATAAATCAGACGCGCGTACACGCGCAACCACCGTGGACGTATAAACATCAGCCACTAGCGCTTAATCGATTGCCATTTAATGACTGCGATACATTTCCCACGGCGCTGGAACGCGAAACGCTACGATACGCGCAATGGAGGAATCAGCCTTTGAACAGAGGATTGTTAATTGGATATTCAGTTGTTCGCTTACCGCTTCTGGGGGGTCGTTTGTACCCGTCTTCTGAATCATTTCCTGCGATGCTGGGTATGATTAATTGATACCAGGAGGGTTGTAAGGTGTAATTAAGTAGAAGCCTGATCGATTCACCGTTGATTAGCAGGGTGGATCTTTTTTATAAATGCGAAAGCGAGGGTTATTGATACTGCAACCGAGTGAAATTGCAAATCTCTCCGGGGCTTCTATGTTATTAGAGAATGAAATTGGAATACCGTAAAGTACAGTGAAGAAGGTTACGAAAGTAAAACGATATTAGAACTATAATTCATCGTGTAACGTTGACGGTGTGTGGTTAAACGCCCAGCATACTGCCAGCAGTATCCTTTCACTAGCGCCGTAGGTGAAGCTCTACACCTTAGTTTCTAACTTTTCAGCAGAAAGTAAATGAAGTATATATTCTCCGTAGTGCTGCTACTAATATTTGGAAATATAGTTTGGACAATTACAGAATCCCGCTTGAATTGCTTCCTCGAGGATTCGATATTCTCTATTACATATTTTAATAGAAAACATCGACTTCCTTGTACAAAGTCGAAGTCATTAATATTATAGGAAAGAACCAGATGTTCAATTATCTACGATTGACAGGCAATTTATTCTGTTTGTCCTGCTGGGTGTTGCCCTGTCAATGACGACGCGTAGCCATTCAAACGCCTTTGTTTCATTGTCAAGCCAGTCGCCATGGATCAATATTACGAAAGGTATGTCCATTGCTAGACGGTCTATGGGTCTTGCATCGCGTCAAAGGGCGCATTTAATTAGCGCCTATCGCGCCCTTCGATGCGTCAGATCCCGCTACGCCTGTTTGACTATACAGTCGAGGTGGTAGCGATAGGTGTGAAACATACCCCCTGACAAGCTAATTGCACGCGTAAGTCGCTGCACTCTGGCAACAGTGTCTACCGAACGAGCTCCCAAAAAAAACGTGTTACCACGAGATTTTATTTAATTATTAATTATTGTTTGTAAACGGGAAAGGGTTCACTTTAGTGTACAAGAGTAAGAGGGTGCATATAAAAACAAGAAGAATCTTAAGGTAGATGATGTACATATAGCTAAAGTACAGCTAAAGTATATCACAGGACGTTATTTGGAATACTCAGCTGACGTTTGAGTGTGGAGAGAGATATGGCGTAAAGATCAAATGAGCTGGTATACTTATTAGCTACTTCACAGATACGATTAATTGAATCAGAGTAGCCAAAATTCAATATACGTGGGACCATCCCGAACCTGGAAATTCAAAAAATTCTGAAACTTTGTAAATACGTAGGGGAGGTCAGGGCCCTCTTCCGCCGCTCTGGGAAAAGTGATTTTTGCCGGCCTTTGCATTGAATCATAAATAAGTATTTTAAAATATATTTTTTGACACTGCGCAAAATTTTCTGTAGGTATTTGTGTACCAATTTTGCCGCCCAAAATTTGCCACTCTGGACAATTGCCCTACTTGCGCCCCCCTAGATCTGGGCCTGGTAGGTACGCCGTAAAGTATTACAAATTGACGCCGTTACTGACATTCCCGCAAGTTCCTAATGCACTGTTTAATCATTCTAGTGAAGTAATAATAATTGGATTCTATTTGCCCCGAGTATTAGTTCACCGCCGTCATTGAAATTTACAGTAAAATCTGATTCTTATAAGCCTCGCAGAAAGTTTCATGATGCATGAGTGTCGTGGGGTGCATGGATGCAACTGCAAATCGAGCATTCTTTAATTTCACAATCATATGGAATGCTCAATGTGTCGAACACGAGTTACATTTGTGAAGTTCAACTCTTTCGTATGAGTTCTTTGAAATCTTCTCTCTCAACAGTAATTATTACATTCGAATCATTAGAAATTGAGAAATTTCAACTTGCATGGGAAACAGTTGAGGTCGACGGCAACCTCTACCAATGTGACAACATTGACGAAAGGTTTGAGCACTCATTGTCAGTTCGACTTTATTCGCGATAGTGATCGGATCGGTGAATATCTGTGAATGTTACAGTGCATATTAATTCCTGATTTCTCGATTCCTACATCAATTCGTTCGACTACTGGATTAAATAGAAGACCGTTTAACAACATTTCACTGGAATATACCTACCTATCATCTAGAAGACTTTTTGACGAAGCGTTGCCTAGTGTTTGATCACATATCGCAGTGATAAAAATACGTGTAGAATGTGCAGGGTGCACGACTGTAGTTGTGAAAAGTGAACATTTTGTAATGGACATTGCTATATAATATTATTTCTGGCCTTGACGAATTTCAAGTTAGCTGGGAGTCGGCCGAGCGCGACAAAAACATCAACAACCTCTAACAAAGTCACTACATTGCCGAACGGTGTGCCCTAACAGTTCGACTTCGTCCGCGACGGTGTTCGGATCACTGAATATCTGTGCAGTCACAGTGGATATTATTTCGTGATTTCACGATTCCTGCATCAATTTCATTGATTACTGGACTCTGTGGAAGACCCTTTAACAAAATTCTATTACATTACACTCAGTATCTAGAGAACTATTTTGGAAACACTTTACTCGACCCCGAACACATCTTCCCACTGTTGAGAGATGTTTAAAAGCGGGAAGTACTTTTGTAATTGTGTGCAATGCGATTATAGAGTCAGTGCTTATTTCGTGATAAAGTATTTCATAGTGAACAGTGGTCCTGCGTGTTAGTAATGTTAACACGAACGTAGAGTCAGTGTTTTTAACGCATCTAGAACTATTTCAGAGCACCGGTGCTCCTATTGCTTCTTCATCACGAAATTAATGCGACATATTTGCGAGTGTGACACGTTCTATTCGGTACTGACGCTGCAGCTGCGGGACATTGGCTTGCAGATCGAATAGCTACTGTTGAAGAGAGATGCTTGTCTCCATGTATATCAGTGAGTGCCGTATTCTCAGTCGTTGCTTATTCTTAAGATCGTCTTAAGCATGCGGCATCTTTTACTAACCTCGTAGACTAGTAGAGGATGCAGCCAAGGCCCGATCTAGCTCTTCCGTCGCTCTGGGCTAAAGTGATTTTTGCCGCCCTTTGCATTGAATCATAAATAAGTATTTTAAAATATATTTTTTGACACTGAGCAAAATTTTTTGTAGGTATTTGTCTACCTATTTTGCCGCCCCCAAAATTTGCCGCTCTGAGCAATTGCCCTACTTGCGCCTCCCTAGATCTAGGTCTGGGGGAGGTTCCGGTCTAAATGTCGATTTTTATAATTTCATTTTTCGAATCTTCAACCTTTTAGGAAAACGTGTTTAAAAGGATTTGTTGAAATTCGTAAAATTCCCGAAGTTATAGGCATTTAAGTAGCGGCAAATGCATGGGCAACAATCGGCCACTTGGCGCTCACGTAAAACTTTAAACGCGTTTTTCTCGAAACAGTATTTTCAAAGCGGTGGGACCTGTATCTCCAAAAGTTATTATCCGATTCGACTGAAATTCTTTTTTATTTTGAAGAATATACTTCTGGCTACTGGAGAAACCAGAAAAAAATACAAAAAAGTGAAAATTTATAATTTTTTAAAGGCGTGGAACGGACGAACAGTATAGGGAAAAAGTAATTTCAAACCTCAAATATCGTTATTTTTTCAAAAAATGTAATTTTTGTAATTTTTTTCTGGTTTCCCCCTAGCCAGAAGTATATTCTTCAAAATAAAAAAAGTTTCAGTCGAATCGGATAATAACTTATGGAGATACTAAAAAATAGAATGGAGAATTTAAGCGATTTATAAGTATATATGGAAAAGAAAACGCAGACGTGTGTCAGAACTTACAACGTAATTTATGGGGAGAGGACTTATAATAGATATTACTTGTGATTCTGAAATACATATATCCAGAAAAAAATCCGCGTATAACCGAATCCGCGTTGTTGGAACCCGCGTTGTTCGAGGGTCAACTGTAAAACAGTCTTGCAACCCTGAACTGCCTAGGCGGTATATGAAAATTAATGGTACGCAAAATTTGTGGGTAGTTAACTAGACTTTACTAGACCATTAACGATCTTGTGAATAAATAGTAAATCAGATAGAATTCTGCGCTCTTGTAAAGTAGAAATTATTATTATTAGTATTATTATTATTTGTTGCACGGGACCAGCCCAATAAGAACATAAAAAAACTGTACGCACTAGTGTACTGTTACAAAAGTGTGCAGACAATTTCTATACCGCAGGAACACTAGGCATGGGTGTACCGAAAAGCGAGATAACCGACCGTCTGAATACTTCAAGCGAGGAACCAAAGAAATTAATCCGGTCGGCCACCTCGCTTCCCCGCACACAACCCCTAGTGATAGGATTGCTCTGGCGGATGTTTGTCCGGAAAAATCTATATAATAGACATGTTAAAAGATTACAAGAGTAGTTCATAGCTCCTCATATCTCAGGAATCTACATTGTACTAGCTTTTAGTACTCGGCATCGCCCGAATTTGAGATTCTGATTTTATAAAAAAAATTATTTTTTTATGTGAGAATAGTCACATTTATCTGGATTAGCGAGGCATAATGAGCTGGGACCCATTTCGTGATCCTAAAGTTTACCGTTCGAAAGTTTTTAGACGGCAGACAAATACACAAACACTTTCTGCTTTTTATATTAAGACCTTCTCTAGGAGCTAAATATATTTGTAATGATGAAGTGACCAGATAGTAGACGCGCATTCTATGCGTGATCTGACAAGCGTAAAATACAAAAGTTTGAATGAACGTAGATTCCTGAAATCGGTTGTATTAGGCATAACGAAACTTAACATCCTCGCGGCATCCTTAACGACATTACGATAGTGATTTGAGAAGTTGAGTCACGAGGTAAAGCGGACCCCAACTCTGAAGTTTCAGAGACGTAAGTAAGCGCTAAATTATTCAGTTTATACTCGAAGCATATCGGACACCTGGACGATCGCATAACATAACGTTTCGCCGTGTTTGAGGACACATTATTTTGTTTGCATCGAGAAACTTACATTCTACCAGCTACCTACCTAGCATATTCCACAGCCAATATATCTATGCATCTTCTTCAGAAAATCCATGCCGAGGAAAAACTAAAGCTTCCTCCCCTAAGCTTTATCTGCTTCATACACAAGGGAGAAAGAATTCTATTTTTCACTAAAGACGAATCTCGCCATTCTGGCTGCACGTCGAGGGACGGGACCCGGAAAAAAATAAAGGAGAGTTTCTTAAAAGCATCCCTCTCGTCGAGTCCCTCCGCTCACCTTCACTTTTCGCCTCTGATGGATGGCCGAGGCGTCTCGAGACGTGGGACGACGGCTTTAAAGAGAAAAGACAAATAAGACGAGCGACTTGTCTAGCGGCAAAGGCGTCGGCAGCCAGTATGTACACGGTCGTCGCGATCGCAGACCGGTTTGACGTTCCCCGGGAATACGTGGTTGAATTTCATTCCGGGTACGTGACGTGCCCGGTTTCCGGCTATTGTGAGACGCGCGGCGGTCGTTAACGGGTGGAGGGCACGAATTGTCTTTCAGATTCCGGCGTTATTGCCGGCGAGTTTTCACGGCCATCTCGACGAATCGAACGACGCGATGACGGATATGTAGGGGAATGAGAACGGTTCTCGGTTTAATGCGGCCTCGAGGTTGTTGGGCGATTTAAAATTCTTATCTCAATAATGTTTCTATTTGCGCGGTATGGTAAGGCGCGGGCCGGCGGGAGGCTGCACGCGGAAAGTTTTCATTTCCTTCTCGCCGTGGCGCGGCAGGGAGGAGAAATACGATTGTATCTTTGAGTAGCGAGTAAAAAAGAATTTCATTTCCTCTCGTAAACCCCCGGACAAGAAACGGCATGATACGTGGCTGTGTGTGCCAGGGAACAAGTTTCTTTGAGAGGACTTAGCGCTGTATCTAGGACAGTCTGTGTATCGCGTGCATAGATTTAAGAAAAGGCATCGTACGCCCGATCTGGATCTGGGAGATTCTTCTCGAATATCGCCGTCTCCTATTTATTGTTAGCCATTCGTCTCGATGCGTATGGTAAATGGAAACTCCCGAGACTCGAAGATTCTCCTCCATTTCTGTGTCCTCTTTTCCCTGCTGCTCCACCGTCCCTTGAAATGCGAAAAGGAAAGGCGGAAAAGGCAGTCGCGCGTCGATAAACGATGTTGCTAAGTAATCGCAATTAAAAGTTCAAACAGTAGAGCGCTCGTTAATTTATTTAGAACGAAGAACACCAAATGTTAGCTTTCCACTAGCGGACGGGATGGTCGAAGAGTAGAGTTCCAATATAGTCTGCGTTTGTTCTTGTTCACTTTTCCATTTGTATTGACATATTGAGTAAACTGAAGAGTTTATTATTCGTTGCAAAAATAATACTAACATGCATCTATCTAACGGGTTTTCTTTTTGAAAGGGAAGTAACGGAACGCGTGGGAAACAAAGAGAATAATAACACAGTGTAATGAAAAATGTATCGTTCCCTTATACAAATATTATATTAAAAATTGTAATAAAACCAGAATTAAACACACAGGTTTCATTCCGCTGTATTGAATCGCTGTGTCCGAAAAGTTGAACGCATAAAAATTCGATGGAGGATATTTATAAATGGAGGCAGGTTTGAAAATCAATTACAGTTATCATTTCAAACAGCATTCACTTTATTCCTGGGGTTAGTTACGTAAATAATATCAAACCAATGCGAGATGCACAATAATGCTTCTAACGTTACAAGAAATTTTTATTCAGAGAGTCCGCGTTTAAATGCAGCGTCTCTGAAAAATGTTAGCAGAGGCTCACGTTACGTGGCGGGGGTTCGAGTTCATTTCAATTTTAATATCGTTTCTCCCGGGGGCGACGAGCGATCGCGAAACCGATACCGCGCGACGGTATTCAGGGAAATAATTCGAGGAGTCCATTCCTCGGCGCGGTAGCTCATATCCAGCCTCGCAGGGGCGAGGAAAAGTCGCGAGGGGGTGAGTTCTCGGGTGGCGTTCGAGCTTAGCGTCTTGCACGCGTTTCTTCGCCCGTAAAACGTAAAAGACGAAGGTCGCGGGGGTGGAGGCGCCGGGAAGAACACGAACGGGAGGAAAAGAGAGAGAGAGAGAGAGAGAGAGAACTAGAGGGGTGGAGGTTTCAGCGAACATCTGCCAAGCAGGCTGATTTCCAGCAAGTGATAAGACCTCGAAACGCAGCCGACCCGGTATAACCGCGCCGGAATTCATTAGTTAACCCCCGCGCCATTTCCAGAGACTCGTTTTCACGGCGCGGCTCGCGGGCTACTGTGTTGCATCGCGAGGGGAATTGTATCGTTGAAGAATTCAACGGGACGGAGGAGGGTTGCCCGCTCGAATGGAAGAGGGAAAATGTTTTCTAAGGGCGAATAGGGAGCGAGATATAAGGGGAGGCAGGAGCGAAGCCCGTCGCCTCGAAGGAAACTGCAGATCCGTGGGTCTCCTCGCCGTGTCTCCCGTCGATGCTTTTGAAAACGTAATCAATGGTCCGCGACTAGGACCGGGGGCTTCTCGCTACCGGAGATTGTCCCGTAAAAGTTGCGCATGAATCGTGGGGTCTGTCCCACTTTGTCCGCCCCGGCAAATATCCAGCTGCTCTTATCTTCGACATACAGAAACGTCGCCGTTGAATTCGCTGGACTCGCTGCACCTTTGGCACACAGTGTGCGTAGATCGAGATAGCTGCCTGGTGGTTACAGGAATTTTTTCGAAAGTCAGCGTCGAGGCGTGTCAATATTAGCGGACGCGAACGCGACTAGGAACAAGGTGTTATACAAGACTAGTACGAGTTTCTGATATAATCGGGAAAAGGTCAGATTCCGCGTGCGAAAAGACATGGAAGGTGCGGAAGCTTTGATATTTGCACTCCACCAGTTTCTGCCATAGGCGCCACTTAATTATAACGTAATTATTCGTTGCATTTATTACATTAAAATTGGCAATTTCGTTCTTACAACTCGCTTTCAAATTAAATTCACGAATATTGTATAGCAGACATGTAAACTCGCCCTTACTCATTTGGAGTTACAGGCACAGAGGGCGTTTCTAGTTTGAAAAATGACCCAATTAACAATTTCGGGAGTGAGGGGGGTAGGGTGGAATACAGCCAAACAGCACACAAGAGCGAGGGTATTCAACTGGCCGTGGACGGTTCGCCGGTGACCGCTCTCCCGGCCATTTGAAAGCGGAAAACAGTGGTGTGCTCGTAAGCTCGTATACCCGGCAGCGATTTCTTAACGAGCCGCTTCGTTCATCTCTCACGTACCGTTCGCTCGGTATTCGCGAGGGCCGCAATCGGCTCGCCGCGAGTGCAAGCGCGTAGCACATCAATATGAGGATCGCGAGACGATGCGTTTGGGCGCGACCGCGTGCCGCGACTGAGAGTCTGCGCATGCGTGGCATTCCCGTATCGGCCGTCTCGCTCAGCCGCGCGCTCCCTCTCGCTCGCGGCAGTCTCGCTCCGACTCTGCTCGCCGTCGCGCCGCGCCGGTGGGGATGGGCGCGTCGCACGAAGTTCAGCGCAGGGACGCGAAGGGCGACGCGAGAGCGAGACACGGTGGGGGGCAGAAAAGGGTCGAAGGGAGGGATGGAGGAACGAGCCGCGGCGTGCGCTCGGCGGCGGCGTAGGGACGGGGGACCCCCGGTCGGTCAAGAGGGGAGGAATGAGAGGGGGGGCCCCGGTTGTCGGGCGATGCCACTCAACTGAATCCCCGCTCTGTCCTCGCGGCAGTCTGACGCCGGTCGCGCAGTCAGCATGGTTGGATTTTCCCCGAGTTTTTCGCCGGTTCCGCCGTGCTGATACCTCGAGTGCAGTCGGTCGGTGGTGCGCGCTGTCAGTGGTGTTGGTTGTTCGTTCGAGACCAATCCGGCCTGAGTGTTCACAAAGGCGCGCGTTCATCTGGCGAACGGAGCGAAAGCGAGACGCCAGATGCTCCGAACCTAACCTCCAAAAGACAGAGATGAACCGTGGCATCGCGATCCGTTCTATCGCGGCAGCGATCACGCGGAGATAGCCTCGTCCCCGTCGCGTTCCTCGAACGTAAAACACTCCTCGGCGGTTGTTCGTTGGTGTCCATCGTCCTCTTGGGTCCGCGGTTCCTCGTAATCGCGCCTAAAGTGCGTCGCGTGACAGCCCCGTGTGCTCGTGCATCGCCGTGGGACAAGGACGGAGAACGCGGAAAGAACAAAAGGGAACAGTACCGAGTATCCAGCTGAACGGAGGAGGGAAGAGCGACGAGCCTGTGTAGCAGTGCGAGAGGCGAGGAGCGTGATAGAAGAAAGGGAAAAAGAAGGCGAGAGAGAGAGAGAGAGGTCAGAAAAGGGACTCGACAACAAATCTTGACCGAACGAACGAGGGGGAAGATTTCTCGGAAAAGGCGGTTCGTCGAAGGCGACTGGTGTTTTTGGCCTGGGCCAGCTTGGAGCCATCGACTTTCCTGGAATTATTCCTTCTCCGTCTCGGTGAGTGTATTTCACGATTCCTACGCTGGCATGAAAAGCCGAATGGAAAATTTCCGCGTTTCTCGCTCGCTCGCTCGAGATGTCTCTACACGCGGCGTCTGGCCGTCGGCGTAATTCTCGCCTGGCAAAAAGAAGAGTGGCCATGTGTACGTCGGCTGGCTCGGAGTGTAAACACAAGCGCGGTCCTTTTAAATGCCCCTACATATCGCGCTTCGTTGTTATCTGCCTCACGCAATTTCGCTACGTTTTTCCTCCTCGAAATTTATTCACGAAATTACCAGCGCGCCCAGAACCGAGTCTCAACAGGTCGATGCTCCTATTTGGAAAGAATTTTGTGGTAGCAGCGAACTCAGTAGAGGAATTCTGGCTCCGAAAACGAATAATACCGTACTCCTGCTTTTAGATTAATATATAAGCTATGCTTTTGGATTAAAAACCTCCAATTCTTATATCGAAGTTGACAGTTCAAGTATCGAACGATAATTACAATTGCTACGTATGCCGCGTGCAAAAATGGCTGTCTTAGATAAAGTAAACGTAATATGTGGTCACGTGATTACGTGCGAACTTGGCGCGTGTATTAGCCGCGAAATTTTAAATTCGCTACTAATGGATGTTTCACATAATGTTGCATTATCGATATTTTCAGGGTCCCCGCTTATTTCACATTTTATATACATACTTAGTAAAGAGTTTAGCTTTCTAAAAAGGTATCACTCTAGTTCATCACTTCTAGTAGGTATCGCTATCTTTTGAGTGTAGACTCAGGAAACTCACCTTGATAATAGGATGTCTGCATGCATCATTTGCAATGCTGCCGTCCTATCGATATTCTTGCTCGTTTACGTTAGATGATGTAACGCGGGTACGGAGCGAATATAAAGATTGATAGAATCTCCAGGATCGTTTCTCCTATATTTATCCCGCAGCGTAAAAAATGCGCGATGCGGCTTGAGAGAAAAAAATTGTTTGCGCAAAAATCTGGAAATATTACCCTTGTCGTGATACGTGCGTGCGCGTGATTATTGTTACGCCACCATGGCTGGGATTTATCTGTCGGATTACAGAGCAATCGCTCACATAAAAATACACATATTTTTCCAGTTAAAAAGATGATTAGTTCAGAAATCGTACATCCTGCTTGCTTATATTTATATTTTGTATTAGCTCTTTCGTAATTCAAAAGAGACTAAATTCATTGATTTGGGAGGCATACGCAACGGCAGTTTGTAGATACCGATCAGATTTATCAGTCGTACTTAAGGTCGAGTTCCTAGATGCGATAATAGATCAAACTCGTGATCTCATGTATACATAAGCACTGCGTATAAACAAAGATTAGAGAATTCCATTTACTCGCCTCGCGATTGCATACGATACACATTAACTACATCTACGGTACCCCGTGTTGTCCGTTCCCAATACCCCTGCTAGAACCTCGATAACTCAAGATTCCTTCCGCGAGCTTCGCGTTTCGACTATGTTTTCGTGGGAAATCAAAGTCACTCACCACCTTGGCTTCCATTCTCCGCTTTCGATGTATGTTTCATAGCCGCAGACTCTTTGCCCTCATATTATACCTTCGCGCCACCTAATTTCGCATTCAGATTGTCATTTTCGCGTTACGACGTCTCGCGGCGGTCGTAAAAGAAGCACGCGAGCCTGGCCCGCAACAAAACTCTTTAATCTCGTGTTCAAAGAGCCCTCGCCCGCGTCTATGCAAAATACAAAACGGGCGAGCGTAAAACCGTTCCCCTTAATGAGAGCGGGGCGCGCCCAGTAAAAACCTTCTGGCCTTAAAAACGTAGCGACCAATAACGAGCGGGCTGGCTGAACGAAGGGTCTAATGACGGAATTAATATCCGTGTACCACGGTTAATGCGTCGAGCATCACGCTATTACGTTTAATTCAAGCGCGTAACGCCGATGGGCGAGACGCGGCTTTCGCGGTATAGCTCGGGGCAACGTTGCTCTCGGTGACACACAACTTGCTCTTCCTCTAACAGATTTAATGATTCCTGCTTCCACCTGTCGTTACAATATACAATTCATCCGTGTAGCCTGCGGCACGGCAACGGACCAGCAACGTTGGGTGTGCTCGTGTAAAGGAAACACCTTTTGAAATATCTAAACCGGGAAACTGTTGCGTCTACTTTATGGACGAGCCTTTCAGGTCTCTGCGCGAGACCTAGCTGAGAATAAAAGCCGTTTTAATATCTACAAGGATCCACTGAAATTAGCATAAAAGTTGGTCGCAGCGATCCTATAGGGAAGAGTAGGGGAGTTACGAACACTTAAGGGAAAAGTTAAATTGAAACAAAAGTATTGACTCTAATCAGATTTACTCTACAGATAATTGAGCTTTGGTTAATTATCTACAAAGGCAACACAAAGAATTATAGATACTTTAATAAACAAATCAGTTTTTGAAAGAAACACAAAACTCTTTTTGTCCGGAATTACCTGTAGCTAGCGGGGTAAATACAAACGCCTGCTTAAAGATCTTGATCTTTACTAAATACTGGTTTTCTTCCACACTGTGGCTCTGACACAGTCTTGCTTCTTGTTCGACCGAATTCTGGTTGCTCGTGGGATTGAATATTTATTTGCGCACGATGGATGGAAAGTCTTTTATTTTTAAATTCTTTCACGGATATCTCAAGATCTTTCAACGAATAGGGGGGAGTAGGGTAAAATGGAACGCGTAATTTTGGAGGGTGGTAACTTAAAAACAGAAAAAATAAAAGACACAGGACTTCAACACGAGTCTTAAGTGGACCTTAGGCAATAAAAAAATCAAAGCCTTTGTTAAGAAAAATATATGGCAACAAAGGAAAATGAGATTTACCGGAGGTATTCAAATTTTTGCCTCACTCAAGTGGTAGGGTAAAGTGGAACACCCATTTGAAGACCATGTAAATGTACAAAATCTTTATTTTTATGATTTAAAAAGTATTCATTTGTGTAAAAAACTATAAATATATGATTTGGGTATAACTATTACAAATAAAATATAACAGAAATATATATTATACACATAAGAAAAAATATTTATTCATAAGATAACATAAAAATTACTGAAAATAATCAAATACACAAGGAGGATTTTTACATGAATAATGAATACAACATGTTCATGGAGAATTTTTTTAGTTTTTAGTGCATTTTTAATCAAATTGTTTAACTTGAAATTTTTTTGTATATGTTTTTATTATTTACTTTTTAGTGTCTAAGTTTTGATGTGTAATTATATGCTGATCGCATATCTATTGAATTGATTTGATTTGTGGTTGCAGGCGGATTTGAAGTCGTTTGTTTTTGTGGTTATGGGTTATATTTATTGATGACTGGGTAATTTTTTCACCCCTCCAGTTTTTTTTTTTCATAATTTGGTATTGTCATCATAACTACGCACGCCTGTAAAGCTTCAAGACAATTGGATTGGTGGAGGTGGGTTAAATAGGTGTTCCGTTTTACCCCCCGCAAAAGTGTAATTTAGTAAACATTTAATATTTACACTTCAGCGTGAGGTAAAGAACTGGGTGAAACGTCAAAATGTAGCGCAAGGACTTCAGAATCCAACGGCGTTCTTGCCATTATAAATTTTCTAAAACCAAGTGAAGAAAAGTGGTCGAAACTACAACACATTGACGTTCCGTTTTACCCACCCGTTTCGCTTTATCCTACTCTCCCCTATGTGCGTATATTCTTCCTAATATAATTCCGGGGTATTGGATACATAAAAACCTTGGAAATGTTAGGAGAAAATAGTAAATACCATCGTCTGTGTGGCGAGCGGAACGCGTCACAGCAGGTTCGCGTCAAAACAAACGGTCGCGCATCGCGATCTTTCCTCGCCCTAGAGCCGTTGGTTATCGACGTGGAGGGGCCAAGCGTGGCACAGTCAGTCACACGAAAGCAATCGACGATGCCACAACGTTATTCCAAATAAATAAGTATAGTTTTTACCACCAAGCACGCGCCATTATATCTACGGTATCAGTAACCCTACAGTTCGTAGTATGTCCATACATGCTATTCGTAATTACCCCAAATGAACAGAAGTTAAGAAGTCTCAAATAAAACAAATACGACCATGCATGCATGCAAAGTGACCCCTTGATTTTATTTAGAATCAAGTAACGGAACTAGGAAAAATTATGCTATGTTGGGTAGCACAAGTTTAATGCACTATAGACTCAAAATATTCGAGCGTAAAACGATAAGAAAAGCTCCAAAAACGTTTCACGACCATTATCTTCGCGGTTGCGGGCAGCCTTCCGTTGTGACTGTCTCCTTAAACATAGCTACTAGGTAAACTTTCCATTATACATAACTGTCGAAATCTTGCTTTTCCTCCAATTCGGTGCAATTATTACGACACAAAATCAATATAATGTCCCTAAAACGGCACTTAGATAAATCAAGTAGCAAGTAAATAATCTAAACTCGAGGCTGTGTGCTGGGAGAATATAGAACAATCGATTGCGTTGACCGCGGTACAGTGGAATACAGAGTTTATCCGCAGTTTCGATGCCGAGAGTATCCAAGAACATCCTCCGGGTGGCCAGGTCGCCTTTAAACGTTGCTCCGCTTTAATGCAGCCCCGTGTACGAGCCCTCGCCAGGATCCACGCTGCGGAGGCGTAGTAAAAATTCCACATCTGCGGGGGTGGTGGTCCACAGAGAGTAAGCGCGATGGAACTGCTCGTGAGAGAGAGACTACTAATAGTGACGCGCTGGAGGAAGCTTTAAGACAGCCGTTTGTAGTCGCGTAGGGACGCCGCACCACGGTATTAAATCTATTTCCTCCCCCTGTTTCCGAGTAACGGCGCGCCATCAAAGATGCAGGGCGTTTCGAACGACTTCTCCTGGCAGGGGAAAAATTCAGCCCCGAAAAAGGGAGCAGCCGTTGGATACACTGGGTGGGAAATATTTACAGAGACAGATATCGCTTCTCGCGGGGAATTTTAACGCCTCGATGGTGGAGGAACACGACACAGGGGTGGGGAGGAATATATCTTTTTTTCCACTCGCGCCGTGGAAAAAGTTCACGGGGAAAAAGCGGACACCTTATTAGTCGACGAGTTTTTCTGATCCCGTTTAAAGCGCCTCGCAACATGCTCGGCCGTGATATCCCAACGATTTCGCGTTTTTCCCCGAGCGTTTCGCCTGCGCTGCTTGTTTACTGTCCCCGTTAATGAACCAACAAGCCCGTTTCCTTGGGAAGATTTTCGCGTATCTGTCGAGGAAATTCTCGCTCGAATTGATACTGACCGACCGTTTTTGCGCGGCGGCCTCTACACACGCAAACACGTGGAAGCCTGACTGTGTACAGCGTGCTGTTGCTGAGCACCATATAGTCCCTATATGCAGCTGTGGGTTGTAGGATTCAATTTGATTGTGGGTAGGGGGAAGGGTTGTTTTCGAAGACAGAAGGAATTACAACGGAGGATATCGTAAGAACCATGGGATATTTGTTCGTAGATTAAATGGGACGTTTGTTTGTTTGATGATTAGCAGCGCGTAACAAAGAAAAACGAGGAGTCCAATGAGGGTATCTCGGAGTTTAGCGAAAAGGCCTGAAAAGGCTCGAAGTCTGTCGCTCGAGTTTACTCACCGTTCCTCGAATTCTATTTCACATTGTCCCTATGAATCATCTCAGCTCGTTCTCTTGATAAGAGCATTACGTGTCCAAGTTTCGTATTAAGGGCGGAATTTATGATACAGACGTGACTTAGGCGCAATTGTCGGCGTCACGAATTAATTCGGAATTTAATCTCCGCGGAATTCGTATTTGCAAAGCCATTCCATCTGCGTTACCCGGATCTATATTGGAACGCGAGGACCATTTATGTGCCGATCAATTTTTAAGTACATTGTGCCTGCAAAAACTGCACTCTGTACACGCCTCCGTGACGGTAACTAGGTCTTCCCTAACTCGCAAAAGCGTGCCTCTTCAAGTTTCCTCGCCAACGGGCTTCGTCCCTACCTCCCTCAGCTTCTTCGTTCCCCGTTTCACTTCCTCTTACGCCCCCCCCCCCCCCCACGCTCGTGTACTAGGCGTCTTCCTTTCACGGTCATCTTCGGCCTCGAAACTTTCACGGCGGCGTGATGCGAAAAGTTTGAACGGTTTTCTTTGCCGGGTCCTGGCCCTGGCGACGTTTTATCCGCTACATGCAAATTCGCGAGGGTTCCTCGTTGTCGTCATCGAGTTTGCTATCAGGTACTTTGACCCCCGAGCTCGAGATTTCGTCGGGAGTAATCGAGCCCTGTTCTATCTTCTTAAACGATCCCCTGTTACTCCAAGCCCCGCGAGCTCCCTCTCGCAAAGAGAATATACTTTGCTACTTTTTTTGGAATTAATTCGTTTTAATGGTCGAGGAAAACAGCGTAGATGCAGCAGAAGGAAGGTGTAGAATTTTTCCTCGCGTGCAATCTCACGAAACTTGGAGTTTCTGTGTAAGAATACTACTTGCTTTAGTATCTTAGAATTACAAGACTGTATTCTTCTAACAGCCTGCTGCTCGCTCGGATCTTCTCGTTATTCCCAGCACGCGTGACGGCAGCAGTGACGATTACGAAATTCTGCGAGCGTTTCCAAGGTGTAGTCTCGAGTTACGTCGTCGCAGCGTCGGGTATCGGTAGAACGCGTCCAATTATTATGAAGAGCGTAGCGAGGGAACGACTGCGCCGCGATCGGCGATCTAGCGATCGAGCGCGAACGGTGTATGCAAATCGCGAATAAATCCGGACGCGGCACGACGCCAATTACGTACTCGTACAACGTGTTAATCACGACCAATAAGGCGTAATGATGCGCGCGGAATAGATTTGCAGCGAGCTTTTCTTCTCTCCGCGGATTGCATTCACGGATCTGCGATCCCTACGCCTACATCCTCGTCGATCTGCAGTAATCATGAAGCTACTCCACCGTGAAAGCGTGTCAGAACTTACTTCAATGCATTATCCTGCAAATTGGGTCTATTTACGTGACAACGTGCTAACAAGTGGTTGCATTTCTCTCCACCGCAGTCACAGTCGAAGAAATCTGACGCGGGACACATTCACCAGAAGCTAAATCCTTCTCAGTTACTAGAAGCAGCATTCCACTGATTTTTTAATCCAACATATCCCCCAGGAATTTTTAAAAGCCTGAATAGTAGACCTGCCCGATTCGGACTGAACGGAACTTAACGAACCACGCTCTACCATTCGAATCTAAAAAGCCTCAGCAAGCGGTCTAAACTCCTCCCCGTTCCTGGCAGGGTGTATAATCTTGCCGGTAGCCGGCCACAAAAGGCTCACTCGCGCGAGAAACGGAAAGACGCTTAATTCGAAGGCACCCGATGAAATATCGGGCTTGTATCTCCGCGTTGGCTCGATTTGACCCTTTGAAAACGGCCATCTGGGCCGGGGCTGATAGCCTCGATCGGGAAGTGAAGTGAACGAGTCGCCGGGGCCGACAAAACGGAAAAAAGGGCTGGGGAAAAGAGGCCATGGAAGCGAGGGGGAGGGAGCAAGGGACGTAGAAGAAGGTTCACGCGAGACGGCGGAGCGATGAGGCTGCAACAGGAACAGGAGGGCAGCACGCATACCTGGCGTGCACCGACTACCTGCCCTGGGTTAACTCCGTTGCCGTGAACCTCGATACGGTTCCCTACCCCGTTGTGTTGGTCGCCCTGGGTCGTTGCCTCTCGCCGACGGCCCGACCGAAGAATTCGCCGTGTGAGCCTCGGGCTCGTTCACCTCTTTGCCCACGAATTTTCCACGGTCGAGCCACGCGGTCCCGCAGGATCGATGCGCCTCCCGACGCGGCGCGATTAACCCCCTTCCAAATGGCAGCTTTCAAGGGGTGACTCCTCTTGGAAGGTTTTTTCGTTGCAAGGGCTCGTATCGGAAAGTTTCGGCAGGGCAATCAGGCGGGGAGTAGGATGGTGACTCGTTGGCGTTATAAATCATTCCCGTTGTAGAATTTAATTACGCTTTCGGTGATCAGGCGAGCAACGATCGATCACGCCCGGGCCCGAGTGTAATTTGCAAAGCTAATCGGTTGCTGCGGTAAGCGCGTAAGGCATAATGCCAGTTTGCCCACCGCATTACTGTATTTGATAAAGTTCGCATTAACGTGTCCATTAACGCGAATCACCATGACGTTCGTGGCTGCAGGATCGGCCCCGGGTATCGTTGCTTCTAAATCTGCGCCGGTTCAATCGCGCGTCAATGATGACCACCGATAAGGACGGTATTGAATGTACACCGTGTCGCGATCTCGCGTTTTCGCATTCGAGTTTCAATGACGGTCGGAGATTCAATGTAGCACCGAGCCTCCCTCGGATAATCACAGCCCCGAATCCGATGCACAGAACGTAGCGGAATCGGAATGCGCGGCGGGGATAGGTGGAAAATTGTAAAAGTGCGCGAGGAATGTGCAATTTCGGGCGAGGAATCTCCCGCTGGCCAGGAAATTCGAGGCTCCAGCGTGGTCAGAGGAATCTATGATTATTTAATTCGAGGAAATCACCGTCACGCTGGTTCAGGGCTTTGATTCGATCTATAAATAACGACGGTGCAATCGTGCACGCGTTGCATTTCAAGGCTTTGATCACGATCAAACGGAAAACTCCTTCGCCGAACGATCCATCAGCGTTTCGAATGGGTATTAACGCTCGCCGTTGCTCGTCACTCTTACTATTTCGGTTCCCGCTTGTTGTTGGAGGGGATGTTTGATTAAAATACTGCGATCACGTTTACTCTGAAACACGTTCGTTTTTAAACCTGAGCTGATCGATACAGAGGATTCGTTGAAGGAGAAAAGTATCTTGATGCGACTAATAGACGAGCCCAGGTTGAAATAATCCTCGTGGACTGGAATCCCCGAATCGGGGTAATCGGTGCAGTTTTAACCGCGGAGCCGATACACCGTGGCGAAATTACCAATCCCTCGGATCGATAACCGATCTCGTTGGAGAACAGCCAAAATCTATTAAATTGCTGCCGCTCTAGGTAAATCGTTCTGACCGATCAGCCGTACGTAATAGGGCGAGCGGTGTAATCGTCTTAACTTCGATTTTCCGATTGGCTCTTTCCTCGCGGACAATAGGGAAGGCTAGGATTGTAAACGGAACCACTCCTCGCGCAGCAACCGAATGGTATACCGGGCCACTCTTCGGATGATTAGGGAAGCGAGGAGAACAGTTAAGAGACGAGTGTAGAAGATGCGAGGCATTAAATTTTACCCCTTCGGTGCAGGCATTCCCTCCACTGCCAAGTAAGAAGTTCCCGGGTGTTTTCAAAGGGTAGTAAACTGACGTGCAAGTAATAGTTCCATCGAACCAGCTAGATCTCCCTCTTCCCCCAGTCTCCCAAACTGGAATTCGCTTTCATATCATCGCGTCTCTGGCTCGAGTCATATAGAAATAGAAACTGGAACGGGGCGACAAATAACCAGCATCGCCACCCTCGCTGTCTCGCGGTCGCTATCCACTCGGAATGTTACACTCACCCAGGAGGAATGCATCATCTATCGAAATAGCTTTCTCAAGTACATCAGCCTCCCAGCAAACGAACGAATCCCCCTCCCGCAAGCCCGAGGCAGAGAGTAAACAAGCTAACTTCAGAGTTTCCACGACCTCCCCTTACGCAACCCAGCACGGCCGGCTAAACGAGAGGCACGGCACACCGGCCTCCAGACACGGAGGTGTACACTTTCGTTTCCCGGGTGCCGGGGGAGAAAGAAGCCGTCTCCCGTTTCAAGAAATCGAGAACCGCGTGGGCGTGCTGGCGTGCCGGATATCCGCCACGGCGTTGTCCACGTGAGTCAACCGGAGAGATCTCGGCAAAAGAGAAAGTAACGCACCGCGGCGAGATAGAGCAGAGATGTGGGAGCAAGAGGGAGCGAGGCCTATCAGCCTGGCTAGATTGGCGGGCAGAGGGAGGGCGGGGAGCCGCGGCGCGAGAGAAAAGAGCGAAGAAAAGTGGACTTTCTGGCTAGCCGGTCTATTTAAAAGCATCACGATGCTGACGGGGTCGAGTTAGCGTCGTCGGCTGTCCACGGTTAAGTAACCGGTGATGTAACGACGCAATTCAACCTCTTTCCCCGTCCTCTTTGTTCCCCGTGGTCGAAGAGAAACACCGCCCGAAGGAGGGAAGGCGACGGAGCAGTCCATTCGGCGAAACTACCGGGGGAGCTGTTCCTAACGCATCGGCGACGGCGTGGAGGTGCACAGCTGCAGCGACGTTGAACAGTACGAAGACATTCTCATTGCCCGAGTGTCTTTATCCAGTTTCGCCGATTGAAGCCGCGGCTGCTCGCTGATCGGCTCTATTGCCTTCTGGTGCACGCATTTCGCTCGGCGACGCTGCACTGGCAACAAAATGCCAGGCTGAGTGTTGCGTTTCGTGCAAGTGTATGGTATCGATCTCGTTCCTCTGCTGTGTAGGTATCTTTGTGGGTTTTCTTTGGTTTGAGTTGGACGAGTGAGGAATGGTGGAGGGGGGATGTGAAGATTGATGGTGTTTTTTGAGGACATAGGATATACTGGGATCGAATCCGTGGGTCAAGAGATCCAGTAGGTGTTTGAGACCAGAGCAATCTTATCAGAGCAGTAACTCGAAGGATAGTTACTTTCCTCCTAAGAATTGCACCCCGTGCAGTTTGGTAGGGTAAACTGTACAATGATTGGCACCCTAAGCAGAAATCCCAATTGGAATGTAGGGGAGACCAGGGCTAGTTGATACGTAATGCTGTTTCCAATTTTTTATTTGAATTGATTACTTCATAACAAATATGCCAAAATATACTGTGGTCCTTGCTCTTTAATATACAGTAAGCGAAAATTTGAGAAAACACGTGCAAAATGAATTAAAAAATGTTATTTGGACGATAAATTTGGATGTATCAAAACTAGGTACCTACATATTTACTTTTTATCTATAAACGAAAACAGTTAGAAAACGATTGTTAATGTCAACGACTGTTAACTTCCGCTTGCGTTTTCACACTCGCGGGGCACGCGAGGCCGAGCGTTGGAGCCATGCTCGTGTGGGTGGATAGTCAGGACTCGGTGGAAATCCGTGCACGAGGGGTCGGACGAAGGTGCGCAAAAGGACGAGAGCCGAATGGCCCCCCACAGGTGGGTTGGTTTCAATTACTGGCCAGCCATTCCGTGATCGCGGATCATCTGAAATTTTATCGAAACCGTACACGGGCCCTCTCTTTTCGCCGAGCCGTATTAGTTTCTCGCAGCCGTCGAAGCCGGAGATAGGATAGACCGTGTCGAGATCGGCTCGCAAACGAACCTTAATCCATGCGGAAGCGTTGCAAAAGCCCGCAACTGGTTTCAATTACCGTCTCCAGCGCGCCCACGTTCCCAATCGATTCGAGGGCGACTGGTTCACGTCCACGACTAGACGAGTTGGTACGAGCTGTAAATATAGTCATTAAGCCGATCACCCGCTCGGCGGTGCTCGCGAAAGCGCTCGCGGTACGCGTTTAATTCGAGCGGCAGGGAGCAGAGCGGACTGCGGCGGAACGATCAACCGGCCGCGGTTTAAAACCATCGATCTTTCGTTGCTAGCCTTCGCGGTTGATTGATTAACGGACTATTCATGCCCCTTTCATCCTTCTATTTCTCGTACACGTGACCGCGCGCGAGCACACCCCCGCCGTTGCGTGGCGCATTCATCAAAGACGGCCCATTTCGAGCGAGACACGCGGAGAGGAGGCATTCAGGAACTTCTCCTGAAACCGGCGGGATCGCCTTTGTGCCCGTAAACGAGCATTATCTTTCGTTATTGATTCGCGATGGGACGAGCTGCGAGAGTTACAGGTTGCACTGGCGGGGCGAGTTTGATGAAGTTTCGTGGCGCACAGTTCGTTGGGATTCTTATAAGTGGATGACAGGCGTGGAACGTGGTATCCTGTGATAACAGGTTCGTTTAATTGGTAATCGTTAGTGCGCTGATCAGTGCGTCGCGCTTCATCCTCTGATCCTAACTAACTACACAGTGTCTGGTAATTGCAAGCTTGGCTATTAGATGCTCCATCTTGGCTCGATGAAGCGATGTTTGATAGGACTGTTTGCTGTACGAATTCGATCCACATCGCTCGCACCTTTTCCCTATCATCAATCATAGTCGCGGTCTTGTAGGTACAAACAGTTACACGGCATGAATGTTTCAATTAAAGTTACCAATGTCGATCGTCGGCGACCAGCGCCGCCTAAATGGGACACGTGTTAACAGTCCTGCACAGCGAAGGCTAACTGGTTTTAATTTCCACCGTACAACTTCCCTTTCGCACTCAGTTTTCCGCTTCAAATTTAATTAACTTCCATTGCATCGTCTTACCGAGGATGGTTTCGTAGAAACGAGATGTTTAAAGGGGTGGAAAGTTATGATTTCTAGTCTATACTCTGGCCATAAATTGCCTTCTCGAGATCAATGTGCATCTACTCTAACATTTATCTACCCCCAGTGCATCCTCTAGCTGTCTTATAGCTACCTTACTATCTTATTCTTTTGTTTATACCTTGTTCCTCGTGAATAACGATTGCCTGAGATTACCTCAGAATCTCGTGTTTCTAAATAAATAAAGTTGGAAATATCGTCACTCGTGCGAGGGGAAGTTGTGGATATTATTGCCAAGCGATCGCGAGAGGAACATTACGTCTGGACCTGCGCTCGCAGATTAGCCCCGTAAATCTTCTAGGTTGCGGGCCCGACCGTGCATTCGCGGGATAGAAAAATTTACCTTAAGGGTGGGACATTTATTTATTGCCGGCCGGTGATACGGGGGCCGAGCCAGCAGCTAGTTATCCTAATACCGTCGTAAATCCAACCCTCGATGCGGCCACCCCTTGCCACTGCGTCTCGGGTTCCGCGAAACTTTTCGACTGCGTAAATAACGCGTGAAATATTCCTCTGCATCGAATGTATTGTGGAGCATTCGGAACAGGCTCGCGTCCTTCGTACAATTCGCCAAATGTGTTTGCTCATTTGCATACCTACTTCGGGCCTTTGAATTTTACCACTGATCCTGACTCGTGGAAAATTTTAGAAGAACCGTGACGTGTCTTCCTCTGGAAATTACTTCGAAAATACGTGTAGATAGAATCGTTCTGTGCCCAAGGGTGTTCGCATCTCTCGGCATCCTCGTGTGCTACCGTTTTCATCCCTCGCTGTTTTTGGAGCCTCGCTACATCCTTTTCATCCACAATGTATAACAGAGATTACTCAGAGCACCTCCTCGAGCCTCCTTTCCCGTGGAAACACGCGCGAGATTGGGGTGAAGGATGCACAACAGGAGGAAGACGTAACGAGGTTTGTCGCGGGGCGCTAGGATGTCGAAGGGAACTTCCCCGAGTCAAATGCGCGGGACAATAGTTTCGCTGGAGGAAATGCAAATAACGTGGCTGACTTTCGGAACGGTTGTCGGCCGTGTCAGCTTCATAATTCGCTGGAACTTTGACTCTGGTTGGCGGCCTTTGACCGAGAATCTTGCCGCGGTCTGAGGGTGGCAGAGTGACAGACACTTCTTCGACTTTGCTTGGCCCCGTAGTTCGAGGCGGCAACACCTTTTCGCCTCGGAACCCTCCAGGCGGGAAGCTTACCCCGTGTAATTCACAAGTTTTAATTGCACGTGTAGGAACGTTCGAATCCTTGGTCGTTGGATGATCGTCGCGCGACCTCTTCGCGAATGCAAATTACATATCGACACTGACGAGTGTCTTCATTCGCAATTGCGCACGCTCTGACGATTGTTGAGTTCCTCGGAAAATTAAGAAATGATCGAGAAAGTATTATCGATGAAATTGTGGTTGGGATGAGGTTACGGGGTTACAAGTACGCATCTTTTTCCCACACGCGTGTTTAAGGGATTACGCTCATTGTCAATCAGGAAGCCGAAAAAGGTGTGATTTTTGGAATTTTTTTTCTCGGAAACTGTAAGACTTTATTCAATAAACTTTTCTTTTGTTTAGCTATGTCTCAGAATTTTGGCGTTAATCCTAGATGTCCTGTTTGAAAGAGGGGTTTGCGTTGATCATAATTACTCGGAAGTGGATTATCTAAAATCGAAAATTCAAAAAAATTTAGTTAATATATTAAATTATCTAGACTTTGCACGAAGGGTTTTTCGAAATATTGATTTACGACAAAATGGCAAATGTTCAAACGTAAAATGTAAATTTTCAGTCACAATCCCACTTAATTTTGGTTAATTAAAAAAAAACGAATAAGCAACAGAAACAAAAATCCTTTATTATCCGCCACAATTCAGAGATATAGCTAAATGTACCTACTACCAAACTTTTGTTCAAACAAAACAAAAGTTTTTTGAATAAAGTTTTATAGTTTCTGAGAAAAAGTTCCCAATAATCACACCTTTTTCGGGCTTCTGACTGAGAGTAACCCCTTAAGAGAACATTCATATCAAAGGTACCTAATATCGTCAAGTCACACAGCACCCCCTGCAACTAATTTCCTCGATCTTCACCGCGGAAAGAGCTGTAGATCGTCCCAGTTTCTGGAATCGCCCCATGCCACATAAACCTCCTTTCCAGCGTGGAGTTCGCGGCAAAGGGGGGCGCCTATATTTAGCGTGACACATTTAAACGCAGCAACCCTTTGTGAAGACGAAACCTGCACGCAATTACCCGTTTGTTTTGTAAGAACCGCGGAGGCGCGGTGTATATATCAATCGTGCCAATAAATAACCCACGGCTTGCTCCTCGCCCGGGCGAGGCACGGACGAGAAATCCAGCGTAACTTTGGAGGACGGGAGGGGGTGGAAAGCGGGCCACTCGTATCGTGGCCAAAGGCTTGGAACTTCTCGACGATAAAGAGGAGCGCTTTTTTTTGCAGCGTATCGAGGTATTCTTATCCGGGATTCTTTCGACCGTCGAGCAGGAACCGTCGAGAGGAGGGGAAGAAAGTCGAGTGAAGCGTTACCGCGTCAGTGGGTCACTTTTCCACGGGGTTACTTTTACTCTCTTCCGCAGGCCCCTCGAGTCGCGAAACAGACGCGGCACGTGACCCATTTTCGCGCTTCCACTCCACCCTGGCAAGCGTCCAGCTCGATTAACGCGTAAGTCACGAATTGATACCCACCCCTTCTCCGAGCATCGTAGCCACCTCCCCAGTGGGACCATCGGGAGGAGGCCTCTCTTGAGACGTGATTTACGGGGGACGTCGTCGTACGCCGATCGGATTAAACATTCCCTGTATCGACCCTGTCGGTACCTTGGCTTTATGTGGTGCTGGCCTTGCACACGCCACGGGGAGATCACGTTTATTACCCCAACTACGGGCCCGCGCATTAAATAGCGCGAAAATTACGAGATATTGGGTGTCGTTGTCGATTAAACGGGTTAGAACCTTCAACCCTCTTTATGATGTGGGCGGGCCTTCTGGGCATCAACGCTGTCGCGTATATTTCGGTTCAAGTGTCCATTGACCTTTAAGCTGGTTTCATTAATGACTTTATTGTCTCGGGAAGGGGAATACATAGGGTGATTACACAGCAGTGCTCTGCAACATTTTCTACCCTAGGCACACCTAAGCCCTTTCCAGAATTCCGCGCACACAACAAGCAATAATATACAAAACATATAGAAAGTGCAAAGTGTATACACAGAAATTATATTTATTTAGGAAAAACTTTGTTGAAAAGAAATCTCGTGCTTTTATTCCTCTTAGAAGCATTAAGGCAGGCATTTTATTCTTCCTATGCTTTTCTTATGTAGTTTCACAATTTGACTCACACTGCGCCTGGGCTCGCCTTGGCGCGACTCCGAGCTGCGGATTCTTTCTCCAGAATATTTTGAGGAAGAGAGGCGAGGCGGGCCGAGGTGATGCGTAGTGTGAGTAAATGCAATACCACCGCACAGTAAGAGGGTCTCTGAGCAACTGATCAAACACATGAACCGAGGCAAGCTCAAATAACTTCAGGTACGGAAAAACCGAGGCGGCGCCAGCATAGATGTGAGTGCGAAAAGAAGTTGAGTCGAGGCAAGGCGAGGCGTAGTGAGAGGCTACCTTTACCTGCGCCGCAGCACATCGGTTGACGACTTTGAGCATATAGGGTAGATGTCCCAATTACCGTGCCCTGTACCTATTACCGTGCCTTCATACTTAAAGAAGCCGTACAAAAAAAACTCGCACATATAACTAAGGAAAGAAATTTTTTTAATTAAGTTATAGGGGAGACCGGTGCAAGTTAATACGTTTGTCAGTTTTCATTGTTTTTCATTTTTGTTTAAATCAATTACTTAATAACAAATATGCTAAAATATACTTTGGTCCTTCCTCTTTAATATATAGTAAGCGAAAACTTGAGAAAGTACATACAAAATTAATGAAAAAATGTTATTTGGACGAAGGCAAAGTGTATCAATTTACCCCACTGCGGAGCAAGTTGATACATCTTTAAAATATCTGTTTAATGAGTAACTAATAAATTTGAAAAATATAATTTCAATCTAAATACCTTTCCAACAGTCAAAAGTTCAAAGATCAAACAGATTTTTAAACAAACATACCTAGAAAAACATTTTTATTTTTATTTTTTTTATGTCTGGAATATCCCACTTTCACATGAGGTGTCTTCTTCTTTTTGTTACTATATCTTAATAAACTCATTGTGTCATGATTGTATATTTTTGTGCATGGCCTTAATAAGATTGAGTCTTTTTCTATTTCGGCACACGCTTTTTCCGAAACATCCTACGATATTTCGCCTCGATTTGTCATTTTGATATAATTTCAAACCATTTTCCAAGAAATATAAAGAAAAAATTCAATTAAAAGTAGTCGGGGAAAATTAATATACTGTATCAACATGCCCCAGAGAAACCGTATCAACTTACCCCACAGGAAGTCATTATGTATAAACATGTCCATAAAAAAATGTAGAGCATATAAACATAATTACAAAACGTAATTACCTTACCTTCAAAAGACTCAATATGATGCCAAATTACTTCGGGTTATAAAATTCTTTATATCGTCTCAAGACGGATTGGAAAGTGAACACAACTATTTACTTTTTCTTTATATAAACGAAAACAGTTAAAAAACGATTGCTAACGTCAAGGTACACCCACGTACGCTGGATCGTAGAAAAGAATTTATTAACAATCTTCACATATCCCGTTGAAATGAAGCTACATATATACGGTGTCGAGATAATTCGTCTGTATCAACCTGCCTCTGTATCAACTAGCCCCGGTCTCCCCTACTATTAATGTATGTGTTACAAACGAATAGGTTGCATTTTTAAACAATTAAAGCTACTTTAAGTATAAAGGCACGGTAATAGGTACAGGGCACGGTAATTGGGACATCTACCCTATGCTCTAGTATATGCTCAAAGTTGAGGAGCATTCAGTGGGTAGCAATATTCACTAGAATTTTCGAAAATACTTGCCTGCCCAATATCCATCCATTTCACCGCGCTGCCCCTGCGCGTATCGCCAAGAAAAATCAATGTTTCGGTATAAAAGGACAATGATTTCCGACCACGAACGTCGAAGGCAGTTTTGTCCGCCGTTTCAAAGAGCCCGAGCCAATCGATGCGCCAACGCCCAGATAGCATCGCGGGTATGCGCGTAATAACGCGTCGATCGATCAGATTGATACATAAGTCACGCAATTGGTAGTAACGTCGGCGTAATCCTGCGGGGATGGACCGAAGTCACAGAACGTGATTCACGTGGTCTGACGTGATCGGATTAAACCTAACAGATTCGGTCCGCGGCCTCTGCCAATACCCGTCGCCTCGTATTGCGCCAGAAGTTACATGGTGGCGGCGCTCAAAGTGTTATCTGAGGCACTGTAGACGTCGCCGATATCTTGCTGTCTGTGCACACAGAGCCGGGCCATCGTCGGCGTCGAGATTACCGTGTACCATCGATAATCAGACCGAATCTCCCCGCCTCTATTACGGAAACGACGTCGAGACTCGCGGACATCCTCGATTTCACGACTCGCTTAATGTGCATCGCGGCACCGATCAATCATGAACCAGCAAACACTCTCAACGGGGAACTGTAGAAAGTCAATCGACATAGCTTTGCTGCTCCGTCAGGAGATTCGTTGTGTATCACTGGGTCCTGAATAGAAGATGGTGTCAAACTTGCGAGTGGTTCTTCTGTTCCGTGTTACTCAGAGTGGTCCTTGTTCCAAAGGATGGCTCCTGTTCTAGAGGTATAGACGCAAGATGGTAAATTGAATCTTCCCAATCCAGTGCTGGATTTTGTCTCGACGTCTTTGCTGAGGCATAGATACTATTGTCTCGAGTGGAGGATTGAACAATTTAGAGATCAGATGGGCCTGCGAATAGTCCCACCCACAGCGAGAGGGGATGATCATTGATCCCAGCTTTTGTTTCAAATTCGTTGAGCGTAACCGCGCGATCTGTCAGCAGTGCGTGCCAATGTGGGAATGATGCGATTCGACGGGCCGTTCGGAAATTTTGATCGATCGTATTTACCAGCTGCCAGACCGCGGGCCAGAGGGTCGAAGGCGTGGAAGCAAATGCACCTAACGATCTACGCGATCCAACCGATTAATCGGCGCGTCACGTGTCGCCTGTGAACCCTGTGACGTTCACGCGCGAAAGAGATCAAAGGCTGGTAGGACAGGCGCGATTTTGCAGCCGGCCTGGCAACGATGAGCCTTACTTATCAGGCACAATGACGTTTCATCGTTACCTGCCCGTCGTGACGCCTCGTGTCGTCGATTACCACCGCGATATTCATTACACGCTCCGCTCGTGTCAGCGTAATTACGGCCAGCTTTTCTCCTTGGCTGGTCTACCTTTCCGTAATTAGCGTTCATGGCTTCCTGGACTGATCGATGTCGCGCTGGATCCTCGTGATCGATGCCTCCGCCGCTCGATTCCACCAACTAGGTCACAGATCAGGAGGTTGAGGTTTAGACGTAATTGGTAGTCTCGCGCGAGTCGTGTGGTTGAATGTTATATCAATTGCTGACGTATACATTTCGCCCGTCGGGATCAGGACTCGTGTAACAAAAGAATACTTCCACCCTGCGAGCATTGAACGTAAAGGCAGCGCGGGAAGCTCTCAACGGTGGCGCACCCACAGGGGCGAGGGGGGAAAGGAGATTAATGTAATCGCGACTGAAATAATTCAAGAGCTTTGGAAACAAAAAAGAAAACTGGATTTTATTGTTTAAATAAATGTTTATAATCAGGTAATGAATTTTATCGAATTCGCATTAAAAATAGTTTTATTCGTCCTACTTGGCTCTCCTAAGATTAAATCCTCAATGCCTGCTGGCTCTCAATTTTAAAAATAGCAAAGGTTTCACGTATAGGTGCAGCAAACTATGTGGACCGCGGGTCCTGTCGCTATTCTTACCGTGTCCACTCCCCAAATTTCACTGGAAAAGCCGCGAAAATCGATCCCCGGGGTGGGCACACGCCATCAATGGTGTCCCGTGGGCTCGAGTGGTGCGCGCGATGGACATGCGGTGGTGTGTGGTTAACGAGCCAGCGACAACGACCGATTAGACAGCCGCGTTAACGCGCGATTAAAACGACAGCGGGGCTAACAGGTAAAATCCTAGATGTCGATGCCGCGACTGGGCTGCTTGGCGATGATAGGCGGTCGAGCCACGAAATCGCGCCGATTGTATTCCAGATGTCGGCCAGAGTTGTATGCGAGACACGCCGGTTAATTACGATTGATCAAAGCGTTTGATTACCGACACGATCGGCGCTCGTTTATTCGATGACAATGGCTTCGCCTTGGGCCTCCGTCATTCACGCTTTCGGGCTGACGTGCATAGTTCAGGCTGGAGAGGCAATTGCAAGGGGTGGTGGGCTTAGGAGGTCGCGAATGCTTCAGTATCTTGGGAATTAGTTTGTCAGGGAACGGGATTTCGTTGACTGGAATTGATGAGCGGAAATGTGCGTTCGTTTGCACCTGAGCAAAGATACTACTTGGTTTTATTAAGGATGTATCGGACGTACAATTTTAGACAAAAGTATATGAAAGAAATACCTGAATATTTACGTTTTACGCATGGTAAATCTGGTATTATTTTTACTCCTAGAAAGTTATTATTCTCTTTACAAATGCTTTTTCAAGCATTATTTATAAAACTTTTGACAGTGAAAATGCCCCGAATTCACAATTTTCTCAAGTTATAATTTATTTCTTTAAAACGGTGTAGTGAAAATAATTGAAACTCGGCAGATATTTCCATCTATCCATATATTACATGTACAAAAGGATTGAAAACATTAGTACCATTTCTTCATCATTTTTTCAGCTGTTTTATCTGCCAGGATAGTCTCTTTCCATAAGAGTACGTGTTAAATCCGTAAAAATTAAAATCGTTATAACTCAGTAACCGTTTGGTGAATTCGTTAAAAAAATTGTGACTAAATCTGACTAATTTTCATCAACTTGGTACCATTTCGAAGATAGGTCCGATACATCCTTAACGAGAGGTACTGATTTCTTCCCGTAGTGAGAGAAACAAGTAGTTTCAGTTACAGAATCGTTTGTAACGCTCACCCCCTGCCCAAATTACTTTAGGCCGCGTACAGACTTGAGCACGAACGCGAATTAGGCAAGCCGAGGCAGAATGCGTATGCAAGTGTTGCACGTCTGTGAATTGCTCGGAGCCGTCCGCCGCATGCCTCGGGCCGTTCGCCGCTGCCTCGGGGCTGTCCGCCGCACGCTATCGGTCAAAAAAAATTAATTCGTGCTGATTGTGGGTGTCGTTCCGAGGCAGGACGTGCCGCGGCACCATTCGCCGCATGCCCTCGGGCCGATCCGATAACTTTGGATCGGCCCGAGGTATGCGGCAAAAGCAAGGGAAAGACGAGCCCCTTTCTATACACGTTTATTTATGATTTTTTTGCACTTGCTGTTCGATTGAGTGACCGAAACAAGGGTCGGACACTTCATTGTTCATACTACTGTTTGGCGAGATGCATGCTTATGGTTTCTCATATAGAACTTGCACCCAATCAGGTGTCCATACATACATATACACGTATAAGGGAGAGTGGGGTAATCTCGAACACCTAAGCAAAGAAGCAAACAAAACGAAAATTATATGAGATATGAATTGGTTTATTATTTACAAACATACTTAAACTATTCATCTATAAAGTACTGCGACGAATTTTTTAAAAATTATAATAAAAATCAAATTTATAGTGAAAAAGCAAAACCCTTGATGTTCGTGATTATTCGACTGCTGCGGGGTAATCACGAACAGAGTGCTAAATACGGCAGAAGTCGCACAGCAAGCGCGACTTCAATGGTCAACACATAAAAAATGTTGCTACAACCTATACCTAATGTATTTTTCAAATTCCTGTTCTTGTGCATTAGAAAATAATTGCAATTGGTCGGAATATCGAAAAAATAGTAAAGGTTGTTTTTTGAACATTTTTTTCTGAGCCTTTAATGAAGATTCAAAAATGTCTTTTGTAGATTTAAGTAAGTTTTATACATGCTGAAAATTTCATCAAAATCGGTTAACGTTGTTAATTTCGAAGGTTCAAGATTACCCCATCCGAGGTGTTCGTCAATGCCCCACGACATCAAAAAATAAAAAAGAATTTATTTCAGAGGTTAGAATCATAATTCAAGCAATGCCTTGGTCACAAAATGTTGGTATAAAAGTGTTTTATTTCAACTAAAAAAACAACAATTGTATCATTAATTCAACAGTAATTACATGCAGTTGAAATGGACAAAATATTACTTGAAACATGATGAAAATAATAAATTGTGTTTATCTTGAAGAGCATGAGCGTTCTGTATTTATTACTTTCTGCCCGGTGTTGGATACAACCTAAACTATTAGCTAGTGGAGAAGGAACATCGTTTTTATTTATTGAAACGCCGTAACATCGCATTCGCGATTACCCCGCGTTCGTATTTACCACTCTCCCTTATACATATGATATGTGAATTCCCTCAATTTGCCTCAGTTTGCCTCGGCTTGCCTCGTGCGGGACGCACACGACAAAAATCACAATTTTTCCAACCCGAGGCATTCGGGTCTGCCTCGGCTTGCCTCATTCGCGTTCGTGCTCAAGTCTGTACCCGGCCTTATACAGTTGAATCCACTTTTTCCACAACAGCAATCTATTAATATACCTGTATTCTTTTATTAGTTCCTATTCGAATTCCCAACTCATATCCCAGTAGTAAGTGAAACGAGAAGAAATTGCAAGTATGCAGCAAGCGTTTTCACAGAAAATAAGGGTTCGTGCGGACGTGGACGCAACGTCGGGTAGAATTTCCAAGGAACCATCGACTCTCCATCGACAAGCGGCCGGGAGGATTGATCGGAGCCGCTCGACTTCTTCGTTCCGCGTTTACCGCCCCATCGAAATCATTACGATATCGTTGCCGACCTATTCGGCCAACTTCCGACGGTCATTTCTCCTTGCTCCCGGATCGATGGGCGATCTCTCGCGCGATCTAGAGATCTCTACTTTTCCCCCAGCGCCGCGCAATCTCTTTCTTCCCCCATTCTCTCTCGCCTCTCGTTTCCCTTCGGCTCCCCAACCCATCCGCCTCTTTTTCACCAACCCCCGAAGCCCACACCCTGGTCGATGTATTTCCTCGTTGGTATCGATCACCCGCCACTTTATCACCGCTGAAACGTGCCCGCGCCGCGGTTTATCGTCGCGCCGCATTATGGCGATACGTCGACGCGTGGTTTTGCTGGCATCAATTGCCATTCAGATCGGCGCGGGCGGGGCGCCGGACAGGATGACTGTCGCTGATGACGCTGAAAAGGCAGAAGAAGGACAGGAATGGCTCATCTGCTATCTATGGATCGATTCTGCCAAGGTTGGGGCATGAAATCTAGTGGGTGTTTCCGTGCGGCGATCTGGCAGATAAACTGAAGGGGGACTCTCGATCGTCGAGTAGCGAAAAACGCGTTTTCAGCCACTTGAGTCGGATTCGCGAAGATTTTCTCGGCTGGAGAACGCGGCTGTGATCCGGTGATACGATTCAAGGAACTTTTTAAGCGTGGGGGAACGATGACCTTAAGTTTTGCATCGATGAAGAAGCAGTGGCTGGCATGCGTGATGGTTAATGAAACATTCATAATGTAGGTCCTCCATTGATCATTGTTCCTCCCAACGGGGCATACAAGTGAGTAACGGAACGTTCTCTCTCTCTCTCTCTTGGCTCTTTGGACAGTAGGTAGTGGCAGATGTTGAATGCTTTCTCAATAGACAGCATGTAGCAACCGACAGCCCTTTTTTGGAAATTCATCTTCGCGTCTCTGGGCGATCCTCCTCCGGTTCCCATGGGATCGTGAAACGCTGCTCCAATTCGCTGGGGGCAGAGGAAAAGCAGCAACTGATAAGGCGACAGGCCGTAACGAATGGTTTCAAGGACGCGGGAATGCGTGCTAGGTACTGGAAACTTGGAGAAACGTAAAAGGTCCTACGTTGATATGGCAGCGCAGAGAGAAAGGCACAATGGAAAATGCATCTTTTATTCGCGCTGGCGCGTGTCAAGGCTGCCTGACTCCGCTCCGCCTTCTGTATCCTCGGTGAAGCGGGAAAAAGTTTTGTTTCGCGTTCTCGCAACTGCACTATCGCTATTGTAGCTGAAAGTCCGTGTGCGTCGACGTATGCGTTGCATAAAGGTTGCGAGAAAGTGCGCATGCAAATTAGCCAAGCGAGAGGCTAGTATCGGTTTGGTCGCGGTGAGAATCTGCTTGAGGCGAATGCACCGTGCTCCATCATCACATAAATTAATAAATCGAGAAGGTATGCCGTGTTATAAAAAATCAGAAATTATGAAAAATGGTCATCTGTAAAATATTTTTAGGATACCCATTATTCGCTCCTAAGTTGCAATTAACATACTTTTTAATGAAAAGTCCAAATCTCCTTTGAAGGTAACATAAATGGCCCTACAGTATCCTTTAAACCATCATGTAACAAGCCTGCCTTTCAAACTTCCATTGTTTAATTGGAGTACTCTTGCCACCCCCGGAACACGTCCACTTTTTCCCCCACTTCGATGTAGGTACATACTCGTCTCGATATACCGAGGATCGATGTTGCATGAATATAGATCGAAACGATACACCTTGTACACGCAGAAGGTAATCCGTTTAACAGAAAATCCGCACAGTGCGCATCCCAATGATTCGCGTTATCAAATCGCCATTCCACGAGCCTCTATTCGTTTGGGATCCAGGAGGATATTGTTCTCTTCACTATTCTATTCTTTGGGCTAAAAACATAACAAAATTGGGGATTTTTTTTAAAAAACCAACGATTCGATTCATCTGAAATTTGGACGATGTTTTGATGCATCTTTGAAGAAGCTGCAGCTTTTTTTATATTAATTTTTAACCATAAATATAGTAATTATGCATGATGGACCATCACGCCGCGCAAAATTCGTCGTTCGTTGGTATGCATGATATTTATCTTCCAGGTAATTTGAAACAGAAAAATGAAACGACGTTTTATTTTATATATATGTAGCTTGAAATTGATGAACCTGCAAAAAGCAACAAAATTTATTGAGCTGTGTGGAAAGTTTTCAAATTGAAAGGTCCGAACAATTAATTTTTGCAATCCAATTTTGCGCCAATTTTCTTATGTAACAAAAGAAATACAGAATTAAGCGGTATTCTGGTTCATAAAATTCAAGATAGGTACATATGTACAAAGTAAAACGCCGTTTCATTTTTCTATTTCAGATTACCTGGAAGGTAAATATCATGCACACCAGCAGACGACGTGTTTCGCGCTGCGTGATGCATAACTCCTTTATTTATTATTAAAAATGAATAAAAAGAAAACTGCAACTTCTTCAAGGATGCATAAAAACGTGGTCCAAATTTCTTAAAATAAAATTTCTAAATATTGCTGTTTTTAGCTCATAAAATAGAATTCCCCTTAACATACCGCGGCTTATGCAACTTTGTTTAAATGAGAAAACTCGCCACGGCTTGGACATCTCTTCCTCATTTGTCAAGATGTTTCTTTCGTCCAATAATTTATCGCTCCATCGGCTTGCGCAATCGTGGGACGATTTTAGCACGTCCTGTATCGCGTGCATCACTACTGGCTTGTCACTAATTATTGCAAATGGGACGAACATATTCGTTAATTTGATTATAGGAAGTAAATGCCATTACTCCTCTCCCATAATTAATCGAACATTCCACGCCGACTTTCCTCGGAAGCGTTCGAGCGTATTGGAAACGCCATCAACGAGCCACAGAAGTGTCCCGGCGTGAAAACGCCCTTAAACGTCCGCTCGACCAGAAACTAATTATTTTAATCGAGGCCCGCTCGTCCAGATGATTCCCCGCGCCACTGGCGTGTTTAAAGTTTTATTTCGTCTAAACGGGTTTCGATCGCCGGTACATTGTCCGATCGCGAGTTCCGGGCCCCTGGGCGCACCGTGTTCGATTGTAATTACTGTCGAATGAATTTCCGCGATACGCCCCCTAATAGGATTTTATTGAATCGGAACTGTCCGCATTCGTTTAAACTTTTCCTCCCTCCGCTGTCCCCCCTTTTTTTTTCATTTCGCCGTCCCTCTTTTATTATTCGCCCCCTGCTTATCTCCCCTCTCTCTCCCTTTTTCATCTTTCTAGCATTTCCACCGGGCCGGAAACTCGCAAATATTTACGCGGCCCGCTGAACCGCGAACGCGCGGATATCGAGGTGACCAGGGTTTAATAATGCCACGCGGAACGTCATAAAGGGCTCGCTCCAATCAGATTGTCATCCCGGGTAATTTTGGTTCTTATCTCGCACCGAATGGGCTCGGTCCCAGTACGAGCCCCGATCGTTTCACTGATTTCATTCAAACGCGCATATTCTTTCCTCGAAACGGTGCACATTTTCCATATATCGATATTAATACCTTCTACTGCGAATAACGCCCAAACGTACCAATCCAATCACCCCCGAAATTAATTTCCAGAGCGGCATAGCTGGGCGTAACGATCCGATAATCGCGAGTTTCTTCTGTGTCCGTCGAGTGCATTTGCGCGTGCCAAATAGAATTCCCGGATGGGGCTGTTCTGTGTACCAGTTAAATCCCTTAATCGCCGACGGGGATCACATTGGTAATTACCATTCGGTACGCGTAGGCCCATCAAAAATTGAAAGTAGCTGTGGACCGCGAAACGATCGTGTATCGACGATGGGTCACCCGCGACGGTACTTTTGCGCGTCGCTCCGCGCGCCAGGCCCAGCAGGAGCGCCTCGTAAATCGTGCGATTAAATATTCATCGTTAAAATGCCGACCATCTCGTAATTATTTCGCCATGTGGCCGCTGAATCACGGTCCTCGTGGAAATAAGTGCATTCGCGTTATTAATGCCTCCCGGCCTCCGCGGGTTTGTCGCGCCACGCCGCGGCGATGTAAAAGCGATCACGGTGGTGAATGAATTCCGCGTAACCATCGAGGGGGTATGTGTCGTTGCGGCGGGATAGATTTGAAAAATGGGGAAAATCCTGCGGGTGTTTTGTTGGGCGAGCGCGTTCGTTTCCCTGCTATAAGCGCCATCGATTGCGGCCAAGTGTTTTGTCCTCTTTGGGGGGCTTTTATCGAGCATAAGATTGCGCTGAAGACTCCTTGTCAAACTTTTAACTGCACTTTACGCGGGAGAAGCACCTCGAGTGACTCGATAATTCTATCTTCGGGCCCGGTACAACGATCGAGGCTGCAACCTGCGTCGATTGCACCGTGCAACCGCGATTTTGCGATTCCGGGTGCTGCAGCTTGTTCTTCCTATGCTCCACTGGAATCTGAGACGTTCTGTTAATTTGGTAATCGAAAACGTTGGGATGGAAGTCGATCTTGTTTTGTCCACTTTGAATCAGATTTATTATTATTATTGGTAATAGTAGTAGTAGTGGAAGTAGTAATAGTGTTATTCTTATTAGCATTATTAGTATTATTAGGAGTATTATTAAACGGGTGGTCACCCTTTTGGTTACATAAAATAAAGTACATGACAGAAGAGCGAAGCTATAAGCTATGATAGAGTTATAAAATACGGAACAGTGTCACGCAGCTTTGTGCAATGCTGGAGGAAATTTCTTTGAAATTCCAAGAAGGTATTCGACGATGTGCAGCGTCTCTTCATCCACTGTTTTATTTGCTTAATTCCGCGGGTTGTCAGCAAACAGTCGTACACTTGAACGTTTGAATATATCTCCCGTACGGTTTCCCGGTTTTTCCGTTGCCGCGATTACTTTATATTTATTGCCTTTCGCTCTATATTTAGTCGCGTTGCGTTATACGCTTGACACGCCCGTCGTCGTGTCGTTTGCGAATAACTTTCATCAAGTTATGAAAGTATGTTTCGCCGTTCACGCAACTGCGAGGCCGGTGCTCGGAAAAGGGAAAACTTCATCGTCCCTCCGGTTGGCTTTCAGTGAATTTTTATAACGATCGACGGCGAAGCATTACGAAGCAACGGCTAATTAAATTTCGCGGTACTGACGTTGAAACGTGGAATGACATTCGACCGTGCCCTAGATGCTTCCATAGCAGACCAGCTGTTTTTCTAGCTCATTAAATTCCATAGGTTAACGCTTCCGAGTGCCAAGGATCCACCGCAATATGATTTTTCATCCGTTTCCTAGAATGAACATCCAAGAATTGTATCATAGAGAGTTAATTGAACGTGCTGGACGCTTGAAGCGAGATTATCTTGTCACTCGGGTTTGCGATTACTGCTGAATGTTGGTGACACCCACTGAATTGCGTTTCTCAGTTCGTAGTACAATTTTAATTGTATTCTGGGACGGGTGCCAGTTTCACTGTAGGGAAAATTTCAGTCCATTTAGATTACTCTAATCTGATTAATCAATCAAGTGTCGATTAGTAGCGACGGAAATTCAATTGGAAATGGTGTATTAGAAGGGTATAATCGAAGCGAGTGTAATTCGCTTGTCAAATCATTTACGTACCCATTAAGGCCGTCGTGAATTTTGCCGAAGCGCAGCAATGCGAAGAGAAAACTTTGTAAACAATTGATCCTCATGGATCAGCGTGAATTAATTAATTATTATTAATTTCTTACGCTGCTCGGCTACCCCTACCACACTGGATCACTCTCATTCGTCTCTAATCCGCCAGTGGATCTTCTTCCCTTTATAATGCCACGGCAGTGCAATCTCGTGGAGAAAATCGATTTACTAAATTCACCCTCCTGTTTATTCATCGTTCCGCCATAAAAATGCAACGAAAGATAACGGTGCCAGTCACCGACCCTCAGACAGAATCTTGGGCGAGGATCGATCACGTATCACGTCGATTATACGGGGACGTATACAGGTTCGGTAGATGCAGGCTTGATGTTCCTCGCAGAATGCCCTTCGGTGAAGTCAGCGGAACGGTTCGACAAGCCACGAGGACTATAATAAACGAGGTTTACGATCGGCCCCGATGTGCATCGACATTCTGGACGTGCCTTGACGTCGTCGAGTTTCGTTTGCCCCGTCGCACGCCGTGACTCGCGAATCTGTATCGTTTCTGGATTAAAAATGTAATGGTTTCCTGTTCGAGGTCACTGGCGAGTTCCCAAGCGAAATTGACGCGCTTCCTTCTGCCACTGGCTAGAGACAATTGTATTTCGATCAATTCGCGAGTTCACGATTGCACTCCGTTCGAGTTCTCCAAGTTTCGCATTGTTATAACTCGATCTCCCAGAACGATGGGTTCCTGGTCGATTAATTGGGTCACGTTAAAGTCGAAGGGAACCCGGGGATGAACGAAACCGCTTCGTAAGTGGGGATACGAATCGACAGGCTCGTTATTAGCGCGGTGCCCTCTCCCTGAGCAGGAAATTAATTAGCTCGGACACGTGTAGTAACAGCCACGTGGAGGGAACATCGATTCTTTCCCCGCGCACGAATCGCGTGATCAGCAGCGAGGGATCGAAAGTCGAAGACTCTTGGCTGGTTTTGAGGAGGTTCCTCTTCCTCGATGGGGAATTATTTTTGTTTCGAAGCCTCGGTAATGAGGACACGCGTATAGATGGAGCCATGGAACGGGGAGTTGATTAATTAAACTGCACAAAGCACGATTAAGTAATTAATTTAATTAATCAGGTTAAAAACATGGGGACACGGGGCATTGCCTCCAGAGGGTAACGAGGCAGAGGGATCGCAAGTTTAATTTGGCTTCGCGAGTCCATCACGGCTCGTTGATGCTAATAAGGTTGATCGCGTTATGAGTGACGTTCCACGCGTAAGAAACTTGTTACCATGAGAGTCACGTCTCTATTTAGATATTCCTAGCCGAACTAGCGAAACGTTCAAAGCATTATCTACGCGGGCCCCTGAGAACTGATATAGATCAAGGCAGGAAGCATCTGCGCGAATTTTAGAGCAGCTCGTTTCTCAGCGCGCGTTAAAGCTCTCAAAGAATTTCTCATCCGGCGCGAAGAATCGCCGCGCGCTTAGACAGTGCATATTTCCCCTTCAGCTGGCGCGAGCCCATTCGTCGCCGCGAATACGTTCATTGCTAATGCACGCGGTCGCTTAACCCCGCCGAAAATGGAACGGGAGCGACACCGCGGACGAGGAGCGGTAAATCCACGTCGCGGAAGTTCGAAAACGTGCATCGCGAGCTCGAGCCTTCCGCGGGGGTTGGAAGCCTGGGGTGCGCCCCGCCCTCGCGTGTACGTACGACGATGGAAGGAACGTGGGGGTGGTTGGAGGGTGTCGGAGGATGAGGTTGCCGCGGAACAAAGTGAGGCGAGCTTGCGATGGCAAACAGGGGAGCTGCCCATCATCCGGGAATCGAACTTTCCTCTACGACTCTACGACCTAGAACGGCTTCCAGGATCCCTTACAACGCCGATCCTTTTTTACGACCTGGATTCGGATCGTATCGCGCGCTTCTCGCGGCTATACTCTCCTGTCGACAACAGATAGGATAATTATGGGAGAGGCGTCACGCTTTCGGTTTTTTAGTTTAGAAAGTGTTTGAAAATAGATTGCGTGATATCTCAAGGGAAATTATCTGTTTTTTTAATGAAAAATCTGATAATCTAAACGTAGTCGTGGACCTTTTACTCTTTATCCACGATTTATTTTTATTTTATAGGTAATGAATGTGGCAGAAAGAAGAAAAGACAATTAAATTTAGAGAAACAAAAACAATATCTGCACTCATTTATTTTGTCCAATTCTATTGTATTTTATCCTAATAATTTTAATTACGATTTATTAGAAATAAATAAAAATAGAAATACTAATATTAATATTAATATTAAAAATAGAACACTAATTGAAAAATACATACTTTTACACAGTAAGTAGTAAATAGTTTTTGAGTTTAAAAGTTTTTATTTCTATTTTTGGCGAAAAAATTTTAATATATAAAACAGATAGTGTTTGTGTGTCGCCTAAAAACTTTTGAACAGTAAACTCTAGGGGCACGAAATGTGTCCCAGCTAATTATGCTTAACTAATTCAGATGAATGTGATTATTTTCACAAAAAATAAATAATTTTTTTTTATAAAATCAGAATCTAATTTTCGGGCGAAGCAGAGTAGAAAAGCTAACTAGTAACTGTACAAAAGAAGAATATGTTTCATTTCACTATGCTTTTTCTACCTTTTTAACTAAAAAGTTAAAATTAACAAGTTGAAATGGAAAATTAAAAGTGTTTCGAAATCCGGCATTGCGCCCGGAAATGTGGCGTCTCTCGCAACAAAAGGATGTTTTTGGTTTTAATTTTTTAAGGGTAATAAATATAAAAATTTTGAGTTTCTATAAAGTAGTGGCACAAGATGTTCAACTAATAATACGTACCTATCCTTGGAAAAATATTTCCATTGCAAAATTTAGATACGGTGACAATTTTACGCAACGTGCAGCAACTCTCTCATAATTACCCTAGATACGTTTCTTCGATTATTATTCGGTGTAAAGCTGGCAAAATTGTATTAACGAGACATTGACATGGATTTGCCACAGTTCGCTCTATATCAATCCATTAATCGAGCGATAGACGTTCGCATGCCGCGTGTCAGATAATCGATGAACCGTTTCGCGACGAACGACAACAGATTCCGCTCGCTTCTCCTCCTTTCGCGTCCGACGCGTCGTTTCGACAAGGCCGTGCATCTATCGCGAGTAATGGTCGGTAAAGTACGTTTTAGTGGAGACCCAGCTCAGGCGTGCCAGTGCACAGCCCGCGTTAATTATGGTTGTAAGCTGAAATTGCGATCATATCGACGGCAACGCCGTTAACTCGGCTCCGTGCATGCACTCTGTCTTCTCCCTCTCTCTGCCCCCTTCCCTCCCCCCCCCCCTCTCTCTCTCTCGTTCGCGTCTCCGTACGTGTTAATTCGGTGTTAACATCTGTCGCCGCTAGGAACTCGTACGAATTAGCAGCGGTAACGAGCTGCTCGTTAGAACGGAAAGCGAATCTGTTTCGCCTGCCAGCTTGGTAGACTCTTTCTGTTTAATCACCTTCGATACGCATTTCGGCGAGGGGATTATTGAAACGCGCGATAATCGCTTTCCAAACATAACCGATCTTATTCGCTGTTAATTGCAAGCTCGTTTCACTGTTTAGCAAAAGTATTTTTCCTGCAGCACGAGAACCACTGTTACGCAATACGTCGACGGTAATTATTGGATCGACGCCGATCAGGCTGATCAATAATTCAGCGATTATTGCGCGAGCTCGTGCCCCAGAACGGAATACGCGTTGAAATAATCGAATACCGAGGAAGTTCATATAATGTGTATTCAATGAGGCGAGAATTAACGAGGGAAACGAGGCTGCGCCATTCGGTGACGTTGCATCCGCATCGAGGATTTGGAAGGTCTCTGCTTGGCGCATCCTTTCGCCTCGATGATTCGTCGACTTCGGTGAAATTGAGTCTCAACGAATTTCTAACGATGGCACGCGATTTGTGTGGTGGATAGAGATCGTGGAGGCGCGCGAATGTGCTTGCTTCGGGGTGTGGAACTCGTCAGCTACTCTCTGGGGATCTTGGGGAACGACGAGCTGGTTATAGAAAGCACTCGAGGAAGCCAAGCTCGAGACACCCGACGCCTCCTTTAAACGCTCCTCGACAGTTTTTCCGCGAGTCCTATCCGCAATTACGGTTTTCACAAGCGGTTACGCGCGGATACGCGCGGCCGAGTGCTTCAAAGATGTCGTAGACGTCGTCATTAAGTCGAGTGCCCGTCCTAACTACCCGCGCGTGTGCCCTGACCGAAGTTAATCGCTAGATTGCGCGCGGACACGCGCGAAAAATCGCCACTATTCCGCTGTGTCTTGCCTGGCGTGCAAACATCGCGGCGTTAATCGAACCGGGGGAAACAAAAATTGGTGTCCGAGGTGAATTTTAAATTGAAAGATTCTCGTATCTGGCGATAGTGGTATCTCGTATTAATTAAGGAAAGTTTCGACCGATAAAAGCGAGTCGGTCGTCAGCGATAACGAAGAGCTCGAGGATCGAGGAAAAACGCGGAGGAATAAACTGTGCGCGATATACTAGCACGATGGTTGAAAGGAGAAGGTGAAATAACTGGTCGAGAGATATATTTTCACAGTTAAGGCAAAACTCGGCATGATGTTTGCTCTAATTTGAGGGGCTGTCTGAGTATAGTTCTAGGGATTTAAAAGCATGGCCCCTCTGCATTACGGCGACTTAAAAAGCAATTAACTGGCTGACGAACCAGCCACGGAACAGAGGATTTATTTGCGAGCTGGCTATCGATTTTTGTTTCTCTTTCCCAGCCTGTAGTTTAGAGTAAACTGTACTTTACTCGTACGTGCGCCGTTTCCCCGGCTTCAATTTAAAAATTCTTCAGCGATTGCTCGTTCCCTCGCGTGTACCTACGCGCATTGCGGGCACTTCGAGAATGTAAATGAAGCTTTTATAAAAATGCACCCGGGGATCCGTCGCTTTGAGATTTATCGTGCTCGTATTTAGAAGAAACGAGGAAACGTTCCTTTTTTAAGTCAATGAAACGATTATTCATTGTTTCGAGAAGCAATCCCGCGCGGAACGAGATTTAATCGCAAGGCAAAATCCTGGGAATATGGTACTTCAGTTGTTATCACATTTTTCATCCGATCTGCCATGGAGATATTAGTTTCGTCCGGGAAACAAATTCGAAAAACATTTCATTCCGCGAGGTGGAGTAGAATATCCGTGCGTGATTAAACGGAACGAATGCGCAGCAACTTGTATTCGTAACTTGTAACGCGATGCCAAGCATATTCTAAGCTAGATTAAACCGTTTTTATTGTGCGTCCGCGCTCTGTCGCTGGTGCAACGTAAAATATTTGTATGTAGGGGAGAGTTACCAATATAGTACTGGTCGCGAAAATCGTACCTCATCAATTCCTGGATAATTAATGAATATAAACGACATGTAATGGTAAAAATATCAATTAAAGGCGAAATGAGAAATATAAACAAAACCTTTCGAGCTTACACACAATTTTGTGCGCGCTATAAACATTTGAAGAAATCAGGGATGATTGATGTAACTTGTTACCAGTTTATTTTAGCTAATAATAATCTAACAGTGGTGAACGAGGGGTACGATTTAGGAGACCGATTGCCTACAGTGGATGGCCAAATTATTATACTCAAACAAAAAGGTTTGAGAGTTTGTAATTTTAAGCGATGAAATGGCTGTATCTCGGCGATAAATGATTACTAAAATATTTAAAAAACGCATTTTTACGCTTGAAGTTTCTACATTTTGAATCAAGGACTCAATATTTTTTCATCCATTATGATACTATTTTATCAAGATAAAACGCGGGAAACGAAGTTTTTGCTGTATGATTTTTATTGACCGAGTTATTCGCGATCAAAGCAAAAAAGGGTACTTTTCACTTTGAACACCTACAACTTGCGAACTCATGATCGTAACCAAATTTTCATGAATGTTTTGGAAAGCTAAGAAAGTTTCCTTTCAGAACGTTTAGTTGCCAATTTAGGATTTTCTTAAATCGTATTAAATTCATTTTAAAATAATCCCAAAAATTGCCGAAAATGTTTTGAGTATAATAATTTGGCCACCCTCTGTAAATCATACCTTTCACAGTACGTCACAAAAACATTAATAACAAACTAATTTGTTCTGTACCAAAGCTTAAACATCTAATAGTAGGTGCCTAAAATTTCAAGCTACAGTATCGAATAGGATTAACTTGCGTTCAAATTAGTACCAAATACGAAATAGGTATAACGTAAAATATAGGCAACCGTGTTCTACCAGGCCAAAGTTACGAATCTGCAAATTGCATTCGCTGGATCGCAGCTCCAAAGATTATTTCCCGAAAATTCTACAGGTAGCCTTCAGTAGTCCAACACTCTCCGACTTTTCCATCTTTGAAATTCATCAGGAGCTATTAGATTTCGTGGGAATCGAAACAGAGTCAATCTTATCCAAGGCGAAAAGCGTGCAGTTCCACAAAGCACCCTCGAAATGGAGTTTTTTTCAATAAACCAGCGAACAGTCGACATAGGGAGCGCAACACTTTCATTATCCTCGTTTATCGCGCTGGTGCCGCGCCGAGCGCGGCCCGGCCACCGTTTACATCGCAATTTCGGGGCTGGCGCGTTTGTGGCCGCGCGGCATTTCCACCGCCATATTTTTGCCAGCCGCAACTGGACCCTGATCTGTCACCGGCTGCTGTCATTTCGACACCGTTGCCCGCCGATAGACGGCCAGATGGAAACACGCGCCCGGAGACGGATAGACGCGGCGGAGTTTTATGGGCGTCGCGGTGACGCCTCTTCGCGCGGCCGAAATTGAACGCGCTTCGAAAGTTTACGAGGCCCTACGCGGCGAGATTATTTCGAACAACGCGGAGGAACGTGTAGGAGTCCTGATGGGTCTCGTTACGCTGGGTATATTGCGCGTCGCGGTCAGGGATAGTTGCGCCGCGAGCTTGTTCATAGGGAATTTAGCTATAGGTACGTGGACAATTATAGTCGGGGTGAAGTTAGCTTAACGCTGAGGGTCGCTGAGAAAGGCCCCCACTATTTGTGAAGGTGTTAATAATTGACTTAAATGCAGGATTTTTTTGGTTTCTATACCAGTCTTCTTTCTGTTTTTCATAAATCGATCGGTTTCCTTGTGGGAAAGGAGAGAGATTTTCCACGCGGAAATTTTCAGTACCCCTGAAGATACTCTCAGGGGAGAGGCCACAGTGGTGCCTGGGCTCTTTGTCTCGCGTCGAAATAAAGGGAGAAGCCCGATCACGGGGTGAGAAATAACGGCCAGAGCAGGAAATCGTTCGGAAATATTCTTTCGCAGGACCTCCCCTTATTCTTAGGATAAGGTGGCAAAAAATCGTCTCACGTTTCGCTGAAACAATGATTTATCAGTCTCGCCAAAATGCTGGCGAGCTTCTAGCATCAATGAATCTCGCAGTCCACCGCGAAGAAAATTAATGAACCATTTTCTCATCATCCGTAACAGAATCCTCTACTCCCGACTGACTAAACGTCTAGAAATGAATAAACACAGCTGCCCAGGGCCTTCCCGACTCACCGAGCTTAATAAACCGCGCAGCAGGTAAATGTTCGCAATGGAGGGAGGGTCGATAACGAACGGTTCATCACCGAAAACGGTGCTTCCACCGTTTGGATCGAGTTTCACGGGGCTCGATGGAAAAATTCGCGTCGCGGAACGAGCGGAAAGGGCGAGGCCCGGGAGGGCAGCGCGCGGAATGCATTTGCCAGATTAAAAATTCCGTTGGAGTGCATCAGGGATGCCTGTAAATATGCTCGCGGAAGGACGAGTAACCCCGTGGGAGGGGCGGGAAGGGAGACACCCTCGAATGAAATTGGATCCGCGATTCGAAACGTTTCGCCAAGATTCCACGGGTTGCGCGGGACGCCGGAAGAAAAATGGGTCCATTCGGCGGAATAATCAGGGAAGCTCGCGTAATCATTTCGCTGCGATCGAGCAGTCTCTCAGCGAGATCTAGCTTCACCCTTCCATTCGCCCTCGCACGTGTGCGTCGCGCTGCGCCCTTTAAATCCGCGTGCACGTGATGCGTCCGACTAACGACCCACTCGAGGAGCCGAAACGTGTCTCTTGAATTAAGCACCGCTCGCGAGCCGTAGATTTCAAGGGGGCTGGGAAGGGCTGGAGGGCTCAGAATTACCCCGAACGCGATGAATAATTCAGACAACGAAATATATTTATCCCGAAGATTTTTGCCAGGTCAGACTCCGCGCGGGGATTCCCTCGCGAGCGTGGATTTCTCTGTGGCGCGGATTCTCGCTGCGATGGTGGAGCTTTAGGAAGATGATAGCGGGAGAAGTCCCCGGATTCGGTGGAAACGTGGTCTCGATTTGAGCGGAGATAATGTTTTGCAATGTTGTTTGAAGAAGGGCGCCCTTTGATGGGATTAGGTGATTAGCGCGGGGGTGTGAGAAACCTGGCTTGCTAATTAAATTTTGAGATTTAGGCGAGACTGATAGGATTTCATAGCGGTTCCTTTCAGCTGCATGGAAGATACATGCTTCTAGAATTCTGATTGATTAGTAATTTATCGCAGAGACGGCAGATACAAGCAAAGTGAATAGTAATGCACACTAACTACGCTCATGTATACCTTATTGCGTAAATGTCAGGATTCTTATGCAACTCCCGTGTTACGGTGCACTTTCCTGACACATCGCACTCATTATCGCACCACGTCTCTTTACCCGCCTTATTATATCGTATGAGTCTACATTCTCGATGATAAAGACACAGTGGCACTGCATAAACGCGTGGCGCGCTTATTACGTGGGTTGCCTGAGGTAACCCACACGTCGCGCACTTAATCTTGCATAAGCGAATATTAGATTGTTGCGTGAGGATTGTCTGCAACATGACTCCATCGATTAATGTAACACAGGCTTCAAGCTGCGTGGACATAAATGCAATCTAAAGCTTTCGCTGGATTGCATTTGGATTCAACCCACAGTAATCTGCGACAGTGGCAGGTAACAGTAGATAGCGATGGATGGCAGAAACGCTGTTCAACCCATTAAGCTTTTCATCAAGCGTGGCTAAAAAGAATAGCGCGATTTCAATTAGAACTTTTCCCGCCCGCGCGGGGTTCTTCCCACCAATTTCCATTCAGTCGACCGACATCGCCAATTCCATCCCCGTTCCGCGAGGCGTCCACCATTTTCAGCGCCGTTCAAACTGATTTGTCGAAAGGATCGCCGGCCATCTACGGTGTGGGAACACGATTCATATCGGGCAAAGTTCATCGACAGCATCCTCTCTATCGAGGATCGTGTAATTAAATTCCTCGATCTCCCGCCGCGAACGACTCTCTTCCCATCGATCCTCGCATTCATCCCCGTTTCCCATTCGCCGAGGATCAACTTCCGGGTCATGAAAGGCACCGCGAAAGGTATCTTCCTGCTAGAAAAATGTTAGGTCAGCTCCCAGGTGGCACGAGGCATCGAACGAACGACGGTCTGATATTCTCCGCGAGAAACCCCTCTTTTCGCTGTCGATTCTTCCCATTCTCTGCCTCCCTCTCGCCTCCCCGCCCCGCCGGATCATTTTCAATTTATTTCCCGGGTTATTTTTTCCTGCGCGGGAATCTCTCTCTGGCGCGGGGCCCAGAAGAGTCTCTTTGGAACGATACAGATAGAGGCACGCGGACCGGGACAAAGGTTTTGTATCGCTTCGGTGGGGGTTGATTAATGGACTTCTTGCTGCGACCGATGTTACGACCGACGAGTGGAGAGGAAAAAAAAACATTAAAGGGAGGTGGAATCGCAACGCTACCGCGGAAGTACGATCGATTAATTGGAGTTGTCGAGCGTCGTGATCAGCCGCTTGTCGAGGCCCGTTGTTTAATCGTTTTTTGATGGGGGGCTTCGCGGGCTGCTTGCTACCTGTGCTGGCCGATCGATTCGTCAATTATGTCGAGTCGCCGGTGTATTTCAATCCTGCCCCCTTGTGCTTTATTATACTATATGAAGACAGTTTACCGGATGTTACTCGCGTAGCGTATCGACGCGCGATGCTGAGCATCAGCGTTCTGCCTCTCTTCGACATTTCAATTGCAAAATGTTGGGATGCGTCTGCCGTGGGCTGGAGACATAAGCAACGTTGGTAGATATGCTCACGCAGTTTCGTATTTATCATGCGAAAGTAGTTACTGATTATTTGCCCAGTTAACGTGGGATACTCATGTAACAGCCCCAAAAGTAACTGTTGTTTATGAATTTTGTTTAAAAAAAACTATTGTCAATATTGGAGTAAACTCTTTTGGGATACTATAAGGAGGCAAATTTTTTTTTATGTCGATGCTTCTTATTATTTATTAATATCATATTAACCTCTTTGCCCACTTTGGCGCTTTGTATTTCCTTCAATTTTTAATATTTTTAAAGTTTCCTGGTCTTAAAATCATGTTATATCCACAATACAGTATTGTAAACCGTGAAAATGATAGGAGTGATTAATCGTCCTTCAATCCAACCCAAAATAAACCGTTCATTTTAGCCGTCTAATTCCCTTGCACCCCCCCTAAAGCTAAATGTGCACAGAATTCATCCCAGTCAGATTTACAAGCAGCACCGGAAACTTAACTCCCTTAAGCCCAGAAATTCACCACATGAATAGCGCACGTAACAGCTCAATCGACCCAGCAGTCGTTCGGCAAATCCCCGCGACCGATTCTTCCCCAGCAAATCGTCGCATCCGTGCCGCACACTTTGCTCAATTCGCATTCCCCATTGACTGTTGCAGACTCGTAAACCAAGGATCCACCGACGCCGCGCGGACAAGAAGATCGATACAGACCGATAGCGCAGCGTTCGAGAACCGTTCTGGCCAGGAAGCAGCATCGTGGCTCTACATCGTCCCTAATTGACAGGTGGAAAGGGGGGCGGGGGGCTGGGGGCTGGGGACGAGCAGCAGAGGGAAGAAAGGACGCGACGCGTGCATCAAGAACGGGGATACGAGGAGCGTGGGCGGAGGGAAGAGGGGAAACGCTCGAAATTTACGAGTGAGCGGGTTTGCTTGCGCGTCTAGGAGGCAAGCTCAAGATACCTTGGGGCAGTCGTGGGCCGTAACAAATGGTCCAACCGTAAAACCAGCTTACCCGTTCAACCACATAGGAAGTAGACGACGGATTTCCGCGACACGTCCACTAGGATTCGCGCGCGTTCTGAGCTATGCAGGCATAAAGCTCCAAGCGAAGCTGATACGTCCGACAGCCCCAACAATTGCCAACGGCGTGGCTCGTCCAGCCGGACTCGTCGTTTTGCAGCTGGAACCGCGGACATGGTCTCGAACGAGCAACACCAGCGACGGGCCCCGTGGATTTTCGCGTGACCGAGAAGTATGTCTCAGTCTCGGTGGACTGACTGCTGAGAGGTCGTGGGTGGATCCATGAGGTGCTGGGTCAAATGGGTTAAAAGCGATCGCGACGGACGGCGCGACCCCGTGCTGCTCGCAAAATGGTGATCGTGCTGCCCTCGTGGAAACGCAACAAGTGGCGATCCGCTCCTTATTCCTGAGCTATCATCGATGCTATCCGACGGACGGGACGGAGCACCCGATCCTGGAGCCGTCAGCTTCGATCCGAGGATCGAGTAGTAGACCGCGACGGGGGTGGATGGTCGTTGGAAGATCGGGGCCACTCTTGGAGGAGCTGAGAAAGAATTTGCATATTCGATCGGTCGCGGAAAATTCTGTCAACAGAGCGACTTAACTATTGTCGGAGGTAAAGTGGAGCCAGAGGGAAGCTCGAATTGGGACGTCGCTGATCGATCTTCCTTAAGAAGAACGGCTGCGTCCACGAGTCGTGCTCGAAGGGATCTTTGGATTCCTCTCGATTCCCGTTAATCCTCGCCCAGGGAAACGATCGTGATCGCGAGACGGTCCTCGACGGGGTCAGGCTCGATCCTCGCGGAGAGATTACCGGAGGGTCCGCGACTATGAGCAGAGCCGATGCTCGGCGAAAGAAGGGGACACTTTTCAGGAATCACGTCCCTGAGGGAGGGATCGTCGGGGGCTAATCTGAGAGGCATTCGGACGCCCGTCGGATGAGACGATGGTGATGAAGATTTCCGCGATCGAGGCTGGCGTTCCTTTACTAAGCGCCGTCGGTCCGCGCTGCGTCGTTAAGCAGGCCACGGTGAAACGGTGCGTCGCGGCGCTCCTCCTCGTCTCTGTCGCCAGCATCTTCTACTACACACACTACATCATCAGCAGCCCACTGGCTAGGTGAGTTTAAGAAACTTGGATATTGCTGGAAGGATCGACTTGGGGGATAGTGAGAAGTTTGGAGAACGGGACCTTCTGGCTCGGAGGACTTGGGGGAGGTTTCCTAAGTCGATTCTTTCTTTCACTTTAGTGTAAGTTCCTAGAGAGCATCAGAGATGGATGCGTTGACAAATGTTGCAGTGTATTGTATTTCTTATCGAATAATTCTGTGAAAAGTCTTCGATTTATGCAAAGCCTCGGTCCGTCGAATGTTCTGCATTAGTTTCTCTGATCCACTGCATCGTAGATTCAAAGGTCCACTCAGGGCGAAATTCCTAGTCGGAGTTTCGGATACCTCCAGCGATCGTAAAAATGCGCAAGGAATAGTGTCGATAAACAAGCCGAAAAACCGGCAGAAGGAAATTGCTTGCTGCATGTCTGAAGCCAAAACTTCGATTCCAGTTGGACTGGCCCACCCCGCTGCCACGAAATAAGATTACAAACGTCGGTTTTATCCAATGTTTCTTGTCCATTCAATTTCGTAAAGTCCTTAGGGCTGGCCATTTCGTTATCGCGCGTCACTCCTGATACCCTATCACGCTAATAAATTCTTCTGGCGCAATTAGCGGAAATCTTTCTTACGTGTCCTACATCTATCAAGCGTAACAGTCGGTTCCGTGCATGGCGAATGTAACCTTACTGCCAGCAGGCATGAAATTCCCCGGTCAGATTAACTACCCCCGATATTCGCGACAGTTTTTCCTTTAAAAATCGCTCCCTCAAGTTGACTGTTAAATTTCCCACCACGCGCTGGGAATACTGAAAATTATCGACGAACATTTATACATCGCATCCTATTTCCTGTTCCTGACTGGCCACTTTGGCGTTTCATCGTCGGTTATTATCGATCGTAACCCGATCCCGCCGCAGACGCGGTAATTTCGGGAATTTCAATCGAAATTACAGCCACGCCCCTGGTTCGCGTGCGCTAATTTCCCCGATCGTTTTGAAAAACGGGCGTATCGAGAGTGAAATCGCACACGATATCCGCGAGCAGGCAATCCGTTGGCGCATAAGTGAATGTATATTCGCGGCCGCGGCTCTGTCACTCGGTGGCACGAGGCAGCGATCGGGCGGAAACTGTTTCATTGGAATTCTTGCAATTAAATTTGTCTCGCGCCCGCGATCCCCGTCCAACGCGCGCTAATTCGGGAATTCCAACGGTCCCCTTTGATCTACGCGAACGCCGCGACCGTAAATACGGTATTGATCTTTTATAAGGGGTGTATTAAATTCGTGTGATTACCGCTGATCAAATTGCATCCACTCTGAAAGATCAAAGTCATTGATAGGTAATTTAATGAATATCAGTGCCCACGCGGTACAAGCCAATTATCCTATGAGAACATTCTAGTTGTAATAAGTACCTATCTTCTAAAATGTAGAGCTGGTCCCAAAAATAAAAGATTCTTGGCAACAACCCTTTCGTGGTCAGTGACGCGGTCAAAAGTTGAACCTTGATAAATCGTTTCCATACATCTTAGAATCCGATCGATTATCTCCAAGCTACCGCAATCCTCATACAAATTAAACTCTATCAGTCAAAGACTCTCTCCCACCCCCACCCCCCAACCCCCCAGCAATTACCAGAACCACAGACATTAATCTCAAGAGATCAGTCATAATTACAACCACTTCTCCGTCTGAGGGTTGCAATTCATGATCCGTTTGTATCAGTCCCGCACAACCAATTCTCCAGCCACCGTTTTTTCCTAGCCCCGCGGGACAACAGTGATTACGAGGAATGAACCGCCCAGCGCCTCAGACGGCGCGTAAAAACTCCTTGAGAATCCGACATAATTGACGTTATATTCCCACCGAGGGCCGCCTTATTCCAATGTTCCCCGACCCTTTGCCAGCGTTTCCTATCGCATGATAGCCGGTCCACAGTTAATTAGCGAAGACGTATAACCCCACGGGTCGGACTCGAGGCGGGCGTTCGTCTCGAGTGCTCGATATGGACCCAATCTGGCTCGCTCGTTCGGATAACCAGGAAGGGCAGCGACGGGCGTCTCGCCCGCCGATTGCTATCCCGGAGTATACACGCCATTCGGCCAGTTGGAAATCCGGCGTTATTTCGTGGCTGGCGTAATTACGTCGCGGCAAATTGTTGCTGGCAGTTGTTTGACTGCCGCGGTTTCCACGGGGACCTATATCTTAATTGCGCGGTAATAAAGCCGCCCGAGCAGCGACGTATAGTTCCTCTGGATGCCGCCGATTTGAAGTTAATTTCGCGTCGGGGCTAGCTTTGCAAATGATGCTGACACGCCTCGAGTGTCGCGCGTTCGGTGGCCGAGGGCCTCGTTCGAGCGCCGCGACTTTATCACTCGGTCGTGGGAATCTTGAGGCAGGAGGGTGCTACGTGGCTGGCCCGAGGGTGGAGGAAGTGAAGGATTGTATCAGTGAGAGTTTCGAATGAAGTGGAGTCGGGAAAGGTGGTTTGGCTTGAAAATTGGTCAATGGAATTTCAAGCGAAGGGATTTAATGAAATAACGAGTGGATCGCTTTCAAAGATATCTTTGTGCCCGGATAATTAATCACGTTTACCCTGGTTAGGCTTTTAGCTGCCCACGTCTTTCCATTAATTGATGCAGTGCTTCGCCTCGACACGGATCAATCTTAATAGATAACCTATGACCATTCTGCGACCAATTGTAGGCTCGGAGTAAACCGTCGTCAATCACGAAACCTAATACTCCCGCGTGGACATTGACATGTAATTTCGCATCGGCCTGGTCACGGGAATCCGTGTCCATCGCCTTGGAGGCTGAGCGATACACTGAATCACCGGGACACTATGTACCACTTTCGAAATGGGATTCGTGTGGTCAGTGACTCCGCGCTCTTAATTCTCCCTTGCCCGAGGCACCACTTATTAAGTGGGATCGATTGCGATCACATAGGCAGGGCTAGAGTTTCTCGAAGCTACGGGGAACTTTGTGTCCCCCGCTGCTCTTATCGCGATCGGAGGTGATTGCTTCCCTTCGTTCCTTTTTGAGACTTCGGGGAATTGATAAGCTGACAGGACACTTTTCTTTACGACGACTGTGAGCTGATGGCTCGGGAAAACTGAGGGGAGCCAACCGAGAATTCGATATCTCACTGGAGATTAGAAGTATCCACGCGCAGGGTCTTATTTCTGATAAAACCCCTCAAGCTTTCCTCCAACTGAGTGCATTAATTCCCACAAATTCACACGATTTCGGAATGAACTTACCTGCTGCGCCGGTTGCACGCGAGCGACGGGGAGCAGAAACGAATCCCCGTAACTCAGCGGAGTTATCAAAACGCGATTAACCGTGCAACTACGCGAGCGATGGGAACTGGATGGCTGGCCGGGATCGCGAAGTAAAGCCATGCTGAATGCTCGTGGTCGCGCTAAGAGAGCCGATGCACGGTGCGAACATGCTTCGCACCGCGGGAGAGAGAAGCGCATTCTCTCGATCGTGGGACGAGAAAGGCGGCCGGATGTTTGTCGCGCGCCCAATCAGCGCCAATTCAAGCTTCTCGGAGCGGAGCGGGCCTTACATCGGCGCTAAGCTCCGGCTACAGACGCTCGTCGTCCCTTCCTCTCTGCCCAGCCACGCGCCTTTCTCATGACGCATCCTCCTGCCGAGGGGAATGCACCGGCCCAGCCTGCACAGATTTCCCGAAAATTTCTCGTGCATTCACCGCGGACGCGTGCAATAACATTTAACGCGCGGATAAAAATTTGTGTAGGGATCCACCTCCTTAGTTTCAGTTTACAAGTGGTCATGTATTTTTTTATTTTCGGCTTTGCATTTGTTATAGCAGTGGTTCCAAATTTGTTTCAGATAACAGGTAATAGGTGTACAGGAGTCCCACAAAAAAGAAAAACGAAGAAAAGAAATAATAAAAGAAGGAAACAATTAATTTTATAAACCGGCTTGCATTTCACTCTCTGAACTCTATATGACAATGAAAAAGTCATATATTTAAATATGTTAACGTTTATTTTTTTATTTCTTATATCTGTTTATTCTGTTTTCTTTATTACTGTTGTTATTATCCGTTTTCCCGTGAAAAGTTCTTATGATTTTTCATCGTTCAGAAATTGTTTGGGACCCCAAAATATTTCTTGCCTCCGGTCCCCTTTTCAGAGAAGACCGGCCCTGCTCGGCTATAAGATTCTTCTGCTTCTCAAGCTTATTGTTAGACTTTCAAGAGAATTGAATTCTGTAGTTTGTCTTTAGAACTTAATTTAGATGTTAATAAAGAATTCAATAGTTAAATCTCGGGGGATAAAAATCCTATCAGCATTTATGAATTTGACGAGGCTAATGGATGAGGGTCATCAATTTACCTGCAATTTTGTTAATGCGCACCGTGCATAATAACGCATTAAGCGTACCGCACGATGTGCACAGAAAATTCCGCGATATTCTGGATCGAAAACGTATTAGAAATGGCGGGAGCTCTTGCTTCCGCGCGATACATTATTCATCGTGCTTGTTCGCCGGCAGAAGTTTGATTATTCCGAACATCCGTCTTGTCAAGGTAATATCGAGTTGCGTAAACTTGGAGCATGAATGTCCCGCGGAAGACCGAGCTCCCCGAAATTTTCAACTTTTCGAAGTTTCGCGGGCCGCGTAGGTGTGTATATGCTCGTTCGCGATGTAAAGCGAGGCGAACGCCATTATAAAGCTGCTGGGGTCGTCGAACGGAATTAAAGCGGTTCCTTCGTCGCGCGAATTCGCGAATGGAGTTCGTGCATCCCTTCCCAGAGGAAATTTTCACGCGGGATTCAAAGGAATTTTAGTGAAAGGTTCTTGACTCCTTTTTTTGTTACATTTCTTCTTGGTCATACGGAATAGAAATAGGAACGGCTGGGCTCGTAGCTCTGACTCGGCGCCTTTCGCAAAAAAATCTAGCCCGAAAAAATTTAACCGAGAATCTTGCACCTACGTCGATCGCAGTACGTCGAATCTAAAATCGAGATAAGCCACTTTAAATTCGACGTGAAGATTGCCACTCTTTCCCGAAAGCTACAAGTAAATTTTCTTCACGGGAATGCTACTCGTTTCCCTGGGAGATCGAAATTCGTGGCACGGATACGCGGAATGGCAGGGCGGCTGGGAGCGGGAGGAAACGACACTTCCTGGACAAACATAATTTTCCAAGTTCCGCGAATTTGGTGTTTGCTCTTCCAACAGTCTAATATCCTGCAGAGGAGTGTACCTATTATGTATCTTCCGCGCGAAGAATAATCGTCGGGAGATGGCGTGGGCTGATCGATACAGCGCCGCTGAATAACCTAGGTAGCTATTATAATTTCCGGTAAAGCTCAGGCAAAATTTTCAAGTACCTAGGAGCGTGGTAATTAAACTGTTACACCATGTAACTCAATTCACTCGTATAAGCTGCCTCCCACCCAGCGTCATATTTAAATCATCTACGTATAAAATGAAACATTCACAGGAAATACCAGCACTAATCAGAGACGAGTACGCGTCGAGCCCTCCACCCTCGTTTTTCATACGAACTCGCTACGAGCCCTCGGCCTGGTCCCGGTTGGGCAACTCCGCCGTGGATTCCACTCCATTTGGCCATCGAGTAACGACACCCCCGCGCAACTGTAACGGCGTTATGCATTCTGGATTGGCCGGTGGAAACAATGTGCCGTGCGCTTCGGGGCCATTAACGTGGCGGTCCTGTTGCTCCAGATGGGGATGCGTGAGGAGCGACCCTAATTCTGTCAATCCTGGGGGTGTCCTCGGGCCGTCGGGCCGCACAGCAGGGCGATGTTAACTCGTAACTCTCATCGATTCCGGTGTAAATATACCCGGGGCATGTATACGACCGTGCAGGATTTCCGTTACGCTAGATATACCGCGTGTAACGCACGAATCGGCCGAGAAACGGCCATACAAAGGGAAGTACGGGATGGCGCGGTGCGTACAGGCTAGGTTCGTGTAGGCCCTCGAAACACGAAATGCGGTTCCACGGCGACCAGATAACCCCCCCTCTCGAAGAATTAATAGCCCCTGTTATGAAAACGGCGGCCAGGGCGATAGAGTGCGCGTTAATGGCCCGGGAGCCTCTCTGTATTCGGTCGCGTCGGTCGAATAAAAATATTGCTCGCGCGATATTAAGTCCTCGCCCCCCCTGCTTTATCGGGGCTCTCTATCGAGGGGGTGGTTTCTGGGTTTTGTTGCTCGCCAGTGAATAAATCTGAAGCGCGCAGGTGAATGCGAAAGGGGCGTGGCGTTGGAGACTTTTGCGACGGGGATTTGTGAATTTTTGTGATGATAGGTTTGATAGAGGTGGAATATGCGTTTTCAAAGCAAGCCCAGGCTGGCTGATCCCTTGGCGTTGGTAGCGCGCGTCATTCACGGCAGGGAACCGAACCCTAACCCGTACCCGGTTCGGTACGCCGTACCGCCGACTAACCCGCCTAACCGGGTAACAGAATTCGTCTGTAACCCGACTAACCGGGTTAACCGGGTTAATGCGGTTACAGTAATATTGGAAGAATACAGGGGTTGGAGTGCGTATTAAGAAGTGAGAAATCTTCGACTTCCTCTATTTCTAATCAGATCTTTCGCCGATGACACTGACACCAAGAACGACGTAATTTGGAAAATAATGAAGGAAATTCCATGCAAAATTAATTTCCATAATCTGAGGTTAATTTCGTTAATAATAGTCCGATTTGCATGAAATTTGGTATGGTTATCATCGGAAAAACACAAGGAATCCATCGACATCACTTCCATATCGATACAATAAAGACTAAAGAATTATTTTTTTCTGAATCGGGTATGAACCCTCGGTCGATCGTAGCGAATTGGGGTCGGCGCCCTGCAGTTAAGGGGTGTAAATGTGAAATATCTATTTCAGCGTAGTAAGAAATTCTTTATTCTTTATCGTATCGATATGGAAGTGACACCAATGGATTCCTTATGTTGTCCTGTTAAAAATCATACCAAATGTCATGTAAATCGGACAACTTGTACACATGCAATTTGTATTCCTTATGTAAAAGTAATCCAATTTACATGAAATTTGGTATGATTTTCATCAGGAAAACATAAGGAATCAATTGGTGTCACTTCCATATCGATACGATAAAGAATAAAGAATTTCTTTTACGCTGAAATAGATATTTCACATTTTCACCCCTTAACTGCGGGGGGCCGACCTTATTTCGCTACGGTCGGCCGAGGATTCATACCCAATTCAGAAAAAAATAATTTTTTATTCTTTATCGTATCGATATGGAAGTGATGTCGATGGATTCCTTATGTTTTTCCGATGATAATCATACTAAATTTCATGTAAATCGAATTACTTTTACATAAGTAATACAAATTGTTTGTGTAAAAGTAATCCGATTTGTATAATATTTGGTATAATTTTAATGGGGAGAACGCCAGGAATTTATCGGTGCCACTTTCATATCGATACGATAAAGAATGAAGAATTTCTTAATACGCTGAAATGGATATTTCACATTTTCACCTCTCGACTGCGGGGCGCCGACCTCAATTCGCTACGGTCGGCCGAGGATTCATACCTGTTTAAAAAAATTATTTATCCTTTATCGTATCGATATGGAAATGATGCCGATGGATTCCTTATGTTTTCCGATGAAAATCATACCAAATTTCATGTAAATCGGACTATTTTTAACGAAGTCAGCTTGAAATCATATAAATCGATTTTCAATGGAATTTCTTTCATTATGGTCCGAATTACGTCGTTCTTGGTGTTAGTTTCATCGGTGAAACATAAGGAATCGATCGGTGTTGTTTTCCCAAAGATCTGATGAGAAATGCGGAAATCTTGGACCCCCATCGATGGTCGAAAGCCCTAAAATTCGGTGAGGCACTGAGGGGGCTTGTCCTCGCTACGGGGTACCAGGCCGCATCCATTGACGGGCGTAGCTCCTTGCCTTAAATGACTGTCTACTAGACAAGACTGTCTTATTTCGCCAGTAACCGGCTCGTAGCGGGTTAACCGGGTTACTTCGGTTTCTTCTAGAATTTAAGAACCGTTCTCTCGCGGTTACTACGGGTTACAGAAACCTTCCTTGGTTAACCGGGTAAGGGTTAGGGTTACTAGGCGGTTCGGATCCCTGATTCACGGAGCGAACGTCACAGGGAAAATGTAATTCCTGCGTAGGTACGGACCGTTTTCGAGGGCCACTCGTTCAGGCCTTGATATCCCTTCGTTAAGTCCGTGAAACGCTCGTGGAAATCGATATGACGGCGAGAGAGCCGACTGTTTACCATGAAATCAGCGCCATCAAAGAGCTGCTTCGACACGGAGCGAGGCCCGCTCCGTCCCTAGGAAAAATCCGATCGATTAGCAGTGCGCCAAGCTCGCAAATCTGCTCGACACACATGATCGCGCGAGATTATCGGACTGGACAGTCGGCTCGATCGCGTGCCAAGTTGCCGTCGGCTAATCCTCGGTTTTCGGCCTCGTCCGCCTCCTCCAGCACACCCCCACCCCACCCACCCCCCGCGATGCGAGTGACGCGAGATACGTCCTTCGACGGGGGATGGGAATGGTTTCAACGGACTCCGATGAATTAGCCACGGTTTGTAGCACACGCTGGCCGACCCCGTATCTGTGCCCGTCGCAAAGCTCCATTGAAATAGCCCGGCGATACCCGCGCGGACCCGTCTCCGACAGCACGCTGGATGACGCGTCTTGCGGGATTTGTATCCGAGCTTTTGCCGTCGACTTTGATGAATTAGCCGCTGGACACCGAGCAAAGCCGGTCAAAGTGCCGGCGCCGCGGTAAATCATCGCGAAATTAGGAGATATCCAGAGGAATGGAGGAATTTCCCGGTGAATTCCGGTCGACTGGTAGCATTCATCATGCCTCGGTGAATGGACAGATGCTGGTACTCGTGTGCCTGTTTGTTACGAATGTGACTGAGTATAAGTGGCGAAAGTTTTCGTTGTGTGGGGGTGGAGGCGCGGCGGGTGGAGTTTGTAAGAATGGAGACATTGGAATTAATTGTAGGATCGCTGACGACACAGTGACCCAAAAGTACATACGGTAGGACTCGACGTTCCACGCTACTTGACGATTCACTGCTCACTGACTTTCTAAAACTATACGCATTCGTGTCACGTACGTCTTTCTGCATTCTTGGCAGCCAATTAATTCTGCACTTCGCGGTCGATTTGTGGCTTGAATATTCTCTTGGTCGTTTTCTTTAGGTGCTCGTTATTCTACCCTGTTATCGAGAATCTGTAGGTAAATTGATCCGAGCTCTGGGTGGAGGGAGAGTCAGGTTAGTTTAACGTGACGCGTGTGTTGAATAAGGCAGTAATAGAAAGAAGAAGATTGCAAGCCTCGAGGCAATTTTTTCTTCGCGTGCACTCTGAAACTCTCTTCACTGGTATTTTCTAGACTCTTCAGGTTCAATGAATTCTCCGTAAATTATCCGTAAATAAACTCTCTGGAAACACCCTGAAGCCTATCTAAAGGACTTTTAAAAATCTACCGAAAGGAGTCATTAAAGACTTGCGTTTTTTTTCTTCTAAATAACCCAATCACACCTTTCCCCGGAAAACTCTCGTTTCTCCGATATTTTGCCTGGTGTGTAGCAGCACGTTCCTGATAACAGAGAGCGACAAGTGCCGAATGAATCGCGAGAGAAATTCGTTCGACCAACCGGTGGGAGCACGGTGTGTCCGTTAATAAAGTCGCTGATAACGCTGACTGGAGATGGAAGGATGGAAAAACTGTTCAGTCGGGGATGGAAGAAAATTCGACGTCCGGTCAGGGCCACTTTGAAGCGACGATCCTGGGAAAATGCGAGGAAGATGTACAGAATTGGAAGCGTCTCTTGATCGATCGTGGTGCTCATGGGATACGACTCGAGGAACGAGGGCCGAACGATTCATTTTGGGGGATTGTGATCTGTGGGGGGTTGAGAATTCAGCCCCCTAGAACCTAGGTGCTACACGTTCGCCACAGAAGGGCTTGTAATCTTGTATCTCTAGTTTTCACAGAGAACTGATTTCTCCCTGTCGATCCTTTGTTCAAGCATCGAGTGGCTTTGCTTTTGAGACAGGGATCTACTAGGTAGCCTCTTTCATCGAATATCTTTAAACAATTCAAGGTTTTAATTGTATACAAAATTTGTAGGAGTATAGATTTACTTAAATTCCCAGTGAATCTATGTGTAAGCATCAATATGCGATTTCTAAATCGATCATAGTTTGATTCTTAAGTCTCATTTCCAAAGCTGTTGCAATCCGAACTCTAGGACTGCATTTCTAAATCCACCTGAATTCGAGGTCCCCGCCTCCTAGCTCCAAATCTATCGCATCCGGAGTTCCCTAAGCTTTTGTCTTTAAACACATCACATCTAGCTTGCAGGCCTTGGTTTCTAAATTCATCCTACTTCAAAGCCCAGGTCCAAGTCTGCCTCGGGTACCCAGCTCTACTATTCAAGTTCCAAATTCTCGTCATTCAAAGCATCATCGTTTTCCTAACTTCTTATTACTCTACTGCGTTCTTCTCGACCCCCAGCACAGACGGCAAGGTTAAACGTGTCGGCCTAGATAGAACTCGGAGAAGTAAGAAATCATCGTTTCGCTATCTTCTGACGCGCGATTCGCTTCAAGGGCAAGCTTTTCCTGTATCAGCCGCGAACACGACACGAATCTCCCTGCCTGTCGCGTTGTTATGCTCCATAGGTATACGCTCGCAGGTCCTTGAGATGTTACCACGCGCCGGCTAGATTTAACGCTGTTGCGCGTTATCTGACACGCGATGCAACTAATGTGCAGCTTGATACCGAAACTGCAGCCCCGTATCCGCCGGATCTTCGATGCTCGGGGCCTGGAATAATCAGTAATATATGCTAGCCAGCGATTCTGATACGCGGGGATGGATACACGCGCGATCGTCCGTCGTGTCTGACACCCGCGCTGTTTCTAGCACCGTGCGATCGTAATTCATTAAATGGACGTGTCTTGGAAGGGTGATCGAATGCACTGGGTCTGAAGAATACTCGAACCCCTTCCTCATGTGTGTTTCAAGGACAATCAAAGCTTTTCTATATCCTCTTTTCTTTTATACTTCCTGCCCACGAATTCGACAGTAATTGAGGACCTTATAGTAAGAGGGTATAGAAAAATAATTTCGAGTAAATTAGAAAAAACTGTTTATAAAACATTAAAAAGAGAACACTAATTGAAAAATACATATTTTCACACAATAAGTAGTACTATTAATATTAATCACTATTAGTATTAATTACTATTAATATTAATTACTATTAATGGTAATTAGTATTAATTACTATTAATAGTAATAGTTCTATTAATATTAATAGAAATAAAAGTAGAAATATTAATATTGATATTAACATTAAATTCTATTTTTATTTATTTGCGATAAATCACTCATTTCAGATCAAATTTAAACCAAACTTGCACCAAACCTGGATGTAGAATTTTTACATACCTATATTACACATCACAACTCAAAAACTGTCAAAAATGGAGCTGCACCCTTCCTGCTGCAAGGTCCTCACTTCTCTTCAGATGTGATTTTCCTGTAATCCCATGAGCCCTGCAACATTAGGCATCCTACAGTATCTCTTCAGAATTTATACGAGCAAACTTGTGATTGACTGTGCCCCAGTATTCTCTAATATGCGCGAGCGTGCACGGAAGATGCTCGGTGTTCTAATAAGTGGCGCATGTCTGCGCGACTCCGTAATGACACACGTAAATTAGTGCATGCCCAGAATTCTCGCGTGTATCTGTTATCTGATAGCGGCAAGCAGCGCAAACTTGCGCGAGGCTGTGGCATGCTCCCGATGATATACACAGTCCCCGTGCTCGTTCCGCCCGCTATGCAGGGATGACTGTTGGGATTTTCGTACAACCAGGGCGAGCCTAATCGCGTGTTTGATTATATCTCGTCAAAGGGAGTGGAGCGAGAGAGGAAAGGATTCCGCGCAGCGGAAACTGTCTTTGAACGCCGCGACACGAAGATCGCGCGGCGAGATTGTCGTTGACGCGGGCGAATAATTTTGTGTTTCGAGGGGCAGCCGGGAAATAGGTATTAAAGTCAGCGTTGGACCGACTGCAATCTAAATTCTAGTGGGGAGTTGGATTAATTAGAGGTTTGGATTTTACGTCGGACAGAATTGGAAGAGAGATTAAAGCGTTCAGGTTCTTTGACGTCCTTAATGAATCTTCCAAGAGTGACCTGAAACCATTAATGATATCAGTTTTACACGGATTGCTTAGGGGCGGTAGATATTTTTACACAGACTGTCTCTGTCGCTGCAAACACGTGCACTGTGCATCCGCACTTTTACATTAATTTCCCAAACTCATGTCACTCAGGCAATTTACTTTCAATTCGCATCGCACTGCGGGGATCGAGAATCTCCACCATATCCCTTGTTCACCCTCGCCAATCCGTCAGAATTAAAGACCCCTCATCGCTTCACACCACTTTCCCAAAATCCCTACTTCCAATATTCTATATCCTTCGTAAATATTACCCCATCGATTAAAACGGCCCACCCCAATCTCCCCCCATTTCTCCGTCCACCCAATCGTCAAAGACAAACATATCATCGCTGTGCACAGAAGGGAAGAAAACCTTCGAATTAAAATCTCGTTTGCGCCTCCAATGCCTCGCCGAGGGCCGCGCGGATAAAAAAGAACGTGGCGTTGTCGCGCGAAGGGGGTCGAGGCAAGGAGTCGGGCGAAAATAAAAATAACCAGGGCATCCTGCCGGCCAATAATTGGACTCCTAATCAATAGAGCGCGATCAGCGGACCGTGATGAACCGTTCAAGGGAAACGACGCAATTTATATATACCTACGCGGCCTGGCTATCTACGCCCACACACTCGCGCTCATCCCGCCGGCGAGCGTCGAGTGGTCCACTTGGGCACAAAGAATTATTGGCTTCCATTCTGCTCTCCAGTTAGCAGCGGCATCTGTCCGTCCACCAGTATCCTTCTACCCCCGCGTTTCCCTCGATTCTCCCCCGGAGCACACGCCGTACATCAACTCGGCACAATTCGAAACATATCGACGGGCCCCCCCCCCCCCAACAGCCGAGCCCCCCTCGTGTTCCCTTCGCGTTCCCTTCACGGTCCACTCACGAGCCTCGTTTTTACCAGCTCCCAGACCTGGCCGCCTCGTCGCGGGCCGATTCATCACCGGCGTCCGACGAAAAGCCAGTCGATCTCTCGTATTTTCAAAAGGAAAACCCGTGGAAAATCCCGACGACCACCGTCCTGGCCTGTACTACGTACATCGTTACCATTGTACGAAATATTTATGGCCAGCAGATACGCCACACGCGGATTACGCCGACGCGGATTTTCCAGGGAAGAAGCCTCGAAGCTCGCTCCTCCATTGTCGTAGGGGCGCGCGCGTCCCCGTGTTCCTCGTAAACGGCTTCCACGGGAAACGCGTCCCCGCGATGCATTCTTGATGTTTGCTCGCCGACGTGGCGAGAATGCGGGGCTAAACCCCGCCGGGGAATTTATGTAACGCCGTTAGGGATAGGGCGGTTTTTTAATCTTGTCGCTGCGCGCGGGCTTGGCTCGCGATTTATCTGTTGGCGATGCTTGGGAGTTTCGTGAGCAAGGGGCGGTGAGGTGCGGAGGGGTTGGAAAATGTTTGAGTCGAGTGGCGCTAGTGAACTCGTCAAAAGGGACGAGTACGGGCCGATGGTTTGGGAAAAATCGAGTGCTCTCTGGAGTAACTATCATTTTCACGTGGTACATGTTTGGTAGGGTGGAGCTTAATTTGCAAGGATGAAAATATGATCTTACCATCTCAGTTTGTCCCTTTTTATGAAATGTAAAATCGAGCAGAGTATGAGTACAATCGATCTATGTTTAGGGATAGCTCAATCATTGTAAAATTTCCAATTTATATGATAATTATATGCAAGGGCATGAAATGCTAGAAATCTTGTAAAAAACATTCATTTGTTCATTAAGGGGATACCCGCAATCAGTACGTAGAAAAAGATCGATTCTTTGGGAATTTATTTCAGAAAATGTAATATATGCATTTTTATATATAGATTTTTGTATTCATATGAGGGACACTTTAACAGGTTCCGTTGTAATTTTGCAATAACTAAATACTTTTATACCATAACATAATATAGTACCCTGTTAAAGTAACCGTCATCTGAATGAAAAAACGTTTGGTTAAAAATATGCATGTACTTTCTGAAATAAATTCCCAAAGCATTGTTCTTTTTCCACCTCCTGACTGCGGATGACCCCCTTAAGAAAAATAGGAACTGAGAGAAGGTATCATTCTGGCGTACATTTAAGTAAAACAATTGCGCCTGACTGCAGGAAACAGACACTGTCACAGACAATTTATCAAATTATCAAATATTAAATGTAAATTTAATATAATTTACTGTATGTTGAGTTTTCATAATCTCTCTAATCTTTTAATCACTTGAGCTCCCCTAAACGTAAGAATGTATTGTCCAAAGTTGTTATACCTATAGCGTTTGTACATCTAAAATTCTAAAGCAGCAAATCGAGGTGATAAGACTTTTAAAAAATATTCAATCTTCTTCTAACTTTTAAACTCCACCCTAATGCTTGTCTATTCTGCTTGGGGGATGATGTAGTTAGTCGGTGAGGGGTGGTTAAACGCATTCACGTGTTGTAGAACACCTTCTAGTATTCTCAAAGGGCAAACTTAATCCTTTGAGGTCCTACTTTGAGGTACACTGTATTTCATTTTAGACAGTCCCGTGTCGAGTCCACCTACACATTAGATTCAATAGCGAATGTTCCGTGTCCCAGTAATCCCAGGGATATCACCATTACGATTGTGCATGTTTGCAGAGGAATATGCTTCCTACGCAGCTGAAGTCTGATAGCATACGCACGCTATACTACTGAAAGTGGTTGAATCAATCACGTTCGCCTTCCACGAAACACCAGGCATGAAGCATTATAGTAAATGCTTGTTACACGTTTCCCAAGGAACACGTGAATTTCAATCCCGGGATCTTGGAAATTCACTTTTACGACCACTGAAGCACATTTGCAGGTGATACCCATTCGAGGAACGATTCCCATCGAAGAAGCCCGATTGAAACTCAAGTTTCTTCGAAACGAACGTAACCGTAGCGATTCGCACGTGATGCACGCCCGTGCGTGCACGCTGCACTCGGTGGCGGGTGGTTACGAGGTAGCAGGGTATTGGAACGCCGCGGCGATCGCGACTGGCAGCGATCCTCGATGCCACTTCTCGATGTAAACGCGGCCTACATGCAGCCGCGTCGAGGAGGCCTTCCAGTCGATAAGCCGTTCTCTTTTCACCGTTTCGAGCAGCAACTTTGCATTATCGGCACGTCGATGGAATCCCGCTTATCAAGCAGTCGCTTACAACTCGACGATACGGTAATTTCCCCGGCTAGCCTCGGGTCGCGTCTACACTCGCGCGGGGTTAAAAGGCTTTTCGGTACACAGCGAGTGCGACCCTTTTGCATGCTGCGCACCGTGGCGCGGCACCGACGTGCAATTTAAAATTTCCAACTCCGCCAGCGGGCTTCTGTGTGTCACGGAGTGTTTGATATTTCTGGAACGAGATTTCAGCTGGCCCGCTTTGCTCGCGCTTTCGCGGCAATCGTGACAGAATCTGGACCAAAGTTCCTTCGAGCGGAAGGAGAAGGGACCAGTAATGACAGTGATCGAGATGACAAAGCCGCGTTGTTCGTATCGCGATGACTCCGTTAATCCGGCGTTTAAAGGCCGATGGCGCCGTGAGCGCGCGAGATGTTGCCGTAAGCTCCTTTTCCGCGACGGTGCAAGCGGATTAGCGTCGGAAAGAATTACCCGGCTGATCTCCGTGAAACCTTGCAGCGCCCGAAAGCGAGAGGAAGACGGAGGGATGCCGAGATCTCTATACGTCTCGCAACGACCGTTGCTTTTTAAGGGAACGCCCTCCACGGTGTAATCTTTGAGCGCCCCGGGGATTGCTAAATAGAGAAATAAATTAACGAGATAAAGCTCGTCGCCCGAGTTTCTTTCGACCGCTTCGCGAAACCAGGACACAATTCCACCCACTCCGGGAGAGGATGCTTGCGTACAGCGATCGAATTTAACGATAAGCACAGTGTATGTATTTCGGCGACAGTTCCTTGACGCGAACAGGGAAAATGAAGCACCACCGGAGATACGAAATGTCGTGTTAAATCGTTTCACAGAAACTTCCTTGTATTCGGATAACAGGGTACTCGAGTGATGGAAATTTGTAGGACAGAGGTTCTATTTTCAAAAAAAAAAAAATACCTCAGCAAGGAAGATGACACTGGACGAGTTTGCTCGCAAATTTTACCCCATGAATAATCGAGCAGGGCCAGTCTGTCACGTCGTCGGACGAAGATTAAGGGGTAACGGCGTCGAGGAATTTTGCTAGCCAAATTTGAGCAGCTGCCACGTCATTAGAGGCGTTTCTGCCTAATTGTTTCAACGTCGAGCGTTTGGGCCCCTCCCTCGTTCCCTTCGCCCCTGTCTCGTTTCTCGTAACAGTGACTCGTAACGTCCCACGTCTTCGGGAGCGTCAGAAATTGCGGGCGTTCCAGCGTGGCGTGCTCCGCACCCTTTGATGACGTATTAATTGCTTCGACTTTGATACATCTCGCTGCACCGCGGCGTTAATAACGTTTCTCTCATTGAATTTCGCTCGGCAGCTGGTCTGTGGACGGCGCCAAAGCCAGATTGAGTCGTGACGGTTCTGACGGCTCCTCCGCTTGCATTCTGCTCCGTACCGAATGTCGATTACATGGTAAAATCTCTGACCGGTAGCGCGTTCGTCTTCATCCCCAATGATTAATTTCCTTCGATCCTTCCGGGGCTGGGTGTCATCTTGCTCCCGATTTGATTAACGGTCCAGATCAATTTCCACTGGGATTGGGCGGGGGATGTCTTAGGAAACGTCAGAAGTAATCCTGAAATCTCTATTTTGAGGAGCTGATGGGGCGTTTAGGTCGGAGTTGGCTTCGTTCTTTTAATAGAGCATCTCAGTGTTCCCTTTTTTGAGTTGCTATCTCTTTTTATAATATTCAGATTACCTGCGACTCTCGCCCTCTCCTCTTATAACGTAAAGTAAATTTAATAAGGTAAAGAAAACACGTTGAAAATAGGTATTTCAGAATATAATTCTAACTTAATCATATTTAATCATCTGAATACATATATTAAATATACTTAAAGATGTTTAATATATTTAATTGTCTTATTTAGTGTGATGGTTGTGCTTGCATCTGGGTGACCAGCTTCTTCTTCTTTTCATAAATGAAAAATCAGTGTTACATTATTAGCAGAATATAGCAATGTAACCATATTAAACTAAATAAGTGCTCAGAATCGTCAACTAAAAATAACCGCGGCGACCAAGAGGGTTCTTGGAGTATAGGTATCAATTAACTATACCTAACACAATTTCTTGCACCACGTTCCAATTTTCTCAACAACGAATAATAAGATGTCACGTTCCTCCAAATGAATACGTCCAGTAGCAGAGACTGATAAATAGGAGATTACCAAACAAAGAATTGTAATAGTCATAAAGGCTGGTTTAGAATTCACGGTTCGGGGTTAACCGGTGAATGACAGTTTTCGTAAAAATGATTGGAGAGGCGGCGTGCACGGTCTGTTTTCGCGCATCGACAAATTATTCGCGTCAAAAGCAATTATTCGCGATTATTCGACGAGAGACCTGTGAATGCCAGCGAACGTCCGGTTGCATTCGTGTAATTAGAGCCTTTGAAGGGGAGGGGGGAGGGGGATAGAATAGGGGAGTGGACGATCGATGCTCCCACGGGCACACGAAGGTAGAGGAAAAATTGGAATAAAATGGCCGAACGCGGTGTAACGAAGTGAAAGCATTTTGCTGCAACGTTTATTTCGTCCAATTACATTTGGCAGCCGTAGCCGAAGCTCACCAGGGCGGATTCTACGGGCTTGTTTATGGACTTCCATATATCAGCCTTACGAGCACTTAACAGAAAGAAATGGCCGCAATCTTTCGTCTCTAATTCAGTCACTTAACCGCTGGTTATATCCGCTTCGCGGGGACGCTCTTTTTCGGCGATGGAGATTTCGCCGCTGCCGCTGATAAAAGCGTCCCGCGATAGAAACGGACGAAATTCATTTACTCGCGCGGCACGAGTCGAATTTGTTCGAATTAGCGTTAATTCCGTCGCCGCCGCGCGGGGGCTTGAATCACTGGCCGCGGTGTGTCTGAAATTTCATATCGTGGGAGTCCGGGCCATTCTTTCCACGCGATGTATCACTGTTCTTGTACTATATTGAACCTCATAAAGATTCATGAATCTTAATATCAAAATGCAATCCTCCGCGGAAAGTACCACCCGATTTAACAAGCATCTCGCGATTCTCATAAATTCCATTATTACACCTAGCAACGACTCATTAGCATCGAGCATTCTCGACGCTCCGAACGTGGACCCCGAAGCCGCCCGACACAGCCACCAACAACCGCTCGTTAATTTTTCTCCGTGAATAAAACAACCCCCGGCCCGTTTCCTGGTCCAGCGATCGATCATCGTGTTCGAGCTGGGCCGAAGTAAATTGACGTATCCTCTTGCTCGAGTTCCCCGGATTAATACCGGACGGGGTCGCGAGGATCGATGCCGGTCGTTCGATTCTTCTTATTTTTCTCCAAGGCCGTTTCGGTGGCGCTGCCATTTTGCTACGTCCACACGATTCGCGCGACGGAATCGCCGCATCGTTTCTCCATCAGGGGAACGTGACTTTGAGCATCGCGCGGCTCTAAATTGCTTCGACAGTTTTTCTTCTGGCGACGTGTCCACCCCCTCCCCTGCTCGCTGGGGGGTAGGTGAGAATCGAGCTCGACGATGCGCTTTCTCGAGGAGAAAAGGGGGGAAGGGAGAAAAAGCTTGGAGGAAAGATCAGGCCCTCGTGACTGGGAGTCAGTCAGCCTCTGAGCGACGAGGGTGGCTAGAGAGGGTGGAAGCCCATCAAGAGGGGCGGCCAGCATCCGGCAATTTACGGACGTCCGGCGAAACTGATTTCAAGGCGACAGAAATTACTTCTTCAGGAAGCCGCGGTGGCTTCGATCCTCTCGTGCTCCGCTGCCTCCCTCGGTCCTTCTTTCACGCTCCGCTCGGGGCGACCAGCCTCTGGGGTGCTGCGCGAGTTGCCCACCGACGCGGCGGATCTCGCCCACCGTGGAACGGGAATTGAACTCTCTATTCCTCTATGCTCGGGATATTTGGTCCCTGGATGAACTGTTTCCACGATGGAATCGAGGCTTTCGAGGATCGCGAGCGTCGGTGCGAAAGCGGCTCGCGATTTCTAGAGGAATATTTCCTTTCTGCGCGAGATCTCGGGGATATGCGCGCTTCCATTCGAAGTATATTCAATTCGCTTTCTAAGATGTATTGGGATTTTAGTGGCTCGAAAGCCCCATCGTGGGGTTCATAGAATATTTCACATATTTAGGAGGTAGTGTTGGTCATTGATGTTTGAGGCAATGAAAGTAATGTGACAGTTCGCTTGATTTTTAATTTGATCAATCGTAGGTACTTATTTTTCAATCGTGCGACACTGCACCCTATTCAGGGTTCTATAAAATCCACACAACGGTATCAGACTTTTCTCTCCATTTTAGCGGTTCGTGGTCAGCTTAGTGGGCCAATAGTCGAGTCGCCTACTAAACAGTCCTCTCGCGTGGACGACTCGCTAGCTCGCGAAATTCGAGAGCGAACTCCTCATGCGAGCGGATGTTTTCGAATTCGGGGGGTGGAAAGCCCGGAGAGTTTGACTTGCGGCGATAACCGCGACCGAGCCGAAAATGAGTCGGGGCCCGGACCAATCGGCGTACACCGGTAATTCGAACCAGTCGGCAATTTAGCCACGCCGGTTAATTCGATCTTTTGTCGGCCCGCTCGTTCGGGGCCGACAGCAATTCCGGCGGCGCGCAACGTTCGGTAATTCGGTTGACAACTCCGCGCGCGCACGATGCATTTTCGTATACACGAGTGGAGTGGAGTTGTTATTGGATTAGGGCATTTGATCGGCCAGTCGAATTACTTGACTGTTTGCACAGGCTTAATCGATAATGACCCTGTAGAGTTTGCCGGCCATGGCGTCGCTGGACTGCGTTAAATGCTTCCGACAAAAGAGGGCCGAGCACGATGACTCTGTGGGTGAACAGCCTCGAATAATTTGAATCTTGAATCAGACTTTTCTGTAGCTTCTTTTCAAATAGAATTAAGTTCGTTTTTGTATATGTTTGTTAAGATTGACTGGCAATTGACTGTTGCAGTTGATAATTTAACTTCTCGAACAGTACAACTTTTTATCATACTTCCGAATTGATCGCCTGATCCTTGATCCTCAATCATTCTTATTTCACTTGTAATTTTAATATCAGGTGATAGTCGTTCAATTTCCCTCATAGGTACAGCGATTATTCCACGTTTCCTGTTTAATAGTAAAATTCAACTTTGGGAGAATATAGGATTTCCTTTGATCGTCCATTTGTGCCTGATGTGATGTTCAGACGGAATAGGCTTCCCCTTTTTGGGTGACACAATGTCCAGTATCGAACTGGCATATACACAATGGGCGGAGAAAAGCCTGGTCAGGTTTTTATTGTACCTGGCGCCGTGGACTCGCGTGTCCAGGCTACATTGCCTACGATCTTCGGGCACCGAAAGTTCGCCAGTTGGCGTACGTTTCCTGCCGCGCAGCTATCGACCAGAGATAAAAAAGTACGAAAGGAAGAAAGCGCGGTAGCACGAACGGGTCTAACGAGGAAAGGGGTACCGCGAGCGAATTCTGGGGATCGCGGCGAACGGGAAAGGGTGTTCACAGTACTTCCGGTAATTTACTCGAAGAGCGTTCCTGGCGAAACTTTTTTACGTCTAAAAAATGGAAAAACTTTCGTCGTTGAGCTGCTGGCGTTAGTATGAGGCGAGATTGAGACGATAGTTGCTAAATGCAGCCTTCGAAAGCCTTCGTGCTGCTTTGATTGTGTGTAGTTGCTTCGTCGGGAATATTTCTCTTGGCATCTGTCATTATCGAGCTTTCGATACTTTTGAAGTCGGAAACTGAGAATTAGGTGGCTTCGTACTTCAAATTTCCGAGGTAGAGCGTTCTCAATTCGGGTGCTCCGAGTTGGAGCGCTCTGAATTCGGTTGCTCGGAGTTGAAGCACTTTGAATTCGGATGCTCCGAGTTGGACCGCCCTGAATTGAAATGGTCCGAATTGGGGAGCTCTGAATTGAAATGCTCCGAATTCGGACGCTTTGAGTTGAAGAGCTCTGAATTCGGATGCTGCGAGTTGGAGCGCTCTGAATTTGTATACCTCAAGTTGGAGCGCTTTGAATTCAGACGCTCCGAGTTGAAGAACTCCAAATTCGGAAGTCCCAAATTGAACAGCTTGAGATTCCAAAGCCCAAAGTTTCAAAGTTGCAAATCCTGTAGCTACAATTTTCAAATCTTCCAATCGTCGCGTCCCCTCGTCCAAAAACTCCAACTTCCAATATCCCATATTGGAAAATGCTCGCTCACGTACATCCCCGCACCCCTCCCCCAACCAACACAGTCCCAAGGGGCAACGTACGTAGATCAAGGTGTGAGAACCCGGATGGATACTTCTCGATTGTTTTCCGAAAGTTTGCAAACGCCCCGGGACTCGCACGCCAGCCCCGGAAAGAAGCAAACGAGGTCGAAGCTTCTCCACGGTTATTTCCCTTTCAAATTCCATCAGAGACCTCGCCCATCGCCGCGGCGCGGCGGTAAACTCGGCGAAACAGGACTTCGCCGAACGACTTTACCTCTTCATCTTATATTCCTGCGATTTCCCGCGAGCTTCTGGAAGGAGAAGCAGTTGGTGCATCGAATCGGCGTGATTCCCTGGATTGACGCGTTTCGAGGGCGAGGGGCACTAGAGCCGCCAGAGATGGTGTTTCACGCGGGCGTGATGGGAATGGCGGGGTGCAATAGCTGCGAGGAAAAGAAAGGAAAAGAAAGGAAAAGGGGGGATCACGGAAAACGCCTCCGGTGTAATTCGATTATCCGCACGAAAAGCACCAGGCGCTGTTATATGAGGCGGTAATTCGAGGCCCGATCCCTTCCTCCCCTCCCGTATGCCATGTTGGAAGCAATTCTCGGTGTAATTTAATCGGCTGTCGATAGGCGACAATGGCGGCCGTAATCTAAAATTGCTTTTCGAGGGGCTCGCGTCGCCCCACGGAGGCCTTTATTAGCGTCCTAACGTACCAGGACTCCCGTTACGTGTCCTCCCTCTTTCGCCGTGAAATTCGAATATTTAATAAAAGGGGAAGCCAGGCGAGAGGCTTCACATCTTCTTCTCAGACCTCCAAAAGTGGGGTCACTGCTGACGAAACGAGGGGACCATCTCCCAAAATGGACAATCTAGATTCTCGATAATTCACGCGGATTCGAAGAAACGAAGGACCTTTATGTGTTACCCAAAAATGTCCCGCCCCTATCGCAAGGAATATTCCCGTAAAATAAATAACGTAGTGCACAAATTACCAGGGACCTGCTCTTTGGCTGGTATGATTGACGAGCAACGTTGCAAAGTTAACGAGCGACGTGGAGGCAGAACGTAAAGGGGGCAAACTGCTGCCAGAGATTTAGAAGGATGTTGATGCAACCCCGGTGGCAGTATGCCCCTGGTTGATGCACCGTCTTAAATAATAATCATACCATTGAGGTTGATGTAACTAGCGAACGCACTGAATTTCGCGAACTACGTCCTTGAATAATTCCAATCATCCATTAGACGGGCATAGGCTGCCGAAGGTACCGGTGTAAAGTCTCCCCTCTCTCTCTCTCTCTCTCTCTCCGCGTCGTCGACTGGCACGATGCTCGGAAGCTTCGTCAAAACACTTTAACGAGCCTGGCAGGGCGGATCGCGCGTGAACTCGCGAGCAGCTTCCGATTTTCCATTCGAGTATCGAACCTCGCCGTTGAGCGTACTGCAAACACCGCGCGACGGAAGTAAATTAATGCGGGGGAGTTAGACGGTGCTAATTGCGACCGAGTTTCTTGGAAAACACGTGGCAGGAGGGGAGATGATAGCTTCGGGGAAGACGAGGTCTAAGTTGGAGGCAGAATGATCGAATCTGTGTGCACAGTGATCGTCGAGTTTTCCGAATTGCGAGGTCTGAGGGAAGGAAATCGATCGTGGGGAGGGGAAGATGGCTCCCCCTGTTTGAGAGATTTAGTGTGATGAAGAGGAGTTTCAGTCTTTCAAGGAAAAATGTGGAAGAGAGTCTGGGTACTGGTGGCGATTATCAAGTCTCCGAATGCAGCAGTCATTGGATGAGTGGAAGTAGTAATCACTGACGTGATTCTTCGCGGTCGGTTCAAGGATCCCGCGTTCCACGAGTTTCCCAACGCTCGAGTTCTCGGAAGAGAGGATTGCTCCTTACAGAAACCACAATCGAAGGGCCATTCTGCGCTGAAAGTGGATAAAAAGAGAAAGCCAAGGGGATTCAGCTCGAAGTGGGATCAATTAAGGTGGAAAGCAGGAGCGATCGATCATCGACGGTAATAAAGAGCTTCCACCAGGGCAGAACGGTCGCTTGAAGGCGCGTGTGCACGCGCGTGTCCTATTTAGCGAGCCTCGCATCGCGGCTTAGGAAATTCGCGTACCTATCTTTTTAAAGAGTCGACATTGTTATGGGTCTTTTAAAAGATTCTATTCATAACCATCCATGAACCAGGATCACGAAGATTTCTTAATTTTTGTAGAAGTTCGGCGGTTAGGAACGGTCTATGGTGCGATTGGCACATAGGTAGCGCCTCGTTAGTACCTAGACTTCAAAACATAGAGATCTCAGGGAGTCGGCTTTGGCGGAATCGGTTAAGGGGACAGGCCACTGTAAAATATCGGAAAAATCGATTTTTTCTTTTTCACATTTTCTGAAAGACGTACGTTTAAAAAAATCTCTCCCTACATTTTATGAAGAAATTAACAAAATTTACGGCGATATAGAATTTTCCGTGAAGCGGTGTCAAACGCGCGACTGAACCGAGCGGAACTTTGAACGCGTTTTCCTCAGAATGACATTTTTCAACCGCGTTGACAGATTACAGAGAAAACTATACATTCAATTGACATGAGCAAGGGAATTTATTGTACGAAAAACCCGTCGCTATTACATGACGATCAGTTTTTTCCATTAACGACCTGCTTTTACTTTTTTTATCAACATTTTCCCAATTTTGTACCCCGAAAACGTGATTTTTTTTCAGTGGTCCGCTATTTTGTAATTTTTTGCGATTTTGACTTTTTTTGATCGTCATGTAATAGAGGTAGCCTTCTGGTTTCTAAATATTTTTGTCATGTGGCATTTTTTTAACCACTCCAACCACCCCTTCCCGACATATGCACATGGGAGAAAGATCTTACGATATTTTCGTCACGCATCGCATTATTAAAAAATTTGTTGGGGCCTGAAAGTGGCCTGGGCACTGTCAACGCAACAAGCACGATTTTGCCCCAGCGCACGTTTTGACGGAGAGTATACAGGAAACGGATTTATGAATTTCATTGAAAACAATTTTTTCTTACCCTTTGATATGTGCATTATTAACTATACTAAGCAATACATTGATTTATTTGCGTTGTTTTGTTGAAAAAAATCCCGAAACCACCCTTACTTTTCAGACCATTACAGTGGTCTCGTCCTTTAAGACAGCAGACCAGCACGCCGTAGATCCAAAGCTCGCGGGTACGAGTCCCATCACCCGAGGTTCCCTTTTTCTCCTAAATTTTTGAACACTTTCCTCTCATTCGCTGCCATGTAGGTATATCCACAAAGAAAATCAAGCCGCGTGGATGAATAAAAATCCCAGCATCCTCCAGTGGGGGGACTTGCTCGCAAGTCAGAGTGGAAAGCCACGAGGCACATGATCATCCAGCCGTGGGCAGCGCTCGCTCAGCCCCCGAAGCGTTATCATAAATTCGTATTAAGGGGTATCCACGCGCCGCTACGCCTCTGGCCAATAGGAACGTGGAATTTGGGTCAGATGGCATCCTCTAATAAGCCCGCGCGCTAATAGGCTTACTTCAGGCACGCAGCCACCCGGTGATGCACGATAGTATGACGTTCCGTATCTCTCGGACCAGATTACCACCGGCGTAGTCAAAAGCTTATATGTGAGAACACGCACCATGGATCTTTCCGGATATGAAGCCAGCTCGGTTTTATGGGCTCGTCAGTCTCCCCCGCACCAACCCGTAATCGAGTTTAAGGTACATACACCGCTGCTTCCGCCACGAGCATGCCGCCATAGCGTTTAACGAGCCTGACGATCCCACACCCCCCATCATTTTTGTGAGACTCGTTTTAAATTTAACGGGCTTCGTGGCTCGTACTTGAAGAGCACCTGGCAAGAGTTACCCCGATGTTTAGCGTCCGCAGAGTTGTTCTCATGGTGTTACGATCTTTGGATGGGGAACATTTGCAGGGATTTGTATAATGCTGGCCTCTACGATCCTTGAAACTTGTGTTCTCTAATCGAGAAAAAGTGGAATAACTGTACAACCTATCTCGGGCACACTTGTCCCCCAAAGCCGCTTACGCGAGCAGTCGTCCATAATGAAGCGGATTCCAATTAAAATCCTAGCAACTAATGCAATCAAGATTCCATAGCGATCCTCGCCCAAAGAGTAATCCTTTCGCTGGCTGCAACTTCGCCGAACAAACGACAGTGACTAAGAGCCCCGTAAATCGACTGGCCGGACCTTCGTTATATAATTTCCCCCAGCAAGAAACGCTTCAAGTATTTCAAGTATTCCAAGTCGCTCGGTCTGAATGCCCTCCCGGCCACATACTTTCCGCGGGCGTTTCCTTTCAAGGGAAAAGTTGCCGGCAAGTCGGCCCCGCACAAAAGATCCAATTTGAATTTCATACCGACCGATTATGGATGTAGATTCCGCGCGACGCGGCCATTCGATTCCATTCCGGCTTTCCACACTGGCCGAATCTGCCCCTCGCGGAGCGACTCTCGCGTTTCCGGTTAATGGCGCGGAATCGGAGACGCCGAAAGGTGCCTGGAACGACCGCGGCGCACGCGAACGATGATTCAAAGCGATGATGCAAATGGAGGTTACGTGCTGTATCGCCGCTGGGAAATTACTTTATTAAGCAGTGACGTCTTCGAAGGGATTTCTGAGGCCACTTTCTAAGCTGAATTCGAGGAATCTATGGCTCTTGATTGTGGGATCATTCTTGAGATGGGAAAGTAGGAATTTTTCTTTCCTTTGGGTGCATATTCGCACTTGACTAACCATTTTTTTTTTCTTTTATTAAGCGTCTAATGTATTTTGTATAATTATAGTGATTAGTGCTATTAACTCAGGGTAAAGTTAAACGTGCCTACAGTAATGCGTTTGTTTCTGTTTGGTTTTGTATTATCTATCTTCTACTTTATTTTATTTTATTTTGTAACTTTCACATTTATGTTTTCTTTCTATTATTATTGTACAGCAAATTGCGGAGTTACTTCCCATTACCTCTCTTGAGTGCTTTTTGGGGAGTGTAATAAAGACGTATTATTATTATTATTATATTTAATATTCTAATTTATTAGATACATAATTAATCGACGGATCAATTTGAGTATCTCATTCTGAGAAATGTCCGTATTAAAAGTCACAGCTGCGGTATGAATTAATTGCACGGAAAAACGGAGAATATGGGCAGATATGATCGGAGTCCCTTAATCACCGACCAACAATCGGTGTTATAGCCTCGACACGGACATCGAGCTGCATCCGCGTTGATACCGGTCGTACACCGTTTTTACATTAATACGGGGAACTGCGGGATGAATCGAACGAACGTAACAAATTTTCAGTGTCCCGCCGTTGCACAGGCACCGGTGAATGCTTTAAATCGAGACGAACGAGGCACAAAACGGAAGCTCGACCATCGGGCTTAACGTTCCCAGCGAGCGTCCCGATACAGCGGTTTTTAAAGGGGCCGCCACTCGATGGCGATCTGTCCGGTGAAATTTGTCTTGATACACGTAATTTATAGCGTGCCACCGCGTTGTTTGACCGTAACAAAGGAGGGACAGTTTATCGATCACCGCTCCGCTCAGACTTCGCAGCGAAAGGGTCGATGGTCAGTGGTTTATCGAGCAAAGTTTCGCGGCCGACGACGCGTTAATTCAGCGCGCATAATGCATCGCGCCACTTGCACCTGTGAGAATGCACAGTGCCAGGGAGATTCCGGAACTTTGGTCGTTCTCGTTGAGCTATGGAATGCGATTGTCATCAACAATTGAAAGGGGCCATTTTTTATCCTCTGAATCAGAGGAAATTTATTTAATTTTGTATGAAACAGACAGTATCGTATTTTCTTCTTACGAAATTGGGTGAAATTCTTATTTATTTATTTAATTATATATGCGGGAAAACCCTTTGGTACACAGAGAATAAACAAAACCACTACAGGACTAATATAAGCAGAGACACAACAATGGAGAAAATAAAGGAAAAAATTAGTAGATACCTACTCGGATAGAAAATAAGCAAAAAATAAATAAATAAGGATTATTATTTATCTAAACCTTTAAGGTTCTTTCATCCCACACGGTGGATTAAGGAAATTAAGTTTAAGTGTGATCGCCTTACCTGATTAGATCGCCTGCTACTTCACAGTGGTTTAATCGAGAATGAGATATCGCCAGGTGATCTACGCACTGAATCTCCAGACGCTTTCTCGAGCCCGTGATCTCGACGTTATATCGGAAACGTTAATTCCGCTCACGCAACGGTCTTAAGGATGAAAAGGGGGCGTTTTAAAGGGTGCATTCCTCGGGAGCTTCCAGTTGCACGGTTGCCGGAGTAACAGCGCTCCCAGGAATTCTTTCGTTCCCGAAACGGATCTGCGTGCCCCGGTTCTTTGGGACGCTTGGATTATCGGTAATCGTAAAAATGCGGCCAGATTTACGCCGAGTGGAGCAATCCGCCGCATTGTGCAGCTCCGCGGGAGAGACGCCGTAGACGTTATCTCTTCTGCGAGTTGATCCTCATTATTTGGGAGAACCGTCCGCCTTCGTAACGAAAAACGGCGCCAACGAAGCGTTAATGTCGAATTCGTTGGAACTCCGTCGTGAACGAGAGAATACCGAGCCACTGGCATCCACGTGACAATGAATACTTAACATCCCCGGAACGTGCTTTACAAGTTGTTAACGAAAAACAAGCTCCTCGTTTCGCAGGCAACGTCCTAATTCCCGCTTTGCCAAGGCACTTGAAATCCTTCTCCACTTTATCACCTAATTAAAAGAAATGAAACTTGAAATTCTGAGGAACTCATCGTTTTACACCCAGAGCCGCAGTTTTCAATGTTCCTCAACTAGACTATCTATTGTCGCTTAGATACTTTAAAAACCGTGTAAATCAAAGAGAAGTTTCTTTAACCAAAAGGAGAAGGTGGTGTTGCAGCAGAAAGTTTCTTCGTAGGAAGGAATATTGCCCTGGAAGTTTAAGAAGCACCGAAGTAATAACACTTTCCGACTTGCCTCATCTAAACTTAATATTCTTCATGATTCCCTCCTGTTTGTTGCAGCCTGATCCACCGAGACACCAGGCCGGAGCCAGCAATAAGGTGTTCGACCCTGAGAGGAGCGACCAGGCTGCCATCGGCACCGGATCATCGCAGCGAGGCTCGACTAAGAACAGACCCGAAGGTGTTGGTGTTCGTGGAAACGCTGTACTCCATGCTGGGGAAAAACATAGCCGAGCTGCTCGTCTCTAATCGAATCAAGTGAGTAGGTAGGGACGCACAGACGCTGCGATATCTGTCTCCTATGCGCTTCCGTGGACGCGATAAGGGAGATAACGCTGCTGCGGGGAGAGCAGCGAATCGGAGTAATTCCGTAACGATAAACAACTCTCCTATCGACGCGCGCCTGTTATCGCGCCACGGGACCCGCGAACTTGCGACTGCATTCCATTTTTCCACGCGGCGTGTTTGCGCTGCGTGTGGATAAACAATCGCCGGGGCAAAAGGAGATTCATTTCGGTAGCGTTTGGAGGAATAAATGAGAGCCAGGCAACCGTGTTTTCGTACATTCACCGTTGCTACTTGATATTTCAACAGCGGAATTGAAACGGATGGGGGTTTGGAAAGTATTATGATAACATTGTAGTACAGCAAGGGGAATAATTATGTATGTAATCGGACATGGAGATTGCTGATAATACAAATGTGGGGAGTATATTAATGTGTTTACTAAATGAGATGGCGCACGGAAGGTGAATTGGAACTTGGAAAACGTCACTTTTGTGAAATAATTTTTAAGGTTTTGCATCATTAGGCCTGTTCAATTGCTCTAATTTTAAGTATGTCGAGGTTCTTGTAGAGGAAGTCTGCTTTAAGAATAAACTCCTAGTGTTTAGTATATACCTCGTTCGCAGAACACCCTGTAGAACTCTATGAAATTGAAAGAGCGGAGCCTTCGAAGTTCCGCCAAGTCGTAGACGAAGTGGGCGTTTCGTCTTCGTGCCGCGCAGAAACTGGGTCGCGACAAAGTAGCGGCTCGGCAATTACCGATAAAAGGGGGGCGCCTAATAAATCATAATCGTTCCAGTCGATTATTATCGCGACGTGTTCCCTCAAAGGAACCGGCCCCGATCGATCCGCCAGCCTCTTCTCTGCCCGACAGAACGCAAACAGCCGGCTCGTTTGCCGCGGAAAAATGGAACTGCCAACCGGCTGAAATATCGCCTTTCTTCATTCGTGTATTTAGAACGACCGCTCCGTTTCCGTCGCGGATGACAAATTTCCCTCGTCCGTGCTGGGGCCGCCCTCGTTAAAAAATGAACTCTTCGGGGGGAACTTGATCGCTGGATCTGTTATGATTGAGGGCTAGCGCGGACGCTTTCTGGGGACGACGTCGTAACAGATTAAGAGAAGTTAAGGAAAGTAGGACGTTCGCGTTTAGCTGGCAAACGAGTCTACTTGAAGTCGTTTCGCCTAATTGCGGTAACATGGCGCGCAACCGGGTGCGTGTCTAAATATCCTTCGTTCCGACGCAATTCAACGCTCATTGAAGATTACTGTGCGCCTCGGGCGTCATTTCCCAAGTCTCTTGTGATTACTCATCCAACAAACGTTTGAAACTGCATTCTGTCGATGGAACTAACATCCTTCTTAAGGTCTTTAAAATTTTCCGGTGTTCAAAACCTTGACTAGCCTCATCTTTAAGCAGGAGTATTATTAACAATGTAGCAATACTTCCGACTCCGCCAGTAGATGGCCTCTAGACCGATCCCGCTCTCTCGCTAGTTCTCCCTCATCTACTCGCTCCTATATATACCCGTTTCGTTCTTCCTTCTAATATCCCCGCGTCTAAGACAAGGTCTGCTAGATAAGCCTTACTGATGAGTCTATCAACAGGCACAAGTCGAAACGCACCTTCCTTTTCTCTCCTTCCGTCCTTTCTAATACAATACCTCTACCGAGATTTCGATAACTCTTCGTTTCACCAAACTTTGAACCAACACCAAATAAATCACCCCTGAAATACCTCACAGGTATTTATCTGTTCGCGATAAATGCACCACCCGCAAGCTCGCAAGAAACCGGGTACAAAGGAAGGTTTATGCCAAAGAACACTTCCTGGAACTAGTATCTCGAGTCACCCAGGGCCTGTTCACAGCGTTCTGGTGTAATCGCGCAGTAATGACGGACTCTAATGAGTGACGACAACCGTGGCGCAGCGGCCACAGAGAATTAGTTTGCGGGATCAGCTCGCCGGGATAGACGAGGTCGCCTCTCCTCTCCTCTGTATAACAGTTAGAGAGGCGTGTTAGGGGTAACGATAACCCTGCGTGCGTGACGGAGGACTGGATGAAGCGTCATAGGTGGATAAAGTGACAGTGGGTGCACGATGACGTGGCGTGCAGGTCGCGCGATTGTGTGCGAGGGTGGTCCATGTAATAGGAGAACGTGCGCGGCGGCGAAGGGGTGTGTAAGTCGGCCAAAGCGGGTGGCGAAGGGGGGTGGCAGAGAGACATCACGTTGTCGTGTTTTGTGTGCTCGCGAGCGCGCACCTCTGTGCCTGTCATCCGATAATCAGAAAGCCAATCGGCGCACCTGTACGCGCGCAAAAGCCACCGTTCCCTGTCTCCCTTCCTCGCGAGTGCTTTATCCGGTGCAATTTCATAATCGATAATCGGGGCAGGACAGGGGAGGACGCCGGCGATGGCCACTCGCCGGACGACGACGTCCAGTTGTGTGCGCGTCATGAGCGACGCTGGGAAATTTTGTTTTCCAAGATCACCCGGCGGACTGGGTGTGTTTGATTAAGTGAGAGCCAGGTCCAAGGTCCGCGCGGGTGTGCACGCTCGGACGTGGCTGTCGGAGACAGGTCTGCGCGGGAGGGGATTTTTGTCACGGTACCGGGGGCTTGGAGTGTTTATGAAGGTCTCGGGGATCGAGGAAATGCGACAAATGAGAGGACACAGTGAGGAAACGTGTTAGTAGTTGAAGTATTTAAAAGTCTAAGTGGAACGATTCGGTGTATGGTCAGACACCATACGCGAGGCTATCGACACCTAACGCTCGACGCATAACTTGTCACAGGAATATTATGTAAAAAGTATGCATGTCCTTCGGTGGGTCTTATCAGTCAGAAGACCCTCCCCATACGTTCCATTGAAACATGGAGAGCGCGGCTATAAGACAAAAACGATGCCCGCGGGATTTATCATTTACACACGCCCCTTCTTTTAAATACCCCGTGTCCTCCAATATATCAAATGTGTCGCGGCCAGGCCCTGCACGCACTATTTCATCGAGCGTGAAGCAGCCAGCCCCGTTTCTTATCCGAAAACAATGTATCAGGTGGTATCGATCGTCCGCGTACCTCTCCTTCCGTTTCGTCGTTATTTTTCTTTTTTTTCCCCTACCACCCCCCACGGCCCCGCTGGTACTAATGCAGTCTGCACCACGACACTCGTTACTCGTGACATCGACACGGGGGTGGCGGCTCACGGGCAGAGGGTAAACGTTCCACGGCACGTCGCCAGGGGGTGGAAGCGCCGATCGGCCCTCTCTTTCCTTCCACTCCTTTTTTCCCCAACGTACGCACGCGACGGAGCCTCATCCGCGTTCGCCCGTCCTCCCGCCCGCTATTCTCTTCAATTTCTCCCCGGTTCTCCGCCCCCCTTGATGGCCCCGGCCCATTCTCTCGCGTGCCCCCGGGCTCGCAGGAAAAACAAATGAACGGCGATCACAGCGTGATCCACAGTGTCTGGCGTCGCCGAGGGCGAGCTGGACTTTCTTCCCACCCTCGAGTCGTACTCAAAATCGAGCCATTTTCAGCACCATACACGTTGCCTACCCATGAACCATAGATTTATTCCATCGATTCCAGTCTGATCCTCTAACTATCCGCTCATTCTCAAAGACACTATTATCTTCTCTTCTCAGCGTTACGGAGTATTCGTATCAAGATTTCGATAACAGCGCGCGTCCCTCCCGGTCGAAAGACATTAACAGGGGTTGCGTGGGCGCACGCCCGTCAACCCCTTCCCATATCTGCTCCACAGCGACGGCTGACCCTGGCTTCATAAATACACGACGTTTCGTAGGCACTGTCGACCCTCGGTGACGCTTGTTCATGCACGCCGCGACATGACGTACGACCGACAGCGGCCGGACCTCGCGGATTTCCGTTCGAAATAAATACGTATCTGCCGGCGTCGCCGTTTCCGACGCGCCCGAGCTACGAGCCTACCCTCAGACACGTGTTTTTTATGCTCTGGTTTTTATTTTCCACCCCCGTCGCGCCAGGGGGAAATTATGAACCGTCGGCCTGGTTGGCTGGGAAAAATGCTGCTCCGCTTTCCGCCTGGACCGCGGCCAGAAAATCGACGGATAATGTCGAGCTGCGTTGCCTCGGATAATATTTACCAGTGGAAAGTGAGTGTCCTGAGCGGAAGGGGTGGATTAGGGAGCGAGAGGGGAATCGAGTGGGATTCAATAATGGAACGGAAGGGTGTTCGATGAGCGATTTTGTTGCGACGGTAATTAGGCAGTGGATCCTGTAACAGCCTCTGAAATTTATGATTTTTTTTTTTAAAACTATTGTTAATATTGCATTAAACTCTTTTGAGGTATGAGGCGGCATCTTTAAACTTGCAGAAAATATTTTTTTTATGTCGATCCTTCTTATTATTTATTAATTAATTGGAGTCAGGTGTAGCACCTGTCACAGTCATCTGATTGCAAAAAGAAGAAAATTTTCTTAAGGTTAAATAATTTACGCTGGGACTGGACCTAAAATTTTAATTTTTGTTTTTATTTATAATACTTTTTTCGTCGATATGATGAACAGAATGAAAAATTTGTCCAAAGACAAAACTTACTTTTTCTTTCAAACGCTATAACTCTTTCAATTTTTTATTTTCGCTCCTTTAAAGTGGACCAATCCCAGCATAAACTATCTAACTTTAAGAGACTCCTACCTTTTTTGCAACCAGATTTTCTGCAAGTTTAAAGATGCCTCCTGATATCCCAAAAGAGTTTAATCCAATATAACCAACGATTTTTTAAAAAGAAGCTTAAATGCCAGTTACTTTTGGGGCTGTTAGACGAGAATCTCGCCTCAAAGTGTAACAGATTCTGTAGCCAAGTAGAATTGTTTCCACCTGTGCGTTAGACTGCTCACCAAATCCATCGAAATCGGGCACTCAGCCCAATAATGCGATCGACGGATGCCGAAGCCAGAAACAGATCCACTAATAGGTTAATCAGGATAGAAAAAAATTAGCGGTGAATTTCGGGTAGATTAGAGCACAGCCTTGTCAATTAGAGGCCGTATTTTAAACTAATTCCGCGGCAAACGGACCGAGTAGTGACGCCCTCACGGTGGTTTTCACCTAATTATCTCGACGAGCCGGCGATCAGTTTGGAGAGTCGCAGCCCTTCCACGTCCACGATGGAAACCGGAAGCGAGCCTCGGGAAACGATTAATAACCCCCGTAGAGCGGACGAAAGTCTCGGTCCAGAAACACTTCTGTCGCGACGGAAAGAGGCGGAAAATTCGTCTCTGCTTGCCAGGGGAACCGAAATTGATCGAATCCGCTCTATCGTCTAGCTGCCGAGCACCGTTGTAATTATCGCCATGCTCAATTACGCCCGTCGCCGACGGGAGGGCCGTTCGCTCTTGAAATCCTTCATTCGCTCGTCTTCGCGATCGGCTTCGTTGCTCTGTTCTCGGCTTTCCCCGCGGCGAGACTCTTGGAACGCAGCGTCGCCTAATATGTTTGCCTCTCGAAGCTCTGATGCGATTACCAAGCGGCAGAAAAGGTGAATGGCGTCGGAGGGAGCTTCGATTCGATAGAGTTCTTCTTCAGTGGAATGTGGGGATTGTTGTCGCGGCTGGATTCGCTGAATTTTTTTCTGCAAACATTTTACTAAGTGAATCTGAACGACACCTTGTTTCCTTTAGTCCAAGATCTCTTTCAAACGGAAGGATCCCACTGTGCCCGAGCTGTCAGACTGTCAACGACACCGACAGCCTCTAATTTGTCATCGACGCGGAAAAAAGTGGCAAACAATTATCGGCCACGCTCAATTATGTCGTCGTCTTTCACAGTATTCACACAGACCTCCCGCCTTTTCCACCGTATTGGCTCCATTGTCGTCTCCTCTGCATCTCACGGTTCGCCGTGTCTTTTTGCCCCCACCCCCGTCTCACCCCTCGGCGAAACACCGCCGCGCGATTTCCCCTCGGCTGAGCTTCGCTGTGGAGCCTCCCTCAGACGTCTCGACGTCGCAGAACGGCTTAATTGTCTGCGCGTTTCGCGAAATTTACTCGCGGTTACGCGCTTCCCCGTCGCGTCGACGATCCTCGCGCGTGCAAATCGCGTAAATTAATACGCCCCCCCCTTAGGCTTCGAGCCGGCAGGGATGCCGGGGACAGATAATTCCGAACTTCTGCTTCCTATTGTGCGCCTCGACGCCTCTCGAACGCCGCTAATGGCGGCCGCTTCGCGCCGGATGCGTCGGTATTTGATAAAGAAAAGGCTGACGGTTCGTTTCGTCGACGGCGAATACGTTCGCCAGATGGAAATAAAAGGAAGACCGTGCTCGTTTCCTGGAAGGAGATGCGAATGAAGAGGGCAATGAAAGGCGAACAAGCGGGGCGGAATTTTGAAGAGAGGAAGCAGCGTGCGCGTTGCATTCTTCGTGATAATCGTCCCAACGCGAGGCGAGCAGTTCCGAAGGATTTTTCGTCGGTGGAAACGCCGCTGAAATGGCTTCTGCTACCGCGGAACAAAGGGCAACGCGAAACACAAAACCAGCCACTCGCCGGGATCCCGCTTCTCCTGGACACTCGCTGTTCATCTTAGCCGTTGGTTTAGAACTGGTTTCCGTCGAGAGCACGGTTAAATGGAATGCAAACCGTCGGTTAACGTCGGTGCCTCCGATAAACGAGGGCGCTGACATCGCGAGGGAGGGACAAGTCATCCGCACGAGGCTCCGAATAACGAACGAGTCGAGTGATCGAGTAGCATTGGCTCCGCGAGCGCCCAGCCGCGAAGGAGCGAATTGAAAACGAGCTTCCCCCGAAGACGTGGCTGGCGAACAAATTGCTCGACGCATCGAGCGATTCAAAGAGGCAACGAGATTAGAGCCCTTTATCCGCTAGCTAGGCGTGCGTGGCGGCTCTCTAGCCGACACCCCTCGCAACGCTCGCTCGTCGATCGGCCTCAAAGCCCATTTGCAACGGGGAGGAATCGCGGCGGCCCGCGAGAATCGGAAGGCAAACGGCGGGAAAGGGGATCAAGGCGAAGGGAAGCGCGAGAAATTCATAAAGCTGTTCTTAAGCCGGTTTCGGAACGTCAGTCGGTGACCTTTCCGCGTCGGAACCGATCCGCCTTGGCCCCGAGAGGATTCCGTCCGCGAAGTTCGTTTGCTAGACGATGCTCCGGCCGGCAGAGTTCAAAGCTCCCTGCCACCCCCCACCCCAGACACTCTCCCACCGGGGCCATCCACGTCGAATATTATCCTCTTTTTGCTATCCCAGCCCGTTATCCTCCTCCTCGCCACGTTCAAGTGGCCCTCTTATCGACCTCCATTCAACGCCACCGACCGACTCAACCCTCGCGCGCCTACCATCCCCCGTGGATCCACGGGGTCTTTGTCTTTGACTAAAGACCAACCCAGCCCCTCCCGCGGGCCCAGATAACCGAGAATTGTCTGTAACAACAATCGGGAGTATAAATCGAACTGGCTCGGGGGTGGAGACACCGCGGGCTTACTTCGGCGAAACTGCTCCTGGCCACTTCCGGGGGAAGCGATTTCGGGTAACTAGGGACGGTCCGTAGAGGCGGCGGTCAGAGGGGACGCTGCGGGGGTGTCGGTTTTTCGACTAGGTAGTTGGCGAGGGGTTGAATTGAATTTCTGAAGATTATGTAGGAAACGCGGCGACTGAATGTACATCCTAATGATTCGCGAAGGGGCAGATTGCATGGTAGGAGTGACTGTTTGCTGTGCTTCTGAAGTACTTCGGAATCTAACGAAGCAGGCTATTTACAATTCTAACTCGCCGCGCTGAGTAAACCGATGACTTATTCTTCGCGACTTCGCTTGCGCGTTCTTCCCACCGAACTTCCCTTAAATTTATTCCAACGGTATCAGCCTTAAGTCCCCATTTGCAAGGTCAATCATAGTGTGGGGTTTAAGACATCCCCGTCCTATCCTCGAAGCGTTTACGATCGAAGCTCATACCGTCGTGGCTGCTTTAGGATTTTCGTGAATTCTTTGTATTACCTCGATGCACTCGAGGGATGATTATTCGCCTGCATTCGATGGCGAAGTAAAGAGTCTTCTCCAGCCCCCGCGTAACTGGCTTTTATCTAAATTTTTACGGGGCTCATACCCTCGGAGGAACTGGCAACGATGCCAGTCGCTGGCGCTAAGAAACGAAGAATTCCGATCATTATTTCCAAGAGCTGGAAAGCTTTACGACTGTCCATCAAGATCTCGAATTGCCACGGGGGCTGCCAACTTTCCTTGGAAAGCAACTTCCCCGGGAATACGTAATTTCGTAGCTGCGAAACGTCGACTCGTAAGCGCCGGCTCGAAGCTGCTCTGTTCGTCTCTCTCTCTAAAGACGCGTGAAGCAAAGTCAGTAGCAAATAGGCCGACGTTCGAAGGGTCCTGCTGTACCACCCTTGTTTCCTTCCAAGTGTCGTAGAGGGATTAAAATCGAGAAAGTACCTCAAAGTGCACGTTTTAAAGAAGGATTTGATTGTTCGAGTATTTCAATAATTTATTGTGCAAGGTAGAGAACGTTGAGGGTGTGTGCGAGCGAAATGTTTAGAGAAAAGCTCTCTAAAGTCAGAGATCGAGGAACTCTTGGTTTGGGCCGTTTCCTGGAGCCTGAGGCTCCGTGGAAACGGAGAAAAACGACCGCTATAGTCAGAGTAAACAGTGACTTAAGAGTGGCACTTTAGAATTATTCTCGCACGGTGGTCGGTTAAGTGGAGCATTTCCGGTTTTGAATGCCTAAATCCCTTGGGGAGGAGGGCGGAAGTTGCTGGAAGAAACTTCCAAGGATATCGCGATTTTGTTTAATCACGATTCTTTGGAGCTCTGGAGGGGTGGGCTAATTAGAAAGTTAAATAGTGATGGTGCTCGAGCTGTACTACTGGAAATAGAGAAGCGTCTATTCAAATGGCTTTATGGCGTTGAAACTTTTCGTGTCTTGGGTATTCCATGCAAATATTCTTTCACCTCTGACCTAATTTTCGTTAAACGTCATCGATAAACATAGAATCGAACTTGCCAGTCATCGTTATTTTCACCCTCAGGGATTACCATCACGCGAAAACGTTAAAAAATTTAATTTGTTCTGAGAAAATGTAGCTGAAAAGAGTGAAATCAGACGTAGTTGAATCAATAACAATCAACAGTGTACTTGTACATTCAGGTATCAAATATCTATCTGTATATATGCACACTGATTTACAAAGGCGGCAATTGGTTTATCAGAAAGCGACAACAAGTTGCGAAGAATAATTTGATAAGCTCGAAACGGAGGGGCAGAAGTCAAGAGCAACGATATTGCGAGTTACATCGAGTGTCGCGAGATTAAATTGATATTAAACGAGCCTTTGGCCGAGCAATTTCTGCAATAAATTTAGGAGGCGAGGAAGCTGGCGAAAAATTGAAAATCGATCGCTGTTAAAAGTCTTTTGATCCTGTATAACATAATTTAGTCCCCTTCCCATTTACGCGATATCAGGGCCAATTCGGATCGGCGGGCGTCGAAAGAGTTTCCATCGAGTGTTTACGAACGTCGTTTCATTTTAATCTATTGTTCCCGGCGGGAGTAACTTACAGCTTATTTTCTGCCCCCTTTGTTGGCCCCATAATTAATCAACGGCGGCAGTGGCGTACGCTGGGAAACGGAATTAATTGACTGGGTAATTGAATATCAACAAAAGCAGCGGCCTGAGACAGACAAGATCCCACGCGGAGCGCCGCGTCACATTCAAGAATATACAGAATCATTAGTGTTATTATCCCGACGATGAACTATTTCTCACGGAATTTCAAGGTGTCGTGGTTTCGTTTCGTTACGCTCGCTCGGGGTGGCGAGCGGTTAATTAGAAAATCAAGTTTTCCAACCGAGGCGCGACTCTTCCCTCGCGATGCACAACGACCGCCATAATTCGGGCTAACTCTAATTTAAGAGTGGTATTTCAATTCTAAGGTGACGGGGAGAAATTACTTCTCCGGGGGAGCTGGTTAGATGGAAATTAAGTTTCACGCAAGTAGAACGCCACCGTCGTAAACGTGAATGAATTTGCTTCACCGCGTTTCCTTCTTCTTCCCCTATTCTCGCTGCTTCCTCCTTCCCTCTCCCTTCCCTCTCCCTTCCCGCCGTCATCATCTACTCCTTGCCCCTCTATTAAGATCTACGCGTAGGAAACTGCGAGTGGCTGTAGGCAGCATTCGCAAAAATCAACGTCGACGTTATCGTTCTCTTCCTCAGCAGTTTCTTGGACGGTGTCTGGACATTAAGAGATACTTTCACTGGCGTGCTATATTAGGAGTTTATTTTCTCGGCGACGCCAAGTGGACTGCTGTCAAATTAGTCGAATTTAAGATCGACGCCAATCTGGCGCGCCCACGTAAAATTTCCTCCAGTGGTTCCTGTGATCCCTTGCGTAGGGTAGAAAGGGTTCGAAATGCAGCTGAGAAGTACTATGCTGGACACTATTTTTTACCGATCGGTCACGTGAAAAGTTAAACGAAGTTCATATAAAGTAAATAGTGTACCTATCATCTCATACATAAATGGTATTGTTTTAAATGATTAATTATTGGTTAGAAGAAGATGGCGTATGGTTTCAAATTTAAGACTTCGAGAAACTTGTATATAAATTTATACAAAGTTGTATATAAATTTTCTGTATTCAAATTCTTTTCTCTGCTTTATTTGCGTCTCACATGATTTTTTAGAAGATTTTATATGCCTTTTTGGGGCATTTATGTTTCAATTTACATAATCATATATTTGGTAAAAAAATAATCTCTATCGAAAATAGTCACCTTATATGAACGAGATACTCGAAGAATGAGGAATTTTTAAGAAAGATTTCTGTCACAGTGCTTGAAGTTTGCCAGTTCTTCAAGTTGGCGAAGTTGCTAGTTCAAGGCCACCCCTGCCGGAGGGTACAAAAGAGTTACAGCAACGCCGGAGCCACCTTCGTCCCCATCTTTCCAGGGATTTTCACCCCCTTCGACCCCCTTTCGACGACTTTCATTGAGTCGCGAGCGAGCCGAGGCCCTCTGGCACCCCCTCGAAAGCCGGCGCTCTTAAGAGGGGTCGAACTGCGAGTAGGGACGGGATAATAAGGTCCTCGCTAGGATCACATCCCTGAACAAGGGGGTAGTTCCAACCCTGACCATTAAACGACGCGTTCACCACCTTGGAGAGTAATTATCCGCCGTGTCCGAGCACCCGTGTTACACCCGACTCCCTTTCCCCTCGAATTCTATTTGGACAGCGGGAAAAAATAACGCGATGCAGAGGAACGAGCGTTGAACAGCCCTGAAGGCACATCGTTCTCTCGTTACTCGAGTCCTTATAGACAAAGAAACATCCACGCGTGCGATCCAACCCTCCTGAAAGTCGTATTTCTCTTCCCGAGGGGGAAATAACGTCTGGCTTAACGAAGGGCGGAAATTTTTACGGTATGCCCCCTCCGCGACGTTTACGTTGCGTTTTATTGCAGTCTTCGACGTTGCAGCCAGCCCGTGGAAGCATAAGTTCGAGTATCTCCGTTGCGTTTCAACTAATAAACGAGTGGCTGTAATAAAAGTTGCTCATATTAAACAGAGAATTACCTCGAGTAGCTTATACACATTCCAGAGTCATGAAGACTTTTAAAATTCTTGAAATTCTAGAGGGCAACGACTTATTCGCTCATAAACAGTGGCGCGCTCAGAGGGGGTGCCAAAGAGCCCTGGCACCTCCCAAAGAAGAAGGAAAAAGAAGATTAATGTAACCACGATTGAAGTAATTCAAGAGCTTTGTAAAAAGAAAAGTAAACTTTTAATATTTTTAATATATATTTAGAATAAATTTTTATAATCACCTAATAAATTCTATTGAATTTGCATTAGAAATATTTTTATCCCTTCAACTCGGCAGCCACCAAGATGAAATCCTGAGCGCGCCACTGGTCCTAAATACACGAGAATTCTAAATAACCACCCACCCTTAGTTTCCACCGTTGTCCCACGCATTCCACGGGAATGTTCAGCCGAGGGGGATGAATTTCGAATAGAGCAAGGGGCATAATACATCGATCGATACTCCTTGTCTCGCGAGGACTCTGCCGTGAGACAAGAGGAAAGAAGCCAGACAAAAGGGGGTGCAGAAATTTGTACAGCCCCTGGCCTTCTCTGCACGGACCACGAGGGCGTCAATGTTTCAGCGCGGGAAGGTGTATAAACCCTCTTAAAGCCCATTTGCACCCTCGCCGCTCCTCGGGGACAGGCACGCCGAGCGAATTTCGATGAGATCCAGGCGCACGGGAAACGAAATGGATGATCGACGCCCCCTGGCTGCTACGGCGTACCTGGACAGAGGCGCAGCCGTCTTCTGGATTTCTGGGACGCGTTCTCCGGCTGTTGGAGGCTGAACGAACGCACCAAGGGACACCGAGAATTATTCATGAAGGAAAATTCCTGCCCCTAGGTGCGCCGCTCTGTTTCGTGTGCGATGCCCTGCCCCGTCCGGGCGCTCGTGCGTATCTGTAATATTCATGGGGCGTCGATTTCTCCAGCAGCATTTGAGAAATTTGTGGAAGAGGATCGGGGGATTCTTAGCGACCTTCCGGGACCGCGAGCTCTAGCATGAATTGAGGAGCGAATATTAAATGAAAGAGGGAATTGTGACAGTAGAAGCACTATTCCTCTCCCGAGGTCCCAATGTGCATATCAATTCTGTATCGATACGCGCAATCAAATGGCACTTGTTCAAATTGCAAAATGAAAGAGTAATGGGGGCCAGGAATGTATACCGCTCTCGTTAGTTAAACACTCCTCGTCAAGGGCCATAGTTGGCACATTAATTGACCAAGATTCCACCCCTCCCTGACGGTAGAACGTTATCATTCCTCCCTTAGCGTCTATCGATGGGGATGCAAATCACGTAGGGGCGACGCAGCGGCGATGGCGTGGAATCGTTTCGTGCTCCCACAGAGTTCGCTAATCGATCGACATATTCGAGCGTAACGAAGGAAAAGCCCCGGTGGCACGCGTTCAACGGAATCGAATGCGCCGCTTGGAGGAGACGGGGGGGGGGGGGAGCGGGGGCGAATCGATTCGAAGCTTCGCCGCGCGACAATTCCATTAATTCCACGTTCGTCCAAGGGCCTTTCATCTGCGCCCGAATCTCATTAACTCCGTGGCGGCTACGTAGTTGTCGATTCGACAACGTTTCCCCCGGCACTAATTCGCAGTCTCGTCAACCACGGCTTTTAAACTGTCTCCCCTCGCCCCCTCCTCGACCCCTGTTCGATTTGCATTCCGCCGTGGAAAGGAAAAACGCGACGGTGCATCGAGTATATTATTCTTCGTCTCTTCAGAGAGCTCCACTCTTTTTGGAGTGCATGAATGGGACACTTGGGGATCTGGAGTTCTGTAACGTTGATTTGCAAATGAATGTATCTGTAAGCATGGAGATGAGGTTTTATCTCGATATCCCGCGGAGAACACCATTTCGCCGTCAATTTGCGGAATTATTTCTGGCTCGGTGAATTACTGGAAGCACGATTTCTACTTTCGTGCGAGATATAGAACGGTGTGTTTGGATAATAGGGAGTTTGTTTAATATCATTATACATGAGTATTCTGTTCTTCTACTGTTTAATAGGATATACAGAGAATGAATGGAATTATTAACGTAATTATCGTTAAACTCGCAACATTATCGATTAAGCTTATGCAACGTAACCTGCTCTGTTTACTATTCAGTGAAGAGTATTGCGTGGAGTGGTTGCAACTCGAAGGGGTTTCGGTCGACGTACGGTGCCCGGAAGAACAATAAGCTTATCAGAATTACGTTATTATTGCATTTGAAAACCGGCCATTCACTAGTCTCCTACATCTTCCCCAACAGGCAGCTTTCAACAGGGCTCAACGGAATAGGGAATGGACTTACGACAATTCGTTACGAATACTTTACCTCGCGTTTTCAAGCTCACAATAACGTCGCGTATCAAAAGCACATTGCAATTAAGCAGTAAGCAAACGAGAACCGGGAGTCTAGAATAAACAGCAAATATATCCGCCGATAAATCGACGGCTCATTCGTATGCGTAACAAATTCATATATCATGGGAAATGAATCGCGGCCAATTAGTTTATCGCGCAAATAAAATATAGTGTTCAAATACGGGACGTGGAATTACGAATCGCCACTGTTTATCTTGCCCGAACGTTTCAGTCGAAGGCGTCATTTAACGGCGAAATCGTTTCCGTTGGAACAATTTACCTCGCACAAAGCAATAGCGCCTACATACATTCATAATTTCACAAAAGGCCGGACCACTCGATAGAATCTCTTCATATACCTATTCGTGCAAGAAGAGAACGATCATAGATCACCGTGCCACTGACGGTTAACAGTGAACCCGATACCCATCTCGATCGTCGACGATCGGCAACACCGCCCGACGCGTCTCAATTTTCGCGCCGCAGAAAATATTGCCTTCATTTAGCGTGCCCGAACAAAAGGAGACCCGCGCGAAATTTCACCCCCTCGTGAAAAAAGCTCCTCGTAAATCTGCTTTCCCCCCTGTTACGCTCCCGAAATACGACTATCGATTAGCTGTCCCCGGTCATCGGTTCAAGCCATTTCTCATAACGTTACGTGATTTGCATCATCGTCGATAAACGCTCGGCCAGCCAGCTACCTCGTCATTTGTAAGCGTTGTGAGTGTCTGTCTAACCACGTGGTTTCATTGTTCCCAGTAGCGTGACAAGTTTTTTCAAACCGTCTTTCAACTGTGCAGTAAGGATAAACGCACGAATACGGTGTAGTAGAATACGTTCCTGAAGGGATCTGATAAGGAAAACTGTGTAAATTCGTTCAATTACCAATTGTTTTCCTTCGAATTATTGCTAGTGAAGCTTCTGCGAGAGGAATGATAAAGAGTAGGGAGGAGAAAGCAGGAATAAAACAGGGAATGTCGGGAAAATCTTTATCGAGAAAATTAAGTTTTAATACTTTAATGAATTTATCTGCATTCTTCGTGACACGAAGCTTATACTCTAATTAGTTTTCAGTAAAAATTAAGCAATAATGTAATAATTATTTCACAGTATTTTAATATTTTTTCAAGTTTGAACAGGAGAGCATACTGAAACAAAGTAAGAAATTTCCACTTCTATTATTATCAGAACAAGGAAAGCCATTCATTTTATTAATTATCAGATATTTTGTTCCTCATTTAGTTGTTATGCGCGAGACAACGTCTTATAAAATCACTGACCCTTAGAACCGCAAATTGTTTTAATACCACGAGATCTTCGTAGTTTGCTTTTGAAATTGTCGGGAGTTCTGTGTATGCTGTATTGGGAAGTTCAAATTCTCCCTTCTTTCTATTACTGTCTCGTCTTGTTTTTTTTAATGATAATGAGGTTACTCAATCAACAGCCATTGTATGTAGATGGTTCGATAAAAAGTAACACGTAATATTCGCATTTCCTTCACATGCTGAATGGGAGATGAGCATCTCTTAATAATTTTCTCTCGCTGGAAAGATGTCCTTTCCCTTGACGACAGAGGCTTATGCTTAGATAAAAAGGGTGGGGACATTCCGTATTTTGTTCCAGAATCGCAGAATCACGAAAAATGAACATTCCTCGTTTTCCCTCATCCCCTTCGCATAGGCCAGTTCTGCTATAAAAATACAGACTACCGTCGCCTACATCAATTGTTTAGCAAACACGTCGTTCTTCCTCCGTTATCACTCCCTATAAATTAGTCGTCGCGATTCTGACGCGCCACTGTTGATCACGCGCGCCCCCCGATATTTATGAGCGCCACAAATTTCAAGGCGAACGAAATAAATAGAGAGGAGAGAATCTGCCACCCTCGAAAATCCTAAATCTTTCACGATATGGAGCCCCCTTCCTCCCGTCGCGCTGTTTTACGATCCAAATCCCCCTTTTAATCTCGCCTCCCCATGAACTTTCCATTTTTGTCGCGTGTCCCTCGAGGACGAAAAACATCCCGAAAGGGTCTAAGAAAATCCGAAAGCACAGGGGAGTGGTTTTGCCAGCTTCTTCTCCGTCGTTTATCCCGAAGGAAAACACGCACGCCTGCTCGTCCCGAGGATTTCCTAGGCTCTCCACAAAATAAACGAGTGGGGGGGAACAAATTTTCCTCGGCCGTCACATCCACCGGACGTTCCCCGAAAAATTACGCCCCGGCTGGAATAATTAAAGATGATTATCTAAGCGGCTGTGAATTCTTTCGGCGTTCCACCCGCCGCGAAACATTCACGAAGATCCGCATTCTTCGTCGCGATTAATCTCCGCGGAATTGGGTGATATACGTATATTAAACGCTATTCACGCTCGAGGTCGTTGAAAAAAAGGGAGTGGGCGCGTAGAAGCTTTCCACCCTGCGTCCGGCACTAATGAAAAAAAATTCATCCTCCTTGAGGATTAAGGGCCGCGTGGGACCTGGCGGAATGGCCCCTTTTGTCTTTCCACTGGTTTAAATCTTGGAATCGTGGCAGACTGCGCGGTGTTTGTTAATGGATAAACTTTCGGGTATGACGTTCGTACTTCGCGGAGGATTTAAGTGCCCGTATTTTTCTGCCTTTTGTGCGACGGGAAATTGAATAATTTCTTGCCCGTTAGAAATGAAAGGTGGACTCGTTAGAAATGAAAGCGCGCGCAGTGCAGCGGGTAAATTCTTTTAGGTGGAAAGTAAATTATCATCTGGGGTGGGCCGATTTGCCCCGGGGTCGCTCTAAGGATTTAAAATAATTCCTTGGAAAGCGCAAGGACCAGCGGCGAAAGACCATGGACATCGAGCCTCTGAACTCTGGATCCAAGCTCTCGCAGCAGTTCCCTTCGCCCCCGGCGAGGGGTGGGATCCATTTCACTTTATAATTGGATTTTTATCCCCCGATAAGGATCATCAACGTGTCCGCGGCACGGAGATCGCCGGGAAATGGTCGGCGGATCCGCGCGCGAGCGTTTTTATTCCCCTTTCAGCTCCTTTCCTGGCACAAAAGAATAAATATACGAGTATAGAGGCGGCGGGGAATTCACGGGGATCTCGACAATAAGCGAATCCGAGTCCTTCTGTCGTCAACGAGCACAATGGCGCCGTCCTGCTGGATCCTCTCGAATTAGATTCCGTTCCAATGAGATGGGCCACGTGTGGATGTGATTCGCCGAGGTTTTGAGCTCACTGGTCACAGGCAGATACCGTGGAATCGCAAATTGTTGGAGGAATTAACGCTCTTTCGAATGTGGTCTTCTGTGTGGAAACGTCGAACAAATTGGTGACTGATCATTTCGTGCACCTGAGAATCTAATTCTGGAATTGTTCCGTGAATGAACATGAAGGAGAAGTAATATAATACCTGGAGTGTTAGACTTGTGTTTGAGGAATCTATCCACTAAATGGCCTACATTGTGAGGCTCCGAACACTGCGCTTTTGGCATCCCAGGTTCGCCCTAGATTTCAAGTTAGCATCTGCCATGATTCACAGTCGAGGAAGAATGCCTTGTGTGGTCAACATTTTGAAGTTAAAGGAATCTCGCGTCGCAGAGTTAGGGACCACGTACAACAGTCCCCGATACCTCGACGTCAGAAGGAACTCTGTAGGAGCAGTCCAGCAGGGTCGCGCCCCTCGGATTTCATACGTCAGAGTTTTAAAAGGGTCTACTCCTTTTTAGTCTTACAAGCCTCGGCTCGGTCGAGTCAGACCGTATTTCCTTATTCCCCCGCTCATCCTTTGCCATCTTTCTTCATTCCGCGGGATACACTTCCTGCAAATCCTCTTGACGAAGACTTTGCTCGTTTGCCCCGTCTGGCTCGCTCCTCCAGCCTTCTTCACCGCTGGAAGGACACTGCCAGCCAGGATGATAAGTCCTTTTCCGAGTGTTGGGAGTAAATCGTGTTTGCCCACCTTCGTCTACGACACTCCACGCCGGAACAACGGCTAGTCTCCTTCTTCTTCTTCTTCGTACCAGGGTCTGGAAGCTTCATTGATTCCTCCTCCTCGCCTTCTGTTCCTCTTTTCTTAAGTGCTCTGCTTGGAAACCTCTCCCTAGCCATATCCCGCCGCTTCACGAGCATTTTCTTTCACCTCTTTAATCTTATTCTCTGTTTGACTGTCTTCTAGTAATCCTTCATAATACCCACTTGCTCTATTTTCTTCTATTTTCCACTCCCAGCGACGTTTCATTCTTGACTTCACTTTGCATCTCAGATTCTTGCCCCATTTTCTTGCGAGTCTCTTTTATGCTTCTTTAATTCTTCATTAGTCCTCTTATTTCTAGGATCCCTCTTCCTTCGTCCCTCGCCAATTGTTGGCTAGCAACAGATTCTCGGGCAAGTTCCTCTGATTCGAAAAATACTGTAAGTGAAATTTGCGTTTCACGCTGCCAGACTATCAGGCAAATTGCTCCTACGGCAACTTCCGGTGGACGACGCCCGAGGATCGTGAAGCAACGGAACTTCGTTAGCGATGCTGCGCCCAAGTTGCGTCAAACTTGTCTACTTTCACCTGCAGCTGGTTATTAATACGAAATCGGGGTAAATATGCGCCGTAACGGGAACAGTTTCGAGTGAACAGTAATAATTTCATTCCCGCTAAAGCTACCCAGCTTGCATTAACTCTTCTCCCGCTATCGAGATTCTTGGCTCAAGTATTTTCAACAGTGTAGTTTGAAGTTCACGGTATTATTCCCCTGGAGGACTTCACACGACCGTGTTACACGTTTACTTTACGCCGACAAATTGTTGCTGCTCGTTTAAACTGTACCACCACTCACGCCGCAAAAATCTCATTACTATTGCACCCTTAGCGTCTATTAACTTCTTTCAACATGACCATCGGTCCCCGTACCGAGCAATTTTAATAATAATACACGGTTTCACTTGAAATCTACTTGATGCTTTCACTATGAAAATATAATTAACACCCTGTAAGACCACCGCGGACACCTAGTTAAAATCTTCCAAGATAATTGAAGCTCAAAGGATCGAAGTAATTGCAGCATTCTGCCCTCCTAGTCGCAGCAGAATGGATGAAAAGATGTAGTTCTCGTTAGGGAGCGCTGGAGGGTGGCGAATGCTGACTGCTAAACATCCCTAATTGCGGCCACGCGTTTTACAGCCGGCGATTGGATCGATATCCTTGGATCCTTTTGCAGATCCGTGCACGCGTACCAAGTAGCGCAGGCTGGTGCAATTGGCGATGCCAGCCAATTGGACGGTCAAGAACAAAAGAGCCATGGCGGAGAGGGTTCGTTATGACAGTTCGTTAGCTCGGTAAATTGCCGGGACAGTCGTTAATGGCCCGCCGCCAATTATCGAGCCGATTACTTCGCTGAATTATCTGGCATTCATTCATTAGTTAACTGCAATTTTCTGCCGTGACACGCGACCGTAAACTGTTGATACCGCGTTGGACTGTTGCTCGGGCTGGGCTCCTCGTGAATCGCGGCGCAACGATCGTTTAAACGTCAAGGGGATGATGAAGTTAACGTGATTAAGGTGAAGGGCCGCGGCATTCGAGGCCGTGCAATCGAGGTTGGAATGGGAAGCGGTGACATTTGTTTTCAGCTTGTTAGCAGATCAGGTGACAAGGCTGATTGCCTTCGATGTTCGGAGAAATATTCCAATCCAACTTAAAATAGGTGAAAATCCCGCGGAAGTGTATGACAAGCATGTTGAATAATTCCTGTAAAGTTAACTACTCGGTAAAGGAACTTTTTCATTGACGGAAAGTCGATTCTTCAAGAGGCTAACAATCTCATCCCCTCCCCCAGCGACCCCCACGTTTGTGAAATATGAAATTTAAAGAAGTCGACGATCGAGGACACAAATCCTATTAAGGTCAGGTCGATGGAGATACTCAGGGATGAATGATTCAGGTACTCCCTGGTCCATTCAATATTCCACGATGCTGAGGGGTGCTTCTTAGGATCCTTTAACGAAAACACTGACGCGTGGGGGAGGCTTAAGTCTGCCTAGGAAGCTTTATTTTCGAAAGAAACTTTTCCCGGGCCAGGGGTTGCATCGGCCAACTACGCTCTCTCGCAATGCCCGACAGAAACAACACGTGAAATCCTGAATGCCTGGGAATTCCTGTCGAACAACACCGACTGCGCTCGGACTTTCTCAGGACGATGCGCTTTTAAATTCAAGGCGCGTATGTGAATCGCGACGGCCAGGCTCGAAACTTCCGTTTCAAATCGCTCACGGATCGGATTAGCTTTGGACCGAGCCTTCCAGTGCATGGTAATTCTTTCTTCGTGTCTTCTTCGATCGATGTGGCCCCCTGGACCAGGGAACTTTAAGTTTGGATCGAATTTCGTACTACTGGAACTTCAAACAAACTCAATATATTATTTATTAATACTGTATTTTAAATTATTATCATCGATCAAGTGCAGAAAACTAAGAAATGAATTTGAAGTGGTTCGAACAAGCTTCGCATTTTCCAGCAAGTGGAATACTGAATGATAAGGCAGACAGTTGAAGCATTTCCTTTTATCCTGGACAACTCAGAAACTATACCATGTACGATGCACGTTTATATAACATTCTTTACTTGTCTCGGTGTGTAGATTCACCCCCTGAAGTATTGACATCCATTTATGAATCGCGACGTTGAATAAGTGATTGAGTCAACGATCAGTCAGCCGACCCTGTACTCTTCGTTTCTCTTCAAACTTGAGCTTCCTTCGATGGAATATATAGTGGTTGAATATTGAAGCACTCACGCGACTGATAACCTACGATGTAAATTGTACCCAGTACACGTGTGACGCGCTGTTGAGGGGCTGAAAAGATTTGGTTTCAGTGGCTAATGTCCATGGCAAACGTGTCTGTTACATTGTGGGGATTGCAATACCGGTAAACCGGTTTAGAGAAATACCCTCAAATTTTTACCGGTAATTTGGTAATTTACGTATAGCAATATAGCACATATATGCGTTCATTAATTCCTTCGACATCTACTGTGTTATCAGTGAGAAAGAAAACTTCAATTGGAAAACTGAAGTATCTCGTGAAGAACCAACTCTGATCCAAAAGAAAACAAAAAACCTAAATCAAGTTATCAAAAAAAATCGAACAGAAAAAGTAAAGAGAAAATATAGGCAAATGGCATATCATTTCTTAACGACTACCCGACCAACAAGTGTAGAATCTGAGACCGCTTTATCCGTGGCTGGATTATTTTGTACAAAAATTAGGTCGCGATCAGGAAACCAGAGTTTATACAAATTATGTTTTTGCGTGCTTGTTTGTTAAAAAGAATTTTTAAATAAAAAAATTTAATTATGTATTTAACTTGAGATTCTTTTCATTGTTTTCCTGGTGAAGATCCATATTAATAAGTATTGTTAATAGTTATACAAAGATATCTATTTTGTGTTATATCATTTTATATTTTATCTTCAGAATAGTTTTATTTACATATATTTTTTATAATGCCCGATTAGAGTTCAAGAAAGGTCTTTTATAATGCTTCGTCTTATGTTTTCAATATCTTAAAAAATACCGGTTTTGATTGAAAATTTTACCGAGTTACTGGTAATTGAAAAAGTCGGTGAACTTGCAATCCCTATTACATTGCACTGCTATTTACAGTACTGCATGTTGCTCCAAACATTGCTCGTAATTACAGTGATAATTGAGTAGGTCAACTCGAGTAATCGCGACGATAGTGGAAGGGTAATTAAAAAGCACACAGTCAACCCCCGTTAATCTCTCAGACACTGATGTTTCGATTAAAAACGCGGGTCAATCAGCAGCGGCCCCGGGGCCGTTGCCTTTTAAACAGTCAACTTTCCGCGCGGCATTATTCGCGTTATTACAGCGCGTAAATGTTTAATCGTGCGAATTAATGCATTTGGTATTAATTAAAAGTCCGTAGCCGACCCGACGTCGCCATTAATATTTCCCATTTTCCCCGCTGGTATGAAACATATTAATACCTTTCACGGTTCATACACCCGCCACGGTTGCCGGCCTGTCTGCGTGGAATCGATAAGCGGGGAACCTTGTTGAAATTACATTTCTCATTAAATGGTCCAGCTGATTGGTGTCTGAGAGTGATTACTCCCTATCCCGAGTTCACTGTAAACCTACAGCGTCACATTATCGTTAACGAAGCTTTGTGTATTTAGTTGAGGGGAACTCGAAGGATGATACAATTTGGAACGATCAAAGAGGATCGCGAAGGAAGGGTTTCCTGCGGATGAAATTAGAGAGTAATTAGTGCGTCGATCTTCTCTATTACGCGTGGAGATATCGAGCAAGATATCGGACACGAAAATCGTCGAGTTCCTTTGTAAGAAAGTATCCGAACTCGTTTGAGCTCGTACACACTGCGAGAACAACGTTAGGAGGCAATGGTAGCTCCGTGGGGAAATAATTTACCCGCGGGGCGTGTTCCAAAGAAGTCGTACTCGCCTCGTAAATTCGGCGCGACGTGTGCCACCCTCGACCACCACCCTCTACCCCCGGAGCCTGGAAAGCTCCACCGGTGCCCTCTCGGGAAAACAACTTCATAATTTTCGGGGGTCTTTCTGATTTGGCGTGTCTAAGTTACGTTCGCTGGGATGGCGAGGGGGATGGAGAGAACTCCTTCGGGGGCTTCCTTTATTCCCCCCATTCGAGTTTCACTTCTCGAGTGTGTTATATTAAAGGAAACGTTTTGAAATTGAAAAGTAACACTTTCCTATTTGCAGCATCAAAACCGATTTTTAAAAGCATGGAACCTAGGCTCTTATCAAGCATTCGAAAAGTAATCCACAACCCCGACAACCAATTGGCGCGTTCTCGCCGCCATAAATCGTTTTCGACCCGCGGCTCCCTATAAATTCGAAATCCTGGCCTCTTCTTTGCGACGCAATGAAACACGGGTCGAAATCCTCGGTCTGCGTGGGCGAAGCTTGTCGGTTTATTCCGGCGATAAAGTCATTTTATCGGGCGTGGAGCCCGAATAAAAAGGCGGCCACCCTTGCTCGCGATGGGTTAAATAAAAATCCTGATATTCCATTGGCGTTGGACGGCGGGGGAAACGGCTCGACGGACTGAATTCGATCGTTAGTAAGAAGGGAGCGGATAAAGGGGCGGGAACGAACGGCGGGGGCGAAATGTAACAGTACGTTTCGCTTGTAATTGCTTTATTATTCTCGCGGAACAGTTTCAGATGCCGCGTAAATGGGATTTCGATAAAAGTGTCCTTGTTTTATCGTTTAACAATAACGACTCGCGGCTCGCCTGCGCTTCCCTTATCGATATTCCACTTTTTTCCTTCTATTTACTACCGTCCCCGTTTTAAATATCGGGCACCGCGACACGATTGCAATTGTCGCGGCGAGCCGACGACGGGCTCGTCTCCTCGGCTCGTCGAAATATTCACCGCGGCAAGACGTGGATCGCGGGGGGAATGGGGTGATAAAACACAAGAGGGACGTTTATTCCATTCGGAGGAGCACGTTAAACTACGGAACGGTGCTTGCTTTATTACATAATCTCGCGAGGAGAATAAAAACCGTCTATGGAGGAAGTTTAAGGAAGTTCTTGTGCCTCTCTCCGCTCCTCGTAATCCTGCAGCGGGGGGAAACCTATCCAGGATCGTTGACACGGGAACGTCGCTCGCAAAAGCGCAGAGAATTTCTTATCAATTCACCTGTCGATTGTTGTTCTTGCTGGGTGATTGCTTGGCAAAGTTTCTTGAACGAACAAACTTCATCGTTTTTGGTATCTGCGTCATATAATAGATAGGATTCTTTCTTCGGTGGTCGGGCTCACCGAATTTCGCAAAATACATCTACCCGTTTCTTTTCTCAGAACATAAAGCTGGACATCTATATTATTTTAACTAACGATAACACCGTAACGCTTTCAGGTACAAACTGGAGGTTGCCGGGAAATCGCTGCCGGTGCTGACGAACCTCGACAAAGGCCGTTACGGGGTGCTGATATTCGAGAACCTGAACAAGTACCTGCAGATGGACAAATGGAACCGCGAGTTGCTGGACAAATATTGCAGGGAATACTCGGTTGGCATCGTGGGTTTCGCGCCGTCCGGCGAGGAGAGCCTAGTCGGCGCACAGCTCAAGGGCTTCCCCCTGTTCGTGCACACTAATCTTAGACTGAAGGTCAGTAGACTTAAGTTCGAAGGCTCGAGAACCTCGTAATTTCCGAATGAAAATTGAAATTTTCCCTCGGATCCTCGTGCTTGTAACCCCTCCAACGCGCTAATGGAGTCAGATCGGGGAAACTAATTTCCGACCACTCCCACCCCTCCTCTCTACACTCCGTGTCAATTGCGAGAAAAACCAATGGAACAAAGCATCGCGTAGTCGACCGTGTCCGAGTCCTCGAGCGGCCGACAAAATGAAATCGCTCTGTGTCCCGCAGGATGCTCAGCTGAACGCAGCCTCCCCCATTCTCCGATTAACCAGATCCGGGGAAACAGCCTGGGGACCACTTCCTGGCGGTGACTGGACCATTTTTCAGGCGAATCACAGCACCTACGAGCCACTGGCGTGGGCGCACCGGGACAGCCTCGACTATCCAGCCAACAAGAGTCCTCTGGCGACTGTCATTCAGGTTAGACGCGATTACATATTGGATTTCTACTTTCGCCCTCGATCCTGAAGAAACCCGCGTGTTTCGGTTTATTTCGCGCGATGCGGTGTATACAAACCACGAGTTACCACAGTCGAGGGTTGCGAGTCATCTCAATAAATTCAGATTCACGATTCCTATAAACGAAAGCGCCGCAGCCGTGGTACCACCGACATCGACCAAGTTAAATATCCTTCCACTGTAACGTTGGTCAATGAATCCACCGACACGGGACCAGCAACAACGTGCTCGGCACCCCGCAGCATCCACCGCGACCGCGCGGTTGCGGATGCCGTTCTGAGGGGTTGAAATCGGTGTATATGATATCCTTCGCGAGTGAATATCGACAGTGCCTGGCAAAGAGCATTAATTAGCAAAAGTCGAAGTTCCCAGGCAGGCATCGAAGCTCTGTAGCCGGGGGGGTAGTTTCTGTAAAGAGGGTGCTGGCTAATGAAACGACATTTCGCGAGTATACAGCCAGGGGAGGATGCATGTTGGGGCGGGGGCGTATAATCGCGTTTAATTAATCGAAATCCGTGCTCCACTGTCACTTTGTACGTTAACGATGCGAGGATTAATTAATAATCCAAGGAAGAAGGCCGCGTTTCTGTTCAAATATTGCCCGGAGCCGCGTTACGACGCGAGGCGGAACCAGCCCCAGTCCCGAAACAAAAGCATCGCGCGGTGCATCCTGAAAACAGGAAAACTCCCGATCCAAAGTGTTTCTTCTCGTGGAAGTGGGGGGACAAGCTACGGGCGGAGCTTTTGTACGGTATAATTAATATTCCTCGCAATTATGCTGGCAACGAGTCGACAAGGCGCGCGCGGCCACTGCGATGAATTCACTCGAGTTTCGGAGACGGCGAAAGAGAAACGATAAACAGGGAGGGGGGCGTTAATTAATTTGCTAATTAGAACGACCGTTGAGGTCCCCCCGATCGATAGCATTTAAACTCTGCCCTTTCCTTCGTTCCTCCGTTTAGGCTTGCGAAACGTTGGTACAGTATTCCAGGGGAAGAATTTTTTCGAAATTGGTTACCTGTTTCTTGTAAGCTACGTTCAATGGATCCCGAATGTAGGTGGCCTCTCCTGAGACTTGGAATTATAGATAAACGAAGTTCCACCCCTGGGAGACTCCCTCGCGATTCTTATTTTTCCTCGAACAACACTGATCTCGGTAAACGAAAACAAACGCGAAAATTTCGCGATGCGTGCACGCTGCCCCAGTTTCATCCCTCCGCGACGAGGATAGCCTACGTTGAATCTCTCCCGCGGAAATGAAGATGGAAGATGGGGCGACGGGAACAGCTGGGGGAAGGGGCGGAAAATTAACAGAAAGTGGAGGGGCTGAAAGCAATGCAGATAAGAAGTAGAAATGCCGGGTAAGAGCAACAGAGGAGGATATTAAGAAGAAGAAGAAGAAGCAGATGAATAAATAGAGATAAACATAAAATAAGACAGGAACGCAGAACGGTTGGAGAGTTTCATAGAATCGGGGTAAGAAACTGCGGAGTTCAACACTCTGCCCGAGAAGTTTGTTGTTTACAATTTCCCTCCGCTACGCTCTCGCGTTTCAGTATAAAATAATCCAGCTCTGAATTTTGAAAATTAACGCCGAGTGTCTCCCGCGTTAACGCAACTTCCCTCGATTGTTGAACTTGTTCTCGAGACAGCGTTATTGACTCAATTTGAACCAGCGAAGAATATTACACGTGCACACCCATTGTCCGCGTCGCGGAATAATATGACGAATAAAAATACTGCTAAAATTAAGCGGCGCGCGGAAAATAAAGTCCCTGCGGGGGTAAGAAAGTGGCGCAGCAGCGTAGTGCCACTAAAGTGGTGCGGAGTATAAACAGGGAAAGAAAAAACGGGGTAATGCAGATTAGAAGAAGGTGGGCGCGAAATAAAAAAGCAAAGGGAATGGCGAGATTGCCGGGCAGAGGGGATATCAAGGGGAAGAAAAATAGCCGGAATAAACAGAGGGGGTGGTAAGAAAATGGAGAGACATAAGTGGAGGGGGCCAAGTGGAAACAATTCGTAATGCTGTTCTGTCGGTGGCGTTCGCGTCCGTGCAGGAATTCGCGATTGCAAGATTCCACGGCGGTACTAAAGGCCACCGTGGCCGGAAGTGAGCGCACGCCGGAAGAGAGCAGCCGCTGGTGATCTATAGAAACGCGGGAATGCAGACGCGACGGGGACACGGCGAATCCGGGACGACGTGAAGGAGAGCGGGCACAAACAGGAAATATTCCCCTAATACAAGGAAATCCGTGGACGTGATATCATCTGCTTCTGCATCCCCGCGACGTGCTCCGCCCGATGGATACGCTACATCTTCCGTGCTAGACTTTTTATTCCACCGTCTCGCGGCAGTTCTCGTCTGCTTTCTCCGCTGCAAACCGCGCGTCTCGCGGCTGCAACTTGTGCTTTTACCTTCGCGCGATACAAAGCGTTCGCTATCTCGCGGGGCCCTGAAATATTTCCAAACTACTGCGACGGGAGAGCCTTGGGTGCCACCCGCGTTTGAGAAACGAGTGGCGAGACACTCGCGTGCTTGGACCTGGCGTCGTGAGATCCTGGATGTGGAAGAGGTAGATTTAGGACGTGGGATAGAAAGCCGCAGCCACTTAAAACTGTCTTCTACAGCTGGCAGAAGCTTTCACCGGTCAATGGCTGACTGTCTCGCATCGGCGGAGCGGAGGCCCTGGATTAAGCTCGCTCGTGATAGCAGTCCCGATATTTCCTTCGGAACACGTAGAGGTTCCTCCTTCGCGGGCGTTTCCTGCTCGTGGAGGATGCGATTCGCGGACGTGTCCTGGGAACAAAATAAATCGCCCGCTCGAATGGCGGCAAATGAAGCAGCTTTCGCCGATGCCCATTAATCGAATGAACCAACGGCTGATTGGCTTCTGATTTAATTACCCGGCTACCTGCGATCCGTGAATCTGCCTGGCTGTCCAGGCCGCGGCCGCGTAATGGGGTTATCAGCGAGATTATTATTGTTGTTTACTGCTAACAAGCCCCGCTCATGGCGGCCGTTTCAAAGCCCCGGCCAGCTGAGAGTCCCTGCCTCCAACAACGCAATTAACAAATTGCCTGTCCTGGGATTATCCTTGCGCCGAGGACGAGAGTGCTGCAGCCGATGCGCTTCGATAACGTCGGATGGCCCTTCTCTCACCCTCGATCACAGTTTTTCCCGGGAACCCTCGAGGGAGGACGATCCTCCTCGACTGGCGGGGGGGAAATAGCTTTCTACTTTCGATTTTCAATGGAGTTTTATGGCATTTATGAATGCAAACCACGGAATACCACGCTGATTCTATTTGGGTCTCGTATGCACCAGTTTTAGTCGCATTTTATGTTCACGCGTGAGATTCTACGTTCAATGCCCATCGTAATATGAAGTTTATGGTGAGTGGGACCAAACTACTTGCCAACCCGTTGTTATTTCTGCGACCGGGGGATACCACCCCATTTTTAAAAGTAAGCAAACCACTACGACACGCGACTGCGGCGATAAAACACCGACGATTCCCGCTGAACAGTCGCGAACGGGGATAACAGAGCTATTAGGAGCCGCGTTATTGCGAAGTGTCTGAGGGGGAGGTGTCTAAGAAGCAAAGCATATATTGAAAGTAACGCCCGCTTACACGGCCAGCGGGGGGCGGTGATCGATAAGCATCAACGCGCCGAACACGCGCGAGTCCATTAACGCCGTTGCATGTGGCCGTTCTCGCGTTCGAACGCCAAGGAACAAGAAGAACACGAGAATCACCGTAATTTCACCGCGGCCGATAAACAATTCCCATTTTACGTGACCGCCGATCGAGCCGCGATCGATGACCTATTTACGTACTTCCTCGCCTCCTTTTTTCGTGGAAACCCTCCGACGTTAACGAGCACCGCAAGCGGGGAAAGTAAGTTTAAAGAGTAACTCTCCTCCTTCCAGGTAACGTACACCTAATTTAAAAATACCCTCGGACGATGACTCCACCCATTCATCATATCTAAAAAATATCATCTCACTAATAAACATTAATCACTTCGCCTTTAAAAAAAAAAGCACAATTTACACGCCCCTAGAAAACGTCACGTTTAAAGCCTGATTCAGAGCCACGATTCCACCGCAGGTAGGTACCCTCCGATTGGTCGCACAGTAGATTACGCGTCCGCATGTCGCCGCGCGAATTCCGCTCGATCGTAATCGAATCCATCGAGCGCGTGAATCGATCCTTAATTTGGCCCCGCAAAACTCTCCTTTCGCCGGGTATTTTTTTTTTTTTGCCCCGTCCGGTCGCCGTTACCGCACCCAATAGGAGGATTATCCCGTTGGAATTTGATCGATATTAAAATACCGCGCGTTATCAGTGCGCCCTCGCCGCGGTGAACGAGGCCATTTCGGCGCGGGCGGGCTTTAATTCCCCGCTCCCTTCTCGAGCTAGATAGAGAGAGAGAAAAAAAGAAGGGAGGGTGGCGTATCACGCGGGGGGATGATTGCGGCGGGGGCGGTGCCCATTCAGCCTGATAAACCTAACGTCCCGTCCGTGTATCGGATTTACATTACGCAGGATCACGGCAGATACGACGGGATCCAGAGGATCTTTTTCGGCGGCGGGCTGCGATTCTGGCTGCACAATCTGCTGCTCCTCGACTCCCTGTCCTATCTGTCGCACGGGCAATTGAGCCTCAGCCTGAACCGCATGATCCTGGTGGACGTGGACGACATATTCGTCGGCGAGAAGGGCACCAGGCTGAGGAAGGACGACGTGATGGCGCTGCTGGCCACCCAGCAGAGGATCCAGGCCCTGGTGCCGGGCTTCAAGTTCAACTTGGGGTTTTCCGGCAAGTACTTCCATCACGGCACCGCCGAGGAGAATCTGGGGGACGACATGCTACTGGAGAACGTCGACAGGTGTGTCTTATCGTTGACGTCCTGACGGTTTCGTTGCAACGGGCGCAATGTGCTCCTGAGTGGCTGCGTGAGAATATAAAATGGAAAATGATACGGATGTTAGGACGATTTCCTGTGTTCTGGTCCGCTCTTCCTCGTGTGTTGTCTCTTCCTTCCTGTTGCTTCTGTGAAACCGTTCAGTAGAGTGTCTTGTTACTCCTTTTTATTTTTCTCTCTTTAATTTCACATTTGAAGAGTTCTTATATAGAAAAACACTGTGAGTGCTAAAAATCAAATTCTGTAGGTAAGCCCGGAATCCACCTAGAAGCTAAGCTATGCTATGCGATGCTATAGTATGGCATGCTATGTTTTAAAAAAATTAGCTTCAATACATTCTTATGGAACCGTTCCCACCAAAAGCTAAGCTAAAACATAGCTTAGCTTAGTTTTCAGGCGGATTCCCGGCTTTATTACCATTTTTCGACAATTTCTTTTTAATTTTTACGCTTGCAGTGTTTTTTACAAGGGCTTGGTAGGAGAGGTGGTCCTCAATGCATGGTCTAGGGAGAGCCGCTCTTCATGAGCTACTTCTTGCAGATTTACGTGGTTTTCCCACATGTGGAACCATCAGCAGCCCCATCTTTACGAGAATGTAACGCATCTGCAGCTGGACATGGCACTGAACAAACAGTTCGCGAAAGACCACGGGATCCCGACCGGAAGCGGTTACAGCGTAAGTCCTCATCACTCAGGCGTTTATCCGGTCCATGAAGGACTGTACGAAGCGTGGAAAAGGGTGTGGAACATCAAAGTCACTAGCACCGAGGAGTACCCCCATCTGAGGCCAGCTCGTTTGAGGCGAGGCTTCATTCATCGTAATATAATGGTGAATATCAGGGAACGATCGATCATTATTACGAAGACCTACGATTTTATTCTCTCAACCACTTGGTGGTGAAATTCGACGCGATTATCTTTCGTTGTTCGTAAAACATCTTCTACCTTCTTCTTAAAAACGTAGACGCAATCTGAGTATTTAAAATGGCGTATCAAGTAACTTCTCCCCTTTCCAAAGTTCTTACCAACCACTTCTCCAGAAAAGTATCGAGTTTCCTTCGAGATAAAAGCCCACGATCTACGCACCACTAACGAAGACAAAAATCAACATCGTTGACGGTTCATTTCGATGGATCTCCGCTCGGGTCAAACTAGAAGCAAAAGAGTTTCGACGGAACGCTAGGTTTCTTGCACCTAGATTCGCGGAGCCGATAAAAAGAGCGTTGATTTCCTACGGGAGGGACGACTCGTACGTTTCTTTTGCGCGCCAAATTAAATGATAAAACCGATACGTGACAGTTCCGTTTTCTCTTCCGACGCAAGGTTCTACCAAGGCAGACCTGTGGCCTTTTCACGCACACGATCTTCATCGATAGATATCCAGGCGGAAGGGACAAGCTGGACAAATCGATACAGGGTGGAGAGCTGTTTCAGACCATCGTCCACAATCCCGTGAGTGATCCATGCTCCACTAGGATGGCCCTTATTTTCAACCTGCGATTTCTTTCGCTCTCACCCCCTAATATGGTATTATTGCATAAAAAGTAGCCCCTGAAAAAGATTATTGCAATCGGTCAACAGGGACATTCCACGCGAACTCGGACACTTTTTGGAGTAACATTTCGGAAGTGGCTCAAATTTGAATATGTTGTAGTCTTTAGGGATGCATAAACATGTGTAGAAGGATTTTTGAAAATTTAGAAAAATATCGATTTTACAGCTGTTGGAAGGTAAGTGCTAACTTTTTCTCAGTAAATTATAGCTATGGAAGTAGTGAACGGATGGAGACGAAATTTATGGTGCTTATAGAGAAGACATTGAAGTTTTAAGAAAAAATTATTTCAATTTAAAAAAAATACAATTTGAACCATTTCTATGCAATTATTATAAACAAATGCAGTTTTTTAACATCGGGCGCGATTTTAAAAATCTGGAAAAAAATCAGAATATAGTTCTATCCTTCTCCTTCATGGTCCAATTGTCAAAAATATGGACATTTTAAAATTAGCCCTGTAAAAATTGACGAAAGTTGTCGCTGCGTCAAATCACACCGGCTCGACTGACTGAGCCGTGCGGTACTCGCAGCGGCCAAGCTGTAGCAAGTATTTGTGAAATACTGAAGAAGGAAAACTTTTACTGTTTTTTATACACAACATAATGCGGTAACTCAATTTTTGGTGTTCGCACTATTTTCCTTGAAACGAAGGTGACCCGTAATTTTTAAAATGGAATGCTATATATTTGATAATCCAGGATGAAAGCGACTGTCAAGACAAAGTCAACCATATGGTATACTATGACCTTGAAGGCTACACATAGTTAGGAATGAAAGAAGGAATTCAATCTACTAGATAGATAGTTCGATATATTTATTTCATTCCTAACTATGTGTAGTTTTCAAAGTCATAGTATACCATATGGTTGACTTTGTCTTGACAGTCGCTTTCATCCTGGATTATCAAATATATAGCATTCCATTTTAAAAATTACGGGTCACCTTCGTTTCAAGGAAAATAGTGCGAACACCAAAAATTGAGTTACCGCATTATGTTGTGTATAAAAAACAGTAAAAGTTTTCCTTCTTCAGTATTTCACAAATACTTGCCATATTCGAGAACACTGTATAGGAATAGCAGATATAGCCGCTTGGCCGCTGCGAGTACCGCACGGCTCAGTCAGTCGAGCCGGTGTGATTTGACGCAGCGACAACTTTCGTCAATTTTTACAGGGCTAATTTTAAAATGTCCATATTTTTGACAATTGGACCATGAAGGAGAAGGATAGAACTATATTCTGATTTTTTTCCAGATTTTTAAAATCGCGCCCGATGTTAAAAAACTGCATTTGTTTATAATAATTGCATAGAAATGGTTCAAATTGTATTTTTTTTAAATTGAAATAATTTTTTCTTAAAACTTCAATGTCTTCTCTATAAGCATCATAAATTTCATCTCCATCCGTTCACTACTTCCATAGCTATAATTTACTGAGAAAAAGTTAGCACTTACCTTCCAACAGCTGTAAAATCGATATTTTTCTAAATTTTCAAAAATCCTTCTACACATGTTTATGCATCCCTAAAGACTACAACATATTCAAATTTGAGCCACTTCCGAAATGTTACTCCAAAAAGTGTCCGAGTTCGCGTGGAATGTCCCAACAGGAAAGGGTGCCGACCAGGCCTTGAAGAATTTGAAGAATTTCTCGAAAATAGTAAGCCCTATCGAAATTTTGTTGAAATCATTTTAAAAGAGCATTCAATTTTCTACAATTACTGTATATATAACTTTCTCATTCGTCCAACAATTTTTTAGATAATATTGATTGAATACAGAGTGGTCCGCACTTCGCGCGTCCCACCTGTACGGCATGACATATTGTCTATACGCGCGCAAGTGCAGACCTCTCTACATTCAATCGCTATTATCTAAAAAATGGTTGGAAGCACGACAAAATTATACATACAGTAATTGTAGAAAATTGAATGCTCTTTTAATTTTATTTGAACAAAATTTCGATAAGGCTTACCATTTTTTAAAAATTCTCCAAAACCTTTCCTGTTGTCCGAAACTTTTTCAGGGACTATTTTTTTATAAAATGGCACCGTTCTAGGGGGCGAGAGCAAAGAAATCCCCCCCCCCCCCACCCAAAAAAAATTCGACACGTATAAATAAGGACCACCCTATTGCTTCGCCCGTCTCGAAATATTCTGCGTCTCCTGCATCGTTCTCTGTTGCAGATCAACATTTTCATGACGCACATGTCGAATTACGGGAACGACCGCCTGGCCCTGTACACTTTCGAGTCGGTGATTAAATTCATCCAGTGCTGGACGAACCTGAGGCTCTCGAGCGCGCCGCCCCTGCAGCTCGCCGAGCGTTACTTTCAGCTCTACCCGGAGGAAGCCGATCCCGTGTGGGGTGTACGTTGTCCTCCATCTCTAGCGCATGCAACAACCGCGGCGTCCAAATGCTTCCTTCGCCGAAGGCTAACGTTCGTTTTCGTCTCTCAGAATCCCTGCGACGACCAGAGGCATCAAAAGATCTGGTCGAGGAACAAAACCTGCGACCAGCTGCCGAGGTTCCTGGTAATCGGCCCCCAAAAAACTGGCACCACCGCGCTGTACACCTTCCTCTCCATTCATCCGGCAATAAGTAGCAATTTGCCGAGTCCCGACACGTTCGAAGAGATACAGTTCTTCAATGGGAAGAACTACTACAAGGGCCTGGACTGGTAAGCGAGGGGGCCGGCGGCATGCGCGGCGCGCGGCCCGCTTTTAATTGGCCCCTCTGATCCTGTGCTTTTGCCCCAGGTACATGAGCTTCTTCCCGGCGTCGAAAAACGAGAGCTCGCGGTACCTGTTCGAGAAATCGGCCACCTACTTCGACGGGGAGCTGGTGCCGCGCAGGGCACACGCGCTACTGCCGCGGGCCAAGTTAATCACGATATTGCTGTCGCCCGCCAGGCGGGCTTACTCCTGGTACCAGCACACGAGGGTCCACGGGGACCCGGTAGCGAATAATTACTCCTTTCACTCGGTCATCACCGCCAGCGACACCGCCCCGAAACCGCTGCGCGACCTCAGGAACAGGTGCGTCTCAACACGGAATAATTTTCTGTCTAGTTATAATCCCGTGCGCGCGAATAGAACATAGACATCCGCGAGAGTTCCGGGGGTAAATGAATGGTAACGTTGCCCCGGGGTAGACGAGGCCGAGATTTAAATTGAGGACCTTACGGGTGTAACTCCATCTGAATCAACATCAAGTAAATTAGAGAAAACTGTTTGTGAAATTATTGCTTTTACTTAGAATTAAGAAGAGAGCGCTAATTGAAAAATACATATTTTCACAGAATAAATAGTAGTTATTAAGTTAATAAGCTTTTATTTCTATGTTTGTCGGATTTTTAACTGAAAAACTGACAAAAATGGAACTGCACCCCTCTTGCTATAAGGTTCTCAATTGCTATTGGAATGCCGATCCGCGTGAAAGGGATATGTGTGGCGAATACCGTTAGTCGGACCCATTACAGGTGTCTAAACCCTGGAAAATACGCCCAGCATCTGGAGAGGTGGCTCTCCTATTACCCACCTCAGCAGTTGCACATCATTGACGGTGAGCAGCTGCGCCAGAATCCCGTGGAGACGTTGCACGAGTTACAAAGGTTCCTCAAGATCACCCCGGCTTTCAATTATTCGTCCCACCTCAGGTACGACCCGAAGAAGGGGTTCTTTTGTCAGGTGACGAACGAAGATCGCACGAAATGCCTGGGCAAGAGTAAAGGTCGCCAGTATCCACCTATGGAGGATAAATCGTACAAATTGTTGCAGGTAGGTGATAGCTAACGATCTTCGAAGAATCTTAACTCCTTAGTGCAGAGAGTTAGATAGAAATTACAAGGAAATTGGTTAAAAAGTTAGGATCCACGTTGCGTGTGTTTCATGTGAATAATAGGAGAAGCGTACTAATTTAACGAGAAAGAAATACACTTTATAGGTACTACTAGAAATGATATAACATTTAACTGCCCAGAAATAATTTTTCGCACCCCCTTTTATTTTCATTACTGCGTTTAGAGCAAACGGAACTCGCGTGATAGGAAAGTATAGATACACTTGAAACAGAAATTGAAGAAAGTTTGTTACTCACTAAGGGGTTAAAAGCCAGAGCAGTAGAGGAGATTTCTCTAATCAAGTGCTTCTTTGCAGAGGTATTATCTGTCCCACAACACGGCCCTAGTTAAATTACTGAAACGCCTCGGCCTGAGGATCATCCCGCAGTGGCTGAAGGAGGACCTGACCGACACGGTGATGACCTAGCAAACGTCGATCACATGAAACGACACCGTTTCCTCGCTTCTCGTGTCAACAGTGGACGAGATCCACCGTCTGCTAGCGGAAGACCTGTAAAATAATTGTACATTGAACGCTTCCACTGGACCCCCGGATCCTCGCTGGAAGGACCACGCAGGCCTATAATCCGAGTGGATTGGCCTAAATCGGTGGGGTGCCTGCGAAACTAGTCACTACAAGTCAGTTTCACCACGCGACGCGGCCGGTGACTGTCGATCGTTGTTAAGCATTATTAATTAACGTTGTATTATTATCGTGATCGTTGTTGCCTCGTAGAGGACATGATTATTAGGTGAATACAGCCCGCTCGCTGGTGCCATCATCCGTCTGTTTCTATCGGACGCGCCTCGTTCTGACCTTTACTACCGAGAGGCGAGGCAAATATCGCCGGATCCCTGCGACGATCGCTATTTTTTGGTAAACCGAGAGACCACGAAGACACGCACACTTTCCACCCTCGGGGTAGTAAAGTGACGAAGGTGGCGGTAAACGCTTGAGCTAGTGAAACGAGGAGACCACGAGACACCGATGGTTTTCTGGAGAAGGCGATGGGATGCCTTTCACTTCCTGTGAGACAAGATACTGTCCAAATCGTGTTACAATGTTTGAAGAGATTTATTTCCTCATGAAAGTGGTCGACGAGTAGATCGAGGTCTACCTCGATCAGTCCTTCATATCCTGGTACTAATTCGCAGGATTCGTTCCTTGCGGGCGCGAGAGCCTGGGGGCTTCGAGCTCCCCTCGACAACCCGCTCCCCGTTTCCCGGCCATTCCCCTCTCGGAGACGCAGTGTACATTAATTCTCGTCCTGTAAGCGTATTTAAGGAACGATATAACAATGATTCTATGTATATTTTGACAATACTATTCTTGGTACCGACGATAAATTTTTGGGGAAGAGATCGATACGAAAGGTGTGTGATCGCGTCCGTTTGTACATTTATGTATCGTACTATTTCGATGTGATCGTAGGTGTACTATAACGACTTAATACGGTTAAATTAAAGAGAGAAAGGGGGAGAGAAAGAGAGGGAGAGACAGGGAGAGAGAGAAAGAGATATCGAGGGAATGGTCGAATTCGTGAATCGTTCTTGAGCGCTGATCTTGAACGAGGAAGTGATAACTGCCTACTTGCAATAATCGCTATTGTCCCGTTTTAAGGCACGCAACACATTGGTTTAACGATGATCCTAAGTTCCCAGGAGAGTGGTCCGTTGTTGTAGGAGATCGAGCGATTTTTTTTTTTGGTAACTTTAATACCTGATGTATTATATCTAGCGAATCGTGTGGGATCGTGATACGAGGGAACGCATATTCGCGAACGGGATCGCTGTTCGCGGGATCGTTGGCCGTGGTGATCGTTTGTTGAATGCATATCAGTTACAATTGCCTTTGTTAACTCTGTGTACTATATATTAACTACTTACATTTCTCGACACACCGAGATTGTATCTGGTATGCTGTTTTTTTTAATATTTTATTTGATCTGGATGAATTACAGGATGTGTACGGCTCGTTTTGCAAGCTTTCCGCGTTTGTAGGGGATCGTTACTTAAGCCGGAGCAAAGAGTCGCGCTGTGCAGAGCGTGGTTTTAAAATTACGAATCATTGGATCGCCTTGATGTGTAGGAATTATTGTGAAATCCATGGAATACGAGCGATTTAGAAATTACATCACTCGCTGATCAAATATACATTTACAAAGTACCCGTTACATCGCCATTGGTCTCTATTACTTTACACATAGATGCTTTAGATCTTATTAACATTTTGTTATCCCCACTTCCTTGTATATTTTATTTTCATTTTTATACTGCCGTTAAAATGTGTCACGTGGCGTTTAACGAATCATGTACAAAGTTTATTGTTAATATATAATTGTAATAGTTAACGATAACGATATTAACATACCGAGCGATTGATCTGTTTCGTCGAATCGTGCCATTTTACCAGTGTTGTATATACAGTTGTATTATTGTACCGATCAACGCGTCGAATCTCTAGAGTCAATAATTCTCGATTTACGTTCGTTAGGGCGGCAGCAACAATTTGTCCGACTTGCTGCCAGCTGACAATAATATAATACTTGACAGACCGAAATGGCAAAATTGTAGGTGGACTCATCGCAATCGGCATGGAAAATTAAAAAGTCCCGCTGGCAATTAGCGCTACTTCGTCGCTGGTTGATTTATTAAAATAGTCATTTCTCGGAGGAAATAGAATTAAAATTGATAAAGCTCGATAAGTGCAAAAAGGTGATCAGTTTTTTTTCAGTGCAACGATAACAGTGGCTGTTATATGTTTTGTATGCTTTTAAAATTTACGATTATTTTTTTTACTACGCGACTCAAGATCGAAGAGTTGCCCAGCGACAAAATACTGCTAATGCCGAGCTACTCGATTGTATGCGTTTCAGATTGCATCGGAAAGAGCCGCGAAACGCAATGAACGTTTTGTAGATGTTCCAACAGGAATTATAAATGAAATAAAAAGAGGGCAAAAACCATCGCTGTACGAATAAACGGAAACACGTGTAGAATATGTGTACGACACTTTAATAGGACCTTTGATTATTTATCTTAAAATTATTCTATTGTAAAATACTGTAATAACTGTACGAATAGTACGTAAGTTCTAATAAAAGAAATGTTTCAGATCTTGGAAGCATCAGGTTCACGATTTCATTCTGTTCTATTGGTGCTACGCTCTTGGAACGTTTGTTGCACTTTAGACTTTTCGATTTTAATCAGCCTCTTATCCCTTGCAATGTAATGTTACGGGTTAAAATCATTCTTCTCATTTAAACTCCATTCCATATGCAGATCCTTCAGTTTCCCGCCGCCGGGGCTGTAACTTGCGGCGCGGCATCAGCCTCTTTCTGATACTTCCTAGCGTGCGTACCTTCGGCTGGTCGCTGTCCAACGGCCGGCGACGATCCCGGCTGAAGGTAATCAGCTACGTCGCTGCCTCGGAACAGCTGGTCCCAGAAGGACCTCGGAGGGCCCCTTCCGCTAGCAATGCTCGCCCTCAAGTGGTTCAAGTATTCCGTTCTGTTCCTCAGTAGGTCCAGATACTCCAGCGACCTGAAAGCTGCGCACATGGTGATCCCGACGAAAGAGGTGATGGTGAGGAGGCCGATGAGCTGCCACGAGAAATTCAACAGGATCGGGACAACTTCCGCTTTGTCGTCTATATCCAACAGGGGCGCCAAGAAGCTGCCCAGAAGGGCGCAGACGAGATGAATGGCCACGATGTTGCAGTAGTCCTCGAGGGCGCTGTGAAACACATGCCTCGAAACTAGATAATAGAGGACGCTTCCGGTCGTGGCGATACCGATCGCCGCCTGGGGAGAGTAGTAGTCCGTTCCAGCCGATACCATCACCAGCCCCGCTGTCGAGGCTTGCACGCACCTCATCACGGTCCAGTGATTGAACTCTTCGTTGGCAAGGGCGAAATGAAAGGCCACTACCAGCAGAGTGCACGACGACGCAGCCAATAAGTTGTTTAGGTAAACACTATGCTGACCTTTATCCCACACTCTGTGATGCACTGGGTGCACAGCTGGCATACTGAGGCTCTGATGAAAACGGACAGGCAGAGTCAATATTTAATGCTTCAGAGTGATCAGTAGACTGTGGATGTTTATGCAAATCCGTATATCGATACGCAAAAATTATATTGCATACGCTTTGTTAAAAGGCATATGCACGTATTTTATATATTTCTTTTATAGCTTTCTCAGTGTATTCGGTTGCGATCATAGATGAATTCTCGAGCCGTTACGTGACATCAGTGATAAGTACCAATCGCCGTGCATTACAAAAATTAGCACGTTTCAATTTTCTCACGAAAACTATCACTTTTCGGTTTTCGCTGCGAAAACTATCACTTTTCGGTTTTCGCTGCGAAAACTATCACTTTTCGGTTTTCGCTGCGAAAACTAACACGTTGGAATGATTTGTCATGAAAAGTAGTATGTACTTACCATTTGTAGCGATGAAAAGAAGCAAATTTGAATGTTTGGCTACAAAAAAAATTTATACCGCAGCAACCAACACGATTTGATTTTTGCGGGCCCATATAAGTCAGGTATGATCGAATATGATCTAATCAAAATTTGGTCCTGATCTGATCATAATATAGAAGACGTGGCCAAACCGAATAATATGTTAGTCTTCGCCGTAAATTCCCAAATGTGCTATTTTTCATGGCGAAACAGTACCTATAGTATTTTGTATCTTATTATGTTCTCAATGGTCTTGTACCGTATAATTAAGTAAATTAAAAATTAAAATTAAAAAATATAAGTGTAGTTTTCGCCGCAACAGTACGAAATGTGCTATTCTTCGTGGCGGAGCAGTCAAATGTGTTAGTCTTCGCGGCGGAAGACCAAACGTGCTATAAATCATCACATATAGATAAGAAATGAATGTATCAGCATTTGTACAACTGTCCTTTTTTTTTGTTTGGCGTTTAGACAGGCACATTTGTGAATATACACTAGTGGCTAAGGGGTTAACAAATTCGATAAAAATAGACAGGGCATATTTTACGTGCATATTTGAATAATCTTTTTGCATATATTCGCCTAACCATCCATAGTCTAGTGATCAAGGATCTCACTATGCGCCAGTTACCTGAAGACCGATGAACACCAGTAACTGGCCAGCGAACACTGTGCCCGCGGAGCCAGCGGCAATGCTGGCGTCATCTATAGCGTCAAGCCGTAGTAGCCTCCGACCGAGTGTCATGCAACCCACGAATCCTGACATTCCACCGACCAGGTGGACAACTGCGGAGCCCGCGTAATCCCGGAATTTCACGTGCCTTCCGCCTAGGACGTGGTTCGTCATCCATCCTTTCGGCGTCCATGCCCAGTGAATCAGAAGAGGCTGCACCAACGCGGCCTGAAGCAAGCCTATCAGCAGATAACCGACCGTGTGCGTCCTGCCGACGATACCGCACGTGCAAATCGCCGCCGCGATTGCCACGGCTGCCCAGCCAGCGATAGCTTCGTCTTTATCGACGGTACCGTCGCCGATCCAGTATCCTCCGCCGATCAACCCCTTCACGTCGCCGTTGTAGGCGACGACAAACCCCACCAGACTGTACGCCATTGTCACGCTGCAGAGGTCAACGATATTGTGCAGCAGAATTAAATTGACGTTGTTGATTGGCACGCTACCAACGTGTATCAGGGCGAAGCCGACGCGCAACAGGATCACGAGACCGATCTGGATCATACTTGGCCACGCGTGCTCGTGGGGCCATAGGGTGGCGTTATAAGGCTGGTGTAATTGATTTTGGCTCGAGTCGTCGTAGTATGTGTAATCCATATCATCCGGAGGAATGTTAAACATCTTGTCGCTGGAGGCGGCCTTTCAGGGTCGCGGTATCTTCATTCGATAAAACAGTTCCTTCCCTATAAAAACTACCCTTGCCCCGTGAAATACAAAATTTGGCAAGGTTATTTCAAATGTCAAAGTTCCATGTGTCTGAATCTATCCCCAATAATCTTCTAGTGTTTCGACCGATTGCGATTGAATTTCACTTACGCCCAAATCGTCCGTGATTTTCATTAAGGTGGGTTTCCCTATACGCGACTGGACGCAACGTTAAGAATTTCAAAGTCGATTTTCTTGAAAATTAAGCGCGATATCAAAAAAAGTTACTCTTTCTTTTCTACTTATAATAAGTACATAAGTCGACAAAAAGGAATAATAATTTTTGATATTGCGCTTCATTTTCAAGAAATTCGACTTTGGGTGGTATTCATAAACGTGTCATTTGCTTAATCTTAAGGGAGTCGTCTTATGTGAAGGCCGGTTTTTCTTCGCTTTTTTGGGGGAATTTTTTTGAGGAACTATGAAAACACAATACGTTGGAATTTTTACTACATATTTATTAACATTTGAACAGTTATTCAGAATGTTTTGAAGTTAAAATATGGAGTGGAATTGACTTTACACAGGTCAGTTCGAGACAGGTGCGAAAAAAAAGTTGGTCGACAGCTGACATGATTCCGCCTGTCCTGCTCATCTGAAATCAAAAAGTCGAATGGCACATTAATTTATAGGCTTGTGGCTATAGCCGGTACCAGAATGAAGTCAAAATATTGGAAATTTAATGTTTGATACAGTTTTTTACGATATCGTCAATGACGAAAATCGTAACTTCATTTTCAAAAATAACTTTATTTTCCCTTTCCTAGAGTTCGTTACCACCTACAACCAGATCATTTCCGCCAACAGACAGCGTTTCCTACGACTGCGCTACTAAAAGTAGCTCCAGATTTGAAAAATTCAAAATAAACACTTATCAAATCAAAAGGTAAATTTTTTAATCAATATTCTCTTTTTAATCTTAAGTCAAAGCAATAATTTTGTAAATAGCTTTTTTAATTTTAGTCGTGGCTGTGAAAAATGGAGCTGCACCCCTCTTGCTGCAAGGTCCTCGTATACGTAACATTCCCTAAAGCCTCGTACACATCAGTCAAGTGACTTGACTTGAAATCGCTTGAACTCAAGCAATCTTAAACGCTTTCAAGTTTTTTTCAAGTTTTCAGCAAAGTATACATTCTTTCAACTTGACTTGCCTCAAAATATAACTTGACTAATGTGTACGAGGCTTAAATATCAACCATGAAAAAGGTACTATCCCCTTTTCACACAAAACCTAAAACCAAATGCATACTTACTATACGGAAAACACGGTGCAATTATATAGTATTACAAACCCAACATAAAGGAGCCTCCAGCACCCAGAGATACCGGTTAGATCCCCGGTATTCCCGACAAGCGCGACACGGTGCGTGGTAGAACGTTTCAAATATTCAATATATACGCGGGGCTCGCAGCGCCGCCGTGCGATTGGTCGCGGCGCTGTGAGCCAATGGCGGCGGAGGAAGCTTGGCCCGCGCATGTCACGCCATTGGCCGTCGCAAGGTCTGGGTCTCGAGCCGCAGGGACGAGCCGGCAAGCGATGCCGCCCGTCGTCCCACGTAGTCGCTCGTAGACGGTCGTTGGTTACTCAGTGCCAGGTGTCAGTGACTCGTGAGCAGGACAGGGGAGATCGTGAAACGAGAAAGTGCCCCGTTCCCGACGGAGGTGACGTCTCAACAGGATGGCCACCGTGTCCTGTCGCGCTCTCTGCATCGTTAGGTGGTACGAGGTGTCCCGCGTGCTCGGTGTCTCCTCCACCTTGGCCACAACAAAAAACTACCGGAACGTGAGTGTTGTTATTCATGATTTACCCTGCGCTTTCCGCCAGCGATTCGCGTAGCTCGATTCCATCGTCCTCTCCGCGTCGTGCATCCTCTCCACGCATCTGCTCCTTACTGTCTCCCCCCGTTCGTAAACGCGACGGAGAGGGGGGATACTTTCTAAACCATATAACGTCTTTCCCACTCTTTCATCACGTTGCCTCGTTTCTTCTTCCTCTCCCACGACGGCCACTTTCTTTGGGGCAGGCTACCAACAGGCTCCCAAAAATAAATCGATGATTAACGGAGTCCCGTTTTTCGCTTTGTCGCCTGCGAATTCCGTTGGTGCTACATACGGTGCATACGTAAACATGTTCCCCTGCCGTGTGTTGAGCTACACGGACACCCAGGGAGCGGTATACGCGGTTTGAAACATTTATCTCGCGATTAACGTGTTGCTGAATATTCTGCCTTTGAGCCGTTCGGTAGTCACGACCCCGATATCCCGTTTCGAGGAATCGTGTAACACGGGCACGTGTAAATTCGTGCTCCCAGCTAGTGTTTACTATTACGTTAACGATAGGATTGAAGGGGAATCGCGGAGTCGGATGTGGCATCGTTTTATCATCAGAAGGCAAAGCCCGATGGAGTGATTTATCGCATCGCGTTGAAATTACTCGCTCTCTCGGCCGTGTTCTACTGCCGCCGCAGAATGAATCGTCTGGCGGCGAGATAAGGGGTTATTATTTACATATTTGGCCAGTCCACGCGCCACGTTACTGCGCATCCCGCTGGTCCGCAGTGTACGCTGGCATTTAATTGCTGTGGTATAAATGCTAATTACTTGCGAAGCAACCATACGTACTTTCGTTGGCCACGGGGGGAGCTTCGATCACGAATCGTGCGTTTTAATGTTAATTGCTTCGTCAGAGCTGCGGTTAGCGATCTCTAAGGAATTTCCGTCGCTTTATCGCTGTCTAATTTCGAAACGGAAAATGATTTCCTTTTAACGCTGCTCGCCACGATAGGCGGGACAATTATTGACGCCTGCTCGCTTTAAGTTGCACTGATAGTTCCATATTGCAGGGGACCATTTATTTTCGATTTTTAATAGTGGTTCAACTGGAACGACTGAACATATCGTTCGTCTTAATGTATAATGTAATTACAGAATTTCTGAAGGTTTTTTTTTTAGCAGTGACTGGTAGGATGGATTAAATGGAATTAAATATGTCAGTCATTGTACACACCACGCCCTTGAGGTGTATTTACAGTGTGATCGTATCAGCGGTTATTACGTATGGCAGGGAATGGAGTAGGGTGAGATTATGACCCGAATGAGAGCTTCCTTTGAGGTGTGCCAAGTTTAATGTAGGGGAGAGTGAGTGTAATAAACGCGAGGAATCTAAGCGTACGAAACAAAGCGGAACGAATCGCGTGGCCAGCGGCTATTGGGCCACTCGAAATTCATTTAAATTCCATATTTCGGCGATCAATGCTCTAGAATTCATTTCTATTTCAAAGTACTCGTGCGAACAGAGCTCTTCTCTTGCGAGGGGCCATTTCGATTCGAATACCATTTTACCATACATTTGAATGCATGAGATTTGCCCCACGCCGCGAATGTCCTCCGATATTTTCATTTGACACTGTACATGCGTCACACGCCTCCCGTAAACATGTTTATAAATATTCATGGCTCTCGAGAGGCTGAAACCAGAGACATAGTTGCTGCCCCGACATTCATCTTTGTCGCCCGCGGCAAATTGCGCTACTGGGTCAGGATAGGACACCAGATAATCGACTATCAGCTAGGCGGCGATTCGAACCTGATACGAAAATTGGGTCACGTAACTCAGCCCCTTTAAAAAATGCACGCCACTTCCTGGGGCAGATAAAAAAATTATGGGGGCATTTATCATTCCAGCTGTAATGGTAGCGGTGTTCACTCGGCGCTTTTCCGTGGGTCTCTGGTGACTCATTCTTTTCACCAAGAGTTTACCTTTTTTTAGAGGGTACTTGCCTCCTTTTATTTAATACTGGGTGGAGGGAGTTGGAAAAACGAACGGGGTCGTGAATAATTATCTTCCCAACGCATTCGACGGTTATTATTAATATTGCAGCTGATTATCATAAATGAAAGCATTCGACGAATGTATGCACTCTGCGTGAATTTTCAATATAATCATTTGGGAGTGGGGCGCTTATTGAAGCAGAGGCCCGTCCAGCATCCATTAAATCACACATCGGAACATCCGGGATTACGTTGATCATTGTGGGCACGCACGTATCAGGTCATTAGTCATTCGTGATCGATCAGTAATGGCATAATGAACGTTAGAGGGGTACTGGCTAATGCAATTTAGTACCAATAACGCCTTCGCGAGTAACAGCTCCTGTGGAATAGATCGTAAAATTGTAGCGGTGCCGGGCAACGTTCTAAACTAGATCGATAGGAGCTTATTACACTTTGTAACTCCATCACGTGATCCTATTGGGTGCAGTTCATCTTCATTCATGCTCGGGGGCTATCGTGTCTGTGGTTGTTGGCCCCGATTTTACCTTTCTGCTTCTAGTTTACGAATTGTCGGGTCAGCACACTTCAGTGTGCTCTGTGACGTGGATTTCGCATGTGGGAACGCGGCTTGAGAGTCCATTCTACCTTGCCGGCCGAAAAAGAGGTCCATTTTTCATGAATTTTTTTCCGGAACTAATGTACGGATTTTAATGCTCGTTTTTGGCAAATGTTTAGTATTCCCTGCTGTACAGAATTGTATTTTTCATATTTCCAAAATATAATTATAAATGTGCGAATTTAAGTCAAAATGTTTGTGCCTCTGTCAGAACACAGGAAGCCTGCGGAAGTCCTCCCGATCCTTAAAGTGATACTAATAAAAAATTAAAACCAACTTCAAAAAAACAAAAATGCACTAAAAAGTTAAGAAATATTTTATTCCCTTATTTAATCTACGACTCTCATTTGTTTTATGTTGGCGCCAGATTTACACATTGCAAGTGTTGAAGCGTCGACTTAAAAATATGAGAGTCGAAGATTATATAAGGGAAAAAATTATTTTGTACTTTTTATTGCATTTTTATTTTTATTTGAAGTCGGTTTTTATTTTTTTAACATTGTTTATTTTTAGCTTTTTGGTTTTGTATATATTGACACAACATTAGGTGACAATAGTCTTTATTAGTAACTAGAACTGGCAGAATGTTGTGCCAATGTTGATGCAGTGTAGGATGGGACCAACGGGGCATCGCCCCATTTCGTATAAAAAAAAGATCATTAAAATCGGTCCATATGCTGAGGAGTTATGCGGGGACAAACGTGTATTTAAAAAAAAAACATACGGGTCGACTTTATAACCTCCTCCTTTTTGAAGTCTGTTAAAAAGAGCGAACTGGTATGATGATGTTCTACAGAGATGTGCACATTAAGTGGACGATAATCGTTAATGTATTGGTAATGGTTATAAAATGGCAGCCTTGTCATGAAAAAATTCCCTTTCCTGACCTATTTTTCGGTCTTTCTTTGTGATTTGAACAAAAACTATTTTTAATACGTGGATGATCGTAGACCACTTCATGGGGACATGTCTCCTGTACATTGTGTTATAATTTCAAAGCGATATCTTTAAGAGTTTTCCCTGAATCACTTCCACAGTCTTCTCACAGAGGTACAAACATTGTGACTTAAATCCACACATTTATAATTATATTTTGGAAATATGAAAAATACAATTCTTTACAGCTGGGAATAATAAATGTTTAATAAAAACAATCATTAAAATCCGTACAATAGTCCCTGATAAAAATTCATGAATACATATAGACCTCTTCTTCGACCGGCAAAGTAGAATGGACCTTTAAGACGCGTCTCGATTTACATCCATTATTTTAAGAAGACGCGTGCCCTGTGTGCAAATGAGTTTCTCTTACTCGGTTTCTGGAACTGCCCGTGCTTCAGCGCCTTCTAATAATAGTTATGTCATCTGTGCTTATCATAAAGCCCCGATCCCACATGTGAAATAACCGAAGCGTCTTAATTTTGTTCTACTTTGCATCGTCTATGAGAAACGTGGCTTAACTCGAGAATGTACCAACCCCAATTCGTGTCACCCTTGAGTAATTACAGAAAGCTTATCATCAGCTGGGCTTAGGATGCACAGTGCTGCTAGCAGAATAAAAGCAATCACCCCGGCATTAGAATGCACGGTGCTGGCACCGTTACATAATACTGGTTACACGTCACGACAGCGTGAATCGCATTTGTCACGATGATTAACTGTAGTAAGCGTCTAAGACATGTGGACGTCTGGCGTGCACTTAGATCCTGGAATTTGTTTCAAGTGATTCATGAATGAAACTCGTCTCGCTGAGTAATCGCGCCTCTTGCATTACACCTACGCAAATGTGTGCTTTATCGCGATAATATTTGGTATTAATCTACTGATGAGGATAAGGTAATTTCCTGCTGGAAACAAATTGTATACCAACTCAGGCTTTATCGATGAGTAAATACCTATTTATTATTTTTTACAAAAGTTGCGTCATAGAAATCTTGATGGGGCTTTCCTTTAAATTCACTTATCTATACTCATTCTTCTAACTATTATCAGTTCAAGGAAGTACGCAAGTAGAATTTCACTAGAAACATTTGAAGCTGCACATATTTTGTTATCGCCATGAGAAATGGTTGATCTTAACGAAGCCTCACTGCATAATTCGCACTTCTACACACGATAATAACGCGAAACGTCAGTCATACATGCATCCACGTGGCACATGGCACTCATTCGTTTACAGTGGACAGACGGATATCCACAGGTCGCGACCCAGAACAAGCTGTTGTGACGCGGTTACATTGAAACTTACTCGCCGTTGCCACAATGCCCTGATTTATCCATATCGCTGCGAGCATTTCGTAGTTTGCATCTGTGACATTCAGCACGGAGTGATTCATCCAGTGTAATCGCGCGTGTCTCCAGGCAGAGGAGGATTTTCGTATCGCGGATTGAATGCCCCTCTAGATTCCCGCGTCGTGGAATCGTCGAGGATGCTGTATCGCTTGTCGATCAATGAATATCACTGGTACTTGTTCAGACTGCGGCTGAGACGTGAAGGTTCAAATACTGCTTTAGACAGCTGTTACAGTGAAATTATCGTATTCGATATTTGTAGTAATTTGTAATTCAATATTTGAAGAGTAAGGGAAAACGAGGAATGTCCATTTGACATGATTCTGCGATTTATAGAATATTTTGTTGGTGGCAACTGGGACTACAGTACTGTCGCATCACAAAGGGTTATGAGTTCAAATGCCCGTGTAAGATAACGGTAAAGATTTGCTACCTATACTGGTTAAAAACAGGAAATGTCCACACTGGAACAAAATACGGCATGTCACCACTCTTTGCCTAAGTATAAGCTTCTGTTGTTAAGATAAAACAAGAAATTATAGAAGAAAATTCAGTTCATTGAACCTTGTTTCTTTAATAGTGGACTAAAGTGTATTAAAACATAATTTTCTTGATAAAGCTATTTGTGACATTCCCTGTTTTCCCCTTACCCTTTATTTATAGCAATTGCTTTATTGGAATAATTCTTGATATCTCTCTAAGCTAGTGATGCTTGAATTAGCGTTCAAATTGGGGTTACAGATAAAGGTTTCTATCTGAACCGAACCTGGACCACAGCTTAATCTCAAGTGTACGGCTATTAAGAGTTTCTCCCACACGTCACTTTATCAAATTATCGAGAAGTCTTAAATGGTTACAAGATTCCGAGAATCGAAGCAAAAAAGTGGAAGTTTTTATCTGAATTGCGCAGGAACCTTGACTGAATTCCTGCTGCATCTTCGAGATGCTTCTCTTGATTGTTACAGCATCGAATAATTCAAGATTCTCTATCAGTTACCGCGAAGAATAAATTAATCCTGCAACTCAATGCAAGAAGTTCCTCGCAGTCGTCCAGATCGAGGTTGAAAAATGAGAATTTCATTTAACCTGAAGCTTAATTGCTTCGACCTCCATTCATCAATTAAACCTCCCTCATTGCACTGCTCTATCCAGGCATCAACGATTCTATATCGATTACCGTAAACAATGAATTATTTTCTCTCTGAAATCGAACTCGGACTCGATCCTCGTTGCACCTTTTAAATAAACGTTCCTCTGGTTTGCTGCTCCCTCGAGGATAAGTTATCCCCAATTTGAATGCTGCTAAGCCAGCAATATTTGCTCGAATCGATGCTGAGAATCAAATACTATTCCAGCTAGCCTTGAACCCCGACCTTACCGAGGCACGATTCTGTTTGGTCAATCGTGGATTCGCGAAATTAACTTTTAGCCTGATTCTGCAACGACTGATATGTAGCGGTCGTGGTACCCAATTTCATGGGAAATGGGGATAATAGTCGAAAGGTTGCCAGATGGAAGGTCGGATGCCCGCAGGGTACGCGATACACTTTTATTCCATTTGCTAACTGGGGCGTTCGGGAAACCAGAGCCATTCGATAAATTGCCCTTATATCCGATCGCCCACGTGGATTGCTGTCTCATGGAGCAAATAGGGGAGCGCGAGCGCAGAAAGGTGTCGGTAGTAGAAACCTCGGTCATTACTCCGGCAGTAGTTTGCATGGAATCGTTGACTCACGCGCGCGACGAACATTCGAGATACTACGTGATGAGATACACGCGGATAGTGATAAGCTTACTCACATTAGGCAGTGTATACTTGGACGTTACGAAAACTAGAAATACATTCGCACATACATATGCAATACCGGGTATATTGACTTAAGAAGGCTGTGAATAGTCTCGAAACTTTATCCACAGCTCTGATGTATTCATAAATTCATGGTTTAGATTACTCACAGATCAGCACTGCTTCTTAACTGCGACTGCATAAAAGGGTGTTGAGAATAACAGTTGAGCGCCACTGTTCTACACTGAAAATTCTGTCAAATTTATCACCCGAGGGCTGCTGAGAATTATCCGGGTACAATATGTCGGGCCACCCTTTTTTAAGGGCGTTGGCTAGTACTCCGCTGGGATAAGGCAACAGGCTAGTAAAACCATCGAAAACCACAGACCTTTTAGAACCATTAGACCTATAAACCAGCCCCTCGACATATCCGCTTTCCTCGAGTAACCAGGTACTATGTTCACTGGATAATACCCAATATAGGGCTAGGTATAGTCTACGCTGGCGAACGTATAAGGGATTTGGAAAGAAAAACATGTTCTCGCGTGTAGTCCATAAAAGATAGCTCAACTACAGCTTTTTGATATTTTGATAAATAACGTTAAGGTCTGTAAACAGTAGGTACATGTTGCTTTTCGCCGTACCGTAAATTGAGGAAAACGGATAACAATTGTATGTGTTGTGCCACAAATCCTATTGGATACTTAAAGCTTTAACTCTTCGTTGACTCTGGGTGGCTTACACCCAGAGCAATCTTTGAACGACTGCCATTCTCATCTAAAGAATCCAATAGGTATGAAAAAATCACGGGTCATTTTCAAGGTCCCTAAAACGTATTCCAATAGTTTTGTTATTGAAATTTTATCTGAGTTTTTGTGGAAAAATTCTAGATTATCATACCTATGTCGAGAAAAAACGAAGATAATCTTCAAAAAATTGTAACTTTTAAAATGTTCAATATTAGAAGCTAAAAATGTACAGGGTTGTTGTTAAGATATAATACTTAGAGAAAAAAAATTTTATGAATCGGCTTTGGAAAAAAGGTATTTAGTTTGCATTTAAAAGGTATAGAGTGTTAAAATCAGCGTATGGATGGATCACAACCAGAATGTCAACGTAGGGTTAAAAATGGTAATTAAAAAATAAATTACAATGTCAATGTAAGTTCAAATTGGTAAAACTTTAGCTGTTACTGCTATTTATATGATGTGCCAATTTTACCCCGGTTGCGGCGTAAACAAACGACATTTTACAAAGCAAAGATAAAACTGTTAATTTTTAGATTATATAACAAAATGTTTCAAATAATGCCAACGTTACCCCAGTTTGCAGTAACCACTCTCCTGCTCATGTTCCAAAATTGCTCCATTTGAACACAGAGAACACTTACGCCAATCGCAATAATGATCCAGCAAACTTTGACGAACTACAGGCGTAACGAGTTTACGTAGCTGCGCGTTTCATCGGGGTGTTGAAATGCCCCGCTCTGATGAGCCTTAATTACCCCAACAAGATAATGAGCGTAACAGGGTGGCAAACTAGGCATAGGGAAATCGTACGACTGTTAGCTTCCTGAGCGTGTCGCAATACCCGCTCTCCCTGTTAATTACTGCGATGAGCAATCGCGATTTAGAGTGTAGGAAATTCTTGGGTCGATTCAATTCGAGGACTCCCGTCGGCCACTTGGGATTTTGTTAGTGTTTCAGGTGCGACGGCGACGAGAAACGGTGTCGAGTGCTCGTTTTGTACTCGAAGTAACGCTCGGGGGTGAAGTTAAGCTGAAGTGCCCCTCACTGCGTGTTTCGAGTCTGTGAAGGGGCTAACAGAGATCTTGGACAAAGCATGTCTTGGTTGGGGGTGATTGTGACTCTTTCAGCTGACAGCGAAGGGAAAAAAATTTGGGAGTTTCTTTGTTGAAACAGAGATACTTGAGGGGCCCTTTGTTATTACACCAATTCTCACTTGTTATCCACTTCCTTTGGAGTTGGGAGTTTTTTAGAATTTATGTTATTTATCTGTTATTTTTTTCAGTGCTTTAAATTTTACGGTGCAGTCGGACGTAGAGAGTTATGGAAATGTCTCGTCGCATTGATGTAGAACCCAGGAAATTTCAAATGATATTCGCACTTTATGCATCGTACTTTTGATGAATTTATATATAGTTACACAGTTTGACCTCGTTCCGACGTTTATTCAACGTCGACAGAGTTTATATCATAGAGAAGTGGCCTCCTTCCGGGTCCCCTTATCGCAGAGACAGTTTTTCGTTCAGAAACCACCATCGTACCCTCGATCGTCGAGTCTCCGCTTTATATACTGAGGTCATGAGCGTGTAATTAGAAAATTAGACGACCTTTGCAGCGTTTCATTAACTTAAGTGTGTCTTCTCATCGCGCTGTACAGAATCATAAAACTGTTGATGCAGGATTTTTAAAAAAAGCGGGTCTTCTTTTGTGCAGCTTAGGGAAAACTTTAGATACTCGAGCTTTTGGGTAATAATTACAATGGAAACTAGATAAACAGTGAGTTATTTGTACTTTAATTGCAATTACAAATTGCGTTTTAATTTAATTGAATGAGAGATCTGAATTGTGAATTACAGTGTAATTAAATTACATCGTAATTATAAGTTATGGAGTAATTCAATTGTAATTCTGCGCATCTCTGTTTGGCGTATTAATAAATTGTGTTCTTGTTGAGGTTTCATTTAGATAGTTCTAAATTAAATTCGCGACACTCCAAGCAACTGTCGCTCGTTTAATCATAGGTTGTCTCCAAGTTTAGTCGTACTAGAGGAGTTTAGTGTTCTTGAGCCAACTTCGACGATTTGAATCATGGTCGGTGAGACAGCAAATTGTCCGCGTTCTTTGGCATCCGTTTTATTGAAAAAGTTTGCCAAGTAGGTCTTGAATGCTGGGCTTTGATTTATGTAGCGTTACAGTAGACATACTAGCTCAGTTTCCAACATTTTAAAATTTTTAGAAATAAGAATGGGAAGTTTTAAGCCAAATGGAGCTTAGTTTGAAATTCGAATTACTTTTAGCTGGTATATATTATTTTGCAAAGATTGTAAAGGGTGTAATATAGTAAAAAGCGAAGTACTCTTATACACTCTTTTATCTCCACAGTTCTCGAAAATAATAATCTCGTATTTACCTCTTTGATCTTTTAATTCTTATCTCCTAACATCGCAGAGAAGTGAAACATCGACGTTGAAAATCGATTCGTTGAAAAGTAGCTGCAGTAATTCGACAAAATTGATTGAATGTGTTTTCGTTTCATCTCTGAGTGAAGGAGGAATAATCATAAGTAAATATTCTTATATCCTTCTACCCTGAGGAATAAAAAATAATGAAGACATTATTAGTTTATTTCACTGCTTTCCCAGCGTTTATTCTCCTTCCCCCAATAAACTCAAATACGTTTATTAATCAAGACCTCGATCAAAGTCTGTACCATTCCGACTCAATCATCTTAGCAAACCGCGTCTTCTCCGCTTCAAACGCTCCTCTGCTAACGAAAGCTTAACCTAGAACGAGGTTCCTGAGTCTTAACTGACAAATCCTAGAAAAATCGTCCACATTGTACAGGCGGAAGCACATATTCGGCCCAGCGAATATTCGCAGCTCTTGATCACGAGTCAAAATGCTCATCATTTGCAAAATATGCGCAAACTGCGGAGGTAAATATTTTGGCGAGCAATTTGTCGAATAATGTTGTAGTTCCACCTCCAACAAGAAACATCCGACCACCACATCTATCTACTAACCTACAAGCACTAATTTCCATTTAAAATGCATGTAAAACTCAAAATTACTAGCTCCGCTATTACTCCAACAAGTAAAACGTTTCTGCTCAACGATAACCATCATCCCCGCGTATTTCCGTTACCATTAACAAATATGCACGTAGCCATCCAGGAACGAAGAAGCACACATTAATTCTACAACTAATTGCTCGTAAGAATCCCGTTTCCTGAGTGGCCCTGTAGTAACCCCATTTATCTGTCCGCGAGCATCATAGAGCACCGCTATATACGCTAGTACGTGCACATTGTTATAGCAGTTACGGGGGTTGTATAGAGGGATACAGACTGCGGAGGCTGCGGCAGGCGCCATGGGCATCGATCTGTTCCACTGCCACGTTCCCCTGACCCCGACGGACCCGCTCGCTCTGCGAGCGTGAATAATTCTTATCTGAATGGGGTTCGAGGCGAAACGATTTTTATTCCCAGCCCAGAGGCGCGGGATACACCTCGATGTGCCTTTACGCGCGATCATGTCGTTCCAGGTGTATCTGTATTCCGATTTTAAAACGAATATGTAGGTACATACTTGCTGCTAATATTGGGCGTCGAGGAAATGGGGCTCGCTGCTGCGAAGCGGCTTTTAATATAAGAGAATTTATAGGAGATTTGTGTATTCAATGGGGCACAAATGACGTGGGGCACGTTGAGTGATTGAAATTAATGCTCCGTGAAGAGTAAAGAGGGCTTAGGTTGTCTTTGATGGCGTGACTTTGATAGGATCAGGAATCTGGTGGAAGAAAGTGGTATTAGATCCGTGATAAAGTGACACAATTCGTCTGTACTAGGCTGGGAGCTTTAGTCTCTTAAGTAGTCGTAGCACGGTCGCAGACATCGTTTGCTTTTCTACTTAGCACTGTTACCCGCATGTGTAACTCTTCTTCGCACACGTCGGAAGCTCGATAGAAGTCCGAGGAGCGCTCTGCTGGCACAAAGGCTTACTCTGTCACGAAAATCCTATCAGGCTGAAAGGGCAACCAGGGACATAGCGAACGAATCTGAGCGCCGAAGATGAGCCAGGGGAGAGGGAGGCTCCCTGGAGGAGATGGTATCTGTCTCGAGGAAAATTGCCCACCGTCGGGGATCCGAAGCCTAAATAGGGGAAGTTTATATTACGGCGAGTGTCTCAGTTAGCAGAAGTTTCCGAGGTTATTAAAGGCGGTAGCAGTTTTCAAACTGGGGTGTGGACGTGGTACCGCGAGAAGATGCCCTCTTTTTACTGGTTTTTCAACTGAAATGAGACGTTTCCTTGAAGGAGGCCTCGATTTGCATCTGAGATATGAATTACCACGAAACCAATCATCTATGTAGAGCGTTCCTAACTTGAAAAAGTTACCTGTGCTACGACTGTAATCTCAGCCCATCGTGCTTCGATTTTTTTTTACCTTGCCTGCAAGCGGCTGTTGGTAGCGGTCATCGATTTTGTTGGAATTGTAGGGCATTAAAGGCGACTACTCCATTATCCACACCCCATAAATTTCGTGGAACTGCGATCATGAATCCCCGACTTAATGGTAATGATACAAGACAGCTAGGCTTGCGTAAAAGTTGGTGCAACAGCGCTGCACCTGTGCAGCTTGCATCGCGTGCAATTCATGTTAATCGTTAATAAACTTCGAAGTGCTTTCACACTTTTAACCCTGCATTACGGTGTCGTTCCCAATTTCTCGGCATGCACGAAGTAAGTCGCTGATAGTAAAGTTGAAATAAGAACTGTATAAATAGAGGGATAAAAAATACTATTAAGGGACGTTACAAAAACTTTGACATTGCATAAGCTATTGTACGATGGAAGTTAAATACTTTTATTCAATGATCTCAGCTTAGTTTTCAAACTATTCTGTTCTTAACTTAACGAAGCCCCTCCTTTTTACTTAACGAAGCCCGCTTTACCAGTTGTCATTTCACAACTCTTTCCCCAAGTACCTACTGCCGGGATTAAACGAACCACTTCGCAGTCAACAATTCCATTAAACGGCTTTTTTAATCCCCCCGATCTTTTATATCAGCTAGCTTGAAATTCCTCGTTAGAGTCCAATTATATTATCACTCCCTTCAATTAGCATGGAACAGACGCTAACGGGCAAGCGGGACTGAACTCTCAATCAATTTTACAGTAATGAATTCAATAACACGATTTACTAGTGCGTGACGGAATTGGGCTTTCAAAGCGAAATTGTTAATCAACCGAGTAATCAACTTGTTCGACAAATATTGCTCAATATCTGCTGAATCCTCTTCTCTCTTCGCATCGATTTAACCATGTTTATATAAAAATATTTTACACTTTTGAACACTCGGAACTTCTATTTGTGAATGTTGAAGGAAAGTACTGAAGCTTTTTTATTCACACAACCACAATGTTAAAATATCGCTGCAGTGATTCACCCATAGTCCTACACATTGGTTTTCGTTTCTCTTGCCAAGCAAACATACATTGTCTCCGGTTGAAATTGTATTTTTACCCGAAAGGATACTTCTGAAGAAAATGGAAACGCTATCGTTCGTATCCTCCACATTGTTTCTCCCTCGTCGTAATTTATCGTCGGCAAAATCTATCTCGCAGTGCACGATTACGTTTTTCGATACGTATATCAAAGTTCCATAGAGCTACAATTTCCTTAAGATAAAGTTCCTCGAGTACGTCACATTCTTTTTTTATCTCTGTGGCTTCTTTTAAAAACGATTTGCCGCCGGCTATCGTTTAAATCGACGAATTCATCGTGACGAAGCGATAGCTCGTTCCATGAAGTCGTTGTGCACGGTACCGGAACGACCGATGATCTCACAGTTCCGGAATACCTGCGATTTTCCGCCTCCATTGTGTCAGGAACGATGTCCAAAGACCTCGGGAATCCGCTCGGACGCATTCACGGGCTGAGAAGAGATTCTAGCAAGAGAAAGGACATAATGGGGATAGGGAAAGCTCGACATACCCCTTAATGAGTTCTGCAGGACGACTTGGTCGAGGGGAATTCTGGGGAGAAAAAGTTCGCTGGAGGAATCACTAATTCATGGCATTCCTTGTCATATCTTTTCTTTATCCAGGGAATTTCATCTACTTAAAGAAGTTTTTTTCTTAGGAAAGGATAGTTATTCCATGATTTCTTCCGTCATCTGTAGTCGAAGCTACACAGTAAGGCTTTCAAGGCGGATGAAAGTTCGCTCGGATTTAGCAGCTGTCGCGTTTCAAGATTTGGATTAGTTTGACTGTTCGAATGGGATTTGTAACCCCGTGCACAACTCACGGAGCAATTGAATTTTGAAACTTCCTATTGCTCTGACTTCTTACATGCAAGAAACTTTCAACAGTGGTATTGGTTAAAAGAGGTACGATTTTAGAACTCACGATACAATTGTGTTATATCTATCCATAAAAACCTCGACGCACATGGTTCCAAAGAATTGGTGCGAGTGTACACAGCGAGCGCTGATATCTTGCAATCGCATTGAAAGTTTCTTGGCCGACACTTGGCGAGAATCGAATTTTGTCCTGCCCGTGCCAGCGATACAATTGAATCGGTACGTGTCCCATTGAAGGAGGCTGTTAAAGCGATAGAAATTCTTACTATTCGTAAGCCCTTTTGCAATCCTGTTTAGACACATGTGTGAACTTTAGAGTCAATGGAAAATAAATTTTCATCGCAAAGTTGTGATTAGATCAATTGTGAAAACCTGAAGTAGGTAATATTTCATTAAAATTTCACTTCAAGTTGCGATACATAAATAACAGGTGGCGCAAAAGTCATCATCCGATGTTAATACCTACAAAATTGTTTTAATTTATTTTTTACTCACAAAATTGATTGTCCATAAAGATGAATAAATATACCCTTTAAGAACGTGGAAGAATTGTGTCGACGTTCTTACGTACTTTTGCGAGCAAATTAATCTCCCGTTTTGGTGATTTGTTACGGCCAGCCAGATCCCCCGATTTAACGGCCCCAGACATCTTTCTTCGGGGTTATTTGAACGCATTGGTTTACGGGAATAACCTAAGAAATAAAATATCTAACCCCACAAATTCTTCACACAACCATGGAAATACAATAAATTATACCACAAAAAAGGGTTGTTGCATTTAAAGCCAAAGTTATAGACTCAGAAAATCGAATGATGTCTTTTGCGTTAACTTTTACATAACATTTTTACCCTCATCTACCTAAATTCCGAAAAAATGATGATGACACCGTTAAATAATATTTAGGAACGAAAAGTGTGCAAAAAGGCCGAGAAGAGCGAATTTAATAAACAGATCGTAAAGGTAGCATCGTCGTCGTCGCGAACATTAACTGCACGAGGACAATTTAAAATTCAATAACTCAACAGTGTACCTACCTGTATAACGTTCCTACCATGTACGAGGGAAATTGCGAATAGGTTTTCGGTCCCCTCTCCATTCCCCGCATCTGTTCCATTTTCATAATCTCGCCGAAATATTTTAAGCGAGTTACCACATATGCTGCCCCATTTACACGGATTTCAATTAGCTTGATAACGCATCGCGGATGGTTAGTGGTATTTCAAAAAGGACCTGAGTGCGCCCTGTCGAACTTGTGAGTTCAAAGCGTTTGTTCCTGCTGCAATTGCGAATTCTCTGCCAAAGGAGCTCCTCTTCGTTCCTCCAGACGGAAATCCTTGTTTTCCTACCCCCCGGAGCATATTTTAGAATTGCAAATGTCTCATTAGCTAGATACGAACTTGGAAGCTCGCAATAGGAATGTGACAAGTGTTTACATTTATTTAACGACGAGCAAGCTTGCGGGTCAGCCTTGGGGGTCCTTAGATCGGGCGGAATTGTCTCTGGATACGAAGGCATTGCTAGGCGAGTCAGGGTAAACTGGGTTACCGTGAAGTTATCAGTAAAATACTGTGTCCTCCCCGAACTGATCGCCCCTTGATAAAATCGAGAATCCCCGCGAGAGGTGCTTCTGGTGTGGGATTCAATTGAATCGTGATCTTGGTACGCTCCGCGCGGCATCCGACGCGAAAGACGAGAGGAATGATAATAATCGATCAGGGAAGTTTGCAATGGTCGTAACTCGTGGGAGCACAGCGAACTGAACAGACGCCCCGAGGTCTCCAAATAATTTCAGGATATCGAGTTCTAAGGCTTTTATCTTCATGCTCGGTAAACAGTCGACGTACAATCCTTTGTAATCACCCCCTTGAGCAGAACACAGAGTTGTTCCAATAAACACCAGGGGAAAAAAAGAAACACGAACAAATACAGGACTAATGCAACATTGAAGAGCATCCTCTGCCAGAGATTCGAGCGTCTTGGAAAGTCATTTCCATAATGGTGTCCCTGGGGGAATAAATATCCGCTGGAACATGCCGAATGCCTCAGTCTCCGCGGGAACGAGATGAGCTTGATTCCCTGTAACTGATTGTGCAAACAGGATTCTCCACGAAAATTTATTCCCGTTGTCTGCGAGGCAGCTTCAATTTCATTACGTATTAATCGTCATTTGCCGATGTGGAATATCAATCTCCATGGGGCATCACGGAACGTATAATTCATTCCAGCTTTATTTATCGAAGCTCCTTAGAGCAACTTCAATTACATCCCCTGCCACTATCGCAAGAAGACGTCTCCTTCGCGCAACTTTCATTTCACGGATGGCAGGATTGACGCAAACTATCATTATGAAAAGCCAGCCCCTTGCTCCTAGCTCGTGGAGCAACACAGAATTCGTAGCGCGGCGAGCGAGCTCTTCCGCCAGTAGCTTTCCCGTTCCCGCCCTTTCCGTATTGCGTTACGTTGCTCGTTTAAATCCCAGATCCTTCCAGCAGATTGCCGTGGACATTTAATCAGACCACTTCGCTGCCGTGACTCGGCGTCTAGAATTATTCCAAGGGGCGCGGGGGTGCAAGAGTAACCTGACGGGGGGGGGGGGGGGTGGCGGCGACATGGAAATAGAGGGGAATTATTTTTACGTCGCGGCATAATGCTTGTACGACGGATTCCGCGCGACCACCTCGACTCGAGGCAGCTTTGGTATTCCCGTTTGACCATCGGCCAAAATTCGTGGCTCGTCTGTGGGCCTCGAGTCGCGGAACCCGAGCGGAATTCTTTGAGACTTTCAACCCGCCCGATTGGACGCGAACTGCGACGGGATTTAACGCTCAACGACTTTTAAGCTGTCGTATACAATGGGTCGTCGCTGACCCATTTCCCTCTGGAAACTTGGTCAAAGGAGCGAAAAGCACTTCCACTTCCGCGTGGATTCTATCGATCGACCCCGATATCCGGGAAATCCGTTTTCATCTACACACTGTTTGTGCAAGTTTCACAGCTTTGTGTGCTCCTTTGCAATTCCGATGGCGTGCTGCGAACGATTATGAAGGATGGAGTGGTTTTCCCATTCGGGGAACGCTTTGTTAAAAATTTACTCGCCTTTGGGACTCTCTTAGGATAATTTTTTTGGAGGGGTTCTGGATACACAAGAGATGACAGGCAACAGGGAAATTCAGATAATTATGCAACTTTGTTTGTAAGTAGAGTAATTGATGCGTAACAAACCTATTTTTTGTTGGAGTCAAAGTGTGGCTGTAGGGGTTGAAATCAACGTTTGCAGAAATGCAGAATTTTCTGTTTCGTGGAATATCTCGAGAACGGACAGAGATATTGAAAAGAAGTATAAAGAAAAGTTACATTTTTTTATCTACAAATCTGCATAAAAATAATTATCGAAAATTACATACTTTTCAAGTTACCTCCACCATAAATCCTTAATTCGATAATTACTTTTACGCAGTTTTGTAGATATAAAAGAAACATGCAACTTTTGATTAAATTTCTTTCGAATATCTGCCACCGTTCTCAAGATATTTTATACAGAATCAAATTCTGTTTTTTTTTCAAGGGTGGATTTCAACCGCTTAAAACTGCACTATGGCACCAACAAAAAATAGGTTTGCCTTGCGAATTCCGGGTTGCCTAAATTCCCTTGTCAATAGCAATGTTGTGATTGGATTTTATTTGTGCTACCGTATCAATGGATTGTGTTGAATTAGTAACTCACGTTCAAACATTGATAGAAGGCACAAAGGTTTGATAGAAACGTGAAATTCAGCGAAACAGCGACCACGTACCAGGTAATCACTCCATAAAGGTACAGCAAGTTTGTTTACTCCTCGCTGAATCAGGCTATTGTTACTGACCATCCATCCATTAGGCGGAATGTTTGTTAATCCCACCGTTTGTTCTCCATGAAATTGGAAAAAGCTTTTATCGAAATCCATTCAAACATCCCTCCTACCCCACCTTCTATAGATTAACAATCATATTTCTCGCGGATACGTCGGAAGAACATATATATTTATGGACTTGATTGCACGAGGCTTCATAAATCGAAAAAGAAGAACACTGCCTGGTTTAAATCTTCCCCCGTTCTGGGCGAAAATGATTTTTGCCACCCTTTACATTCAATAATAAATGATTATTTTAAAATATGATTTTTGACAGTGAATAAAACTTTTGGTAGGTATTTGTTGAATTAAAAAAGCGTTTTTTATAAAAAAATTTAACAAGATAAAATCAAATAGGAGATAAGTACCAGCATATTTTTTAAATCTCAGAAAAAAGCAATCTTATAAAACAGTTTAAAAAAAATCAATAAAAAATAGTAAACCCGTTTATTGATTTTAATTTTCTCTCTCCACCAATTTTGCCGCTCTGAACGGTTGACCTGCTGGTACCTCCCTAGATCCAGCCCCGAACACTGTACATACCCAGCAGAAATTTGTTTTCAAGAGCAATAAATTTTTTATTCTGGATCTCGACAGTATTTTCGATCTTTGTTCTTCTCAGAGGCGTCTCTTAAGCAATATTCCAAGAACTTTTATGTAGGTGGAAATATTTGAGCGATGGAAGAAAGCAAACATCGTCCTTGCTTTTGTTCAACAACTCGAATATCGGTCGTGAAAGCCGTGCAGGTCTTTGAATGGAGATTCATGGACCCTTTAATAAAACATAGGGAGGAAAGTCACGGGTGTTCGATGAATATGCATGAAGCTGGGTGGGTTGAGTCCATTGTAGACATATAACAGTCAAACCTAGAGTAAAAATTCTAATTGCAAGCTAATCTTTTAATTAAGACGAAGTGATAGGATCCAAGTCTGCTTTCCTTGGAGACCCTGCGCTCCCAAGTACCAGACACAAAAGCATCCATCATTTCCATAAGAATGCAGAAGGAAATATCTGTTCGCTGAAGAGTGAATACATGAAAGTTCTCATATCCGACGGCAAACATCCTGGAACCTCTGGAAACAACTTCGAGAGATCCTTTTAGCCTTTCATTCACAACATATGGTTTATAGGAAAAGCTCACGGTTGTCATCGAAGTAATCGATCATTAGTTTCGCGCGAGTGGAACGGTTCAATTAGCCTGATAGCTTGCGTGTCCTCCAGCAGTCCCGTTTGTATTACAGCGGCGTAAACTTGAATTTAGATTGCGGTTGTTGAACTCTGCGGGACCATTAGCCCCAAATTATTTATTCTGCGACAGTGGCGCACGTGAGAGAGACAGTTTTTGGAGACTCGAAGCACATCGCTCTTGGCCGTCGACCAAAATTTAAACGTGTCGGTCTGTACTTATATGTAAATGACGATTGAATCGTAAACGTGGACCCACGCTCGCGTATCCTGTTTCGAGCCGGTGGGGATATTTTGGAGTCGCGAATGAGCTCGTTGGGAATCTATTTTTGCGAGCCATGCAGCGGGCAAAAATACAAGAAAAGTCGGCAGAGGTGAACAGATTCCTTTCGCTCTATCTTTAAAAGACGAATATTGAACAAATTGTACCTCGGGATCTGTTATCGTGTTACGGTGAACCTGATAATGTATAGCATGAAAAAGTTACGCACTGCGGTACCCGCGAGAAGCACGGCGTATCGCAACGGCGCAGAGCAGATCCCATTTCGAAGTGAACGATCAAAGCACCATTTACTCGTCGGGGCTGTATTCATTCGTTTCTAAACACGGGTTCAGTATAATTAAGGGTGTGATTAAGAGGGTGGTGAAGAATTGAAACGAGGGGAGAAAGAGACTTATGCAAATGCTTCCCACGAATCTTTCGCCCTCGATAAAGCCCAGGGAACTTTACCATTGTAACGTCGTGGAATAGTCGGTGTTTCGTTTGTTTTATTCCGGAACTGTATCCTGGCAAACGCGCAGATCTAATCGTGCCACGACCCTGGCCCGACTCCAGTTCCATCGTGACCCCACGCTGACCCTGTATCCTGGATGTACGCCAGCCTCCTGGCGTCTGGATGCGTCGCCTGTGACGAGTTAATCCGTGCGAAAACAAATTCTTCTGCTCCGCGGTACTCCTGACATTAATGCCGAATTTCGAGTGATCTGTGTGGGTTTTAGTTAGGGGATGGTGGCTCGCGTGCAATGTCTGTGGACCCAGGGGCGGAGAGAACTTGGTAATCGAATTGTAATAGTGGATGTATGACGTATTGTAATTACAATGTTCGATACGTGACAAGCGAAATGACGATTGATCCAGCAATTTGCAGCATGTGGAATAACGTCTCTGTTATATGCTGGTTCAGGTGCGCCGTTAATTGAACGCAAACAGTAGAGGGAAGGAGGGAATAGCAGAAATAGTTCTACATTTAATGGGCACATGTAGAACTGTCTTTGTGTAGCCGGTTACGAAATGGGTCTTTAAAATGTCATAGTTAATCCAAGCATATGAATAAATGAGGCTACTATTCGTGTAGTAGAAGAAGGATTTATTTGGTACACTTTGGCTTGACCCACTGTTTGAAAATCTAATACTCTGTTGCGATGAACTGAATTTTTCTTAATTCGAATCTCCTTTCATTTTTAATTTTACTATCACTATGCCATTTTCCACAAATAACTGTATTTGTTTAACCATGCTTTTCTGCGTTCCAGGAAACATGGTGCAGGAGATGGTGGCACATCTCCCAGAGGAGTCTCACTTTGACGACGAGCTCGTTTGCTCCGATCTTGAGCCCGATCATGGCCAAAGGAATGGAGGATCCCAAGAGCTCGTCGAAGGAGACGAAGATATCGAGATTGTCGAAGGATATAACGGAGACCAGCTTGGTTGTTCAAGACGCACAAGACGCTGGTGAGTGATAGATCGCAGTGAAACCCGATATAAGAAAAGATGATTCGCTGTATTCGCGTAAAAGCACGCGTCATAAAAGCCGCCCCTTCGGTATTGACGAGTCGCAGTACCCGGAGATTTTATCGACTCCCTTATGTTCGTTGTATGGATTCTGCTGATATCTCGATACCTACTGATCTTGTGAATGGAAAAGAAAATCGCTTGCATCTCTACTTAGTTCCATGCAATACGAGAATATAACAAGCGTGTATAATTATACAAACTTAAATAGAAATTATTACTAGCGTTCCGTTCACTGAGGGATGAATTAGGTGTAAGGAGCAACTCTTATCGAATATTTATTTTATAGCCAGAGAACAACGACAAAGATAACAATTTAATGAGAAGAACTCGCTGGTCGAAGGGCCTCTTCGACTTCGTTATGTACACACTTGCATCCGAGTTCCTTTAACCAACGTCGCAGCATCGCGGACCACCGCGAGCTCTCCATCCCATCATTCCATTCGATATCCGCGCAGCTCGTTGCTATGGATCCTCGACTAACTGTACAACAAGCAACTACCGTCGAAACAGCGAAACAGTTACTCGCTAATTAGAACTCGTTTCATATAATAGGGAAAACGTAGTAATTGAATCTTCCTCGAGCCTCTCCAAGAAACTTCTCCCTCGTTGGAGAGTACCAGAAACATCTACGCTACCGGAAGAACAATCTCCACTGGCAATCTCCCATTCCTGAACGTATCCCAGAAAACCTCCGCTGCTTCAGGAAGTTTCCAGACGGTGACTGTCCGCCCCGTTCAAGCTATCCTCGAGGACTTCGAACTCCTCGAACTCCATCTTGCCAAAATCATCCCCGGTCCTCCAGTTGTTCTCGTTCACCTGCCACCTGGTCAGGGCACTTCCGATAAATCGACTGGGATAAGTCGATTTCGCCTCGTCCAGGCTGCCCAGCTTGAAGTCAGCCTTGAAGCCCTTAGCCTCCTTGCTGTCCTCCTTCTTCGGCTCCAAACCAATCACCACAGGCGGCTCTCTCTTCGCCTCCGACTGCCCCGTCCTCTCCTCCCCCGCAATCTCCTCCTCCTTCTCCTGCTTCTCGATCGTGGTGATCTCGATACTGGGCGTCTCCGCGATAGTGTACTGGCTCAGGTCAGGCAGCTTCTCCCTGTTTCGACACCTCAGGTGGCTCTCCACCAGCCTGCCAGTGAGCTCGAGCCTGCTGTCGCAGGAGTTGCTTTTGATTAGCCGGAACTTCACGTAATCGTTGGACCTGTCGATGCATCTGAACCTGTTCTCCACCACGGGGGATATCAGCGGGCCATTGCTGGAGTTGACGACCTTGCCGCCGTAATAGGTGACGGAGGTGCCGTATTCTCGGATCTTCTTGAGGACGTCCTGAGACACGAAGTGGCTGGGTCCCACGGTTTCGTTGCCCTCGTCCTCGTGGCAGTCGACCTCCTCGTCCTCCGACGAGATACACTGGCCACCGCTGCCAGGGTCGGTGTCAGGGTAGTCGCTGGACACGCCAGAGCTCACGCTACCCGCGTCCCAGTTGTGGTGATGATGATGGTGATGATGGTAACGGTGCGCCTTGTTCTTGGACGACGTCGACTCGCTGGGAGACGTGTGACCACTTCTAGCTTCAAACGTCTGCGCAAGGATCCTCGTTTTCGACTCGCAACGCGGACTGTCTAACTCGTCCTTGCAACCCACCACGGAGGCATTAGAGGACGTCGACTTCTCCATGTTCTCGAACAGTTTGGTTAGATCCTTCGCCCTGCTGGGGCACCTGGACCTGACACAGGACTCGTTAAAGATACACTCGGTAGGGAGAGGCCATAGCAGTGGGACTATCGATTTCAACGGAAATAGATGGGAATATTTAACTGCTAAGTTGCTCCGTTCAAGGAGACTTTAAATGTACAGCTGACTTATTGAAAGCACCCACTGCTAGCTTCTCGTGAAAGAAGACAAGAAGACAATAATCACAGCCTACCTGGATCCCTCGTGCATCTTCTCATTAATCTCGTCGAACCTGGCATCGTCGATGGTGCTGAGATCCTTCATACTGACGCTCTTCCGGTCTTTGCAGTCGCGCGACAGTTGAGAACGCGAGCCGCTCTTCTTCTTCAGCGTATCCTCGAACATCCGCCTGACGTTTCTCACGGTGTCGGGGTCGGGCAGCTCCTCGTCGATGAGCTCGCGGTTCACCCTGATGGGATGGTAGAAGAAGTGCTTTTTAATGGACGATTGCTTGGGGCTTTTAGAGCCGCCGTCCGCGCTGTCGCAGTTTCTTTCTCGACCCTCCGCGTCCGTTTTCTTCTGTATCGCCCCCGCAATTTTGCAGGTTGGCTCGGACCTCGCTTTTCCCACGCTGGTCGGCTTTCGTTCTATCGTTTCCGCGCGGACCGGCTCGATGATCACCACGTTGTTATCGAGCAGTAACTCCTGGAACGAGTAGTCGCGCAGATACTGCATCAAGCCCTCGTACGTTACGTCCCCGCGGCCAGCGTTGTACACGTTCTTGCTGAACATGTTCGACTTGACGATCTTGTAACGCACGTGGTCGAACTCCTGCGCGTCGTCCTGGCACTCGATCGAGTCCACGCAGCTCCTGGACCTGGTCAGGCTACCGTGCAACACGCTATTGTCACTGAGTTTATTCAACGACGGTTTTTCCGCCTGATCCTCGTCGACACCATCGTCGACGGATCTTCTCCTGGTGTCGCTGCCAGATTCCGAGCCTAATCCCAGATCCGAGCTCTCGGATCTCGCCTCGAAGCCCAAGCTTCCTTTCACTGCGCTGCAAGCTTTGCCCAATATGCTGGACGTCTCTTTCACGATCCTCTCGAACCTGCCCTCGTTCTGCTTGCTCTTGCCGCTGCCCTTGTGCGTGTTCTTCTTCTCGAAGATGTTCTTCGCGTTCTCCACGGTGGTGTTCGCGTCGTCTGGACCGTGGCCGATGTTCTGGAAATGGGGAAGGTTTTATGAGGGAACTGGTTGCTCGAGATACAGAAAGTGATGTAGCAGTGGCCGAATAAAAGTTTAGAGAAAGACAGATGAATGGATGGTGAGAGGATATTAACTTTGAGGCGTGTGTGAATTTTTAGAATACCACGTTTGAAATAAGGGATGTTTTTTAATATCCCTCGAGGTGATACGTCTAACACGTCGACCATTAATCCGCAAATGTTGGAGTCACGTTTCAAACTCACCTCCGAGTTCCTCGATGCTCCATCAACTTCGCCCGCCTTCCTGAAACGATCCTTCACCTCCTTCCCTTCGCGGAGTTTCCCACCCCTTGGAGGCTCCCCTATCACGCGATCGATTTCCGCGGAGGATTGTCGGTGACGTTTCTTCGTGACGTCGTTGTCAACGACCTTGAGCACCTGCGGCCTCCGCGACATGTCCTCCTGTTCTTCGGTGTCCGAGATCCAAATCGACTTGTAGTCCTCCGCCTCCTCCACCTGCCGATCCACCTGTTCGTCGCAGGAGACCGTTACGCCGTCCACGCTGTCCTCATCGGTCTTCGACGACGTGGATCGACGATCGATCGACTCGTCCCGAAGTCGGGCCGCCGGGTTCCCGTCGCCCTTGAACTTCCGGCGAACCTTATCCCGTAGCGTCTCCTCCCTGACTTGCTCGGGCGGCGAATCCTCCCTGAACTCCTGCAAAGAATCGGGCTCCCTCGTGTCGTGGCAATCCTCGTCGTCGATCTCCGTGTTCTTTTTACATTTCTCCTCGTCCGTGGCGTTGCTCCTCGCGCTGGCCTTGGCGTCGCGGCGCTTCGACTCAAGATACTGCAGAGCTTTCAGCTTCACCGCCACTGGGCTCGAAGCGTTCCTCCGAGCGAAATTATTGTGCCTGGCGTCCTCCTCGTCGAATTCAAGCCTCACGTTCGACAGGGGTAACAGGTTCAGGACGTCGAAGTACTCCAACTCGCCGTCGTCCTCGAACAGGATGCTGTCGAGGCTTCTGTGCTCTTTGCGCTTACGCTTCACCTAAACAGAGGGTGCATCGCCGCCTTTTACTTTTCATTGTTATTCGCGTTACCACGGTTGTTACCCATGGGATTTACACGGTGGTACGATACGTACGCCGAAGCGCACACGATAGGCGCGCCGATATTTACCTGCGTGTAGATACAATCGATACTACGATTGCCCTCGATGGGCCAGTTATCCTCGACGATATCCACCAGACCACTGACGGTGTCCAGTGCCTGCACACTGTGATAACGTCTCGGCGATTCGGGCCAATCGAGGATGTTCAATCGATCTGGATCCCTACTGGCACGTGCGTACGGCAAAGGGTCCGGGAACGGTGGCAATCCGGGCGGGATCGAGTGCAGACCACAGGCTGAACGCGAATGGTACGACTTCGCTTCGTTGAATCTCTCGTAGGAATCTGAGAGGTGCTGTTGACTCTTAGACAGCCTGGAACGCAGACCAAAACGCACCAGTGTTCAACGTTATCTTCTATATGTTCTCTAATGGGATCTAGTCAACGATTGGGCCTAATTAGTTGCTGGGTATCTGCGATGTCAACGCTTTATACTTAAGGAGTCCGGAAATGCAAACAAGAACAGGATTTTTTTCGGGAAAAGTATAAGTGAAAATTATACAATGTTTTTCTACTGAAAGGTACATCTTTTAAATAGATTTTTCTAAATTTTCATGAGACTATTATTATCTAAGTGAGATATCGGCTTGGATATGAATCGTGGTTTTTTAAGCATTGGTGGACAGTCCTTAGGCCAAACGATGCATCTGATAGCAAAAATGCAAATTGATTTTAAAAAGTAATAACTTTTAGAAGTGCCTGACGTTCCCCGAATTTTAATAGCTACTGCATTTTGGTAAAACAGGGCGACCGTTTGAAGTTGAAATTCGGTGGAAAAATTCTTCTTCTTTTTCAAGAAGATTTGCAAGTTTTTCCATTATCGGACGTTAGATACTCCTGGAAGTTATATATTTTTCAAATCTATTTGTATTTTTGATTTTAGATGCATCGTTTGGCCTAGGAGCTAATGCTTTAAAAAAGCACGACTCATATCCAAGCTGATATCTCCTTTAGTTAATAATAATATCTCATGAAAATTTAGAATAATATAGTTGAAAGATGTATATTTTTGTAGAAAAACATTGTGTACGATTTTCAGTTACATTTTTCTCCAAAAAAATCCTGAATTTGTATGCCCTTTCCGGACCTCTAGGTGGATGTAAGCCCTTAACCCCAGAGGGGGAGCCAAGGGGCCCTGGCAGCCCCAAAGAAGGGGGTTTGTAAAAAGAAAAGAAAACTGGATTCTATTTTTTAACTAAATTTTTATGACCACTTAATTAATTTTATTGAATTTGTATTGAAGATATTTTTGTCCCTTCAACTCGGCTCCCCCAAAATTAATTCCTGACTGCGTCACTGGAGGGCTTTGTTGCTATTTTTCGCTGTATAAGTGGAATTTATTTCTGTCAATTAAACTATTAATCTTATTACATGCATCGAAACACGGATCGAAACGATTGTTCCCTCAGAGTGTCTGTAAGTCAGACCAAGATTCGACTGCTCGCGCACGCTGCCAGCAGTTGCATTAGCAACGTGGTTTTAACGTATCGAAGCAGCCGCAGCGAACCGTAGAAGGATAATGGAAACATGAAAGTTTCTCGAACGGTTGCGCCGCGTGCCTCGATTCCGCGTGGAAAATCTTACGGGTTCGTAACGAGTTTCTACACGCGTTTTCGAAAACGCTGAAAATTGTCCACGGTGTTGGGTTCTGGAGGACTAAAAATTCTCTTTAAGCTTTATGCTATCTAATTCATCGAGTTACGAGGGGCGGTGCATAATGCACAATCAACCACAGCAGGCAAAATTTGCTACAAATTCCTGGCTAATTGCTGATTTAGGATTTATTTGCGCGCGCGCGTTCATTTAAACCTCCCGTGGGCGGGCGAGCTCATTGGGATCGTAATTATTGAAAGGGTGTTACTCGCGCGAAAAATCTCTTCGGTCGGCGATAACCGTGGGGATTTGATCTATATGCGCGATTAAAAGCTTTGAAACAGATCCTTGCATGTGTTATTTAGTTGCTTCTATGAAACTCATCAGTGTATCTATTGTTCCAATTTACTAGGGTTCTAGGGATTTCTAGAGACAATAGGAAACGATTCTGGTAGGAAGATATAGGTAGCACAAGATCCATAGCGAGCTCGTGAATTAGAGAAGGCCTGAATAGCTAATCAAGAGCTCGTCCAGGGTCGCAGTAGTCACAATCGCAGGTGACGAAGTTTCGTAAAGCCCAAGCAAACAAGTAACAGTACGTCCAGTCCTGTTAACGAAGGAGGAGAAACGCTTTTGAAAGTTTGACCCACAAAAGTATCAAACTAACACGCTGCTTATGCTCTGGCGAGTCTGCTCTGCCTCGCGATGGTGGTCCGGTTGACTGTACGCCGAGATGTGCACGCCTCGATTCAAGGATCCATTGATCGACGTCTAACGCAATCACGCGACATGACCGTAGGTCTCTGCTCGTCTAATTCGCAACTCACCGGTCTTTCAGAGAGTTCCGATCGATCAGCTTGGCCCTCGGTATCAATTGATGCCTCCTGGGCAAATCGAAGGTCGATTGCCCTAGCCTGAAGTGATGGGCCTCTCGATCCTGTCGAGACTCGTCCTCCGATATCACCGCAAGGCTCCTCGTTCGCTTCAAGAGCTTCCTGCGGTCCTGCGTGGACTGCGCTGAATGGGCCTCGTGTCGTCCCCCTTCTCTGTAATATCACAAATTCAATTTGCCTGCGTGCTCCTCGCAAACCATTCGCCCCGCGGATTACCCTCCAATTTATCAGGCGTAGTACTCTCTGATCTGAACAAACCTGCTACGCATTCCACAATTCGAGTTACATACATTGCCCCGTAATAGCTAGGAAGTTACGTGGCCTGTTATGGAATTTAATTATGATATGCTACTGTTACACAATGTAGAGGGTAGCTGAATCCCGCGAATGTCAACTTCGCGTCAGTGAACGCATTTCGGCGCTCCAATTTGTGTAACGAGCTTCTGGATGACTGCACGCGACAGCAGAAGAGCTTCGTTCGGTAAAAGTTATCGTTACAACATATCTAAAAATCTATATGTATATCTTTGGTCAGCGGGCAAAGAAGTATAAGTCAAATTTTACCTCAAGCTTAAATAGTTTCTTTTTTGTGCTTCTTTTGTGAATCGAAGTTAAAAATAAAGCTTTCTTTTAACATATAATTATGTTATCAATTTTCACGTCCAAAGTTGAACATCTGACCTTACAATAGCACTTTAAATATTCCAAATGTCTTCCCGCAAAACTAATAACTCTGACTTATACGCGTGGACCCTTGGTGAGCAAAAATATGAGTCGCTCTACCTCACCTGCGAGTACACATTCATTCTGAATTTAAACCTTCATGCTTAATCGCGCTTATCTCGATGAAATTCATCCTTGCGTTCATAATCGTAGTTGAACATCCAATGGGTCACGGAATAAGCAAGTACCGAGCAAACTGTTCCAAAGCGAAACTGTTTACCAACGGGAATTAGATTGAATTTCCCCTGCAATTGCCGCTGAACGTCGCGATGGAGGAAACTATAGGCAGCACCCTTGCCGTTTCGTGCCATTATTACGGGAAGTAGGAAATACTATTACCTGTGCACACTCGGGACCTTGCTATACCCCCGAAGTCAGCACGTCGATACGTCGTGCCTCAATAATGAATGCCATCGTCGCGTGCTCTAGTAGGAACGTCGACACGAGTATTTGAACCGGGGTCCCGCGGGATTTAATAATCCTTTCGTGGGAATCATAGCAGATGGAGGAATAAAGAGCACGTTGGGCGCGCACAGAAGCGCGTACGCAAATCTGTTGCCACAGAAATAGAGGGGCGGTAAATTGGGTTCAACGCAAGGGCGTGGTGCGTTGTATAGGGCGAGTCAAACGTGGTGTCACGAATTTGCAGAGGTAGCTTACGCTTGATAACAGAAGAAACCGTGATAAACATGGGTGTGTGGATTCTAGCCCTCAGGTATAGTCTGCTTCGTAATAAATTCAATTTAATTTCCAAGTCAGTTTTAATGCTCCTACTCGACCCGTCAGAACACCTATACTCTTCAGGCCATCGTTCTCCCCATCACGTTTCAACGTTGCGAAGAATTTGTACTTTAGCGAATAATTATAGCGACAGATTAGATATTTTTGCACGGAACATCAATGTGTTTAGGTCTGAACTGCTTAGAGTTCTCTGTGGTAGGATATGATAATTTCTTTTGAAGTTATTCAATTCTTGATTTTGTTATATTGTTGTTATCAGGTAATTTTTATTTTGTTTTTGGTGGTTTATAATCTCGTGCGCCGTAATGTATTTCGTTTCTTTTATTGTAAACAATGGGACCTTGAATCTATCCGTGGAAGGAAATGAATAAATGCTCAAAGTGGCTTTCTGAAAAGAAAGATAAGGTTCGTAAATTCATGACGCTACTTCTGAATCGCTCTATAGCTAACACGACCAAGGGCAAATACAGTGTCATAGTAAAAGTAGTGCTTGTACATCCAAGGAAGGACCGTTCGTCCTTCTGTCGTGTTTATTCCGCGCACGGTTCACGCTTCGGCCACGATCTGCATGAAAAATCTGCTCAGAGCGCCGGTGCATATTTCACTTTACGTAACTCCTCGACGAAGTGGAGACTGTTTTACAATTGCTGCTGGGGGAAGTAAGAGAGACGTCTGCAAGAGATTTTGTTCCCTTCGAAACACTCAGCGGGTTATAGGTGAGACATTTAATATATCACTATCGATAACGAATAACTCGAACAGGGAATTTTAATTTCGATTATAAAAATGGTCACCTCCTCCATCTATCTTTTGAATTATTCATCTCTGTGGTAATATTCAAAGTTTCGATGACTTATAAATTAATCTGAGGATCCATATTCATCCTTTTTCTTTATATATTCCCCTAAATTCGTCGATCGTATGTTCTAAACCCCCCCTGTACATATCCACAGTGGTTTCGTGAGCTTATATAATACTGTTCAAACAAAATCCACGACGTTAACACGCAACACGTATGCAGAATCGATAATTGCGCGAAGAAGAAAAGCCCGTGATCCGTGCGAATATTGGTTCCACGAAGCGGCAATTAATTTAGACTAATCCCAGTTCAATTGAATTTCACTGCGTCCATCCTCATTTATGTATACTGTTTCCGTGTCGTCCCCCCATTCATGCTTTTGCAAGCGTGCATAAAACGAGCTCGCCGACCAGCTCCCTCTAATTGTCGAGAGTTTGCAATTATTTCTTACCGTCACATCGATAATTGATACCTACATTATTCGAACTTTTACCGGATAACGCCGGCATCGAGCGTGTCGGTACGTTCCCCGTACGCGATACTGGGACATAATCAGCGAAGTGGTCACGCAACAAGTTCGCTCCGCTTGAAAACTGGACGAAACCACGCCTTTGTTGGTCCACTCGACACGGAGAACGTTAATAGAAATTAGAAGGCGATACGTTTCCCGTGCTATTTCGAGAACCCTTTGAAAAACCATCGCCACATGCGACGTGGATTCGATGAAATCGATTACGCGAGCCGGGAGCTCGGGCTTTGTTCCTCTATTAAAAAGAAAAGCGGATCAAGAAGGTGAGCCAGGAGAAAATTCTGTAGGATTATGAATCATTCGTCGATGCGAAGAAAATGATAACGAGGTTGCTCAATTGGTTGTAGAATTGGCCCTAGTTACACAGAAAGCTACCAACTCTCAATGACCTGAAACTGAGTAAATATAGTTTGAAGATTTCAACGGTTAAGAAAAAGTAGCTTTATTTCTATTCGAGAATATTTGATTTCTTGATGTTTTACAATCTATTTTAATGGCTTATTCCGTACTACGTTTAACTAATTTTTGGCCATTATTGAGAGTTGGTAGCTGCATAACTGGGCCCAATTGTCCTTGGCAATTGAAGTGCAGGAACGACACCGCGGCATTAACTTTACCAGAGTAATTAGACCAATCAGGCGCGTGGCGTTACAGCCGTCGCGAAATTCGTGTCAAGACTGCACCGTGGCGAAATGTACAAACTCAGCATGCTAACGAGAACGGGATCGCACGTTTAACGGGGAGCACGCCGCGAACCATACATGAGCGAATAAAATGCATATTATATCGATACGCCCTGCTGCCGAGCACGAAATGGAACACAGCTGTCGCATGATAAACTGCGAATTTTGTGTATTTTTTTATTTCTGTGCCTCGTCGCTTGATATACACTCCTGCTTCATTAGCTGTACTGCTCGTTTATCTTTCTGTATTTATTGGGTGGGGCACAGATGTCTGTGATTCTGTCAAGCTCGGTGTAATATTCAAACCCTTTGAGTAATATGAAATATTTAGGAATGAGGAATGCATCTGCGTCATTAGGTGAGAAATGAAGATCGATTATCCGGAATGGTAAGCTAGAAATGATTTCGCTGTTTCGCGTTCATTTCACTGGCGCGCTCAATTTAAACTTCGCGAAGGAAGAAATTGAAAAGCGATTTACCCATTTCCTCGTGAAATTGCCGAGTATTTTAATGTCACCGACTATCTCTCTCCATTGACTTAATATCAGTATTCAGAAAATTGCTATTACTCAATCACAGCACTATACAGCTTTCATTAGCACGGCTATTAATTCTTCTAATTTTATCCAGTGTCTTCTTTGAGGTGGGAACCTGGAGTAATCGGCCACTTGGAATTACCGCACTATTTTTATATAACAAAATGTTTGTTCACTTCAGGAAATACATCATCATATAGCCTGAATTTTGAAAAAAATTGCGTGTGTAATTTCCTTACCAGACAGTCCCAAAATGAACCTTGATTTCTGTCGATTTCACCAGATCCCCCCTGAATCGTAGTGTATTCAAATACTTGACCCATTGCCTTGTGATTTTTCTCAGAAGAAAGAATTTTAAGTTATCAACTCATTATTAACAGAAAATAAATCAATGACTATCTAAGAGACTTCTTCAGTTCCTTCTCCATTAAATTTAACAATGCACCAGTGCCCTACTTGAGTGTTTAAAAGACAATCTACTAAAGATTCACTAAGCAAGATTGAGGACATCATTATAAAGTAAAAGTTTCGTTATTTTTCCTTTGAATAAATGGACATAAATGGTGTGCGTTAATAGTGAACGTTATTCTCACTGAAACCTTCTCCCCAGCGACTGGCTTCCCGTTGCCTCAGACTATATAGTTACACACTGTCAAAAATCAATATCCAGGTGGTGTTGCAGCGTAAAAAACGAATTGCTTTCTTGACCGCGAGCGGCCAGGCGCAGTTTATCGCGGGTTTTTCCGCTCGAACAGTCACCAGCCGCGAGTAAAACGCGTCCTTTCGACCGCGATCGCGAACGCCACGGATCCTTGAAGCCAGGATGCAAATGCCGTATCGTCGTCTCATTGTGTTCGGCTGAGCACGGCGATTCGTTACGTAAGAGATTTCTGCTGAGCCATCTTAACTTCTGCGTGCCGATTTTTTAGGCACGTGAATCGACTCCGGTCGCCTTCGTCTTCTCTACTGTCCCCCACGAACGCGAAACTGCAGTGGTGCGTGTCATGGGAAACCCTTATTCGCAATAAAAATTTATTTGAATAAAAAATTATTCGTCATTCTCGAATAACTTCATTTTATTCGAAGATTATTCGAAATATTTTTTTTATATTTTTTTTATCTATTTAAAATATTTCTTTTCATTTTTAAAATTCTATTCGAATGATGTCCAACTCTGCTGCAATGCAGCCCCGCGTTTCTGGGTCGTGAGAATCCAGAGGTCTCCTTCAAATCTAGAGATTTGAAGTTTCTTGGTCTATCGCGTGCTTGTTGTATTGGGTATATACCCAGGACTTGAAGAAATAGGGAAATTGTCCGTTCTGCAGATGAGGGATTTGTGTACTCTGGAACTGAGAGATCTCTGCACCCCGGAGTCGACAAGTTTGTCTACTCTGGGCTTGAGAGATTTCCCTATTCAGGGGACAAGTTTGTGTACACCAGATTGAGGGATTTATATGTTTTATGAATGACAGATCTGTGGGGTCTCAGGTGGCCGTAAGAGGCACTCAGCTTCCGTGCCACCTGAGACACTGGTGACACATAACTCAAGGTGATTGATACTCGCATTTGAGGCGCAGCATCGGTAGCATGAAGTGTTTCATATGACATTGCATGAAGACAATTTATCTCCTATCTTTATCGATAACTCTAAGCCCTAAGGGAAGCTTAAGAATTTGTCCAAAGTTGAAACTACCGTGAAAAGAAGAACCCTGTTGCCCTGAACAATAAGTTACCTAAGAATAGCGATTTCTCCTGCTTTATCTGCCATCAATTATTCGCCGCAGGTGTACACTAATAATTCCATATTTTTCAGCTCTTGTGATCGCGATTATACGGGAAATTTAATGCGTTTCTAGTTTAAATAGAAGGCGTTTCAAGGTCTGTGAAATCTGGAATTTTTCCAAGCAGTTGCATCTAGTATTCTCCGCTCTTCTTACCTCCACTGCTGAACATTTCTTCAATCAGTTATATAAACTCGCTACAGTAGTTTCACGCACACGAAATGGCTCGCGCAGCAGCGAATATTAGAAGCAAAGTTGCGAAACGAGCATTTCCAACTTATCTGCCGAGAATTTTCAGGGACTTGAAACGTTCATTAAGTCGAGTATTTAAATCACAAGCGAACTCGATTACGCTCGGCGCGTTTCACTCTCAGGAAACTGTGAATCGATCGCGTGCAAGCTCACTCTAGATTAAACGGGCTTATCGCGCTTTTTGCGACACGTTCTTTCGCAGTTTCTATGAGGCCAGGCGGGGGAGGAACACGTGGACCGTGTAAACTGTGCAAAGAGTCAGAAACGCAGAAAACCTTTCGGTATCCCTGATCGCCTAATCGTTTATGCGCGATCACCAGCGACCCAGTTCCTTTCGTGCACGAGCGAAATTATCGATGCGTTTCTTTGCGATACGAAAAACTCTGCCTCCTTTCAATGTACTTCCCTGCAGAAAACTTGCCGGAGGATTAAACTGCTTGGAAGAGGGTAATTCAATGGAGGAGAAGAGGCATAACGGATTTTATACCACAGTTAATCCACGTAGAACTTGGCGAGTTTGTAACGCTGAAGTGATTCGCGGGCAGAAGTTTGCTGTTAAATAATGAGATCAAGCACAGAATCCCCGTGACGAGCTATCGAACCCGCGAACATGAGTGGCTCGGCTCGAAGTGGTTAAATTGAAACGAGCCATTAAGCGCCGCGAAATAAGCGCGTTTAAATTGCCTGCTTATAAGGAGCGGGGAATCGTGATATCAGACATACTTCCATTCGTAACCAGGGCAATAAATCAAACACTAGAACCTCGTTAATTGCGCGGCACGAGCATTGATTAAGTTTCTTCGAATCGAGTCGAGGTTTCTCCTGATTTTCATTTTGAAAATACGCGTCGTCGGTATCAGCGACTAGTTTAAAAACGCCCGAGGCTCGCGCGAGCACGTAGAGCTGGGACAGGGGGCGATGGTTTTGAGCGACCTGCGTATTATTCATCTAACGCTTGTATCGGAATCGATACGGGCTTCCGGTTGATCGGGCGTCGATCGTTGCACTCGCGTGCAGCCACAAAGGAAAGGCTCGGAGACTGCATGGCCAGTGAAACGCGGCGGGAATATCCTATGACACGAACCGGAAGAAGTTCCGCGGTCTAAACAGCCGATGGAAACTGCTTGGCCTGTTCGATCGTTCACGGGTCGAAGGAGTTCGGGCACGCTATGTTCGGACGGGTTAGACGTCGGGCGTTGTTCGGGGTAATTAGAGAAGGGTCCAATTAAATGAGATGGCTGATATTTTTGAGGCTACTGCGGCTGACGGAGGTAAAGGTTGGGGAAGGGAGCGCACACTGAGGAGACCCAAGGGGCTCTGGCACCCCCAAAGGAAAAGGAAATTAATGTAACCACGACTGAAGTAATTCAAGAGCTCTCTAAAAAGAACAAAACCTGGATTTTATTCTTTAAATAAATTTTTATAATCCCCTACTGAATTTTTTAGAATTTACATTCAAAATATTTTTATCCTTTCAACCCCCCAAGATTAAATTCTGACTGCGCTACTGGGGTGGCGTGTCGATTACAAAGAAGTGATAGGGTTAGTAATAATTAAGGAACATATTCGTATACTGGGAATCCATTCGGGGAAAATTGTGGGGTATAAACGTGTCCTGTAACTGGTACTTCGTTAATAGACTATAGAGGACTTTTACTGTGGCTGGATCAATATTCTCATTATCGAAATACAGTGCATTGTTATCTCGATGTTCACCATTATGCTACCGGTGTAGTATCGTGTTCGGTACAGTAGAATCATTACACCTATACTGCCCTCCTTAATTAAACTGTCCTATCTAGCATGTTTTCATCTTTTGAAATATGTTGAAATAGTTGAAGTTCCACACGTCTTTTACCTTTTAAGTAAAGTTAGAAAACTCTACGTGCTTCGTAAAGATTTATAAACAGTCTAATGTATTTAAACTAACGTCTTTCCAAATAGTTAAAATAGCCCATCTAAAACAATTAAGTTATTCGTACGTTAATAATACATTACATACCGGTATACCTATTACAAAAATTATATTAGGCTGTTACGAAATAACAACAACATATTTTAATTAGAATGAAGGGAAATAAAGACGGTAGGGTAAAGCAACCAGTGAATGACCGAATTGTTAAATGAGAAGCCCAGTAAATGGCCCCATACTTTTAATAAGAATTGTACTTATTAATGTTTGTTTAACACGCGTAACTAAAAATATGGGATATTAAAAGTGCAACTACACTATCGAGTGTATATTTATAAATGGTTATAAATATATAATAATTTTTAAATTTATAATTGACATTTCTTTGCCTAATGGTCATTCACTGTTATGCGGTCAATTCCATACTGGTTGGTTTACCCTACAAATTAAATTATAAAACATCAGTTTTCTCGATTGTTTCAAAATGCTAGATAGGACATTTTAACTAAAGAGGGCACCATAGTCTTTCGAATATTCTGAACTGCCCATTACAAGTGTACACAGCAAAGTAACGAGCATTATATAAAATCAACCCGACACGAAGCTCGTTGCCAACTACGCGCTATCACTTTCATTCTATAGACTCTCGAGGTCCTGCAACTGTTTCCAGTCATACAGTTCCCCGGGCAGGATCGTTTGCGCGAGACACGACCTCCCCCGCGCTATAATTAAATTCATTCGATTAACTCCGAGACGAATGTTGCGCAACGCGGAACAGGAGGTGGCGAATCGCGAGGTCTTCGTGGGGCAGCTCAGCCAGCCTTGAAGAACAGTCCCAGATATACACACAAGCAGACGCGTGTTTGCTCCCGTTTAATGGCCCCCGTTAACGCGAGTTAGCAGGCAGCCGCGAGATAATTATAATCAATCGGCAGAGTTCAAGTTATCAACAGGAAATATTGGTAGCATCGCTAATGACGCCAATCCACCTGACTTTTTTGCCTGCCGATCACCTGAGCAACGTCCTGCTGACCTTCCTCCAGAAAGATCGAGCAGGCCCCGGGAATTATTATATAACATCTCGAATGGAGCATATACCGCGAAAGGAACAGAGAACCGTGACTAACGATGTATGTGCTAAGATAAACATGTTCAAATATTCCAGCGATATTCCTAATCTCCCAGCAGGAAGACAGTCTCTCGCTGGTTGCACAATGATATTCTTCGTGAAAAGAATCGCGAGTGCGTGCAGCGAGAAGTGTTAAGTAGATTCAGCTGCTATTGGAAGTACATACTTCGAGTTTAGAGTAATGGTTATCGTGAAAGACTATCCCCAAGTGTATTGCAACTTCCTCCTTCCTCGCTGAACCATTATAACTTCCCCGGATACTTTTCAAGAAGCGTGAGATCTTACCGTCTAGCCCCTCCTCTGTGTCCAGCCTCGGGTCAAAAGAGTTGTTATTCGGTTCTATCGAATCTACTCGATGGCGTCGAAAAATGGGGTAAGACACTCGCGCGTAGCAGTCACGGAGAAGAGTGCTCCTCTCGACGGCTCGGTGGGTCGAGTCGAGTGAGCAGATTTTGCCAGGATCCGGCGAAGGTCCTTCAGCGCGATTGCTGTTTGCTCGCGATCTACGTGCGGCCACGCCGGCTTTTCACTTTCTCGTTCGCGCATCGACTGACGGATATCGTTGTACCCGGCCTGGCCGATCGCCACTGTGCACCTGTTCCCGCGGCAGGACAACGTGTAACCGTGTGTCTCCGCTCGTGGATCGTCCATCCGTAGTGGGAGTAGTACACCTTAGACCACGGCCTGACGTCACTGGACCTCTCGGCACGGAAGCGCGCCAAGTCGCGACAGCCGAGGGCAACCATCCTTCCATCGATTTTCCCAACTTCCCCTCTGTTTTTTTTTTCCAAACTCCTCTGGGGAGCGACGCGAACAGTAACCGTGTCGCCGGCGAGCAGCCTGGGGGACCCGACTTTCCATCGATTCTCCAAACCCAATTTTCCCCCGCGGCGAAAGTTCGGAATCAGTTTTACGCGTGAATTCGGCAACTCCGATAATCTGCCGTTTACGTTCCGCGTAACAGGATTAGATCGGCAGACGATGGGATACTGCGTGAGGAAAGGAGCGGATAATGTGCCGTCAAGCTTTCCCGCGTACAGTCTTGTTGATGGAGGGACTCGAGTTTGAAAGCGCGCTGCGTGTTTGGGATCGTACTGAAATTACGGAAGATTTTTTGGAAGGGAGTCGCAAATTTCATACGGTTTCTTACCGGGGTGGGGAGGGGGGCGGCAGGTAGTGTCTTTTTATATATTTAACATTTGATGTTTAATGTTTAATATTTTTTAACCTAACTTTCAATAAATACAAGTTCTATCATTAAGGGGTCTCTCTACCTTGACGGACGAAAAATAATACAAACTGAGAATTTTTTAAAACAAAACTATTAAATATATTTACTTCCAGCTTTGTGGCTTTATTTGTCAATCTTTAGAGAATATGAAAATAAATTGTATGCAAAAATAGTGGTTATATCCGGAGTTATAGTTCTTCAAATGGTGCGCGTTCAAATAGTTCTTTTTAAATGTTACCTTAATATGTATAAATATAAGCATACAGTTTTCAATTAATATAATTTGAGGGTTTCTCTTAAAAAAAAATCCAAAATATCGCGCTCATTTTCAGGCCGTCGAAGCAGGGAGTTAGTGTTCCAGGAAAGTAATTTTAGTTTAAATTTCCCGAAACCGAGTTAAATGAATTATATAAACCTTTAAAAGAATTTTAATACCTGAAAAAATGCAATGTAAAAAGTTCTTATTCAGGGGGAGGGTAATAGGAGGAGTAAGAAATTGACAAAATTACCCTTGCGTAATTTACCTAAGAACAGCCCCTTTTTAAACTCGAGTTCCGCGGAAATGAAGCGTCGTGCATGAAAGCTTTATTCTACATCTTCCATGCATTTTTCAATTTAAAATCACCTTCTTACGGCGTTTAAGCTGCTTCACGATCTAAAGTACGCCTAAGCGCTCGCTTTGAGCGCAAGACGGGGCAACCAAGAGTTTCCTTCCTTTTCCCTCGATTTTGCCTCGCGTTACGGTCCTGCCTTCAGCATGTAACCGTCGAGAAGCGGTTTCCTTCCGTGATTGTTGAAAAAACCGCACTCCCCCGCGGAAACAATGGCGACGGAGGAGCGTTATTATTCCAAGCGGCGAGGATGACGTGTAAGCAACGCTCAATGTCGAAGGCACCGACGATCGGCCCACGAAGGACTTAGATTATCGTCGTAAAAGCCGAGGGTCAAGTGGCAACGACCGTGTGCCATATTCGCCAGGATTCAACGAGGATCTGGTCACATGTGCACGCGGGAGGATGGAAACGGGCGATGAATTATCAAGGGCCCCGCAACACAATGGCTCCGTCCCCCGAGGAAATCCTTCTCGGAGTCTTCGACCTCCTACATCGATATTAATCGAGCGACGAAGGTCGTAACCGCGTCGATCATGAATATCGAACCAGAGGCATCAAAGCAACGTTGCGTAACATTCGTTTAAGGCTTCGATCAGGGACCAAAATACCTAAGCTCCAATGAATATTAGCATTGCCATGACATCATGGCTCATCCGTCAAACTTTCCTACACCTTATCTCATAACACAGAAGAAAAGGAAGAAATCTCAGAAAAACTTGAACTTCGTCAAGAAGAAGATCAAGGCGAAACTAACGTATGCAGACACGGAATTACTCGACCTTTCGACTCGCAAAGTTCAATGTTAACGAAGAATATGTATAAAAAATGATAGAAGAACGTCACCCAGAAAAAGAAACTGCACAGTGTTCCCTGAACTGGCAATGATTTATACTACTTAGTAACGAGTATTCCAAGTCGAATTGAAAATCGCAAGTCATGTATAAATGACGTGTGTATTCCCTGAACGCTTCAAAGATCGTCTAGACTCCAGACGCAGATGCTCCAGGCCGCAGTTGGTTTCTATTCGTTATCCGCGATCCGAGCAGGTGCCTGCGGAGTCTCAGAATTAAAATTCGCCACGGGAGCGACGCTGGCTGCACCAGAACTTGTCGAACAATCCGAAAACGAGGACATGAATATGACATTCATGAACGTCCCAACGAAGCCTCGCGATTTACGTCACCACTAGAGGCCACATTCGCGGTTCCTTTTCCTTTCTCGAAATCCCCGCGTGATTTAATGGGGCGGCGCCGTGTCAAGGGCTTCGCGTGCCGAGCAGAACCAGTCTAGCCTCCGTATCCGGCACGTGCAGGCTAATTTTTCCACTGTCGGGATTAAAAATCTATCGCGTTTTATAGAACTCGAGGCTGCTCGACCGTGACACGGTCCAACCGGTGTCTAAAAGAACAGAGTGGCTTTAATATTTCAGCCGAACCTCAGATGTTAACAGTTAAGTTCCTTAGCGGCCCATGAAAGATTCAGCGATCGAGATGAGACGTTGCTGGAGTTGTTTTAAATATGCATGACTGTTTGTCTGGTTATAATTGTGGTAGGTATGTACGATTGATTCTCTGTGCTTCTGATTCTGGCTGGTTGCTGTGGGAGACTTCACTACTTAAATCGACAGTCAAATCGACCTTTGGAGACATCTTGGTGACTGACGATTGGTATCTGGGACACGTATACGCATTCCTTGTTCCCTTCCATTCGTTGTCGAATTATTGCTACCTGATCTGAGCGAATGAGTGAATGCTGCCAGTGTCTCATTTGGACACGTCTTTATCTGCAGCCAGAAGAACTCGACTTCCAGAACCCCAGCAATCTAAATTTAACCCAGAACTGAGGAACAACCAGACCCCAAGCAGTCTTCATCGATAAAGCCAGCGGAAAACAGACTGTCGCAACATTCACATCACCGAATCGCATTAACCCAACGAGCCGTCACGCAGCGGGGAAAAGAGCCAGAAAACTGGAAATGTTTGCGATGAGAATCTCGGGCAAAGCACACTCTGCATGCTTAATCACCTTGGACGTTGATTAGCGCGCCTGTGCGAGTGGACCGCGAATAATTAGCAAAGAAGAAACTTTAATTAAAGCGCATCTCTGCGGCCGGGTAGACGCGAAGATCGCCATTAATTCGTTTTATAGCAGACGGTCTTGATAAAACTCCCATCCAGCCATCCGATGGTCCGGAACGGTTTCGAATAAAGCTCCTTTGCCGCGAGGGGATCGCCGAGCGATCCGGCGCGATGACCGAGGTGGAAAGATACCAAAGGACAGAGTTTTTCAGCACGGGGGATTTCGTTTTTCGTTTCGTGTTCAACGAGTCGCAAAGGCAACGCCACGCGAGAGACCACGAAGAAGAAAGTGACCATGGCACATGGCCTAGGTACCACTTACACTCGAGTCACCTGGATATGCACGACAACGATACTTTCATACGGTTGGAGCAGCTTTTATTTCTCTTTTCCATCGAGTTTCGTGTTTCACGAGCCGCTCGTTTTTTTCCCGCCTTGTCCCTCGAATGTTTTTATGTCGTTATACGAGCGTTAAGCGAATGGGAAGGAAAACGCGGGCTTGAAAGGACCGCTGCGGTTCTCGTGGATTTCCATGGAAATTTTCATCGGTATGTACTGAATTGTGCCATGGGATTCCCTGGAAATGGATTCTTTTATACTGTGCCCGTTACCTCGATCTCATTCGCCCTCTGTCGCGGGATATCTACCCCTCTGTTATTTTTCGCTCTCCGAAGAAATTCAGGTCTGATTGAATTTTTTTTAATAGTTTTATATGGCGGTGGTTGTTAAAGATAGAAATGGAGGCGATGGGTTCGCCTTGGATATTTGTTTTTGGAAAAGGAGGCTAGGGGATTTGGAGACACGGTTTGCTTAGAGAAACGGTCCCGGCGGAACGATTAAGCGTGCTCTTCTGCATGCGGCAAAAAGTGCTCACATGTGCTTCAACGACGCAGCATTCGTCTGCCGTTTCAACGTGCATCGCACGCTTTCTCTGTCGACATAATGCGGCGCTCGTGTTCTCTTATTTTTCTTCATCATAGCCGAGTCGAAAGGAAAAAATTAATTACACGCGTGATGTCGCGTTGACGTTTTTCACGGAAGTCTGGGGGGAATATTCTCGGAAAACCAACGGTGTCGAGTGTTCTCAGTAAACAAACTGTTGGAATAATTTAAGAGCTCGCTTTTATGCAGCTTTTAGTGGAAGTGTTGAATACGTTGATGAGTTGTGACCAATATGTAATGCATAATAAATTATTTGGCTCTTTGAAATTAATTCTTATAAACTATATAAGAATCCAGGGGTCGAATGCAACTGTTAACATTTTCAAATAATTATGAAAGAACTGTAATTTTATGACTATTATCTTTTCTGTTCCGAGAAAACTGTAAAAATAATAGGGTATATTAAGTGAAATTTTTATTACACACATTTTTGTATAAATGAGACACTTTTATCTTTTTAAAAGTAGGAAAAAGTTCTAGTTAAACAGGAACATTTATTCTACTCTGAAAAAACTTGTGACATGCAAATTTTCTGAAAATGTCGTGGAGTAGATACATCTGAAGTTGAAACTTTAAACTGTTCGATGAAAATAATTATACATATAAAAATCTCTCCTTAAATAATACTAATTGAAAAAGCATTCCTAAATTTTATATTTTACGCTTAAATATCTGTTTAAAAGTAGATACACGATCCTTCAGAACTTTTATTAATCGGGCATACAGTACCTAACTGAGCTCTTACAACAGAGTTAAAGTATTAATGTACAAAGTTAACTTGAAACAGAAAAGAAATGATTTAACGGTTAAAAGTTCCACAGATAATTTTTATTTATAAAAGTTGCCAATTTCATTCGTCCCTGGCAAGAAACTAACGACATGAGCAATAACTCGCTACTGAAACCACAATTGTTTCTATTATTTCAATGAAAGTTACCTGAATGAAGGTTGCGCAGCAGATTTCTACCAAAATCTTCGTTCCAGAACTATCTAACAATGTTAAAAGAGAAACTATTCAATCAGCACGAGTGACGTCGAATCGCCATTCGTCGTCGAAAGTGGTTGTAATGTAACTGCAGGTCGGTTGAAAAAAACCCTAGACAAATTCCTCCCCTCTATTCTATCCTCCTCAGACCGATGAATCACAAGGTTGCCGAGGGAACCGTTTCACCCCGTGCGAAACAACACGCGTGTGAAGCATGCGAGCCAGAGCAACCCCCGTGGCTCACCAGGAAACGCTTGAATCGTCTACAACGAACCAGGTGAGATGATTCACTCCGCAAGGCTAGGTCAAAAGATTACATCGGCTCTTACGTTCCTGAATGAACAATGCTCTTAGAATAAAGCAATTAAGGCTACTTAAGTGGAGATCCTTCCTCTTAATCTCCGTGGAAGGAATCCCATTTGGCGTGATGGCACGTGTAATTGGGAGGCCATACTCGAGGGACAGCGTTTTGTTCGAAGGAAAGGGACTTCAATGATCGTGCCACTTTTCGAATAAGAATTTTCTCGCGTGGAGTAGCTCTTCCTTTCGGCAATTTCTCTGTTTCGTCGACTTCTTACCAAGTTCTTCGACCTTAAGCGATTCCTTGATGGAACTCGGGAGAAATTAATTTCGTGAAAGCAGGCAAGTAATTCGAGGAGCACGTGTAACCCGACCCAGGGTCATTGACGCCCACAATCGTGTCGAGATCGATTGAAATCACTTTCGATAAGAGAATCGAGCAGCGGAAGTAATCTCGTGGAGGCTGCGGTGCGCGAAGCGCGAGCTAAGGACTTCCTCTTCGTGGCTACCCGATGTCTTCCTTAGAGACTCTGAATTTTCGAAGACTTTGGTGCGTTGGAAGCTAGCAAGACTAAACGACATAGTGTACAATATTCCTCGGATATGGTAGCTTTAAAAATATAACGTTATAGAAATATCGGAAGTAAGCAAGAAAAGCTTTCTTTACCATTAAAATTCCAAGTGACCTAAAAAGGCGCGAGCAAGAAAATGGAATGTTACTTATTTTCGAGAGTACCAGAAGCAGCAAGGAAACAATGTTTTTATACCTCCAGAGTTAAAAAAGGTTAAACCACTCTTTTATTTAGAATTTTTTTTATTTAGAATTAGAATTTCAATTCATCAAAAAGCGTACGTGAAAGGGGCATAATAGGCTCGTTTTTTTAAATCGCGCACTCTGGTATTGTGGCGAAGTAAAAGCCTCAGGAAAACCGCGGGCGTAAAACGACAGTGCATCGAAGCGAGCGTCGAACGATTCGACATAGTGCTCTCGATGCGGCGCGGGATTGTGCTCGATCGAGGAACGGGCTCTTACTTAATGTGAGCATCAATTTTAATATTTCCACGCTTCGAGGATCGCTGCCTCCTTTACGTAACCCTGTCGTAGAATAGAAAAAATAAAATGAGAAGAAAAACGCAGAAAATACATTCGCGCGTGTAACGATCCTATTATTACGTAAATCTCCTGGAAATCTTCGGCTTGGTTCACCGCAAATCGGCGCTGAAATAAGCGCTTCACCGACGTCAGAGTCTATCGCTCATCACGGGACCGTTTCTCGCGTCGCGACTTCGTTTTAGCGTCTCGTTAGATGATTTAATCGCTAATCGAATGACAAAATATTTGGTGGCGAATGTAAATGAGGTGGAAGCTATTTGTGGCTTTTGTGCAGCGGGCTCTTAAAGTGATATCCTTGGTTGACAAGACCTTGGAATAAGTACGTTTTCAAAAAGGAAAATGATGTAGAGTTTTCCTTAGTTCCTTAAACGGGAAAATTGTATAATAATCATAGAGAATTTATTTCAATATACAATTTGAAATCTAATTTTTTGATGATCGAGGTACGTCTCGAGTTAAATGGTGCGCAAAATGGTTTTTCGTTTAATAAAATAGAGAGTGGATGTGGTATTTCCTGCTGCGACTTAGAGAAGGTCAGGAAACAGGGCCACGAGCGACAGGATGTGGGACAATGAGAGCCCTGCTCCCGTTCTCACAGAAGGAATTTCATATGAGTCGATGATGCCTCAAAGACACGCCGCCTCTTTGATTAAAACGATCCCGCGCGCTTCCCTACAGTGCGAAAAAGAAAGCAATCAGAGCAGCTTTGAATTTCCATCGGAACCAGAGAATGTAAATGTTTTCATAACTGCTGGAATGATAAAACGGAAGCAAGTCCAGATTCGTATTTGATTAAAAGAAACGATCGCTGTGCTTGCTGCTGCAAATAATTGCCTAGCATCCAGTGGATTCATTAGTTCCAGTACTATCGGAAAAACTTCGCTTCCGAAAACGTTTTTCCGCGGGGCTCTCGGCGTTATCCAATTTCACTTCGAGATACGTCTCGCTCCACTCGATTTTACTGGTGCTTAATGGTTTCCACGCACGAAAATTCGGCAACCAACTTTCCTCCGACTCGCGATCGCCTTTCCATTTAGATGATGGTTTAGAAGTTTAAACGCGTGTAGCACTCGCAAAAGGCAGTTAGAAACGTGTAATTATCGTGCACTGAAGGGCAGAACAGTTTAGAACAAAGCGCGATTGCCCGTTTCAGTAGTACAATCGACTAATTGCTCCGATTGATATGGAAGAATGACATGTGGAACGCCTTTCGTGAAAGTGAAGTCGAGGAGAATTGTAAAACTGATCGATTGATGTCATCGCGGCTGATGAGTATCTTTCGTTTTCGCTCTAAATGTGATAAACAGAAGCGAATCGTGTACGTTAATGAAATAGAAGTTTTCTTTTTGCTCTGATAACTTTGATTCGCGTATCTACGTTAAGTGAGCGTTTTTCACTCGTTCCAACCACTGTTGTGTGCTTTTAAGTCCTCAAACGCTCAGATAAAAATCACGCGAACTACATTATTGAAACAGGAGATTTCTTTTTTAGGCACTTGTTTTTAATTAAACACTTTCAAGCCGTTCTAAACGATGCATCGTTCTGATTGTATTTCACTTCACTTCCAATTCAAATCCCATCCATTCAGAAAATTGTGCTTCGAAGTCAGTAGATTAGGAGAGAAAGAAGTCCTCTTTGCAAGCTGTCACTCATCCAGTACCCATTCAAGCACGTGAGAAAGAATCAAGTGCCGATTACCTGGCGTTGTCGGCGCTCTCGACGAACTCCATCGTCACCTGGCAATAAACAATTTTCACCGCGAACATCGCGCACCAGCATCGTATCGCGACGACGACCACTGTGCACTCAGCGTTCCCCGTGTCGTTTTCAGCACAGAAATGGCTTTCCAGACGAGCAACGCGAGCGAATTTCGACGCACGCTTACTGTCGCAGCCCTTTTGTCCTGCTGTGCACGCAGCTGCGTGTGCACATCAGTGAAACAGAAAGAGACGAGGCCGGTAAAAACGGATATCCGGTGTTCCGCTGTGATGACCTCCTCCCACGGTCGTTGTCGCCCATCGTCCATTCGACTACGACGCATTAACCATTCGCGAAATAATTCTACTAGCGATAGTCGCAATGTTTTTCTATCTCTATGTTTAACTTATCTCCTTCGACTCTAAGATCTTGAAGATGTTGAGAGTTATAGCAAATCCCAAGTCCTTGGAAATAGTTTAAATTTGAAATCAATCTGTCAGTAGATTTAGAGGTGTAGATTTAGAGATGTTCTTTGTCGAGAATTCTTTCTCGAGAATTTTTAGAATTGCTTATTTCTTTTGTTCTCGGGGTTTTCGTGGGTTATTTCTCGTGTGCGGTAACGTTTGTTTTGTTATTTTTTCACTTTGAAAATAATGGGGTATCCCCGTAAAAGGTAATAAATAAATAAATAAATTTCTTATTTCTCGAGAAATTAGATACAGTATTTCACGAGAAACTGAAGGGCTCACCCAAATCAACGCGAATTATTTTGCCGCAATGGACTCGCGGCAGTTTTTTATCCGTCGGGGCTTACGGGCAGCCGCAGCGGAAATGTTTCGCGGTGGTCTGAACTACTCCATAAGCCGCCACGTATGTATCATAAACTGCCGCAAATATTCGCGTTGGTTTGGGGGAGACTTAACTCTAGGAAAATTATTATAAATCTCATTTATTTTCGGAGATGAATTTTCTGTTGAACGTATAAACACATCTACAATTTATAATAAATCTTATTGGTAACATTAAAACCTATATGAACAACAATAGAAACTCTCAGTAGAGAAGATTCGACATTAACAGCTGAAAGTGCTCTTAAATTCTTATTTAAAAATTTAGAAAATTCTATACTGAATTAAGTAATGAATTTCTTATTGCTATTAAAGAAGAAATATCGAAAAGCAAAGAAAAAATATCGCAATCTCTTCAAAAAGATTCAAAGGACGCATTTTGGAAAATTTTCGAGAAATATGATCTGCTTTTCGATTTCTCCAGCAACGAAAAATATCGAGAAATCAGGAACCCTAGATGTGCATATGTCTATTATTTTAGGCCTCAATATCACAGGCCTCGCCCGCTAATTCCTTAAAACCGAAGCTGCAAATCTGAGCACTGAATTGATTTGTGGCCAATAAAGGAATGTCAAGTATAAAAAGTGACAGAGGAATCAGTGTTCGAACGGAGAACGAGAATACAATTGGAATTAGCAAAGTTGTTTTTACAATCCTTGCGTGAAAACTTTTTTAATGTTTTTCGTGAATTAAAGGTACAATTGGAATTAGCAAAGATGATTTCACAATCTTTGCATGTGAACTTTTTTCGTGAATTAAAGGGAATTAGCTTCTTTCATACATGAGTCATGTTTATGGGGGGGAAGTATATACCAGTCTCTCCTGCTCATAGAGAATGGTTTCGTGACACGGACTGTTCGAGACCAAAGGAAGTTCCTGTTGTAATTACGCTGGAAGCCACTGTCCGGAACGGTGATTTGCTTTTGATTAATCGCGGTCCCATTAATTCCCGACTAGCCGCTAGATTTTTGTGGAAATCTGCCCTAGGCTCTCTGCACATACAGACTTCGATTCAAATCGATAGTACACGACACTCCCCATACCCGACGTCGAATGGGATCGCGCTTCCAGATACAATCAACGCGATAGTGGAATGGGATGCGCGAGCGAATCTCGAATAAAGGCGGAATTTCAATAAACAGTTGGCGGACTCGTTAGTGGTATCGCGAATATGGAGATAGAAAATTTCTCGAGTTTCTAGGAGCAGTTAATTAGCGGAACTACGACACGCGTGTAATTTATGGAGATGGCAAGCGAACGGAATGGTCTCGCTCGCGCCAACGATATCGAAAATTTCCGCGAGGATCTCGCTGTTATTGCCGATCCTCTGCAGCTCTCATTGTTGCAGGATTGGTTTAGTAGCGAAAACTTGCCCCGCCGTTAAAACGAAAAGAAAATTAAGACTGCAATTACGCGTTAATAAAAACGCGAAGATATATCAGCGAGCAATACGTTAAATGTTACGGGAGTCACCCATGACCAATATACTTTCTTAACAATGCATTCATTTCTTCTCATGAATATTTCATATCGACATTTCTATACATCGCATCAAAGCGTAAAAAAGCCGCGAACGAGCAGAAATAACGCAACACGGTGCTCGCTAAAATACTCGCTCCTCGTATAATCCCTCATTCCGGTCTGCAGACTTTTGATTTGTCGTTACTCCACGACCTCTCCTCAAATTTCGCGCGGCACTTCTATACATCGCATCAAAGCGTAAAAAAGCCGCGAACGAGCAGAGATAACGCAACACGGTGCTCGCTAAAATCCTCGCTCCTCGTATAATCCCTCATTCCGGTCTGCAGACTTTTGATTTGTCGTTACTCCACGACCTCTCCTCAAATTTTACGCGGCACTGAGCGTCAACGATGCAATAACGCATGCATCGTTGATGCGCATACGCTGGAAAATAGTTACAAATCGCACCGAGAGCATTGTGTAGAGAAGCCAGTGCTTGTAAGCGGCTTTCTTTACAAAATTGCTCTGCTTTCCTGCGGGAAAGATTTCAAAAGAAATCGTCACAGTCGTCGAGTCTACAAATATGAGCATACTATGGTCCATTAAACTGTTCGAGCTTCAACCCATCTTTGAATTTCACGCAGCGAAAGGGCGCGTCAACAGCGCACGCGCCGTCCCATCGCCGACGCGCCTGCGCGAGGGAATCGTTGCCTTTTAAAGCCAAACGGCGGCTAAACTGAAGCCGAGGAGCGTTTGCTGGCGGAGTGGCAAGGCCTGGACGAGGATCCGCGTAATCAGACCACAACCACCGCGCTAATAAACGCGAGTAGCCTGACCGTGTCGAAATCCCACTAATTAACGATTAATCGTCTACTAATCATGAGGCGTTATCTCGATCGAACGGGACCGGTCGGTCTCCCTCGCCCCTGGAAGCGGTTTTCACGAGAAACGTCCGAATGCATCGACTCAGAAATGGCTAATTCCAGTGAAGCTATACCCGATCTATAATCGACGTAAAATTCCTCGTGTTTAAGCAACGTACGGTACGTTGTTGCCGCGAGTAATGGAGGACGCCTGGGAATAGATTAAAGTAATATCGCCTACGATCGCCGTATAGTTTCTGCTCTGATATTTACGCGCCGTAGATGTTCCAGGCGATTTTTCGAGCTAATTAAAAATCTGGGCCACGCTCGGCCTCTCTATTATCGCGCAATGTAATTAACTCGCGGCGTAGTTAATCTGCCCGTTTCTTGCGCATCTCGAGGAGTTTTTCCGAAAAAATATCGGTTCGTTAAACAGGTATCCGAACCGGATCTCTCGTTTACTCAATGACTGCTCCAGTCGACTGGACCTTTTCCCTTCGGCCAGCTGTTCCGAAGTAACGATCGTTTGTGTAGTAGATTTTCCCAGGAAATGAGTCGGCAGATTTAACAACCCCCCTGTGCGAGATTTTCGATAATGGCTGGGATCTATGTAGGTTAGAAAAAAGAATCACTCACCGATGGCATTTTTGTCGCTGCCTCTCCTGCACCCATAATGCCTCTCCAAGGGTGTGGGTTCCGCCGCTCTGCACTCCACCCATGGTCGACCCCTGAACGACGAGGCCTGATGTGAATTTATATTTACACGTGTTAAATAACAATTCGCACGTGAATAAATTCGTTTAAATTAGTGATATCATTTGTGCAAGTTGAAAGCAGGGTGGGTGAATTAATGCGATCACACGTAATCGTAGCGTGTCTAATTTTTAAAACCTGAACGTGTTATCTACATGTTTTTCCACGGTTAATCGCTCGTTTATGATTAATTATTCGTCGCTCGGTACTTTTAACGCGAAATTCATTTATCCGGTCGTGGTCATGTCGGCTCTTAAGTCCGTTGCGTAAATAGGTAACAGTAAATCGGAAATAATTCCAGTCGGTTTAGCCGTCACACTTATTTTCACGCTTAGAATTGCAGCTACACCGATTTTATTTCAAGCTTTCTTAACGCTCTCGCGGCATTCGCGTTTTTCCTGCTGTTGAATTTTTATTATTCAGCTTGTTCCTCTCGGTGGCTGGGTTTTGTATGAATAACTACATTTCGAGGGAAACGCGTAGCATGAAAAATATTCAAATTGCCTGGGTTTTTCCTTTGATCGTAAAGTGCCTCGCGAGGGGAATGTACTATATAATAGGAAATGAAAACTAAAAGCTTGTGAGTGGAATGCAAATAGAATGCGGCGTGACAAATGCTCTTCAAATGCAGGTGCAGCTGACATGTGCATTGTGCATGGGGGTATATAGGGAACGTTTAGTGTCTCCGTTTGTGCATAGGTGGCGTTAAAGATCGACGCTTTCTCGCTTGCGAAGTCGATCGATCGAGTATACAAGAGCTGGAGAGAAAGAACGGTCGAGTTATGTTAAAGTTGAGAACCGAGAGTTGTTCCTACGTTAATTTTATCCAGAAAGGGTCTTAACCAACGGTTTCGACCCAATAATTCAAATTCAAAAGCAAAAATACTGAAGAAAATCCTTGAAAATATGAAGAAAAACGGATATTGAAATATGGGAGGAGAAAAACTGCGTAACTCGACAACATGACTCATAACGACATCCGTTCCCCCAAATGAAATTAGAAATTAGGACGAGCGCACAGTAGTGTGTATAACCATTGAGTAAGAACACAGCCCATACGACAAATAGGAAAGTTACTAATTAAGTTATACAGGATACCCCCACCAATAGCAAACACCTTTGAAAACTTAATAAAAAAATACCATTCAAATGCTCACAGTCCTACATACAATGTAAATAAAAATTCTATTTCATCACTCTCTGTATGTATTCCTACAAGCGGAAAGGTACTACAATCCCCTAACAGTTTGGAACTCCATAAAATCGAATCACTTCTTGAATCAAAGTACCCAAGCGAAGCCCAGAAAGAGTACTTCCCTGTAACCAATAGGATGTCCCTCGGGAAATAACATTCAAAGCGCCTATCAGCGTCCCGCCATTCGCACAAAGGCCAGGGGGAGGGCGAAAGCATCAGCCTACTGTACCCCGTTGCCACTTCCACGCGATTATCAACACCATAACGGTGGTTTATTCACCTACCCTTGGGGAAGATCCCCGATCACTCGTCGCGCATCCTTGAAGAGGTCGCGTCACGCGAACGGGTATCGATACCTCGGCCGCGAGCGAGCAGAACCTTTGGTCACGCCTGAATCTCGCGACGAGCACGGAGGGACCCCGAATGGTGGAACGTTCACGCCGCACGTCACTTATTTGTTGAGCAGAATCCAGAGGTAGACTGGCCGGCCACGGAAAACTTCACCACCGCGGTGAAGACTTTTCACCAGAGCCTGGAAGAAGGGAGGACGACACCGAGAAGGTGGTGGCAGCCTCTTTGCCACTTCCAGCCGCTTCTTCGCCGGCCCGTGCAGCTTCGTGGGGGCGGCGCACTAATTGTCGGACGTTGCGCTTCTCCGTCATTAAAGGAGAGGCAATTAACTGGCAGTCCGAATTTCTTCAGCGAGATCCATCGAGGTACCGATTCATCGCGGCCAAATACCCTGCGGCGAGCACGTTAAACCATCGAAGGATCTCGCTCCCGGAGTTTCCCTTTCGAGACTGGGCGGAAACTCTCGATGACAAACGAGGCGCTAGACTTCCTGATTACTGATGAGGTGTAGCTCGGCATTGGTTTCACGAATGGTATCTGGGTTGTAAGTTGTAAGCCTTCGATTCGGAAAGCATTTTTCAGGATTATGAGGTGGGTGTTAAATACCGGCGAGGGGAAAGTTTCTAGCACGAGCAGGGACTGTGCGTTTAATCATACTCTAGATACATTTAGAATTGTGAATTCAACATTTCAACGACTCCGAGCAACGTAATTTCATTCAACAGTACTCAAAGTTCCGCAACGCTGCAATTCAATTTCGATTGCTTTCAGAAGTCCAATTCCGTCTGCACCTACCGCACGAAAGCACTTTGCAGTCGCTCCTAATTGTAAGTGATGAATCGCCGAAAAGATTCTACCTCTTGCACAGCAGCGATGTTGGTTTTTTATTACAACATTCTTCGCGTGCCAGCCGATGTAGGAACTTCAAAGAAATGGCTGTTGAGGAAGGAGACAAATTGGCAATAAACAGTGCGACTTTCTCCACATGGAGCTTCGCCTCGGCTGAAATTGCAATGCTTAAACGGAACCAAGTAATAATTCTTCATCCTTCGAACCTGTAATGCTCTAAGCGAACCGAGTGCTCGAACATTCGCAAAATCAAGCCTTGATATCTCGCCTGATTGCCAGCAATTTACTTATGATTAAAAGAATCAACAAACAATTCTCTGGATTCGCCTCCTGATCCCTCGAAATGGAGTTTCGCGTCGTTATGCAAGCCCGTATCGACAGACCGGTTGCTGCTCGATTCCAGCCAGCATAATTCCTTCCGGTGTTCGTTCCACGCTATCATACGCTTTTTAAAAGCTGCGCTGTTTGCACAAGCTACAGGCATTCCTCGGACGCTCGTGGAATGAATATCCGTTATTACATTCCTGGGCGTGCCTGGGGGATGATTCGAAACCTGGTTGCAGCGTTCCACATCGCTCTGTGGACGTACATCCTCCCTTCGGGAACCACGTTTGCAGTTTTGAACGTGGCACCGCGTTTTTTAGGAATCACATCTGGGATTCCGAGCTCGAGTTGCAGCAGTTTCAGGTTTCCAGCACGTTCCTCGAAAGAGGTATTAATATCCCAGTTTAGGGAAATTTAGGAAAAAACCGAAACGCTGCCGCGGAGTCTCGGTGGAATACTTTTTTTCTCTTTCGTGCAACGTTTCCATTCTCCGCAGTGTACAGATCGTTAAACAAGAGCAGTGGCGTGTATTTTCTCCTTTTTCATACGACCAGGCAAAGTGTTCAGACGCTGACCCTTCTCTCTACATCCCTGGTGGGTACATTTTGAGAGATCGTGCAGCCGGATCGGCGCGCTCGGTTCCGTTCTGCTTAGAACGGAAAGATGCCCGTGGCCGTCCCATTCCGGTCTCCACACTCTAATACCTTCCTCATATCAACGGCTGCTAACCAGGTTAACGCGATCCAGCTCTCGATCGTGTGACCACCATGCGAACGGATTCATGGAAACGGCGAGTCTCGCGGCTCTCGAAGCCTTTTTCCCATCTGCTCTTGGAAGAGATTACTAGCACGCTCGAACGAAGGCGACGTTATTAAACGACCTGGGGGGTGGAACTCGACAGCTACACGACCCCATTAACACCCGAAAATCCTGGCTTCGTGGCTGATCCCATCATACGGTTAAAAGGTTACGAGGGATCTGGGTTATGCTAGGGAGAGCTTTGGCACCTTGGAAGAGGATCGTGTACATTTCGACGAGTGCTGAAGCGTTTTCTTGGTGAAATATTGCGGCTTTAGGGGATCGCGAGAATAGTGGTAGTAAAATAAAGTAAAAATGGGCCTTCCTTCGGAAGATCCTTATATCTCTAGCTCGTATTTGTTGCGAGAATAGTTCTGTTGTCGAAAGCTTGTTACGAAAATTCTGCTCTCACTGTGTAACGACGGATCACCTGTGGTTCAACCTGTTGACGATGAAAATTACTTCAGTTTCAGACGTGACGGTGACGTATCACCGAGGCTTACCGAAGATCACGGTGCCATTACCATCCAGGAAGGAGCACTGTGTGTTCACCCTGAAGCCCATCACCCACACGGTGAGAGACTTCATCAAGATGCTGAAGAAGGAGGATCGTGGCATCGATCGAGCAGCCGTGACGACGCTCGGTGAGTCTGCTACGATTTCTTAGAATAGCGAACCAGTTCTTACCGCGATGTGATTAAAGGTTTCTGGGTTACGAAGCTCTGTTCATGCTGTTTCAGACGGGATCAGGATAGGCTCGAACAACACGATAGAGTCGTTAATGGAGGAGGACTTTCGATTGATAATAAACGACAACGAGTACCTCGTCTCGCCTCCGTTGGATCACAGGCACACTATGGTGAGATACTTGGAAAAAGCTTGCCTCTGGCTGCTACTTCCGACGAATATTTTACGAATTTAAAAACAGAGCTCGTGTTGATGCAAACACTCGAGTGCTCGGGTGGGTTACTCGCAGTTCTTTTATTCTCTCGTACAATAAATCATTTCGTAATTAGATACGAAAAATACAGTTGCGACCACGCTGAACAATTTCTCTGTTTCTGCTAGTATATCCACCATGTTTAAGGCGGGTTGCAAGTAATCAGAGAGCATCGTTTCATCGTATTTTCCAGGAGAACATACAGAAGTTATCGGACGTGCAGACGTTGATCGGGCAACTGTACGAGACGTTCCACGTTCGGGAACATTATGCTGGCATGGAGAAGCAGGTGCTGGCCGAACTGGAGGCTGTCAGATTGGAGTTGGAGCCTCTGGAACAGGTAAAATATATTGGAAACGGAAACACCGATCTGTGAAACAGATGGACATCCACCAGCTGTATGAAATTTGAAGGCCTCATCCCCCATGTATCATTCCTCCCTCCTGATCTCCTAATTGTGACGAGTAGTCGCTTTCGTAGAATCATTACCGCGGTTTATCAGTGGAAAGAGATTCTAATCAACGCGTTAGCTAGTTCGCATCCGCTATATCTGATCGTCGCCGATTGTGTGGAGGGCATTGGCGGAAGAATACGAAAGAAGCGAGTCTTACACGAGCCTGTTATATAATTAAAAACAAAGAACGGAGGAGCGAAGGAAGGTGCACGCATTACGGCCGAAATGTTGATCGCTTTTCGTACACGTTCCGAATCGGCGCGGCAGCGGCGTTAATTACGCCTGCTGGGAATGTGATAATTAAACGAATCCCCCCCACGTGAAAAATTAATTCATCCAGCGAGGAGAAAACGAGCGATAAAACAGAGGGCCCGCGGTGGTTCGTTGAATAATGCGCGCACGTGCCGCGTTTCTATGCCTGATAGAATGCTAATAACGCGTCCAGGCTCCATAAAGCTTCCGTTTAACTTCAGATACCATCGAGCCACGTGAATTTTCAATCGTTTCATATTCATCGGCGCGTTCGAACGGTAATAGAATGACCGCTCGGTCGATGAATACGCTCGTAAATCTTCGAGGCGATGGCTCGAGCTGTCCATCATCGAGAACGCTGTCGTCCCTTCGCGCGGGCGTGGAACATTCATACTAATACCCACCATATTAATGAAAATTCCGGCCAGCAAAGTAGTTACATGCGTGGAGTATCGACCCCAAGGTTCCAAAATGCCTACCTCGTAACTATTGATTCCCTCAGACTGTAGCTAAAATGGAATACCTGCAAAGTGGGTACTTAAAATTCTTGGTGAACGTCATTGTGTTCCTTCGGCGATAGCAGGTTGGTGGTTAAATCTGACTCGTTGGATTGTCGCAGAAATTGCAGGAATTGGAGACTACGGCCGCCAGGAGGGCAAACATCTTCATCTGGATGTGCCTAGTCCTAATGTCGGTACAGTTCAGCGGCCTGGCCAGGCTAACCTGGTGGGAATACTCGTGGGACATTATGGAACCGGTCACGTACTTTGTTACTTACGGTACCACGGTGTGCTGGTTCATCTATTTCGCCTTGACGAAGCAGGTTGGTAGTAGTGGCGAAGTTTTCCAAACCCCCAATGACTTGGTCACTGTAAGGGGAGTGCTGGGTAAACTAAAGGTACCCAGGGAGACCAAACCGGGTGGTTTAATCGTTAAACTATCGACAAGTTAGAAAGTCCCAAGAATATTATATAAGTTTGTTCTGCTGAGAGCAATTAGGATTTCCTCCCTTATTGTATCAAGCAATACACAGCGGTGGTCGAAGGAGAGTTTAAAAAATGGCGAGCAGTCTAACTTTCCTTCGCTCGCCGCTGCATAATCCTGGAATATATTTATCTGACTATTTTGCACCAGGAATACATGCTACCCGAAGTGCTGAGCAGACGACACCTACTCGCTCTTCACAAGAGAGCCAAGAAGTCTGGGCTGGACGTGATCCAATACAATATGCTGAAGGACCGAGCTTACGAATTGGAGACCACTTTGAAAATCATCCGCGGCCCCCTGCACGAGCACCAGACCCGCGTAGAGCAGCAGCAGCGGCAGAGGGAGAGGTCGAGGTCAAGCAGCTCAAGGTCACCAAGTTCCTCGCCTAGTCCTAGTCCTAGTCCTAGTCCGGAGAGGAGTCTTCCTAAGAAGGGCATCTTTCCAGAGAGAGACACGTCCAAGAAACCAATTTCCGACGGGGCTCGGTTCAACTACGCTTGGACGCACAAAGACCCCAGGGGATACTGATCACCGGATGATCGTTGACCCTCCGGGGAGACCGATCTCGTTGAAAGGGATTCGATCGCATCCTTTTCTTCCTCCATGAAAAAATGCGCTCAGGGTGTTTGCAGAATGAATGTTGCTGTCAGAAGGAAAGGGGGGGACGTAACCGCGAGGAGAGAAACTGACGAGGGAGGGGCCGGCGAGGACGGTTACTTTCCTCTTGCTCGAGAAACCTGCAGAAGTTTCGAATCGTCGACGAAGTCTTCCAAGTCGTGCGACGACGCTCCTAATCAACGACTACGTGTATAATATTATATCTGCCCGATGCTCAATGTTGTTGACTGCTGTGCATTTGGAAGACGTCGAAGAGGGAGGTGTATATACCGCAGTTTTCTACACACTATCGGTTGATATTACACGCTAGAGAAACTGGCGAGTGAAGGTCCGAGGAGACGTTGCGGGTGGTCGTGCTCCTTGGCAATGCACAAGGTGGTTCACCGGGAAGGGAACGCCCGCGTAGGAGACATAGGTTTCGTTAGGGAAACGCAGCGACGACCTCGGTTACTTTAGAAAAACAAGCTTCGGGGGAAAAAATAGTGAGTTCGATATAGTTGATCGGACGTTCGTTTTCAGGTGGACCACCCCATATATATATATTATCGATATACACGTATTTGTGGATCATGCGTATTTGTGATAAGTTGATCGTGTTTAGTTGTAATCTCATTGTACTTTCTGCAATTCTCGCACAAGTGTCACGACGATCGAAGCACGTCGGCTGAGAGGTTTTATTTCGAAGTCGACTTCCTAGGTCCTGGCGTATATAACATTATTTTTTCTACGAGAAGATATCGATAACGATGTTAATGTAAATATCGACTTTTCTTTCTACGCGAGATCAACGAACTGTATTTTGAATTGTCGTGTATCGGACGTGGTACGTTGTACTTAACTTTTGTGTCTCGACATCCTGTTGTTGTCTGTACTGATTCTTTCAGGGAAGAAGCGATTGTACTTCTCGACTTATAATACGCACGATAGCGGCATCGATAGTTTTCTTATATTCTCATCTCAACGCAGTTTCGTCTTATTTAATATCGCCTACTGTGTCGCCAGCTGGTCCTTGCCGCGACTGCGAAACGAATCTTGCGGATTATTCATCTGTCCTTTATCCAGAAATTTTGATAGGTGATGTGTTTACAATCGTTGCTTAGCGCTTGAAGCTTCGTCGTCGTTCATAACAAGATTTTTAGCAATTAATGTTTGCAACGATACTTGCTCCGCCAAGTTTTTATTCCTGTCGACTACTATTGGTCACGCACGATTTAAAATTTGTAAACTTTGTGCACCAGTACCAGTAACAACTTTAACGTCTTTAAAACTAAGCTAAATCGTACGATTAAACTGTTATTGTTACTATTAATACCACTTTAGAGTACCATTCACGAAAGTATCTTAGATAGGGGTAACATAGACGACTATTTCTAGGCTCTTTAAGAAACTTTCACTCGCTTTCGTAAAGATCCCTTATCCGTCCGCTCGAATAGATCGCCAATCTATTTAAAGACCTCACGATTTTACAGTATAAAGGTAATTATATTGATACTTTACGTTCGATGAAACTGTGACATTTACGTTTCAGTAAAAAAGAAAAAGATTTGAGAGTATCTGTCGCGAGAAATATTCATTTTTCAACCTGCGTTGTTCTATATTGCAAAAGAGTGCTGTGGAGATTTAACAAAACTAACAATAATGTATTTTACATTCAGTGGAAGTGTATATTTCCTGTTCTGTTTTAATTACGTGGCATCGTCTGAACTTAGGTATATACTGTAAACTTCAAAATGTATCTGAAGGACTTCCACTAGCGGGTGGCAAAGTAGAGAGAGTTCGTTTAAAAATCTATTAGCAAATCTACTAGATTCAATGCAAATTAGATAATTAATCGTAAACAAGGTTAAGCACACTATGAGAACACTTCTTCCCGGGCACAGGAATTGAATGCATGCCGCTTCATCGCGTTAAGTATTTCTTCTTCTTTCGACAATCGCTTTCGCAAGCACTACTTGCAATCGAAGTTATAATCTAGTGCCAATGTTCAAAGTCGCTGATGTTCTACAACTCGCAAAAGTGATTTCAAAAATGCTGCAAATTGGTTCAGAAATAGAGGAGAGAGAACGGAGGGTGGTATACAGTGTGTCTCGAAATAATTTTCTCACGGAATTCTTACTAAACACTCTTTAAGATAATTCCAATACCATTTTGTGCTCTTATTTCAGAAGAATGATGTATTGTTTTAGTTCTACGAAAGTACAAAAGGAAGGCAAATGCAGTGAGCTGGTACAGAATGGAATTGTGTTCCTTTCAAGATTATTGTACGTAGGCATAAGTAGCGCCCTTTTACTGTTTAGTATTCATTTTGTGCGATAATTATGTCCGGATACCCTGTATATATATAAAAAAAGGAACAAGAGAAGATAAGGAGGGATGATAAAGAATACGTGATATTGTAATTGTAACGTGTACGAAGAGGTATCGCTTCCCAGAAACGAATTTCTTGTCCTCGCAAACAGCTCTTCTTTCCGAAATATTTTTTATGATCTTTAGGGAAGATTTCGTATACAAGTTTTTGTACATATACAAAGATATATTATATCGTATATATATATATATATGTATACATAAGTGTACATGTATGGTTATTTTGATGAACGTTCTTGTTGTGCCGTTACCACGGAGCTTATAAGGAACCGCCTAATTCCTCGATCGATATAAATAGACAATTAATCGAACTATATCTACGTTTTAATGCCGTTGTATCACACTTATTGAAGTTTTAATCGTTAATTTCGACGCACCAGTGTAGAAATCATTAATTGACGGAACTGTACTTCCTACCGAGTTCTAGATATATTACTGGCCGATTAAATGTAAAGTCATCGTGTATGAAACCACTTATAAAGCATCTTCAGTGATTTATTTTTGGAACAAATTGACACTGTTTGTTCGTCGGTTCGAAAGCAAATGATTAGAAAGTTTAATGTGTTCGCGATTTCAAAGACCAATCTTTTGATTAGTATTTTCATTATTGTAGCTATTGGTGGCACCGGGTTAGTTGAACAGTGGTTCTAGGAAACTATTTGCATTCAAAATTACCGGTATTTATATCTCTGATTTCTGGGACGTAATTTTCATTGATTTCTGTGTTCGTCCTGATCTTCGTTTCGAATTTCAGTCGCATAATTGACATATGTACATATTATTCTCCCGGCGATTGCATATTTATACAACATTGAGTTGTGCTGTGATTTACGTCCGTGTATCTAGTTATACATAAAAAAAACCGGTTGAAAATAAAGTAAAACATGAAACATTCTGAATCGATTCCCAACCGTTTCCAACTTCCTTCTCAATGGTTAAAAATATGTGTTTCCTGAACCTGAGTCTAAATACATTCATATGGTTTCGTAATTATGTAATTACCTTCTGTTTTTCTAGTTTAAAGAAAGTTCCTTTAATTTTTTCAAACTGTTACATTTTTGGACCGCAAAACGCTATAAACACCTAGCGGTGAAGCCTATGATAAGTAAAATTTATAAAATAAATAAATTAATGACTTCCTCTATGATTTTAAATTTTGTTTAAATTCGAATTCAAACTTGTATCATGCGCGCTAGCGTCTCCAAGAGAACAACTGCGACATCTACACTACAAAGTTTTGTTAAATATTAGTTTTATTACTTTAAGCAGAAACAAATATATCCAATCTGATAAAGGATTCGGAGTTCATAAAATTCCTATTCACGAATTATAAGCTATTCGAAGCTACTTCAATTAATCAACAATGTATAAAAATCGTTTATTGCTACTAATCGCTCTCTGTGGCGCCTCTACTAGTGGCGCCACTACAAGTTTCTGGCGATCTTTCACAAACTTTGAAGTGACAGAGGCAAGATACCGCGCTAATTCGCGAATTAACCCTTTGTAGCCAAAGCGGCTAAATTATTTCATATAAGCACGCATTATATGCCGAACACACAAATGCAGAAACACACGTGCCCAAAAGACGGAATCCACTGTGAGAGTCACTGGATCGAGAAGAAAAGAAGGTAATTGTTTTTAAAAGATTGCGTGCTGTACATCCCTCACTGCTGCGTGGTCCAGCTCGAAAATATTATTCGACAGAGAGTACCCTGTGACGTCAACATTTCCACAGAGGTAGAAATTCCAATGGAGCGATTGGCCTAACCCCACCACATGACGCGTGCTCCGGCGACCGCGAAGTTGTTATTTGTTTGGGGACGCCGAAGCTATAAGACGTGTTTAGCAGTTCGCGCGTATTTAAAGTACGTAACCTCACTCGTCCGCATTGAAACATATTATATTACTATTTGCATTTGCTCTCCATTACGGCTTTCATTTAATACTTATTCCATTTTCAATGTAAACTAATTCAATTAGTTTAATGAATTTCCATGCCCCTTTCTCTGTTCCCCAGTTTGTATAAATTGATCTATTAAATCGATTTTTACAACTTAACTGCAATCATTCGCGACATACTTCGAGTGAAGTGTTATAATTGCAACACCGTGGTATTTATTTTAATACAATTGCCTTTAATTTTTATTTGTTCTATTGCAGATGTTTGGGTACTATTTAAACCGATCGAACGGATGCGCCACTGACGCCATGATACTTGGTAATCAGTTTAAATGGAGCTTCACGGAGATTTGATGCGATCGGAATTAACTTTTCGTTCGGAAAACTTTTTAACCGCGCGCAATGCGGTCGTTAGAGTCAGTGCTTTTTACGGGGAAAGTCTTGTTGTTATTCAGAGCACAATGGCTTGAATCTAGTTTACAAATTTCGGAGGGCACATGCGAGGGTTGAGTCAGTGCTTTGTTACGCGTGTTATATTATTTCCAGAGCATCGGGGCTCACGGATTGATCTTTTCAGTCGCGAAAGCAGACTCAGTGATTTTTGCTGGCTGTATTTTTCGGTCGTGTTTTGTAGTCTTTTATTTATTTTAATTATTGAAATTGAAATTAAAGTCAGTGCGTCACTGAACAGGGGATCGAGCGCAGGACGACGAGGGAAGTATGTGAGTTACAGTGCTCTGTCAACCTTTGATTTTAATGTTCGATGTTAAATATGTGTTGCAAAAATGTAGGCTTCTTTTTTAAAACTCTTGGGTAATGTATTATTCGGTATACAATTACTAATCGGATCACAAATCACAATGTGGTGCAATTATCTTAATATATAAAGTAGAAAGCTTCTATATGTTTGTGTTTATCTATCGCTTAAAAACTTTCGAACGATGAACTCAGGGATCACAAAATGTGCCGCGTCTCATTATGTCTGACTAATCCAGATGAATGTGACCATTTTTACAAGAAACAATTTAAAATTTTTTTTATAAAATCAGAATCTAAATTTCAAGCAAAGCCGAGTAGTAAAGCTAGTTAATTATATATAGCAAATAACACGAGCAAATGGCTGTGCATTTTGTTTGAAAGTGTGTTTCACCACAGTTGAAATATTGAATTCCTTTATTACCAAACGTGATAATAATATATGCAGTTTTAAATCTTATAGTTTATAGCGTTGTAATCTTATTCGATTCTAAATCGATAATGGACGTCGGTAGAAAATGCTAAGTGGCTCTCAAGCATCCCGATTCTGTGACAAAACTTTAAATTAAATGTTAAGATTGTCTTATATATCTGCAGTTATCTGGTCAAGCGTTATATTTAAAAACTGGGGATGGGTTTCTCGAAGCGTCGAAACCTCGAAACCCAAAAAAGTTCCAAGAATTCGAGACTTTTTTCGTGATTCGAAACTCTTCAAAGACTAATAAGAAATAGTATAAAATGAATGAATAAAAAATCATTCGCAGCGTGCCCCAAGAATTCGCGTATTGTTATATTTTTGTTTGCATTTTGTTTAACTATGGTCAATAGAGATTTATGCCAAAATTTTGCTGGCTTCAATTCTCAAATCAAGATATTCCACTTACAAAACAGAATTAGCACTTCAAGTTTCGAAAATTTCGAAGCCTTACAAACTTTCAGATTCGAGTTCCGAGAATTTAAAAATTAGCTTAGATCCCACCCCTAGAAAAAACATATGAATTAAAACGACTGGAATAAAAATTAACTTATTCATAATTCCAACTCACCTGAACTTCATATATCCACAAATTTGAAGCATCCATTTGCTGCCTCTCGAAAATTAAAATTCCCGTACGTTTTTATACTTGCAATTACACTACGACTATATACAGGAAAATAATAATAATGTCAGCCGTGCGTTGGTGTACGGTAATGAACCAGATAATAACGTTTAATATGTATTTTATATAATTTTACTTGCATGTCAAATAATACATGATTTCGGAAATGTCTTTTATAAATGATACTGATTTTGTAAAAGATAGTTCAACGACGATGCAAGTTACGGAATTTGAAACGTAATTTACGTAACTGTATGTATAGCGGTTTATAATCGGAATAATACCCATGCGAGAATATTCTCATTTATGTTTATATCTATGTGCATTTTATACGTTTATTGTAGATGTAGAAAGCATTATATAGTATATTTTAATTCACATATGAAAACAATATTAATGGGGGGTTGATGCATTGGTCCTGTGCTTTTATATATAAAAGTGCAGAGGAACAATCCTTCGTTTAAAACAGACACCCCGATCTTCTTCTAATAATTCCAAATAGATTACCTTATATGAGATAGTGTCATATACCGGATACACGTTCTCTTTGTCCGTAGCATATACACTGCATATGCATATGCCGAGGGGCGTTCGCGCGGGCGCTGCTAACAATACAGACCCACATACGCGTGTGTACGACTGTATACTGCTGCCAGTTTAGGTCTTAAAAGGACTTTCATGTCATATCGTTACTATAAACATTTCATCTAAATATATTATTATGCGACATAGATGTTGAAGGAATCGATTTCAAACGGTTAGTTGTCAATTGTCGTTTAGGGGACTACATGGGACCTTCTATCAAACTAATTTTCATTGTGCAATAGTAAATGCTGCGTCCCAGGGATATAAGTGCCAGTAGAAATGCACCTGAAACAAAAAGTGTCGCGAGATATTACATCCTAAAAGTAAACAGATTAAAATTCTTCTACCAAGGATGCTTAATATTACCTACCGACATAAAGTACATAAATTCCACCCTTATTCTTCACGTACGTGTATGTTCCAACCTTTAAACGAAATGAAAATAATTGATCTCGTAGAATATATTTCAGTTAAACAATTAAATAATGTTGCGAGTAAATATTTAGTGTCATAGAAATACGCACGGTCACGCCTATTGCACAAACTAAGAGTATTATTCCAACGACAATGAATGCGATCCCTCGGCCTCTAGCGAAATCTGGCCCAACGGAAGATATCTTTCGGCAGTGTGGACATCGAGCCAATGCGTTGTTCAGTGTATTAAACTGGAGAATAAGATAACAATTAGCAACCCAGTTGCGCAGACACAATTGTAACTAAACCGTTCGCTGGAATCCTTACCAAGAATGTGTCGTGACAGTGGGCGCAGCATACCCTACACATACCAGGCATAGAGAGTACAGGTGGCGTGATTGGGCTCGGAGCTAGATTGATAATGCGTTTACAATTTGGCCTCGGGCAAGCGATGCGTTGTGAAGAGCTCTTACATATTAGTAAACAATTACACGGACAGCGGACATATTTCTTTCCCGGCGGAGCATTCCTTATTGGCTATAAAAAAGAAACAAACAGAATCTCGTGATCCCCGCTACCGAATCTTTGCACACGACAAACGGATCTAGGAACGTACCGTAGCCTCGTTGCACAGGGAACACTTTACAACATGTTGATCCCGTTTACCACATATATCTATCATAGCCTGACAAACTCTGCAAGTGATCATGGGCACACCACCTTGGGGGAGTGATTCATAGGGGGGTGGTAGCTCGTCCGGCCCTATCGTGGACACCGTGTTGACGGTCCACATCGTATCGTCTGAAGGAAAAGGTCGCAGATCAAAGGGGCAATTGGATTAAGGCGATCCTAATCATCGCGCTAGCAAAATCGGCTATTATTTACCTGTGACATCGGTGCTGCGCGAACTATGAGGGACATCGTTCATTAACAACGGCTGTCGCTCGCCCTCCTTGCCGTCGCCCATGTCAAGCCGTTAATTCGCCCCTCAACGACAACAATTTATTTAAAGTGTTGTTTGACAGTACTCCCGGTGCTCCGATGACAAGGATGACAAAATACAAAATTTTTCTGACACCCTCCGCGATATACGCCGCTCATAGAGCAGAAACCGCGATCCGCCGCGGGTGTCCGCGCTACTACTGCGGAGGCCGGTCTCTAATCGATTGCTTTAGGAATTCCACGGGCGGTCGAGAGTTTTCGTACGTTGCCTGCCCTGTTACGCGACGGAATAGTGACGTTTCTGTCGCGATCGTTTCTTGAGGTTATAGCCTCTCTCTTTCTTTCTTGCTCTCTCTCCTGACGAAACGCAAACAACGATCGTTTTTAATTAGTAAGCGTCTCGTAAAAATCGAGATTTTTCATAGGAAGCGGCGCAATCTGTTTACGGGACACAGTATCCTCTTATCGCCAGTTTATACTGACACACTTTAATGAGATTCCATCGGAATACTTTGTAGCACCAGCACGGTTCCCCAGCGCTTGTATTATCTATCGGAAGTTTGATCGGCATTAAGTGACTCACTGATCTCTTCGCATTAGAATTATTGAAAGATGATCTGTCGGTGTCATTTTCGTTTTTGTCTGATGTAAGACATTGGTGTTTATCTCGCTGCTTCTGCCTGTTTCCGCTATCGATATGGAGAAAATAACGCATTTGTGGGACGTGAATCAATTCGTCACGAAATTAAATTGCTCGCAGAGCGTGAATCTGCAAACGTTTTATATGTAAGCTTCCGCACGATTGTCTTCATTTAAATATAATTGTGTTTAAGCAACTCAGTCATAATATCATTGTATCTCAGAGAAAAATGTAGGAGATTGGGTCAAGGAATGCTGCTGCCGTCTCAAAACTTTGGCCCCTCCGTGATGTGCCAATATTGCGGATCGCTTTGGAATACGGTGGATCATAGTATTAGAATATCGCCAGGCAAGCCACTTTCTAAATGTATCAGAAAGATTGTATGTTCCATGAACGACAGTGGCAAAAGAATACCTAAAGTTCGTACAAGTCTAGCGCAGAAGTGTTTAAAAAGCAGGATGAATAAGTTGGTGCTTAAATGTTCGGTTTGCCAAAACAGTACAAAGATACCTTTTACTAAGCCGCCAAGGGAGAAAGTACAGAAACTTAGCTCGGAAATTATTCGGAGTTCTCAGAAGCGCAAGAAAAAGAGAACTAAGGATAAAACTGCTGGTCTAAATATTTCTGGAAATTTAAATTTAAGTATGGATAATATTGTAGAGACTCCGATAGAAATCAGTGCGAGGAAAGTTGCAAGCACTGCGAATATAATTACGCCGAAATTAAAGAAGTTAAATATAAATCGTTTGAAAGATATCGTGAATCAAGGTGCCACGCCTCAGAAAAGGAAAAGTCTACATAACTTCTTAACAGAACTTTGCTGAAGAACAGTTTATTACAGTACTTTATAAAAGCTCCCGACCGCTATAAATTGTTATTTATCGCATAAACAATACTTATCGCACTCGATTTACAAAAAGATCGACATGTTCTTTTATTATAATTCCTGCACTCGACTCGTGCCTCTGAGGATCACCTCCCCTCTTTACATTAAATACTACACATTTAATCATCGTTTACTTTAATCGTAAATCGTTCTCTACATCGCTGTCCACATAATAAAATAAATACACTATACAACGCATGCATCAATAGCGCGAGTCTCGCGTACAAAGCCGCGTAACAATTGCTCCTCCTCTATCATTCCAATGGAATCTCTTTCCGCACAACCTGCGAAACATTCGAATATTATATACCTTCCACTTAAACCATGCTACTTAGATAAATCCAAACAGTGCAAACTATTTCTAACGGGAACAAAGAAAGGGAAATACTTTTCACATCGAAGATGCGAAAGAAATTGAACACCGAATTCCGTTCTTTCTTTTTCTCGGCGACAGTTCGAGGCGCGTGCACGCGGTTTTCGGGTTCGAAAGTCGCGCGCGTGGTAGGGGTCTACTTTCCATGCATGTCGTGTGTTAATTCGGTCAGTGTGTCGGGGCCAGAAGGAGTTGGTTAGTCACCTGAATGCACGCCTCGAGATAATCCCGCTCGGACATTTCCTGGTCCTTCGCAGGGGGAACTTTTCCCCGGCGGCGCAGCTCTTGCTTGGCGTCGTTCAAGTCAAAGATCGCCACGGGATCCAGCTTGCCCTTCAGTACCAGGCCCGCCAAGTACTCAATGTAGTGCTGCCTGCGGGGAAAAGTACCCAGAATTTAGTCGCGTCATGCACTATGACCCGTTCCTTTACCTCGGCCATGTCCCTCCTGTAATGTTCCGGGTCGCGACCGTACCAATTCGGCGGTAATTTCGCACCCGCGCGTTTCACGCACGTTTCGAGATCGTCCACGTTTAACAACGGGAGCGGCTCCAGTTGGGCAGTGCGAATCTTTCGCACTAGGTGCTCGATGTAATGGATCCTGAATGTCGGGAGGACTCGTTAAAGGGTGGCTGAGATCAATCATGGTGCGGGAAATGCGGTAGATCGAGCAAATACACAAAAGGCGGCAGAATTCATAGTAGGTACGAGCGAAAAAAGATTCACTTTTACGCGAAGAATTAGCCACAAATATCATCCCTATAATTCAAGGGACACTCCCTTAATCTGCCACAGGGATGGGGACAAATTTTATTTAAATACAAATTTCGTTCATTTATTGCTGAATGAAAAAATTAATAATCTAAAGTTAGAGTAACTTTTATTTGATCCGTTATTTAAATAATTTGGTATTTAGTCAATGCCCAACTCTGCTCTGCCACAAGGTAGAACTACTTAGCTACCTCTGTATTTTCTTAATATTCTCGGAGTTTTAATGAAAGAGACGGTACTGAGCGATAAGAACGTTGAATTTTATAATGGGAACGCATGCAAAGTTTCACGCGAACGAGCCAGATTACCTGCACAAGCCGGCGTGTCCCTCAACGACGTCCGAGTTGCACACCGCGTCCACAACGCCGGTGGGAGTCTCTTTCTGCAACTGCACTTTGCACTTGGATTCCCCGGCCGGTCCCTCGGTGTCGTACTCGATCCCATTATCCCGCAGCAACTGTTGCAACTGTGCCGGCTCCTTATCGCGCAGGTAGAAGAGGCAGTTTCGCGGATGATGAGCGTGGAGGCCAAGCTTCGCGCAATACGGGCTGACCGAGCACTTCGCTCCCATCATGAACGCCTTGCCGCAGCCGCAACAGAACTCGTACTTGCACTGGCTGCACGTGAAGTGCATGCAACCTACGCAACATGATTCTTCAATTTTTAATCTGCACAACTGCCCCAGAGGACATCGCGAACATTCCTCAGTTAGAAAGACGCTTGAAGAACGGGGTCTCTCGGAAGCAAACGGATACCCCGGAGTTCAAGCTGGGAATCTCACCTCCCCGTGACAAGGAGTAGCGGAATTTGCATTTGGGACAATCTATGCCGTTATCCGCCAGGTGCTTCGCTAAACCAGCGGCTTGATTATCCGGGTCGTTCTCGTCTTTCCATGCCGCGAACTGCTCGCACGTAATTCCCTCGTGCTGCTTCTCCCACTGAAAGTGAAAACCCAAGACGTTGGTGGAACAGAGAGGATACTTGGGAGGCTGTTGCATAATTCCCAGGCAATTTTCGAGCAATTACAAGCTTCTACACGTACCGGTCTTCGGCAAAAGGCGCACGTGACCGAGCGACAATCAGGGCAAATCAATCGCTTCTGATCTCGGTCCGCGTAAAATCCGCTCGAGCACTAAAACCAACGGTTCACGTTACGCCTCGATTAACTAAATTTAATAACGAAAGGGCGATCGAACGTTCGCCCTCTAGGAGGGAACACCTGAATGCACCACTTGAAGTTTGGATCCTGCATCAGCGTTCTGTCCCTCAGCTTCCTCTGGAAGAGCTCGTGGATGGGCGAGTCCAGCAGCGTCTTCAGCTGTATGTCCAGGTTGCTGAAGTACTCCAGGACCTCGTCCTCGTTGGCGTCTTTGAGATTCGGCTCCTTGCAGAACGGGCAGACCGCGTCCGTGATGTTCCTGTCGCTGATCTGGATCGTGAAGTAGTTCTTGGCGCACTCGTTGCAGCAACGGTGCACGCATTTCAGCATGGATATCATCTGGCATTGAGAATCCCGATGACAATGGAAGTAAAGCTTGACTCGAAACACTGTTTCATTCATTCATCACGCATGTTCACCTGACTCATCGCGAAACGACCCGTGCACAGTTCGCACTCCTGCTGCAAGAAGGCCAGCGCAGCTTCCACGCTCGAGCACTCCTTGGCCGCGTGGAGTGCCTCGACGTCCCCGAATTTTAAAGCCAGCAAACTGGCCGCGACTTCCGCCTCATCGTAGTTCGAAGCTTTGCCCTCCGCTAACAGGCGACGAGCTATTCTCTGCGCACGCGAACAAGTACTTTTAAACACCCCGCTTCCCTTACGATCGAAGCTAGAACGTAATCGATACATACACGTTGATTCGATAACGACAAGTGGTACTTTTGTCGCGGTATTCTGAATGGAGAAGCAGGATTAAGAGTGATATTTGAATCGTGATGCTTCTATGCTTTTGGAGGGTGATAACAGTGGCATGCAGTAGGGATGACAGAGACTGCACCAACGTCTAGAAACGAACTCTCGAAATTTCGACGGTGACCATTATGCGACGGTGATATTAATTTATTTGTTACGTGCTGGCTGAAAGAGTTCGCAGGATACGTTAAGGAACGTTAATACGTTAATGGGGCGGATCGCGGGCTATGCAAAGTGAATTCCCCAAGTTGTTTGATGCTTGCGCCTCGAATATTCCAAGGAGCCTTCTTTGTTCTTCGGAATGAAGCAATTGGATGATGGAAAAGTTATGTTCCCCGGCATCGAATTTAAACTTCCCAGTTCCTTCGTGAATATTCAAGCACGTACAAACCCCCCTCCAGTACACTTCCCTCCACCTTCTGTTTGCATTATTTCATCATTCGAGTCTTGATACCAAGCGAAACTCCCCAAACATTCGCTCGCAATGCAGGAAACAAATCCTTCTCCGCGTACGACACCGAAATTAGTCACACGAAAAAGAAACCATTACTTACCTTGATAAATAGTGATGCTAGTTGGAAAAGGGGCTTAAGAAGCTACAATCAAAACGGGGTTAAGAAAAAGATTTCTAAGGGCAGCGCCCCGTCAGATATCACGCTCTTTTTTTCGGTCTCTTTCACTCGGCATTTCGAGATGTTTGTAGACATTGGCCTGTCAGCAGCAGGGACCGACATAGTCGACAAGTGATTCTGACAACTGACGTTTACTGACCTCCCTCTCCGTTTTGGGAGATCCCCCTGTCTTCACGTAGCCGCTTCTACTATCGACGTACTCCCTTTCCGTCTTTTCTTCGCCCTCGAACCGACGGATACAACTGGCTACCAGGGAGAACCGTTTCTTGGACGTCCCTCCCTGATCCAACCCCCTATCACCGCCTGTGCTCCCTCTGCTCTTCACTTTCGTTCGCTTATCATTCACGCGTCTCGGTGCTTTCGTGGTCCCAGTTCTAGATTCTGTTATACTATCCTCTTTAACCGATTTATCATTCATTTCGAGCTTCTTCTTTGACTTCACAGGCTTTTCCTTCACGACGTCGTTTGGCTTCTTTGCATCAGTCAACGTTTCCGACGTTAAGCGCTCTTCGGTCTCTACAGACTTATGATTCTTAGAAGCGTGAACATTCTTGGGTGTCTTCTTAGTGCTCTCCATCTTCTCCACCTTTTCTTCACTTTTTACCTCTGGTCGTTTAAGGACGATATTCTTAGGGGCACTTAAGTTAGCGTCGTCAGCCCTCAGTGTTTCTTCCTCGGAGGTCCCATCGACTTCTTCGTTTTCCATCAGCTCTTCGTCTTCCAACGGCGAGTCTTCTGTCTCAAAACTGCTGGACTCGTTCGTCTCGACGCGAGGTTCAGAAGAGTCTGAATTTCCTTCACTTCCAACGTCGCTGACGTATTCGTTCTCGCTGTCCTCCGAGTCCGAGATCTTCGCTTTTATCGCATTGATCGTTTCCTGCAGCAGAATCTCCGCATCGGTCAACTCCTCCATGCTATCCAAAGTGTGTTCTGAGAGCTGCTCCGCGCTAGATATCTCTGACTCCTCTGCGCTGTCGAAGTCAGACGTGGAAACGTCAGAGCTCTCCTCCAGCTCGTCTTGCGCATACTCTTCGCTAGAATCCGTATCATCTACATTCAAATCATCCGCAGCTAAATCTGCCTTAGCAACTTTCGCGATTTTCCCAGCCAAAGGTTTACCTCCTTCGCCATTCGCACTCGTATTCCTTTTGTCCCTGGGAAGCATCGAGCTTCTCGATGCACCCATTTTCCCCTCGCTTAAACCCCTATTGATCTCGTCAGACCCAATTTTTCGCTGTGCTCTCATCTTCGAAGCGTTTTCCGATGCGCCAGTTTTTACCGTGGCTCGCTGGCTCGTTGGTGGTTTCGCAGTGTTATTTAAACTGCCAGCTGATGGCCCCTTGGAAGATTGCTCCGGACTTTTCGGGGACTGTTGCAGCGAATAGCGCCTCGCTGTGAACACGGGGATCCTCGAAAGGAATGATTTTGGTCTTGACGCGGAAATGTCTTTCTCTTTTCCAACTTCCTTATCCTCCACCTCCCCATTCTTGGTCTTAGCTTGCGTGGGTGTAATTGATTTTTTAATCTGTTCGCACCCCTTCGACCAGGCCCTCAAAACCGTCGATCCCTTTTGCAGAGTGACTTTCGGGGCGCCCTGCTTAGAAATTTTGGAAAGCTGCTTCTGGCTCGCGACTGTCGCCGAAAATTTAGACCTGGTCGACATTGTGATACTCTGTGAGGAGCTTTTCGAGATTCTTGTGCCAGTCTTTGCCATGGTCTCTTTCTTCGTCGTCTGATATGGGAAAATTGATCTACGAGTTACCTCAGCAGCAACGCTTGCTTTTGGATTCGATTTCCCGAAACTCCTTCGTGGTATGCCGGTTGGCTTTCTCACTACTTTTACCGGGGATTTCCTCCTGTTAATCTTTTTTCCGGGAGACTTGGATCTCTCCTTAACCACGACTCCCAGATTAATATTCTTATCAACTCCATTTGCATGTACTTTAGTATTCCCAGCGACTTTCCCGCTCTCTGGTGAAGTCATCACTGTATCTTCCTCTCGAATTGAACATTCCACTTCCAATCTCACAGGTTTAGAAGCCTCAGCTAATTCAGTCTCAATTTTTGACACGCTTTCTATGTCCTTTATCGGCGCACAATCGTTCACCGCTATCGTGGGGGATTCGGTTATGTTAATTTCTATGATTTCAGGTACCCCAGGTTGGATATCGTTAACACTCGTCGCAGTGCGGCAACCTGTCTTTTCAACACTTCGTGTAGAATCGAGATTCAACTCTGTTCCGTTAGAAACTTCGCTAGTAGCTAAATTACTAGCATCTGCAAGCATCGCAGTGCTTTTCTTTTCATTCTGTATTTTATTCCCTTCGATCTCGTTAGAAACACGAACAGGGCCCATTAAATCAGGCGGTTTACTCCCCAAATCCTTTGCGATCATGCTGGAAGATTTGTTAAGGAGTTCAGTCGCATTAGAGTTGGAATAACTTTGAAGAATCGTGTCGGCAGGACTCGATTCGGCAATGGTAGTTTCCGTGCTCGAGTTGGACCTGTTACGCGACATATCGACGGCATTATTAGGATCGATGGGACCCTCTGGAATGTTGTTAGTATCCATAGAATTTAGCTTGTTAACGGAGGATTCGATGTTCAAAGTATGCGAGCTCGACGAGCAAGCATCGATACGAGACTCACTCGAAATAGTTAAGTTTGTCGACTTGGTATTCACGAGTGCTTCAGACGCTCCATTCGCGTCGCTATTATTCGACATGGAGGAGCACTGTGCAGGCTTACGAATCTTTTCATTGTCCGGAATTGATGGTATATTGTCGTTTTTTGAATTATCTCCCGAAGCCCTTTCTGTTCCATTTGAATCCTGCTTCGCGACCGAGGGGCCATTATTGACTCCAATCAAGAAGCCGTCTTTCGTTACTTTATTAATTTGCTCGGCGGGGATCGATATCGGCTCCTCGGTTTTTTCTCCTCCTAATAGACTGTTAATTTCCCCGGGATACCCCTCGGAGCCGCGTAACTTACTTACGGAAGTTATTGGACGAGTATCGATTTTGTCAATGGACTGAGGAATGTGACACGCGACGGAGATAGCCTGCTCCACCTTTTCAGACACGTGCAACGGGCTTTTGAAAGCCTCGTGGGCCATCTTGCATTCATTAGGAACTTTTAGTGTTTCGGGTTTCGCGGCCTTGAATATTTCGTGAACGGTGCGCGGGTCTGGGGAAGTTTCTTCGGCAACGGGGGTCGAGTCGTTAGAAATTTGGGGAGCTTGAGAATCCTTGGGAATTTCGTTTGCAATAATCGTAGAGTTTCCCGATATTTGGGGAGCGGGAGTTTCGTGAGCAATGTGTTCGGGATCTTTGGAGACTTCTTCACCGAGAACTTTGGGATCGCTGCAAGTTTTGTGCGCGATCGATGCATTCTTTGGAACTATAGGCTCAGGAGTAATTTTGAGTTTTAGGGGAATTTCCTGAGGTTCTTGGGGATCTTTTGAAGGACCCCTGATGAGGAGTTCAGAATCTTTGGAAATTTCATCTGCAACAGTTTTTGAATCCTGCAAAGTTTCTGAGATAGAAGCTTGAAGGTTCGCAGGAACATTTTGAGTGACGTTCTCAGAATTTTTAGAAGCATCTGCAACAAAGACCTTATTATCCTTGGCAGCTTCACGTGCAGTGTTCTTAGAATCTTCCACAATTTTGGAGACAGGATTTTTGGGATCAGTAAGGACTTCGCAAGCACCATTTTCAGGATCGTTCACAGGTTCCTGGTTTCTCGAATCCCCACAAACTTCACGTGCACCCATTTTAGTACCCATTAGAATTTCATTAGCCCCCTTTTTAGTGTCCTCAGAAATTCCTCGAATAGAGTCTCTGGAATTCGTGGAAGCTTCTTGCGCAGTTCTAGAATCCCCCACTTCAGTTTTGGAGTCTACAGAAATCTGAGAATTCTTTACCTCTTGCGCTTCGTCTTTAAAAAGTTCGGGAGGTGAGAATTTAGTAGCAGGTGCCAAGGGCAAAGGCGTCACACTCGAATTAGTCAAATCACCATCGCGCGGTCCAGCCTCCGCAGCGGCGATATTATCAGTTACCAAACCAGGATCGATTAATTTCACACGACTCCCATGTACACCCCCAATCCCCATGACAGTGTGCGTTTGCGTGTCGGGTGATTCATGAACAGCCGCCACTGAGTCACTAGCGAATGGCGTCTCAGTTGGTAATGATTGTGCACCGATGATCTCTGTATGCTTCATTATGACTGACTCACTCGCAGATGCATTGTTAGGCCGAGATTCCTCGGAGTGATTCACGGAAGAGCTACCAGCTCCCTTTGAAGACGATTCGCGTATCGATCGATCGCCCTGCGCGTTCGTTTCAAGATGATGATTAGATGAAGCAGTTTCTACCACTTGCGCGTCAGTGTTCAAAGCTTCACCTGTATTCCGCCGAGCATCGAGCACATTCCCTTGACCAGCGTCCTCCCGAGTCCCCTTACCATCCTCCCCAGCTGGACATTTTTGCAAACTTACTTTAGCCACGTCGTTGCCAGATATCGTCGCCCCTTTTGTTCCGCCGCTCTCTAATGGCGTTAGTTTCGCGTCCAGAATCGACAGAGCCTCGGAGACCTCGTTACCGTCAAATTTTCCTTCAGTCGCGTCCACGAGCGCCTCCATTGTCCCCTCTTCTACGCTAGTTCGCGGAGCGCTACCGTTTTTCTCGCTTGTACGTACCGTTTCGAGCTGCTGCAGCTTTTTCACGTCGGCTGCGGTCGTTTCGGATGTTGCACTCACGGATTCCATTGTTTCTTCAGCTGTCTCTTTCCCCGCGGCCCCCGCTTCCGGTCCAAGTTTCGCGCCGTCCCCGTGAGGGTTTTCAAAAGGCTGTCCTTTTATCTCCTGCCTTTTCCCTTCGGCTGCTTTTGTCCGAGGATCGAACGCCGCCGCGTCAGGAGGCTTTGCCGAATCGATTTCGATGGACTTCCTCGGCGATAACATTTGCATCGCCGACATGAACGGGCCCAGTAATTGCTCTGGCAGCGATTTCACCACAGATATCAGCGCTTCCATCGTGGCCACTTGCGCTTCGTTACTTTTACGAGGGGCTTCTTGCGGGGCGTTCTCGCTGGATTGCTCTGTCGATGAACTGCCTCTCAGCGTAATCGATGCTGCTCGTAGTTCTTCAGGGATCTCTGCGACTGGGTCCTCAGCGTTGGACTCGCTGGATGCAGCAATCGTTTCTTCCTTTTCGAGAGTTTTCTGCGCCGTTTCGACGGTGCGCTCCGGGACCCTTGTGTCTGGTGATTGAGAAGGTTGCTCAGACGGTTTTATTTCTTCAGAAACTGACGCGTCTTGGAGAGGTGCATTAGATTGAGTATTAGTTTGTAATGGAGATTGAGCTGTAGGTTCTATGTTTTCTGGTAAAGAGTTTTCTAGGGAGGAGTCTTTATCAACTTGCACAGACTTTTGACCAGGATCAGGATCCTTCTGGGACGCTTCGCTTCCCTCAGGAACTATTCCTTGGATTTCCGCCTGAGCTACCTCTGAAGCCACGTTTTTCACTCCTTCTACACTTCCTCTAGAACTACTCGCACCGTTTGCTTCAGCTTCTACTCCCATTGATGGCTTATCTTTTTCAACACCAGGCGAGAAGACACTCGCTCCTTCTCCCTTGCTGTCGTCATTTCTATCCTCCTCATTGAGATTGCTTGCTCGTGACTCGTTCAATCCATCCTCCGTGGCTTTATCAGGCTCTGAAATCATTTTAGCTCCTACTTTCTCGCTATCTACATTCTGCGTCGACGTGTCCGCTGGCAGGTTCAACGCCTCCTCGATTTTCTCGTCTACTCTGTTTGTTATAGGAACGTTCTGATCGTTTTTAATTAAAGCAGGTGCACTAGGGGTTCCAATCGCGGCGTCGTGTTTAACTAGCGTTAGTTTAGGCTCGTCTACAGTGGCTGGCCTCGATTGCTGGCTGGGGCCGAGCGTATCCTGCGCTTTAACGTCAACAGCTACATCGGGGTCTTGTACGGCCCTTGGGACCAGATTTTTATCGATTAGAACTGTCCGATCGTCGTCGTTACTTTGATAGAGATTATCAGGCTTATTACCGGGAGCGTTCAGGGGGTCTTTATCGTGTTGCCAGTTATCGGTCAGCTGTCTGAGGGCCGCCAGTTGCTTTTGAAAGTCGGCCTGCAACGCCACGAAATTTTCAACAATTGGTGACATTACCTGCTTCCGCGCTTCCGCGTCCGTCACGCTGGGAACCTGTTCGGGAACACCCGTTTCACCACCGACCGCACCTGCCGCATCTAGAACAACCATATCTGACCATCATCAGTCTTACTCGGCATAGAGATGAGGAAATGAAGTTGCTTCGGGAAGTCTTTTCTGTGCATGATTCTATTAATATTTTTATGCAAGGCAGACTTAAGGTTGGATAGTTTAAACAACAAGTTGGTAGTGCTGAACTTTAATTTGTTAATATAGTAAAGCATTTTCCAATCGAAGGAAACTTTGGAGCCTTTTTAGAGGGGGCATTGTTGTGTCTCGTAATTGGTATTTCTGATATATTTCTGAGTTTCTATAGTTTCTAAGCTAAATGGATATATCTGGAATATTAATTGGGAGATAAAGGAGTGCCTCCTGTGGAAATTCACACCTTGGCGAAGTAGTTCTTTAGTGGGGCAAGGAATTCTTTTAGGTTTTTAGTTTTGCAAAGGGGGGTGATTCTGGAAATACTCTCTGACCTTCCCGCGGTGCAGCCTCGTCATTCTCCACCCCAACCGGAGGACCCCAGATCCTCATAAGAAACGGCTTAAGCTGGTTCTTTTGCAGCTCGAACAAAGCCGCGTCCTCGGCACCCGCATTATTCTCCATAGCCTTGACGACTTCCGCCATTGCGAAGTTACCTTTCTTCATTACATCCTCGCACTAGTAAAATTATTCAACCATCCCCATCAGTAAAACCTTATAGCACCCTCGAGCCAAGCGCGAAGTAACTCTTGAAAACTCGTACCTTTTGCTGTCTACGTTGAATCGCAATAGCGACGGCGTTCCAAGCGTCACCTTTGGCCAATCTCAAGGCCTCCTTCGCTTCAGCGACTGTAAGCACCCCGATATTGTTCTCGTTCAACTCTTTCCCCTGCGTGGTTGCCAGAACCAGCACGGTCTCCACCAAATGCGGCCACTGTGTCTTGAGCCACTCAATGGGGTTGCTAGCTCCCTGCGACAGAGCCACCTGGACATCGTCCGTGGAGTAACCGTGCCTTTCAGCCTCCCTCAGAAGCTCCACGACTTCCAAGCCTTGCCGCGTCAACGTCGACACTCCCTGCCCGGTAGGCCCAGCCTCCACGAATCTAGGCTGGCTCGGCTCCTGGAACACCAATTAATTCCCCCCGTCGATGATTCGCCCCTTGGAAACACGCTCGGCGAGGAGAACAAGTGGTGCGGGGGCTGATGAGCCTCTCGGAAGGGTTGGATCGTCGAAAGGTACCCTCTGTGTTACACGCTGGTGGACGAATCAACTTGATTAACAGTGACAAACGAGATATAAACAAACTGGAGAGCTACTCTCTACGGAAGCGTGAAGAAGGTCGTTGGTATTATGTGCGAGCTGGGCAAAATGGAAAACGTCACAACGCAGAATCGTGGGTGTAAAGTCTACCCTGTCTACGTTCACACCGAGGCTACGGGAGAACCAAACTAAAAGTCGTGTTAAGCAGACCGTGGATTAGATTAGCAAGTTTACCCTGGAACGGTAATAAAGGTGGGTGGAGTCGATGGAGTTTCGCCTGGTTCGATCCCTGCTGGGCCCGCTGATGAGCTGCTGAAGGTACTGCTCCTGGATGGCGCGAGGAGGGTACAGGTCAGGGCTGTTGGCGAACCTGGTCTGCTCCTGTAACAGACGCTCCCAATGGTTCCTTTCATTAAACCGTTCGTTACGTACCCGTACTCGGAAGCGAGTCGTTAAAAATTGAAGTGGGCACTTTTGGCCCCATGCAAAGGAGCGACCGGTTGGAAGTTTGTAAACCAACTCCTGACGAGTTAATAACGTGGCCCAGATACAAGTTTAATAGTAGGTTTTCAAGGAACTGAAGGTGGCTCATGTTCAAGATTTTTAAAAAGTTTCGAAGTAAGAAATATTCGAAGTTGGGCTTCTGCATTTCCTTTTACCTCCACGTCACTGTCATCGTAGTACAATAGTCCCTTCGAGGCGGATGCTGTTCTTCCGAATCCCGCGCTTCCTCGCGCTGGCACGTAGTCGTAGGTCTGAAACGCAATTTTTGGTAATAGAAACTTGTTTAAATCGGACACGTTTCCTTGGAAAATGTTGCTTCCTTACTTGCGTCGAAATGCTCTGAGGCGGAGGGGACGTTCCAGTGGACACCGAGTGGCTTTTTGGAATGTTCCCTAGCATTGGTCGCTTGACAGCCGACTCTGCACGCTCCTCGTCATTCACTTTCGAAGAAACAACGCTGGAAGCCTCTTGTGCGCTGTCAGTAGCCACTGATGCGGCTTTAGTTACCAACGTGTCTTTCGTTACCGACGAACATTCAGAAAGTGTCTTCCCCGCAACGACCGCAGGCGTATCTTCCCGCGTCGCGGTATCTGCAAAGTCAAGCCACTGAATCACACTTTGATAGAGGACCTGGTCAACAATTTCCATGAGTATTACGGCACGTCAGAAACCTCGCATGCAGATCTCCCAATATAAGGACACGAGCAGTGGCCGTTTTATTTAATCTTCGGTGTCCATGGATGTACAACGGAGCGGAGTGAAGTCTGAATGAACACCAGCCAAATGCACGGCCGTGCTTGAAACTAGCTCCTCTTGAATGAATAATAAACGCATCAGACATGATCGAATGCAGGAGGAAGAGTGGCTTCATTTCAAATACGACTATGCATTTGGTTTCCACTGTGAGCTGCTTACGAAAACGGTTTGCATGTCTCTTTATTATTCATCCAAGGGTATACATCGAACAGGGGACAATCGTACTGTTCATCTTTTTCGTAAAAAAAAAAGAGAGAGGGAGAAGAGAGAATGACAGATGTGTGGAGACACGAGAATGCTTCGCAGAATGGGAGAAGGGGAGACATTCAGAGGCGGAGAGAAGAGGCAACAGGTATCACTGGTACGATTTGGTACCGAAGGAAAAGCTGATTTTGCGCCTTGCTCTACCTTTGCTCTTTGGTGGGCCACTGTCCCCGCTCTCTTCGCTGTTCGAAATCTTTAACAAACTCGTCCTCTTCTCCAAGTCTGGGCTAGGGTTGCTAACGTTGCTGGTCGTCGTCGCTGACTCACTCTTTGGTGCCTCGCTCAAACTACTTGGAACATCCTCTACAGTCTCTTCGTTGCTCGGTGGCAACGCGCTGCTCTTCGTTTTGCAACAGACCACGCAGACACGGTCGTTAACATTGTTTATAAAAGTGCAGTGCTCGCAGGCCCATTCTTCCTTCGGTATCTCCATTTTCGTTTCCTCTGGAACTTCTTTTGCTATCGTCTCATTTATTAATCCACGGCTCTCTTCTTTCTCGAGCGAGGCTATATTTTCAGGATCTTTAACCACTTGGTTCAGTGGCTTTCTGTGGGGACTCTCTTCCACTCGCTTCTCCCTTTCCACGGAACGTTTGACTTCGCGAGCTTCTGCTTCCTGGTTCCTGCTACCTGCCCGCGACGCCTCTTCGCTCTCGTGGAGCTTTCTAGGAGGAGCATCTTGCGAAGGTGCTTTTCTATCAGATTCCAAGGAAGATCTTCTAGAACTTCGCCTGGCGGTCCTCTCCGCTTCATCGATTGACAAGTCCCTTTTCAGGGAAGCTTCTCTCTTCGGTAGCGTCTCTCGATCGTGAGACGGTTCACGACTTCGCTGATTCTTCGTCACAGTGCGTGGCAACTTTTCAGCGTCCTCTTTGTCCATTTTATCCGACACCTGGTTCTTCCTGGAGGCTGAAGACGTCCTTCTCGAGGCCTGCGCGTCGCTCTCGATGGAGGACCTTCGAGAGCCCCGACGGGAGAGCCTCTCAGAGTCATCCAAACCCGAGTCTCTTCTCACAGAGGACGCTCTCTTTGGGTACACCACTTCGTCCCTTCTGGGAGGAGCGACCTCCGCTTTCTCGAAGTGATCGTCGGAGGAACTGGTGACTCTGGACCGAGGTGGTAGGTTGGACCTTCTGTCAGACTCGTCGTCGGTGCTTTTTCTTCGGCGATCGCGATAGTTGCCGTTTTCAACTCGATCGACTCGCGGCTCCAGCTTCGAGGCTCTCCGTTCATCTTGGTCGTACCGTCGTCGAGAATTGAGAGTGTTGTTCGGGAAGTCGTCGTAGCTCATGGAGGACGTCGAGTACCGTTTGCTAGGGTGGCCCTCGGACCATTGCTCCTCTGTGCTCGTCATCCTCTCCTCAGACATCAGTCGCCTGAAAACACGTCGATTCTCTGGGTGTACTGTATTGAAATCTTCTGGGGAACTTACCGCAAGTCTCTACTGTGACTTTGTATAATAGTTTCTGAGAGTTATTGTTTACTTACTCGCGACGATTCCTCGTCAACAGATTCCTACTTCCTTCTTCCTCGTGATAGCTCCTCTGCCTGGTGTTCCTGGACACGCTGGCACGTCTGGTGCCTCTGGAACTGCGTGAAAGCCTGTCGTCCAGGTCCGACTCCCCAGAGTCCTCTGAACTAGCGTCAGACGGCGACCCCTGCGATCTTCTCGATCGAGATCTGGAGGCTAACGATTTTCTAGACTTCAAGCTAGGCGATGGGGAAGCTGCTCTAGACCTCCTGCTCGATTTCACGCTTCTGGCGGGGCTGTGTGGCCTTGATACCGAGCCCGGGTACTGTGGTGGTAGCATTTGCGATGGGGGATATCCCATGGGGTAGCCCCACATTGCTGGGTGGTTGAGGCTCATCGTGGAGCCACCCATCGTCATCTCCCAGGGGCCATTTGGTGGGTACCACATCATGGGCATGCCTCCTGGGCCTAGGTGAGCCATGGATTGGGCCTGGAAAGGTATTTGGCTTGGTAAAGCTAAGTCGCTTACTTTGTAATATAAGTCTTCACTTAAAAATATAAAATCAAAATAAACCATAGTCAATTTCCAATTAAATTTCAGTTAATTTTGTATGAAATGCAGGGAACTCAAATTTTGCACCGATGTCTTATAGTTCTCGAGACCAAAATTAAAAAGAATTTGCTTTCAAGAACTATACAGTCATAAATAGATACTTGTGTAACTTTCTTGACTTAAATTCTCAAGAAGATACTCCTCCCTAAATTCACTTCAAGTGACCAATTACCTGATGCATGCCAGGGTTCCACGTATGCGGCGACGATAAATCGCACACGCTCGCCGACTGTATCATAGCTCTAGGCGGTGGTGGAGGTGGCACAGGTGGAGCAGCTTTAGGGCTGCCCATACTCAGCGGCCTCGCGTTCAACGTGTCCCTCGAAATGTCAGCGGCGGTGTGCCTCCTCCTGTTCACGTCCTGCGCTCTCATCGCTTCCTGATATTTCCTATACCTTTCCTAAAGATTCACCAGTATTTTTCCGTCTCTCCCGAACAATAGATGGAACAATCATTCACTCGATTCCTTAGAACCTTCTTACAGGAGACACTTCTGTAGCTTATAATTATTATTTGAAAGACAGATACTGTCTCGTGTAAGATGGCCGTTGGCGTGAAGATTTACCTGAAGCGTGGACATTTTGTCAGTGTTCGATCCTCCGGATCCTTCGACGGAAGCGGCGTTCACCGATTGCGTGGACTTGGACACCGTTTTCGTGTCTATCGTGGCCGACAGCGGCCTGCCGGTGTTCGGTAGCGTTCGCTTCAAGCTGCCGACTCTCTCGATCAAGGAGAGATTCGTGGAGCCCTGGCTTTGCGCCGATTTAGCCTAAGCGCGGAAACCTCAGCTTTATTACAGAAGTGGAGCCGAGCGGCGCTCTTTTTTCGCCGGAATGTGTGTCGCTGTCGGGGGACCGTGGATGCGTTTTCTACACTGCAATTGGCGTGTGGTGGCGAGAATGCGAGAAATAAAATAAAAAGAGAGAAGGTGCGTCTTCGTGGAGAGGGGCCGTCGCAGCTGAAGCTTGGCGCTAAAATTAAATTTCCAATCAGGCTGGATCGTTTAGGCTTAGACAAAGCGTTAGTGGACGATATAAAACGGGCTGTATATATATATGTGAGGTAATTCTGAACCAAGATCGAGGAAATTCGGCTTAAAACGATCACGGTGGTTTGACGTAATGCAGGCTGAAAATAATGAATGTGTGTACAGTGTGTTGCTATGCAAGTTAAAGGGGAAATGATACATGGTACCAGTAACGGTACGGGAAACACGGAATGGCACATAGTAACCAGTCTGAATCACCGTGTTCACCGTGTCCTGCCATATTCACCGGTCGCGTCAATCCTCCGAGAACATGACCGACTCGCGGATGCACGCCAAATCGTGTAATACATTGCCCGCGAATTACTACGTTCCTGTTCGTCTTCCCCCGCCGTTACTTCGTCGACAGAGAGTGAAACGGGTTCAGTGAATACGGCAGTAGTGTTTTTGCGGTAACGTGGTGTATTAGAAAGAATCAACGACAATGTACAATAAACATCTGTGCGCAGTTCGACGAGCAGCTTGGACGGCCAGTGAAAAGCTCACGCGACAGTCGCGTTTAATAGTCTTCGTTGCCTCGGTGTGACGTTTTCTACAGACCAACCGCCGCCATTCTCGGCGCGTACAACCAACAGTAACAATAAATATCTACGAATATACATAACGACGACGACTCAAACCACCGGAGACAAAGTTGCGAATTTTCACGTCCGAATTTGCACCCCGAAAAATTCAAGAAATATCGGTAAACTATCTTCTACAATCTACAGGGGCGGATTTGGAGATTTGGCGCTGCCAGGCTAACAAGTGTCTGCCGCCCTTTCCACGAAATAACATCAAATATTTTAGTTTAAAAAAATGGGACAATTTCAAAATTAATTCAATATGGCAACTCGCATAGGAGTTATTACTAATTCGGTATAACTCGATATGAAAAAGAAGTGAACTGTTTTTGAAGTTGTCTCAAGTTTCTGTGTTTCAACCTTCCCAATTTCTTTTGCGCAAACCTTGTCGCTGCTCAAGATTTGCCGCTCCCGAAAATTTGACGCACTCCAAAATTTGTCGCTCTCCAAATTTGCCACCCGCCAAAATCTGCCGCTTCCCAAAATTTGCTGTCCCTCAGAATTATGACTCCCAAAAATTTTCCAGCTCTCGTGCCCTAAAACGGCCGCCCAAAATTTTCGCTTTACTAAATTTGCCACTTCCTAAAATTTTCGCTTCCTCAAATTTGCCGCCACCCCAAAATTTGCACCCTAAAAAACCCGCCTTATCCTACTTAGCCGATACACAAATCCGCCCCTGACCGTCTAACCCAACAATAAAACTGAATCGGCTACTGGTTGACTAAAAAGCAGAAGCTCCGAGGGGATCAGAAAATAGGATTCGCGACTCTCGCAACCTGGTGTCCGCTGATTTCCATCGAGTCCCGCAGCGAGCCTCGAACTCGTTTCCGAGCCGCCTTGAGGAAGTTGTCCTGGAAGAACATTGACGGAGGGGGATGAAAGCCTCAGGCCAGGGTGCATCCTACCTGAGCGTTCTTGCGATTTCGCCTGGGCGGCGGTATCGGGGGTGGACTCGACATGCTTTCCCCTTTAGGCGGCAACGGGGGCCTTGTCCTGGTCCCTAGATCCGTGAGGATCCTCCTTCGAACGTGGCTCCTTCGTTTCGGGTGCTTGTGATTCATGTCGTCGCAGGCCTCGCAGTAGTTACCCTTGCAGGTGTCGCAGCGGGCGAAGACGTTGTCCGTGCCGCAGAGGGCGCATTTATTAGGGCTGATGCCCGGTGCCGAGGACTTGTCTGATTGCGGTCGGGTCGGGAATTCGATGATCTCGTAGTCTGGGTCACCACAATCGCCAGTGAGCGAGGGTGGTGGTAGCTTCGGTGGGGTCGGTGGTCGTCGATGATGCTGTTCCGCTTCCTTCTGTTGCTGCGCCTTTTCACGAGGAAACATCAAACGTTTCAAACCCTCCACGTAATTAGCAGCGTAAATGAAAGGGATTAAAGGATGATGCACGTACCATTACCCAGTGGGGCATGGATCTCGCCATGCGCAACCGGGTCGATGGATTCGAGATGGCCATCGGGCGCCATTTTTCAGCTCCCGGGTTCTGTGAATGGAAAACACTGGGTTAGGAATTAATTCCTACTTAACGCAATCTCGTATAATTTCAGAGAGAAATAGTGATACAGGCTTGGATTTATATTTGCATATATTTGCATTTAAATGATCGTATACGACTAAATTCCATTGGGAGTGCGTGTCTAGGTTTTGTTTATCGGCCTGGCGCATTTTTGCACGCGATTGCGAATTGGGGTGCCGAGACAAGCTGGCAGAGCATCGCCGACTCGTGCTCGGCTGCCAAACGGCTCGCGAATTCATGTCATCGCACCTTGGATTAGGTGGCCGAGTAATTTCGAGGATGCACAATCGAGATTTTTCGAGCAGGCCCTCGGGAAAGCTTTGGCGTCACTCGATCAGCCGGAAGCAGCCAAAATCGAATCTCTGTTTCTACGGAGCGGGGGAAGAATCGTGGTTCCGCGTCTAGAAATAAAGTCGAGGCGAGTGGCGACGCGACAACTATATTTCTCGTTGACACCGAACGTGGGGGATCCGTAAATATCGCGGGATTATGTTAGCGCGTTCATTCAGCGCTTCGATTATGTCTACGTTAACGTCCCTACGAAAATCTTCGTTTACTTCTCGCTCGAAGCGCAGAATTTCGTTTGTTTAGAAAGCAAAGAATTGTTTGTTTGGTTCTGGATGGTAAGTGGGGCGCTGTTGATCGCGCATCGATGAAACCGTCGTCAGTTTAGATGCTAATCCCGTGATTCCAGCGCAGGAAGCCGTACGAGCTCCTCGCGTGTGAATTAGATCCTCGAATTAGAGCCATACGTATCTTTAGAACGTTTACCCCTTCTGTTCTTCGCCACGGTTCACGCTCTTTTGTTCTATGCTGCTATTCTGTCCACTAGACGAGCAACAAAGCGTCCGATTTCCAAGAATTATAAATTTAGATCGCGCCAGGATCGTTGCAGGCATTATTTTTCCCGTATGCAAACTAAAAACTACATTCCATGGTAGCCGCGCTGTTGGCACCCCTAATTAACCATCGCCGCGTATCAATTTTAAGCAAGAATTCTAATCGGTAAAAGCTTGACTACGGCGAGACACTAATTCCCGATAAAATTGCAAAAGTCAGCAGGGAAGTTGGAGGTATTCCAATTTCTAGACCTAGCCCTCCAGAGTTTCTTCTCAAAACATTTTTTCAACTACGTAACAACATCTGCTCCCTTGTTCCGCGGTGGCTATACCGAAAGCAAACTCAACGCCTCGGTTCGTGCCCCAATTTAGCCGAGCCTTGAACACTTTGAAGCTTACAATTTGAAGCAAATAACCATCGAATGCACTGACACGTGTCACATGATCTAATTAACTGGCTACCAACGAAAGAAGACTCGGATACTTTCATCGCGATAGTGACACCCAGTACTTAGAGCGCGCCCAGCCTGTCCCCTTCATAAACAAACCGATCCTGCCCTCGTTTCCGGTGCACTCCGCCGCGAGATCCAGAGGACTTCCGCGAGAGACAAGCGCGTCCACGTTTATCCCCGCCCGCGAGAACTCGGCCCACCATATTCGGCTCTTTTGTCTCCTCCAGCGAAAGTGGAGCCAGTGAAAGCACAATTTACGCGGCGTTCTCATCGGCGCTCTCGGTTCGGCAGCTCTAATTGCCGAGAAGGAAGCGGCTAGGCCGAGCTTCCCTGTCGCGTATTTACGCAACCTCGCCAGGGAAAGAGGAGAAGCACCGTCCATTTTCCTCGACACGTTCACCCCGGCGGGAAGAGTCATCGACATCGGGCTGACGAACCGCGAGGTGTATCGCGAGCACTTTGCGGGCCGATGCACCGTGTTATCGCGGCCCCCGCGGCGCGGAGGGAGAACAAAAGACTCACTCCGTGGCCCGGTATCGGGCCGATGCGCCGGATAATGCACCTCGTGAAAGGAAGATCAGCGAGAGACTCACATTCATGTGGGACCTCGAAGGAGGCGATTTCTCCGGTTTTCCTCGGGAACTGGTCGTCACGGTACTGGCTGCCTCCGACTGCCTCGCGCTCTACGCGGAGCTGTTGCATCGCCACCAAGCCGAAATCTATTTCCGTATCGTGGCTGCTGGACCGGTGCCACCGTTTTACAGAAGTCTCCCCGTTCGCGTAAATATATCGCGACGAGGCGCGCGTTTACGCGCACCGAGCTGGCACACCTCGGGGACCACGGCAGCCTCTTTTGAACGTTGCGATAGAGCGGTCCGGTCCCGGGCGACATTTATCTTCCGCCACGGCATGTTACGGGGAAGTCGGGGAACCGGGGCGGGAATTTTAGGGTAAAAACAAGGAATGTCACAAAACAGCTTTATCGAGAAAATCAAGTTTTAATACTTTAGGCCGTCAGTAAAGAAACAAGGTTCAATGAACTTAACTGGATTGTTCGTAACAGGATCAATTTATACTCTAAATAGGCATCAGGAAAGATCGGAGCAAAAAGATAATTGTTTTACACTGTTTTTATATCTTTCAAGTGGAACACTGCCCTTCTCAGTTAAAATATCCCGTCTAACATTTCGAAACATCTGAGAAAAATGAAGTTTTATCGTTTTCTTTCTGTCATCCTTATATAAAAATGAATAAATTAGACTGTTTCTAGATCTCTTTGAAGCACATAGGGATTTCTAACTTTACTCAAAAGGTAAAAGACGTGTGGAGCTTCAAGCATTTAAATATTTCTTGAAATAGAGATAAATGCTAGATTGGACATTTTAACTAAGAAGGGCAGAATACTGTGACAAAATAAATTTCCTCATCTATTATTATCAAAACAAGGATGTGTACATAGTGACGTCCACGCACTTCTGACGTAGTGCAGGCTTACACTAATTAGAAATATAGGGTGGATGTACCAGTAACTGATCACGTACCGGTGAATGGACATTTTTTATTGAAATTAGTAAAATATGTTATTAAAATAAGCAACTAATTAATCAGAGACTTCTTTTAATTTCTTGCTTCATATCCAAACAATTTTTGTAGTACGTGGAATCAATCGGACTGCAAACATAATTTTATAATAGTGTTCATTCATTAGCCTTAAGTGTTCAATTATTGGTGCGTTTACCGTATAATGCGAGTAAGAAGACTGGGGACATTGCTTGTTTCTTTCCAGTGGAGGGTGGACATTCCTTGTTTTTAATACACCAAATCTTTAACATTGTCTTATGTGAACATTTGTACTTTATAATCGATTGTGATTCAACAATTTTGTGGTCCCAGTTGCCGCTAACAAAATACGTCATACATCGCGGAATCACTAAAAATAGACATTCCCTGTTTTGCCCTTTATTCTCCAAGTAACCATAGTTTAGATTTATTTCCTCTTTATTAGCGATGGTATATAATTCATTTGGCAGAGATGACTGTAAATGTTGAAGATGTGTTGTTGCCGGGAATCAGTTGCTAATTAAGGTGACGTAATTTCTATCGTTAGAGCCGACTTTTTCCGAAACGTTCGGGGATCTATCTCCAGCTGGTTACGCAAGAGGCCATCATCAATCTCGTTTAGGCGCTTGGAGCGTCTAGCCGTCGAATTTATCAGGGCTATATTCAGTAAACGATGGTTTCGGGGTAATTTTAGCTGGAGGATGTTCTCCACGCTCGTCGATGCATAATTCATTTATTAATTGAACAGCATCCTAGGAGACAGTTGTTGGACACAGCTACGAGCTATCCTCATGGCGTTTCCTTTATTGGCCAGGGAAAGAAAGGGGAGAGACCGCGGTGCTTGAAAGGCGAGACATTCAGGGCTGGACGTTACACACTCGCAAAACTAAATACAGTAAGGTGTAATTATATGCGAACTGTTACCGACTTATATTTGCATCCGTATCCACGTGTTGCATCACCGCTTACAACTCACTTCCCACGTGCGCGCTGAAACACTCGCACACACGCGTGGGCTCGCCAAATGCCATTCCCGTGCGAAAACTTCGACTTCTTTTCCCTCCTTTCTCCTGTTTCCCTGGTCCAGAGATGGGCGCGGGGAAAAATCGGCGAGCAATTTAGCGATTCGACCGGCACGCATATCCCACGCGAGAGGCCGGAATGCAGCCGCCCGTGAAAAGAGAGATCGGGGCACTCGCGCGTCTTAACAATTCATTTAAATAATTTATCGAATCCCGCCGTTAGCGGGCAACCTGCTTCTCAGTCGCACGAAAAAACGCCGAGCACACCTACGACGCTCCGCCCGTGCGCTCTACCCGGTCGAATGATCTCATTCGAGATATCGAAGAGTGATATCTCGGAATGCCTGGCGAAAACAACCATAAGCAGGTTGATGGAGGCACCGCGCCCCGGCTTTATGGGTGTACCGTCCATTAAGTGGAATTCTTACAGATGATTTAACTTGGGGAAATTAATCGGCAATTAGCTGGCCCGGCTACTGTCTACCAGGTTGTCGTGGTCGATAATAAAGTCGATCAAATATGTGTCTTACAAAATTGTGAAATTAATGTTTTATTAGTAGTTGGTGCATGAATGAGGAAAGGAGGTGGGGGAAATGAATTCTTAAAATCACAAATCGGTGACATTTTTGTTACCATTTTTGTATTTTTGAATCTTTTAACCTTTAACATTTAACTCCAAAGCTGGGAAGCCACCTGGAAGCTAAGCTAAGCTATGCTATGCTATATTTTAGCTTAGCTTTTGGTTGAAACAGTTCCATAAGAATGTATTGAAGCTAATTTTTTTAAACCGTAGCACTACGTGGATTCCCGGCTTAATAGTAGGTATTTTTCTAGAAAGGTAAACTTTGATACGATGAAACTCGTAGTTGAAAAATATATGTGGAAAGAAACGACTTCTTGGTTGAAATTTCCGAAATGTTTAAGTTTTAATATTAAGGTGTAAAAGTTTACCGAAATATTGTGAAAGAAAAAGAAAATTGCCTGGATTCTGATACACCCCATGTGGCCACGAAGGGTGAAATCCCAGGGTCACAATAAATTGAAAGTCACACGCGCAGATTTAAGACTGATCTCGCGGAGGATGTCCAAAAACGGTGGCCGCCAATCTCGTTGGCATTCCCTTGGCTGGTTCCCCGCTTTCTTTTTTCCCACCGCGTATCGATCAGCGTTCCGAATGAAAGTAGTGAATCGGGACCGCGTTCCAGCGGTGGCCGAGAAACTGGCGGGACCTGAAACAATGGTAATTATCCCTGAAAGCACCGAACGGCATCCACGTTCGATACCCTCGCGCATTGCGGAGCAAGAAAACCGCCTTTTAAAACGAAACGCGTGGCGAGCATCGCGCTAGAGTGTAGCACAGGTGACAGATACAGAGCCTCCGCCAGGTGAGCACACGTAAAAGAGTGATCTACCCACACCGGTTCAGCCACGGTTCTCCAACCCATAGCGCCACCTGAGAGCCAGCCACGGTTCCCTCAAAATGGCCGTCCCTCTCACCTCAGACCTTCCTGGAACGTCGAAGGAAGCAGGTGGCGGTATTCAGGTTCGAGCGGATCGCGTGGCCGCCACGGTTGCTGGAGACCTCATTCCGAGACGCACGAGAACGGTGCCAGAAAAAGAAACGTCGGTGTTGCTCCCAGCGAGGCCGGAGGACCTCTTGCGTCGTTCGCTCGCTAGCGAAAACGTTCGCGGTGCGGCGCGGAACCTTCGGGATCTAGGATCCGTTCCGATAGCCGCGCAGGAGGACACAGGTGGATCTGGTGGCCGGAATCGTCCTACGTGCGTCGAAGGTGCGCGCGTGGAGCTCGTTGGCCCAGCGGCGTTCATCGGGCACCTGGTGATTTCAATGCTCGGCGCGGCGGTGACCGGAAGAGAGCAGCCCGCCCGTGGTATCGTGCGCGATTTTCCGCAGTGTCGTGGTTCCCCGTAGGTGGAGCGAGGTAGAAAGTAAGTCGTGCCGAACGGAGGAGGACAGAGCTGATTCCGGATACGAGAAAACCATCGGAAGATGCTCGCGGCGCGTGGGGACCTGCACCATCGAGGTCTACCAGGCTGACGTGAGCACGAGGAGAGGAGCATGAGGACGTGAGTATACCAGGGATACGTGGACGGCGACGTCTGCCTCGGCCTTGCTGGCGCACTCGACTATTTCGATCCCCGCAACGCTGCTCCAATTGTTGGAGAAACAGCTCCGCTACCGAGATCCTTCTACTCGCAGATCTCCGCCTAGGCATCCGCGAGGCGGGGCTCAGATGCGACCCGTGGATGATTTATTTCGCGTTCCAGCGAGGTACACGTGCTTGACAAATCTGATGCGCCTCGGGGAACTGGTTCTGGCCGCTCGGGAATAATTCAAATCACCGTGGATCGCGGGCACCGTGTAACGTGGTACCACAGCGCAGGCACAGCGTGCCCGTTGCACGGAATGCCTGCTATTCACCGGTACTTTCGCGCGTTAAGTAACAAGGCGAACTGTCGCAAACCGCAGCAACACGCCTTTTCCGCCCCGGGGAACAATGGTTAACCTGTTGGTCGTCCCCGAGACATTGCGCTCTGGTATCTAGAGCTCCGCAGACTTTGCCGATCCGGCTCGATAATGTTTCCTCATTTCTTTAGCGCGGAGTTACGTGGCGCGTAAGTACAAACGTGTGTGCGAGCCGAGAGTAAATACTTAGGAGAAGGCGGGCCAGAATGGGGACACCGGTGTTCAAGCATTATCGAGTGATAAACGACGCGAGGAATGCGATAATTTTCACGGCGCGTGACGTCGCGGTTTGTACATTATAAACCGTTTCGCGTATATTCGAAAATCGGCGTGCTTTTTTTTTCTTTTGAGAGATCGATGCGCCTGCTCGATGGAGGGGAGAGAGAGACGCAGAAATGTCGGGGGTATTGCGTCGCTGGAATTATTTCACGGTGACCACACGCGAGGCCCAATGAATGGGTACCGACGACCAACCGTAATTGGTAGCGCCGCGTTTTACGAGGGGATCGTTACGATTTCCTCTTCGAGATGTTGCGTAACGCGGCGCGATTAAAATGCGCGCGGGGACCAGCGTTTATTTACGCGCGTGATTACGAAAAATGCCACCCGTTTGGCGGAAAAGGGGCGAAGGTATGCGGCGGTGTCGGTGAAATTTACGAGTGCCAGTTTACAACCGCCGGCGTGGGACACCGAGAATCGATCGAGCCCGTTTCTTCGTTATCCAGATGAATACGACGTGAATGAACACCGCTGCCCGTATAAAGGCTGCAATCGAGCAGCAACGACTTCCGCGTGCTCCGCGTATTCCTCCACGTCGCTTTTGGTCAATTTGAAACGGAGCGTTCATTAGCGGTCACTTTCGTATAATCTGCACTCGCTGGAAGAGGTTTGGACGTTTCGATTAATTCTCTCATTCGTGTTCGGTAATCTCTAATGACACATCCTCCGCTGTATCTAGAGTTGCCAACTGTTTTTCGGGGAAAATTAGTACTTTCTAGTCAAATATAATAAAAACATAGTACTTTTCAGAGGAAAGTGGGAGCAAATTAAACTTCATATTCATTATAGAAAAGATCCTCCCTGTTAAAGTTTAAATTCGCGATTTAAAGTTTCGGTGTTGCCATAGAATAAAAAAGTAAGTAAAAATTGTAGTACTTATAACTCGTTAAATGGTGCTCAAAAATGATCTTAGCGCGTCACAGTGACACACATGCACCGTTTAATTATAAATACGATAAAATGCTTTCTCCCAATGCCCGCGCGTGCTCCTCCCCCAGAGGAGAAGCTTTCCCAGCGCGTGTCATCTTTGGATGTTCGTCGCGGCTGGGCGAAATCGTCGCGGCAAAGAGAAAAAAAGCCGAATCAGTGCATGTCCGGTAACTGGCGAACGGTTCGTTGATGCGTGAGAGGGTCTCTATCCCAGCGTTTACTATGGTACTTTGTTGTGCACGGTCGCTAACGGTGTGACGTAACCCGCCATTGTGGTCGTCCGCTATGCAACGAGGAATTCGTGGCCGAAGGAATCGCGGAAAGAAAAGGGAAACCTCGATCGCTCTTTGGTAACACTGTCGATTATACGTGGCGGTGAAACTGATGTATTAATTTCTGGAAAATGAGTCATGGATCGTTTAGAAAGTTTTCACGCGGCGCTCGATTTGCCTTCGCCCGACAGTTTGGGTGAATGAATGGGCGATTGTGTAATCTTCTCGAGCGGCTCGAATCTCGGGGATACGCGAATATGGGAAAGATCGAGGGATATTGTTAACGGGCGGTAGAGACGATCGGACATAAATGGAGCGTAAACGAAGCGTTAACGAGGCCGCACGGTTCATTCACACGTGCGAAAATCTCGATGACGTTGCCGCGGTGGTCGTGAAATCTGTTGCAATTACCTGCCCGCAGCCGCCCACTGCGAGAAGCATTGGCAACGATTCGTTGCAAAAGGCAGGAAAGTGTCGGCGGCCTGGCGATCGTTTTTAACAACGTCGATGCGTTTAGTTATCCGTCAATCACCTCGCGTGGAGATGCTATCGCGCCGGGGCTTCCGTGTGCATCTTTGTGTCTTTCTCTTTTCCAGACATAATCCGCTGCTGGTGTAATTATTGAGAGTTAGGAAACGGCCTCGGTCTGATTCGCGCGCGCGCGTTTTGCATTACGGTAATTACCCCTAATTAGAGTACCCCGCTCGCCGCGGCAGTATCGCTGAACTTATCAAATGCTTTTTCCACGTTTCTGCGTTTCGTCGCGACGGGAGGAGGTAAAAGTCGAGTGGGCCCAAGGTGTAATCTTGCCAGTCTTTTCTTAAACCTTTCCATAATCACCATCTCTTGAGATGAAACTTCGGCCTCTCAGCCGAGACCCAACACTGAGAACAATAACACTCTGAAGACACTTCTGCTTCTGAAAATCTCAGATATTCTATATAAATCAGACAGTACAGGTCCCAGATAGCACAATTCCACAAGTAATTCTCGCTGTATGCCCGTGAAGGTTGCGCGCGGTGGCTTCCAGAGCGAGGTGCAGCTTGGACTGAAGACGAAGCGAGAGACTGGAGACAGGAGACCCTTTGGATCCTCTTATCAGCATGTATCGGCCAAACTTCTACGAGAGCACGTGTCTGAGGTGCGCTCAGACGGTGTACCAGGTGGACAGGGTGGGCCCGTTGAAGGACTTCACGTTCTTCCACGCGGGCTGCTTCAAGTGCGCGATCTGCGGCACGAAGCTGACCCTGAAGACCTACTACAACAACCAGCACACGATCAACGACAAGGAGGTGTACTGCAGCAGCCATGTGCCCAAACCGGGCCCGGGCACCTTGGACGGGTCTAGCGTGGGCATCAGGAGCGCCCTGAACGTGCCCAGGAGCGGTTACGTCAACGAGCAGATCAGGGCCGGCGGTGCGTCACCGCGAGGAGCTTATCCACCTTGGTAAGGGGCATGTAACCGTGCTTTCGCGTTAATCATTTACACAACTGGACTTGTAACACCAGCAACGCCGAACTACCTTTCGTCGAAGAGTTGAGTTGTAATCGATGTATCGATGGAGAAAGAGAAGGAAATAGTCTTGGAACGTAGGCGTTTCTGGTGTGTCCAAACAACGAACATGTTATAGAAAGTAGTAGAGTGTGTTAATTTGGTCCACCGAGAAATTACTCGAGGCTTGGTGAATCAATTAACGCCACAGCTTAACTGGTCGGTCCAATTTCCCTCGTTTCAATGATTCTACGTGCTGTTTATTACCTTCACGCGACAGTAGATATCGTGTCCCAAAGCGTTGGAAATATTGGTCAGGGCTGGTGCAAATGTCAAGATCGAAGGAAGCTAGAGCCGGAAGACTCGTTCCCCAGGAACCTGTTTACTTGACGAACTTCGTGCTTCTCATTTTATTCCTTTAAATGCTCGAGGCTCGCGATCACGTCTCCAAATAACACCTCCCACTATAAAATAATGTACTTTCTACGCAACAGAGTGTCTCCATTGCACGCTAGACGCCCTCAGCATCTCACCCACGCTCCAACGGCACCAGAAAATTCGCCATTGGAATTCGTGACGCGGTTCTACTTAAGACGCCTTGAAGCGCGTTGCTTAAGAACAGGGGGCTCGATTAAATAATAGTAACGATAATAACGGGAATTAGTTACGCGCAGCACGCCTGGGCAACTATACGAGTGGGCGGATTTAAGCAAAAAGGCACAGGCAGCAAACGTTCCGGGAGGCCTAAATTTTAGTTATAGCTAGTTGTAGGTAGTTGAATTAAGTGTAGTAGTGCAGCAAGAAATATTATAGTGTCTGCATAAAATTTTAAACGAATTCACTAAACGGTTGCTGAGTTATAACGATTTTAATTTTCACTGATTTTACACGTAGGTTCTCTTATGGAAAGAGGCGATCTTGACAGATAAAACAGCTGAAAAGATGTTGAAGAAATGGTACCAATGTTTTCAATTTGGGCAGATGAACATATCTGCCGAGTTTCAATTATTTTCACTACACCGTTTTAAAGACACAAATTATAACTTGAGAAAATTGTGAATTCGGGGCATTTTCACTGTCAAAAGTTTAGCAAATAATGCTTGAGGAAGCATTTGTAAAGTGAAAAATATCTTCCTAGGAGTAAAAGTGAGACTCCAACTGTCGTTCGAGTTCCTTACATCTAGATTTACATATACTATTGTCTAATATTATACGTCCGATGCTTCCTTAAATCCGCCACTGATCGTCGCGTACCCTTGGTTTTCTCCCTTTTTGACGGGGGAAGTCCGTCGATGCAGGAGGAGCGTCGCTTCAGTTTCAGAGCGGCACTAGACGCGCGCAATTAAGCGCTTTAAATCCGCTCGACGAGCCCAAGGACGCGGTGGACGTCCGTGCGCGAGCGGTGTCACCATTCCAAAGGTTACGGTTCGAGTTACGCGGGGAGAACGCTTCGCGCCAACGTAATGATCAGCTTGAAAGCGATCGAGAACTTGATCCGGACGGTTTTCCTTTCGACATTATCGCGATCGATTACGCATTCCCGACGGCCGCGCGCGCGGCACAATTCTCTTAATTCGATAATTGAAGCCGGACCGCGCCGCGATAAGGGCGCGTTAAGCGCTGTTAAAATTCTATTGTCGCCCGTCATAGCCCGTTTATTCGCCTTTTTTAAGTGGAATCGTCCGCGGCCGTACGTGCAGCGTTTGAAACAGGAACCGCCGTGCAACGGAACGGACAGAATTAACCGGGGGCCCTCCTTTACGTTCCCTGCGTTTTAAATGGGCTTCTGAATGATAGCCCCCCCCCCCCCCTCCATCCCTCGCGGAAAGTCGATCGACTTCGCTTCGCGTTCGGTTTCACCACTTTCCCTTCGCCGGTGAATCGAGATCGGGCCGCTGTACGAATGCCAGCTCGGCCTTTTGTGCCGAACGATCGTATTAACGATCTTGTTAATTGCGTTATTGGGCCTTGGAAGTGATTATCTTTTATTACGTTGTTGCTGCGAGCTTTCTCTACCGCGCAACTGCGGCTGCCTTTCTCGGTGCCTAGGATCAATCGATATCCTTCTCTACTAGCTTCTAGGCTTCGTTTCAAGCTTCCACGATACGAAGAGCATTCAAGATCCAACTAGGAATTTTCATATAATTCACGTGTCTGCTAGCCAGGGAATTAAGAGTCCCTTGTGCAACCGGAGGGAATTAAAAAGTCATCAAAGTGGTAGCAAAAAGGTCTCATTGTACTGCTTCTTTGATTACCGTCCCAAGGTTCGCGCTGGAACAGCTGCTTTTTATGCGCGGGTTTCTTTTCGAAGAATATGTGACAAAGATCATTCCCTCCGCGGCGGTTTCACGTCGGGATTAACAAGTCCGTCACGTAACGCGGACACTTCTCGGCGGCTCCATGACCGTGCTGAATTTTTCTCACGGGCACGGCTCCGCGACAATTATTCCCTACGAGCACACTTTGGCCCGCAATCATGCCCCAGTCCTATATACGTGCCGGTCTTTACCAGACCGCCTCGTTCATCTTCGTTACATAACGTATCGCCGCGCTGGCCTTAATCCGGCGATGCCTCGAAGCCGGAGCATCGCGATTGTGCGCGAGAAACGCACTTGCTCCTTGCGCGGAATGTCAATTGGCGACCCGATTCCGTTGAAGTAACCCACGACAAGATCACGTATCCAAGGGATTGGAACGAGCCGCTCGTTTCGTCAGTTCCGTACATTCCTCTGGCGAGCGACCAGTGAAAATCGAGCGGGAACCTCCGCGCCGGCTCGAGGCTTTCACTGTGAGGAACGAGCGTGTCCGTCTCGCGACCGACGAGGAAGCTCGCAGCAGTATCGAATGAATATTTTAATACGACAGCGTCGATGAATTCATTTCAATAACGCTGTCGATGTGCGCCTTTTTTTAGTAGCAGCAGTAAACAATCTAGCGCGAAAATATTTACATTTTAATTCGCAGCAGATGTACATTGTACACGCTACGTTAAAAGTTGAGGGAGCTGTAAATGAAACAACAAACAGAATGTGATTCATGTCCATTGAGAATTTAATCGTACCGACGCGGTGAAGCGTCGTCAATCCAGATTAATTAGAGAGAGGTCGTTCGAGCCGAGGGAAAGTTCAGATTAACGGGACCGGATCACAGAGAATTTTACTACAAGGCAGGGAAATAGAAAGAACCCGCTCGATTGCGATTAATTCCGGGGTGAAGGAGGCCTGAATTCAACGAACTTCCTTATTAGCCAGATTTTACTGTAATTACACGCTGTTGAGTTAAAAAGCGACACAGTAGTGGGGCACACCTTGCTACCCTGCGAACGCAACGGGAATGCAACAGGGAATCCATCGAATAGTTGTTTTATGGTCCTCGAAAGTGCCCGAAATAGACTTGGAAAATTCTCGATACGTACATCGCCGCGTCTGCTCGGTTTCTCCGTCGAGGGGCATGCGAGAGGCGCGCGTGCACGGGGTTACGCGTGCAGCGGAAGAATTCCTCGTAGCCGCGTTTCGCGAGCTGCCTCCGGCTGACATAAGGAGCGCACGCGAGAGGGAAGGAGGAGGCGAGAGAAACGGAGGCTTCGCCGCAAGTGAATGAACCCCAGGAGAGAACGAGCGGAGAGGTGTAACACATTCATTTAGCCGAGACGCTGGATTCTCATAAGCGATCGCGCGCAAGACGCCTGTGGCCTTTGAGGGATTTCCTGGCTGCCGATCGATGCCCCGTGGCTAATCGAAGCCTAATGAGACCAAGGGCCGTGGAATTGTGGCCGATTCCGCGGAAACGTTGGAGGGAAAATAGAGTTTTCGCCGTAATGAGACCCAATTAAAAACCGACCCAGTTTTCCCCCGCGAAGGATCGTGGCGTTTGTATTAAATGCCCGGAAGCTACGTTGAGAGGGGATCGCGATTACGATGAGTCGCAAGGTTATTTTCTGCCGCTTTTTGCCGCGAAATTGGATTGACAACGGCTGACAAACTTTCTATTTGCTTGCTGCTGCGCGAGACGCTCGGGGTGATTCCGTTCGTGACGATTCCTCCGGTCTGCAGGGATTAGCTCGACAATTTTTGTCGCGGTTATGGTAATATGGGCTACTATAATTGTGCCGAGCAACATCATTGGCGATTCCTAGAAGCACGCGGGAAAACCGGCGTCCTCGAGGCAACGAGACCCAATTAACAATCTAACCCAGTTTTTGCTCCGCGGAATCGTTGCGTTCGTATTAAGTGCCGGAAGCTGTGCTACGGAGAAACCATCACCGTGAATTTCTTTGTGTTTGGATATCCTTTGACCTTTGTCCCTTAATCTCTGTGCTAAGGGAAACATTCTACTCTTTCAAAGAGGATTTTTAGGACCCTTAAACGGCTCCTGCAGGATTCTTGTAATTATAATCACACTTAATTACGTAATTATAATTAACTTTGTTCAAATGTAACGTAAAGTTCTTATGATATTTATAAAGGAGAACAGAAAAATATTTTTTCAAATTTTTAAACAAAAAATGGGGGCATAATAGCCGCACAACCGTGTTTTCCATTTGAGTCATTCCGCGGTGGAATTTTTCGCGTCTAAAGCGTTAGACCTGGAACAAAATGACAACAAGTTTTGTAATCTACGCACTAAATACTAGAGAAGCACACAAGATTTCGAAAAAATATTGACTTTTGAGAGAATGGCGAATATTTGTATTTTCTCATCGTGAATTTTCTATAAAAAAAGGCTTGCTGTCGCCATTCCTTCAAAAATCAATATTTTTTCAAAATCCTGGGGTTTTCTCTAGTACATAGTGTGTAGATTACAAAGCTTTTTGTCTTTTTATTCTAGGCCCAACGGTGTGGACGTGAAAAATTCCACTTTTGAATGACTCAAATGTAAAACACATATCGACTGTGTGGCTATTGTACCCGATTTGTTCTTCAAAAAATCTGAACAAAATATTTTTCCCTTCTCATTTATACATATCATAAGACCCTTATGTGACATTTTTACCAAAGCTGATAAATTTCTCTAAAATCACCTGCAAACTTATTCTACCATTTTGGCCAATCACCGTGGCGTTACCCCTTAAATACCACAAATTTCTAATCATCCATGGCAAGAAAACCCAATTAATACGAATCCCATACAGGGTCTCCAACCTCGGTTACTTCGCTGTCCAGAATTAATTGGAATATTTTTATGTGTTCTGTTTCTTTGCGTGTCAGAGTCAGATGGAAAACGCGCGATTGACCGTCATCCCCCAGTTCCCTGGCCGAAGGGGTGCGCTGGCGGGGACTGTTGCAGTGACGATCCCTAGCCCCCCTGAAGACCCGTTGCATAATTTTGTTGCAGTTACGATAATGTAGACTCGCCTAATTATGCCAGGCACCTGAACGGGCACGGTTCACCGCCCGCCGCGAATTCGTCCCAGCGTGATCTCCATGGGAACAGCGGCGGTGGAGCGTCCTCGCCGTACAACCACAATTACACAGGGGATGGAAGCTATCAGTACGGCAGATTCGACGCCAGCGCGCTTCACATCGCCCATGCCCTTAAGCAGACGGAACTTCAGAAGGGCTACAGCAAGGCACGCGAGAAGCCCATCGATTATTATCTGGTGAGTCATTGGGCATAGCCGGTGAAATCATTCGTCACGGTCACCGCCATATTAGGCGCGGATCACCTATTCTCCACCACCATCGCGGCAATTAAGCGGCCTCGCGTTAATTACGGGCACATGCAGGCCCTTCCGTCGAACCATCGATCGCGGAGCTTAGTCACTTTAGCCGGGTGCTACTGCGGCTTTAACTTTTAAATTAACTAAATAGGGTCACATGTTTCATCTATAAACAGTGGTGCACTCAGAGAGGGCCAAGGTGCCCTGACCCTTCCAAAGTAAAGGCTTTATAAAAAGAAAAGAGAACGGGATTTTATTCTTTAAATAAGTATTTACAGTCACCTAATGAATTTTATTGAATTTGCATCAAAAATATTTTTATCCATTCAACTCGGCTCCCCCAAGATTAAATCCTAAGTGCGTCACTGTCTATAAATTTCATTTGATATACAAGAATTAAGATAAAGCATATTCGTCGCTCCACTAAATTTTATGGCCACCCCAGAATGTTCTCGTCTCGAAGAACTTAAATTACTACTAAAATGGGTAGGTATTTCGCCCGTGTTCAGTGACTCGTAGAAATCGCGCTGGACGACGGTGGTCGGCGATTATCCGAGACGATGGACACGCGTGTCAGGAGGCGGAGGCGATTCAATGGAAAATCGTAGGCAGGGGTGCCGAATTTCCGATCGCGGTGGAATGCAGACGGAACTGCATTCCGCGGGGCCCATTCCGTGACTTTCATGAGCTAGTCGGTTGACAAGCGCGGAATGTGTACGCAGCATAGACGGGCTCCACATGAAAATGAGATTACCGCTTTTCCCAGCGGCCGGCAGGCGTAGAAGAAGGCCGAGCCGCTAGCCGCTCCACTATCCGCGCGCGTTTTCTCTCAATCCGCTTTCGCGCGCGCATCCAGCAAAAAAGGCCCCACGGTGGTCCCTGTTATTTATAGGATTTCGTGGACGCCGGCAGCCGTCGCGGCTCTATGCGCGGCCTTTGCGAAACGAAAGTAGCGTGGGCAATCGGGTGGCAGGGTCGCGGGACCCTGTTTCCTTCTGCGTTCCAACGGTGGATGAAAAACTGGGAGTGGGGAAGGGAGACGCAGGGAGGGAAACTGTGTTGAAAAGCTCGCGATAGAGTCGGGATGCTTAAGTGGTACGATTTATTGGGCTGACGCAGGGATTCTTAATGATTTCTTATTGCAATGAGGATGTAGGTACGTAGGTACGAAAAGCGGTGGTACCTAATATCGCCTATCAAAAGTTAGATCGTTGGTAATTTAATAATATTTTATATTTTTGTATGTAATATGGTTCAAAGTGAAGAGAAATTATTCATGTTTCATGTAGCATAGCTGGGTAATATTTAAGCTGGATACATCGCTATTTCTAAAATTTCTGAAATAGCTGTGGTGTTGCTATCATCGTGGGCCAGAATAGATCTTAATTGACCCGAATTATGCAAAAAGATACCCTCTCTCAATGATCTGAAACTGAGTAAATTTAGTTCGAAGATTTTAATTGTTAAAGAGAAGTAGCTTTATTTCTATTCGGTATAGTTTATTCCTTCTTATTATTTTATAATGTTTTTAACGGGGTTGCTTAACAGTGACTACTTAGTATAATTAATATTATTTTAAATTTTCTGCAGCTTTTCTTTTTTAAGCCTAAAATGGAACTATGGCTTGGTAGTTTTAATAATCGTATAATGTAACAGTTATTCTATGGATTGATAATATTTTACAAAATAAAAATCACAAAATTGTAGGTTCCATACTGCGTCTAACTAATTTTTTGTCATTTTGGGGGTTGGTAGCTTCCTGCATAACTAGGCTCAATTACTCCACGCAAGTCTAACTTCTCAATTATATCATTTTGTTATATCCAGTGCATCGTATTCTCATAGCGCTCCTAGAATACCAGCAGCGACACGATACACAAGCCACTCTCCTCTATTTTATTACAACCGAGAATAACCAGTGGCTTGTTGGACGGGACCCGTTATCCCGCGCGATAAAACGAATACTTTCTACGTCCACGATGATGACGGCGCGCTGTAAAGATCCCCCGGTCGCCGCCCACGCGTTTTCCCAATTATCGGTCGCTCGTAAACCGGCAGCGCTCCTCCCGATGAACCGTCGATTTCATCGGTTCGCGGAACCGTGAATCGCGGATTCCTCCAGCGACGACCGCCTGGAGAGTCGTTCGAGCGGACAATTTCGCCGGCAAGAAGTCTAGGATCGTCGGGCCGTCAAGCGTAAAAGAAGGCAAAAATCGAACGACGGGGAAAGATCGTGTCGCGTCTCCCGTTTCCCTGTTCCTGCAACTCTGCCACGGTTTTCACGCGATCAAGTGACTTTCTTGCGCGCCTGGTCCGCGAACAATACAGCGACCGTACCCCAGGAACACTATTCAAACTGTTACCACGGAAGAACGCGTCCCGCTGTCTTCTTCGGCTGGCACGCGGGAGCGGCGTGCACGCGAAGGAAAGCTCGCGCACGGAGCCAGAATCACTTCCGCTTGCGGTACTCTACTGCACTTGATAGCTAATTAGAGAATCGTTGCCGGGGCCGAGGAAAGAGTTGTGCACGCTAGCAGGAGGGAAGTAGAAAGAGAGCACCGTCGTGTGCGTATCCTGTTAAAAAGCAATTGTGATTAGCCTCTCACGCACCATCGCGAACAAACAGCCTCCGGTGTGTTAATCGGAATGATTAACATGGTGGATGAAGATAGCAGTTTCTATTCTATCAATTTTGTTCTTACTTTCTGCTCACGTCGTTCTTCCCTCGCTAAAACAGAGAATCCACTTGGATGTTATGCTATACAGTGCTATGCTAAGCTAAGATTTAAAAAATTAGCTTCAATACATCCTTATGGAACGGTTTCCACCAAAAGCTAAGCTAAATTATACTATGCTGTCTTAAGTGTTAAAAAATTAGGTTTAGTACATCCGTATGGAACCGTTTTCACCAAAAGCTAAGCTAAGCTGTACCATATTTTTTTATGTTTTTTTTTTATAGCACAGTCAGACATAGCAAAGCATACCATAGCATAGTCTAGCTTAGCTTAGTTTCCAGCTGGACTGAAATTTAGAGTGAGCTACTGTTGCTTGGTTTATGATCGTCCTTTTTCCCAGGGAAGATGTGGAGGAATTTATTTATTCGATTACTTGTAGAGGGAATTAATTAAGGGTTGACAGGTGACACTTTCCTTCGAATTTAATATAAGTTAATTTCACTGATATGGATACTGACGGACGCGGAAGTCTGCAATCGACGACACGATAGCTTTCAATAAAATCGACGCGAGGATCATTAGCTCGGACACGTGGCAAGTTAACCGCGCCCCTCAAGAGGACGCGGCAACAAAAGTTGCTGGGATCTCGGTGAAGCAGTCACGCGAAGGTATATCAAAAGAAAATTGCTCCTCCAATGACGCGGGTAAACAGAGTGACCGGATTAATCCTATTAGCGCGCTTTCTCGCCGTCTGGAAAGTACGCGAGGCTTTTTACCGGCTCGTTTAACAGCAAAACGGCTGGGATTCACAGAACAAACAAACGGACGGCCATAAATTCGAAAACCGAGAACGCGAAGGTTGTAAAAATTTCTCGGCCATTATTAGGAGCTTCTGCGAAGAAGGGGCGTTTTAATCGGCAGGGATGGAAAGGGGATGCATGTTCAATTGGTGTCAGCAATCACGATCGCAATTGAAGATCTTGCAGCGAGAGGGGGGCAGCTCCATTTTTCACAGTTTCTGAGTTATAACGTGTGATATACCCCTAAAAAGTTCTATGAAATTGAATGCTGCAAGTCACAGGGACAGCTCCAAAAATAGAAATAAAAACTTATCAATTGTATAACTACTACTTATTTTGTGAAAATCTCTTTTCAACATTAAGTCAAAGCAATAATTTTATAATAAGTTTTTTCTAATTTCCACGGGTTTGCTAAAGATGGAGCTACACCCGTCCAAGGTCCTCAATTCTTATTCATCTGGCCGAAGAGGCTGCTAGAGACGCGTGGAAATGTCAATGCTCCTTAACATTGTCCCTATTCGCGGTTATTTCACGCAATAACGTGCGCCGCCATGACGTAACTGTAGCGTGGGCTTCCCTGTTTGTGCACGCGACCGATTGCGGAGGAAATTGCGCAATGGAACGCCAAACTGGAAGTTCTTGAACGCCGTCGATGTGTCGAGCGTGTTTTTAAGCGTTCAGCCCGTCATATCTGCGACGTCCAATGGAATCCTGGGAACAAATTCATACACGGGGACGACGTCTCCGATATTTTCGCGTCGTGATTGCTTCAATTTGTCGACGGCCATCGCGACACCCGTCGGTTCCACTTGGATAGGAGGAAACCAGAGCGGGCGTGAAAGTAAATTATAAAAAGTGAACGAGAACCACCTTATGGAGCGTTTAAGTGGAGTCTTGGGCTATTTCGATTGACGAAGCAGAGATCTCGAGTTAATTGTACCTTGATGAAACTCGTCTTGGTTTAGATTTCTGTGCTTTCGGTGTGGTTTCACGTGATTCCCTTCTGTGCCTGGTAGGATCGAGACGAGCAGACGCGGCTGGAGATGAAGCATCGCAAAGAGGAGGACGATCTCTACAGGAAGTTCGCTCATCACCGCGAGGAGGAGGACAGACGGATTCGTGAGGAATTCAGGGTACGTATCCTCCAGCTTGTTAATTGAAATTTCTGTCGCGTCATCGAAATCGCGGGTGATTAACTCTCGCGGTACTCTGCCGAAAACAGGACGAATGGGAGAAGGAGCTGGAACAGCTGTCGGCGAGATGGGAGCGCGAGAAAGGCGGAAGAGGCCGTACCCAGCAGTTCCAGCAGGAGAAGGAGGACTTGGAGAAGAACATGACTCTCCGCAGGGACAAGAAGAAGGAAAGTCTGACGCGCAAAATGCTGGAGCACGAACGGTACCCATTACCTAATTAAACTCGCTCCTTACCGGATTGCGCTCATCTGAAGCCCGCGGGAGAGAGCGCAACTTTGTTGCGTCAACCGGCGATTAACCCCTTAACGCTACGTTCTCACATTCACCGCGAGCAAGATGCCCTACGAAATTTACTCGGGCGCATGCCGCAGAGCCACTTCTTAATCTCAATGCCCAAACCATCATTCGACTTGCATTAATTAGCAAGCTCCAATTGTGTGCACGTCCTGTACGTAATCCTCCCGTCAGACGCGAGCGTGCAGAGGTCTTCAAGGGGGTTTATCCAAGGGTGCAACGTTACATGGCTGAGAAAACACGCGCGGTACGTCATGATTAAAATCCACCGCGAGATTGTTACAAATTAAACCGCCGCTCCAGCCACAGGGTAGTCTCCCTCTGTTCGTAACTCACATTCAACTCCGCAATCGCCGTGTCCCGCCGTATTCCGAGACCAGACTCGGCCAGCCGTCGGAATAATTTATTTAAAATCGACTGGGAACTCCGTCGACTTCTGGCCGGGCAATGGAATTTCGAAATGTCGGAGGGGTCCTCGCTGTTCACGGCCATTCCCGTAACTCCTGATCAATTTCCAGGGCGGCGACCGCGGCGCTGGTGGAGAAACAGAGCTCGGAGATGCTGGAGCTGATCAATGAGGCGAGAAGCGAGTATATGCGCCAGGAAAGCCTGTATCTAGACGAGGGGGACGGTTATGCCCAGGAAGCGCCGCCTATGCCTTATCCGTCCCGCGCGCCACCCCCGCAGCCCCCGGCCCTCGCCAAGTATCACATCTACAATGATCCTCTGGAGTTTGCTGACATGGATCAGATAGCTATTTCGGTAAGCTGCCGGCGTGCCGGCTCCCTTTTAGCGACGGGATCCTGTAAACGTAATATCAACGAGGCGCCGCGGTTACATCGACGGAATTTTAAAGGGGCCCGTCGAATCAGCGACGATATTTTCATATATCCGCGGAACGGCTTCCCTGATCCAGCCTCCCCCCAAAGCCTGCCGCAACAGCCACCGGGGGTAATCGATTTACGAGCTGTCGTTCATTTCTAGGATAATTTTGAAGGTTGAAAGAAGCGATGGTACTTGAAGTAGACTGCAAATTGTAAATTGTAGAACCCCGACGGGGTAGTTCAGAGATTCGTGCAGCGGGGAGCCGGGGTGGGTGGGTGGTAATTACAGTGGGCCTGATTCTTTAACGCTGGACCATTGTTATCCCTTCTCTGTTTGCGATAAATCAGGTAGCCCAAGAAGACCAGAAAACGTTCACGGACCTGGTGCGGCAGTTGGTGAGCAGATGCGGCTCTGATATAGAAAAGGCGAGGACGATATTCCGATGGATCACCGTGAAGAATCTGAACACCATGCAGTTCGACGAGAACCTGCGCGGGGATACGCCTATGGGATTGCTCAGGGGGATAAAGCACGGGACTGAAAGTTACCACGTTCTGTTCAAGCGACTGTGCAGGTACGTGGAACGACTCCGCTTATGGCCATAACGATTCTTCCCGCGACGCGCGTGTAAAACACTCTGTAGAAGAAGAAACGAGGCTTACGTAGCTTTAGAACCAAAGAACACAGCTTAGGGAGGTCCAAGGACCTCCCACTGAACGCCAGTCTATTTTTGCAGTTACGCAGGATTGCACTGCGTGGTCATAAAGGGCTACAGCAAGTCGGCCGGCTACCAGCCAGGGGTCTGTTTCGAGGACAACCGATTCCGGAACAGTTGGAACGCGGTTTACGTAGCTGGCGCATGGAGATTCGTCCAGTGCAACTGGGGGGCACGACATCTCGTCAATGCCAAAGAAGTTCCTCGCCCTGGTCAGCCGAAAGCCAAGAACGATAGTCTTAGGTGACGGTTCAGCCGATCATTCAATGATAGCGCGCTTTTCTCTAATTAACCTGACCATTGCTCTCTCTTCTGTTACAGATACGAGTACGATGACCACTACTTCTTGACGGACCCACGTGAGTTCATATACGAGTTCTTCCCTCTGCAAGAGGAGTGGCAGCTGCTGAAGCAGCCGATTTCACTGAAAGACTTCGAGGAGCTGCCTTTCGTGCGGTCGTTGTTCTTCAGGTGAGGTAACCCCGTGGCTTCTCTTCGCAAACATCGATAAGAAGATCCACCGCGTGGAACTATTCCACGATCGACTGTTTGATCTGAATGTTTGCGTTTCCCAATTGTTCCGCGGACGCCATCCCGTAACGATTATGCACTGTGTACCAAAAGAGACAGGATTTATGTTAATTCGATAGGTACGGCCTCTACTTCCCGGATACGAACACGAATGCGGTTATGTACACGGACTCCACCGGCGCAGCGACCGTCAGGATAGCGATGCCGGCACACATGCAGTCCTCCCTCATCTTCCACTACAACCTGAAGTTCTACGACAACGACGGCGACGGGTACGACGGCGTGTCGCTGAAGCGTTTCGTCATGCAGGTAACTTGGATCGCTCGACTTTTTGAGGATAATCGTGCACTGACAGGCTAATTAACCGCCGTGATATTTGCGCCGACTAATTAGAAAAGTGTAATTGGTGGGGGAGTCTCTTGATGGGGGTTTAAGCGTTTCTCGCTAATTAGTTGGGCGGGAATGAAACTAATTGGCCGGCAGGAATTCGCGATGAGTTTGTTGGTTCATTTGGAATTCTACGGTCAGTGTTTACAATAATAACGTCCCTCGATATTGATCTTAGCCAGCTGTTTGGATAGTCCAAGTAGTTTTCTGAAAGGAGACTCTTTAGTTCGCTGAATATCCCCAGTCAGCAGTTTGAAGAATGCATAGTTTAAAGATACCATTGCCTGGAATCGAAGTATAACCTTCTGGAAAACTCGTGTTCATAGTCAGTGGTGGGAAACATAGTCGCCTTCAGGGTGCACGCGCCCTGTTCAGGCGCCTTCCTCCTGGACATATTCGCGAACGCAGTGACGCCGAAGGAGTACCTGACCGGCGAGCCAATGAAGTTCAAGAGCGTGTGCAAGTTCAAGATCGCCTGCGAGGAGTTGCAGACGGTGATGGTGCCTCTGCCAGACTGCGCCAGCGGTGAATGGGGGCCCACGAAGGCGACGAGGCTGTTTGGGCTTATACCCATCACTCATCAGGTGCGTCGAGTCATGAAATTCCTCTAACGTACCTTAGAATTAAGTAATCAAGTGGTATCAGTGTGTTCTTTGAATAGAAATAAGAAAAAGACACCTCAGGACCTATCTACTTGCTCTTCCCCTTCGCTCTTTCATTTGTAGTCATAGAATATATCGACGCAATGTGACGAAATAATTCCTATCTCCCGATGAATGATCGCAGGAGGCTCTGGTGTTCGCTGGCCGCGAGCTGGAGATCCAATTCCGGATGTCGAGACCGCTGACCGACTTCATGGCGACGCTGCACAAGAACGGCATCGAGGAGAAACGCCTCTCCAAATACGTCACGCACTCGATCGCCGACGACGACGTGGTGACTTTCTCGATCAGCTTTCCCGAGGAGGGCCAATACGGCCTGGACATTTACACCAGGGAATCGACCAGCCCGACCAGTGTCCCGCACGACATCACAGGCGAGAAGCACCTGCTCACGCACTGCTGCAAGTATCTCATCAACTCCAGCAAGCGGAACTAGTAGACTGCAACCATGCGTACAGATGGCATTATCGTATTTATGCACGGGACCGACCTCACCGGCTCAATCTGCCCAACGGACCGAGCCGACGAGAAGTCGGAACACCGTTCACCCAAATGAATTTTGGACACAATGGTGCTGCAATACCCTTTCCTCTCACCATCGTGTCTCCCTCCGAGAACCCATAGTGACGCGAAAGAACTAATCCGCGAGATTAGCCTTTACTTGCCAGTAAAATTACCTGTTAAAAAAAATGAAAATTGGGGGAGGGAAGGTGAAAGAGATTCTTGGTCGTGAGGAGGTTTCCTTAGAACACCGACACGCAAGAATAACGCCGAGCTGACGCGCTACCTCCACGTTCTTCGTAGTTTAATGACGATAAGTTTACTCTTTGAAGGTAATTATCGGTGAAAAAGGTACATCTAATTTTACACTTTGCAATCACGGGCACAGATGCAACGAGCAGGACAACTGTATCCGAGGTATAATCTATATTTAATAGGATCCTTTATTTAACACGGCCGATTTTTCCACGCCCCTTTCCATCCTCCTACTCTCTGTCGCCGACGTTTTCGCGAGGAAGTTGGCAATTATAGTTAACTAGCTTCGGAGATCGCGCACGGTGCTCCCCGACCGAATTAATCAAACTTTCTCGCCTCGGTTCACCGGTTCGGGGCGTTAATCCCAATTACCCATGGTCTTGCTTTAACTGGAACCAGCGAGTCGCGTTCCGCTGCTCGTCCTGCGTTTTCAAACGATTCCGCGCGACTCTGCGATCGCCTTCGGGCGGCAAATGCATTCTGTCAATACGCGAGGTGCTCTGTGTATATAAATTATGCACGCGATCGTCCCGACTCGGTGGTCCTATCACGGATAGTACGTGGATGTACGTGCTTGTTCTTTCAGTCTTCCACGCTGTTTCTACGTTAACGATACACCAATACGAAGCATTCCTCTTTTTATTTCTCACGAACGATCGTCGCCGCAAAATTCGGGCAGATTTTAGGAGGACCAGACGAGATCTGTCTTCTTTTCTGTAGGGCATGCAACGTTTCGGGGATTATTTTAGGCTCGTTAGGATTTGGGGAGCTCTCGGAGTCGTCAAGCTTTGCGGCTACGATGGTTCTTGAAGTTCAGGTGCTATGTGTTACTCTGCCACGAGTAGTTGCACAATTCTAGTTATTTCTGAAGACGAGAAACGTGGAGGTGCTGAGCCTTTCGTATGCGAGATGAAAGATCTTGAAGAAAGGAACGTGAGGAACCATTGAATTTTAAAGTTCGAAGGGATCTATGGATCTTTGGAGTGATTTGCAGTGAGTTCGTTATTAAGTAAGTTGGCATTTCCATGTTTTGTGTGGCATAACAATGAGACGTCGCGGCAAGGGCGAGCAGAAATTGTTTTTAGTAATAAAAGCTATATATATATTTGTTAATGTTTGTAATATTAATATTCTCTCTCCTTGTTGGTAGTTGAAATTATAACGGCGCTTACGTAAGGAACCCTCCTCAATGCTCGCATTCCCGTGGAGTGAAAATGTAACTCGAGCTTAATTTACCCCTCCTCGTCGTTTCTCTCTATCGAGCAAGCAAATTAATTTTTATACATACAAATACCGTAATCAAGACCTCGTGCTCTTGTAAGTAAAGGAAGGATCTAATAAAATTGAATTCTATGGCAACTGCTTGAAGGCACTCTACACAGCTACTTCGTTCTTTTTCAATTCCAGCTCCGAGCTAGGGGCCGACCAAAGAAGCAAAAGCTAACAGAACTGGAAATTTTGGCTTTGATAGGCAAATTAAGAAAGTTATCCCATTGATTTCAGCACTCGCTTTACTCGCTACCGCTCAGCGGCGTAGATGTCTTTTATGCTGCCGGGTGCTTTCGCGCCTCCGCCCGCAGGTGGCGGCACCGTCTCCGGTTCCCAGCTCACCCCCGCCGAGCCCGGAAGTTTAATTAACCGTAACAAACAAACCGTCGATATTCTCGCGAAGTACTTTAAACTACGGTGAATTAAAGACGAACTCGAAGTTTCGCTCGCCCAGGCGGAAAAACCTTTACCTCTCACAGAAGGCGCGTGTTCCAGGCGAAGTTCCGAGCACCGCCCGCTTGCATTCAGTTGGAAGGTACGAGTTAATCAACCCTCTTACTCCATAACTTTAAAGATAGCCGGCCGCGATACAGTATTAAAAAAGCAAACATCGCGGAGAACTTTCTTCAAAATCTTGACATGCATCGCGATGGATAATATAGTTAGTACTTCCCGCAATTTCCGTATCGGCCGGTTCGCAGAAAAATGGTCACGAACCACTTTCTCGAAAGAAGAGAAAAACGAGTGCACCCCGGCACGGTATTTAAGCGTAATCCGAATCGAGACGAAAACCATTTTACATCCTGTTTCGCGGAAATTTATTTTCACGTGTACGCGCGGTAAACCACTCACCCCCCACCCTGACCACTCTTTCGTTTTCTAATCTCGCGCAGGGCTCGGCCGCAGAACTACTTAAAATGCACTCGACTCGCAGCCGGCCGCGTTATGCTGTTTTCTCGTAATTGTGAAAAGTTCCGCGGTCGTACGTTTATTAAACGCCGCACCCCGCGGATTCCTCCCTCTCTCCTCGCCCGCGTATATACATATACATGGGGGGAAGACTAAAGGGGTGTGGGTTTTAAAAAAATCAATTTCAACATTTACCAGCGATTAATGGAAGCCCTAGGCGATCGCGACGGGTTATCGATTCGCCCGGATGTTCCCGATATTAGGGCCGGTTTTGAAAGTAAAACGGCCGTGTGACATAAAACGTACATTGTGTAGGGGCCGCCGGCACTCTATCGGGCGCATCCAGCGAGATTATACTTTATAAAACACTGCCCCCCCCCCCCCCCCCCCGCCCTGCGCCGACGACCAACTGGCCCGTTACACTATATAGAACTCCATCCCCCTCTGTATGGAATTTACGAATACATATTTATCAGAGGCGGCTTGGACGCGACTGTCGAGCGATTTATTCGACGGGCCGTGCGACGGGCGACGCGATTGCGGGGCGCGATCGATATCGCCAAGAAAATCCGCCCTCTGACGCGAATCTCATTCGGAGAACGTAGTGGACACGGCGAAGTTTCCGTCGCGAACGGGCTGTTTCGATGGTCGTTCTCTTATATCGGGTGGTTCGGTGGTAATGGGGTAGTCTAATTATCTCTGAACCTGACGCTCCCATGAAACTTTGAGCAGCCTGCTTCATAAATCATCCCTCCTTTAGTAAATCGGCCGTTCATAACTGTTGGTACTAACAGAGAAGCTTGTGCCTCTGATAGGTCAACCAGTATCGTTCCTATTTCTCATCCACCATCGGGAACTAATTATCGAACTCGTCCCAGGTATTATTCGCCCAAAGAAATCCACGAGCACAGGTTCCGGCCCCTGTCGTGGGAGGAGGGGGCTCGGATAGTGGAAACTCGCCTCTCGAAGTTGCTAATTAAATAGCCACCAATTCTGGCTGTCCCTTTTACGGGAACTTCCGGCGAGCGTGCCGGAATTGGACGCGAGACGCGAAAGAAGTTTTCTTATTCCGGCTCGCGCGGAAGGAATCATTCCTGTAATCCGTCTGACGGCGCAGACGCCACTTTGTGATTTATAGGACGCTAAGTGGCCCATTGTAATTGCAGATGAGGGTATTTACTATTGTCGTTGTATTATCGTAAGCGGGCAGAGGAGATGGGACGAGAGATTCCCAGCGTAGTCGTGGAACGACGTCGTGCTTAACGAAACAATAAACAATGGCTTCCTTGTCATCGAAACGTGCGCAAAGAGGCTTACCTATTTTAGCGGGAAATCGCGACAAGTGAGGAGTATTAGTTTGACGAAGCTTGGGTGAAAACATTTTGATCATTTCATAATTTATAACTTAGTCTTCTGTGAGATTTAATTTTTTAAGGTGTCTTTCCACTGTGATGCTCTGATGAAGCACCGCTGTTTAGAACTTTTTTTGTCACAAAAAGAATGCGTTTACTAAATTGAAGTTTTTTCTATTTATTCATATGTGTTTTGGGGATACAAAAAATTTGTTTTCATATTTTCTTAATGCTTGTTTGTTCCCAAATATGGGGGTGTAATATGTGCTGTGAAAAAAGACGCCTCGACTGCGTTGTCGATTTTAGAAGAACCATGTATCTGGGGCGGTGGTATGAGGCAGGTTTGTAATTATTATGACTGTCGCTATGGCCCGAACTAGAATCACTCATTTTCGTTTGTTTTTCTCATCTCATGCGTCGCAGGTTGATTAAAAAATGTAGCTAATTTCGATAGTTCAACTTTGGACGTCCGCCATTTTGTTAATTCTTCGTCAATCTAATTAATCTTAGTCCCTGTCATAGCGACAGTCGTACCAAGTAGAAATCTATTTGGTTTTTTGGTTTCAGACACGCGGTTCCTCCTAAATCTACCACGCAGTCAATACGTCTTTTATTTTACAGCGTAAATTACACCCACTTATTTTGACGCAAGCAAGCATTAAAAAAAATAGAGAAAAAAATAATTGTACATTCTCAGACCACGTATTAATAAATAGGAAAAATTTCAATTTAGTAAACACATTCTTTTTGTAACAAAAATAATTCCAAACAGCGGTGCTGTATCAGGGTGTCACAGTGGGAAGACCCCTTCAGCCTTAAGCACTCTAAGTGTAGGTACTTTGCGCGTCTCGCAACCACTGTGGCCATATTGGTCGATTTTGAGAATCAATTTGCGCTTAATTTTTTGCAAAAAGCGCAAACCGCAATTTTGGCGATTATTAAAAAATAAATTGCTCTTTCACATTTTGTTCTTCCTCTACTTATTTTCTGTATATTATCAGTAGCTTTCTGAAAAAAATCGTGAAAATAACTTGCTTTTATTGTGGTTACTCGAGAATCCTCCCTTAAGTTACTTTTATGTCTTTATTTTTATTATCATCTAATCGAAAGAAACGATAATACGGATTTAAAACATTCAATTTGTTTGTTGGCGCCAACAATTTGCTTCCAACTGCAAACGACGTCCAAGACGCCTCTCATCTCTGCGAATCTTCTCCTCCCGAGTACCCCCGGTGTGTACCACGCGCGTGGCGCACGTGGGAGCGCGACTTTACGTTACACAACTCGGCCCTTCATTTCGCGTAAAAAATAACGCATCCCCGTGCCTGCATCCGGCACACCTCCGAATAATTGCGCGCCGCGTCCTCTCCCCCCCCCCCCCCCCCGTCCGCGCGCGTTTATTTATCGTCGATTGTTGTCGCGCCGGCATCAGAGGCATCGCGTTCCACGTGCAACTTTTTCTTCGCGCGCGCTCGCATTTAAAATTCGTAGAGCCCCCATGCCGCAGGAGGTGTGGCCCCCGCGTCGTCGTCTACGAGCGAGCCGCGTCCCCCGTTTAAAATATACGCGCAGACTTTGCGCCGTAAAAGCTATTGCCTCTCGAAGTGGACTATTTTTGCACGCCCACCGCCTCCACCTCTAATCTCAGACTACGAACAGTGCAGTGTATCTATAATGCATGCTGTACGCGCCAGGGTATTTCCAATCGTGCGGGAGGCCCTCGCACGCCTTTTGGCGAGATATCAACGGAGAGAAGAAGGGAGGAAAAGGGAGGAAAAGGGAGCAGAATGGAGCAGAGGGGAGGGAAAAGGGGAAAGTTGGAATATCGGGCATCGAAGTGGTGGTGTTTTCGAGGGTGGCGTGACCGCGGTACTGAGTCACGCGCGAAACGACTTCCATCCCCTTGGTGGTGGTGGTCGTCTACCGATCCTATGCCGAGAACGTCATTTATTTGTAATACGCGCGGCACGATACGCTCCTCGCCCCCTCCTGGTCGGAAATAAGGGCGCGTTTTCACGCTCGACCACCGTCGCTATGCGATGATACATGTCTACACAGGGAACGACCCCTTTTATGCGCCCGCGGCCGCCGCGAACATCCTCCAACACTGACTTGGCAGAATCGAACGGTGCATTATTTAGCGGGGGAAATCGGAGGTGAAAGTAATCTGGCCCTGGTAGATCGTGGCTGATAGATGTGCCGTGAATCGGGGATGATAATTGGCCGGCGATAACGGTGGTGGGGGAGGTGGAAGATGGTGCTCGAGTTTGGGAGATGTTTCTTTGTTAGTTTAATCTTGGGGGTGAATTGGGGTTGCACTTTTTGTTCTATTGTGGAGATAACTTAGTGTGATATAAAAGACGAAGATTGATTTACAGTAAATGTTTATTATAATCAACTACTGTACACTGGGAGATTATTGGCATGTTTTTGAAACATTTTTCTGTATAATATAAAAATGACTATTTTTGCATTTGCTTCAAGTAGCGTATTATAACATTGCATCTTTTGTGAATGTAGTACTAAAAATGTCAAAGTGCATAAAATTGTTATTTTTTTTCTTTAATTCATGTTAATTAGCTCGGTTACGGGGTAACATTGGCAGTGATGGCACATCATACTTATAAATGAGGCTATCAGCGCGATAGTGGTCTAACTCACAATTTTGGATGGATTGACATTTCCAAATCTTAATTCTATAGTGGCTTGAGCAATCTTTGAACAAAATCAGTCACAAACTGGCAGCCCAGAAACATTGTTTTGCATTGAGCATTTTGTTCATTTATATACAGCATTAGAACATTATAGCAACGAGAACATTATAGAACTAATTTCATTAGTCGTAATCTCAAAACAAAAGTTTTGCGTTTACGCCTCTAATGCACTCCTGGTCTCAATTTGGGTTGCAATTTTCGTTCTACTGTGGAGAAAACCTAGTATGATATTTATACTTCATCTTTTAAGACGAATATTGATTTACAGTAAAAGTTTATTATCATCAACTATTCTTTTAACATTCGCATGGTAAAAATTGTGTAATAATTTGAACTCTCTTATTCATACGATTACGTAATAACATATACACTGGAGGTTTCATTAATTCTCATTTAGAGTCCCTTGCAACTTGATGATTTTCACGTTTCGCCGCGCCACGCCGACCTCAAAGCTTGTTTACTTAATAAATAATCGTTTCATATACGGCTCCCTCGTCGTCACCCTTACCTAAATCATCATCAAAAATAAATGCAGGTCATACGGATCCATAGCCGAGAGGGGATGGGGCGGAGGGGATCCTCCGAATCAACTCGTAGGAGCTTTTAAAAGTGCCCGCCGACCGAAATAAACCAAACCAGTTCCGTTTGGGAAACAAAATAGCGGCACTCGTATTTTCAGCCGGGCCTCCATCAACCGATCATTAAAACCCTGGGCGCAGCTTTATTCGTGAAACGGATAATTTATTCAGTTTCGTCGCATCGTTAAGCGAACAAGTTTTCAGCTTCGAATCGGCCTCCAGGAATAAACATCCTCCGCGCCAACGAGCAGCAACGCTCGTGTATCCGCGAATTTAATTACGATCGCGAATGGATCGAGAAGCCTCCGCTCCTACGATTACCTCCCGCAAACACTCGTCCCGAAGTTGCGGCAGTAACGCGGGTCCTCATCCGAACGGGGACACTACCCTGAAAGAATATATTTTAATTTCCTCCCCCGAAGATCCCGTTTCCGGAATTACCATTCCATTTACCGTACAAGCGTCCCGGCGACGGATAATGCCGCAAACTTCGAGCCTCTGCGCGCATCCCGTGCCTCTCTCCTCCGCAGAAGTTCCATCGAGCGAAAAGTGCCCGTGCGGTTTACCGCACGAGGACAGATATAAATTCATACCGACGACAAAGTGGAGGGCCATTAGTCCGCTGCCTAGCGCGGAATCTAAGCTCGAGCCAGCGAAATCTTTCTATTTACATGTTCCGGGAGCCTCCTGTTTATTGTACAGCGAAACTTTCCGCCGACCACCCACTGTCTCTCGGAAAAGGGGGTGGCTCGTCCCTCGGCAGCTTCTAGCTTCTACACAGGCCGCTTTTATCTCCCCACCGGCTCCAGCACTTTCACGACTATCTAACAAAGTGGACTCGCGGATCGATCCGATCGACGGCATGGATTTAGAAGATTCGACTGCCCGATACGGTGTTCTTTCCCTTTAGCAGGGGACGCGCTGGCAACGCGCATAGTCGCTTAGAAAAAGCTGCGCCCGCGATTCGACCGCAAGATTGCAGCTTCTTGAACGAAGGGTGCGTGCTTTGGATTGCATGGACCTTTCATCGAGCACACTTTCTTCCTACCTTTTGGGACACGGCTCCTTCGGCTTTCTGCGGCGCTCCTTCTCGGCTGCTCGCCCGAGGAACAGATGCTCCTGGATTTCAGCGATCCCGGCTGATAAGGCGAGAGGAAATAGAAAACAAGAGGGCCCCGGCCCTTTGTGTGGGAAAGCAGATGCGCCCGGGGAAGATGACGATTAGAAGATTCGGTTTGAGGTCGATGGTTCTTCTTCCGACAATGGAGCTGCTTACGATTTTGATTAATACTTGTCTGATGAAAGTTTGCAGGAAACAAATATTCCACTTAATTTACAGGATGGGTCCAAAATTTCAGAGATGGGCGTTAACTAAATAAGAAATTATTTAAATAACGGATCAAATAGAAAATACTTTAACTTTATATTATTTGACAGGTGAAATTAATTTTTTCAGTCGACAATAATATTTTTAACTTTTATTCGCCACTAGCTGACCCCTTACCCATTTCACCCAGTTTTTATTTATGATGTTTCTAAAATAAAAAAGCCTAAAATTTCATTGAAATCCGTTCAGCCGTTTAGGCGCGAAAGAAGGACAAAGAAACCAACAGACAACGTTTCACTTTCATATATTAGTAGGGATTATTGTATTTAAATACAATTTTTGCCCATCTCTGGATAGTCTAATCGTCACAAAGAAGCACATTGCACGCACGATTGAATTTCACCGAACACGTAAACAGAGTAAAGTAATTTAATGAACGAGTTTAATCATATCCATGCTGAAGATGAGCGTTTCCCCGCGACGAGCCGCTTAAAGATCCTGAGGCGCTCATCGACCGCTGTACGTGGCGCGGATGGGGTCCATTTGGCTCGTCGTCACGGTGGCGTTATGCAAAAACGAATCTTATTTTCCGCGTAATAGCGGCACGACGCGGGGGAAAACCGCCACGCCTTCCTGGTCACTATTATGGCGATATAATGCACAGAGACGACCGAGACTTTTTATGGCGGTGCGTGCGAAATTTATGTGCAATATGTGGCGCATCGTTCCGGCGAAAGGAGGAGGAGGTGGGGCGGGGGAAAAAAAAAGACGAGCCCGCGGGGCAAGTCACGGAACACACGCCGCATAATGTCGACGACAAGAACATTCCGAAAAAACGACTGAAATATTACAACTGTCGAGATTTATGCGGCGGTAAATATGTTCGCGGTCGTGCGCTGTATTTAATTGGATCCACACCCTCCGCCTTCGCCCCCTATGGACGGGATGCGTCGAATAAAGCAGAGGTTTATCGATTTTATCCCGGATTTTCATAATCTTGTAACGCATCGACCGACGCTTGCTGAAAGTGTGCAGCAATTCTGTTCGGTTACCTTCGAATGGTTCCCTTTATGATTTTTGTAAGAAGTTCAGGTCAAGGGATGAGGAGCCTATGTAAGAAGAATGTAGGTGGATATTTGGATTATAGAATCATAAAAGAAGGATAGAAAAATCCTTTCTTGGTGTACACTTGGTATTCAGGAAGAAACTGTAGTCACTACAGTGTAGTGGATTGAGAGGCACAGTTTGGACCGCGAAATTTCACCCCGGCGTTGCACCCACCGGGGCTCAATCTATTCCCGGAAGTCATTGAAAGTCGACAACTTGAAATTGCTATCAATTATCGAGTCTATTCCACGCCAGATGGCAGAAGAAATGGGTCAGAAAAATTGATGCCCATCGATCTGCACCGGTACTGGGAATCTCGAAGCCTGGAATAGTCTTAAAGTTATGAGCCCCAGACGAGTCCTCCGAAGAGATTGAGTTGACCTGCATACGTCGCGTATTAAAAGCAGCGCGAATCGATTCCGTGCGGCCGGGCGCGTGCAGGACAGTGGCAATTTCCGTACGAACCCCGAAATATGGGGAACGTCCCGTGTTAATAATCGCCAAGGAACAGTTCAACAGAGATCCTCATCTGAAGTCGTACAGTCTCGTCCAGGGGAACACGTAAGAGTTTCCTCGGAAAATTATCATTCCCCGACGCCACGGTAGTAGTCTCGCGATAGCGTGTGCATCGGAACGACTATTTCGTACATGCGACGACATCCCCCACGAAACGGACGCGGAAAACGTACACGCGAGCGACGGAGCTATCACGAAATGTCCTTACGTAACGTAACTAACCGAGACCCCCTCTCGTGCCTGTATCGTTTTCGAAAGAATTCGCGGGGAATGCAAAACGACGAACAACTGGCAGCCACGGACCCCCACTGCACACGAGTAATTCCCTGAGTGCGTTACAAAATCCGCCATCTCGTCCAATTTAATCCAAAGGAGGCATCCTGCATTTAAGAATGGAAATCTCTGCCTCGTAAATTCGCCAATTTCCCTTGGCGGAGGGTAAAATAGGGACGCGTAACCCCTGGCGAACTCGCGAACTCGTTCACTCGGTTTTTTTCCCCAGAATAATCCCTGAATCGCCGATCGAGGAGTAGGACAGAAACGTCGGGATAATCAAAAGTGCATTACTCTGTAAGCGAGATCGTATAGGAAAGATTCATTTCCGACGGCTCTTCCGTGCCATTATATCGTGTAGGAGGCGCCTGGATCCTCTCCCTCTCGCTCCGCGCGCTCTCGCCCTCTTGGTCCCTCTTTGCCGAGCGATTCTGAGCGCCGGGATTGCGGGTCAGCTGTCATTTCCCAGGCAGAACAAACAGCCGTGGCCGAGCCGTCATGACCTCCCCTAAACCCATTCACCGATGGTTAATTTCAGGTGCCCCCGGAATATTTACTTGGTTACTATTTGCTGATTTATTTGCCATCGCATCGGGGGCTGCGCCGGTCGCTCCGGCCTATCGGTAAATCATTAATCGCGGCGATCTGGCGGACGGGCTTCTGTTATCCGCGGCCCACGACCGACTTCTCCAAACGGGTAATTGATATTCTCGATGTACAGGCTCGTAATATCGCGGGACAGCATTGCCGATCGATGCACGGTGTGGTATGAAGCTGGGGGTGGAAGATTTTTAGAGAGGTTTTGTTTAAATAAAATTTAGAGTAACGAATGAAAGGTAAAAGAATTATTCGTCACGTGTCGAATAAAGTTAACTCGGGTTGAGGAGGGTTGGCGAGGGATGTTATAATAATTTCAAGGTGATTTCAAAGCTTCGTTTATATATTTCTTTAGTGGAATCCGTGGAATACAATGGTTATGTACCTCTGCTTCAGAATTAGTTTCGAGAAATGCTCGAATACTTTTCGCGGGAGGAGCTGTTCGTCGAAGCCATTTATTTCACTTCTCAGCATTTATTCCACGATTTTTGTTTATCGAGCGCGGTGGCCACGGTTACATACTCTTAACGCGCCCCGAATAAATTACCAGAAAAATGCAACGGGGCTTATGCGCATAAATATCTCGTTTTCTGGCCGGGACGTCGAAGTGTTTACCCGATTATACCTGGATACGTGTTCGCGAAATTTATCCCAGATTCCTTGCGTCCGAGCTGTTTTTACGAATCTGGCCGCGCCGCCGCTTCTATAAACCGAACTTTTCTTCTCGTATGCGCATACCTCGACGAATTTAAATCGGATGTCCTGGATATTATGGCAGAGCAAGGGGCTCGGATCAGCAACGTGACCAGGGCAACGAAGATCCAGATCATTCCTTTCCAGAAAAACAATTCCGAACGCTCGTTCCTCTAACTAAAGCTCCGCAACTTTCATCTCAGGCGCTATTATATTTCGAACCAAACAAAGATACGAAACTAACGAGAAATACCCACGTTTTTTATAAATAAAATGGAACGATACACACGTGAAGAATGTTAAGTTGGTCAATTTTAAAGTGAAAGCGCTAAAATTAATTAAGAATTTCGTTTATTGTGTAATAAAAAATATAGAAGAAACAAAATGTTACTTGGAAATAAGTATTGAATATTATGAATTTGCAAAGAAATTAACAGTAATTTATTAAATATTTATATTACCTAATATTTTCTGACATTTGTACCTGCATATTAGTTACTTTCTGGTTTTCCTCTCATTATTCGCTTTTCAATACACGTTGTCACGGAAACACATTGTAAAGTGTGAATATTTTATTAAACTGATGCCAAAACATATACAAGCTGTGATACGTGCACGTAGGAACGTCATAAAATTTAGGTCATAAGAATATTAAAGAAATTATTAACTTCTTTACAAATTCATAATGTTCCATAGTTATTTCCAAGCAGCATTTTGTTTCTTCTATACCTTTTATTACATAATAAACAAAAATTCTTAATTATTTTTGGCATTTTTACTTTAAAATAGACCAACTTAACATTATCATAGGCTTCGCATATCTACCGTTGCATTTTATATATAAAAAATATTGATATTTCTCGTTAGTTTCGTGTCTCTGCGTTTGCTTCCAAACGTATTGCCAGGGGTTGTATCAAAAGTTACTACACAAAATTCCTACTCAACAAACATCGTTAACGACGTTTCTCCGTACCCAACCATCCACCTCTATTCAGAACCATAAATTAATATAGCATAAACCACACCATCACGCCAGAACTATAGACGATCCGTCGGTTTCCCGGGCCTTAGTAGACGGTTATAAAGACGTAACCAAATCTCATTATGACAGAACGGAATAGTCGTGTATCAGAATCCATCTAATCCCGTTGGTTACGAGGCCGGATAATAGGCGGTCGGCGGTGAAATAACCCGAAATTGGCGTTGGCGTTAAATACCTGCTAGACCATCATTCACGATCAAGGAACCGGGGACCATTTTTTATATTACTCGGCGCGGGCACGGGCGGCGGGCCTGGGAGCGTGAATAAATTAGACGTTTTGAAATTAACAAGCCCCGCGCGATAACCTTTGCGCCTGAGAAAATGAAATATTTATGACGGTCGGGTCCTGGCGGCGGACCTTCGAAAATTCGATGTCCTAAACAGGTTTGAAACGCGTCAGATCAGACGCGCGATAAAACACCATCGGTCACCGATCGAGCGGGCCTTATTCCTCTCCCCTTCTCTCTTTTTCTCGGGCCCCGATCGGCGGGCATCTTTGGCGAGTCATTTCGCCATTCCGTTCGCCAGCAACCATGGAAATACGGGGCCGAATAGTTTGATTTGCGCTCGGCGACCGGTTCTTCCCCGAGCCCGAACCTCGCTCCTCTTTTTCCACCGGCGGATTCGCGCTTCCACAGGGACAGCCGCTGGCGCGATTGATTTGGGAGGACACGCGGCTGACAGCTTCTCGATTTTGACTCGTACCTGTCCGATAATTAACCGTTCTTCTTCTCCCCCGCCTTCTAGAATCTCCCTGGCGGCTCCTCGTTGAAATCGTGGGTGTTCTGGGTCGTCGAGTGGCTCGGTTTCAAGGACGATCCCTCTGGCAAGATGATTCGTTCGTTTCGCATGGCGGGATATCACGTAGCCACGTTTCTCAAATTTTAGAGTATTTACGTGTAAAGTAATGGGCATTAATTACGAGCCGCGATATGTTCATGATAAAAGGATTCTATTTCACGCGAAACGTAAATGGCCGCGAGAGCAGGTCGTGGAATAACATTCGCAGCATTTCTTGCGCCCCGCTGAGTGGTGCCTGGCGTTGTTTCGGAAACAAAGGGGAAACGAAGCAGGAAAATGGCCCGTTCGATATTGTATTTTCTGCGTGACCCGCTGGATGACGCGATATATTCCGCTGCTATTCCCCTATTCAGATATTAAAAATTGAACGCGTTAATAACGACGCGCGGGTGATTAACGAGTATTGCAATTAAGCTAAGCGAGGCCACTGGTACAATGAATGCTTTTCATATTTATTTGCGCGGGCGCGGCTGTTGCCTGATGAAGCAGAATTCATTGAAAAATCCGCCCAAGCTTGTTGCCGGAATTGCGTGGCACGTAATTACGATAAATTTCGCGATAATCTTTTCTCGGGCAAATGGTGGAATATCGAACGTATGTGGATTTATAAAACTATGCTGAGCGCCATTCCCCCCGCTGGGATATTTTCCAATTTCGGATTTTATGGGTTTGCGAAGTCCCCTCTGCGAGAAATAAATTGCACGAATGCCGGCGTTAAATTGAATTTTGAAACGCAGAATTCGGATATTTCCATGCCTAAACGTTGCATATTGGAATACTTGGAGACGGTTTTCTCGTGGAAAGCGAATTGTGCGACGCCACGAGGCTCGCTCGGATGGGCAAACTTTATTTCCAAGCACTTTGCTCGGTTCTCCTGCTAGCGGCTTAAGTAACGATGTTCTGGGTAACCATAGACCTCCGTCACAGAGGAGCGACTTCGCGTTATGGTGTGCACAGGTCCTATAGGTGCTTTGGGCCCCTTGGGTGGGCCCACAGATGCGTGAGGAGAAGAAAGGAAAGGGAAACATTGTGCGTCACAACAAACTCCCATTGATGTTTTGTGCAAACAGCACAGAAACCTCGAAGAAGTCCCCTAGATTTTCTAAACGGCGAATAAATATTTCCGCCGCCCGTGGTCGATGACGCGCAACTGTTCGAGGGAGCCTTTAAGTCACACTAAACGAACGACTACTCAAACTCCAGCTATTCAGATAAATTAGTGACTTCTTGGGTGACGGGAAAGGGAAACCTTAAATTTCATGGCACAGAATTTTTAGAATTGGGGTGGTAGAGAGATTTACAAAGTATATGCAAAACGAAATTAATCTTCGTTATTAAAAGCTAATCATCGAATGCTATAAAAGGAAAAACACAGCTTAGGTATATTTATTCTTCAATCGTTCAAATCTTCACTCTTCGAGTTAATTCGTCAAACACTAATTAATTTGTGTAGGAGGAATGAAATAATCTGAACTACTTAGGATAGTACCAATACATCATTTATTTTCTTTCTATTTATTCATACAGTCAGTGATTCTTTTATGAGGATAGTAGTATCACATTTTCGGTAAAAGATTGTCCCTCGGAAGGAACGCCTTTAATATTTCCCTCTGCTTGCAAACGTTGAGGTTCCGGGTGTACCTAAACAGTGCTCCCTCCTGCAGAGGTTGGTGAGTCTCGCCAGTGCAGGTAGCTGCGCCCAGATTGGCTAGATCCAGTAGGTTCTAGGATGACACTGACACTCAATACCGCCTTCAGGACACGTTCCCAGCGACCGACTATGCCGTGCGAAGCTTGAAATCTTCAACAGTAGCGCATCCACTTAAATTCACAGGACAAATGCAAGATACATTGCCGTGATCTCTCGAACACGTTTTAGTATTCTCTCTTCCCTCTGGTTTCTTCGAAATTCCCTTTCATGAAAATATCATGGGAGGTCGCGAAGCTGCGACTAGGATAGAAAAACACCGCGTTAGTACGCGGCAAGCACATCTCGCGTTATGCGCGTACCGCGCCAGACCCTGGGGGTATTTCAGGATATTCCAATGAGCAGATATTTGGCAACAGAAATTCGAATTCCCTGAAAGTTCAAATATTTCAATTGTCCCTTCAATTGTGAAGCAAATTGCAAAACCACGTGTGCAAGAATCTTTAAATGAGAGGCTCAGAACCCAATCAGTGCGAGTCAATTAGCATTAAAACCGAGATTTACTGTTTGTCTTCTAAATAATTTCGCTCCGTAATTCCGTGGTCAATATAAGTAATTAATTGATTTGTAAACTAAAGGTTTTAACAATGAAGAGGTTCTTCAACTCATTTTCAGGGAAAGTTTGACTCACCCTGACTGTTTTCTGAATCCTCCAAATAATGCAAAGATAAAATAGACCTTGAGTGAAAACTATATTCAAGAGCAATACAGTAAATTTGACTGTGAAACGCACCTACTTTAAAATCTATTAGAGATGCAGTGAATGTCTTCCATAACTGCACATAAACAGCTCTTCGTCATTCAACCGTAAATACATGATGAAACCCTGCCAGTGCACTCGCCATGCTCGAATCTGTTCTTCCCATGAAGCGCGCGATCGTTGTTGCATCAGTCTTGATTGAAAGTACAACTCGCGGATCGTGACAGGCTCTGATCAGCCTTCCATTACGCGCCTAACTGTTCCCGGGCGCCGCGCAGTCGCTCAATTTCGTGTTTCACGTAGAGGAGAACACTCCGAACTCTTCCCTGGTCGTTCATCCCTCCACTGGGAAGATAGAGGAAACGTTTACCCCGTGCAGTCACAAAGAGCACTTCTCCAGATTCCATCGCGTCCAGGTGTAATCAAGTTGTCCGAGTCTCCCGCTGTCGATCATCATCCTCCGGGCGTTGGTTTCACGGCGAAGAGGGACCAGTTGCATTATAGTAACACATCGCCCTCGTTAAGTGTGATCGTTTCAAAGGAACTCCGGACAAAAACGCTGTCTTCATTTTCTCCCGGCTTCCAGCCACGAAGGTTCTTCATTCATTACGACCCAATTTGCTTGCGATTAAGGGTTGATTTCCACACGTGAAGTCCCATGAAGCTCATTTCAAGGATGCATCTCCTGACACAGTGGGTGCACAGAGATCGGTCTAATAGGAAACACAAGCCATTTCCTCTTCTGGCCGTCGAGGATTCGAAGTCGAGCGATTCGTCTCGGACACGGTGCTCCCTTTTCAGATTGGACGTTTCAACGGCCACGAAAGGGGTGCGCACTTTTTTCCACGGGCCCTTACAAGACCTCGCTTCTTGCCTCCTGCCTTTCCCTTCGTTTTTCGTTTGTCCCTTTTTTTCTTCCTATTTACGTCGAGGTCATTTCCATCGCAGTGGGGGTGTCCAGTCTCGGAGTCGTTCACAATGAGAGCTAAATTCGACGTCCTTCCTCTCTCAGGGTCGCGCCGCTCCGCAGGCACGACTCTCTCTTTCTTCCACTGATTCGGAGACCTTAACCGAAGGAGATAGGCCGATACGGGCGCATAAAGGCGAAGGAATCCGCAACAATGAGGCAACAATGAACCGACGCGCACCCTGCTGCCTGTCACCCGCTGTACTCCTGCGTTTTGTGGGAACCCTGTTTATATATTTTCCTATAACATACCTGACCTCGAGGCCTCCACCGCGTGGCCAGCGTTTCTCAAGCTTTCCTCTCCGGCCGAGCGTGACAAAAATCGGTTATTTAATAGGCAGTTGGATGGATCGCTATTAGGGAGGAGGGGGGATCCTCGGAGACGTTCATCATGCCAGCGAGATAGACATCTGATGGAAAACTGTTACACGCGCACCTACGACCCCTTCGAAGCGGACGTGCACTTTGGTCCTCTGTTAAAGCGATTGGGAGGCTTTGGTTATAATTAATTGGTAGTCTTCGCGAGAGAGGGGGATTGGATGCTTTCGTGTTCGAGCAAAATTGTCAGCGATGCGTTCAGATTCTTGCGAGTTAAGGGAAGAACAAGTTACAACTTGGACGCGCATACTGCAATATTCAAAATATATAACATACACACCCCACTCTAGTTTAAAAATTAAAGGAAAGTGGAAGGAAAGAGCTATTTGAGCGCACTCGATGAATTAACCGAACGCCACAAAGAGGCCAGCGACCGAAAACGAAGCTGGTTCAACGCACCTTGGAAGCGGCTGCCCGCAGAGTCGAAACCCAGCCCTCGTGTGCTCACGCGATCCCCCGGACGATCTTCCTCCACCGAGGCGCCTCGAAACTCGTCTCGGTTCCAGCGGGGATGAGCGTCCCTGGGACTGTTTCTTAAAGGGCACAATATGGAATAATAGGATTACATAAACAACGGCAACAAGCCATTGTGGCCGGCGAATAGGGAGGAAAAGGTAGAGTCGCGGAGGTATAGGTGGCCGAGAGAGGACGAAGGTGCAGTTGGCCAGGGGGGAGACATTTGCCAGATTGCGTCCCGTATTGAGCCCGATACTTTGTGGATTTCGGACAATAAAACCACCACCACCACCAACGACACTGGCTGGCGTCGCCGCCTTAGTCACCTACCCTTCGGTTTCATTCAACCAGAGAGACACGAACGATGCTTTCTATAGGGGCGCCACCGCAAACCGTCGCGCACACCGGCGTACACGCCACCCCGCCCGGGGGGAATTCCACGGTTAGATACGTCCCCCCTCGCCCCTCGGTGTCGATGGCCGGTGCATTGTCAAAATATTGGCGTCGATCGGATCGCGCGAGCCTTTGTGAGGCGCCTCATGCCCCGAGCTGACTTTTTCCAAAGCCACGGGACGCCCCACGATTTTCTGAGAGACTCTACTTCCCCCCCCAGCGTCTTTTACGGCCGTACGTGTGCGTGCACACACTGCCCGGGATTTTCGCAGTCCCGCAGGTATCTGTTACCGGACGTCGCGCGTATCTCGAGGACCTTTGTCCCCGAAACGATCGACACGAAGTGCTCGAGGATCCAGCGGGATCCCTTTGGTTTTTCCAACCTTCCAGCCACGAATTTGTGATCCCTGGGGGACGCCATTGTCGTGGCTTCTGGCGTGGATCGTGCGAAAAAGATAAATGACTCGAGATCTTCTACTGTTGGCTTTTTTCTTAGAGCCTGATTTGGCTTTTTAAGAAGAGGTTCTTTCGAGGAGTTTAGGTATCCTTGGAAAATCGAGGATGGTAGTTGGATGATTAGAATTTAGTTTTCATATGGAATTACAGTGATAAATATTTCGGTTTTCTCGGGGGAAGGTTAAAAAGGACCATCCGTAGTATCGTGGCAAGACGTAGACGTGTTTTTCCACCAACTTTCTTTGGCTTCGGGAATTCGAAAGGACGAGAATGGTGCAAAGGGGCCCATAGAACTCGCTTATCGTTGATCGTTTACGAACGTCCCCCCGGCAAACCGCAAACTGCCGTCCATAATCGTCCACGCGGTTAGAACAGTTTTGCGAAACGTACTCGCGGGCTAGGATCCAAGCCGGCTGGTTTGTTGGCGTATCTTGTGTATACAACGCGGTTAGCAACAAATATCAATTACCGGGACTAGCGTCTTGGTTGTATCCAGCGGTTTGATTAGCAAACATCCCCTATCTGCTTCGGTGAGAATGCTAGTCGCAAGGTTTTGCTCTTCATCGTCGTCACCGAGCATTTCCAAATTGTAAAACACGAAAATTTCGAATTCTCTGGAATTCGAAAACTTCGAATTCTCTGACATTCGAACATTCGAATTTCAAATTCGAATTCTCTGGCATTCGAATACTTAAATTATTCGAATATTTGTTACAGCCCTAAGTAACTTACAAGCAAATCCAGTCTACATTCTACAAATCCCATTACCACAATTTGTATCAGATATTCATAGCACAGCCGCGATTATGGTAAAGATGTCCACGCGTCCGAGCAGCAAGTTAATTACAATTAATACACCGCACGCGACGCACGGAGACGCATCGGTGACTATTAAACGGGCGTCGAAGCGTCTAATTGGCATCGAGAGCCGCCACGCGTGATCCCCGCGTATCGCGCGTCTCCTATTAAAACGCGCCTCTTCCCCGTATTTTCTCCCCCCTCGGGCGATGAAACCTCTTCAGGGGCAATCGCGAACTGGTCCCCGTTCCGTAAGCGGCTCCTCTAAACGATCCACGCTGTTTGCAGCGAGTATTAGCCGCATTAAGCTCGGCCTCCGTGAGGTCTCATCTGCATGAACATCTGACATACGGCCGATAGGAACCGATCGCCACCCCATCTGCCGCCCTTTTTACCCCATTCTCCGTCCCCCGACGCCCTCGATCACGAGCCCGGGGCGCAATGAAACCGGGATCAGGGCCGTAGACGATGGCACGGATCGCTCGCATTCCCGAATTCCGCGCGTTTCTACGGCCGCATCGGATTTCGCGCGTCTGCTCGCGCACCCACGGAAGCATGCTTAACGATCTTCGAATACGCGGGGCCACGTGGACGTCGTGCCACGTGCGCATTCTCTTTTGCTTTTTTCGCTGGAAAATTGATAGGCGTTTTTACGGGGCAGAGTATGCGAGGTTTGCTGCAACGGCGCGGCTGGTCCTCTTGGATTTTCAATTTGAGTTGTTTCTGAAGAGAAGGTTCCGGTCAGAAATGGTGGAGAATCGGCTTTTTTATTCCATTTTTCAAATGTTCAATCTTTTAAGAATACGCGTTTAAAAGGGTTTTTTGAAATTCAAAGCATTTAAATGCGTTTTTCTAGAAAAAGGGTTCTCCAAATCGGTGCGAGAAATACCTCAAAAACTTATTATCCGATTCCATTTCAACTTTTTTTATTTTGAGGAATATATTTCTGTGCAATGGACAAGCCTGTAACACTTTAAAGAATTTGTAAATTTGTATTTTTTAAACCCGTTGTAAAGACAAAAAGCATAGGGAAAAGTGACTTCGAATTCCTAGTATCATTAGTTTGTCAAAAATGTCATCTTTTGTTATTTCTAAAGCTATATCCACTAGGGAATTTCATGCCCTTTAGTGATTACTAAACCAAATTCGGCATTGTTTCTTATTTTAGACCAATGGTTTAGGTTCCACAGTTTTGCAGGCTTTTTTATGCCTCCACTTCAACGAATACCCAGTGCCATTTGCAATGATTAATTACAGAAAAGAAATATATTTCTATAGTTTAAAACATTCTTAATACACAGCAAAAAGCCCCATTAAATTATCTCTGCTAGTTTTCTTTTAATTAATTCCCAAAAACCACCTATTTTTATAAGCTCTACACCGGAACATCCCCTTAAGTTTCCTCTGGCTTCTAGTGATTCTGATATTTTCAGTTTTAATAACGAATGAAAATTTTATAATACACACGTGGAGATATTCTACAATGTATATTGCATCGTTCGTGCTTCATTGTATTTAGTGTCAAGCACTAGACACAAAGGTAATGAAAGGGATAGCGAGTGGGTTGATGTTTCATTAGTGACATCGATTGTACACCAAGTGCACTTGTCCCTATCAAACAAGGAACACAAACGTACAACGGGGACACAAGAGGGGTCGACAAATATTTCGTAACGCTACATTCCTCACAGCCTGTTTAAGAATGTTTCCCACGTGTAGAGTCCTCGGCCAGCGCTCGAAACGCTTGTCCTCCGTCATTTCCATATGTCCATTGATCGGACAGAAAGTTCTGCCGTGGAAATCGCTCTGAAATGGGTTAAAATATAGCCCGGGCGACAATGAGGCTCATCGGGCCAAAAGAACACACCAGGCTCCCAGTTCCTTTATTTCTTTCTATTTCTCATCTTGCTCCTTTCTTTCATTTCTTTCTTCTTCCTCCTGTAAGCGCAGCTTTGGCATAGAGTGTGACGGATGCGAGAGTATTTCTTTGGTAAACGTCGCCTGCTTACGGCCGGAGGTGTACACCGCGTGCCCCGGGCCCCTCTTTGTTCGCCGTGATACGTATGAAGCGTGACAAAACGCCGCGGACTTAAAGGAACTCTACGTTTTGTCGCGCGGCAACATTTGGACGACATTCGTGGCAAACGAGTCGTGACGACGCCCGGGCCAATTCCCGCCGTGAAAAGAATATTCACAATGGCCATTCCGCGGCTCATCCTTTATTTTTAAACGCGCCCCTGCCCGCGCCGCGGCTTCGGCCCCTCGGTCTACTTACACCGCGGACGTGCGCCGCGCGATAATGAATAACCGCGCGATGAACAAACGCGGGCTAACCGTCGGCGAGAATACGTTCGTCATCCCGGGACCGCGTACGTACCACTCTTTTCAATTCCTGCACCACGGACTCCGAATTTCTGATCGTCGCCATTGTCAGCCTTCGTTCAAAATTCACGGGCGCCAAGTGCTCTAAAGATTTTGTAATACTCCGACCTTCCACTTGGGAGTGTTGAATGGCCTTTTGAGAAACAGTTCTTTCCGAGCAGTGACCTATTTCGCGATATCGCGCGCAATTAGTTATGCAGTGAATTATCGTTGACCCACGGTGGCTCCTAGTTGGCAGCAGTTATTTTTGCCATTACGATACAGTATCACGGCAAATTATATGTGGTTAAGTGATATATTATCGCGAACAAGTCACCGATCGCGTCGTGGGGTCACCGGTCACTTGATTTTCTCGGTTTCTCTTTGGCGCAATCTATTTCCCACAATCACAGCAAAGGTATTTAGGAAGATACACTGACGAGGGATGCTCTGATTTTTTTTTAAATTGTGCGGGTTTGTAGAGGACATAGAAGTATCGTGCAATTTTTCGTTTCTACCCATTTTCGATTCTTCGGGGTGGGAACACCCCTTAAAGGTTTATGTGTGATTTCCTACTTTCCTGTATACTTATCTTGGGAACTGTAGTAGATATAAAAAAGTTATTACAATGAAAACTCAACGGCATTTTATGCTCTTTAAAACTGTTCGATCAAATTGTTTCAAATTTGTAACTTAAACAGGAAAATGTTTCCCACCACAATTTTTAAAGAATTCTCCGTGAAAAGGGAGAAGCTGTTCATTTCCAAAGGACCACGACGGTGTCGTCGGTGACGGAGTGTACGCAGTAGACATTTATCTCGCGGCATCAGTGGATAATTGTACCTAATGGCTCAAGTGTAGCCAGCACGGTACTGGGTCTGAAGCAGCGCACACAAATGTTAAACAAGTAGCAACCCTTCGCGATGAAGCACGCCCCGGTCTCCACTGCCCCTTTTTTACTCTCCCCATCGGCCCTTCAATTTAATCAGCCTCATTCAGTCTACCGCGAAACAACCTGCCACATGGTGGCCATTGTCGTGCGCTGGATATTATTAACGGCACACACTCGGCCGTGGATCGTTTCGTCGATCTCCTCCGCCTCTTCTTCCTCGTCTCCTTTTTTTAGCCCCTCTTTGTTTCGCCCGTACCACGGGGCTATCAGCACCGCGTGAATAAACACCGAAAACCGCCATATGCACTCTTGTGCCTTCTTTGTCGTTGCGTTAGTGTCATTTATCCACCCCATGGAGCTGGCGCGTGACTAAAATTTGTCGGAGACACCGGACCCGCTTTCAACCACCCCGTGGCACGCGGCCCATTAAAAACAGCAAATGTTTATGTTGTATCTTCCATTGGGCATCGATAAATTCAATGGGCGGCTGATGATACTCTTAGGCAAGTGGACGTGTGTTGCTTTGCTATCGTACCTTTCTAGTCACATCAACTATTAAGGGTTCAATTATTTTGTATATTCCGTGAAGCTTCTAGGGTTGATGTGACAATTACTGCAAGTGTCCCTGTCACTACCACTTTATGTATTTTACTTAATAAAAACGTAACGTATAAAGAATAGAGTACAAAAATATTCTGTTCTTCTTCTTCTTCTTATTATTATTATTGTATACTATTCTTTATACGTTAGGTTTTATTAAGAAAAACAAATAAAGTGGTATTAATACATCTACTCTAGTGTTTAAATTTCGCTAACGAAACTTGGATACAATGATGCTTTAGAGTAGAAAGGATTTCGTAGACGCGCAGATTCCTTTGCAGAGCGAAAGGAAGATTGTCTTCGGGGGATATTAATTCGGAATTAGGAGGATTTGATGTCCAAAGCAGCTGTTACGTCATGGGCACTCGTAGCTCTCTGCCCGGGCCATTTTGGTCGATACAGACGCTTGTTGGGTCCTCCGTGGATCCTTGACTCGAACCTAGACGCGGCCGGCATTCCGGAACTCGTGTCCCATCAAATTTAATGGCCGCAATAGAGGACACGGCACTTGTAAAATAAATTACGGCGCTTTTTTTCTTAACGACCGTCGCGTCTTAATGTTACAATAAACGTCCGCGCGGTGACTGATTGATACTCACAATAGGAACTGGCTGCTAGTCGAAATGATCGATACCATCTTGCGCGGACAATATGAGCACGCTTTACAACCGATCCCCGGACGAGGGCCATTTTTTTAAGTGGACCTCGCGTGTATACGACTCCGAGAGGCATCGAGCGTGGATCGACGTGAAACCCGGTAGATGTAAAATATTTTACGGTCGAACCTGTTGTTGCGAGTGAAATATCACCGTGGGAAATTTATCGAGGGAAATTAAACGCGATAGGGAAGTGGGTAAATTCAGAAGGAAATAAGTAGCTCCAAACAGATTTATTTTATTAGCGTAAGTACCGTAAAAAAATAAGGATTACGTGTAGATCATTAAAATAGAGAAATCTGCGAATACCGATGTGGAATCAGGAAATTAGTGGGAGGTGATTAATATAGGGCTACGAAATTGGGGAATTAAATCTTGATACATCTCTCTTTCATCCAATTTTCGACAAACATCTTCATAAACACGAGACCATCGATCAGAATCAAGTTAGAGGGCGATTCTTTTCCCGAAAACTCCTCGATTGCCGTGGCGAATTCATTATCCGAGAGGCTCGAAAGTGGCGAGGCGATTAAAGGATAGTTTCACCGGAGGGCCCGCAGCAAGACAAATCGAACCGAATCGAGCGTCAGGCCGCGCTCGTTAATCATCGCGATCGCCATAGTCATCTTCATCATTATCATTATTGTTGGCTGCCACGAATAAATCGATGGACTCGACGATTGTGACCGATGCGCTCTATCGCGTTCAATATTCAGGCCCGTGAATTAAATCAATCTCATAATCGGGCTCGTTAGCCGCATCGTTCCTCGCGGGACACGATGATGGCCGACGGTCCACGATCCAAGGCACAATTTATTTCCACCACCTCCCTTCCCTCGAGTTTTTGCCAGTACTCTGTCAAGTTTCTTCGTAAAGAAAATGACAATGATTGCGAATTATGATCGCGGATAATGGCACTATTGCCACTCACTCTACTGCGTTGTTCGTATAAAGAATCTAATTGAAAGAGTTAACCCTCCGAAATGAACGCTTCTTGCCTGTAACTCCTCCGTGCACGCGTCCGCGAGGGGCAACGATGCGAGAGGGAGGAAGGGAAGTGGAAGGGTTATATTAATAAGGGTGTATTCGCTGGAAAAATCGATCTTTTTAAATATTTTCTATTGATAATCAGTTCTTCAGTATCTACATCCTATGTGTATTCTGTTGAAATTTTTTTGAGAAATTTGGAATATTAATTTAAATATTAACAGGGAGAATCCTATTTTTAGGGCTAAAAACATAGCAAAATTTGAGATTTTTTTGGAAGAAACTACTTAGTGATTCGATTCATCTGAAATGTTGACCATGTTTTTATGCATCTTTGAAGAGGTTGCAGTTTATTTTGTCTTAATTTCTAATAATAAATATAGGAATTATGTGTCCGATTACCTGAAAAATAAACATTTCCGAGAACGTTTATTTTGAACGGAAAAAATTCATATAAACTGCCCTTTCCTCACATACTATCAAGCGAATATCCCCTTAAACGTCGGAAACACAACTGTGCCATCCCCTTCACCTGAATTCGCCGAGCAATCGAAGGTGCCATCGATCCGCCGTGCACACGTGAACCCCGGCGAAACGAGTGCACGCGAGTGCAGTTCCTGGGAATTATGTATGCCAAAGGGTTAAAAAAGCGGCGATTTACAAGTGGCGTGGAACGATAAGCCAACGGCCGCGTTGAATACGAGTCCCGGGCTCTCGGTTTCCTCGCTCGCCCTCGGAGAAATCGTCAATGCGCCTTGTAAATCGTCTGGGGGTATCCGGTTGACGTGCGTCCGCGGTGGAAGATGGCTGGTCTACCAGGTAGCCGGGCCCGAAGGGGCCCTAAGCCTGCTGTCAGGGGTTGCCACGTAGGAAGAGAGCAGCGTGGCTTGTTCTATAACTACTTTGACACGTTCCCCGTCGCTGTTGTCAGTGAGTCTCGCCTTAAAGAACCGCGGGATGTCGTGTAGCTCGCAGCGGGCCTACATCGGCGCCCCGCGGCTCCTCCGACCCGAAACACTTCGAAACACTTTAAAAACCGCTACACGGAGCGCCCGGCACTCTGGGCCCCGTGTCGTCTCGCGCGCACCTTGATGGATCGGGGATTCGTGCGAATAACGAAAACGCGAATGGGGTTCCGGAGAATCGACGGTCGGTGGACTTTTGATCCCTATCGGGGCCGCGCGTCGATCGATCATCGCGAAGGCTCCGAGGCACTCCCAGGGAGTAGTTTAATCGCCTTGCACGAGTGCTTCTTACTTGTTGAAGTGTGGAGATCTTGGTGCGCAAATTATCGAAGGCTTGCTTCGTTTTTTTTTTGGTGGAGAATCATCGGCTAGCTGGAATTAACGTTCTATGTTCTGTGTGCTCTATTTGCTTCGGGAAGTTTGGTGGTTAGAAGTTTACTATTGTATGTATGTCTTTAGTTGTTCCCCTAAGGGTTACAAAGGCTTCCGTTCTTCTTCCCAATACCTTCCATGTTTTCTTCCCTTCTTACACTATTTCTTATCTAGTTAATCTCAGTCTATGCTTACTCTACTCTTATTCTATACTTTTTCTACTCGCTTCCGACGGTCAACTTGTTTCATTCCTTCCATTCCAGAGGGGCACAATTTTTATTTAAATCAAATTTCGAGTAACGAATAAAAGTTAAATAATTATTCGTCATGTGTCGAATAAAGTAACTCACAAGGGAATATCGCGAATGCGAATATTTAAAAAATTCTGAAACTTTGTGAATGTGTAGAGAATTTCCACCTAATTACAATGCAATTTTTGTTTCCTGTCCAAATTAACTCGATGAGGGTGAAATTAACCCCTGAAATTTCGGCTATTTTCCGATTTTGTGTTATTACTCGTAAACTGTAAAATAATTTGTTTACCAAATGATAGATCTAATTAAAGGGAGTAACTTTTGTCTTGTAATTTTTTTCTGTCTCTCACAGTTCGCGAGATATAACACAAAACCGGAAAATAGCCGAATTTTCAGGGGTTAATTTCACCTCCATCGAGTGAATTTTGGGAGCAAACAAACATTGCATTGTAATCAGGAGGAAATCCCTACATGTTCACAAAATTTCAGAATTTTTTTAATTTCCGGGTTCAGGATGTACCCTTGTCAGGTTAACGATCGAATAACGAATAATACTTTTTAACATTTATCCGCTATTCGAAATTTTATTTAAATAAAAATATTGCCCATCTCTGTTCCATTCCCACTCTCATTCTTTTTCTTCCTTCCTAGATGTTTGCTATTGGTGTTTTTAGATAAATCGGGATACTTAGAAAGAGCGATTCCAAATTAATCGTTAATCGACATCCTGGAGGAGTTGTGAACGGTGCTTAAATGTTCCCTTGCCCCCGACGAGATGCATTTTTCCCACGGCAAGATCGGAAACAGTTTCACGATGAAGTAATTAGCGATGATATCGCGGGGCTTAATCGATGGAAACACGTGCACCGCGCCCGTATAGCGTTCAGCTGGCTTTATTAGAAGAACAGATAAACAACCACTAGGAGACGTTACGTCCCATTATCGATGTAACCGCGTCCAGAGGACGTTTTATCATTCGTTTATTACGCAACGTTACGGTGAGTAGATTATCGGAGGCCCGTTTAATCAACTCCGCAGATATCGCTCGCTCGTTGTTATCATCGACAATACGTTTCCTGGGCATCGCATTTGTTTCCGCGATACGCACTTCGTTCCGTACCCGGAATTATATTCCACACACCCCGCGTTATTCTACGAATAAATGTTATACCTTGTTCAATGTAAAGTTGCGCGATAAACTGACGCGCGATGGGGGTATCGTAAAATGTTTCTTCAAAGGGTCACAGAGGGTGAACACACTCCACCCTGCGCAGTATACTTTCAAACCCTCCTCGCTACCCCTGAATTTCTACATCTGACACGAGTGACACGTCATACGCAATAAATTCGTCGGCATATCGCGAGTCCCTCGCATCGGCTCCTGAACCATCCCCCCAGCAACGCACCCCTGCAAACTCTCGAGCAGTATCTTCAAGATGCTCGAGGACGCTGGAGCAGACTCCATCCTCCGCCCCGACAGATACGAATCAGTAACATTACATCCCCGTTGACATCGCAGATTGCGAGACGGCCGGCCGAGTGTCGAATTAATGGCTTCTCGGCGGGGTGCAACAATGGCTTGCGCCCCCGTGGAACATCCGGGGGCCAGGGATGCTCCGTTTCGATTCGTGCAACGGCGTTACACCCCTCGCGGACGGTCCAATGTAAATCCACGCGCGTGTACGTACAAATCTACATTGGCGGAGAGGAGATTTAGGGCGCCTCATTGTGCTCGAGCCAGGGGGAACTGGTCCCCCTAATCCTCGCGATGAAAACGCCTCCCCCCGACACACCCGTTCCCTCTGATTTCCTCCCTCGACCTCGTGCATTCGTAAAATGGCCGATACCACGAGCACGTATCCATGCGCCCAACACCTTTCGACTCTAACCCCCTTGTGTATAATTCTTTTAACTCCGCGGGTCCTTCCAATGGCTACGTAACGGTTCAGAGTCGAGGAGATATAATCCACGACTGTTCAGACTTCGTGCAAAGATCCCCGCGCCTCTTTCGGGGGACCCGCTCGATAAACTCTCGGAAGTTACGCGCCTCGTCGGACAGCAGACACGAACCGGGCGAGTTTGCAGGTTGTCGAGCAACTTGTGCTTCCAGAATAGCCGATAGATATTTAGCAGAGCGCGGCAGGGTGGTTGGTGGTTCTTGGAGCGTTCCAAGTATTTTCGAAATTACACGGCAAGTTGCCCCGATACCCCTGGACTTGGCGTGATCCGTAACGATCCCGGGAATTCGACGGTCCGACCGACTGAAACGGAGACTTTCCTCGCGAGCTCGGGCTAGCTTCGCGTGGCTACGCTCGCCCTGTACCGTCGGCTCTGTCAGCGCCACTCGCCCGCCCCGAATATTTGTCTCATTCCTGCAGCGGCCAGAGACGTGCCTTATGCAAAAGAGTGAAATGGCCGGCGCGCGTATAAATACAGGCCTCGTTAGCGGAGTCTCTGATGGAGAAGCGTCGCCCGCTCCACGTACGTTCCCACGATGCACGGCCAATTTAGGGGAGCACCGCGGACAAGGTGGTTCCTCTAAAATATTCAGGCATCGCCGGGACTCCGGGGGCCCCAGAATGTGTTTCCAATGCGGACTTTCTCGAGGAATTCGGTATACCTTGACTCCGGTCCTGCGATAGCAGAGGGCCACTAGAAATTCCTATTGAACATCGGCGATGACTCCCACTTCGGTGGCCAAGTCTGAGCTGATTTCAGGGAGCTCGTGTAAGCTATAGGTACTCAATGGAAGAGATATGCACACTGAGGTTCCTGAAAGGTACCTAGACAAATCCCTCGATCGTCTTAACTATTCCATCTTCTCCTGGTCAACGTACTTTTTAAGGAACTTTTCGAAGCCCTCCTTCGCTCCCCACTTTGTCTCAGCGTCTTCAGTCACGAGCCGCTGAGCGCCATCCAGGAGACCGCGTGTACCCCCGTGTGCACGCAACATTGACGGCGATGAAACGAAGCACACAGGGGCGGTCTGCAGGCGGTCTTTGCAGCACGAAAGCTCCGCCTGCGAAGCCGTCCTACGGTGCACGTGAAACGTCAGCTTCTACGCGTGCAACAGGGCCCACGCGAGGCTCCTTCTCGCTGCATCTGCCTTCAGAGCGGGTTGCAGGTATCCCGCGATCAGGCGACGACACCGACCGGCTGGACGCGTCCTCTGCCACTCGCCACGTGTCGCGAATGGGTAGTTGGTATGCGATGGAAGTGAGATTCCGAGGGGAACAGAGAGAGAACTTGATCGGCCGTGACGTGCGCGATCAAGGAGATTTGGAATCGTTTGGGAGAGGCGTGGGTGGTGATTTTGGGACAAAATCTGGTGAGGTTTGTAAGATCCTAGGTGACTAAGACTGGGAAATCTTGCGCCAAGTATGGAGATCTTGGAATGTGGGTAGTGAAGAGGAGTTGAAACGAATGGTGGCTTCGATCATTGATTCGCTGCCGCTATCATTGACTATTACTACTGAATATTATTGTTTTGGAGCTGAGAGTTGCTTCGGAGTATTCTGAAGTACTAAGTAAAGGACCCAATTAGTGACACTTGAAGCGTTGACTCTGACATTATCTTATGGTTTTGTACTTATAGACTAAACATATGTGGTGTTCTTGTTATTTATTATTGTTTAATATCTTTACTTGATGAAGAAAAATTTGCTAGATTTTAAAACTTCGTTTTTTATGTATAAATTCATCAATTTCAAAAGTATATTTCGGGACCTATTACTGACACTCTTAAAATGTGTTTTGTCGGAATTACTGACATCCTAATTACTGCCAGCCAATCTAATGCTGTCTATCTAATTTTAAAGTTATGTCGTTTCATGTACATGAGCAACTACTACTATGACAGTAATACCAAAATCCTTGAAACGCTTGTACCAATCACTATCACCCAATTATTAATTAAAGAAACTTAATGAATCGTTGAATTCCGATCGTCATTACTTTCTGTTATGCATATATTATCTAAAACATTACCTTTTGTTATGTTAATATCTTAAATATTGCAATTTCAGCATTTTCTTTAACATCTTGTTTTCTCTTCCGCTTCTCTTCCGATTCTCCTAATATTCGCTTAAAATTTTTGATCGTCTTATCCAAATTAACGAAGAAAAAATTAAGTGCTGTTTTTTGTATCGTATAAATAACAGTTTCAATTGTATGCTAATTTTTTTTGTGCATCACTTCACAAGGTTTATTCTTTATTTTAAGTAAAACAGCTTAGAGTGGCAGTAATTGATCACTTGACTTCACGTTTCAAATCGACCTTGTCCTCCCCAATATCAGCGTATTAAATGACTGCCTATTGCTACTGACTATAAGCTACGAGTTATATTGGAGTAATATGGTGTTATCCAGTGCTCACTTGAGCTCGCGTTTGAAAATCAACCCTGCCACACTCCCCAATATCAGCACATCCAGCGGAGAAGCTGTTAATTACCCGCAGCCAGCTGCCTCGTGCAAAGCGAGCAGCTATCGCCACAAGGAATTAAGGTTTGCTGCAACGCGGCCTGGAACGTGACGAGCCAGAGACTTTCTATTAGATACCATCCGTTCTGGTCGTATGCTAATGTCCCCTGAGCGCCATGACACGATACAGTTTTCGTCGTTAACCCCCCGAGTAACCTTCCAGTGAAAGTGCAACGTCCGTCCCGTCGCCTCCCTTCCGTCTGATCGATCGATGCCACAGCCGTGAGACGGAAATCCTTATGGGCGAGACGTCCCACGGAATGGCCGATAGACGACTTCCGTGGACGGACTCGGATTGTACGCGGAACGAGATCGTGGGTCAGTTTGGTCCCCCTCCTCGCATTCAAGGAGCAGCCGCCTCCTCAGCCTTTTTCGGTAAAGAGGATCCCACGTTGGAAAACGTTTCCTGCTCCCCAGAGGAAAGGAGCCTCCGCGGGGGAATAAAGGATTAGATTTTCCTGCAGGAAATTCACGGTGTTTGAGGTCGACGCCAGCGGGAATATTAAAGAGGATATATCAAACATTATTACACCAAGTTCCGCACCACCGTGCTGTTCTTTAAGCGCGTTTGAATAAATTTCGCCGTGAAACACTGGGCTCCTGGAGATCCGGCTTGTTACGTCGTTACGAAATAGAACCGCGCGCAGAATATTGCGTCGCGTGCACTGGGCCCAGACTCTCTTACATTTTACGCGAAAATGGGGAAGGTAGGGGATGTTGCGCGAGATTCTGGAGTTGGAGTTGATTTTTATTAGGCATTAATTCATTAACAAAATGGGTATTGAACATCCTTTATTTTCTTCTCCCTTCAGAAGTTACAGTATTACATAAAATAAAGGGTTACGAGTGTACCGTAACGAAAGAAATGGCCACTTTGAATAACTAAAGAGCCTCCAACTGTAAATAAGAACCCGACTTTCCGACCGATCAACGTGAAACGCCGCGCACATATTCCACGTGAACCGTTAGTGCCATAATTTTCCTCATTTTCTAAGGTAACAGTTGCACGTCGTACTGTGCCTCGTCCCAGCGTGCACAGCGAAGGCATCGCTAGTAGATCATTCCCATAAGATTCGAGGCTGAATTGTCGTAGCGTTGCCCAACGATAAGCAACGAATGTTCCGAGGGCACCAAGAATTTATTCCGCTCGATATGTTTGAATTGCCGGGCTGTGTACCGTGTGACAGTTGCTCGACTAGTCGTTAGTTAACAAGCTGGTGCCTTCCAAGCACTGCACCTCGAATCCCAGCTGCCATAACGAGTGATGATTTACGCGCTAATGTATTCGGAATGTTATACGGGATGGGCGGGCTTCGAACCCGATTTTCCCTCATTTAATGGCGCTCATTGTCGCCCGATCGAAGAATAGCTGGCCGCGCGGCGCGGCAGTCCGAGGACCGTGGTCGCTGGAGCAGGGAAGTGTGCCACACGAGTAACCCGCCTCTTCCGCGGCTGTAAATCTAACGAAACTGTAAACTCCGCTGGACCACCTGTAACTGGTGGCTCCGTGTGCTGGTAAAACCCTGATAAAATCAACCTGTTAAACGGCCCCGGGCTCCCTCCCTCGCGGATCGGCTCACTCCGCAAACTGACTCCCCCTGCGCAATTAATGCAACTGATTTTCGTTATCGATGCAGTTTAGGGTTCAGGTGTGTGCTGTTGCGTAAATGTTGAGATCGAATAGCTGATTTGGATGTTTAGATGATTGAGGACCTTGCAGCGAGAGGGGTGCAGCTTCATTTTTACAGTTTTTGAGTTATAATATATTAGTGTTGTAAAAATGAGCTTCGAGCCGTGAGCCTCAAGGGATCGAGTCGCGGCTCAAACCTTAAAGGCTCGAACCCTTAAGGCTCGAAGCTTGTAGCCTTGAAAGCTCGAGCCTTTAAAGCTCGAGTCTTCAAACTCGAAGGCTCGAACCTCGTAGCAGTCGTAGCTAGCTCAAATCGTATAAATTGTATGTAGTGAAGTGATGTACAATTGGTGGAACCATCAAATATTATATCAAGGACTTGGAGTTAACTTCATTACTATTAAACACAAAAGCCTCGAGGGTAAGCTCGAGGTTCGAGAGCTCGAGCTTCATATGATATTAGCCTTAAAGGCTGAGTCTTTAAGGTTAAGGTTTAAAGCTTTGAAGACTCGAGCTTCATACAACACTATAATATATATAAAAAAAATCTACAGCGATTGGTCCACGTTTCATGCAAATCCGATAACAAATCGGAAACAAAGTTTTGATCTGGCGTTAGAAGTATCATTTCCGTTGAAGGTGATAGTAGATTTTTAATCAGGGGATGCAAATTTTAACCGCCAGACCTATTTGTCCCACGGTTAATCCCATCAATATTTGGTCAGTCTAATCAAGTATTCCAATTGGCACCCGGCGTGGCCAATCTTTGACCGAGAGCATCAGGAAATGATATCACCTTGACGACTCTTCAATACGTAATGAAGTGTGGAAACCCAGTGCGCCTAAATCCATGAATGCCTCCATTCGTCATTGTGCGGCTTCGAATTTATAATCTCGCATGCTCGCCCGGAACACTTCGCGTGATTCATCATCTTAAATAGGCTGCGCGACGGATGAGTAATCATCCTTCGAACTAAACTGAATACGATCATTTCTCCAGTTGTTTAAGTCAATATTGGGCTCGAAGTAAAGGAAATGCATGGCCGTTTTGGAAAAGTGGGGCATAGTTCGAAGACCGCAGCGTAGATGGCGCCAATTGTCTAGATACACTTTGCAGCCACCCCTATTCAAAATAAGAATGTGTTTAATTATCAGCATTTCTTCAGCTGCAACGATATTGTGCCTTCAATTCCAAAGTATTCCTAATTGATTCAAACCAGAAAGACTATCGATACCTCCTCAAATTCTACCTCTAGGATCGCGCTGTAACCCTGCTAACTCTTTTCAATCACACTGTCAGGGGAAACGTAGAAGCAGGTGCTAATGTTTCCAGATCACACTGCTGGAACGTAACAGTAGTTGTTGATCTTTCCAGTCATCATCCCTAGCAAGCTACAAACAGTGTAGAAAACTCGTGTAAAAGAGTCATAGGTTGGATGTACCAGTAAATCGCCAGGTACCAGTAAATCAACATGTTTTTATTAAAATAAGCAACTAATTACTGAGAGGCTTCTTTTAATTTCTTGCTTCGTATCCAACCAATTTTTGGAGCACGTGGAATTAATCACGCTGCAAACATAATTTTGTGGTAGTATTGATTCATTACCCTTAAAGGGTCATTCCACTGTGAAGTCGTGAAAAATTGTAATTTTTTAGGATTTACTTTTTAGTAAACGGAAGGTTCAACGTAAATTATATTCTATGCCTATTTATTAATACACTTATTGACAGTATAAAAAGATCTGTTCTAAATTTGTAACATTTTTTTTTAAATATATATCGCACTGATGTAAGCGCCTTGATAAAGCGATGTAGTATTGGTGCATGTGATTTCGGGTGAACGACGCACGTGAAACCAGAAATTAGAATTATATTGACTGATAAAAAAATAACAGGATGGCGGAGGTTTGTAGTTTAACTGTCGAAATGTAGTGACTTTGTCAATCATTCTGCCTTGTAAAAACTATGAAATTGTTAATGAAAAAAGGATTCCGATGTCCCTGCGATACTCACTGATGTGCTGAATAACGTTTGAAAATTTCAGACTAATTATTGGTCAAATAATCTTTTACAATCACCTGCACCAGTTAAACAAATGTTGTTTTGAGATAATCGCGTTTAAAGTTTTAAAAGAAATTAAAAAAATTCTTCTAAATTTTTTCTGTATAATGTAAGAGCAATTTAGTAAATACCAAAAAGATTTATTTTATTATATGTTGCATTTACGCAGAAAAAGCCCTTAAAGTGTTAATTTATTGGTGCGTTCACCCTGTTACAAAATTCTACTTACCTTCTACTGCTATTTCCACACTTAGAATACCCGAAACAATCCCTCCCCACGAAACCACCCGAAACCTGAGCAATCTCAAACCACTCTCTCCTCAACAAAATCTACAAGCTTCCCCCAGTCGTCATCCACGACGTCCCAAGAACGCAAACACGATATTTCACGTTACGCACCGTTAGCAGGGAGGCTCTCAAGAGGAGCCAACCCCCTGAGACGTTTCCCCTCCCACCGGAAGTGACTCTGGGAACAAATCAAGCCCCTTGCACAGTAGCAAAGACAACAAATCACGGGGGTTGTCCTTTCGCGAGCATCCACCAAGAAAGGCCATCGCCGTTGCATCGACAACCCCGTGAATAGCGTTTCTCGGCTATGGCGAGAGACACCCGACAGGAGGGGGAGAGTGTTCCCTCGGCCCGGGGAGAGAGAAGCCGCTTGATAAATGCGCGCCTCGCACAGCTAGGAACCAGTTTGGTGTTTACCTAGCAAGTAGCGCGTTGTCAGTCAGCTGGCCGGCCGCATCGTTCGCAGCAACGCCGACTTCGCCGGCTCGTTCGTTGTGTGCGCGCCTTGTAGCCGGGCGTTACTGTCTGCCGTACACATTCGACCGCGAGGAAACTCTGTCAGGCGCTGGGCGTGGGAGGGGTAGCATCCTGCGCGTGGCGGGGGCAAAGCCAGTGGTGGGGGCAGCTGGTGGGGGGCAGCTGGACGCCGACAGTCATGCAGGGTGCGTGACCGTCGACAGAGTTGGGATTCGCAGTTGGAGTCAGTTGCTCACCGAGGCTCTTGGTGGAACGTCGTCGCGCTTGAACCGCCCTCCGTTACCCGCGCACGCACTTTCTCACGGGGGCTGGCAGCGGAGACTTGTATTTCGAGCGCGTGCAAGTTGTCACGGTGCAATCGTTGTTCGCGACGGTATAGTGGTATCGCGCTGTTGCAGTGGGCATGGTCCGTGTTCATGCTCGTACGAACAGCGTCGCGACGAGGTCGACCACGATCCCTCTAGTTCAGTGTCAGTTTTGAGTGCGTGTTCCCGACGGGCGGAAGAGACGTAGCGCGCGCGACAACGATCGAAGGGAGGGTGTTTGATCAGTTTGATCGCCTCGTCTCTTTGTTTCTCTCTCTCTCTCTCTCTCTCTCTGACGTTACTCGGGAACCCTGTGGATAGGTGGTACGGCTGAACCAGTGTGCTGTGACTATGAGTGCGTGACGGTACGACCGTTGAAGTCCGCGATCGCATCGTGTTAGTTGTCGGAGAGGCAAGGGGAACGGTGACTCGCGGCGTCGCTCAGAATGGAGCCACCAAGCTTGATGGTGGTGGGTATCGTATGGTGTCTGGTCGTGAACGGTGGCCTGATAGACGGCCGCAGCATCACCAGCCTCGAGGCGCCCAGCGGCTGCGAGTGGAAAAAGGACGGGGACGACAAGGAGAAGGCCCTCGCCTGTAGGGTCAGGACTATCGCCAATGTGTCCGGCCTAATTGGCAATCTCTCGGCCATTCAAGTGGACTCGATCAGCTCCCTGGCCTTGGAGTGCAGTGACGTGTTGTTCTTCGAGAGCCAGATCGACGGGCCCCACGGATTCTTCTCGCCCCTGCCGCGGCTGGAGAAGCTTCGCGTGGATTACTGCAAGATCCGCTATCTGCCCGGCGGCGTGTTCGCGTCCGCGCACAATCTGCGAAGCTTGGCCGTGAGAACGCACAACAGCGACTGGTCGGCGATGACCCTCGAGCTTCACAGGGACTCGCTGCGCGGACTGACCCATCTCCAGCATCTCGATCTTGCCGACAACAATCTGTGGACTCTGCCACCGGAGCTGCTCTGTCCCGTGCAGAGCCTCTCCACGCTAAACCTGACGCGCAACAAGTTACAGGACATCGTCTCGCTGGGCTTCTCCGACTGGGTCGAGTCGTGCACGCCGAGCATGGAGGTGCTGGATATAAGCGGCAACGATCTCAACGACCTGCCAGATCATACGCTCAGCAATCTGCGTAGCCTGAAGATGCTGAGGCTGCAGGACAACGTGATAGCGAAGGTGGGCGATCACGCGCTCTCCGGGTTGACCGCCCTGCGCTCACTCAACATGTCCAGCAACCGATTGGTAGCGCTGCCGCCGGAGTTGTTCTCGAAAACCAAGGAGCTGAAGGAGCTGATACTCAGCAACAACTCGCTGGCCGTGCTGGCGCCCGGGCTTCTGGATAATTTGGAGGAGCTGGAGGTGTTGGACTTGAACAGCAACGAGCTGACGAATCGCTGGGTGAATCGCAACACTTTCTCGCGGCTGGTGCGGCTCGTCCTCCTCGACCTGTCATTCAACGCTCTGGTGAAGATCGACGCCCACGTGTTCAAGGAGCTGTACAGCCTTCAGATACTCAGACTGGAGCACAACGACATCGAGACGCTTATAGACGGCTGCTTCGGCTCCCTGACGAACTTGCACTCGTTGACGCTCTCCCACAACCGTATCGCCAGGTTCGATCCCGCTCATACCGTAGGATTGAGCACTCTCGGCCTGCTGCACCTCGAGACGAACAAGCTGAGGACCCTACACCATCACGTGTTCGACAATCTGACCGGCCTCCAGGACCTTTCTCTCAGAGGAAACTATCTGACGGAGGTGCCGTACGCATTGCGCGTGCTTCACTCGCTGAAGACGCTCGACCTTGGGGACAACCACGTGTCCAGGATTGAAAACGACTCGTTCAGCGGCTTGTCAGTGTTGTACGGGCTGCGATTGGTAGACAACAAGCTGGAAAATGTGTCTCGGGAGGCATTCTCCACGCTGCCTGGCCTCCAGGTGCTGAACCTCGCCAACAATTACATCCGTCACGTGGAGCAGAGCGCGTTCGCCAACAACCCGGTGCTCCGGGCGATCCGCCTGGACGGCAACCAGCTAACGGAGATCCGCGGCGCGTTCACCAGCCTCTCGACGCTGGTCTGGCTGAACGTGTCCGACAATAAGCTGCTGTGGTTCGACTACAGTCATCTGCCGGCCAGCATAGAGTGGCTGGACATACACGCGAATCAGATAAGCGAGCTCGGGAATTATTACATGGTACCGAACACGTTGCGTATAAAGATGCTGGACGCTAGCTACAACCAGATCACGGAGATCAACGGGGCGAGCGTCCCCGACAGCGTGGAAACGTTGTTTTTGAACAACAACAAGATCCGGACGGTAGCCGCCGACACGTTTCTGCAGAAAAGGAGCCTGGAGAAGGTAGTTCTCTACGGAAACGAGATAAGGAACTTGAAAGTGGCCGCCTTGGCGTTGCACGCATGGCCCGAGGACGCGGAGCTGCCCGAGTTCTACATCGGGGACAATCCGATCCTGTGCGACTGCACCATGGAGTGGCTGCCGAGGATCAACGAGATGTCCCGTCTGCGCCAGCATCCCCGTGTCATGGATCTGGATTCGGTGACGTGCGAAATGGTGCATGCCCGCGCTACGCCTCGTAGACCTTTGCTATCCTTGAAGTCGAAGGACTTTCTCTCCCGCTACGACACTCACTGCTTCGCCCTGTGTCATTGCTGCGACTTCGATGCCTGCGACTGCGAGATGACCTGTCCAGACAACTGCTCGTGCTACCACGATCACAGCTGGTCGAGCAACGTGGTGGATTGCTCGAACGCCGGCTACAAACACGTGCCGGAGCGTATCCCCATGGACGCGACGGAGATCTACTTAGACGGAAACGAGCTGGGGGACCTTGGCAGCCACGTGTTCATAGGGAAGCGGCGACTGGAGGTGTTGTTCCTGAACAACAGCGGCATAGCGGCGATCCACAATTGGACGTTCAACGGCGTGGGCGCACTCAGAGTCCTCCACCTCGAGGACAATTCTCTGAGGGAGCTGCGCGGCTACGAGTTCGATCAGCTGGAGCGCATGTCTGAGCTGTATCTGGATCACAACGCGATCGCGACCGTAGGCAACACGACCTTCAGGAAAATGAAGGGACTGGAGGTTCTGCGACTAGACAGCAACCGTATCGTCGACTTCCGGCCGTGGGAGGCGCTACCCAGCGTCGGCGACACCGCCAAAGTCGCACTGGAAGGTAACGCCTGGAGCTGCGAGTGCAGCAACGCAGCGAAATTGCGGGGTTGGCTCGCCGAGCACCGGGGCGATCCCGAGAAGATGTATTGTCGCGACGGCGTCGAGACGCTGGCGCAGGCTATGAAGCGTTGCGGGGACCCGTCCACGGAGGCCGTCAGCCGTGGAATCCAGGAAATCCCCCTTCTAGGTGGTAACTTCGTGCCGCTTTTAGCCGGCGCCTTGGTGGCTGTGATCGCGATCTGCCTCTTCGTCGCCTTGGCCTTCGCCTTTCGCCAGGACGTGCGGCTTTGGGCGCACGCGCGTTACGGTCTGCGCCTCGGCAAGATAACCACTCCGCCGGACGAGGAACGGGACCGTCTCTACGACGGTTACATCGTATACAGCGAAAGAGACGAGGACTTTGTCTCCAGGTTCCTCGCAGCGGAACTGGAGCAATCTGGCCTAACATTGTGCCTGCATTGGAGAGATCTACCACCAGCTAGGCCCCAAGAAGCTGTACCACCGGCCGCTGCAGCCGCCAGGCGTATCGTCATAATATTCTCGCCGGTGTTCCTGGCGAACGAGTGGCAGCACCCGGAGTTCCGCGCCGCTTTGAGGACGGCGCTGGAGAACATCAGGCCCAGCTCGAGGAAGAGGCGCGTGGTGGTGCTGCTGGCCACGGAGGCACCAGCGAGGGACCCGGAGCTTCAGCTGCTGCTTCAGACGTGCACCGTGGTGATGTGGGGCGAAAAGAGGTTCTGGGAGAAGCTGCGGTTCGTCATGCCCGACTCCGTGGGCAAGCGGCGGGACAGCAAGAAGGTGAACGACCGAAATCGCACGCCGGCGCGGTACACCGCTGCCCCGTCCGCCGGCGACGTGTGGACCAAGCCTAATGGCGTTTTGGTCGCACCGGTGCACGCACCCACGCCCACGCCTACGCAGTCCACCTATGTCAGCTCCGCGTCGAGCAGAACCGAGGACGAGGACAGCGGCGCGGAGCACCAGCACCAACACGCCGGCTACAGCGCGCTCCACGCCGGGAACGCGAGGCCCGCAAGCCTCTCCTCCAGGGGCAGCCACCTTTACAGCACCATACCGGAGCCACCCGTGCCCACGGCACCTCCTGGTGAGGTCCTCACGCATCCGGCGAACCCTCGCACGTACTTCGTCTAGTACACGGCAAGGTCCGCGTCGATCGCGCGACGTTCCAGCCTGCACCGAGTCCGGGGGTGGACTCTGATGGAGCCTGTGGTTAGGGGACGGTGTCTTCGGGGTGGAAGAATTGTCGTCAGGCCGCAGACGCAGGGGGCGAGCATTGGAGGGCGCTAAAGAGTGCCGAGACCAGAGACGCGTTCCAATTTTCGGATAGTAGGATTAAGGGAATGCTGGGTATAGTAATGAATGGTGAACTCTGGGGCTTTAAACGGTATCCCAGGTAACTCAGTGTATTTCTTCCACCTGTTACGGGACTCTAGAACGTGGCGAAGATGCGTTGTAGGCTGTTTGTACAGTGTTTCAATCGGCTCTTCCAGTAGAATTGGCTGCGAGGGGATGTGGTGCGTTTTCTTTAAACGAAATCGGGGTGGGGCGAGAGAGGCAATGAATAGCGAGAATTTCTGGGATGCTGGTTGATGGTGGTTAACTGTTTCTGTAATATATTTCCAAGTCGCCTGATTCAAGTAGAACAGTAGTATACAGCGATGCTTGGAATTTAAATCAATTAGCATTATCAAATCATGACAGAAATCTTTGAAAGACACAAAAGATCATACAATCATTCCGTCATCAGAAAGCCACTTAACTTCGACGAAATCCATCAGACGACTTGTTAATCTAATATCTAAAGCCATTATCCACGAAGACGATTGCCCATTAACGATTATCGCTCCGCGATCCGTCGATAGTCATCCACCAATTTAACCCAGGTCTCGCCGAAAAACCTCTCGCCCAGGTAGCGAACTTCCCCTTTCAGAAAATTCCCTCGCGTTCCTCGGCGAGAGAGTATATATCAGCGCGCTGTTCCTAGAACAGGGGGACTCGCGAAAAGGGCATCGCGAGAATGTGATCGATGGGTCGCGAGCTTTCCATGCACTCCGGAATCCACCCGTGTAAAGCTGAACCGATTCGAGAGAGACACGTTTATTTAAAACACTTTCCTCTGTAACCGTGCACACGTTGCATAGGACCGTGATCGAGTCATTATTTTTACGTACTATCTGCGAGAGGGAGGGCACGCGGAATCTCCCTCGCGCAGATCTTGTGTATGTATAAAAGAAAAGAGAGACTGCGCGTGTAAATGTGTATACAGACGGGCGCGGGGAGGGAGCGCGTAATTTTAGAAAATGGCAGTCAACGAGGACGACATAGATTCTAATTATCCGCGCTGCTCGTTACGGCCGCCTTTGAACACCGTAACTCGAGAGGCAACCACGATCCGACGTTAGATACGAGGGCATCTAGTGTTCCTAGGCTTCACCGGCCCCGCAGTCGCCTTCGATAGAGAGGACCGTGTCGCGGGAGCTCGGAATGTTTAACGTCGCGGGGACTCGCGACGCGGAGGGTTTCGACGAACGCTGGAAAAATAACTCCTCTTCCTCTGGCTGCCGTGTTCCGCTCGGCGAAATTCCTCGTTCGACGGTTTCGCCGCGACCGCACGCCACGATCGATCCCAACGGCTGCCACTTTTGCTTCCTTGCCGTTCGTATTGTTATTTATTCACTTTTTCTCTCATCTTTCCACGCCCGCCCGGGAGCGTGCAGAAATTCACCGCGACGAAAGACGCACGATTGACGGCGTGCTTCCGATTGACCTTAGTTTCGTTTATTGTAAGCCTGACAAGTGTATCGCCAGCGGTATGGTAATTTTTATGGACAGCGGCGAAAAAGCCTGCAAGTGTCTCCTATCGACGGACTTCGAATTTGGTTTTTATTGTAAATGAGTTTCGAGGGCGGTGTAAGTTCGGGCGGCCGGGGAATTACGTTAGTTTAAGTTATGCGCCAGTTAATTCCTGGAAACGAGGTGAAATTGACTTACACGGTTCTCATTGTTGACTCGGGCCGCGGCGCAGAGTTTGGGTACACGCGTTAATGAGAAAGCTTTCATCGGCGACCACATTTTCTTTCAGTTACACGGTTTCAGTCTCAAATAACATTCCGTTTATTTAGTAACGCGTTCGCTATTCTGCGGCAGCTGATTTAAATATTATACTTTGTTTTTCAACGCGGCGGCCTCGCGAGTGATTTACAAACGGAATTGTTCCTTCGCGGTGCGATTTTTTTATTTCAAATCACTGCAGCCTCGCAACGCTCCGGTTGCACGTCGATAATAATTTGCTGATGGATATTTTTCAACGGCATGGGAAAGTCAATATTCGTAATTTTATTTCTATCTCGTACAATTAAAATACAACGTCATATCCAAACTCTCGATCAGTAGCACGCATCCAACAGAAACTCGGTGGACTGGCTTTACACAGCGACCTACTTAAAGCCATACTCCCACGCGTGCAACATGGGGTGCAGAGTTACTCAAAAGTGGCGACATTTTTCAAACGCAACGCTGCTTAAATAAAAATCCCATGTCTTCTACACCGCACGTTGCACACCATTCATCTTAGGAATAAGAAAAAGTGACGTTTTCGTTTCGACATTAATTTTATTTAATTTCATCACACATAATCGCCTCGACATAAATCGATTCCTTTCTATAATGTTCAGCCGTCGATTCGATCTCGACGGGCCCCCGATCATTTTCAGATCGTCGAACGTTCGAGCTACCACACTTCACGGACAAATTATTCTCGCGAGACAAACCGAGAACGCCGCGCCCTTCTGCGAACCCCGAACCTCGGGCCCAGCTCTTCTTCGTACTATTAATCGTATATATATTTTTCCCCAAGCCCGAGAAGCGGAGCGTCGCGCGGCCAGTTCTCTGATGTTCGGCTCGTCGATACGCGGTAGCAATGGGATTTAACGAATTCGGAGGATCGTCTAGCGCGTTGTAAATGTGAGGGCACAAGGGAGACGGAGACGAGAGAGAAGGCAACGGACGTCCGTCGCGAGACCTCGCTCCTAAGGTGCACACGACTGTCTTGGAAAAAGGCAACGGTCGCCAAACGCTTATTAGTCTGTAAGATGGACCCCCTTGTACATACTGTGTATATCTAACGTTGTAAATACTCACGCACACTTTTCGAGCACATACAGAACGAGGGACGGGGCCCAGACGCCCTGTAGCAACGATACAGGCGTGCCTCCGGCCGTTTGCGCGCGTCTAATGAACTTCTAAATCTTACGATTTATCGATTGTATTATTGTATTATTGTAAATACGCTCGTCGGATCACGCATTGTACTGCATTCACTGATCTGTTGCGCGACTATTAAATTATAATTGCCACACTTTCCATTTCAGCGAAGAACCATGAGAAATAAACACGTTTGTTTTGTAAAAAAAATATGACGAAGCATAGCGGTACGTCATTTCCTTCCCACTTGCCTCGTTCCGTGAGAGATCCCTTGAAGCTTCGATTATTAAGATTATATTCTTCAAATTTATTAGTTACTCATTAAACAGATATTTTACAGATGTATCAACATGCCCCAGAGCAGTATCAACTTGCCCCGTAGTCGGGTAAAGTGATACATTTTGCCTTCGTCCAAATAACATTTTTTCAAGTTTTCGTTTACTAGGTAAATATACTAAAGTGGAAGGACCAAAGTATATTTTAGCATATTTGTTATTAAATAATTGATTCGAACAAAAATGAACAAAATTGAAAAGTGAATAACGTATCAACTAGCCCCGGTCTCCCCTATAGGTAGTGTTTCCACTGAACTTGTTTTCGAAAGATTTGCAATACTTTTAGTGAGTTTTCTGTAAAGAAATGGGATATTTATTATTATTAAATTTCTTTTAAAGGCCCCGCGGTCCACGAAAAGCTTATCATAAAGTTTTGCAGGGTCCTCTGCACAGATATTTATTATTATAAAATTTAGAAATACATATAAATGCTTCTTTTGATAGATCGAAGGTAGAGGAGTAGGGTAGACCGGGGCGAATCGGATCACTTTCTGTTTGACGCTAAAAAAATAATAATCGTTTGTTAACGGAACTAAATTCCACTTGTACATGAGAAAAAATGAAAAAGTGAGAAATATCCGATTCGCCCGGAATCTGGGGCGAATCGGGCGACCCAGAAAATTTCTGAAAAAACTGAAATTTTCATAACAAAATCTTTAGATCAAATGAAACAAATCTAATTTAATGACAAGTGAAGTCAAGTGACACTAATTAGCACATAGGTCGGAAGGATATTGCCGCTTTTTGCACCTCTATCAGCATGATTCTCGTAGCACCACTCTTCTCAGACAATCTTCTGAAAGTGGACGAATTAATTTTTCACTACAGTTAATACAATCCCATCCTCTTAAGACCATTAATTTAATTATTCTTTTCGTCATTTCTTTAGATTTAATTTTTATCCCAGCTTCCTTTATATTTTTTAGACACCGTGATTCCAGATTGCTGCTTTTTATATACCTACGAACCATCTGTATATAAACAATGATCATATTTATAATCATAAAAATACTCAAATGAAAAAAAGAGTGATCCGATTCGCCCCAAATATAAGTATTTTAAAGGTTGTAGATTACATAAACATATTATGATATAATAGTCTAAAATACAACAAATACTAAACATGGACACCGTGCAAACTAATAACAATAAACACATTTGAATTTTCAAGCTTCCTTTTATTTTACATACGAAATTGCAGATTACATAGGTTAAATTCGGACCAAAATTATAACGTTCGCACGCGTCTAACTCACTGAAAACGTATGCCAGCTCTAAAAAATGACTTAAAACAATTGACGGGCTATTGCGGTAAGTGCGGGGAAGAAGGGCGAGGTACTGTACTACAAACGATCGGAATGCTCATTTCTATCGCGATGTAAGAAATACGTATGGACTAAATTCTTATTTTGATCCGATTCGCCCCAGTCTACCCTATTTGTAATGTATGGGGAACGAAGATCGATAATGGCAAATCATTCACGCCTCCATTACTCGTTTTGATAATAACACGATGGCTAATCGGCAGTTATTAGCCTTCTGCTGGGATGAAACTTTCATTGCCCCTTATTATTGGAAATTTTGCTTCGCTGACTGCAGACTAATGAATTATTCCCTCGGCAAGATGAAGACGCGGGGAAGGCGGGTGCTAACGATTATCGATTAGACGTCGGGAATCAGTGAAATAAAGCGTAACACGTAGGGAAGTTTCCAGGGCATCATCTGTACTATCGGTTCGAGCTTAATATAGCGAGAGTTTAATAAATATCGAAGGGAACGGAAGCTCTGAAGTCGATTGCTACTTTGAATTTCGCTTGCTGTTCAAAATAACTTTCTTCCTGATCTGTTGATACCTTCCTGTAACTATATTTATATTCATATTTACTTTTGTGTTAGAGAGCAGAGGACACTCAAAATACTTATTCTATCATCCCATAAGCCCCTTCGTTTCATGCGTTATCACACATTTTATTATTTTATATTTACAATTCAGTACGTTTCAAGTGAGTCACTTAAATTTTAAAACACTTTTCCTTCGTACTCGCCAGACTGCTATTCCCGGCTTGTATTTTCGCGTATTATAAGCCAGCTCGTACGTTTCACGTTAGTATTTCAATTAATATTGGACCCAATATCGATACTGCGATCCAATCTTCTTATAGGATTGGACTTTTATCCGATACTGATGCTCCAAGTGGAATTCATCTTGCAGCAATTTTATCGGCGATACCGATAATACGGATTCGTAACCGTTCAATCGAGGGGAATATTATTTACTTTCACTCCCTGCGGAGATCACTTTAGCCAGCTTTCGTGTGCAAGACAGATCCTCGACAACCCGAAGGCGTGAACCCTCGATAGCACTTCACACATTCACAGCCGAGATGGGGAAAAAGCGTGCCGCTTCTAGCGCGGGCATTCCTGTAATACGTAGCTTCCGAAATTCTCATTTAAGCAACAAAGTGTGTCGTAATACATCTCTGGTGAAGATAATACGCTTCCAGCTTAAACAATTTTTTTCTTCTATTTTGCGAATCGAAGTTAAAAATAAAAGTCCTTCACGTTCAAAATTTGACACCTGATCTTACATAGCACTTTAAATATTCTAAGTGTCTTCCCGCAAAACTAATGATTCTGACTTACACTCGTTTGCCCGCCCCCAGACATATGAAATCAACTCATCCTAGAAAAACAATAACAGAAATTCTTGGGTTCAATTTCGTTCCTCGTCCAAGTTCACTTCAGAAATTCTACCAAAGTCAGTTCGATTATTTGTACACAACGCTTTGCACACGACCTTCTCAGCTATTCCCCAAACAGTGTCTTAACCTCCCATGGATTTCGCAAGTTGGTAATTTCGGGCACCTCTTACAAAGGTAAGCAAACAGAAGTTGGAGCACAGAGTTCCCGATACCTCAGATACAATACGTTCAAACGAACTTGTACTATAATATTGTCTCAACGTTTCGCCAGCATATAAAATTCCCATCACTCTCGTTCTACACCCGAGAGCCTCAAACAACAACAACACGTCCATGGAAGCCTGGAAGTTCCTAGCATACATTATCGCTTTAAACTGCTAAACCCATCCACCAAGTGTACCCTACGTATCACGCCACCCCTCGCGCAAAGCAGCTTCATTAACGCTCGGGTCCGCTCCAGCCGATGATCCGGCAGCCTCCTCTTGCCGAAGAATCCAGACGCCGCGCGGCTCGCGTTAATCCGAAACACTCCTCATTTTTCCGCGCGAGCCGTAACTCAAACCGCGCCGCGCTTTCCCACGCGGCCGCTAAATAACGCCGACATTAAGCGAGCAAGACGCTCTGCGTAGGAATAAAAAAGGGAGAGGGTGGCTCGGCACGGAAAGGCGACGCGAAAGAAACGGACGAAACAGTGGCGGGGAGGGGGCTTAGATAAGCGGAGCGGGGAATAATTTATCGCATTACCCGTATCGCGGAAAACTGCGACGCTTCTGGGAATAAAATGTTAAATACGGCCGCGTACGTGCGCCCGGCGCCAAGAACTCTTTTATCACCGGCGGTCCACCGAACGAACAGACCTTTCCACGGGGGCTAGTGGCTGTGATAACACCGCAAGTCGGCCACGGAGAGTTACGATCCCTAGAAACTCCCGCTACCCCACGCGTGCACGAAAATATCAACTCCGCTCGCCATGCCGCGTCACATCTGCCGCGATCGGCAACGCAGCCTTCCTTTCGAAGATAATAGTGAACCGGATCGCGGTAAACGGGGCATAGTTATGCCGGCCTGTATTAACCACCGCCATTACTCTCTATTCCCTTCGCCCTTAACCGCCGCCGATCGTTAGAGTCACCTGTAGCGTGGGCCCAGAATTTTAGCCCACCGCCGAATCGCTCTCACCGACGGCACACCGCTGCGGATAATCGCCCATCTAAACACTAACCCGCCCCAAAGCAGTCCTCACTTCCGTGGTCAGGCGAGAACCGGTGTTTTCCGTGCGGCTACGGGCCCGCCGGTTCCACCGCTCGTACCATCGATCCTCGTCCCATCGACGAAGGTCGAGCGATCGCCGTTCCCCCCGATAGGGAACTCGGGAATTTCGTGCGCGTTCCATCGCCGGGTCACGTCCACGCAAGATTCCAGGGCATAAGTTACAATTCCGGCGTAAGAGGATGCCCGTGAATCGGCTTTTTAAAAGGCCCGCAGGGGGCCTCCCTGGGTCGTGTTCCGATTCGTCTCGACGGAAGTAACAGTTTTATCGAGAGGCAAAGACGGCAGCCTGGATATCCACTCTCCGAGCCTTGCGGACTGGGAAATCCTGCAGCAACGAAATTAACTGCGCGAGGAAACGCGCACGTACGAGTCAAATATTTGAATAGCCTCGGGGAGGGGAGCGGGCCGGAAGGCCACGAATAGGAGAAAAGAGCCGCGGCGCGGCTAATGACATTACGTCTTTAGGATGCTCTCGGGCAAATTACATTTGCCGGGCGAGCTGCGCCGACCACCGCAACGAGCAAATGGAATAATAATAAGAGCGCGGTGATATCGGGCGGAATTGTGGGTCATGTAGACGCGTTTAATAATCAAAGTAACCCCGCGAGCCTCGACGTGTGGATCGATAATTTACGGCTTTTCGGCGTGCCCGCTGGAAAAATTGAAACGTCCTGCGGTTGCTGGAGTATTGGGGTAAGAAGAAGCGATTTCAGGAACTTCTGTATCTTTACGTTATTCTGTTACTCTGGCTTGGTTTATACTTCTATGTGTGGGATGTCACTTTGATAGCTACATCGCAGAAGACTTTTATGGGATTTCAAGGCTTCCCTGAGGTGTTTAATGACGGTCGTCGGTGGGGAGAGACTTTGGTGTAAGGGAAATAATTAAATTGCTTGCAGATTAGTTAGAGTAAAGAATTGAGGCATTGACAGTAAACGCGGACTAACCCATATTTTTTGCGAATTTGAATTAGTAGCAATAATGTACTGCAATAGGCTGTTAATAATCATATAAAATAGGCAGAATCAAGTTTTTTCAATGTGGGTTAGTCCGTTATCGCTCTCAATGCCCTAATTGTTCTTTATAGCAATTGGCCTGTAGCTGAATATTAATATACATGGTAACGTTTCAATTGTATCACCACACACAACCTTTCTGGTGTGTCCTGGAGGTTGTTTGCCGAGGGCTTTCCCTGGTGTAATCCTGAGGAATAGTTCCCATTACGTAATGATAGTTCCCAATATTTCGATGGGGGTATTTCGGTGTTTCCCAGCGGGGCAAGATCGAGTCAATCAAGTCAACCCAATTCAATCATGAAGCAGCGGTGGCTCTAATCGAACCACGGTTAATCACAGAAGGAACAGGGGGCCCAGTGGATCCCACCAGTAGTGCTCACTTAGCAAACCATCCATCTTTCGTTGACACATATTTTTTTGTATCATCAATTCAACTGGAGACATTAACGTGGCCTATTTCCAGTGGACCACCCTTTCTGTAAATCCCCCAGAGCGACCGTGAGCATTGAACATCTTACACTTACGGAGTATGTTCTGTATAAAAGTGATATAATTGATCAACTTCCATGGCACTTACCTCGCCTAGTCCCATAAAATCACACCACATCCCGCGATACAATCATAGGTATGGAAATAAAATGAAATCAATCCAAAGCAGTCGACGTCCCGTACACGCGATGCAGGGAGGCCCCCGCGGTTCATCGTTATCGGAGCACAGGTACGGTACAATTTCGTGGGCCATTTATCCTCCGCGTGTGTATAGAGCGCGCGTGCAAGGGAAAAGAGAGCATCGAGAGGGCCGCCAGCCCCCATCGCCGGCGCGTTTCCCATCCGAGGGATGCGTGCGCGAGTGGCTTTCTTCTTTTTCCTCGTTGGCCAGCGACGGGGCGAGCGGAGGCGCCAGTGCATCGATCAACTGTCGAACGACCGGCCGCTAATTGCGCCGGCCGCAATATCTTGATCAATCGAGCGTGGGGCGTTGGAATTAATTAGAACGATGACGTGCCCGGCGGACGTGGCCGATGCGCCCGCCTCGCCAGAGGAGGCGAGCTTGTAGATCGGACGGCGAAGCTCGTCCTGGCCAGATAGCCTATCTTAAGTGAGCGGCAGCCCCCTTTCCCAACCGACGGCAACGAAAAACAGAGGAGCAGAGCTAACCCCCGCCCGTTCCCGCCGGATAAAACGAACAAATTGCCGCGCCCCCGTGTCGTGAGTTTGGCGCCTGCCCTCCGCCCGTCCTCCATTCCCGGTTAATACGATTCCAAGATAAATTCGCGACGCGCTCTCTCCTTTTCGCCCGTCATCCCCCGGCCCCTTGCTCGCGATAAGCAATATTATCGGCTCTGATCGATTCTATTAAGCCCCGCGCCGGGGGAACCGGGGTTCTTTAGGCGCTTTGTCTCGCTGCTCCAGAGCTATCGCGATACCGTTCGCGATGTTAACCTTCTGTCGGGTCAGAGAGCTACTTCGAGAGGAACTTCTTCCAGCGACTTTCTCTTCGTCGCGTTTCATCCTCTTCCCCACTGCCGTATCGCTGCGACGGGTTTTTGTGGTGGGAAATTGTCCGGGGAGTAGTGCGAGTTTTTGTGGGGGGATGCTTTTGTTTGGAGGTGGAGGTTGCTTTGACTTGGTCAAGGGGAGAGGTAGGTATAGTTGTCGTGGTGCGACGTGTGTATTTGTTGGAAGATTTTGGTTTTAAAGAGTAGGAGGCGTCTTGCACGTAACGGGGATTTTGTACAGTTATCTTATGTATATGGATTTCTTATAGTTTTCACGGATTTTATGTATTCCAGGAACTGTGCAGTGTGCACGTCACAGATAGTTTACATTGTGCATACTTCTTAGGTAGGTGTCCCAGACTGCCCACGTTTTTCAGGTTACTCACAGCTTCTATGTTTTCTATATGACTCATAATTTCCACACTGCTTCTATGATATTCTTATGTTTCTCTCACACCTCTCTCCAGATCCATACAACTTCCACACTTCCCCCACATTATATCTACACTATTTTCACAGTACTATCACAGTATTTATCGCACCTCTCCTGCAATTCTCTCATGCCATTCCGAAAACATTCCACAACGTTTACTCACAACTTCCACACTACTTCTTACTTCTACACCACTTCCCATAACTTCACACCTCTACCACATTCAAATATACACAATATCGCACTTCACATCATCACAGATAATACTCCGCAAGATCACATTTTGCACTTCACAATATTGGAAAAACTCAAAATTTTGGCTTCGAAACTTCTCTCGCAGGTGCAACCCGTAACTCTGCTTGTGTTGCAGGTGCAGCAACTCAAAAATGGCCTCTTCCGAATTCCATTGCACGATTCTTGCACCTGCAACAAAGTTGCCAACCGAGATTTGGCTTCTCGCGAGAACGCATAAAGTTACAAACCGGAATTTCCCCAATTTCATTTGCAACAATGTTGAAAAATTTTGTCCTTTGCAACTTTGTTCCGTTTTCGCGGGACGCTCAATAACTTACCTGAATACTTACTATGGGTTGCGCGATCATGAGGCGATTAATTCTTAAGATTAGAGCAATGTATAAGTAGTGTGATGTGTGTTTTATAATGTTTGTACTATAGAAATAGTAAGGGAGAAGTGGTATTGTGTGGAAGTGATGTGAAAATATGTGAGTATTTGTATATAAGTAATGCAGCATTGATATAAGAGTTGTGGGGGTGTTGTGTGAATAGTAGAATCGGGAAGTAGAAATTGTGTCGTAAATAATACAAAAGTGGCGTAGGAACAGTATGCAACTGATGTAGTAAAGCAACAGTGCGTGTATCCCCCCCCCCCCCCCCATAAACATGACTCGTGTATGAAACAAGCTAATTTCCTTTAATTCATGAAAAAAGTTCACATGCAAATATTGTGAAATCATCTTTGCTAATTCGAATTGTAATCTCGTTCTCCGTTCGAACACTGATTTCTCTGTCACTTTTTATACTTGACATACGTTTATTGGCCACAAATCAATTCAGTGCTCAGATTTTCAGCTACGGTTTTAACGAATTAGTTATAAATTACTAAGTGCCGTATTTTATATCGGTCTTCATCCTCAAAGCGGTTCATATTCATGCATGATACGTGATGCCCCGCTGGAACTGCCAGTTAGAATCGCATTAAAAAATTTTAAATCCGGATTGATGCGGTTTTCTTCCCGCAAAATTGCAGATTGAACCAGATGAAATATTTTCTATCAGTTTCAAACCGGATATGCATGTAAAAATCTTGATGGTATTTACCTGTAATTCCTAGCACAATGGTCATCGGTTCTGCTCGGATTTACACGAAGTAACTCGCATATTACTATAGTAAACTTCTTGAGTAACTTTATTCATTTTTTAAGCTGATTCTATCTGGACATCCAGATCCAAACCAAAATGTAATCTATTGGTCTCTTCAAATTATTTTGCTACCAGTTCTTACACAAATTTACATATCGTAAATGCATGCTCCAACACACATATTTTTGGATGAAATCGATTCAAATTTTTAGTTGTTTCTAACTAGAATCTAGAAGTGTAGATCAAAATTCACATGATACTCATCAGTTTTTCCAAGCCATTTTAGTACCTGGTTTTATTTTTATTCGCGACACATTTATGCTCCCTCGACCGATTTACTCAGGTTATCAAGGAGGCGTCGAATAACCGTTACCGCTTTTACCGTGAGCTGAGGTTTGATATAATATTATTCTTAAACCTACTATATGTCTCGTTAGTTCGCGGCGCAGATCTTATGGGCGGTATTCTCAGTCGTTGCTTATTCTTAAGTTCGTCTTAAGCATGCTGCATCCTCTACTATGTAGTCTACGAGGTTAGTCTACTATTCTATCACAGTTCCCACATATCCTAACGCAATTTCAACATAGTTGCTACCTCAATTCCAAACCGTTTCTCAACATTATTCCTACCCTATTCGCACAAATTATTCCTATCATCGACGAAGTGGTCTATGTTCCTACATCTTTTCCACGCACAAAGTTGATTTCACAATGTTCGCATGTAAACTTTTTTATTTTTTTCGATTCTAAATACATGAAGTAAAGGTTAAATTGGAAAGATAATTTAATTTTTTATTCGTTTTACATGAAATTATGTTATAACATCTATCGTATTTTCTATAATACACAAGTCAGGTTATTAAAAATATTTTTCTGTATGTTATAGATAAAACTTGGGAATATTTCTCCGTGGACAGAAACTTGCAGTGAGGCAAATGATGGAAACAACGACCTCAACAAAAACCTCAACAACCAACATAAGAAGACAGTGATTTTAAATATATGTACAGTGAAGTGATTATATAGACTAAGAGTGAACACATATTTATTATTTATATACGTACATAAATAATCATTTGTACATGATTGTATCACTTTATGTAATATTTTCAACATGCCTTAAAGAAAATAAAGAGAAAAATACTATACAAAACTGTGTTATCATTGAAAAAACCTTCTTCCTGCGAAAAATGCACAAAGTTGCAAAACTTAAACTTCTAACGAGAACGCACAAAGTTGCAAACCGAAATTTGGCTTCTCGCAAAAAACGCACAAAGTTGCAAAGGCCAAAATTTTTGCAACATTGTTGCAAATAAAATTGGGCTGTTCGAGAAATAAAATCCGGATTTGCAACTTTGTGCGTTTTCGCGGGGAGCTCAACAAAGTTGCTAACCGAAATTTGACTCCCCGCGAAAATGCAACAAAGTTGCAAAGGACAAAATTTTTGCAACAATGTTCGAAATGACAATCGCCTGTTCACGAGAAAAAAACCCGGTTTGCAACTTTGTTACATTTTCGCGGGACGTGCAAATCCGGTGAGATCGGAATAGTCTGAAGATGATATTGGAAGATTTTGGCGTTCAACAAAGTTGCTAACCGGAATCTGACTCCCCGCGAAAACTCAACAAAGTTGCAAACCGAGTTTTTTTCATGCGAACAGACCATTTTCGTTTCCAACAATGTTGCAAAAATTTTGACCCTTGCAACTTTGTTACATTTTCGCGGGACGTGCAAATCCGGTGAGATCGGAATAGTCTGAAGATGATATTGGAAGATTTTGGCGTTCAACAAAGTTGCTAACCGGAATCTGACTCCCCGCGAAAACTCAACAAAGTTGCAAACCGAGTTTTTTTCATGCGAACAGACCATTTTCGTTTCCAACAATGTTGCAAAAATTTTGACCCTTGCAACTTTGTTACATTTTCGCGGGACGTGCAAATCCGGTGAGATCGGAATAGTCTGAAGATGATATTGGAAGATTTTGGCGTCAACAAAGTTGCTAACCGGAATCTGACTCCCCGCGAAAACTCAACAAAGTTGCAAACCGAGTTTTTTTCATGCGAACAGACCATTTTCGTTTCCAACAATGTTGCAAAAATTTTGACCCTTGCAACTTTGTTACATTTTCGCGGGACGTGCAAATCCGGTGAGATCGGAATAGTCTGAAGATGATATTGGAAGATTTTGGCGTTCAACAAAGTTGCTAACCGGAATCTGACTCCCCGCGAAAACTCAACAAAGTTGCAAACCGAGTTTTTTTCTTGCGAACAGACCAGTTCCGTTTCCAACAATGTTGCAAAAATTTTGACCCTTGCAACTTTGTTACATTTTCGCGGGACGTGCAAATCCGGTGAGATCGGAATAGTCTGAAGATGATATTGGAAGATTTTGGCGTTCAACAAAGTTGCTAACCGGAATCTGACTCCCCGCGAAAACTCAACAAAGTTGCAAACCGAGTTTTTTTCATGCGAACAGACCATTTTCGTTTCCAACAATGTTGCAAAAATTTTGACCCTTGCAACTTTGTTACATTTTCGCGGGACGTGCAAATCCGGTGAGATCGGAATAGTCTGAAGATGATATTGGAAGATTTTGGCGTTCAACAAAGTTGCTAACCGGAATCTGACTCCCCGCGAAAACTCAACAAAGTTGCAAACCGAGTTTTTTTCATGCGAACAGACCATTTTCGTTTCCAACAATGTTTCAAAAATTTTGACCCTTGCAACTTTGTTAAATTTTCGCGGGACGTGCAAATCCGGTGAGATCGGAATAGTCTGAAGATGATATTGGAAGATTTTGGCGTCAACAAAGTTGCTAACCGGAATCTGACTCCCCGCGAAAACTCAACAAAGTTGCAAACCGAGTTTTTTTCATGCGAACAGACCATTTTCGTTTCCAACAATGTTGCAAAAATTTTGACCCTTGCAACTTTGTTACATTTTCGCGGGACGTGCAAATCCGGTGAGATCGGAATAGTCTGAAGATGATATTGGAAGATTTTGGCGTTCAACAAAGTTGCTAACCGGAATCTGACTCCCCGCGAAAACTCAACAAAGTTGCAAACCGAGTTTTTTTCTTGCGAACAGACCAGTTCCGTTTCCAACAATGTTGCAAAAATTTTGACCCTTGCAACTTTGTTACATTTTCGCGGGACGTGCAAATCCGGTGAGATCGGAATAGTCTGAAGATGATATTGGAAGATTTTGGCGTTCAACAAAGTTGCTAACCGGAATCTGACTCCCCGCGAAAACTCAACAAAGTTGCAAACCGAGTTTTTTTCATGCGAACAGACCATTTTCGTTTCCAACAATGTTGCAAAAATTTTGACCCTTGCAACTTTGTTACATTTTCGCGGGACGTGCAAATCCGGTGAGATCGGAATAGTCTGAAGATGATATTGGAAGATTTTGGCGTTCAACAAAGTTGCTAACCGGAATCTGACTCCCCGCGAAAACTCAACAAAGTTGCAAACCGAGTTTTTTTCATGCGAACAGACCATTTTCGTTTCCAACAATGTTGCAAAAATTTTGACCCTTGCAACTTTGTTACATTTTCGCGGGACGTGCAAATCCGGTGAGATCGGAATAGTCTGAAGATGATATTGGAAGATTTTGGCGTCAACAAAGTTGCTAACCGGAATCTGACTCCCCGCGAAAACTCAACAAAGTTGCAAACCGAGTTTTTTTCATGCGAACAGACCATTTTCGTTTCCAACAATGTTGCAAAAATTTTGACCCTTGCAACTTTGTTACATTTTCGCGGGACGTGCAAATCCGGTGAGATCGGAATAGTCTGAAGATGATATTGGAAGATTTTGGCGTTCAACAAAGTTGCTAACCGGAATCTGACTCCCCGCGAAAACTCAACAAAGTTGCAAACCGAGTTTTTTTCTTGCGAACAGACCAGTTCCGTTTCCAACAATGTTGCAAAAATTTTGACCCTTGCAACTTTGTTACATTTTCGCGGGACGTGCAAATCCGGTGAGATCGGAATAGTCTGAAGATGATATTGGAAGATTTTGGCGTTCAACAAAGTTGCTAACCGGAATCTGACTCCCCGCGAAAACTCAACAAAGTTGCAAACCGAGTTTTTTTCATGCGAACAGACCATTTTCGTTTCCAACAATGTTGCAAAAATTTTGACCCTTGCAACTTTGTTACATTTTCGCGGGACGTGCAAATCCGGTGAGATCGGAATAGTCTGAAGATGATATTGGAAGATTTTGGCGTCAACAAAGTTGCTAACCGGAATCTGACTCCCCGCGAAAACTCAACAAAGTTGCAAACCGAGTTTTTTTCATGCGAACAGACCATTTTCGTTTCCAACAATGTTGCAAAAATTTTGACCCTTGCAACTTTGTTACATTTTCGCGGGACGTGCAAATCCGGTGAGATCGGAATAGTCTGAAGATGATATTGGAAGATTTTGGCGTTCAACAAAGTTGCTAACCGGAATCTGACTCCCCGCGAAAACTCAACAAAGTTGCAAACCGAGTTTTTTTCATGCGAACAGACCATTTTCGTTTCCAACAATGTTGCAAAAATTTTGACCCTTGCAACTTTGTTACATTTTCGCGGGACGTGCAAATCCGGTGAGATCGGAATAGTCTGAAGATGATATTGGAAGATTTTGGCGTTCAACAAAGTTGCTAACCGGAATCTGACTCCCCGCGAAAACTCAACAAAGTTGCAAACCGAGTTTTTTTCATGCGAACAGACCATTTTCGTTTCCAACAATGTTGCAAAAATTTTGACCCTTGCAACTTTGTTACATTTTCGCGGGACGTGCAAATCCGGTGAGATCGGAATAGTCTGAAGATGATATTGGAAGATTTTGGCGTCAACAAAGTTGCTAACCGGAATCTGACTCCCCGCGAAAACTCAACAAAGTTGCAAACCGAGTTTTTTTCATGCGAACAGACCATTTTCGTTTCCAACAATGTTGCAAAAATTTTGACCCTTGCAACTTTGTTACATTTTCGCGGGACGTGCAAATCCGGTGAGATCGGAATAGTCTGAAGATGATATTGGAAGATTTTGGCGTTCAACAAAGTTGCTAACCGGAATCTGACTCCCCGCGAAAACTCAACAAAGTTGCAAACCGAGTTTTTTTCATGCGAACAGACCATTTTCGTTTCCAACAATGTTGCAAAAATTTTGACCCTTGCAACTTTGTTACATTTTCGCGGGACGTGCAAATCCGGTGAGATCGGAATAGTCTGAAGATGATATTGGAAGATTTTGGCGTTCAACAAAGTTGCTAACCGGAATCTGACTCCCCGCGAAAACTCAACAAAGTTGCAAACCGAGTTTTTTTCATGCGAACAGACCATTTTCGTTTCCAACAATGTTGCAAAAATTTTGACCCTTGCAACTTTGTTACATTTTCGCGGGACGTGCAAATCCGGTGAGATCGGAATAGTCTGAAGAGGATATTGGAAGATTTTGGCGTCAACAAAGTTGCTAACCGGAATCTGACTCCCCGCGAAAACTCAACAATGTTGCAAACCGAGTTTTTTTCTTGCGAACAGACCATTTTTGTTTCCAACAATGTTGCAAAAATTTTGACCCTTGCAACTTTGTTACATTTTCGCGGGGCGCCCAAATAGCTTACCTAAATACTTACCATATTTTGCGTGATCATACGGCGATTGGTTCTTAAGACTAGCGCAATGTAGAAGTAGTGTGACGTGATGTGTTGAAGTCAATAAAGTTTGAGAGTAGGGAATGGCATGTTTAAAACAGTGCGTTAATGTAAAGATTTTTAAAAACAGCTCAGTGTGGAAGGATCATTTTATGTGTTCTTTTTATCATGTGTTTTTTATATGACTTGGAATCGGAAGGAGCAAGTAGTGAAAGGAAGGTTCGTTAAATAATAATAGTCTTTTATCAGTTAACTGCATTTTATTGATATAAGTGAAATGCGATACAATCAAATCTTACAGATGCGTTCGTAATATAGTAGATGCATGTGGTATGTACGTGGTATGTAGTTCATAATTCAGGTAGATCCGAAATGCAGTAAGTGATCGCTTTTAACGTCTTGTATTCCCCCAAACCCATGTTTCGAACCAGATTGTGTCGGTATACAGCGCGCGGCATTACTCGTGTCTACCCCTGTAACAAAGTAAAGAAGAATGTAAACTATTGTAAATAAAAAAGGGAGGGAAGTTGTACCGTAGAATTGAAACTCCCCGCTTGTTTCGCAAATTTCATCATTTTCCACAACGTTTTCAATCCGGATTAGCTCCTTGCATTCTGTGCTCCTGATCCCCAAGCAAAAAGTATCAAGCGTTCACAATCAAAGTTGGTGGCCCAATAATTGAACGATCTCCTCTTCTTTCTATGTTTCTGTTAACTCAAGCGTATTTCCTGATCCGAACAATCTCGGCGTTTTAGTTTGCAGTTGAGAATACCTATGACAAATTCGAAAGAGCGTGTGGCATTTCCAGATTGAATCCGTAAGATTTTTGATCCGTAAGTTCAGATACGAATACAGCTTGACACATTAATTAAAATGACAAATGGGTTCGAAAAAAATAATTATTCGCTTAATCATGTTAAAACACTGGGACTATGTCATAAAATAAGATAATAAGGCCAAAATAGCTACGGGGGGACCTGTCAATTTCGGTATCATTCATGTATAGAAACATGGTAGCTCAGTGTGCCTATGGGTAGAGAGGAAGGGGAATTAGCTTTCAGTCGCGACCGCGTCTGTTGATATATTAAGTGTATTCAATTATATAATTCCGTTAGTGCAAGCGTAAACTTCTTACCCTATTCTCTTTTTAAGAATTCACCAGAACCATACAAAATCGCGCCAAGAAAGGTACGTAACACTTTCAACCTTGTTCGCGGAGATCCGCCTCACCCTCGAATTGCCATTCTTCGATCCCGACATGTGATCACGTTGCCAGACGCCCGGTGATGTATTTTGACAGGCGTGATTTTGGGAAGCGTCAGCCTCAGATTCGAAATTGTACTGTACACCGTCCCTGCGTCGATTTCTCAAGAAGCATCGCACAATTTCGAAAGTCATCATCACGCATCACGGACCGGAATTAACGGACTTATTCTGTATTAAGTGGCCATTCTATGACCCTCCTCTGGCATGCCTTATTAGGACTGATTACGCCATAGCGGCTGTCAACTCGGCTCACCGACCGGAGTCTTCGTCACTTCGAAATCCCGAGGAGCAGAGAAACTGCATCGTAATAGTCGACGAAGTACCCTTATCCAACGTGCATCGTTTTCGAATGAAACGTGTGAAACGCTTCGTCCCAGTCGCAGTCAATTCGTCTTCCAGTTACATAAAGTTATTCGAACAAACCAATTCAAATAACACACAATCTAGCAGAAGAAAATATATTATACACTATGTAAACTAAATTCTAAAATAAGCGATGATAAAAGAAGTTCTAATGTCATATGTACACTAACGCCCCACCGTATCACCTTTCTCCACTTCCTTTCCTAAATATACAATCATGATCTAATACGAAAATAGTATCATGTAATTGTTGAATTAAAACTCGCTTATCCGTCTCAGCATAAAAGTGTCAACAGAAGTCTAATCGTTCCCCATGAATTATTAAGGGACACGCGATCCATCTCGCTGATCGAATCCACTCGCGCGAGAGTGTTAAGGGTGGATATTAAAATTGGCCCGTCGGAATCGCTCGATTCGAATGTATTTGCTTGTTTATATTCGATATTGATTTTCTCCTGCTGCTCGCCACGTCAATGGGGAACGCCGTGCAGCTAGAGGGTGGCGTTCCAGCCCGCATTTTTATGGCGACCTTTCGGTCCATTGTGTCCGCGGGGGCCGAGTGACACTCATAATATTTCACCGGCGTGAATGCTTACGGAGGGGCTATGAAAATGCTTTTCCTAAATTAAATACGATCCACCGTTCCCGTGGCCATCGCCGCTCCGCCGTTCCCTTTCTTTCCTTCCATTGTAGGTTCTTCTTACTTAACCGCTGAGTAATCCTCGCGCGATTCAATCGACCGCCGGGGCGCTGTAAATTTTTCCGGCACTCCCAGTTTTATGGAAATAATTATAACCGAGCTCCTAAAATTCCTCGGATCCGAGCAGATGGTAACTCTCGCTGACACTTCTCGCGGGGCGATAAGATAACGCGGGAGACTTTATAGCGAGCAATAAGATCCAATGGCATCCTAATATTTCTTAGAAGATCAGACGTTTTATAATATTCCTTTTATTCAACGACTCGTGTGCGGCTCGAAGCATCGAGGGCAGTAAAACGTTTGTTAACACTAGATACGGAACGATTACACGTTCGTTGGAGCGTCGCGTGTGGCGATTACCGCGTTTGTTAATACCCGCCGACGTTAATGGGGCTATACGTTCGCGAGAGTACTAGACCAGTCGCGGAATCGCGCAAATGCGCCGGGATTTTACGTGCATACGTACGCTTCGGTCTAAGGGGAGAGCGGAGCGAGCAGGGCGTTAATAAAGATGAGTGACGACGTTTAATTAGTATTAGCCCGGAAGATAGCCGGCGAGCTGCTCTTGCAACAGCGCGTTATTCGAGGGCGCCGAATGTCGCGTGGATTTAGGCAGGTACCTCGGGCGGAGGACGCTACGGTGCCCCTGTAACGCTTACATCCGCATAGCAACTGCGTATTTCGCGATATAATAAATAACTACCTTCTCGTCCATCCGCGACAGACATCTCCATGGAATTCTTTCGCCAAAGATACGTACGCGTTTAGCTTCAGGAGTAACCAAATTTTATTTTAATAATATACAGTTGTTGCGGAGGTATGCAATGACGGAGTGGCCAAGGTGTTAGCTTGCCTGATAGCAAGTGGGCCCTGTAGGTCACTGATGCAGTGGGCCCCCTTAAACGTCAGACAATACAGTACCGATTAACAGAAAGTTTAAAACTGATATTTTATATGCCCTGTGTAACAAACTTGATGCTAGGCTTTAAGTATTATATTGGTATCACTGGTCGACTCTAGGAACGCCTCTAATCTAAGGGATTTAAATTTTAAGATACAATTCTTTTTAAAGGAAGTATTTAAGTACTTCTGTTATTGTTCACAGTTTAAATGTTCTTTTGACCAGTACTGTATGTTAAACATGTTAATGACCTTTTAGTACTTTGGAAATATAATAGAAGTTCCAGTATTATTAAAAGATAATAGGAGTTCCGATATTATTAAAATATAATAGGAGTTCCAATATTATTAAAATATAATAGGAGTTCCAATATAATTGAAATATAATAGAAGTTTCAATATTATTACTGTGTGCAACTAAAATTTAGGTGGCATTACTATTTTATAGTTGCGGGCCCTTTGCCTCCTGGCAAACAATATTCTTGGACTCAGTCCGCGACTGGAGGTACAATTTCTTTACAACTTACAGTTATCACTGTGTACCTATTATCCGGGAAAACCATTCACCTGAGAAGTCCAAGGGAAACCATCCAACAGCCACTTCCTAGCACCTCTTCCACCTCCACGAAGCAAAGTCGGCGTTTACCAAAAGCGAGGGCCCAATAGGATCGAGCTGCAATCAATACGAGAACGATTAAACGAGACAAGCTGTGGGACAAAACGGCCGGAACCGTGGAGGGGTCAGCGAAAAACGTTGACGGCGCTTAATTCGCAGAAAGGCCACTTATTAGCCCGTGAGACGTCGTCTATCCGAGGGGCACTCGTGAGCGTCGCGACTATCGCCCCAATTGTCGACGAGACAAAAGGGGGATGATGGCGTAAAGGGCGTAGCGATGGTAAAGGGCGCGCTGGCTGCTCCTCCGAATGAAACGGACCATTTCACAGGGACAGAGGGGCGCGGCGAAGGGCGAGATAGAAGGGTAAATATGCAAGAGCCCTCGTGCTCGCGCTGCTCACCCACCAGAAGGGCGAAGAGCGGAGAGGGAAAGGGAAAGGGAGTTGGGAAACGCGGCGAAACTTACTTCGACAGCTTACAACTCCTCCCCGCAGTTGTGTTATTACAGGCAACCCTAACTTTTCGTCCGCGAAATATTACCGGCGTATCCTTTGAAATCGTCGCGCGTTTTCCAGAACGCGACAAACTCGGCGAAAGGGTGAAATGGGGAGGCGAAATTTCCAGCCGTCCGGGGCTTCCGTTCTCCTTCGATTCTCGCGCGGAAAGTCGACGGGGGACCGGGCTAATTTATTATCGGCGGATTGCGCGCACGGCCCAATTATATTCCGAGGGACTGCGGAAAACAGGGGGAAACCTTATAAATACGAAATTTCCGTGCGCCCGTTGCCGTCGCTGTATCGCGGAATTCCTGTTTAAAATTACCGTGAACGGAATTTCGTGAGGGCACAGGGATGTAAATATGACGGTTCGCGTGGGGGGCAAGGGAAATTCTTAACGTGCCTGCTTGTAAGACACGTATATCGACGTGGGTTGTACAGGGTGTCCTGTTTTAATCAACCCGCATTTAATCTAGCTATACTGAAATTGAAATGCCTTCTGGAGTGATCGTTATGCAGATTATATTACCTCGGAGTTAATCAACGTTTGTCTGTAACATTGATGGGTATCGCCGATGGCATCGAAGATTCGCAGGAGGGTCTGTTTAACGAGGCCACCCTGTGCACACTGAAATCGCGCACAATCGACTATTTTTCATTGGCCTTCGAGCCGAACCTCTATCAGGAAACAATAACTCGTCCGATAATTAAATTTCCTTGGAATTATTGAATACGGATAATGCGGAACGGATGCGAGGGGTGGGTCGATGGGCTGAGGTAAACTACCCCCTCGGGGTGAAAGAAGAATGCACAGATTTAACAAAAAATGTATGAAAGATAAATTTTTATATTAAACCATTTTATTTAATTTGATGAAAAAGGAATTAAAAATTGTTATTTTTTTCCTACTGCGATTACGATGGTGATATGTCATTTTAAATGAAATCGTTGGGCAGGATATTTCAACGCTTTTCATTTCTCATTTCGAAATTGATTGATTCATATTCTGTTATTAAATATCCCGCCCCACGATTTTATTTAAAATGACATATCACCATCGCATTGTAGTACCTACAAGAGAATAATTATTTTTCATCAAAGTAAATAAAATCGTTTAACTTAAAAATTTCTCGTTTATATATTTTATTATTATCTAGTATTTAGTGTTTGAGTTTTGTAACTAAAAAAAACTTGAAAAATTGAACTATTTGTACCTACGTGACGGATAATTTCTCTACTATGCAACGTAGTGACATTTTGTCATTTTCGAGAGGAACGTGAATGCTGATTCCAACTCGATTGAATTTGTCGTTATGGGTTAAAATTGTAAGTGATGCGATTTTTCAATCCCTCCGCGCTGAGTTTTTTTAAAAATTTGTATTGTCATCATAACTACACGCCTGCAATGTTTCAAGTCTATTGGGTTGGAAGTGGGTTAAAACTGAGTTACAAGATTGCAACCAAATAAACAAACGCACAGAGGAGTGAAGCTAAACAAAATCGTTTAAAAAACGTCACCTATCATTCTCGTGATTTTGAAGCGGCTTTGTAGCAAAATTCTGGGACAAGGATATTCCAAAGCCTCCTCTTCAAGAACGATTCATTACCCCAATACTCGAGGAGCCGGTGCATCCCCATCCCCTGGAGACAGGAGGCCAAACATCGTTCAAGGATCGGAGGAATAAATTAGAGTTAAATGACGCGGGTATCGAGACCCTTCCGGAGGCTAATGAAATCACCGAGATTCCATTTCCCGCGAACGAAGGGAGGGGTGACGGACGCAGCGGTGGCAAGGAAAAAGAAGGGGGCAGTCGATATGGAAGTCGGTGTATCCACTCGAGAAGGATCCCGAAGAGAATGGAAGCCGAAAAGCCGGGTGGCGCGCAGACCCCCATAACCCATGTCTAATCCGAGTTCGTTTCGCCCGCTCACGGGGCATCTCCCATGGAGTTTGTCCTTTTGCCTGCTCACTCCAGGCTGGCCGAGGCTCCCAGTCACTGGCAGATCACTGGTACAGTCAGCTTCCACGACAGGGGAGTCTTTAGCGAACGTTTCCTTGCAGATCTGCTCGAATGGCTGGCTTTTCGATCGACCCCAGCTGCTCTTTGACGATTGTCTGAAACTTGTATCGTAACAATGCCTTGCAATTATCATACCATCTTTCCGGAAGATTCAAGGAGTCTCGCCTTCATCGAGCAGTTTCAATATTCGCAAAATTGTAGTGTATCACACTTGTTAGGTACTTAATGTTTCGTTTACGCGATACCTGACAATCTTAAGGGTCAAATCCTATTTTATGAGCTAAAAAGCATAGCAAAATTGAGGATTTTTTTAAGAAACTAGCGATTCGAATTATCTGAAATTTGGACCATGGTTTTATGCGTATTTGAAGAAGTTGAATTTCTTTTTTCTATTAATTTTTAATAATAAATATGGGAGTTATGTATGATCCGCAAGCTGCGGAAAATTAATCGTCCACGGATGCGTCTATCGAGGTATGAAACTTTAATTGTTTATATCTAAAAAATGATTGAATATATACATCTACTACTTTACTTAGAACTCATTAGAAAACTTTCTGCTACTATTCTCCAGAAGCCCGTCAAAAGCGAAGTCGGACAATTCATGTCCTACCCTTGTCTTTTTACTTTCGACCCTTACCAGAACGCTCATTTCCATCCAGAATCCATTCCCCGAAAGTAGAATATCCCAAGAAGGCCAGGGCTCGTATCAGATCGGTGGCGTTTAATCGACTTCTCGATTTCATTACGCCGCCGCGCACTTTCCGATGAGAGGCATCAGCCCCCACCTTCCTTAACAAACTTTGTTTCGAAAAAAGGGACCGGTGTCCCCCAAGAGAAATGTATTCCGCGGCACGTTCTCCTATCCGCGTCTCCGATAAAAACTGACGAGCCTCCTAATAAGCCTGTCCTTTAACAAGCGATCCTCCGCGCCATCTAATTTACGTTATCGAGAGCCGTCTCATTAGCAGTCGACGCGCGTGTCCCCCCGTTCCACCGAATAATTAAAACTCTCCCCGCGACGTGACGGGACCCGATGGAAGCCTGCAGCCCTTTCACCGTTTTTCCTTCGGAAAAACGGAAACGCCAGTCGATCGAGGAGAAATCTGGCGGACAAAAATGCTTCAATGTTTCCGGAGGATCGAGAGCGGCGCGACGCGGCCGCGTCGTTTCAACAAGAGGGAAAAAATATTTGCCGTCTTACTATGCGCTGCAGCAATATTTGCTCGGCTCCAACACGCTCCGTCCAAGATGGGGGAGCGTCGAGGAGATTCGTGTTTGCAGGCCGGGCTCGACTGGGTTTCGCGGGCCCGCCGGCTTTTCTGTGGGAAAAACGTGCAGCGATTCGTCAGGGATCGATGGGAACACGTGTTCCGTCCCGTGACCAATTTAACCGGATACCATGGACTCTGCGGGCCTTCCACGAACCACCCTCTACCTCCACGGTCCTCGGGAGCTGGTAGCGGGACGATGGAAGCGTCAGATGCACGCGCGCATCTGGATCATTGTCGGCGAGATCTGTGGAGGAGGGAAATCGCCGAGAAATTCGGGGCACCGTGACAACGTTACGCGCTCGTACCCCTGGGGAACTCGGGCCTGGTGAATGTCCGCAAGACGGTGACGCATTGAAATCTGCACCTTGACTCGACACGCTGAATAATTCCTGGAGGCAGGCTTCCATTTTTTACGCTTCCCTGGGTTATTGTTGCGACGACGATGGCCTTTGGCCGGGAAGTGCAACGTGCTTCGAGGGATTTCGGTTCTGGTGGGGGGATGTATCGCTGGTTTACTATTAAATTGGACTGCGACAAATAGAATTTGAGTATTTTTGCTTGACTAATACTTTGGGGCCGTTCTTAAATTACGTAAAGATAGTTTTGGCGATTTTTCACACCAACCCTCCCCTTCCTTACGTACCTAATAAATTTTAAAATGCATTTTTTCAGTTAGTGAAATTCATTTAAGGTAGTTCCTAACCAACCATGTTAGTTAAATTAGAGTTGGGTTATAAACCATTAATATAAAATAATATGATACTATATGTAGAAATAATAATAATTTTTAAAATAATTAATTTTTAGCATTGTCCCACATTTTATACACACCCTGTATAATTCATTTAACTCGGTTTCGTGTGCGATGAAACACCGCCATTTAGGCTAATCATATTGACAATTAGGTTAAAAAAATATTTTATGTAAGACGCTACCTGACTCCCTTCCCTATCGTAAAAAAAAAGGGAAAAGAATGCGACCTCATCCCCCCACAATGCCTTACGTAATTTATAGACGACCCCTTGGAAGAGGTGATGTAGATTCGAGAAATCTTGGAATGTTGTAATAAATAATTTGAAATAAAAAGGAGACCACCTTAAGCTCTGACGCTCAAGTCTGAATATTAATTACCGCGCATTTCAATAGATCTTTTATTTCATTTAAATCCTGCCGTCTTTAATCCACTCCCCACCCGTGAGAAGTCACTCCCTCCCCAAATCCTAATTACCCCCGGCGAGCCACGGCGATCTCTCTCGCTAGCCCGCGTCCACGATCCTCGATATCATAAACACTTCTATCCAACCGCTACTCAGTGGCCCGCTACTCCGTTTTGATTTAATAGAGGCTAATGGATAGGGGTGGCCAAGCGACCCGGGTGGTCCAGCTCCCAGGACTTTTGTCTAATTATGACGTATGGCCTTCCCGCTCGTCCTTTCCGGCGAGTCAAGCGGGAACGTTCGAAAACTTTCTCCCCAGCGGCTGCAGCCGCGAGGAAGCCGCGATAAAATAGCACTTTATAATTGAACCGGCGCGCTAGACCGGAGCCCGGCGAATTTTAACGGCGAGACGAATCGAGCAGATTCCGGGTTTACTCCTTCCCGTGCTTTATTAAAAATCGCATCGGATCACGGGACGGGGTGGCAGGGGGTTCCTCGCGCGATTCAATTAAGACGACGGCTGAAACAAAGCTGGGAATAATCTCGACGAATCTAGGAGAATTATTAACACGTTTCACGCCGCCTGGGACAAGCTGGCCCGGCTCCCGCCAGATTTCCTCCCGGCTCGCTCCTTTCCCCCGGAAGTTGCTGGATATTTGATATTATATACAATCACGGGCAACGCTCGGGACGTGTTCCGTGTTAATTCGCGTAAAAGACGATGAATTATTTGTCCAAGAAGTTTCTTTGGGCCCCCGACTGGTTCCAAGATAACAAGCAAAGGATGAAACTTCTGAAGGGAGGGGTGGTTTTGCCTTTCGAGAGTCTACTGGCCACGGCTGGGAAAATGGGGATCCTGTTCCTTGATTCTATTAACTCCTCGAAGTGGGTGCTGAAGGTATTCTGTGATTTTTCTAGCAATGATGAGGTCAGCGAGCGGCTATAAGCGTGGATGATTCGTTCGAGAACGGGAAGTCCAGGGAAATCTGTGCGTGTCGGGTATACCTGAGACACCTGACTCTAACAATAAGTGAACGACCGTCTCTGTGTACAGAACGGTAGTTGGGACGTTGATCGCGTTCCAAAGCAGTCGCGCCGAGTCGGAGCTGGGATTAGAGCCAAGAACCTTTTACCAAGGTTTATCCGAGGTCCGCGTCGCTGGGTTTCGATAAATCTGGGGTTGAATGTGGACTCTGTAAACTGTGGAGCGCGACGCTTGATCCCCGAGTCAAATAGATTATTAGAAAAATGTGTTACTCGTGAAAACCAAAGACCATTTGGATCTCCAGGGCGCTTTTCAATTTTACACGGAAATACAATACCACGGTGATCTAGGATTGCCAACTTGTCTTCGGGAAAATATAATAAAAGATATAGTACAATGTGAAAAATATAGTAGGTACTTTTCAGAGGCAAGTGATACAAAATAAAACTACATTAAGGGGTTATGTCTACTTAGTCAGCTGGCGAAAAGAATGCGATTTTTCGGAATATTTTGTGGAATATCTACTGCATATTTCTTTACTACTATTCGCTTATTTTAAAAGTACATGTATGCAGCAACTCTCAGTAATTTTGTTTTAGAAAAACATTAAAAAATGAACGATTAACAGCCAAAGATATTTCGGAACCCGCTGTGCCGATTGGCCTAAACTTTTGCAGACTTCTTTTATATGCCAAAGACTAGTAGATACACGCAGGATTTTTTATTTTAACAAAAACTCTATTTTTAATTAACGAAAAACGAACAATTCAGACATCGAAAAATCGTGGTTTTGGGTTAAACTGCCGCCATTTTGTCAAAAATCAACTTTTTGAAAAACCTTTCGTTCGTCTACTGAATTCAACCATATATTAAAAGAATGTTTTTGAATACTTAATTTCAGGTGATTCGGCCCCGAGAAATCGTGCTCACCGCACAACGCCTTTATCAAAACAGCTTCCGCGAGAATGGCTCTTAAGCGTTCATTTTTTAATGTTTTTCTTAAAGCAAATTACTGAGAGTTGCTGCATATATGTACTTTTAAAATAAGCGAATAATAGTAAAAAAGTATGCAGTAGATATTCCACAAAATATTCCCGCAAATCGCGTTCTTTTTCGCCAGCAGAGTAAGCATAACCCCGCAGACCTACATCTTATTTTTTAAATGTATATTTTTTGTGCATTATGAATTAATTTACTATCTTCAAGAAATGTGTCAATGGGTTGATTGCACTAAAAGTCCAAATTATAGAATTTAATCGATGTATCGGAAATATAGTATTTTTCCGTATATATCTTTTTCTAGCAGTATACAGTAAACTAGACCAAACTATATTACAATACTACATATTATAGTACGGTTGGCAACCCTACGGTGATCCCCCTTTCCCAAAACCACCCACCAGCAGTCTCCGCGAAGCACCAGCGAATTAGGGTCTCCATGCGCGGAATGATAAATGAATCCTGACGTGAAAAACGAGCCAGCGACCGTCCAGCGCGTGAGAAATCACGGAGGGGCGAGGGGCTCGTTCGACAGCCAATGGCTGAGGACTGTCCGGTGCATAAAAGGTCAGCTCGATCGCTAACTCAATCTTGATTCTTCAGAGGCGAATTTCTCTGTCCCCGAAGAAGGAGCTATCCCCTCGATTATACAGAAGCGTCGAAATAATTTAATTGCAAGGGGACGCCGTTGCCGGGGAAATCGCGACCGCCGGTGGCAATAAATTACAGGATCAACCGGACTCGGTTTCCGCGGCCACCAGTGGCGCTATTATCCCGTTCCGAGAAATATTTATCTGAGTTCCTGCTAGTAAGCGGCAGCCGATTCCGCCGGCAGTAAATCGGTGTCGGTTTAACCTCGTCAGACCGATCACCGTTCCTTCCTGCTGTCAAATAAAAGCCTACCGTAGCCGGCGCTCTTTCCCCGCGAGGATGGATCCGCGGCGATCCGTTATCACCGCGCGAAACGATCGCGCGTGGTGCCCCGATGGCGGTCGATTTACGAATTTCCGCGTGCCCGCTCGGCGGAGAGAGCCAGCGAACGCTACATGGTGTCCCGTTGCTTGCGAGGATAAAGAAGCCCACGGACGAGAGAGGACACGTCGGGTCTCGGGGAACCGGCTGAAAAACTCGAAGGTCGGCTAACGGCGGATAACCGAGACAAATCGTGGCCAGGCGGCGTGGCTCGAAAGCGTGACGATTAACGCTCACGGTGGAAACAGCCGTTCAGGAATCGGGCGACGATGCCTGGAAAAAGAGCAGGCCAGGAGGACTTGGGCTACCGAGGCTAAACGCGCGTGAAGTCCCTTGAATTCCGCCGCGGAGTGACAAAGGAAGCAGCCTCGCCTTTGGCTGGGCGCTTCGTTATTCTTCGATGGAACCCGTTGAGCTGACGAGGGAGCATTCGGAAACCCGAGAAATCTGATTTCCTCCGGCGGACAATGCTGGTGCGCGGTGAGTTTGGGGTGTTGTGCCGCGGCCGGGAGCTTGGAGGAGTGGGAGATGAATAGTGGCGACAGTTTTCTGCTGAATGTTGGGGAGATCTTTAGATATGGATTTGGGTGATATTTGTGGTTAATAGTGTGAAGTAGATTGTAGCAAGAAACACACTTGGGAACAGGATGTCAGGTTTATCCCACCGACGTTCTCTGGAAGCTCGCTAATGGGTGGAACTGCTTTATCGCTTTCGATTTTTCGCGAATGATAAGAAGCGCGGATCAAAGGCAGCGCAGTAAGAGGAGTCGTGGCGCCGAGGCGCTCAGAGAAGACGAAAGCGAGTCCACGAGCAAAATGAAATCGACGACGAAGACACCGCGTTTCCGGTGTGTTTCTGGATCGATGCGTAGGGGAGCGTAGCGGAGGAGCCGTGAGCACCGTGGATCGGGCTCTGTGACGAAACAGACACCCTCGAAACGCTTGTTCCAGTTTAACGGTGGCTCGTCGTGTGACAAAGAAGCCCCATTTACGTAGCAATTTCACCCTGTATTAAAGCTCCCCGTGCGACCCGCGCGCTCCTCAACCCTGCAGTCTTCAGGTACCAGGGAATAGCGGGCAAATCCTGCGAGGACGAAAAAAAAGGAAACGAGCGGCACTCCATCGCGAGGGAAACCTCGAGACACCCCCAAAGCCATATAATGTATTCAGAATTCCAATTTGCAAATTATACCGTGAATCGAATCTTTCGTGCAGGGGTGCAACATGGTGGACAGACTATTTCGTAATGCTCCCAACAAGTTAAAAGTCGATTGTCTCGGAAATGAAGCGCGATATCGAAAAAAGTTACTGTTTCTTTTCGACTTATAACAAGCAAATAAGTCGAGAAAAAGGAATAAATATTTTTGATATTGCGCTTCATTTTTGAGAAAATCGGCTTTGAATTTCTTGACGTTGCGTTCCGTCGCGTGTAGGAAGACCGAGGTACCTTAAAACGGAGGAACTGGTTGGATAGAACACGAGCAGAGCGCGAAACGCGGAGCGCTGTTCGCGGGCAGCGAGACGAAACGGGACAACGGAGTTCCATTTCGCGCGATTAACGCATATCGAGTTTCGAGGGTTTCTTGCCGGGGTGTCTGTCTAAAACTCGAGGGAGCTCGGCGAAGAAAGCATCCTAAGAGCCGAGTAAAAACGCGTGACGTCCCATCGGATCTACCTATGCCGCAGGGGACCACCCGCGCGCAACCCGCCTCGTCTTCTTCCCTTTGCCACCCACCTTCTCCTCCCCTTTTTCCTCCCGCTTCAACGGTCTTCTTTTCCTCCGCCTCTTCGCTCACGGCTCTCCCGTCCGTCCTTCAGCCGCGCTGCTTGCTTCTTTTTCCCTCCTCCGCGGACCATGGGACGAAGAGAGACGCGAGCGCGGATTTACGAGCCGAGCGGACTTTACAAATGGACACCCTTGTCTTTTCTAGGGCAAGGTGTCGCACGTGGCTGCTGCAGAGCCGTCGAGAGACGACCGAGCGCTGCGCGCCGATACCGAGCTGAAACGGACTGCACTGAAGATAATAGGAAACGGTGAAATAATATATTGCATCGTAAAACAGAATAGAGTACACACAGGGGCACCCTTTTTGGGGGCGATGGCTGTAAGTTTCGAGATGATTCAGGCGCGATTTTGGCGCTGCTTGAGATTAGAGGAGCTTGAAATTTTTGGGCCTCTGAATTTATAGTTTAGTTTAATAAAATGAAGTGATTTAGTATATTTATATTATTAATGGGTTCGAACTTATTCGCGGTGATCGATGGAAGCTGTACACCCTGTAGATTCATGTTTTCGCGATCCACAGCGAAACACGAAAACAATATAGCCAAAAGGTCGGGGATATTTCGATCCCGATTTCGATCGCACAACCGTCGGGGTTATAATTCCGTGGGCTTTCATTTCACGCCCGGCCAACAAATGTCCCGTGGCACAGCTGTTTTTGACAAATCCAGTAATCATATTTCATCCCCCGGCGAAACTTTGCCGGCGAGCATCGACTGCTCGTGTTCAACGATTACCAGGGGGAAGGGCGAGGGTGGAGATGTATTTTCGCGCGGCAGATTTCCTCCATTTTTTTTTCGTTCGATAGACAGACGTCTACCCCGAAAACAGCGTAGCAAGAAAGGGAGAAACAAACGGAAAATACTTTTCTAATAATTCACGATTCTCTGCTCGGGTCTTCGAGTTAAAGATTTGACCAGGAGCGTATTTAACGGGCGGTGGATGAGCGGGTGCTGCCTGGGCCCTTGCTCAGAAACACCCCTCCCTCCTCCGGGGCCCGATCTTCCATAAAAAATAAGATTTTATCCTAATTTAGATTTTATTACTATATACTACATCTTTTTTGTTTCCCATAATTTTTAAACCACACGCCCGTAAAATTTGCAATTCTATTATGTATACAGGGTACCCCAGAACGTTTGCCACCTGGGTTTTTTTCGTTAAATCCGCTACTGGATTTGATGTTCCATCTGATTCTCCCCCTATTTAACAGAAGCTTAAAAAATAAACCCCAAGAACTCAGAATGGAGAATATGCTGAATTTTCCAACCATCCTATTTTAATCATTTCATTCACATACCATCCACTCCCACCAATCTAGTCACCGTAACTAAAATCGATGCCCCGAATTAAACTGAATCTATCAACGCTCGCGACAACCCCCGCTGCAGTTATCGTCGCTCCAAAGACAACGCCTCCTACGCGGTGGTCCTCGTGGTCGTTGATATTCCCCGAAGTAGAGCCGGAAGTTGCTCGGGCCGTCCTTTTGTTAAGATCTACTCGCGGGGCCGCGGCGTGATAAATTTCGATTACGTGGCCACGCGAGCCAACAAGCCGAAAAGGGGTTGAGAGCGGCGTGCGTCGGTGACCGGAATAATTAGGATCAACGGGAAAGAAAAATATCTAAGCCCGTCACGTAACCTGCCCCGTTCTCAAAAGGGCATCCCGCCGCACCGGCGCATTCACAGCGGGGTGGTCCGCGGTCGTGCGGTAAAGAGTCAAAAGACATTGCCACAAAAGACCCTAGGGAACGGCCCCCTTCAAAAACGGCCGTCTTCCCGCTCACAATTAGGAGGCCGGATTAGTATAATGAGTTTTCCTGCCGTTTACGTCCGAGATGATATGCCCGGAGACTTCTAAACCTCGACCCCGAAAACAGCCCCGCTTGCTCGCGCATAAAGGGGTGTCGAGGAAGCCAGGAGGCCTCCTCGGGCTGGATTTTGCACGCCGAAGGAGCGGCAAATAAAATGCTACGACATCCTGTTTCTTGGAGAACGCTTAATGGTGGGAGCTTCTAGGTCAAATTTATGTAGGCTCATTTTTCTGGCGCGGGAATAGTGCTGCACTCTGATCGATGAGAAATATATTGCTATATTCTAAATTCTAGTAGATTGTAAAGGTGCAAATCCACGAGGAGACAAAAATATCGTATGTCACGTGAGACTTTAATCTGATGAGACAATTATTTCACGATGTGCTTCCACTAATGGAGAAATCTTAATTTTTTCAAGAAACTACTTCGGGTGCAAATCCACGATGAGAGCCTGGAAATAGTAATAGAGAGAATGGAAATAGTCGCGAGAGATGAAATTGATGAAAATACAAATTGTCTCGTGAAAATCTAATTTCTGAAGTTAATAAGAAAATAGTTAAAAATAATAAAATTGTGAAATAATTGTATCCTGAGATTAAAGTCCCGCGCCACAAAAATATTGTGTTTCACGCGGGACTTTAATCTCACGAGACAATAATGTCATAATTTTATTATTTTTTTAACTATTTTGCCATTAACTTCAGGAAATTAGATTTTCACGAGACAAGTTTTATGATATATTTTCAAAATGCCATCTCTCGCGACTATTTCTATTATTTACACTTAATTGTTGCTGAGATTTTCGTCCCGTGATAGAAAAATCTCGTGTAAAATCTCATCGTGTATTCGAACCTTTAGACACTCATGAGAGAAATTTCGCGACATACTTTCAGAAATATCATCTCTCGCGACTATTTCCATTATTTACATCTAGCTGTTGTTGAGATTTTAGTCTCGTGATAGAAAACTTCCATGCGAAATCTCATCGTGTATTCGCACCTTAACAGGAGAGGCAGAGTAAATCGAAACCAACTTCGGCACCTTCGAATCATACTTTCTCAAACACCCTCCATTCCCGTCAGAACGCTCCCACTCAGAGTCACTTTCAGAACACCCACTACCAAGTACCTACGTAACCCTCGACACCGCTGCCGCGAGAAGACGATAACGACCGCGTATCACCGCCTAATATCAGTGTTCTCCACTCGTAATGCGCGCAACGCCCGTGACAAAGTACAGCCCGCGCAACCTTGTGGCCCGAGTATCCCCTGACAGGCGTCGTCTATTAAAATTGATCGGTTCCCCGGAATCGCGGGGCTCTCGGTTTCGACGCGACACGACAGCGTCCATGCGAGGGACCAAGCGGGGGGCCCCGAGGAATATTATTGGCGGGTGGGGATAATGGCGAGGGGTGGCTGTTTTATACCGTCGACGCTCCAAGGGAAGATGCTGATCGCCGTCTATTTTCCCTCCCCCCTTCCTCCGCGCCCCGCCGTTCGGCTTTCAATGGCGCGCTGGCAAAACAGCAATTTCCACTATGGTTTTTTTAGCCGGACCAACCACGGCGATCCCGCTGGCCACGCCGCCGTAGGAAATCGGCCGCATGAAAATGCGAGCCCCGCGACAGGGGAAACGCGGGGCTCAGCCGCTAGCGGAGGCGAGGGGCATCGACGCGTATCGACGGCTCGGAAAAACTTGCGGTAATCTCGCGGCGTGCTGGCTCTGTGTAATTGCTCCGAGAAGCTGCGGCCGCTGTGACAACGATTTTCTAGAGAGCTTGTATCGATGGAAGATCCTTGGACGCGAGGGACGATGAGCAGTTGGCACGAATAAGACCTCGCGACAGATGAGTGGACATTTTTGCATTAAAAATATTTTTATCCGTTCAACTCGACTCCCCACGAGATTAAATCCTGAGTGCGCTAAGTATTATTTCAGATAGTCTCACATCGTTATTTGAAAAGGTGTAATAAAGTTATGGAAAATGGCACTGTCACCGGGGGACAAGAAGGATTTTCAACGATTGTCTTTCATAGCGAAGAAAGTATTAACTCTCTGTGACCCTGGGCGGGGGAAAAAAATGGCCGTCGCAGAGTGCACGTAGCGTGCAATGGTAACCGGGTGAAGGCGAATACGAAAGAACGGAAAAGGGGGGCACCGTGAAAGGAGACGAGCAGGGGCGAGGAGGAGGGTAGAGTCGTTACGTGCCCCGAGGCACGGCCGCCATATTTTATTACTTAAACGGCATGCCGGGTAGGTTGTTTGTTGGTTAAACAAGGAATTAATGCCGCGGTAATCTGTCATTATGGATACTCGTGCAGGAGGACCCGTAGTTGCATGCCCCACAGTTCCTCTCGCTCTCTCCCCTTCTCACCTGTTCTCTCTCTCTCTCTCTTTCTCTCTCCTCCCCTCCATCTCTCGGCCCCTGCTTAACCCACCGTTTTGCCCTGCTCCGCATAATTTCCGATCGGTTCGCTAAAAAGAATGAAAAAAGAAAGGTAAACGAAGGGAAAGAGGCTGGAAAGAGAGGAACGAGGAACGGACGCGGGCAGACGGTTTGCACACTCGTCGGCTTCGTACGCACGAAGTGTGTCATTCGAGCGAGACGCCGTCGGCGATCCATCATCGAAAATGCCAGGGAATGAATAATGGACGAATCAATGTTGTCGTTCCGACCGAACTCCGTCGGAGTTCCAAGCCGTCTGCGACTGCGACCGCGAGGGACGCGCGTATCGCGCGTTCCGCCAACTTTCTGATCGATCCTGCTCTGCAAACGATGGGAACGCGGCTCGCTCGCTCGACCGTCCCTCCGCTGAGGCACCGTTAACGATTACGTCTCGCTGTTGCAATTATCGGACGCGCAGCTTTCAACCAACGGGGGCGAACTCGAATCAGAATTAACGCGCCCCGCGTGTAGAGTGATCCTCAAACATCTAGGCTTCCACCTGCTCGGATATATAGGCGATTATGAACTCGGTTGCAGGATGGTGCTGCTTCAAACTTCTCGTTGGGCAGAAGTATGACTTACTCGGAGCATGACCACAGTGCTATTTTGTCTCGTTTAAATATGGACACCTTGGAAGACCGTAGTTCCCGATCTCACTTTTTTCCGAAATTTGCTGCTCGATTAAATTGACTGTCCTGATATTCCAGGCCTAGTGGGGCTCAACCCTTAGGCTAGGGCACTCCGTTACAAACGCCTCTTTCATATCAGGTTCTTTAGATCGAATCTGGCGAAGACCGACCCGATAAACAGAGTCTGTAATACAAATAATCAGCTGGCGTTATATGTTAATATTTTAAATCTAAAATTCTGTCAGAATTAAGAGGATCAACCCAGGCAACGGATTTGTCCTGATTAGCTGTGGATTATCTACAATATCTGCGATGTCAACCCTCTATACTTCAGGGCTTTATTGCTTACGGCTTTATCGCCACTTCTTTCCTTGCATAAGTTCATTTTACTTCCGTCAAATAAACTACTATTATTATTATTAAGCCTCGGAAGACGAATGGTGAATATGGTCACGTGAGACGAATGCAGGGTCAGTTTGACCCATAGCAACATTTCTATGGTAAACGGGTTTCATAAAAAAATTGAATATAAAATTAATTAATCCTACATAATAAAAAAATACATAAAACAAAATTATTTACGTACATTTGACACATAAAATAGGTGTATCTCGTGCATGATTTTTACAAATAATGTTACTGGAATTTAGGAATCTAATACTATATTTTGCCATTGTCATCACAAATATAACATCGTGATCGAGTTTGTCAGAGTTGGACCAAAATGGCCCTTGCATTCGTTGTACGAAGGTTAAACGTCTTCACAATAGATCGACTTTTTAGAAAACTTTGGAAACGGAGTAGAGTCGTCCCAGTTGTGTACGTCCATGGAACTATTTAAGAAGATAAGAAACGCATTTGCCTACTTTGGATATCTGTAGAACCCCAGGCAACTAATCTCCAAAAAGTGGATACATACATATATTGAACACCTCCCAAGGTGTTTGACTTGCCACCGAAGCACTCAGAGGCGTTAAATACCTGAGCCCCCGTTGCTTTCCCCAAGTCCCCGTATCTCGGCAAGTGCCTGTACCCATTTGACCAGAATCTAATTGGACCACCTTCATAAAATTCCCAAGCAGCGTCAAACAACAGCGAGCCCCGCTCCATCCATCATCGACACGGACACGCGACTGTCAGTCGAACATACTCGCCAGCGGTCTCGCGTCACCGAAATTGATTAAGGCGGTTTCCGTTAACGAGCAGCGCCGCTGCGTGTATTTAGAACGTTTCCCAACGGCCTAGAACAAAACGGCGCGAGTGTCCGTCGACGCGGAACACGTCTCGTTAGAGACGTCACAGAAGTAATCGTTCGTTCCGAGCCGGAGGGTCGATGGTATCGGATTGCCGTTCGCAGACCGGCTAATTGCAGTGAGCGGAGGACGCGCGCAGTGGCCGCCTCTAAACGCAGGAAATAATGCATTTCGTGAGCCGGTCGATCGGTCATCTTATTACGGAAGGGAACGGAAGATGAGTAGGTATGACTGGAGGTGGTCGGATCGGCAGGGAGGGGGGAAGCGGACCAGACAATTTAATTGTTCGAACTTAAATGGAGAGCAGCTGCCTTCTCCCGCCTAACAAGCCCGTAATAACCCAGCTCCTAAGGTCTTCTTCGCCTCGCCCCGACAGTGGCCGCTCGTCCTTCTTCGTCCCGCCGAGCCCGCGGACCCGCTCGTTCCCGTTGGCTGGCCTGCCGGAGCCACCAGGCTCGAAACCGTGACGCCTGGTGACCCTGACGGTTCACAAACGAGGGAGCACACTCTCTGCCCCGTGAAACAGCAGGTGCTACCGTCGCGAACCAGCTCGGAGAGAGAAAAAGAAGTAACGTCCCTCCCCCACTCCGGCTCCTGCTAATTCCATCTTAATCAGGCTGGCATCCGTTCGCTTTGATCCTCCTCCGTAGGAAGAGAGACCAGTGTCGAGCCAACGGAATCGGTCGTTCACGCGTATAAAGTCGACGGCGAGAGCAGGATAATCCCTTCGGATTCCTTCGGACACGTCGCCTCGTTAGGAGCGAAGATTACCTACTCGAGCAGGGCAAGGGATCGTGTCCACGTTGCGCAACGGGTCGGACGGTATTTATATGATCGCGATGACTCGCCGCGCTGATGGGTGTAATATGGACGCACCGTCGGCGACGACGGCCTGGAAAGGGATCAGGGTTACAGGGATCGGGAGATTTCGGGGGACAGTGGGAGCTAACAAGGAGCGAGGCAGGTTCCCTCGATTCCTTCAATAGGGATCTCTTTTTAAAGCGAGCCTCTCGTTTCGGGCTCTTCATGATCCAAGTTAAATTAAATCGGGGATCGAAGCGTCGATACCACATCACGATGACTGCCAATAGGACCAGCGGAAGAAGAACCATTCCCCCACCAAAGTGTGCTCCCCCCGAAAATGGTAACTCTGTACTAATGCGAAAGGGAGCCGCGATCGTCGATACCCTTTTTTATCCACGGAATAACGCGAATTACAAGACGGGGCCACGAGTCCGACTCCGGTACCTTTTCCGCGGGGTAATGTAAAATAAGTTTACGAACGGGTAATGGTCCTTTACTTTGCCATCCCTTTGAAGATAAGAATCTCGCGCGGCGAGTCGCGTTCCGTTGCACTCACCGAAAGCTTGTCGAGAAGCCCGCAATTATCCAGACAGAGAGATCGATGCCCGGTATGTTTCTCTCCTCTCCCCGCCCCCCCCCCCTCCCTTTCCCCGCGCGCCATCGAAAAGGGATTCTTTTTCGAAGGGCCGCGACGTGGTCTCGTGCCAGCGACTTGCGCCGGGTCTTTATGATTCCGATATCGTCCGCGAGCTACACGGCACTCGAGAGTTCGACGGAAGATGCATCGCCCGGTATCTCCGATACCACTGGGGGTTGCCCGGGGAGAATCTCTCCGGGGCACACCCCCGATACGCAGGGATGGGCGAAGGGGGAGGCCCGTATATAATAATACAGGTCGGGATCGGTCCTCCTCGGCCAACATTAATAGTACTTATCTGCCGTACGGCGCACACCACACGTGGTAATTATCGTCCAATCTCGGAAGGACCACCGGGTCTCTACGATATAACTCTTCCCAGTTTGCTACTTGAAGGCGTGCGTGCTCGTTTTTCGACGAGATTCCCTCGACTGCCTCTCTCTCTCTCTCTGTCCTTCGTTCCTCCTCCGCTTTCCTTCCTTTCGCTCTCTCCTCTGCCCATTTCTGTTCTCGGACATTCCTGCTCGTCCCCCAGCGCGCGCGCAGGCCTGCCACGGGGAACCGCCTATGAGAGAGGGCCCGAAACGAGCGAGATTTAAATTTAATTTAACGCTTTCACGTACCGTCACGATAACGAGCCACTGACAGCCGATTATAATAATCATCGTAGTAGAAAAGTATCTCGGAATGGGGCTTAGGGGGTGGGGGGATGGGGGTGGGGGTGGGGGGGGGGCATCCGGTTGATCGACGCGCGGGCTGAAAAAGAGCCGTAAAGCTGGCAGAGATTAACCCGTCAACGCGCCCGGCCCTCGCCCTCCCCGTGCCCGCCGCGCTCGTAATTTCAGCGCAAGAGTTCTTTCGACCATGGAAATCGGGCCCGGCGCGGGGGATAATTAAATGTACTCGCCGGGGTAATTGATATTTCGCGGGGGCACAGGTGCGCACCCGCGAAACGCTAACTCGCGGCTTCTCACGGCCGATGTCCGCCCCCTCTGCTACAGCTCTCCACGGATGATTGCACCCCGGCGATGGCGTTTAATTAACGATCCGACGGTGGTGATTCCTCTGTTTGCGTAGGGGAAGGAGTTTTCGAGGATACTTCGTTAGGGAACAGTTCCGTCACGCGATTCCCGGTGTCTCGTTACGAATTGCTGAGCGGGGATCTCGCCGATCTTGGGATGCAGGAGGAGGTGGGTTGTTTAAAAGCGTTTAACTGAATGTGTAATGCGTTGTTTAACTAAAGATTTGATGTACGAACAGTGTCAGGTGGTAAGAGGATTAGCGAGGGTTCTGAAGACTTCCAGATCAAGAAGGGTGTTTAAATGGTCGAATTCCGAGTGACTCAGATAGGACGAGGTAATTGAGGCTGTCAGTAGCATTTCAAAATCCCGAAGATGCTCGGGGGAGTGTTTGCTCCTGGAAATCTGTTCCCCAAATAACTGGATACCGCCGTTGACTGCAGCCTTGGCGAAGGTACGGGAAAGAAATTAGGATGTCTGTAAACTTTCTCTCCGCGAGGACCCACCGTTCTCGAAATCTCTGGAATAACAATAATAATAAAAGTTACAACGATAATTTCCAGAGACCGGAGACTAATGGGCCTGGTTGCTTGTTTAGGACGGAAGTCTCCCTTTCTCTCTGTCCAGTGAACTGTGGAAATCGACGTTTCCTTTAAAGTCGTACGGAAATTACTGGTCAATCGTCCGACTGGACGTGGCACAGGCGTAAACGGCGCCGTTAACTAAAACCGAAGGGCCCCCATAAAGTGCCATAATGGACGGCCTTAAAATCATTTTCCTACCACGCGGGCTAAACGTCGTGTTTAACAGTAAAATACGACCGGCCACGGGCAGATGCAATGTAATAAAATGGTAATAAGTAGCTGTGGACACGTGCGCGTACCGTTGAATTCTCGAGTGCAATAAATAGTTCGGACGGTCCCTTTGGACGTAGGAAACATTTTCCGGTGGAAGGAAAATTTTCAACGAGCTTCCTTGAAAAATAAAACCACCAGAGCTCGATACAGTTTAAACACTCCCTCCTAATTTTCTCACGTATACACAAATATACAGGAGAAATGAGTGCATAATTTTTAAATGGCCCAGAATGTTTAAATACCCCACAATTTTTAAATACCCACTCATATTTAAATCGCAATGCAAACTTTGTTACACTTTCCAATTGGAGCACTTACGTGAAACAGCTACGATTTTTATAAAAAATTCCGAAGCTCTGAAAGCTCAGACGCGCAAAGAGGATTAAAGACGAATGGAGCAGTTCCTTGTGAGTTGAAGCTCGAGACGCATGGCTCGGAGGATTTAACGAACGCATTAGGAGAGGAGGAGGAATTAGAACGCGGAGCGTCCCTATCAGCGACTTCTACGCCCTCGAGTTCCATTAACGCGCCGGGCCACGCAACATTCCACGCATTTATCGACTTCCCATTAATAGTCGAGCCGCGGGTGCCGTGCAAGTCGATCACGTTCGAGTGGAGGCCACTTAAGAGGCCGGGGAGAAGCGGAGTAGCACTGGCAAGGTGCAAGGATACACGAAAGACGATGATCGCCGGCAGCTGTTAACGCTCCTCTGGATCCAACGTGAACCGAAGCGCTAACGACAAGCCATGGTAACACGTTAGACGACAGCAAAGGGGGGGGGGGGGGAGGGCAGAGAACGAGGGCGGAGAGGGGCAGAATAGCGGGGGTGTTTGAGCGCGATCCACTCGAAAACTTTCAGGCGCTTCGACGAAAAGTTGACTCGTTAAATATGAACACCGGAAGACAACGCTGGGGTGGAGCGTGAAGTTGCATCTCGGAAGAACACGAGACACGTCCCGCTCTATTTCTGTACCAGTATGGAGTAGGATGAAGGGGGGAAAAAAAGAGAAGAGGGGAAGTGGAGCAAGAACGAGGGGAAGAAACATCAGCCACTATATACTATCAGCCGAGTGTTCCCAGTTTTAATGGCAGACGAACCACTCCCATGGGCCACGGGGTACCTGAAATATCGATCTTAGACCGAGGGGGAACATGTTGAATTCTGGTGCCCAGGTAGAGGCACACACGGTGTACAACCGATTCTGACCGTGGAAACGATAAGGCTCGACCTCCCCTCTCTCTCTCTCTCTCTCTCCTTCATCCTCGTTCTTCTTTCTCGCTGCTTTGCTATGGTCGGTGCATCAGCATCTCTCCTCGTGGGCTGGTCTCAAGTGGGCCAATGTGAACGGGGCTTTGTGTGATGGCATAACGAGCGTGGAGAGCCTCTCCCATGCCCCGTGTAATCTGGTCTTCGGGTAATTGTACGTTATACGTCCGGAGAGGCTAGCAGCGAGAGTTTGCGAAAAATCGCGGCTCATTCGGGGTACAGGCAGAAGTCCCTCGCGATGCCTGGAAGAGGAGGGAGAAGAGGGGGGGAGGAGGGGGGGGGGGAGAAAATGACGGGGGAAGGTGGACGGGCGGATAGCCGAAGGTGGACGAAGAGGAGGCAGACACGGGGAGGGGAGGGAAAGAGAGGTGAGAGTAGAGAACGAGGGACAGCGAGAAAGGGAGAAGCAGAGAGGAAGAGAGTGTGTGAGAATGCTATCAGCGGACTCTTCTCGACCTGAGGACCACACCGCGAGACCACCGTGCGTGCCTTCGGCCCTCTTCGCCAATATATCCGCGATCAAACATCGAACAGCCGGAGTCTGTAAATACGTGAGTAACTGCGATCGGACCAATTCCCTTACTAACCCGGGACCCGGCCCTCCCAGCCCCGCCAAATTAGAACAGTTACGCGAAACGTCACGTCGACGTACCCGGCGATCCTGTCTCCGAATGATCCGGCGGAACGCGGAACCCCGGGCCGGGGGGGGGGGGGAGGGGCGGTCGCGAGAATCGATACAACGTGGCACACGCGAAGCCCACATTACCGAGGGAAATTCACGCGCCACTCGCAATCGCTCACCCTCGTTCCTGTATTTTTAACGTTCGCTCCGTGGATCATTTGAATTCGAAAATTCTAAAGCGGGCTGCCGTTGCGACAGACGTAAATGTTATTTGTATGTAGATACCTGCATAGGTACGCTCGCTGCTGCGTATTAAGAAGATGTTACATAGAGAATTCCAGTGTTAGTTGTATCACACGAGATTGCGTTGCCTGAAATAAGAGGATCGTATGTATCCATCCTCCATCACTCACAAGGCCCTTCAATCAAGGTACCAAAAAGATGACAAGGACGGGGAAAGAATCCGGAGGGGGCCAGGAACGTCGGCGCAACTAGCAGACTCGCGAAATAACCCAGAGAGGGATGGTCGTAAAATATGATACCTCGCATCTCGGAATAATTTATCACCGACGCGCGTTTCCATCCGTGCCACGGAATCGAACGGGACGATGATACCAGCCCCGGAAACAGCGCAAACTTCGACGTTCGGTTAACCGGAGACACGTTTCGCCCAGATCTCGTCACGTCATTAAGGGCGATCCAAGCGGTGTCGTGCACGTTAATGCCCGGGGCCATCAAAACCGGGCCCCCGGGCGGCGCGATTTATCGCTTTATGGGTGCCTGTCGATCGAAACCGATGTATACACCTTCGCTGGAGGGGTCGTAGGTCGGGATACCATCCACGGGCACCTCCGTCCGCCTCCACTTCCCCCGTCCTCCATCGCTGTCGCGCGATGCGCCCTTGGGGTTAAGTGGCACTCTCCGTGACTTTTATAATTATTTTCTACGGAGGCGAGATCGTTAATCAGTAATTGGACGAGCGGTTCCCCGGCCGGGAAACGAGAGTGTTGTCCACGTGAGCGTCCAGCTTATTACGTTGTTAAAAGAGTCCGCGAGGACTCCGAGGATAGATAGGGACGTTTATGTTTCCTCCTAACGGTGCATTTATTAGCTGGCCTTCTTTGTGCCGGTTGATCGATTGTCGGGCCCCTCTAACGAGTCGCGTTCCTGCATCGAGGAATTCGCGAGAGACCTGAGACGCGGAATCTCTAATTGCGTGCCTTCAGGTACCTGTTTCCACGGGGATGGATGGTAGGATTATTTAATTCTTCTGAATTTCGTAGGACTTTAATCGCTCTTGGAAATTTAGACGCGACGAGTTGGAAGCGGGAAATAGTCTTAAGATGTTGGAATTGTGTTTTTGAATTCATGCTTGTTTCTGACTATTAATAATGAGGGAAATCAGATACTGGCCCAGGCCCGAACGGACTCCCGGGTTGACTTTCGGTATTACGGAGCTGCCCCACTTCGCGAATTTGATTTATACCGGCAGGGGTGGGGAGGAGAAAAAGTGGCGCGAAAAGTAGCAAGAGGAATGGCACGATCCCAGTATTTCACGCGTGGTAGTTATCCAGCTCGACATTTAATCCCGAGCGCTTTCGCGAAATTTATACAACTAAATAAAGTTAACGATCTTCCAGGTTCTAACAACGAGGTCCACATAACGCTCGCCGTTTTGTCACGATTATAAGATTAGTCGACTGGCGTCAAGCGAGCACTGTATGGGAGGGTCGTTTGTTATTAGCGTGATACGCATTGTTCCCCAACAAAGGTGTGCAGTCTATAAAGGTGATTCAGAATCCGCATTAATATTCTGACCGTTGAATCCAGTTAACAAAGTGGGAAACAAAAAACGCCGGTCGCATAACGTTCGCCAAGCACACCCCTCTAAATGTTGACAATAATAATACGAGATCCGTCCCACTTAACACGCTAAAGTAAGTGTCCCTTTCCACTCACTTCGACTGCTTAAGAGCACCCTCATTCACGCCTCCCTAAAGTTCCCCTCTCGAAACCTCCCCCTACGTTTCCCCCGGCAAAGATCCAAGCCACTTCCCCCTTCAAAATCCATCCACACCCCCGGAATCTCTCACCCATGCTCCATCCTCCTACGCTCACACGTCTCCGCTGCGCCGAAACCGAAACGCATTCGCGACAATCGCGCATCGCCAGCAAATTAACCGAACCCATAAAAACCGGTTCGATATCCTGCCGTTAAAGATCGCGCGCATACTTAACCGTACACACGATACCGAGCGGCTCACGTACAATTGCAAATCAACGCTAGCGGGGCCGGGCGTTTTCCGCACACGTACAACACGCGTTTCCTTTTACGTGCCCCGGCGACCGGGCGAGCGTGCAGCGGCCAGGTTCCGCGGCAATCTTAATACCGTCATTTTTCGGATTCGCCCGATAATTCCGTGCAGATAGTCTCACGGAGATAAGGTCGAACCTCCTGCGCGCAGGTGCCTCGGGTGTTTTCTGGCCGCAGGGGGTTGAGCGGCGGCAGGGCACGCGGTGGCTTGCCTCGCGCGCTAAGCCTGAGGGAGAACGAGCGAGAGGGAAATTCGTAGGAGAGGTGCGGAGAGGAACGGCGATGGTGGTTGGAGGATAGGAAGGCTTGCTCGGGGGAGAGGTCGAGGAGGGAGGGAGGGAGGGAGGGGGGGATCCGAAGGGAAGACAACAAGCACGGCGTAGTCCGTATCCCTTTGTTCGACGCGTGGCAAGATAAATTCAGCTAATAAATGACCGGGGGCTATTTACCGTGGCGGTAGCGCCTCGTTATCCGGCTCAGGGCCGTGTATATGTACGCGCTCGCACACACTCGCCCCGTGTTTTGCAGCATTTTGAGCACGGCTCAGTATCGGTAAGAGGCCGATAAATCTTGGGTGCTCGACTCCTCCAGGCACACCGGAGTCATCCCGGTCTCCGTGAGATGCCCCCTGTCCTCTCTATCTTTCTCCGCTGTCCCTCTTTCTTTCTCTACTCCCCCACCCACCCCAGAGCCGCCCCCCCCCCCCTCGGAATCTTCTTACCACTAAGAGGAGAGAACCGAGAAGACCGTGGAGTATAATGGAGAGTTTGAGTGCATGTACCCCGTGTACACGTTTCCCGGTCGGTGTCTGTGCTGGTGGTCAGGCCTGTACCTATGCACACGCGTCTGTGTACGTGTAGGTGTACGTGTATGCACCGGGTACGTAAGAGAGTACAGTTACGTTCCGTACTTACGAGGGCGGGTGGGTCCTCGTCGTGAGGACTAAGCCGCTATCGCGAAATCAGCGTCCGTCTTAATTATCGCCCTTAGTGTCCCTACCCTCTCTGTCTGCCCCCCGTGCAGCATCCGCTCCCTTTCTCCCTTCCTCCGGCCACAACCACGGCCTCCGCTGCAACGCCGTGGCCGTCTTCTCCGTCTCGCCCTGTACGCGGCCGATCTCACGGTGCCCTCGCTCCCCCTATGTCAGCTCGCGGCGCGAACCTTTTACCAGTAGGACAATATCCCCGGCACCGGGGCCGCGATATATCAGCTAGCCAAGCACCGTGATAGGGCGAGGCGGATGGAATTTGCAAAAATTCGGCCAGCATCCGGGAACGGCCGCTGCCGCGGTTTCGGCAAGTGGATTTAGAATTTAGATAAAACAGGAGCTTCCTTGTGGGAGAACAATTTCCCTTACCCCGGGTCTCCACCAAGGCGAACACGAACAAAAACAGTGTTCGCGAACGCTTTTGACTGTTCTAGTCTTGTCGACTCCGCCGCAAACATGAAGAAAACTCAACGTATGAGTCGTATGTGAATGTTTTGTTCTGTTTGCGGCGGTGTGGACACGACAAGAACAGGGGAAAACGTTCGCGAACTATGTTTTTGTTCGTGTTCGCCTTGGTGGAGACCGGGGGTTAGGAAGCACCAGTGGCGCATCCAGAAGGGGGCCAAGCGGGCCTGGCAAACCCCAAAGAAGGGGCGTTGTGAGAAGAAAAGAAAACTGAATATTATTCTTTAAATAAATTTTATAACCAGAGCTAATCAGTTTTATTGAATTTGAATTTAAAATATTTTGAGCTCTTTATCTCGTCTTCCTGAAAGATTAAATTTTAAGCGCGCCACTGGGAAGAATACAGGGGTGCCTAGCGATACCTTTTTCCTAGAGGTGATAAAACTCTTGAGTGGGTATTGAACCAGAGTGTAACAGGATTAGGCGTTTCGCGTTGCTTTGGGCAACGATACTGCGTTCTCCGGAAATTTGGTCAACGATAAACGCTGATAGGATCGTGAAATCGCTTTGGAATATCCTTAAATAATATTGAGTTTGAAAAAGGATCCTCCTGGTGATATCTTCCCAAGTGTTAAACCCTCAACCACGAGATCTGAATACCTACATCTACTGATTCCGAATTCACTATTCCACATTTTCCCCAAGATTTTCATAGTACAATAGCGGTTGCGTTCATCTAACAATAAATAAATTTAGGATCCGCATTCAGGGAACGTGACAAGGAGCTCCCGATCTCTGCCCCTCGCGGCTTCGATCGAACACCATCCTGTTCCCCCAGATAATAGATAATTTTCTTCCCTCCACGAACATTATCGCGCACAATGCGCCGTGGATGTATTCGTACACGGGTGGAAAGAGAAATGGTTACCAGACAGGAAGCAGCCTGTACAAGGCGAAGGGAAGGCGAAGCGAAGAAGCCGCTCCTCCGCGCAGCCCGGCTACCTCTCCGGGCTGTTTGGTTGGTGGATCTCCAAGCTTATCGTGATCTACCAAGCAAAAGGGCTTGCTTCCTTCAATTAACGAGGAAAAATGGCTGGCCACGGGTACATCTTTATTTTCCGCGGCCGGTGTATCGGTGCCCCCGTGAATTATTAAAACGGCCCCGCCGCTCCCACCGGCGATAACGACCCGGGGAGTAGGGGGGTCGACGTTTTAGACCCGGCGTCGCGGACGGGCCGCATTCCGACACGGTCCTCGTGTAATTTGGATAAATACTTGCGGCGGTTCGCGGTCACGGGAATGGCCAGTTCAAACCGCCTGACACAGGATATTTAAGCCGCAGACTCTCTGTTGCGCACCTCGAATTACCTAAACGCAGGAATTCTCCGATTGCGAACGGGGGGGCCCCCGGGTTAATGGGCAGTCGCTACGCTGCTGTTATTTCACTGTGCTACTGTATTGTGACTGGGGATCGCACGCGTTTTCGTGGGAAATCGCGGCCGCCTTACAAGAAAACGCTCTCCACCCGAAAATTCTGATTTTAATGAAACTTCCTGCAAATGTAAACACATTGTAGAGTAAGCAATATTTAATTTTTCTTTGTAAAGTCACTTTGGAAGGGTGAAAGCAGCCCTCAAGGTTGTGGCGATTTTTCGTTCTTTTTATACCGTTTAATATTTGTTGACCGTGACGGAAAGACAAGGCGCAAGATGGAACACGTTCGGACAGATGTTCCCGAGAGTTAGGCAAACCTGGTCCCTTTTGATCGATCTAATCTGCGATCCGCACGCGGTATCGCAAGCTCTGAGTGGATTAGAGGAGCGACGCGTAGTCGCCACGTGCAAGGCTCGACGATGACAAAGGTTGCCCGTCGCGAATCGATCGTCCGTTCGGTACTTTCGTCGAGGAATCACCGACACGTGAGAAGCGTCTAATTAACGGAGCTCGTTCGCTCATCAGCCTCAATTAGGCCAATTAATTCGTCTCGTTACGCTGTGCTCGCCGCGTGCATTTGCATCTTTAGCGAGGCATTTTTCGGCTTGGCTCGAGAAGGAAGCGACGTGGCACCGTAAATCATGTAAAGCTTTTTGGTTGCGAATTTCTTACGTTTTCTTGTAAAGGGGGGAGAGGGAGTCAGGTAGCGTCTTACATTATATTTTCTAAAATAATTTTCAATAGGTACGTACAAATTCTGTCAGAAATGTTCCAGAAAAGTAATTTCAATTTACATTTCCCAAAACCTTTAAAAAAATTTTAATAACTGAAAGAATGCAATATAAAATATATTACTTAAGGACGGGGGTTGGAATATAAAATCTTACGATTTCTTAAACTGGGGATAGGGAAGACGTAAGAAATCGTCAAAAGTGCCCTTACTAATTTAAGGGCGGCTCCTTTCAAATTTTAAGGTAACGATGAGTAGGTATCTATTTTAAAACAACTGAATATGTTCGCATGTTCAAGCAAGCCGTTATCGAAGCTCGATTAGATAGCATTCAAGCTAAATATTAAAGCGTGTTGTATGAATATTTATAAGCCCAGAATTAAAATTTCCATAAAAATACACTGATCCCTCTGAATGGAAAGCGGCTCGACTCACGATTCCACGTCCAAGATCGCTTAATCAAGCAGAGCTTTGCCAGCGAATTATCTAAAAAGAAGCGCAGGGTCCAGGTAATCCTGCGGCACGTAATCTGCATCCCGCGATTCACTGTTGCGTCAAATACACTTGTTCCGGTGTCTACAAAGCGGAGCCAGACAGTTTCTGTATTTTCGACGGTCATTCGACGGGTTTTAATCCCCCGGCAGGGGGGCACACAGAGCCGTCCCTAAAAGGAAAAATGGTCCCCGTAATGCCTGGAACTTTCCAGACTGTCGGGAATCGGGAGAGATGAGTTCGAGACAGTTTCCAGCAAAGCCGATACCCTGCAAGGATGGAATTATAGTACGCGATTTCGTGCGACCCCCCCCGGCACACGCTCACACCCCCGATCCCTCCTGATTGAATTACAGTCCCTCTGTTACGTATATATGTACTTGGAATCGTTCAAAGAAATCTGCTGATGAACGTCCCGCGACGACAAAGTTCGCAAACTTCGCCAGAACATATCGCTCCCCCTACCGCGCCTGGAAATACGTCTCCACATTTCTCTGTCCCTTTTTTCTTCGAATGGTAACATGGCTTCGAGAGGTTGATTAAACGTCCCCCGGCTATACGTTCGCTGTACATACACGCTACCTCGTCGGTAGGTGCGTCGGAAATAAACGAAAACGCGCCCTCTCGAATCGTATAATCGGGTGAAATGGGAAATTCGACTTTTTTATGGGGCCGAATTACACGGTCTACGAATGTCGCTCGAAAACGGAAATCCCCTGTGTGCCCCTGGATGAAAGGCGGGGCATATCGAATGACGAGGATTTTCCCAGGATAAGGCTCGTCCCGTGATTTATTACGTCTGTGTGTGGCAGCTGGCGGGGGTTTAAGTAGGTGTTAATTCGATAAAATTGATCGCAACGCATGGCGGTTTGTCGGAAAGAGAATTTCGATGAACCAGCCCCGAGCTCCGTCCGGTTATCCCACGGAAGTTGGCTGCGTTCCGCGGATTCTAATTAAAATCCTCTGATTACCGTGAAATAAATTGCGAATTAGAGAGATAGCGCGGCCGCGGAGGCAATAAAGGGAACACTCCCGAGCGTGAAATGATATTCAATGTAATAAAATTGTTCGAATACCGGTAAACCCCGGCCCCAAAGAGGAGGGGAAATATGCTTCCGTCATGGGTCACGAAAAAATGGTAATTCCGTACGAGGCGAACGATTCGACGAGTTTAACACGCGATTGCTAATTTTTTTTTGTTTCACCTTTACCCGGCGACACGTCGCTACGCCTTAACGACCGTAATATGCTAATACGGGGACATTTGGAAGGGAAACTTGTACGATACTCGACAAGGCCGTTTGTATACGTTTTATCTTAGCTCACCTTAGGCTGGACTTTTCAGCGGAATTGTTTTCCACGGGTGCAAAAAAAAGGAACGGGACACGAAGGGGAGTCGGCTCGTAAATTAGTCGCGAAAACGGCCTCCAAAAAACGGTAATTGGGCGTCCATGGGTTCCGAAAGATGCTAGGCGAGTATCCGTGTGCAACGTTCTTCCATTGTTCCAATTACAATTATTACGAAAAGAAAAATAGGAGCCGATAATTATATGAGGCATTGGGAGCAACAACGGACTAACCATAGTACTCGGTAAACGGAGACATAGGCGATCTAGAAAATAGGGTTTCAACAAGGGGATTGGAGCAGACCAATTTTTTATTTGCTCCGCTCCTGCTTCACTCCAACATCAACATACTTGCTCCAGCTCCGCTTCATGGTGCTTTTTTTTAAATAAAAATTATTTTAATACTTTCGGACAGTGGTTTTTCATTTGCAATAAACTCCATCTTTCTAACGTTTTATTTTCGTTTAAAAAAAATTCATGAAGAATGCTTAATTTTCGGGCAAAGAAAGTACTATGCCTCCTTAACACCTGGCTGCGCGACTCTAAGATATACCTAATATTTTTTCAATGCTAAAAAATTGGGAATTGGTATTTATTAAAAAAATTTAATTCATCTGCTCTTATAAAATGAAAGAAAATTCAAATAATAAAAAAAATTTGGAGCAATGGATCAACAAGAAGTTTCCTCGCTCCGGCTCCAAGCTCCGCTTCAGCGCTCTGGTTGCAACAGTATTTAGTTTTTCAGGCTTTGCCGTGAGTGCAGTTATAATATTTAGCTTCTGATACCATTCGAAATGGTTTCTAATGAAGACATAATCAATTTTCCATTTAATTTTAATAAGCGTTGCACACAACCGACCACAAAATTTCAGTGCAACAAGTGATTTTGTTTTGCAATATGGTTTTAAATTGAAAGAAACTAATTTTTCTCATTGTATATGTTTAGTACAGCCTACTGGAATACATTACTGCTACTAACTCAATTTCGCAAAAAAAAATGTGGGTTGGTCCGTTTTTGTTCTGAATGCCTATGTAATGTATCTTCTTCTACTGACTAGCTCCCCTAGCACGAAGTAACGCTATACCTTGTGAGCACCGAAACTCCAGATGAATACACCAACGTCCAACGAAAAATTACATGTAACCGTCGGTATTTGTCAAAAAAAAGAGAGAGAAGAGAGAGAAAAAAGGGGATATATTTCCTACTCGTTTGAATGGAACAAAGGGACCAGGTCCCCTGGCACGAGTTCCTCTCCATTGTCACGAATCGAGAACACAATCGACAGGCACGCCTTCCTGTACCTGTTTTCCAATTTCCAACTGACGACGATAGATCCGATCTCGAGCGCCGAGAGGACACACGATACAAGACGTCTCACAATATTGTCGGTCCCCGGGCCCGCGACACGAGACCCTACGATCCACCGGGGTCGTTCCCTCGGGCGGCGTGACGCGGGGTGGGGGGGGGAGGGGGAGGGGGGAGGGGGGGGAGGGTCTGGAACCCTTGTCACCGCAGAACTCGGCTGAAAATCGAATTCTCAGGGCATCGTATGACAATTTCAGCCGCGGCCTCTAACGGTGGAAGGGGACAGATAAACCCAACTACGGGGCAGGATAGAGCAGGGAAGATCAGAGGAATGGCACTGCGCGAGTGTGCGAGAGCGGCGAGGGGGGGGGGGGGGGAGGGGTGGAAAGAAGAGAGGCAAATAGATAGAGACGAGGGAAAGAGGACGGGGCGGACGAGGATGGAGAGAAGAAGGACCGATGTCGCCCCAGTGTTCCAGAGATGTTATCATCGCGGAGGAGGTTACACTACGACAGGGACGTACGCGATGAAAAGGTGCCCGGTACCTAACCAGACCCTAACAATCGTGTCGCGCATTCTTCTCCCGGCGATCCGCTCGCTCCGATAGTTTCGACAGAGTTGCAATTTGCTCGATGCGGTTGGCGAGGCCACTCGCCCCCTCGTCGCCCTTAAAGCCACCACCACACCGTTCCTCCACGACGACAATGAGATCCTTATCGGATCGCTACGTTTCCCAGTGCCTCTTCCTCGTCTCCTTATGCAGCTGCACCGACAATTGTATCTTCCTATCCCGAGGAATGCACACACTCGGCCCCCACCGCTCGCGCTTCCTGCGCCCGCGTCTTTTTGTGTATCGCGGAACGGTCTTGCCCGCCTTAAGATAAAGATTCCATCGGAACGGGCTGGAATAAAATTTTCAATAAGGCCAGGCCGAGCGCTCCCAGGGAAATCGAGGGAATTGGATGCAAACTGGCGCTAGAGTGGCGTACCCGTGAATGTCTGGTTGGGGGTGGGTGTTGGGCAGAGACGGCAAAGGGTATAAAAATTTACTGGCCAAGGAATATAAGTGAGCACGGTTCGCTCTCTGTTCTCCGCTAGCTGCTGCTCAACGTTGAGGAGCCGGCTAAAAATCTCGGTGTTTTTAAACGGAGCTTCGAAACCCCAGTTGGGTAATCTAATGGCATAGAAGGGTGCGGAGATAGCGTGGTATTACCATGCCGCGCGGCAATCGTAGGTACCGTAGGCTGATGGAAATATGATAATTGGACGAAAGTGTGATAGCGCGATAGCGTGATGATACGATTATCACTATCGATATGAATAAGCAAATCCTACACGCGCGTGGAAACATTCTACAAACGTTTTTCTCCACTCGTCCTTAATTATAATGGTTTGCATCGCGCGCCGTGGCGTTTTCAATAATCGCGCAGGAAAATCACAGGGGACATCGACAGGCGCCTCGTAACGGGTTATTGACAATCAACTTTGTAATTTACCGCGACGCGGCGCGCGCTGAGATCCCCGACCCTTAAGCCTCCTCCACACGTAGCGGCCTGACAATGAGATCGCTATCGCGATCTGATACGTTTCCTTCCTCTCGTTCAGCTGCATCCTCCTCGCTCCAGCCGCGTGTATCGGTGCGATCCATCGACGGTGTAACCAATCTCTTCTCCGCGCTACAAAGTTTCCCGGCCGGCGGGAGTAGGTCGCCCCTCAAAGACAGGGGCCAGAAACTATCCACCGATAAAAAGAATGGATCTTTAATAAATAATGGGTCGAGTCGCCAGCGAGACAGCCGACCCCATTGTCAAGCGTTCCTTTTTGCCTCGCTGAAACCAGCCGTAGAAACGAGAAGTTGAAGACGCTTTCGGCGAAAGAGCGCTCTATACGCTCCCTTTTATCCCCTTTCTCTATCTTTTCCCGTGCGACTCGGCGAGAGTATCGCGTGCTGGCCTGGAGGCGCGTTAAATTAAACGCAACACGAGCGACGCGAGAGTGGGGACCTCAAATTCGTTAACAAATCGTTTGGAATTTTAGAATTAGTCTATATGAGTCTAACGAGGAACGACGTTCCAGATTTGACGCTTATGTACAAGGTATTTTAGGAAACCTCGAAAGCCTCATTTCCACATTGGTACGTGACAGGAATAACAATTCGCCCCGCAGTGAACTGAATAAAACATTGCTTGCATCGAAATAACATTTTTTCATATGTACTTTCTCAAGTTTTCGCTTGGAGTGCCTATATTAGCGAGAAAGGACCAAAGTATATTTCCGTCTATTTGTTATTGAGTAATTAATTCAGACAAAAATAGCAAAAATGGAAACTATAAAATGTATCAACTTGCCTGGTCTCCTCTGCTAATATGGCGTTTAAATAGCGCCGAGGGCAAAGTGTTGCAGAATTGATCATCCCCGAAGACGAAACGGCGAGGACAGTGCCAGGGGGTTAATCAGCCATTCGACTCGCTTCGACACTGCAAATATCGTCCAGCTCCACGGTATATTAACAAACTTTTAATTAAGACGTCGAAACAAAGCCCACCCCCGGTATGGATTGTCGCGGCCGCGAGAGATCGATCGTCCGCGGGGAAGCAGTGGATAATTTCTACAGCGAATCGAAGCTGGTCGCCGAATAAACGTAATTGAAACTGATCGGGCCGCGGAGGAGCAACGCAGCTGGGAAAATTGGAAAGATAATTGAAGGGGCAGGTGGACGAAAGGGTCGCGCTCGCCAAGTTGAGAGGCGAGGGCTCCTCAAGTTCAAAGCTTCCCCAAAGTTTTTCCTCGACTCCGTGGAAAGTTTAAACGTTCCGAAGGTGTGCAGCGTGGTCGACACTGCCGAGGATACGCTTTCAGGGAATGCCCGTTACGGGGAGAGAGAAAAAATTGGCTCGTGCTTTCTACCGGCCGCCCGGCTAAGTGCAACGTAACATCCCCCGCTCATTAGCCCCCCCCCCCCCCCGGAATGATCATTCCATAACGCTTTAGCTATTGGCTCGGTCGCAGAAGCCAGGAGCGGGGTGGTGGATCGATGCCGCGACTAAATTAAACGTCGACTGCAAGTAAACTTCTTAACGATGCCACCGTGGGTGCGGTAATTTTTAATAATTCCCCGAGCGGCCTGGTTCGATTGAGCTGTCACTCCGCTTGGATGTAAATTGAAAAGCGATCGAGGGCGAAAGAGAGGAGCTCTTTCGAAGGGACGTGGGCTCGATGGCGGGACGGCGGAGGGATGCAATTATGTTATTAAGCGCTTGATCTTTTATGCATTCGAGCCCGGCTCGCGATAACGTCTTCGTCTCGGGACGGTGGTGCGGGATATTGTTGCCTCGCGCGCACAAATATGCAAATGTTTGAGGAGACGGATGTGGCTGGACGACGAAGGTGCGCGGAGAACGCCACGGCGGAATAATCGCTCGGAACTGGGTAAAATCTGCTGGCGAAGACAACCGGCAAACTATCACCTTTATCGTTTTCGCAGTCGTACCTGACGAGAGGAAGATAAACTTTCGCAGTTCTTTGTGTTTAACTTGAGAGCTATCGAAGGGGGGGAATAAATAGAGGATCCACTGCTGTGGGAGCGGAGACTCTGTGATTACAGCTTAGCTTTTTCGAATGTAACTTATCTAAAGGAAAGAACGCGACACTGTGTTAAGGATGCCTAGTTTTAGTATCATGGAAAAGGTACAACAGTAGATACTACAGCAATGATAATTAATCATTACTAGTTTTACCACTAAGGGGACATTCTCGTCAAAGATTTTCAGAAAATTGATTTTTTTTACATATGTATACCTATAGGATCTGAAGGTTACTGTGTAAAACTTATAAGACGAAAATCGTATCGGGGTAGATTCTACAACGATAGAACGGCCGCAACATACAAGCAAAACATTAAACACGTTTATCTCGCAACATTAATATGAAGCGATTTCAAAAATCTTGATGACATTTTCTTTATATTTGAATTCACTATCGTATCAGCCTTTGATCATGAATAATAGTGGTCATAATTATTTCTTATTAACATTTTTAGGCGCACATTTACTCTTTCTTTAGTATGTTTGTGTTAAAATGTGCACCAAACATCGACATTTTGCTTTCTTTGTCTTTTTAAATTCAGATACGATAGCGATTGATATAATAAATAAAAATATCTTTGATTTTTTTATTCCAGACAATCCTGCATCGAGTTATACCTAATGGCTATCATCGACGCCACTTTTCGTAGTAGAAATAGAACCACTACAGAAAAATGAAAAAAAAAGTTTTCCATATCCTTGAATACCGAATAAATAAAGGTCATAAAGTTACTTTACTGCAAGTTGTATACTTTTTAAAAAAATACTAAATATCACCTATCAATTTTTTGACCGATTTAATGAGAATGTCCCCTTAATCTTAGCACCTAGCACATACAAAATCAAGAATCCTGTATTTTACTGTGTGAAAAGATCGTATATAAAACTACATACCTAGAAAACCTTCCTCTCCAACCCACAATGAGATCAACAAGACAGTCCCCCACATGTTCCATTCCAGGAACATTAATATCCCACAACCACCAATCCCCTCCTCGCATTCTTCGCGCACAAGCTCGCGACACAACATTTATTCGCGTTCCGACGATCAGGTTCATAAAATCGCGAGAACAAACGTCCCCGATCGCGTCCACAGACTGTCCTTGGGCTCTCGATTGCCGGTAATTGGCGAATCTTTGTTTTAGGCCCCTTAATGACAGCGCTAACGCGTTCTGTTTACGACTGTAATCACTGTTGGCTTCGCCGGCGTAGTCGTCGCGCGAAGGACGCCGTGGCACTGTTATTAGGCGATAATAAACTTCGGGGAAAGTCGATCGACACGGTTCAACGGAGGCATCGTTTTCCAATTGGTTGCCGCGCATGGAAAAGGATCCTCAATGGGAATCTATGAACCAAGGGGGGGGGGGGGAGGAATGGCGGCGATAAGAAGGCACAGTAGGTACGTTCGAAGTTAATTACACAGATAAAAGTAAATAATTTCTGAAGAAACGGAAATCGTGCAACGACGTCCCTGCTCCTACCCTCGTTAACCTTGCCGCCTCTAATGCCCGCGTCTCTCGGTCGCCTTTGAATGTGAATGACACCGTGCTCACGCGTTTACAAGCCCAAGTGTGGTAATGAAACATTCCTTACCTTCCGCGCGAGCGACACTGAAAACGCCCCGCATTACTGCTCAACGAGCACCGCAAACAAAATCGCCTCTTTCGCGAACCCGCGGACGTGCGAACTCGAAGATTGATTGGACGCGGACGTACCGAGACAGGTTCCCTTTATCCGCGAGGAAGCACGACTCCTTGAATTCGGGGATGGATTTTTGAAAATATTCCCTTCGAAGAGAGAAGTCTCCTCTCCCTCGGTTTCCATTCCATATGTGTCAGTGACTTGGAGTGCCATTCGGTCTCGCAAGTTTATACCAACATCGACACGTGAGAATAAGATCGTCCGGCGAGAATGTATGTATGATAAAACGCAATGGCGGCGAAGTCGTTGGGACGATCGGTGGCCGTTGCATCTCACGTGCCATCGCCGCCACGGAAAAGCCTCGCGCCTGGTTTCACGGCGAGGTCTGCGTAGGTTTCATTGTATTATGCCCGCGCCCATTCATGCGTGTGCTCGCTCGCGGATACGGCACCGTGACCCTTCCTCCGCGCTGTTTCCTTGCATCCAGCGGGGGGGAGCGGGCAGGCCTGGCGCGTATAAATTGGGGGATATGGAGCGTAACTGTCCGAGAGGGCGAAACTGGTTCCGAGCGGAATCAATGGGTCCCACCCCGCTATCTGATCCACGCCACCTAGGCGTGTGTCACCTACCGTGCAGATAACACGGCGTCTGACCTCGGGGGTGATTTACGGCGGGGCCGTTTCGATTTCTTTTCGAGGCTGGCGTCCAGAGGAGAGACACACCATCCACGGGAATTAACTCGATCGACGAGCCGATAGCGAGATTAATGTGCCCGCGCGGCCCGGCGGAATCGAAACTGGATCGGGGTTTAATTAATTCCCGCGCGATTATGGCGCGCCGTCGCGACGCGCCTTCGGGGCCGCTACGCGGAACGTTCGTTTTAATCGAGGAATGTAATGGTCAGCCGTGATCTCGATCGGATCGAATCGTCAAACGGTGCCAGAGGGGCACATGATCGGAGGGGCGGATGGATTTAATTCCTGGCAAGTGGTACATGGCTGGTATCCTCGTCTCTGCAGCCGAATTGTTTATGGAATTCTCTAGCGCGCGATTTATAGGGCGGTTAATCGCTAGAAAGTGAGAGGCGGGGCGGCGGCGGTAGCCGTTACCGACGGGAATAATAAGAGGTTAAACAGCGAATCGCGTGTAATAGTTGCTTTATCTTTTTGGCAGGCCGTTTCATTGCCTCGTTAAAACGCACCGGCCACTGGAAGAAGACGTTAAAAGCTCTGCCACTCCATAAAGATAAAAAATGGATTTAACCGACGGCCGTTTGTGCTTTCTTAGGGACTGACGGGGTTGGACGCGTTGGGCGAGTGTTACGTCCTGTCGCGGCGATAAATGATGTGCGCTACTGTCCAGGTGTCATCCTAAGTAGTTTGTGATTTGTCTTCTGTGGATATTCTTTTGGTGTTCGTTGGTGTTTTTTTAGTATTTGTTGATATTGTTGATATTCTTCGGTTGTCTTGATATTCTTTTAGTATTCTTATGGTATCCCTTGATATTATTTTAGTACATAGGTATTCTTCGGTATTTCTTAGAACATTCTTCATATTCTTAGGTAGTTATTTAGATTTCAGATTCTCCGGTGCTCCATTGGATATCCTTCATATTCTTCGTTACTCCTCTGAATTTCCTTCCCATTCTTCGGTCTTCTCTAGGAATCTTTAATACTCCTTAATATTCTTTATTATTCCTTTGCCAATCTTCGATGCACCTTGGACTACTTGCCACTCCTGCGGATTCCTTAATATTCCTCAATATTCTTTGCCATTCCATGCCATCCCTTAGCATTCTCCTAATTGAAAAATGCGCTACTGTATCTGATGGCAGAGGGAAGAATTACGAGGAAATATTAGTAATACCACAACGGGCCACGCGGATATATCTAACACGCGAACGAGCAGGACGCCGCGATTCATGGATCGCCCGCCTCGCGATCGTTTCCATTCATCCGTGTGATTCGCGTTTCCCCTTTGATATCGCTTTGGCATTCATGGCTGGCGTTCAATGGAGAAGATAAATCGGAGCCTATAAGAAAAATTGCCCCCGGTCCTCCCACGAATTTTATCTCCCTGTTAGGCCAATGATACCGCTCGTTCCCTCTCTTTTTACCTACATCAACGACTCCTCGTTTAACGACTCCCTCGCTTTTTATCTCCCTCGATAACAAGCTGGACCCAAAGTGCCATGTGGTCAACAGCCTGCGCATTTAAACGAAATAGAAAGAATTTCCCCCGATCTTCCACCAGAAAATATTCCCGAGCCCACTCTCAATATCCCAGACAAACCTTTTAAAATGGAAACGTACTGTTCATTCGCCAAATCAAAAGATTACTGGCACGCGCAAACATTTGATAAAGTGGGTAAGTACTCTCAGACAGCCTTCCGATGTCTCAAACTTCTACTACACTTGCCCCCAATGTATTTTTATTTTTCTCACTCCTAATGGAAGGATAAAAGCAATTAATCACTTAAGCACGATGAGTCCGATAATGGAGACATTTACCTTAATCTCGTATCCGCGAAAAGTCACCGGTAAATAACGTCACTCCTCGTTATCCAGCGGCCCTAAAGAACCATCGCGAGTGCAATTAACAGCGAACTCCATGATCCTCCTCAAATTTAAACGAAAACCCATCGCCGCCGCGCTAACAAACACCGCGGCCGAGTTTAGTGCAACCCCATTCAATTACATTTCACGTCGCGGTAATTGGATTTAGCGGAGGGGGCTCAGCGTTCCGTGGCCGGATCGACGCGCAACAATAAATATACAGGTATTTTCATTATCGAACGCCGACAGCCAGCCGCTCGTAAAGTCTTCGCGGAACGAGCCGCGATGATTTACTGTTTTTTTCTTCTTTTCCCTCCCACTTTCGCCCTGCTCGCCCGTCTCTTCGACTGGCCATCTCGCTCCTTTTTGACGCAAAACAAGGGACGGTTACGCGGGACCGGCCAACGAGCGGGCCTGCATATTTGCCTAACAATGCGAGCGGATATTTCGTCTATAGCAAGAAATATAGGACGAGGGGCTGCGCCACGCCTCGCCTTATTCTTCCCGAAACCGCTGTCATTCCTCCAGCTGGCTTGGACCTTCGATGCCGACGCCGACTTCTCCACCCCCCAGAGGCCTGTATTTCTAATTACAGGCCGCTGGCAATTCTCCCCCCTCGACCTCACGATGCAAGTCACAAATGGCCCTCTCCGGCCGGAAGAAACAAAAATTACAGATTCGTAGCGCCACTTAATTCTTGGAGCCATCTTCTGCTGATGAACTAACCCAGAATCCCCTCGGTATCCATCGGAGGAACGAGGCATTGCTTCTTATCCCACTCCTTTGCGATTTCCTGCCTCGTATTGGGCTTTGTTTCAACGTCATAATCAGTCTCCTTCTTCTGGAGGGACTCTATGGCGAGCCATGGCCAGATTCGAGCCTGATACGTGGAGGTTGAAAGTCCGGGCTCTTCTGTTCGAAGGACAGTGAGGATTTTCGTATTGTTATGCGGGGATAATGACGTTGCCTCTCTGTGTACCGAGTTTGGGATTATTTTTAAGTTTCTAGCTTCTATTTACTTGGTCGAAGGTTTTGGCTTCTGCCTCCGAGGGGGTGGGATCTTTGTCTCAGGGATTGTAAGAGAGGATGAAGGGCACGAAAAGTTTCCTTATGAATTCTATGCCTATTTTGCTATGAATATTTTTTTCAAATAGTCAATAAATAATAAAAAATAATGGTAAAATCCAATACTTTTTTCTATATTTCTCTATTTCATGCAAGAAGGGCCTGAGAGAGCTGTAAATAAAATTAATGTCAGTGATTAATTTATCACATAATTCTGATTGCAATAATGCAACTGCAATGGAGATATACCTATCAAATTTTGAAACATTATAGACAGTTTTACAACCATTTCGCTATATAGAAAAAGTATCTAACTCCGTAATGTTTACAGATACTTTTCTTAAAACTGACTTTTCCACCCAACAGTACAATTTTGGATCCGTCGCGGAAGATTCTGCAGATACCGGCGAACTTTTCTACATACTTCGAGAGGTAAAGCGCACCGCTCCTGCAGCCAGGCATGGTGATCCAGAAAATGGCGTTTTTATCCGTGAAAAGTGAAATTCGCGCGGCTCGTTTGCATGACTTCGTGACGCTATTCGCGGGCTAATATTAAATCGCATGAATATTTAACGATACGTCCGTGTCTGTCGTGGAAAACTTCCCTTACGTTATTATCCCCATTTTTAGCCTCATTAAACGCGCTTTTAATCGGCCCTGCTAAGCTGTCGCAACTTCTCCCGCCGCTTTCAAACCGGCCCGGTTCCATTTTTTTTAATCTCCATCCGGGAAGAACTTCTCCAACCAAGTTTCCGCGCGTTAATTATTCATCGGCATTAATTACGACCGCGTGGTACGTGTATCCGATAATTCATCGCGCCATCCATCGAACCGCGTCCCAGTCAAGCTTTTTTTATTCGATCGACACATGCGAGATCATGGCTCGCTGGGTCAAGCATCGAAGAACAAATCCGCGCCACTTATATCCACCGCGAAATAAACTTCAATAAAAAATAAAAACTCCCTTCGTATCAAGAATTCCTTTCTGCTCTTAATTTCGTCCCGTAAATAAATAAATAAATAAAAGGTAAATAAATAAAGGATTCGAGAGCAATTATATGTATGATAAATATCTGAGAAACGGGACGACATCGTCCACGGGGATGGAGTACGCGCCTCGGCAGCCCGTTTATAATCTTCGATCGATTAACGTCGTTCCGCGTCAGGCAGAAACTCGAGCACAAAGTATACAGGCACAGAGCGGGCCAGGTAATTATACGCGAGATTAATGAGCGGTCTGTTTGCCTCGGAGAGTCCCGTCGCCAAACTCCGCCGTGTTCCCCGAAAAGGAGCGCGGCCGAAAGGGCGAACAGGTTCCCGAAACGGCGGAACGCCGCGCCGGTCCCGTGGACCGCTTAAAAATATTGTTCTGCCCCGCCTAGAGCGTCCAGAGGTTACTTAAACATCCGATGTTAAACTCGGCCCCGCCGAGGCCGTAGCCACGGAACGAAGGGCGTGGACGGCAAGTAGCCCCCGTCGACCGGCTCGTTTCCTCTCCGCCTCGTCGTTTTTTCGTTAATTGCGAGCCGGGCGAGGCAACGAACGAAACACACGGAACGGGCCACGCTTCTCACCTGTTGCGAGCCATATAAATATCACCCGGGCCCCCGGTCGCTCGGTCGGTTGCCTACGATTTCGCCTAGTTCCATAAACCACCGAGATAATCATCGTGTCTGTCGTTGGTTCGCGCGCGCGCGCGCCCCGGCACAATTCAAATGACCCCCGTTTGTTTTCGTCGTTAAACGGCTGGCGAGCATTCGAGCCGGGGAATTAATACGCCCCCGTGCGGGGAAAGGGTTCACGATCAGCCGGCCTCCACCTCCTCCGCGAACGCCTGTTTACGAGAGAAACGGGCAAGAAAGAGGGAAACGGGGGGAATCGATTATCCGCGCGGTGAATTATGATAATTTGATCTCCCATTCGGCTTTTCAATTATCAACGGGTTTGGGCAGTCGGGGATACGCGCAGGGGATTGTGCGTTAGTTGGGCGTGATTTAAATGTTTGAAGGCAGCGGGGTGGTTTCTGCAAATCGATTGGCGTATAACTTTATGTATATATACTCCTGGATGGCGTTTTGTAAATGAGTAAACGTGTGTATGGTGGAAGGTGGCGAATCGGATCAGAATAGGAATCCAGTCCGTGTAAACAATTAAGAGATGAAGTAATACGAACGATCGGAATGCTCGTTTCTATCGCGATGTAAGAAACGTGGACTGAATTTTCATTTTGATCCGATTCGCCTCGGTCTACCTTCTTATAGAAGGCGGGGTATCGCTGAGGCTAGATAAAGACGCGCTGTTGGTAAGAAATATGGAACCTTAAATGTCAGGAAACAATTGAAGAGTTCTTGTAGAAAACACTGTAAGTGCCAGAATTGAAAAAAAATGAATCGAAAAAGTTCTACGTGCTAATGGTAATACTATAGCAGATACAGAATTTTAATACAAGTTGCCTTTGTAAATAAGTTACCAATAATACTAAAAAATGGTACCGCTGGTACGTCCAACGCCACTTCTGTAGAAAACAATGAAAGAGTGAATTAGCTAGAGGCAAACGGGATTGCCACTTACAGTGCTTGCAATTTTAAATAAATGGCACATTCAGTTGTCTCTACAGCTAAGAAATACAAATACAATTAATTTGTTCATGCATTTGGACTATATTAATGCAAAAATATAGAAATCTTTGTGATGCATTTGAGTTATTGTATACTTAAGAATATTTAACAATCAAAACAATCGACTTTCACAAATAATTTAAACTTAGGGAAGTTGTTTCTCTATGCTGAAAAGTTTTATTTTTGCCACTTACAGTATTTTCTACAAGGACTCTTCAATTCTGTTCCAAGTCCCGTCTATACTTACATATAAATAAGATTGACGTAATCGCAAGAGTTGAAATAACACCCAAACAAGTACAAACCGGACGCCCACTGCGAATCGCGAAAATACGAGGACCAATTTACCCGTAGCGCAATCAGGAGTCAAAGGTTAATCCCACTCAAGAAATCCGCGAATATCGCCACGTGTATTATCTATAATATAGTAACGAAGCAGAAATAAACAATCACAGAGCCGACGACAGCAAGCCACTTATGACTAACAAATTCGCGGGCGTGCGCCACTATATCGCAAGCAGAAGTCGAGCATCGAGCTTTCAACACCTTCTCCTCATTACCGAAATAAATATTGACGTCAACGCGGCGTAAATACCGTGGCTATCATCCAGCGATATCCATCCGGCGATAGCCAGAAAAGAGGTGCCTAATTAAACTTTTACGATTGAGGGGCGCAGGTATCCCCGGATTCGTTCCTAATCTGTCGATCTTGGAGTTCCAGCTCGCCGAGGGGTTGAGTTCACAGGACCTGTCGCAATCCCTCTGTCTCCCTTCCGTTTCCTACCAAACGGTTCCCTATCCCCGTTCCTCTATCCAGTCCATCTATTCCCCAGCACTCCGCTCCTAGTTCAAGCCCCCGCCCGAGCGGTGTATCAGATTTCCAATGGTCGTGGCGTATGTACTCGGCCGAAGGTAGATTAGATTTTAATAATGCAATTTGGGTTCACGGGGCGGGTACGTAGAACCAAGGAACGGACGGGCAGGGTGAGGCCGCGGGGGCTGGTGGCGAAGGAGGGGGGCTAGTTCGACTATAAAACGAGCCGGTTTTCGCCCCGAGGAGGCAAACCAGCCCTGGACCGGGTAATTGTTGGAATTTGATTGGGCCCCGACGCAGCGGCAACCGCGGCTCTGTTGGCATCGGCTGCGAGTTCAAATGTCCCCGGGGCTGTTCTGCGTGCGAATGCGAATTTCACGGCTTTCCAGGCGAAAATTGATAATAGAGAGGAGGCCGGGGAGGGGTGGCGCACGATCGGAGCCACCGACAGGCTTCTTTTTGAAATGGAACGCTGGAAATGCTGTCCCGCGTGACCGGGATAAATGGCAAAACTCCGGGGCGAATATACTGTCGCGGGTTAAACTCGCCCCGCGAGCGTAACGCGGACGCTTTTTAATTCGCCACGCACGCTGGAGGAGAAGGAAGGCAACGGAACGCTGCGCACCCTCTGTTCTCCCAGCTTCGCATTTTCCCGCGCTCTGTTTCCTCACTCAACTGTTCGCTTCACGTTTGAGGAGACTACGAATGGGTGCCCCACTTTATCGGGCTGCGAGTCTTAATGTCACTCGATGCTGGAGAACTCTCAACTGAATCTATTTTTCACATGCTGGGGGATGTGTGAGATTGTTAAGGAGTAGGTTTCCTACTTCTGTTTCCTTAAATTTGATAAAGCTTGCAAATATTTTGAGCATAATTCATGGTGGGAGTGACACTTCCTGTCGCGAGGCGGGGGTTAAATTTTAGTTTTACTTGGTTACCCCATATCCTTCACTCTCCACAAATTAATTCAGAGCCCCGTTAAATAAAGTAAGTGCGGGTAATATGGCCCACCTGTCATTTATCCTTGGTAGGTCAAGCTATAATACTGGTAGTGTCATTTATTGGTTTTATTACATACGAAGTGTTATTCGAAGAGTTTCCGCGCGATTAATATAACATTTGTCGGCTGTAAATTCAAGAAATGTTTCGCCGGCAACTAGCTTATTATCCAATTACTGTACAACTATGGGTATGTATAAGTATATATGTTGGCCACATATTCCTAGAAAATTTATGATTTTGTAAAGTGCACGCTTAACATATAACCTCAGCAATGAGGATGTGACAAAACAGATAATAAGGCCCACCAAAATATTAAGTGGGCTTTAAGGCTCAGGAAGTAGCCAGAGACCTCTTTCAAAGCAGGAATGATATTGAGAAGAGCTCCAAAGCACGTGTCACTTGAACCAGAAGAAAAAAGACAAGATTGTGTGAACAAGAGCCCATACCATCCTCCTCCAGAGAAAACGTGGACGGCAACTCCACAGACAATTGGTTTTGTAAATTATGAAGAACTGCATTCAAAAGTGATATGCGACAGTGTGTCATGTGTCTCACCTGGATACACGCGGAATGCATTAGGCTCACACCTGAGGAAGAAGATGTCCTTGTTTACCCGAATTTTACATACTTAATAGGTGGGCCTTATTACCTGCACTATACGAAACAAAGCCCGTTTACAAAGTTTTTAGAAACCTATTAATTTTCGTATTTTGCGTGTTCCTATATTGTTACAAATATTACAGTTTATAGTTTAATGTCCACAGATTTCTATAAAAAAAAAGTTTTCAAGAATATGTACAAGTTTTTTTTATAAAAATTATAGATCCGTAGGTGGACCTTATTACCCGCACTTAGCTTCTACCATCCTCAGGTTTGCAGAGTTATATTCTTTCGATCGTTGGTTCGTAAACTTCATTACAAAAGCAACCTTGTAACTTCGTGCGTTCGATGGGTGCTACATCAATATCGACTTAACGAAGCCGGACGTTTCTCGACTCGGCTTTGCAATTTGCCCGACATTATCATATTTTAATAATTCGGCATAATTTAGTGGGCAGGGGAGGAGGGCCTCGTTAAAGGGTGGAAATAAATAAATCGAATATTGAAGTTCGAAATGCGAGATACGAAGTATGCACGCGACCGAATCGTAAACTCGAAGGCGGCCCTCGATCGTGGACGAGTGGTACAATTTGAAATTTCGGTCACGTCCCATAAATCAAACACCCATCGCCGGAAGCGAGGCGATGATTCCTCTTGGCCGTCGATCATATTACGCGGAGATGATTCATAATGACGAGATCAAGTTCGCGGGCAGGATGGCCATTCCACTAAATGCACGAAATTCTGTGTAATCGTGCGACGAGGCACATTTGATTAATTCTTTGATGAATCTTCTAAGACCAAAAACATTCGATACCGATCACATGGCAATACCTAGCGAGTTCAATTAAATTTTATATCTCGCTCGAAGGCTAGATTTATTGGGGCAACGAAAATTGTTCTAGAAGTGGGTAATAAGGATACCCTCGACGTTTAGCATGAACTGCAATTGCATCAAACGTTTTCGTGCGAAACCGCGGTATCCATTGTCTACACCTACGCGATGTTCACGCGATTGAATCAGGAACCACCTTGACCGCTTTCCCTCTTTGTATTTCGCTGCAAATAGACTGCTCGATATCGCAACGCGCTCCAAACGGGCATCAATTGTAAAACTTAGGTCGAGAATACCTTAACCCTTTAGCGCCCAGTGTGACGTATACGTCACATCATTTTCAGACGTATAAAAAAAATCGATAGTATATAATTTTAGGCCCCAAAACGTTTCAGTTTTTTAAATGGCTCCGAGATGCAAGCCACTGATGCGTTTACCACTGTAAATAACGTTTACAGTAACCATGGAAACGTTTCCGGCGAATGCATGTTGGATATTTTTCGATAACCTGAGCGTCGACTTCTAATTCTAAACACTCGGATCTACAGCGCTTCGACAATGTTGGCCATTGGGTCGTGTTCAGCGATGGCAGATAGCCCTGCCAACTTTGCCCTTCTGGCCACATCCAATCAAAGTACTATAAGTACAATGGTTCACTCAAAAAAGAGCAAAAAGAATTTGTTCTGTAAATTGTCATAGTAAAAATTAAGATTTGGTACTTCATTTATACATTATACATATAACAAAAATATGTATTCTTCTTTTCATTTGTAAGGGAGCTTAAAAGTATAAATGATTAAAACACGAGTAATATCGTTTAGAAATGTTTAGACAATATATACTCGTGTTTTATTCATTTATACTTTTAAGATCTCTTACAGATTATAGTAAACATGCATTTAAAACACAAATTTTGTATTTTAAATATTGAGCCACATTTTATTCCGTACACGCCCAGTGTGACGTATACGTCACATCTAGAAAATCATATTTCTACTGGCTTTTTTGGGAAAAGAACGATGAAGTGCATGTATTGGGACAATTTTTCAGCTAACTAAAGGCAAGAAATCATTTTTTTCCGCCAGGAAAACACCGATCTAAGATACCTGCGATCAACGAGATACAATGATGTGGGGGATAATAGTATTGGTACAAATCTGGCCACTTTACTTTTTCATTGCATCGATACCAAAGTCTGAGTATATTATAAACTAGTTTTTTAGCCTTTCTTTGCCAGGCATAACTATCCTATATAATAAGACACGTAAAATAACCCCAATTTTTTTGGAAACTCCCCTAGAAACAATTTTTGCTGCGAAATACGAAGTTTTATAACTTATGCGTACCAGAAGGGTACCTGTCTAATTGGTCTCCTGAAGGGCATTTCGAGGAGTCTAAGTCACATACGTGCCCAGACTCACTGCCTGGCGACATCTGAGACCCCCCCTCCCCCCCTGAAACGAAATACTTCTCCATATTATTACAACAACTAATGTGGTGACAAAGACCCCGAATCACAGAAATTTGTCACAGAGCTTTTTCGTTTGCCTCCCTGAGAGCCCAAATAAAGGGGGCATTTCGATTTTGCATTGAGCGCGCGTTATCTCCACCACTTCTTGGAATCCTTCGGTCGAGAGTAAGAGAACTCGTGAGCGAGCAAAAGAGGACGAAAGAGTCGACACGAAATTAACGTCGGCTGCGAAAGAGAGATAGCATGATACTGTGTCTCTCTTCGTCTAACAACTCAAGTTCGACCCGCGTGCGGTCCTACATACAATGTAGTAGCGGATACTACATTGTACATAAATACCTGTTTTAGGCCACAGGTCCTACCCATTATCGAATTTTCCAGGTTTTGAATTTTTAACATCTTTTGGGTGCCGAGGAAAGTTCATGCCGAATCTGAACCTCTTATGTAATCGGGAAGTACGAAGAAAAGATTCTGAAAAGATTTTGCTAACAAACGAACATCCTCCTACATAGGATTATTATATAGGATACCAACAACGAAAATATGAAGAACTCTTAATCTTTCACGTCATCGTCCAATTCTGTCCATAAAAGGTATGCAGTGTTGAAAATAATTATTGTAAATATTATTGCAAAAATGTATAGCTCAAGAATTAATTTATGAATCTAAATTTTGAGAGTGATGGAATAAAAGAATGATAAGGGGGAAAGGGGGAATGTCCTTTTTAATGATTATGCGATTTATAGCATATTTGGTTGGTGGCAACTAGGACTACAGAACTGTCGAATCGCAAAAGATTATAAAGTTCAAATACCCCCGTAAGATACCTAACGTTAAAGATTTGGTATACTGGTTAAAACCCGGAAATGTCCACTCTGCACTGGAACGAAATCCGGAATGTCCGCCCAAATTATTCAAGGAAATTAGATTCATTGAACCTCGTTTCCTCACTGATGGACTAAAGTATTCAAACTTAATTTCTCGATAACGCTATTTTGTGACATTCTCTGTTTTCCCCTTACCCTTAAACTATTTCCAGTAGGCACTGCAAGGGTCAGAGCACCAGCTACAAACTTATCTTCAGTATCATGATGACTTCATCCCCTAAAATCCCCTCACAAACGAATAAACCTCATTATACAACTCTATCTGTACAGCCCAACGAGATACCACCGAAAAAAGTGGAAACCGCCGCAGGTCACAACAGAAAGCGTGTCCGCGGTGCAAATTAGCCAATAGCCCGAGGAGGTGATACCGAGAGAGCAAGATGCACCCTCGCCAACCCCCCAGACCGCAGGGTTTTCGTGGACGGGGTCGAAACGAGCCGGCTCACCGCGAAGACCTACGAGTGCCGCGCGTAGGTCGCGTGTAAAAGGAAGAAGGCACCAGGAGGCAAGGCGGAGCGGCTCTCCGCGAGACGAAGAAGGCGCAAGTGCGGTAGCAGCGACGGTCAGATAATTTATTATGGCATTACTCACTGGCGGACACCTCAATGGCCAATGGGGGAGGCCACGTATGTGTGCCCGGTGCCTCCTCCTCGCGTAGTTGATATTATTTAGCCCTCTCGCCTCCGAGCGTGCGGGATAGAGAGGCGCAGAGAGAGCAGGCGAGGAGAGAAGCGCCAGGAGGTGGGAGAGAATGCACCTTAGCCGCGGCCTAAGGTCCAGCAGCGCATAGATCATCCTGGTATACCGGTTTCGTGTCACGTGCATCCAGCACCGCGAATTTGCGGGCGCAGGGAACAGAGAGAGAGGGAGAGAGAGGGGGAGACAGAGAAAGGTGCCCCCGTCGCTGAGAGGGACCGGTTGCACGTGGATATTTCGTTGTTGGTCATTGATACGAACGGAGCCGAGGGTCGACTGAGATTAACCGACACGCGTGTTGCGCAATACGTCTTGTTAGCGGCGCGTCGCTCCGTGTTGCACGCCGCTGCATCCACGATGCACATCCGGCCCGCGAGCGGCTAAATTAACGCGTCCTTCCTCGCTAGGCGAGCCACAGTGCTCATTGGTATCCGGTTTATCGCGAATTTTCACGCTCGCTGGTGATTGGGCACGGACGGGTCGTTAACGATTATCCTTTCCGCTGGACATCAGCGATCGAGTCGCTCTCAATGACACTCAAACCTCCCACGTCAAATGTACAACCTACTTTACGTTTCTAAAAATATGAATCTTGGAAGAACATCGAGCTCTGTCATTTGAAACTTCAAAATCGATCTGCCATCTGCCCTCTTCCTGGTAACGAGGGTGTGCTCCGAGCTGGTCCAACGCTCGAGAAGGGGATGAAAGTATGGAGTTAACTACGCTAGCGGCGCGGTGACGAACAAGCCTCTCGTCGCTGGAAAATGGGTCTGGCTCGGATGTGCAACACGCCGCGGCACATTACTGCAGCCTCCCGTTCGGTGTGCGGCCGTTAGAGAGGAAGCGGGGTTTATATACGCACAGGCCACCATGCACACGTTCCCCGAGTAACAATGAAGCAACAGGTTGCCGCCCCACCGAAACTTCTATGACAGATTGTGCAACCTTGATGGTCCGTATAACCCGCCCTGTCAGCCCTTCACACCCACCGGGCATTTTATGGCGGGCCGACGAGCCGGCACGGGGCTTTTACGAGTCCCCTTTTTTTTCTCACAAAAACCAAACAGAACAAACAGAAAACCACTCCCGACGGATCGTAAAAGTTTTCTTCGAAACCACCCACTCGCCCCCGGGTGACTTGCTATTCATGACGCGAGGCGGCTATATGCGTTTCTTGCGTTCCTTTTTATTATCTATCGAGCATCGAGACTTCCTTTCCATTCTCTGACCCTTGCATATCATTAAATCGAAATACAAGGTGCTGCGTTATTAGCGGCCACGTCTGCGGGATTGAATAAACTGCACGGAAATGACAGGTGAAGCTCGTGTAGACTACTGACTCCGAAGAGACTACCGATGAAAGGTAATACATAGTAGGTACTTATTCCACCGAGTTGTGATGGCCAATTGGTGAAGTGTAATACGCACTATCGAGAGAGCTCAACGTGCAACCCTACTAATTTCTGTCGCGAGATACACTGTAATTAAAATTTCCAAGACGATGCAAGAACAAAACCTTCATAGAGGACTGACGAAACGATCCAAAAGAATTCGCGACACCACTTAGTGCACAAATATTGTATGTTCACTTTTTGTAAAATTTGAGATTTTATATACAACAAATAGTTCTCGACTGTTTCTTTATGCCTACTAATGTATAAAAGTAAACGACTGAACGGGTTTCAATTAAATTTTGAATATACATTACATACGTCCTAGAATAGATTATAGGCTATTTTTGGGAGCTTTTTTTATTTTAGAAACACCATAAATAATTCCTGGCTGTAATCGAGTAACGGGTCAGCTAGTGTTGTATAAAAATCAGATTTAGATCTACTCCATTTTCTCAAAAATAATACTTTACTTCATTGTATGCCCCTGAATCTTATGTACGATTGCATATTTAAAAAGTGTAAAAAATACAATATTTGCGAACTAAACGAATTACGTGCGATTTCCGCGTCGATTGTGTCGCCTTCCTTCCGCGCAATTTCCCCGATCGTGCACCGTCGATCCAGAAGGAAACGGAAAACTCTCCGCGGCGAGTATTAACGGGAAAAGTTTGGGAAGTTGGCCCGTTCCGCGCTCAGTCAACCGGACTCCGAGTTAAACGGGCGTATACATACGCCGCTAATAAGCCGAACAGAATCGTAGCCGGGAGAGTCTGTACCGTTTATTAAATTCCCGCGGACACAAAGGAGAACGCTGGAGAGGAAAACTCCCGCCACACGGGCCGCGCTTTTTCACCAGTCGTCTGCGGGATACCGCGGATAGGTCCGCACTCGGCGGTGAACTATTCAAACGAAGTAATGATCCAGACACGCGAGCCGTCCTTTCGAAGGGCCGAGGCAATAGGCAGTTTTTTTTTCAACTCCGCGTGTACGTCAGCCCGTGTCGCGCGTCACCGTCAACGCTGCGAGGCAAATGTACCGTCGACACGATGAAATCGCATTAAGCCAACGAGGCGATCGCGAAAATCGCTCGATAACTGCATCCTTAAAAAGGGAGCTCGGCCGACGGAGTAATTGGCTTTTCGTCGCGTGTTCGCTGGTGCACGACGTCCTGTTTCATTAAACTGTCCCGGGGGCTCCTGGGAGTCGATTCGGTAAGGATTCACGGCTCGATGGTCACGACGTCACTGTGGATCACAAGCTCGACAGGAATATATTAGGGTACCATGGACGGGCCTGTCGTTTTTCTTCAACGATATGCCCCCCGTCCTTTTGAGATCGAGTACGTACTGAGTTTGGTGGCGAGTGGCGGGTGACCCTGCCGCCTTTTTGTAACAGTAGGTGCAACTTCTGACTGACACCGAAATGGGTACTTAGGTGGGCTGTTTGGAGATTATCCTATATGATGTTACGTGTTTTCGTTTAAACTTTCGCTTTGGACAAAAAGATATAACGATATAACTTTAAATATTAATGTGATCTCCCTTTTATCAATGACTTGTTGACATCGATTTAGTAACTGATCGGGACCTCGTTCAAATATTCAATCGATTTTCAATTTCAAATTGTACTGACTGTAGTTTCTATTACTTCTATGTGTATTAATATATTCTATGAATAAGTAAATGATTCAAATCAGTGAAACTCACAGATGAAACAGCAAATCATACATATAAATATACTTCATTAATATTCTTAGCAAATCACTCGCTCTAAATTCGGTTCACTGATTGAACGTTGGTATTGATCTGATACTCGAAAAAATTTATGAACACAAATATTTTTTTAGTTAAATAGAATGATTTAAAAAGAAGTCAAACGTTGGAATGACTAAAGCAGAAACAAACGCATAGAACGTTACAACTGCGAAATATATAGGTAGGTACGCAGACTTTTGAAACGATCTGATACATTTGTAGAAGCTTGAATATATTTATCTAACACTCTGCAAATCTGAATTGAGTAGCATCGATGCAGGGATCGATGATGGCATTGAACGGTAGTTATAGCACGATCTCGAGAGTAAAATACACGTAATCAGTGTCTCGTATTAAAGCCCCATCGTGCGTGACTAAAGCACGCGTCATCGTGCTACCCGCTGTCTAAGAGGAAATTCCACTAATTCGTGCAGAGTTCGATTAAGCATTATCCAGCCGAAGGTGAAAGTAACCAATTTCACGGTGCAGTGATCTCAATAAAGACACCGAGTGCGTCGGTGTGCGTACATTGCGATTTTTTTCCCTCGGCCTGTTTTATAGAGCGGCTCGGCGAAGGTTAACTTTTATCATTTTACGCCTCTGTGTACTCGATTAATTCCAGAATGCATTTGCCTTTCTAATATTCCGTTCCTCGCTATCAATCCTCACGCTAGGCTCCAACGAACTGCGGGTCGCAGATTTTTTTCTACTGACAACTTAATAAGCAGCTCAACTCAGCACAGTATAATTTCACATAAACCACGACTAACGTGCCTTAAAAAAAGAACGAAATACAAGCAACGAACTCTTTCTTCACCCGCAAAAAAACCTACAAAGCTTTACATTTACAGTACCAAAGCGCAAACCTTACAAGTCCACGAAATGAACATTAAACCACGTTCAAAACAGAAGACACTCAAATTCTCAATTTACATACTGCCATCCACAAAAACTCCGAGCTCCGGACTGTACCGGGACTCCAGAAACAAGTAAAATGAAGAAAAGAGAAAATAAAAAATAAAAACATGAAAACGAAATTAAAATTGAGAAAAATATAAATCAAAACATAATTTCTAATATAAAAGTATAATAATCTAATATCATTAATGGAATGGCAATGTAATTGCCATATATTTAAATATATTAATGTTTATTTTTTTTATTTATTTTTTAATGTAATTTTCATTACTATTTTTATTATTACTCCCTTTTTCGTGATTTCGTTCTATGAAACGATGTTTTTTTCACAGTTAAGAAATTGTTTGGGGCCCAAAAATATTTCTTGCACCCGGCTCCCTTTATAGGGAAGACCGGCTCTAATAGTGTCACGTCCGAGGCAAAGTTCTGCGCGTGGAAGCGCGGCTTAACGTTCATCGCCACAAGTCCAGCCAGAGCAGCCCTTATCGAGGGCAGGGCAGCGCGGAAGCGCTCGAAACTTCTCCCTCGGCGTACTTAAGAATCTAATAAACGGTATCGCGATCGGTCCGCCGGCCGCACGCGTTAAAGACTCTGGCCAGCGTGGCTTATTGGCCCCGTTGCGTTTCCGTTTCCACCCCCGAGGAGGCGAGGGGCTGGATGACGAAGTTTAAGGAGTTCCGCCGTTAATTCGCAGTTTGAGGGGTTTCCTTGGCCGGCGAGGACACACACGAGGAGGGGCGAGGGAGAAGCTCGGGATACGATCTAAACGTGGCTAGAGGGACGAGAGGGTGGAAGAGGGGTGGCTCGTGCATCCGGTGGCCGCGGAACGAGCAGCCTCTGTATGCCTAAGTCAAGTGGGCATAACCGTGCTACGCTGAGGCGGGTTGTTTGAGTTCGCAACCGCTACCAAAATGCAACTCCTTCAGGCGTGTTCCGGGGTTGGAAAAGGGCCGGCTTCTCCGCGGCGCCGAAGCGCCCTGAACCCTCAAAGGGGGCTTTTTCCAAGCAACTGCCCGCTTCAGCCGCCAAACCGGCCGCTGCTAATTCTAAATAACGCGGGGAGGCTGTTGTCCGCTCAAAAGATCTGGCGCAGAGGTAGAGGATCGCGATAGAGGGTAGCGGCCCAATTGTGTGATAGCGGCCCCGTGCGGGATGGTCTGAATGGGGCCGTTCTCCGCGGGATTTTTCAACAATCATCGACACTAGCAGAGAAAGCAACGCGGCGCACCGCGTACGAACGGCACGCGGCTACGTCACGCCGCTGGGCCGCCTCGAAGGCGTTATTCGCGAGGGCACTCGACCCAGAATGACGGCGAGTTTGTAACCAGCTTCCGTTCTAATTTCGCGGCAGCCAGCCTCGATCAAATTCCCGCGGGCGAGCCGGCTGGAGATAAAAAGTTTTCGAACACGTTGCCACCGCGGGAAGGTCCGCGAGCGCGGCCAGGCCGAGGGAGTATTGATCCGCCGGCCGCGGCCCAATTACAATATTTTATTGAACTATGCCCGCGTGTGCTTGTCGAACGGAGAAATATGTAGCGCCGTTTATCGCCTCGTTTTCGTCAATCGAGGGTGGCCTCGTAAATACGCGCGTCGCGGAAAGTTCCAAGCGGGCTCGCGCGGAACTTTCCTCGGGGAAGCTCGAGCGCGTCGCGCTTTGCGGGCGAATTAATCGCGTCCGCGGGCATTAATCAAATTTTACAGCGGGCACGCATTAACCCGCGTTATTAATCACGCCAGTCGCTCGCTTGAATTCTGAAATCAGGGCGAACTGAACGTACAGACGCGGTTACGACTGGTTACAGCTATCCAGATCGACGACCACTTCCCTCCTCGGCAACTTTCCACTTAGCCCGGGGATCACTCTCGCGGTCGGAAGTGACTTATTATTCTCGGATACGATTCTGTAATAACGGTACGGTAAACGCTGTGTGCACGTGTAGGTACATACACCAGGGTGGCCCTTATTTTTCAACATCCGGTTTCTTTTGCTCTCATCCCCCAGTAGAGTTCTATTTTATAAAAAAGTTTAATGCAATCGGACAATAGGAAAAGGTAGTACTTTAAGGCCTGATTATTTTCTTATGTAATGGAACCATTGTAAGGGGTGAGAACAAAAAAATATCGAAAAAAATCGAGGAATATAACGAGGGGCCATCGGTCTTCCTCCCTTTATCTCAACAATTGGGGGATGATCAATAATAAATTTAATAAATTTGTAGATAGCAACAGGGATTGAAGATAAATTAAGAAAAATTTTCGATCCAAATTTCACAAAACTACATTCACTGGAAAATTGACGACAAACTACCCCCTTGTTTCTCCACGCGAGAAATACACCCCAACGGAGGGGCTTGTCTTGCAGCAAATTGGTCGCGTCTGGCCAGAGGAAACGTAGTCCTTATTGTAATCAACCGGCACCGAGTGATCCTCCACGGAAAAGTTTGCCGCCCGCGCGTGGTGCGGGGTCGGGCGGGGGTAGGATGTGGGTGATATACAGCGGCTCTCAGCAAATTAAATGAGGGTGGTTTGCAGTGCTGACACGTACACTCGTTCGTCACACCCTAACCACAGGGCACCCCTGCTCGCTTACTCGCCGGACAGACTCGCGCCCGCCCGGCCCGGGCAAAATTGAACTGCAACATCGATGATAATGGCGAGGCATACTTCAGCCGTGGCGCGAGCCGAGGAGGCCCAGCATCCGTGGCGATCCTCGCCGTGATCTAACCGGTTCTACCTGGACGTGAGTCGCTTAAAAGTCGGGCCGGAGTATCCCCGGCTACATTTACATCCTCTTTAATTCACGTCTATGTTTAATTTATGGCCGACGTCCACGTTAATTCGGCGGATAACCGGGTTCCGAGGGTCTGTCCGCCCGGGCGCAAGCGTCGCGAGATGAATTCGCCTGTTCGCGGCGGATTAGCTCGCGATTTATCGATCTCGTCTTCGGGTTCCCTTTAGCCCTTTTGCTCTTACCTCTGTCGTATCAAAAACTTTGTATCGAGAGGGAGAAGGGGAGGGAGGATTGGCACGGTGCGCGACAGTCGAACGAATGAATCATTCAATTTCAGCCCGGCTGTCGTGTCGTATCGTCTGGAAAATTGCAGTATCCGACGAGACCGTTTCATAAATCAAACTTCGCATTTCCCTGCGCCCGCGACGAGTGAGTCATCCTGGTCGACCCGGGAGATCGAAGCGAACACAGAGCCTGGGACTTTGCTCCTGTTTGGATATACCTTTGCTGTGCTTCGCTGTACGCATTTCCCATTTTATTACATTTTTTATTTTTCCTATTAATATTTTGAACCCCACTTTTTGAATATCCTGTGCGTAGAATGGTCGCGTTTTATCTGTGGCGCTAGTTGGCACCGATTGTATGCCCCGGTGCGAGATGGAGCAGTGTTAATGGAGTTTTTTATCACGGCAGGCGAAAAACGGGACACATCTGTAACATCCGATTTTCCCCGCGGCAAATTTCATTCCATGGATATCATTTAACGAGAATAGTCGCGAACTTCGAATTAAATTTCCGGCTGCTATTCTCTCGATTCCCGCTCGGCTGGATGTAGTTTAGCTCCGGCTAAATTCGAGGAGCGTGCCAAACACGCGAACTTGTACAACGCGATTACTCGATGCCAACGGGGCGACGTTTTAATCTGTTAAATGCGACCGAATCAACGATTTCGATGATTATAATCCCCCGTGCAAGTTCCACTGTGCCGCTTTCAAAAACGGCCCCATCGATGCTGAAAAATGAGTCGAGCCCAGCGGCACGGATGTATTCTATTCGGAATTTCATTGAACAACAAGAGTTCCACACAATATCCCTCTGTTATCCGGTATTTTCTGAGAGCCTTCTGCCACCGATCCGCGTGTATGATCGAAAACGCACGTCTGAACAATTCTACTTGAATTGCAGCGAACGTTAAGTGACTGTCCACTGGTGTGACCATTCTAATTTAATTTGCCGGGCCGTTTATCAATTTCAATGAACTACACGGCGCGGCTCACGGTGCGTGCCATGCATTTCGATGCGCATCCACGAATTGCGAATTTTCTCCCCGCACCCTGTGATATTTTACAACCAGATCCTATTTTATTGTATTTGCCAGAGTGCAGCGGAAACTGTCGCGGATAAATGCCGAGGTATAAATTCAAAAATCTACGGTGAAGTCGTTTAAAGATGCAATATTCGCTGTATAACAGCCACTAGCGTGGAGATTCGTGAAATGACTGGAAATTTGGATTCTTCCCAGAAAAATGAAGCAAAAAGCTTTTTACCGCAGTGCAATCCGACGTTTCCTCTTCGAGCTACGCGCAATCAAAAAATGCGCGCTGGGTGGCGTTGTTGTAGTGCTGAGCACCCCAACACGCGCACACAACTTCAATCGCTCGCGTCTCGAAAACGGAGGTTTGGATCGCAAAACGGTAAAGAACTTTTTGACGTATTTTATATTGAAGTTTCACATACCGTACCGTGAAATTATTTACTAGGTACTGCATATAGTGAGTTTTAATTGCAACAAATTACCAAAAATAAGTAGCAAACTCCGTGTTTTGCACTTGCAATTACTTTTTCTATCAAGGAACCGATGTATCCGCAGGTCAAACGAGGTGTAAAGACTCTGGACAATGTACCCAGCCTTTTGCTTCATCGATAAAATTATCGAGCGCGCAAAACGACGCTGTATATCACAAGGAATTATTTTCTATTGATAGAAACCAAATAAAAATAGTTCAAATAAAAATATTTTCCCCCGGGGTGGAAAGTGTATCATCCGCTTTCTTTACTTCCCTTTTTATAATTGCACAGATTCTCAGTGCTCCTAAAAAGAAAACGGGATATTTCGTGGCCAGGTGTAAACGCGTGGAAAGAAAGGATTTGCAGACACAAAAGTAAGAATTTGAAAGGCGGCAGCTCGGTCTTTGGTATCTTAAACAGCTCCAGCCCCGGTCAACTTAAAACTGATAGCTTCATATCCTGACCTGGCACGGGAGAAAGCGACGTTTGCTACTTTAACGTCGCGCACGCTCGATATTAATGCCCGTTTCCACGAGTGCGACGCCAACGGCACCGGGATCGCCATAATTTTGCAAAATTGGTCGCCCCCGGGACATATATAACCCGATGGCGCTCGTAACACGAGCCCGTGTATCTTTCGAGGGCCACGCGATAAAGTTATAATGATTAAAAGGCGAAGACTTGATCGCGACACCTGTGCAAGGAGCCCCCAGCAATTACCAAATGGGATATCATTTGCCTATGCTATTTGCATCGAAATTAGAAGGGAATTTTTAGGTTAGTAGAACTTCGAAAAATTTAAATAAAATATATCGAGGTGAAAAGGCAACCTAAGATAGCTGAAATATTATGGGCTATTAACTTCCACAGGTAGATATCTGAACTCTCGATCAAAGCTGGAAACTGATTACAGGAATCGATATTTGAGATAGAATGCAAGAAGAATAAAAATTTAAACGAATGTGCTGCTCGATCTACCAACTCCGATAAGCCTAAATTCTGTTAAATGGCGATACCATTCGCCAAGAATTTAACGGCGGATAACGTCGTTCAACCGGCAAAGATCGCCAATGTAAAACGTTGCGCAAACAGCTGATTATTCAACAACCGCCTCGGGGGTGCAGTAAAAGACAATATTGCAGGAAGTTCGCGGAGGTTGCTGTTCCTCTACGCAGTCTTACTGTATTCCGCTTCATTTCAAGTCGTTAGTGTCGACTCATAAAACGCCGCACCACATACCCTATATACCCTCCCTTAATCTCTTTTGCCGTTATCAGAGCTTGCATATTTAATGCACTTAGAAACCTACGTCTGTATTCATAACTCGCCGTTAGCGCTGATAGCGGGCCCCGTACAGGCACCACGTAAAAAGCATTAGAAAGTTAAGAGCGGTACTAAAAGAGAGTTTCGACCAGCGCGCACAGCGGAAGGGTGGGTTTGAAATGATCATATTTTTACCGAAGCTCGAACCATTAATCTCGCAACCGAATAATGTTATTAACTGTTTTACACGAGCAGCCCCGCGACAAAACGAACCATCTTCCTTCACCTTTCCTTTCTCCCCCTTAAATATATCCTAGTTTAAGCCTCCAAATTAACAAATGGTGGACAATTGCAGGGAATATGCATGATAGATACATTTTACAAGTTCGCGGAAATAATCTCGTATGTAATCATGAAACCTTTTCCCTGAAATGGTAAAAATTCTCCCCAAGTCACTAAACAATTATTAAACAAATATTCTGTATAAAAGAAACTAAAGCGTACGAACGAAAGATTTTTTTTCATAAATTCGCAATAGCGGCTGTGCCCGAAATGAAGCGAATTTCGGAACACCTTCGGTTACAAATTCCAGCAGGCCCAAGTTGCTGAAACTTTTATCGAAACGTTCGGAGGGGCTGGAACTCTTAAAAACACTCGAAAGGGTGTTCCCGTAGGGGAGAATGGCAGAGCTGGCGAACAACGCGGCGAACTTCAGCCGAGAGTTCGAAAGTTACACCGAATTCAGCGGCCCCCGCGGCTCTCGCGATATTACGTACGAAATTATGAACGGAGATGCCGCCGAGAATGGGTATATCGACTCCTGCGAGCATCGGCTTTTATAAACGGACACCCACACACAGGCCGCTCTGCTTTTTCCGTGGGAAATACAGCAAATAAAACTGATAGCTTCGTATTTGAGCAACGAGTGCTGCTCTCTCTGTGCAGGTAAATAATGAGGTGAAGGTTCTTATGCAGTGTTGATTAGTGGACGAAAATACTGGACAAAATTATCCAACATTGCAATAAAAATTCGAAAGGAAGGACCTCTTTACTGAACAGTCTATAGATACCAATGTTTTCTGACAGTATACACAATTCAGCGTTCAGACTGCTTAATGATCGCTGACCCAGTTCAGATTAAGGTTTTCCGATAAACCGTCCAATAATTAGCACAATTATTCCCTAATAATTAGTGTAACGACCTATTTTAACAACTTTATCACTCTCTGAAATATCTAGCGGCTTGGGAATCTATTTGGTCAATCTAAATGACAGGTCTGACAAGTCCCTTATATTAGACAATGCCTGTGAGTTGGTTTCAAGATTCTAGACGAGATCTCCGAGGTAAATTACCGATGAAATCTAGAAATTCTGGTGACTAAATCATTCGACAATAATATCTAAATTTGACGACTTCTTGGCATACCTCGACTAACAATTTCATTAGCAAAGTACTTACTCCTAACCAGTGCCCACAAGCCACAGAGTTTCGCCCTGAAATCCAGCAAAAAATCCAATTCTCAAGGGGAGGTTCCGGTCTAAAAATCGATTTTTTTTATTTCAATTTTCGAGTGTTCTACCTTTTAGGAATCCGTGTTTAAAAGGACTTTTGGAAATTCGTAAAATTCCCGATGTCATAGGCATTTGGGTAGCGACAAATGCAAGGGTAATACCAGACCGCTCAGCCCTCACGTAAAACTTTAAACGCGTTTTTCTCGAAACAGTGTTCTCAAAATCGATGGAACCTGTATCTACAAAAGTTATTATCCGATTCGACTGAAACTTTTTTATTTTGAAGAATATATTTCTGGCTCATGGACAGACCAATAAAATTTTAAAAAAATTGAAAATTTGTAATTTTTAAAGGCATCGGAAGGACGAAAAATATAGGGGAAAAAATGATTTCAAACTTCAAGTGTCGTTATTTTCTCAAGAAAATGTAATTTTTTCTGGTCAGTCCAGTAGCGAGTTTCATGCCCTTTAATAATCTGGTATTGTTTTTTATTTCAGATCAATGGTTTACGTGCAAAGGTTCCACCGATTTGGATGAATTTTTTAACGCCTTTTCGTTTAATTAATTCTTAAAGCTCACCTATTTTTATGGGCTCTAGACCGAAACAGCCCCTTAAGCACTTACCCCATAATATAATCCCCTGTGAGTAAGAATATTAAATCACCTACTGGAGTAAACTAATGGAGGAGCTGTGTATATGTATACGTATAGTACAGAATTTAAAAAAATAGCAAGAGTAAAGAGGTGTAAAAAAGCAAAGAAATGCTGCTTTCTTAGGTTAGTAACTTAATCGCCAAATAAAGAAACATTATACTAATTATTATACCCGAAAACTATGGTGTATGAATAGAGAAATAAATTTATGATACAAATACCTTGTGCCCAGAGGTAGGTACCCTTTCCCAGATAGCACACAAACGTCTTAACCCTTCGTTGACACACCTTATTTTCCGATCAACTTTGACACACCTGGGTGGTTTACACCCAGAACAATTTTTGAACGATTGCCATTCTGATCTGAAGAATCCAATCGTTAGGAAAAAAACCATGGATCAATTTCATGGTCTGTAGAATGTATTCCAATAGATTTTTTATTAAAATTTCATGAGTGTTCTTGTAAAAAAAATCTAGATTACCATATGTCGAGAAAATACGAAAAAAATCTTCAAAAAACTGTAACTTTTACAAATATAAATATTAGAAGCTAAAAATTTACAGAGTTATTGCTCAGATATAATATTTTGAGAGAGAAAATAGTTTGTAAGTTGGTTTTGGAAAATAGGAATTTATTTTGCATATACAAGGTACAGAGCGTCAAAATCAGCTTATGGGTGGCTCACACCCAGAGTGTCAACGAAGGGTTAAATACATCTGTATTTAACACACAGACGTTTCAAAGACGTCACCTACCAAGGTCGCGAGTCGTTCAGACCAAAAACAAGCGTAGAATGGGCGGTCTTAAAGACGTCGTGTGCTGTCTGGGTTGTAACTTCACACCTAAATCCCCGCATTTCTAAATTTCCATTTAAACTGTTCATTAAATCACCAACAGAACTGCAGTATTCTCACTCCCATAACATAACCGAGTAAGGCGACGAGGCAGTGGTATTCCGCCGCCAACAAAGGCCAATTACTTTGTGTCTCAGCTTCATCGATTCGCGGGAAAACAGCCGCGACTCGCGTCTGCAATTGACGCTCGCGTCCCTCATTCTCGTCACGCGCCATGAAAGCGACACCGGTGAAATGCTAATCCCCGTCGAAGCGAGCTCCCCAGGAAGCCAGCGAGCACCGTGGAATATCCTCGTTTAAACGCCGACGAGAAGTGGCCCTCGTCAGCCTCTCCTCGATATTAAAGAAGCGGCGCGAACGCTTTCAGCGACCGTTTCTCGGCCGGCAGCCCTTGCCGCCAGAAATCCCTTCCCCGAAATTTGTTTCGTCTTAATAACGAGATCCCCGGGCTCCCGGCGAGCAGAACTTTCTCCGGGGCGAGAGAGGTCGGAGGAAGAGGGCTGGCAACGGGGAGAAAACAGCGGGAGCGATGGGTCGACGGATGGGGCGCGTTTGATTCGCCATCAATCAAATAGCTCGAAGCCAATAAGCGTCGATATCCCTCATTCCTAACGGGAAGTGCTACCACCGGCGCCGTCGATGAAAATGGAAATCTGCGCGGGGACTCTGAGTTGTCTCGACCCGAAATCTCGCGTGTCAGAAAGTTGCTGGTTTAAGGGGTGATGGCTTGCGGTGTTGCTATAGCTGGCAAGTCGATTGGCCACTGACTATGAGTCACGTCGAATGCAACTTCTACTTTTCTGCCGTGCAAGCTGCTTCTTTATCTGATAGATAGATAGTCTGTGCGCGTGAGTTGCTCCTTCTGGGTCTCATATTATTGTGGGGGAGGTGAAGAGATGCGAAATTGAATGCTGGGAGTACATTAAGCATGTAAAGTGCTGTGGACGATGTGCCTCGATTATACTAATTGATTTCGTAAACCAAATGATTCAGAGAGTTAATATCGCGCAGAATAGTCCAGCTCGTAATTAACAGAAACGTTCACGACTTTGATGAGCTGAGTACGCCTACGTTTCAGCTAACGCTTCGTTAACCGTTGCAGCGAAAGCTTGCGCGAGAAAGAAGGAAAAGTGAATTACGACGAAGCGTGGCCCGTTATTTGTATTCATGAACGAGAGTTGAATTCAATTTGATAACGTTGCGCGATGTAACAGGTTCAAACGAAGTTCCGCCGGGCAAACTTGATTACGCAAGCTTCGTCGTATTCGATCCACTTCTCTGCGAAATTATTAAAGTTACGAGCTTCCCTTTTAATCTCTCACTGAGTAGCGATGAGATGAAGAGGAGCGCGAGGGGAAATCTGCGTTCCACGTACCAGAGGTGAGGGTTTCGTTGGCACGAGCGACGCAAGGAAGACCGAAGGTGGACCAGGCTTCTGTCGATAGGAGACTGCAGAAGAATATGGCGTCAGCATGTTGGCCGCTTCTCGGGACGGTCCTCCAAGAGAGGCCAGAGTCCGTGAGACTCGGAAGAATCGCATCTTTCACGGGAATGAAAGGGACGTCGAGATTGCACCGGGACGAGATAAAACATGTGCGACTTGTGCTGCGTCGACAATGACCGCCTTTTGTTCTGGTCGACGTGTGGACGTCATTGAAGAATGACTGCGATCGATGCCTGCAACAGAGAAGCATTCTTCGTGATAGCGGGACCACTGTACGAAATTTCCGTGCAATCGCGTAAATGGACACTGCAAGTGCCTTCTTTAATTTTTATCCGAGGAAAATGTGAGGAAGACGAACTTGAGATCCCAGGAACAGACAGAGCTTTGAAGACGCATTTTAAATTGATACTGGTGGTCAAGTTTTACCACGATCATCCTAAACCACTGCTCTTTGCAATAAACATCCCCCGAACGGTAACTGCGGCTCTGCCGAGCAGGCCTCGCTCGGGGCAGACACTGAAATCGTGCGTATATGTTTAAAAAAAGAAAGCAAAACGCAATTGCCACTTCGGTTAGCATCGTCAAGGGCCTAGTGCCGCCGTCTATTGATTCATTTTACGATGATCGTAAAGTGGATCGGAGCCAGGTCGCGTTCCCCGAGTTCCAGCGTGTAAGTCATCCCGGGGGGTGGGGCGGCGAAGGGGGAGGCCGAGCTGGAGGGAAAAGGAAAGTGAAGCAGGAAGAGCAGAGAAAGGAAAAGGAACTCTCTCGTTCGAAAAGCGCGCTTGCCCTCTCACGGACAAGTCCGCAAGATATATTGTCGCGCGTATATTTACGAGGAGCCAGCGTTATAAATCACGGGTTCGTCTGCTTACCAGAGAGCATACCGGGTGGGAAGGGCGCGCTGCACGCGCGCAACACTGTACAGGTTGCAACATAATACGGGGCAACCGCTTCGGGGATGGATTAGAAACAATAAAGTAGGCTCGCGCGAACGAACGGTGTGTCCGATTTCGCCCGTATCTAAGTTACGATCGCTTCCTACGCGGAGACACGAATTGCGTGGACGTAATTTCTCCGCCGGAGCAACTCGCTACTACTTTCAACGCAACACGGGTATGTAACACGTGGGCTCTTATCGAGGAAACCATGAGATAGGATTCAGGGAACAGTCAACGAGGCTATACACGAGATATCGAGCGCTGTTTATAAACAGCCGAATAGAACTAGTGTTTCTAGGGGCACGGAACTACTGCAACATGAGCGCGATGCAACTCAAGCATGTAAGGATATAGCGTATGCCAAAAGTGACATTTCGAAAATATTCAATTTTCTGTGAAATAAATATTTGTGCTGCTGTAAAATTGCATTACTATACTTCAAATGAAAAAACGGGGAATGTCACAAAACAGCTTTAGCAAGAAGAAAATTAAGTTTTAATATCTTAGTCCTCCAGTAAAGAAGCAAGCTTCAATGAATTTAATTTTCTTCTTAAATAATTTCTTGTTTCACCTTGACGACCGAAGCTTGAAGCTTGTGCTTAAGCAAAGAGCGAGGACATTTCCTGTTTTTAACCAGTACTTATATGAAGTATTTAACGTTATCTTGTGGGAGTAATTGGCCTTTATAACCTTTTGTGATTTGACAGTTCTGTAGTCTCAGTTTCCATCAACAAAATCTGCTATACGAAAATCGCAAAATCATGAAAAATGGACATTCCTCGTTTTTCCCCTTACCCTTCAAATATCTGTACTGATCTAGTGTAATACACACTTGTAACTCAAACTGAAATTGAAGAGCAAACATCTAAAATCTGATACATCAATCGGTAGTAAAATTTCTAAGTTATGTCACTCTCCCATTGAATGGCCAACACGTCCATACGAACCTCATCGTTTTCGGCCGCCGAATTCATCGACGAAGTGGGTCCCGCGTATTATACTACACCCTGTACGTACCTTCCCTTTACGTGTGTACGTACCGTAGCCGGCCAATGTCGACGTAATGGTTTTTCGATAATTGTGTAACTGTTTCACATTGCTGGCCGGTGAAACACGGCACCGTAAACGCTTTACCCCCTTTAACGACCCGGCTCTGACACGATCCCCCTGGCTGGCCACTTACTCTCTCGGTCTCTGCGCCGATACCTGGTGCATGGATTTCCATTCCGTCTCCTCTGACGCATACGGCAAACGTGGACGGAATGAGAATCACCTTGGCACGCTTACCAACGGGTGTCACGCCCGTTCCACGATTTTCCTGCGTCGATTATCACCGCCGAGATCGCTCTGCTTTTTAACCGTTCACACGACCGACAGCTTCGGCCACTGGAGACACGATCCGGGGTTGGAAATATGCTACCAGCTTTCAAACTAGTCACCAGTTGCCTGCCGATCTTATGTGGAGATGATTACCTTTGTTCGCGGAGGATAACACAGGAAATAATATTGGTAGTCTTCAAATAGTTAACTAAACGTGGACTCTATTGCAAGTGGATGCAGCAGTGCGGTGGCGCATTCAGGATTTAATTTTCGGGGAGCCGAGTTGAACGGATGAAAATATTTTTAACACAAATTCAATAAAATTCAGTAGGTGATTATAACAAATTATTTAAAAAATAGAATCCAGTTTTCTTTTCTTTTTACAAAACCGTGTCTTTGGGGGTTGCTAGGTCCCCTTGGCCACCACTCTGGTTGCGCCACTGCAGCAGTGCATATTATTGGTCAGACATGGGCAAAATTTTTATTTAAATATTTAATTTTGCCCATTTCTGTTACTGGTATATCTTTTGTCACGATTTAAGGTCGAAACACACTCCTGTTCTGTATTAGTTCCGTACCAGCGTGCCCGTAGTAAGAAATAGAAATCCTCTATCCCCTCTTTTCAGAATCGACACAGAACAGACACGTGTGCAGAGGCCTTCAATCCCCCAAAGGTAGAATTGTTAATAAGCGACTGTGAGACCTTCGAACCTCGTCAAAACTGAGTCCCCGGAGGAATTATATCGAGGCCCGCTGCTCGTAAATCGGCTGGCGTCCGCGACTCACTGCGCCGCAAAGTAAATAAAGCGTTCTTCCTGCCCGTCGTGTAACTCTCCCTGCCTGAGGTGTAAATATTTATGGCTGGTCAGAGGTGCAACAAGCATTATTATATTTTGACCAAGTCGAAAAGGCACCTCCTTAAAATTGTTGTAGTCGGGCTGCGCGTGAATCTGAGTCGACCCTGGGCCACAATGGTTATACGACGCTGTAAATCGTAATTCCTCCGTGCATCTCTCGAGCGTACACATCATCGACGGGGTTTTCGGCTTATCTTTACTGCCCCGGTGTAAAAACGCCTCTGACAAAGGTGTTCCCGACACGGTCGCCATTCCAAAACTGAGCTATGTCCTTTCGCCATTCGTCACTCTCTTTCTCCTATTCCCTTTTTTTTTTATCTGCGCACACAGAACGAGAGTTTCTCATAGTCCTCGACGGGCCGGCACGCACAATGCTACGGTCTGTGGGACGTTGGAGAGATAATAGCGATCGATGACGCGTGTTCGCCGTTGATTAACGGAAATCAGTGATTAATGCCACTCGCGTGGTACACTCGGCTCAGCCACGAATACGAATGCGAGCATCAATTCTCGTGCTGTGTAGTGAGAGTGAATGAAATCTATTATTTTGATATAGTCGCGGAACGGGATAAGATTAAGCCTTATTTAATTGGGGTGCATCTGGACGGCTGTTGTTCCAGTTCTGCGTGCTATCGCGCTGCGTTCCTTTGGGGTCTCCCTTTGTCTCGGCACTTTAAGAGTTCTTCAAAGTACAGTAATTTAATTTTTAGCGAGCTCTATACCGCATTCGTCATTCTAATTTTAAAGAAATTTGTTTGGAATCGAATTCCTTTCTCATTAATAACGATTAAAACTGCGAAAGTTGATATGCACGACCATAATACTGTCATGAACTGGTGGATGGGACAGCTAAAATGTTAAAGCATCAAATGAGAAAATAGCCCGGTGAGGAATAGAGTCATTCGAGCAGATGATTCCCTGACCGTTTGCAGCAGGGTACTGCAACGGTCACGGCGATTCAGTAACTTTCATTAGTAGCAACGCGCACGTGTCTAATAGCTCGAAACCCTCGCAGCGAGCGCCTCTCTTCGATCGTTTCAGCGCAACCCGCCCCCTCTCGCAACGAGTGCCGACTGTAATTTATAACGAACTGTTACAACAAAATAGCAGCATCCAATTACGGCGCCTCGCCTCAGACAAGTGTTAACGCTTCCATGAAGTATGCAGGCCCTGATAACTGCTCCCGGTAACCCAAGAGTTATGAAGACGGCCGCGCGAGGGCTGAGAAATTCCGATTGAAAGCAATCATCCCCCGCTACTCAGCCTTTCACCAATCTAAATTTTCATGTCTTCCATTTTTTTTTGGGCGTCACAATTCTATATAAGTTCACTTAGAAATATGGGGCTGCGATACACATTGAACTCGTCCTGGGAAATAAAGTTTTTGTTCACTTTTGTATTCATTTGCTTTTCTAATAGTTAGTAGTTCTCTTCGTGTTTGATATATTCTTTACTTCCTCAGCTAAATAAATCAAATTTCAATAAATCCGTAGTTGTAAATAATTTTGCTTTCTTCTTTGTTATCTTTTCATGAATGATTATGTGGGTCATCGCTCCCAAAGACGCGGGCCATCTCTCCTAGCATCTTAGGAGAAATGGCCAAAAATCGTGACCTCAGTTTTTAACTCGATTGTCAGCAAACATCGAGCAGTTTTTCTAAATCAGCATTCTGATATAATAAATATTATGGTTAGTTTTAATTGCCAGTTTATCTTAGGTGTGCCGACTGTCATCAACTCACCCTAGTACCATAATACAGCAGAAGGTAAAATATTCTATAACAAAATAAAAATTTGACGAACCATGTATTAAAATTTCAATATCCAACAAGTCTAAGAGTACCTACCAGAACGACCAATGACCAAAATAATGGGCAACCTCATTAGCAAGGGCCACGCCAACCGTCTCCTAACGGCACGTATCGTGACACCAAGTGGAATCATTGGAAGTAACGAGACACCCACAGCACGCACGCGGCCCTCGTCGCGAATATCACAATTCATGTTCGACGGCGGGAGGGCCGGCGATTTTTCTGCCTCGGACCACGGTGTCCGCCTTGGGTTACGGGCTGCCAATAATTTATAATGAAACGCCGTATCTTTTGTTGCCCGGCAAAATTGATTATTGCCTGTTGTTTCCTCGCCAGCGAATCAAATTTCACGCTTGTAAATCATGTGGGTTTAATATCGCCGTGGCGGCGTTGCGCACCGGCACGCAGCAAATAACCCCCATCCTCCTTCCATTTTTTCGCCGCTGCTCCCATCGCCAAACTCTCCTCATCCCCCGGGCCGTCGCGGCGCATCCACCCCCGCGATTCGCATGCCACACGCTCCCACCGTACGGGAGCGTATCCCCTTTCCCTCGCTCGCTCGCCACCGACCATTATCCTCCGTTTCGTGACCAACAGGCATAAGACACCCGCGCTTCGGTTATCTAACCGCGAAGTTACACCTCCTGACCTTGCGAGTTAACGGTCTCGGCGAAAAGTATGACGCCCTTGATAAACGTGGGCCGCGCGATAAAGAGGTCTCGATAGTCGCCATTTAGCGGCGGCTCGTGAGTACACTCGTTGGTTCTTGCCGGGGCGATTAAGGGCCGAGGAGGAAGCGTTTTCATGGGGGGATAATGGAGTTAAGGGAGGGGAAACTGGGGTGGGCTTGAGAGCGTCTTTGAGTTGGCTGATTTGAATGTTAAGGGGAGAAGGATTTTGGGGACGCGCAGTGGAATGAATGGGGGTGGTTCTTGTCAATTTTGAAGAGTACCTTATTATGGGAATCCTTAAATATGTATTGAAATCTTAGACGTTGCTCGTTTAAATTGTTAATCTCAATTGAGATTTCGAGAACTGCTGCTTTCAGAAGTATAAAAATTTCGTTATTTTTTTTTAAACTCTGCAGGTTTGTAGAAGACCGTAAGGGAAGTATCAGGCAATTTTTCGTTTGCGCCCCTTTTTTATTCTTCAGGGTGAAAACACCTCTTAAAGGTTAATGTGTGATTTCCTATGTATCTTGAAATCTATAGTAGATATAAGAAAATGATTACGATGAAAACTTAACAACTTTTTATGCTCTATAGAACTATGTAATGAAATTATTGGAATTTTGTAATCGAGGAACGATTTTTTATTTATACTACAAATTTTAAATAATTCGATTACATAGTTTTATAGAGCCTAAAAATACGATAAATTTTCGTTGTAATAATTTTTTTAATCACACGTTAACCATTAAGGAGTGTTTCCACCCTGAACAACCGCAAATGGGCGCGAACAAAAAATTGCCTAATACTTCTACTCAGGTCCTCTACAAACCTTCGCAGTTTAAAAAAAAAAATCGGAATGTTCAAGTAACCAAACTTCCTTGTAAGCAAATCTCATCTTCCATCGCAAATTCAAAATGCCACATAAAAAGGAATTAGCTGGAATCTAAATTAGTGAATTGCCCACCGGTCAGCGCTAGAATGTTAAAATTAAGATGTTAAAACGAGCTAAATGCCAATGGAAGAAGGTTTCGAAAGCAAACCCAGCCTGCGAGCGCGAGTTCTAGCGGATCCAAGGCCACCAGAGATTTTACCAGCTTGTCGCCGGATTCCAGACATACTTTTCTCGCGAAACGGACACGAATTCTCGATCCCGATCGAGAATACAGATAGCCATAGTCCAGTTTTTAGACGCGGCGAGCGTTTAGGCTTGCTTCATCGACAGTCGATCGTGAACCGGTTCCCGTCAGGCTGATAATGAAATTTCGTTTCAGATTTCGTTCCCTATGCTGGCTCGCTCGTCGAAAGCCGGTGTTATGATTTATGCCTCGCTCTTGTTGTACCCGCGGTATTTCGTGTGACATTAGTTAACAAGCGGTACAGGTAATCTTGCGCAAGCCTCAATTAGAGTCTGGATAGCGGGCCCGATAAGCCGACCGGGTAGATCGATCGTGATTTCTGTACGCTGCATGCTCTCCACGGGGCTTGCTCGTATTTAGAACGTGGCGCGTTGTCGAGAACAATGAAACCAGTTTCTGATGAACGATCGCGAAGGAGCTGGGATTAACTTCGAGACACTTTGCGGTTCATTGAAAGTCAACAATGGGGATAGATAGAAAAATCCACGGGACAGAGCAAAAAGAAATTGCACTCTTTCGACCTTTGAAATTTCTCCAATTTAGTAAGATACGAAACCTGAGAGACGTAGTGCTGATTCTGGATATGAAATCTTTGGAAAAATCTCAGAGCAGAGTTGGACGTTATTCAAATGATCTTGGGATAAAAATTTAAAGAGAAATTAAATTCGAGACTAGCGAATCAATTTTTATTCAAATGATCTCGAATAAGTTCATTTTATTCGCGACTCACATTCGAGATCGTTCAAATAAAATTTTATTCGAAGAGTTAGACACTTCTTACTTATCGTCCCAAGTACAATATGTCTCTAAACTCTTCCTCTAAGTCTTTTTACAGATCGCCCTCTATGTCCAGCAGCAATCACAAATCAACAGAGATCGTCGAGTCCAACGAGCACATTGTACCGAGGACAAAGAATAAAGAAGAACTGGAAAATCCTTCCTCGAAGGAATCCCACTGATAACTCAATCTGAAAGCTACAGAAGCGAAACTGCACCGAGAAACCATCTGGAAATAAGGAACCAAGCAGTCGAGCTACAAGGAAACACTTCGTTAACGCCTCCCAAGAAAATCGTTCTACATTGTATTATTACACCGTCAGTGCCTCTGTAATAACGTTACAACTATCAACCCTTTGCACACCAAACTGCATCACCCTACGCAAGCAATGTCTGACGTTCTGCCCTGAAACGTGCCTCCCAGGCACCTGCAACTTTAAATTAAGTAACGTTACGAGCTAATTTCGTCGCAAGCAATAATTCAAACTTCTTGATCGATCAACGTTCAAATTCAAAGCTCAAAGGGCTCCACTTCGACCCTTCGCGATCACACGGAGTGTACCGCACCCCAGGCATTTTTTCTTTGCCAATATTTCTGTTCATTTTTGGACCTGAATATTAAAATTTAAAAGTTTGGTGAATTTTGAAAAAAATCGATTTTTTCAATTATAAATTTTATCGATTCAAAAGTTAAAAGATTCAAATAATCTAAAATGGTAAATGTGACCAATTTGTGATTACAAGAGGGCGTGACCACGAAGGGTTAAAGTCCCCTACTTAGAATGTATCACTAGAAATGAAGAAATAAAATTCTTAACAAAGCGTAAACCGCCTCCACTGTTATTTCACACACAATTTCCCTCTGCTCAAGGGTCTCCTTCACAAATCCCATCAAAGGCTCCCCCATTTTCTCAAGCTCCCTCCAGATCGTGGAAATTAACCACTTTTCGTGGCGCGTCCGGCGAATTGTTAATTAATTCAGCCAGAATGCAACGGGAATATGGGGGATCGGTGTCGGGGCGCACACGTTCGTCAACAAAGAGGCCAGCAATTAATTAACCAAAGTGGCCGCGGCGCGAGGGGGCCGGCCGGGGCATTGTTGCAGTCCACGGCGCAAGCGACCATTGTTGGATGCAGGACAGCTCTCGCGCGTCCACCTGAAACCGTGTCCTTGTTTCCGCGTCCTTGCGCCAGCACGAACTTCCTGCTCTCCCTTGGTCCGTGGCAGGACGACCTGGCTCTTTCGACGTCTCCGTGACCATTGTCGCGCATTGTAAACGCCCCTATCAATTACCCTTCGCGATTTATTACGCGGGCGTAACACCGTCGTCCCCCGGCCCGCCGATTATCGAGCCGGGACGGCTTGGGCGATCGTAAAAAGAGCAATTTGTGCCCAATTATCCGCCACGATTGCTGACCCCGCGATTCTCCCACCGCGCTTTCGTTGTTTATCGATTCCACGGCGATCGGAGGGTGTGTGTCGAGGTTCATCGGGTAGATTTAGATCGCTGTGAGATTGAGGGCTCCTGATAACCCTTTTGCTGTTTGGAATGCCGCAACAAGGGGCGAGGTACACACCGCCCAAACGATTGTGGCTGATCGAGATTAGATTGTGTCAAATAAATAAAATAAAGTAAAGTAGACGGCGCGCGGATCTTTAAGTTAGCTTTGATAAGCATTATTGACAGAAGCATGTGGCGATGAGTGGCACATATTACCTAGACGGTGTTACCTATCACCTCAAAAAATATTTAATTATAAGTTCTCCGCTTGTAGAATCAAAATAGAGAATGGTTATCCTGGTATTCTAAAGATTCACCTGCCGGATCCCGGGAAAACATATTCCTGAGAAAACGGGACCTTTTTCTCTTTGAAAATATTTCGTTGAACTTTTAGACCTTAATATTAAAATTTAAATATTTGGTGACTTTAACAAGAAAAATCACTTTTTTCACAACTATTTTTTCATCTACAAATTTCCACATATCTGTGTGATTTCTTTGTGGTTATAAGAAGCTGTGACCACGAAGGGTTAAAATTCTTTTGAAGGTTTATATAATTCATTGAACTTGGTTTCGCGTGTGCGACGAAACATCGTTTTTAGGCTACTCATATTGAAAATTGGGTTATAAAAATGTTACATCAATCGGTACCTGACACCCTCTCCCCCTTTGTAAGAAAACGTAAGATACTCGCCACCTCCCCCCTGCGAAAAAGCCTTGCGTAATTTAAAGACAACCCCATACCTTGAAGGTATGGATTATCCTGTATCTGATGAATAGGAATAGCAAATAAGAATACCACACATTTCAACCGGAGCCAACTCCAGAACACTTCGAAATCACCATACGAATGCATTATCGCCCTCGCAATAAGATCCCCAAATGTATATCCTTAACCCAATTACCCGAGGCACGGGCGCCATCCGAAATAAAAGAAAACTGTCGCCGTGGATGTCCTCGCATCCGTTGTTCCCGGCGGGAAATGAACGCGTGCGCAAGGAATCTCGGGTATTATTGGCTCCGTTCCGGCGATCTGATTTCCGTTTGACCCGATTCCGCGACTCCGTTGGCTGCGAGTACAGGAAACGAGCCGGGGAGGGTCAAGGTCGATTGTTCTATCAGCGCGAGAGGAAGAGCCCCGCTCCATCGTTCTCTGATTATCCCTTTCGTCGCCGATATTCAGCCGGTGTTAGGTTGAGGTTTGCTGAACGCGAAATTGCAGTTCTGCGAATCAACGGCCGGCAGACAGGCCCGGTGAATGACGACAGAGGGGAGTAACAATGATCGCATTCATCGTATCAAGCGCGCAGTCAGCACACCACTCTTCCTCTGTTGCCAGCCGAGAGTGTGATTGGTAGAAAGTGATTCCCTGACACTCGCCGGGGGCCCCGAGAGCTGTTGAAAATCGTCAACCGTTCATTCAGGCACCGTTCACCGATCCGCCGACTCATTCCAGCCTCGCCTGTTCACGGCTCCTCCGCCGCGGTGATAAATTAGGCGCGCGGGCTCCGTTTAGAAAGCATTCGATCGAGATACCAACGATTCTGATATCCTAGAGTCACAGAGTGTGGGACGTCTCGCGGTTATCATCGCGGCGGGGTGTGAACCTTGACGTTTTTGAAAAATCTTCAAGCGATGACTCGCTAATTGAGTTACACCATGTATGATCATTAGTTACAGACGAAGTAAACTGATCATCGAAGGAATAAAATTGTGTAAACCGAATTTGGAATTCTTGCCACCGTAAATGCAACATTGTATAATGAATGTTACTTCTCCGTGCTAAAACATAATCGTTTGATTATCGAGGAAAATCGATTATCCGAGTCCACAGTGTGTACCAATTAGTTTGGATAATCAAGGTTCGCCATTAATGGCACGAACCTCGATAAAGACACGAATTTTTCAGCCCCGTGTTTCCCCGCAATTATCGAACTTCTACCGCTACTCCAATCACACTTCCTGCCTTTCGACCCATATCTAAAAAGGGTGCAACTCGACGCCACGTGTGGGCAGCCAATTAATAGCACGGTTCTCGTTTTGTCAGCCGTAATCGGAGCTCGTTGTTGTTAGGCCAGATAGGGAGACTATATTTACCCCGAGCGGAGTAGCTTGATCGCCAATTGACCAGCTGGGAGAATAAGATGCTTGCTATCTTGCGCTCTAGATAACAGCCATCTTACGCTGCGAAACAATACACTTTTATTTATGGAAATTGTCGCTAAATAGAGCGGTACCTGTCCGCCCGGAGCGCATAAATCACGAGCGAGCGGCTGAAGTCGAGGAATGCTTTTTCCACCCGATGAATGCGATCATTGTTATTCGCTGCTTGATCATGGGCTCGCTTGGTGACTACGGGAATGTAAAACTCCCGGTGCTGCAGGGGCATCCGCAGCAGGGTTTTTTAACCCTTTCTGTACCATATACATACACCCCACACCTTTGAACTCCCTTTTCGAATATTGCTTGCGAATGCATGAGATGAAATACTGAAATATGCAAATAATAGAAATGTAGGTCACACAACAGCGATGTTTCGATGCTAGATCAGCTGGCAACCCCGAATTTAGTCACTAAAACTAAAAATCTATTTGGATATACACGGGGTGGCGGATTTGGGTAGATATAAGTTAAGTAGGCTGCAGCACAGGAGGGAAAATTTTGGGAAGCGGTAAATTTTGGGAAGTAGCAGATTTGAAGGAGTGGAAAATATTGGAGAGCTGCAAATTTTAGGCGAAAGAAATTGTAAAAGGTTTAAACACAGAGACTTGAGACAACATTTAACAATAACTCATATGTGAATTACTATATTAAATTAATTTTGAAATTTCCTCGAACCACTTTAAATTAAAAAAATTCATGATATTTCACAAAAAGCGCGGCAGATGCTTGTTTGCCTGGCCATATTTTTGTATAATTTAAAAGATTCCATTCCCCGATAGAAGTTCACGGAGCCCCCCTCCCCAGACCCATCCAAGAATCTCTCAGCCATACAGTGATGCACAAGTTAAGAACCCGTGTGTTAGGAGTAAAAAAAGCCTCGACAAACGCGAGTCATCGTGAAAGTATTAATATTGCGTGTTGACATGAACGTCAGTGTTAACCTGTCGTTTCGGAGCGCACGTCCACCTGCATATTTTATCATGGACACACGACCAGCGACGATCACATCCTCCCGCTCGCTGCAGTGACGCGAACGCCACGTCCAACAATTATTTCGTCGCGGAAATATGCGAGCCCACGGTTCGACGGGGCGTGCACGTGGAATATAAAACGGCCAAAGGATGGACGATGGTGCGCGACGCGTGCTGTATTCGCTCGGCGCGATTTGTTTTCCAGCCGCACTTAAAACGACGCGTGACGCGGAGATGCAATACGGTGTATTCAGTTTCCGGGTCGTTAATAGCGGGGATATGAATTTTTCAGCTGACCGGATTCCGCGCTGAACGTTGTCGCTCGCTGCCCATCAGTGCCAGCTGCATCGAATTCCTCTAACAACGAAAACATCTCGTCGATGCTGCGTTTGGCTTCTCGGTTTTGCCACCGGTTTATACTTTGTACCTCGAGCGTTCATTATCACTTTGATTGTACCTTTTTTTTCCTGTTTCACGCTATCCATCGGAGCAACTGTTTGGCAGTGTGCGCATAGAAAGCAACAAAGGCGAAGCTTTAGGAATATAGTTAGGGCTGCCATCCGTAAAATCATTAATCTAGGACAGAGAGCATTAAAACACCGGACATTTCCACTTGAAACCCGGGTATTTTTAACTATTTCTTACACGAGACAGTGAGAGCAGTAACGGACAAACCAAAATTTTTTTCGCAATTGAGTTAGTAGAAATAACGTATTCCAATAGTATCTACTAATCATATAAAATAGGAAAAAAAATGTTTTAATGTGCCTCATATTAGGTACGATATCCCAAGACAAACATTTCTGTAAATTATAAACTATAACCGCAATCAAGAAATATAGATAAAATATTTTTGACTTTTTGAGCGAGCAGCATCGAAAAATTCGGATCACTACAGAAACTCACCCCGGATGCCCTAAAAAGAGGACGAATCCGGGGAAACCTGGACGGACGGCAACCCTAAATATAGTATACAGTAACAGTGGAGCTGGAAATTCCTCAAAAGCCAATCAAATATTTTCCTCTGTGCGGGCTTTTTGTTTTTGCGGAATAGAAAAGGCGGCGCGGGCATCCAAGTTTAAGGCGGCGTGAGGAGAACCATTCTTTCCGTTCGCCGTCGCGTTTAAACTGTCGACGAAGGGGGGGGGGGGGGCGAATTCGCCAAGTTGGCGAACAGGTGCGACGCGTGGCTGTTTGCAAATGGACGACGCTATTCCGCCGGGCAATTTGATTCCGCCTGTAACCCGGCGAGTTCGCGAAAGAGGCTGGGGTCGGGGTCCCGTGTCCGAGAAGTTAACTCGAGGACAGAGTTTCGCAAACTGAGTTTCCATATTCTTCTCGCCGAGGCGCAGTTGCAATTTCCGCGATACGGCTCGACGAGGGCGGGTATTGTTTGCGAGACGGGCCGGGATAGCTTCTACCCTCGCCGTTTCTTCGTTCGTCTCGGCTTCGTTTCGAATAAGATAACACTGGCGCGCGTATCGACCATTTCATGCAATAGCTACGGCTCCCAATTCCGTTCATTTTTGGGGATACCATCTCCGCGCGTCGCATAAAATTAGAAAATGCGCTATCGCCGAAAGATTTAATCAAGAGGTTTAGGTTCGCTCACCCGAGTAGGGTGAATGTACTTAATACCGCCCAGGTTCCCAAGCACTAAAATTTATCGGCCATGAAGTGAATTAGTACCTGAACATACGTAGGACGACATACTGTAATTGCAGCGTCGTGTGATCAACGATTGCAGAATGGGAAGTATTTTAATGAATCTTAGCGGTGTAAAAATTTATTGGACTGCGACAATTTTGCATCACGTTTGCAAAAGGTAAATCTAATAATTCTGTGAATGCAAGAATATCTACTTCCTAGAAATACCTAATTAATGATATACTTCAGGACTGTAACCGATTCAAACATTTTTCGTAATGAAAATAGCGTTATGCGTGTGACGCCGAGTGACGGCGCTTGGCGGTAACGAGGGTAGGTTAGATTAAATTTTATTAAAACTAACCCTTTAGTACCTTGATTTTTTATTTTACACAGAAAAATTCTTATCGGTGCATTTTTGTCCACACTTCATCATAAAATAAGCAAAAAATTCATAGTGTAACTATTTTTTATATAAATGATATAAAATGATATAACAGCAGTGTTAAGGCATGCGTAAAGGCACCTATGTATTATAATGTTAAGCCAATGCTCGGTTTTGCAGAATGTTACACTAGTATTGCATACATTATTCTGTTCGACATCTTCAAAAAGGAAAACCGAAATAACTGAGAGAAAAAATAGCACTTATCTGGTACTCTCAGTGGTCCTGGAGAAACTACGTAAGATTTGTACTCAATAATACGAGACAGTGTATCACAGTAGAATTTCTACGGATGTGTTTCTGCCCTAAGGCCACATGTTACATGTGGTATTAGTAAAGTAACGCTTTAAAGTTCATGAGAAAGCCCCCAAATGGCGCGCACGATTTCAATTCGTGTAACACGAGTGTTACATTATGATACTAAGGGTTAATCCTAATTAAAAAATTGATAAAAAGATATTTATATGGCAAGAAATAATAAAAACACATGTGAAAATATCTTTAAAAATTCATATTTTTCAATATTTCGTGAATAGGTAATATTAAGTACCATTTTTTCAGCACCTGATTTTTGCACCTCTTACGTTTTCCGCGTCTCAATTAAAAATTTGTAGGTTTCAACGATTCTAACTTATGCTACATGAAACATGAATAATTTCTCTTTATCTTCAAACAAATTGCACATCAAAGTATCAAATTTTAGCTAGACGATTATATTACTTAGATACCGTTACCTTATATCCGACAGCTCTAGGACGAATAGTAATTCCGCTCGCGTCAACCAGCATCCTTTAAAAAAATTCCACCCGACTGTCCACAGAAGGTCGGGAAAGCGGACGGGGACGCTCGATATCTTCGTCTGCCTCGGGTAAACGACTTCGCAAAACATCGATTAGAACCACTTTGCCCCCTCCCCCCGGAGCGACGACTCGTTCGAGACAAACGTGCCATGTAAATTTGCTCGACGGAGTCTCGGGACGGCGGTCAGGGAGAACGGGGGCAAAAAGAAGCCCGCGAAGAGGAAAAGTAAGCAAGCGCCGGGTGAAATCGAACGGCGGCCACCGTCGAAAGGTATTTTCCCTTCGATTCCATTTCCTTTCAGGCTCCATCGGAATCGGAGTATCTCGCTAATGTAACTGCCAGCCGGTTGGAGGGCAGGGACGCGTCCGCCGACGCGAATGGAGATGGCCGGGAAACGGAGAGGAAAAAAAATGTAATTACAACGGAGAATGATAATGAAGTTTACATTTTAATAACCCGCCGGTGTCGCCAGATGGTCTCGAATGCAATATTAATACTTCCCCCCCCCCTCCCCCCCAACCCCTGTTTCGCTACCGTTGGCAGGGTCCAGCGACGCGTGTTGCGCGCGTGTGCAGGCGGCCAGAGAGGAACGCATCCGTGCACGGACTTCCCCACACGAGAGGGCGAAAGCGGGGCCGGGGTCGCTCACGTACACGCGGAGGGAAGACGAAGAGTATGCGCGAGGCGTTATTGCATTTCGCCAAGAATGCAGTCCACGGCGTCATAATATATTTGCGCGGACCGACGGACCCGGGGCTGCAACGTCGACGCGTCAACGCACCACCCCTTCTGCCCGGCCCGTCGCCGCGCGACACGAATCTAATTTATAAGTTATGAGTCTGTCCGTGGCCGGCGATCCCAACCGTGATATTTTTTCTCGACGCGCCGCTCGGACGTCGGATCGTCCGCCGGGCCCCTGGGCCAACTTTCAATTTGCAAACGCGATCGTCGCGTTGCGAATCGCGGAGCGAGTTGTACGGTGCGCATCTCTGCTTCGCTTTATCTGGAACTGCTTAAGCATTTCTAGGAAGAAGTTGGAGAGACTCGGTTATCCGCAAAGTCAACGGGACGAGGTCTATAAATTCTACTGCTAACGACAGAATCGTCACCGTTTACACCGCGCAATCCTCAGGCTTTTGTCAACTTGGGAAAGAACGATGAGTCATTGTTGCGAAGCGATCACACGATAAGCACTGAGCGCTCGTTAACATGTCGCGCTCCTTCCTCGAAAGCAATTGCCCGAGAGTGTCCTCCCGTCTTAAGTCCCTCCGACGGTGTATTTCGACGCGATATTGCGCGGCCGGAAGTTGCCCCCGGGCAAACTGAATTAACGATAATAATTTAACGGCACGGTCCGTTTCAGAGCTCACCGCCGCCAGATTACAAAATCGCAGTAAACGCTTAAGCTAGAGTTTAGTAAACTTTTGGAGAGGAGCTTAATTAGCATCAAGCCGGCTCGAAAGCGACTGCACTGGAACAGCCCTAAATACATTCGCGCGAGTTCACGCGGAAAAGGGGGTTGGGAGGAATGGTCAAACTGCTGGCATTCAGAGGCAAGCGGCGATACACAGTAGTGATCAAAAGAAAGTTCTCATATATTTGCGTGTAAATAATATTGCCTTTGAAGGGTCCTCTTGCTTCGCAGTAAAGCCGACTCTGTTCACGGCTCTTGTGCGAGTAACCATTCCAAGAACTTTTAGCCTCAAATAATAGCCGAAGGACTTGAAATTCTACTACTGAATGATTCAAGGATTTTTAAACCAAAGACTCGAATGTCTACCGCCAGGTACCGTTCTTACTCTCCTCCTAAGTTATGCAACTTTTGCTACCGCTGCCGTTCACATTTTTACGCTCTCTTTGGACCATCGCCGTCGACGGCGAGTTGGGAAGCCAGTGGCCAAGGAAAAAGACTAGACAAAGAACGATACAAGTGGGACACAGTTGAAATGTAGAAAGGGAATTACCTGCGCCTCCCTCTGAGCCTCCGAGGGAAGCTAATGCCACTTTTTTACGAAAATGGAGTTGGCAGCCAGTTTGCTACGGGAGGGGCAACTCTATCCCTTCGAGGGGGCGGAGAGGTTCGACTGTACAAAATGACTTAATGAACGGTATCTTCTACTACTGCTCTCTAATCATTCCGGGCACTTACTTCTTGCCGTCAGCCATTTACTTTCGCAACTGGCGCTGCTTCTTGCTCTCCCGCCCTCGCCGACGTCTTTCTTCCTTCCCCTCCGCCGAGAGATTCGATAATTACGGGAAAATCTCGCCGGAACACCTACGTGGATCTAGTTAAGGACTCATCGCGTGCACCTACCTCTACCCTTTTTTACCCTTCCTTTGAGATCCGAATCACCGATAGCTTGGCACGGAGCTGCCGAGATCTCGGAGCGATTGGACGAGCGTCCAGAAAGACTGCCTCGCTGTCCTCATTAAAGGTCGCCGCGTTTTGGATATTTTAAAACGTATCGCCGAATGCCATCGCCGATTTTCAGCTCGTTACCGTGAAAGTCGACCAGCGAGTCGCGCTCGATTGTGAGATAGTGGCGGAAGAAAAGGTGGGACGCATCCAGGTATGCGTATACTTCCACCGAACGCTGCGACAAGAACAGTGCCAGTTTAAGGAGGAACACCAGTGGTTTGCATGAATTTTTTTTCAAGAATAATTTACAGTTTTCATATACATATAGTGTCTTAAGAGATTATTTAAAAAAAATGAATTGAGAAGGATGCGTAATTTTAATATATTAATTAATCTTCTAGACCCCCCACCAAAAAATATAAGCAGCTCTGGAATCAAATTTGATTTTTTTTCATGAACTAGGGTGAGTGCAGTTTTCGTTACATGTAGGTACAGATTGCTTGACCGAAACAAATTTGTTTAAATACGCTCGAAAACTGTCCATCTTATTTGCGGATTTTCGTAACATTTTCTTCTAAAACGCACCATTTTTACTAAAATAATTTGTTTAAAAAATCGGTACGTTCAACGCAAATTGTACTCAAATTGTTTATAAAAAAAATGTTTAAATTTGATTTCGGAGTTGCCGTTCCAGAGTTGCGCCATCCGCCAGCGACCTATATTTTTTGTGAAAGGTTACGGAGATTAATTAATCTATTAACCCTTTGACTACTGTTGACGCCTATTGGCGTCCGACACATGTTGACTTCTCGGTACTGTAAACGCTTATTGGCGTCCAAAAAATTTAATAATTTAATCTAACGAAAAATTTCGCCGCACCCAGTGGACGTCGCGAGTGAATTAGTACCGTACCGTACGGCCAGTGCGTGCCAAAGTCTCCCGTACTCAAAGGGTTAAAATTCGTGCATGTACTAAAAGTAGGTAATACTACAAATTTTATATGAAAACTGCAAATTATTCCTGCATACAAATTCATAGAAAAAGCTCATTTTTCCGGCCGTCACAGTGTTTCCCTTTAATCCTTTCCTCTCCATCTTGCGCTTACGAAACGCGCGACTTTGGGACAAAGGATAACAGCGATCAAGAATTCTCCGAATTTGCAATTATGTAGAAAGCACAGAGGCACTTGAATAATCTCATGACACACTGAATTTCGCAGTTGCCCTGTTCAGCCGCGGTTTGCAGGCCACGCCAAGCATCAGTACAGTATTGCCTGAAGTTCCCGAAATGTTCGACGGCCCGTGTCAAATGTGTCCACCGACGTCGATACCAAAGTACGTTCGCCAACTACTTGACATCCATTATCATATTCCCCGCGTATCATATGGAATTTATGGCTAATAAAGGCCGATCGAATAACAGGCTCGCCGGGCCCAGGAGAGGTTTCGACCCAAGCGCGAAGGTAGGACCCATGCGCTGGCCCCCCTTCGTCCTTTTCTCCCCGGTTCGATTCCACGATGTGTTCGCCAGCATCCGAGTGGCTTGCTGGCATTATAGTCATGCCAGTTGGCAGTGGTGGCAATTGATATGCAACGCCATTGATATATGGGTGCATATTTCACTAGGTTGGCAGAGCCGCGTGAGCACTGCCGGTTTGTTATCGTCGTTGCCGCGGCTCTCGCTCTTTTCCGCCTTTCGAGGCCTCGCTCCGTCTTGCTCCCTCGCCCGGTGCCTTCACCCTTTCGCGCGGGCCTGGCCAGATCGGCTACCAATACCCGCGATGAATTATGCCCGCCCTTTGTTAAGATCCCTGACGCGTCTTTGATTGGAAGCTTCCGAGAAAAGAACATAGCCACGGCTCGCGCGCTCAAGATACGAGAAACCTTCGACCCCCGACCGGCGACCTCTCCAATAATATCCGTGGCGGAAAGAAATTTACCTTCCAACCGGTCGCGGGACTCCCCAGCAACTTTGTGCCGAGTATCGGACAGCGCAACACTCTTTTTCATTGGTCTGCCTGAGGTTTCTTTTTTCAAGTAATCTCCGCGTGAATGGCGGTGAATAAGGGCGCAGGAGAATGCGGGGGATTTAAGGTGTAGATGTATGTACGTTGATTCATGGGGTAATAGGGTAATGCTGTGTAAACCTTGGTGTTTTCTAGATAGTATGTATATAATTATAGAAACTTGGTTACTCTTCAAGAATGTAGCCTCTTAAAATTAGTACAATATTTCCTAATCTTTTTTAAGTCGCGACACCCTTTTCATAATATTCAAATAACCTACCACTACCCCATATAAGGTAAGGTAAATTTAATAGGGGAAAGGAAACGCGTTAACAATACTGGCACATTATTAATAGAATATGGCAATGTACCTAACCATATTAAAATAAATAAGTGCTAACGTGGTGACCCTCCAGAAAACAACCCCCTTGGGGGTCGCGACCCGCTGTTTGGGAACCAGTGAACTAAGGGATCTTCGCAATATTTATACGATTATACTTTCATCGAGCTTTGACCACCGTTGAATATCCAACCCCGATTTGACACACATGCTGGTATTGATGCAGAGAGGTATCGACCGAGATAACAGGACTACAGCTTCCCATTTTATGAATCCGTGCACTCTAGAATGGAGGCAATGGGAACTGGATCAGGTTTCAGATGTCTCAAACGACCCTGAGTGAGGCAGGAGGCCGTGTCCTTCGCGTTTTCATTCACGTTGCTTGTAACGGCCGCCCGAACATGTTTGCTTTAACGCGTGGCTGATCTTCACGACTTCGATATTGCTGCGCCTAGCAAATATACAAACGTGAAAAAGCGGAGGAGGAACAGTGGGGGTCGTAAAATCAGTCGGGCGTTAAAGCAAACATGTTTCGAGCGTCCGGACAAGGTGTGAAAAAAAGCACGAGATAAGCACAGCCCCACTTAGGGTCGTGTGGAGTAGCTCGCGTCCCATTCAACTTCCATTCATCCCATTATACAATGCACGGAATCCTATAATGGGACCTCGTACGCAGCTCTTCGTGTCCCGGGCTCAATGGACGCTGCGCATTTGCATCGCTGCATTTCTACCAGTGACTGTACGCGTTGGCAATCGACACTGGCGAGGGTCGTGCACGAGGTCAGTGTCATCGATTCATACAATATAGACCTACATATAAGAGACTCTAAATAGGGTAAAATTTGCTACTCCTTTTGCTTGAGAATTTTTTAACAATAGGTGTGCAAAATTAGACCGAAATTGGTGACTCAAAAAATCGGCGAACTCAACTCTAACCTCCATGAAATGCCCTCGTTGATTACGAGGGTGATTTGGAAACTTCGCGGCCTAACAGAGAAGGAGTGTATTAAGAATCTCTTTTCCATTATTATTCGACTTGAACCTCCTTTCAAATCTCTACACCTGGCTTGATTTCGCGGAGGTTTGAGTTGAGTTCACCGCTTTCTTGAGTCATCGACTTCGCTCTAATTTTGCATACTGCTGAAAAATTCTCGAGCTCCAAATCACTCTCGTATTTCAACGCACACATATATCTTGAAACCTTCCCTTAAAGAATTCAGAGACGTTCACCCCTGGAAAATCCGAAGCAGCTTGCAATCCTGAGCCTTTCCGTATCCACCGCCGGGGAGGTGGGCGATTTAGGAATCGCGGAACGCGAGATATGCCCCCCTAAATACCGGATGTTATAGAAATCGCGGCCTCGACGTGTGCCCCCGCCGCTTTTCCGCGTTGTACCGTATCGGGGACAGGTCCGCGGCAGCGAAATAAAACGCGTTGATCTAAGATTGCTGAACTTATAAAGCGGATTACTCGCGATAGCGAGAGTTTCTCTTGAATAAATTCATGAGTTCCCGCACAATCGGCCATAAATTACGAACGCCGGTTTTTCCCGTCAATATTCATAACGCGGCGGCGCGATCGGCTCGAATCGTAACCCAGGCGGCCATTGTTAGTCACCGAACACACTGATCGTGACAATGTTTCATAGATCGGTATCCTAGGCCACAGAGAAATGAAATACGAGAAATAGATATCTTAGTTGTCACCGAGAAAACGGTGATTTAGATGGCACTTGAAACAGTAGTTAGGGTAAATAGAATATCAAACATCGGACATGTGGTTCGTTCGGTGACTTTTGGATCAATGGATTGTGGACCAATTTTCTTTTATTTTTAAGAGCCAAACGAGATCTTTAAATGTCTAGGTAGAAGTGAATAAATACCTCAGGAAATGTATCTTGGATTATTTTGAACTAAAAAGGGAATAAATCAAACACCCACCCACCGATTTTGATGAGACTGCAGATTTGCAGAATAGTGAAAAATATTTTACACGTATTTTTTGTTATCGGTAATCGTCCATGTTCAAGGGGTGAAACGAGCCCGTAAAGTTGGAATCGAAAACATATTTTCTGGAATATCTCGAGAAGTATTAGGTGTAGCGCAATTCTTTTTTAAAGTGTGAGTTTTTAAAAACTAATCTAGCCTCCTGCTCAGTTTTTACAAAATTTCAGAAAATATGTTTTCGACCCTCAACTTTAGGGGCTCTTTCGGCCCCTTCAACATTGACGATTGCCGATAACAAAAAATACGTATAAAATATTTTTCACTATTTTGCAAATCTGCAGAGTCTCATCAAAATCGGCGTGTGGGTGTTCGATATGTTCGAGTTGCACTATATAATTCCATTTCGTCCTACATTCCCTTCCCTCCGATATTCCAAGCACGGCAGCCGAAGAAGTCTTTCGAATACAGTCTTCAGCTGACTGAAAATTAAAAAGCTGTCCAAAGGGTAAGCTACCAGGTTAAAATAAAGCAGCGTATCGCGTGCGACGTTAGATAATACCGGTCCGCGGTGAAACGATACACCGAATTCCTTTTCTCCCCGTTTCACCTCCTTCTTTTTTCCCCGCCCCGTTTCTTTCTAAACGGAGATTAAGCTACACGCTCGCTGTTTAAAATTATGTATCTCGCGTTACGCTGGCTCGCATTACGGATCCGCTGGCTTTTCAGCTTTTTACGCGGCCTCGCGGAGCACACGCGGCCTCGAGCGTATTCGCGTCTTCCAGCCATTCATCGGCGGGCGTGTAGTGCGGAAATACGGATACGTATTATCATTATGGCCTGGACGAACACAGAACGGCAATTATAATTAGGTCGGCAGCCGATGATAAGCAGCCTTCTGGGAATGCGTGACTGTTGATAAAAAAGTTGGTGACATTTTTCCATACTCACGAACGCCCGGCCTCGTACGCGGCACGTGAAATAAAAGGGCGCTCAGCGTTTTCTCAGAATTTATTCAGCAGGCGAGCATTTCTCCTTTTTTTTTCGGCGATCTCGCGCCGCGATTCGACGTTCCAATTCATCGATCGCTGAAATTTTTACAGTCCTCTTTTACTACTGAAGGGAGTGCCGCGAGAAAATGGAATTCCGAGCCCCCTATCGCTTTCTGCTGACAGTGAAGCTAGAAAGAAGCCCGGTGCTACTTTAATTATAAATCGCGTGAAATCCACATTCCGATATTTAATGCCCCAATGGCATTTGTGAGAAGAAACAAAGAGATCGATCGCTGGAACGTTGGACACGAAACTTTGACGTGGCTTCGGAGTCCCGAGAGCGGAGCTCGCCATGGCGGACGCCGAAGGAACGATAACGGTCGTATAGAAGTCATTTATCGGATGAAGCCCGTTTCCCAAAGTAGGAAGGAAGAAGTCGGCCAGGAGGGTGCGGTTTGATGTGGTGTTTAACCGCGGCTGAAGGTACACCCATTAAATCAATGGCGAGCCCTCTGGCCTCTTTCCGCCAAGGAAAACTTCAAAAGACGTTTTTGCCGGGGAATACGTGCCAGAGGATACGGTACACATCGGTTGCGTTTTATGAACTGGCCACGAAGATAGGATTCCCGTGCCGCTGATTCGGTTTCCTCGCTCCAACTTTGCCTTTTTCATTTACAAGCACAAAGAGAGGGGTTGAGGGTAAAAGCGGCGACTTATTTTCGGAGAAATCCACAGGGATAAGATGAACGGCGAAGGCAAAGGGAAGTCGTAGAAAGGATATCAAAGTCCAACGTTGGAGATCCTGCGAGTATCGATTCTCCAAGACCACGTCTCCTCCCTTCCTCGTTATAAGCTCCTATGTGTCTCGATAATCGTGAAACACGCTTGGCACGATAAAACGAGCTTGCTGGAATAAACTCAGTGGAGAGACCAACTATTACCAAAACACGAAGATCACTTAATAAAACAAGCCTAAAATCTCAAATGTCACCAAACTCCTGCCATCGCTACACACCCTATAATTCACGCAGAGTCCCTTCACCGAGGCTCACCCTCAAACCCACACCCCTAACCTCCCCTCTTAAACACCCTTATCTCCAACTCGATCCCCGATCAGCCACCCGATCGAAAACCAAAAAAAAGGGACCGAGGATCTCGGTACGCCAGCTAATTACCATCGCGAGTAGAACAATCGCATTTTATCGGCGGACGCACGTATGGCGATGCCTGATAAATCACTGGAAACCGTCCGGGGGCCGGCAATTTGCCACCAGACTGTCATTAGACCGGGCGTTGTGTGGCATGAATCACTGGCTTCATTCGCAGCCGTCCGATACGGGGGGGAATGTGTATCGCGGCCGTTGCGCGCGGGGGCATCGTATACAACCAGCTGAAAAAGATTGAAAGTTTTAAGGCGAGCTGGCCGGGAGGACGGGAGAGCCGGGCCCGATCAGCTGAGCAACAATTTGTCGCGATGTGGGCGGCTGGAATCTTACATATCCCCCGAATACCAGCCGCCCGTGTGTCGCTGGCGACACGTGCGGGTGTACGTTGGTGTCGGTTGGTGTCTACGTGCGTTCGCGTCCGCAGGGAGACACGGTGCACGCGCACGCACACAGCGATGCACGTGGACCGATTTGTCTGGCCGGATAGCAGAGAAAACGGAGTGGCTGTCTGCCGCTGGCTTTTCGCCATACGCCCACGCACGGCCCCGCTCCGCCCGACGTTCTCCAAACATGTCCCGAACTTAGAACAACGTCGCCACGCTAATCCCGCGGATATCCAGGCAGACGCGCCCGGGAGTGATTCTTTCCTGTATCCTCGCCAAGCTCCCAGACCTCCCTGCGTACTCGTGCCGGATTAAACGGCGCGGGGAAAAACGGAGCGCGTAGCTGCTACGTCTGGACGCCGGGATTGCACCGGGCCATCGAGCCTCGATCGTCGTTCCGGCGAATGATACTTTAATTGGATTGCCCCGCGTCCCTTCTGCGAAGCTACTCGCTTCGAAATGGTAATACGCTCGTGTGTCGGGGAAAGGAATTTGTTGGACCTGGACTTTTGAGATTCTTTTCGACCGAGGGTGGGTTAATGGATTCGTCTGGGTGGAGTTTGAAATTCTTGGAGAGGGTGGAGACATTTTTCAACTCGTTTTTTGTTTCTCAAAGAGTAAGGTAAGCACGAGCAAACGGCCCCCGTGATCAATTTTGTTGTTATTGTTTAGTAAACATTGCTCCTCACCTTAAGGGGAGAGATCACTATAAAAAATCGGAAAAATCGATTTTAAAAAACTTTCACGAAACGTACGTCTATCAGAAAGTTTGAGAAATAAAAAATCGATGTTTCCGATTTTTTATGAAGAAATTCGTAAAATTGAAGAAAATATAGTATTTTCTGCGAAGCGGTTTCAAGCGCACGACTGAACCGCGCGAAACTTTGAACGCGTTTTTCTCAGAATGACATTTTTCAACCGCGTTGACAGTATACAGAGAAAACTATCCAATTGACACGAGCAAGGGCATTTATTGTACGAAAAACCCTCCTTTATTACGTGGCGATGAGGTTTTTTTAATTAACGGCCTCATTTTATTTTTTTTATCAACATCTTTACCCCCAAAAATGAATTTTTTTCAACGGTCCGCCATTTTGTTATATTTTGCGATATTGACTTTTTTTACCGTCACATAATAGACGTAGCGTCTTAATTCTAGCTTCCAAATATTTTGGTCTTTTTGAATTCAGACTAACAATAGGCTAAGGCACTGTCAACGCCACAGGAACCATTTTGCCGCAGCGCACATTTTGACGAAGAATATACCGGAAACGGATTTATGAATTTAATTGGAAAAAATGTTGTTACCCTTCAATATGTACATATTAACTATACTAAGCAATACATTGATTTACTTGCGTTGCTTGTTTGAAAAAAATCTCGAAAACAACCTTACTTTTCAGACGATTACAGTGGTCGCCCCCCTTAAACACCATTCCGTGAAGTTTCAGATTGTTACCCTCTCGTTTACGCATAATAAGGGAGTAAAAGCCTTAAATTTATCAATTTTTTAATCGGGTACTACTTAAGCTAAATAAATGAAATAACAGAGGAAATATAGCTACATGTTACTTGTACTTTATACATATATATACCCGGCCCGATTTTTATTTAATATACTGATTTTTATGTAGCTCCTATCAAACAAGTTGAACGGATACGCCCTACTTCCTGGTCAACCCTATCATCCATATGGGAATCTAACGATGTCAACCACATATGGCTGGCATAGCTATTAGGATATTAAACTATGCACCAACTTGAAGCCGAGTTATGGAACACAGTAACGATTGTAAAGTATGAATTACGTATTTCCTACCTAATCCAACGCTTCGATGGACTCAGGAAGCATCCACTCTAAAATTTCCCTTGACTCCAAGTGCCACGGATTCTTCCTGGCGGACTCCACATGACTCTGCAACAAAGAAATTACACAGAAATGAAGCAGCTGTTATAATATGCAACCTGGAATGTAAAACTTCCGAAATCCACCAGCAACGGAATATTTGAAACGGAACATTCCATTACGCGAGCAAGCAGTTCAACACGTTTCCGCAAACTGTAATCATCGGTCGAAACCAATCAACTAACCCAGTAAACGGTAATTTTACCGCGTGATTACGTCTGTGCGCCCCCTGAATCGAAATAATTACCCAATATAATTCAATTATTCCATACCTCGACGGTAATTAGGTTGCCTAAACGTAACCACCTCGACCGTTGTTTCCGACATCTGTAAACCAGCAACAGCCGAATAATAAATAACAAGTGGGGAATTAAACGTTCACGATTTCAACGATCAGAGACGCGACACCTTAATCGCCGTTGACAAGAGCTCGGGAAAGCGCGAGGGACCCTGAAACGCTCGATAAAGGCGCCTTGAACAAAGAGGGAAGGTCGTCGACGCTGATCCAGGATCTTTGAACGCGGACGTACTAAGGAATAATTCCCACCGTTTTTGCTCGTAGTTACGCGGGGATTAGACGGCACTAATTTATACCGAAGGGGACAAGAAAAAGCCGCGGACGTACTCCACCAGCGGCGAACTCCGCCCGCCGTGCAAGATAATCCGGTGGCTTACGAAGCCGACGACGGATGACGAGATATATTTTACGACCTCCGCGTCAAATTCTGACGGCAACGGCCACTCCGCCGCCAATGTGTATATTTTCCCGGCCCGGGAACATTTATTTCAACGCGGTGTCTTATAAATACGTTCGAGACACACGCAACCACCGGCCATCGGTAAATTCAACCGAGTATAAAGATCGAACCGATTGGCCTCTCCTTTGTTTCTGGAAAAAAGCTTCGCGAAATGCGAGGAATGGAAACGGTCAGGAGAAATGCTAATCTGCGATTAGAGCGTGTTTTAGAATAGGGGTGTCTTGAACTTGCAATGGAGCACATGAGTGGGAAATGGAGAGGGATTGATTCGTGCCACTGAAAATTGAGAGGCTCAGTGGAAAACAAGAGCATGCCACATGTGTATAAATTTTCATTCCTTAAGGATCAATAATTTTTTCTCAAGAAGAATTATACATATTTTTGAGAACTTTTCATTTTATAAAAATCCATGTACATTAAACTATAAACTGTGATATTTTAAATAATAGGTATGCGAAAACAACAAATACGTAAATTTTTAGGTAAAAAAAATAATAAAAAGAATCATGAAACGGTGGTATGTGCCTGTTTTCCACTGGGCCTCCCAATTATAAAATCGAAATGAAAATAATACAGATGTTTGAAGAAAGAAAGTCTATACTTTCTCGGGTAAAAACATCCTCCCTCAACGCGCCGCAGATTAAAAAGTGTGTTTTCTTGCCCCCAATCGAAGAACACTCCAATCATATACCCCTTCGTCACCCGAAACTCTGAAACTGCCCCACAGCGCGGAGAAAGGCTACTGGCGCGAGAATTCCGTTTACAACCTAACAGATCCCACAGGAGCGGCCCACACGGCTCTCGCAGCTCGATCGTGACAAAAGGGCCAGCAGCCCCGAGTGTTCTCCACGGAATAACCAGGGTCTGAGGACTCAATTAGCAGAGACACGGAGAGCAGTTCCGAGGCGACGACGAAGAATTACTAAAACGGCTGGCAGCGCGGAAACGTTCATGGCGCGACATCAAAGACGTAACTCCTCCCGCGGCGTAATATCAGCCCCGATGCCCTGACACCCCCGACTATATAGAGCTGCGCGTGTAAAATAGGTCGGAGCCGTTAAAACAGTAGGTGGACGACTTCAAAAGCATACCGCGTAGCCCCGGCTTGTGCACACGAAAGTCTGCATACTTCCGTCACAGTATTCCGCTGGGGCGTCTTCTCCGTCTCTCTCTCTCTCTCTCTCTCTCTCTCTCTCTCTCTCTCTCTCTCTCTCTCTCTCTCTCTCTCTCTCTCTCTCTCTCTCTCTCTCTCTCTCTCTCTCTCTCTCTATCCCTCTTCCTCTGTCCTCCCGGGCCCGAGCAGGCACGTCGGGTTACACCCCGTGAATTACAACCCCTCCAGGATGCGTCAGCGCCTCGTTAAAGCCCCGTACGACACCGTGGCCCGTTTGCTTTTTACCGGTGACCAGAGCCAACAGTTAAAAGGGAGAGCCACGAGCGGAAACGAACAGGAGGATCACGCGAGCCAACGTGACAGTGAGCGATCGCCATCGATACCGCTGCATCGATACCTCGCGGCTCCGCGTTCGCGATAAAAACGGCCCTTGATAAAAGTAGGCGGTGTCGCTTTTCGAATAACATCGCGGCCTTGTGTGGATGTGCCCGTGAGATGGCAACCCGCGATCAGAAACGACGCAAGGGGAGGTTTGACTGGTAATAGAGTTAGAGTTAGCGGTTGGTTTAATTTCGAGAGTCCGTCACCTTTTGTCACAGCGAACGGGGCCCGCGGGTGGTTTAATTTTATGTATTTCTGCCGGCGGAACTAGGGCGCTGAAGGTTTAATTAATTTTACTCCGATGGTATTCAGAGGTCTTGGCGTGTGTGCTTTATGATTTAAAGTGCATACTCGATTTACGATGAATTAGTTACGAAGGGGCTGAATAATTGAAGTCTTTCCGCTGTGTATTGTACGAGACCTGATTTCCACGCCGTGGATAGAAATTTAGTTTCGCGTATGATGAGTTAAAGGGGAGCGGAATATTTAATTGCGAATCGTGTTGGGGCTACGCTGCTCCCTTCGGTAATTCACCGCACTCTGAATTCTGCATGGTACATTTGTAATAAACAAAAAGCAAGCACGAAAGAGCGACGCGCTCGTAAAGCCTGCCCGTTTAAAAACACAGCGCGCCGTTTGAAACACTGAAATTAATCCCGGCGCGAAGCAGTCCCTCGTCGACGCGCAGGCAAGGAAACAGCGCTGCGAGCTAATGGATTGAAACTGAGCGTCTCAGTCCCAGCGTAACGTCACAATGATCCATAGAATATACTCAAGCGTTCGTATAAAGAGTCTAGCAAGGTAAGCTCGAGCAAACGACCCCCGTGACAAATTCTGTTGTTGTTTGCGAAACAATGCTCCTCACCAATCTGTGAAGTTTCAGGTCTCTACCCTCTCGTTTGACGATAATATGGGGGGTAAAAGCCCTTAAATTTATCATTTTTTTAATCGGATACTACTTAAGATAAATAAATGAAACAAAGGAGGAAAAATAGCTACCGAATTGTAAATCAATTATGACGGTCGAAAAAAATGTTGGGTAATTATGGGAGAGACGCCGCACTTTCGGTATTTCAGGGTTATCGCTAATAAAATACAACACTGTCGATTTTATTTGCTTTAGACTGTTAGTTTAGGTTAAATTAATAAGCGAGAACGTGTTTCCCATATTAATTTTAAAGATTTTCCTATTTCTTAGTATTTAAAAATTCATAGGTTTTCGTGATATAACTTTTGTAATACGTTAAAGAAACTCTGCGTAATATTTCTCGACTAGAATAAGTCACATTCGACGTAGCACTTGGAAATACGAAAGTGCGGCGTCTCTCCCGGGCATTTGGGATACATGCCGCACTTTTATGCGGAATTGATAGCGCACTGTAACGGAAGGTACCTAAGTCGACTAAATGATGTTTTCAATGTTAAAAAGGTAAGGTAAGGTGCGACAACTCTCCCATAATAACCCTATTCTTTGCGGGTGGTTTCTGCAAACCACCCATTGCGTGGTAACCATCAAGAAAATCAGGAATAATCGGGTCGATAATAGTCGGCACGCTTATCTCGCTAGACTCTTCCCATATTCGCCCGGCGAGCGTCGCGCGTATTATCCGCGAGGGCGTACCAGCACCGGGCGTAATGCGCGAGCTGCACAAAGTGCATAGAGTGCTGCGGCGTGACGCAACACCGTTCGGATCGTTCCCAGCGAGGCTCGCGAATGATCCATCGCCGGGCGCAGACACAGACGGGGCGCACAATGCAAATAAGCCAATTACGTCAATCCTGAGAAATCGTCGACTAAGGGCGGCCCAGGCTGGGTGATCCGTCCGTGAAAGAGTGAGATGGGAGAGCAAAAGCAACAGTGGAGGGGGGGGCGAATAGGGGAGGGGGAGCGCGCGGGGGACAGAGGGGGGACAGGGACAAGTGGCGGGTTGCAAGTGGGTGGAAACGAAAGACGACGGACGGGTATCGTGAGGCCGTGGGCCATGGCCAAGCCGCATGCAACAGAATGCATCCGCGATGCATTAGGTAATGATATCGGCATTATGGCCGAGCGTGGAACGAACGAAATGACGAACGGGCCGACGGATTGGAACCGGGGCCCATCGGGGGCCCCATCGAAGGAGGGCCAAGGGGTAATTATACAAGCAAACAAGGGGCGGTCCTACCGAGATTATAGGGTTCCTCGCGCTGCCCTCCCCTGCCCTTGGCCTCCCCCCACCCCCTCTGTTTGCCCGTAATTACAGGGCCAAACTGCTCTCCATGGCATCCCCCTCTATCTCTCGGGGCCTCACGAGAAATGCCACCCGCTAGTCTCCTTTCCGTCTTCTTCAGCTGCCCCCCTTCCTCCTCGCCCCGATCCATTTCGGATACACCTCGATCTCACCGACTCTCGAATTCTCGTTACCAAGGCGGATATGATTTTCTTCTCGCCAAGCGGCGCATCGCGATCGTCACTTTATCGCCGTCAAGGGTTAAGCTAGATCTGCTTGATCATATGTTAATTCGACGATGGAAAATGATTTTTCGAGAGGTCACTCTGTGGCAAAGGATTCCCAAGGGAGATTGCGCCTGCAAGTAGATTTACGCTGGAGGATGCAAGGACGTAGGGGAATTCAATTTGTTCCTCCGTCGCAATTACAGGACCAAATTGTTCTCCGCGGCATGCCAGCCGTGCGTCTTTCGACGTTCCCTTGGAAATACCACCGGCTACTTCTGCCTTTTTCATCTCCCTCCCCTCCTATTTTCGCCCCCCTCGTGGCGCGGTTCAATTCATCAAGGCCCGGGCAACTTTGTCAAACGAGCGAGCACAAGGAAAAAGTTAAATGAACCACCGCGATGGTATCGTTGACGTTTTTCGCTCGGTGCAATTGGAATTTTCCGCGGGGAATATCGAGGATAGGCGAAATTTCCAGTTCAAGGGGAGTTTCGAAAGAACCCGGGAGACTTCAATCTTGAGATTCGTCGACCTGCTCATTGAATTTTGCTATTCCGTTTCTGACCCCGTTTGTGGAGAGCATTGGAGTGGTCCTCGGGGTTCAGCTTCCCCAAAAATAATTGGCTATAGGTAGTCGATATTTTATTGTATTTTATGGGAATCAATCACAACCTACTTTCTCTATACATTACACCAAACGTATACTCCTAATATACAGCATAATATAATTTCCTCTAAATTCTCGGCCCACTCATCGAGTGCCTTTATTTCTCAAAAATGACCTCGCATTTTTAATCGACGACAGAAGTTCCGGGGCTGAATTATTCTCTCACGGTGGTCGTCGGTCGTCGCCTCGACCGTTTCAGAAGATTAAAAAGGGAACAGAAGCGAACTGCCCCCTTGGCGAGCGACAGAGCATGTGACGATGTTCTCTGATGATAAAGTCCAGCGAGATTTACGGCGAAACGTGCCCGGTTTACAGGAAGCGCAACAAAGTTGCGGGCACCCTGGTAATCGCTGGCCGGCTTAATTACTTTTAATTCGCCAACGAAATTTACGTCATCTTGCGCGGGGGGGGAGCCGGCGATCGGTTCGCGCACGGCACGGCCGTCAGTATATTAATTTTAAATCGTACAACGCAAGCTTTACGATTATTGCATAATGGATCGGCCGATAAACGAGCGGTTGATTTACGTGCCGCCGGTAATAAAATGCATTTTATAGTTCGCCGAACGTCGACAGCTGCGCTTGTGTTTCGAGGAACGCGAGAGGGGGATAAAAACTCGATGACAAATAAATGGCGAGGGTTTTTGCGGGTTGTCGTTCCCGTCGTAAAAACCGAAACGCCCGGGACCGTGCCTCCGAACATCTTGATTAAATATTCATTCTCATTGGAGCGAGACACTTGTTGCTTATAAATAGCGCGGTAAACGAGGACGCTCGAATTCGGAGCCGCGAAACGAGGGATGCCCCAGCGACAAATTGTATTCCGAGCCTGTAATTACCATATTGGGAGCCGCGACTGTAACGGACTCAGCGTAGGCACAACCAGCAAGTTAAAAATGAATGATCGAAGTGTGTAACGATGAAAGAGGAAGTGTATCTATCTGCAAATGGGGGTGCAGCCATGCTGGAGCCAAGCTTTTCCGCTGGGCTTGTTAGCATGCAAGACATCCTACCAAGTAAAAAGCTTGCATTTACGCGAAAGTGCAGGCTCATAGCGAAAAGGAGACTGATAATACTTTATTCATGCACGCATCCGACTTCTTATCCCTTTTAAGTCCCGAGTGCTCCCCTTATGAACACACAGGCTCCCCTTTATTGGCCGCGTAACAACGTGAAACACGCTGCTCGAGAATTCTGCGCCGTAGAGGATTCAGTAAATACTATTAACCTTTCCGGGCAGAAACTGCGGACTGTGCACGGCCAAAGAATTAAGTCCCCATCTCGATAGCGATTACATGATTGCAGATCGCGTTTAGCGCAGTCGGTGATGAAGCTGACGTCAATCTGGCCGACGTGAACGGGAGGCACTTTGAATTAGAGAAGCTGAATCCGATCCGTCTGGCTAGGAACCACCGTCGACGAAAATGGAGGCTTCCATTACCCCTTTATTCCCTCGGATTTCACCTGGCATCCGCGAAATCTGCTCCCGCATTCGGCGCACGTCGCGTCGCATGTTATTTTAACCAAAATTGATGGCGGGGCCATGGGTGTTTCGGCCGGGATCCATCAACCGGCAACACCCGTCCGCGACTGGAGTTCGACTTAACGGCGGAGACAAACTTCATCGAAATGCCGCATCACCTTCGCGGTTCCGGTGCGAGGGCTTCCAGCTCGATCACTTTGCCGCCTACTTCGACCCAGTTTCAGCTCCGCTTCAGCCCAGCTGGCTGCACGGCAGTCACGAGACCGACGACGCAATTTAAATATGTTATACGCTCAGGCGAACATATTTTTAAAAAGTCCACTGATTCGGATAATCGGTCTACCAACCGGCTGGAAAATAGTGGCTACCGTCAGCTCAACGATGAAGAGAAACGTGCAATTGAATATTGGATTTCTAGTCTATTGATGGCGGATCCTTAAAGCTTAAGCGAGGAACCTGGTTTAGGACGCTGAAAAATAGTGATCTTTGGGAAATATTTTCTCAAATCTGTTCATAACATTAAGGGTGTTTTACTCTGTATTCAGACAAGAAGAATTTTTTTTATTCAAGAATAATTCGTTTCAGGAGTCTCCTTACTTCGATGACCTGAAAAGGAACGCGATATTAGGGATTCTTTTTAAGAGAAACCCTCAGATTATATTAATTGAAAACTCTACGCCAATATTTGTACATATTTAGGCAAAATTTTAAAAAAATAATTAAAAAACGGTACCTAAAACTTTAAACGCGTCTTTCTCAAAACGATGTTTTTCGAATTAGTTATCATGATATCCCAAAAACTAATCACCCGATTCACTTCACACTTGGTATCTATCTTCAGTAGATGTCCCATTCTCGTTGTTACCAGAACTAAGTCGGATTTTGTAAAATTGGATTTGCAACTTAAAAAACCAGTGAATTTTTTGCAGAAATCGATTTCTGTTTTAGACGCTGCCATCTTTCTTTTACTTTTCAATATTTGTCATTTAGTCTACTTACTTCGTTCGGATGATAGCCACGCTCATACAGATTACCAAATTTTTAAAATTTTCTATTTGAGACAACTGCCACGGCTGATTTTATGCTAACCATGCGCATATGATTTTTGTAAGGTGCCCTATTTGACGCTCTGTAACTCAGAATATAACCACTATTTTTGCATACAATTTTTTTTCATATTCTCTACAGATTGGCAAATAAAGCCACAATGCTGGAAGTAAATATATTTAATGGTATTGTTTTAAAAAATTCCCAAAGTTCGCATCATTTTTCGTCTGTCAAGGTAGGGAAACCCCTTAACGTTGTTCTATTAGTATATCTTCAAGCCAAACTTTTCCTTAATTGTCATGAATTTATATCGTGGAGTGATTAAAATACTAAGAAAAAAGTCTAAAATTGACAAAGCTATGAGACTTAAAAAAACGATATAGACGGAAAACGTGGTTTAATTTAATTTCATTTTTTTGCATAAAATGGTCGGAATTCTTTCCTCGAAAATTATTCTTTAAGTTCCATAACTTTGTCAATTTTAGATTATTTTATTATTGTTTTAGTCCATCGACGATATAAATTCATGACAATTAAGAAAAACTTAGACTTCTTTATTCCAGGCAAAAATTGGATTCGTTAGGATGTACACAATTTGACAACACCGGCGTTCGCTTCATATTTTCATAGATAAAACAATAAAACAATGTAAAAATTTCTAATCTGAATATAGAGTAAAACATCCTTAATGTTTTAAAAAGATTCGCTTTATATTTGCCGACAAAATAATTCTTAAAAATCCCCACTTTTTCAGCGTCAAAAACCAGGTTCCGCCCTTAAAATCCTCGTCGACCGCGACGATTGAGATTCATTATTGCGCATCGTATTAGAATTGTAACCCGATAATTGTCCCCCATGATAACGGCGCAAGTAGCACGGCGATAAAATCAGCGCAAGGGAATGAATATACTCCGCAAGGAATTAATCAAGCCGCTGCGATAGATCGATAGAAAGGGCCATTAACCGAAACAAAAGAAGCTCCCCGCGATAAACGATAAATATCCCGGAAGTCTGCCGTGAATATTCGCCTTGGCACAGTTAGCTGGCAAGTAACGAAGCCAGCGAACGTTTATTTTTGCGCTTCATGGGCCAATAAATTCACGGCGGCCCGCAGGAGCCCCGCCATAGCCCAGCACCAGCCGCGTTCCTCCCTCGCGGAAATCGCGTCGTTGAAATCGCGATCGCGATCGATCTGCCCGAATCACCGATGAATCACGCGGCCCGTGGACCATTAGAGAATTCGAGCGGCCTCGATTATTTAATAACGATGGGTGATATTTATCCCCACAGCATTTGCAGATTGCGGTGCCCCGACCGTCGCGGACTTGCCCCAGTGCGGAATAAAACATTCACGCGTCGCCTGCTAGAGTGGCACTGTGTCTCGCGTGAGGGTGGGGTGACGTCGCCGGGGAACGAGGGGCGAGGTAAAAGTTGCGTGTAAAGTAGGAAAAATATGGGACGGGGATAAAGCGTGCAACGTCGGGACAAGCCCGGCTCCTCTCTCCGTTCCAACGGAGGAGGAGGCGGAGGAGTAGGGCTCGTTCGGCCGGCGGCGGAAAAGGGCCAGGAGGAGGAGGAGGGCGAAGAGGGCGCGGAGGCTGAGAATTCCGGGATGAAATTTCCTTGTCGCATAACACGAGGCTTCGACTGCGCGCACTGTGTGCCTGGGCGGTGAATTCCCGAATTACATGTCTCTCATTTGAATAAACGTACCCCGAACGACACGCGGGGCCTGCGCTCGTCTTTGTTTTACGACGGAGGACGGACTAGTGACAGGGGAGACGGTGTCCCTCCACGGGGCTAATATCCGATGGAGGCGTTTAGACGTTGTGAAACACGTGAAATATTAAATGAAACGATGCTCGAGGGGCGACGCGGGGAGAAAGAAGGAGAGCGAGAGGGCCGCACACGGGACGGGCGGAGCGACGACCACGCGACTCGCTCCCCGCGAACGACAAAGTATGCGTTTTCTGTCAGGGCGACGGGGAACGTGGGTGGATCATTTTGTGCGCTCGCGTATCCAGGCTCTGCCTTCAACGCCGCCAGGGAACAGGGTATGTTAAGGTTCAAAAACCGCATATCGGAAATACGATTCACCTTGTATTCCCTGGTCGAGCGGGGGATAGAGGGGGAGGACGCGCGGGATCCTATGTGATTTTCGAGAAAGCAGGATCCACGGGCTCGGGAGATACGAGCCTGATGCGCTGCAGGGATAGTATGACAATAAGATTTCCAGAAGATACAAGGGATCTGTGTCTCATGATCGAACGTGGCCCCCGTTATTCGTCGGGAACCAAATATTTCTCGACCGTGGATCGAACGTGCTGAATAAAAATGTTTTTCGACAGGATTCTCCGGGGGAGATTGAGTTTGGATGTTCGTACCATGTATGTACGCCTTATTTGAATTTCCATTCGAGAATTTGCAGAAAAAACAAAGAATTATCGAAGGAGTATTCTAGTGTAACTGCCAATTTTTCAACGCCATCTTCGGGAATTTATTTAACAAAAACTGTAAGTTTATATTGTCTGGCGTTTTGCCTGCAGATTAAGGCATGTTTGAAGTAATACTCGGATTTTTTTGATCTGTTTTATCCATAGATGTAGTCGATGGCGCAAGGTTCTTCAAAAAATTATAGTCATCCAAAATGGAGAAACTAAGGCTTAAGTTGTCGCTATGGTTTGAACCACGGAAGCCCCCAAACAATAAAAATTTGCAGACTGACAGCATTCTTAAAAAGATGTTCGATTTTTGCCAACGAATTAGCTGTTTTCGTTGTGTAAAATTAATTTTGTACAAGAATAGAAACTCGTCCGTGGTTCCAACCATAGCGAGACGACCATAATAAAGAAAATAATTGTTAGTTTTTACATTTTGGATGACTATAACAGTCCCCACATCATCGGCCGTCGGAAATAATTTTTTTGAAGAAGCTTGCACCACCGACTATATCTGTATATAAAAATATGCGATGAAAAAGATAAAAAAAATTGCGAGTATTACTTCAAACATACCTTAACATGCAGGCCAAACGCCAGACAGTATAAACTTACAGTTTTTGTTAAATAAATTCCCGAAGGAAGCGTTGAAAAACGGGCAGTTACACTAGAGTACATACCCCCTTAACGTATTTGTGTCGATACATATCCGGCGGTAGAGATACTGTTAATACTACTGTGACTGCAGAGCCGCATTTACCACAAGGAGAATTAGGCGCAAGCTGAAGCCTCAGTCTCCATGGGGCCACATTTTAAAAATGTGTATGAATTTTTAATTAACTAAAATAGACTTGTACTTTTCAAACCTCATAGTGATGTGTTACACCTAGGAGCTCTAAAAGTATAAATGGAGACCCAATGTATCTTAGGGAACTTTTAACCACAAATAGTTGCGCCTGACCCAATCATACGTTACTAGACAGGACAATAAATTAGCAATACACCCCGATCAGTCAGCGAAATTCCAGGGTACATTTACATTCGTCGCCACTCATTTTTATAACTCATTGCCAGTGAATATTAGATTAACTAGATCGAAGAGAAATTTCAGGCTGGCGGCTGCGGTGTATATTAAGAATATGAATATGTAATGATACTCGTAAGCTCACTTAATTATAAATTTAATTACTCGTTAGATTAGTGGGGTAGGATTTTAAAACAGCATTTTGCTGAATTCCGCCCTTTGCACCACAAAAAAAATCGAAGGAAAAAAAACAACTAAATCTGTACTACTCAAATGCAATTTGTTGGTATAATAAAGACGTATTATTATTATTATTATTATTATTATTATTATTGTTAAATGCTGCCCAGTGTCAGTGGTGATCTACGTTCCTAATCGAAGGAAATGGTAAATTATACGAGTAAATGAAAGTTAAGATGCAATCTTTATCCCACCCAACAACATGGACCCCCTAAAATCCACCCTCAAATCTCCTCCGGCCTAAGAGTCCTCAGTAAAGATAACTCCTGAAACTTATTTTACGCGTCGCGTACTTGGAAACATTTGCAGTGTCCCCAAATGTCTCGCAACAACCCCCGCAGCGTCACGACAACTCTATACAGTGTTCCATTACCGCGGCTCCTCGCGATCTATCAATCCGGCCAGCCGCCTGCTACGCTTCTCCCCTTTTATAATAACAAGCAGGGCCGACAATTTGCATGCGAAGCTCCGCATTATGGAAAGTTGCGCGCCACGCTCTCCCGAACCTGACCGGATAAGAAACCGAACACAGACCGTTCCGCACCGAAAACGTCGAGGGTCGATCGGAATCCGGAGACCTCCTCCTCTGGACTTAATTTTTCGTTACGGTCCCTGTGGCACACCGCTCGATTCCCTCGGTCAGGCGGATTCCCATCCAGAGCAGCGAGGCTTCCCGCCGTAACGCTATTCCTGAAACAGGCCTGGTACCTCCATAACCGTGGAGCGCGACGCGGCAATCTCCCAGACGTTCCTCGGGAAAGCAACCGCGGTAAAATTGCCCGGGAACTTTACGACGCCACGGGTTACGCAGAAAAGCATTTATTATTTGCGGTCTTAGAAGCGATCCTCGTTATCCTCGTTACCAAGGCGAGCGCCTCGACAAGAAGCCTGGCCGGCAGAAGAGGAGTCCGTGAGCCAGCCGCGAGAGGAGGGAAGAAAGAGCGGCTGCCCTCCGCGATCCAAACGAGCGAACGCGAGCTGGTGGACGCAGGGGCACGGGCGGAGAGAGGTGGGCACGTGAAAACAATAAGACGAACAGAGGAGGAGGTGGAGGTGGAGGAGGAGGACGAAGAGGAGCTGGAGCGGCGAGGCAGACAAGGACCAAGGCGAAGAGTAGATAGGCACTGGCGGCGGAGTAATAACGGACTGCTCACCATGATTATAGAGCACGAGGCAGCCGGTACGTTGCTTAAATCAACAGAGAACAGAGCCGGAGGTTTCACCTGCCGAATCAATTTTTACCTCGTTTCAAGTCGTCCCGTCCCCCTTCTCCCGCTCCCTCGCGGCCCTTCTCTCCCCCAGTCCTCTTCGAGCCGCGGTTACACCGTGACCGGTTTCCCTGCTTACCGATTGCTTTTTCACGGATCCGATCTGAAATCCCCTTTAGATCTGCGCTGGGGCTCGCGTGTTTCCAGCGCCTCGCTCCGCCGATGGGAATCCTTCTTCCTTCCGAGGGTTGGTCGACTTCCAAGGGCGGGTTTAATTTTCTTAACGCGGGGGAGGCCCGTTTATTCGGTATCATCGAAGAGGCACCGGCGTGTAGGACGGCAACGGAGGAGCGTGGAAGGCAACGGCACGCTCCTACGGCGGGAAATTAAATTTCCTCGTTCACCTGTAGCCGACGGTGAACCCGGGCGCGCCGGATGCGGAACACTGTGTACTGGGTGATTCAGGAACGGTGTGGAGAAGTTTGTAAGTGGACTCGGGATTAGATGAAAGCGAATGGTGCAGTGGCAGATTTAAGGGAGGATTCTCGTCTAACAGCCCCAAAGGTAACTGATATTTAAGATTTTTTTAAAAGACTTATAAGGAGGCACCTTTAACCTTGCAGAAAATATTTTTTATGTCGATCCTTCTTATTATTTATTCATTATAGTGGAATTTTGTCCCCCTCTTGAAACGATGAAAACGTGAAAAAAAATAGAAGTTTCTTAGTTTACGCTGGGATTGGTCGATTTTAAAGAAAAAAAAATGAAAAATTGAAGGAGTTATAGCGTTCGAAAGAAAAAGTAACTTTTTCCTTAGACAAATTTGTTATATTACCTATTCTTTATATCGACGGAAAAAAGTATTATAATTAAAAACTGAAATTAAAATTTTAGGTCCAGTCTCAGCGTAAATTATTTATCTTTAAGAAAATTTTCTTCTTTTTGCAATCAGGTGACTGTGGCACGTGATACACCTGAAACCAACATCATCGAAGATGTTAACGCGATTCCACAATAATTAATAAAAAATAAGGATCGACATAAAAAAAAACAAATTCTACAAGTTTAAAGATGCCTCCTTATATCCCAAAAGAGTTTAATAACAATAATAACAATAGTTTTTAAAAAAAAATCATAAATTTCCTAGGAAAAATGGCCCAGGAGGCAAACGTTCTGAGAAGCCCATTTTTATTTCAAGAAAATGAAGAAGGTGGTTTAATAAAAACGAGACAAATGTAGTAGTATAGACGAAAAAATATAGTGTTGGAATAAAATCATAATCTCTATTAATCTGAGATCCTGGGGGCCCCTCCGAGCAGGTGCCAAAGCGGCAACTGCCCATCGGCCGCGCGTTAAATCCGCCACTGGAATGGTGTGATAATCAGTGTTCACTTCCGAAGCACTGTTTCGGAGTTTCAGTGTATTTAAACTCAAGTGTTATTTTAAGGTAGCTATTGTCGGAGTCGTTAGAATACAGGGCGCTCCATTTTAATCTCCAAATGGTTGTGCCTGGAAAGGTGGATAGATAAATTTGAGTCCAAGGGTGCTAAAGAGATCCATATCCTCCCTAATCTAATTCCTCCCCCAATCCCAAGAACTCGCATTTAAGAAACAGAACCACCCTCAATTTACATCCCGAAAATACAAAAATACAGCAGCAATACTCACGACAGCCTCCCTGAACCACCCTGTACACTCCCGTAAACGGGATATACATATTTTTAATCCAATTAGCTTCTGTTCCTCCGGCAGAGTCTCTTTCACATCAAACGCATCCCGTTACCCCTGCGGGCTGGTGCGCGTAGCAAACCACCCCGAGCATTACGTTTCATTTTCATTAAACAAAAAGGAAAGGGAACCGGCTGCGAAACGAGGAGCGAAGGGATCAAAATAAAAGAGTCCAGCGGTTCAAAGTTATCGACGCCACAAAGGATCGGCGCAGCCGTGCATACGGGGCGCCCCTTCACTCCAGTGTTTTCCCAGCTAGCCGTGGTCTCCCTAAAAAGCTTCCGCGCGACATTATCCGGAAACTCGGAGCGCGCCGGGGCATTTTCGAATTTACGAACGGCTGCATTATTCAGGGGAGGAGGACAGGGGGCGCGGGATGTGCGAGCGCGGTTTCCTTATTCTCACCGAACCGAATGACAGCGTGAAGGAGAATCGACACTTTGCTGCCGTCTTCTCCTCGTTTCCTGGCTGTTGGCCCCTGTACCGCGGGGCAGGCAACACTGGCCAGGTTTATGCGAGGACATCAAACCGGCCGTGGGCCGGATATCGACGGCTTTGCTCCAGTGAGCCAGCTTTCGTGCGGACGTCTTCCTCTCCTCGTCGTACGCGGCCATGAATTTCGTCTATCCGCGGTTTACGACCTCATCCCTGTTCCAGGAACAACGGCGCTTTTCACGTGCTCCGTGCAGCAAAGTATTCGCGGACTTGCCCCCCTCCCCTCCCACCGTCTCTCATTCTTTCGAGTACGTACTCGACTTGGGTTTCGTGGCCTCGTCATCGCACGAGGGGCACTGGAGAGGCTGCGCTCGGAGAAGCTCTTGGCCATCGACCAGACGTATATTCTGGCAAATTGATCTGGACCCAGTCGGTGATTTCGATGAGAAAGGGGCCGCGTTACGGAAATCCTGTACACGGTATAGTCTGTCGCCCGATCGTAAATTGGGGCGTCGGCTAAAAACGTACGATAAGTCTCCGCCGTTAAGGAATTTATGCCCGTCGCTGGGGCTCCGCGCGGAACGGGACCGCTTTGTCACCGGGAGGGAAAGAATCATTTTCCGCGTGGCAAATTATGCGCAACGTCGGTGGCATCCTCTCGTCCGATTATACACGCTGATATGCTTTATCTCCAGCTCTTGGAATACTTCTGTTGTTCGCCGGTGGGACGGGGAAATTTCCGTGGGAAAACTTACTCGCCTCGAAAGTACAGACACCAGGAATTCCCCATTTTCCCTATCTTAACAATCTTTTATGAGAAAACGGATCTTTATGTCTCTGAATCGTGTCCACGCCGATTCTATTGTTCGCGATGATTTCCCACAAAAGTGAAATGCATGTTGAATTAATAAGCGGGGTCACCGGCGTGGCCGAATCGCAACGAACCCGCGGCGCAGAAATTTCGCGGGAATTAGCCGGAGCATCGGCCGCTGCAAATTTAATTCCCGACGATTATCGCCAACCAGATTTTCCCCGGCGACATTCAGCGCAAACAACCCTGTAAAATTCATGCGGATGCTTCCGCAATGCTATTATCGCGTGCGCCGGCCGTGTGCCGTCCGGATCGATTATTAATAACACATTAACGCGCGTCCACGGAACGCCGAGCAGCACGGTTTCCGCTCGGCCGAGCGGCTGGACGCGCGCAGATCGGGTCGGAAGTGAGAATTCGTGGCGGCTCTCGCGCATCGCGGAGTAACGTTAAATCCGCTGGCTGCCGGTTACATCAGACAGGAGGAGCCCGACGGAGGTGCATTAAACGAGCATTAGCTTTCGCGATTTTCCCCGTCGTCAGCTCCTATTCACCGGCAGCGCCGTCCGCGCCCGCACACGCGAGGCGATTCGATCCGCTCGCAGCTGCCGAACCGCGGCCCGCCGCGCCGTCTAGCACGTGCAACGGACAGCTTAAGCAAATTGAAGCGCGAGTTGCAAATTTGTTCGAACTGGCCGCCGCGATTCTGTGCAGGCACTGCAAGAATTGCAAGCCCGGTATAGTCCTCGCAGCTGTCGCGGATGGGCCGAAAGAGGGGCGAATTGGAACGCGCGTGTGATTAATCGAGCTCGAAGGGCGGAAGAGCTTTCTTTCGCGCCGCGGAGTCGTGCGAGTGTGTTGCGATAAGATTTTCGAGTCGCTGGGTAATTACACTTTTGACGTATCAAAAGACAGCAGGGAAAATAGAGAATTTTAATTTCAATTCTAATTTCAATTTTAATTCTAACCCCATCAACCACCAAAGATTTAAAATTCTGAGATTCAAATACAACGACCACTCTCCCGCCACCGAGGACCACATAATTAAAGATTACTTATGCATCGAGTTCCACTAGACTTATTTCCCTCTACAGTGCAGCGTATTCTCAACACACGCCCGTCCGTGTCCCCCGAAACTGCACAAAGGATCCTATTAAACCCGTGATTAGAAACAGGTAGACAGAGTAGGGGCAGGGCAAAAAGAGGATTCCATGGCCGGCGAAACCTAACCGCGCTGAGAGGCGGTTTCTCTGGGGTTTTCGGAGGGACACGACTAGGCGAGCTTATGACGGTCTCGGGGCAGAACGAGATCCTCGTTGCGGGACGGTCGAATGCAGCCTCCCGTGAAATGCATTACGTATGCATCGCGCTATCACGCCGGGAATCCGGGGCCAGACACTCGCTAATTCGCGCGGCACGCTGCCCCGGGATTTCCTCGAGCGGAAGCTGGTCCACGCCCGGAAGACGACGCGTACGCGCGAGCATTATGAATTCCGCCTGGGTCGGGCCGCGCTCTGTCCCTGGCCCCCCCCTTTTTCATTCCTTTTCTTTATTGAAACCGACCTGCAGCCAGGGCGGGGGAGGCGGGCGGCGAGGACGAAGGAAGAGGATTAATCGCGAATGCCTCGTGCCACCAACGGAGATCGATCGCCCCCATGGTGTAACCGGGGATCCTAATTAGTCAGCCGTTCCACGGGGCCGTTCGACGTGGAAAATTTAATTCGCCCACGAGAAACTCGCGACGCCCAGAGTGACCGATAACGATGGACTTATTGGCGTCCGGGATGATTTACCAGGCTTGATTCCCACAGAGATTGGATTAGAGGTGTCCCCCCTCTCTACTTACCTGGTAAGTCACAATCAGCGTGGAAATTAAGGTGATTATCAGTGGTGAATATCGTGCAAGGGATCGATACGCCCGTTCATAAATCAAAGCCAAGGCTGGGATGAAGCCGTGCACAGTCTAAAGTCCTGTAAATCAAGATCAAAGGGAGGTGCTCCATGGATTTCTGCAAGTAACCTGTTCTACAGCCCGGCACCGGTCATCGTGGCTAATAATTAATCAGATTAGGAGCCATTATGCCTACGTGGATGCGCGTCCATTTCGAATGTAATCGGAACACACACACGGAGGATCAATATGGAGGTTCGGTATAACAGCGGAGGAATACGCTGGCATTATTCACCAGTGTTTGATCGTTTTAATGCGGTCCTTACTAAACCCCACCGACAATTCTCAGTAACCTGGAGTCCAGGCTCCCTCCGACGGCTTCAAATATTTTTCTTCAATTTCACCGAGCTTTTCGGTTCCTTTGATTCCGCGCTCTGTGCACACGGACGTGGAAGTGCCTGTATTTTCAAATATGTTTTCGAGCGATTTCGTTTCAACGTTTCATGACAACTGGGTAGGTGACTCTGGGCAAGTCGAGACAGAGGCTTTGAAATGTTTGTGGATTAATAATTGAAATGTGCTGGGTGCTGGTTCGAGCTTTCGAGAAATTTGTTAACTTAATCCACTATGTACAGTGAGTCAAAAGATTATTAGGACTGTTACGTCCTGAAGGGACGTTTGTGAACCACCCCGAGCGGTTAGGGTGACTCACCGGGTTCTTGCTCTATCAAGGTGCTAAAGCACGCCTTGACTATACTCGCGGGGAAAGAGGAAGGTGATAAGGGGTTAAACCAAAGAATACAATGGATATAAAGGAAAACAATAAAGAAAAATATATTGTTACATAGAAGATTCTGGATTATCCTACCTTACAGGGTGATTCGCTATCTATTATCGCCCTGCTCGCGTGCCGCTGGACGAGTGTAGGTCGCGGTCGTCCTCTCAGCTGGCACTCGGGGCTTGTCGAACTCCGCGTCTATCGTCGACCGTTCGCGTTACTTTGTCTCGCGTTCGCGTTAAGCCGCGTATTCACCTGTGCATTCGCCTCGAATGCGCATTCGGCGCGCACCGATTTTTTGCTCGTGCGGCACGCATTCGGCGCGTGTTCGGTGCTCGACGTGCATTCGGCGCGCATTCGCCGCGCATTCGGCGCGCAAACGACTAGTGCGGATACAATGTATGGACCGAGATCGAGGAGATTGCGAAGCGAGCGTTCGCGGGCCATTCGCGCCGATCCGCTTGCTGGCGGTCCATCAAAGCGTGCATTCGCGTCCGAACGACACCATGATGGAGTGGCCGCCGCAAATTTGTCTCATAGCGAATTCGGGAGACCCGCACTGGGCGCACTGAGTGCGAATTTAAGCCAATCGGAAGCGAGGAGTGGGAACTTTTTCGGTTCCGATTGGCTAAAATACGCACTCAGTGCGCCCAGTGCAGCTCTCCCGAATTCGCTATCAAGCTCCTTGAGGTATTCGAGAAACACGAATCCTTATGGAATTCCAGACACTCGTGTTATTTCGATACTGTAAAAAAGGACGACGCGTGGTGTACAATTGCCTAAAAGTTCGGAACGGAGGCGGAAGATTGCAAGAGGAAAGTGGAGAGTCTAAAAAGCTCGTACAGACGGGAAAAGGGGAAAATTAAGAAAAGCACCACAACTGTGGTATGATATTAAAGTAATTGCTAATCTTTCTTCCGGCATAATCGCTTTTTTGTAGGCAGTATCTTGTCTTGCAATTTTATCGCGAATATAATTTAATATAATAAAAAAATCTTCCGATAACATCCTCGTGAAGTTTTGAAATTGGTTGCTTCCCACTTCAGCATTTAAATCACGTAGAAATGTTTCGTTGCAGCTGCTGGTATATATTTTTCTCGTCCACCAACGTTTCTCCTTTTTATACTTTTTTTTTTTAGCAATGTATACAATACAGACTTTTCTCCTCGTTCTTCGGATCGGTGCTTATAGGGACTGTTGTGAATGCGCGCCGAATGCGCGCCGAATGCGCGCCGAATGCGCGGCGAATGCGCGGCGAATGCGCGGCGAATGCGCGCCGAATGCACAGGTGAATACGCGGCTTTAGCCCGTACTCGCGCGTGGTTACCCTCCCGGCTAGGCCGTTCACTGTACGTCGGATGGAGTTACGCCACGGCGAATGAGCGCGTTTTACGTTTGAACTTACGTGAAGTCGAAGACGCGGTTCTTCGATAGGGACGGTTTCCCTCGATTGATTACGATAGATTCCTAAAAACGCCTAACTTCGATACTACAGAGTTTCCCCCGAATCGCGGTGGTCCGTATCGGCGCGTAAGTGCCCTCCCGGCTTGGCCGTTTCTCGGTACGTCGGATGGACTTCGCCTAACCTGATCGGCCGAGCGCGATTCGAAGTTTTCCCTGCGTAGCACGTTCGCTAGTCCGTTCTCAACGGAATCCAAAAACTGACTCCCTTACTTTACGCATCGCGGGCCGCCCGTCGGACGATTTCGCACGACGGGGGAAACTGCCCCGTCGACAGTTGTCTCGTTCTCGAAGGTTCTGGGCCCGGGCCGGCGACGGTCACGTTGTCGCTCCGCGTGTCGCTTCACGTTCTTCGACAACGTGACCGGCACGCGCGAGGCGATTCCGCACGGCATGGACCAGAAGGGCCCATGTAACAGGACACTCTTTGAAACAGAATAACTTTTTTAAAACTGGTCCAAAGGGCTCGAGTTTTTTCGGGGAGCAAAGGGGCTGACCTGTTTCACCGCTTTGAAAAAAAATTACAATTGGTCGGAATAGCGAAGTAAATAGAGAAGACGACTTTGTCAAATTTTTTATCTGAGCCTGTAATGAAAAATTTAAAAATCCCGTTTGTAGATTTAAGTATCTACTTAAGTTGTATAAATGCTGAAATTTTCATCGAAATCGGCTACCGTAGCTATCAGCTACAAAGAATTAATTAAAAGTGGTGGAAACCACAGTTTTTGGCCTATAACTGCAATAAACCTAAAGCGTTTACATACTTCAATGCCTGTCGCTTGTTTCTGCATTTAAATTTTCATTACAGGCTCACATAAAAAAGTTGAAAATGCGATCTCCACTATTTTCTTCGCTATTTCAACCAATTGCAATTTTTTAAAAACTCCGAATCTCACCACCTAGAAAATTAATCCTTCTAGCGTCTAAAAAAAAAACTGAGATCGTTTGGACCAATTTGAAAGAAGTTATTCTGTTTCAAAGGGTGTACCAATATTTTGTTGACCCACTGTAAACGTATACTCGTCATCCTACTACACCAAATTCGGTTTTAAGAAGAACCTGACTCCGACTAATATGTTTATGAACGATCCTACGATTCCTTAAAATTATTGCACGCAAAGAAAATTGAATCGTTCAATCGTAATAATATGCCGAAGCATAACACGCCTACACAGCGTTGCGAAATCAGCGGCGCAACGTCAACCGCGATCGGCCCGTTGCATTTATAATCGTCGGACAACACGAATTATGAGCGAACCTGATAGGCGGAATTATAGGTGAAACCAGAACGTTTCGACTGCCGTGGAAATCTCGGCCGACCTCAGGACTGACGTCTGCTCGGATCGAACCAATTGCGGTGCAACCACCGGCTGATTGTAATCGCGGTGAATTAAATATGCAACGCGAGCCTGGACATTTTATCGACTCGACCCGATATTAATAATCGACAGAGGGGCGGCGGAAGATTGGGATGCCCAGAGGCCCCGAATGAAATACCGTAGTCGGCGTAGTCCATTATTCGGATGCTGGTGCTGCTCGAGCACGCAATTGTAAAACGTCCATTCTCCTAATCAAATCTATTTTACGATCAGCCAGACTAAATTAACCATTGGTGGTTACACCGAATGTAACGCACCCCGAGAGCAATTTTCGACATCAAATGGGTTTATGACTTACAAACGGGTTTTTATCGCGAAAAACGAAATTAAAAATATCGCTTTTTTCCACGACCAAAAATCGCTGTTCTTGAACTGTAAATTTCATCACATCAAAATTTACATTTCTAGAAAAAGATTATTAAAGTATTACGAATGTACAATTATCACTCAAATGTTAAAAGATTCAAAAATACGAAAATGGTAATTTTTGATCATAGGAAGGTGTGATTGGATATAAAAGTGAGTATGCGAGCCACGCAATAAAACTATAACAGTCGCAATACTTACGCTCGTAATAAGTGTATTAACTATGAAAACAAGGTGTCAGATAATAAAAAGATTGAAAAGTGGATGAATGTAGAACAGCGGAGCCTCTGTTATTCGAGCAGCAAAGTCTCCGTACCACTTGGAATAATAGAGGTTCTGCAGTATCGAGATCGCGATTACGCACACACGGCCTCCTCCACAGGGTAACGGCGGGCGGGTCGTGATATCGAAGCGAGACGAGGAGGGGAAAAAAAGGAGAACCATCTGGCCCGTGTACGAATATCACACGGCCTCGTAAATCCCCGTGGCTTAACCGTCCACTTCGAGAGCTATAAAACAGCGCTATGCAGGGTAAAAAGCATCGCCTCGAAGCGGTGCGATAAACCGTCGAGATGTTTTCACCGCCTTCGTGCCACGCGCCTCCCCTACCGTTTCATACTTTTGATAAATCTCTATTTTTTCCCCCACTTTCCACCCTTTTATTTTTCCCCCCGCCCCTTTCCCCCTCCCTCTTGTTACTTTTTTTTTTTTAATAAAAACGACACTTCCTCGCCGGGGCCCGGTTAGGTCACGAACATCCCCCTCGCGGGCGATATTTATGCTCTTACGTCACGAGAGAAATATCGTGCGACGAGAATCTTGCGAGATCCCTCGCGCACCTCGAAGACTATAGGCGCGTGGTGTCTGTGTGTCACGTAGCCGCCCGTACACTTTAACACAACCGAGTGAAAGGGGTACACGTGTACGAACGGCTACAGGCAAGACTGCAGCGTGTTTTTGTCCGTGCGTTAATTAAACTGGAACTTGAGCGACCGACTGCACCGAGCCAGACGTAATTTTCCACTGCGTGACCCTTCGGCCTTTGATCCTCCGCGGCCTGTGTATGCATTCAGTTTTCGAGGCCAGCCTCGCTCTGGTTACCCGTGAAAATTTCGCAGCTCCGAGGAAAACGCCATTAGCGTCGGCCATCGGCCGTAACTTGGCCGTTGCGCCGGAAGCGGAGGGCCATCAGCGTTGACGCGGTCCGCAGAGTATTTTTGGCAATGATGGATGCACGAGGCGAGGTATTTGCTGGGAAATCGTTGCACTTTTAGGTGGAATATTTCGGGAATATATTCCCGAGTATTTTGGGACAAGTAAGAAGTGTCACAAAACAGCGTTATCGAGAAAATTAAGTTTTAATGCTTTAGTCCAGCGGTTCGTAAATAATTTCTTGTTTTACCTTGACAACAGAAGCTTGTGCTTAATCAAAGGGTGGGGATAATCCGTATTTTGTTCCAGTGCAGAATGGACATTTCCTAGTTTTAACTAGTATACCAATATGTCTGTAACCTTATTTTACGGAGGTATTTGAACTTTATAACCCTTTCTGATTCCACAGTTCTGTAGTCTCAGTTGTCACCAACAAAATATACTATATTCCCATTTTTCCCCTTACCCTGCATATTAGATCGGTGCGAAAGTTCGTTCGCTTTGTTGAACCAAAGTCTTTACTAAAAGCAAAAATTTGTTACATATCGATTTAATTTAATTTAATTATTGATTTAATATTGATTTTATCTTGCTATTTGTCTGGTAAAAGTACACGTAGATGTAGTGAACAAAAGACACGTCCGTACGTCTAACATCATTTGATAATGAGCGAATGAACTTTTGCACCGACCTAATTAACTAGTTTACTCATAATTAGACAACGCAGTTATGTAGTATTCGAAGGCCTCGATACCCTAATTTCCAGTGGCCATCTGTTTTCAAACGACAAGTTAATCGTCGTTCCCTGATTAACGAGTTAAACGACGTACGTTTCAGCCCGTATTGAGAGGTTTGACCACAGCATGGCGGTGCAATGTGTATTTTTTTCTTCCCGTCGTATTTCACAGAATAAAGGGAGGGCCATAATCGATCAGCCGGATGCTGAAAAGCGGCCCAAAGCAATTTCGCGGGGAGATGTATACAGGTCGACCTCCGTTGCTCGATGGAGAGGCCAACTTGCAGCGTCGAATGTCGGGTCAAATGCAAAGGAGCCGTTGCGAAAGTGCATCTTGCACGACTTTCTAATTTCTCAATCCCGTAAAAAATACTAGGTACGGTGGAAAGTTCTGTCATTTCTATTGATACTTTCTCGTCGCGAGTATTGAAAGAGTAACAAGAAGTATTACGACACTGCATACTAAATGAATTTATCTTCGCCATTCCTAAAGCACTATTAACAGTGGCGGATTTAAGAAAAAGGGCCCCGGTGACAATCGTTCTAGAGCTACCGTGTATACACAACAGAATTACAAATAAATTTACACGCGTGTGATACCTATGAAAATTCTGGAAGACAAAACGAAATAGTGTTTGCATAAAGTCTTAATTGTTTGTGGAAGATGGGGCCCCGGGATGTCCTTTTAGACAGGGCCCAACTGCTCATTGGCCGCCTGTTAAATCGGCCAGTGACTATTAGAACTCTACAAATCACCACAAATATAAACCAGTTTGAACTAAGCAGCAAGGACAGGTGTGTCTAATATGTAGGTATATCTACGACTAATCTCAGAAACACCTTGCGAGAGATATTTCCCCTCATCCCTTCGAGGCTAGGTCTCGTAATAAGATGTCTGGCTCCCAATCAGACCCGCTGCACGGTGAACGAAAGAGAAGTTTCTCATGTCGATACGACCGAAGGCAAACGTGCCGTTCACGAAAACAAATTCGAACGTCCGACGTCGATAAAGAGGAGAAGAAGAAGAAGATCGTCCCTGTCCGGGCTGGTCAAACGAAAGAAGCGACCGGGCAGGAAGAGTAAGCAGGCAACATTTCTCAGGCGGACCGACGCGCAGCCATAATCAATCCGTTGGATGTTGAAAAGAGGCGCGAGCTATCTCGCCCAAGGATCCAGGATGGTTCCAGCTCGCCCAGCGGGAAGTCCACCTTACGTATCCCGTTTATATCGCGGCGATGCCAGAAAATTGCTCACAAAGGGCCTCCCCACGTAATCCCTCCCCCCTCCCACGCCGGCTCTGCCCTATCGCCCAACTTTTTCCATTTCCTCAGAGTCGTGCGAAATTAACAATCGCCCACGACCCTGTCTATCCTCCTTTGCCAAGCTCCGCGCGCAATGGTCCCGAGTTCCCAATGCGTATCTCCGGAATGGCACGCGTTATTCCGCGTAACCAGGCGAAGAGGAAATGCAGATTCCCGAGCGCGCGGTGTTTTCGCAGGGAACGCGATCGGAAGAATAACAACAATAGACCGCTTTTGTTTAAACACGAGATTGTAATAGGTCCGTTGGATCGCTCCTCCGTCGACCGTGAACAATTCCTATTTTCCGTGTTTGTTCCCTCCGCTGGTTCGACTTTTTTTTGGTTTTTAAAGGCGGCGCTCGAGCGGGCTCTCTGGCGAATAGCGTTTCGAAAATATTCGGAATTCGTCGGGAGGAGCGCAAATATAAAATTTCATCGACGATGGCATTATGTGTCCCGACGGTGGTTTAATTTTAAATACACGGCTGGACGATCTTTGCTCTCGCAACGAACAGGAAATGTAATCCCGACAAAGGTAGGAAAGTTTCAGGGGATTTTCTCTGTTCGTTCCGGCGTTTCGCTGTTATCAACTATACAGGCTATTCCAAAATTGTGGGACGTGCGACAGATATTCGAATTTTTCATGCAAATGGAACTTAAAGACTTACCATTTGGGAGTCTGGGGCTTCGATTTGCAGAGGTGGGTCGTTGGGGGAAACACAGACACTGAAAAGAGAATATTGTAATAGTTTTTACTTTGCTCGTTTTAAACACGGTTAATAATTATTTTAAGTAATGTTTGTACTAAGGGCGTCCGCAGACTTCTTTTTAGGAGGACTGACATCGACAAATGGGATCATGAAACTCTTGTTTTATTAACCAGTTTGCGGGCTCATTTAATTAAAAATTTAGGACCGAAATTTAAAAATATTCACTTTTTTAGTACAAATTTAATAAAGATCTGTTTTTGAAAATAAGCGATTTTTTCTCAAAAGACATGGGAAGCAACTGCCCCCGTTACCCCCTCCCCCCTTCGGACGCACACGGTTTATACGCGTTACGCGTAGGGGAGACCGGGGCTAAAAGTTCCGGGGGGTAAGTTGTTCCGACGGTTCTATCTTCAAAATGAAAATAGCTTTGTAGGGGAGACCGGGGCTAAAAGTTCCGGTTCGGAATCAAGTCACACGGAAAAATAATTTAAAGTACAAAGCTATTTTCATTTTGAAGATAGAACCGTTCGGAACAACTTACCCCCGGAACTTTTAGCCCCGGTCTCTCCTATATTAGAACACGACTCGATAATGATTTATTTAATTGCAACGACTTTGATCTAGGTCACGTCAACGAGTCGCGGAAAGTGTTTAGCGAAGCAGGGCTTCTCACGATCACGGCGAAAATAAGACTGACCTCCCGCAGTTATGTTTGACTTACGATAGTGGGGATATCACCACTCGCCTCGAGAATCAAAATACATAGACGAGTATAAGGTTCAAGTTCGTATTCAAGGTGTCAATATGTACGTATAGAATTTACGTGGAAATAGAGGCAGCAAATTGAGATAGCCAATTTACACAGCACTTTGAATCAAAATATGTCGATGGTTTAGTGCACAAATACGGTATGTCCACTTTAGCATTTTCGAGAAAAATAGATTGATACATGAAATGGTACGTAAGATTCGGGGATATTGAATGAAGAAGAACATTATTTCTGGAAAATTATGAAGTAAATATAAGTACCTATGATTTTTATACTGCGCAAAGAAACAGTCAAGAATTATTTGTTGCATATAAAAGCTCAAATTTCACAAGAAGTGGACTAAGCCATCGATGTACTCTAAATTAATAAACCTGATCAGACAAGGATTGAACAATTTGAAGAAAAATGAAGGGGTACACTACAAGATCAGTCAGGCAAGAACCCCGACATCACAGAACCACGTAAAAGGCACCCTGTATTACCTAAAATACACTATTCCACAAAATCAAGCTACCTCAATATAAAAGAAACAGTAGCTAAATTCATCGCTAATGATTTAAAGTCCAGAATTTACAAAAACGAGAAGAAGGCTCTAATTACAGGAATACCCTAGTAGCCGACTAAACGCGTAGCCGAATAAAATTCAGCCCCAAAAGCTACCCACTCTTTCAAGCCACAAAACTCATGCTTCCCTATAAATCCTGTGGAGGGCCAAAGATCCTCCCTATTCCCATCCAATTAGCGCGCCTAATCCCTTTCTATTACCGCGCGGAGGTTCCCTAAGGTCGATCGACGACGCCCGCGCGAAATCGATCGTCCACGGCGAGCAAGATGTACGGGAAGGGACGACCCGATAAATCCTCGAAGCGGGAAAGTGTAGGTACAACGGGAGGGAAGACGGAAACGAAAGAGAAAAGAAGGGGTTCCAGGCGGAACGGAGCCAGCAAGGCGAGGTGGAGCGATAATCGATCCGGGGCGCGCTGAAAGAAAGGAGGCGCGAGCTATCTCGCGCTCCGGCTGGAAAGGAACAAGGTGAAACGGTGTCCGAAGGCTTCGGGGATGGTGTTGGCGGCCCTCTCTCGCAGCGGGAAGTCCCAAGTTCGTGCAGAAGGGACCACGTCGGCGTCGTTCCCGGTTAACTAGATGCCAGCCGAGATTCCACGGTGAAGGGTTGGACGGACGGACCTGGCGGAGGTAATCATAAAGCTACGACGAGCAGAAGAAGAAGAAGAGGAAGGCGAGGAGAAGGGGGGAGGAGGAGGAGGAGGAGGTGGACGAAAGAGATGGCCGCGGGGCTGGCAGCGCGGCCTGGAAGCGTGTCAGTAAATTTAACCTAACCGAATGCCAGGGCATAAACCCCACTTCTTCTTCATTTTTTTTCACTCGCCGCTTCTTCTTCCTCGTCTGCATCCTCCTGCGTCGAAGCGGGCACCGATGCTCATCGATGCGTCGATCGTCGGAACGTTCACCGTTACGAGCTCGATCCCAACCGTGGCGAATCCCGCGGCATTTTTCAGTTAGGCCCGTAGGAGTTAACGACTGATTGAAATTTGGACATCTCTGAATATTCTATTCGTGTACAAAGAAGCTACGGTGCCTCGTAAAGTGTTTCCTTAGAAGGAAGGTACGCCCACGGCAGCTTATTACTCGGGCTAGTGTAAACAAGGCGAACCTGTTGGGAGGTAAAAAACAGAAAGGAAATGATCGAAGGTGGAGGACCGAGTGACGTTCAGAGGAAGATTTATAGACTGAACAATTTAACAAAGGTCCATTGTTAATTCATTCCCGCGGTGTTAGCTCGGCCCCGAAGGATAATTTATTCAGGCAATCGGAATCCAACCGAAACAGAAGAATCTACGCACACTGTATCGTCACTGGCTACTATCGACGTCCATGCACGCATACCACCGTTCTCGCCCCCTTCAACCCGCCCGTCCTCTTCTTGTAACTTTCAACGCGGCTTCGCCCATTCTATATACGCCTATCCCCCTAATGTTGCTCGGGCTCTACCACCGGGATGCCTGGTAACGCACCACCGAAGAGGGCCGCGAGCAACCCGAATTACACACTCCCCCAGCCACGATGGGAGCCCCTTCACCTCGCTCGTACTTTCTCACTTCGGAGATCCTTATCGGGCGACGGCTGGATGCCTCATCGACGACCTACGACGAAGGAGGAGCGCGCCGGTTGCTTCTACCCGTGGAAGGTCGGAGGTTGAACGTTGCTCGATCGACAGCTGCCAAGGAGTCACTCTCCACCTCCGACGTGGGTGAGATTCCACCGCGCGAGCTCGATCGTTATTTGTTGCTTACTTTTAGTTGCCAACGAACGCGCCACGTCTGTCGATATCCGGGGCCCCCATCTATGTAGGTATCGCCTGAGAAATTTCTTCCACGGCGCCTGATACGCGGACGCTTCGTTAATTCCGTCGGATTTCGACTAACCTGCGACGGAGCAAGTTCGATTAAGGGATTACCTACACCTAGAATGGTCGACGCAATCGATTTTTCCAATAAACAATTCACAGAAGCTATAAGATCAAAGGGAGATCAATTCTGTGGTCCCGGAATCGACGATTTGTTGTGAATTCAACAAAAAATATTATCGCTTTAACCTGTGCGTTAAGCTTTACACGCTGCTTTATCTAAACTACGCTTTTCAAATCGGTGGCATTGATGGTTAAATAAATATTGTACCAATTTGAATGAAACTTGGCACGATTATTTCGCACACCAATATCTAGTCTTTATCATATGGATTTTCTGTAGTAACCACAGCTTTGTTGTAATCATTAAAAAAACTGATGGTCTCAGAAATTGCATTGTGGGGTTGAGTTAAAGTTCACTCATATTTTTCTTAAAAATTAAATTTTTAAAAATAGCATATGACAAAGAGTAGTTTCTTTTACATACTTTAAAGGACATTTTCCTTTTTTCTTTTGGATAACGTCCCGAGGAGATATGTTCAGCACCGAAAACTATTCACCTGACGACCCTGCTTTGTTCAACAGCAGCTACCCGGTGAACAAATCGAATTATCGTCAATTTTTTGTTGTTGAAAATCCTTTAAATTCTAAGCTTTCAAGTGCATATTACAATTTTTGATTAACAAAATTACATACAGATAAAAAAAATCATAAAAAGTCCCCCCTTTTCACAGTGCTAGGTATAAGTAACCCCTTTAAAAAAAGCAATTTAGGCAGAGTGTCTCTCACTATTCGCGAATAATAAACTAGAAATAAAAAATAACGATACTTGAGGGTTGATTCTACCTGCCACCCCCAAACTGCGTAGAATAGAAGGAAAGATCCTGCAACATCCACAGTAACAGTTTCTCGTAACAAGGAACCCCGGCAGAAGTATTTTAACAAGAGCCATTGTCCCGTCCCACGTACTCTTTGATCATCGCTATCGTTCGATAAAGATCAACAATGAAAAGTACAGAGGCGGTCGGCCATTGGAGGATGAAAAAGAGCGCGGGGGCCACGAATTTCGCGCGCTTTTAATTACTTGCCGTGAGAGCCCGAGAGGCCTATCGATTTCCGTCCCGCTGTAATCGAGCCCTCCCCCTCCCGTCCTCCCCCTCCCGTCCTCGCCCACTCGCTCCCCCTTCCCACCTCGCCGTTTTTTAATCCCCTTAAACCGGCCGAAGAAATAGGGTTTGCGGTTTGGCGTGTTTGCTAAATAAACGGGACGCTCCCGCCTCTTTTGATGGTCCCCACAGGAAGACAGCACACATTCGTGGCCCGTACATCGCGGTCCATTAAGCGGCTAATAAGTGGACAGAGCCGGGTTACCGGTTACACGCGCTCCTCCTCCTCCTCCCCCTCCGATCGTCCCTCAGCATCCCTCCCCGACGAGTCCCTCTATCTCGCCCCGTATGCTTTTTACACAGTTTCTTCCATTCTTCCCTAACCCCCGTTCTATATTTCACCTCGCCCTTCTCCCTCGCAAGCGGTCCTACCCTTGACTTTCTCTCCATCGCGCGGCACACGCACACGCGCGATCTTTTGCTCCTCTCGTTTCCGCGCACGCACACGCGCGCCGGTCCAGCGGCGTTATTTGTACGCGATACCACGGTCGGAAGATTAGGGTGATCCGGGGAGGGGGAGGCGAGGAGAGCAGGGTTGTCGAGAGGAGGGACAGGGCGGACGAGAGGGATCGAGGGTAAGAGGGAGGAAGAGGGGACAAAAGAGGAGGAATGGTGGTTGGGATCCGTGAGATCGTGTTCGAGAGGGCCCCGTGGTCCCTACCCGAAGTTTGTAACTCCTTTTGCATCCAATTAAGTCTCGCGCAATAACTTAGCCTACACCGGGCCGCCGATACCGAACAGCCCCGTCCCTCTTCGCCCCTGTCCCCCGCACCTGGATGCGGGACAATGTATATTCTCGTTCTGTAATTTCGGCGCAACGCGAGTTCACGCGACTGTGTGTATATCAATTGAAAGTTTCCGATAGGCTGTGCATCGTCTCTTCGTATTAATTGCGGGGCCGGGGCGGTTTCGCGGGGAGGGCGGAGGCAACCCCTATCCTCGCGCAAAGAAATTGCCCACCGGGTGGAATGACTAGGGGACGTGGCTGCTGGGCAGTGTCGAGGGTTCGCTGTAAAAGTACACTGTGACTGTTGATTTATAAAGGGTTGCAGGGACAGCGGGGGTGGGCTCGCCAGCTACAGTTGGGGAAAGTCAATTGGCTGCTCAAGGCTGATTTCTATAATGAATCGCATCAGACATGATTCCAATCGGTATATGTACTTACATTAATGAATTGCAGCGATGGGGAATGCTTCTTTTTAATAACCTTGAACCCCCAATCGATTTTCCCCCAACTATCCCAACCGCTGTACTCATTCATGAGTACTTCAGAAACTCGTCGATCTCGCGGCTGCACGGCCCGCGTTATTTTCGAGCGGCTGGCAGGGTCAGAAGGGACACCCCAATATCGGAGGATCCGGGGCCGTTTTTTCAACTGATAACACGTCCCAGTTTGAAAAACCAATACCCTCTAGGTATTGGAATGATAGTCCGCCACGATTACAACCCTACGAGGGTTCGTATTCGTGGATCTTGCACGCGTCTCGTGGCCAATTTCCCGTAAGTTTAACGCCCACCCCGACGAAGTCTGTCCCTCTTTTCCGACGGCTGGACGGTATTTCAATTATGTACACAACGAAACCGAACGCGGAACTATTCGCCAGGGGGGGCGCATCGTCGCTTTAAGATTAGAGTATTCTAAGTTCATCGCGTGGAACCGAAGGAGAAGATAGTAGGTCAGTTATCGGCACCTCTGGTCCGCCGTTACTGCGAGTTACGAACATAGTTGTTGAAGCTCTCGCGTTGCAGTTCTCGTGCAATAATTTAGGGTACGCCGGATACCGATACTGGAGGGACTAACCACCCCTCTCTCTCTGTCTCTTAGCCCCCTTGGCCCGGGGAACAATATGCCCTAACCGCTTCGAATCTTATCCTTAATGCCCGGCTTAATGTACATCGACGTGCTCGTATATCGATCTCGTTGATCGTGGCCCGGGCTGGTATGCGCCAGCAATCTCGTAAATTCGTGAGAAAGTTAATTAAACGATCCTCTGACCGCGGGCTACCGCGGTCGGTTATGAGCGCATGGAGTCATTCGATAGGTTAGGTGAAAGATTAATGACGCGCGGAGCACTTGCTGCGACCCGGCTCATCAGGAGCTAGCACCGGGAGGAAGTTTAAAGCCAGTGCTGGATTAAGCAATAAATAAAATAAGCAAGGCTCAGTGGATGAGGAGAAAAGAAGGCGCCATAGAAATGTTTTGAATTTTAAAATCTAACTTTTGTTAGATACGCCTTTTAGGCAAATTGTTGGAAACGCCTAAGAAATCATTGTGTTGAAGTGATCACTCTGTATAAGAGGCCTGATAATCTTTTAAGGGGGAATCCTATTTTATGGGCTAAAGACATACAAAAATTAGGAATTTTTTCCTAAGAAACTAGCATTTCGGCTCACCTGAAATCTGGACCATGTTTTTATGCATCCTTGAAGAAGTTGCAGTTTTTTTATTCATTTTAAAAAATAAATATGGGAGCTATGGTGCGCATGATATTTACCTTCCGCGTAATCTGAAATAGAAAAATGAAAGAGCGTTTTACTTTGTACATGTGTAGCTTCAATTTGATGAACCAGAATACCGCTTAGTTCTATACTTCTTTTGTTACATAAGAAAATTGGCGCAGAATTGGATCGCAAAAATTAAAGGTTCAGATGGTTGGAAAACTCTCCACACCGCTCAATAAATTTGTTTGTTTTTTACTGGTTCATCAATTTCAAGCTAGGTGCATATGTAAAATAGAGGATCGGAGCTGAATAAAATCGTTTAATAAAATAAAACGCCGTTTCACTTTTCTGTTTCAGATTACCTGGTAAATAAATATCATGCACACCAACGGGCGACGAATTTTGCGCAGCGTGATGGTCGATCATGCATAACTACTACATTTGTGGTTAAAAATTAATAAAAAAAAAAAACTGCAGCTTCTTCAAATATGCATCAAAACATGGTCCAAATTTCCAATAAATCGAATCGTTGGATTCTTAAAAATAATTCCAAATTTTGCTATGTTTTAGCCCAAAGAATAGGATTCCTCCTTAAGTGCTTAAGCCCTCTGAAGGTCTTCTGATGTGAAATCTTTGCAATTGGAGATGATTTAGATTCATATCGTACCTTGAAATTAGAAGATGCAAGAGATATCTTGTACACTTTAAGCGATATTTATTTCCCTTTTAAGGAGGCAGTGCATTTTGCATATCGCGTATCTTTTCCACACAGGTATTTAAAAGATATTTGGTCGACCGTCGTTCGTTAAAAAATCCCAGCGATTAATTAACTTTAATCGTTCTTCCCGAGAAGTCAAAGGCAGCTGCCTCTGAATTTGTTCTGAAATCCGGTTAAGCGTAATTCCCCGCGATCCGTTCGCCGAGTTAATTAACCATCCCGAGTCGAAATCCATTGTTGAAGGACGCGGCGGTTCACGGAGCGGGTCCGCAGAGTCCCGCGAGACGCGGGTAATTCGAATTACGGTCCGCGGCGGTATAAAGTGGCCATATTCGGCGGCTTTTTCCGAAGCCGCGGGTTCGCGCAACCGGTTCTCGCATTAATCATTTATCGTATCTGCCTGCAACAAACGAATGCAGCTCGGGCCCCGGTGTCAGCGGGCTCGACTGGCAAATAAATTGCCCCCGACTGCATTAATTTCGACGTCAATTAGATCGTTCGACGTGCAATCGCTCTTACATACCGATGCACATCGGCGAGGCGCAGGACCGCCGCGCTGCATCCCGCCGTGAAAACGTCGTCGTCATGCTTTCAATTTAATTTCCATGTAGGCACACACGCCGAGCAATTTTTCCACCGTTTCTTCCGAGGCTGGAGGCTTGTTCGCGGTTACACGGAGGCGGTGTCCCATCTTGATTTTTTTCCCGCGACTCCGCCGATCCCATTAATGATCCTGATTTATTCTGGTCGCGAACAGGATTTATGTAATAGACGATGACCGCCGTCGTCTGGTGAAGAATGACCGGCGAAGATGACGTCGCCCGTGGCTTTTATCGCGGACTATTTATTTTGCCTTCCCGAGGAACGTCACGCCAATCTGTCCCAATTTAAACAACATTCGTGGACGGCGGTGTTGCGGTTAATAAATAACACGAACTGCCATCGCCGCGCAGGCACGCATACCTCTCTAAAGTGAGGTTAATTTCGCGGTCAGTTGCCAGCTATATGGGTTCGTTGCCTCTCATTGTCAGCCGGCCAACTTTATTGACAGCAAGAAAAAAGATTAGGGGTAAGCCGTTGCCCGTTCATCAGCGGTAATAACGATTCCTATTAGCCGCTACGAATTCAAACCTCGCAATGCAGTCAGCGCTGTTACGCTCGCGTGCTGTACACCCGCTATATTTAGATTTCGCTCGGCGAGCAATTAAAAGTCAGCGGTAACGGTCCAATTCGGACGCGGAGGAGCGATTACATGAAAAACGAGACTCGAGATTGATTAAACGAAGAATCTCTCGTTTTCTCTCATAGTTTGAAGAATTGAGAGGCCCGGTGGGAAATGGGCACATGCCAACGTTTTAGAAATTTAAAGGAAAGCAAGATGAAGGGAAAATTATTTTCATAGGAAATGCGGTGCGAAATTATAATTATTTTTAACTGGGTTAGGCCTTTCCACTGCGCATTTGTTTTTTCTCAGCGTGAAGAATATTTATTATAATTCTGCTCGGTGAAACGTAAATGCTATTATATTAGGAGGTGGTGAAATTACACTACACTGCAGAAACGAATTAATTGTACAAAGAAAAGAAAATTTATGCATATGTGGCATGTGCCTGTACTTCACTGAGCCCCTCAATTTATTGTTTATTTCAAGAGAATCTGTATTATTGTTTAAAATTGAAATAAAATACATATAGGTAACTATCTTCTTTTGCTTTAAATAAGAATTTCTGTATTTCTGTTTGTCGAAAAACAATAATTGTGGAGGACCCAGCTGCATATAGTGGTGTAAATCACTCTGTTTACTGTTATAAAAAACTGTACATATACGTCGCAGTTGTGGGAACACATCTAAAGGCTCAAAACCCTATCATAATAAAAATGTGTACGCTTAAAAATTTAAGAAACTTCAATTTTCAATTTCTAACATTTAATTTTTATTTGTTTTTCACTTGTCACCACAACGTATGCACCATATCGAAACGCTCTGTTCTCGTTAGTTAAGTGGTAAGGAGACATATTTCCATTTCTGAGTCAAGAATGAAGTTATAACTTAACTCACTATAAAAGGAAATAGATAGAGCCTTTAAGACTTAAAAACTTTTATTACCTCAAATTATCGAAATTTGGACTTACACCACTATGATCCTCAGCCCTCCAACTACCCACCCATCAAACGTCGACCACACATCATGGATCGCGCTGTACGCAGCGCGTAAGAAGGATTAAGAGCGGTAGAAGCGTTTCCCAGAACGGAGTAACGTCAGCCCCAAATTCGGCGCGCAAACATAATCCCCGGCGATAATTCAATAACCGCGTTCTGCCTGCTCTACGTAACCGCCGAGACAGAACGGACAGTTTCCGCGTTAATTAGAAAGGCCATTCTCCGCGTGGCTCTTAGCGCTCGTAACGCACAGTATCAGAGATAGAAACGTCAGATGCAGGACGTCGACCAATCCATCACCCGAGTCGTTTCCCCGCCCATCGTGTATCGGCCGCGATTAGTCGCGGCAGCGCTCGTCAGAAAAAGGGCCCCCGTATCGTTCCCTTCGCTCTTTAATTGAGCGGCGTGTTAGCGGAGGCCCCGCGCTCCTGGCTGATATGCATAACGAGGTCATTCGGGTAAACACAGTCGCAACAACGCGGACGACCGTTTTGCTCCCAAACCGCTTAACAAGAAACCACCACCGCTGCTTTGCATCGAAATGATCCCCGGGCCCGTGCTCCAAGCTTCTCGCATCGGCCACGGAAAATCGCGCCGAACACTTTCCCCCCTTCTTTCTCGCCTCGTTCGTTGGCCCCATCTCCGCAATCAAAACGCACCCGGACTGACGCCTGGACGTGCTTAAAAACCCGCGAGCGTGTCCTGGAAACGATAGCCACGCGCGATAACGGCGTCGAAAGGGGAATCCCTAATGCGACCCGGAGTAAACCAGTCCGCGTGTAGTTTCGCAGTCTCGCAGGCGAAACCGCGCCTCGAACAATCCCGGGATCGGCGCCACGGAATGGCCCAAGCTGGGCGTAAACAGGGAAAAGGGATTAAGAAGAAGTTGGGGGCGCGTAAACAAGGAGATTCATTCGCGGCCGCGCCACCCCCTGTCGGATATATCGCGAATATTCGCGGCGGCGACACGATCCACGGGGGCGACTCAAGTGTCGAAGCGTCGGAGCTCTCTGGCGGCTGGCTCTCCGCAAATTTCCTTGTCGGGCCCGGTCGCCCCCGCTGCCGGGGCTCCCGCCCGCCAAACGGCAATGCATTTTGATAGCCCATTGTTAAAGGAATGACAGTGGGGGGGAGGGCTGGGCACCATCGAAAAGTTTTCGAGAGGGCGTTTCGGAATGGAGACATAACGGCCGAGTTTGCGTTATTCATGAGCTCCGTGGTATCCAGGCTGGTATAACTGATGGAAGACGGGGTTGCGAGGCCACGATGGCCATGTACCGAAGTTGTATCAACGAACGGCCTCGGTCCTCACCGCGTAACGATGATAATATGCTACGTGCCTCGTGTCTGAAACGACAACTACCCGAACTGAATACACAGCCTCCTGTAATCATATATCCCCCACCAGGGAAGCCTGTTTCGTCGTCTGGCCTCGCCACCCGCCGGAGAGGATATGCCCTGACACCCACTTCGTATATACGAATCTTCGCGCATGCCACGACCTTTTTACGCGACGGCCACAATGCCCTCTTCTTCTTCCTCCTATTACGACCACCTATATATCCCCCTCCCCCCTGTCATCTGGCTCTGCTTCTCTGCGAGCTGTCTGGTTACGTGCTCGTCAAAGGGAGGATGTCCAGCGCGGGCCGCGTCTAGGGGAGCCCGGTTCGTTGATCCGTTCGTTAGGAGCGGACGAGAGACCGGGCCACGGTGCCCGTAGTAGAGCCGAGTCGGATCGATTGACGCCGATTAGACCGAGAAATTGCTCTCGCGAATACGAGCGATTCTTTTCCGCTGAATTCGTCCACGCCGCCGGGCTCCGTCCGCTGCCCGACCACCGCCAGTCCAATTACACGCGCGCGGTTTTAATGAATCGGGGCTTTGTGCCTGCGGCGACCGGGCGCGGGACTTATCGACAGTAAAATCGCTGAATTCGTGCGATTGTTGTATCACAGTACAGTAACGTGTACAGGGTGTTCAGTGAATCGCGGTATTTACGATCGACTGCTGTGGCTTCGCCTTGGGCTACTGCGTTCAGCGCGGCGCACGTGCCGCCGGAAGTGCTCGAATTTTGGGGATTATTCTAGTCGGCTATTCCGGATGAAAGGGGGATCTGAAAGTTTAGCTAAAAATCTCTGCTCATAGCGTGTTAATTAAGTTAATGAATTGAAGCTTGGGCATAGTTAACTAACCCGAACTAACCCTCAAAATGACAAAAAATTAGCTAAACGTAGTACGGATCCCATAGGTAATTTTGTGATCTTTGTTTTGCAAAAATTACTAACCCATAGAAGAATTCTTACATTATACAATTTTATTATTAAAACTATCATGCCATTTTAGGCTTAAAAAACAAAAACTGCAGAAACGTTAAAATAATATTAATTATACTACTCTATTAAATAGACCATTAAAGAGCATTAAAAAACACCACGAAGAAATAAAATATACCCAATAGAAATAAAGCTACTTTTCTTTAACAATTAAAATCTTCAGCTGAAGTAGCTAGAAGTTACCTACGGATCAGTTAAATCACGCATCTTTTCCACACCGAGCACCCAGTACGTGTCCATTTAAACACATCAAATCACCGTTACACCGATAAACCCGTCCCCGTTATTTTTCCCTCGATAAATTGAATAATTGCGCGGGTGCTCGGATAAATACGCGCGAATCGAAGAATAATATCGGGCCGAAGCGAGGAGGTATCGGATGCACCGACATCGCGACGTTTCCCTCTTTCGATCGCAACTCCAGCGACCCCCTTTTTTATCTGTACGCTGCATCCTGCGCGGCGAGTGCGGACGCGATCCCCGCCGCAAGATTAATTCCAGATGCAGCCGAATAAAATGCAAGCGGCTCGATGGTAACCAGATTTCTCGGCAGCCGCGGATGAAGTATGCATGGGAGCCGCGCGCGCTTCAATATTCCTTCAGCTGGCGGGGACCCTTTGATCGCATGAAATTTTCCAGCGTGGGCCCCACGAGAAAAATCGGTTCGCCGATACACAGAGAATCGAGCGGAGCCGCGGCTGATTCGTATGCCGCGGGCGTCTTTGGATTCTTAGGTGGCTCGTTCTTAGCCACACGTCGGTAAGGGAATCGGTACGTGACATTAAGCAGTAATGTCAACGCGTGGCGTCGACCGTCCGCGGGACTTGAAACAGTACTACGACTGCTCCCACGTCACGGCCGCCTGCCGCCATTCCCTCCGCCCAACCTGTCCACCTTCAAACGAGCGTGTACCATATACATAATACGCCACGGGCCGGACGACAAAGGGGGAACCGTCGAAAGGGAATGAAATTACCACCGCGTGAATTTTAATTGTCCACCACCCCGAAAGAATAACAAACATGCCCACCGGGCGCGAGGCACCAAAAACCTGTCGATACCCTGTGTTATTTTTTTGACATTTATTTTCCGCCACTTTTTCCCCATTTTTTGTTTTTTAGTTAGTTCGCAGTTTAATTTATAAAGTGGATAACGGGAAGCCTCTCGGACGTGCAGTGACAAGCGTCCGAAACTCTCGCGAAAAACGAGCCACGGTGGAAGCTGTTTACTATAAAGCCGGTTGACCGACCTGTGTTTACTTTCGACAGAGAGAGAGAAAGGAGAGGGGCGGAAGTGAAAAATGGTTTTTCCAATATCGGCCGAATGATCGGACCGCGCGTGAAATTTACCTCGACCCGCTGTGTCCGCGGCCTCTGTAAATAGATCTGCCGATATTCTCTCGATTTTATATGCAAACACACCAAAAATCACCGTCCCCCGCCCGCCCTTTGCCAAGCGGCCCTGCTCTTTGCGAAACTTCGACAAACGAGAATGGATACACAGGCCCGCGCGGCCTAAATAATGTCAACCCCCTTTCCGCTGCGTCTACCTTGCCTAACTCCCTGCAGCATGGCAAATATGTGCTTCTAATTACCACCGATATTAATTGTGTGTTTACCCGCGGCAGTCGTTCTGCCAGCGCGGAAACGCGCCCGACATGCCTGTATTTTGGGCACGCAGAGTCGCCGGGAAGAAGTGACAGCAGAGGGAGCACGGAAAAGAAACTTCGTACCGAGAGGAGAAAATTACCGTAAATGCCTGGAAGGCAGGGGGTCCTCCTCCCGCAAAGCAAAGGGGTTGATGGGCATAAAAGCAGGGGAAAGTCTGAAAGGAGAGAGAATCCAAGAATTAAACACAAAAGTAACAATAAGTTTACTTATCTTCTTTCAGAAGATTGTAAACGATGAAGTGTAATGGAGTTCAGTAACGAACGTGCGAAAGTTTTTCTAGAATAAAAAGCTAGAAAATGTGACGTTCGGTGGAGACATCTTTAATCGATTAACTCGAGTGCGAAATATATTGGACTCTCCCTCCACACTTCATATTCTCAAAAGTGGAAACGTAGGGCGAGATGTTGCGGGACGAGGAAAAAGCGAGGACTCCACTATTTCCAGAAATTCGTTCCATCGTTCCGTCTCGCAGAGACGCCACGACGGAAAGATTAAAGTTTTAAAAAAAACCAAGCGTCTCAGTCGAGGAAATTGCTTGCATCGATGGGATGAGGCGAGAATGAAGAAAGCAGGGCGCGAAGAAAGCGAGCAGCGTCCTTTGTAAACAGGGAGGAGGTTCGATGGATGCTGGCTCGTGTTTTGCATGCCTGGCGAATGGGATCAAATGAAATACTATTTTCAAGCAACAAATGATACAAAAATTATTGTTCCTTTACAAACCCGATCCGTCGAAATACAAATAAATTCGCATCCACTTCGACATACGTATTTAGAACAGCCCGAAATTTAATAACACAGAAATATTGATAAATGCAAAACACATTCGTTTAGAAAATGTTTCTCTGTACATTTCTCCCATCCGTTATATTGGTTAATTATTATAGACTACCTCTTAACTATACGCTTCGTTCTAACTAAAGGGTACTTCCCGGTTAAATAAATAAATATCATTCCACGCTGTTTCGTATTTACATTAATGCTTCACACATTCGGGCATTTTTGTGTGGGCTCGTTGCATGTGCCGCGTTTGACAGAGGTCTTCATCCAGGGAGCAGAAAGTATTTATCGCCCTTGCCCACCGATAATGAACATTCTCCCTCGGTCTCTGGAAGCTTTTTAACAATGTGTCCCGGGCGACTTACGGGCCCGGTCCGTTTTAACTTACTCAGTATTCGCTTTGAAGTAGCCCGCATACTTATCGCCTTGATTGACGTCCCCTTTTCGTGGTGCTACTCAGCGAGAGGCATATTTACATGAAAATAAATGCACCTTGCCGTGGCCGGCCACGAGGAACGTCCAGGCAAGAGGGGAGCGCGAAGGGTGGATCGGAACGAATTCAGTTTGGATTGCGCTGGAATTAGGCACGTTGACTGAACCTGTTAACTGAAACCTTTTGCACGTTTCAGCGATGATGGGTCGTTTTTAATCCAGCGGTCAACTCCGGGGTTAACGTGGCGTGGTGCCCTGCGTTCGCATCAAAGTTCCAGCAATTAAACGAGTGAGTAGAATTATGAAACTATGTGACGAAATTTTATGCAAAACGTACCCCTCTAAAACTCTTTTCCAGTGGTTGAAACTGTACATTTATGCATCCACTGGGGTACTTGTTAAGAGTAATATTATTAGATTCAGAATAATTTTAAAAAACTTTATTGTTCTGTGCCTAAATATCTTTTCTACTAACTTTTGAAGTAAGAAAGATTGTAATCGTGAACGATCTCGCGGAGGACGTTTCGAATGGGGTTTCGTAATTCGTGGCTCGTCGAGCGGTTTTATCTGGCGTGCAGGATCTCGCGACGAATCGATTAAACGCATCGCGGGGTAAGTCAGCATACCAAAAAAATAGTCGACGTGGACGACTTAATACGAAGTGACACAACGCGCCACAGTAGGTAGCACCGGCGTAGACTAAAAAGCAGCCCGAGAGTTAATCCTGAAACGACGCAGAACCTTCGCACCGCTCCGGGGACGACTAATTGAAGAAACGAAATTAATTCATCGACGTCATCTCTCCCCGGAGGATTTCCCGTAATCCGTCCGTGGAATATGCCATTTTCCCCCGCGAAACGCGTTAACGAGCTGAACAAAAATAATTCCATTCGAAGGGCGCCGTGGGGCCGTTTCTAATCTTCCAGTTAAAGAAAAACAGAGTGGCTTATCCGTCGCAGTCGGGGAAAAACTTCGCGTTACTGGAATTCTTGTTGGATAAACGTGACCCTCGCCGCGCTCCCTGTCGCGACGGGTAAAGAAATTATTATGATGGCTAGAAAGCTCGTATAAATCCCGAGGGGACGAGACTTATCGCGATCCCTCGAACGGCCACGCTCCATCGCGATCGCTTTGCACATAATGGCACTCCGCGAGCATCGCCGAAAATAACGCGAAAACTCATGCAGAAACCGCTTACGACTGTATTGTCTGACAAATATAGTGCGCCGGGACCATAGAACACCGTGATTCCATTTACATATCACGGCCGTCGATTGCCATTGTACGACGCTCGGAGAGCCCCACGTTAATTTATAGCCGGCCACTTTACTATCGAGCAAAGAGTCTGACCTCGGGCCAGCGATCCGTGGAAATGGACGCCGGATGTGCGTCTATTTATTTATTTATTTCGATTAAACAACGGGCAGGATTTACACCGCCGCGCGGCTCCATATATCGCCGAATCGAGGGGATGAAAGCGACCCCCATTAGCCAAATGTGTTGTCCGTTATCACGGACGTCACACTGTTTTCGGACCAAGCGGAATTTTAATTATTCCGAACGGGTGCGCGTTGCGTCGATGATCGCGGTAACAAATTATCAGGGTGAATTTCGCGGATGGTGCGCGGGGCACGCGAATTCCTCTTTTAATCAATTACGCACGATTTTCTATGTGTACGCCCGACAATGTTCAACGGATACAGAGTAATCACCCTACGGTACTATAGATCACTTCACTCAAAGGGAAGATCGTCAACCTTGAAATTCAAAGAAGTATGAAACTCTGGGAATATGTAGAGGAAATAGTAGGGAAGAGGTGGGGTGAAAGGGACATCTTTGTTTAGGACTAGATAGTAAAAAACTAAATACTAAAGAGTTTTCAGACAAAAGTTACTTCTACTAAACTTAGGACTATCATTTGGCAAAAGTGATACATGGGTTAATAACACCAAATCGGAAAATAGCCGGATATTCAAAGGTCAATAATTTCACCCTCTTACCTAGAGTGAATTTGGACAGCAAAAAAATTGCTTAAAATATACCTATATATCCCCTACATATACCCAAAGTTTCATAATTTTTTGAATTTGTGGGTTGGAATTCCCTTGTTAGTATTAATACACAAAAAGTCCCCTCTTCGATTTTCATTAAGCCGAATGAAAACAGTTCCCGTCACAGCGTATGCTACCTTGAAATGAAGTGAATCGATGCGTACACGTATACCAGTTGGGCTGGAGGGGCGTTTATCAATCGAGAAATCGGGTGCGTCGAATTAAAAAGGGATCGAGAGCTCGTGAAATCCGATGACACGGCCGTTGGTCACGGTCCTTCCGTGAGGAATTAGGGGCCCCGCGCACGGGACGCGAATATTTCGGGAAGGTTCGACCGGTTCCGAGAGCGAAACATAAGCTCGTAACGCGTCGCCGTGACGAGAGGCGCCTGAGTGGTGTGCTCGGAGCGTGTGTGGGTGCACACGTGCTGGCGTGCACGGGCACAGAGAGGCCGGCGTGTACGTACACGAGTAGGAGGAACGAACACGAGCTATCTAGGCTGAACCTTTCGAGGTTGACTTCTTGAGACAGTGGAGCGGAAACACGAGACGTATAGCATGGGCTCCGCGAGGCGAGTTAATCCCTTGAGACAACTGGGAGCCACGGCGTGGAATGGGAATGCCGAGGGAAACCTGGCGGTGTATTCTCACTCGCTACTCGACAATGTTATTATTACGCCTCCCAACCCCCCGCGCGCATTACTCGGATAATTTATGTCGCTCTTTACGCGTAGCCCAACGGGCGACTTTCCGCTGCGCGCGTGCCCGCGTGCTCGTAATAAATGCATACGATACCCTCTATAAGCGTAATCATCAATTCGCGTGATAAACAGCTCCGGAGACGCGCGGGTATCCCCGTTTCGCGCCGGCTCCGTCCGGGGTACTTTACGGGCACGTTGACGAATTTCACTGCTGGGACGTATCAGATTTGATCTGCAGTCGCTCGCATAATCCGTCGCGATAATGGAATCTCTCTGATCTTCATCTTTATGGTATTGTTACACTGCCGAGCGAGTGTACACATCGAGGACAGCTGCTATGGATCGCGTTAAAGCTGCTTAGCGAGCTCACGGCGCACACTGTCACCAGCGAAACTTAAGTCCACACTTTTTACTGGCCCTTTTGCTAGGGATCACGTTCTACGTTCTAGCCAGTTATACGCGATTTGCGTCCCACGCGCGCTCGTAATTAAAACTGTTTCACCAGGCGGACCTTCGGAACCAGCTATGTCCAACGTCCGTTTGTACTCGACCCTTTGATTCGATTCGCGCCAGCGAATTCATTCCGCTCGCTTTAGTGCACGCACACGTACGCTCGCGGGTGTCTATTCGCGGCCGAGATAATAATTCTTATCCGCGTAGCAGCCGTGCCGGCACCACGCGATATTATTTCATGCGCTTAGGCGTCAACAGGATCGTAAATAGCGACGTCTGACACCCGCCCCCGTCGTTTCGACGTGTCGCGGCGAGGCGCGCGGCGGGAATCGGACTACCCCCCGCGGCAGACGGAGGGAATCGGTCGGTGGGAGACCTGGGGTCGCTCCCGGCGAACGACTTTTCCGCGTAAAGCGCCCGATCTCCGGTCGTTCACAGCGAGGCTAACAGAGAAGCCGACCCCGGTGCTTTTCGCGGCCGCATAATTCCTCCCCGTGTTGAATGTAAATTTATCCCCCTCCCCCCAAAACCCTCCAACCGCCCCCGCACCTGCCCCCGAGGGGCACGATGTCCTCGTCTACGCCGCTCTGCTCGCGTGACTATGACCGCGCGGCCGCGAGCGAATTTATACTGAAACCACCAAAACGTGACAACGAGCAGGAACGCTGACGACGGGCTCGCCTCGAGGGGGCACGCGGGGACGGAACGAGTCTTAAATTCACATTAAACATTCATCGGGATAGAGGCCGGTGACAGGAGGCCGATGGAACGGAGATACGGGCATTCCTGATCGAGCTAATGCGATACTGAAAACTGGTCGAGGTCTTTGCCGTGGACTTTTCTCTCTCAACGTTCTTTCTTTCCTCGGGATCTTTTTTCTTTTCTTCTTTTGTCCGGCTTCCAACTAAGCGGACGGTTCTATCGGCTAGCGCAGGCCCGTCCAAGGGTTTGCTCGCACGAGCAGCCGCGAGTTGCTCTTCGCTCTTGGAGCCACGGAGCCAGGCCCAAGAGCGAGAGGTCTTCTTGGTGGTGGGAATCTGTGAATGTAGTGGTAGTAGGAAGAACACTCACACTACGCCACTATCCCCACTCTTTTACGGCAGCCGATCTTGCCGTCGCTCTTGCCTTCGCTCGCAACCACCCGCGGCTGCTCTTCGAGGGTAAGAGCAAAAGTTGGACGGGCCTGGGCTAGCGTTTCCTCCTATGCGCTGACCGCGGTCTTCAGTTTTTACCGTACGGCGCGGCGTTGCTTGGCTTAAGCCGCGTTCCCACTTGCGCCCACTCGATGGGTACCTAGATCACAGGAGGGAGGGACCCTTTTCGAAGACAATTTGAATATGACGAGGGGTTAAGGATGTATCGGACGTACAATATTAGACAAAAGTGTATGAAATTTGAAATACTTGAATATGTACGTCTTACGCATAGTAAATCTAGATGTAAGGAACTCGAACGTTGGAGTCTTATTTTTACTCCTAGAAAGGTATTTTTTACTTTACAAATGCTTTTTCAAGCATTATTTACTAAACTTTTGGCAGTGAAAATGCTCTGAATTCGCAATTTTCTCAAGTTCTAATTTCTTTCTTTAAAGCAGTGTAGTCAAAACAATTGAAACTCGGCAGATATTTTCATCTATCCATATACTACATGTACAAAAAAAATGAAAACATTGGTACCATTTCTTCAGCTGTTTAATCGTCTCTTTCCACAAGAGTAAGTACGTGTAAAGATCAGTGAAAATTGAAATCGTTATAACTCAGCAACCGTTTAGTGAATTCGTTCAAAATTTTTGGAACACATCAGCAAGATTAAAAAGAGCCATCTCGCAAATTTTCATCAACTTGGTACCATTTTCAAGATAGGTCCGATACATCCTTAATGGGCGACTAAAGTGAATGTGTATGGGACCGTATATCCGAGGACAGTTTCCTTCAGCGATCTCTGCCCAAGTGAGAACGCGGCTTTATGCTGACAATGCAGTGTCAGCAGGAGTTGGCTAACAGCGACACCGGGAGTGATAGTGCGACGAGTGTATTAATACTACTCCGTAAACTATTTCGTATCGAATAGCTGCAGAACACCCGTTTGATACTCCTGTTCTCAAAGTTACCAGTCTGTATCAACCACAGGCGAAATGAGTATGCATTCGATGCCATCAGGACTCTAGCCATCCTCAAAGTCTCTTTGTTGGGAGCATACGCGTCTCCACGGGGTGTTTCTCGAAACTGGAGCGAGCTAAGAGAAATGCAGCTTTGTTTAACGAGGTTTAATGATTCCGCGCGGTGCATAACTCTTGGATGCATAAAAATCTGCGGCGATCTACATACCTCTGTTTAAAAAACAAGTCACACCGTTTTCAGAATCACAAGTGGCTCCACCGGACCTCTTGTTCCACGGAGTAGAATGTGGCTAGAAATCTCCATATATATTCAAGCATACTTCTACAAAAACACCAGAACGCTCACGCTCTTCCAACTCAGAAACACAACCACCCAAGCTCCTCCCTTCTCAAAGACCAGAGAATCGAAGTCATCACGAAATTGCGACGCTTCGAGCTTTGGAGAAACACTCGAATGATGTCACTATGATTATATCCGCACGCAATATAACAGCGTTCCGAGAGTAATTCGCGACACGCTCGGCCGGATAAGAAACAGCGGAGTTCATACATTATTCGTGGCACAGATCCCTCAGAAGCAGCCTTGTGATGTTGGTAACGCTTACGTCCATGACGACTGAGGCGTGTAATAACGAGACGCGAGCTATCACGGGGAGTGTAATACGAAGTCGGAAAGGGGGGACACGGTGTGGCGACAAATATCACGAGCAGAGCAGACACAAAGGGCGCGGAAAGACGAGCAAAGCGGAACCGAGGCTCAGATGGGATATACTCGTCGCGGGCGGATCGTTTAGCCATCGCCCGAGGCTTTTTCTGATTGCTTCGCTGCCTTCTTCAGCCGCGATATTATGCCGAGCAATTGAATTTCTTACACCCCGCTAAGTACTACCCGCCCTCCAATACCCCTCTTCTTTACGTTACATCCGCCGGAGTTTAATCAATCGGAGCCGCGAGTGTCCTCGGCGCACAAACGGGAATTCAGAGCAATAACTTCAAGCATTCAACGGCGAGTACACACAATATTTGCGCGAAAGATGAATGGTATTCGGCGAGGAAATAATAGAGAGCGTACTTTAACGCCGAGCTTGGTAAAGGTCCTCTGATTCACTCCTCTACTTCAACTCCTGAGAATATGAATGCTGAAAAATCAGAGGAATTTGAGAGATAGAAAACTGAAGCTCTCTTCACATTTCTCGGCCTTTGTATTAAACGTCCTGCTTCAAGGATTAATTTCTAATAATATAATATGTAGGCGATAAAACAGAAGCTGGGACACGAAAATGGGACTCGAAAACCTAAGATCTGGGGGTTTTCTGCGTTACTAGCCAGGCGCGTTAGCAATTCCCCCAACGCTGATTTCCCAATGTTACTCTTTTCCGAACTGTACAAATACACAAACTAACGGGACACCACACAGCGGGACAAACTGCACTCTTTAGTGTCAAAATTGTAGAACTTTTGATAGAAATAAGATAGAGAGATGAAACTTTTTGGAGGTTAAAGCTAAAACACTGCAAAATATAGGAAAAATATCGAAAAAGTATGACAGACAAATTTTGCCCTTAAAAATCTATGTCAAAGACATATTTTCATAGAAAATTACTGTTTTCCCGTTATAATATGTGACTGAATCCTAAGTGTGCCTAATAAAACTCCAAACAGCCCACACAATAAAGCAGAAAAGGGAGGGGTGAACGCCTCCATTCCACGTTTGAAGGAACCAGCGATAAGCTCGCTAGCCCTCGGCATGCACCAAATTCGTGGATCATCGGCTATCGTGGAAAGAGCAATTATTTGCACGAACTGTAAAGATACAGAGGGTCCCGCGAAGCGGCCGAGGAAAGGTTAAACACACCTAACGGCGTAACCGGCACTAAACCAGTCGCTGGAACGTCACGGTTCTGTTATCGTAGCGTCACAGGTAGTAAAACAGCAAGCGGGGGTCTTTGCGCGAACGCCGACGCGCCTTGATATATACCCGAACATCAAAAGCTCTCCCACCGTTCTCAAATAAGAAGCGATGGTCGCCTTCGACTGTTGCCGAGGAGGATCGACGCCTCGTCGCGAGTGGCATCCTCCGGCGGGGGCCAAAAGCGCGAACCCGATAAATTACAGGCGGGACAGGCGTAAATACGCTCCGCAGCTCGATTACCTTGAACTTAGAGGGAGGATACAAGCGGTGGGGCAGCGACGAACTACTTTTAGAGGGAAAATAAATAGGCGCCATATCGTGCAAGGGAAACGCGGTCGAAAATAGTCCCAGGACGATCCTACGGGCGCGCTTTCGTCGTGTAGGTGCACCGGTCGTTAGCTCCGAGGAAAAGGCTAATTAAAAAGCCGTAAAGGAAATGACGCGCACGTGCGCCGCGGAAATCCCTGGTGCTCCTTAAAACTTCGTTCTCGAGAACGACCCGCGGCCATACGCTTCGCGCAACGTCCCTCCGCTCGTGGTAATGGGACCCGGCGTCATCGCGTTCGAACGTTGCCGGTCATTTTCCAAGAGTTTTTCAGCGTGCATCGCCTGCGATCGGCTTGATTACCTGTCGATAACGGACTCCCGAGAAGGAGGCGATTAAGGGCCGCTTCCGCGAAGCCGATGCCGGATGTCGATCGAAGAGGGGCGACGCGCTGAGGGACCGTGGTATATTTCTGGAACGGCCCTAAATTTCGGCGCTCCTTCCCGCCCGATTAACAACACGTTTCGAGCGATTTGTCGGCGTTCCAGCCGCGAAGAAGCATCGCCACGGTCTCCGACGAAAACGAGCGCTATTTTTGTGCGTTCCACGGGACGCCGGGGCCGTTAGAGGCGCGATTAGCGCGCTTTCAGGGGCGACAGCGTGCGCCGCGACGCTCGTCGTGTATTTAAAGGATCAATTTTACAACGGGGTATTATGCTGCGCGTGTCACGTTCGAACAGTTGTCCTCGGGGCGGGGAAAAGGGTGACTGGGAGTGAATTGTGAATGCGGGGCTGTTGCGGGGGAGAAGTATTTACGGAATAATATATTTCTGGAATAATCCTCATCTAGCTGCAATCGAGAAGAATAATTCTGTGGCGCGACTTTGGGTATTCATTAATTCGGAGAAACAATCCGTGGATCAGTGTAACGTGGAAAACAGCGTCGTGTTGTTTCAATAAGCATCCCTCGAAACGCTGCGGGTTCTCGGAACAGCCAGGAGTTTCGCGAATCCCCGCGCAGTGTGCACGCGTGCACGTATCGCACACCGAGCCACCCTCGCAGCCGGCTGCCAGGAAGTTGGACACGCGTGTGTTGGTTGAACTTCGGGTGGGTATCAGAAATTCATTTGTCCCACATAAAGTTGCGAGCGTAATTACTTTCTATTAACGCGGCCCGGGCATGTAATATTTATTCACGACTCGACTCAATTAGATCCTCGTTAGAACCGCGCGAGCTTCCCACGTGTTATCGTATCATTTAACAGGATCAGCTCCGAGGCAGCTAGCTCCCATATTATCTCGTTCTAGTCGATTGAAATCGCCTGTTTTATACGCCCCATTAACATTTCGAGTCGAGCGTATCCCCGTCTCAGTTGTCGGAAATAATACGGGAGTTGATTATCGTTATGCTCAGCGTGCATGCCGCAGATTGAAACGAGAGGAAAGCCCGGGGTGCTGTTGAGGGGGCATTAAAATTTCAGATGCACCAGGAACCTCCCTGATATTCACCTCTGTCCCGAACGAACAGAGAGCTCTCCTCGCGCGCTCCAAGGACGCCTGTATAATCGAAGACTCTGCCATGGGAAGTTTAGGTGCAGCGCGGCTTCCATCATCGCCGGGTTGACAAACGAGCCCCGATGACGGGGCCCCGCGCCGCGAGCACCGCTAATTGGATGCGTATTATTAACAAGATGGCGCGAAACAGTCTCGCCATGCGAAGGAGGAAGACCACGTTCCCCCTAATTGCCACGCTGTTTTTACCCGCTGCTCCCTCCTTCGATCAGCCGCGGTTAAACTGAATCCATTAGCCATAAATCACGTCCACCGCGATAGCAATCAGAAACGAGCGTCCTTTACGGTTATACGAATTTATTGCTACCGCGACAGAGGTCGATAGAGTGGCACCTGTGCGCGTTGCAGCATCAACCACTTCATTTCCAGTTGGGAAGTCTGTACGACAAATTTCGTAATGTTGAGATTTCGAAAGAAAACCGCGTTACGTTTTGAATTCGAACCCCGAAATAATTAATTCCTTTATTTCCAACCTTAACGATTGATCTCCAATTTCGAAAAAAAAAATGTAGTAGAGGTAAAAAGAACTTATTACGTGCAGTTTGAAACATTCAAGTATCTAGAGAAGTTGTTGAGACAAAAAAATGGAAAAGTTTAGGGTTGTTATCTCCATATGGAGAGGTGTTAGAGATCTGAAATTTCTCTCAGTGTCTTTTTAGGCAAATAGCATTAGGTACTTGGTACACGGATACTAAAATTGGTCCTGGGGCCATTTGTCACCCCCTCCGCGGTGTTTCCTCTTGTCCGCAGAGATATGCGCGGGGAATTTTCGCAAGAGCCGCGAGGGGGACGCTGGTCCCTCTCGAGCATGCCTAATAAACGCTTGTCCATCCCCATCGCGTGTTCCTCGGATTCCAGCGAGGTCGAAGGGATTCCCAGATTCCACGTATTCCCTCGCGCGCCGGGCAAACGCTGCCAGCCTCCCAGAAAGAGGGGAAAAAGTTGAAAGGCTAGGCTACACCTTTCGGTGGAACGGTTGGTCAGGAGGGAGGGAGAGATCTCGCCGACAAAAATCGTCTGAGGTCCCCGGCCCGAAGGGGCTGATTCCTGTCGGTCATTTGGGGTGTGAAAGTGAAGATAAGGCTGGCCCCGAGGCCGGGGCTGTCGTAAATTTTTACAAGTATGCCGTGTCAATGTTCTACGGAATTCCTGAAACACGGGCGAAAAGGAATCAAACGAGCCATCTCGTGGATTTCGACGCTTCTGAAGCCCGTTCCACTGATCGTTATCGCCGGGCCCGCGATTATCTCGTTTATTATGCGGACCGGCCCGTCTAATTTCGTCGCTTTCCCCCGCGAAAGGGGAGAAGAAATGAGCGTCCAACTCAACACCCGAAACTCGACTCGGACGAGGATCGTCGAGTTCGACAACTGCCACCGGCTATCGGCTCGGAAACCACGCTTCTGGATGATTTTCGTGAATACCCAATGCTGGTCGATCTTGTACCGCCAATATTTCCAAGAATAAGCACGCGGCAGCAGAATACTCCGCGAGCTTTTATCGACAACACGGTGGATACGTTAAAAGGGAAGGGGCGACGTTATACCTGATCCCGATGAAAATCTCATTTCCAGCGTGTAGCTTTTCCGGTAGCCCTTGGTAGATTTCGGGTCGAGAGAGGATTGCACATCGCCTCCGCAATGGCGGAGATATCAGGACGCCTCGATATTATTGGGCAAGATGAAGTTATTTGGGTTAGGTCGGGCTGCGTTATTGTCTGTCCGGCTCGAAACTGGCGCACGTAATCATAGAGCAAAGCTCCTGATCCTCCTACTCGCGGGTATACACGTAAGACGCAAAATGGTACGTTTCCTTGTCGGCTTTTCCCTCTGCGCGCTGGCCCCCGGCGAAATTGAAAAATGAAATTGATTCCACCCGGGCCTTTGCGGTCTCCCGCGAGCCGAGGCTCCTTGGATCTATTTCCTTCCGCGTAGTCGTGAAGTTAAAAGTGATTAAAGCTTCTTCCACTATTCCAACGAGCTTCTAATCGCCTTCTAACTTCATCCCGCTGGTATTTAGAGAATGGTACTATAAATACTTCGTGGCTCGTCGAGCACGCATTTTGTAGATTATTTTTAACGAAGCAGGGTTAATAACGGAGGAGCGGAGGTGTGGAGGAAAATATTGGTAGAGAAAATGCCCCCGAGTATCGATACTCGATGGAAGGGAGTGGATGGGACGCCATGAACGTGAAGTTAATAAGAAAGGATCGCTGGTAAGAAATTTCAGGGCCGGTGCTCGGCGATCGTCAGGTGTAAAAAACGAAGCGCAGGGACGCGTCGAGGTCCCCTTCTGATCGAGCACGTAAAAAAGCGAGAACACCGATGCGACGTACAAAACAATACCCTTCCAGCAAAACTCGAAACGTCGCGTCGCGACCACCGCGGGCATTCCCTTAGCAAAAGAGACGAAAAGGGAAGGGAGCGTCCTGCCAGAGAGAACATGGCAACAATTTATTAAGGTATCCTTTTCCACCGAGCCTGACAAGTCCCGGACAAATTGAGCGTGCGTTAACTCGATGGATGAATACATTCCGGTTGATGCGAGCGGAGGACTCAGTGACTCTCAGCCCTGGGCATTAATATGCCGACTATCTCCCCGCGACACGACTATCGACACGTGAATTATCTCTACCCAAGGTAACCACGCTCTCGTAGAGATACTAGCGACCGTTATCGGCGAGATACCGGCGACTATTCGATAAGTCCCAATTTACGAACAAAGTCGCTACGCTCCTACACCGAACTCTGGCTTAATAAAAAGCAGAATTACCCCTAATTAGAAGCTACCGTAATAACTATCCAAGGATTTCAACAGCTTCCTAACGAATCGACGCTTCTGTGGGAGATACGATCTTAATACCATCCCTGGGCCTCGAATAACAAATTCAGACGGGCCGGAGGAGCCAGTCGGTGTCTCCTGAAAGGGGGCATTTATGGCATTTAATCGACCCCTCGTAATAAATCTGATACCCCCGGGGGACAGGGGGGAGGGAAAAGCGGCTGGGGGCTGGAAACTCGCGGCGGTCGGTGGAAAAATCGCCGCGCCCCGTGACATGTGGCCCCCATTTGAGGCGGATCGGTGGAAACATCTGTCCTTCGCGTGAGTCCTGTCCGGAGAGGATCGGGTGTACCGCGAGGGCCATATTTATTTCGGTGATTCCCTTTCGACGAGGAGGCTAAAAATTGAATGCCGCCATAAATCATCGCCGATAAGGGGAACGAGTTCTTAATGCGAGGACATCACCGGCTACCAAGGACCCCGAAAACATCTCCTCCTTCGCCTCTCCCCTCCCGGCCCGCCGTCCCGGGCCAGTTGTGTCTTTCTAACCCCTTTTCCTGGGACCACCTCGCGTCCCCCGCGGTCTCTCACCTTCCCTCTCCGTCCCGTCCGCGGCTATCGGCTCTCAGCATCTATAACCCCTCCCACTGCCGGTTTGTGTCTCTTGTGTATCCTTCGCCGCGAGATCAGATAAAAAAAAAGCGGGGCGGAGAGGGTGGGAAACGCGGCGGTGGAAGGAGCTCGGTTTAGTTTGTCACCATCGTTTAAGGGTAGGGCGGAGTGTGGACCACGGAACGTGGCCGAAGGAGCCACGGAGGATTTATTGGACTTGTCTCGGAGAAGAATCAAGACTCGTTGTGCTGCTCGCCACGAGACCAGTCCTCCGCTGGAAAGCCAATTAAATCGGTCGACAGTCCCAAAAGATTCTGAGAGAGTCCTCCCGGCTCCCCTGTATCGCTGGACTTCGTCCCCGGTCCCACCGACTCCTCTACCTCTCTCCTCTTCCTCCTCCTTCACCCCTCCTTCCCCAGCCCCTGACCTTTAATCCTCCCCTCTCGCGAGTCCGCGCGCGCGCGCGCGCTTCCCTTCTCGCGGGAACTTAAATCGGACGTCTTATCTCCCGACCCGATACGACATGCCTCGCGACTAATGTCCGGCCGCTCCAAGAGGATTTCGTACAAGCCAGCGACGTCCGTGCGCGAGAGGAAGGCTGGATAACTGTCCGTATTTTTCGAGAGATTGATCGGCGACCTGGCAAAAAGGCGAATCCTCCTCACCGGCCAGCAAGAAGGCGGAGTCCCGTGGAACGACTCGCATTCGGAATGCTCCGCGGTCGAAAGAAAATGATGGGTTTCGCTCCTAATATCTCGAGAAACACATCTTTATTTTTATACCCGCCGCGGATCAGGTAAATTGCCCAAAGAGTTGATGCACCGAGGAGGGGGTGGGGGGCGCTCGAGTCCCGGCAATAGTTGGACCGTGCGAGAAGATCGTCGCTCATAACCGTTGTTAGCGGTTTCCAGCCGAGCTCTGGATGAGGCTAACGGTTGTTCCACGCCGCAAAACCGCGCCGCTGTCCACTGAATGTCTAACGCGTGCTCGGGTAGAGTCCGCGCTCCCATAGGAATGCTCATAACGCGGCTCATCCGAGGGAAAAACTCGCGCAATTGCACTGGTGTACACAAGATGATTCATCCGACCCGGCGGAGCTTAGATAAATCGTGATCCATTCGTTCTATGAATAAACGATCCGGACAAAAGCCGCACGATATCGAGGGGGGGTTACAGAATGCGATAGACTACTCCTCGGTATTTTGACCTTTTTATCGAGATATGAAAGTCAATGAAAGCTGGACGGGATAGCAGCCCGTAGAGGGTACCTACTTAGGTCGCTAAGACGAACGAAACCAAGTACACGCACCGGCTAAGGAAGCCACCGATAACGGGAATGAAATCTGTTTTAGATGAACGGGCCCTTCCAGAAGCTCCGGGTCCGAGGCTTCAAAGGATCCAGTCTCTGGGAAGATGTTATCTCTGGAAAGATTCCTAGGTAAACAGAGTGGCCGGAGTGTTTCGTTTGAAATCAGTTGCGGCCGCGGTGTTTTCAGTAGGTATGTAGCATCCCGGTTGTAATAGGCGCGAGTATAACCCTCGAAATCCCGTTCCAGGGACGGGGCTGCTCAATTTTTTAGCGGGCAACGGAGCCTCAAAGGGGGATCGCTCAGCCTCCTTTCACGGCCGACGATAGACACTTTGCAGAAAGGTGCGTAGATTTTTTTCGCGAGGTCATTTCGGCGCATTCCTTTGCGTGGCGAGGGGCGGAATGGGGGAGGAAGGGAGGCACGGAGGACGGCGGGGGGCTTTTGAATGCGAGACCGCGGAATAATTTATATGGAAAGTGAGAGAGAGACGCTTCTTGAGGAAGCATTGTGCTTGGACTTGAATTAAACATCACCCCCCTCGTTGACTGTGAGGTTCTGTGCCTGTGCCTCTTGGCGATGTCGTGACTAGGAGCTCCGGGATAAAGGGGGATCAATAGGGCGGCAGGAAGTAGGGCTGCTACTATACGAACCGGCAAGGTATTCCGTATACCTGCGCAAGCACGTATACCCCCATGGCCCATGCCTGCTGCGTAAGTAAACGGAAACCACGAACTTGGTCTCGTTTCGGACGTTGCTTTATCGATATCAAGTCTATCAGACGGTTCAAAGTGCCTTGAGTGTTCCACAGAAGCATGAGATTAATTTGAATCGATCAGATTTGTATTCTAAAATTAAGGACTTGTAGGTAGGGGAGACCGGGGCTTCTTGATACGTTATTCAGTTTTCAATTGTTTTCATTTTTGTTTGCATTAAGTGCTTAATACCAAATATACCAATATATACTTTGGTCCTTCCTCTTTAATATATTGTAAGTCCGGGAGAGTTCAACCACTTTTTGGAAAAGAAATTGTAGCATCGGTGTTTTTCACATTTTTGTCCTTTTATGCACATTAAAGCAAAGCCCAAGCAATTTAGGGTAGGTATGTATAAATTACAATGTGCGATAATTTCAAATATTTATTTTCATTTTCAATGAAAAATATAGGCACTGCAACTGGTCGGTCTCACCCGCATGTCGGGGTTAGACCGTCCACCCACTACGAGTAACCAAGGTAGTGATCGACCACCTTATCAAAAAAAATTAAAAACGAATACATACGTATTGTTGGTGTTACACTGTAGTCAGTGGCGGATCCAGAGGGGGGACGCGGGGGGCGCGCGCCCCCCCCCCCCTCAAGGGAAAAGACGCTGATTTTTTGCGAATTCAAAAAACAGTTCATCCCACGATGAACTTAGCAATATGAGGGAAAATATGATAAATTGATACTAAAAAAACACTTTTTCATTTAACAGGATAATATCGAAAAGATCTCTGGTTCATTACTCAGATCTACGCCCCCCCCCCCCCTCAAGAAAATCTTGGATTCGCCACTGCGCCCCCCCTCAAGAAAATCCTAAATCCGCCCCTGACTGTAGTTATATGCATATTATATACCCAATATCGGAAGAGTGCAAATAAACTTTCCTGTTTTTCAAATATCGCCACCACTGTAAGTTGGTCTACAAACTTCCAGCCTCGCATAATGTCTTAATTGTATCTTATAATTCAGATATGGATTTGTGACAATGGTTACTGTGAGAGAAACAACAAGCGCATTAATTTTTTTTGTGTCAATGACACAGTGCCCTATCTTGCGTCAGGCTTAAAATATTAGCACTCACCGGACTCTCCCGGTGGTCGAACTCTCCCGGACTTACCCTATGTATAGTAAACGAAAACTTGAGCAAATACATACAAATTGAATGAAAAAATGTTATTTGGGCGAATGCAAAATGTATCAATTTACCCCACTGCGGGGAAAGTTAATACTCCTTTGGGGCATTTTGATACGTCTGTAAAATATGGGTTTAATGAATAAATAATAAATTGGACAAATAAAATTTTAATCTAGATACCTTTCCAACAATATAGACTAAAAATAAACAAATACGTATTCTAATAACCAAACAAATTTTTGAACAAACATAGAAAAACATTTTTTATTTTTATTTATTTTTTTATATCTGGAATATCCCACTTTAACACGAGGTGTCTTCTTATATTTGTTAATATATCTTAATAAACTCATTTTGCCAATATTGTATATTTTCACACTCTGCTTTAATGATATTGAGTCATTTTTTATCGCGGGACACGCTTTTTCAAAAATATCTTGCGATATTTCACCACGATTTGTCTTTTTGATATAATAAAAAACATTTTCCTAGAAATCAAAGGAAAAAATCCAATTAAAAGTAGCCGGGGGAAATTGATACACTGTATCAGCATGCCCCAGAGAAAACGTACCTATCAACTTACCCCACAGGTAGCCTTTATGTACAAACATCTCCATAAAAAAATGTAGAGCATATGAACAAAATAACAAAACGAAATTACCTTACCTGCAAAAGACTCAATGTGATGCCAAATTAATTCGGGTTATAAAATTCTCTATACCGTCTCAGAACGGATTGGAAAGTGAACACAACTATTTACTTTTTCTCTCCTATATAAACGAAAACAGTTAAAAAACGATTGTTAACGTCAAGGTACACAGACGTACGTTGGATCGTAGTAAAGAATTGAACAACAAACTTCACATATCTCGGTCAAATGGAACTACAAATGGAACTATATACGGCGTCGCGATATTTCGTCTGTATCAAATAGCCCCGGTCTCCCCTATGTATAGAAACTAGGTTAAATTAGACTTCGGATTAATGCGGATTTTCTTTCACATTTCGATGGCCCCCATTCGCCCCCGTGGAAATACGACCGCTAATAATGGAATGCTCTGCATAAATGCGCGAATTAAAAGCCGGCTGAAAGGCAATTAAAAGAAGATCGTCGTGTTCGATTTCCATTTGCGGTGCATTGCGAGCGAGTAGCGGTAAATACGATAACAGCGCAAGCCGGTAGAAAGGGAAAAAAAAGAAGGAGCTTTCCCTCCCCCTTTCGAGCGGTCGAGTTTCCTTCAGGAGTCGATGCATGAATGCGCCCGATGAACCGCCGCAGTATGGCTCACGAGAAATGCATTTTTCACGTTAATAAGAGATAACTCAGCCCCTGCGCCACGCGTTTGATTTGCATTTACTTTCTTCTACGAAAACTAACTCCTTATCATTTAAAGCGCTTTCCAGCGAACGGCCGGCCACGAGAGAAGGCAGTAACCGGCCTGCACACTTATCGTTGACCTGAATAACTGGGGATTTACGTTGTATGCCCGCCCGTAATAATGGTATACCGTTGGGACACGATTTTCTGTCAAGCTTAAAGGCACGTGGCAAATATGCACGGGCCCAGTCGTGTGGCACCCGTGGCCACCGGCGCGCTCGCGCTCGCGAAGGGTGTAACTTACCAAGGAGAATATGACAGCGAAATTGGCGACTGAGCGGCGAACGCGTACGTGGATTCCGGCGGGGAAGATCGAACCATCTGCCCGGCCGAAAAAGTAGCCGCAGCTTGGGCCCCGTGTCTTAAGTTTCACGTGGCTCCTTTTGGAAGCTCGTGAAAGATAAAGCTGATTGACGATCTGCTCGTGTCCCTGGATCCCCGTTCTTTTTTACTTGTAAAGCGACACTGTGCCCCTCCCCGCACCTCCCTTCGCGTGCGCCAGCGTTATCTCGCGTTTTTTGAAAAATGATGATCCCCGCGGCAACTGAACCGTGCCCGTCGTCCCCTCGGTCTAGGACAATACCACATCCAAGTGTTCTAAGACCTTACAACCAGCGATAGAGTGACTCGAGTGAATGATTCCTCCGTTACTTCGAGCAGCGTGAAATCTGCGGGATTGCCTCGAAAGATTTCGGAAGGTGATCCAACAAATCCACCCCAAGTATCAACAATCTTCCCATTTCAAAGGCCACATCGGTATCGTGAGAGCAGCCCACGGTTTTCACGATTTCCCTGGCCCCAGGCGGTTTCCTCCTTTATACGCCGGTTGTCATCGGCAACCTGTTCAAATACGTGGAAGAGAGTTGACGGGGTGTGACGCGTCCTCGAGGCACCAGGAAACTAATCCTTATTTGAGCGTCGAATAGCGTGGGGCCCGTCGTTCAAGACCGCTTCCGTGGATGGCGGAAAGAAGGGCCCCATCCTGAAATAATATTTGAGATGTTCGGTTGCTCGAGGATTCGTCGGACGGCGAGACCGACGCGCAGGAACAAATGACCAACAAATATGTATACAAGTCACTTCGAAACCCGGGGAGACGAAGAGGCGAGCAGCTGGCCCAGCGTCCTTCCTTCATTTGCATCCAGCATGTCCGCGATTTCACGTGCCGGTACGTTTCGTATCGGCACCGATTGCCCGGCGCATCGCTCAGGTGCAGCGGAATGGAAATAATAAAGAGCAGGTGTCGGGCTAATTAAATTTCGCGCCTAACGACGCCGCCCCTCGCGCGGCAATCTGGACAATTTCTCGAGCCATATGCCTCGGCACGCGATATTCCGCCGTGGCGTCGTGTTACCATTTTTTTCCAGCCGCGCCCCGCGACGACAGATTGAAACGGAGACGATCGCAGTCGAGGATCGGGGGCATCAGCTGCCTTCGAATGTTCAAGCGACTGGCTACATGGGGTGGAACGGCGGAAGGGTAGATAGCCGAGGAAGACCGTGCGCCTTGCTTCTTGCGGCCAGATTTTTCCATCGCACGTGTCACTTTAGATGATCTTGCAATAAAGGACGCATTTAATGTTCGATGACTCGACCACCCTGCATACAATGTTCCTGTAAGGATGACTGCCATAACCGATCGCCCACGACGCCAAGAAGGACACCAATCTGAATCGTTGCCACCCTACCATCGGAGGGGGTTAAATCGTCGGAGGAATAGGGACGAAGTCACGGCTCGTTCGCGTAACTCGCCGCGGGAACACGGAGGAATATAAATTTATGGAAGATAAAGTTTGACGACGGGGAAGAGCAACGGCCCGGCGACCGTTTCAATGCGCCCCGGAGGCGTTTTACTTCTCCAAGGAACTTTGTTTTCTCACCGAAATTCCGGCTGGCAGCTGCAACAACAGCATCCCGAGACTATGCCTATCCTTTCACTGCAACTTTTACCTTTATAAAACCGTGCCGAAGCTCGAGGACAAAGTCTGCGCGCAGGAATAACACGGAGATACAGAATCCCGCACGGCTAGCCGTCCCGCGTATATAGCCCTCTTCCCTTTTTTTTTTCAGATAAGCCCAGGCAACCTTGGTCGTAGAAATTTCGAAAGTTTACTTTCGATGACGGCGAAGCGGCCGCGTAAGGAGAGAAAAGTAATTCCGCCGTGTGGCAGCGGGGACGAACAAAAGCGAAGGCGCGCGAATGGGCGAGGAATTTAAATGAGAATGCGTCGCGCCTAGGAGAGGCCCGGCGATGACGAAACCAAAGGACGGTATAATCCCTTCGCCCCGATAAGCACGAAATCTCGTTGACGCCGGGCCCGCGTCGCCCTAGGTCGATACATGGAGTGATTATATTTGAAAAACTCTTCTCATAATGCCGAGAACATTTGCTCTGCCCCGAGGCCAAATATTTGCCGCGAGCCGCGGGACCATTTTAACATCCCAAAGCACACACGCGCTCGGTCCGCGGCGCGAGCTCTGTGACGAAGAGTTTCCTCCTTTTTTCCCTTCTTATTTGGAGAAAACCTTGTTGCCATTGTGTGCTCAAGAACGGTCTACACACGAGCCCCGTGTATAGAACGGGCCAACGGGTGGCCATTGTTTCTATTGTTTGTCTACGCGTCGCCCCGCGTTGTCCACGGATCTTTAATTTAAAACACGAATCTCCATACGGCCCCGCGACGGCCAACTTTCTAATGGAACCTCCCTATCTCCCTAAACGAAACTGTTTGCTCCTCGATGGCCAAACGAACCCCCTTTCTTCCGAACTCTCGTCCTCCTTCGCTCTATCCCCCCCGCACAAATCATCCCCGTCACCTAAACGAATTCCAGCCATTTACCGTGTCGTTAAACACCCATTCTCCCTGCGTCTATGGGCGACAATCAAACCGCCAATTCCTAAACCGCCCCATAAACCAGCGTCTATCGACGACGGACCACGTGGCCAGCGGGTACGCGACACAATGCGGCAACAAAGCCTCGTCCCGGGGGCGAAGATTCGTCGAAATCGGCGACGAACAATCGGCACAATCAGCGAGCAGCTTCTGCTTCCCCCCTCCGAAATCGTCGCGACGAACGTTCGCGCCCCAAACCACCGTGTCGGCTACCCCTGCTAGGAGGAGCGCGTGAAAAGTGCGAAAAGTTCGCTTCCTGCCGGGATCGGACAATTATCGCCGCGGGGGTCGCGCCCACGATCGCGCCGGATCTGTACACACCGACGGCGCGTTCGTGCGCGTGAAGGGCAGGGAGCATGGCAGAGGGAGAGAGAGGGAGATCGAGAAAAGGGGAGAGCGATAGGGATGGACGAGGAAAGACGGCGTGAAGAGGGAGGCGCGAGCCCCGGCGGATCATAAATTATCGGGCGGCAACAATGGGAAGAAGAACCCCTCCGTATCTGCATGGCGACACCGTGGCCGAAAGGCCAAATATTTACACTGGCCAGTGGCAAAACTCGAAAGTAATAGATTCGAGATGACTTTTCATTTAAGCGAGCACAAAAGGTAGCCACCCGCTGGCTTGCGGCCCACCAGCGGGCACAATGTCCTTTCTCTTCGCGGCTGCGAGGCCTGGACCACGGGACCCGGCCGATTTCCATGGGACATCCGGCCGGGGAGGGAGGGAACGCCACCGAACGTCCGCTTTGTGGGCCGCCGTTTGTCAACCGGCCCGACGCTAATTGTTATTGCCCGCTAATTTCCTGGGATACGAGCGAACTTCGGCCGAACGAATCGGAAGGGCGAAATCGCGCGTGCCCCTGCCTATCTGGGATATCTGTGCCCTAGCACGGCAACGTCATGCACCGCTGGGTTGTGTCAATATGCCTTTCGTCTCGCTGTTACGTTTGGTGGTCTTTTATGGGAGCATTGGAGCACCGTGAACACAAGAATGCAAGTAACTCGAGTGCGGAGCTTGATGAGGGATGTGGGGGAGAGAATAATGATAGCAGAGGCGGGAATTAAATTGATTCATTTTTGGGGCAGTGGTGATGTACCGTGCATGGTGTTTCTTTGTAGGTGAATATTGAGTGAGAGATGGTGATGAGAATTTTATGGAGAAAGGATAGTGTGACATCCAGGTGTCCTATTTTTGGGGGATCCTTGACTCAGTTGCACGAAGGCGCGCGTCACAGGCCCTCGTCGTTCCCAGTGACGTCTGGGAAATTAGCGAGCGATAATAATTAACGTTTCCCTTTCGCACAAACGGGAATAGTTCACAAAGCGTCTTCGGCGCAGACCGTGTGGCTCCACAGAGATCGCTCTGTCATCCTTTGCTCAGGGTCCTTTTGATCCTTGCGTTTGCGGGCGCAGCGCACTTTATGAACGTCCCTCGTTACTAGTTCGGGAATCCACCTTGTTTGTAATTTACTTTATCGACGTTGTTAAGACGGGGCGACGTTCGCCCTGAAACGCTGATCGAATCACTCATCTGACCCATATAGCTCTTAATTGATCGGTACTTTTCGTTGACAAAAATCCGTCTCGCGGAGATAATACGTTGTTACATAAGTGGTTTATTTTCCATTTTCTCCACATTCATTTCGCAAGTAAGAATTCAAAATAGCTAAGAAGGCCCTGAGATCGTACCATTACTTGCCTTGCAGTGTCAAGCATCTCAAACAGAGTTGGGCATTACTAAATAAAAAATTAATTAAATACAGGATCAAATAAAAGTTACTTTAACTTTTAACCTTTTAGTCTATTTGACGAATGAAGTTAATTTTTTTGACACATGACGAATAATGTTTGTAACTTTTATTCGTTATTGGAAATTTTTATTTAAATAAAACTTTTGTCCTTCTCTGATCTTAAACCAATAAATCATTTAAAATTGAAAAAATCAACAAATCCCTATTAATCCACAAAATCATCCACCTTTCCTTAAGAAACTGAACCATAAAATGCCAAATTCCTACTAAACCACCGCATACCACTTTCACCCCTTTCCCTCGCATAACAAACATCACAAAATACCTACATACTACCTAATTAATCCTTCTCCCTTGAAAATATCGTAAACGAGGCTACGAAAGACACGAGCAGCCGTCGTTAATCTCTTGGAATCACTATTTTCCGCCCGCTGCACCCGCAAGTCGCACGCCACTCGAGATGCATTACGACTTCCTGAAAGGTGATCAAGACTCTGACACGTAACACACGAGCGTGCTGCTCGTCGGGTATGCGCGAGGAATGGTGGGGAAAAAATTGGAGAAATCGGTATTACGGGGGACGTAGGCAGACAGTAGAACAGCTGTCCTTGACACTGAACATACTGCGGTATGCGCGCGCGCTTCCGGCCGAGCGAAGATCGAGCCACGTGGTCTTCGCGAAGGTGCGAGGGCAGCTGTGACTTTTAAGGGGAGTAGGGCCCAACTTCTGACCACGCGGTCAGTGTCATCAACGACACTTTTTTCCACCGAGAATGGGAAATGGTAAGGAACACCGCCGACGACATCCTGACATTTCCCAGCCCCGCCGCTTAATGTGACTGGGATTTATAGGACAGATTCTATGGCCACGATGCAACCTTGACATCTCCTCGACTAAACACTTCCGCGGCTTCTCTATCGTCGAGGCGATCCGCGCTCGACATCGTTGTCGCGACCCTCTCGATACACGCAGCGTTTCGTTATTAGCAAGCACGTGCTAAGTGCCCATTTATGGGATTATCGTCGAGAGATTTGATATAAATGATGACAGAAGTGTGAAGACAGGACGTGGTCGTGAAAGATTCATAATCGTGGTCATTGCACAGCAGTGATTGACTAAATCTGAGTCAAATGATAGGCCATACACATACTATCTTAAGGCAGAATTTTCTTTTTTATATCCATAAAAGGTAATTGACAGCTAGGACAATTGTAAAAAATGTTACTTTTGTTTTTGCTCTCTCCTACTATTATTAAATATTGCTTGTGACAACTTGTACTACACTCTTACTAGCACGCAGAGGTTTTTAGGAGTTTTTTATTTTGCATATTTAGGGGGTGGAAGTACCCTTCAAAGTTCATAAAGAGAGGCACATAAAACTTGATGTAAATACTTGACATACACAGTGTTATAATCCTATACTGTAAACTTATAACTTTTCTACCTCTTTTAACGATCTTTGAGGGGTGTTCTCGCCCCCTAAATATTCAAACTAGCCATACTAAAAAAGCACGTAGCTAGTTATTATTTTTCGGTGCTCTAAAACATATCCAAACACCAAAACAATCAGAGACCGACGCCTGAAAACCTTTTCTTGTAAGATTTTGGCAATGTATATGGATTACAAGGGAAGGTTCCGAACCCGAAAATTAAAAAAATTCTGAAATTTATGAATATGTAGGGGGTTTCCTGCTGATTACAACGCCATTTTGTTTGCTGCCCATATTCACTCGAAGGGGGTGAATTTAACCCCCGAAAATTCGGCTATTTTCCGATTTTGTGTTATAACTCGAGAACTGTAAGAGATAGAAAAAAGTTTCAAGACAAAAGTTACTTCTTTTAATTAGATCTACCATTTGGTAAAAAAAATATTCTGCAGTTCACGAGTTATAACACAAAATTGAAGAATAACCGAATTTTCAGAGGTCAATTACAGTGAATTTGAGCAGCAAACAAAAATTGCGTTGCAATCAGGAGACAATCCCCTACGTACTCACAAAGTTTCAGAATTTTTTGAATTTCCGAGTTCGGGATGTTCCCTTGTTAGTTAGGTGCGCCACAATAAGAAACTGTATTTCCGTCCGAGTAGCACTCGTTGCTAATAACGAAGCACCCCGTATACATCCATGATCTAAATTCCTAAGCTAATTATCCGAAGCACTACCCCGAACGATTAAACCGCCTCTCCCACGTTTTGCCAACGCCCTCGAAATAAATGTCCCCGAGAAGGACGGGGAAGATCGAAGAAACAAAAGTGGATTTAACCCCTTAAGTGGGTATCAGATATCCACCCCATACGCGCCTTGGTAATTTGAATTTGTCTCGGAGCTCCTTCACCGTCGATTCCCGTTTTCCACGCCAGAGACAACGTCGCGCCAATAACGTGGTCTTTTCAGAAAATGTTACAAGATGGGAAGTATCGCTTGACGCGCGGTCCAAGTGTCTCGTGTGGAAGAAAATCTAGATACCTGATGCGTACTTCGCCCGGGTCCCGCGAGGCGACAGATCCCCGGCAGGCGGATCGAATTCCCGCGAAGGAAGTGTTTGAACAGGACGCCATAGAAGATCCTCGACCCCCCTGCTAATGGCTGCGCACACTGGATCCCGAAAACAGGCGACCTGACCGAGCAGTGTTCGCACACAGACACCGCAGACCGTCGCCGTCCTCGAGTATTAATGCGATAACTAACAATAACAAGGTTCAACCCTCTCAGGTGGGCCCTGCCACGGCCTCTGCACACCATACATCGTGTATGTGTTTTCGGCGATTCCTCACGATGCCTCCGGCACCGAGGCCTCCCTTTATAGGGGCACGGGGCGCAACGGAGAACTTTGATCGTCGTGTTACACTGTGGCGAACCACCGATACAGCCCGGGCTGGATAATCCCTTTTCGAGTAGGCACCCGAAGGGTACTCCACCTCGAGGCAGGTTCACCCTCCTTCAACAATCCCTCTCCTCCGCATTCTTTCTCGCCTCGGGACAGCGGGAACACTCCGCCGTGGGATTTCAGTATTCTCATTACTGTAATAGACCCGACGCGTGTTGTGCTTTGACGTGAAAACGCGAACGAATCATTTCTGAACTCGACCGTCGCCCCTGCTGGTCGTAACGAAAGTACTTAAGTGTATGTGTACGTAGTGTGGCAGAGTTGTTGCTCAAGTCGCGAAGTAAACAGATTCAACTGCGAGGCGAAGTAAACATTCCTCTACGGCGATACGAATTTCAGAGAATGACCTTAACCTTTAGAGGGTCGGGATTTTTCATTGAAATTGTAAATTTTAGTTACTTAAAATATGTGCTATATAGGTACCACCAAAATGCCCGGCAAAGTATCCAAATTCTTAGGTGGCCACTATAGTGGCCAGCCCGGCCCTCTAAAGGTTAAATACCAAACGAACAAATCACTGTTCTCACTAATTGGAAATGAAAAACGGACGCGATATGACACGAAGAAACGCTAGGATCCGATTAGCCGTTTTCTAATAAAGTGCCACACACTTTTCTTATCGCGCAGCATTCCCTAAATGCTTCGACGGTTTCGTAACAATTTCCTAAGGCGCTTTCCAACTCAGCGTTATCGTTCCAAGACTCGCGGACGATGGATAGTGTGAGTGAAACTTCTTGCGAGAAGGGGACGCGTCCCGGGGCACTGGGGTTTTTTCGTAATAAAATTATGAATTCCTCGCCACCGTCGCCGACGTTCCCCAGGAAAAAAGAACTTCCTCCCTTATCGTCCCGCGGAATCGCGCGATGGCGGCGAAGTTCTGACCGCCAAGTTGGACCGGGAGTTTGTCAGGCGTGCGCATCCCTCCGCATCGAAAGATCGTACGTGCACGGCCGTGATCCCCCCGATGCCTCGAGGAAGAATTTCCTTTGAAACGGGGTTTAAACGACGCTCGGAGGACGCCCGATCGTCGCGTTACACTTTGGCTAACCGCCGATAGATAGGGGGATGGAAAAGTGGGGAACGGGATAATCCCTTTTCTGAAGAGGAGCCTCGATACTCTTAAAGTCTCACCTCGAGGCAGGCAGGTGCTCCCGCAGCACCCTTTCTTTCAACATTCCTTTAGGTCCCCGGATCGAACGGGGAGGACGTTCTCGGCGACATTGTTGACCCTCTGCCACATGGCGTTTCGCATATGGCGCACGTTCGCGTCGGTTATTTTTATACGCTGGATCGTAGATGAAATTGAGCACGCGGTAAGGTGGACGGAAAGCTGACAGATTGGAGGCTGGCCCCGCGGAATGGAAGATACAGCTGCCTTCGATTCACTTTGGTCTCGATTCATTGGGCTCGTTAATTAGTGAGGAACCGCGGCGGAGAATAAAAAAGGGGGCGAGACAGGCGCAATGTGCGTCGGGACGTTTGGATAAAATTCGTGGGGAATGTGGAGACGGTAGTTTGTGGGTTTGATGGACATTCATGGATAAAGGTATCGGAACTGTGGTGCTTGGAGTAAATACAGAGGGTGGCCAAATTATTATACTCAAAGCATTTTAGTCAAAATCTGTGCAATTCGTGGCTGTAATTATAGTAACAATGCATTGTCTTTTCATTTATTGATTAGCTCCAACATCTGGCAACACTGTGAGCAATTTTTCAACATATAAATCTCATTTGTTTTTAAAATGCCGGGGATAAAATTACTACAAACGAGACAAAAATAATAGAGAATATCATCAGAGTATGGCAGAATATTCCAAAACTGCAGGAAATAGTCACAGATTGCATTGAAAGCATGACACGCCGAATCCAAGCCGTCGCAAAAGCTAAAGGTGGAGTCACAAAATATTGAGTACCTAATTGTATTTCTCGTACAATATAATCTTAAACCTATATACCTAAATCTATTTAATTTGCATGCTTCAATACATATACAAGTATTCAAAAATAATATTATAACACTAAAAACGAGACATCTGTTTTATTCCATCGCTTAAACTTACAAAATCTCAAACCTTTTTATTCGAGTATAATAATTAAGTCACCCACTGTATATCTACTTATTAAATAGAACAGGCCACCCCGTAGATACTCGACGACAAAGTGCAGTAGACTATCTAGAATCTAGATCGATAAAGTCAAGAAAATATGCCATCGAGTATGCCGCGTACGATTTCCTGATCCGTCTATAAGTTGCTCACTTGTTCGGTAACTGCCCGCCCTGGAAAGGATTAATACACGCGGCGAAGGGCGGGCGAAATAAATCGAGCAAAGTCCCGCGTAAAGTGCACTTTGTCCACGGGAATCGACGTAGTTTAATCGGAAAACTGCACGGAACCGGGGCTAAACGTAAGCACCCTCCATCGCTGGAATGTAGGGGCATTTAAGTAGATGGAGGGTATAGACCCCCGTCTACTCCATTTGCTTCCCGCCCGAGGGACCTCCCCGATATATATCCCAATATTCCCGGTAACAATGATGAATCACTGCGGAGCACCTCTTGCGCAAGAAGTTGCACATCCAGCGCGCTTGTAACGTCCCTCTCCCTCGCGCCCTCTCGGAGACTCTCCAACACTCGGCCAGAGGAGACTTGCTTTAACCGTAATACATAATGCGTTCCCGGAGTACTTGGCGCGGTTACGTAAAGCTTGATGTAACAGTCGGATAAATAAGTGCATCCCGTTCCCGGCATTAATGCCCGCTCTGCAAACTTTCGTTGCGCTCGCTTTCGCAACGGCCGGAGCGTAGGACGCGCGGGAGCCGAAAAACACTCAAGCAATTTTCAGGAGACGAGAGGATTGCGCTGGGAGGTACGAAATAGCCCCGGGGCAAGATGCGCGAGAGGACAGAGGTGCTTCAAGTGTCACGGAAACCGAAGGGTTTGATCGTTTCAACCGAAATAGAGAAATAGTATATACCGAACCATTCGATCACTGTCTGTGCGAAATACTTCACGCATAAGTGACTATTCCCAACATGGCCAGAGAGTAAGAAAAATAGCGACGTGGCTGTTTATTGGTACGATAAATCAACAGCTGAAACGCGTTCACGTCGACCAATTAGCGTTGGGACGTTAAGATCGGCCGGGTCGGAGCCCATGTAATAATGACGAATCAGTTCGGAGCCGGTCTGGTGGCATAGCTGACTGCCTCTTATTAATAAATTCGCTTCCCATGCGACGCCCTATGAATCATTCGATAGGCAACAGGGGAGATTCTATTAGGCTGATTGGTTTATGCCTCCACGACTCAACTCGTGCCGATTCGTATTCGTTCTTAGGGCAAACGAATTCGCGTTCCACACGGTGCGCCGTGTCTAACCGAATACGAGCATACGCGCAAATAGGCGGTCAGGTATTTACTTATAAACCGTTCGTACGGCTTTATAGATCCGTGTAGCTGTAGCAGATTCGTTTTATGTTTTGCCCCTCTGTACGAAACAGAGGAAAGGAAGCCGTGAAACCGAAACATGAAGCATCGACGAACGTAAGAACGTGTTCTCATGGGGCCGGTAAAAACCGATGAAATAAACATCTCCATCGAGCCCGCACTGCTCGAGAATAGTATAAAATCGTCGACGGTACATCCTGCATCGTAACTCTTAATTGGATTAGCACGGTACCGACTAATAACGCTAACGAGCCTCGCCGAAGATTTAATTAATTTAAAATCCTTCAAATAGATCGGTAAGCAACGGTTCCATCCCCCTCCCCAGCCGACCTAGTTTCGTCCTCTCGACACATTAATCTCGGAAACGTTCACCATCGACGAGTAGATGAGAGTGTATAATGGGAAGAATCCACAGGTCCTCTTACTCTCCTACCCCAAAAACGCGTGGCACACTCGCGGCCATGATGCCCAGCTTACCTTACGTTAAACCATACTTCATCCTCGATGGGGATTAACTCCCCTAATTTATTGACTCTGTTCGGAGCGGGAGAGGTTTCGGATCCCCATCACCGGAAAGTTAACATCGCTTCGTAAGGGACGAGATTCGCCGAAGGGATAACGCCGACTCATCGCGCTGTGAGGTTAAGTACGAGTGCCGGTACAGCGTACAGTGAGTTTATAATCGTCGCTGACAAGGTACTTTATGTCCATTCGTCACGGGGAGGATAATTGATGAATCGTCGCACCGTCGCGGGATAATTGGGAATATGTATCTTACGGTGTTCCACGATGCTAATGCAAATGCGCTGCTGAATGCATTACGATGCACTCGGGTTTGTGTATGTACTTACAGTTGGTAGTTGAGTAAGCGTGCGAGTGTGCGCATGGAGTGAAAATCAGCCTGGAGGCACTTCCCTCTTGTACCGTCTGATTTGGCAAGTGTACTTTGTTGATACTAAATATGATGCTGAGTAGGGAACTTACCAGCGTGACTATCAACCGATGATGAACCAGAGTGGAATCGGCTGTTGACCAACTAGCGCCACCTGCAGGAGATGTAGAAAGTTGCTTTTAAAAAAATCAGTCACGCTACGGACGAGGTATAATAGGCAAAAACGAGATATAGAATAGACCTAACATCTTATGAACTGTCGCCACAGACCAGGTATAGAACTTCGACGATGTGTGCGGTTTTAGATTTTAAATGTTTGCGATGACATTTAGCCTATGACTCGTAGCGTCACAATCTGTTTCAAGACTTCGTCGGTAATGTTGCATGTGACACTATAATGGTAAGATAAAAATCTACATTTACATATTAGGTCTACCCTGTACTTCGTTCGTTGTATTACAAGAAAAATTTAAAAAAAAAATTAAAACCGACTTCAAAAGAAATGGAAATGCACTAAAAAGTAAAAAATAATTTTTCCTCTTATTTAATCTACGACTATCGTAGGTTTTAGATTACTAGATTTACTAGATTTATTAGATTTAGTAGTTACTAGATTTACACAGTGCAAATGATGAGGCGCCAACTTAAAAAATATGAGAGTCGTAGATTAAATAAGGGGACAAATTATTTGTTACTTTTTAGTGCATTACTATTTTTTTAAGTTGGTTTTAATTTTTTTAATTTTGTTATTTATGACTTACTAAAATAATAGTCTTTATTATTAACCAGAACTGGCAAAATATTGAGCCAATATTGATGTAGTATAGGATGGGACCACCGGGGCATAGTCTTCTTTCGAATAAAAAAATATTATCAAAATCGGTCCATATGCTAAGGAGTTATGTGGGGTCAAACAAAAAAAATACAAACGGGTCGAATCTATAACCTCCTTTTTGAAGACGGTTAAAAATGGAAACGTTTCGAAAGAGAGCAAGAGTAGGCAATACTTTGCAAAACTCTTAAATCTTGTAAAGAAACTGTTCTAAATATGAGAATAATTCAAAAGCATTCTACTCCGAAAGCGTTGGAATGAGAATATTTCAACTCGCACAAATACATAGAACTATGGAGAGCCAAGTACATACCATGTTAATATTCTGAAGTATAATTTTATTGGTATGAGAACAAAAATGATCCATTGAGATATGTCGCCGGCATCATTTGGAGTACAACATACACACACGTTAATATAATTTCATTGCCGTCCATTACACGATATAAAAATTGTCGTTACATCATTGCAGTAAATAGCATTGAGTTTTACATTCCTCTTTTTATATCTCGAAAGCAAGCACATCCTTATATACAAAATATTTTCTCACGTCACCGCAATATCTGTTACAATACTATGTATATTCGGAGAGATATGAGTATGAAAATTTCAATTAAGGTTACTCACGAGATGGTGGAGTCGGTCCACTTCCAATAGCTCGTGTTCCCGCGCGAATTCAGCTAACGAATGGTCTCCCGTGTAAAAAATCCCGCGACAGTTCCGTTCGAACGCGCCGACGCCCCTAAATATAGCTTCAGATCATTCTACCCGATGTGCACGTCTCACAAAATAAATACTGGGCTCGATTCTTTACAAAATATATATTACAATATTGCACTCAACGCGAATGTACACGATAAACCGCGTAAAAAATATACAACGATGTTCCTCCGTCAAGAGGCACTAACGACAAGGAACACGGAAGTGTCGCGTACATAGACCATATGCGACTACTCGCCACATACACATATGTTCAATTTTGCACTTAGAAGATTCCGGCTGTTTCCATGTACTACTCGTTAGGCATATTAATCTCAATTTCAGCTAAACAACAAAATTAATAAGACAAGATACGTGTAGGTATACTCTACGTGGTATAGTTAAAGTCGAGTAAAATAAAACTCCATCTTTCGATACATCCAATTTAGGTGCGTTTAAAACGAGGCTTAATGACTCACGGAGACATTACGTCGAAATACTCGAAATGGGTGTGAGAATGATTACAGATATAAACGTAATTCGTAGATTTCTTGTTGGTGTACTTTCCATACGATTTTACGATAAATAGAATATGTTAGATCCGAAAGATATGATTCTTCGTAAAGACTTCGTATTTACACGACACTTGTCGATGTGCTCCACGCAAGCTCACGCAACACATTTGCACGCAACAGCACGTACAATTCGTATTTACGCTAATGTTAATTAATTATCCCTATAATTACAATCAGATTGTTAGAGAGTGTACTAAATTAGTAAGGCGAGAAGCTGACGAGATTCTAAAGAAAATACAATTTGACACTCACTTAGGGCTATTATAGTAGCTGAAAGGACACGCCGTACAAGATGTGCACGGAGAGACTTCGAATTATCCTTTCGCCTATTATTATAGTACAACCATTGTACGGTTGGCACACTTTTGTAGAAATAGAAATTACGCGCATCCAAGTGGCGCTTTTACGTGTTAATTCTCCGAGAGAAAATGATGGGAATAGTAGGAATATATTCATAGTAGAAGGATAAAATGAATATATTCCGATCATCGGTACCTAGAGACATCGTTATGAAGATATAGTTAATAGAAACATTTCACATTGATTTATTTATAAAACCGCTCGATATTTCGCATAATTTCATGATGCCGATGATTTCGAATAAATAGAGGTTCGTTTAAAATTTCATTTTAAACGATAAAATAATCTTTATCGCCGGTAATCGAACGTGCGTCGTAGTACGTCAATGCATAATACGCGTGGACTTATGTATATATACGTACAAGAAGCAAATTAATTACGACGTAGTTATAATCATTCTGTTACTTGCCAGTACATACTCATTATATATTTACAATTGCATCGATTAATTTAGATACCTATTAACGATCGTTAAGTAGTCCGAATAGTGGATGGAATGAGAGTATTGTCAATTAAAAATTAGGATACCGCGGATTCCCATGGGGCTCCGTGTTTACGCACAATTTTCCACTATTCTTTGTAAAATGAAGTATGTATCTAAATGAGATGCGGAGTGTAAATATTTATTTAATACACGTCAATCGTAAAATATAATATTCGCACACCTGCAGAGATATCGTTTAAACATACGGGCTTACAATTCCCTCTTATAACTGTTCATTGTCACCTCTTTGCCGAAATTTGGTACATGCTTTGGAAGGGTTCATTTGGATAGATAATTATTCCATATACCTTACAAGACCCGAAGCGTCAAGCCATGCTATAAGCAAAGTTATTGCGATGTGCTTGTATTCCGAAATATTTTTCGAACGAATGATTTAAAAATAAAATTCGTCAAGGGTGAAAATTACTTTTCGACAATGTTCGTTAAATCAGACGCTACGTAACAAGCACATACAATAAGCTTACGATAGCTAGATTGTAGGAAAATATGCTCTTGAAATTTGTTTGTAATAAAGCTCAATAATTAGAAAGGTTTTGTAAATTCTTTAGTGCGGAATATATCCTATCTTCGTTATAAAGGCCACTTAAAAGACGGGATCATATTAAGTTCTTGCGGATTTGTAACTCAATGCTTTCCAATCGTATTTATGACAAATGAAACACGGCGTAATATGAAATTTCAAATGATGGATAAAATTTAGATTGATATTATTATTTAGATATTCTATGTCTATTGCACTATTTTAAAAATAGTTTATTGATCATATTTATTCCTATTTGCATTAATGGATAAAGAATAATTAACTGAAGTGATAAAGATAATAAAGAATAATTTAATTTAATACGTGAAGTGTCTGTCATCGAATATTATTTAACTTTGTAAATAGTCTTTAAAATGTTATATATATATGAGCAGATAAAGTCTTGATATAATCTTATACCATTTACGTACATCTTAGGAGATTCCTTAAACCGTTGTATAACTTATTCGAAATTAATTTTGTCCCATACTTGTTCATAGTCGTGATTAATATTATTATTATAAAAGTATAGTTAAGTTGAATCCCTTTCACTCCATCATGTTATAGACACTTATTTTATGTTCAGTACCGTTAAAGCTTAGGAAGTGTATTCGATAATATTATACACTAAATAATGTATGATACTCGTTGATCTCTTTTACAAGTTATACTTGCACCAGTCAGTTTATAAATCAGAGATCAGCTGATATTCACTAGTATCCGTCTGAAAGATATACATTGTGGCACATAATTTTACTATCTGCATTATATTCGTGAATGTACCTGCCATTGGTAAATACATATAATAAGTATATGTTCAAGTTCATTGAACCGCGTTCTCCTGCTTATTTTCCGATATTACGTGTGTTTGGTACGCTCGATCTGGATACAACAATTATAGTACGTCTGAGCATATTCATGAGTATAGTTTAAAATATTTCGCATTTCATCAAAGATCTGATACACGTATGAAATATATTTCAAAGTATAATAAAATTATGGTGCAACGATATACACTGTAGTATATTTTTGTACATATACCATTGTTCGCTACATGCGCGTGGCGATAAAACTAAGAAAGATCGCAATCATTTTCTGCAAATAGGTCTCGTAATCTCGATTTAGGTCAGTGGAACACGCTATGTGTTCGAGATTGTACCATTTTTAAAGCAAAAGCATCTTAGTAAAAAGAAACAACTAATAAATAACAAAATTTTGTAATAAATAGAAATCTCTAATTATATAATAATTCTGTCTTTTTGTTTCAGTATCGTAATAGTATTTCAGAAATTATATATTTTAATACATTTAGTTGAAAATAGAGTATATACATATATGCGTATCAAATTTATGTCAGATTCTATATTTCAACACTCTTCCCTTAATTTTTGCCCTTCGGTAGCAGAATATCTTTGCATGTCTTGTTCAACGTGTAATTAACTCATTAGAACATACTGGTTATAGTTTTGTGGGAAGCTCTTGCCCTTATATATCTTAAATGTATTAAACAGATATCACATCTCAGCATTTTAATCCCAAATATAATGAAATTCAGTAACAGATCTGTGAATAGATTTGCATTAAAGAGATTTCTTAATATCCATTCGGATTAACTAAAAGAACATAATTTACGATTTAAAATTATATAAAATTGCTGCTAAATTTCATTCCTTTAAAATCTATACAAATGATATTTAAACTTTCAGCTTTAAAAATATCTCTTGTTGATCACAATAACAAAAATAGTATTCGAGATTCATTCATTTAAATCTGTCTATTCCTCTACATTCTTCACCATAATTCACAAAATTACAATGAAGAGAATTGAACTAACATTTGCTGGAACGTCGTTGTTCCAACAGTAGTAGACATTTGACTAATACTATTGAATAAAGCTTCCACCTGCAAATTCTCTGGCAACCTAGTAAGAAATTGTGCTCCGTGTACAAAATCCATTTTCAATAATTCTTCTTGATACAGGTGCAAAACACCGAGCGCTGTTCTAAAAAGGAACTCATCTCCGTCTCTGAGAAAAACATCCCAGACCCTACATGCAACGTCCAGAGGCATCGCCTTAGCGTATATAGTGTACAACCAATCTAGCAAATATAAATCTGGGCTAAGACCGGCCACCGTGAAATGAGAAAATACTTTCGGCAGCTTGTGTGCGAGTGCGCTAGAATATACTTTGTAATAAATATCCATCTGTTTCTGGTCTAACGTGAAAGCAGCTCTGTGGCAGGGATGATTTAATAAATTAGCGAAGCAGGTGAAGGCATCTGGAGGTTCCATGTTTAATGATAATACAGCACCCACAAAACTCATACCTTGTACGTAACCTACGTCGGGCCTATAAACTGCATAGGCTGCCAAAATACCTTGAAGGCTACGAGATAATGGTCCACCCTCTTGAAAGACACATAAGGTAGGAAAGGTACGAGATACATCTAATTTGATTGCAGCTAATGTGTCGCTTACAGGACTCGTCATTGCTCTATCCAAACATATATTATAAAGATGCGCTGTTACGTTTAAATTATTCGGAATCGCTAGCTTCCATACTTTACCGCGAACACTGGGCGGAAGACCGCGCCACCATAATTCGCGTACTTTCTTCGTATTCTTAACACTTTCAAATTTCGGAAGAACATGCACGTTCCAGGTATGAGAATCTTCCGTCAATCTTTCTTCTTCTTTAAGCTGTACTTCCCTTTGCTGTTTACGTTCTTTCTCCTCCCGTAATTCACGCTTCCTCGCCGCTTCTAGGATAGCATTATATTGCTTACGATGCCGCTCCTCCTCGAGCGCATTTTTAGCTGGTAGATTTGCTGGTCTCGGTTGTTGAATCAGAGCCGAACTTCCGCCTACTTTATCTACGTTTCTCGATGGACTACCGCTAGGAGTAGATTGTTGAGAATCCTTATTCTTCCAAGAGAAGACATTTTTTGAGAAAAGTGTGTTCAGTCCCCAGCGCTTGGACTTTTCAGCTTTCTCCGAAACTTGTTGCTCGTCCGAACCCAAAAAGCTTCCAGAAGGGGAGACTTCGCTAAGGGAAGACACAGTACTGCTGCAAGAACGTGGCAAACTGTTTCTAGGACTACTACTGGCGCTTCCGCTCTCTAATCTGGTATATTTGTCCTCTTCGACTTTGGAAATCCCATTTAAAGATTCCTCTTTGTAGTCGCAAGAGGAATTTAAATATTGCGGTTTACAGTCAAGCTGCGCATCGTTAGATACATTTACATCATCCAGAGAATACAGTTGTTTTGTTGTAGGATTATATGCTAAGGATATGCTCTCCAATGCATGATTTAAACTAGTCCCAGCGACACCAACGGAAACTACATTCCCGGCATCGTACCATTTATTCTCACGGATATGGACACACAGTGCCTTCGTTTTCACGGCAGGCATGGAAGCCACGTCGCATGCCAAAGCCTCGTCGACATTCACGCTGTTACAGGATATAGAATCTCCGTTCAGCGACACTAACTGCTGCTTCCCAATTTTTGGAGTAATATTATTTGCTACGTAGCAGTTGGTATCCTTTCCAGATACTTTTAGCACTTGATAATTATTAGGCATGTTTCCATAATGAGAGACGACGCACGGAGGTACATTCTGCGGCGAGACAGGATGATTATTTCCATTTAAATGACGAGACACAGGACTCTTCATGATTGGTGGCCCTTTCCTAACCTTGTCAACGCATTAAATACTCTTTGGACCGGGGCGAACCAATCGTGAATCAATTGCTCATATATGGTATCCGTGGAGTGATATTCATGCATATTTTCTCATTGCTCTCCGAGGAATTTGTAAATACACACCGCCGATGGTTTGAGTCATATCAATGGGTGTGATAAGACAACACCCACCTATAAAATTTGCTAATTGTGGCATAGCTATTATATCGCGCAGATCGTCTTCGATGAAAGCTAGCTCGTGGATTATGTTCTGTCATGAGTGGTAAACAAAAGTAAATGCAACAATCGTGCCTTTTAATTCGGATCGACCAGCCGCTGCGAAGGAATCCCTTCAGTTCTCGTGCTCGTAATCGCCTTTCGTTGGACCCGTTGCGTTAAAAAACGTTGAACAGCAACAGCTTCGCCTCGCATGTAGAAACAGCGATAACATTCTGCACGGAACGGTTCAGTTCCATTGACGAATACTTAATATAATGCGATATCGTACGCTGTTGTGGGAGGAACTTTACACTGAATCGAAACTGACAGATGCGTGTGCACAGCGGATATATCGGATAATACTTTGTACTTTTCTATTTACAAGCACGACAGAAACGTTGGATAAATATTCGGTTAATATATTCTAGTGGGAACGAAAACAATCTGACTGCTGGGCGACACAATAAATTCTGAATAATAGAAAACTTCTCTCATGCGTGATCACTAATCTTTACCACTGCGACAGCAACGAAATCACGTGACCACTTCGCCGTCCCTTGTATCAAATCAAACTGATAACTAAATAAATTTTTTAATATTTCATTCGATATGCGTTTACGTATCGCAGTATTATTGTGAATACCTTAATATAAAATGTAAAGTAATTGATATGAACTGTAAAGAAGTTGTAACAACTGTAACTTTGGACATTTATTTATTACGTAGGACAAATGCATATAAGAGTCCGATATACAAGAATCTGGGTTAAAAATAGTATGCGTATATGAATAAAAATATGTAGATGTGGGTAGTCTCCGAATAAAATGAAATTTTGATTAAGTTTTCGAGATAACTTTTTAGTTGTTTGAAGCTTATCCAGCCATTGTGATTGGCCGCGAACTACGCGCTACTTGTAGGCAAGTATTTTACAGATTCAAATATAAAATTTTGTAGACTGTAATTGCATGCACAAAATGCAACTTAACCAATCAAATCCAGTATCTATGGCAATTATTTACAATTCAGAATTGAAAATTACACTGCCGAACAAAATACTTGACCACCCCACCCCTACCTCCCGAGACACGCTAGGAAAAATGTTATAGCAGATTCGGCAACTGCACTAACCTGCACTAGTGCGCACCACCGTGGTGCGCACTGAGTGCGAGTTTTCTCGCTTCCAATTGGCTAAAAGTCGCACTCAGTGCGCACCGTGCGACCGTCCGAATTCGCTATTAGAGCATGCGGATGGAGCATACTATGGAGGTCTCATTGAAAGCTTGAAACTGTCGCCAACATCTTGCGAATTAATGAATGTAACTATTTAATAGTTAGAAAAACTATTTTTATTATTGCGATGAAGAAATAAATGCCTGCTGAATAATGCATTGCATAGCGCAATTTATTTGTAGTTTATGAATATTATGTAATGTTATATTCGTATTAGCATTATTATCAGTATAAAAGAGAAAGAAATTTTGTTAGATCAGAAGTCAGAAATTCAATCGAGTAGATTATCGACAGAACGGTCACAGAACCTCGTGCACAGATGTGAATGCCGTTTCCCACAGCGTTTCGTGAGAGCAGGGATCGGTGGACTCGGGCTCTCCCTAGACACCAGCGAATTGACGCCAGCGGTTTCACGCACACATTACCACCGCTCCTGTAGGTGTCTAGGGACAGCCGGAGTCCACCGATCCCTGCATACATCTTTATGCAACTTCTTGCGCATCATGCGCTCCATGCGCGAATCGGAACGCTCCCCAGGTATTTTGTTCCGCAGTGCAGCTTATGGTAAAAATCCCTAGAACGTTTGTGTCAAAACAGCTGATTGCAGAAATTGATGAAAACGAAAATTCGTATTAATTAAAAAGCTGCTGGAAAGTAGGTTAAAAAAGGTCAAATATCAATCGCGCATATTATTGGATCTTAATAAACGATTGTGACTATTTCAGTGAAGTACAATTGTTAAGTGTGAATTCTTCAACATAACAGATGTTTGTTGTAAGAAATGTCACAAATTGATATCCAGGATTTATTTGATAAAAGCAGGTAGAGTAAACATTTGTAAAGAATAAATATTAATAATATTACGATAATAACGATATCTTTTTTTTTAATAAAAAAAGAGAGATTTTAATGAAATGAGAGAGTAGCAATGACTACTCAACTTTCTAAAATAATGAATTTTACATCATTAACATATGGACGCTGTACAAGCATACAAAAGACTCCATTAGAAACTAATACTTTGTAATTGAGTAATCTGTAATTGATGTATGATATTAGTACGTCGGTTTATAAAATGTATTTGGAATCTGTTACCTATAGCAACCTACATTGCGCAAGCTTCTTAAAAATATATTTTTACTATATATGTTACCTATTTCACAATCATACAAATGTATGAGAAACAGTTAGCGTTACTATTTATGGGTAACATTATTAATAATTAACAAATTAGGATATTATATATTATTTAATCTTATATATGATGTTATAATGATATTTGTATTGATTGCATTATTTAGGTTTCCCAGTGGTTGGCATCTTTTGTCTATATTTCTATATACCCCAGTGGGTATTGTGCTTGTACTGTTACGGCTATTAATTGCTTTACAACTTTGGCTTCTTGCATCATTGTTGCCTGATTGTAACAGCCTTCGAGCGTTCCTAAGTCATGGATTTAGTTTTGCATTCGGTATCGTGGTAAAGATTCCCGAAAAGGAAGTTATAGACAAGCAATCGAGAATCATAGTCGCCAACAATGTCTCGGTCTTGGATCACTTCGCACTGTACAAAGCTACACAAGCTCTGACTCCCAGCGTCTGGGAGCTGCCTGCTGCTCTCGGAAATGCGTTTGGTCTGCAAATGATGGATATGAGCAGCAAAGAAGCTCTAATCGCAAATATAAAACAATTCCTTTCCACTTCGAAATGCAACGCCGTGCTGCAACCTGAATTCGGTACAACCAATAGCCGTGTTGCCTTGTTAAAGTTTAACTCTTGGCCATTTACCATAGAAGCGTCGGTTCAACCAGTCGCCCTTAAAGTGCAGAGACCAGAATTTATACCTATCTGCGTTACCTCGTTGGCGTCTACATGGTGGACTGATGTCTTTTGGTTTATGTTCGTTCCTTACACGGTCTTCACGTTTAAGTACCTGAAAGTCAAGAAAAACACAGACTCCGAAGTTTTAGTACGAGAAGTAGAGAAGGATATAGCGATTAGTCTTGGACTTCGAACAAGTTCTCACACCGTGTCGGATAAAGCGGAATTTGAAAAACGTTGCATTATAGAGAAAACACAAAATAGGAGATTGAACAGAAGAAGTTCGCCAAATTCACAAGTCATACATAGCATTGAAATACAAAGGATGGTACGGCAAGTTAGCGAAGTGCTTCCATTGGTCCCACATAATGTGATTCTTAGAGATCTCTGTACGTTGAACAAATAATTCTTAGTTAACAGACTGTATTGACAATCTTTGTTTCTTACTAATGAAATTGATGATGATTCTTTCAGTGAAAACGCGCAATGTTGATATCACAATTGCTAATATTCTGGATGGCATAGTTACTTATACTCCAGAATCAACTCAAATGCCTGTTACACCTCCAGTGTCGTTTAATCAACCGCAGACTGGTACAGTGAAGGATAACAGTAACGTAGGGTCTTCTTCCTTCCAGGAAAGAAAGGCTAAAATGATAAGGGAAGCTAGGGAAAGGTATATTCAAAAACATGGACTTAAAAATTGCTGACATTCTTACTGCAGTTTCATTGTGGTTATTGTATCTTTATTGAAAACAAGTACGTAATGTTTTGCTGTATGTGTATTTACTATTACATAATACGAATATAATTTTATTTCTAAAATACAATTGTATATTTGCATAATTACCTATCCTTTTACACGTGTATATTGTATAATCATTGCAAAGATCACATTTCGGAAGACTGTATTTCATATAGTTTCACATATTCCTAATTCTTATTAATACCTATAGTATAAATAAAGTAAACTTTATTTATATTAATCATACATAAAAATAAATTTATTAAACTATATTAGCTTATAGGTTTTCCATTGTTCTTGTTACATCTTACTGTACGATACAAAAATAAAACTACATAAAATAAGGAGTATAAAATGATATATTAACATTTGCTATTTATATACTGAACTATGTATTATTTGTACTATTTGGTTAATTTATAAACCGCTATAAGAGATTGGAAGACATTCAGTTTTATAAATAATACATCGTGCAATAATAATGCACTACTGCGAATTGATTCTACTAAAGTATAACGTAGAATAATATATTATAAAAAATATTTTCACTTTTCTTATGCCCCATCAATTATAATAATACAAAAATATAATGGTCTTGGACACATTGCAATTTCAACAAAATATAAATAATAAGGTAATAAAAACAAATTGAAAGAAGCACATCTTTAATATTTGAAATTCTTTAATGATATTGTGTTAGGCCGGCTCTTTTTAAAAAGCTCACCAATGCGTAATATTTCCAACACACATGTATTTTATGTCAAGGAACTCGTCAACACCGTGTGTAGAACCCTCCCTTCCTAAACCTGACTCTTTTACTCCCCCGAAAGCAGCTTCCGCGCAAGAAATTAACCCTTCGTTTATACCGACCATCCCGACTTCCAATCTCCTTCCTACTCTAAATATTTGCGATACATCTTGGGAATAAAAATATCCAGCTAAACCCACAGGCGTGTTGTTAGCTTTTTGTATGACATCATCTTCACTTTCGAATTTATTAATAACAGCTACTGGACCAAAAATTTCTTTGTTATATATTTCCATATCCTCGGTTACATTTGTTATAAGCGTTGGAGCGTAGAACAGTGGTCCCAGCTCAGGTAATGGTTTACCGCCGCAATGTACTTTCGCTCCTTTTTTTACCGCATCGGTAACTAATCCATGTACCATGTTCACCTGACTTTCCTTAATAAGAGGACCGTGCGTAACGCCTTTCTTACTACCGTCGCCCATTTTTATATCGCTCTTAATCTTTGCCAGAAACTTTTCGACAAATTTATCGAACACGCTAGCTTGTACAAAGAACCTGTTTGCGGAAACGCAAGTCTGACCAGTATTACGGAATTTGCTTGCCATGGCACCTGTTATAGCATTCTCTATATTCGCGGAATCAAAGACAATAAACGGTGCATTACCGCCTAATTCGAGACTCAGTCGCTTCATAGTCGAAGCGCACTGTTGGGACAATATCTTTCCTACGGGTGTTGAACCAGTAAACGACAAGACTCTTACTGTAGGATTTTCGCATAACTCTTTACCAACAGCAGGAGAATTTTTCACGCTTGTTGTGAGTACGTTGAAGATACCGGGAGGGAAGCCTGCCTTTTCTGCGAGATCTGCTAATGCTAAAGCGGTCAGAGGTGTGTCCTCGGATGGCTTCACCACACACGTGCAGCCAGTAGCAAGCGCAGCGGCTGCTTTACGAGTAATCATGGCGTGCGGAAAATTCCATGGTGTGATTAAAGCAGCTACGCCCACTGGTTGTCTCAATATAAACAACTCTCTACTAGGCACCGGTGTTTGTAACACTTCTCCATTAATTCTTCTAGCCTCTTCTGAAAACCATTCGACAAATGAATTTCCATACTTAATTTCTGCTAGGGACTCACTAAGAGATTTCCCATTCTCTTTGGTCAGAATTTGTGCCAAGTCGTCTGAATGTTTCACCATTAGATTATACCAATTCCTGAGTAAATCGCTTCGTTCTTTTGCAGTCGTCATGCGAAACAATTTGAAAGCTTTAGAAGCCGCACTAATTGCTGATCGAGTGTCCTCGACATCCATATCAGGAACATTGTTAATAACAGACTTATCAACTGGATTGTGAATAGAGAATGTCTCCTTTTTATTTCCTTCTATCCATTTTCCATTGACGTATGCTAAATCTCTTAAAAGGTGCATCGATCTAATTAATACAGGAGTATTAAACGAGACGCCTTTCTGCAGCGTATGTACACTATACAGCATTGTGGTGAGTTGAAGAGTGATCTGTAAAGAAAACTTTATATTATATACTAAATTATAAAAGGTAAAGAAAATAGAAAGCAATAACCATGCGAATTGCTTTTCAATAACATAACACTGGAGCAGGTTGAAATCTAACATATTACATATACATGTATATGAAGTCAAACTAGCGTGAAAGAAAATCGCGCGAATTACTTCAACGATTCATAATTTGCACACAACAGAGACCAATGATCGATGATGCATTGTCAAACAGACACTTGCCTTTGAACAGGAGACTATCGAGGGAAGAAGACTTGTATATTCAATTTAATACAAGCCGTGCGTTTATAAACGGCTGTTTCGAACTGACGTTATCAATTGATATTATCATTCATCAGCAAATCTACATTATGTAACTTACCGCTACTTTATCCCGATTAAAGCTCTTGTACGTGTTTCTAGTGTATTGTCTTTATCACAAGGTAGTGTGCGTAGCCGGCGCGCCGGCGTCTTCTGGTCAATAAAATTGTTATCGGATTTAATTGTTTATTCCAATATCATATTCAAAGAAAGGAGAAGCATACAAATATTTTGCACACCATGAGCACGAATACGAAGAGGACGATTTACGTAGGTGAGCAGCGGTTTGCTACTATTTATTCTGAATCATAACCTGCACCGATGTACAGTGAGTAACGAAAATATTCGGATACATTTTAAAATTGCCTAACAAATTTTTTAAAATTAATTCAAACGACTTGAGTTATTTTTTACGAAGCTAGAAGTATTAGTTTGCTAAGTGATGTGTTTCGTCGTTTTGAAAAAAATGCACTTGGGCGGAATAGCAAAAGAAAAATAGTAAAGGTCGTTTTTTAAACGTTTTTTAAAAAAGTTTTTTGTGAGCCTGTAATGAAAATTAAAAAAAAAACGTTTGTAGATTGATGTAAGTTGTATACGTGTCTAAAATTTCATCAAAATCGGTTAACGTTTCTCTGAGCTATAAACGCTTAAAGATCGCAGAATAAGGTCGAAAAACGCTGATTTCGGGAATTTCGCGATTTTACTTCAGAGCAACGTTAAGCAATTTTGATGAAATTTTTAGCATATATACAATTTATTTCAATCTGCAAACGGGTTTTTTGAATTTTCATTACAGGCTCACAAAAAATAGTTTAAAAAACGACCTTTACTATTTTTTTTTTGCTATTCCGACCAAGTGCATTTTTTTCAAAACGACGAAACACGCACTTAGCAAACTGATCCCTCTAATTCTCAAAAAAATTCAAATCGTTTGGATTAATTTTAAAAAAAGTTATGTGATTTTAAAGTGTTCAAATATTTTCGTTACTCACTGTATGAAATGTTCACTACAATACAGTTTACAGGTATAACATTCGTTTTTTTTTGCTTTTAGGAGGCCTGGCAGAAGAGGTAGATGAGAAAATATTGCACGCAGCATTCATACCTTTTGGCGAGATAGTTGACGTGCAGATACCACTAGATTACGAATCAGAGAAACATAGAGGATTTGCTTTCATTGAATTCGAGAGTGCAGAAGATGCAGCAGCGGCGATTGATAATATGGTACATATATAAAACAACATACAGAGCTCTGTGAGTTATCTAACAACATAGTTTTGTAACAGGGATTTGCTGAAATGTCTCTTTAACAGGTTCTCTTTAATTGCATTTTCAAGTATAAAACAATCATGAAGTAACTTCACAATTATTAATTGGCATTGAATTTAGATAATAATACACAATGTATTTTTATTTATCATTGAAGAATGTATATGCAAATGGATTAAGAATTAATTCTACTTATCTAATCGCTATAATATTGATGATCCTATGCACCAAAATCATTTAATCCGTTACTTTATCAAACTTTATCTGATAAACAGAATGATTCCGAGCTATTTGGGAGAACGATAAGGGTAAACATTGCGAAACCGCAAAAGATAAAAGAAGGTTCATCGAAACCTGTCTGGGCTGATGATGCATGGCTGCAAGAGCACGCAGGTGAAACTCTCAAGAGCGATGATAATGCAAAGCAGAGTGATACGGTGCAAGCTAAAAAAGGAAAACAGAATCCTCAAGTCTATTTTGATATCAGTATTGGTAAACAAGAATTAGGTAGAATTATCATGATGTTGAGAGCCGACATTGTGCCAAAAACTGCTGAAAATTTTCGTGCTCTCTGTACTCACGAGAAGGGATACGGCTATCAAGGGAGCACCTTCCACAGAATTATTCCAGATTTCGTATCCTTTATTTATTGTTTATCAAAATTTAAGTCTATACATTTTTGCGTACCAAGTCAGATTACGTGATTATTATGAATATTCCTTATATAAGCGTAGATGTGTCAAGGAGGAGATTTTACAAATCATAACGGAACAGGTGGTAAATCAATTTATGGAAACAAATTCGACGATGAGAATTTTGAATTGAAACATACAGGGCCTGGTACTCTGTCAATGGCAAATTCAGGCTCTAACACAAATGGGTCACAATTCTTCGTATGCACAGCGCGTACGGATTGGTTAGATGGAAAACATGTTGTATTTGGACATGTTCTTAGTGGCTTGGATGTTTTGAAAAAGATGGAAAAATGTGGAACAAAAACAGGCACTCCTACCCAAAAAGTTGTAATAACAGCTTGTGGGGAATTAACTTAAATAATTTCGAAAACAATTTTACAGCGATCTTGCGTTAATTAAAACTATAAATATTGTAATAATAGCATAATTTTAAGAAAATACAGTATGAATATATTTAAAATATTTACCAAAAAATTCAATGTCATATACGGTAATTTTGAAATAAATAATAGAGTATGGAACATCTTTAAAAAAAAAAACAGAAAAGTATATGAAAAATAAAAAAGTTAAGGAAAAACTTAAGGTAAAATGTTTATTTTATGTTTAATCAATGTCCATGGAATTAAAGAAGCATTCCTTATTATAGATTTTGCCTCATCATTGATATCAGTCATACGATGTATATAATTTGCATGATAAACTCAAGTTTCCATTTTGTTTAATGAATCTTAACATCATATATTTATACGTGAAATATTTATAATACTTATGCATATATAAAACGTGATTCATATTGAATATAACTAAAATTCAGCAACTAAAATATGCAATAAATTTAATTTAAATGATGTTTATTTTTCATTGATAAAAATATGCACTGTCATACTTTAATCAATCACGTATAATCAAACGCAAACCTTTTTTTGCGATAGCGATAGTGAACATTTTGCGACGAAAGTTTGAAGGAGTAAGAACTGCTTAAGCAATTTAAATATATTAGCAATATTTAGTAACATTTCACCGTCATGTTGCGCACATCGCTCAATCAAAATATACGGAAGTTTAGCCTCAATTCGCCAGGTATAAAATGCAATCGGCTAGAAGGGAAAATAGCAATCGTCACAGCATCGACAGACGGGTAAATTAAACTGTTAAAACAATTTAAAACTAATCCACTTTATTATTTAAAAGGTATAACTTAACCTAATATATTAAAATTTTAAGTTCAATTTGACACTGCAATACTTGTACACTTTGTAATTGGTGAACCATAAAGTTTGATTGAAACATATTCTATTGCAGAATAGGCTTTGCAATAGCAAGACGTTTAGCTCAAGAAGGCGCTAAAGTAATGATTAGCAGTCGCCGAGAATCCAATGTAAAGAAAGCTGTGGAACAGCTGAAATCTGAAGGTTTACTCGCATCTGGTACCATATGCCATGTTGGCAAAAAGGAAGATAGAGAACATCTTTTTCAAAAGGTAAGAATAATTCAAATCATAGTATAAGTACTATTCTTTACGAAATGAAATAATTTATCGATATTAATAAAACTATAGACAAAACAGGAGTTTGGCGGTTTAGATATTCTTGTATCAAATGCAGCTAGTAATCCGAGCGCGTCTACAATTTTTGATACCTCGGAAGAAGTGTGGGACAAAATCTTTGATATCAATGTTAAAAGTAGTTTTCTTCTGATGAAAGAATCTTTGCCACTTCTGAGAGAGAGCAAGTCTCCTTCTATGATCATCATATCTTCGATAGCAGGGTACCAACCGATTACTGTAAGTATTTCAGCCTCGTGCTTACAATGAAATTTTATAACATTACGATTAATATGCACTGTGTACATTAGCTGTTAGGTGCGTACGCTATCAGTAAGACAGCGTTATTAGGTCTTAATCAAGTTGCTGCTGCTACTCTTGTATCTGAGGGAATTCGGGTCAATTGCATTGCACCTGGTATCATAAAGACCAAATTTTCGCAGCTTGTACGTATTTACACGTATTTTTGTAAATTGTATCTTTATGTAACAACGTATGTATGTATCTATATTGCATATATCTATGTATATTTTATAGATCGTTGAAGGTGAGACAGGCGAAGCAACTCTATCGACAATACCGATGCAGAAATTTGGCGAACCGAGCAGTATAGCAGCAGTTGCCGCATTTTTGGCAAGCGACGATGCTTCTTATATTACTGGTGAAACTATTGTTGCAGCTGGGGGAATGCAGTCTCGACTTTAAACATTTGACATGAAACTACATCTGAAATAAAAATCTTTTATATTTGTTTTTATATTATATAGTTTTTAATAAAACGTTACGTATCCGTTTCATTTTGGGAGGCATACATGTGAATCCTGAAACTTAGTACCAAGGACCCCGTTCAGGTGGCGAATGTGGTTTATTCTCAAAGATGGCGCGGTCCAAATTGTCACAGAAGTTAAGTTCCACACATATCCAGTATATATAGATCAGTGACATGACCTAAAGTAAAGACACACCTTTGCTTATTCTCTGAACATATCTAATAATCTAATAGCAGTTTCTAGTTAATGCAGATGGCAGAAGAAAATATGGTGCAGGATGCAGTGCAACCCCAAGAAAATCAGAACGATGACGGAGCCGATTGGGAAAATGATGAAAATTTTAATGACGCTGGTAAACATGTCTGTTCTTTCCATAAGAAATATTATGACAGCGTCATCTTTCTATTCTGCTCGATATTCCAGTGTATAGATGATTTTGAAGAATATCTTCTAATAAAAACATTTAAACCTGTAAACTGTTTTACGATATTTAATGCTTATCTAACAGCGTTGTATTTACAGAATTTCAGGCGATAAATGCTCAGTTGGATCAACTTAATTGTGTTTTGGATAACCTTGAACAGAAGAACGATAACATATTGGCGGAATTGATTGATCTATTGCAATCAAATCGAGAGGCGAGGAGGCAATTCCAAGAATGTCAGGAATCATTAAAGTCGGATGTATAAAGTTTTATTTATAAAAGGTACATAACCTATTGCCTTACACAAAACAGGCAATGCTTACTGTGCTCCGATGAAAAGAAGTTCTTCACTCGCATTGGCTCCTGCTGCCTGTGTTCAGTTTCCTTAGTTTGTATTCATTGACGTTGCAGTGCCAGCCAATAGGGATATATTGTTCGGACCCTAGAGTTTCTGAACAGATTTCTTTTTATCGGAGCACAGTACATAACATTTACATATAATCGACTAATATCAGTGTTGTTCCAGATCCTATAATGTAAATGTATGTGATAACAAATTAGACGACAATATTGTACCATATTTGTACTACTCGGTAGTATAATGTAGTACATTGCTTCGGCGTTTGAAGATTGAACATTCCTATTGAAGATAATTCAATGGCATGTAGAATTATATTTGTTCGAATGCTTATATAGTGCACTATAGTGCAAATTTAGGATTATACATAAATATTTATATCGTTTGTGTACATATGTACAGTTCTCTGTATCACTGATTTTATCCTATTATATGGCTGTATTACCATCTGTGTCAACAGAGGAGACTAATGCTACTTTAAACATTTCTGAATCAATCTCTTGAATTAGAAACACATTTGGCTCATTTGATAATAAATGATCGAGCACCACTTGACCTCTTGTTCTATTACCACTTAATTCAATATCAGCATGATACGACACTACATTTCGAGCAATCTCAGGATTCAATAAAATTCCAGCTAAAATTGCATCGCATGCAATGTAAGTGGGAAAGTGTTTCTTTCGTGTTTTGTTGCATCCATTTTCGATGTCGTTCATGAACTGCACGCAAGGTTTATTTATTTTGCCAAATATATCTTTTCGCCATTCCTAAAAGGCTACCAATTAGTTTGCGCACCCTTTTTGGGTTCTATTTTTATCTTAGTTGTACTTACATGCGAAATACGAGATTTCAAACACGTTTCCCATGGTAACAACCATAAAGGTCTTTTGTTGCTATTGAAAACTATGTGCACACTTTCTGGATCCGTGTAAAAGTTAAATTCTGCTTGCGGTGTTATATTACCCTGTGCTAATAATAGATTTTATTCAAGACTTATTTTTAAATCTACCCGAGGTAAAATAAATGGAAACAGAACTTGCGATACAGTTACCTGTTGCATTTCCTCCCATAATGTAAAATTCCTTTACGTTATTAACAAACTGAGGATACATTTTTATAGCTAATGCCACGTTTGTTAATGGACCCAGGCATACAACGGTAATTTTACCGGGATCTTCCAGGACCATTCTGTGCATAGCACATACTGCATGTTCTGCTTGCAGTTTACTTGTATCCGTTTTGGTCGTATACACATCTCCAAAACCATCGCTGCCATGATACTGATCGTCGGCTGCGTGCTTGGCATTTTGAGTACAAAGTAAAGGTGTGTGTGCTCCTTGAAAGACTGGTATCTTCAAAGCGATTTACAAAGAAAATGTAATGTATGCTTTGTTCAAGTTTAATAAAGTGTACACAGAACGAGACTTACATCTGATGCTTCGCAAACATCTAATGTTCTAAATACATTAGTGACTACATTATCCACTGTTGTATTTCCATTTACGCAAGTGATTGCTTTAATTTCAATTTCCTTTTGTTTGTGAGCAGCGATCAGAAGTATTAACGCTAATGCATCATCTACGCCAGCATCGCAATCAATGATAAAACTTTTCCCTGTCATTGTAACTGGAAAGTATGTTACCTATTATGGTATAAATGATACATTACCTATCTACTTTGCACTCTGTAGTTTCTTTTATGTATAAATGTAGAATGTACATACCAAAATTAAATTTAAATTCAGTAGTTCTTCACGAACAAATATCGCGTTAACGGATAACGACCCATTTACCGTTTAGTTCTTATTTTATACAGCTGATAACAGTTTTGCATGATTACGAAAAAATGTAATACATGAGTGATAAGTGATCTCAAAATCGGTCGTGTGTCTTATCGCGTAATAACCACATGTGTTCTGATTTTTTAGTACAAATATTTTCGATAGAGTCAAATATTAATTGCATTAAACGTGTTAAATTTAAATAGAATTAAGTGTAAGCTCAATTCATATACATATAATGTGTTCTATACGTTTCCAGCTCTAAAACAAATCTAGATAAAAATAATTATCAACGGCTTGTTACTTAATTTATATTTTCGAAAGATTGGGTACAAAATTAATGATATTCTTTTCATATAAACATTGACAAGTATGCCCGAATTATTTAAATTTTCTAGAAAACACTATATTCGTGTCTAGTAGTGATGCGCGATATATATCGACAACTGTATATATCGATATTTACCTGTTTATATATCAATATTTGCCTGTCGATATATCGATATTTCAAACACTAATATAATTACAGGTATTGATAATTTTGGTCAAAATATCGATAAGTATTATCGATAGTTGGGATCAATATCACTAGTATCTCGTGTATTTCGAAAGATTAAATATTTAAATTTCAAAGAATAAACTAGCGAGAATCGGTTGCTCTTCACAGCCCTCTAGTAAGGAGTTTATGAAGCATCGCTACGACGTAGCGATTGCAAATAGATGACAAGTTTCTTGCGCAAACTGTGATCGATGACGCTATCCAAGTTGAATTAATTATTAAAAATTGACAAGACAGTTGTACTTTCATGCTTTAAATCGTGAATAAACTGTTGAAATGGACGAAGCAAAGTTTCTGAAGCGGTAGGCATTTTACAGTGTGATCATATCATCGATCCATGTATTATACAACTGTCACACGAATTTGACACAAGCCTAAATTGATATGTTTTGTATTTGCTTAACTATTTCGTATAACCTAAAACTGTAGTAATTTGTATTAATAATGTTCAGGAAAGTGAGATCCGGTACTTTAGATGTGCATCCAACAGAAAAAGCTTTGGTAGTGAATTACGATGTCGAGGCTTTGATCCTGGGTGAACTGGGAGATCCTATGTTAGGAGATCGTAAAGTAAGTTTAGTTTATTGTTAATTATCGCAATGGAAATATATAGTTATGTATAAAATAATCGTTTGATTATAAATCGAATACATTTATAGGAATGTCAAAAGATAATTCGACTGAAAAGTTTGAATGCAGATACAAATGTATCGATGTTGGCTAAAGAGGTGATAGAAAAATGTTCTCTAATACACGAATCGAAGCTTCGAGAAGTGGAACAATTGATTTATTATCTTCAAACCCGACGAAGCAATGATACAAGTGCAAGTAAGCTCAGAAGCTTGTATGAAATTAATTTCAGTATTTCAATTACTCGTTTAATACGTGTTACCTTTCGTTATAGACAGTGACAATAATTCACAACCTTCAAGGCCAGCTTCGTCGAATTCAGTGTCTATAGAGAATGGGGAAATGGAGCGAGCAGTCATCAGTAATGTTGATGGTTACATTGAACTGTTATATGAAGAGATACCAGGAAAAATCAAAGGTTCATCATTGATTTTGCAATTAGCAAGGGTTCCAGATAATCTCCATGAATTAACGAAGAATGGTATTGGATATTTTTTAGTGATTAATTATTTACATAGACTTCAGTATTTGTAATCGATTTTTATCCTCCTAGAATCTCTGTTAAGTGCTTTAGCTAGAGTTCTGAGGGAAGATTGGAGGCGTAGTATAGAACTCTCTACAAATATCGTCTACATATTTTTCTGTTTTTCAACCTATAGCCAATTCCACAATATCGTTCTTGAATATAGAGTAAGTGACGTAGAAATATTTGAGGAGGGAAAGCACGTTTAATGATTCATTTTTTTATATCTAGATTGGGTCTTTATGTATGGACGTAATTGACTTTGAATTACGACGGTACGATCAATGGAAAGAGGATATGGAGAAGCGTAGGCGTCATTTTGAGAATACGACTGGTTTAACATTCTTCTCCAGTGGAAATGATAACTGTGATAAAAAGACAAAGGTTATTGACGATATTTGGAATACAGATGGCCCTCTAGATTGTGAAGTGAAAAAGCGATCCAATGACATAACTGCTACTGTAACTGAAAGTGATATAAAAAAATTAAAAGAGGAGCTCGAAAAGAGTCGAAAAAAATTCAAAAGTTTAACAAAAAAGCAAGAGCAATTATTGCGTGGTAGGGAATTTTACATTTCTGTGTTATTAATGCGCTTCAACCATTACATAAAAATTTCTATTACAGTGGCCTTTTATTTATTACTAAATATTGCCGAGAACATGGAAGTTGAGAGGAAAATGCGGAAAAAGAATGTAATTGGTATGCTGATTAAAACACTGGATAGGACAAATACTGATTTATTGATACTTGTCATTGCATTTTTGAAAAAGCTATCTATATTTCGCGAGAATAAAGACATAATGGTAAATGTTTTTAATAAAAGCTTTAAACATCGAATGATATTATTAGTCATGCATTGTTTTTGTTTTAGGCCGAGGGAAATATTATTGAAAAAATACCGAGACTTTTACAGAATAACAACGCAGATCTTGTTCTAAGCACTTTAAAATTACTATTCAATCTTTCTTTCGATGCGAAGCTTAGGGCAAAAATGATAAGGGTTGGTTTATTACCAAAGTTAATTAAACTGCTTGGTCAAAGCGATATTAAAAATAAAACAACAATCATGGGATTGTTATATCATGCCAGCATGGATGATAAAGTGAAGACTATGTTTACAAATGCAGAATGCATTCAAATGGTTAGTACTATAAAAATCTCACGTAATTAGAGTTTATCTAACTTGCAAATGTTTTCTAAGGTATCGAATATGATCTTGAATTCTGAGGATGATCAACCGAAAATGGAATTGCTAGCACTCGGCATAAACCTGGCGATTAATAGTAAGAATGCTCAGCACATGGTTGAAAATAACCGTTTACAAGGTTTCATAAAAAAGGCATTTAGAAATCAGGATCCTTTGATAATGAAAATGATTCGAAATATTTCTCAACACGATTCAACTAAAGAGAGTTTCGTTGTACGCAATTATTTCATTATATGATATAACGTTTTTAACGAATGTGTTAAAATGTCGCTTTCTAAATTTTAGGAATTTGTGGGCGATTTTGCTATGGCCTTAAATCAATCGGACTCTCAAGATTTTGTGTTGGAAGTTATAGGCGTATTGGGTAATTTAGAATTACCTGACTTGGATTATTCGCAAATACTTCACCGATGCGATTTGATACCGTGGATACGCAATAATCTTGTTCCGGGTACAGCTTTTATCTGGCATTTTAATACATTTGTTCGTAAAATTCTTTCGTAAAATATAATTGCTGATTCATTTGAATAGGTAAAGCGCCAGACGATCTAGTGCTCGAGATTGTTATATTTTTGGGCACAGCAGCGTACGATGAAGATTGCGCCCGTTTATTATGCAAGGCTGATATATTACTTTCGCTTATCGAACTTCTCAAAGGTTTGCATAACAATTAAGTATGCGAAGTAAATGTCAACTCTCTAATCAGAATAATTTTCACAGCGAAACAAGAGGACGACGAAATGGTGCTGCAAATAATCTATGTGTTTTATCAAATATCTAAACACGATTCGACAAGGGACTATTTAATACGCGAGACTGGTAATGGTAATAATCAAATTCTTCATTTCATTCTCATAGAATACGTAATTAATGTATAAAGTTGCTACACTGAAGACAGGACACTTTTCACGTTTTATGTATCGAAATACTAATGTTACTTGCAGAAGCACCCGGATATTTAATCGATCTGATGCATGACAAAAATCCCGCGATTAGGAAAGTCTGTGATGCATGTTTGGACGTCATCGCTGTAAGTACATTTCTCCGATAATATCATTCTGTAACGACTTTTCAATATAATAGATGGAACTGGATTAATCGTGACATTTTAGATGTGCGATAAAAATTGGGCAGCTCGTATAAAAGTGGAAAAGTTCCGATCACACAATCAGCAGTGGTTAGAAATGGTCGAATCCATTACAAATGACACCACTAATCATTTGTTGCCGGAAGAAGATGATAGTCTTTCACCATTCATGAATGGTGACCTATTAAAACATACGATGTTATTTCCATCTGGTAAATAGTATTGCTGCACGTGTATTGTCGTACATTTTTTATAGTTATCAGCGTACTGTTGTAACAGTATTAAATTTGTAATAGGTAATGTAGCATCGTTTAGTGCAGATGACAGATTTTCAATTATGAAAAATTCATCAGAGTCGTCTGAAAACCAAAGTCGCCCAGTCAGCAGGTAAATATTCTTCGGAATTCACAGTCCTCGGAGTCTGTCAAGTTTAAATTATATTTTCGCATGGTAATGTGTTCCAGGTATAAAGATTTCGATGAAATAGGCGAACTTATGGCGCGTTCCAAATCTCGGATGTCTATTGGCTCTGGGATCGAAGATCTCTATTATAATTCTAGAGTTAAATTTGCCGAATCAGACAATTCGCATGTGTTAATATGAAAGGTAACGTGCACTAACTAAGATCGTGAACTAGTTGCAATAACAATTTCGTGATTCTAAATCATATTTTCCCTTTTACGTAAAATGTCTTTACAAATATACATAATGATTCGTAGGGTGGTTGCTCCGTTCGTTTAATCTTGCTTTAAAAAAGAAGTTGACACTTTTTGAATTTCATAACTGTCTTAACGCTATGTAAGTTTTATATAGTATGCACTATTATATCAATACGAATGGACGCCTTCAACGACCCTTGCCTGGATCACTCTATATTTATTTATTTGCAAAAAGTATTTATTGAAAGCTTTAAGTGATAAGTTACTTCGATCTCATAACGGTATTAAGCCAATAAAATTAATCACTCGGTATTATTTACAAAAAAAATTTAGAAGGCTTTTTGTGTATGTGATATGTTACTTTGATCTCATAATCTAGTATGTTTTATACTTATTTCAATGAGTTAATTCGATTTATATAGCAACGCTCGATATAAATTGATTTCTAGTCTCGTAACGATTACAAAGTAATTGATACGATAATGTGATATGATTTTTTCCACTAGGTAATTTTAGTATGTGCAATAACGTAACACTAAAAACTATATCAATTTATCAAGGCTTGTAAAGCAGGTTCTTTAGGTTTCGCTTATTTCTTTACACTACGAAAATATTGATGTAAAATGATATTATATTGAAAAAAAAAGACACGTTATTCGTAAACGTTTATTATCTTCTATACAATAATAAACGATGTATAAGTTGCAATATATAACTGCTTTTCATACCAAAGGACTTATCTATAATATCGATTGCGGCTTGCGACAAGCTTAATGGTTATTTAAAAAATCCTCGGCTTATTATTCGAGCTTAGACTTTTTCGTATAACAGAATTAGCAGCTGGTCTAAACAGAATGGTATAACTATTGTCGCCATCGGTGTAAAATGTGTGCTCTTTCAAATCCCAACTAACAGGACTGTCCGAAAATCCTTGTACATGTAAAGCAGCCCAGGGTAAAGTGTCTTGTGCGGATACATATTTTCTCATGGCGTTATATAAATCTGCTATTTGTTTCCTTGTAAAAAAGCCAGTCCATTGTAGGTATTGTACTTGACCAACGTCTGTGGACGGAGATGGACACGTATACGTGTTCACGTAGTCGTCTTCCTTATTATTCTTCCTGAAGAAATCAGTGTTTCGTTAAGAGTATTATTTCCTTTTTAAATATCAGCCTGAGATATCTTATACGTACAAAGCGCCGGATATACAGAAAACACCGAGCCACTCAAAAAATTGATCGATATCCAAGTCCTTGGAAATTCTTGGTACTTTTAAAGAATATTCGAGCTTTTGCGAAAAGGTTTGATGGCAAAGGGAAACATTATACTGGTGATCGTAAAACCATGCTGCTACTGATGAGGGGCACAGATTCGCATCTTCAACAATAAAATGAGTTATAGAAAAAGAGAGACATGCATAAACATAAGTTGAATTACACTTTGAAAAAAGAGAAAGGAGTTACCTGGTGGATTCCACGCTACGATTACATCGAACGTCTGCTTAAATCGCTCCTTCAATGCTGCTCGGGTATGCTCGTAATTCTTCTTGCCGGGCGTAAAACTTTCAGATTTTAAATCAATAGTCACAACTTTTGATTCATGTTACCGGTAAAAAACAAAAATAAACGAAAAATAGGAATGGTGAAATGTGAATTCTACTGATTCGAAGATGAAAAGCATAGAAATTTCGTTGGGAAGCTTGAATTAGAACTTATGGTAGCAAACGGTTAAGATTTTTAGTTACTCGTAAATACACATTTTCTAGTAAGATCTTTTTCTATGGAAATATATAAACTTCTTTATTTTAAGTTTCTTGTTCCGTTAGTTCGTCTACAAATATCTGTACAATCACTGCAGTGTTATTTATCAAATTTATATACAACTTTATTCAATTTGATTGTATAAAAAACATATGCTCTTAAATTTCTCGCAATTATTATATCACTTTCGGCATCTGACTTATGCAAAAGATAGACTTGGACTTATATCCAGATTTGTATTGGTGCTTTTCAATTGTTCTTTGAAACTATTTAATTCTGCGGGCGAGATTCCTTGCCAACTCTCTAACTCTGACAGACGTCGTAAGTTATGACAGTATTGCATTAACAATTGCACAGTTTTCATCGATAGATCATGACTGTATAATATTTTGAGCTCTTCCAACTTGCTTAATGGGTTTCCCAGAAATATTCTTCTCATCGTCTCGTCCCCGATACCGGTCGATGAACCCAACTGAATGAATCTGATGTTTATACAGCAAGAAAGCAAAAATTCTAAGTGCATGTTTGCGCATTCTGCTACACACTTGATCCTTTCTAAAGAACGGAACGGCGGGACTGTAAGCCTTCTTGGATAAGCTGGTGCATGTTCTAAGAATTCGCAGTTGTAAAAAACTAGGCTCTTTATGTCCGGGCAATACTGACTTATCGATATAAGTGCATTCAAGTCAATCTGCTCCACATGCTCCAAGTGCAGACTCGTAATTGTACGACCCTTTATTTCCAGCAATGTCTTCATCCCATGGGCATAAAAGTCGCAAGATAAAAGCTTCAATTCTTTTAAATAATCAAAAGTAGCTAGAACTGTTAAATCGACAATTCGCTCATCGCGTAATAAACAAAGACTCGTAATATACGGGCACATATCGACTAAAAGACATAAATGTTCCATACTGAAATTTCGACTTTCAAACGTTCCGATATGAAAAGACCTTTTAATGTCCATCTCCTGATTAATATGTTCTAAAACATACCCAAACTCGTCGCATCTACCAATATCCTCTATGTTTAAATGTTCTAAAAAGAGGTTCGCATAACCGAGTACGGTCATAGAGGTTCTAAATAGCTTAATCTGTTTTAAATATTTACACGAAAGCAAAGCTTTAACACTGCGCTCCGTCACAGACCTAGACGCAGTTACATCTAGCTTCTGCAGTTTTTTACAATTCTGAGCTAAAGCTGCAACAATATTGTCTGTACAGTCGAAGCATAAAATAAAACATACTAAATTCGGCATAGCGGACACTCCATTGACAATAATCTTTTCGATATCAGACGTTCTCCAACCAGCCGAGCCCGAGCCTAAATCCAAAACCTCGAGGCCGACCATCTCGTGCAACTTATTATAAAGAACGTGTCTCATGATCTTAGGCCAAGTAGAAAATTCGATCGCTTTCAGATGCGCACCTACAGCCACTTCTGTTAAATGAAGAGCGATCGTCATTTCCGACAGAAAGGCTGTAGTTACAGCGTAATCGTTGTATGTACCTCTAGTTTCTTTAACCAAATTGACAATCGCAGTTAGTACCGCTTGAGACAGCTTGTCGTACAAGTGTCTAGGTATACTGGAGCTCAGTAAATGCCTCATAAATTCTAACATCGTGCGCAGCTTGGCGTGTCCGTAGTCTGGATTAGTTTTGGTAATCGTGCAAATAAGCTTTGTCATGTATCTACCGAATATAGTCACGTATTCCCCGACGGAACATAACGCTAGATCCACTAGCATAGGTACTTGGTGTTTTCTTGGCATTCTGATCTTTTCGATTCTCCTTCTTAGAACTTACCATAACGTGTACGCACTTTACGATCAAAGAAGGAAACTTTGCCTTCTAAGCCGAGTCTTTGAAAGTCTTCCGTTAATAACGATAGTATCAGTTGCCCGGTTGGTGTGATAGCAACAAAATTATCCACGTCTATCTTGTTCCCGATCGTCAGAAGACTCAATTCTCCTAAAAAAATTATTCGAAAGTATGTATATAACGCGATGGAACGCTATTTCTTATACATATACCGCATAAAAGATTAGCAAGCTGTTGCGTCTTACAATTATAACATTGGCACCGATCCATAAGAATTTCCATTTATAGTGTAAAGATAACAATTTCTATTTCCAATGTAATTTAACATTCTTATCATGACTTTCACACAGAAATAACAAACGTTTGCTCTTCTTTGACATAATTAAGTGTCATTAATTTTTTTCCCTTGTCAAACGAAACCACGAACTATTCAGGCGAGATATGTTTGTATTCGTGTTTCTTAGTTATTTACCTTTTTTAACAAATGCCTCGATAAATTCTTTGTTTACCAAATCGAACACGTTCACCGCGTTGATACGATAATAATCACTGTCTTCTGCGATGCACGCTCGCAATACATCTGGAATTCTGATTGTGTCAGGAAGCACCAAAGATACCTGGCACAAAGCCAATTGCGAATTATGCAGATTCCTCAAACCATAACCTTCGCGATATTAAAATTAATTACAATTAATCCCTTACGTACGGAATGGTTAAAATAATGCGATTCCACTGTGTTTGGCAAATCAGTCCTCTTGTGATCTCTCTTTTCTATGGAAAAGTGATGTTGAGGCGGTTTAAAGTCCCATACTTCTGGGCTAAGCATTTTAATCGCGAGAGGATTGTTTTCAGAAACAAAGGATCCTTACTTTCGCATTGCTACACCGAAATATACGCGTGTAGCACCATGTAGCACGCATTAGAAGCTTTTAAAGCCCAACGAAGCGTGTTGCACGTGCTTCTAATTACCTGTCCAGCGAATGGTACTTTATTAAAAATCATATGGAATGCCGCGGTAGCGCAGTTGGCAGCGCGTAAGTCTCATAATCTTAAGGTCGTGAGTTCGATCCTCACCCGTGGCAATTATTTTTGAACTTTTCTATTAAAACTCCCTCTGTAACTAAACATCAACAACATATTTTATACTTTTATATTCGGAATTTCGTTAAGGAATTAAGTGTTGATATTAACATGTGTATTTTAGAAAATCTTACAGTTTTTTACAATATGTAAAGTAAACGGCCGTGCTTAAATTAGAGTAATTATTTACGTTTTCTTCTAGCTTCGTTCGGATTTTTCTTCATCCAGTACTTTACAGGGCCGCTCGATCGTATACCTAGCATAGCCGATTTAGAATCCACATCGCGCATAATGAATGGAGAATATCCAGCTATATAATCATCTTGTAAAGGATCATTTTTAGTGCGTGCCAGCCTTGATGCTTTTTGATGAGGTAGTGGTTGATCCGCGCAAAGAATAGGATTGTTCGCATGTTTCCCACCCTTCGGCATTGGTAAAGAGAACTACAAATTTTTTAAGTTATTGCATCGAATATTCTTATCAGAACGCGTATTGCTAAGTTACCAGATTGGAAATCTTACTCTTTTTCCTTTCTTTGAGATTGGTTTCCGGAAGTTAATATGAATCTCTTGTTTCCCTTCTTCATTTAACGTGACTGCAACCTTCTTTAACGTTTTATTGCCACAACTGGGGCAAAAGACTGTGGTCATAATACTTGTAGTGTTAAAGCACGCGTAACACCTAAGGATGAATGTTTTCATTTGCTTGATTACTCTCCCGTCTAAGGCTACCACGTGCAATCCAATCTGTTTCAAAACATTTTGCATCGCAAAGTCCATTGTCAGACACGCGACAGTTGCAGGCTTTTGTTCGAGAAGGTCGGAATCAATTTCTTTTTTAACTTCACGAATGTTTCCTGCAATGGAAAAAGTTCTCTTATAATTTACGTAATCGTTTCATGTATGAGATATTGAATGGACCTTACTAGGTGTAATCCAACCACTATCATCATCGTCGTCATCGTCGTCGTCATCTTCATCTTCATCACCTTCGTACAAATCATCTTCATCATTATCACCTTCAACGTCCGAGTCTTCTTTAACGAGAGCAAGAATGTCATCAACGTTGTGCTGACAATTATCTTCATCTTGGACTACGAATTCTGATGGCTCGCAATTTAATTTTGAAAATTTATTAGACAAATCTTCTGCTCTATCATTATCTATATCAGACTCTGCAGTTTCATAATCCGATCCAATATCGCTGGAAGATTCACTGAAATAATCTTCTGACTCTTCTTTTTCAATATCTTCTAAGTTTATTTCTACTTTTTCATTATCAGTATCTTGTACGCATTCCTGACCCTCAGGTTCTTCCAAATTATCTTCTTTGTCTTCCTCATTGATACCTTTCTGTGTATTAAAACTTTATAGTCAGTATGCCAACCACTTGATTATACTAATAAATAGTACAGGTAATCCTTTTATAACGTGGTGTTTAAACAGTACGGTTTTGAAATTCAAGTAATAACCCTCTGACATCGTCGGAGTCACAAGTGATAAGTGCTTTATGTGATGAACTCAAAATGTCCCGTTTTTCTATTATACAAGGGCTACTTGCATTATCATTATATTAGCATGAAAAAATGCGTTTACCTTTTTCTCTGGCATATAAAAACCAGCTACAGGAGTACACAGCTTCTCGGCTTTACTAGCATTGGAATCAACAGTGTTTTTCACTATTGGATCGGTTCTTAAATGGTCTGTTCCTACTTTTTCCTTTTCTAAACGATAGGTGAGGGCAATCACTTTTATATCAGTTGCTGATAAACTAGCATAATCGCCAGTTTTTTTAGAGAATTCCGTAACTATAAAAGTAACGCAAATTTGTTACATGTAAAACCTGTGGTATGAACGTATTGTATAAACGTACGTATAAAATTAAGCTTTATTACCAAATTGAATGTCTTCGGCATGTGCATTTTGTATTGTTAAGTCGTATGGCAAAACAACCAGCCTTCTCAGCTGTCTTTTGTTCGTAACTTCATTCACTACCTCTTGCTCTGTTATTATGTTAACACCAATATCCTGCAAATATATTAATCTGTGTTATTATATCGGTAATGAAGACATTAAATTTTAAGCACGTACAAGGTGAATGTTAAACTAATAGTTTCAACTTCGAAGTTGTTAATATGAAACTTTACACTGAAAAATAACAATGATGAACCTGTTGATCATATTCAGAAAACACTTCACCTGTAAGGGTGCATTCCTGATGAATGCGCTCGTATCGACAACCAAATATTGCGCTCTCTGATTTTCATTCATATTTATCAACTTTTACACACGAATAGTTAAAACAAGTTGAAGAATGCATATGCACGTGTTTAGAGAAGAGTTACGATTATCAACGTTAATGCACATTTCTATGTGCGTCGTATGTGACAGATAGCGAGTTCGGTATCCCGCACTGACTCTGCGCTGGTGCCAGAAAATGACTTGGATTGGTTGCTTCTGATAGAGACGATGATAGCTCTATAAGAATCACCTAATCAAAGTCATGTACACTGCACGGAAAAATTCTCGGTGCTCGCGCATCGACAACGACGACGAACGGCCTGGAACGGCCAATGACAGATTTACGGCCGATTTCTTCACCTCTGACTAAAGTCCCGATTAGTTAGTCGCTAGTCAGATGCTAGGTGGTAGTTAACTGTCGCGCGTGTTTCTTCGCGCTATTGGATCCTATGGTTAAGTGACTAAAGGTTTGACGCGGCAACGCCGCAAAAACGGTAAAACGACAAATTCATTGTGTAGTCGTTTAAAAGTAATCGTGACAGAGATGGAGTGCAAACTCACTAACAGTGATTTATCACCATGATCGCAGAATCACGATCACGGTCGTGATTTAATTTAAAATTAACTTAAATCACGACCGTGATCGTGATTTTTTTACCTCAAGTGAATTTGCTCTCTGTGAATACTGTGATCGTAATTCTTGCTCATGATTGAATTATTTTTTATAAAATACTTCGATACTTGAATTATTTTTATAAAATACTTCAATATAGCTTGTGTTACAGTCAAAACGTGCTAATTCAGCGAATATATATACATTCATAAATAGTCAATGTATACACGCACTGATTTGATTGGCTAAAGTATTCACATATACATTATATTTTTTAACTAAAGTGAAGAAATATCCATTAATTTAAATAGATCAAGAACGATTACATTGGTTCAAAATATACAACTGACATTCTAGAATCACAGTGAGGACTTGAGAATATTTCGAGGGAAATTAGAAATTGGGGTTATATGGCGCGTGCAAAGAGCAGTTATGCTTTCTACCAATCAGATCACAAAAATCGCGAATAACTGCCACTTCTGGCAGTTAATCGGTGCCCGAACCTCCGGTAAAGTTAACTTTGAGATTAACTGGCAGATCACTCTTAACCAGAGGTGAAGAAACGGGCATGTGTCAGTTATGTGGACCATAACTCTAATCCGAAGATTACCGGAGGTGAAGAAATCGGCCGTTAGGGGCCTTTCTTGCCTCTTGGAGGGGACGACCGGCGAAATATGTAAAAGTACATCTTTGAACCTTTTTTTATGTGATTTAAAATTTGCTCGTAATTTATATTTCAATATCTCTATCTGATACTGTTATGTAAATGAGGCGGACATTTCCACCCTGATGATACCTTCATGTGATCCCCATGTGACGTAACCAAAAAATTATGGTTACGTACAAGATACGTTTTAGTGCTGTGGGGGACAGAGTCAGTGCAAGGATACCGAATTCGCTATAAAAATAAGTTTGAAAAGTTATGCAAGGAGCACCATGTAATGTCAAAAATAAGCATGTCAACTTGTGCAATATTAAAATTTATGTATCGAACGAACTGCTCATGAAAACGCTCCTTGAGTTGTATAGAAATTATCTGACAAGACTGAATGACAAGTACTTGAGTCGACACACATCGATGAAACTGATCGATATTTATTTAAAATCATTTAAGAAGTAGGTGAACGGTTTAAGGTACATACAAGCAAGAGGATTGAATAAGGTTTACATTTCTATTTTCTATAAAATATTCAGGATAAATACCAAAGTCTGTGATAAAAACACAAGAGACGTATATTTACATTTGCCAACTGTGCAAGGCCGAACTTTAAAATCTCAGCCACTACTGGTCCCTACCATTGGGACCACTGTAAATAAGTTCATTGTAATCTAAATAAATAGGTGTTAATTTCGTTATGCGTTATCTATCACCAAAAATTTTATACATCAGAACATATGTATGAAAGTATAAAAAAGGACCTTTTTTACGCTTTTAGATTAGACTTAAAGGGTCTTAGGTATTGACCAAAGTGCTCATACAAAAACAGGGAAATCCCCTCGACCCAAGCTGTATATTTAAGTAGATCATCATGACAACTGCAATAAGGTATAGCTGCTTGTGTGAGGAGTTCTTATCTGCTGCTCAAGCATGCATTGATGAAAAAATTTTGGGAATACTTAAAGAGTATTATGCCCATTATATAGATTCAAACCGCAAGCTGAACCAGATTAAAGATTTAAGAGCATTACTGAAGGTGTTAGAGAAACGTGATATTCTCAGTTTTTGCAATGTTGAACCACTTTCTTATATTTCAAGTACATTTTTAAATAATTCCAATGTACTGAATAAAATACGAGATTATAATAAGTTTCATCTTCAAAACACTCAATATTCTACATTGCATAATATGTATGAAGATACAAGTGGTAAGTCTGTCATTTAATGTACAGAAAAATCATTTTCCACTTGTTAAAACTCGATACCTTTTAATCATTATAGCAGTGCCTACAGGATCTTCGACAAAAAATGGAAATAGTAAAACAGATAACAAAAATTGTGCACCACAATCAAAAGTGCAAAATCTTAAACCCCAAGGTCAACCAGTGTCGCAAAGACATGTAACAAGTCCCATGACTTATTCTACTCAAGAAGCAATGCTGCAGCAAATGGGTAAGCGTTACTTTACTTTGCTTTATGCTTTACATATTAATAGTCATTTTCCAAATTAACAAATATACCTTTCAGTGCTGTCGCAAATTAGTGAAAGAATTGGACGTTCTTGGAGAGATACCGTTAGATTCTTAGACATCCCCGAATACCAAATCGATGTCATTCAAAATAAATATCCGTTCGATTTGAAGGAGCAAAGTTATGAAGTAAGATGTAACTGGTTCATTCTGCATAAAATTCTTTACATACACGTAACATAGACGATTTTGTAGGCTTTGAAACTGTGCATATCCAAGTACGGTACAGACAGTTGGAAAATAAATTTGCTGCGCGCTTTGGAGAAGGCAAGGCGCAGAGATCTTAAAGAGCTCGCCGAAGAATTAATAATACGCACAAGGATCGAATAATATAACTTCCAGAAGTTTATTAAAAAATACATTTAACATTTCTGATTAGTTCGTTAAGGAAACCTGAAAATGAAATGCGGTATGCAGAAAGAGGAATTCAATTTAAGAAAAAAAAAAAAAACTTAAATACAGCCGTTTGTTGAACAATCGTGAGAACGCTATTAAATATTGTTACACTTTTTTACAATGTAAGTTGCTATACTGTCTCACTCGAAAACTGAAAAATTGCAACCTAGTTTCTATAGGTTGTTTGAAAAATACATTACAGCAGTCTTTGTTGTTCATACAAGTGATATAATGCACATTAGAAAAAGGCATACATAAAGAAAATTGCTTAATCGCATACATTTGAATAACAGTTACAACTGTAAGATTTATATTATCTTCTGAAAAATACAGCAGCCTGTGCGTATCTTTCGCAATATAATCCTAAATTACTTGTTACATTAATGCAAATTTTTATACTTATGCAATACACATCTGTTCCAGTGCATATTTATTAGTTTTTGTTTAATAAATTTCATTAAGAAAATACTTGCTACAATGAAGAATGTTTAAAAATGTTACACTGAATTTTCACTTAAATTGCTTGGCGTTGTAAGTTGCCCTGATTTTGTTCAACGCCTATATCATTTATGCACATTCAACCTTGTTAATTTTAATGAATAATGATGACATTAACGTAACAAACAGTTCTTTAAATAACATAGGCATTCCTTGTTTGACTTCCAGCTTTGATCATGATGTCTTTGTGTATTTGGTATCCTATAGAGACTTTCGATGAAATTTTTAATCTCTCTCTCAATTTGCGTCTGTAAATAAGGCAAAATCGAGAAGTAAATAACCTGTAAACATTGTACATAGAATTCTACATTACAGAAATATATTTACCCAATTTCCATAACACTATCTACGTTATTGGAATTCGCTGTCCATACACCGATTTTATCTGCTTTTGGCCTCACATTTACTACTGCCCCACAAACATCGTCGGAGTATCCATTAAAGGCCTCGCCGATCATACATAAAAGAGTTTCTAACCAAAAATGATCTAGATCCGTAGATCTTTGTTTCTTGTCTAAGCTTATAAGCCATCTTCCGCCATTTTTATTAGCTTCATCTTCCCACATAGGTCTAATTCCTTGCTTGAACATGCTGTAGTCGCAACCTTGCCTCAATTCGGAGGCATACTTTATGTGGTTGTACAAACTGTTAACGAAGTGTAATTCATTAGCTCTAGAATATCGACGTACCGTTATCTGATCTCAAGCAAAGTATCCGTAAATTTTACCTCCAGAAATCTTCCGCCGTGTCGAAGCTCGTTATTTTCCGTTGACTTTCTTCCCATGACTTATTTCTATCGGGTTCATAGTACCAAAGGGTCCAAGTATGTTGAAGCGGATGTTTAATTAAAACCTCCGGTGGAAATTCATCGAAGTTCGATACCTCTTGCTCCTTCCGTTCTACTTCCTGCGAACAATCACATTCATAATTTCGTATCTAAGATTCTTACATGCACACATATCTATCTATATCTGTATTCGCGATATTTTCTAATTATTTTCAACGATCCGATGTCCAGGATATTTATGGAGCAATGTCAATAGGATTTTATATAACATATATATTTATCGTAACGCGCGGCCCGTGTTCAATTATTTTACTCAAGTAATATAATATGCCTTTTCTAAGCTCGTTAGACAGTTTTCACCATGCATGGGAACAGATGGGAGGGGTGAGGAGTGTCGGAAACGACCACGCTGTTTCGATGAAAAATCCGTGCAAGCTTTTTTCCGACACTCAAGCCGCGATTATATTTTAATGGAGGATCGCGTTAATTTTATCGTGTCTGTTGGATTATAAAAAATGTTAGCCGAAAAATACCTCGATTTCCTCGTTATTACTTGTAGCCATGTCACACCGACTACACGCACAATATGCTCGCTCAATGGACTAACAGTAAGGGCATCTGACGGCAAGATTTTAACATCCGAATTTCCTTTCCTCAAGATAGAAACGTAAAATTACGTCGGTGCACACGGGAAAGTTATAAAAATTCACAAGGAGATCGGCGAGGAACGGGGTGATCGTTAATTGTATCACCGAGATATAATCAACGAGCACGATAATGACGCGAAGAACAAATAAGAAAGCGCGGCTTTGGAAACGAACAATCTTATGTCTATCTTTTTACTGTTTCCTCTTGTCGATGCCCGAGTCAGAGTTATTTTAACGATGCAGGAATTTTTTTATAATTAACACATTTTATCGGTTATCACGATACCAGTAACTTTTGTTTCACTTCCTATTTATCATTTACATTTACGCGATGCAGTTTTGTTCTCGCATTCTCGACTTTCTCCTGTTCCGTGCTTCCGGAGAAAGCAGCGCCGATGTGTGTCATATTCAAAGTCTTGATTCTTGTATAACGAAGAATATCAGATACCACAGTTTTCATGGTTTCGACATATCATAATTATGATAATTAATTTATCATAATTTAATAATTTAGATTATAGCGTATATAAATGAGTTCCTTTTGAAAGAAATTTCGAAGCAATACAACAAATCGCACATGCGCAAGCTTTCTAAACTTGTTTCCTTGTATTGAAGTTTTGATGCATATTTTTAGAAAATTATTATAAATATTAACATATTTCGATTATAACCGCAATATTTCATATTTGCATTCTGTTTCAATGCGCATTTATATGATAAAATGAAGTTTGTAAAAATACTTTAAGGTGAACAGGTTACCGACGATATATCAATCAAAGGATAAAGAAATAAATTATTTCCGTAATTATTGCGACCGGTGACGTTAATTTCTCTACATTGTTGTAGAGAATACGTGCAATGAGGGTTAAAATAGGGGTTGGCAGCCCTGATGCTCGCAGTAACAACCAGTAGATTTTACAGACCACCCTTGATGCATTGCTTGTGTGATGTATTTACATTATAAATTGGAAAGCGTAATTATTCTCTAAGGACTAGCTGAAGACTAATTATGAAACGTTTCATTACGAAACGTTTGGTAAGTATCATTTTCTCTATTTCTCACAGCATTCGTAATAATACCGCCGACGAATGTATATTTATTCTGGTAGTGATAGTTTTAAAGAAGGTTAGTTTGTCAACGATTGCATAGTGTATTTTCGCGTATTTAATATACTGTTGCGATATTTCAATGTTAGCGGTGTTTAACTAACGATGATGAATTGTGGTTTCCTAATGGGATGTTAATTGTAATAGATCTTCTCGATTTTAATTCATAATTTTTCACTTCCCAGGTAGCTGAAGAAAATGGAGAGACAAAGCAATGTTTCGTCAAGCAAGAGTGCATCAATTTTGGATACGAAGGTTCCTATCCCACTTACACTTCGTCTTCTTCGTCCCCGTCCACTGTTACGCAACCTTTACCTGGACAACCGCCGTTACCTCCTATGCCTCCACCGTCGACCGGAGTCCCACCGCCCCCGCATGTATTCGGACCAGTGCCTTCTCAAGTTACGCCAATTCAAACATGGGCGCACCCTCCCACAGCATGGCAATGGATAACGCCTCAAACATCGCCATTACCACCCCCGACTCCGCGTGACATGACCGCGAACACGTATCAAAGAGAAATGCCTCTAAGAGGTAATTATATGAGACGTGAGAGATATAATCACAATAGAAGCAACGTATATGTACAAAGAAATAACTTTCATCGTAAAAATAGAAGGCTCGCACGGTTCGGCCAGTCTCAGGGTCAATTCGATCAAGCAGCATATTTTGGGGCAACGTTGAGTAGTGGCCTCGGTTTGGAATGGCAAAGAAATAATTACACTGCGGCTGCAAATGACGCTCTTATGAATCATATGCCCGTTCCACTTCCTAATCATCCTTTACCTCCTATTCCCCCTGGGATGTTGACAAATCGGCACGGTGAAGAACCGTCAGATCAGGATGTTAAAATTGGTTTGGTAAGATAACATAACAACAGCCTTACTTAATTCTACCAATCGTTTGATTACGCATCGTGGCCAACTGTACATTATTCTTTCAGGAGGAAGTTGTAGTTAAAAAGAACAAACAGAGAAAACCCATGTCACAAAGCTATCCCAGCCGACCTTGGAATAGGGAAGATGCAGAAAGAGCTTTGAAAATTGAGAATGAATACAATAAAACAGTAAAAGCCCAAAGTTTAATAATCAAATTTCCAGATCCCGATCTGAATAAAGATATCGTTAGAGAATTTCATCCTGGTATACAGAATATACACTTTCAAAGCCCTAGTGGCCCCAGGTACTGTTTTATACAGATGGCAGAAAGCATTGATATCGACGAGGCTATAAAGGAGCTGGAGAAAATACCCTTCGGGGTAGGTCATTTAAAAGTCGAAAGAAAGTCTCTAAGGGATGAAGATAATCCAATGCCTGAAGAAATAGATCCCTACACGTTATATATAGGAAATTTACCAGAGTCTGTTAATGTTAATGAAGTAAAAAGTAAGTTTCCAACAGCTGCCCGAGTAGATGTAGGCTTTGCACAGAAAATGAGAAATACTCGGTGAGTTTTATTTATTATCCCTAATATCTTAATGTCACTTATATCACTCTGACGTGTTATATGTCTTTCGTTTTGCAGCTATGCTTTTATCAGGTATAATAGCGTGGATGAATCCATATCTGCTTATAAACAAGCGCATGATTTAATGTGGGATACCAGAAGTATTATTGTTAGGTTTAGAAGGCAGCGTGGTAATACTTGTCTTCCCGGGGAACCTAAACCGAACGTTAAGAAAGTTAAAGAGGATCCGAACAGTAATCAAGTAACCAAGGAACAGAAGGCTAATAATGCTGAGAAGAAGTTAGATACTGACGTAGAGAATAGGTTGCAAGATAATTCCAATAAAACGCCGAACAAAGTGGCATCGCAGGTTCAAGAGCAAAGCACGAATTTGCAAACCTCTTCCACTCCTTCCCATGCGCCGACTTCAATCGCGTCAGCTAAATCTGCGCAGCAACAACAACAACAACCATGGGTAGAATACTGCATGTTAATGAAATATTTTATGTGAAATAGAAACAAGGGGGATACTTATGATGGTTTATTTTTTAGACTGGTCAACCACCTCAGATACCTTCAGCATCGGAGGCACCGCCACCTTGCTCCACTGAAAGGGAAACGGTCACGGAGACGATAATGCTTACCGAAATCAAGGAAGAACCGGAGGATTATGAAGAAATGGATATGTCATGTAACATACGATCCGACGAAGATGTAGATAACGATGTGGACGACGACGACGACGATGACGAGGAAGAAGAGGAAAAAGATGACGATTCGGATGACGATGACGATAACGAAGACGATTACGAAGAAGATGATGACGAAGAAGATGACGACGAAGAAGATGACGATGAAAGTGGCAGATTATCTTGTAATGACAAGCAAGAAGAAATTAAAAAAGATAACGAACCATCCGATGTATGTAAAATACGCTTCATAATCTACAGTAGAGAAATAAATGAATTTTTCTGTCCTGAAGTATAACTAATTCGCAATGATTTCTGTTTTAGCATCTTGATCAGATGTTCAGCAAATTAGAGAACATGGCTGGTGATATCAGTTTTTAATGCATGTAACAAGCGCGTATCACTCCTATATTGATTAGTATTCTATTTTTAAGAAATTTAATTTCGTACATGTGTAAATATCCCTAGTTCTAAACTGTAACGAGTGAGACTGCATTTATTTAAGTATGATAGCGATTCAGTCGTATTTAAATACTTTTGTATCCGATATGTTTTTACCTGATAAATTTCTACGCTTAAAATAGGCTTATACAGGACCCTTTCTGTAAGCAAATTGTGAATATAATTAAAATTATTTTCCGTATTTTTAGTTACAATCGACTTAGTTCACGCGCAGTCATTCAATTTCTCCGCTACTTATTTCCACTAGAATGGATACACAATTTGTTAAAATTCCTTTTATAGAGAACTTTATACTTCGTATCGATTTCTACTTTACAAAATACCTTCCAACAATAAAAACTAATAACTACATTTGAACGAACGATATACATTGCCGGAGAAAGATTTTCGCAAAGATTGGAAAAGATGTTTTTCTATTGTCAAATAAAAAACAAATTGCAATTTATATTATAGTAAAAATATTTCTTTTATCACGACTAAATTCGAACCAAACGTGCAAATTGTAAACTAATAGCGAATTCGGGAGAGTTGCACTGAGCGCACTGAATGCGAATTTTAGCCAATCGGAACCGAAAAAGTTCACACTCCTCGCTTCCGATTGGCTTAAATTCACACTCAGTGCGCCCAGTGCGGGTCTTCCGAATTCGCTATAAGTATCGCGGCGCAGTTAGAATAGTGAGTGTCGATTTGAAAATTGAACGCGTTTCCGGTGTGCTCCGAGCTCCACCTACTTCCGAGACGTTTCGGCGGTAGGAAAGCGCGCGTAACGCTGCCGGTCTCAACAATTCTTTCAACTGACGGTACTTGTTGCTTCAAATCAGTTTCTACGAATTGATAACCGAGGAAAGTGAGTCGCGAAAATGTTCGAGGCACGTTTAGTACAGAGTGCGATCCTGAAGAAAGTGTTAGACGCGATAAAGGACCTTTTGACTGAAGCCACGTTCGAATGTTCCGACTCGGGTATACAAGTCCAAGCTATGGACAATGCTCACGTCTCTTTGGTCTCCCTGAATCTCAGAAGCGATGGTTTTGACAAATACAGATGCGATAGAAATTTATCAATGGGCATGAGTATCTCATGGTAAGATTCCATACAAATTTCACCAAGGTTATGTATTCCCTCATGCTATATAGAACAAAGAGCACAAACATCTTTGAAGAGAAAGATATTTGTAATTGTTCATCTCAACACGAATAAAGTATCTGTGATTTATTCCCTGTCTTATAGCTAGTATATCGAGTCACTTTCGATTATTAAATTATCACCTGGCAACATTTTTTAGTATGTCCAAAATTCTACGATGCGCTGGCTCAGAAGACACTGTGACGTTACGGGCGGTGGATAATCCGGAGAATATTATATTCATATTTGAATCCCCCAACAAAGAGAAACTCGCAGAATATGAAATGAAACTTATAAATATGGATCAGGAACACCTTGGTATTCCTGTAAGATTACTTTTCTATACACTGTAACATTGCACGTTTACGGAACGGATCTTGATCTGTTGCGATACAATTATGGGATCTGCCGACTGTTACAGGAAACCTCGTATTCATGTATTGTAAAAATGCCGTCCCAAGAGTTCTCCCGCATATGTAGAGATTTGAGTCAATTTGGGGAATCGATAACGTTTGCGTGTTCTAAGGAGGGTATAAAGTTCAGTGCTTCTGGAGATTATGGACAAGGTACATTAGTTTCTTATATTAATTAATATGTGTACTTACATTCACTGTATAGTATCTACTTTGTGCACGTAACATTTTCTAGCAAAGGTTCTTCGAGCACAGAAGTTGTATATCGACTGACCGAAATTCAGTAATGTTGTGGGAAGTGTTTACCTGTTCTTGACCTTGCCGCTATGAAGACAAGGTCACGCTTGTATTCACGGTCACGACTGTTTATATTTTCATATTCGAAGGAAATATACATTTCTGTAGTCGAACTCAGGCCTTCCCAAGTAGGGGAAATCTGCTCCTGGAACACATGTTTCGGTTCTCCCTCCAACGCTGCATCTTCAGCTAAGGGGGGGGGGGGGGGCGATTCCTACTGTCCTCTCTCTCTGCTTCGTAGCGGTGTCACTGTCTTCTCTGAGAGAGGGAGTGTTAGAGGGAGAACCGAAACGTGTTCCAGGAGCAGATTTCCCCTACTTGGGAAGGCCTGGTCGAACTCATTGAAACGCGAATGATTTATCAAAAGTATATATTGCAAAATGTAAAAGTATAACTGTACGATTAACATCATTATAATGTTCTTGGAGCTATACAACATTGTTTTTTTTTTCAGCTACTATCAAGTTAGCACAGACAGCGGATGCAGATAATGAAGATGAAGCAGTAGTTGTCAATATGCAAGAACCGGTGAAATTAACATTCTCGTGTCGCTACCTTAATTGTTTCGTAAAAGCTGGGCCCCTCTGTGCACAAGTACAGCTATCGATGTCTAATGACGTGCCCTTAGTATGCGAATACAAAATCGGGGATATCGGGCATATTAGATACTACCTGGCACCGAAAATCGACGACGACGAAGACAATTAAGATTCCTACGAATTTTTAAAGAGAAGCCGCGACGTCGTTAATGCAGTGTATCATAGCATAGGATGATTTCGTATAGACGCCGTGATTCTATTGCTCTTGCGTTTATCGCGGTATTAGAAAGTAAGCATGTTTGATGAAATTTCACGCGAATCGGAATGATAACGCTGCACGTATATAAGAAGAGGTATATTTTGATATTCATTGTTCAGGAACGATTAAGGATAATTAAAAATACTTTGAAGGTAATATATTTAAATTTTACATTTAAAAGTCATTTGGCTCGTCACAGTGTTAGCGCAACGCAGAATTGACACTAAGATTCATAGTAGAGTGACACGATCATGATTAACATGGTAATGTGGTGTCATTCTCGTAAGATTCATATTGTTACCGTTTCATAAACTGTGACAATATTTTGATAATATTGCGTTTTTTTTTTATAAGTAAGAAGAACTCAATATATTTCCAAAACATTTGATAAATTTTGAATTACGTGTTACCCTTACGTCCTAGCCTAATTGAAGTTTAAATTTTTTTTTACTTAGTTTAAATATCTTATTTCTTATACCTTTCTTGTGTATAAGCTAGTTTAATATAAAAATACATAATTAGCTTACGAGCTGAGGGAATAAGAGGGCTACCATGGATGGAATAGCCTAGAAGTATACAGTTAAATCTTACACAATTTGGATCTCGTATCATTACTAAGTAATTAAATATTAATCAATAGATGTTGATTTATACTATGAATTATTTTACACGCACATACTGCGAAGACCTGTATATCGTCGTTTCTTAGTCATACACGCTTAAATCATATCTCTAATCAAAATAAATACTTTATCATATTTTCTTCTATATTCAAGAAACGAATTAAGGTCGCAACAAAACAAGACACTTTGGCAATAGTAATCAGCCTCTTTGGTTTTAAAGCCCTCATATTGCTTTTGTGTTTTCAACGGAAAAGCTTCGAATTTAAAATCACTCTTACACGTAACAAATCGTTATCAATACATACAATAACCGAATTTAACACAAAAAAAAAGAAAAGAAAAACAGAAGATGAATACTGAAGTTACCCGTTTAATGTTTAAAAAAAAAGTTTACGTAAGCGTTTAATACTTGCTCATTTTCAAAGAAGATGCCACGCTCTCTTCGACATCGTCTAACTTTTTTTTTGGACCAATTTGACCGGCTTATGCCAGGATCATCGATGCATCCATTATTCCTTCAGTCTGTGAGCATGAATTTAAAACACATATGTATAGGATGTTGCGTGACGTTCACTTTGCAAATGAGATTACCAACAAGAGAAAGAAACGAAAGAGACATGTACATTTGTGAAATCATAGTGGGTTTAAGCATTCGTGTTACCGTTGCTCCCGTATAAGCTGGGATGTACGTACTTGTCATGCAATGTCCTTAGATGCCTTAGCAGATTACTTTTTACGTTAAAGCCCTTTTTACAATAGGAACAAAGAAAAGGCTTCTCCCCTGTGTGCGTTCGTTGGTGAATTACCATCGACGCGTGACTTGGAAATTCCTTTTGACAAATGTTGCACAACTTTTGATGACTGTGAACCCTTTTTGGCTTAGGTGGCGCCGAGTTGTTCATCAAGGCCAGTTGCTCCTCCGTGTGCTCCGTTTGTATGTGGCGTACCCATTCTTGAGGCGTTGAGTACATATTACCACAGAGATCACATTTTAACGGCGGAAAGTCTTTGCTATCGTCATCCACATCGTCCTGCGAAACAGGGCAACGTTAATTACCATTTAATACTCGAAACGCCTAGGTAAATGCCTCTATGCACTCACCTTCCTCTTTTTCCTTCGATTTTCAGTCATGTCAGCGTGTGTAAATTCAATGTGTCTCACCCAGTCCGACGGCCGATTAAACGTCTGACTACACATGTCGCACGTTAATGGCGTGTACTCCTCTTCCTCGTCCGCACTGTGTACAATTTCCTGCAAACGACCAATATAGGTATTACATATTTCATTTCTATAAAACGAACCATTCTTAAACGCTACATACAGGTTTGATATCAATTTCATGATCTATAGTCAGTGATTCCGATGGATCGATAGTTTCCTCCCAGATCGGCTCGTCTTTTACCAAAAGCTCCAGGTTCAACTCGGTCTGCAAGGCACGAAAAGAGAGGCGTTTCATTCTACTTCGAAGAGCAGCAACATTACCAAGAAATCGGTCTTATTTACATTTTCGCCGTCCTCGCTTTTAGATTTATTGGACTCCACGTCGCTGTTGATGGTTTTCCTTTTCTTCGCGTTCACCTCCAGGTTCTCCTTATTCTTGTTCTGCTCGTTACTTTTATTCTCCTCCAACACCTTCTTTGTCTCAGGCTCGCTGGCTTTATCGTCTGCCTTCTCGATACTCTTTCTCTCTGAGGTAGGTTTCTGTGGTTGAACGTTGTTCTGCACCGGCGTGGCCTGCTGTTGCGCATTCTCGGCCGCCTTCTCCGTCGTCGGCTGCACCAGCTTGATCTTCTGTATTTGCCCGGTCAACGGCGGCTGCTCCCGTTTGTCCCGATCGACCTTCTGGTTGTTCGACTGGATGTTCTCCTTTTTGCTGCCGGTGTTTGATCTCCATAAACCACGGACACGCAGGATATCTCCCGCCTTTAATACGCCCTCCAACTGATCGTTCGTCACGGTCGCCTCGCCGCTGTACATGTATTGGATCAGGATTTTCAGCGTGCGATAACCGATCTCCGTTGGTAGTACCTGAAACCCGATCACCGTGATTATTTAACTTATCTCGAGATTGGTAACGATTCATCCACTGGCGGCGACTGTGATTCCCCGAAGGGTGCGTGTATGCACATAGCGCGGGTATATAGGTATACGAACCACAATAATTGGGGCATTCGTGTTCGCCCCGAAATGACATGTTTGAAAGATGTGACTAAGGTACGATGAGCAAGCGGCTAGGACGAATCGATGGGCAGCCACGTGCCGGCCACAGGACGTCGCCAACAGAACATCTGCGAAGGATTCTGAGTGGAGTAACGTCGCGACAGAGCTGTGCAGATGCGCGCCATAGCTGTGCCACTTGAGTTGATAATTCTCCGAAGCAGCGATGGCCATTTTTTCTGCACCGTTCGAAAACAACGATACATTCGTTAATATTCTGGTGCATGTAAATGCAACGCGCTGACATGTATATTTCTTTGTTGTATTGTTAAGCCTGTTGCGTCGGTCGCATCTCGGCTGTATTTTACAGAATTCTTGCCATAAAATAAGACGACGCTGCAAATTACTATAGAGTAGATATTAAAGCATGCATCTTGTCAGGCGAAAATTAAACGATTGCCACTACATGGACAGTAACGCCGGGAGTACCTTATTCGATCTGAAAAATTATGCACAATATTCGCGACGTTAACGGTAAACAAATAGTTGTCACTCCCCTATGACCACGCAACGACTTGGCAATCTACTATTTTATTAACGATGCACATGCTTAGTAACACATTAGTTAGAAATCTCTTGTTGCTTTTTTAGGCAACAATGATGAGGCCAGAGTCACAGAGATTAACACTGACAGGAGAGATCCCTTGGTACGATCACGACGCGTGGATCGGTCGATTTCGACGAGACGTTTCACCGGAGCAAATGGTGCAATGCAATAATTTACGCACTGTAGCTAGCTACCCCGGGTTTCACACCCCCGTCACGAAATCCCGACGTTCGCTCGACGGCGGATTAGACGGTGTACACAACATCGGCGGAAAAATCTCGGATCGAGAACGAAGGAGGCCAGCGTTCGCATACTCGGTATGGCAAGCCGATCTTAGATCGTTCCCTTAGCCGGAGGATCGTTGGATCTCACGATATTACACCGCTGGGTCGCACGAACGTCAAGAGTAGCGAGAAGAGATCTTCTCGTCGGCGAGGGCTTCGTTTTTACGGCGCGTCGTTACGCTGTCAACGTGGTTACCTGACGACATCGGCCAGAACCTCGGTCACGCGTCGCACAACGGTCAATCCTTGACGATCTTTTAATCGGAACGGCGGTAAATTCTTGTTCGCGAGCGGTCCGCGTCACCAGTACGGTGTATCTCGCACGCGTCGTTGGTGTTTTGAAAGGCGGTTCGCGCGGATACGGGACACGGGGCAGATATGAGCATCGAACCGCCGCGTAGGGGCCTAAAAATCGATATTTCGGTCTTTGCTCCATCCTCTCCGGCGGTGCAGCCGTGCTCGCTTTCGCGGCTAGGTAGGGTGCCCCCCTGTTCATCATCGATTTTCCCGGCTACCAATCGCACGCATCCATTTATCGCATCGATCGCCCGAGCTGATTTCAGCGTTTGCGTCCGTCCGTCCATCCGCCCGCTCCACGATTCATACCCGTGCACCCCGCCGCAACCGACCCCCTCGCGCCCTCCCGACCCACCTCCCTCGACGCGGGGCTCCGTTCATCCTCCCACCCCGAGACGAACCTTGCCTGGCTGCTGCTGCTGCTGCCTTTAAGCTGCACAGACGCGACTAAACGCGACCCTTTGCCACATCCTCTTTCGCCAGGGAGACCGGGCATTTTTCCGTTTACACTCCGCGGCTCGCCCTGATATATCGTGCCTCTTTATATCGCTTATCACGAAGCACGTCGCATCAGTCGCTTTTATTTGACTAGTTTAATTAGTGTAAGTAGGAATTCTGTCTCGTCGCCTCTAGCAAAATTGTATGTATAGATTCGCAGAAATTAATACATCGTTTCTTTTCATGTTTTAATAGGAATACACACGTAGGACTGAAACCTGAAACCCTACTCGTCGAATGCAAGATATATCCTCGGTTTTGCGGACCATTTTTTATTATTTCTTTACTTCTCCCCGGAGAAAAATGAAGTCGAGGGCGATCCTTGTTTCAAGTTATGGTAAAAAAAAATCGCGGATTGTATTTTTTTTACTGCAGATTCTTACCTACCGTATTATAATCGATTTATTTCTCCCCAGTAATCGGCGACTAGCTGGTGGATATTAAAGCAGCATGAGTGTGACTCGATCTGTAACAGTTTCGAGTAATGCCTCCTCGCAAATGGTTCGTTAACCTGGATGACTGATCTATAGATCTATGAGGCGACATTACAGAGGGTTAGTTTATACGGGTAGTAAAATTTTAGGATCGCGTCTGGCCTGTTCGCCGACGCACCCGAAGATGGCGCTCATAGTGGGATTCTTCGATTTTCAAGATTTCGTTTGATTGTGTGCATACGTCCGTGTGCGACGATGTACTGCATTGCGTCGACGACCCATTTTGCAATGGGAGCGATAAGTTGCACACCCTCCTACCCTTAAATAATCAATCCCATGTTTCTGAGCCCGAGCGACGGTCCTGCCCGCACAGGAGTAACGGGAGTATGCTCGGGTATTATTTCCATTTTCATTTGCTTTTATATTTTTATCACAAGCTTTGGTACTATAAACAAACAACAATAATTAATTTTCTTAGGTTTTCAAGAGTCTCCGCTATTTTAATCGACCAGTAAACGGTAGCCACGTAATCAGAATTGCGATTACAGTACACCGCTAATTTTTCGATAAATCCTTTTCAAAATTCAGCAAGTAAACTAGCCTTAACTCGCAGGCGAAAAAAAAATTAAAAAATAGGAATCAAGAAATTATTGAGGATATATTTGATACTCGAATTTAAGAGTAACAAAAGAGTAAATGACACAACATTTTAGTATATAAAAGAACAATCCTGTAATATTAATTGGATATCAGTTGTTTTATAGAGCTGTTCACTCTATTTCAGTTCCAGAGACACCCTTTAGATCTCCTTCTGCATTATCCCATATAAATTCGTAGTAGAGTCGCGATTTAATAATCCCTTTCTCCGAGACCAAAATTACAAAGAAAATGAATTTTCCGTCCAGGGAAACTATTTGCACTTGAAATTGAAATCAGTTTCGGTAGGTCACGTGGTAATGAGATCACGTGGCGCTTCTGCATACCCCGTCAGAGGGAACCACAGATAATCCCGAGTAATCACACTACGGGCAACAATCTTTTCCTCGTAAATACATACGTTATATTGTCATCGAACTAAGGTCGACGTAGCGAAACGATGCAACGGCTTCGCGGGGCGCAATGTGCATCGCGGGCCTGAAGGTTACATCGGGAGCGCACGAATGGCACTTATGTGTCACGTCTAAGTGACCTAGTTTACAAATGAATTTTCGCATCTCTGATTTTCTACGGCTATGACCCTGCTGAGTGAGTGAGTGTTCTTAAAGTGTCGGTGGCCTACGGGGGACAGTGACGATAATGCTGTCTCGTAAGTGAGTTCATGGCTGTATATAGAATGCGGAAGAAACCGAGCAATTCCGTTTGATTATCGCGGCGATGCGGACTTTTACGAAATACGAATGCCTTTGCGCCTCCAGCCAGCGACGCAATTAGGTTAAGTTGACAAGAGCTGCACAGGTCCTTTACAAGTGCTCGACGACACTGAGCGATTTATAAATGTACAGTAAGCCAACCGTTCGTTCGTGTAATGTTTATATACCAATGGCATCCCGGGGGAGAAGTGTTTGTTATGTCGAACGAGGTTAACGGACGAGGGAGGTTGATTTAACTGTCTGTCGAACGTGTTGCAGTTCAATAAAAATTCGCTTGGTCAAGATGAAAGATGGTTGTCCAAAGTCTCGCGTGGTGACGTTCAATAAACACTGTATGGCTCTAACATTTTATCCGCGACGAAACGGGCGCTACGTACTTGTACATACAAACAGTGCATAGAGCGGGCTGGTCACATTCGCAACATGCCGCACATCACACGGAAGTGGGAGCTATTCCCAGGCAGAAACAGATTCTGCTGCGACGGCAGGGTAATGATGGCACCGCAGACCGGGATCTTCTATGTGACCGTGTGTCTCATCGCTGGAACCAGTGGACTGTTTTTTGCTGTTGAGTAAGACGATCATCGCTCGAGTTATAATTTCAGATTCCCGAGCAAGGGAACGGAGTTCTAACAACTTTATTATTACTTGTTCTAGCTGTCCATTCTTAGCGGTTCACATAACACCTGCTATACCAGTTATTGGTGGCCTGTTATTTATTTTTGTAATGTCAGCTTTATTCAGAACAAGCTTCAGCGATCCTGGAGTTATTCCAAGAGCGACGCCAGACGAAGCTGCCTACATCGAGAAACAAATTGGTACACAAACCTATATTATTACGGAATTCTTTGATAATCGACTTTACTAAGTATTTATATTAAAAAATTTGCATTCTTTGCATGGTGGATAAAGAGGTACCAAATGATGGTAATTCTAAAATGTATAGACCCCCGCCTAGAACGAAAGAGGTGTTAGTCAAAGGGCAGCCGGTGAAATTGAAATACTGTTTTACCTGTAAAATATTCAGACCTCCGAGAGCTTCGCATTGCAGTTTATGCGACAATTGCGTAGGTATGTGTATTGGTTGATTACTTGTCATGGAAGTAACTCGTCAAGAGGGTGGAACGAACATTGAATAATTATCCTTTCAGAGAGGTTCGACCATCATTGTCCATGGGTTGGAAACTGCGTGGGCAGACGAAATTACAGATACTTTTATGCCTTTATCGTATCTCTGGCATTTCTTTGCGTTTTTATAGTTGCGTGTGCCGTTACACATTTAATTATGCGTAAGTATATTAATCGCAGAAATAGTAAGCGAACGGAGCGGGCTCTAATTCTATGCGCGAATCTGTTACCAGTCACAAGAGACGGCAGGCCATTTTTAGAGGCAGTGAGAATATCTCCTGGAAGCGTCGTTGTAGGAGTTATATGTTTCTTCTCTGTTTGGAGTATCCTTTGCCTTGCTGGTTTCCATACATATTTAACTACTAGCAACCAAACTACTAACGAAGATGTAAGTATTACAGATTCCCGAAATCGTGGGAGGATTAGAAATGTTTCTGTTGTCCTAGATCAAGGGATCATTTTCCATCAAAAGGGGGCAAGAGAGTTTTAATCCTTATAGCCAAGGAAATATTTGTGGGAATTGTTTTTACGTGTTATGTGGACCTGCGCCGCCCAGCCTAATCGGTAACTTGATTTTATCTGTCTCTGGTATTTATTATCTTAATACACTTCGTCGCAACGTTTATCTACACTCGAGGTATCAATCTTTACAGACCGAAGAGGTATAGTGACACCCGAGTATCGTGCGGAACAAGAAAGAGTTAGCGACGACAGTGTAATCACTAACAACAAAACATACGGCACCGTGAAAATTGTGCAACCGCAGGTAATCCGGATATTTATTCATTCGTTTGTATCTGACTTATGTTATTAACTGATATATTGTCTTCTTATTTTCTTATCGTTACAGTCCAATGGTACAACTGTTCAAACGAATCCCAGCACAACAGATCTCACAGGTTCAATGAACAATCTCGTTACCGGCCAGCATTCGCCGCAAATCGAATCGATAAACGGTGAGTTGAGTCTGCTAAGGCACACTGTATGCTATCCCGAGGATCTGTCCAAGTATCCGTGCCAGTACATTAACGACACTTACGCCCCGACGTATCCCCTGCAGCACTGTTTTCAGGAGCCTGTAAAAAATGTAAAGTACGAAACAGAAAGGGGGAATCCAGATTTTCAAAAGTATCCGTGTAGGTGTGAGGAGAACTTGAACAAGTATCCTCACAGGTGTAGGGAAGAGTATCATAGATGTTCGGATAATAATTTAATGTACGATCAGTGTGTCGGGGATCAGAAGTACGGTATCGATCTTCAGAAATATCCGCAAAGGTACTCCGAGGATCCTTTGCGGTATAAGCTTGACGACACGAGCGTATACACTGATTTACAAAAGTTCCCGCAATGCTATTCCGAAGATCCATTGCGATTCGTCCAACCGCAGCATGCTCTTAAATACAATAATTTGAGATGCACCGTTCATGGCTTAAAGTATCCAGTATCGAAGCATCTTCTGCCGACGGTCGTGATGCCGCGAATATTAGGGCCTGGGGGGATGCCGATTATCGGTCAGAACGCGATAGGGCTCGCAGTGAATGCTTTCGGTTCAGGACCATTGACCAATAACTTCTCTTACGCGGAGAACTCTCTATGTCGGAACGACGGCGCCGAGAATGATTTTCTAAACCAGAGATTTATCACGAGCTCGATGAGCGACAATGACGATATTTAACGTTCTTTGCAACAGTTGCATTTCTTAAAGATAATATTATCCCACCTATTTAAATGAAACTTTAAACGAACAACTATAGTGTCACTGATTAGGGGAAATTCTTTTAGCGTGTTAGAACGTGAATAACATGTAGGTTTCCACATTCTATCTGTTCACCAAGCGGACTTTAATCCGCGTAAGGATATTAATGGCATTAACGAGGATCATTATTATTGCGATGAATTGTTCATGTTTTCTTGTGCTGTAACTTGTAGATCTCTATGAACGAAGTACACTCAAGTTGAATTTCATTGTTGTTGACAGAGATTTATTTATTTTTCGACTGATCGATCTGGCATTAAGCACATAGATACTTTTATTTAAGGAAAATAAGAGAGAAATTAATATTCTTGTTATAATGTTATACATGTATATTTTAACTAAAGCATACACCACTGCAATGGACTGACATATTAGTTGCATTACGATTTGTAATACTTTATAACGATACACTTTTAAAGAATTATATGAATATTAATTATTTGTCTTCATGTTACACTCACATTAGGTAGTATATTGTAGGTAGTATATAAAAGGATAGTCAATGTTGCATTCGATTCTTTAAATGATTTTTAATCTTTTAGAAGCACTCGTGTACAAAGTCTTTTTATGGTAACGTCGATCTTTAACGCTATAATTAAATAGAACTGAGTATGTGTTACCAAATGCATAAGCTAAATTTAAGTTCCTCACCATTTCGCTATATTTTTACATGATTCAATAAACTGTATTTCTTTGTTGTTTAAAATTACGTCCTGTTATCGAGGGCTCAGAGCATACCGTTTGGTAAGTTAATTTTCTTTTATTCCGTTCATCATTGTATGTATGTTTAATACGAATGAACTGGTATTTATTAATAGCTGTTAATACACACTTTACACTCGATGTGTATTCCCTACACACTTCCGAAGAGACTAATTTTAGAATGTTATTCCAGTTTAAGGGTTTATGGATTGTGACTAATTAATTAGCTCATAATTATATCGGTTTTCCTTATGGGCACTGGGATTTCAGAAAAATACGAGACGTATATGAAAATACATGTATTCGTACATGTAGAAAATAAATACATGCACAGTTCCATGTATAGATCTGCGGGGAACGTATAATAAATATACACTCGTGTGTGTGATATCAAAATTTTTCGTACAACGATTACTGTCCACGTTCTTCCTTCGTGTAATTTAAACATTAGGATCTCATGTTTGTATAAACAGAGAGGTGCAATTTAATTTTCCAACTATCTATTCATACAAAGGAGAAGGTACACAGTCAACACTGCACTTTTACAATGAGTTTGTATAATACAGTATCTGTTGCTAAAGAGCATTCGTAACGGCTTGCCATTTGGACGTTAATGCCAGTTATGGAAGTTCTAATATTTTTTTTCTGCGTACTGTACACGATATTGTATATACCGCATATGGTCGGGCGATGTGAATTATATGATTATCATTGGGAATTTGTTTTTAGGTAGCACCACGAACAGCGTGAGCCAACTTGTTACTAATGAAGTACCACTAGCGTCACTTAATATAGCTCCAATTGATATTGATGAAATTGCACCGCTGCCTTCCCGTCAGAGCGTCGTGGTCTCTTCCACGTTGGATACGTCCTCTATACCTTCGGTAACTGTAACAACACCTTTGTCCGCATCCAGACTTAGATTGTTACAAGACACGACCATGATAGAGTCCGCTTTAGACCTAGATTCGCTGGAAGACGCCAGCGTGGGTAGAGGGAGTCAAGCGGGACTCATAAAAATGGGGGCAGTATAACAATTTAAATTTATACTTTCGATCTAGATAGACTCGTAGACTTTTCAAGTCGCTGACGCTTACCAAAGGATAGTGCAGATTTAATTCTATTTCGTTTGTATCGTGCTCAACGAACGCCATTGTACTTTCGAGTAGAAGCACAAGGAAAAAATGGGTATACATTACTGTTTGTCTCGGTGATGCGTTCTTCCGAATTCATTTAAATATTCTTATGAAATTAGATTAATTGGGTATCAGGTAATACTGTGACATTTATTTGTTTCTATCTGCACTATTCCCGCGTTACATTTAGCATTGATAATTCCATTCCAGTCATTCACGTCCTCCTTTCTTCGTTATACCGAAATAGCGAATGAGAATAATCTATTTGCAGCGTAGTGAATACGAAGATGCAGAGATTTATCATATGATACTCTTCGATACTATACTAAACGAAAGATACGTGGGTTTAAGGAAGATGTACTACTTAATCGTTTTAACATGAGCTTATACATTTCTTTTTGTTAATATGTACTCCAGTCTCTAACTTTTTGTCAACATGATAATACTGGACTAACAAACTTCTTTTTCTAATTGGTATGACTTCTACACTCGAGAATCTTTACGAAACATGATGAGATTGTGATTCAATATCGATTCGACAATGGGGAGGAAAGGAATGAAACTAGTATACTTGCACAAATTATATTATTAGGAAATGTTTGTATGCATTTGAAAATTATTCAAGGGTCAGACGAAATTGGATTCTCCTGTTTTGCGACGAATTAGCTTTAAAGATGTAAAAGTATTATTTCGTTCAATATTCCGATTGGTAACCAAGTATTACGTTCTTTATTAAATTCGCTATGTACAGTGTAAAGAGAATTTTGTAAATACGGGAATTTTCATAAATATTAGTATAGTTTTGCAAGCATTTGGAGAATCTGTTAAGGCGATGAGGATCGTACCAAGCATTTTAAATATAGAAGTACCACTGCCCGGTTTATTGATAACTCGTGTATCGATATGTATTGCGTGTCGTTATTTAATTTGGTGCATTTCGGGACATAGAAATTATTTATACGGTTAATTAAATCGAAAATGAGAGAACGACATCGCTAGTTGACATTCTATCACGTAAGAGTTGCCATTATATTGACTTTGAGAGTACTATCTTTTTGTACATAATGTGCGTGTATGATATTGTATGTATATATTGTGTAGATGTTATTACGATAAGATAATATACTACGAGTTAAAAATACATCGATATGTTATGTGGTATTAAAGACCTACTTAAAAAAATTCTTTAATTGTAATGATGCATGTAATACTTAATACTTTGGGAGAAATCAAAATTACACAGTATCTTTGATAAAGGTATTTTTATTGGATGCTTGTTTCACATTAATTGTACGTGTGTCTTTACAAAAATATTTAATTGCTACGGAACAATATTGAAATAAATCCCCTGGTTAACAATACGATTAATGTATATGCACTGATAATTCAATACTTTCACGGAATAATTTAAGAACAATGTGACCTGAAATATCGCCATTATAATATAAATATATCGTCTTGTTAAACTAGGTCATTTGTTATTTTTACTCGTTAATATCTTTTCTTTTGTGCACGTAGCGTTGTGAGAATATCTAAAATATAAACCCATCCTGATTTTACATTGATTCTTCGCTTCAATACAATGTATGCGTTACGATAGCAATGATCAAAATTAAAATCGCGATACTAATACCAGCGATGTATATTTTCGTTTGGTGATTTTCAGACAGCTCTTTGCCAAGATCGACGGGTTTTATGTCAATTTCGCTTTGGCAATAAAACTCCGTGGGATCTGCGTAAGAAATTCGGAGCGTTGCACATGATTAGAGCTTACGATTTGTTTGTAATATATGTAATTGCAGGCGCTTACCAGCTTGGACCTCTATGTCTTTCTGAACATTACTTTCTTGAACTTCCAAGTCTAGAAGTTCTTGCAACGATAGAAGAGCTTCTTGAGGACCTTCGCCAGGAAATAGGTAGTCCGATAATGTTACTTTACTCTCTGGTAAAGCTATTAATACTCTCCTTGGGGGTTCGTGTAACGTTATGTTCTCTGGAAGGGAATAATAACGATACAGTACAATTCGTATATAATATAATAAAAGATTCTTTCTATATCTCACGACGAGCACCTTCTGGAGATCCATTTTCTTCTTCGATCAAGCTGTCCCAATGCATTTCTAATCTACTCGCCAGTGACCTTATTATGTCTTGTTTCACGGCCGCATTAGCTTCCTCGACATTGGCTTTTTGGTGAAGAAACGTTCTGCTCACTAATTGCCCGACCAAGCGTATCGATGCATTGCATGGCGTTATCTTCACGTCTGAGTTATTATTCTTTTCTTGCTAGTAATCCACAAAATAAACTGTGTTACATCTATTTAACGAGCGATAATATAGCTTTAATATATGTCTTTATCATTTAGGAAGACACTTCATAATGCTACGAAGAATGGAGAACAACTATACAATATTTTCTAAGTGTAAATACTCACACATGGAACGTACAAGTTAATTTGAATCGCTTTATTATTACTACTCTTTTCGTCGCTCTTAAAACCTTTCTCATCTTTTCTAGTTTTGCTAATTACTTCCAGCGTATCGTCCGGGGATCGTACTTCCCCTTCAATAACAATAAGGGACGAGTCGATTACGTCTGATATGCTTGTCAAAATATCCTGTGGATTCGAATATGTATATTTCGCTTTACATACGTACTTTACGTTAACGCGAGTGCTATTAGATACCTGCAGCTGCTTTTTAAGAGTTTCAGGATCTTTGTTAGCAGCGATGAGAAACAAACGATCGAAATCTACAAGAGTCTCAAGTTGGTGCCATTTGGTAGCTTTCGTTTGAAACTTCCAATCCGCTGGCTTTAACATTCCAGTTTTAGTGGTTTCTACAGATTTACAAATATATCTAAAAGCATTAAGAATTATGCTATGGAGAAACAGATACATAGGACGTATGATATTGATGAAGCACCGTACTTTTGTGTAACGCTATTGAAACTTAAAATAAGGTGCTCCTCGTTTTTATTTCCGCAAAGGAACGTATTATGCGATAAATTCTTATATATTGCGGCAAGAATGGATCTCAATTTCTGTATGTTCGTATTATCGTTTATGATATCCTGAGGACCAACAATAAATGTGCCAAGGACCCTCATTCCCCCTGGTAACATTCTGGTCACCTGTAAATAGTATTTATGTATTTAATACAACTAATCTATATAGTTACTTTCAAATGGGATTTGCTACTCATTTAAATATTTAATTTCAATCGAATGTATTTAGTATACCAGCTTGAACGTAGCGAACGTACATATTTAGCATGATCCGCAACCCAGCTCTCTGGTATATCCTTCACTGATTTAATATACCTTTCAGCAGTGTCTTCCTGCATATTCGCTCCAGTACTAATCAATGTTTCCTCCACCACATTTTTTCCTAGCGGAGGCGGTGTCTTTGCTAAGTGTACAATGTAATCTTTTTGCCCAGTACTCTGTAATTTTAATTTTAATGATACTATAAACACAGAGTTATTAATATCTGACGCCCTTTTAATTCACGATGAGAGATTCAAACTCATTAATTATTAACGCATCCTAACCTACGACTTTCTACATGAATTCGAAACAGAGATATGAATTAAATTGCAGTTTATTACATTGTTAGAAGAGGTGCAAGCATAATCTTCATTAAACACTAAGGATAATTTGTATGAATCTAGAGAATTCGAAGGAACGTTTCTTAATTGACAATTACATATGCTAAACAAGTGGAAACAGGAAGGATGACGTGAAATTGGAACATACAAAAATCGAACCTGTCCCAAAATCAGTCCTATTGCGTATTCATCCGGTTTTGCTAAAGATCTTAGGTAATTGTGAAGCCGTTCTTCTGCATAAACGGTTCGCCCCATTATTTTAGATAATTCTGCGAACGTGCGACGTTTACGACAGCGCACACGTTGACACCAGTTGACACTGCACAGACGTGGGAACGTGTGTGGACGTGTGTGCTATACCAGCTGATCACTTGTCAACAGTATAAGCATCGACAAAGTGTAGGATAGATCTATCATCTAATGTAATTTTGTATCACATGCTCGGGGGACTCGCGAACCTCTTTTTACCTAGAAGCGATTGTAGAGCCCTCTTACCATTTTCGTGATGCAGGTATTGCACACTGTACGCAGCGGTACATTATTTGCCGCCAAAACAATCAACATGATCATACCGATAAAAAGGTACTGTTATTTATACTTACGATTGCTTTAACAGATTTTGATAAATTGATTGTGGGCTGTATGCTCATTTCAAAGAGATGGCGAACTTGAAGAATGGGCAATCATTGAACTGCAAGGAGATTTGAAATTCGATTCTGCAGATACTACGAATAAGTTCGTCGCAGATCTACACTTTTCTAAATCTGGTACACCAATATTGATCATTGGCATCCACGTGTTGCACGGCAAAGAAGTACCACTTCCAAAACCATTTGCTGTTTTAGAGAGAAAGGATAATGGAACGAGTGAAACAGCAGACAATTCTGATATAAAAACTGAATATATTGTAAAAGCTATTGTCAAACAGAAATTAGTGTTTAGATCAAGACCGAAACCTATTATAACAAATATTCCAAAGTGTAACTGAACCCATTTTTCTTATTAACAATGTACTATAGCAGGGGAGATAATTTCAACACATGGCTGTAAAAATCATTTATCATTAAAATCATTTATCTTCTTCAGAAGTAATTTTAAATTGGTGTAGAAAAATTTTCATCTTTTATTTCCTTATCGCTTTAACTTACAGGTAAAAAATATTATTCTACATTGAATTATATAAATATAATTGAAACTATTCCTTCATTTCTCCTTCTTCATCTTCTTCTTCCACACCCCTTATGTACATTACATTGTTACATCTGATTAGGACTTCGCCGAGGTTTCCAGTACAGTTTCCATCTATGTGTTCCTCGGTGTTGGCCAATTGCAGATTCATATAGCCATCGACAGACACAAGGTACCCCTTGTATTCGTGGCCCCATTTTAATTTAACCATGACAGGTTTACCCGTCAAACCATTTAGAAATGGTTTGGGGTTTATGGGCATCGTAGCAGCCATGGTAGCAATCTTGAAGCCGCTGTAAAAAAATATAGCCCGGTGCAGATGTTCAATGAAATAATGGTCACTAATAATATAAATGAAGGGAGACGTAAATTAGTCCGAATACCAGAGAAATATTGATCGACGTGTTATTTGATAAAAATTTAACTTAGCATTGAAAGTAAGGTTATGCGTACAAAGCATTATTTGTGTCAAAAGATATGTATTTTATATATACGCATCGCAAGATTATTTCTTATTTATCATGTCAAATGTGTGTACTTACGTATATAAAACAGGTAAAGAGAGAAAACTTGGAACTTTCGTTCACGCGTGCGAAAGAGCGTTTTGTTTTGAAGCAACCTGCAATTGCGTCGTGAATGGCTGCCACTACAATGGCGAAATAACTAAAACCTGTCAAAAGACACGTAACAAGATTTGTAAACAATTGTCACATGCAAACACTATTGCAGTTGCTCGTATTATTTATAAATTGAGCAACATCCGTGTCGCACCTATCAGCGAAATTCAGTGAATTATGATTTATTTAGGTGTCTAGCCAAAAGTGCTCAGAATTCATCCCTTCTATGTATAGAAGGAGATTTGTATTTCATTCACAATGAATATTCTACCAAAGAAAAGGTACGACCAGTGTTCCCATATAAATTTAGGTAACATTCTTGGATTAAAATATGAGCCATATGTATTGTTACTTTTAGATGGCATGTACGTACCAAGGAAAATATCGCTCGAGTACGACGAGACGAAGCGCAAGCTGCGGAAGAAGAAAGAATCGTACAGGAGAGAGCTCAAAAAGCTGTGAGTATAAGATGAAACACAAGGCCATCCGTTATTTGCGCATATGATAGTTTTTACTTTTAAAAGTTACTGCTTTGCATTAGGAAACTGAAGCGAGGATCAATTTCTTGAGGGACAAAGCGAGATCAAAGTATGATGGACGGGAGGAGACATCGAAGATTGAAACAATTGCATCTACCTCAAAGTGGGAGCATGTAAACTTTTTTGCCGATCTTGAAGAAGGAAAGATCGATTACAATAAGCCAAATGTAGAGCATGAGAAAGAAAAGAAAGAGGAGAGGGAGAAGTATGAGAAGCAAATTGGCTACCTTACGTACCTTGGGCAGGACACTAATGAAGCAACGGGCAAGAAGAACTGGTATGACGAATTACCTATGAGGCTGAGGGATCCAGAGAAGAAAGAAATAGAAGTAGAGACAAAGAGAAAGTCTTTGGACGACCCGATACATGATATTAAAAAGTACTTGAACATTATGGGAGCTGGTTCAGTGGACAGAGCACCGACGGCGAAAAGAGAGTCCGTCAAACGAAAGCGCGAGGACAGCGAATCAGAAGAGAGCGATTCGACTCATAGAAGTAGTAAATCTTCGAAGAAGCGCAAGCATAAGAAATCTAAGAAACATAAAAGAGAGAAGCATAGAAATAGAGAGCAACAGAGGATAGAGACACCTGCTACAGATATACAGAAATTGAGAGCTGAAAGACTATTAAGAGAGCAGAGTGAAAAATTGAGGACAGAAGCGTTGTTGGCTAAATTGAGAGGAGATCCAGTTCCAGTGGTTGCTCCAGAAACGCCCAAGCCTACTATCAAGCAGAAATATAATTCACAATTCTTCCCTGAAATCGCTAGGCAGAATGCAGAAAAGACACCTAACGTTCATTTGACGAGGGAATAGCATAAGTGTAAAATCATTGCTATCACACCTACGTAAACATCTACTCGTGTACAGATGTTTAACAATGTTTTATGGCGCTTATGTTGAGTTCTTAGTGCTAAGAATAAAGTGCAGATGACTCGGTTGTTAAATGTAAGACTCCCGAGAACGTTGCGTTCTGTAAAGTGCAATAAAACACGCTACTCTTACGAAGTGCGAATAAAGAAATGTCAAAGTAAGCATTAGTTGAGTTATTGGCGATTGAAATATCCGACATCCCTCGCAATTGTGCTCCGACTATGCTAAATTTTCGCAGTATCACGTGACGCAAGATGGTGGAATATCATGGGTCTCATGGATAATGCGTTAAAATTTGACGTTTATGTCATTTTTTCAGTATTCTTGTTCGTCGTTTGACTGAAATTTTTTGCCGGTAAGTGAGAGCTTTCTCCTCTGTGCGCGATGCATCGTACGCTCCGAATTCAATATTCGAAATCCCGTTTGAAATCTCGAACCAGACGCTTGCAACGCGCGAGTTGTTTTCGCGAAATATGATTTTCGAATTTGAATAGCCGTGAACGCGCTGGATCACGAATAAATGACGGCTCGTGAAATTTTTTATTTCGCAATGTAAAAATATCATTGCTTCGCTTCAGATGTTATTGAGAAAATTACATTTTTAAGTCATGTTACTGATCGACCATAAGATAACCTCTTCGCTAATGTACACGAATACCGCCGAATTGAAATACAATGCCGAGTAATTTTTACAGTCCCTTGGTTTTATACGAATATTTACATCCGGCATGCTTTATAGAATATTTCAATCGGAAAAGTAATGTGTAACTTAAGTAAACAAATATTAAGTTACATAGCTGAGTGGGATACAATATGATCTATATATATATGAATGAATTCTACATAAATATTTGTATGTTATGGATAATATATATTCAGCTTAGAGCATATATATGCTCTAAGATATTCAGAGATTCAAACAAACATTCTACTTTTCCGATTTTTAACTGCGTTAACTATCCATTTACATTACAGGCAAGATGTTACTATTAATTTGAATATCACTCATTTTCACCGCTATGAGTTAACTGAACATTATCACCATGAACGAAGAAACGAGCGTCGAAGATTCTTCATATTTAAGTTACGAAATAAATGGCACCAGATACATTCTGCAAACCATATCGGATCCACCCATTGACATATTAAAGACCGCGACAACTAGTGAAGTGCAGAACGCACTTAATATCATAGATGAAGCTCAAGTGGAGAAAGCGGAGGATTCAATTTCTTTGGTTTGCTTGGACGGACAGGTCTATGCTTTTCAGAATGGGGAATTACAAGAATTAGATCTCAGCCAAGTTATAGATCAGAACGATCCGCAAGAAAAGACAGTTTTATTGCCTAAGGATGTCGACAGCTGCGATGCGCAATATATCACTAACGAGGATTTGGTAGTTCAAAACATCAGCGAACAGTCACAGGAGCAGTATGAAATTGTCACAGGGCAGAACGAAAAGAATTTTATTATGGAGAAACACAATGTGAACGCTAATGATTTTGTAGAAGTTGTAACAGCATTCAAATGTAAAATATGTACTTACACGAGTCAAGATAAAACACAATTGTTGCAGCACTTTCAGAAGACCCATGTAAATCCGAAAGTGGATGTCGAGGTGTGTTTTCGAATTACTTCTTTTGTATCGATATTTGTATTCATATTACGATACTTACATTTTCCAGATGACAGAGGAGTCCAGAAATACGGATGAAGTGAAATTGTTATACATGTGCGGAGAATGTTCTAATTGTTTTCCTTCTATAGAAGATTGTAAAGAACATATGATAAATGTAAATATTCAAGATACATTATATTTTACTACGAACAAGTTAAACGCGATATGATTGAGTGTTAACAAGCAACGATGCTTGTTTTAGGATCACCAGTTGACGGACACAGGCTCCAATAAGGGTGGTAAAGAAAATATAACGGACGATTCGAAAGATTCCGGCTTGTTGGACGAATGTATTGGGCAGGGTGTTGAAAATAATGATATAAAGCGTCAAGTTAAAGTTCAGAAACCTTTAAGTTCTGAATATATGCTCAATAAAAAGATGATCGAGTTGATGGAGAGAAATATAAAGTGAGGGAAACTTTCTTGGAACGGATAAGGGTATAAATTTAATTCGCCTTTACTTACGAACGATATATTTTCCAAGGTGTTTATACCGAGGGTGTCCCTATAAATTTGCTACGGAGGAAACGATGCAGCAGCATGCACTTTGCCACACGGAATCGCAAAGCGGAACAACGTTCAGATGCACCATTTGCCGTGATATGAAATTTACCAAATGGAGGCAGTGTAGCTTACATTTATGGAAGAAGCATCAAATTGGTCAGTATTCTAAACAAATACCTAAACGAATAGTCGAATTAAAACTCTTTACTTTCTAGACATAGGTCTGTTTACTTGTAAGATATGTAAAGCATATAAAAGTGCGACAAGGGTGAAGCTGCTGACTCACATGCGGGTGCACAGTGAGACGCGGGAGTACGAATGCTCCGAATGTGGAAAGTGTTTCAAACAAGCCAGTCAGCTGCGCAATCACAGAGTTATGCATTTGGATCGCAAAACGTTGGAAGTAACGCGTTGGTATACTTCGAAGAAATGTGATATGTGCGGAAAGACTTACGCGAACTCGAAGTGCTTGAAAAGTCACATTCAGGCGGTGCATTCGAAGCTGCGCCCGTATGTTTGTAACGTTTGCGGGCATTCCAGTGCCAGAAAAGCGATGCTGCAAATGCACTTACGCCAGCACACGGGCGATAAACCTTTTAGTTGCGAGCTGTGCGATTACAAGACTGGAGATCACAACACGCTGCGACGCCACATTATGCAGCACACCGGTACGTTGCGTATCTTCGTAAAGTATGAAATAGTACGTAAGGTATGTAAACGCTATAAGGATAAATGATTTGTTGCAGGATTCAGGCCGTACAAATGCCCGCATTGTTCGTACACCGCGATACAGAGTAGTAGTTACAAAAATCACTTGAAATCTAGGCACCCTTTACTGTCTGGTTTATTCACGTGTGACTTGTGCCCTTTTAAAACTGTTAAAAATGAAAGTTACATACAGCACGTGAGAGATCACGAGAAAGGATTGATTAAAGCAAATGTGCCGAAGAAAGGTAATGTTCGTTTCTTCCTCGCTCTGTTGTAGATTTAAAGTGTTTGTACTCATACTTGCTAACATCGAATTATTTTGTTTAGATGGCGAAAATGTTGAAGTTTTCCCTGGTAATATAGCAGCGGCGCAATTAATTTATAGCTGCCTGGGTGCCTTCTCGAAAGTCGGAGATACTCTAGAAGCAAACTTAATGTCTTCCTCAACGTCTGCGGACGGTACATCACAAACGATCACGATACAAATACCATCGAAACACCTCGAAGGTTCACTGCCAACAAGAGAGAGTGGAGCTAAAAATAATTCAACTATAGAACAAGAAGATGAAGAAACGATGCATTGTTTTTTAAAAATTCCAAGGGAAGAAGAAGAGAGTATAGATACTGGGGGCATAACTATACCCGCAGAGCCCGAAGAGTCGGTTGCGACGACAATTAATGTTGATACATGAAAAATATAAAAACGTTAATTTAGTAAAAGAATACTTCTGCATGTTTTGGAAATAACCGGGAATTTATACTGCAAAAGTGAACGAAGAGATGCTAGTCACGCGTTACTTAGATCCTACGAATCGAATTGTTCTTTTTTTTTGGGGGGAGAGAAAAAACTAGAAATAATGCTTTAATCTTTAAAAAAAATGTAATTGTGATACTTTTTTTTTGAAATTGTACATCACGTTTGCGATCCAAACATTAATAAGTTTATGTTCTATTTTGAAATAATGAAATAAGTTTTGTATGTTATTTTAAAGTAACGAAAACGCATTTGTTTTTAATTATTTCATTAAATTAACAATCTTATGTTCACATTAACTCGGAGGAAGCCTTGCTCTGTTTTCAGAAAGTATTTCGAAACCCAAAAGAATGAAAATTGGTTTTCAGATGTAACTTTTACAAAAATTTACTAACATTCTTTGTTATGTATTAGAGCATCTTTAATATTTCGAATGTATTTATTGATAATTAATAGTAAATTAGTAGAAGTGTACATAAAAATTGTAAAATAATAGTTTGGAAACTGTTGTAAAATGTAAATTACAGTATCTCATAGGGTTCACAGTAAGATTAAAATGATATTTTACATGATCGACTAAAGAGAAATTACTCTCGTTTTCTTTACTTAATTAACCATCGGGCAAAAATAACACTTATAATTACTATGGAAGAATGAATTCAATGATCTCTAAAAGTGTTCACATATTAGTTATTGAATTTCACAAGTATATCCCCAGAAATTGAGAATTCTATATCAATTTGCTTAAGTGCAAAGTCTGTGAGTGTGGTAACTGGCGAAGTTATAAACGCATGATCCTTACAAAAGAATTCGATAGGAAGATTTAAAAAATATATCGGTAAATTATAATGTACAACGCGATGTCTTTTTATATGCATTTTATAAGGAAACGTTGAATGAAATAAAAAAATACTGCTTCTCTTGGAGTAGCCTAAGCAAATTGATACCGAGTTATTTACAGCTAGTGATTCAATAAACGTGAGAAGCTCCCCTTTTTGTTTTCAAGCGGCTGATGCGGATCATCTTCTCTTAAATTACACATCATATCACAACTAACAGTCCCTGGGCAGTTCGCCATAATAGGCTGTTAAAGCTAATAATTTTCGGTCAAGAAAGTTCTGCTCCACTTCTACACCACAACCTACTCCGGCTAGCATGGCAAGCTGCAATACGTAACATAGGTGTATCAAAAAGTTATACAAACACGAGATATAAAAGTCTGAATTCCCTTGGTTCGTAAATTACCTGCACAGTATCTACATTTCTAGGTAGAAAGTAGGCCACATGTTCTGTGATTCCCTTCGCTACTTTAAATATATTTACTCCACCAACGGGTTGCATAATGCTATTGAGATCAAAAGTTTCCTCTTTGACATATTCGGGCCCTCCCCACGGAGGGCTCAGAAACACAACGTCTGCGATCAACTTTGGCGCAAGCTTAAGGAAGTCCCCAACAATGAATTCTATTCTGTCGCTAACACCGTAAACCTGCGCGTTGTTTCGAGCGAGCTCGATTTTAGCCGGATCTATGTCTATTGCGATCACTGTAAAGAAACATTACGGATTAATCTGAGATCCAAATGATCGTATCGGCAAACATACCCCTTTCACACGTAACGGCAAACTGAATAGCATTTCCTCCAGCACCACAAAACGCATCGATTATGGTATCGCATTTGCACCTCTCTGCTATGTGCTCGGCAACCTTCTGCGGTGTTACGGAAAACCAGCTCTCTGAAAGGAACATTTATCTATACACATTAAGTCTACGTGCAAATATTAATGAATAGCTTGTGAAACGTTTCACTTTTAGTTCCCTAGCGATGAGATATCTTCGTTGTTCTATAAATACCATTAAAGGACATACCACGATCCAGTTTAATTCCTCGATCAAACTTGCTAAACAGCCGATACCTCTTTAACCAATATTTCGTTAAAGCCTTGTCATTAACTATTTCTACCGGCAGGCTTATGTTCCTTTTAGACTGCTTCCTCCGTTTCCTCTTCTGTATCTTCTTCCCACTGTCTTCGTCGGATAGCTTCATACTTTGCATTTCGTTGTGATTATATTTCTCATCTACGTCCATATCAGTGTTCGATGCTTCGAATTTCTCATCCTCTATTTCAGGAAACTGATTCTCCGACATACATTTCGTAGAATTGTTTTCGTCTTGCACGAAGTATGCATTGTTCTCTACCTCGACGCTTTTAACGGCATCGTCTTGTCCATCGGGCACATTCAAAAAATCGTTCACATCGTCGATCGGCCTTTTATCTACACCCGACTCCACGGAACTTGTGCTTGGCTTACTAAATACGAGTCGCTTCGCTTCGAATTTCGTCTTAAGACTAGGATCAAATTCTTCGTCAGAACTTGTGAATTGTGCTTTGTAGGAACCATCTTCAGAGAGTTGTAAATCTGTTTCTGCTGATGGTAGAACTGGACAATATGATAGATAATGCTTTACCTTGGGGAAACAGAAAAAATTCAATCAACGATCCCTCTAAACATATCTGCCATTGGTATCAACTAGAATCTAATTATACCTTGTCTATAGTATTAGTAATTTCCATTCCAGTATCGTCGAAGTAAATGTGCTTGCTTACAGGCTTGGGTCTGTAGAATTTCATTTTCAATTGCCTATTTTGTAGTCTGATATTTCTTTTCCTGTACACCACCTCCCCTTGCAGTTTAGACTCTTGGTAGTCTTCGTTAAAAGCGTAACCCATTAATGAAAATCCCTTCTTCACTTCTTCTAGACCATCTCCCGTCTCATCATAATCGGCTTCGTGGCTGAAAGGAAAGTATACATATATTGTCCATTCATTATTTATTTGTCAGAAACAAATAGTACTGTACCTTCGTTTCAATGGCGTGGGTTTACTTTCATTCGGCTCGTCTCCATCCCCGTTGTTAGAATGTTTCTGACGAATACAATTATTGCCACTAGTATCATTAGAAATAATTGCACTATTTTCAGTTTGTTTAACAAAAGGCTGGCCGTCGCCTTTACTCTCCGGCGGACACTCGTTTTCATTAGCTTCCCCGTTCTCTTCCACGGTAGCTTCATTGCTATCTGGTTTCATTTTTAAACTCTCTATAAGCCGTCCCACCGACTCCATGATCAGCCGTTTCTTTTTCGTCTTCTCCTTCTTACAGTAAGACAAACTCTTGTTAGACGCGTTTTTATTTTCGGAGCCGTCAATATCGTTAGTTCCATCTGCTTCTATTTGTGTAAAATCTTGGTCCATACTTTCGTCACTTTCTTCCTCCTTCGCGTTATGCTCGTTTTGCTCCTGAATGCGTTGAACAGTTATCTCAGGCTTCTCCCTTTTATAACTCCCTATGAATAGTTCGTAGTGCCTGTGGTACTCCATCTGGAAGTTCTCCTTCCACAAATGCTGCCAGTACTTGTCGTTGTCTTCAACGGTGTAGTCGTTATCTTGGTCGGAGCTGGTGCTAGTCACGTTGCTCTCGATGGAGCTTGTTACAGAACTTATGAGGCTAAATGAGTGCATAGAAATCGAGTCGCAGCTGGAGCTAGTGAGAGTCATTTTCGTAACGTTCGTCATCGAGTCTGACGTCGCGTTCGTTTTAGCGATCGACTCGTTAATGGAGTCGCATCTTGTTAAAAGTCTTTCATCTTCCGCGTTCGACTGTTGATTGTAGCTTTCTTCTATGCTATAAGGGCTCAACGGATTCCAACCGTCCCCAGTCTCCGGCGAAGTTTCTAGATTCGTCATCTTCCTTCTATTCTCCTCTGCATCCTTATCGTTTATTTCTTGCTTACTTATATCCTCAAATGAAAAATTAACGCTATACGTGTCTTTCGCTTTTATTTCGTTATCACTTAAATTATTACTTTTATTAAATATCCCTTCGAAATTTGAGCGACCAAGTTCACAGTTTCTGTGCGCTTGATTAGGAAAGCATGTGTTTTGTTCGGAAAATTTCTCTACGGGTTCTTTTACCTCCGATCTCTCATCCCCTATCAAATGAGCATTATGCTGCAAGTATTCCGGGTTTATATAGTCCGCATACTTCGCGATCCAGGATGTCCAAATCAATTGTTCCCCGTTCTCGGACCAATACTTCTCCCACGCGATGTTCATCACGCTCTTTGTACCAGAATACATCGAGTATGGATAGACGCGTGAATTATGATTATATGTATACGTGACGTTCCCTTTGTGAGCCTGCGAATTATTAGGTGAAGTATTTTTCAAAGCAATTTGTACCTCAGAATCCTTGTCTCCTAAAATAAACGATGGGCTCTCTGTATGAAATTTCTTCTCGCTACGACTGGATGGATTAATACTTAAATCTTTTATGTTCTCTGCAAGATGATGATCCGACAAGTGAATGTCTACTATTTTTGAACCATATTCTAAATGCTTCTCTTGCTGATTCTGCGCAAGTCCATTCACTTCTTCAAATCCATCTTCCAGCTCAGTCTCGGTAGTTTGAAAAGTCTTTCCATAAGACGCCAACAGGTTCTGTATACTTTTAGCCTCGTGCTGATCATGATACTCGGACAGGTCGGCACCCGAATCCGACTGGTGCAGACCGAGCTTCTGCGTGAGGGAATACGCGTTAGGACGATGAGCAGAGTCACGAACAGAGTCATGTTCGTCCGTGGAATAATTGTTGTCCGTGTGCGAAGCGCTGCAGTAACAGCTCACTGGTTCTTCCTAATTTTACGGGAGAGAAAATATGCGCCCGTTCAGATAGTATATTATACAAGGATCTAGTATATATACAGCGTCACCAAACTCAACTTGAATTAAATAAACACTTTGGCTTAAGAAGAAAAGACAATCTTACATCGTGCTTCTCGATAGACTGTGCCTCTATGGTAGACCTTTTATGAAGGTCTAACATTTCTCCGACACAATCGCCATCGACAATTTCATCTTCGCTTGCGTCCCCTAATGCCTCGTCGGTATAAACTTCTGGGGATCTGGGAAAGAAAATTCCAAAAATACATTCGTATTACATTCCTTCTTTATAAAGACACAATCTGCGCGGCTCGTATTTTACGAAAACTGTGAGCTTAACAAGGGATAGTATCTTGTTTCTTATTTCCGTGAATTTCCACGTGGTGCTGGTTTCGACGATATTTCGCGAACTTACAATGACGGAACAAAGAAACGGGATTATTAATGGATCGTTCTCAAACGAAATGATCTCTGAGCAGAGAGGGAGAGGCGTAGGCTTGTACCTGTTGCCATAGATTCGATATACCTTCAGCGAGGAAAAGCATAGTTTTGGGTTTAAGAAAAAATACTTTCTGACCCCGAGACATTTCCGCGCGTGTCAAGGTTAGGTCATGTGTCATAGTAGTGATCGATAAAACGTAAAAATTGTGAATTTTCTGAGGGACAGTGAAATCGGTGCTCGTATGGGATATGGGGATAAGACTGATATTTAGACGGATAAAGTCATATGCTGTGTGGGTGTATTTACCGCACGAACACTCTGCTGCAAAGACAATAAATGTAAGTGTCAGGGTCAGGGAAACTTGTGTCTTGGCCGATATACACATCGGCCAATGGTTCCCAAACGTAATCACTCATATCGAACATAATGTCTAACTAGCTACTTGTTCGTGAATCGTCACACCATCCACACGTCTCACGCTCAGATTTTTACAACTCCCCCCATGTAAAAACAATCCGCCATTTCTTCTGCACCACACCATCGCGAAGTTACTCGCGATCATCGTCCGTACTGATGATGGCCAATCGATACCTACCGACCCTTTTAAGCCAGCTTCGAATCTCTGGAACGTTCCACGAGATCGATTCCATTTTCGGATCTTAATTTTCCAGTGGAATTAGCAGATCAAGTTGAAGCGTCATATAATCTCGTAAATTTTGAGTGGAGGTTAAATACAGTTGTTGGCTAAAGTTAACCGTGGTAGATAAGTTATCTTCAGTAGAGAATACGTGCGCAAACATACCTACTGACCAGCTGATGTACCAGCCTGGCGCACTTTGACCAAACCGAACTCGGCACCCTTACGTATGCAAATAATTTGCAACGTAGATCTGCATCTGTATCTTTTCTTCTAGCTATCTTCTGCCTTCTGTCTGCCCGCTCCTATAAACTTAGAAGTATATCTAAAAAAATTAAAGGGTGCATTAAATTTATTATTTCAAATGTCTAGCTAATTTAACTAGATAAGGGACAAGTTCTGGACAATAAAATGCGTTGTACCTATCTATCTCTACATTTTTTTTGTAATTTGTTCAACCGCATCCCTGATACTATTTATTAACACACCTATACTTTCATTTTCATTTAAAGTTTCTAAATCCTCGTATTCTTTGTCATTTTCGTCGCTCGTATATGTGAATGACTTTATTCTATCGAATAAATACGATAGCTCACGTATGACTTTATTTCCATCGGCATCTTTGCCATCGTACTCATTGCAAGCTACAATAAATATTGAGCGAAGCAGTGTATTAAAATCTTCCACATCATCACACGATGACATTAGCCCCGTGCATCGCACAAAGAAGGCTTTAATTTTAGGATGCTTTCTGTGAAATAATTTTAATGATTTTAAAAAGTAATTAAATTTATATCGTGCTTTTCTGAAAGAATTTGAAATACTGGTTGTATACCATTTGCACCTTATACAATAATTTGGCATAAGAATATATGTTTCTTCTCACCATTTAGTTTTTCGATTATTTTCACTAATTTCCTAGTCGTGTCTATTTCTATTTTCCTGGACATCTTAATTAATGTTTTATACAATTCCATTTGCAAAGAAGACCAGTAAAAACAATAGAAATAATTCTTTGAAATCTATTTAATGTATCACATAACAAATTAATAGGATCAAGATCATTATTGATTCCTAAATCCCGTAAGGTGGCTTTTCCTTGATTTTTCATAAAGCACATTGTCGCGCAACATAAGGTGGCTCAGGATCGTCACAAGTTAAATCTGATATTGCATCATTTCTCCATTGTCTGGGTTTAATATTTACTAGTTGTTGCCTAATTGCCACTGTATTTTTTCCTTTTACTTCCCTTTTCTTTTCATGCGGCATTCCCGCAGTATCGACTGTGTGCACTCTTAAAACAATGTCAGTGTCGGGAGCCGGTTCATATAGGCAATGAGCATTAACTTCGGCACCGCATTCACTGCAAATACCATACATTTTCAAATATGTTTCCGCATCCGGAAAATCGAAAATTTTGCCATATTTAAACGTATAAGCACACGGAAGTTTCGTTTTTAAATAACAAGCTTTGCAAATGATACCAGACCAACCGGGACTTTTCCATGAGTGCCCTTTTCTTTATTATTATTAAACGTCTTTATTGCACAACATAAGCAGAGGACAACAAAGAGAAGGTAAACAACGAAAAAAGCAAAGGCGAACTTCAGTCCGAGACTGTTTTTCAACTTAACCTAATATACAATAATATAATAATAATAATTCTATAATTTTATAAACAATAATAAAATAAATCTACAGATTATCCCATAGATTTTTTATATTTAACAGAAATAAAAAATAATATTATATATCAAATTAAATATATGAATTAATTCATTTAAAAAAAAACTAGATATCATTGAAACCGAATAACATTTTACTCCTAATTATAAATTTATAATTATTATTCTACTTAAAAAATAATTTATAATTAGCTCTTTTAGCTTCGAGATTAATATAATCTATATTAATTATTTAATAAACCCTGATACAAAAGGTAAAACAATAATTTACTTAATTTTATATAAAATTAATCTTTCACAATACATTAATATATTTCAAAATTAATATATTCATAATATTTACTAAAACATCAACAAATTAAATTACTTTTCTTAAAATAAATCATTTATCTAAAATAAAAATATAAATACTAAATTAAAATTTAAAAAATAATTTTAATTGTTTCAGTGTAAAAGAAAAGTTTTAGTTAAACTAAAAATTTCCAAAAAATACACTTTCCAGTACATTTAATATGTTACGACTTTCCTCACTTATAATGAGAATGACGGGCAATATGTACACTAATACAATAATATATAATATAATAACCTTTATAAACTTTCAATACAGGAGCAATAGATTTCCATTGCTCCTCAGACAATGTAATATCAAAATATAATTGCAGCAGTTTAGTATTCATTTTATTCGGATTATTGCGAGGTTCGAATTCTTGGCTAATATTACTTTGATTAGAAACATTAATGCTATTCTCTATTTCTTCTTCTTCTTCTTTCAGCAGAATATTGAAATGTTTTTTTTTCAAATTTTTCAACAAATTCCACCTATTGTTTCTGACATAAAAGTTCAATGTATTTGGTGGCAAGTTACCTGAAATTTTTGCAGCTACTTCTTCCAACACTTTATCCGAACGACACTTTAATTTGCAGCTCCCATCGAAAGTGTGTATTTCATTATAAAACGCATCACCGAAAAATGTGCGGATTTTTCGACCGAGAGAGTAGAATGTCCCCGTAAGGCAAGAGAGAAATCACGATGCATTTGAAGATCGTTGCGGGCGATAATGGTGCAAATACTTACCAATCAACAGGCATACAATTTTTGTCTTTACATTGTAGCTTATCAAATGGATTACCATTTACAGCGTTATACACGATTAATAACGCAACTGCGTAAACCAGAACCTGCCCCATGGTTAGCTAAAATAAGAAAATGATGAATTTTCCATGAGATTCTATCTTTATCGGACAATGCAGAAGACAGTAATCAGTTAAGCCTTAAAGGTTTTATTCCACAGCCGCGGAGAACTACGAACTGCATTCGTATGTAGGTATGTACGCACTTTGAGTCACGGAGAATGAAATTCTAATTAAATTTTAACTGAAATTTCACTCCTGCTTGGCTACATGAGAGGTACGTTTAAATATGCCGGTGATTATGAAAGTGGTGTAAGTAAAAAAACGGTATTATACTTGCATAAACTTCCGCAGTCAATATTATAATTGCGTTAGGTATATGTACTTACAGTGTTTACTAACGTTCTTTTGCACGGGCCGCGTACACCCGTATGTCTAGACGAATTTCTCAGGAAGTATTACGTGTAACTTGTCATACGAATTCAACAGTAAATCCAATTAGTCAAAACCAAAACAAAGTGCTAACGGGTGTCCCCCGGATACGCTCTAGCCTTTAAGGGGGGAGGGGAGTCTGCTTTATAAGGTCCAAAAAATAGATTTTTTTTTATTACCTAAATTGATAGATAAACTATCCAAGAATGTATTCACAAAGTTACAGCGGCCAATTCGAAGTATTTTTAAAGATACAGAACCGAGAGCAGGTAAGCGGCGAGCATACGTGCGAGCGCTCGGCCGGACACGGGCGCGTGCTTCACCCTTTGACACGTTCCCATTCGTCGATCATTACTTTTAAAGACAATCGAAACGGCAGAGTTGTGCAGTGTAATAGTACAGAATAGTCGTAGAGCAGAGTGAGTTAGAGATTTCATAAGTTGAACGTAGAAAATTGTAGCGATCGACCGCAAGCGAAAGCTTTAAAGCGCGATTTCTCCAGTTTTCAGTTTTACGATTTTTTTGGGCTCTAGACCGGAACCTCTCCTTAACGAAATCTATACTTCCTGTCATTTTTCATTTAGACCAAAGTTAAGTTGCTTTTTGTTTTTTATTATTACTGAGAGTTATATAGAAATATAAAAATTTATTAGTTTCTCTTTGATATTATGCCGTTTTATTTCTTCCCATCCTCTGCTGTAATTTTTAAATTCTTCTTAAACAAACAGGTATTCCAAATATACAGCGCTTCCTCTATCTCTAATAATACGTTAATATGTAATGTGCTAACGGAATAACAGGCAGTATAAAATCAAAACAAACGACAAACATAAATATTGTCCACACTGTGCTCTCCTTGAAATCAAAGTGCCTCGAAGCGGCAGACGTTAGTCGATACGACGAGATTCGAAAATGAAAACCAAAAGACGTTGAAAGACGACAGCCGCATTGAGACGAGTTTTTCAGTTTAATCTTAATTATATCATCCTACATTTCAGTTTGTTAATAGTTTGCTTAATAAATAGTCACACCTTTTCAGTTCAATTAAACCTCGCTTAAATCATATCCTATACAAATCCCACATGACTTACACCACTTTCATTATTACCGGCACAAATGATGGTTAAAATATTTCGCCTATGTATAGCCAATATAATATATAAAATATAAAATATAAAATATATCGCCAATATATTATGGGAATTCAAGAAAAGTGATCTTCAAACGACCCGGAGTTAAGAAATGGAACAATTAACATTTGTAACTTAAATGCGTAATGCGTACCTATACAATAGGTGCGTGTGTTTGTCAGCCCAGAGTACAGCACCCCTTTGAACGCACGGAGATTTATATATACCGACAAGTATCAGATGTTCAGTAGTAATACAACACACGGTTCCCGTGTCATCGCGATCTGCACACTGCGGAGACACTGAAGTGACCGTAGAATAATTTATACCTACCTACCCAGAACCATAAACGGAGTAGGGGTATTAGGTATCGCTTACGTCACGCTACTTTATCTATCCCATTGCTGATTGTTTCACCCTGACTTTCGACCCTGTTGGAGTACATACAGTGAGCCACGAAAGTATTGGAACGCTCGCTATTAAAATTGTAAATAATAAAAATATATATGTTAGACTTAAGTTCTGAAAGTAATGTTGTAACTACTATAAGACACAAGTATCGAGATTATATATACCAAATTTGAAATGAATCGGATAATATTTGCAGAAGTTATGAAACATTTAGTACAAAGATGTACTGAAACAGGGTCACAAAAGTATTCGAACGGCATTAATTATACGCACCTTATTTTAGATTAATATTTTTTTAGGCCACCTTTGGCTCCAATTTCGCTTTTCAGACGTTGTTGCAGCGCTGTGCACTAGCTTTTCAGTTATTTTAGATTCGATAGTAATCCATACTTCTAAAATATTTTGTTTTAGTTCGTCTTTCAAAGTTGTGTGGTAATTTTTTAATCTCCTGACGATTTCTACCTCCAAATATTCGATGGGTCGTTAATGTGCAGACTTTATGGGGGTGTATGTAACCCATGCCGTGTATATAATATTTCTGATCGAAATTTATGGAAATAAGTAGAAATTGTGTTTCTAAAAATCTATCAATAAACGGAATTATGCAAAATGTTTCTTGAAAGTACTCGTAACATTCAGACCGTTTTAGATTTTAAATGTTTCTGACAACATTTAACTTAATTTTAATTCTCACCACTTGTAGTGTTGTAATCTTATTTCAGACTGAATCGATAACATTGGGTGTGACATGAAAATGGTAAGAGGGCTAGCGAGCAGGGCCACCTTTACCAATGGGCTAGCGAGCAGGGCCACCTTTACCAATGGGCTAACTGGGTTATAGCCCAGCGGCGCCCGTGATTCAAGGGCGCTTTAGAATAAAATATGTTGATATGCTTTTTTCTCTTCAATTTTCGAGATAAAAATTTTTATCTGGATAAATTGCACCCTTGGGGGTCAGGACGCTAAAATTTTTTAGCCCAGGGCGCTCAAATTTGTTAAGACGGCCAGTCGCGAGAACTTCCCCACGAGCGTGTGACACAAAATTACAATGCGTGATAAGTCTATCATCTATGCTTTTAATACCTGGTCTGTGGTCATGACATAGACGAGGTATAGGACAGACCTATCACGCAATATAATTTTGTATCATACGCTCGGGGGGCTCGCTAGTCCTTTTACCATTTTCGAGTCACACCCAACGTTATCGACTCAATCTAAAATAAGATAACAATGCTACGAGTAGTAGGAATTAAAATTAAAATTTATAGTGTTATGACTTATACTTTATTGTAACGTTGTAAAGGCCTCGAGAAACTTGAAACAAACTGTATTATAATTCAGAAATACCTTTTACATATTCCTATCCAAATTCTAAACTTGCAATTTCAAATATTTATGGTATTTCTTTAAAAATACCATGCTCAGTCACTTGCTTCCGCAAACAGAAACAGCGGCAATCTCCTCATCAGAGATATAGAATAAACATTAATAGAATAAACATAATAAAATACAGGACATGAAATAAATTAAATCCTGCAAAACCATAGTCGAAATACATGAAATAGAACAAATTAAGCAAAACCATCAACAAAATACCTATCTGAAAAAAAATTCTTCGGTGAGTTTGGCTCGATCTGGGCCCTTAACCTACTTAGATCGTAGGCTTTAGCCTTGATTCCGTTTCGCAAGTCGCAATGCTTGGGAAACGTTACCAAGTCCAGGTACACCAGCGCGAAGGTACCTACGAAGGTGACCCATTACTACGAAATATTTCTGGTCCATGTTCGACCAATGCTTTGCGCATTTTTGGAAATTTGGAAAAAGTCTTACGACTAAAGTTCTTAACCCTCGGTTGTCACACTGGGTCAAATTGACCCTGCGTTTTTTTAAGCAAAAAACCTTTTTGTCGAAACTCTTATTGCTTCAAATTTTTTTTTATACATGATGACACTTTAAATGTCAACTTTCAACGATGGGCATATATTCTACAATGTTCAAACATTATCTCAGAATTTTTGTGACTTAATTTAACAAATAGTTTTGAAATAACAACTGATTGAAAATTGACAGGGTCAAATTGACCCAGTGTGACAAAGACGTCCGAAAAAGTAGGTGTGACAACCGAGGGTTAAACTAAGCCTTATTGCTAGGCTGGTTTAAATATTGTAAGGAGAGAGATAAGAAGAAGTAACGAGCACAGTGACCAAGTAGTACCAATATCATCTGTCATTCTGAGTTATTATTATTTGCATGAGAAAGAGCTTCAAGTTATATAGTTGAAAATGTTTAAAAAATTAATGCTTTCCATTCTTGTTTTATTAAGAGAATCTAATGTAATTAGGAGAAGTGAACTCTTATTCAAAGCATCAAGCTTTGATTTCAAAATTCAAGAAAAATAATTTGGATTATTTAAACCGCGATATTAGAACTTTGACCTCGAATTTGAAATTTATTTATTGCTTTTGTCTGTATTAAACATTTGAAAGCACCCGCCTTAATGTTATTGTTCACTAGAACTATTAGTATGTATTCGTGGTCACTATGCTCATTTGTTAATTAGAATATTTGACAATCGCAGCCATCGGCTCGGTTCTCACCGATTACCAGGTCACACCGCGTGGTGGTTGCTGCGCTTGGAAACCCGTAGAGAGATAGATGGAGTCAAAGATCCGTCGATCTCCCTGTACACGGAACCCTTAGCCTACTAAACCAAAGAGATGGCTGGAAACAAAGTTCCATCGATCCGTTCGGTTTAGATATCGAATCTAAAGAACTAAAAAACTCCAATCCCATCCACCCTCCATTATAATCAACTCATCGCGTCTCGCATTGCAAGTAATGAGAGAAGCGACAATCTCACTCTACTATTTAAAAAAAATCCGCGGACGCGAAAGATAGATAGATTTCCGATTAGCGTCTATCTCCCTGTACGTATATAGGTCTTTGCAATTCTCTTACTTAAATCTAAACGCACGCATCCCTCGGCGACGTATAACCGCCGCGGGGTATATAGGGGTGGCTCTAATTCGAAAAATGAGCAGCAACTTTTGGCGCTCTTGTATTTTAAACGCGGTATTTTAATTATTTCACATTCCTTGCTCTCGGAATGGACCCGTTGGGCAAAGTCTTTTTGCATGTATTTTATAGGATGCATATCCTACCAAATTGCACTGCGTACAATTAGGTAGGATGCTTACTCTTCCAAAATGGATGCACAAAGATTACTACCCAAGAATACAAGGTACTCGTGTCTACTATCGCATGCAAGTACAGAATATAATTCACCGGTCAGCGAATATGGTCCATCCTGGCATCCTCGCCAGCTTCCAAGCTAGCATGATCCTAGGCCCTCTCTAAGGCGGATGCTAGGGCCCTCTCTAGGGCCCATGGTAGGCCCTCTCTAGGGTCCTCCTTTGAGCCCTCTCTAGGGCCCACGCGCTAGGCCCTCTCTAGGGCCCATATCTTGGGCCTTCTCCAGGGCTCACAGGCAAGTCTAAGCTGAAAATTGAAGCTAAGCGAAAATTTGACTCTACTTCCGCGATAAAAAGGCTGGACAAGTTTTAGATACGCAAAAATTTGACTATAAATTCGCGGTAATAGGTACTATTCTAAGTACGAGCCACGGTGCTCTGCAAACTATGTACATGGACCCGAAAAAGCGGGGACTCTACGATTGCATTACGCGTGATCATCAAATGATCTTGCTAGATTGCAAGATTACTTGGAAGTCTGGTTCCACTCGGAACCTTTTCCAATTTTTCGCGGTGACTCTACTCGACTCGAATTAATATTATTATTATTATAATATAATTATAATGCAATATATTATTAATCGGAATTGTAAAAATCGCGAGCAAATGTTGTATCGATTTAATTTTCTGATTTTAAGACAGACACATGCATGTCACTATCTACGAGTACCTTGTATGGTCAGCTCATTGGATACTGCTCTTTCCAACACATATGCGCGGCGGTTAGTGGCCCATTTCATATAATAGACATTCGTTTTAAGAACATTTCTGCAATATTTCGTAAATATGGTTTAGAAAAGAGCCACGTCATGAGGCTACTGCCTAGACGCCCTAAAGTTTAGGGCCTAAACCATACTCGCGAAATATTGCATAAGTGTTCCCGAAGCGAATACCGACAATGTGAAATGGGCCCCTGCATGTCGCGCATTTGTGTAGGAACGACCACAATCGAAAGAGCTAGCTACGCTACGTTTTCTACAGAAACCATTTTGTTCTATTGCGTGCACCCACATTCAAAGAATTATAAAGTGACTTAAGGTTCGCTGTCATCAAGAGTACTGCATCTCTGCAAACTCGTAACCCTGACCAGCAACCCTGTGACTAGCACCCCTCGGACCAGCACCCCTCTGACCAGCAACCCTCAGCTCAGCACCTCTCAGCTCAGCACCCCATTATTCCACAGCCCAGTAGCTCCAAATGGACTCGTGCATGACTCTACTTTCGCGGTGAAAAGGCTATTAGAGCACCGGAGCTCCCGACTAGTTTTACTTCCGCAAAAACACTGACTCTACGATCGCCATACGGGCGATCACAAACACTATTACTGAAACAGACAATTTGTAGTTAAACAAGTTCCAGAAAATTTTCTTTAAATTCCAGGCAGCCGCATGAGGTGCCACGCAATTCGGACATTCAGAAAAATATTGCTCAAAAAGTCTTCTAGATATTGGGTGAATTGTAGTAGAATCTTGTTAAGCGACCTCCCACATGGTCCAGGAACCGATGCAATTAATCCAGAAATCGCAATATCATGAAATTATATGCTCACGCGTTCACTGAGGTCCGATCACGATCGCGAATAAAGTTGAACTGGCAGGTACATTGTTCGGCGATGGGGTGACTTTTGTAGAGGTTGTTAACGTTCTGTCTCGCTCCAATGATTCCTAGCTCCTCGAGAAAAGTATTGCTCGAGAAGTCTTTTAGATCCTAGGTGAACTGTAGTAGAATCTTGTTAAACGACCTCCCACATGGTCCGGGAATCGACGAAATTAATCCAGAAATTGAAATATCACGAAATTATATGCTCACGCGTTCACTGAGGTCGGATCACGATCGCGAATAAAGTTGAACTGGCAGGTACATTGTTCGGCGATGGGGCGACTTTGGTAGAGGTTGTTAACGTTCTGTCTCGCTCCAATGACTCCTAGCTCCTCGAGAAAAGTATTGCTCAAGAAGTCTTTTAGATCCTAGGTGAACTGTAGTAGAATCTTGTTAAACGACCTCCCACATGGTCCGGGAATCGACGAAATTAATCCAGAAATTGAAATATCACGAAATTATATGCTCACGCGTTCACTGAGGTCCGATCACGATCGCGAATAAAGTTGAACTGGCAGGTACATTGTTCGGCGATGGGGCGACTTTGGTAGAGGTTGTTAACGTTCTGTCTCGCTCCAATGACTCCTAGCTCCTCGAGAAAAGTATTGCTCAAGAAGTCTTTTAGATCCTAGGTGAACTGTAGTAGAATCTTGTTAAACGACCTCCCACATGGTCCGGGAATCGACGAAATTAATCCAGAAATTGAAATATCACGAAATTATATACTCACGCGTTCACTGAGGTCCGATCACGATCGCGAATAAAGTTGAACTGGCAGGTACATTGTTCGGCGATGGGGCGACTTTGGTAGAGGTTGTTAACGTTCTGTCTCGCTCCAATGACTCCTAGCTCCTCGAGAAAAGTATTGCTCAAGAAGTCTTTTGGATCCTAGGTGAACTGTAGTAGAATCTTGTTAAATGACCTCCCACATGGTCCGGGAATCGACGAAATTAATCCAGAAATTGAAATATCACGAAATTATATGCACACGCGTTTACTGAGGTCCGATCACGATCGCGAATAAAGTTGAACTGGCAGGTACATTGTTCGGCGATGGGGCGACTTTGGTAGAGGTTGTTAACGTTCTGTCTCGCTCCAACGACTCCTAGCTCCTCGAGAAAAGTATTGCTCAAAAAGTTTTCTAGATATTGGGTGAATGGTAGTAGAATCTTGTTAAGCGACCTCCCACATGGTCCAGGAACCGATGAAATTAATCCAGAAATCGAAATATCGTGAAATAATATGCTCACGAGTTCACTGAAGTCCGATCACGATCGCGAATAAAGTTGAACTGGCAGGTACATTGTTCGGCGATGGGGTGACTTTGGTAGAGGTTGTTAACGTTCTGTCTCGCTCCAACGACTCCTAGCTCCTCGAGAAAAGTATTGCTCAAAAAGTTTTCTAGATATTGGGTGAATGGTAGTAGAATCTTGTTAAGCGACCTCCCACATGGTCCAGGAACCGATGAAATTAATCCAGAAATCGAAATATCGTGAAATAATATGCTCACGAGTTCACTGAAGTCCGATCACGATCGCGAATAAAGTTGAACTGGCAGGTACATTGTTCGGCGATGGGGTGACTTTTGTAGAGGTTGTTAACGTTCTGTCTCGCTCCAATGACTCCTAGCTCCTCGAGAAAAGTATTGCTCAAGAAGTCTTTTAGATCCTAGGTGAACTGTAGTAGAATCTTGTTAAACGACCTCCCACATGGTCCGGGAATCGACGAAATTAATCCAGAAACTGAAATATCACGAAATTATATGCTCACGCGTTCACTGAGGTCCGATCACGATCGCGAATAAAGTTGAACTGGCAGGTACATTGTTCGGCGATGGAGCGACTTTGGTAGAGGTTGTTAACGTTCTGTCTCGCTCCAACGACTCCTAGCTCCTCGAGAAAAGTATTGCTCAAAAAGTTTTCTAGATATTGGGTGAATGGTAGTAGAATCTTGTTAAGCGACCTCCCACATGGTCCAGGAACCGATGAAATTAATCCAGAAATCGAAATATCGTGAAATAATATGCTCACGAGTTCACTGAGGTCCGATCACGATCGCGAATAAAGTTGAACTGGCAGGTACATTGTTCGGCGATGGGGTGACTTTTGTAGAGGTTGTTAACGTTCTGTCTCGCTCCAATGATTCCTAGCTCCTCGAGAAAAGTATTGCTCGAGAAGTCTTTTAGATCCTAGGTGAACTGTAGTAGAATCTTGTTAAACGACCTCCCACATGGTCCGGGAATCGACGAAATTAATCCAGAAATTGAAATATCACGAAATTATATGCTCACGCGTTCACTGAGGTCGGATCACGATCGCGAATAAAGTTGAACTGGCAGGTACATTGTTCGGCGATGGGGCGACTTTGGTAGAGGTTGTTAACGTTCTGTCTCGCTCCAATGACTCCTAGCTCCTCGAGAAAAGTATTGCTCAAGAAGTCTTTTAGATCCTAGGTGAACTGTAGTAGAATCTTGTTAAACGACCTCCCACATGGTCCGGGAATCGACGAAATTAATCCAGAAATTGAAATATCACGAAATTATATGCTCACGCGTTCACTGAGGTCCGATCACGATCGCGAATAAAGTTGAACTGGCAGGTACATTGTTCGGCGATGGGGCGACTTTGGTAGAGGTTGTTAACGTTCTGTCTCGCTCCAATGACTCCTAGCTCCTCGAGAAAAGTATTGCTCAAGAAGTCTTTTAGATCCTAGGTGAACTGTAGTAGAATCTTGTTAAACGACCTCCCACATGGTCCGGGAATCGACGAAATTAATCCAGAAATTGAAATATCACGAAATTATATACTCACGCGTTCACTGAGGTCCGATCACGATCGCGAATAAAGTTGAACTGGCAGGTACATTGTTCGGCGATGGGGCGACTTTTGTAGAGGTTGTTAACGTTCTGTCTCGCTCCAATGACTCCTAGCTCCTCGAGAAAAGTATTGCTCAAGAAGTCTTTTGGATCCTAGGTGAACTGTAGTAGAATCTTGTTAAACGACCTCCCACATGGTCCGGGAATCGACGAAATTAATCCAGAAATTGAAATATCACGAAATTATATGCACACGCGTTTACTGAGGTCCGATCACGATCGCGAATAAAGTTGAACTGGCAGGTACATTGTTCGGCGATGGGGCGACTTTGGTAGAGGTTGTTAACGTTCTGTCTCGCTCCAACGACTCCTAGCTCCTCGAGAAAAGTATTGCTCAAAAAGTTTTCTAGATATTGGGTGAATGGTAGTAGAATCTTGTTAAGCGACCTCCCACATGGTCCAGGAACCGATGAAATTAATCCAGAAATCGAAATATCGTGAAATAATATGCTCACGAGTTCACTGAAGTCCGATCACGATCGCGAATAAAGTTGAACTGGCAGGTACATTGTTCGGCGATGGGGTGACTTTTGTAGAGGTTGTTAACGTTCTGTCTCGCTCCAACGACTCCTAGCTCCTCGAGAAAAGTATTGCTCAAAAAGTTTTCTAGATATTGGGTGAATGGTAGTAGAATCTTGTTAAGCGACCTCCCACATGGTCCAGGAACCGATGAAATTAATCCAGAAATCGAAATATCGTGAAATAATATGCTCACGAGTTCACTGAAGTCCGATCACGATCGCGAATAAAGTTGAACTGGCAGGTACATTGTTCGGCGATGGGGTGACTTTTGTAGAGGTTGTTAACGTTCTGTCTCGCTCCAATGACTCCTAGCTCCTCGAGAAAAGTATTGCTCAAGAAGTCTTTTAGATCCTAGGTGAACTGTAGTAGAATCTTGTTAAACGACCTCCCACATGGTCCGGGAATCGACGAAATTAATCCAGAAACTGAAATATCACGAAATTATATGCTCACGCGTTCACTGAGGTCCGATCACGATCGCGAATAAAGTTGAACTGGCAGGTACATTGTTCGGCGATGGAGCGACTTTGGTAGAGGTTGTTAACGTTCTGTCTCGCTCCAATGACTCCTAGCTCCTCGAGAAAAGTATTGCTCAAGAAGTCTTTTAGATCCTAGGTGAACTGTAGTAGAATCTTGTTAAACGACCTCCCACATGGTCCGGGAATCGACGAAATTAATCCAGAAATTGAAATATCACGAAATTATATGCTCACGCGTTCACTGAGGTCCGATCACGATCGCGAATAAAGTTGAACTGGCAGGTACATTGTTCGGCGATGGGGCGACTTTGGTAGAGGTTGTTAACGTTCTGTCTCGCTCCAATGACTCCTAGCTCCTCGAGAAAAGTATTGCTCAAGAAGTCTTTTGGATCCTAGGTGAACTGTAGTAGAATCTTGTTAAACGACCTCCCACATGGTCCGGGAATCGACGAAATTAATCCAGAAATTGAAATATCACGAAATTATATGCACACGCGTTTACTGAGGTCCGATCACGATCGCGAATAAAGTTGAACTGGCAGGTACATTGTTCGGCGATGGGGCGACTTTGGTAGAGGTTGTTAACGTTCTGTCTCGCTCCAACGACTCCTAGCTCCTCGAGAAAAGTATTGCTCAAAAAGTTTTCTAGATATTGGGTGAATGGTAGTAGAATCTTGTTAAGCGACCTCCCACATGGTCCAGGAACCGATGAAATTAATCCAGAAATCGAAATATCGTGAAATAATATGCTCACGAGTTCACTGAAGTCCGATCACGATCGCGAATAAAGTTGAACTGGCAGGTACATTGTTCGGCGATGGGGTGACTTTTGTAGAGGTTGTTAACGTTCTGTCTCGCTCCAACGACTCCTAGCTCCTCGAGAAAAGTATTGCTCAAAAAGTTTTCTAGATATTGGGTGAATGGTAGTAGAATCTTGTTAAGCGACCTCCCACATGGTCCAGGAACCGATGAAATTAATCCAGAAATCGAAATATCGTGAAATAATATGCTCACGAGTTCACTGAGGTCCGATCACGATCGCGAATAAAGTTGAACTGGCAGGTACATTGTTCGGCGATGGGGTGACTTTTGTAGAGGTTGTTAACGTTCTGTCTCGCTCCAATGATTCCTAGCTCCTCGAGAAAAGTATTGCTCGAGAAGTCTTTTAGATCCTAGGTGAACTGTAGTAGAATCTTGTTAAACGACCTCCCACATGGTCCGGGAATCGACGAAATTAATCCAGAAATTGAAATATCACGAAATTATATGCTCACGCGTTCACTGAGGTCGGATCACGATCGCGAATAAAGTTGAACTGGCAGGTACATTGTTCGGCGATGGGGCGACTTTGGTAGAGGTTGTTAACGTTCTGTCTCGCTCCAATGACTCCTAGCTCCTCGAGAAAAGTATTGCTCAAGAAGTCTTTTAGATCCTAGGTGAACTGTAGTAGAATCTTGTTAAACGACCTCCCACATGGTCCGGGAATCGACGAAATTAATCCAGAAATTGAAATATCACGAAATTATATGCTCACGCGTTCACTGAGGTCCGATCACGATCGCGAATAAAGTTGAACTGGCAGGTACATTGTTCGGCGATGGGGCGACTTTGGTAGAGGTTGTTAACGTTCTGTCTCGCTCCAATGACTCCTAGCTCCTCGAGAAAAGTATTGCTCAAGAAGTCTTTTAGATCCTAGGTGAACTGTAGTAGAATCTTGTTAAACGACCTCCCACATGGTCCGGGAATCGACGAAATTAATCCAGAAATTGAAATATCACGAAATTATATACTCACGCGTTCACTGAGGTCCGATCACGATCGCGAATAAAGTTGAACTGGCAGGTACATTGTTCGGCGATGGGGCGACTTTGGTAGAGGTTGTTAACGTTCTGTCTCGCTCCAATGACTCCTAGCTCCTCGAGAAAAGTATTGCTCAAGAAGTCTTTTGGATCCTAGGTGAACTGTAGTAGAATCTTGTTAAACGACCTCCCACATGGTCCGGGAATCGACGAAATTAATCCAGAAATTGAAATATCACGAAATTATATGCACACGCGTTTACTGAGGTCCGATCACGATCGCGAATAAAGTTGAACTGGCAGGTACATTGTTCGGCGATGGGGTGACTTTTGTAGAGGTTGTTAACGTTCTGTCTCGCTCCAACGACTCCTAGCTCCTCGAGAAAAGTATTGCTCAAAAAGTTTTCTAGATATTGGGTGAATGGTAGTAGAATCTTGTTAAGCGACCTCCCACATGGTCCAGGAACCGATGAAATTAATCCAGAAATCGAAATATCGTGAAATAATATGCTCACGAGTTCACTGAAGTCCGATCACGATCGCGAATAAAGTTGAACTGGCAGGTACATTGTTCGGCGATGGGGTGACTTTTGTAGAGGTTGTTAACGTTCTGTCTCGCTCCAATGACTCCTAGCTCCTCGAGAAAAGTATTGCTCAAGAAGTCTTTTAGATCCTAGGTGAACTGTAGTAGAATCTTGTTAAACGACCTCCCACATGGTCCGGGAATCGACGAAATTAATCCAGAAACTGAAATATCACGAAATTATATGCTCACGCGTTCACTGAGGTCCGATCACGATCGCGAATAAAGTTGAACTGGCAGGTACATTGTTCGGCGATGGAGCGACTTTGGTAGAGGTTGTTAACGTTCTGTCTCGCTCCAATGACTCCTAGCTCCTCGAGAAAAGTATTGCTCAAGAAGTCTTTTAGATCCTAGGTGAACTGTAGTAGAATCTTGTTAAACGACCTCCCACATGGTCCGGGAATCGACGAAATTAATCCAGAAATTGAAATATCACGAAATTATATGCTCACGCGTTCACTGAGGTCCGATCACGATCGCGAATAAAGTTGAACTGGCAGGTACATTGTTCGGCGATGGGGCGACTTTGGTAGAGGTTGTTAACGTTCTGTCTCGCTCCAATGACTCCTAGCTCCTCGAGAAAAGTATTGCTCAAGAAGTCTTTTGGATCCTAGGTGAACTGTAGTAGAATCTTGTTAAACGACCTCCCACATGGTCCGGGAATCGACGAAATTAATCCAGAAATTGAAATATCACGAAATTATATGCACACGCGTTTACTGAGGTCCGATCACGATCGCGAATAAAGTTGAACTGGCAGGTACATTGTTCGGCGATGGGGCGACTTTGGTAGAGGTTGTTAACGTTCTGTCTCGCTCCAACGACTCCTAGCTCCTCGAGAAAAGTATTGCTCAAAAAGTTTTCTAGATATTGGGTGAATGGTAGTAGAATCTTGTTAAGCGACCTCCCACATGGTCCAGGAACCGATGAAATTAATCCAGAAATCGAAATATCGTGAAATAATATGCTCACGAGTTCACTGAAGTCCGATCACGATCGCGAATAAAGTTGAACTGGCAGGTACATTGTTCGGCGATGGGGTGACTTTTGTAGAGGTTGTTAACGTTCTGTCTCGCTCCAACGACTCCTAGCTCCTCGAGAAAAGTATTGCTCAAAAAGTTTTCTAGATATTGGGTGAATGGTAGTAGAATCTTGTTAAGCGACCTCCCACATGGTCCAGGAACCGATGAAATTAATCCAGAAATCGAAATATCGTGAAATAATATGCTCACGAGTTCACTGAAGTCCGATCACGATCGCGAATAAAGTTGAACTGGCAGGTACATTGTTCGGCGATGGGGTGACTTTTGTAGAGGTTGTTAACGTTCTGTCTCGCTCCAATGACTCCTAGCTCCTCGAGAAAAGTATTGCTCAAGAAGTCTTTTAGATCCTAGGTGAACTGTAGTAGAATCTTGTTAAACGACCTCCCACATGGTCCGGGAATCGACGAAATTAATCCAGAAACTGAAATATCACGAAATTATATGCTCACGCGTTCACTGAGGTCCGATCACGATCGCGAATAAAGTTGAACTGGCAGGTACATTGTTCGGCGATGGGGTGACTTTTGTAGAGGTTGTTAACGTTCTGTCTCGCTCCAATGACTCCTAGCTCCTCGAGAAAAGTATTGCTCAAGAAGTCTTTTAGATCCTAGGTGAACTGTAGTAGAATCTTGTTAAACGACCTCCCACATGGTCCGGGAATCGACGAAATTAATCCAGAAATTGAAATATCACGAAATTATATGCACACGCGTTTACTGAGGTCCGATCACGATCGCGAATAAAGTTGAACTGGCAGGTACATTGTTCGGCGATGGGGAGACTTTGGTAGAGGTTGTTAACGTTCTGTCTCGCTCCAACGACTCCTAGCTCCTCGAGAAAAGTATTGCTCAAAAAGTTTTCTAGATATTGGGTGAATGGTAGTAGAATCTTGTTAAGCGACCTCCCACATGGTCCAGGAACCGATGAAATTAATCCAGAAATCGAAATATCGTGAAATAATATGCTCACGAGTTCACTGAAGTCCGATCACGATCGCGAATAAAGTTGAACTGGCAGGTACATTGTTCGGCGATGGGGTGACTTTTGTAGAGGTTGTTAACGTTCTGTCTCGCTCCAACGACTCCTAGCTCCTCGAGAAAAGTATTGCTCAAGAAGTCTTTTAGATCCTAGGTGAACTGTAGTAGAATCTTGTTAAACGACCTCCCACATGGTCCGGGAATCGACGAAATTAATCCAGAAACTGAAATATCACGAAATTATATGCTCACGCGTTCACTGAGGTCCGATCACGATCGCGAATAAAGTTGAACTGGCAGGTACATTGTTCGGCGATGGAGCGACTTTGGTAGAGGTTGTTAACGTTCTGTCTCGCTCCAACGACTCCTAGCTCCTCGAGAAAAGTATTGCTCAAAAAGTTTTCTAGATATTGGGTGAATGGTAGTAGAATCTTGTTAAGCGACCTCCCACATGGTCCAGGAACCGATGAAATTAATCCAGAAATCGAAATATCGTGAAATAATATGCTCACGAGTTCACTGAGGTCCGATCACGATCGCGAATAAAGTTGAACTGGCAGGTACATTGTTCGGCGATGGGGTGACTTTTGTAGAGGTTGTTAACGTTCTGTCTCGCTCCAATGATTCCTAGCTCCTCGAGAAAAGTATTGCTCGAGAAGTCTTTTAGATCCTAGGTGAACTGTAGTAGAATCTTGTTAAACGACCTCCCACATGGTCCGGGAATCGACGAAATTAATCCAGAAATTGAAATATCACGAAATTATATGCACACGCGTTTACTGAGGTCCGATCACGATCGCGAATAAAGTTGAACTGGCAGGTACATTGTTCGGCGATGGGGCGACTTTGGTAGAGGTTGTTAACGTTCTGTCTCGCTCCAACGACTCCTAGCTCCTCGAGAAAAGTATTGCTCAAAAAGTTTTCTAGATATTGGGTGAATGGTAGTAGAATCTTGTTAAGCGACCTCCCACATGGTCCAGGAACCGATGAAATTAATCCAGAAATCGAAATATCGTGAAATAATATGCTCACGAGTTCACTGAAGTCCGATCACGATCGCGAATAAAGTTGAACTGGCAGGTACATTGTTCGGCGATGGGGTGACTTTTGTAGAGGTTGTTAACGTTCTGTCTCGCTCCAACGACTCCTAGCTCCTCGAGAAAAGTATTGCTCAAAAAGTTTTCTAGATATTGGGTGAATGGTAGTAGAATCTTGTTAAGCGACCTCCCACATGGTCCAGGAACCGATGAAATTAATCCAGAAATCGAAATATCGTGAAATAATATGCTCACGAGTTCACTGAAGTCCGATCACGATCGCGAATAAAGTTGAACTGGCAGGTACATTGTTCGGCGATGGGGTGACTTTTGTAGAGGTTGTTAACGTTCTGTCTCGCTCCAACGACTCCTAGCTCCTCGAGAAAAGTATTGCTCAAGAAGTCTTTTAGATCCTAGGTGAACTGTAGTAGAATCTTGTTAAACGACCTCCCACATGGTCCGGGAATCGACGAAATTAATCCAGAAACTGAAATATCACGAAATTATATGCTCACGCGTTCACTGAGGTCCGATCACGATCGCGAATAAAGTTGAACTGGCAGGTACATTGTTCGGCGATGGGGTGACTTTTGTAGAGGTTGTTAACGTTCTGTCTCGCTCCAATGATTCCTAGCTCCTCGAGAAAAGTATTGCTCGAGAAGTCTTTTAGATCCTAGGTGAACTGTAGTAGAATCTTGTTAAACGACCTCCCACATGGTCCGGGAATCGACGAAATTAATCCAGAAATTGAAATATCACGAAATTATATGCTCACGCGTTCACTGAGGTCGGATCACGATCGCGAATAAAGTTGAACTGGCAGGTACATTGTTCGGCGATGGGGCGACTTTGGTAGAGGTTGTTAACGTTCTGTCTCGCTCCAATGACTCCTAGCTCCTCGAGAAAAGTATTGCTCAAGAAGTCTTTTGGATCCTAGGTGAACTGTAGTAGAATCTTGTTAAACGACCTCCCACATGGTCCGGGAATCGACGAAATTAATCCAGAAATTGAAATATCACGAAATTATATGCACACGCGTTTACTGAGGTCCGATCACGATCGCGAATAAAGTTGAACTGGCAGGTACATTGTTCGGCGATGGGGCGACTTTGGTAGAGGTTGTTAACGTTCTGTCTCGCTCCAACGACTCCTAGCTCCTCGAGAAAAGTATTGCTCAAAAAGTTTTCTAGATATTGGGTGAATGGTAGTAGAATCTTGTTAAGCGACCTCCCACATGGTCCAGGAACCGATGAAATTAATCCAGAAATCGAAATATCGTGAAATAATATGCTCACGAGTTCACTGAAGTCCGATCACGATCGCGAATAAAGTTGAACTGGCAGGTACATTGTTCGGCGATGGGGTGACTTTTGTAGAGGTTGTTAACGTTCTGTCTCGCTCCAATGACTCCTAGCTCCTCGAGAAAAGTATTGCTCAAGAAGTCTTTTAGATCCTAGGTGAACTGTAGTAGAATCTTGTTAAACGACCTCCCACATGGTCCGGGAATCGACGAAATTAATCCAGAAACTGAAATATCACGAAATTATATGCTCACGCGTTCACTGAGGTCCGATCACGATCGCGAATAAAGTTGAACTGGCAGGTACATTGTTCGGCGATGGAGCGACTTTGGTAGAGGTTGTTAACGTTCTGTCTCGCTCCAATGACTCCTAGCTCCTCGAGAAAAGTATTGCTCAAGAAGTCTTTTAGATCCTAGGTGAACTGTAGTAGAATCTTGTTAAACGACCTCCCACATGGTCCGGGAATCGACGAAATTAATCCAGAAATTGAAATATCACGAAATTATATGCTCACGCGTTCACTGAGGTCCGATCACGATCGCGAATAAAGTTGAACTGGCAGGTACATTGTTCGGCGATGGGGCGACTTTGGTAGAGGTTGTTAACGTTCTGTCTCGCTCCAATGACTCCTAGCTCCTCGAGAAAAGTATTGCTCAAGAAGTCTTTTGGATCCTAGGTGAACTGTAGTAGAATCTTGTTAAACGACCTCCCACATGGTCCGGGAATCGACGAAATTAATCCAGAAATTGAAATATCACGAAATTATATGCACACGCGTTTACTGAGGTCCGATCACGATCGCGAATAAAGTTGAACTGGCAAGTACATTGTTCGGCGATGGGGCGACTTTGGTAGAGGTTGTTAACGTTCTGTCTCGCTCCAACGACTCCTAGCTCCTCGAGAAAAGTATTGCTCAAAAAGTTTTCTAGATATTGGGTGAATGGTAGTAGAATCTTGTTAAGCGACCTCCCACATGGTCCAGGAACCGATGAAATTAATCCAGAAATCGAAATATCGTGAAATAATATGCTCACGAGTTCACTGAAGTCCGATCACGATCGCGAATAAAGTTGAACTGGCAGGTACATTGTTCGGCGATGGGGTGACTTTTGTAGAGGTTGTTAACGTTCTGTCTCGCTCCAACGACTCCTAGCTCCTCGAGAAAAGTATTGCTCAAAAAGTTTTCTAGATATTGGGTGAATGGTAGTAGAATCTTGTTAAGCGACCTCCCACATGGTCCAGGAACCGATGAAATTAATCCAGAAATCGAAATATCGTGAAATAATATGCTCACGAGTTCACTGAAGTCCGATCACGATCGCGAATAAAGTTGAACTGGCAGGTACATTGTTCGGCGATGGGGTGACTTTTGTAGAGGTTGTTAACGTTCTGTCTCGCTCCAATGATTCCTAGCTCCTCGAGAAAAGTATTGCTCGAGAAGTCTTTTAGATCCTAGGTGAACTGTAGTAGAATCTTGTTAAACGACCTCCCACATGGTCCGGGAATCGACGAAATTAATCCAGAAATTGAAATATCACGAAATTATATGCTCACGCGTTCACTGAGGTCGGATCACGATCGCGAATAAAGTTGAACTGGCAGGTACATTGTTCGGCGATGGGGCGACTTTGGTAGAGGTTGTTAACGTTCTGTCTCGCTCCAATGACTCCTAGCTCCTCGAGAAAAGTATTGCTCAAGAAGTCTTTTAGATCCTAGGTGAACTGTAGTAGAATCTTGTTAAACGACCTCCCACATGGTCCGGGAATCGACGAAATTAATCCAGAAATTGAAATATCACGAAATTATATGCTCACGCGTTCACTGAGGTCCGATCACGATCGCGAATAAAGTTGAACTGGCAGGTACATTGTTCGGCGATGGGGCGACTTTGGTAGAGGTTGTTAACGTTCTGTCTCGCTCCAACGACTCCTAGCTCCTCGAGAAAAGTATTGCTCAAAAAGTTTTCTAGATATTGGGTGAATGGTAGTAGAATCTTGTTAAGCGACCTCCCACATGGTCCAGGAACCGATGAAATTAATCCAGAAATCGAAATATCGTGAAATAATATGCTCACGAGTTCACTGAAGTCCGATCACGATCGCGAATAAAGTTGAACTGGCAGGTACATTGTTCGGCGATGGGGTGACTTTTGTAGAGGTTGTTAACGTTCTGTCTCGCTCCAACGACTCCTAGCTCCTCGAGAAAAGTATTGCTCAAGAAGTCTTTTAGATCCTAGGTGAACTGTAGTAGAATCTTGTTAAACGACCTCCCACATGGTCCGGGAATCGACGAAATTAATCCAGAAACTGAAATATCACGAAATTATATGCTCACGCGTTCACTGAGGTCCGATCACGATCGCGAATAAAGTTGAACTGGCAGGTACATTGTTCGGCGATGGAGCGACTTTGGTAGAGGTTGTTAACGTTCTGTCTCGCTCCAACGACTCCTAGCTCCTCGAGAAAAGTATTGCTCAAAAAGTTTTCTAGATATTGGGTGAATGGTAGTAGAATCTTGTTAAGCGACCTCCCACATGGTCCAGGAACCGATGAAATTAATCCAGAAATCGAAATATCGTGAAATAATATGCTCACGAGTTCACTGAGGTCCGATCACGATCGCGAATAAAGTTGAACTGGCAGGTACATTGTTCGGCGATGGGGTGACTTTTGTAGAGGTTGTTAACGTTCTGTCTCGCTCCAATGATTCCTAGCTCCTCGAGAAAAGTATTGCTCGAGAAGTCTTTTAGATCCTAGGTGAACTGTAGTAGAATCTTGTTAAACGACCTCCCACATGGTCCGGGAATCGACGAAATTAATCCAGAAATTGAAATATCACGAAATTATATGCTCACGCGTTCACTGAGGTCGGATCACGATCGCGAATAAAGTTGAACTGGCAGGTACATTGTTCGGCGATGGGGCGACTTTGGTAGAGGTTGTTAACGTTCTGTCTCGCTCCAATGACTCCTAGCTCCTCGAGAAAAGTATTGCTCAAGAAGTCTTTTAGATCCTAGGTGAACTGTAGTAGAATCTTGTTAAACGACCTCCCACATGGTCCGGGAATCGACGAAATTAATCCAGAAATTGAAATATCACGAAATTATATACTCACGCGTTCACTGAGGTCCGATCACGATCGCGAATAAAGTTGAACTGGCAGGTACATTGTTCGGCGATGGGGCGACTTTGGTAGAGGTTGTTAACGTTCTGTCTCGCTCCAATGACTCCTAGCTCCTCGAGAAAAGTATTGCTCAAGAAGTCTTTTGGATCCTAGGTGAACTGTAGTAGAATCTTGTTAAACGACCTCCCACATGGTCCGGGAATCGACGAAATTAATCCAGAAATTGAAATATCACGAAATTATATGCTCACGCGTTCACTGAGGTCCGATCACGATCGCGAATAAAGTTGAACTGGCAGGTACATTGTTCGGCGATGGGGCGACTTTGGTAGAGGTTGTTAACGTTCTGTCTCGCTCCAACGACTCCTAGCTCCTCGAGAAAAGTATTGCTCAAAAAGTTTTCTAGATATTGGGTGAATGGTAGTAGAATCTTGTTAAGCGACCTCCCACATGGTCCAGGAACCGATGAAATTAATCCAGAAATCGAAATATCGTGAAATAATATGCTCACGAGTTCACTGAAGTCCGATCACGATCGCGAATAAAGTTGAACTGGCAGGTACATTGTTCGGCGATGGGGTGACTTTTGTAGAGGTTGTTAACGTTCTGTCTCGCTCCAACGACTCCTAGCTCCTCGAGAAAAGTATTGCTCAAAAAGTTTTCTAGATATTGGGTGAATGGTAGTAGAATCTTGTTAAGCGACCTCCCACATGGTCCAGGAACCGATGAAATTAATCCAGAAATCGAAATATCGTGAAATAATATGCTCACGAGTTCACTGAAGTCCGATCACGATCGCGAATAAAGTTGAACTGGCAGGTACATTGTTCGGCGATGGGGTGACTTTTGTAGAGGTTGTTAACGTTCTGTCTCGCTCCAACGACTCCTAGCTCCTCGAGAAAAGTATTGCTCAAGAAGTCTTTTAGATCCTAGGTGAACTGTAGTAGAATCTTGTTAAACGACCTCCCACATGGTCCGGGAATCGACGAAATTAATCCAGAAACTGAAATATCACGAAATTATATGCTCACGCGTTCACTGAGGTCCGATCACGATCGCGAATAAAGTTGAACTGGCAGGTACATTGTTCGGCGATGGGGTGACTTTTGTAGAGGTTGTTAACGTTCTGTCTCGCTCCAATGATTCCTAGCTCCTCGAGAAAAGTATTGCTCGAGAAGTCTTTTAGATCCTAGGTGAACTGTAGTAGAATCTTGTTAAACGACCTCCCACATGGTCCGGGAATCGACGAAATTAATCCAGAAATTGAAATATCACGAAATTATATGCTCACGCGTTCACTGAGGTCGGATCACGATCGCGAATAAAGTTGAACTGGCAGGTACATTGTTCGGCGATGGGGCGACTTTGGTAGAGGTTGTTAACGTTCTGTCTCGCTCCAATGACTCCTAGCTCCTCGAGAAAAGTATTGCTCAAGAAGTCTTTTAGATCCTAGGTGAACTGTAGTAGAATCTTGTTAAACGACCTCCCACATGGTCCGGGAATCGACGAAATTAATCCAGAAATTGAAATATCACGAAATTATATGCTCACGCGTTCACTGAGGTCCGATCACGATCGCGAATAAAGTTGAACTGGCAGGTACATTGTTCGGCGATGGGGCGACTTTGGTAGAGGTTGTTAACGTTCTGTCTCGCTCCAATGACTCCTAGCTCCTCGAGAAAAGTATTGCTCAAAAAGTTTTCTAGATATTGGGTGAATGGTAGTAGAATCTTGTTAAGCGACCTCCCACATGGTCCAGGAACCGATGAAATTAATCCAGAAATCGAAATATCGTGAAATAATATGCTCACGAGTTCACTGAAGTCCGATCACGATCGCGAATAAAGTTGAACTGGCAGGTACATTGTTCGGCGATGGGGTGACTTTTGTAGAGGTTGTTAACGTTCTGTCTCGCTCCAATGACTCCTAGCTCCTCGAGAAAAGTATTGCTCAAGAAGTCTTTTAGATCCTAGGTGAACTGTAGTAGAATCTTGTTAAACGACCTCCCACATGGTCCGGGAATCGACGAAATTAATCCAGAAACTGAAATATCACGAAATTATATGCTCACGCGTTCACTGAGGTCCGATCACGATCGCGAATAAAGTTGAACTGGCAGGTACATTGTTCGGCGATGGGGTGACTTTTGTAGAGGTTGTTAACGTTCTGTCTCGCTCCAATGACTCCTAGCTCCTCGAGAAAAGTATTGCTCAAGAAGTCTTTTAGATCCTAGGTGAACTGTAGTAGAATCTTGTTAAACGACCTCCCACATGGTCCGGGAATCGACGAAATTAATCCAGAAATTGAAATATCACGAAATTATATGCACACGCGTTTACTGAGGTCCGATCACGATCGCGAATAAAGTTGAACTGGCAGGTACATTGTTCGGCGATGGGGAGACTTTGGTAGAGGTTGTTAACGTTCTGTCTCGCTCCAACGACTCCTAGCTCCTCGAGAAAAGTATTGCTCAAAAAGTTTTCTAGATATTGGGTGAATGGTAGTAGAATCTTGTTAAGCGACCTCCCACATGGTCCAGGAACCGATGAAATTAATCCAGAAATCGAAATATCGTGAAATAATATGCTCACGAGTTCACTGAAGTCCGATCACGATCGCGAATAAAGTTGAACTGGCAGGTACATTGTTCGGCGATGGGGTGACTTTTGTAGAGGTTGTTAACGTTCTGTCTCGCTCCAACGACTCCTAGCTCCTCGAGAAAAGTATTGCTCAAGAAGTCTTTTAGATCCTAGGTGAACTGTAGTAGAATCTTGTTAAACGACCTCCCACATGGTCCGGGAATCGACGAAATTAATCCAGAAACTGAAATATCACGAAATTATATGCTCACGCGTTCACTGAGGTCCGATCACGATCGCGAATAAAGTTGAACTGGCAGGTACATTGTTCGGCGATGGAGCGACTTTGGTAGAGGTTGTTAACGTTCTGTCTCGCTCCAACGACTCCTAGCTCCTCGAGAAAAGTATTGCTCAAAAAGTTTTCTAGATATTGGGTGAATGGTAGTAGAATCTTGTTAAGCGACCTCCCACATGGTCCAGGAACCGATGAAATTAATCCAGAAATCGAAATATCGTGAAATAATATGCTCACGAGTTCACTGAGGTCCGATCACGATCGCGAATAAAGTTGAACTGGCAGGTACATTGTTCGGCGATGGGGTGACTTTTGTAGAGGTTGTTAACGTTCTGTCTCGCTCCAATGATTCCTAGCTCCTCGAGAAAAGTATTGCTCGAGAAGTCTTTTAGATCCTAGGTGAACTGTAGTAGAATCTTGTTAAACGACCTCCCACATGGTCCGGGAATCGACGAAATTAATCCAGAAATTGAAATATCACGAAATTATATGCTCACGCGTTCACTGAGGTCGGATCACGATCGCGAATAAAGTTGAACTGGCAGGTACATTGTTCGGCGATGGGGCGACTTTGGTAGAGGTTGTTAACGTTCTGTCTCGCTCCAATGACTCCTAGCTCCTCGAGAAAAGTATTGCTCAAGAAGTCTTTTAGATCCTAGGTGAACTGTAGTAGAATCTTGTTAAACGACCTCCCACATGGTCCGGGAATCGACGAAATTAATCCAGAAATTGAAATATCACGAAATTATATACTCACGCGTTCACTGAGGTCCGATCACGATCGCGAATAAAGTTGAACTGGCAGGTACATTGTTCGGCGATGGGGCGACTTTGGTAGAGGTTGTTAACGTTCTGTCTCGCTCCAATGACTCCTAGCTCCTCGAGAAAAGTATTGCTCAAGAAGTCTTTTGGATCCTAGGTGAACTGTAGTAGAATCTTGTTAAACGACCTCCCACATGGTCCGGGAATCGACGAAATTAATCCAGAAACTGAAATATCACGAAATTATATGCTCACGCGTTCACTGAGGTCCGATCACGATCGCGAATAAAGTTGAACTGGCAGGTACATTGTTCGGCGATGGGGTGACTTTTGTAGAGGTTGTTAACGTTCTGTCTCGCTCCAATGACTCCTAGCTCCTCGAGAAAAGTATTGCTCAAGAAGTCTTTTAGATCCTAGGTGAACTGTAGTAGAATCTTGTTAAACGACCTCCCACATGGTCCGGGAATCGACGAAATTAATCCAGAAATTGAAATATCACGAAATTATATGCACACGCGTTTACTGAGGTCCGATCACGATCGCGAATAAAGTTGAACTGGCAGGTACATTGTTCGGCGATGGGGAGACTTTGGTAGAGGTTGTTAACGTTCTGTCTCGCTCCAACGACTCCTAGCTCCTCGAGAAAAGTATTGCTCAAAAAGTTTTCTAGATATTGGGTGAATGGTAGTAGAATCTTGTTAAGCGACCTCCCACATGGTCCAGGAACCGATGAAATTAATCCAGAAATCGAAATATCGTGAAATAATATGCTCACGAGTTCACTGAAGTCCGATCACGATCGCGAATAAAGTTGAACTGGCAGGTACATTGTTCGGCGATGGGGTGACTTTTGTAGAGGTTGTTAACGTTCTGTCTCGCTCCAACGACTCCTAGCTCCTCGAGAAAAGTATTGCTCAAAAAGTTTTCTAGATATTGGGTGAATGGTAGTAGAATCTTGTTAAGCGACCTCCCACATGGTCCAGGAACCGATGAAATTAATCCAGAAATCGAAATATCGTGAAATAATATGCTCACGAGTTCACTGAAGTCCGATCACGATCGCGAATAAAGTTGAACTGGCAGGTACATTGTTCGGCGATGGGGTGACTTTTGTAGAGGTTGTTAACGTTCTGTCTCGCTCCAACGACTCCTAGCTCCTCGAGAAAAGTATTGCTCAAGAAGTCTTTTAGATCCTAGGTGAACTGTAGTAGAATCTTGTTAAACGACCTCCCACATGGTCCGGGAATCGACGAAATTAATCCAGAAACTGAAATATCACGAAATTATATGCTCACGCGTTCACTGAGGTCCGATCACGATCGCGAATAAAGTTGAACTGGCAGGTACATTGTTCGGCGATGGGGTGACTTTTGTAGAGGTTGTTAACGTTCTGTCTCGCTCCAATGATTCCTAGCTCCTCGAGAAAAGTATTGCTCGAGAAGTCTTTTAGATCCTAGGTGAACTGTAGTAGAATCTTGTTAAACGACCTCCCACATGGTCCGGGAATCGACGAAATTAATCCAGAAATTGAAATATCACGAAATTATATGCTCACGCGTTCACTGAGGTCGGATCACGATCGCGAATAAAGTTGAACTGGCAGGTACATTGTTCGGCGATGGGGCGACTTTGGTAGAGGTTGTTAACGTTCTGTCTCGCTCCAATGACTCCTAGCTCCTCGAGAAAAGTATTGCTCAAGAAGTCTTTTGGATCCTAGGTGAACTGTAGTAGAATCTTGTTAAACGACCTCCCACATGGTCCGGGAATCGACGAAATTAATCCAGAAATTGAAATATCACGAAATTATATGCACACGCGTTTACTGAGGTCCGATCACGATCGCGAATAAAGTTGAACTGGCAGGTACATTGTTCGGCGATGGGGCGACTTTGGTAGAGGTTGTTAACGTTCTGTCTCGCTCCAACGACTCCTAGCTCCTCGAGAAAAGTATTGCTCAAAAAGTTTTCTAGATATTGGGTGAATGGTAGTAGAATCTTGTTAAGCGACCTCCCACATGGTCCAGGAACCGATGAAATTAATCCAGAAATCGAAATATCGTGAAATAATATGCTCACGAGTTCACTGAAGTCCGATCACGATCGCGAATAAAGTTGAACTGGCAGGTACATTGTTCGGCGATGGGGTGACTTTTGTAGAGGTTGTTAACGTTCTGTCTCGCTCCAACGACTCCTAGCTCCTCGAGAAAAGTATTGCTCAAAAAGTTTTCTAGATATTGGGTGAATGGTAGTAGAATCTTGTTAAGCGACCTCCCACATGGTCCAGGAACCGATGAAATTAATCCAGAAATCGAAATATCGTGAAATAATATGCTCACGAGTTCACTGAAGTCCGATCACGATCGCGAATAAAGTTGAACTGGCAGGTACATTGTTCGGCGATGGGGTGACTTTTGTAGAGGTTGTTAACGTTCTGTCTCGCTCCAACGACTCCTAGCTCCTCGAGAAAAGTATTGCTCAAGAAGTCTTTTAGATCCTAGGTGAACTGTAGTAGAATCTTGTTAAACGACCTCCCACATGGTCCGGGAATCGACGAAATTAATCCAGAAACTGAAATATCACGAAATTATATGCTCACGCGTTCACTGAGGTCCGATCACGATCGCGAATAAAGTTGAACTGGCAGGTACATTGTTCGGCGATGGGGTGACTTTTGTAGAGGTTGTTAACGTTCTGTCTCGCTCCAATGATTCCTAGCTCCTCGAGAAAAGTATTGCTCGAGAAGTCTTTTAGATCCTAGGTGAACTGTAGTAGAATCTTGTTAAACGACCTCCCACATGGTCCGGGAATCGACGAAATTAATCCAGAAATTGAAATATCACGAAATTATATGCTCACGCGTTCACTGAGGTCGGATCACGATCGCGAATAAAGTTGAACTGGCAGGTACATTGTTCGGCGATGGGGCGACTTTGGTAGAGGTTGTTAACGTTCTGTCTCGCTCCAATGACTCCTAGCTCCTCGAGAAAAGTATTGCTCAAAAAGTTTTCTAGATATTGGGTGAATGGTAGTAGAATCTTGTTAAGCGACCTCCCACATGGTCCAGGAACCGATGAAATTAATCCAGAAATCGAAATATCGTGAAATAATATGCTCACGAGTTCACTGAAGTCCGATCACGATCGCGAATAAAGTTGAACTGGCAGGTACATTGTTCGGCGATGGGGTGACTTTTGTAGAGGTTGTTAACGTTCTGTCTCGCTCCAATGACTCCTAGCTCCTCGAGAAAAGTATTGCTCAAGAAGTCTTTTAGATCCTAGGTGAACTGTAGTAGAATCTTGTTAAGCGACCTCCCACATGGTCCAGGAACCGATGAAATTAATCCAGAAATCGAAATATCGTGAAATAATATGCTCACGAGTTCACTGAAGTCCGATCACGATCGCGAATAAAGTTGAACTGGCAGGTACATTGTTCGGCGATGGGGCGACTTTGGTAGAGGTTGTTAACGTTCTGTCTCGCTCCAACGACTCCTAGCTCCTCGAGAAAAGTATTGCTCAAAAAGTTTTCTAGATATTGGGTGAATGGTAGTAGAATCTTGTTAAGCGACCTCCCACATGGTCCAGGAACCGATGAAATTAATCCAGAAATCGAAATATCGTGAAATAATATGCTCACGAGTTCACTGAAGTCCGATCACGATCGCGAATAAAGTTGAACTGGCAGGTACATTGTTCGGCGATGGGGTGACTTTTGTAGAGGTTGTTAACGTTCTGTCTCGCTCCAACGACTCCTAGCTCCTCGAGAAAAGTATTGCTCAAGAAGTCTTTTAGATCCTAGGTGAACTGTAGTAGAATCTTGTTAAACGACCTCCCACATGGTCCGGGAATCGACGAAATTAATCCAGAAACTGAAATATCACGAAATTATATGCTCACGCGTTCACTGAGGTCCGATCACGATCGCGAATAAAGTTGAACTGGCAGGTACATTGTTCGGCGATGGGGTGACTTTTGTAGAGGTTGTTAACGTTCTGTCTCGCTCCAATGATTCCTAGCTCCTCGAGAAAAGTATTGCTCGAGAAGTCTTTTAGATCCTAGGTGAACTGTAGTAGAATCTTGTTAAACGACCTCCCACATGGTCCGGGAATCGACGAAATTAATCCAGAAATTGAAATATCACGAAATTATATGCTCACGCGTTCACTGAGGTCGGATCACGATCGCGAATAAAGTTGAACTGGCAGGTACATTGTTCGGCGATGGGGCGACTTTGGTAGAGGTTGTTAACGTTCTGTCTCGCTCCAATGACTCCTAGCTCCTCGAGAAAAGTATTGCTCAAGAAGTCTTTTGGATCCTAGGTGAACTGTAGTAGAATCTTGTTAAACGACCTCCCACATGGTCCGGGAATCGACGAAATTAATCCAGAAATTGAAATATCACGAAATTATATGCACACGCGTTTACTGAGGTCCGATCACGATCGCGAATAAAGTTGAACTGGCAGGTACATTGTTCGGCGATGGGGCGACTTTGGTAGAGGTTGTTAACGTTCTGTCTCGCTCCAACGACTCCTAGCTCCTCGAGAAAAGTATTGCTCAAAAAGTTTTCTAGATATTGGGTGAATGGTAGTAGAATCTTGTTAAGCGACCTCCCACATGGTCCAGGAACCGATGAAATTAATCCAGAAATCGAAATATCGTGAAATAATATGCTCACGAGTTCACTGAAGTCCGATCACGATCGCGAATAAAGTTGAACTGGCAGGTACATTGTTCGGCGATGGGGTGACTTTTGTAGAGGTTGTTAACGTTCTGTCTCGCTCCAACGACTCCTAGCTCCTCGAGAAAAGTATTGCTCAAAAAGTTTTCTAGATATTGGGTGAATGGTAGTAGAATCTTGTTAAGCGACCTCCCACATGGTCCAGGAACCGATGAAATTAATCCAGAAATCGAAATATCGTGAAATAATATGCTCACGAGTTCACTGAAGTCCGATCACGATCGCGAATAAAGTTGAACTGGCAGGTACATTGTTCGGCGATGGGGTGACTTTTGTAGAGGTTGTTAACGTTCTGTCTCGCTCCAACGACTCCTAGCTCCTCGAGAAAAGTATTGCTCAAGAAGTCTTTTAGATCCTAGGTGAACTGTAGTAGAATCTTGTTAAACGACCTCCCACATGGTCCGGGAATCGACGAAATTAATCCAGAAACTGAAATATCACGAAATTATATGCTCACGCGTTCACTGAGGTCCGATCACGATCGCGAATAAAGTTGAACTGGCAGGTACATTGTTCGGCGATGGGGTGACTTTTGTAGAGGTTGTTAACGTTCTGTCTCGCTCCAATGATTCCTAGCTCCTCGAGAAAAGTATTGCTCGAGAAGTCTTTTAGATCCTAGGTGAACTGTAGTAGAATCTTGTTAAACGACCTCCCACATGGTCCGGGAATCGACGAAATTAATCCAGAAATTGAAATATCACGAAATTATATGCTCACGCGTTCACTGAGGTCGGATCACGATCGCGAATAAAGTTGAACTGGCAGGTACATTGTTCGGCGATGGGGCGACTTTGGTAGAGGTTGTTAACGTTCTGTCTCGCTCCAATGACTCCTAGCTCCTCGAGAAAAGTATTGCTCAAGAAGTCTTTTAGATCCTAGGTGAACTGTAGTAGAATCTTGTTAAACGACCTCCCACATGGTCCGGGAATCGACGAAATTAATCCAGAAATTGAAATATCACGAAATTATATGCTCACGCGTTCACTGAGGTCCGATCACGATCGCGAATAAAGTTGAACTGGCAGGTACATTGTTCGGCGATGGGGCGACTTTGGTAGAGGTTGTTAACGTTCTGTCTCGCTCCAATGACTCCTAGCTCCTCGAGAAAAGTATTGCTCAAAAAGTTTTCTAGATATTGGGTGAATGGTAGTAGAATCTTGTTAAGCGACCTCCCACATGGTCCGGGAATCGACGAAATTAATCCAGAAATCGAAATATCGTGAAATAATATGCTCACGAGTTCACTGAAGTCCGATCACGATCGCGAATAAAGTTGAACTGGCAGGTACATTGTTCGGCGATGGGGTGACTTTTGTAGAGGTTGTTAACGTTCTGTCTCGCTCCAATGACTCCTAGCTCCTCGAGAAAAGTATTGCTCAAGAAGTCTTTTAGATCCTAGGTGAACTGTAGTAGAATCTTGTTAAGCGACCTCCCACATGGTCCAGGAACCGATGAAATTAATCCAGAAATCGAAATATCGTGAAATAATATGCTCACGAGTTCACTGAAGTCCGATCACGATCGCGAATAAAGTTGAACTGGCAGGTACATTGTTCGGCGATGGGGCGACTTTGGTAGAGGTTGTTAACGTTCTGTCTCGCTCCAACGACTCCTAGCTCCTCGAGAAAAGTATTGCTCAAAAAGTTTTCTAGATATTGGGTGAATGGTAGTAGAATCTTGTTAAGCGACCTCCCACATGGTCCAGGAACCGATGAAATTAATCCAGAAATCGAAATATCGTGAAATAATATGCTCACGAGTTCACTGAAGTCCGATCACGATCGCGAATAAAGTTGAACTGGCAGGTACATTGTTCGGCGATGGGGTGACTTTTGTAGAGGTTGTTAACGTTCTGTCTCGCTCCAACGACTCCTAGCTCCTCGAGAAAAGTATTGCTCAAAAAGTTTTCTAGATATTGGGTGAATGGTAGTAGAATCTTGTTAAGCGACCTCCCACATGGTCCAGGAACCGATGAAATTAATCCAGAAATCGAAATATCGTGAAATAATATGCTCACGAGTTCACTGAAGTCCGATCACGATCGCGAATAAAGTTGAACTGGCAGGTACATTGTTCGGCGATGGGGTGACTTTTGTAGAGGTTGTTAACGTTCTGTCTCGCTCCAATGACTCCTAGCTCCTCGAGAAAAGTATTGCTCAAGAAGTCTTTTAGATCCTAGGTGAACTGTAGTAGAATCTTGTTAAACGACCTCCCACATGGTCCGGGAATCGACGAAATTAATCCAGAAACTGAAATATCACGAAATTATATGCTCACGCGTTCACTGAGGTCCGATCACGATCGCGAATAAAGTTGAACTGGCAGGTACATTGTTCGGCGATGGGGTGACTTTTGTAGAGGTTGTTAACGTTCTGTCTCGCTCCAATGACTCCTAGCTCCTCGAGAAAAGTATTGCTCAAGAAGTCTTTTAGATCCTAGGTGAACTGTAGTAGAATCTTGTTAAACGACCTCCCACATGGTCCGGGAATCGACGAAATTAATCCAGAAATTGAAATATCACGAAATTATATGCACACGCGTTTACTGAGGTCCGATCACGATCGCGAATAAAGTTGAACTGGCAGGTACATTGTTCGGCGATGGGGAGACTTTGGTAGAGGTTGTTAACGTTCTGTCTCGCTCCAACGACTCCTAGCTCCTCGAGAAAAGTATTGCTCAAAAAGTTTTCTAGATATTGGGTGAATGGTAGTAGAATCTTGTTAATCGACCTCCCACATGGTCCAGGAACCGATGAAATTAATCCAGAAATCGAAATATCGTGAAATAATATGCTCACGAGTTCACTGAAGTCCGATCACGATCGCGAATAAAGTTGAACTGGCAGGTACATTGTTCGGCGATGGGGTGACTTTTGTAGAGGTTGTTAACGTTCTGTCTCGCTCCAATGACTCCTAGCTCCTCGAGAAAAGTATTGCTCAAGAAGTCTTTTAGATCCTAGGTGAACTGTAGTAGAATCTTGTTAAACGACCTCCCACATGGTCCGGGAATCGACGAAATTAATCCAGAAACTGAAATATCACGAAATTATATGCTCACGCGTTCACTGAGGTCCGATCACGATCGCGAATAAAGTTGAACTGGCAGGTACATTGTTCGGCGATGGAGCGACTTTGGTAGAGGTTGTTAACGTTCTGTCTCGCTCCAACGACTCCTAGCTCCTCGAGAAAAGTATTGCTCAAAAAGTTTTCTAGATATTGGGTGAATGGTAGTAGAATCTTGTTAAGCGACCTCCCACATGGTCCAGGAACCGATGAAATTAATCCAGAAATCGAAATATCGTGAAATAATATGCTCACGAGATCACTGAAGTCCGATCACGATCGCGAATAAAGTTGAACTGGCAGGTACATTGTTCGGCGATGGGGTGACTTTTGTAGAGGTTGTTAACGTTCTGTCTCGCTCCAACGACTCCTAGCTCCTCGAGAAAAGTATTGCTCAAAAAGTTTTCTAGATATTGGGTGAATGGTAGTAGAATCTTGTTAAGCGACCTCCCACATGGTCCAGGAACCGATGAAATTAATCCAGAAATCGAAATATCGTGAAATAATATGCACACGCGTTTACTGAGGTCCGATCACGATCGCGAATAAAGTTGAACTGGCAGGTACATTGTTCGGCGATGGGGCGACTTTGGTAGAGGTTGTTAACGTTCTGTCTCGCTCCAATGACTCCTAGCTCCTCGAGAAAAGTATTGCTCAAGAAGTCTTTTAGATCCTAGGTGAACTGTAGTAGAATCTTGTTAAACGACCTCCCACATGGTCCGGGAATCGACGAAATTAATCCAGAAATTGAAATATCACGAAATTATATGCTCACGCGTTCACTGAGGTCCGATCACGATCGCGAATAAAGTTGAACTGGCAGGTACATTGTTCGGCGATGGGGCGACTTTGGTAGAGGTTGTTAACGTTCTGTCTCGCTCCAATGACTCCTAGCTCCTCGAGAAAAGTATTGCTCAAGAAGTCTTTTAGATCCTAGGTGAACTGTAGTAGAATCTTGTTAAACGACCTCCCACATGGTCCGGGAATCGACGAAATTAATCCAGAAATTGAAATATCACGAAATTATATACTCACGCGTTCACTGAGGTCCGATCACGATCGCGAATAAAGTTGAACTGGCAGGTACATTGTTCGGCGATGGGGCGACTTTGGTAGAGGTTGTTAACGTTCTGTCTCGCTCCAATGACTCCTAGCTCCTCGAGAAAAGTATTGCTCAAAAAGTTTTCTAGATATTGGGTGAATGGTAGTAGAATCTTGTTAAGCGACCTCCCACATGGTCCAGGAACCGATGAAATTAATCCAGAAATCGAAATATCGTGAAATAATATGCTCACGAGTTCACTGAAGTCCGATCACGATCGCGAATAAAGTTGAACTGGCAGGTACATTGTTCGGCGATGGGGTGACTTTTGTAGAGGTTGTTAACGTTCTGTCTCGCTCCAATGACTCCTAGCTCCTCGAGAAAAGTATTGCTCAAGAAGTCTTTTAGATCCTAGGTGAACTGTAGTAGAATCTTGTTAAGCGACCTCCCACATGGTCCAGGAACCGATGAAATTAATCCAGAAATCGAAATATCGTGAAATAATATGCTCACGAGATCACTGAAGTCCGATCACGATCGCGAATAAAGTTGAACTGGCAGGTACATTGTTCGGCGATGGAGCGACTTTGGTAGAGGTTGTTAACGTTCTGTCTCGCTCCAACGACTCCTAGCTCCTCGAGAAAAGTATTGCTCAAAAAGTTTTCTAGATATTGGGTGAATGGTAGTAGAATCTTGTTAAGCGACCTCCCACATGGTCCAGGAACCGATGAAATTAATCCAGAAATCGAAATATCGTGAAATAATATGCTCACGAGTTCACTGAAGTCCGATCACGATCGCGAATAAAGTTGAACTGGCAGGTACATTGTTCGGCGATGGGGCGACTTTGGTAGAGGTTGTTAACGTTCTGTCTCGCTCCAACGACTCCTAGCTCCTCGAGAAAAGTATTGCTCAAGAAGTCTTTTAGATCCTAGGTGAACTGTAGTAGAATCTTGTTAAACGACCTCCCACATGGTCCAGGAATCGATGAAATTAAGATGAAATTACTCACGCGTTCACTGAGGTCCGATCACGATCGCGAATAAAGTTGAACTGGCAGGTACATTGTTCGGCGATGGGGCGACTTTGGTAGAGGTTGTTAACGTTCTGTCTCGCTCCAACGACTCCTAGCTCCTCGAGAAAAGTATTGCTCGAGAAGTCTTTTAGATCCTAGGTGAACTGTAGTAGAATCTTGTTAAACGACCTCCCACATGGTCCGGGAATCGACGAAATTAATCCAGAAATTGAAATATCACGAAATTATATGCACACGCGTTTACTGAGGTCCGATCACGATCGCGAATAAAGTTGAACTGGCAGGTACATTGTTCGGCGATGGGGCGACTTTGGTAGAGGTTGTTAACGTTCTGTCTCGCTCCAACGACTCCTAGCTCCTCGAGAAAAGTATTGCTCAAGAAGTCTTTTAGATCCTAGGTGAACTGTAGTAGAATCTTGTTAAACGACCTCCCACATGGTCCAGGAATCGATGAAATTAAGATGAAATTACTCACGCGTTCACTGAGGTCCGATCACGATCGCGAATAAAGTTGAATTGGCATGTACATTGTTCGTTGATGAGGCAACTTTGGTAGAGGTTGTTAACGTTCCGGCTCGCTTCAACGACTCCCAACTCCTGGAAAGAAGTATTGCTCCAGAAGTCTTCTAGATACTGGGTGAATTGCAGTAGAATCTTGTTAAGCGAACTCCCACATGGAGGTTTGGGCACCTTGAAGAAGACCGCATTGCCTTCAGAATGGCTCAGCGGCATCGAAGTTCTTGAAAAATCTTGAAAAAAAAAGTTATGCAGTTTATGTGTTGGTTCAGATCTAGTAGAATGCCGCTGTGACGATCCAGCTAGAAAAATCTTCATATCTCGGCAAGCTTTCAAAATCCTGGGCTGCCGTTGGGGCACCATGAGTTCCCCATTGCCTATTGGCAGGATCGAGTGACATACATGGCTTATAGCGAAAAAGAAAGTAATGCAAAGGTAAATGTTGTTCAAATCTAGTAGAATTCCGCTGTGGCGAATGAGCGAGGAAAATCTTCATATCTCGGCAAGCTTCCATATTATTGTATATACCAAATTTTAAATGAATCGGATAATATTTGTAGAAGTTATGAAACATTTATTGCAAAGGTGTACTGCAACAGAGTCACAAAAATATTCGAACCGCATTAATTATATGCACCTTATTTTAGATTAATATTCATTTAGGCTACCTTTGGCTCCAATTACACTTTTTAGACGATGTCGCATGCTATGCACTATTTTTTCAATTATTTTAGAATGCCGTTCGAATACTTTTGTGACCCTGTTTCAATACATCTTTGCAATAAATGTTTCATAACTTCTACAAATATTATCCGATTCATTTCAAATTTGGTATTATAATATATAATCTCGATACTTGTGTCCCATCACAAGGGAAAGCCGCGATATATGTGTTACAGATTTTGATGAATCGCATATGTATATTCAACATTCAACAGTTTCCGAAATATTAATAAAAAAACATATTTTGGCATTGAACAACCGAATCGATAGTGGAAAAATCCGTAGGTAAACAGTAACAGTGGTAAATATCACTGCATCCCCTTGTCAGTTCGAGCCTCACTCTCCCCACACCTTCGTGCTTCAGGGACTCTTAAATCGCCTGGTCCACAGCGGTTTGCTCCTGATCCTTCCTACTTATAATTTGTACCCGCATGACCCGCGTTTTCGTTTGCGCCAACTACTTTCCAGACGCGTTAATTATTTCGCGGTAAAATTACTCTAAGTAAGAGCCGCGGTGCTCTGCAAAATATGTAGATGGACGCGAAAAAAGCGGGGACTCTACGATCGCGTTACGCGTGATCAAAAAGGATCTTGCTAGACTGCAAGATTGCTACGAAGACTGGTTGCACTTGAAACCTTTTCAAATTTTTCGCGGTGACTCTACTCGACTCGAATTATTAATCGGAATTGTAAAAATCGCGAGCAAATGTTGTATCGATTTAATTTTCTGATTTTAAAACAGACACATGCACGTCACTCTATCTACGATTACCTTGTATGGTCAGCTCATTGGATTCTGCTCTTTCCAACACATATGCGCGGCGGTTAGTGGCCCGTTTCATATAATTGGCATCCGTTTTAGGAACATTTCTGCGATATTATTGTGAGCAGGTAGTACCAACAATGATTGTCATTGTTAGTTATTATACCAAATTAATGCCTTCTATACGCGCGTTGTTAAGAGAATCTAATGACTCGAATGTAATTACTGTTAAAAGTATTTACTGTTAAAAGTGAAAAATCTTACACGAAAGAGTTCAACTTCAGAAATGTAACTCGTATTCGACACATTGAGCATCCCGTATGATTGTGAAATTAAAGAATGCTCGATGTGCAGTTGCATCCATGCACCCCACGACACTCATGCATCATGCAACTTTCTGCGAGGCTTATATATAAGAATTACATTTTACTGTAAATTTCAATGTCGGCGGTGAATTAATACTCGGGGCAAATAAAATCCAATTACTATTACTTCGCTAGAATGATTAAACAGTGCATTAGAAACTTGCGGGAATGCCAGAAACAGCGTCAATTTGTAATACTTTTCGGTGTACGATACGTGAAAGGGTTCTACTACACGCAAAGTACTAACAAAACAATTTGTCATCTTGCAATTTATAGCTTGCACGAGCTTTGAAGAAATATCATTTTGAGCGCCATAGTGTTTTGATCCCTGAAATGCATTTTCGGAGAGAAATCCGCACGAGTCGTTGACAAACCGAGTCAAAGCGTAGCGTAACGAAAGCCTATGTCAAAGTCACACTTTAAACAAGTCACACGTACACGAGCACGCAACACACCTTTCAGCATTTCAACACATTTCAGAGTAGTTGCTGAGTTGGACGCTGTGCATGAGCAGTGGCCGCTACATTCAGTCCTCAAATTATGGGTCGGTAACACAGTTGGGTGGCGACACGTACATGCATAAGGTGATAGGTGTATCCTATACTTCGTCGATGGTCATGATTCCTCTGCAATTTACCGTGGTCGCTAGTTCAGATTTCAATTACCATGTGATACCATTGAGTGGTAGTGCTTGTATAGTAGTGACCTCTAAGTTAAACTTTCATAAACCTTCAGAACTAAAACTACCGTTATTGTCTTTCAAATATCTTCCTCAAACAGAGAAGCATATTCCTGATTATTACAATAAATCACGTCCAATGCATCCTAAGACTAATCCAGATTCCTCACGAAACAAACGTACAACAGATTACGTGATCATATTACACATTCTGCGGTAAATGAAATTAAAAGAATCACAAATACAATTACGCGATTTTTCCCAAAAATCTTCCAAGAGACGTAGAAATTCTTGAGAGCCCCTAGAAGTCTAATTCACCCAAGTGCAGAAAACTTAAATCGAGGTCCACGGGGAAGACCCGACAGGTGGCGCTATCTCGCGGGATGCTGGGTAATCGGGACGCTGCGAACGGAGCAATGGCGTAGGCGGCGATCCATGTGATAAATTAATTTTTATAGCTTCGTGGGTGGCGGCTGTTTCTATTGGTCGCTGATCGGCCGCCTCCCACTTCGAGCGACGTAACCTTCTCCTGGTTTATTCCATTCAACTGTGATACCGCGATATGCCATTTGTCCCGCTTTAAACGAGCTGGCAGGGGAACGGCGGGCGAGCGTAATTGAAATACATTCGCGGATCTCCCGGCCGATGCTTAACAAAAGCGACGGCCCTCGTGATCTTCAACAAAGCGATACTTTTAAAGAAGACACAACTGCGCGCTATTATGCGACCGTTCGCGTTCTACGACGCCAGATCCGCTCGATGGAAACTCCAACGTGATTACGTAAGGGTGAATACGATTTTTTCATTGGATCATCTTGCGTCACTTATCCGCGATCATTGATCAACGCTGGAAATAGTTCGATTTATACCGCAACTTACTGTCTACGCTTCTCGTATGCGTTTAAACAAATCTGCGCGATTGTTACCGCCGCGTGAAGTGATTAGAAGCAAATGACTCGTTGCGTAAGTTAGGTCGTGTTGCAGCAGGCTTATGTTAATTACGCATGTATATTAAAAGAAGCTTGAAATAGTGTCTTCACATAGTTAAAGAAGATTACACGAATCACTCTACTGCTGGGGTATAGCAACACTAATGTGTGAACGCAAACCCAGCGTTGAAATCACCGGGCGTCACAATAGCTCCCTACGCAGGCGTTGAAGTCTCTTTCGGGTCACTGCAAACCCGGCGTTGAAGTCGCCGCGCACGTCTCCTATTCAATTCTCCTACGGTCTACATTGTTCACAGCGAAATCGCTTTATTAGCTGATATTAGCTGAAAATCGTGTCTTCCATCATCTACTGCTGTATAATTCCGTCCAGTGGCGCACGCAGAGGGGGGCCAAGGGGCCAAGCATCCCTCAAAGAAAAAGGAAAAAGAAGATTAATGTAAGCACAACTGAAGTGATTCATGAGCTTTGTAAAAAGAAAAGGAAACTCGATTTTGTTCTTTAAATATATTATTAAATTTTTGAATTTGCATTAAAAGTATTTCTATCCGGTCCGTTCGGGTCCCCCAAGATTAAATCCTGAGTACGCCATGGATTCCGTCTAGTACGATATTTTACTCCGAAAAAGTGTAAAATATTTTCCTAAGAATCCACTTTGTTCGCTTCTAAGCAGTCACATTAGTTCAATCTCTACCTTAACAGAAGTATACAAAGATGTATATTCGAGAATAAAATTCAATTACGTTCACGGCGCTGCTACAGTTACGCGATCCATCGAGCGATCGTTCCATGGTAGCGGGTTTTGCAGTGAGCCGCTTTTCCGCACGTGCTTCTGACCGCACTTCAGGGAAATCGCGGCGTCGAACGAACGGCTCATTAAATATAGATGGTTATCTGCGATACTTAGGCCGCGGCGCGGCCCCGGGAAAACTTTATGGACCGTCGATTCGTTACAAAGGTTAGGAAACGTTTTCGCCGGCGTGGAAAGTTTGTAATTTTCATTGCCGGTCACGGCTCGCGTCGCGCCGAAGCTTGAGCCGTGCAATCAATTCGTTATAAATGCGGCTTGTCTACGTGCGACAGGTTTTATTGGAGAAATTTGTCAATCACCGTAGTCCCGGTACATGCGCGGATAACTTGAATGACGTTTTTCCACGAGTAGACAGAGACGCGTTTGATATAAATTGGTGTCTGCAACGATCTTATCTAAACATTCGCGTCCCCGAGTCACTTGCTCTTCCCGAAGCAGCACAAACATCTTGCTCCAATAATCTCATTCCATCCCAACCAGCTCCTCCTATCATTTTCAAAGACCGTGCTCCAAAACTTCACCCCGGGGTGCCGGTCCTCCGTCGCTTCGCGCGCCACCGAAACGTCCCCCCTCGTGCCTGTGCCCCCTAGAGAGTCGCGGGAGGCGAGTTCGCGGCTCGCAGGTTACGCGTATCCAGCGAGACGGAGAGCAACGTATCCTCGAATCGCTCGCGAGACCGTCGTGTACCTACACAGGGAAAATGGGATGGAGAGAGAGAGAGAGAGAGAGAGAGAGAGAGAGAGAGAGAGAGAGAGAGAGAGAGAGAGAGAGAGAGAGAGGAGCGCTGGCTCTGTGGAGATGGATGCTGCGCGGAGCGAGATCGACAAGCTCGGAAGAGCAGGGTATCGCGAGAGGAAGAGTCGAGGGGTTAGCTACGGGGAAGAAGAAGAAGTGGAGGAGGAAGAGGCCGCGAGAAGAAGCTCTGGAGGCAGAGGAAGAAGAAGAGGGCCGAGGAGCAAGAAGGAGAGGGGTGTCCAGAGGTGGGGGGAAGGAGAGAGAACGAGAGAAGGCCGCGGTAGTCTTTCTCGGGCGACCAGGTAAGATAAGGATGAGGCGGACAAACGGACTGACGAAGGTGGCCGAGGTAGGGGATATTCAGTCTCGCGGCCACGTGCTACACGAGCGCACGCCCCGAGCCGGCCGGTGGTCCAGCCACGTCCTCTTCTTCTTCGTCCCGTTTTGTCCCACGCTTCCCGGTTCCACCTTCTCCCTTCCATTCTTCTTTCATACACCCGACTCGTGTTCCTCTTCTTACCCCTTTTTTCCTTTTCTTTCTCTCTCTCTCTCTCTCTCTCTCTCTCTCTCTCTCTCTCTCTCTCTCTCTCTCTCCCTCTTTCCCTTCAGTTTTATTTATCTCCGCTTCCGACCGTCCGCCTCCCTCCCGCCCTGGTGTTCTCCACGCGATACCCGCCGCGCCGAACCGCGCGGATTCCGTGGACGCCGCTCGAGCGCGTCTCGCGGCCACCGGGGAATCGCGGGTACGCGCGCGTTCCGCTCCAACACCGAACGCTGCTCCGCGCCAGTGCACCTCGACGCGGTGGCGAAAACAGTTAAAAAGTGAATCTCCCGCGACGCCCCAGAGGCCGGCGAGGATTCTGTGACGCGAGCGCGAGTGGATTTGCCCCTGGATTCGTCTCGCTGACAGAAGGCATGAGGATGCTTACCCCTGTGGGGAACGGTGCGCGGAGTGCTCTCAAGTCCTTGTGCGAGGTGGTCCGATGACGCGCTGACGAGGGGGAGGAAACTGTCCGAGGAGGATAACCGCTCGAGTCCTTCAGGATACGTTGTTTTCGCTGATGGTAGGTGTAGCACGTTCGCCGAGAGCCAGTGAACAGCCGTGTTCGATCGAGGGTGGCCGTTTTGCCTGCTCCCTTCTTTGCCGTGGGACTGAGAAGAAAGAACAGAAGTCTGGCGCGGTTTAGAAATTATGCGGGCTTCTAATCCGAGATACGTCGGCTGATGAAAGATTGAAGCTTCCCTTCGGGGGCACGGAAAAGTGTATTCAGTGAGAGTTTATGGGCAGTATGAATGACGGATTCGTCAGAGTTAATTAGAAAACAGCAAGGAGAGATCGTGATGCAGCGAGTCTTCCCACTTTGCATACGAGCAGCTCGGACTCGTGTCTCGTTCGCGGTGTCCGAAGAATCTTATCGCGACTCGGATTGGTCAAAGGTCGGATGTAAAAAATCCTTTAGCTTATCCAGAAATCCCCCGTTTCCGCGCGACACAGTTCCGCGTTATCAAATTCTGATACGCTGGTTATCCGCTCATCGTCTACCTTCCCCTTTGCACCGCGGTAATTATCTCTATAACAACGATACACGTCGACGCTGATTCTTCTCCAGACAGTAGACAAACCAATCTATCAAGCGAGCAATCGTCGTCGGGCAAATGGAATCGACGCAGCAGCGCGACTCGATTCGTTTAACGAGCCAACGTAGCCTCTGGCTAGACAGCCATACGAAAAACTAATTCGGTCATCCTCGTTTCTCTCTCCGCCTGCGGTTTCGTCCGCGATTAATTTGTCACGACGTCCGGGGCACAACAATTTCAACTGTCTGCAGTCGGGTGCCATGATATCCGTGTGACGTGCCGCTCACAACCGGTTCATTAATGCTGCAGCCGCTCGTCACTCATTGGCTGCCACGGCGATCGTGGTGTTTGCGATAGAAAGAAGAGAAAAAAAAGAGGAGAGGCGCCGGATTAAAAAGAGAGACGGCGAGGCGGAGAGAGGGGAGGGGGGCATCGAGAGGGTAGAAAGGAGGAAACGGCGATACACGGGCGATACTTTTGACGCGAGTGTTTCACCTTTCAATCATTATTATTGTGAGGCACGCCGATGCCTTTGGACGACGGCCGGGCAGGGTGAAAAAAAACTTGACGGACAATTAGGATATTAATGATGCGTGACGGCCTGGGAAAGCCGAAAAAAGAGTCGTAACAGCCGTCGTTTCTGCGAACTGGACGGAGGCATAGGCTCGTGTTAAAAATCTATAGCCGATATTTCGGAACGTCTCTTCTCGTTGACAGCCGGGTGTGTAGATGTTACATCGTGCTCTTCACCACTGGCTATCGTTTCTTCTTCTCCGAGATGATGAGCAAGTGTGACGGTTTAGTTGATTGGTTGTCCTAGATTAGATACAGTTTCGTAACAGTTCAAGAAGTCTAGATTGTCTCCAGTTTCGTTTCACGCGCATTTCTGCCAGAAATACACCATCCGCCTGGAAGTCGAGTGTTCGGTGCACGGAGCAGCTGAAATCATTCGCTGTCGGCCAAGTTTTATGGTCCCTAGCCTCTTCTCGCGCCGGAGCCGCTAATCCTGGTTGCCAGGCCGTCCTCCGAAGAATGACGCGATGCATTACGCTCGCATACGCGCGGCAACGCGTAGCCAGGCAAAAGAGCGATTATTCCAAGGACTGCAAACTTGTTGCGGTCGTGGTAACGATGCACGAAGCCTCTGTTCTTGCCTGTCCCGCGGGGAGTCTGGTTTGAAAATATCGACGAGCAAATCGCGCACACTGGCGCGTTCATCCGTCCCTTCATTTTCCCCCTGCCTGCTCTTCCAACAAGACATGCAAATCGCTGGAAACGCGCCCGCGGTCGGGGGCACGTCCAACAAGCTCGACGATGATGCTCGACGAGGACGTGGAAGTTGCAAAGAGCTCAGCTCGCGTGTGAATATTTATTACGAGAATTTAGAAAATTAGATAGGAAAGAATTTAATCCTCTTAATTACCTCGTGGATCGGCTGGCGAGAGTGGCGTTACTTATCGAATTAGCCTTTCGGGGACTCGCCGACCGCGTCTTTACGACCCGATCTTGCCCCGGGTAATGGGATTTGTCGATTAAAAGCTGAGTATATGGTTCCGGAGCGGAAAGTCTGTAGGCGAGCCACGGATTACGTAAGGCTCGCGACAGTCAGACGGTAATGAATTTTAAAGGTGTTATTGTGGCTGAATTTTGGGGACCGTTAACCCTTAACTGGTGACGTAAGCAGTGACGTGGAGTTTCAATAGATTTCTCTTTAATAAATAATTTGACGCTGTCACGCATAAATTTATTTTTAACATATAATGGAGTCTATTATATATTTGAACAGATAGATACTTTTGCATGTTTTGTTGAAAATCACTGAAAGTTGTTTCCGTGACACGACATGTTGTAAAACAAGGTGGAATGAAAAGAGGGAAAGTATAGGAAAAATAATTCTGTAGGAGTTTCCCAGACTCCACGTCACCGGTTAACGCGCGTTTAGAAATCCGTCTGCAATTATTATGAAGCTCAATAGCCACTCCAACTTTCACAAATTTCGGCCTCAGTCCCGAGGAGGATGTCACATGGTCAGTTAAGTTTGTCGATAGATAATCGCGAACAATATTCGATGAATACGTCTTTGTTAATTGTCGTAGAACTGAAGCGATGTCAAATATTTCCCCAGATATTCGTCGATTATAGCAAGATCATAGAAATGCAACGAGAAGAAGAAGATTAAACCGCGGAAGCGGGGATTTATTAGACTCCCAGCGTGGCAACGATACATTCGACCGAACCGGTCCTCCGCGGTTGTGGCACTCTTAATGAATTTGTCATTATTTAAGGAAGACGTCAGACGATAAAATTTACTGACGTCACACCGTCAGTATGTTCCTCGTGTTTCTCGCCTCGTCGTTCATCCTTCGACAGAATTCATATCTTCCGCACGGGCGAGCGAGCAAAAAACAAACCTCTTCTCGGTCGATGCATCATTCGAATTTTCATCGAGCTTCCTCGAGCGCCGTCGACTTTACCCGCGTGGATCATTAATTTCCTGTTCGATTTAATTAAAACCACCTGTATTCTACCTATTTCAAGCTCCCAACCTCCTGTCTTTCAAAAGCTATCCATGGCGCTTCTGTCATTGACTTGTACCACTTCGGAATCCCTTTCAACGAGCAATCCCTCCGCGCGAGATGACTTTGTCGATCCTTCGAGCCGATCCTGACGCGCAAGAGCGGCGATTGTGCTTTTTTCGTAATGGATCGACCAGGGAAATGTCGTTAATCGGAAGCGGGCACGTTTACACGCGTGGAGGTTCGCCAGGCGTGCACGGGGTTCGGTTCCCGCGCGCGGATGAAATTAATACGTGGCCGGTGCCGTAATTAGCGCTCGTATTTATGCGCCTCTCGCGAGGCGGGCTCCGTTAACATGGTAATGGCGTTACACCGTTGTAAACACGACATGTTATCTGGAAGGGACCCGGCGAGATTCGAATGGCGGCGGCGGGTGCAGTTTTCGGGGCGACGGGACGCCACTCTCGCGTTTCCCAAACGGTTTCTATCTAAATCATTCACGAAGCACCGCGAGACAATCCAGTTCACCTTTCTTCTCAATGCCCACGGAAAGTATCCGGCATTTTCGAAGGAGTTAAGAGGGAAGACCACCGCAAAACGCACGGAAACGTCATTCGTGATTGCAGCACGCTCGGCGCCCCGGCGACGACAGAAGAGACGGACGGTGGTCCTGGTTTTTTGCCGCGATCGTGAGCACCGGCGTCCAACGAAATCGTGAACGGCGGCGGCGGTTGTAAGACACGCGCGAGAATGCTGGCCCGCGACATCAAACACGGAACGGACGGCTCGAGGGACCGGAGCGTACGGTTAGCATCGGGAGATTAAAGGACATCGAATGGACGTGGGCGATTTGTCGGGCTCGGCAGGATTGGCTGGGAGCGGATCCATCCCTGGGGCAACCGGCGTTGGTATCGTTACAAGCTCGACATCCGCCACCGCGGGGTGGTGGACGCCTACGTCGACGATCGCCTCGGCGGCGGCCAACACCGACGTGGTGAGTACTCTTTTTTTTTCCCCCTTCGAATTCAATTCCCACATTCTATTCTACTAGAAGGAAACGTGTTTCGAACATTTCTAAGTAAACTGTAGGAGAAAAAGGAGAAAAACCCTGAGCGATGGGACTCGAACCCGCGATCTTCGGATCCACCGCGCGCCGGTCAGCCGCCTTAACCGATTCTCTCAAAGTCGACTCTGCAATGTCTCTATGTTCCGGAGTGTACTTAAGCGACCGCCATCTATGTGCCAATCGCACCATAGGCCGCTCCGAAACATGCATGCTACACCCAGTATACGAATCGCGAAGGAACGGAGGGAATAAAGACACCGTTGTCCCGACAGACCCACATTTCGCTCGCTCGCCCCTTCGAAAAAAGCTCATCGTGCACGGTAACCCCTCCTCGACGGCGTGATGGCGAATCATCAGCCGTGTAACGCGAGGAAAAAGATCCGCCGTTGGCACGCTACTTTCATTTCTTCGTCGAGTGCCATCCGTCATCGGCATTACCTTCGCGCGTTACTTAATGAGACGTCTCCGCGGTTGCGGGTGTGCGATTAAGCGGCCGAGAGGGTCGATCCCGGGACGGAACGAGAGAATCACTATGGCTGGCGCGGGGACGGGTGATGGGGGGAGGGGAGGGGGGACGCCGAGAGAGGCCATCGAGACACGAAGAACATTATTTAGTTCCGTTGGAGTGCAGCGGCCGAGTGCAGGGATTAGAAGCGAGGTGACACAGCCGCGTCATCTGTTGGACGTTTAACCTTTTTTTACGCTCCCCTCGGCCTGCACGCTTCTGCAGCCGTTCCCACAAGAAGCCATCAGCCGGGAGTCTCACCCAGATACGCTCTGGACGGCGGCGCGAACGGGAAATCATTTTTCATTCACGGTGAACTCTCAGCCTTCGCGTTTACGTTCCCGCGTGGCCGTCGAAGCGTTCTGGTCCGGGGGCGAGGCCCCGGAGTGGTTTAATTGGGCGATTACTGGGATCTTAGTACACAAGTGGTAGTTTTCGGATTACTATGTCAATAGAATCAACTCCGTTCAATATTTAATCTGTACTTCTTCTGACCATTCTCCAAGTGCTACTTTACAAGGTGGCCCGCTCGATCGCGCCACTTGGAAATAAAAGACACCTCTTTTGATCGATGATGCAAAGTAAACCGGGCACTATTATTTTCATCGCTTTCTGCTGCGATATCAAATCCCTTGGTTCTCTTCGAGATTCAATCCCTCGCTAATTTCCCGCCTTAATTCTCGTGCAGTCTTGATCATCTCACCAAACTTGTCAAGACGCACAACGCCGTCTAACGTCCGCGGGAAATCGAATCGGATTCCATGAAACTAATATCGAAGGAGCGTCGCGATTACTTCGCCGAGCGACGGCGGAGAAAAAGTAGCGTAAATTCGAAAAATATTTCGAAACGCCTGTTCCGACCTTTGCCCCCGCTCCGTGGAAAGGTTCTTTCGCATGCGGGCTGATGTAACGTTATTTCGAACGCCCCTTACATCGTCGATTACCATCCGTTGCGAAATCGCAAACTGGAGTCGATACACCCTCCTCGAATCGAACCAGCATCTTCAGCAGCGCCGCTGGATCCGTCCGCGCGCTCTCCCGTCCACGATTCTACCTTTCCCGTTCGGTCATCCTTTCTCGCCTGATCGTCGCGTCTGAGCCGTCTGCGTCTCGCCGCGCGGAGGCTGCACCGGTAATGACTGGCTAACTAGGTTTTAATAGGAACACGGTCTCGCAACCGAATCCCCGACGGTTCTCTCGGCCTCGCGAAGAAAAGGTCCTTTTTACCTTCAGCCGTGTCTCTTTTCGAGCGTGAACGCATCACCCAGGATTCTCAACCTCGCCGAGCGCGTCGCTTGATCCTGGCGTCGGCTACGACCGACGCTCGGCATACCCCACGGTTGAGGGTAACTTTCCCCGGTCTCGTACGAATCATTCAAAACCATCGAAATCTTCCTAACGGACCTCCGCGGACGAGGATGTGGTTGCAGATGCTTGTTAAATATACGACGATTAATTAGAACATGCTGAACGCGTCCAATGATGGTTGCTGAAGCGAAGAGCGCCGTCTGTCCCGTAGATTATTATGCAGCGAAAAAGGTCGATAAGAAAGTCTCCCGCGATCGGCGCGTATCGCAGTCGCGGCTAGCATGATCACCGCTGCCGCGAGATTCTAAGCGCGTTTCGGTTTCCCAGCCGTGACCACATGTCGCATCTTTTTGTTGCAGATGAATCAGCTCTGCAGGGTCTGCGGAGAGCCGGCTGCGGGTTTTCACTTCGGGGCCTTCACGTGCGAAGGTTGCAAGGTCAGTATCCAGCCCGAGCCCTTTGCTCTCTTTAGATCGTCACCGTTAGTGAAAAAATACACAATGGCCGTTTGTGTGCCCGCGCTGCTTCCACACCGGCTACCACCCCTCTCGCTCGCTGCGTATCGGTGCACGGATGCAAATGAAATTGTAGCCTTAAGCAGATGGCCGCGTAACGCTGCAATTACCGGTGACTGCGCGGATCTCGCTCGCCGGCCCGGTGTCTGACTTTATTTCTTTAGTTCGCTGAAAGTTCGATTTCACGTTTCTCATTGTGGCGCGAGGTATTATTATGCTTGAAATTGATGGTTACGCGGAGGCGCCTCTCGTGGCCGGATGATAAGCGAATAGTGCTTGATTCCCGCGAGTTTTCTATTCGCACCTGGTTTGCGAGTTTAATTTATAAGGACGTAAGGTGTGAGGCTTCGTTTCTCCTATTCTAGCGGATAGGTACGTTTATTTCTGGGGATTCACAGATCTCTGTAACTATATTAACCCTTGAAATACTAAGGTACCCTGTTGTTTGTATGTTTCTAATAAGGGAAGATCCCCAACCCGCAAATTCAAAAAATTATGAAACTTTGGGGATATGTAGAGAATATTACATTTTATTAGGTATGCAACTTCTGTTTCTGCCTAAATTCACTCTAAAATCTTCTTATTTTTCGATTTTGAATTATAACTCGAAAAGTGTAAAAGATAGAAGAAAATTTTTCAGATAAAAGTTACTTCCTTTACAGTGGGTGCCCAAATTATTATACTCAAACAAAATGGTTCGAGATTTTGTAAGTTTAAGCGAATGACTATATCTCTGTGAAAATGGTCGTAAAAATATATTAAAAACGCATTTTAACGCTTGAACTTTCTAGTTTTTGAATCAGGGACTCAATCTCTTTTCATCCATTAAGTATCATACTGTTTCATCAAGATGAAGTGTAGGAAACGAAGCTTCAGAAATTTTTCTCTAGTTTGAACGTATGCACGGGCCAAAAATTTTTTTTCCGTTAAATTCAACGAGGAGCTCTTATAGAGCCAACATTTCTTTTGAATTTGTTTTTCTGATTTTGATGTATGATTTTCATTGACTGAGTTATTCGCGATCAAAGTAAAAAAAAGGTACTTTTCACTTTGAACACCTATAACTTGCGAACTCATAATCGTAGACAAATTTTCATGAGTGTTTTGGAAAGCTAAGAAAGTTTCGTATCAGAATCTTTTAGTTGTCACTTGTCAATTTAAGATTACTTTTTAATCGTATTAAATCCATTTTAAAATAATCCCAAAGATTGACGAAAATTTTTTCAGTATAATATTTTGGCCACCCTCTGTAATTAGGACAACACAAAACCGGAAAATAGCCAGATTTTCAGGGGCCATTTTCACCCCCTTAGAGAGAAGTTTGGGACCAAAAAAACTCCATAATATATGTATACCTGAAGTTCCGCGATTTCTCCGAGACTCCGAAAGATCTCCAGAACTGTCGCCCCTTAACGATCGGACCATTCGATGATTTTCTGCTCCACAGTCGTTCTTCGGTCGCACCTACAACAACCTGGGCAGCATCTCCGAATGCAAGAACGGTGGTGTGTGCGTGATCAACAAGAAGAACCGCACCGCGTGCAAGGCGTGCCGTTTGCGGAAGTGCTTGATGGTGGGTATGTCGAAGTCGGGCTCCAGGTACGGTCGCCGCTCGAACTGGTTCAAAATCCACTGCCTCCTCCAGGAACAGTCGCACCAGGCGCAAACGCGCCTCATCAAGGACCCAAAGTCCGCGTACGAGAAGGCGTTCGGCTCGCTGGACCTGGCGAACAATAACAATAACAATAACGAGGCGCACTCGGGCACAACCAGCGCCACGCCCGTGGTCGGCATGGTGACCACAACGACCACCACCGCAAACAGTTACCACCATCACCACCACCACCAGCACCACCAGCAAGACAGGTACCCAAAAACGGAGGACGCGATGCTCAGGACCCCTGACGTATCGGCGCGCGCCAGTCAGGATCCTCTCCTGAGGCCCGTGGACCTGGTGAGAGCGCCGCACGAGCTCCTCAGGCCCGAGGTGTCCAGGTTCCCCATGTGGAGGGGCCCGCCGTTCTTCCACCCGGCACTGACGCACATGCAGCTGCTCAACGCCCCCTTCTTCCCGTTCCAGCAACGCTTCATCGTCCCTTACGTGAACCAGGTCGGCGCGTCGCAGATGGTCGCGAGTCTGACGAGCTCCTCGAGCGACAGCGTCAGCCCTAGATCCACCCCGTCGCCCAAGAGGGACGACGAGACCAGGAACTCTAGGGACGAGTGCAGGGTGGCTGACGTAGCGTGCCAGAGGACCCAGATGGAGGCAGTGTACGATAAGAGTCTAGCCTTCTTGCGATCGCTGGGCCCCGAACAGGAGGAGCCGATCGACCTGAGCATGAAGAGCGGGGTAACGGACGGGCAGGAGGCGGACGCTGGTAGCACCGACGAGGAGAGGTCGACGGACAGCGAGGACAACGAGCTTCTACAGGACACGGGACCGCCCCTCGATCTCACTAGGAAGACATGACCCCGGAGCCTCGTTGACAGCTCTCGATAGGAACGAGACTTGCTACGAGCAGAGTGGATCGTTATCGAGCCGTTGCTCGAGATGCGCGAGATCTATGACGGTTCGAAGGAATGCTTCGAGAGATCCTGAGGGGAAGAAGCCTGCACCGTTCGCTTCCGAGCGAACAGATAGCAGAAGTAGAGGGCAAACATCACGTTCCAGGCCCGCGGGAAGAGAAGCAGGAGTTTGAAGGACTCTAGAGGGAAGTGCAATGCAGATGAGGAAGGAGACGGTCGCGGAGGACTGCGGCGAGGAAGATGGTGAATGGACGGCGTACGGTGACAGCAGGAAGTGCGGAAGAGCGGACGTGGCAGGGTCGCGTGCAGCCCTGCGCAAAACGGCTTTACGATCGGCGATCGGATCGACGTAAAATTGCTCAAGCTCTCGGTATTAGCCGTGACGGTCCCTTTGGTCGGCGCGGCATCGCCAGGTGCTGACGCGGCGGCCGAGCGGATCAGCTCGGTGCATCCTTTCGCAGCGTGATGTACGACGGACGATTGTGCCTTAACCGGTGCCTTTAAGCTCTCTGCACGCCGAGCGGAGAGTGCCAGTAAAAACCACGTGATAGTTTAACGTTAAATAATAACGCGTGCACGCGCGTCACGCGTCTACACGTAGATAAATATATATAATGCCTGCGGCGTGTTTCTTTCCGTGTAAATGCGTGCGGAGAATCGAAGGGGGTGATCGACGAGGGCGCGAGTTCACCGCGGTGCCCCTCGACACGCTCGGGAATGGCCAGTGTTCTCGTTTAAGCGCGCGTTCGCGTCGAGATTTTCGTTCTTATTTATGCCGAGCCGTTTATTTAACGCGATTCAATCCCACTCGTGTCCGACCCGTGATGCACGCGTCGCCTATCCCCCCCTTGCCGATAATAATCGTCGCACGGTGAAACGCAGTGAAATATACGCTATCGTTTTCCCCGTGTTTCTCTTGGAAGGATTGTAATCTGACTGCGCGTGCGATCTGTACAAATTTCTGGAACGAGTCACGTTTGAGGCTCGATGAATATGGTCAGCGCGAAGCAGGGAGGTAAAATCGAGAGGCACGGCGATCAGGACCGGGCGAGACGCGTGCAATTGCACCGCTAGTGTCTCGGCGAGGATGCGAGGTAAAATAAAGAATATTGTGTAGCCAATGTGTGGCTTGTCGATCGTCGTTTATTAAACCTCTCCCCGATCATCGTTCCCCTTTACGCGATCGCCCGTAATCAACGCGTGTACCACGAACTCGAGACGGTATTCGATTACTTTCGTCTCGCGCGCGTCTCTCGCATTCCGAAGCGGCCAGCCCGCGAGGCCCGCGATAAACGCGATACACACGCATCATCGCGTATTTACCGAGTTATTTATATAGTAATAAATTTCCTCGCGTTGATGTACTACTTGGAACATACTTCCCCGATAAATCTGCTCTAACGTGACACCTGGAGGAAAGCCTGCAGCCAAGAGGACGTTGAACACGCTGGACCGTAAGTTCTCGTAAAAATTCAGACATCCTGGGGAATACCGATCTCTAGGCTCTCTGCGATCGTTTGATTTAACCCTGACACTGGAGGTTATTGCAAGAAAAGAGATTAGAATTTTTAAGGGACACTTGCGACGTGACAGAGTATCCAATGACGAGGAAGTAGCTTAAGACGTTCTTGCACGAACTGTCTATCGCCTATCGCTAATTATATGCGACTGGTATTCTCGCATAGGGTAGTAAGTTACGATTATTTATGTCGTCCTCAGTCTCGATCTTTAATCTTGGAGATTATAAGCAGTATCGCGTTTCTAATGTGACACCACTGGGTTTCTATTTAATTTCGCGTTTTTATTGTGTCTTTCATAGACGTAGGAGTTAGAGTACCCGCCCAGGTTAAGAAATACCGCACCTTTGGAAATTTATTTCTGAGACAAAAATACTTTTTCCATCTTTGAATAATATATACAATTTCTTTCCATCAAGCTTTCTTTGAAATAAATATGGCGGTCGAGAGTATGCTTCACGAGAAATCTTGATTGAAAGATTTTAATCGAAAAAACTGCCTTTGTCGCTTGAAAATAAATTCCCAAAGACGCGATATTTCTTGACCAAGGCGGTCCAACCCTTTACTTTATTTACCAGTTTGTGTCTGCCTTATAGTTTCTCTTATTTCCAATTTCTAACGCGTAGAAGCAAAGGGAAAAGAAATCTTAATACAAAGAGCCTTCCGTTAGCTACCAGAGCTTCGCAGCACGAGCCTCGCTCTCTTGAAAAAAGAAAGCGCTTTAAGTCGTGACCCGGAGGCTTCAACGACCGCATACGCGCGGTTTCCGCGTGTTTCGTCGCTTTCCTCGGCCGGCTCGAGAGAGAATTCACGAGAAGCGACGCACACAATCGACAGCGGTGTTCACCTGCCTGCACCTGCGTGTATTCACGAGCACTCGTGCCCGTAACCCCGCGGACGTTAAAATGCCTGGGACTTGGTTCGCCTGCTTGTTGACTTAGGTGGGCCGAGGAAGAGGGGCCACTCGATGTCCGCGTACCGAACGAGCTCTAGTGGTTTCTTGGCCCGACGATTCAGGTTTCCGAGGATATCTGGCCTCCACGTGTGCGGAGAAAAAGTGCTACCAACGCGCGATGACGCGCGCGTGTAAACGGGCGAATATTTCCGAGGGACGTCGCGCAGGAGTTCCTGGATTACGTAAACTCGCCAAACAGACGACTTTTTCGAGGGTGGTCGCGCCGGAGCACGGGGAAACTGACCAACTGGTAAGTTGTGTAATTGTTTGAGTAACATCGTTCTTTGGTATGTAATATTTGTTTGGTTTTATTTATTATTTAGTCGATAGTGTCTTGTGGTATTTTTATCCCCTTTTGAATGATTGATAGAGTCGGAAGAACACGTGTAACTTATATTATTCTTGTTTTAGCATCGATGATTTAAATCGTTGTTTCTTTGCAATCTCCTCCCCATGTCGTATCGATTTGCACGCGAGATGCAGATCTCACTGAACGATGATAGATCCTGTTATATTACACGCGCGATTCTGTACATCACGCCCACGTAATTCATCTCGAGAAGATTTACGATGTTTACGCGTCTGAAGTCACACTTTGGCTCTCGTATTTCGAAATTCTTAGGCACGTAACTGACTGTTATTAATGTCGAAATTAAAAGAACGAGTCGCCTCTCTGGGTCGCGTTGTAAAATGCCACGGAAACGAATACCGAATCAAGGCAGCTGAAACCACTATGGAACCGTTCAAGAACGACCATACAGGTTGTGCAAAATTTATGGGACAAAACCGACGCATGCAAAGTTTATAATCCTGAGTAATGAAAAAAATTAACCACCATTTTGCAGCTTGAAGTTTCGTTTCCAAGATAGAGGCTATTTGAATGCCAGTAGTAATTGAATGTTTACCCCTATCGTTCCATTAACACTATGTTGTTGGAGGTACATAACGCACATGTAGCTTCACTTGTCACTAGCCTCTTCATTCGCACGCGTGTAACAAAGAATATTAATGAAAGTGAATTTCATATCGCTATTGCGTTTGTCGACAACAACACGTGGCGAGGAGGAGCCATCGACAGACGTCGAAATTCAGAATACGCGAAGCAGAGAGACTCGAGCAGTGGTAGAAGTAAATACACAACAGACTTGGTCGATCGCGTGCAAGGTTTATGAAGACGTGGGGGCAAACGAATTACATCAGGGTTCACTCTACTATTTAACTGTACGCCCCCTTCCTGGCACAGGAAAAAACAATAAATTAGTCGTTCGTACAAAATTAAATTAAGTTACTTACTATTACAAAATTGAAATAAATTGAATTCTGAAGCAATTTTGCATTGTGTAAAGATTTTTCTGGCTATCTAATTATACGTAAGTTGTAATAACAAAATTTGTTTCATTGTTTATTGCCCCTCCCTCCATGGGAAGAGAATAAACATATCCTGCCATGTTCTCTCGAATTTTTCAATCACCTTACTCCAAAGAGTCTACAGATCCTGGATTTTATTTGGCCATTTAAAATTCAAAAAGCAAGTGATGAAAGGTCAGACTCACTTTAACTTGCCTCGCATTGCAAAATGATAAATGATTCATTATACGTTTGATTATTCTGCTTCATCCACGATTTTGATGCAAATTATATAAACACCTAACATTGTCTCTTCCCCCTCGATCAGATACGGTGTTATGTACTTCATTTTTCCCCATTCATCTTCCATTTGCCGTGTATTTTTCAACACGTTATGTAAATCCCGGCGAACAGTGGACCGCCACTGCCGGTCGTTAATTAATCAAGCTCCTCGTCGTGGACAGAAGGGGGCGCGAAAGGGGTAGGAAAGAAGAGGAAGGGGGAGGGGGGTCAAGGGGAACCGGAAGAGCCGGAAGGACCGGTTGCCCATTGAGAGGGCCTCTGTTCCGTGAATGGGTGTTAAACCGCAGAAGGATGGGGAATTTCCGCGCACCTCAATTTTTCAATCTCGATTTGCATTCCGCCGCGTATTATCAATTTCACGTCTCGTTTATCTAATTGCCAGTTGCTTCTCCACGCCCGTACGTCCGCGTCTCAACAGGTAGACCGTAATTTTTCACGTCTCGCGATAGAATACCGAAACACGACATTACGTCACGACCGTATTCCGATAATAAAGCTGATAAATCGCGACACATCCAGCGATCTTCATCGGGAACAGCGACAAATCGTCGCCGGGTCTCTGTTCTTGGGAACAATGGACTCCTCGATCTCGAGGATTCGCGAGTCGATCGGTGTGTTTAATGAACCCCCAGGAATATGCAACAAAATACAATCGTCTTAAATCAAGTGGCGGATTTCTGTACAGGGCGACAGATTTTGGGAGGTGTAAAATTTTGAGCGAGAAAAATTGAAAAATCTTGAAAAACAGAGGCTTGAGAAAACTTTCAAAACATTCCCTTTTTCTTTCACGTAGCAAATTAGCAATAACTCATATGTGAGTTGTCGTAACTCTTTTAAATTCAAATATTTGAGAATCGATATTTCACGGAAGGGGCGGCAGACGGTTTTTAGCCAAGGGGCACTAAATCTCTAAATTTAATTACTCTTAAAATCTTCAAGAGTGAGCTACTCTGCCGACCACCTTCTAAGATAACCCCTTCGATCCCAAACTTACTGCAAATTAGGATAAATGATATCCCTCAGTGTCGATGTGTCCCTAACGACCATAATACCGAAGCCTCCTCGTCTTTTTATATTCCTTCCTCGCTCCATTCACCGGCAAGAAGGCCCGGCAATAATAACGCGAACATCCTGTGCAGCGAGGCCGGCAGATGCGCAGCACGAGTGTAAGAGGGGCCATTACACGCGGAGTGCGTGAGGTAAAGAGGTTTACTACACCTGTGGCCTGTGGGCTTGGCCAGCCGAGTCGTTAGCGCGCGTACACGGGGAGCGGAGAGGACGATATAGAAAATCTCCGGTGAAAAGCAACGGAGAGGAAGAAGAAGGAGAGAGGGCTCGGCCTTATGGTTGACAATCCGGGGTCACGGCGCCGTCGCGCGATTGGCCATCGGGAAATTCATAATACGTTTTTCATAGGCGACCAGGGGGACACGTCCTCTTAGGGGCCGAGAGCTGGGGTCGCGTCCGGCGTTTCGCTGGACGTTTACGAGCGTTTGACCCTAAGCAAGCGTACGCATGGGACGAGGCGAGCAGGGGAGACGGAAGAGGACGAAGAAAAGGAGAGAAGTCGCTCTCTCGCGGTCCCGCTAATTGGGTACGTTGCACACGCACCGTGGTAAGAGGATCCTCGAGTGGACGTAAACCCAATATCGCCGGTGTGTGAGAAAGGGGATGCTGCGTGTCCACAGAGACGGTCGCGACTAAGAATTCGACGTGACTGGATGGACGCGCAGGCCGGGTGATCCACTTCTGGCTGGGACGAACTACGCGATTCCACTTCACAGTAGTAGAGGTCAATAATTGTTGCCCCAGTTTGGCGATAGCTCGCGCCAGGTTAAGTCTGACGCAGGAGAGACACCGTCACTGAATCCTCCTCTACGTTCGATCGTATCTGAGGTTTCTCTTGGCCGACAGCATCGTGGATCGATGGCCCAGCTTAGGACTCTGAAGAAATTTCGAGACGCCGTGTAATTTCTCCTTCGGGCTCGTATTAAATTGACAGCTGTGAAATATGACGTCCGCGCTGCCCAATTTAGCGCCGGCTAGGATTAATCGAGGAGCGCTCGGTCTTCTCTTTTACGTCCGATTAGGCAGTTTAATCGAAGACACCTGGGGGGCTCGCGCTGAGATCGAAAAGAAAGCTAACGGCGCGTTGGAAAAATCGAAGCGGCAGGTTGAATCTCCTCTTCCTCGAGTTCCCGATCGGCGCGCCGTGAGTGAGCGTTATTCCCACGGAATTGGATTCCGTTCCGATTCGCTGTTCCCGCCCAGGCACGCCGCGCATAATGAAACGCGCGAGCCTCGAAAAATATACATTCTCGCCGCGCATCGTTTACCACAGGATTCCCTTATCGCGGCCGACCCCATCGCCTTACAAATGGCCGCGATTCAGGAACAAGAATTCGCAGATAGCCGGTCTATCCGAGCGACTCCTTCGAGTCTCACCTGGGACCGAACGTTTCAGCCCCACCCCGGCGTCGGCTTGTAACCCGATCGTCGATTAATTACGATGAAAAGCGAGTCCCGTCGGGTAGCGTTGCCGCGACTCCCTCGCGTAATTGCCCGTGATACACTCGGCGGGGCGGAAAGAAATAAGACATTTGTCAAGTGTCACGACGGCGGTTAGTCCGACGCGCGATGATGCGGCTTTTATTAATGATCGGCCGCGCGACTTCTCGAAAGCGGGGCTCCCGCGCCTACGTGGCGACTTTCGATCAGGAAAGTTCCGATGACACAGCTGAACGGAGCAATTAAAAGAGTACAATTTCAATGCAATGCGATGTAGCGACTTAGGGAGACACTAGTTGCTCATTGCAACATTCTGACGAACCCTCGATGCTTCCACTGCTTCCTGGGCTCTTGATACTCCACACCGAAGCGCGCTGTTATTTACACCCTCTGCGCCTTCTGCGAGCCTGCTACTTTCCTTGCAGCCACCCTACGCCATCCCCGCTTAGAGACACAAGTGTCCGAAGCTGATTGAACGGCAGTCAGTCGATCGATGAGAAATCCAAGGGGTGGGACAGCGCGTCCGTGGTGCGTCGCCGGCGGAACGCGACCATTAATAAAGCAACGCGAGGCCAGGCACGATAAGGACCCTCCCGCGTGCCGCAGAACCTCGCCGTTAAGGGACCGTAGTCCTCGCGGCGGGAATGCCGTGGCACGTCCTTTGCGCGCGGACTAAGGTAACTTATTCTCTGTCTTTGTGGCCGCCCTTTTTGCGCGCTCGCTCCGGCCGCGGGATAGGGTTAAGTGGGTGCGACCCCAGGACGCTAAATAATATCGAGCTGTGCCATCTACCGAGCACGTACCGCGCCATCTTGAAATATTACGCCGGCCGCTTTATTATTCGTTTACGCTCGCGCCCGCGACTTCTCTTCCACCAGGCACCGTTCAGCCGGCTTCGGTCGATCATTATGCCCGCGCACTTGGCGAATTCTCGGGCTGGCCGGGGTGCCCGGCCTCACTTTCCGGCAGCTGTCGCAATTCTTTCGTACTTCCACCGTTCGTAAATCAAAATTCGCCGGCCCCCACGTCCTTGTGATATATCGGGTGCCCGCGAGGACCCACGTGGATGGGCCCGGTGGTTTGGGTATGGTAGAATGAGGCTGCTCGATGGGGGTAAGCTTGTATAAGAGGGGAGACCGGGGCAAGTTGATACGTTTTTCATTTTGTTCATTTTTGTTTGAAATAATTACATAATACCAAATATGCTAAATTATACCATGGGCCTTCCTCTTTAATATATTGTAAATGAAAAGTTGAGAAAGTACATACAAAATGAATGAAAAAATGTTATTTGGACGAAGGTAAAATGTGTCAATTTACCCCACTGCGGGGCAAGTTGATACTGCTCTGGGGCATGTTGATGCATCTGTAAAATATCCGTTTAATAAGTAAAGGATGTCTGAAATATCCCACTTTGACATGAGGTGCTTGCTTCTTTTTATTAATGTATCTTAATAAAGCCATTTTATCTATTCCGCATATTCTCGCGCTTTGACGTAACGACATTGACTTATTTTTTACACGGACACACGTTTTTTCAAAAATATTTTGCGGTATTTTGCCGCGATTCGTTTTTCTGACACAAATTCGTACCATTTTCCTAAAAATGAAAGGAAAAATCCAATTAAAAGTAGTCGGGGAAAATTGATACACCGTATCAACATGTACAAATATCTCCATAAGAAATGTAGAGTACATAAACAAAATAACAAAACGTAATTACCTTACCTTCGAAGGACTCAATGTGATGCCCAATTAATTTGAGTGATAAAATTCTCTATCCCGTCTCAAGACGGATTGGAAAGTGAACACAACTATTTACTTTTTCTCTATAGAAACGAAAACAGTTAAAAATGGATTGCTAACGTTAAGGTACACAGGCGTACGCTAGATGGTAGTAAAGAATTGAACAACAAGTTTCGCATATTTCGCACACACGGACCTACACATAAACAGTGTCGAGATAATTCGTCTGTATCAACCTGCCCCCTGTATCAATTTGCCCCGGTCTCCCCTACTTTGTAAATAATTTAGGATTTGAAATGGTAAATGGAGAAATAGAAAATTATTCCGGGGAAAATTCCATGCGGAATACAGTGGTAAACTCTGTAAGTGCTGGAATAATTTGTTTCAGGTTGTAGAGCTGAGATCACAAACACCACCAACGCTACGGTTGAAATGGAAATATAAAAATTTTCACGTCTGGCACTTACATCATTTATCATTTCAATTCCTCAATTGTCGCTGCTCTGAATCTTCTGACGAGTACTATCGTAGGACCCTAAAGTACATTCTTCGTGCTAGGTTCATCTCTAAGTGTAATATATCGTGAGCATCAAGCCACTATTTAATTCCCAGGAACACCTGTAGTTAGATAACCGAAATAAAGCCACTCATGGAATGCCAACGTGACCAGTCTAAATATCTCCTTCGAAGGCTACCTGGTCGGAACCCTTTACATCACATCTAGAAACGTATTTGCGAAAGTCTTAGCTGGGTCAACGTGAAGAGTGCACAGGACCCGGTGGATCTAGGTTCGGATTGAAAAGAGCAAGGTCCGGTCTTCGGGATTCCGTGAGCGTAGTTATAAAACAACATTGACAAGACGAAGCCAGCCTTGGAACTCGAGATCCTCCGCGCCGGCTGAATTCGAGAGCAAACATGGGCGCGATCCGGGGACCGTTTTCGACATCACGACACGAAAAGCACTCTGCATTCACGGCCTCCCCGCCCCCCGCAGCCCCCTCCCGGCCACTCGTTAGTATATATGCTCGTACTCTCGAGATTGACATTTGAATTTCAATGAGCCCGCGCGTCTTCTCTGGGAGTCCTCGTCTTTCGAAACGACCTGGGGAGGAGCGTGCTGCTCCACCGGGGACAGAGGGCGAGGAGGAGCGGCGGCCATTAGTGGCGTCTGTCCCTCGTGAATTTTAGATGGGACGAAAATTGCTGGTAATACAGCCGATTCCGTGGAAACGGATATTTGTCGTCGGGCCCGGGGATCGGACAGGTGGGCCGTCCTCGTCCTGGAACCGACGGTGTTAATCGTGCTAAACGCGTCACCCGTCGCGACCGTCTTCCTCTTCCCCTTTTTCCTACGAACTCTGTCCTGCCTTCGTTCCCGACTTACTTCCCCGTTTGGTCCACGGGTGTCTAAGCGATCCCTCGGATTATTCCGACGCCTATCCTCTGCCCGGAGCTGATACGCCGGCTGGCGCAGAGAATCCCGATGCCTCGAATTATCCACGCTTGTCCCTTTAAACGCGGACACCAGGTGCTCACCCGGGAAAGGTAATGGCGCGAGGAGTCGCGGGGGGACGGTCGTTCTCTTCCCTTCAAAACTCTCGAGGCCATCCGTGGGACGTCGGAGGGACCCGAGCAGCGGTGACGCGAGATCGCGGGCGAGCGAACGACGAGTCCCGGATTACGGTGCTTATATACGTTTACCTAAATGGCGGGCAATTAGAAAGACGGTAATGAAAGTGCCAGTCGAATAGCGCGTTCCGCCGCTTCACCAATAAACAGGCTGGTTTATGGCGCGCGGGCTCGGGGACTCGGGCTCCTCACCTAAATTTCCCACAGTCGACATTAAATTCGTGCTGAGCTCGCGCGCGCACCGCTCTACCCGACCCACCATCCCCCTCCACTAACTGGATACTTATTAATTAAGGATAATTGCCAGAATTTACGATATCGTCGGGAATTCGCGAGTGCCCGCGCCCCGCGGACGTTCGCTCGCCTTTTTGGCAAATTCTGCAGGACTTCCTCTGGCTTCGTATTCTTACCTCCGAGTCCTTTGGCTCGCGTTCAAACCTGTTTCCATTCGCGTGTCTGTAGATTACGTTTCTTTTTTACTGGGTGTCAGAAGTGGCGAGATTGATTGATAAGAGGGCGTGCAAACTCTCTTGTCCATTCGCGAGAAATACTGAATTTTTTGCCCCGTGTTGTATCTAGCAATTACCACGAACTTGCGAATTTAGCTTCCTTTTCAGCATCCAAGTTCGCGCGAGTATAACAAACTTCTTCAGCCATCTTGTAGAAGATTCTCTTATCAAATCACAGAAAATTGTTAAAGATAGGGGAGAGTTGCCCGTATCATACCACTTTAGATATTTTACGTTATATTTCATATTTGATACTAATTTGAACGCAAGTGGCTATTGGATATTGTAGCTTTATCTTTTAGGCACCTATTATCATATGTTTAACCTTTTGTTCGGCACAAATCGATTTGTTATTAATCGTTTTCTGACGTACCTACCGTAAAAGGGACCATTTAGGCAACCGGTCTCCTAAATCGTACCTCTCGGTGTCCAAAACCGCATCTCATCTAAAAATTGTATTTATAACAAAAAATGAGGAAAATATTCTACATAAAGTAGTGATTATTATATAGTTACATATACATATGTATATAGATCACACACAGGTACACTACTGCTACGATTGTAGTGGTACGATCGTAATGGTACGATTTAGGAAACGTGATCAATGTATTTATAAACATCAATTTAAACTTTATAACGAATGTAATATGTACACAAAATGAATATAAAATATTCTACATTAAACCGCTTTTGGGAAAGTACAAAAATACAGGAGGCTTACACTCCATTTTGCGCATGCTATCAATATTTAAAAAATCAGGTGTGATTGGTGGAACTTTTTACCAGTTCATTTTAGCTGATGAGAATCAAACAACTGCATTGTTTCACCTAAAATGAACTGGTGAAAGGTTATATCAATCATACCCGATTTTTTTAAACGTTTATAGCACGCACAAAATAGGATGTAAGTTTGAAAGGTTTTCTATTTCTCATTTCACATTTACTTGATATTTTAATCATCAAATGTCGTTTACATTCATTAATTACTGAGAAATTGATGAGGTACAATTTAGGCGACCAATACGATATTGGCAACTCTCCCCTACGTCCCAAGAATCCATCACCTCATCCCCTAACGATTTCATTACCCTTTATCACCCAACCTCCTCCGTATCACCGCAACAAGCTCAGCCACTAACGATTGACGCTTCCGTCGTGCCGGAATCCAGCGCGAGATTTCGCGAGGCTCGCCGTAGCTCAGCCAGCCGCGATAAAATCGACATTAAAAAGCTCCCGCGCCTCGATAGTTCTGAAAGCGAGCCAGCCAGCGCGGCTGTTATCGTGAATTGAGCGCGTTCCGCGGCCGCATAAGCAGCCCCGGTACACCTGTAACTCCTCTTCTTTATCTCTTCCCCAGCCGCTCGCTCCGCCTCTCTCTCTCGCTCCGTTCAGGGGTATCAGTTGCTGATCGATTCAACCTGTGGGTGGTCTCGGGCCACGGGTACGTGCTGTAACCCTACTCTCGTCGGAGGCTACCCGGTGTCCCGAACGTTCTGGTGTTAATCGCGCGAGGGGAGGGGAGGCGGATTCGATAGCAACGCGGACGGGTCCGTGTACCGAACGATCCAGCGAGTCACCGAGTACCGCCTTTACGATTCCCCCGGTGCCACGTGTTTTACGGCATCGTTCCTTACCGCCGACTACCCGTCGACTGGTAGCTACCGCGAGAAAAATCGCGAGCCGAGATTCGGTCGACGAATCGCCACGTAATTTCGCGCGGGGAGCTTCGATCAGGGGGATGAGTTTCCCAGGCTCAGACTTTCGAAGAAGGTTAACTACTGGTGGCTTGAAGATGGAATTAAAGTACACCGCCTTGGGATCGGTTTACGGCGTCGTTCGTGCAAGGTTGCAGAGACAGCTCGAATCAGAAGTCTGGGAATGAATACTTGGTGTCTCGATTTGGGGATGTGTATGACGGGGATTATCATATGAATGCTTTCAGTGCATTGGTGGTCAGTTGCAGTTAGGTGGGTACAGTATTTGGTTGCTAGTGGAAGAGTGATGATTATCTACGGTATTTTGGACAAAAAGACTGACTGGAAGTTTTCACCCGGTACATGGTCGAGGTAGTAAAGCGGCTCGAGGTGGGGGCGTAAAAGACTCGGATACAAATGAGGTACAAGGGTGGTAACCTACACTCTTGCGTATCGGATGTTGACCTCCTAATGTCCGTCAGGCGTTTCTGATCTCTCTGATTGGAGACGTGTGAGCAGACACGGATTACTTACACCAAGGAACAGCGGTCTAAAAGCATTGAATAAAAGAATTCTGTTCTATTTTAATCTACTGCTGCAATCCCTCTATCACAAATTATAATAGACTAAGAGATGACCAATTTACGTCACAGATCTGAAATATGTATCCGGAACGAAAGCACGTCGGTTACTCGCAACCGAGCGATATAAATTAAGGCTCCGTGTGGCCGTTTACTCGCTCGGTGCATTATGGATCGCCGTTCCACAGAAGATATAGTCTCCCCTTTATCGGGTTTAGATCACTAGCAATGTGCCGCCAAGGCGTACGCGGTTCATTAATCCGTATTTGCGATAGGCGTGTCACGCGTGCAAATCGTAGGAACGTGTTCCCTCTTGAGCTCTCACTTTCCATCCGCTCCGCAGACATCTTGCTCCTTATCTCTGAGCGCAATTAGCGCTGTCGGATTTAAATCTGTCATTTCCACTCGAACGTTTTAATACCTTCCCCCGTAACAAATCCTCGGACGCGGCTCGTCCCTATAGACAAAATTAGGCAGCTGCCTTGCGCGTAAAGTTGCCAAGTGGCGTAAAATGGTCTTTTCATTGCTGGTATTTTTGAAAAAAAAATTTTAATTGAAATATTATAAGTTGTACGGTGTCCAAATAAATTGCGCAATTTGCAAAGTTCGCCTGGGTAACAAAAGAGGCTCCAGCCGGGCCTGCAAATCCTCCCACCTCGTCTCTATTTAATCCCAGCTCCAGCAAACCGAGTCTTGAAAAGTGCAGCTTCAAGTCAGCCCAGCTAGAACTGCGAATGGTCCAGGAGAAATCCACAGAGAAGCGCGTAAAAATACCACTTTCGATCCCGCTAGGCGCGGTCGCAGTAAGTGTGTAAAGAGACAGAGCCATTGCACAGTTTTCATTTCCCTGACATTTCCTCGCCCATACCGAAGCAAAGTACTTTACCAGTAAAAAGTGCTGACTCTCGGTAGAACATTCTGTTACAGCGTTCGAAGTGACGGCAATGGTACAAGGAAGAGGTACGACGCCTGTTGGACACAGCAGCCCATAATCCTCCGCGCGTTATGAATCCCATCGCGTGAATGCGACGAGGCGTGTGCACGGGGTGCAGCGGCGTCACCACGGGGGTGGTCCTCCAGGCTCTCGCGGTGGAAACCAGCTGCTAATCACGTTCCCCGTTATACGCGACGCCGCCGACGTATTCACGTCTCTTTGCCGGCGTATACGCACCTGTGTATTACCTGCGGTTCGCGCGCGGCTACCTACGTGCGGCTGTCAGCCTGCGGCGCGTTGTTATCGAATTTCGACGAACTCCGGTGGCGTCTCGTTAAGACCGCTTCCTCGAGTCGTTCTGAAGGGTTTATGCTATATGCGCTTGGTACGAGACAACCCAAGCACGGGGAGATTCCCTTTTAACCCTTTGGGGTGTATCGCACCGCAGCAAATGTTTTCTTCTATGCGAATATTTCTATAAATTTTCAGACCTTGATATTGAAATTTAAAAATTTGGTGAATTTTAACAAAACAAGTCGCTGTTTTCTACAACTATTCTTTCAACTACAAGTTTGATATTTGGATATTGCATATTTGGAATACTGTTGGTAATTTGGAATACCTAAGTATCTAATAAACTACTAATGCTATTTAATTTGTAACCCCGTAGATTATAGGGGCTAATGACCTGTTCATTAATGACATTTGTGGATGAACCGCCATTTTTACATTTTCGACTTAATTTGCAGAGGAAGAAAACGTTAATCTGCAAAACTTTTTCAGTAACCGTTCTTATCATTTTTATAAATATTCTGTTATACATATCTCGTCAAGATATCTTTATTTTAGAAATGGCAACGGTAAACACATAAAAAACAAGGAAGCAATGGAGTTCGGAGGATTTGTTCGAAATTTCCTGCACCTTAATGAAATCGATGGGTTCTTGTAATTTTTCATTCAAACCAAAGTTTCAGTTACTTTTTGTTTTTTATTATTACCGAGACTCTGAAATATGCCAGTTTATTAGAGTCCCTATGATATTATGCAGTTTTATTTGTTCCCATCCTCTATCGTAATTTTTTATTCGTCTTAAACAAACTGGTATTCCAAATATACTGCACTTCTGCTCTATTAGAGAATGATTGTAAGGCATTACGAATGTACAAATACCTATCAGTCAAAAATTAATAGATTTAAAAATATGAAAATGGTAATTCAGAAATGACACTTGTGATTATTAGAAGGTGTGACGACGAGGGGTTAAATATGTGAAAGGAACTCACCCTCTTTGGAGGTGGGTCCTTCAGATTTCACTGAAATTAATAAGGAAACATGGCAATCGATTTCTAAGAAGGAGAATCGTGGAACGAATGTGTAGTTATTTCCATGGATGATGTAGTTTTCAATGGCCACAGCAGTGAGAGGGATATATATGAGTTTCCTAGGGAAGAGGTTAATGGTTGAGGATAACTCTGAACTCTTCCGTAATGGTCTGCGTGTTGAGCTTGTTATTATTAGGAAATGGAATTCTGACTCCTCGTACCGAGAATCTTCCTCGGGTACCATTTTTCTCATTCGCTCGAGTCGAATCATCCAGGCTCAACTCGAGGGTGGGAATGATGTGCAAGGTACGTCGCCACGGGTGCCAGCCGTCGCGCAAAATAAAAACCACCCGCGTACCACTGTTAGTCACCCACGGATCCTCCGTCCCGCAACCTAATCAGAATCTTTCACGAGCCATCCGCGCGAGTGGCCGCGACTGACGTCCGCCTCGATGATGGCCGAGGGACTGGCGTCTCGAATGCAATTAGCGTTGACAATCGACTGCCGACCGTATCGTGGATTACGGAATCGCGAACAACGCGGAAAGTCGTGTCGCTCGGCGACGGTCGCCATTATGGAAACGTCCCCCCGGGTCGCGCGGCCAGCGGTCCCGTGCATTCAGCCTCGAGCCGCACGTTCGACGATTTCCACCCGAGTCCCCCGGCCTCTCTCCCTCGAATAATAGAACGTTCAAGCCCGCGTCGTTTCGCTCGTGCACGAACGCCGCCTAATCACACAATCCAGCCAGGGGCCGGAGCATGGACGCCCGAGTGCGTGTACACCGCGAGTTCTCTCGCTGCTCCGACGAGCAGCGCCGGGGCTCGTGTGCACACAATACCCCTCGACCTGCGCGCTCTAACGGTGAAGCCGTTGGGAGGATTTCACGCGACGCTCGCGGAAATCTTAATACTCGGAAGAGCGAAACGGCCCCGCGCGGCGGTCCGGGATAGAAAGGCACCGGGCGAGCCTGCCTCCGCGGGGAAAGTGGGAGCGGGAGGATCCTCTCGGACGGCGAACGGGTGGAGGAGAGGCACGATGAGGCTCTTGCAACGCCCGTTGGGTTATACGAGGATAATACAGACAAATCGTAATCCGGGGAGGCACGGAACGAGTGCCGATTAATTTCCAGATGAGCCCTGTCAAAATACAGGCACCGCCGTTAGGGGCGATGCTCCCACGTACCGCCGGCCATAATCTTGACTAATAACTGTCGCAACTGGCGCGCAATAGGGAAAGAAAAGGGGGGAACCTGTTGAACTCGCCGCGAGGGACCCACGACAACGGCGAGTGTCCTCGAGCCGGAGGCTTGCTGGAGGATGTTTATGGCGCGGCTCCCGTCCCGTCTCACGGCCATAGATACGTCCATAGATCAGAGATTACCACGGGACGAACCAATCGCCTCCCCTGTCTCAGGATTCACCGCGGACCGGAATGCGTCTGGTATTAGCGTCCACGATCGATCGGCTTCTCGCGCGAGCGATCGCCTACGATCTGGCTGCCATTACTGTAATCGTGCGATCCGCAGCCCTGGATCGGTAACGTGGGAATGTCCGATGTCCGATCTCGAGTCCAACTGGGAGCTGAAGTCGTCAGAGCGTTTGTGGCAATTTGGGCACTATGTTTGACACGTTGGTCGTTAGCATCGCGGGTAATTTTATGTAGGATATGTAGTTGTGAAGTCCTTCTTTCAAGTTTGCCTGCTGATGGAGCGCAAGACGATCACGTTTGAAATGTCGCCTGGCTAGTAATTCTCGCGGCCTCCTACCGGTTCGAGTCAGCGATTAGAAGCAAGCTTCCCCGGCGACGTTTTCATTAGACCTTCCGCGGACGAGAAATCGGCGGACGGTGGGTACCGTTCGGTTTAATGGGAATGCAGAGCTCTACGCTTGCATGCTCGTAAAGAAGCTTTTGTTTAGAGGCGAACTTGCCGATGAGTTATTGTAAGATCGCCCGCGTAAGAACTAGCGTGACCGAAAGGTTTGTGTGCTCGTTTAATTACGGTGTGCTTGAAGTTTTTATTGCGCCGCGTTATGTTCTCTATCGCGATGCACGCGATCGCCGCGGGATCGCCTCGGGAGAGCGAAGTATGCATTGCAAAGGGTACCCGTACCGGAAAGCGAGGGACTGCTCCAACAATTACCATTATTTAGTTCCTCTTTTCCAGCGCCTTCTGGGTCACGGGGCACCCTTTCGCGGTCAGGTGTTTTATAATCGATCCAATGCTGGCCCATCATAACTCCACCGAAGCCACGGAACACACCTTCGCCTTTTCGTTCGATGCACTTACGAATGTCAATATCAGAATATAGTACTATACGATAATCTGTGAACTATCACCCACGACTGCCGTTCCAAAGTTCAACAGTATACAAATGATTGCTGTGATCAGTGGCGCACCCAGATGAGGGCCAAGGGGCCCTGGCACCTCCCAAAGAAGAAGGAAAAAGAAGATTAATGTAACCACGATTGAAGTAATTCCCGAGCTTTGTAAAAAGAAAATAAATCAGGGTTTTATGCCATAAATAAATTTTTATAATCACCTAACGAATTTTCTTGAAATCGCACTTGCAAATATTTTAACCCGTTCACCTCGACTCTCCAAAAATGAAATCCCGAGTGCGCCGCTGGCTGTGATCAATCAAACTCAACGCTTCAAAGGGAACAGCGTGGCTCCTCTCGAGCCCCTCGAAGGTACGATCAGTGGACGGTTAGTGCGCCATTACCACCGAATCAGTTTAGTTTCTCGCCCGTCGCGTTCAACCGCGCGGCGAAATCGTTGGAGGTGTAATCAGCGCTAACCACCGCGTTCCCTCGAAAACCATGACGACTCTGCCGTTACGTGATCGTCGTTTGTCTCTGATGTAGGACCTGGCACGGTCGGTTCGCCTCACGTACGTGCGCATGCATCGGCGCTGGCGGCTCAACGAGCCCCGGCGATCCCCGGGGATCTAGATCGAGCGGGCAGGCGCTGGGAGCAAATTGAGTTCAATGATGATTCGATCGCCGATGCATCGATCCAATATGCCAGCAATTTGCGAAAGAAATCGAGGCAACGATGCATCGGACGCGGCGAGTCACGCGCTCGTTACATTCATTCGACCAGCCTGGCTACCTGCACACATTGCAATCCAGTTTCCATCCGTCGCATTAGCACCGGGTCCCGTGATCTATCCTAGCCAGCTTTCCAGAAAGGAACGCTCGAAATTGTGGCACGTGAGAACGCCATGAACTCCTGGTGGGAAGCTGACCACCTTTTCTCGTTTATTCGGGTGTGCTGGGCTCGCCCTTAGATCATTCGCGCCAGTAACAAGAAATTTATGCTCCGCGTCCATCCGCGGCACGCAGGGGACATCGTGCCAGTGGGTTAATCGAACCGTGCGCCGCGGTGCCATCGATTAAACCGCGATCGAGGGGATCCTCCCTTATCTGCGGGATAGATCCGAGGCACGGCGGTCCCCTCGGTCTATCCAGAAGAGGATAGTTCCGCGCGAGCTGGCGGGGACACGTTTTATAGGCTCGATCGGGATCACGATCTCCCATATATTTTTCCCACCTCCGATGCCTGGGAAGAGGTGCATCCAAGGGGGGGGGGGGGAGAGGAGCGAGGCGACAGAGGGAGAGAGCGGACAGCGCGGAGCGGGAGAGTCTCATCGGCCACTTCCCATGTTAATATCCGGTTATGCGTAAGGTATGGAGGCGTACGGCCAGTTTGCATGGAAACTAAGGCATTACCGTCGTGGACCACCGGCGTCGAACCACTCGTCGAACGGCCCTGTTTGCCGACACCTTGGAGGACGACTCTTCGTATCCCCTACTCCCTCTTTCTTCGTTCCCTTATCGACGCCCTCCTTTTCTCTCCCCCGGCCCGTCCCACCTACAGCCTCGCCGCTCTTCTGGAGCCACGATTCCGATTCCGAAGGAACGGTTACCCTCGTCCACTTGGCCGCGGATCTTCAGATTACGCGGAGTATCAACGACGGATCAGCGGGGTTTTATCGGCCGGACAGGGACGGGCTCTTCGACCCCGGGAACTCGAAGCAACGCGCCGCCAGATAGATATTATTCCGAGCTCCTTTCGATACGGCTGCGTCTGTTACCCACAGTTTAGATTCTCTTTTTCTCGTCCCCTTCTTCCCTCTCCTTTCTCCGTTCACGGGGACAGAGAGGGCCATTCTGGCTCAGATTTGTAGTATCACCCGAAAATATGTAACGTCAGCGAGGGAACCTGTTCGACCGTCCCGATAAAGGAAGAGGGGAACGGTATCAGCCGGTGACGCCGGGCACGTCTGTCCGGAGCTTTTAGAAGCGGTCCTTTTTCACGGGCGGCGAGAATGAAAGGAAAGTCCTCGGAGCGGTCCTGATCGTTATATTGGGTGTAGATTAGACGTGGGCCGTCGATTACGGGTTTAGGCGACCCGGCCCCCTTCCACGAATTTATTCTTACGCACCGGGTCTGGCCGAGATACGCCTCTGCTGCTCCTTTTTTCGAGGCTGCGACTCCGCGCGCAGTGGTGAAAGGAAATCGTCCACATCCGCCTTTCGGTAGGCGTTATAGTTGAGCTTGGCTTGCAATTTTCTGGCGAATTGCGAGGTCGAGGATCTAGTGGCACATGGTGATTGTTTCCCTCGAGTCGCAGAACGAAATCTGTCCAGTTGGACTTCGATGTTACCATTTATGTGTTGCACAGAATGTGGGTGAATTTTTTAGAGCACAGCTCGTTGAAACACCCAGTTCACCTGTCGACGGAGGTACATTCGGTACGGCCCTGTCGCCGTGACACCTATGCCCCTCCGCACGGATCTAAAAGTCCTCGGCGCCCACACTCGGGTTCCTAGGCTTAAAGAGGTTCAAAGTTCCCTCCGTGGTCGTTTACGCCTTATTTATTCTCGTAATTTACTCCCACGCGGCCCTTGCACGCCGGCAATTTATTTTACGACGATCATATCTGGAAGTGGCTGGCGGAGTGCCGCCCGGTCCACCATACAGCTCTAGCCTCGTGTGCCACGGGTTCACACTGCTTTTCCAGAGCGTGGATGACAAGCTTCAACTCCTCTTGGACATCATCAAGTGAATTATAGAAACCCTAATCAATTAATCCAGAAATAAACTCTCGACGATCCTCTCTCCCCGAGGAAAAAGGAAGGAGTACCGCGACGCTATCGATTCACGAGTTATCAAAAACTGTCCCACAATGCTCACACCTCGGACACCGAAATGGACACGGAAAGGCACTCAGGCCCTCGACCGAGTAATCAAACACTCCACCCTCGGACGCCCTCTTAAATACGCTTCTGTTGTGACCGAAGAAAGGAAGAAAGGAACCCTATCGCCCAGTCGCCACTCGTCAAAAGGCAAGGATCTGAACATCGAGGGGAACAAGATTCGCGACAATGAGGGCCCCCATATGACGCCACTGTCCTTGGTTTCGGGTGCCGATAAAAGGCGTCCCCGGTAGCGATCCGAGGGTGCTTTCACGGTCCGAGAACAGGATCCTCATACATCCCGGTCGGTCGGAGGCGCTAACGGGCGTGAAATGAATTATCATTTATACGCTCGCGCGCGTGTAAATTTGCGCGGACGGTGTCGCGCGCGGCGTCTCCGTCCAGCCCCACTTCGCACCTCCGCGTAAACGGGGCCCACTGTCCCGATACACGCTTATTTATTCGACCCGCGAGGCCCGCTGGCTTTATGGCGGGAAATTAGCGGGGGCTACGCGCCGCTCAACGTCGGCGTCGTCACTTAGACTGGATGCATTCAAGGCTTCCTTAAATGAAAGACGCCACGCCCTCCTTAGCGTCCTTTAACACCTCGCGACCTCCTTTAAAGAGCCCCTCTTTCGCTATCCGCGCGCAAATTTCTGCCCACAAGTTTGCTCGACTACGTGCTAAAGAGAAGAATGCTCACCCTCACGGCGGCCCGCTTCTGTGCGGCTGTTCATGCCTCCGACAAAGCGGGATTCCTTCGACGCTGGGGCGTAGCAGAGTGTTCCGTAATTAGCCGAGGAGGCAGTCGTGAGTTTTAGGTTCGCCAAGCTAGAGATGATGCCTGATGCAAATGCAATCGATACGTCGTCCCTATCGAGCGGATTTCGAACAGTGTCTCGAACGAACATCACTGCTGACAGAGTTAAATAACGTTCTCTGACCTTTCGATGAACCGCGATCGCTAAAAGCTTGTGCCTCGAGATTAGCTTAACGACTCCTTCAGAAGAGGATCCTCGGTTTCTCTAATCCTCGTATCCTCTCTTTATTTCTGTGACAGAGCAGCGTATTCGTGACTGATCGCCAGGGGGTAAGAACAAATATTCATTTTTCCAGCTGACAACTAGCATGTATAAAAGTCCGCGTGATTGATTTTCAGGCTGCGCTGTTATACGGTGTCCATATTTCATCGTCGATCCATACACAATCGCAATGATTGTGGCAGGATTTTTCGCTGATAGCATCGAATTGTAATACATCTGCTATCGTGTACCCTTTCAACTTTCACTTAACAACCACTGCGCGCGGCCAGTAGGTATCCAACTTCCCATACTATCGCGAGGTACCACCCCGATTTAAAAGGAGCTCACTGTAGATCCATCGAGGCTAGCAGGCTGGCCGGTGCACCGTCTACCCGTTAAGTTACAACGACTGGCGCTTAACCCCTGACACGAGGCACAATGGCTGGACGGGACTCCATAATTGTTATTTTAATAAGCTAATTTTCGCGGCGCTCGAGCGGAGCAAAGCGCGCGAGAAGGAGGAAACAGGCCCTGGCCAAGGGTAGAGTAGAAGGCGTTGGACAGGTGAGGCGGGCAAAGGGGGAGGGAAAGGGGGCGAGAAGGTGCACCGAGTATGGCCCCATCGACGGCCACGTCGGACGTGCCGAGATTAACGGCCGTACTTCCGAGGGCCCGACGATTTACCCGTAATAAACGTAGCCACGCTCCTTGCGCCGAGATTCGTCCCCCCGTGCCCTTTTCCGCGAAACTCTGTTGCCCTCGCTGCCATTTCACCGCCGTGTCACCTTCTCGCATCCCTTAAAGACACTCTTACTATATTCTTCGACTTCTGGTCCCAAGTTTGAAGCTGGATATCCACCTGGAAGCTAAGCTAAGCTATGCTAGGCTAAGTTAAAAAATTAGCCTAGCTCACCTTTCAGGTGGATCCCCCGCTTGAACTGAAGTTTCATGATTCAGTTTTACTACTTAAATATATGTTTACGGTCTATCGCAACGAAAAGTGCGATTTCTTGCCTGCGAGAGTGCAGATTCCCTGTAGGGAGATCTCACCCGATCAGCCGTGGTCACGACATTTATCGCCGTTACAAAACTTCCCATCTCCCGCGCGTTGGAAGATCGATAGGGTTTTCTGGCTTTATCAGACACGCTGGAAATATCCATAATGCCGTCTCTTCCGCGACCTATCCCGGTCGGCGGCTGTACTTTTCAATCATTGCGAAATGTGAAAGGACTCGGTCGCAGCTTTATATGGCTTTCCGTCTCTCTTATTATCTGCCACCGCGTGGAAGGTTCTATTGTCAAACGCGACCACAGAAGGTTAAATAATGTCACAGCTTATATGGCAGCCGAAGGATCCATCTCCCTTTCTCCGTCCCGATACGAGCCGCGACCTCTTAAAGATCAAATCGCCCGCCGGTCTAGGACTCCCTCTCCCCCTTCACCCTCGGCAGAGGGAAAAGGGTAACAATACCATCCGCGACGGTGACGAACGACAGCCGGTCGACATCCGAAGCGGCGCAACTGCCGATTGACTAACGTTTAAAGGAGGAACCTGGCACAATTAGCGGGTTGCTGTATAACGAGCATTACTTCTCCAGAGCCGTTTTCAGTGCCATTATCATAGCAGATGCTTGCATGTAGATTGAAGTCAAAGTCGTCGGGATTTCGATCCGATTACAAAATCGACGAAAGCAGGAGAACGGCGAAGCATTTATTAGGTAAGAAGTTGGTAACTCGATCGAGTCGAATCGTAACGAATTTATCGCGAGTTGGACGTGTTCGACGTGTTCTCCGGCGTTGCTGCGGCTCGCAATCCCGCGGCTCGTATGAGTTTCAGCGGGAGGACGTTCACTCGCATTAACGGCTTATGGGATTCCTGCGTAACTTATTTACGATGACAAAAAAAAATCGAGGCTCCCCCGTCCGCCTATAACATACGCTCAAATCCGCTATTCTTCAATTACCGCGCGTCGTCTCCCTTCTATGCGCGCAGCGTCGCCGCGGATTCTATCGTTCCGTCTCTTTCCCGTCCCTCGCGTTCTCCTCCCTCCCCCCTTTATCCGTGCCCCCCTCCTCCCGATCTCCTTCTCCGTGTAACCCTTTTCATCCACCAGCATAGTCCGCCGTGCATGCATCGCCCTTTCTTTCTCCGTCGAACGGCCGTGGAAGCTTGCGTGAACGCGTGAGCGCGTACACCACGGGTTAGCCGAGGGGGTCAGAGGTCGGGTACCGTGTAAGAGAAAGAAAAAGGGGTAGAGGTGGATGGGCGTGGTTCGTATTTGAAGTAGAATCGACCCTCCACCTTCTATCCCTTTCGACGGAGCCTCTTCTCCCGCCGGAGAGTGTGCGTCACGGAATTCCTGCGCTATTCAAAGGAAATATCCATCGTTCCCGCCATTCCCGTGTCCAGGCAGGACCGCGGGGGAGTAACAGGCTATTCATTAATTTGCGCGCTAATCGGCGCAGTGAATTTCGCGCTGGCGACCTCGGGGAAGGGAAACCAGCAATTGGCCCTAGTTATATGCAGAATGCTACCAGCCACCAAAATTGCAAAAAATTAGTTAAACGCAGTATGGATCGCATAATTTTGTGATCTTCATTTTGCAAAAAATTACCAAGCTGTAGAACCACTCTCACGTTACATAATTATTAAACCTAGCAATCCATAGTTCCATTTTGGGCTTAGAACACAAAAGCTACAGAAATTTTAAAATAATATTAATTATACTACTCACTATTAACTAACCCATTAAAACACATTGTAAAACCTTAGCAAGAAATGAAATATACCGAATAGAAATAAAGCTGCTTTTCTTTCAAAATTAAAATCTTCAAAATAAAAGTCAGTTCCAGATCATTGAGGGTTGGTAGCTTTCCGCGTAACTGGGCCCAATTGATACTCGGACAAGTGTCCCTCGGCGCGGAATGATTCGCTGAACTTTAAGCGGCAAGCGTACACCGCGATTCTGGAACGAAAAACGTAGCGGAGAGAGGTGTGTGCAGACCGTCGTGTATCAAAGTTGAATCTGCTGGACTTTTTAAAGGCATTCGATCGGCGATGTCGTAATTAGAAAGGGATGTTGCGTACCCGTGATCGCGCGGGCAATACCGAGGATCGTTCGTGCACGCTCTTCTAGCCTTCGGAGGTATCAAGTGGTTCCCCGATTCCCGCCTGATATTTAAACAGCTATCGCGATCGAATTGATATCTTTTTAACCGGCGAGCATTTACCGAGACACTCGAGCGCCGTAATTGACAATAAATTAGCCCCGCGCGTCAAAGGCCTGAAATCTAAACCCGAACCGTGACCTAACGCGGAAGAAGATCCACAACCAGGGACATTTCGACGGGTATCGAGAGATCTCCGCGGAGGATCACGACGATCGTCGGCTCTTCCCACCCGCGGTGATCCCTCGGTGACAGGAGCTTCGTGTTTTCCGTTTTTTCTCTCGTTTCCCCCGTGTCATTCGAAAGGGAAGGGGTCATGAAACTCCCGCGGAGACACTCTCAGCTCTCCTTCCCTCTTTTCGCCTCGCCGCGGACCCCCCTTCTCTCGCGCGCTTCTACTCCTCTATGCAGATTAATGGAGGGTATAAGACTTTAATTGCCGACATCATCGAGGGAAGCCGGTTGGCCGGCTGCGAGGAATCATCGTAACGAGCAGGGGAAGTATCGGAATTCCACCCACTCGTTATTTTCTCGTGACCGCGCGCCGCGGGGGTAACGTATAAACGTTTTTCCGGCCAAATTAATTGCCGGGCTTTTTACGAACGCGACAAGTGACTAAGCGGAATGCTCCGGCGGCTGGGGAGCTTTTCGGCCGTGGATCAGATCCAGCTGACGGTTCTATCCCGCTCAAGGCTGCGCCGCGGATCAGAGGATATCTAAATTGGTCATCGATATTGGCCCCTACACCGTATTCCACGTCAACGAAAGTCACTCCTCTTCTGTCTATCCTCGTCCTTCGCTGCCTCCTTTTTTCTCGTCGCTGTGCTTTTATTAAATTATCGATGCCCGTCGAGCACTCATCACTGGTCGGCCCAGCCCCGGGGGAGAAGAAAGAGGCGATGAATCGTCCTTTCGACCCGCTATTCTGACTGTAAATGTCTCGGGCTTAATTATTTCCGACGACCAGACGATCGATTCGTCGCGAGACCATCACCCTTTTCCCCTATCTTTCGTTCCGATGGATCCTCTCTGTTTGATTTCTACGAGGCTGGGCGAAAGAAGTCCCCGCGGCATCCACGGAATCCGAGTCGCGCCAGGCACGTCGATAATTATCGATCGTCGTCGTGGACACTCTTGTCAACCGGAGTGAAGACCCCACGCTCCATGCATTTTCATGGCTGTGAGATCCTGTCGCGTGTTTGGCGGTTTTGCTCTCGCATTGGGAAGATGGTGTAATTTGTAAAGCGACTTGAGGCACGGTGTGGAGTGTAAACTGTTGGCGTGTTTATTTATGAAGGAAATACACGTTCCTAAGTATTAAAATACTTAGTCCGTGTGGATAAGAGATGGGCAAAATTTTATTTAAATAAAATTGCAAATAACGGATAAAACTTAAAAAAATTATTCGTCATGTGTCGAATAAAGTTATTTCTTTTATTCGACGAGAGGTTTAACCTCAGCGTCGAATAAATTTTCAACTTTAACTTCAACTTTGAGTTTAACTTTAACATAAAAAAAGTTAAAGTTAAAATTGAAAAATTTATTCAACGCTGAAGTTGAAACGCTCGACGAATAAAACATTAACTTTAATAATCTAAAGTTAAAGTACCTGTTATTCGATCCGTTATTTAAATACTTTTTCATTTATTTAATGAAAAATTTATTAACGAACTTTGACAAAGTTTACTTTATTTGGCATTTTAAATTAAAAGCAGTGAAAAGTATTTAATCGTCACGTTTCATGCAAACAGGTGTCCTAATACCTATACGTATATGATCGACAGTGTACAAATGTTGAAATTGAATACTGCACTTGATTTTTGGGGCTTTACGATATTAGAAGACTCTTTTTCGAGGATGCTACTTGACTTTCACCTCGAATCACAAATTAAATGTAAAATCACGTTCAAACTCCACATTGGAATCTTTTCCATCCACACCACCTTTGGCGCAAGAAATTCGCCATGCCAAATCAGTGAAGGAATTCAATTTGCAGTCACCTACCCGTTTTAATTACGTCGGCACAGGGAACAGCGGGCTTAATTGTAGCCAAGAAACGGCTCCATAAATAATTCACCGTCGATCGGTCCCGATGTACGTACAAGCGTCCCGACTTTTTAACAGCCCGTAGAAAGTCTGAATATCGAGGCAATCGCCATTACACATTTCCTCCGTCACGTACCTTGACAAGGTAATGGTGCACAGGGATTAACCAACACCTAACGCGCCGGCAACGACAGATAAATTAGCGATGCTCGCATTGTGGATGGGGTAATAGACGTCGCGGTGCTGACATTTAAACCGCGACAGTGCAACCTGCCTCTGTTGTAATACTTGGGTGCTGCGCAGCTCGACGCGAGCCGTTAGCGGCTCCATTTTCCGCTTTTCTGCGGCACAATGGGCCGTCTCGTTAGACAATCAGCGCCCGGAACGCAGGAGAACGGGGGAGAAAAAATCGTCTCGGCATCGACCTTTTTCAGCCACGTCAGTCAAACGCCTCGGACCGCGCGGCAAAAAGACCCCTAATTGCCGTGCGCGCGAAATGTTGATTGGAATATTCATGACCGTACGCGATAAAGTTGATTTATTATCCACAAATTAATTAGGCACCTCTCGTAATAGGGACAGACGCGTTAGCTCGAGAATGCGATGGAGGAGACGTATAAATTAGCCGGCGATCTCTGCTGGTGAACGTGGCGACCGCGCTATCATCTTCTGCTTCATCCCTTCTGGGAAATTCGCGAATCTCTGGATCCTGGACTGGGTGACTTGGACGTCCCTTCTAGCGGGAGGTAGCAAACGGTCTTTTTGACGTTGGAAATTGAGAGGAGCAGGGGAAGAACTGGTGTGGGTGGATGTACAGCAAATGCTTTGAGTGATCAAGAATTAAGTGACCATCATCACTTTTAGATCGTCGGATTGATCCGCGACAGGAGAAGGAGACGACGATAACGAGGAGTCAAAGTGAAGGGAAATCGAACGCGGTCTCATTAACGTCTCCCTTTTTGTTCTACGGCGATCGTGATTCGAGACGTTGCGAAATAATCGTGGCATCCTTAATCTGAGATCACCGAGGCGCATCAAAGTTACCGATGGAATATCATTACGATCGAAGAGATTCCCCTGTTTCCATCTTTCTCTGGCTGGTGCACGTCCGAGGTCCGAGCGCAATTTGTACGAGCGAGACGGACGACTAATGATAGTCCAAGTAGAAATATATTATAGATGATGCCGCGGGATAACGTAATGAGTAAAACGTGGCCTCGCCGGAGAATTTAGCGGGCGCCCCATTACAACCCCGCGAGAGCGCTCGGGTTGCGTCGAGGAAGCCCTTTCGAGAACGTGAGCGCACCTTTCGCTCAAATTTTCCACGAGCTTGAGGTTTAGAAAGCAATTTCCCTGCTCGACGAGTTTCAACTTAATTAACCCATGCTACACTCGTCTCTACTTCCGTATCGCTTATGCCACCTTACTCTACTTTCAGTACGAATTATCGCGTATTTATCACTGACACTGTAAACATTTCCCTGCATCCCCAATATCAAAACCCTCCAATTCCCCAGTTTCCAAGAACGTCAGAATAATTCTCGCATCCTCAAAAATTCGTCCCTTATTCCCACCAGGCGAACGAATCAGCAACCTCCGCTCGATCAAAGTGTCCACAGTCCCCGCGTCTTGTCCAAGCCGTGCAACATTCCCCAGGCGCCTAAAGGCAGCTCAAACACCTGGACCATCGTGTCCACGGTAGCTTCTCGCGGAGCTTCCAGGAACTTGGCAGCGGTGGTCGTCTGAGGGCATCCGAAGGGGGCCTGGGATAAGTCGCGGAAAGGACGGGGGGGGGGGGGGGGAGCAGATCGCTACTCGTCTCGCAACGTCTTCCAAGCCGAGGTCCCCGACGAGGCGACAGGAGGGCAGCTATTCACGCGCGCGCTCGAGGCGTGTACTCGCGGCGTTACCTGTTTCCATGGCCGGGACAGGTGAGTTACAGGCTGCCTTTCCACGATCGTCCTACGTAGCCCCGGCTCGTCGCCGTCGCCGGTCCTCCCGGGCGAATAAAACCGCGCGTATGGGCCTGACCGTCAGGTATGTATCGCCTTGAACGGGCACCCGACGCTGACCTCCGACCCACGGGGGACGCGCAGGTGAGGCGCGATTTTTGAAACGACCTTTCCCGTTCCCCGTGTATGTACACGCGCGGCCACGATATCATGAGAACGCTGGAGGACAAGGGGAGGTGAGGCCCAAGGCGGCGTTTGCCGATTGGTCGGCGCCGTCCCCTTCGCAGCCAGTGACGAGAATGGAGGCCATCCTGACCCACTCCCACCGCGCCTAGTTTATTCTTACCTTTCCTTGCCTTTCCTTTCCTTTCCTCGCCTTTCCATTCCTTTCCATAATCCGCGCCGTGTCGCCGCGCACTCCCTACCCCCTCGCTGGGCGGACGCGACCACCCCGCGGCCACCTGTGTCGCGGGGAGTTTAATCTAGGGGCGAGGGGAGACTCCAGGTCCCCCCCCCCCCGGGGACCTCGATAGGTTTTTAGACTTTCGAGATTCGAAGGGCATCTTTCGGTGGTTGTAATTGTAAAGATGAGACGCGTTGCTTCTTTTTTACCCTTTTTCTTGATGACCATCGCTGATAGGACCATCGTGTGGGAGTTGTAGATTGGCGAGGGAAAAGCGGAACAATGTACCTCGAAGTGGAGACTGATGAACTCTGGATAATCATGAGTTAGAAAAATGAACGTTTCAGTAGGATACACTCGAATAGATTGTCCTGCCCCTCGGGTTGGTAAAGAAACGATTTCCCTATCGAAAGCCAAGCCGATTGTTTTCACGTTTAAACCCACCCCGTGAGGCACTTGGATAATTGCTGATGGCGGATTTTCAAGTGACAAATGACTGTCATTTCCTTGTGTCCACATCCTAAAGCTTTTTGATTGAAACATCTTCCCGCCAACAATACAAACACCCTCGAGCCTCGCTCTTCGTCCCTCTCTCCGCCGCCCGACGCCCACGCTCGTACACTTGTTACTCGAGACAATTCCCCGTCGCGATATTAGCGGATTAAGCGGCCAGAAAATTTCTGCCACGCGTCATGTGTGGTCCGACTGTAACTGATTAGAGCGATCAATCTGCCACGCTGATCCTACTCCTCCATTTTCGCGGTTAACTTCTTTGTCTCGTCCCGTGCCTCGTTCCACCCTTTTTCCACCACGTCTTAATGCCTTCTCCCGCTAACCCTTCATCGGTCTTCCAGCCAATCTCGAGATAACGCGTTCCCCGAGGATGCCACGGTGTCGTAATGCCTCCAGCTCGCTGGAGTAATATCTCAATTAATAATGTAATTGCAGAGCGGCCGCAGGATCGTGTATGCGTGCAACGGCCATTAAGCAGCGCGCCGGAGAGTATTCTTCAGCTGGGCCTCGTTTACGCGGGTCGTCAGCGGAATTAGTGCGTCTTGCGGTCAGGTGAACGAAGAAGCGACTGGGGACGTTCCGGCTGCCGTGACGTGTCGCTTAACGGGAAGAGGGATGAGTCAGGACGCTGGGAATTTTAGAGCACAGAAGGAAAGGGGAACTGGAGTGACTGACGCGCTGATTAGAATTAGAACTTGGATCCAAAGGGACCGAAAGAGGTTGCTGATGAAATAAAATGGAAATGGTATGGGTCACGGTGTTACGAATATTTGCAACATTCCAGGGAATCCAGCCACGGGTACGGTTAATAATTGAAGCGTTTTTGGTGTTCCAAGCACGCGAGTGGACAAGCGCGCCGCTCTTCTTGCGTCGTCTCGCAGACGTGTTTGCCCGGAACGGTACTAATTGCATTTGCACAGTAATGGACGAGGCCGCGTGGCAACCGCGTGCTTTTCTTACCAAGCGAAGAAAAAGTCTCCTCTCTAAATAGTAGATAGGCATGCGTTTCTTGTATTTCTATTAAAGGGAACGAGCAACTACCACCTAATTCTGCTCACAGCCTCCCATTATCGATACTCGGATAGCGCGTCGAATTCGTACAAAATTTACAGTGCCATTTATCCTGAGCACCAATTAAAAGACCAAAAGAAGATTACCGTCAGAAATTAAAATTAAAATTCGAGCGCAATCGCAGGCGAGAGAAGGCGTAGGCGGGAAAGCAAACTCTTTCAGTGGTATTATCAAAAAATTTCACGGCGAAACTCAGTGCCGACATCATCCCACGTGTCCTCCATAAAGAACAGACCACGCTGGCGAGTCCTTAACAGCGATGAAATTCGAACGCGAAACCGCGAAGGAGATGATGACGATGGCCGAGCGCGCGCGTGGACGCATCTCATTCGCCCATTAGGAAGGTATTTCACGGCGTGTCACGTTTTATGTCGGCCACGTGACTTTTCATGACACTGGCGAGTCGAGTCGGTGCAGGGCCAAAGGTCGTACCCCATTCGATTCGAGTAATTCGATCCTGTCGTTTCATTGGTCATCATCTTTCCCTCGAGGTTCTGGGAAACTTTGTGCCACGATCTTTCTTTCCGTATACAAACTCTGATATGTATTTCTAACTAGTATAGGTATATTCACGTTTTAGGACGGTCGTTTTCGTAAGTTTCGCAACGCCATCGGCTTCCCCAACTGTGTAACCAAAAATTGCCGAATTCCAGGACGGGGACCTGATTTACGGTCCCCGGCGTGCGTGAAGGTCGGTGGAGCCACGAAACGCGACCCGGAACGACGTATTCTAATTTGGTTAAACTTTCATAAATGGGACAGCGGCGGACGAGACGAGTGGCCGTGTCGCAGCAGGGGTGCCCGCCGCTCTTTTAACGACTCATTTGCGTCTCCGCGGAACTTTACGGGCCGGCTGATCGATTATTTTATTTTATTTTATTCCCGACCCCTTCGTTACCCGCTGCCTTTCTCGCGCGGCCACCGTCCCGTGTGCGCGCCGTTTTATCGACGTATCGCGTTTCCGACGGGGCCTTTCGAGATCCTCGCGCTCTTCCCGCGCCGATCTCGCGTGCATCTTTCCATCGATGGGAAATCGTTCCGGATAATCGGCATCCACGAAGACGCGAGTGATGGATTGCTCGAAAGTCTTCATTGCGTGAAAGATACCGCGGGGCTATTAACTTTCCGAGCGCGCGGAGTTCGATGCGTCCTTAAAGATAAAGCGTTGTGTGGACGAGTCATAGAGCGCTGATAATTCGACGGACAGTATTAAGGATAATAAAATAAAAGAGGACAGCGACGACGCAAACTGTGAAATATTTAGTAACACTGTCCCTTCCCTTTGGACAGAATGCAGCTAAAATATGAGGGACGTGATATCCATCTTGCTCCATGGATCCCTGAATTACGGAGGTTTCCTACTAGCTCGCTGCGTCCTTATCTACGATCACCGGGTGGAAAGTAAAAGGATACTTTCTCCCCAAGGCTCAAAGTTCGAGGGTTATTTAATAGTAGACCCGAGTGTAATCGGCAGTATTAAAGAAGGAAAAGGACTATAAAGGAATCTGAAATCTTACAAAATTTACTACGGCATTAATCCAGGAATCTCATACGAAGAGGAATACGTCTGTAGAACTTCAATTAATTACCTATATTTCGTCGAGTTTCTCATACTTGAGTATTTGAACCAATTCATATCCGTTTATGAAAGTCATAAGCGCGCGATCCTCGAAGAAGGATTCCCGCAGGTAACGCTGGGGGCAGAGATGGTGAAAAACGTTGTTTAAATAAAAATTTCGAATAGCGAACAAAAGTTTAAAAAATTATTATCGAATGAAAGAATTAACTTTATTCGTCAAATAATATAAAGTTAAAGTGACTTTTATTTATCCCGTTATTTAAATCATTTTTTATTTTGTTAATGCCTAACTCTGCCCTGAGGAAGTTTTGCACCGCCAAAGGAAGCGTGGAAAAATGGTGGAACACGCAGAGACTCGGGGAAATGAACAGGGAAATGCGTGGACGATGGGCCGTGGGTTTCGCGGAACGCTTTATCTTTACGACACGATGAGTTTCTAGGCCCGTCCATTCGCGCCCGCCTGCTTCCCTGACAATTTTACAATTCCGCGCGCCACGCGGGAGTGCTACAGGTTTATAGTACTTGCGTTTATAATACTTACTCGGGGTTTATGGTCGGCCGTGCGCGCGTTACCAACGACTCCTTCCTCGGCTGGAAGGTCCTCGCCTCTCGATGCTGGTCACGACCGCGACAATGTCCCCTTTGAGCGGTATGGTAACTCCGGCTTGATAGTCGCTCGAATTGCAATTCGGTTACACGGCGAAGTCACGATTAACCTGCTTAATCAAGGTGGTTATACCTTGATCCACTGAATAACGGAGACCTGTAACATGGAGATGGAGAATCCTTCATTTGTCTAATTAATAAATTAATAAGTTTGCGACAGTGTGAAGAGACACTGTCGGGCTTCAAGCTGCCAGAGTTAAGATTCACCCTTTGACCGAGGGAACTCACTTATTAGATATTCTTCCTTTCGCTACTTTCGAATTCCTTTTACAATTAAATGGAGTATTCTCGAGGACGAGATTGCCTATCCTCTTTAGGGACGACGATGCACAAAGAAACTGCACAGCTTTTACCGATGAGCATAATCCACACGTCTTCACTAACATTTCAGTAAGTTGTAAAACATTTTAGCCATATATATAATAATAATAGTTAGTGGAGTGGCAGTAGTACAAGCAGAGAAATTTCAGACCGCCGTTCCTCAAAGTAAAATGTGTTCCTGGGACATTTTTCAATTTCACATCCCCTGTTCTGTAACACGTACCTACAGCAAGTACTTCCTGTCATCGTCCTACGTGACCACGGAAAGAACGAGGGTGACGCGGCTTAATTACCGCGTATGAATGACGTCTAATTTAATTATCGACAAGCGTGTAGAACGAATTACTTCACGGGAGATTAATGTAGCGGCGACTGGCGCGGAGAAACGATCGATCACCGGGCGATGTATCGGTACGTTCGTTTCGGGATTCTTTATTCTTCCTTTCCTTCTTTCTTCCTCTTCTTTTTTTTCTCGAATGCCACGAGTCACCCCGCGTGTCTAGCAGTCGGGAGATTATGCACGCATCGCGAACGCGAATCAGCCGTGGCTGGCACGATACCCGCTCCGTACACTTGTCCAGAATCTCGCGGGTATCGCGGCTCATTGGCGTAGACGTGTTGATCCTCCTCCATCGTCTATCAACCGACGTGCCTCCTCGTGCCCGTCCGGCGAAATCAACGACAAACCTAAGTCATCCCCGTCGTCGGGGAGCTTTCCTTGAAAAATGCTTAAGGGAGACTAACGACAGACGCGGGGAACGAGACTTTGCAATCTGACAAGCTGAATATTTACAGTGCAGAGTACCTCTTATTACGAATCGAAGCAAGGTCCTGTTTCGATCTGGCACCGCGGTTGCAGCTGAGTGGGGCCATTTTCTTTATCATGGCACCTTAGTTTATTTTGACAAACATTTATTATTACCACCTGCAAGGGATGTCCAAGAGGATATTATTCTCGTCATGGATAATGTTTTATAAAAAACGGGTGGGGTTGACGATGAAGGTGGGAATCTCCTGAATTCAGTAGTAACTTTCCATCGCGGTCAGACACGCGGGCAAGGGCCCGGGATTTACGCCACTGGCGGTGCGCGCCAGTTGTATGCAAATAAGCCCGGATAAAAATTGATCAACGTCAGCCACCCGATGAATCTCCGAAGCCAATCAGCGTGTCTCATTAACCCCCGCCCCCGTCGAGCAGTGCCTGTCAGTATCGAGGCGAGTTATACGTGCGTGCCCGATCGACGGATCGCTCGGCTCGTGGAACGTGTCGCGAGCGTGAGAATCACTGCATCCCAATTGATCCTAGGGTCAATGAAGCTGTTGAATGATGACCACTGACAGGTGCATTCACGGGATTGCACGCCGTACAGCGCGCTGTATGCGAGTTTTTCGCCTTCCCGCTTCTCTTTCTCCTTCGCTCGCCACCTATTCCGTTCCTCCTTTCTACCACAGCGGAACCTTCTCCGCATTTCTGGCTTCTCCGTTTCGGACTGCCTACACCTTAACGCGGCAGAAAATACCCTATTATTTTCGAGCGATTTGACACTCCATTAGTGATTACCGTATAAATAAGGTTAATTGGGAATTTCTCGATGACTCAGATACGCAGAATTATATATCCTATTCCTAACCTCTAGTTTGCCAAAAGTTTACCCACCGAAGCTCCCCCTAAAGCTTCACCACCGGAACCCCAACAGCTTCCATCTTCATCAGGAGCCCCGTAGTACCAACCATTTGTTTCCTCCTCGAGGCCATGCGACTCTGGCAGGGCCGTCAGTTTCCCCGCAGTTCCACAATCGCATGAAAATTAATTCCTCCGACAGGGCGCTGGACTTCCGCGTCCGTCTTCCCCGTGGCAGCTGGTGATTCAACCAGCCAGCCACCCCGACGGCGTCTGACGGCCGCGCGAACCCGCGAACGTGCGGAGCTTAACGCTTTAAGTGGTACAAAGCTGTCCGCGATTGACGCCGCGTTCGCACCCGCCAGGCGTTCGCGTACCGGTAAATGCAGCCGATTCATCACGGAATCATTCGCGCCGGGAGAATTCATTTATATTAATGAATGACTTATTAATCACGGCTGACGAGTGGCCGTGGCTCGGCCGGCCCCTCGCGGGGGTATCAATTATTATACACGCGCGTTCGCGCCCGCACAGGTGTCCCTTTGCCTGGTCGCCAGCGGAACTGTGCTCGGGGTCTTGCAAGAGGACGATTCGAATGGAACCGTAGCTTGGTGTGGGTTGGATTCAGATTGGAAGGAAGTACGAGCGGAAGGAAGGATCGGTCTGGATATGTGGTTGCTCGAGTGGACGAAGCTTTTAATTGGAGTAGGACACTGGGGAGTGGAAGGCTGGGAGTATTGGTGCACCCTGTTCGAATTGACTACGATGGCCTCGAAATGACTTGGACATTTCGATTAAGCAATCTTGCAGTATAGTGGTATTGACTGTGAAGAACTTGGGTGATTAGGGGCTTAAAGGTAAAGGAGGGTGCAGATCGTATTCCACTAGCTGAGCTTTCAATATGAGAGAATATAGTAGGTGAATAGTCGAAATAGTTATTGCAGAATAGAGCTTGCATTCGAATGGGAAGCCGCGGCAAATCCAGCGCTGTGGGTGTCACTAGCACAGGTACCTTTGCTGGCTGTTGGTTTCGAAATTAAAATGACGACAGAAGGAGAAAATTGTAAAATATTATAAAATGTTTGAAAATTTTGTATGCTAAAGTCGACTTCTAATATCTTCTTTTTACAAAGATTTTTTCTTCTACCAGGTTTGGCGTCTTTCTAACCTAAGAGATGCAAATTCATTATTTATATGTACACAACTAATAATGACAATAATAATTATAGAACTAGAAAGTGAGAACAAAGATAAGATAATTTAAATACACCGAAAATACCGATGACAAGTGGCACATGTGCTGCTGACGTCACGGGTGGGAAAAAATTGCAGTCAGCTTCCCCAATGCGTGGCAGCTTTAGGGGGCTGGAGTTTAACAGTATTTTGCTGGAATCCTACGGCACCACGAAGCCCAGCTAAGCCCCTGAAGAATAGTTAGCTCGCGAGGGACTTTGCTGAGGAGCCGCGGTGTCCCAGGGCCCCGCGGAATGCCTGTTGCTTGACGAACCTTGAGAAATCGACTGCAGCTACGCGATTGACAGAAACAATATGTTTCGCTGCCCCTCTTCCGTTTCAGTTTTAACGAGCTCGGCGGGACGCGGCGCGGGACCGCGAATTTGGATTTTTCCGCCGGCCGCGACGGCGCGGCTTGAGTAATGATGGATAGGAAGCGTTGAGATTTAATTTCGATGATTGGGATTGAGTAATTGGCGGTGGTTGCCAGGGGATACGCATCCAATCGATTCGTTTCTTTCAATTAGCGGGTGGTTACGCCGCGTTGTCTAACGGGGGTACCGTACGGAGGATGATCGAAGTGGAGGAACGTTAAGCTGCGAGATCCATCAGCATGTTTAGACACGATCAAAATTTATCACCTTCGCGTTAGTCAATACTAGAAGTTCTTGTATCTTTGCGGAAAAATCTGCGCGGACAGGCACATTTGATATTAAGGAAACCTCTCGGGATATTCCTCCACGAATGCTGTAGAACTCTCTCGTGACTCTGGGAATAAGAGACGTTACATTCGCATCTCCACTTCGTCAATTCTTTCGAAAATCCCAAGAACTTTCAGAAATCGCTCGTCAAACCTCCGCTACCAATCATCAGCTTCTTCCCCGGGCTTTACAGAAGGTACCTACTCGCAGAAATCCCACGATAAGCTGCCCCCCATCACCCTAGCGGTCTTCAATTACCCCCATAACACAATGAAATATTACAATCGAATAATTTATCCGCTCGCGGCGTTAATGACGATCTTTCCCCCCCCGTCCACACTAATTACGAAATAGCGAACGCGCATCGCAACGATTATCATTACCGTGGCGTTCGTTTCGCCAAGTATCCCCCCTCCCAGCTTTTATCCGACCAGCTCACAAAAGGGTGCCCGATGAAAGGGTTGCTAGACCTGGTAGAACCGGATGCTGATTAACAGCCACCCGAGACACTAACGATCTCGCTATTACCGACGTATAAATGACGATATTAACAATCTTATAAACTGCATCGTGGGAGTCGGTCGAAGGTTGAAGCGCTTCTCTACGGGCCGCGAGTAATTAAGATCTTAATTAGGTATTCACCGGTACCGGTGTACGTCCCTCGAGCTTCTCTCCACCGCCGGCGTTCCGAGCTCTTCCTTAAACCGCGCGCTGAAATTTCTACAAATCCCCGGCGACCCTCTCGCGACACCATGAGTCACGCACCCTCTTTATGCGCAATTCGTCGCTCGATCCGGCCACGATTGGCTAATTTGCCTGCGATTAATTCCACACCGGCACAGTGTCTCCGCGATTCTCGTGGTCTCGCTACGATTCTAGCTGGTAGGCATTGAATCGAACAATCGATTTCACGCAGACAGTCCACGGACATCTAACCGTTGATTCATCGAATCGGGGAGCGCTGTCGGGGGCGCATCTCTGGCATAGTTTTCAGAAGATCCGCCGCGAGATAAGCGGAAAAGGAGCTGGCGGAGTCGTCGCGCACCCAAGAATCCCGGCGATTTGATTGTCCCGCGGCGACAATGGCCGCGAGGCTGACCCGTATCGTCGATCAAAAAAAGGGAGGCCTGCGTAATATTGTGGCGCGCAACGGCGCCCCGGGAATAATTAAAATATTTAGGCCCGCGGGTCCACGGCGAGCGGTCGCGCGCGCCTCCTTATTTCAGGAGTTACAGCGGCCCGGACGATAAAGAACGGGCTGGAATGCCGTACGATCGTATCACCGCGACTTTTATGCTTTCTTATGTCGACCACACACCGGTCGGTGGCCGCGAGACGCCTCGTGACGGCTGGCTCGGGGCTTTAGGTGCACGGATAGAGAGACACTTTAAGGGTAACGCGATACGCGGGCCGAAAGGAATCGAGATCAACGCTCGCGTCGAATGGCGGGAGGTCCCGATTTCGGTTACGCATCCGGACCCAACTGACGATATTTTCCACCGCTGGATGTTCCGATAGGAGATGGTGGAATCTGTTGAAGATTCCTGGTTTGGGTTTCATGCAGCTATCCAGCCTCCATTTTCAGATACTGGAGAGCCTGAGGAATTACTGCATGTGCTTCAAGTTTTGACGGTTTAAGAAGGGTACCGTAAAGTGGCGGCACATTGACAGGTTTCTTTTAATATTTTGTTATCCTACTAATGTAATAAATGCGTAAGTGTGTTTGGATGTGTGTTACTCAATCACGTCGCAACTACGCAAGGGAGCTTTCTGAAATTTTGTATCCCGATTTTTTTAACCGATGTGGACCAAATATTGCATAATTACTCTCTCGAAGCCTGCGGAAAATATAGGGTACCACGAGATCTAGACATCCCACCCCTCCTCCCTTATTTCCTTCTCTTGACACTCCGTGATAATCGAAGTTTTACCTGGCCAACGTGGGGTACTTTAAGCTAGTATAATATAAAATTTAACATTTTTTCATTTGCTTTAAGTATCGTATAATAACGTTGCTTCTTCTGTGATTGTACTACAAGTGTGGAAATGCATAAAATTTTTGTCCCCTTCCTTCATTAAGGGGTTAGATTAAATAGTGTGACAGGTAAATAAAAAACCTTTTTTTCGTCCATGAATTGTGAAGAAAGTAGAAATTCGATCAATTCGCGGTACGGCACTTTATTTTAGCATATTATGAAGTAATAAAATCTAATGCAAAATTATGAAAAAGTTGAATATTGTATAATAGGCAGACTATCGGAAATAAAAAAGTCAACGTTTTCATTCTTATAATGCAGTCCCAAGGTGATAACCTTTCGTTTTCGTCAATTTATCGAAAATTGATTAAATAGCAAGTGTTCGATCATTTTTTGCAGACAAAATTTTTACCAAGTTGTTTAGAATCGACAATAAAAAAGTGATGTTAAAAAAATCGGCGATCAACCCCTTATAACTGTTATGACGAATGTGTGTAAAATTGTATTGCAATCGGACCATTAGAACGCCGAGAAATCGTTTACGTTGTACGGCTAATATATTCCACTTTGTCATGATTTCGCGATTGATTTAATTACCTTCTAATAGTCTAAAACAAAGTGCAACAAAGAAAATTGATTTAATTATTACTTTCTACACAATCCATGTTCGAAAAAAGCCTTTTCATTTATGCGGCAAACAGAAGCAAACGTTGAAATGATTTTTCTCATGCGCGATGAGAAAGTTTTCATTCGCATGAATGAAACAAAATGTTTTAAATACAGGATAAACTGTAGTTGATGATGTTCCACTTGCCAACTCATACTTCAACTTCTGGTTGCATATGGTGTCCCACGATTTTATTTAAAGTGAAAAAACACCATCGAAATTGTAATACAAGAAAAGAATTATTCTTTAGTTTTTAGTGCATTTTTAATAAAATCGTTTAACATAATTTTTTTATTATCCATCACACTACTTAGTCTAACCCCCTAATACCTGTTAATTAACTGTCAATGTCATTCTGGACTGCCAATGTCCCCCCACTTCACGGTATTTCACAAAAGTCAAGGAAGTAAACCTATACTTTTATATCACCAGCGCAGAACCCTTCGATGACCCTGTGAATAATCGAGCAGTAGGGAATCACACCCAGATCAACATCCCTGTGGCGATCGATACCTCCTTGCAAGTTTCTACGCGATATCTCGAACCACCCAGTCATAGTTTCCCGCTGGCATCCCACGTTGCAGCACCCGGTAAAATGTTTTCCCTTCTTTCCTCCCTTTCGTTGGAGTCATCGGCAGTGGAAGGGAGAGTCCGGGAATGCGTGGAGAAATGGACGCTCGCGCCTAATGAACGCGATTCAGAACCTTCCGCGGAAGTGTCGGAAATTGAATTTCATCAAGCGGCGCGCCAGCGATTACTCGCAGGGAGATGAATTGCAAGGCTGTGGCTGTGTTTACGCGCGCTCCGCGCATTGATGCCGTCAGTCAAACACGGCCAGGACGATCGGATCGAAGGGAACGTCTGGAGAAACTGAAACGTCACATCTAGCCGGCCACGCCGCCAATCAATCCGTTCCCTTCCACCTTTTCCCTCCCATCCGCGACGTTTCCTCCGCAGCTTTTCTAGAAACTGCATAGTTTCTCCACGCGTCCGACACCGAGCGCGCCGAGAAGTGTCCGCGGTATGGGAGGATTTCCCGAGCGAAATGCATTACGAGCCGGGCCCAATCAGAGCCGCGATTAATGACCGATAACTAATCGTTGCAAAAACTCGCACGAAGTAGCGGCGAAGCCATCAGCATCGTCGTTCGTTGTCCCGCTAAAAAGAGGTACAACTAATTGCCGCGTAGCCATGAATAATTCAGGCCGGGGCCAATTCGACGTCGGGGCTTGATTCATTCCTGTCTGATGGTAAAAAGCTGCAAAACACCGTCGTATCGATAGACGCGTCGACACAAAACGAGAACGTTATAAACTACTTAGTCTCTCTCGGGGATGTTGCAACGGCGGCGTGGGAGACGCTGAAAGAATGCAGGCGGAGGAAAGACGGCGGCCACAAAAATCGATTAACGGAGAACACCACTGCTACGGACGGAAAATTAAGCCTTTTTTAAGAATTTTTTTCTGGAATAATTTGCAGTTGTCATGTTAAGTTGGTATTACCTACTTTCAGGATCTACAACGAAAGCTACTTTTATATGAAAACTGTAAATTAGTCCGGAAAGAAATTCTTGAAAAAGGCTTATTTATCCGGCCGTCATAGTGAGATTGGAATTTTTGGTTGAAGGTTACGCAAGAATACGTAATGGGACATAACTGTTTCTATGTATTGAAATGTGTTATTGTTTATTGGGAAGGTGTTTTGCGACACACGTGGCACGCGTGACGGTCTGTTAATGGACAGCCGGGTAGAGAAAGAATCAGATGCCACGAGTGTCGTTTCGATTTCTGCGGCTGATTCGGACGCAGCACGCGATACGTATGCAACTGCGATAGCTCGTTACCTGAACGGATTGGAAATCGAATTCGATTGGGAAGATCGAAAGTCAATGGAAATCGTTTACACTTTTCCTTCCTCGATCATAGGAGAAACTTGGAAGGCTTATTTTTCTATGCCGAAAGATCTACGCCTCCTTCCGGCTTTCTTTCTTACGCGGGAACAGAGACGCAGAGATTTTGAAGCACATGAATGCGGATGTGCAGACATAGATCGCTGAAATTGTTCTAGAAGAATATTTACATTTTTCTCTACAATATAATAAGAGAAGCCAACCCAAGAAAACTGATATTAATAAAATCAACAGTCCAACGATAATTGAAGAGTCCTTGTAGAAGACACTGTAAGTGCCAACAATGAAATTCTATACTATAGTATTACCATTGGCGCGTAGATTATTTTCCTATAATATATATTTTTTTAATTTTGTCATTTAAAGTTTTCGGCAAGGACTCTTCGATTACCAAATCACCCACCATGCTCCATCCGAAGTAACCCGCAACGAAATAATTCCCTAGATTATGAAAAAGAGCGCGGAGTTCAGTGAACCGTTTCCAAAAATCGATCGTTTCGCAGGCCAGGGGATCGATATCGCGTCGTAACCGATCTCCGGTCAAGGAGCGCGTGGGTGTGCGATCTTGTGAGCGGGGCCGCGCCGAAGATTATCTCCATTATCTTGCTCTATCGCGCACGATCCTAAGATCTCACCCCGAGATACGATCGCGCGAACGATCCACGGATCTTTCTCGCGGTGGTAGAGTAGGGCCGCGACCGGTCGCTCCATTACCGATCCTCCATCCTGATCGTGGTCCCTTTCCCTCCTATTTCGCACGAATCTCCTCTTGGCGCGATCATCTCGGATCGATTCCTAAGTAGACGCATTCGAATCCGCCGATCGTCGAATCACCGCTACGTTTCCACTCGCCACAACGCGCGTCCCCCGAACAATCGCTGATAAATCTGTCTGCTTGGAGTTCGACGCCGCCTGACAGCTTCGAAACTCGGACATACTTACCGGAGAGGCTCCTTTCAAGACTCATTTGTTTCGTGGTATTAAAGGTGAAAAGGTGGATACCCCTTATAACGCGTAGATAATCTTTGTATAATGAAATCGTGAATGTCATTGTGAGCGATGGTGATGTTAGCACTGCTGACGTTCTGGCAATTTCAATGCGCCAGGAATAGTATCATCCTCTTGTTTCGCTAATGCTTAGTAATGGAAACGAACCTAGGCAGTTCCTAATCGTTTAATCGCGCCTCTGAATCCACTTAATAATCACCTGACTAGTTTTAGAGATCGCAGAATCTATCACACCACGGTTCTCCTTTCTTCAAATTCCTCCTATCGTCGTTCAGCAAACCGTTCCACGACGAAGAAGCAAAAGCTGCCCTCTTCGTCGGGGAGGCTTCACTCGGTCCACCGTCATGCATCGGTGTATCAGCACGTCGTCCAGGCCCGCGGTATCGGTTTGGCGATCTCCGGGCGATTTGTCAGCGGTCGACCGGTCGTGTAGCAGCTTATCAAATATATATCGAACACCGTTCCCATCGTGTATTTACTGGCGGACCCGGTGAGCCTACGTGTACGCGTGCACGTGCTTCTGGCTCGATTCGATCAATCGACGCCGAAGTATCGGTGCACTATGCCTCTCCAGGCTTTAATAATTGTCCCTGTACCTTCCACCACATTATTCCCTAACACACGCCACGAGATTCGTCGCTCCTTTTCCTAGGATAGATTTGTGGTTACCGTGCACGATGAAATAGTCAGTCTCGAGGGAAAGACACCCGAGTTAACCGAAAGCTGAGACAGGCGACACTTGATACCCTGAATCACCTGGCTACAACGAAGGTAGCCATAAACAGGGGATATATGCCGCGTTCCTGGAGATATTAAGAGTATTTCCCTCGATCTGATACAAGCAGCCAGATCCTGATATTAAGAGTGACCCTGCGTCCTGGCCAATGTGAACGACATACCGTTACTTCTCCCGCGTTATAGCCCGAAATTATTTCGACTCCGTGGCAGGCCTCGGTCGACCGGTTCTCGTTAACTCGGCCGAACCTTCCGAAAACTCTTTGATTGCGAGACATTCCTGTCGAGAGCTAGGACCATCTGTAGTCAGCGAACTGGCCGATATAACGGAGCGAACTGGAAACTGTTTATTCCCATAAATCGAGCGTACTGAAGATTTAAATGCTCCGATGGATTTGCCAGAATTTGGCGCGTTGCGAATAAATTTTATTGCCCCGAAGGCACAGGGCTTCAAAGATTCCATCTGAACCTTTCATTAACCATAAACTATCGACAACAGAAGACCTTCTAAGAACACAGAAACTGCCATCCTTTCTTCCACCGCCTCATAGCGCGTATCGTCCCATCGAGAGGACGCGCGGGATCCAGCGAAAGAATCCGCGCGACGCGGCCGGCCCCCGCGTTCGACCCGTTCGGAAACGATCGCAATGCAGCCCAGGTCTAACTCCCCGAGTTCTTTCTCACGACTAATCACGCGTGATTCGATAACGAACAGCCCCGGCTAATCCCCGTTTATCGCTGCGTGCCCGTGGTCCGCCGCGCTTCACGCTCCCGGCGATCTCGATAAGAGCGAGGAGGCCGAGGCGCGCAGCCGCCTTCTAAATACTGGTAATGGCGCTTAATATATCGCCGGCAGATAACAATCGTCGGAGAAACGCGGCGATACGCGCCTCCGGACTTTTACCAAGCTTTATCTGCCCGCAACGGTCCCCCTCGTATAAAGGATCGCGCGAGAAAACGAGCGAGCGCAGCGAGCTACGCCTCGGTCCTCTGCCGTTTCCCTACCCCCTCAACGCCCAGCCCCCCTTTCGGTTCCCCTTCGGGGATATCGTACCCTCGGCTCACCACCGCGCCCTTCAAGACAGATCCGTCTCGCGTGCGAATCGCGAGATCCTCTTCGGATAGCCTGACGAGCCGCGCAACCGCGTCCAACTCGGCAATTAAACGTTTCAGGGAGACTTTAATCAGCTCTCGTCGAGGCGCTTGATCGTGGATAGACGAGGACTTGATTGGTTGCACAGTTGATGTGTGTAGACTGTGGAAGTGTTGGGAGAAGAGGATCGAAAGGGAAGGCGATTTTCTGAACACGTTGTAGTTTATATTGAGGAGCTGGATGAGGTGTAGGCAGAGGTGGATTTTCAGATTTGGCGCCTCTACGCTAACAAGTGTCTGCCGCCTTTTCTGTGAAATATCATTAAATAATTTAATTGGAAGGACTCGAGACAATTTCAAACTTAATTCAATATGGCTACACACATGTGAGTTTTTGTTAATTCGCCGCATGAAAAAGGGGGATTGGTTTTAAAGTTGTCTCAAGCCCATGTGTTTAAACATTTTCCAATTTCTTGCACTCAAAATTTGCCGCTCCTCAAAATTTGTCATTCCCCAAAATTACCGCTTCCTACAGTTTGCCGTTTTTCAAAATTGTTGCTCTCCAAAATTTTCGTCCTGCATATGTACCCAACATATTTCGTTCTGTTAGGCGTTATTAATGATTCGTCGTAGGCGAAGATAAATATCATGCATTCATCTTTATAATTCGACGAGCATGCAGATGTTTAATAGACCCCGTGCATTTTCGAGAAACTCGTAATGGCAGATTTCTGTATTCCAGAAGAGAATCCAGAAGATCGTTCTCGATCTGTGTGGTTCGCGCAGAGGAGCGCGCCTGCGCGGAAATCACGCTATTTACAATAGCCAAACGCAGTAAATAATCCATCGCGACTGTTACAAGACGACCGACTTCTGCGAACCGGCCGCTCCGTAATTTTCGACGTAATAAAGAATCGCATATATGGAGATTCCATTACCGGGCCCAGCTCTTTCAGGGTCGGCGGAGTATTAAGCAAATTTATACGGCACCTGGCTGTCATAAAAGACAGGCGGCACGCCGTGGCGGCTCGATCGCGTCACCGGGATCGTGCTTTCGTCGCCGTTTAGCGCGTCCCCGGTTAGGGTACCGGGGGAGATCGTTTTCGTAATTCCACCAGCCACCGTTCGACGAATCGCGAAAAAAAAAGGGAAGCCTCGCTAACGAGTGGAGGACGGAGTAAAGGCGTATGGAAACGGCGACAGGAGGCAGCGGCAAGTCGTGGCGGAGGATCGAGAACGACCGTGGACGCGCGCGGATACCAATGACATCCGCGTGCATCCGCCGAGGGGGCTCGTCGCGGGGTCAAAGCATGATGGCGGCGAGGGGCGAGAAGCAGAGTGTCGAGAGAGGCGAGGAGGAGGTCAAGAGGCTGCCGGCCAACGCGGAGGTTGACGGATAAACATAATGATTTAATGACCATTTCGTACGCGAACGACACGAAATTCTATGATCGCGGCGCCTAATGACACGGCACTTGCCACGAGGCTGCAATTATTTTGCGGCACGTTGGACTCCAGTGACGTCACCGCCGGTACCTTCTCACGCCCTATGACCGGCCAACGGAGAAAGTACACTCCGCCCTAGAAGCTCCTCTTCTCTCCACACCACCTCGCTCCCCCGGTCGCTCGTATCCCGATTAACCCCCGTCTTCATTCAATTTTCCAGGAGACTCGATCGCTGGCGTCAGATAGGGTTGCTCGGTGTTACCGCGTCCCGGGCGAGTCACGAGGGGCGATAGATCGTCGTGGCCAGCGCAGGATCTTTTGGAGCGTTCGTTACATCCTAGGCAGTGTCGAAGGTGTGCCCTGCCCGCGGTCAGGTGCGAGGTTACCGATCTCTCTCTTTCTCTCTCCGTTCCTTGGCGAACGCCTCGTCCCTCTCCTGCTTGTGAGTAACGAGGAACGATCGCGATTTCACGGACCTGGAGAATCTCAGCCGCGCCGGGAATTCCCCTGGAGATGTCTGGGAATAGTAAAGAGGTTCGACGAAACTGGCGAAATGCTGTGCGTTTCGAATGATAATGGAGAGACTGCGGGCAAGAGATTCTGGGATCGAAATAGAGCTTCGCTCTTGCCGATCTGGAAAGGGAGTTACTTGGTCTTCAAGTTCTACTGCTTCTGTCTAAACGTGCGAATGCACGATGGGATTTTACATGAGACTTTTCTATCACGCGACAAAAATCTCAGCAACAACTAAATGTAAATAATAAAAGCAGTCGCGAGAAGTGAAATAATTGTCTCAAGAGATTAAAGTCTCACGTGAGATACGATATTTTTATCTCATCCTGAATTTGTACTTTTAGAACGTGTATATGTCACGGGAGATTTCGGTTCCTTTAAAACATCAGCTCCACTGCGGCACTCCCAAGGTGAGGGACCATTGCTGTCATTTTTATGAATCAGTAGGAATTAAAGGAACAGATTGCTCGGTGATTAGGAATGCGATGTGACGGAACCGTTGACCAGCCCGTGAAGAATATTCACCTGTGATCGATGTCCCAACCGGTACGGCACCGCTCGATCGGCGAACGATTTAAATAAAATATCAATTAACGCCTCGCGAGGCCGCTTGAAAATCCGTGTGCGTGCGCGGCCGGGGTCGTGTTCGATATAAATCAGATTGTATCACCGCCGGTGCTTCGTTAATCTCCCGGTGGATCTCGCAGTCTCGTTCGTTGGGCAATTATCGCCGATCCATCGACGCAAGCAGGAAAATGTCACCGTACGCGCGCACCCGTGGAACCGTGGCTCCTACGTTGTCGTCGGTTTTTTCCTTCTTTCCACCGTCCCGACTCCTTTTCCCCCCCCCCCCCCCCCTATCCCGCACTGCGCCGCGGCGGATAATTACATCCGCGCGCCGAGAAATTCGATTCATCTCGATCGAGACGCAGCGATTAGTTCAGCCGCGGAGGACGCGACGCTGTCACTCCGGAAGAAAAATGATCCCCGCGGTTATGTCACCGCGGCCAGCGCGGATCCATAAATTGCGCGCCGAGGGAACTCGCGATCCTCCGCGTGCCTCCTTCGAGAGGCGGAATTACGCGCCGCTCGGCGAGCGAGAAATAACCGTGATTGCGCCGTTCTAGAGGACGGTATTGTGCACGGACGACGATAAATTTTCTATTACGCCGCGACGTTAATACACATTTGAATGATAACGCTCTTGCAACGCCAGCGGAAGATTCCTGCCAGGCGGATCGTGCTACGTCTCGCGCGCGCTTTAACGATGATTGTTTTACCGCTCGTCGAGGGCGTAGAGGAAGTGGAGGACTTCTGATGGAAGGATCCGCGTCTGCGCTGCTGCACTGTATTGTGATAGGAAAACAGAGGATGTTCGAGGCTGATGGAACATGGAAGGCTATTTTGAAGAGTAAGAGGGGAAAAGCTGGGAATGTCCATTTTTCGTGAATTCGCGATTTATAGCTATTTATATCCCCAAAAGATTATATCTATAGTTCAAAGACGGGAAATGTCTACTCTGCACTGGCACAAAATACGAAATATCCCCACTCTTCGACCCTTAAGCTTCATTTTAGATGCTTTTATGAATTTTGTGAAGCGTAGTGTTTCAGATCGCGGTAGTATTCTGTGTTGAGTGTAAAATTTAATAAACATATTTATCTGAGACTGTGTGAATTCAATATTCCTTCCAACCAGAGATCTAACGATGCCAACAGTCGTTTCCATCTAGCGATATCTCGATCGGTTTAATTTACGACGTTCTCTCACCGTTCCCCCTCGAAAACGTTTAATACCGTCAACCCGGTTTAACCACTGTTTTCGTTCATTTGGAAGATTTCACCTTTGGGAAACATTTATCGTACCATGGATCACGAGCATTCCTTTAAGTTCCTTAGAGACTTTGGGTTTGTTCTGCGTCTTTTCTGTCGCTGGAGGACATTGTCTTAGGCCAACAGATTTATCTATGTGTCCACTTTCAGAACACTTATATAATATATCGATTAGAAAGCGTCTGTTAATTAAAAAGGGCAATGCTCCTCCATTTCTTTTTCACTTTCCAATGATTCCTGTACTAATAAATACACGTTTGGGTGACCCTATCTCGATCAGGAGGACGGCTCAGGTTTTCATTGAAAAGGGCCAACGAAATGTATGCAACGAAATCGACGGAGGACCGTTTAATCGACGAGAATTTGCACCGACATCAAGATCGTCGCCATGGGCGTTCCGAGCGTCACAAATTACGATACTCGTGTTCTCGCTCTCGTCCTCTCTTCCCGGTCCTCGCGAAGGGGTGTTCGTCCTCGCTCCTAGGCCACCAGAAGCATAAATTTCGTCGGTATCGTCCTCTTTCGTTCCTTCCCCCTGCTAAGTCGTTCTGCGCCCCGTGGCTTTTAACGTGGACCACGGTAGAGACGCTCACAAATCAGCTGGACCGTCTACGCGCGTAAACTAGAGTATCGATGTCACGCAGCCTCGACTCCTTCGATCGTGTAGGATAGTTCACGAAATCCGTGAATAAGCTGAGAAGTTATGACTTCTATTAAAAAAGCGATCTTCGGGTTAAACACGGGTGCTATCCTAATTCGATAGAATTCCACGGATTACCTTCAGATTTGGCTCATTAGTTATTTTAAGTCTATGGAACTGCTTCGTTATTTGCTAATTCTTCTACATTTTTGCGCGGATCTTGCAAAATATTCGGCCCTTGATATGTAAGCAATTTCAGAGGCTCACGGGGAATACAATACTCTTAAGGGGGGAGACCACTGTGACGGTCCGAAATGTAAGGGTGTTTTCGGGAATTTATTTCAAGCAAATAACGCATGTAAATCAATTTGTTGCTCAGTATAGTTAATAGTGTACATATCGAAGGGTAAGAAATTTTTTTTCCAATCAAATTCGTAAATCCGTTTCTTGTAAATTCTTCGTCAAAATTTGCGCTGCGGCAAAAACATGCTAGTCGCGTTGACAGTGCCCAGGCCATATGGTTAATCCGATTTAAAAAAACAACTAATATTTAGAAACTAGAAGCTTGCCTCTATTACGCGACGATCGAAAAAAGTCAAATTCGTAAAAAATTACAAAATGGCTGACCACTGTAAAAAAAACCTCATGTTTTCAGGGTATAAAATTGGGGAAATGTTAATAAAAAAACTAGAAGCAGGTCGAAAATTAAAATAAACTGATCGTCACGTAATAGCGACGGGTTTTCCGTACAATAAATGTCCTTGGTCATGTTAATTGGACGTATAGTTTTCTCTGTAGACTGTCAACGCGGTTGAAAAATGTCATTCTTAGGAAAACGCGTTCAATGTTCCGCGCGGCTCAGTCGCGCGTTTGACACCGCTTCACGGAAAACACCATATCTCCGTCAATTTTCCGAATTTCTTCATAAAATTTAGAGACAGCATTCTTGAAACCTACGTTTTTCGGAAAATGTAAAAAAGAAAAAATCGATTTTTCAAATATCCGACAGTGGTCTCCCCCCTTAAGTGTTTAAATTTGTTAGCCCTATATTTCAGTTGCTGTTAATTAAAATTGTTGCTCGAAGAAGTCCCCGCCTCCACCCTCAAACTTTTACAAAATTTCTACTCAAAGCCCACTATATCTTCTCACCAGTTACATACATTTCGCTGGAGTCACTAACAAGACTATGATACTCTCTCCTACGGAGATCAATTTCCCAAGTAAACGATTGAATAAACTGTTCCTGGAGGCGGCCAGCCTAACGACGAAGAAGCTTCGTCTTCCGGACTTCGTTTCGCCACGAGGGATCCTCGTGAAGCGGCCCGTGGATGTGCCCGCGTGTACGTGAGCACGACATGGATATACTCCAATTCCAGTTTCACCGAATTATCATAATGACCTCCGGCCGTGGTCGGAAAGATGGAGGTCGATTTCTAATTCCCCGTTTGCGGTGCTTCGCCGGGTATCTCCATAAATTCAGGAGTTTACGCGCGTTTGCTTAGTTTTTACGATCCGCCCAGTTTTCAACCGGCTGCCTCCGCTCCGTTCGCTAGCGGCGCGCGGCGAACCCGTCCGAAATCAGGCGGTAGCGCTCGATCGACTCTTGTCTCTCGATTGTCCCCGATTCCATGGATTTCACAACACAACGCTCCAGCCAGCGAGTCCAGGAACGCCGTCTAATCGATCCGTCGCCCATTAATCGAGGCTATTTTCGAGCGATCGTGGCGCGCCCCGTCGACCTTCCGAGCGCCATTTCCGTCGTATTCCCTAATAGATGTTTGCGAGCCGTCCGTTTCAACTGGGTTTTTGGAATGTCGACGAAGGAGGCGCGAGCCAGGACGAAGGAAAAAGCGATGTCTCGGGGGTTAATTTAAGGGTTGGTATCGGCAGTGGTAGTTTACTCAATGTATGCTCAGAGTTTACCTAATGCACACTTGTGGGGTTGCCGTTTCGCGTGGGGAAGTTTGAAATAAAACTTTTTTCTGCTTTCTAACTATTATTAAATTGAGGAGTGTATGAAACGTGCATTTTCACTTCAATTTTCCAAAAAGTAATTAAACCTACTTTGTAGTGTTTTGTGCCACTGGGGGATGTAATTTAACATTATTAAGGCGATGTCATCAAAAATTGCTTCCAGGTCAAAAATATAAATATGCCCTCTTGAAAAATCACTCCTCATTTATTTAATATTTTTGTATTCGCATCATAAACAAAGGAACTTTCACACTACCCGCTATTCTACTACTTAATAAAGTTTCTCCCATGACTCACTAAGCATTAGAGAAAAGTACCAACCTCCTAATTAGGTGCCATTTATTTAGACAAAGACAATCCGACGAATCACTCAACACCCCCTCCTCCCCTTAGAAAGCTACGAGCGATAAGCCCGCTTCCGCGCCAGGAAATCGATTCCTCGCCCGTTTCATCAAGCGCATCAACCGCGGGAACGCGACGGCGCAAGCTACCCGCGACGTTCACCTCGGATTACACGCACACGCGTCTCGTCTATCGTCTAGCGGCGAACACGCCGTGACACATGGTAATTAATAAGTTCCAGGGAGGCCGCGGCGATGAAAAGCGTGGAACGGTAGAAGGAAGCGGGGCCGGCGCGTTTCACGCCTATAAATAAGCCACGGTGGGGGGAGGAAGACAATAAAAATCTCGAACAAAAGGCCCACGGCTGCGAAATTTAATAACGATCCGCGGAGGCCGCTGATTACGCGTCCCGCGGCAGCCATTGACGCACAACCGTCCCCATCGGACGTGCGGTGCCAATGGAAGAAAGTCGTACATCTTTCACGGCGCGGCGCACGAATCAGCCGGCCCTTAACGTGTAATTCCGTGTGTTAACGTTATTATAACGCGGCTGGTTCCCAGCCCAGCGAATGATTGTGCGGTTAAAGAGCGCGGGCTCTGGCGCCCATAGACCCGCGCCGGCCTCTACAAAGCAGCTGACTTGTAAAGGATGTAGACGCCGGTACGTCCGTTAATAGCTGACATCGTGAATGGCGGGAATTTCATGCCTTTCCCGCCACGACAGGTTCCTATCCACCTCTTGCTTTTCTTTCGCTCGTTTCGCGTCATAATGAACGAGACATCTGTATCCTTGACGGGACCGATCTAGCTCCGGTTTCACGGGATACCATCCACGCTCCGGCCTTGTTTCCGCCGGAGGAACGCCTCCGAAGGATCGACCCGTGTCTTCGATTGTCCGACGATCGAGGAGGATCGATGACGGTCCATGAGAAGCTTTGAGAATCATCGCTGCCCCGCGAGCGATCGGTGTGTATCATGTGGATCACGATCTTCGCGGGCACATAGGCATTGTAGCCATTCAATCGTGGGACAATTGTAGAAATAAGTTTTATAATTCCTATCTGTTCAAGAGTGAATTCACGATCTTGCAAATCCTCTGCGTACTGTAGGATCACGGGAAAAAGGAAGTCGCCTCAACGGGACTCGAACCCGCGAACTCTAGGTTTGCGCACTGGCCAGCCGCCTTAACCACCTCGGCTACCGCCGACTTCCCCCGATCTTGGTTATCCCGTGTCCTCTTATACTATGGGGGTCCTGGATCCCACAGTACTGACCAGCCGCCTAACTTTCTTAATTCAAGCTCCCTCTTAAGGGGGTTCGTGATCCCATACAATTATCGTAGATGTGCATTATAAGTGTCCTGATGTGGTAGCTCAGGACAAGCTAGTGAATTCTGTGACGGAAGACGTAGCATTGACGCAGTCCTAAATACAGTACTGCCTACAGCCACTCTGTAGCAATCGATAGAACGTGTTTCATCAGCCCATCGCTGGAACGAGATAACCTAAGGGGACCCGATTTTGCTTTCCAGAGAATCACTTTCATCAATGGTGAAAGTCCGATTTTGGAAAGCTCGTAAAGATGGAATAAAAACGACACCACTCTGCTACTCTTTCATTCTCTCCGTTTGCGTCGATATCCTCCGCCTATCCAGCAACGCATCGATTGATTAGACAGTCTCAACTCTCGCCGATGCCCCAGCCCGGGGGTTATTCAATTTCAGTTCCCCGTCGAGGGCCCCAGTCGCCGTGAGCCTTCCTTTTTTCCCACCCTCTTAGCCGCGTGCCTCCTCGGCGGTTCGATGCGTGTTTGCTGACACCCAGCCTGGGTGTCCTGGCGCGAAATCAATGCACGTGTAGGCGCGTGCACACGGCCGGGATCACGGTGCAACATTCTCGGTCCGCTCGCCCGTAAACACAGCCGACGGGCTTTTCCGTTTAGCCGATGATTTACGGCGCGAACGTGTCTCGGGAGGTGTCGATCGCATAATGGCGAGTCCTGTCGCCGTCGATCGCCGGCCGATACGGTAATCACGGGGTGGCATCTACCTGGCCCTGGGTGATCATAACGATAATGGCCGCTTCGCGGGGAAGACTTCATCCTACACCGCCGTGTGCACCGGCTACGTGGTGTTGCCGCGATCTTGGCCCCTGCGCCGTCGTTGGATCACCCGTATGCCCGTGGAAAATGGGTCTGGGTCCAGCATGCCATGGGATTCGAGGCAGTGTCCAATTTATTGTGATTTTTGTGTAATTAATCCCTGTGTTGCTTTCATATATGTACATAGGTATCACTATGTTATTGCCACGAGAGGCATAGTTTTCAAGTTCCTCCTCGTAACTCTCATACCCTCCAACGATGTGCCTATGTATTCCTACAAAGTGGCTACTCCGAGAAAAGACACGTTGACCAAAATCGTCTAGGAAATACGTTTAGAAATTCAAAGACGGTTTCACCGTGTCGCCTAGCGCCTTCGCGTTATTTATCGAGCACCTGTTACACGGGACAGCGTGTAACGAAATTATCATAACTCGACCGATCCATCGACCTCGACTCCGATAGGACCCATCCTCCGCGCGGCTTATATTTAGACACGGTCCGTACCACACAACATTACACTCGTTCCCGTCGTAAAGATCCGCGGAGAAAAAGTGTTTGATCGCATCTCATTCAGCCCGGGCCACGGATCGGCCGAACACTGGTTTCCACGCGTAACGCGAACAGCCTTAAATATTCATCAGGCCACGGACACGAGGAGCGGGCGCGCGAAGAGATGTCGTCGGGGGCGAGAGGGAAGCAACACTTTACGATGGCAGGTATTAATTTACCGAATAAAGATAACACGGGGCCACGGGCCTATGGTAATCGGACAATTATGAATTCCGTGGAAGCAGAGCCGCGGCGGGTAAATCATCGCTCCCCGATTCCGTTACCGTCCATCATCCCGCCCGGCGATCTCATCGGTGTACTTTGCCCATCGCGGCTCGATAACTGCGCAACGTTTTACGCGGCTCCGAGGGAGTAGGGGGGAAAGGGGGCAGGAGTAATAAAAAAAAATCACCAAAATTGACAGCAATTTGCGACGCTCGTAATCTTTAGTCCTCTTCATTCACACCGTGCGAGAGCGCGGGCGCGGGACCATCATCATCGACCGGATGAGGTCGAGAGACCATCCGATGCTACGTGATCGGTGTGGTGTTACAGCAATTTCTACGATACCAAGCACGTTGCCCTACGTACGTGAGCGACGCTGTCGTGAGCGTATCGCTCGAGCTAACAATGAGGAATCCTTAAAGGTGCCTTTGTGTATACGTGAAAATTGTGAAAAGAATCGGCACGGGCTCTGTGCACCTACGATACCGCCGTAGGTATTCTATTTCATCCCGTCTTCCCACTAGTCATTCCCACGAGCAACTTGTGAAATATAGGGTAGAACGATGATTCAAGATAAATTCAGCTGAGTTACACATTTACGTGCGCGCAGTGACAGGCCGTTCTGTGATGTGATCCCGTTGGGGCAGACGTGTAACGTCCGATCGAAGCCGAATGTTAATTCGAACGGTGGATCGTAAATCCCGGAAATTGCCACGGAGCAGCGTGTCAGGGGGAGAAAGAGAAGACGCGCAGAACGATCGTTACGTATCGCTAATGTCGAATTTATATTCGTCGACGATATTCTGGAAATAATTTTCGCGTATATCAACGTCTCTTTAAATATTGGCGGGGGCCGAGGTCGCTCGGGCCCCGCTCCTTCGACAGATCGCGATCTGAAAAAAATTCGTCGCCCGAGGCGGCCGTGGCCGCTCGGATGGCCGTTCCCCGATTTCAAAACCTACCCGGGAGAGCAGCGCGGTCACATTTCACGCGAACTCTTGCCTACGCATCACGGCACCGAGAAATCATAGCCATTAATGCCGCGCACCGTGAACCGTCTCCGTATTTAAACACGGTAAGGATAAATCATTGGGTAATCGACAGGTGGCCGTAGAGGCCGCTTCGGCGCGGGAGTGACGCCTCTGACGTCACCGACACGTGGGAAATCGCGGGTGAAAGTTTTAAAATGATACGCGATCGACATCGGATGCGACATCGTTCACCGGTGACTTTTCGATTACCTGGCAGGTTCAGGTTGACCGAATTCTTACCACCGCAATGGGCGTGGGCGGGTTCTCGATGACCGCTAGTGTATTACTGGTTCCTTTCTTTGTATATTTACTGTGTAATAAAGACGAAAAATAATAATAATAGCAACTACTCCTAAATTAGGAGAAAATTAGATCCACGAGCGATGGGATTCGAAGCCCAGATCTGCGGGTAGTGAGGCAAACCGAGGCAATTCGAAGCGTTTGCAATCTATAGGTATACATGACGAACACTTCCAACCACTTCGAACATGATTCGAAGCTCAAAACTCTAGAAAGTCTTGGTAAGTCTTGAGACTTGTCTAGGCGCTTGGCGCTCGGAGACGGGCCTATGGTGCGAGAGTGGCCCATAGGTGGCGTCTGTTAAGGTAGGAGTTCGGGACTAAGAGATCGGGGGGGAAGCCGCAGTGGCGGAATCGGTAAGGCGGCTGGCCAGCACGCGGATGGCCCGGGTTCGAGTCCCGGCGAGTGGCTTTCCTTTTTCCGGCTCCTACACTTGATAGGTCTTGAAAGTCTTGGAAATGAACATCTGATTGCCAAAAACTAAACCAGGTTGATCGGCCAGAGTGTCTCGCCAAGCTCGCGGTTTATGACTGTATTGTCCTGTGAGTCGGCGGTGAACATAGGGGAAGACCGGGGCAAAGTGAGACGGAAAAAGTTTGAAGTCGAATAAAATTTTTACCTTTCAATAAAAATGCGCATTACTATTGACAAATGACGAATCGCAATACTTAAAATAAACATAAAGTATATTAAAATTCAATTTGAAAAGAAAATGCCAAAACTGACCGGGGACTATCCGGAGTAAAGTGAGGTGCAACAAAATAAGAACTTTAATTAAGGATATAGGTAAATATTAATCCCTTGCGTTGGAATGGCGTGTGTAGCACGGCAGCTTCTGGCTTTTTTGCACCGTGGTTGTCTAAAACTGTGGAAGATTTTTAATTTTTTTTTAGGTTAGATTCTGTTCCATCATGCCGCGTGGTTTTCTAGCCAGCTAACAGGTTAGGATATTGCGCATTGGTTCTTAGCACCCATTTGCAGCTCAGTTTACCCCGGTCTCTTTACCCCGACTGTGTACTCAGTGGAAAATTAATTATTTAATTATGTTAGTATTAATGTTTTCTCAAACGCGTGTATGTGTATGTTTATAAGCTTATTATAAATACGCAGAAAAAAATTTGGAGTAAAAATAACACATTTAACACTCATTTATCCAAAAAGCTAAATTGGAAAGAAAACCAATTGGAAGTCCCTAAAACTTCATTTTTAATTTGTTAAATGAATTTCCATTTTTCGATATCTGAATGTGCATAATTATCATTGTGGTATCACACACATTTATTACATTACCAAAATTTGTAAATATATTCTATTGTTAAAGAATAAATTAAGAAAGCTGATTTTACCCCGAGGTTCACTTTACCCCAGTCTCCCCTACATACGGGTCCGAAACCTACCAAGACTTTGAAGTAAGAGTTTCAAAACTTTTAAGAAGTTCAAGACTTTCGAGACTTTCAAGACTCAACAAGACTTTCAAGAGTTTTAAGCTTCGAATCAAAGTTCGAAGTGCTTCAAATTAGTCACCTGATATTCAAGACAGATTCGAAGGGCTTCAAAGTGCTTCGGATCCCATCACTATCTGCGTGTCCTCTGCGTGCTGGCCAGGGGCGTTACCAATTCCCCCAACGTTTATTCTTTACCAATCTCTACAAATACCAAATACCAAACGCCGAATGACTACACTATGTACCCGCGTACACCAAACTAACAGCACAGACATGATTTCTCCCAAGCAATCCGCTATTGCCACTCTCAAAACTCCTTCCCCCCCCCTGAATGGTCAAGTTCCTCCACCTGCAACGCGGCCAAGCTACCACATCCTCCAAGATCCACGCAAGCCGAGAGAGTGTCCCCGTAGAAGAAACAGAAGAAACGAATACAGACCACCCGTCCGCCCCTCGTGCCCAGCAGTCGGTTCCCAGCGCCGAGGGATTATTTATACCCTTACCCTGTGCGAGGGGAACCGCATGGCTGCCGTTGCTGGTGCATCGCCGCCGTAACTCAACTTAGAAAACAACGGCCGTGAGCGTGTGCATGTGTCCCAGGTAGCGGTAAATTAGTAGCGTGGGGCCCCGAATTTCGACCGCGGCTCAAACGGCGGAAAGGAGGGGATCGGAGGGAGGGAGGGAGGGCAGTGGGGAACGGGGGTGTCCCCGGGCACCACAGTGGGTTTCTACTACGCTTCCATCGGCGGACGTCCCGCGGCGCGACCCGGCACTCCTGATTAAAATTACTCCGCCGAGATCCGGCGAGATTTCCACGGCGAAATTTATGAAATTGTCCCGGTTTATTGTTTTAAATGAGCTTGCGTTCCCGAAGAGATCACCGCCGGATAAGGGGATCCCTGTAAATCCAGGTCCACGGAGAGCAGAGCGGGGCGGGGGACGCTGCGATGGGGGCGGTCGACCCCCTAGAGCGGGCACCGATCGTGAAAATCGTCCGAGGCTGGATGGAGAATTAAAGATGACTTCGAAGTGAGAGAACGGGCTTCCCAAGTACGAATGTGACGGGGGAAGATCGATGTGCTCGGTCTCCTTGGGCGAAGGTGTTGAGAAGATACCAAGGCTAATCGTGCGATATTCTAATAGGACCTTCTGCTACTTCGAAGTTAGCTTCAGGTGCCAGCCACTTCGCGTTTAATGCTCCGGCGACAATGCCGCGAGGGAGTAAGATGAAATTCTGTCGCCGCGAGTGAAGCGCTCGCCGAGTCGAATACGAAAACGAAGCCACTCTTCGCGCAGCCGGCACGACTCAATTAAAAAAAGCCTCCGCTTGGCATATACACGCACACGGACCGACCGCTATTAATCTTCCAGTTAACCTTTATGATTATGTTTTTGACGTTCCGCCAGGAGACCGGAGCCGATCGCTCGCGCTGCGCCTGAACACACGCGGCGTCCCCGCGATGGAAACGCGACTGGCTCCGTGCGTGTATCGTGAGAAAATTATGGAATCTCATCTCGCGGGAATTCCGATGAAACAGCAGGTGCGGATCCAACAGTGCCAATCATCATCATGGACCAGTCGAGTCGGCTCGATGATGACCAAGGGGTCGTCGCCGTATCGCGTCCGAGTTTAGCTCGATATCAATCTAATTTAGCGGAGGGTTTCGCGTGGATAACGGTCCCTCAGGCATGGGAATCGTCATCCTTCATTCTTCTGACGCTTGTTTTACGAATCCATAGATACCTAGCTACGAGCGGCACTGGAAATGGGCGTTTAGCCCAATATCCATGAGCCCCGTTGAAGAGGATATAATACAGTGAGATGTTGTGAAATTAAAGAAGATGGAGAGGTGGAAATATGCAGATAAACACCCGAGGGCAATTTAAAGATTCTGTTAGTCCCTTCACTGGCTCAAGCTTCACAAGTACATTTGTCTTCAGCCGAACATTCGTTGTATCTTGCATCCCCACTGGCAACATCAGGCCCGATCGGCGAAATTGCCGGTGCACAGTTTAAATTAATTAGTCGCCGTTTAAATTCGAGTTAAGTACTTACGCGTAACAAACAGGTCCCTCTCTCGCTCTCTCCTGGAGCAGCGATACCGACTCGAGTGATCGTTAAAGTTCGGCCGGGCGGGGCGTCGAAACGGATGCGACGCCGAAATAAAGTTAATACGAGGAAGAGATTTCCCTCGGCCCTCTTCGCGGCGGATCGAACGGTCGTAAAAATTCCTCGGATCGGACGTGAAATTAGGCGTGAACGGGTATTAAAATTAAGTTAATACGCCCGACAGTCCCATACCGCTTATTACGAGGCCGAAATTACGTCTCGGTCGTGTACGAAATTAGTGTAACACCGATTTAATGGCATTTTTGATGAGAACGATGCTCTCTGCATCAGATTAAATGCACACCGACATTCTTATTACAGAGTGTCCCATTAATACAGGAATCCAATCGCGATTTCCTCGATCGCCCGAGGACTACTTCGTGGCAATAAATTTTTTCCCGATATTATCGAGATGAATGCGCCCAGTGATGACGGGCGGACCTCAGGGTCCAGTGATGAGCATTGAGACTGTTAGGGGGCCAAGTCACGAGAACCTCGTTCCCCGCAGGTTTTTTCTTCTAACCACAACGAGCGAGGAGCGAGAGGAACGCGGACAGGAAAGAAGGGAGAGGGCCGATTAATAAATTCGCGATGTCCACTTCCGGTAACCGCACCGCGTGTCTCATTAGTTTCTTAGGCCCGGCTTAAAGAGAAATTAAATACAGCGTCCAAGGGATGGGTGTCGAGTCTGCGGTGGCCCCATGCCGAGTGCAGTCCTTATAATGAACGCTCGCAACATCGTCCTTAAGCGTAATGCTCGAGCATGCGATTCGAGCGACTGTGATTTCTTGGTACGCGAGAGCTTTTGAGGCGGACGTTTCTTCGAGATCTTTGGTTGGCTAAGTCGTGGAATTTGAACGGGGTGAATGTGGAATAGAAATATGCGAAGTGTAAAATACATTGTAGTTGAGGGGGACTGAAGTGTCTCGTGGTTCGCAAATTATTGGAGGGTCAAGTAATTCCAGGAATATTCGAATGTTCACTCTGTGATAATACCTCGAAAATTACCGAAGACGCCAATCTTCGACGGCACAAAGGAATGGCACAAGTGGGCTAAAAAAGGTGCGCAAGAAGAAGTGACAAAGGTGAAGGAAATACTAGCTTGATAAAAACTTTTCTTTCGCGTCCACCACGTCAATTAAACTCGTGTTTACGAGGATGCCTTTATAACCGAGCGTTGTATCCCATCGATCAGAACGGGAATGACGCAAAAACCGTAATGGTTCTTCGGGCCGCAGAGAAATTCCTCGCCGAGGAAAGCCGTCGATTTACGCGACAAAGTGACGCAGGGTCGACGGAGCCTTTCGCCCAGGTTAATCCACTTGTCGGCGTTCGTGATTTAACGTGCGGTTGCACACTTTCTGTCGCGCGTTGCGGAATCTCGTGAAATATTGTGATTAATGCCCTTTTATCGCCGCTGCGCGTCGTCCCTATATTTCACCATCGCCTGCAATCCTTCCCCCGACCAATGGGGGAACAACGGTCCGATAAAAAATTCTCAAAAACCGTCCCGAACTAGGCAGGTAGCAGAGCCTGTTTCTTTAATTGCCAGGCGCAAGGCGAAGAAGGCTTGGTCGATAAGATTCTCGGATACGGCATCAACCCACCACGCGGTCCACAAAAATTCCACCCTTTACGGAAAATGTGAGAGCCTTTATCGCGATCCATCAGACGGAAACGCGATTTTCGTTCTGTCTGGCGGCCGGCCGCGCCGGGGCGCCGATGCTCCGGCGTAAATCACCAGGGCCACGCGGAGGTTTTCCGTTGCCAGCAGGGCACCGGGGCCCCCGCGCGGGGCCCCATGGCGGTGTAAATGTATAAATACCAGCCACAAATCTGCCAGCCGGCTAATTTATAAATTTCACGCCGATCTCGTAAATGCGTTTCTGATTTAGCGCGTTTAAATTATCGCTAAACCACTTCTAACTGCCCGGCCGTGTAATCTCTCTCATCCGCGGCACGCCGCGGTCCCCACACCCCCTAACGTGTTGGTATTACCGCTTTCGATAAATGGCGTCCGCATAATCGCCCGCTATACCCCCGCGACCGTACTCCCCTTCCAGGGGCCGGCGAGAAAATATGGAGATCGGCAGATAAGAGGCGACACGGCGATTTTCTGTACTATACACGCTCCGCCATTCGGATGCCCGACGTTTTTCGGAATGCTTGGGCTTCTCCTCTTTATCTGGACTTCTCTCGACTTGCGCGTGCGAGACATCGTTGAGATTAATTATGCCTCCCGGTGGAATCGCGGGACACTCGAATCGATTAGCGGTTATTAGGGGCTATTTGTAGGCACGTCTCCCTTCAAAGCTATTTTCTATCCGACTCTCTCGAACGTTGGAGTGGTGGCTGAAGTTCGAGTAGTATTTTCTCGACCACAAAGCGCTCTTCATTATTTTAAGCAATTTGAAGGGACGAAAATTAGAGGCCGGAACTGTTATAACCTAAATTTTATGGCATAAGAATTAATATATTTCTGTAAATGATTTTGGGTATCACATTAACTCTTATACCATAACTTTTAAATTTTAATTTATAAAAGTTACGGTCCCTGATAAAAATTTAATTAAAGAATAAAGCAGAGTTTTCTTTTCGTCTTACAACGCCCCTTCTTTGGGGGTTGCCAGGGCACCTTGACCCCCTCCTCCCTGGGTGCGCCACTGTGTGATAGCATGTACTGTTTCTCATTCAATCATATGATCAGACTTGAGACTCGAAACACAGAGTGTACTTACGTCTGAATTCGTTAAAATATCACGCATAGGACGATTCCCATTCAGAAGATGAACCCCATATTCCGCGGGGGTTAACGACGACCAGACAGAACGCCGTGGTGCATCGAGCGTGCAGTCACGTTCCATTCGTCGTGGACAGGATGGATCGATATCGAGTCGTAGCTCGATACTCCGTCTCCCGGTCGTCTCCCGGCAGTCGTTCGATTCATACGGGGTAATTGAAAATTATTTGGTAATACGGGTGATCGATTGCGACCCGTTAACTCGTTCATACATCACCCCGCGTCCAGGGACCGCAGCCCCCCTCCCCCTCTCCCTCTTCGCCCACCGACGTTTCTATCTTCCTTCTCCTCTTTTTCGTTTCCTCCGTGAACGCTCGCCTCCTCTGGCCGCAGCAGCCTTAGCGAGAGGCGTCTTAGCGGGGTCAAGTTGACCAATAAATCCAATACGCCACGGTTCGTCCCGCGCGAGAGCAGCAGTTTTACAATTCATGAATTTATTATGGGCACCACCGAGAATACCGCGGGGCCTCCGCTATTGATTTATCGTTACGCTTCGTCGGCCACGGAATGGGCCCTATCTTCCACGGTGCACGCTCCTGGCGGGGGAGGACGGCGAGGGAGGAGGCGCGAGAAAATTAAGGACCACCCCCTCGGTGTTTCCGGCTTGCTGCTCGCGAAATCCTTCGGGTACCTCTGGCTTTTTAATAGCGACACATATGAAGTCTAATTAGAGGTGTAATTAATCCTAATACGATGAATGCTCCAGGGGTGATTCCTGTTCCCCTCAGGACCCACCGAACCAGCCAGCATTTGGAATCGATCTTGTTCCCCTTGACCAGAGTTGGGCATTAACTAAATAAGCAATTATTTAAATAACGGATCAAATAAAAGTTACAGTAACTTTGGATAATGTGACGAATGAAGTTAATTATTTAATGCGATGAACATTTATTAGATACATTACGAATAATTTCCCAACTTGTATTCGCTACTCGAAGCTTGTATTTGAATAAAAATTTTGCCCATCTCTGCCCCTGACCACCAGATCCATCTCTCCCAGCCAAAGAGACCAGAGGAAGCATTCTCTACCACGAGGGACCTATTCAATAGCCGCGGACATTCTTCACGCCGCGGAGGAATAAGCCGCATCAAGCATCATCGACGGCGCCAGCTGGCGATTTACCCTGTCAATCCCGTAAAATACCAATCACCCTCATCAGCGCCGGCCGAAAGACGGAAGCGCGCCTGGGGACCGCGGGGAAAAGGCCCCGTTTCGCGGACACGCGTAGGTAAACCCGCCGAGGATGTTCCAGCGCCAAGGGACGGAGGGAGGGAGGGGAACCGCGAGAGGTCGAATCGGTACGCGGGCTTACCGTAGAAATCTCCGTAGTTCATTAATCAAGCAACGCCCGGAGTCGGAATGCCTTCGTATTTCGAGAGTTGCAGTCCATTTATCACGACGGAAACGTATTTGTAGGCAGTGGCTGTGCCCGCTTCGCTAACAAGTGGATACGCTGTCCCCGCGGATGATGTAGCACCGGCTAGCCACGGGGCCCCCTACGGCGTCTGACACCTCGAACCTTACAACCTTCGAACCGAACTCTCCCAACCCCAGGCGCGGGCCGCGTTTTAACGAATTTTCTGTGGAAATCCGCGGGAGAAACAGGCGACGGAATCGGGAAGGGGGAGAGGGGACTGGTAGAGTTATCACGTCAGGGTGGAGGGGTTCCAGTGTCCAGTGTCGTTGGCTGGGGCCGCTTCTTTGGCGGATCGTTCGGTACCGCGACGTTTCCGGTTTCGGCTGCTGCTCGAAGCGGTCGCGGTGATTTAACGGGGAAAAATTGGAGGTGGATGGGTGGCATTCGATCTTCGGAGCCTGTGCCACGGCTCGGGCACGCTTTCAGCGGATTTTCCAGGGGGGGAAATTCGCGGAGAATTTAGTGGCTGGCTCGCGTGCGCTCGAGCGGAACTCTCGTCGCGACGAGAGGGTGTAATTTATCGAAGCGAGCGAACGAGCGTGGATAGTGACGCGTTACATAAGTTACACGCTGTCGGCTGCTTTTTACGCTGTCCCCGGTAGTAAATTAAATATTAAAATAACGCGGGTAGGGAGCCGCGAGGATACCGAACGCGGATGTTTACAAGGGAAACGATGTTTCCCGGGCGAGCACAATGGATCATTGGATTTATCCATGCTGTAGCAATAATTGTAAAACAAGGATTGGACGATTGGACGCTGGTATCGATGGTTTTATAGAAAGATGTTTTTACTGGCGAAGGCCTACTGAGATTTTGGAGATTAAATTAAGCTATCGAGAACACGAGGATTATGATTAATGTACTCTTTCTTGGGAATCATAATCAGACATGCATCATAAGTGACTCACAGATTTATTCGACCTCCAAGTATTGAGATATAAATGTCGTCTCTGGGCAAGAGTTACCTAATTCCGGCACATCTCTTGCGCTACTAAAAGCCTTGACATTTCGCATAAACGAGTCCACAGGCCGTTGATCAAATAATTTTATTGGGTCGTAGTGTTCGAAATGACGACATTTTTAAGTCGATATAACAAGACTATTTACTTATCGTTTGATGTTACTGTTTAGGACGAAGAAGAATAACAGGGTAGAATTTTTGAGAAATATTCTTAATATTTATTGCATCACTCAGTTATTATTACTAGAAAAATATCATTGCAAAATTTATTTATTGCAAATAATTTGTAGCTCACTATCTTGTCCAAAATAAGCTGGATACGAATCAGTTTGTCAATCATAGGTATTGCTAGGATAAATAAAATTTGAAAGTAATGCCATAAATATTTCTAGTAACTGTAATTCTTATACTAAAGTGATGCTGTTAGGTCCACCAATAATTCCTATTCCCATCTACGAAGAGCGTATCCAAGAAAAAATCCTAAAAGGGATCACCCAAATACCTAAGACTCCGAAAAGTTGTATCGCCCATTTCCCTCTTAGACGAGGATGCTACCAAGCCGAGCGTATCTCACTGTTCGCGTGTCAGATCGACTGAACTGGATCCCCGCGAGTAAAAGGTTACCCGGTCCGCGATGCACTACGCTCGGCGCAGCGTCTGCCTCGTGGAGCATGCAAAAGGGCAGAGCATCCGCCATAATTCGTAGCGCGGGCACGACCGAATCGGAATCTCGAACGCGCTTTTGTCCGTTTCTTCCTGCTCGCCTAGAGAGCGAGGCGAGAGACGGGCCACGGTAATAGGCGGCCGTGTTTCTTCCTAGGAGCGATCCACTTAGATCGACTACAAGAAGATTGAATTTTCGATCGGCAACGCGGAGGAAAGAGAGCGTGGCCTCTCGACAAGCCTGGAAATCGCACCTCGAGGCGCCCAGATTTCAATAGCAAGGCGGAACGACCCGCGCTGCGTTCGATTCGCGTGTGAAGCGAAATTTTTCGAGCAAACGGCGAGAGAATGGTAAACGTTGATCGGAGCGCTTTCCTGGTTGCTGAGGGAAGAACGATGGGAGAGATCAGCGCGCTCAGTATCACTTTCCATATTCTTACATCGCCACATTTTGTTACAGGCAGATATGAATAAATAAGTGAATATTTAGCCAGTGACATTTTCGGTCCACAGGGTGAACTACAGCATCATAAACGCGAGGACAGATCTTTTATTGTTCTTGGGCCCCAAATCCATCGACGCATTCCACGTATAGAGAGACACCCTGTACAACGGAAGAACGTCAGCGCGAGCACGTGCAGCGAGGCAAAGATGGACGAAGCGGCGCAACAACACCGACTGGGAGGGGTCGAGACGTCAGGTTCGCGCGCGGCCACGTTTTAAACCGGGGATCTGGCACGTCAAAGAGGGCAACGAGCGGCGTCGGGGCCGATTTCAATAAGCGCTCCGCGCCGCGGCCTTTTATTTATTCTTCCACGGCCCACGGAGAAGCTTCGCGGCGGAACGCCTCGAAACGGCCGGAAACGACAGGAACACTGAAACGGGGGGGGTGGAGAGGGCCTTACGCCGCCCTCTGCCGCGTTACAACGCGGACACCTTACCATTATTGCATCGCCCGCGCGATGCATGGCCGTAGGAGGGTGCGAGGACGAGGACGGCAATGTGCGAGGATCGCAGCGCGAAATTATTGCGCGCCCCGGGCGTAGATTTCGTCGTAGATCATACTAAGCACTCTGACTACTGATAATGTCTTCTCATAGTTGCGTCTAGTCGAAGTACCTCGTGGTAGTACTCAGATTCTCACCTAAGTAGGCTTCTAAAACTCTTGGGAAGATCTTTGGCGGGGGTGGAGGTAAAGTTGGAATTTTGTCCTGGGCTTGCCAGTGGACTCATCTTTAAGGTTTACCTGCCTTAGACTGAGGGATGTTAGAAAGTAGAACAAAACGGGTATATAGGGGAGAGTTGCCAATATCGTACTGGTCACCTAAATCGTACCTCATCAATTTCCCAGTAATTAATGAATATAAACAACATATGATGCTAAAAATATAAGTAAATGCCAAATGAGAAATAGACACAAAACTTTTCGAGCTTACACCCTATTTTGTACGTGCTATAAACATTTAAGAAATCAGGTATGATTGATGTAACTTTTTACCAGTTTATTTTAACCGACAATAATCAAGCAATGTAGTTTTGTCCTGTATTTTTTTTATAAAAGCGGGTTTAATGTAGAATATTTTACGTTCATTTTATATTCATTATAAAGTTTAAATGGATATTTATAAATAAATTGATCATGTTTCCTAAATCGTACCACTACAATCGTGCCAATAGATTCGAGAACTCGTATGTTATATAGGTTATGTACATATCTATATGTAACTATATAATAATCATTACTTTATGATGAATATTTTCTTCTCTATTTGTTATAGATACTATTTCTAGTGGTGGTACGATTTTGGAAACCGGGGGAGACAATTTAGAAGATCGGTTGCCTAAATCACACATTTGACAGTATGTGACAAAAAGATTAATAACAAATTAATTTGTTTTGCACAAAAGGTTAAGTTTATAATAGTAGGTGCCTAAAAGATCAAGCTACAATATGCTATAGTCATTTGCGTTCAAATTACTACTAAATATGAAATATAACGTAAAATGTCTTAAGTGGTATGATACAGGCAACCCTCTCCTATAGCTGAGGGAGAACTTGCGAGAAAGCGGGATCGGTCAGGAGGCCCTCTAGTGGCGGATTCGGAGGTATCGCTACAGATCCCTTGACCAACCACAATCCCCGACTCCCTTATTCTCAATTTAGAAACAGTGCGAGGCTATCGCGCTTACAGAACGTTCCTATACAGTCGGGGTTACCGAGGTTTCTGGGAATTAAATGCTCATGAAACAAGCTTCAGGTCCTGGGGAAAAATGCATTCTGGTAGTACTCCCACGTTCAACCCTTAAAATCTATCCCAATAATTCGTCCCACGTCGCAATTGTGATAGCAACGCTCTCGATGCAGCTCGAGAGTTCGCATCACTTGAGAATCATTGAACCGGCACATCGCTACACGCTTATCGCCCCGTGTGCACGTTTCCAATAGCGTTAATGGTCGCGAAAGTCGACTGCACGTGCGAGGAATTCCTCGATTACCTGTAATCGGGTTAATTACGCGTCGACACGTCCGGTAGCGTTATTACGCGCGTTCCTGCCGCGCGAACGACGCTCGCTACCACACACACACTCGCGACCGGGAACCTGTGTCCCTTGCTCCGCGAAGGGAGTCGGCCATTTTTCTGGAATATCTGATGCGCCCGACCTGCGCGAAGTAAACCGGCGATCCCAGCCGCTCGTGTATCGTAAAGTTTCCGCTAAGGTAAGGTTGGAATTCGGCGATGCCTGCGGAATATTCAGAAACGCGGCTCCCGGCTAGGCAGAATCTTCGGGGATCTACATATTTAGCGTCGTGCACGGGAACGTGACTGTACTTTAACGATCGAAGAACGAAGGTGACGTCCCGAGTTACAAGTCCTCCGCATCGGGGGCCCCCGTAACGTCGATACTCGCGTATAAGCCCAGATTTGCATTCCCGTTAAGGGATATTTCTAGATCTGCTCGCTGCAACATTGGAGCGGTGCCGCATTCCGAGCGTGTTCCGCGCGCGAGATACCACTGGGCTTCGGTATTAATTAATGCCCGACTGTTCTTTCCCCTGGCAGGCGGTGGTGTTGTCCATGCCGCGCGTGCACGGCTTGGAAATGAAGTTCAGAAGCACGTTTCGAAGTAGGCGCGTTTAAGTCAAACAGGCATAGGAAGACTTCCTAAACCTGATATTCCAATAATACCACTAGTCTTCGACATCTCCGACCAAGGGATAAAAAACGAACCCTTCCTCACAATCGCCTTAATCAATTGGCGAAAATACCTACGAACCAACTGCATCCAATACCATAAACACAAAAGTGCGCAGACAGCGAATCGGTGAAATCGCAGGAATCAGGAATCAGTGGCCAAGGCTCACCGTTTTCCCATGACATTCGACCTCCCCTTGGCGCGTAATCGAGCATCAAAATACGCGGCTCGCGGTGCATTAATTTCGACGGTCGCGGGGCTGGTTGGTGCGATAAAACTCGCGGCCCCGCAGACGGCGGTGGCGATCGATCGCGGGGATTAGCGATCGACTCTTCCTCCGGTCAGCGGAGGCCGTGGCGAAGTGGATTCACGGAGCGCTCTCGAGGCTCGCAGCGGAGAAAGCACGACGTGGGAATACACGTCGCCGCGGATTACGCCCCCTCTTCGGCTCCGTTTGCGCTGGCCGGCTCGCTCGGTTGCTCGCTCGTTCACGAGAGCGGTCCAGCGAGCGCGGCGTTCACGTGAACCCGCGCGTTATCTCGTGCACGTACACGGGCACGCTCGCCCCGACCGTGTGTGTGCGTGTGCGCCCGCGTGAGGCAGCGGCCGTTCGCGGATAAGTATTCACTTTAGCCCCGGTTCGTGACCTCGTATCGCCAAGCATTACAGCCGCCTTTTTATCCGGGCGCCACGTCACGGAGGCTGCAATTACTAATTTAGAGGCGAGACCGAGTCGTGCCAAATCCCTCGGCTCCGCGTCGAGAGCCGTGCTGCCGCCCTCTTTCTCATGTTATTTGTATGAAGCGCGCGGTGCATAACGCGCCACACTCGGATCAGACCTGGACCAACTGCCCGCGAGAGGAAGCGGGCGTCCGTGGCTCGTATACACGAGATTCCGTCTCCCCGCTCCCCCGTTCATCCCTCTCGCGGGTAGCCGCGGGTATGCGCCGAAGATCCTCAACGTGCACAACGGATGCAACCATCGAAATATGCACAGCCCGCGAGCCATCGCTAATTACATGCCTGTCGCGGCGCATGATCGCCATTTCCTAATTGTGAACGCTCTCGGGGGGCTGAGAGGGGTCCGGTGTCTGGGCAGATCGGAGGAGCTCCGGGCATTTTTAGCCGGTGGGCCTGACGGACGTGCCGGAGGTAATAGAAAAGCAGTGGCGGATTAATTGCGCTGGGAATATGGCGCGCGAGGAGCTTGCCTGGTGAGGCGCGATTTTTGGTAGGCGTCGGTTGTGAAATTAGTGGGAAGGTGGTCCACGTCGATGATGAATAGTTCTGTGATTTGCTAAGGAGCAAAGGGATACAGAAATGCATGTGACTCCTAACACTATCAAGGAGAGGTTCTTAAGCGTCCGCTTTCGTTTGCTTTGCTTTTTGGATATGTTTTAGAGGACCGAAAAACAAGAAATACGTGTCTTTTTATTTCGACCCGTTTGCATGTTAGGGGGTGAAGCCACCCCCCCCCCCCCAAAAAAAATTCATAAGGGGTACAAAATTGTGTTGAGTAAAACTTCATATCAAAATACATATCCAAAAACCAAAGCAATCGGAGGCAGTCACCTGGGAAACTCTCCTTGCAAGTAGAACCGCCGCACCGGCCATTGTGACCCTTTTTAGTTTTTGTGCCTTCATAATTTTCTTATTTCTGCAACTAACCATATGTGCGTCTGTGACTTGTCATTAAAGTAGGTAATTCCTCTTTCTGTAAAAAAAATTGTCTACTCATACTGCAATGAATGTGCTGTGTAGCTACATATGTCAATATGCTATAATGCTACTTTATATTGTACGTAAAAGTTATTGAAATAAATAGTAGAAATTTATATTATGTATTTTAATGGTGGTCAATATGACCGGTGTTGGCGGTTGTAGGTAGGTTAATCCCTTATCCATTCCTCATTTTACGAACTGAATCTGCCCCTCGATGCCAAATTGACACAGTGATAAACGATCGATGAAATGACAAGGTAAACAGTTATTTTTCGATATTTTGTTGTTCAAATTGATGAGTTAACTTTCACGTCTTAGATTTTTCACAACTTTCGCATAAAATAAAACGATGTGGAGGACACACTGCATGATTTAAGAATCACAAATAACAGAACAGTATAACTTATTACGGGAAAAATGTGTCACATTGACACGAGGGACGGATGAGGGTTAAACTTTCGGCGTTTCTAGTGATAAGAGCAAGGTACACAATTATTTAAATAACACTTTGTTCTTGGAACGTCACTGCTACTCAGGCATTGAAATCATCAAAAATCTACACTTCTAACTTCACTACTAAGGTAACAACCTTACCCTGCTCAATAAACCCATGAAGTACGACCAAGAAAATATCAATGTAACCACATCAAGACATGTGTATTCGACAAAGTGTTAGAACCACCCCATGCAACAATAATTTGTGCCACTATTTGTCTACAACGTCCGTAAGTTCCTTTCCGAATACGAAAACCCCGCGCCGTCTGCTACAACGCAATGATATCGGTATTAACATCAATCACAATCGAAAGACCCTTTATTCACCGCAGTTTCACGACCACCGCCTAGTCGACAGATCATTCCCGGATCGTTCCTCACGATCCCCGCATCTCCCCCCGTAGCCGCGGACTGCGGGCGCTTAATTTAAGTCCCTCTCTATTCCACGCAGGGAGGGAACAACGCGCGAGAAGCCGGGATTCGTTTACGACCCTCCCGCTCGTATCGTAGAACAATGAAGGGCCGCTATTAATATTGGCTCACTATCTCCGCGCGGTATCGCGCGTTTCACACTCCCCACGCACTCGAGTAACACGGCCCGCGTAGGGACATTTTCATTGCATATTAATGCCCCTCATTACCGCCACTCCGCACCGCATTACTCAATGCTACAACGCCGTCCCGTCTAGTGTTTCAAACGGGATCGAGCCGGAAATGCTATTGACCGCGTGGGTTTGCACCGTGAAAAATCCTCCCTACCCACCCACACCCCCGACCCTTCGATCCGCTACCACTCTCCGCCGTAGTTAACCATCGACGATTAGACATTTATCTAATACCCGTCCCCCCGCGTTAAAAACTACTTCCCGCCCCGCGGACACCCGATATTTACCTACACACGCGTATCCGTGACACGCCGCTCTCAAACGCTGTTATCCCGGGCCTAACAAGCCCGGGATTAATAAGATTATTAATAAGCGAAAGTATCCCCTCGAGGGACGAGAGACTTTTCCCCTCCCCTCCCCCCCATGATCGTGATTCCGCTTTCGTCCGCTCGAACGAGGATGCGCGTCTACGGTCACGAAGACCAGTCACGTCGTTTCCGGACGAGAAGCTGGGAAACCGGTGAAAAGACAACGAGCAGGATTATTAATGGTGGCGGGGACGGGTCAGGGTTTAGAACAGAAAGCCGCGGTGTTAGGCCCGAGCGGCGTCGTCGACGCGTGACGACGCCGATGGACGACGACCAGCCTTCCTCGCGTGGAGACGCTTATAAACCGACGTCAGGGACATTAGCTATCGAATCGTTGCCCCGTGTAAGGAATACTTAAATGTCGAGGACTCGGTTCAGCCGAGGGAGAAACCGTTGGCCGGGTCGTGGTTTTATCAGAGCGATATGTCAGTGCGTGACAGCGCGGTGTGTAGACATCGGTCACCGGACGAGCAACATTTCTCACCTCTTAGAGCTTAGGCAGGTAAGGACGTCGCTGCGATGCCGTGTCGAATCGCTCGATTAAATTACACCATTTTTCACGGCCTCGTTCCCGTCTTCGGCCTGTCCACTGGGACCTGGCTGCACGGACAGCTTCTTCCGATAGCACCGATACTCGTCACCTAGTCGCGACCGCCACGATGCTTGGCCCTGGTCCATTTCGTCGGAGTGATATTTCAGAGTAGCTTCACTTACCTGCAACGGAGAGGGAGTTTTGTGAATATTAGAAATTGAGGAGAGGGTACAGGTGCTAGTTAGCATATTAATTATTTTAGGTGATAGGAGACAACTTCCTAATGGCTCCTTGATACTGTATTAATCTTCGAATGTGCTGCTAGTTGCACAGGTCCTTACAAAGGACAAGCAAGAGCGATTTAATAGGTCCCGTAGGAGACGTTATCAAGGTTCCCAGCGCCATCAGAGAAATGTCGCTTATAGCAGAATGCCACCTGACAAGGGGGACCCTTCGATTATCGAACATGTGTCGCGCCGCGATCAAACGCGCAGCTGTACGCCTTTTATCTCGTCGAATACACGCCGTGGAATTTAACATTGTTGCCTAATTGCGAAAAAAAGCTTGGCATACGGGTATTATCTGCTTGAAGCATGGCTCTCTGGATCCACGAGAGACTTATACCATCTTGTCTGCCTTTCCCATTAAAGATACAGTTCGTAGCGAAAGTCCCTTTCAGCTTGGAAACTCAAAAAATCTCGAAGAGCACTTATGTATTGAAATTCCTAAAGTCAAACTCAAAGATCGATGTAAGGCCGCCTTCAAGATCAAACAAAGAAAATGAAAGTACCAGAGGCACCCGCGTGACGTATCCCAACGTCCACCGGCAGACCGATCGCAAATGCCTCTGACGCTTCCAATTCGACCAGTCCCGCGAGGAAGACGATGCCGAACGAGAATGGGTGGAAGAACGCGCGGAACTGTCGCGCGCGTACAGCGGATAGAGGCGTAGGTTGCCGAGCGAGCGAGCGAGCGAACGCGCGCGCGGAGGCAATCCGCGAGAAAGCGGGAAGGTCGCGGAGTCGAGGAGGCGAGCGGTCGAGACCCCGCAGGAATGCAACGGCGGCTCGAATTAATAGATCGAGGGACCCGGGCGAATTTATCCGCTTCGTGGCGGCGAGTTTAAAAGCGGCGCGGGTCTCCTTTGCATCTCGATCTCCGCGGCAACGGGGACGTACGCGGGGGCCCCCTGTATATACGCTGGAACGTACAACGTACAGAGTCGCCTGGCTGGAGAGAACAGAGGAGCAGGAGGAGAAGACAGAGCGGACGTTAAAGTGGAGAACCCAACTGGGATATGTGCCTACGTTCCCCGCGGACGGCGAAGAAAAGTCTGGTTGGGGGCCCCGAGCTCGCTTCTTCTTCTTCTTCTTTGTCGCGTCCTTTCTTCGTCCCCCAGCAGTTCCTCTTCCTCTTCTCCTTCCTCTGGTGGCGCAGCTTTCTTTGCCCGACGACGGTGGGATAAGTAAGAGAGACGCCGGCACGGTGATGAGTCCAGACAACGGTTAGATAACGGGGAATCGCATTTAGATAAGAAGCGCGGAAGAGGCCATTGAAAATATTCGAATCCAGGGACGCGCGAGGGGCCCCCCATTAAGCGTTCCTCTCGGCTCCGCTCCGGCACGTGCGCCGTCCCGATAACTTCCATATAAGAAATGTCCCCGCAATTAAATCGCTTGCCCTCCGACGGGGCTCGTTTCTTTCTCGCGACGGGTATCCCTGCGCTCGTCCTCATCTCCTTCCTTTTTCTCCCCTGGTGGATACGGCCGTAATGAAATGAACGCGGGTCGCCTTTGCGCGCGCCATTTTCGCGGGAAGCTTTGAAGATGTTCTGCTAAGTAGGACTCTTTTCGTATTCTTTTAAGAAGATATGCTTCGCGGGGAAGCATCTTAACAGACGTTTTGGCTCTTCCTTCAGAATCTAAGCAACAATCTTCATTTTTGGATGGGAGAAAATGATCTACTTTCTCTTTCAGTATCCGTGTCTGGAAGAGTGAAGCTGACGAGCTTGACCACGCGTGGACGCGAGGCACAGCGTATAGCTGGCCCCGTCGGTGTATCGCATAATTACTGCGCTTTACAACGGTCTTTACACTTGTTCCTCCACCACTGTATCTATCCCCTGCATCTTTGTAACCGGAGATCGTAGGAGAGAATTCGCGGCGTACACGCGCACTCGCGGTATAAATCCGCGCGCGCAGGCCAAGGGGGAGTTTTTCCTTTATCCTGGCTGTGCGCGCGCGCGCCACGGACGGGCGTAGATAAAGACCTATCGGCAATATAGTATCAAGAGCGGCGTAAATAAGGATAATGCACCGTAGGAAGGGTATACTTCCTGTCAGGCGTGTAGGTGTAACGGTGTAAAAGGTAGATTAGATTCGCTGGTTAACGCCGACACTAAACCTCGCGCGGTTATTAAAACACGGCTCTAATGTCCCGGCGGAAATCGGCGCGGTTATCATCGCGATGATTCGCTAGGATAACGTTGAAACAGTTCACCTCCACTCGCCGGACTTCCCTGGGAACGGGTCCTTGAGCCTTCACTGACGAGAATCGAGTCAACTTAGAGAAAGTAGTTGGACGATGATCAATCACGACAGTGTGAAATAAAACGCTGGAGAAACCGGAAGGAGGCCGCGATCGACGGACACGCCGTCCGTTTTCGCAGGCATTCGCATAGGTCAGGGTTAAGGAGGATCCCCTGGACAGCGGAGCAAGATGGATCTCGCTGATCTCGTTGAAGATCCGCGAGAGTCCGCGGACGTCAAAGCGCGTAAGGACGGCACGGGAATGGGAAGATAGGCCGCGAGGCCGGCTGCAGAGGGCCCTTTCGCGATTGTGCGTGCCGCGTATGGGCGAAGCAGCAGCCCCCGGGAGAAGAGTCCTTCTCCTCGGCGATGTATGAAGCTATAAATCTTGCGCGACAAATCGCCAGCTCGCCCGTTCGTTCTCAGGCTAATTGTCGAGACGCGCGCTCGAGAATACCGCGAGCGCCCGCTGCTTCCTTTCGAGACGTCCCCGAGCCGTCTCGACTTCTCTTTCCATGTCCCCCCCTTTGGCCCTGGTATCGATGACCGTACAATCGATTAATCGATTATCCTGCCCCCGAGGCCCGTGGCAAGCGCGTTCCGCACCTGCGTATCCCGTTGTCGAGCGGCGTCCCGTCGCGCGGATTATTCTGTCGCTTCGCTCATCACCGGCCCCTTCATCCTTGAGGCGGTCCGCAGCGATCCTGCGGGCGCTGGTAGCCGATTCCGTGGCTCCATTGCGAGCTCTCGAGGATCGATCTGATGTCGGTTGGAACGCTCGTAATCGGGGAGATGCAGGTTGTTTAATCGTAGGGATGGTGGAGGGAAGGGAACGTTGCTGCTTCTCTCGAGAAGACTTCTGGGGAAGGAGGGTACCTAGTCTTTGTGTAGGAGGTATTAGATAGCCTCCAGAGTTGGGCAAAAAGTGTATCTAAATAAAAATTTAAAATATCGAGTGAAAGATAAAAAAAAAATTATATTCATCGTAAGGGCTAGCTGGCGAAAATTCCACAAAAAAATCCCAAAAATCGCGTTCTTTTTCGCCAGCTGACTAGGCATAATCCCTTTAGACGAATGAATTTATTCGACGCTACGGATGGAACTTTCTTCGAATAAAAAAATTATCTTTATTCGTCGGATACATTCTCACAGAATAAACTAATTCATTCGTTGTTCTTGAAATAAAAATAACCTGGATTAGTGGAGCCTCGAATAACGAATAGAGATAAAGTATCTTTTATTCGACTCGTTATTTAAACAATGTTTTATCTAAATTCTAGATAATGCCCAACGTTGATAGCCTCACACTGGGGTCGATTATTCTGGTGCCACAGTGGGCAACAGGGAAGCAGAAGAAGGAAGAGGTATCCCACTCCTCGCAGTTGTTCAGATATTGACTATTTGGATACAGTGGCACAGGGGTAGTTTCTCCCCCTATACAGAAGCATTACACACGAGAAGCAAGTTGATATTGATGCCGTCGACGTTATAAAAAGTAACGCTACACGATAAAAGCTACGTTTGTACGAATGAAATATTCAATCACTACTACTGGACAGCGTTAAGTGTAAAGCTTCCTGAAAAGTTCAGCGCATTCAGCGGAACTCAAATGAGAAATGCTTAAATAATTCATCGTAAAGGGAGCAGCAAAACATGACGAAAGATCAACGAGCACCTATTGACAATTCAGTATCTCCGGGCGCGTGGTTCTGCGCAGATCACACACACGTGTGTGCGTGATTAAGCCGCATGCGAAGTGCGTGGTATCGTGGCCGAGGATTCCAGGAGAACAGGAGGGGCCAGGAGCCGTTTTCTCGACAAAACTTTGGCCGTGTGCTTTCGTTTTGAATAGATGCACTTTACGAACAACTTCTTATTTCCTACACATATCTAGACAATCGCACTTAGAATTGTCTATCTATAATCTACTCACTACTGTGTACTCCATATTGGCAGGGGATGAAAATGCTTTAATTAACGAGAAGACCTACAGGGGAATTATGTTATTCGCGTGTCGCGGTGTTCTCGACCAGGATGACGTGCAATGTAGCCGCGCGGGAGAAATCCGCGCGCGCGTCCATTATAAACGGCCAGTTGTAAAGAAACTTTCTCGTCTAGCGCAAACATTACTATCGGTATAACACGCGATAAGTCTGACTGCGGGTCACGAACCATGGGCGCGCAGGTGCGTTCTCTGGACTTTTTCCACGGAGAGCCCCGCTGGAATACGGTGTTGATCGTAAACGAATAAACAGGTGCGATCCCAGGCGGCTACAGCCTCTGGTTGGCTGGAAAAATCACGGTCGGACGATAAAACGAGTCACCTGCCGCCGTGAATCGTTCCTGCTTGCAAGTTCGACCCTGCGGGGAACAATGAACGGTACTGCCTTGCCGGGCCGGCCAGTGGAGGAAGAATCTTTTAACTCGTGCCTTGCCTCGCGTAGAATTAGGTATTTTCAAGGATCTTACTGTAATTCCGGAAGGGGGTACAAAGAGTTTAATCAGGCTCTCACAACGCCTCGCCACGTCTCGGCTCATTTTACTCTTCCTATGCTTTTCTTATGTAGTTTGACAATTTGACTCACACTGAGCTTCGCTTCGCTTCGGCGCGACTCCGAGCCGCGGATTCATCCTCGAGAATATTTTGAGGAAGAGAGGCGAGGTATAGTGTGAGTGGATGCAATGCCACCGCACAGAAAGAGGTTTTCTGAGCAACAAAGTTTCTTCGCAAAGACGACGTGACGCGAGCCTAGATGTGAGTGCGAAAAGAAGTTGAGAGTCAAGGTTGGAGAAGCGTGAAGCAAAAGTGAGGGTAGCAAATCTTGAAATCTTGGTGCATTACGAAAGATTTGTAGACAGCGGTACTGCCTATTCTGGCACTAAAGTCACCAGAACACCAGCAGTGATGGTAGTCCTGATACAATATAATATAACTCCCCCCATTTGTGTTAATAAATAATTAGAGTAGACCCTTTTGTATGTACAAGACTTTGCTTCTGTACGCTGAATTTACCAAGAAGATTGCTAGAAGGAGATCCACGCGTATGCTGAACTCCGAGCTCCAGAATTGTAGGGTCGATGGAAGATTAATTGCTTCGGCAGGAAAGATCCCCTTTTGTTCGGTGCCCTAACGGTAACCAGCCGGCAGGACGAGTCTCGTCTAGCGACTTTTCCAAGAAGGGTTCTGGCAAATCAGCGGGGATCGTCTCTCTGTTCGCGGTCTTGTCGTGCGTACCCGTAGTCGGCCCCTTTACCGTCGTCGCCCTAGACGCCCGTCCGGAAAGTCAAACAATGCGACGTGCAGATTCCGCCTTATTTACTCGCGGTATCCGCTAGAAGGGCCCTCGACATGCAAAGCACGCGTTGTCATTTGCTCCCATCTCGAGCGGATCGGTTTACGTTCGCCGCTGCACGAGAAAATCTCTCTGACTGCAAACTCCACGAGCCTACTTCCTTCTTCCTCGTCCCTTCCTCGAGGCTCCTCTCCTTTTCGAGCTTTGCTTTCCCTTCGAGACTTGTCTTTCGTCCATCTCGCAGTGCCAGCTCTGCAACTCTGAAGCTGCAGCGCTGAAGAAAGCAAAGTGTACCACCAAAAGAGAGAGAATTGGAAAGAAGCGAGACGTGATTCCTGTCAAGGGATTGGAAGCTTCAAGCAGGGATCACGCAGTGCGTCAGATAGGCGACGCTACGTTGCAAGGAGCTGGAATGTTCTCATGATCGTGGCGCCGTTAATCGGCCACGGAAAAAAGCATGCGTTCAATTAGGAATCGTGGGATCGCGGACGGCGTTAAATCATCGGCGCGAGCAAACGGATCAGGCGCTTCCACGCGGAGGATTAGCACGCGCTCGGCAACGACCGCTTGTAATCCGCTGGATTTCCCGATTCACGCCGTCGTTCCTCGACCCCCTTTCCTCGTCTATCGCGGCCTATCGCGGTACCTATACAGCCGGAAAGGAGAGCCGCGAAGGTCCGAAAACGTCCCGCGTAGGGCGCTATTAATTCTGATTTAAGTTCCCGTTACGCGCGGTTTGTGTGGTCCCCATATATCAGGCGGTGCTATCGCTTTACCCGCGGAGCATACGCCTTCACGCGTACCTGACTCCCGCTCCCGTTGCTATCTTACGCGCGATGTCTACCGGATGAATAATTTGGTTACAATCTTAATCCAATGACGCATGGGCTCGGCAGCCGCTAGCCCCACGCGCGAGCCTCCTCCACGTCTGCTTTGCCCTGATTAAAAGGCAACCTCCGCCCTGTAAATCTCTTCTTTATTTCGTCAGTGGCCAGGTCTGAGCGTTGAACCGGAGGCTATTACTCCTCCGCTCTGATTAAACTTCAAATACATGGTCACACGTGGGGTGGAATCTGGGTCGTCGATGATTTATGAGAATCTGTTTCCTTTCATCGAACGCGATGCCTCGTTTTACTGTATTTGGGGCGCCAGTGATAAAAGAACCATAGTGGTTTCTCCTGGACAATCTGGGAGGGAATACCATTGAATACGCTCACACGAACAATGCAATTTGTAGCCTCGAGGTGGTCCCGGGCCCCGCGAGTCCCCAATTCCCAGCGTTACGTTTCGCCGAGCAACAAGGGGCTACTCGGGACGCGAAGCGGGACGAAGAGGGTGGAAACTCCCACGAAATACTGCCAACATTCGCGATCCGCGAAACACTACACGGGCCACCAGGGACTACGAACAACGGCCAGCCGCATTTCTTTCGTTTCTCAACATCTGATTTATGGCGAGAATTCCGTGCACGGTTACAAACCATTCAGCCGAATTCCGTGGGTCGAGCCGCGGGGAAAAGAAAGTGTGACCGGCGGGAGCGACTTCTGAATCGATTGTCTCAGTTTCGATACCCTCGGGTTTGCATGATGGTATGTGCTCTTTGAGGAACTTAGAATCCGAAAGCCCATCGCTGTTAAAACGAAGGTTTAATTAACACGCAGACTCAGCTAAAATCAGTAACAGAGCTTTCATTAACAGATCAAGCTTGCTAGCGAAATGAAACTATCAACAATTCAGCCCACCTAAACCTTCCCCACTTTTGATTCCCACAAGTGCACACTTTTCACTTTACTTTTCGTACTTTACTTTACTTTACTTTACTTTACTTTACTTTACTTTACTTTACTTGTTGTATTATTCTCATGTATAGCGTTATGTCTTAATATTCCTTTTTCTTTAGTTTATTTTTAATATTTGTTATTTTTGTTTGTTGTTATCTCTATTTTAGTTTCACGGTTAGGCTTCACAACAGAGTTACTACTGTACTCTCGCCATCAGGCTCGTTCCTGGCGGGGGTGCAGAAGGTGCCCCCGCACTTGGGCGGCCAAATCCAAGGGCGGCCGCGGGCCGTTTATCATATGTAAAAAAATTTCTAAAAACAATAATATTCGAAGCTCTTTTGCATGATAAATGTTCAAAACTATGCATATATAGATATAAAATTAAACTGAAATATAAAAGACACTTCATATTAAATTCTTAATTAAAGAATATTAAATTAATAAGGACGGCAAAATTGTTTTTGCACCTGGCCGACACAAATTCCAGGAACCGCGCTGCTGCTATCCATGCAGACAAGCATCCCCCTTCAGCAGTAGCTATTCGATCTGTAGGCCAATGTCCCGCAGCTGCAACGTCAGTACCGAACAGAACAAGAACGTCAGTACCGAACAGAATAAGAGCACCGGTGCTCTGAAATAGTTCTAGATGTGTTAAAAATACTGACTCTACGTTTGTGTGAACATTACTAACACGCAGGACCACTGTCCACTATGAAATACTTTATCGCGAAATAAGCACTGACTCTACAATCGTATCGAGAAGATGTGTTCGGACTCGAGTAAAGTGTTTCCAAAATAGTCCTCTAGGTACTGAGTGTAATGTAGTAGAATTTTGTTAAAGGGCTTTCCACAGAGTCCAGTAATCAATGAAATTGATGCAGGGATCGTGAAATCACGAAATAATATCCACTGTGACTGCACAGATATTCAGTGATCCGATCACCGTCGCGGATAAAGTCGAACTGTTAGGGCACACCGTTCGGCAATGTAGTGACTTTGGTAGAGGTTGTTGATGTTTTTGTCGCGCTCAGCCGACTCCCAGCTAAATTGAAATTCGTCAAGGCCAGAAATGATATTATATAGCAATGCCCATTGCAAAATGTTCACTTTTCACAACTACAGTCGTGCACCCCGCACATTCTACACGTATTTTTATCACTGCGATATGTGATCAAACACTTGGCAACGCTTCTTCAAAAAGTCTTCTAGATGATAGGTATATTCCAGTGAAATGTTGTTAAACGGTCTTCTATTTAGTCCAGTAGTCGAACGAATTGATGTAGGCAGGACCGTTCCTGGCGGGGGTGCAGAAGGGGCCCCCGCACCTGGGCGGCCAAACCTAGGGGCGGCCACAGGTCATTTATTATATATAAAGTTTTGACTAATAAGAATAATAATTGAAACTCCTTTGCGTGATAACTGTTTAAAATGATGTGTATATAGATATAAAAGAAAACACTGCATATTAAATTTTTAATTAAAGAATATTAAATTAAGGGCGGCAATATTGTTTTTGCACCTGGGCGGCCAAAACCCAGGAACGGCTCTGCTCGCCATTATTCTTATTAACTATGCCAGGAGTACATACTCAAGTTTCTTCTTTTTGAGTAATACAGACCATTGATAATAATAAATAATAGGTAATAATTGAATAACTGAAGGAACTTTGGAACCCCTGCAACGCCTTAACACCTATTACTTAGGCATATTAATCGATCAGGGACTTCAACACGCCACCAAGAAACACGTTCCTTTTTCCCTCAAAGACCAGAAGACTCGCCCAAGAACCTGACTCCTGCGATTTTCCCTGGTGCACGTGTCGCCCGACCGAATCATTCGGTTCAAACGCCTATCACTCCGGGGTCAATGGAGAAATCAGGTTGAAAGTCCCCCGGCCGTTTCATGCGCACGGTCTAGCACGAGGATCTTAAGTGTTCTGCGGTCTCAATCGCTCCGGCGAGACCAGAGGCTCCGCGATGCAGGGTGGAGGAGAGAGAAGCGCGCGGAGGTCGAGCAATAAGGAACAGAACGGTTTTGCGGTTCGGCCTGGTGGTTCTACACCGAGCTGACCCCACCGCACCCCTCCTTGTCCCCTCGTGCGCACACCGACGTACGTAGCAGGCCCAGGCCGACCATCATCAAGAAATATGATGATTGCAGGCTGCTACCATTTACAGTAGTGCGGTTTTGTCTCGTAGCCAGACAGTCGAGCGTATCTTTTCGCGTCGTTCTTCTCGCCAGACGGGAATCCGGGATTCTAAGTGACTTTAAACTGGCGCGCGTTTCCCGCGAGTAATCGGGCGCTGCTGCAGCGATTCGCTTTGCTGCTCCAGTGTCTCGTTGCTAACGAACGTCTTAATCCTTGAACGATGAAACATTCAACTTCTGACTGGTTATTTGGAGCTTGGGGATTTGTCAAGAATGAAGGTAGAAGGAGAGAAAGTCGAACATACTTCATTGAATACTAGAGCAAAGTGTGCTCAGTGAAAATAAACGATATTCAAAAGGTTTGGAAGCTAGAGTTCTTCCTGATTGCCCCGTTGCTTAATCAAGGTGAATGTATGATAGAATTCTCAGCGAAATGGAATTAAGTTGGGTATTTAGGGGATTGTCACCCTGGGAGATCCATTTCGATGCCTCGGGGATGATTCGCCGGGGCACAGAGTCACCGGCGCGCGTTTTCGTAAGCGATAAATCATCGCGTGGCTCCACGGCGCTCGCACAATGCCGTACTAATCTTCCATCACGCACGCACGATATAACGACGCCCGCATGGCGTCTCGTGATTTACCATCCTGCGGCTAACCTCCATTATGTATGGCGCACGGTGGAAACTGTTGAGAATACCGTGTGCACCTTGCACTCGGGATAGCTGCTCGTACAGTGCGTCTGGAAAGTACCGCGGCACGCATTGATTTCGCTGTTCCCTGCTCAACCGTGTGGAACCACTCCACGTTCTCCATGGATCTTCTAATCTATCGAGCGATATTTTCCTCCCGAGCGTGGGTCACGACTGTCCCAGACGAGAATTCGAGCCGTTCAACCTGCTGCGCTACCTTTCAATTTCGCTTTACGAGAGACAATACTTCTGCCTCCCAGCTTTCCTAGGGATAACTATATCAGAGGCATGGGAACCACGCTTTGGACTTTAGACCGCAAGAGAATATTCCTCTTCGACCAGTTGGAAAAGTTATGAAAACGTTAAGGCGAGGTCTGCGCAGGTGAAAGTCGAAGGAATAACAGAATTTGTTTTGCAAGGGAAGTGTCTCGGTAGCCGTTTCTCTGGCTCTCGCGTTCGATCGCGTCGACAGCCCCGTCCTCGTTACGATATTCTCGTTTAAATGTCCGTTGACATTACACCGCGGTCGGAGATTCTTTATCGGTGACCCACGGTGCAGGGGGACCACGGAGAAAGAGCGAGGGGGACGATTAACGGGGAGAGGGAGAGACAGTGAACGAGAGGGTATTCGTGGAAATAAGGAGATAACGATATTTGCGCGTACATAACTCGCGGTAGATAGGAATAGGTCGTCGCCGTTGTCGTTAGTAGCTTGGCGCGTTTCAAAGAATGGAGCAATAAAGGAGTTTACCGTATATGCGGACGATCGCGGGTCCCTCTAGCAACGTACGATCCGGGGATCACAATAATTAAGTGTAGGTACATCGTATCACGATAAAATTTCATGGCTCTTCGTAGCGACCGGCGAGCGTTGTTAATTCGCCTGGTGGACAACTGTTTCTTTGTATCCGGCTGGGTAGTAAGTTCCGCGGGATCTTTCAGACGTACTTCAATTGGACTACGCAGAATCCCGTGTTGGTAATTCTTCGTACACCCTTTCGAGTGACTTCCGTGCTCCATCGCTGTGCAAACTTTGATTCTGGTGTTGGTGATCTTGGATATTGTAGTGGTTTTGAGTAGCGTGTACCACGGAGAACTAAGCTCTGTGCACTTGCTTCATGAGTGTGAGGATTACCTAGTATAGACTTCGATGAGTGTGGATCATATGCTTCAGAGCAGCTGAACCTTATTATTTTTTTTTTTTTTTTGAGATTGTGTGATAAATCATAAGAAATTAAATTCTTATATTTAAAATTCTGTTCGATCTCGCACCGTTACAAAGTTATGTTAAAAAATGAAAAACAGCGATGACTTTAGCTTTAGAGACTAATTTCACTCCTCCAAAGCGAATTTTCGCAGATAACAGAAATCGCTCTTTGCATAATCTAATATAATAATAATAATAATACGCCTTTATTACACCATTAGATTGTGTTAGATTAATACCTAGTTACCTAGTTGTTGTTTTTTGTATTTTTTTTTAGTGTAGGTAATGGGCGGGATTCAGCAAAATGCTGTTTTAAAATCTTACCCTAATGCTTAATTAAGTGTTCTAGATTCACTCAAGTTAGAAGTTCCTTGTTAGAAACTCCAGAAACGAGTAACTCGCGATAGCAGTTTTCTCAGAAACGAGTTTCATTTTCTCAGGAAACCGCTATCCTGCCCTGAATGTTTCCCTCGCGCCTCACCGATCCCCCCCCCCCCCCCCCCCAATAGTAAACACAATGATCCCGCGATTTAACTTTCACGCGTCTCCACCCACAGCCTCGACACGCAGCTCATCCTCTAAAGCGCGTGGTCCCGCGTGTACCAGGCCACCAAAGTGCACCATAAACGCGCGGTCAGAGATTGCACCCAACAGGCAGTCCTTAGAAGCGCGGTAATAACGTGCCCGGAGTATTCTTTAGCCGACTTTCGCGGCGATGGAACGAGAATCCAGACTCGCGCTAGCCGAGAGACACGACCGTTTAACATTTCGCTTGGGAGCGTTCGGTTTATCGGACTTCCGTAACCGGGAAACTCGATGATGAGAAGGGGGCCCGATCGCGATAGACAGCGGAGCGGGGCACGCTCGTCGGTCGTATCAGGTCAGATAAGGGGATTTACGCGTGTATAACTCGCGGCAGATAGGGATAGGTCGTCGTCGTTAGTAGGTTGGCAAGTACTCTCCGAAGAATGGAGCAATAAAAGGAGGCCGGCGTGTACTCGCGAGCGAGGGCGCGCGCGACCGAGCCAGCCAGGCTTTTTACGACCGATTTTCACGGAGTAACGGTCGTACGATCGAGAATTACGCCGCCGCGATCGGAGATCCGCTGCGGTGCTAATAGCGTACAAATCGGGCGGCCGTTATTATTCACTCGCGGCAACTCGCGCCCGTATATGTATCGCAACGCCTGTGCTCTCCGACGCGCGTTCCCTCCGCCGTCCAAGGATTTGCGACCCGCTCGGCTCACCTATAGGCACCGATCCCCCGAGATGCCTTTTAGAGGCTCGATACTCGCCGAAGAGGCTCTCCCCGCCTCTACCCTACTGAATTATTAAAACGCTGACTTAGGAACTCTCCGCGGCGATAAATTATCGCGGGAATATTGTTAACCGGAAGACGTATTGACTCTGGCCCGTTGGCTGGCTTTCAGATGGAAATTGAGTCGGCCGCGGTCGATTCGCGATCGCGGCTCGTCGATCGGCTACATCCTCTTCCATCCTCTGGCTTATCATGCCCGCGACTATTCCCTCTCTATCTGCTCCTCGGCGCGGTGTCGTATCGGGGAACGTCGTAAATATGGAAAATAATCTTAACGCCGTTCCCACACCGCTGAATTATGGCCGACCGATCGAAACATTGGAGTAACTTGTAGCGTGATTACCAGGGGACTCGCGCGGCTTACACGGACGCGGATGACGCGCGAATTAATCGGTTTTTGCGCGAATGCTTCTCGATTAATATCGCGGAGATTGGGAAACAGTGTTGAGCGTGTCTTGGACTGGGCGATTAAGCGCGAGTGACAGGTGTTTGCGGGAGAGTGATGGCCAGATTGACTCCTCGAGCTGCAGTGGAAGGTACCTAGCGGAGGCTTCTGGGGTGTTAGTTGCATCAATTTAGGACCTGTACAGCTCTGAATGAGGAGAACGTAACCACGCGTTTCCTAGAACTCCGTTATATAAGCGACAGCTATTTCAATACATTAGGGAAGAAGGAGTCTGTCCACAGTCTCTGCGGCTCAATCAATACCGAGCTCCTCATTCAAACAAGAAATCCATGTTTAAATTGCGGGCGAACAATCAGTCCACTTCTCCCGCCAAACAGTTCACTAATCCCTCCTTAGAATTCACGCTACCCTTATACGCTCCACTCCGCGCGCAAACACTTCCGCCAACACGAGCTGCGCAGATCGTTCAGGGGCGAGACGAATTTCTGCCCGATCCAGGCTGTAATTTATGGCTAACGAAGCGGCGATATCCCCAGCCGCGCGTAATTTATATCCCCGATATCCGTCGACTGTCGCTCGTGGCTGTTATTACGCGCATTAATGATGCGCCCGAGCGCCAATCCGCGCTCACCTATCCTAGGGTCGTATCCTCTGACGAAATACGCGGACGCGCGAGTCGCATGAAGACGTAAAGGATGAAATAATGGTCTGACATAATCGGATGGTGTACCTATGGCGATGATCCCACGGCCGCTGGGCCCGACACCGAGCCGGACAAAGCTGTCCATCGGCAATGACGCAACCCCGGGGAAAGGAACGCTGGCTGGCCTCTCTCGGTGCTTCGTTTTGATTTCATTAATGGATCGGGTGCGCACTAATGCGACTTTGTTTGCCGAGCACTCGGCGAGCATTAAGAGGAGCCACGTCGCGCTGGACACACGCGTCGTTTCGCGCTTCACCGTGACACAAGGCCGCCTGTTTCCTCTCTTTCGCCTCCTCGCCACGTTTTTTTTTCCACGAGTCGTTGCTCGCTTTCGAGCCGTTTTCTTCGCTCCCGTGCCACGTAGTTTTCCTGCTCCGTCGGGTTAGGTTCCTTCCTTGTCCAGCTGGTCTCTTCACTCCTCGTTGGAATTCTTCTTTTTCTGGGCGCGGTCCTCCATTCTGCATTCGTTTCCTTGACCCATGCAGCGTCACTGCATACGCACAGTTTCTTCAATTTTCTAATTAGCATTAGAGTTGGAAAGTTGCTCTTGGAATACTTCTCTGCTTCGTTTTCTTCTTTTTCTTCGTGTATCCTGTTGTCTGCTTTCTTTATTACTCGTTGGGAATCTTGATTGTTTCCCTCTGTTATTACTCGCGTAATTTCTTCTTTCTCTTGTGGAACCACCTCTTATTCTTCTTGGAGACCCATTGTCAAAGGTTCTTCTGTCTCCCCCGCAGATTTTTATCTCGAGCTTCCACTTCTCTCTTCCCCTCTAATGACCTCACCCCTTTGCCCCATTCTCGAATTTTCCATCGTCTTCTGAAGTTTTTCCACATCCCTTCCCCTCGGAACCTCCGTCCACAGTCCCCCGATCTTCCCCTCCTTCACGGAATCACCTGACGGCTCGCGACCTAGCGACGAATTAGCACTTTCAGCATCGCGCTCAAAGGACTCGCCTCGGCGGGTTTGCTTATGCTAATCCGTGCGAGCGGTTTCGTGCCGTCTTGCCGCGTCGCCGACGCTTCAAATATATTAATTAACATCGTCATTAAGCCTGCTTGGTCGACAGTTACTGGGTCTTCTTGTGCATCGTCTTGCCCCCTCCGTTCCGTTCAATCCCACGGGGCATCATGCGTTCTTTTTTCTACTGGAGGACGGATCGGCACCTAGGCGATCGCTCGAACAGATCCGTGCAGCCACGTGACCGCGCGAGCGATCCAGTGTTTGCCAACGCACAATTTTATGTCCTCGCCGTGATTGTCAGCCGCGCACATTACAGGTGCCGACGATGACGCGGAGTCGAGCTGCTCGGTGGAGATTTCGCGAGGACGCGCTAGATCGACCGTCTGATTATGTTAATGAGATTAAGTAACGGGCAGCAGAGCGGTTCCTGGTCGCCCATGACCGATCGCCCGCGGTATTTTTGCGAATCTACGGCCACTCGTGTCTTCGTTCCGCCAGACGAACAGCCAACCAACCGAAGAGACGGAATAAGAGGGAGAAAGAGAAAGAGAAAGAGAAAGAGAAAGAGAAAGAGAAAGAAAGAGAGAGAGAGAGAGAGAGAGAGAGAGAGAGAGAGAGAGAAAGGGAGCTCGTGCAAAAGCTGTCGAAGCAGAAAAATACCAGGAACGGTATCACACGGTGTAGCGGTAATTAACGATCGAGTCGCGATCGTTTGCCCCCGCTTTGTCGCTAATCATTTTCACCGTGTATCGAAAGTCGTCCGCGGGGAGGAAATATGGCCTATCGGTGCACGCCGTCCACCGGTCCTTAACTCGTTGTTCGATGCAATCGCTCCGACGATACACGATCGTCCTAATTAGGCGGTAATTAGATTCTGTTCGGTGATCCGAGAGCTCATGCACCCAGCATCGGTCGAGGGGGGGGGGGGCAGCAGGGTTCGAACTCTGCGCAGAGGAGCCTTCTCGCGGAAGCGACTAGATACCGGGCCCTCGAAATTAAATTTATTTGGCCTGGTACCGTTCAGACGTAAATTGGGAAGAGGGAACGAATTGATTACCATCGAGATTGTTACAGGAGCACGAAGAGGATGTAGGGATTCAATGCCCTTAATCGTTTAATCGTGGAAGAATGATGAAGAATAAGTGAAGATAAATCAAAATCTCAAGGAAATATTGTACACGCGGGTAAATTGTTTAAGTAATTATTCCCAATAGAGGCACGGTTTTGAAAGCTGTATTTACCGCTGAAATCAAAGTGCAGGCGTGTTACCGAATTCTCACGAGGGCAGGGGACTTGAATTCCGCAGGGCACGGCGCCGGAGGCAGCCTCCTGCACCTTCCACCGTCGCTTTGTCCGGCGTTATTTACTGCCCGCGACTCTAGCCGTGTAAATTATGGCGAGGCCGGCTTTCATAAATTCTGGGACGAGATATGGAGCGACAAATTCAAGTCGCAGGCCCTGGCGCCCGTTTCGTGAGCACACATGCACGCAACGGTAGCGCACACGCCTGCCCTTTCAGTCTACAGGACGTTCCAGTTAGGCTGTGAAATGTGGAGTCCATTTTAAACTCCATCATTCTATCTTCATTACTTCCGTTAGTACTTTCCACACTTCTAAGAAATTATAATGAAGGAACGAGTACTAATAACTGTGGAAACTTGATAATCCTGCACGTGGCGTGAAAGTTTGTAATACCTTGGGCAAATCTTGTCCGCGACAGTTACTCAAATAATATAGTACATGTTATAGGTAATGCGTCGCCTAACCGCGCGATAAGAGTGCAAGGGGCAAGTGGAAGTGGATCGTATATAGTCAGCCATGTATTGCGCCCGCTGTACCTCCTTATAGCTTTTCATTCACGAAGTATGTACATATTTTGAAGATTGTTTCAAGACTGCTTGAAGAGTAGGTCGTTCAATTCCTATTTATTTTTTCTCGTTCACGAATAATTGAGATCCTTCGTAACGAAGTGACTGGAACGTCCTGTAGAAGCACGCGGGCCACCGCAGGACTGTGGACCCTAGATTATCATTTGTATGGGGATTTCCTGCTGCGATAAATGCACTGCCGGCGCCCTCGCGTTTCTATCCTTGATACTGATCCAGGAGGACGCGGATCCCGAGGGAATCCTCGCTTTTATATGGATCAGCCCCGCTGCCATGGAAGCACAGCACCGTCAGGCGGGAGGAGCCGGCATATTTCAGCTGGGCGAAGATGCGGGCTTGGATTTATAGGAGGCTGCCAGCGATAACAGAGGCTCTCTGTTTGCGCGTTTGCTATTCGACCGGACCGGTTATTTATTGCACACTCGTCTCTCCGCCGTCCGAATGTTGGCGTTCTCTGAAGCATAGTTATACAGTTACGGTTAATGAAGAAGCGCTGCAATTAGCTGGCTTGGGAGCCAAATAGAGACTTCGTTACAGAGTGGGGCCCTATTGCTATGGCAGTAAACCCGCGAGGAAAGGGTAGCTCAACGAGAGTCAGAAGCCAGTGAAACCGGGCCTGACGTCGAGTGGGTGCGTATGGATTTCAGCGGTCGGTAAAAATCGGTAACATCGACGAGGAAGGATCGTGGAGGAACAGTAGAAGAGATGCACAGTGTCGAGCAGGGAAAGGGAATAAGGGAAGAGCGGCGGTCCCGAACGATGGCGGAGGAGAGAACACCGCGGAGATCCCAATCTTGCGTGGAGGCCTCTCGAGCAGTGAGTAAAAGGTGGCTAACATCTCGAACATCGTCCCTGTAATCTAATGAGCACCTGCTAGCAGCGCCGCCCACGTTTTATATATAGACGAACGCTTCTATGCACGGTGTCGTGTACGTGGCCCCCAGGGCCGTAATCGTCTATTCTCCCAGACTCAATTTTTCCCCATCCTCTTTCGTTAACTGGCAACCTTTTCCTGATTTCTATAGGGTAAATCCGGGAGACGCGGTGGGTTCGGAGAGTTGGTCGAGTCGCTATATTTCAGAATCTCTACGTAAAAATGCGTTAAAGTGCAGACTAATTACTTCTCTACCTAGAAGCCAAACAGTTGAATCAATAGCGTCAATTCGATTCTTTCTGTGTTTTTCTGGATTTATAGGCTTTAAAAGGTAAATTGGGGTTACATTTAACCTCTTTTGTCAAACAGCGGTGTACAGAATTGTATTTAAAATATACTTCTAAGTTTATATTCGTTTAATGTTTGGGATAATAAGATAGTACAGATATTCAGGGACAATGTAGCCAAAGAATTTGACCATATTCACTCTACCTCTCAAAGCTAACGAGAAGACCACCTCTCGTTACAGAAAGGAGAGATGGTCGAGTTATGATTTTTATTATTATTTTTGTTTATTATTTTATTTTGTATTATTATTTTATTATTATTTTTCTTTATTTAGTTTATTTATTCACTTTTGTATTCATTTACCTTGCTAATCGCCAGTAAGTAGTTCACTTTTTCTTTGATGCGTTCTTTACTTGTTTAGCGTAAACAAATTAAATAACCATGAATCTGTAGTTATATTCTCTCATAAATAATCTTGCTTTATCCTTTCTTAATTTTCGTTGAATAATTATGTGAGTGGTCTCTGCCAACGACGCAAACCATTTATCCCGGCACGTCGGGAGAGGTGGTCAGATATCATGAAATATTCTCTTAAAACAAATACCGATCAGTTTTTCTGAATCGGCATAAAATTCTGATCGCATAGGTTTGTTCTGATAAAATAAGTAATTTCTATATTAGTTTTAATACCCATTTTATATTAGGTCGACAGCGTCTCCCGGATTTACCCTACCGTGGCTAGGACGGCGAACAAGGGAATGCAAACTAGCGTAAAGAGGAGTGTACCCGTGTTCCTCGTGTACCCATTCTTACAAGTTGCATAAGAAAAATAATCCAAGTCACTTGTAACTCGCATCTCTTCCACAGCAACCGCGAATGTCGACCGAAAGGGTTAAAGCCGGCGTTCCTCGAAAAGCCCACGACCCGATGCCATCGTGCGCTAGCCCCGACGCACGACCAATAGAGGCGAAGACGAAGAAGAAGGTAGCCGGCGTATCGGATATCAACGGCAAGGAAGACAAATAGCAAGACGCGGCGAGAACGTTCCCTTTGCGAGGGCATCCACCGCAGGGCCGTATATCCTCGCGCGAAGATCTCGAACCCTTGACGGATGGCTTGCAGTGGCGTAGACACGGGACAAGGGGGCAGCTCAAAGGACGAGAGCAGAGGCTGGTGTCGCGCGCGTGCGACGGTCCTGTGCCTCCTCGTCGTCAAACAAACGGCGAACGCGCGGCCCGACACCCGCGGATGCGTGTGCGCGGCCAGAAACCTCCTCTTCGTGCCTGGGTAGAGAGAAGGAGAGAGAGAGGGGCACGGCTATATGTTATGAGGGTACAGGTGCCGGTTTATCCTCCTTCCTCTCGGTCCACGCTCCCACCGAGGTCTGAAAAACCTCCTCGTCCCTCCCTGAGCCGCGCTCACCGGCGTTGTCTACGGCCACGCTGTCTCTCCTCTCCTTTTTCTTGGTCCCCAACGCGTCCTCCTCGTGAGACGCTCGAGGATGAGAGAGGATCCCGCTCGTGTGCGTGAGGTCGCAGCGAGTGCGGGTGAAAGTCTAACGCGGGTCACCGATCGCCCCTACCCCGCCTCCGCCTCTCATATAGGTGCACCTATATCGCGCGATGGTCAACCTAAACCGAGGCCTACAAGCCGGCGAGTCCTCCTTCCCTCTGGGTGAAAATGCCGGGGCTACCAGCCACGCCGAGACCGTATCTCATTCACTCGCCTGGGATTCGAAAGATAGCCTCGCGACGATAAAATGAATTCGCTCTCTCCGTGGCTCTGTTGCGCTTCAAAGAATGCTCCAGCTGGTTTTTCGACTGGTCTCCACCGGTGGGTGAGGCTCGATAGAATGATACACCTATACCGATCCCCATTATGCAAAGTGGGGCGTAGAAACTGACGACGGCAAGTAGCGGGGACCCGGTGAACCAGTTTCGTTAGCATCTCAACTCTCGGAGTGCATGTGGAGTACCGTTGATATTCTCAAGAAATCGGCCAGCAGCCACTGGAAAACTCATCGGAACGCTCGTTAGCTCCAACATTCTCTCCATATCGTTCACTTTCTATGACTTTAGCTCCGATTGCCCGAGCCAAGTGCCGCCTCATTACAGAATCGTGCCGGCAGGCAGTCTGAGGCCTATCGGCGATAGTTCGACATCGGCTGGCCGGTGAAAGCGTCGGGTGTAACATTGTCGCGAGGCGTGGGTCGCTGGGGTTAGGCGATACGCGCGATTTCGCCTCGTCCTCGCTAGCGCGAAACTCGGCGGGGCCAGGTGGGGATCACCTACCGTTCCCTTGAAGATGTTGTTCGTTAGTTGGACGCGCCATTCCCCGGCACGAAAACCGCGCGATGTCGCTCTTAGGCCGCGACCCCTCTCGATTTCGCTTTTACCTCTGCTGGCGTCCTCTCGGTCGGCTTCGACGCCAGTGCACCTTTAATGTGATATACTTGGGCAATTTCTTCCGTTCCACTTTTCCGCGATCTACGACGAAGTATGAGAGACCGGCGAATGCTGTAAATTTGCTGCATTCTTTAGGAATTACATTCATGCTCCAAGGTGCAAGCTTGAAGAGGGGTACGACCAACTCGCGTGGATCAACTGTTTAATTGCCAAGGAACGATTTCTAACGCGTGCTAAATGCACACGGAACTCAGGCAACGTTTTCACGGAGCGACGCGCTTCGCTCGCGCGTAACTCGCTTCATTCCCTGCTAGTCACGTGTCTCCCTGACAAAGTACCGGCTTGTAATTCGCTTTAAGCCTGCGACTGCCTCGAGAGGCCGTGTGTCGCTGTCCGCGAGCGGCAAACGACACGCGACTATCTGGAGTACCAGCGAACAGTTCCAAAGTATGCGGGCCTAGAGAAATATTCCCGGAGCGTCAATTAATCCTCTCGATTGCGGCTCCAGCTGCAGCTCGATTTGAAAAATTCCGAGTTTCTCTTGAACCGCTGCTTCTTAGTTCCCTGTATCTTTAATTGCCAGATGTTCCCTTATCCCTTGACAGTAATCCTGATGACACACCTGTGCAATGCTAGGCAACTGAAATAGCTACTGCGATCGAACGTCGATCGAACGATCGAGGCAAAGTACATTTGTTTCGTCGGATATTTATTCAATGATGAGTTCATGACGAGCTAAAACTCATCTAACATTCTTCTAATTCCTCTGCGTTGGTATAAACCGCATAAACCTGCAGCAATCTACGTCAAGGCGGGCGTAGTATATTTCTTTCAATCGCAAATCCATTGTCTATCAGCGACAGGAACGACAAGATCAACGGATCAGCCGTGCCAAGCGGAACCAGGTAATTTATAAACCGTCCACGTCGGATCGGTAAGCGTCCAGAAGTAATTACCGTCGAGCTTCTTCTGAGTCGAAGTTAAACTCAGCCACGGCCAGGCGAATAGAATCGAATCGCCCGGGAGGAGGGGAGGTAAGCGAGAGAGAAGGTCGAGCAAAGAGGGCGAGGAGATCGAAGGAGGTGGTAGGTTCTCCTGATTTATACCATGTGCTTTATGAGCGGCGCGTTTCTTGCCGCAGCGGCGTATGTTTTGTCCGCGTTAAATCAATGCAGATGCAGGAAATGCACGGCAAGAAGACACCCGAGAAAACGGATCGCGAGACACACTGTGATCCCAGCATAACCCTTCGATAACTGCAATAATTTAATGAACAACTCAATCTATTTCCCAAATTTGAACAAGCGACAGAAACCATCAATTCCAAGTCTTCTTATAACTCCAAGTAAAAACCACCTTTGAAAACAAACTTGTAAAATTGAGAAGCCTGCGAAAGCATACCAATATTGATGAGAATCGCGGCGTTTTCGTGCAACCGATCTCACGGGGATCGCGTAGCGAATGCTATCAGCCCCGACGGCGCTTTTTCCCCGAGCTTTCAGGTATGTTGATTGCGAGCAGCGATGCGCGCAGAGACGCATAGGTGCCCAGGTCGCATAGCTGCGCCGCGCCGGTTGCAGCTATGCGGCGCTCAGCCCGTATAATGCCGCGCGCGGATCGCCGTTGAGCGACATCGGTTAAACGATGCTCCCGAGCGCGGAGCGTACAGAACTCGCGTCCACGGATCGCGCGGCAAAGAGAGCCGAGATAACCGACGGACACGTGGGAAAATTACCGCGCCGCACTTCGCCGATTCCTCGATCCTTCGCTGGCCATTGTGACTTCAGGATTTACATACCACTATTGATTTATTCTGAGGCGACCGCGAGGCGCAACGGCGCACGCACCGCGAGCCCCCGGGCAACGATTCGCGCTGTGCGTGCATAGGAATCACTGCATAGGGCTCGTCACTTTTGCGTTTGCTCGAGAGTCTTGAGACTTGGATTCGAGACTGATAATTATCGTTTCTTTATGGATCCCCATAATGCGCTCCCCGCGCGCAACTCTGACCACGAAGCATTCTATTTTCTTCCCCTGCGATTTTGTTGCAGCCATACTTGTGTATCTTACGGTTCGAGAAGTTTCCAGGTTTACGAGTCAATAACTCCGTGGCAACGATACACACGGCGACCAAGTCTAACAGCTACCCCTTTCTTAATCCAAGAGTTAAGAGGCGATAGAATTAAGCGCGAGCGTCCGCGATGGCTCGTAACCCTCAGAAAAATGGGAAAGAGATATCACTCTGTGGCATCGAAGGAAGAAAAGGCGCGAAGCCACAGAGAAGCAAGGCGCTGTTTATTAACGCAAAGTCGCGTCGTCTGACCTTCTTCTGTTTATCTTATTTTTAATTTATTCCTCCCGCCGGCCTTATAACAGTCGCGAGAACGACTATTCCCCTCTCTCTCCGTTACGCTTCTGCATCGCGTTCCCAGACGGTGGTGCAGCGACGATTACGCCGATGTATTAATAACCCGGTTTCCATTGGCATTCCGCGAAAAAATTGCGTTTATAAGCTCGGGCTTGACCTCTGAACCCTCAGCCCCGTATCGCTCGTGTAGGTGGCGGGACCAGTTTTTCGAGCGCACTTTCTGGGCGTTTGTTTTCGTGCGTCGCGATATCCCCAGGCGCGTCCTCCTGTTCCAACGCGTCCCGTGCAGCTTCCTCCTCGACCCGGGCGAGGACCGAGGGGAGGAAGAGCGCGCGGAACCGCTCCAGGCTTCCACTTGGTCCCGCGTGGAAGAAAGGAATGGAATTCGGTCGTAAAGCAGCTGGAGAAAACGGTCCACCATTCATCGGGACTGGCGAGGAGGTGGAGGAGCGGGCTAGGCGAAGAAGTGGCTGCGGTAATACGCGGCGACACGCATCACCTACACTAACAGAAACGCGACGAACGACGTCTCGCGTCGCGGCCAGCGACGCTCGTAAACGTTCCGCCGCCCGAATGAGCTCATTCCTTCGCGCGTTTTGTCCCGTGATTGGTTTCCGCGAGATTGTTCGTCGAAACCGGCTGGCTTCGACGAAGAAATCACTCAGGCCGTCGTTGCGTAACTGAGGCTCTTTTGTGGCCGAGGTAAATCGAGGGTGGATGGACGCGAAAGGATAGCGATAGGGTGCATAGTTTCGTGTCAGATGTTTTAGATCGTCTTATTTCTGCAGTGAAGTCGCGCCGGTATAATGCGCTTCGATTTGCATGTCTTACCCACTTGAAAGTTACGGAAGGAACACGTAGTCAGGGAGCAGCGGCGAGTATCGAAGGGGGTTAGACCGCGAGCGATCATAATGGAAGGCCAAGCGGCGACACTTAGTTTTTCGAGGTCCGTGGGGGCAAGGTGGGAAGGCCACGGAGGGCCGAGGCGTCGTTTCTTCTTTGGGAACGTGCTTCAGGGCCGTGGCGTACGGGAAGGAGCAGTATCCTGGATACACCGGCATCTAGATACTTCCTTGGCGAGCTTCAGCCCCGTATCTGAGCGTAGATCGGAATTCAGGTACACGGTAGCACTACCTCGAGGCGCACAGCTCGTGAACACCACCTCCGTGGAGACCCTGGCCGCGGCAAGGGGGCGAGGAAGCGTAGAGGACGAAAGGGAGACAGAGGGAGGAGGCCTGGCCAAGGAGGGACAGAGACGGTGCACGTGGAAGCGAGAAGAAAAGAGAAGAGAACAAAAACGGGGAACAGAGGGAGAGGGAGAGTGGAGACGGTGAGAGAGAACGGAGAGACTTGAGCCCACGGCGGCTCTCTCGAGGTCCGCGGTGATCTACCGTCCCGAGCCAAGCCCCTCATTAACGCCTTTGCTAAGAAATTACACGCAGTCGGTGGCAAACAAGAGCAAGAAGGTGTCGGCCGTGCTCGTTCGGATACACGGCACCTACGTTCTGCCCCGCTCGATTCCCCCTTTTCTCCTCTATTTCTGTCTCCCCCTCCTCTGGTCCCGTGTCCTCACCACCTTCGCCCTTGCCTCCCTTTCTCGCCGTTGTTCGTCGTAAAGCGTGCGAACCTTCGCAGCCAATTCGATCGAGATTCTGGTCCAGATACCGCTCACCCTCTCATGCTACAACGGCTCCCTCTTCTCAAGATCCAGCGCGATCCCGCCTCGGGCTATCGTCCGACTTCCGGTCAGGGGGGCCTCTGCTCTCCGAGCTAGGCTACGACTGTTTCGCATCTCTTCCCTGGAGATCAGCGGTGGAAGCCTGTGTCTATTCACCTGGCCAAGTCCCACGATACCAGCGACGAGTCGAACGTCATCGGTACGACGGGTTCCACCAGGAACTGCGGTGACCCACGGAGCAACGCACAGCGCCGCGATTTTCGGATAAGCGGCGAAACGCACGACCGCTCCGACGGCGGTGTACGCCGCGCACCGGTACTTCTGGGGCAGCGTCGTTGCTTTCCTAGACGCGCGGCCGATACCATATTCCGATATGCCGCCGCGATTCTGGGCCTTATAGGCCGCGCTCGCGCGACCCGTGTTCCCTCGCTCCCCGTGCTCGTGAAACAATCTCGGCCATCCGACAAGATTGGACCGCGCTTGCTTTCTGGACCCCGCGTGTGTCCGACTTGTCTCCCCCTGTCTCTTCTCTTTCCACTGCGGCACTCCCCCTCGCCCCTTCCGCTCGCCCGCCCCGTCGGGGCCCCTTCCGCTCTGTTTCTTGTTCTTTCTCGGGGCCGCGAGACGGTCTGCCTGCCGGAGCAGAAAGATTCACCCACATCGGTCACTCGCAACGATCCGACCGACGACATCCGACAGCGGGGGGTCGCGATGTTTCCCGTCAGTACGTCAGTCATTTCGATCGTAACACACCGGCCACGTCCAGACACCACCACTTGCCAGGTGGAGAAGAAGGGCGGGGGGGACGACGACCCTGCTGGAATTCGGCCGACGAGCGCACGACGGAACATCGGCCAGGCACCGACGATCGACGTTACAACGGCCGATCCTCTCTGATATCGATAAATGTAACACGACGCGGAGATGTGTCTAGATAAGGATCACGGGGCAACGGTACCGACCGAATTGCGCAAAAATTCGGAGAACAAGCGGACGGTTCGCTCGGCCGTGGGTATTTAGCTGCGGGAGAGGTACGAGTGTCTGGTCCTTTCGAGGATGTTGATTTATGCAAGATGTGGGACTGATTGTGTTGTGGAATAAGGTTTGGGAACGTGGAGGGACGTAAATGTTGTGAGATTACCAGTGGCGGATTTAACACTTCGTTCCATAACTTCTTCGATTTTGGAAAAAATTCTTTTTCGGACTTGTATAAGTGATAATAATAAAAGAAAAATAATAAAAAAATTGTGTCTTTTTTACTTTTCCACTTTTTCTGCCATTACGATTATGATTACTTAAAACGAAATTACAACGTTCACCGCGATCTTTGTAAATGTTTAGAAACTAGGATAGGGTAAACGCACCAATAAATGAACACTTAAGGCTAATGAATGAACACTTTTATAAAATTATGTTTGCAGCGCGATTGATTCCACGTGTTGCAAAAATAGTTTGGATACGAAGCAAGAAATTAGAAGAGGTCTCTAATTAATCAGTTGCTTATTTTAATAACTTATTTTACTCGTTTTAGTAAAAAATGTCTATTCACTGGTGCGTGTTCAGTTACTGGTACATCCACCCTATGTATCTACTACAGGCTAGTTAATACAAAAAAGTTAAAAAGAAAATATGTGTTGCATATTTGCAACAGTATGTAACGAAGGGTTAAGGAAAAAGGCCCAGATGGCAAACGTTCTGGGACACCCTGTATCTTCTATCTTCTATATAAATAAAAATGTAAATGTACGTTTGTTCAAAATTTTAAATCTCCGAAAGTTCTTCACCGATTGCTTTGAATTTTTGACACAACGTTGCATTCGAATACGCGCGTGTTTTTATATACCTACTATTATATAGCTGTCACACCTGTGACAGGTAAAAACATGTTGTTTTTTTTAAAAACAGTGGGGACTTTATTTTATACTATGTGGGGATAAACATGAATCAGTCACGCTAATAACTCGGGCGAAGTCGAGATGGGGTATGCTAATACATAATAGAATTACAAATAAATTTACGCGCGTGTATGAACATTATACGACATTATAGGATATAAAAAAAAATAGTTTTTGGATAAGATCATATTTATTTGGCAGATGGGGGCCAAATCCGCCACTGCAGATTGCATAACTTGTCGGAGTGCAGATGACTACGCAGATAGGAAGCTTTCTCGCTTAATTTCTTAGAGATACTTGATCTCTCCTAATCCTACTAATATAATAAATGCGAAAGTGTTATTGGATGTTTGTTACTCAATCACGTCACAACTACGCAAAGGATCATTCTGAAATTTTGTAGACACGTCGTCTAGGATCAGGAATAACATATACTATAGGATACTTGTTATCCCGATTGGACTAAATTTTGCATAATTACTCTTTAGAACCCTGCGGAAAATATCGGCTACCATGAAATCTGGAAATCCCACCCCTCCCCCTTCATTTCACCCCCTTGACACTCAATGACAATCAAAATTTTACCCTGGCAACGCCATGTACTTTAACCTAGCGACAAATATAAGTCAACCCTCTTCTAATTATTAAAGATCAAGCTCTGTGGAAGGTCTTTCCTCGTATCGCGATTCCCAGTGTCAACGCATCACGCGAAGTATCCGAAGAGCAACGAAATGACAAGCCGTTTGGAGAGCGCCGAGAGCATTCGTCGCATGCTCTTCCTGTAGGCGTGTAGAGAAGTAAGGGAACACGTTCCCGCGTCTGCCAGATGTCTAAATGTTGACAAGCCCCAGCGAACAGCTAATAGCCGTTTAATAAGATTACGTCTCCGAGTGGACGGAGTTGACGTGGCCGAAACATGCTCACCCTGGTCCCCATCTGTACTCCTACGACCTCGTTTTACGAGCACCAGGAACACGCATTACTCGTGGACACACAGGCCCATGGCTGAGCACTGTCGGCCTCGTAGGAGATTGGCCATCTCGACGCGTCTCGTGTGATTTTTCGCGGTGGATGCCAACCTCTCCACCTCCTGTGTCAATAACGTTCATCGCCTTCGACTAATCTCCGGTTGATGTCTTCTCTGTCATGCCGCACCAGAGTATGGTACGTGGTTCAAGGTACTAACACTCATGGGTATGATGGAATGTTCGTGAAATATGGTTGGAGGAAAATATTCGAGGATTGGTAAGCGAAAGAATTATGACTTTGGAACCTTAGATAAGACTCAGCGTAGGATACTGTGCCTTTCTTGTTGACTTTTGCGAAGTACCCATCTATGACCCACGTACAGAGACCCAAACGGCACAGTTTGTACACGAAGCAGTAGATAACGAAATCTGCAAGTAATATTCGTCTAAACTACAGCGTAGGTACCGGAATGAATGGTACACCGAGGTCGCGATGCCTGGCACAGGTTACACCTGGGAGGTACAACTCGTACCTGGAAAGGTTAGCAGAGCTAGCTTAGAGCCATATTCTCTACAATGTTCAAAACGAAACCAATTACACTGGCCTGTCAGTGTCTACCGCGGCATCGCGCACAGCCTCCGGTCCCACTCTTCAACCGACACGACGTCCGAGTCCCGCTCGTGAACGAGTCTCTTCCCAACACGCCTAAAAGCAACAAGCTTCCCCGCCATGTCACGCCAAGGCCTGCAATTACTCCATTCACCAGCAACAACTGGCCGCGAAGCGAGCTTCCGATACGTACAGCCTCGCAACGAACCATTCGATGGTTCCGGTATAAATGAGCAAGAAGCGCAGTGGCGTTAATCTCTAAAACGAAGTTTCAAGACGAACTGGATTTTCTCACAAACTGTTGTTCAGCGAGAGCCGCGCGATTAGCAGAATCGAGGCAGAAAATTGGAGGCAAATTGGTGACTCGAAGCTGGTGTACTCCCCCTTGTGAGAATCGACGCAGCGCTGGGCCCCACGAGCATAGGAGGGAACACCTCGCCGTGGCCATTTGCATTCTTATTTTCGCCGGTGAGCGGTTTCACGGGCAATATCGCGAAATTTATCGGGGTGCGATTTGCGATGATATTTTACGCGTCGGGGGCCGGTGCCTGGCCCACCCATGGCGGGGCCCTCGACGTCACCCCATACGTTTGGCCCCCGTGGAAGAACGCCGAGGGAGCAGGCGTCGAAGGTGGCGGAGGACGGCGGAGACGCGCAACCATAACCTCGCTATTATTCTGGTATTTATACCAGTACGCCCGCTGCTCTCGGCCACCTAAATCTTCTTAATACGCGCCGGTTAGTGCACTTTATTAAACCCCGCGTGCACGCGCGCGATCCAGCCCCCCTTCGCCGTCCGTCCTCCCGGTTCCTTCGCTTTTCGATGCCGGGAGGGGTGGCCAGGGGAGCACCGCGGGATGTCGAATTACTTGCACGGCCCGTGGGCCCCTGGCCTCAGGCCCAATAAGAAACCGAGTTGAGGGACACTTTTACCGATACGGTATATTAAATCCGACGTAATAACCCCGGGGGGAGGTGACACGCCGATGGGGGGACCATTTTAATCCCATGTAATTCGTGGGGATGATTTAATTCTTAATTGGCGAGGCGATTGTAGTCGAATTTGAATTCCTTTGTATCACGAAATATGCCTCAAGTTTTTACTCAACAACCCTGTGTAACGCTTCGAGGGTTTTTGACACCAGCGTTGCAATCGAGCTTCAATATTAAAAGTGCATAGGGTAACTCGGGGTAATATGCCACAGTTAACTTTGAAACGCGATATCTCGCAAGTATAAATAGATACCGGGGAAAAAGATAAAAGCATATGAAAGTGTAACTAATTCTATGTATTGACTAATAAGTAGAGGTATGTAACTTTTATAGTTCAATGAGAAACGTACAAATACAAAAGTCCTCGAAAGTGGCATATTACCCAGGTGGTGGGGTAATATGCCACAAGCTATGAAGTGCGAACTAATCACTCAAATTTTGGAGAATCAACAATATTTTAAACTATTTCAGCTATTAGCAACTAATAACAAATATTTGAACTCAATGAAGCGTAAAATATATTTGAAAAAATAGCTATTTCTTGCAAACTAACCTAAACAGTCTCCAATCTCTACGCAGTCTTCATGAACCCACTTTTTGCAACAAGTAGGTTTTACCCAGTCACATTTAGGTCCTTTTTTATGAAATAATATAGTTTGCATATTGCACAGCAATTGTCATTTTCTGCATCAGTCGAATCGACATAAGAAATACATGTGGCATATTATACCGACAAACATGTGGCATATTACTCCAAACGGCCATAAAAAGAAGGATGGAAAATCTCTCCACGAAGAACATAGTTTTAACGGATGTTTGAGAGCTTATAAAATTCGTTTGTTAGTATACTTTATCATAATCTATTGATTTTTTGTATAACTGTTCACACAAATGTATAATCTGCATTCTAATTACAGTATGAAATTAGATCAAGCCGATAATTTTATAACTGACCAGGATTTATTGAAAATAAAAGAAGATAAAAGCCAAAATCTGTTGTCGTCTTAGCAGTTACACTAAATTGAACGGAATTAGTGCAAATATAACGGCATCTGTGCATTATTTAAAAAAATATTGAGAAGTGGCATATTACCCGCGGTGGCATATTACCCCGAGTTACCCTACCTACCTGGGAACACCATCTTTCGTTTAATCAGTTTTAATATCCCCGTGGAATTAATCGATAACCCCGGAGACGGAATGGTTACACGGATTCTGACGCTACAGACAGGTCTTCATCCTTGAAGAAGATGACGCGAGGTGTCCGATAAGTTATGAACTATTCAACCCTAAGCAAACGATTACGGGAAAACTTTACTGCAACCGCCGGAGTGCTTCCTCCTCTACATTGGCACAAAGTAAGGCTGCAACTTCTCGTTGTAGATCTCGAACGACGAAGCTTTCGCGGTAACGAGGGTCGCGGATTCGCGCTCGGACTTGACCCCAGCCTCGCGAGGATCAAAGAGGTATTCTCTCAGTGGGGATTTCGCGTCCATACGGGCGTCAGAGGTGCAAGATAGCAGACCGCGGTGGCATTAAAGTCGATAATTTACTGCCTTTTAAGGAACTCTCGCTGCAGCCCGCCTATTATCCGCTTCTGATCGTCGCGCTTCACCGTCTTTTTTTCCGGGACAAATGAGCTCGCTTCCACGGAGACGCCGCGCTTTTATTCGGCATCCCTGCAGCCGCTGGTATTTGTCCATTTTACGCAAACGAGAATCCTGCGAACCATTCCCGTCCACTATCCAACGTTCTCCCGTTTCCTTCGTATTTACCATGATAATGCTCTGCAACCGATTCCATTCCACCTTTCTCACAGTAATGTATCGTTGGTGTCCGATCCACCAGAGAAAAACTTGCGTGTATACTTCTTCTTTGCAGTCTCACCTGCTCTAATTTCAAATCTACTCTCAATACCCTCATTCCTGCTTCTCCATATCTCTCAGACATCCCACTGCTTCTCCATCTGCAATCAAACTTCCTCCAACAGGATACCAGGCGGATGCATTCACTACCCAATACAAACTCGCATCTTATGGTCTCCCTCGGCAACGCCATTACTTCCCACCTTTCTCTATTGCTACTTCTCTACACTCGACTGCTCCGATGAGAAGTGCATCCAGCGGATTTTCGATCCACCTCGAGAGGCGGAGTCGTCTCATTTGCATACGCGCGGCTTGACCCGAGTCACCTAAAAGCGCTCGACGACCTGGTCGGCCTTATAAAACGTTTCCACGCAGTAGAGGCGACCTTCCCTCCATCTTCCTGTTCTGCTTTACTCTTTCCTCTGCTCGCCTCGCCTGTTCGGCCCAAGGAGAGCGTCGGCTCGGCTCGCCGCCGGGTGATTGCCAGCCGAAATTTATACTGTCGCAAATTCTGCGGAATCGCCGCTACGGGCACGAGCATCGACAAAACGGTCGCGGGCCAGATTTATATAAAATTGTAATGCGCGCGCGCGCTCCTGTAACGAGCAGAACCATAAGCCCACCAGGAACGGAGACGGACGTTTAAATGGGCGACTTTTATAGCGGCGACCGCATCGTGGATCGTTATACTTGCCGGGATTTATAGATTTACTTGGCCCGAGGCGAGCGCGCCCGGTAGTTTAGGGCGCTTTTAGGGCGAGGCGAATAACGACGGACTTAAAGTCCATCTTTTAACGACCGTTTTAAATTCGCTCGCTCGCGCCCCTCTGGGTTACGTTCTTGCAAAGTGTGTTTACTTATCGGCCGCGCGTCGCGTCAAAAAATACTCCCCTGGAAGCTCACTTCCACTCCTTCGATCCGTTTCCTCGTGCTCCTTTTTATCCTCTCCTCCCGAGAAACTTCGAGGCATAGCTGTCACCTTAAATTTCACGGGAAAGCTCGATCGCAACGTTCTCGCTTTAATTTCCTTCATTTTTCACCGGCCGAAGAATCGTATCGCGCGGTAATTTACATTAATTCCCGAGCGTAAAGTTTCGACGAGGTTTACGACCGCCGGGGTAATTGCCGCGGAATATACTGCGCCGTTTTTTGCCGGGTTTCTTGTAAATTAACGCGGGATGTACTCTGGAAACGGCGCGAGTAATGGGGGAGGTCGTTGGGGGAACGATCCGAGTTAAATTCTGGTAATTGTTAGCCAGTTACGCGGTTGCTTGTCAATTTGCCTCCTAGTGGGTAGCTCTCCGAGTTACTCGAATCGTGCCAGGATTGTAATGTCGTGAATTAGTGGCGAGGAGCCTTTGGTGAATTCGATGCAAGTGTCGCGATATCGTCGCCAAGTTTAAAGGGAGGTTCCGGTCTAAAAATCGATATTTTTATTATTGCATTTTTCGAATGTTCAACCTTTTAGGAAAACGTGCTTAACACGTTGCGTACGGGTGACGTGTACGGCCACGTCATGGAACTCTTGGGCCCGGTCCCAATAAATGAAGAAGAAGAGTGAAGAAGAATTTTTCAGGTACCAAATTTTCCTTTTGCATACGCATTTAGTACGAACGTGTTCATCACTGTGTGTAGGTCGTTACAAATTTGCAACGTTTTTCACCATGGTGCAGCTGTTTCTCGTACTTAGGTGAAAGTCAACTATTTTTGGTGCCGGACGCAACATGTTAAAAGGATTTTGTGAAGTTCGTAAAATTCCCGAAGCTATAGGCATTTGATTAGCGGCAAATGCATGGGTAGCACCCGACCACTCACTTAAAACTTTAGATGCGTTTTTCTCGAAACAGTGTTCTTAAAATCGATGGAACCTGTATTTCGAAAAGTTATGATCCGATTCGACTGCAATTTTTTTTATCTTGAAGAATATACGTCTGGTTCGCGGACAAACCAGTACAATTTTAACAAATTGAAAATTCGTAATTTTTAAAGGCGTGGAAGGGGCGAAAAATATAGAGAAAAATTGATTTCAAACTTCATGTGTCGTTATTTTCTCAAAGAAATGTCAGTTTTGTAATTTTTACTGCTTAAGTAGTCCACGAACGAGTTTCATGCGCCTTAATAATCTGGCATTGTTTCTTATTTCAGTCTAATTGTTTAGGTGCTACAGGTTTCACCGATTTGAATGAATTTTTTGACGCCTCGACTTTAACGACACCCCAGTGCCGCCTGCAATGATTAATTATAAGACAAATAAATTATTTCTATAATTTAAGACATCCTTAATATAATACAAAAAATCCCAATAAATTATATATAGCAGTTTACCTTTAATTAATTCCTAAAGATCACCTATTTTTATGGGCTCTAAACCTGAACAGCCCCATAAAGTACGAAACAGCTATGCTTCTCTACGTTTCTGCTCCACCAATGTAACCAACGCTTTTTATCAATGAAGCTTGCTATCAGTCCTTGTTTTCTCATTAAAATTTTCAAAGCCACCACCTGGACAGTACGAATCCCACCGATAATTGCAACCCCGCAGTTCCCTCCCGTGCATCACGTCCACGCTTCGTTTCCGTCGTTATTCCCCCGGAAATGACTCGCGGTGCCCCGGCCACGGGAACGTCCCGATGAATATCGCGTACGAAGGGGATGGGGCGCGTGGAAGGGGTGGGTAAGCCGGGTACAGGAAGAGCTCGCTCCTCCTCGATAGTAGGAGGAATAGGCAAGGGGCCACGTACGTGGAGCCGCGGCGGGCACGGGCAGGCACGAACGAGCGAGAGACAGCGTCGTAATCACATTACCGCGATTTTTCCGCGACGACCGGCTATTAATTCCGCGGGTATACATATATGCCCCGCCGCGGAAGAAGAAGCGGACGAGGCGGACGAGGAAGAGGAACAAGAAGAGTACGAAGAATACCGTGGGGGGAATAAGAAAAGTACGTGGAACACGAACAACGAGCAGAAGAAGAGGAGGAGAGAAGCGTAGAGGACGGAGACGGGAGGGGGGGGGGAGAGGTACCAAGGACCAGGAGGAAGAAGAGGATGAAGAAGGAGACGAAGAAGAGCTGGCTATAGGCCTGGGACCCCACCTAAGCATCTCAACGCGGCCCCTAAGCATCGGTGTGCGGGTGTGGCGAATACGTGCCGGGGTCGGCGGGTCGGACCTCGATGGACCCCTGCACCCCTGGAACCTGGATCTTCGTGCCCGTGAACGCACGCAGCTACGGCGCGTACGAGCCGACTCGCGGGGCTCACGCTCGTCCACACAGCGGAGTAGTGGGCGCGTGTGCGCGCCAGGCCACGGACGGAGCAGCACACGCACGAGCGGGTGGATGAGCGCGAATAGACATAGGCGTGGGAGAGTTCATTCAGCGAAGATACTATCGCCGATTTTATTTCTTGGCGGATATATCTATGCCCGTTAACCGAGAGAGGAGCGACCAACGGGATGTTCCTCCGAGCGATGCTCGATGCACCGCCAGCAGTATCCTGGGCTACGACGATGCTGGAGCCGAGCCCCCTAGCCACGAGGGATTTAAATTAGAAAGATAATTTTCTATTAGTCGCGCGTGATAAACGCGCCGTTGTTCCACGCGGGCCGAGCACCAACCCGCGCCCCTGCCCTCCTACCCAACGCCGATCTTTTTTTTCCCCGGGGAACAGCGAGCTTTCGTGGCTGATTTTATCTAGCCGTGCGTGACGGAGTTATTGGAGATCCTTGCGTAATCGCGAGCCCGTCGTTGTTACGTGTCGGATAGTACGTATGGAATTCTCGCGGCTTCTCGGGGACTGAATCGCTGGGGATTATGATCGTGATGCTGCTTTCAATTGCAACGCTGTGCGAACTGTGAGGGATCGGTAGATTGGCAAACAGCGAGGCTTTTCTCGCGCTGGAGTGCGTCAATGGTCGATTCACCGTGGGGGACTGGGTTCGTTGAAAATCAGAGTGATTGTTGGCGTTGAGAAGTTGTTTGCGAAATTGGATAGGGGATCTGTTTTGACACGGAGATACCTCTTTCGTAGAGAAAGTCTAGCTATCGTGCGATATTGTCCCTTCAGAAATTCTTGGAACCTTCACGCCGACGTTTCGAGAAAATCACTTTCCAAGGGAAATATCCAACGGCGAGGTGGAAACTTTGTTCCGAGGAAATCACAGAGTGGGTACGGCAATGAGAACGCGGACCGCTACCGCAAATTCAACGAGCACGATTCGTATGAATTATGCGTAGATAGGAGGGAAGAAGCTGGCCATCTATTGTCCGCGCAAATCTAGCGGCAGTCCGCTGGCTTTTCGCCGACGGACCAAACATTCGCCGCGTCCCAGTCTCTTAATAGTATCGAAATTACTAGTTAGACGCATAATCGAGTTATAAGTTTTGCTGCGAATGATGAAGGTGGATGCCACGGCCGATCATGCGAGGGGCCCCACCGCGGCTAATGAAAACGAAACCCCTTCGAGGCGCTCGATGCCTCCTTCCGGGCGAGGGCGCCTATCTCTTCGTGGCTACTGTGAGAAGCTATTCCCGCTGTTCCCTGCAATTTTACATGCGCCGCGGCGAACCAATCCCTCGCGCAATCTTTCGAACATTTTCAGCAAAACTTCAATCCACCTCGACAAAAAGTTTGAGATTTATACGAATCTTTTGATACCACAATGCTTCGAGGGCTCGTAGTGTTCACTTATTGAGAGAAGGCTGACGATATTTGTATTCCAGCATTGAAATCACTAATATATATTCAATAGTAATGTCAGAGTATAATTTTATTCAACACTTGGAGGAACATGGGTTAGTTTGGGTTGTAGCTCCATTTGTGACAGTTTTTGAGTGATGACGTGTAATTTATGTAAAAAAATTCTATTTTGATTTAATCCAAATTTAGAATTTGCACCCATTAGGTACTGTTTTGCGCGATATGAGTCGTCCAGATTTGAAAAATTCGCAGAAAATAGAAATAAAAACTCAGTAACTATTACTTATTGTGTGAAGATATTTAATTTTTCAATTGGTGTTCTCTTTTCCATGTTAACTCTTTGTAGTCACACAGGGTGTATCGCACCCCGGGGCAATTTTCTTCCAGAAGTATATGTCTTCGCTAAGATTTCTGTAAATATTCAGACCTTAATATTAAAATTTCAAAATGTGGCGAATTTTAACAAAAAAGTCGCTTTTTCCACAACTATTTATTCAACTACAAAGTTCCCTTATTTCAAAATTGTTAATTCTAGAAAAGGACTATTAGAGCATTCCGAATGTACAATTATCACTGAAAAGTTAAAAGATTCAAAAATTCGAAAATGGTAAATAAAAAATGGCACCGAGCTGCAGTGAACCCCATGCGACCAATTCGTGATTATAAGAACGTGTTAATCACGAAGGGTTAAGTCAAAGCAATACTTTCATAAACAGTTTTTTTCTAATTTCCTCGAAGTTGGTAAAGCTGAAGAAGCTACACCCTTCTTGCTGCAACGTTCTAAATTCCTAATCACCTCAAACAGAATCAATCCCCCCCCCCCCCAAAAAAACCAAACCGTGAATACCTAAAAGAATTGTCCTCCGGTCGTTAATTACGATTCAAGCAACACGCGCATATGTAGGTACATCGCCACATGGATGTCACTCGCGGCCTCGACTTCCTGCCGAGGCACGGAAGGCCCTTGCACAATGCTAGTCCGCGAGGGCGAGCGAGAGATGCCACGGAGATTTTAGCGGTAAGAGGCACGGCATAAAGAAGAGCATTATGCCTGGCGTATAATGCAGCCACGTAACGGCCGATCGAGGGGGATCTTGGATCGATCGCCGATCGTTTGATCATGGTGGCGGTGCCGATATCGTGCGGCGGTGGCGGGGATCATCGCGCCGGGACGAGAGGAGCGGAGACCTTTTAAAAGCGCACAGAGAACGCTCCAACGGGCTAATTGTGCGATATTGTGCACCGACAATGCTCTAATGAAGCATTGTCCATGGGTCGGGCCGGCGATCGTGGTGTCGCTCGGCCGTGTTTTTTTCCCCCCTTTATCCGCGCGGGCAGCACGGGACACGGAAAGCGAACGTGTTCTCCGCGGAACGGTGCGATAGAGGCGAGGCATAAAGCCGATGCACGGGGAACGCCATCGACGTCCCGTCATCTGCCGGACGTGACGGGATTCCTGGCGAGGTCAGAGATCGTTCGTGGATATTCTAATAAGTGGACGCGATGAAACAACGAGCCTTTGTTGCCGCGATCCGGCGCTGGTACCGCAACGGATCAGTGTTTGTTAGTCAGAGTTTGAGAGGAAAGCGGTGTGGAGTTATGTGCGAGATTCTGGAGGCAAGACTTTCGAAGATAGTGTTCCGTTGAGGACTTTGGGAGCAATGAGTAGATCACTGGAGTGTATTCGTTTTCTGTGACTAATGTGTGGGATGCTTGGAAGAAATTTAGGGTACTGGTATCGAGCAACATTAGATACTGATAGAAAACTGCGAATGCATTCGGCGTTTGGATATTTGTAGAGTTCGGAAAAGAGTAACATCGGGGAGGCGACGTTGGTGGAGTTGGTTAGGCGAAGATCTTACGTTCAAGTCCCACCGCCCGAGGTTCTGTTTTTCACCTAGAATTTATTTCTCGGAGTACGCGCTCCATCTAAGAACCGAGATCAGCCTTGAGAGAAATCCGCCTCTTTCCGAAGTTATTTGATTTAACATTCCATCCATCCTCCGCAGAAAACATTTCCGGATTTCCAAGCAGCCCGTGTACTTTCCATCGACGCACACCGCGGGCACTGTCCACGTTTCCGCGATAACGTCATCCGTCGACTGTCCACAGGCGGAAGAATGCAAGTAAGCGCGCGGCATGCTCCAACGAAGAGGAAATCAGCGTGGCCGTGTAACGCGGGAAGAAACGACCTCGCGAGGGATCGAGATTCGAGCATGTCGTTAAACTCTCCAATGGATTCTTCCTTCGACATAAGGCACGTTCATGAGGGAATACAGGGTGTAACAGCAAATGGGACACACTTCAGGGATGAACGCATCCGCGCAGAAACAACAAAGCAGCTCCGTAGTAGCATGTGCCTGATTCCGCTAGCTTTATGTTCTAGCCGGGCTTCCAAGATTTCCAACTAATTCCACTCGACCGCTTTGTGCCGCGATTCTCTTGTCAAGTGTACAACGCGCTGGAGATTCCCAGTAGCGTTTGAAGCGATAATGACGAGTTATTCTAATCGAGAAGTGGCAGGCGCGCACTCGACGCGCGGGCCTGCCGAGTGTAACGCAGCGCCAAGCAACATTTCCCAACGGACGTCTGTCAAATAAAAAATCAACGACCAGACTGTTACAGGCTCGTATTGAGATGCAAAGTGGCGATTCTGAGCGCCTGCCTTTGAAGACGGGGAAACGGCCGTGGGCTTGAAACAAGGCGAAGTTGGACATGTGTCCGAACCAGGCGATCCTATTGATTCGCGATGTCCCAGGTGTTGCTGGTTGCAGATACTTGTAGCAGGATCAGCCCTTTCGTCACGACATAGTCCCGTGCTAATGAAAATTCCGGTAAAGCATATATACGCGGAGGGGAGCTCGGGTGGAATGCGGTCCAATTAGAAGACGGTTGCCACGGTCGCCTCCTACGACCCGAGGGAGGAGAGAATTGGTTTATTACGTCGAAGGTGGAGATACGGTTCTCCCACTAATGGTGATTTCGTTTCACCGTCTCACCACTGTTCCCAAGTTCCCGTGTATATTGTGCTCGCTATCTTCTTTATAAGGCTCCGGGGCTCTTCTCTCACCTCGTACATCCTCGCTTTTCCCTCCCGCGGGCCTCTTCCTCCAAAGTTCCCCCCCCCCCCCTGTTGCCGCCGCTAACGAATCAATTCGATGTTGATTAATGTACGCCTCCAGTCCTCCTCCAATTACGTAAGAGTTATTACCCGATTGGCCATCGGTCGCTCTGCTGATTATACGTCTTTTCCTGGATACCGCTAACACCCAGGATCCAGCGTTTTCCCCACTCACGCGAGCTCGCGGTATCTTGCGTATCTGTTCTACTGAGAGTCGCGTATGTACCTGGGTATGTACTTCCAGGCATCTTTATCGGCCGATGGAGGCCTCGGTACGGAGAGCTCCATGACCAAGATTTATGGGTCTTCCCGTGGACGGTTAATTAATACGGACCGTCCGCTTGCTGCTTTCTTTCGCGCGGCTTCAGAAGTTCCACAAATTTCAATTCAGAGTTCTTCCTGGATACGATTCCTGTATCGTGCACAAGAAGATCGATAGTCCTCTTCTCAACTTTCAAACGCGACTCAGGGTTCCAGGCTGGACGCAGGAAAATTTAGATACCAGTGGAAATGTTTCGCAATTGATTGCATCGGCGTTATTAGCCACCATTATTCCCCCAGCTGGCTCGGATAACGCAAAAAGAGGAGGAGGTTGGATGATGCGGCTGGAAATATCTCGAGCCCTCGATATCCCGATCGGAAGCGACGGAGTTCCCCGAAGCTATTAACGCGAACCGTGGATCCAGCGTGGCGGCGGGGGAGGAAGGATCGCTGGAACGCGGCTCGTCCTCGAAAAGCTTTTAAACGATCACGAGGAAGGAAGAGACGGTGAACCTGTCAGTCACGTCGCGGCGGAGATGAGCAGCACCCACTTCTTCGGGGCCGCTGCTGCTCTTCCGAGTGCGCTGCGTGCCAGGACCCCGGTGGGAGGTGAGAGGTTAGGCAAACACGAGCTTATCTGATGGCCCGTCAGCGGCTCACCGACCCTTCTGCGGTCAGCGCCAGACCTTCTGGTACCCTGTAACGCATTGTCCGCGCGCTCCACGAGAACCAGTAGAGCCCTTCGAAGGTTACACGGCCAACGGGGCGGGATGAGATATCTCTTCCGTTCTGATAGATTCAATTTCCAGCCGTGTCACTCCCCTGGCCACGGGGTTTGGAGATCGACTGGTTCGAGAGGGTTGCCCTCGGCCGACATAATGACTTCAACCTGGACGACCCTCTCAAGTCAGTGCCAGAGACGCGGTGCGAATACAAAAGTGGAATGCAACTGTAGGTGATCGGCCACAAGTGGGGGATTTTAGCGCCTTCATTTGTGTTTTCCATAAACAGTACAATGTCTGGAGAATCTACAGACTCTTAAACTCAGAAGAATGCTTCAGCAGACTTGGTATACAAACCCGTAACAAAGCATCTTCTTTATAGGTAGATTTTGCTATACGCGACTGGAGGCAACGTCAAGAATTTCAAACTCGATTTTCTCGAAAATGAAGTGCAATATCAAAAAATTGTATTCCATTTTCCCGACTTATTTACTTGTTGTAAGTCGAAAAGAAAGAGTAATTTTTTTTGACGCCGCGCTTTATTTTCAAGAAAACCAGCTTTGAAGGAAAGCCTACCGCGGAGTCGAAGATCTGAATCAGAAGAATTCGTGCTCCGTGAGAGCACGTCAGTTCAAGCCAAGAGGAGTGCATCTGCTCTCGACAGGTACATCCACTTGCCCGTCCCGCCTCCTGTGATCGACACCCACCTCGAAATAGCCACGTGGTACCATTATCGAGCCGACTCCATTCGCTCCCAATAATCAGAGAGCTTCTCTAAACCCTCTACTGTTCCGACTCAATCGCGGGTTTCTCCACGGGTACCAGGTATATTCGGTGTTGGATTACGTAAGCCCGGGTACATGTGTTAAGGAGAGTTAGTTGGACCTCGGCAAGGGACGGTGTCCAAGTAACCGTAAGTGCTTAATGCTCTTTCGATCGAACGGCCGTTTGAGCCGAGGGGAAGAGGAGGTGGGTCGGGCGGTCGTTTCCCTTGACGACTCTATCTAGCCGCAGGTTCCCTGGGCGTCCTAGAAAGCATCGCGACGACGGCGTTACACGAACCGCGGAGCGTGTTGCCGCGGCCACGGCCACGGCCGAGCAAAATCTCTCGCCATAAATTGGAGCCCCCGGTGCCGTAATTGAGACGGCTCTATCGGCCGTCCGCTAAATCCGAAGTATCCCATCCACCATCCGCCGCGACCCCGGCGTGACTTACTAACGCTGCACGCGTCCCCCCGCCTCGCGAGCCTGGTGTACACGCGGCATCCTCGCCGCGGCGCGGCGGATCGGACGAGGATGCATTAACAAATTAATTCCGCCGCTATCTCGCTCCCTCTCCATCATCCTGACTCGGCGCAGCGCGCTGTACAAGCGGCTGGGATCGCCGGGCGCAGCGAAATTCCGGGAAGACGCCGACGTGGCCGGTGCTCGTCGACGAAATTTACGCGTGCCGCATAAATACGCGATGTGATCATCGCCGCGGCTCTGATTCAGGGGGTGTGTGTTGGCATTCCCCTCGGCCGCTTAAGACAAGCGACCGTGCCGATTTAGGATCCAATCGGCCGAGTTTATGCGAGCTTCGCAGCTGGGCGCACGGACGGTCTTATTTCACGGTAACGTTATTACGCGGGCGAGCGGGGCTGATCGTACGCGAGCGTGTACGGGGCCGCGGCGTACAACCGACGCGTTATCCCGGCGCGGAGAGAGCTCCGCTCACAGGGTGTCCCGGGGAACCGACGACAGCGGGGTCGATGGGGGTCACGTGGCCGCGGGGAATGGCTTCTTCAATTATCTGGGCCCGTCTTTTGCGGGGAAAATACGGAAATTGGACACAGCTAAGCTCAGCTGTTGGAAACCATCCGAGATATATCCTCCCCGACGTCTTTAACATGAGCGAAACAGCCGCTTCGTGGGTGTATTAGGATTATCCTCCTTGCTGACCTTGTTGGTCGTGTTTAACAGTGTTTTATTAGCGAGAAGATTAGAAGACTTCTCGCGATCGAAGCTGCGTAATACATGGAAGGTGGGCAGGGATCGTTTGTCGCGTGAGTTTCGGACACCCCGTAGATCCAGGAGGATCACGCTGGCAGCGTCCCGCTCGAAGATAGGCTTGTTCGGTAATTAGGCGGTCGGAAGGTGGCCGCGGGGGGTCCGTTTCGCCTCGAGCTGGATCGCGTGGGCGTGCGCTACGTGAGCGGCTTAAAATGTTGCTGGCGAAATTGACGGGGACTCTCTAATTAGGCGCGCGACCGGCCGCTTCCACCGATTCTCACTCGATCTCCCTCGCCTTTTTCACCCGGCCAGTTACGGATTTCCGCTAAACCCATTCGCGATCTCCCGCAAATTGGCGTGAATTTCAGCCGGCTCGGGTAAAGACGCGCCGCTGGATCGATGCCGGTGAAACGAGTCCTCTGTTTGATGCCTGTATACCTTGGCGAGGGGCAAACGAACCGATCCTTCTCACCTAGCTATCGGCAGAGTCAATAGTCCGTGTGCAGTTCGTACGGTTCGAGCGAGATCTGTGAAATTTGCCAGGTCTTAAAATAGCCGGACAGTTTACAATTCGACCGATTTCAGTGACCCATATCGGCAAGATAGAGCGTGGAGATCTGTAATTAACACCCCGTGGCATCTTCTTTCTCCCAAAGGGTACGAGCGATTAATTACTCAACGATTTTAAAACGTCACACCTTGATCACTGTAGAACGGACCCTCTAAGTACTCGCGAAGCATAAGGGCGAAGCGGTGGAGCAGCCCCGCGATTCGGAGGGTATCAGGGGACCGCAATGGCGGCGCAACTCGATCGTTCCTCGCGGGAGGGTGAAAGGGCATCTCGTTATGTAAAAGGGCGGTCCAAATACCGAGCAAATTGGCACGACTCCCACACTATCATCGGTTGTCTCGCGTGCGAGGAACGTGAACCGTGGAGGGACCGAGATCCGCTCGGAAACGAAGCGTATTATAACGAGCCCCCTTCGAACCGTGCCCCACGCCGTGCGTGCGTCATTATATATTACGTTACGCTTACGCGTATGTAATTGCGAGCATCGCGACCACGAAAGCGTTTGATTTATGTCTTCATACGAGAGAGATGTTCGCGAGCGCGTGGGCAGCGGGCTCGGGGACCTGCCTCTCTCTCTTTCTCTCTCTCTTTCCCTCTCGTCCGGGGACCGTTGTCGGCCTTTCCGTCGAACGAAGATATCCATACACAGTCGTCTTCCCTGTGTCTTCGCTTGGGCTGGTCACGTTGATTATAATTACGATATAACTTAATACACTCGCACCTCGTTTGTGAACTGCACGAACGGCTGGGAGGTGTAAGCTCGATTATTCCATGGAATATATAAAAATAATGAATGCTGCGTTTGTAAAGAAAACTTTGCTGCTAGTAAAGAAGATTGGTTCGAATGTAAAATTTGCGGGAAGTGGGTTAATGAATCATGCGGAATGAAGGGTGTATTCAATTCTATTTTCTTCTGTGTGACATTAATGATATTTTAACAAGTGATCTCAGCTTTGTTCTCACTTTGTTAATTTTCATTAACCTGTCCTTTTCATGACGTCTAATGTCCAATTTAAAACTAAGTTCAGAAAAGGACATTTTCGACTTATTTGGAAATCGAAGATTTTGTTATTTTCTATTATTATTAATGAATTTGCAATATAGTTTTATGAAAGGCCAACAAACACACCTCCTATTAAGGAGGGAGGCCTACCTAGAAATTTTCTAAAAGTCCATTTTTCTATTTTTCTATTTTCGTGAAGTACTTACAACATCGTGAAAATATTCCCCGAAAGTATAAAGTCATACGCGCGTAAGTAGGTAGGTAGGTACTCCTCGGTGTAGCGCGCAGACCCAAAACTTTAAACGGGTTTTCCTCAAAATCATGTTTTCAAAGTCGGTGACACACATAGGAAAACTATACAGTACGCCCCATTTGACAAAACGTCCCACCATTATTTTACGCACACAAACCAGGATGTATCGACACGATCGTCAAATTCGAACTTGCCTCAGTCGGTCATAACTGCCGCAAGAAAAATAAGAGCAAATATTAAGGTACGAATAGACGACGACACTTTTGTGTCTAGATCAAGTGTCGGCGTGGGGACAGTGTCCTAGACTGGGGTGGACGCTAAGTTTCTTGATCTAGACTGATCTAGACACTTGATCTAGACGCAAAAGTGTCGTCGTGTATTCGTACCTTTACGGCTTTTAAAAAAATATACAAGAATTTATATTTTCGGCCTTCAGATAATTTGTGGTGAGTACGTGAGAAATTCTAAATTTTAAACCGGCGCATTTTGTACCCCAGAATTTACAATATGCCCCAGCAATGAATTTACAATACGCCCAACCTCAAAATCATATTTTTCACGTGTAACCTATTTCTTTTCTTTTCGTGGATAACTTCGTGTAATCCTTGCAACAGAAATGTCAAAAGTGAAAATGTAAATAAAAAAATAATGTAATAATTTTAATCAAGATTGTTCTATTTTTGTTAATAATATCTTTTACAATATATATTCTATAACATTTTGATAAAAATAATACAAAGTAATCACTACAACGAAACTGGGTAATTCGAGGGAGACTATCTATTAGATGGTTACTTTGCTTGATTCTCAGAGCACCTTAGATAATTTCCTTTCGATGGAGGAAACCGATATTGCGTTATCTGCGTAAGGAGATCACGAATGACTTCATTTCTGTTATCCCAGCGAATACTTCCTCGAAGTAAACTAAAGCGCACGAGTGCTCCTCTGCTACGGATCGAAGAGAAACCGCGATAACGGTCCAGGAAACGTTTTACAACTGTTCGGCTCGTTATCTCGAAGCTTTCGACCTATCCCCGTAGCGGAGCGTCTCGCCCATGGGAGAGCGGCTCGCTCGTGGCCGATAAATCATTCCCGGATCCGATCGATCTTCGCCACCCGTCGACAAATCGGAGAGTAGACAATATGAGGCCCACGGTGGTGGAGCGGGCCCGGCCGCGGAACGACTGTACGTGGATGTTTGCCCTGCTTTAACGTCCTCCGTGTCGTCGAAGACAGTCAACGTTTGCTCGGCAATTATGTAACCCCGTCAAACTGTTTCACCAAACAGTCGGAGAGCGCACGTTCACACGCCAATATAACAGACCGGGCCGACGACAAAAGACGGGCCAGTTACAGATCTCCTTCCGCTTGTTTGACTATCTCACGGATGCCACGATAAAGCCGTCACAAATCGACGCGACAGATTCACCTGTTTGGTTCTCGCCTGCCATGATGACACCAGCTGTCTCCATTCCTTGGTCTTCCCCGAGGCCTCTTTGCTACTTCGCTGTCTTCGGACAGTGCCGTTTCACTTCTCGTTTAGTCGATTTAAAATAGTAGTACTAAGTGGATTCTCTGTGAATTTTACTGCCTGGTAGATATTTCATTAAGGGTGATTAGATTGGTGTAGAGGAACTGAATACAGAAGTGATACCAGAAGTATTGTACATCATTGACCAATTCACAGGGGTTTCCGGGTTCACACGAATCTTAGCGGAGACCGCCACGGGCGAGCAACCCGTTAACAACAAATTATATCAATTTGTTAGTGGCGCGAGACCGGATAGGTCTGCGGGGGTGGCGCGTTGCATGCGTGTTCCCGGGCCATAGATCACTTGGCCGGGTTCGCAAAGGCGTGGAAGAAAAAGGACTGAGCGTATGGCTGCGAGACTCTTGGGGCCTCGAAAAAATATATGAGTCGAAACAAAAGTGGTGCCCTGTAAGGGCCATTTCGTGCTCCTATTTCAATGGCGACGCAAATATGAAAGCTTTAATAAAATGGTAGTGAAATGATCATTGTACTTTATTAATAATTTAATAAAGCTTTCTATGAAGTTAGAATATTTTGATATTTAGCTCCAATTTATCTTTAATATAACTACTAGACATTCGATTACGTTTCTAGAACCTTGATCCACTAAGAATGTCTATCGGTAGACTTTCAGACCGGAGAATTTCGCAGCAGAAGTAAGTCAAGTGAAGAATGAAAGAAAGCAGATGCAGGTTCTGGCGAGCGAGTGGGGAAGGGTTAACCCGAGAAATACGAGGATGAAATAGATCGCAGGTGCGTGGGTGCCCCGGCACCGGCTGAGAAAGAGCGAGGGTGTTACAAAATATGAAATTGAGCCCATTTGTTCCAGTTGCCTCTGTGAGAGGCGGCCCGACGTGCCGCAGGGAACCCCGTTTCGGGCCCCGACGTGCTCCCCACCCCCGCGTTTCCTGCTCACGACCACCTCCCGATTGCCTCACCCTGGCCTAATATCATAAATCCTTCGAGGTGTTAATACGTTCGCACACTCTTCGGTTCTTTCGCGCCGGGCACCGATCTGGCCCCACGTGGAGACGCTCTCGTGTGGACCCTTTGTGATACGTCCACCTTATTTGTCTTTCGCGAACTTCGAATCGAGCACATGGAATGCGTGTCGTCAAAAAATGAAGAGTCTGCGAGCCGTTGCAAATAAACGAGAATGGTATAATTCGAATAAAGGGGCATCGTGAATTTTAGGCTGTGTAGCCTTCGATGCCTGTTCACTTTTAATTGGAAACGTACATTTTAGACAGACAGCCGTGAATTCACCTCACTGCTCCAAAACCCTCCACGTAAGGCTTTCTAAAATAATCATTCTTCAGTAATGGAACAAAAAGGTTCAAAGTGCACAGAAGGGACAGAATTGGCGCGAAAATAACACGTGATCGTAGCTGGTCGTGCAGCAGGAGAGCCAACGGTTCTCTCCCTCTCTCCGTGCCCCCCGAGAGTCGAGGAATTATCGCAACGCGCCGTGAAACATAATAATTAGTTCCAGTTTAGCGAGGTAATGAGCGCCGGCCTCCATTACCGACCTCATAATTGTAACCAAACCCCTATTAAAATCGACCTTATAAACGCGTGCTTCGCCTTCCCCCCCTGGGGCCCGGAGCGAGTGCACGCCATGCAGGGGAACTCGCTATCTCCCTCGAATCGCATACCCAGGGCTCGCGCGATGCCCCGCGAATAACACCCTATAATTTCCGACATACTATACCGCCACGGTGTTATCCGACCTGATCCTCGTGGATCTCCGCCGATCGCTCGGTTTCGCTCGATTTCGAGATGGGAGTTCACGCAGCCTCCAACGCTTTCAACGTGGAAACGCGTGCACGGACCGGGGCCACCTATGTCCACCGCGTTCCATCGTCCATTTTTGATGACCGATAATCGGTGGCCGAATTCGATTGGGAGATATTCACCCTGTAAAGATTTCAGTGGTGCGCTTGGAATTTTTTATGGGGACGAGCATTTCAGAATAATTAACATCCTTCTGTTTGCACTACGTTGTTCGTTTGGTTTTCTATGGTTGAGTTCAGTAATGTAAGATTATGGGGAATCAGTACCTACTATTACATTTTTCATTTTGTTTGGAATGTGATTTGTGAAGGGCGCAGATACTGTTTGGACGTGGATAGATTCCACTATATCAAAACACAAAGGGGGAAGAAAGGATGGAACGATAAATCCATTAACGAGGAGCTCGACGGAGTTCATTTAGTAACGGGGTTTGTTTTTGCCCCACGCCGGTCTACTCCGCTCGCGTACATCTCGCTAACTCTCACGACTTGTAAGTTAGTGGCCTGGGAGAGGCAAACCGAGGCTGTTAAAGATTTAGAGCCGGCCGTTAACGGTCCATGGCAATTTGCATTCGCGACTTACGAGATCCCCGCTGTCCCCGCACTTTTTTCGCACCGTTCCCTTTGGAACCATAAATCGAGGATCGATTCGAGGGAGTGTAAAAACATTTAAATCCATCAATATACTTACCCCCAGAGACAAGTAGATACAAAACACACTTACCAAGCCCGTACACATTTTTAAATATTACCCAAAGGTATGAGTATTGGGTATTAAAATACCCAAACTCTTCGACCGATCAGGATCAAAACTTAAAAGTCCCCAGAGCGCTCCACTTCAAACGATCGTGACTCCCTCGAGCAGATCAAATAATTAATACCATCGCGGCCACGATCAGAACCGGCCGTTTAATCGCGATCTATCGGCCGGTGCATCTTCACGGGGGAAGGCGCGTTTCACCGGTGCGTAACGAGCCGTCTCGCGTGCGAGCCGCGCGCGTCCGAGTTCCATAATTTATGCGCCGCGCTATCGCTGCGCATAAATTAATACCGTGTAATACGCGTCCCGCGAACAGCGTCCCGATGCCGGCCGCGGCGGACCGAAGGGAGATCGGATCGAGATGCTCGCTCGAGCTGACGATCGTCAAGCCTGCTCTCGCGGATGTTCGTCGAGTTTCGTGCCGAACGTTCATCGGTTCGCGCCGACTTCCCGACGATTAATTATTGTCCGTGGCACCTCTTGACGTCTTCACTAGCGTCCACCGTCGCGAAACTTTCTCGCGAGCCGCTACACTGGCGAGATCGTCACGATCGCCTCCATAGATCGCCGCCCCGGCGACGAATCGGTAGCGAGGACCATACAGAAACTCGAGGCAAGGCTTCCAAGGGTTCCACTAGGACAATAAGTGTTCCACCAGGGTAGGGACATACGATTCACTGGCAATAGACGACGAGGAAGGGTCGAGGGTCATCCTCGATCCTCGCAGATAAGAGCCCGAGCCGCGATTTAAACGCGAGCGGCGAGCTTCAAAGAGGCGCGTACCCCTCGCGTGAATTTCCGATCCGGATTATATTAAGATAAAAGCCGCGAGGGGCGTGGCTGCCCGGCGCCGACGTCGATCTCGTTACAATTTCGGAAAGGCGGAAAGAGATCGCGATCGCGGATTGCCAGTCGATTCTCAGTCGATTCAGCGCGGCGCTGGAGATCCTGCGCCGATTACGATGTATTTCTTTATATTCGCTGCGGGGATATCGTGGGTGAGATATCGGGGGGATTAATTGGAATTTCTAAGGTGAGGTCGTGGTCGTTTCGTTGGCATTGACAGTGGAGAACAAGGGAACACTGAGTCTACAATTCCATTTCAAATGGAAATTCAATAAAAAGAAGTTCGTCAACGAAGTAGAGCCTTACAAATATAACGCAAGCAGGTATACCCTCTAATATCATTCCAGATACCTCAACGTCAAATCCCCAGTCTCCTACATCTCTCCCCTCTACGCAATATTAAAGAGAAAATCCTCCTCTAGGAGGATCCCGTCGAATCCACCTTTCCACCGTTCGACCGCGAGGCGCGTCTTCCCCAAGCCCGATCGTAATTACCCGCTCGACCAGTCGTTTCGCAAGAGGCGTGCAACGCGTCCGTCTTCTACCGGGTTCACGATTACCAGCGCGAGATTAGGAACGAACCCGTTCTTCTACCAGTGTTACGAGATTCACGGAGGGATCGCGAGAGATCCGAGCGGTCGCGTTCGTTACACGCTGCGGCGGTGAAGGAAGGACCTGCGCCTGTTCCTGATTGGCACGGCTCGATCCACTTTACAAGAGGGTCCGCGGCGCGGCGTGAGCCGAGATAAAAGGCCGATTTTACGGGGCCTCGCGGAACTGTACGGTGCCGTTCCTGAGCCATCCCGCGGCCTGATCGAGGAAGGTATAAAGGGTGCCGACGGGCATTGTCTGGCGTTTAGTGCTGGCCCGACCTTTGCTACATGTATCGCGGACCCCTCGGCATCCCGATGGGCTTCTTAAATGTTCCTCTCTCCGGCTCCACGGGCCAGCTCTCGCGTTTCGCAGCCGGGTCGTAATATCCGCGCTTACGACTCTGCGTCTCGCACCTCACTGATCGGTGACCAAAGTGTGCGCACTCCTTTTGTACACTGGAGGATGGGCGACTTATTCTACTGTGGTTAGATGAAGGGGTTCTATTTGAACGAAGATAATGGTCCTTAAAGTGGACTTTTCTTAGGAAGAGCAGAATTCAGATTTTTGACCATTCTAATTTGCTAATTCCCCCGCAACCTTACATCCCGCTTGAAATCGAATCACAATGTCCCCGTCCCCGATCACCAATGCCGCCGCAACCGTCCAGCAAGCTTAGATGGAAATCACGAACGGATAAGGATCCCTCGCCACGCACGGCGTCCTCTCACCCGCGGAATCTATAATTAAAATCAATCAGTGGGATCTATTTATACCCGTCGGCGCGGCTGGATCGACTGGCAAAAAGAAGAACGGCTATCGATTCTTCATTCCGATGTCGTGGCTCGTCACGTCTCCCCGTCCTTTCCCTCCCCTCCCCATTTCTCCGGGATTCACGCGGCAGTCGCGTCCCATCAGCATCGCCACTTTCATCTCGCGGTGTTGTTAGACTCGCGTTAGAAAAAGACCGCCGCTCGCGGCCGCGCTTTAACAGCCCCGATAACGGACGGGCTGGCTTTTTATTTCGAAAGGATTCGCTCGTTTCGAAGGGAACGGCCGAGCGGTGTCGTGTGGCTCGCCGTCGACGGGCTCCAAGCGGCGACGATCGTTTCGCGTTACGTTCTCGCGCGCAGGAATTCCTCTCCGGGGGAAATTAAGCGGACTCTCAGAAATCGACGCGCACCTGGGGGGTCGTCGAGTGGCAGGACACTCTTTTAAACAGGAGAACGTTACGCGGCGAGCCGCGCGGCCCGAACGTAAACGGCCGTTACTCCCTGACCTCGTCGTATCTCCTGTTCCCTCCGGTTGACACCGACCGCGCGCACCACCGCCGTTCACCGCGAATAGGATAAAACCTGACTTTCTGTGTACCGTTTTATGGATTTGCACGGCGGAGTCGTAAAGGATAATGCCGCGCGCGCCGGCAACGTATTACGTTTATGCACGCGTGTATATCACCCGTCTAATTGTGGACGAACGATTTCGGCATTACGCTGATTGTTAACGCCGGAATAACGGCGGTTGGTGGCTACCAGGGGTTGAAACGGCTTCAAAAATAACTGTTATATATAGGGTAACGCATACTATTGTTGACCCCTATACAATGATTGACACTCCTCCCCAAAAAGTAGGAAATATAATATAATGCTTTTTTTATATGATAAAATATAATTATATTCGGAAGAAAAATATCTGGGCCACTGAAATATAGATATATTTTCTTATATAAAAGAAGCAATATATTATATTTCCTACTTTTTAGGGAAGAGTGTCAATCATTGTATAGGGGTCAATAACTGTATGCGTTACCCTATATCGGTTCCAACTGAAACAGTTATGAAGAACCAATATTCTAAATAACTGCTATAACGAACCAACATTTCTAACCATATCGAGTTCTGTAGAATCGATACTAAATGGGTTCCATAACAGTTATATATCGGTTGTATGGCACTAATGTAGTATGTATCGGTTCCGAGAATTTACTGTATAACCGATGTATAACCGTTATGGAACTGATACCTATAACATCGGTGATGCAAAATTAGAACCGAAACCGATATGGAACAGAACCTTTTTCACTCGTGATTGGTTTAAGATTTTTTCGGTTCTTATAACAGTTTCGAGAACCGAAACCGATATCATAACTGGTTTTAACCCCTGGTGGCTACGAGTCTTATTTTCCCCTGTTCGCAACGTGGAAGAAGCTTCTTGTAGTCGAATCCATAAAATCTTCTCCTTTTTATTATCGACTTCTGTGTGTTCCACTTGCAACACGATTGGGGGGGGGGGGGGATATCTGCGGGTGGAATTTAGATCGTTTCCTGAATTAATCCGCTAAGTTGTATGACCAGACACACCCTGTATATCATAAACTCGCGGAAGCTTCCGGATTGCAACGCCGTCCGTTTACGAGGCGCAGCGAAGGAAGTATGAAACGACGGATCCAAGGGACAGAGAAGCATTCGATACGAGGAATTCGCGCAGCCATCGATACCGCACGCTCTTCCCTGGCTTTACACCGCAATAATCGTATCTCCATACAAATTGAACCGATCGGGGCTGCCTCGAGTCCAGCCACCGCGACGTTAAAGCGCTGTTCATTCCACGGAGGATACGTCACTCCGGTGGCTCGACCGAGGAAACCTTTCCGTTTCATCTTCTGTCGATCCTGCTGATTTTCCACGCGTACCGCGTGCTCGGTCCCGACCTATGTTCCCTCCGCATTCCAATCATCGATTGCATCGTTGCACCTCGATGGATCAGCGTTCGACGCATCGGCGACGCGTTCTCCGCGCGATCGGACCAAACGTTGTCCTACGGTGACTCACAATTCGCGAGTCATTGCTACCGATCGTTAAATTAGCAATCGTTAATGATGTCAATGAGCGGCAGAGAGGGCCACTTAAATCCTCGTTCTCAAGCATCCTCGTAGAGCAACGCCAATGTATCCACGTAGGCGAATACCAGCGATGGTACCTCGGGGCACAATAACACGTTTATGGAGGATTCGGTCGGGATAGCGTTGCGTTTATATCGAATTTCTCCGCCGCGTTACTTTGTCAGTGATGGCCAGGCGCGGGATCCTGGCCGAGGACAGGGCCTGGGAAGAGGACGAGCGGGAATACGGCGCAGGGGCTGCCGGCCGGTAATGCATGAGCATGCATTACCCCAAAGATTACGATTATTTTATAGCACTATACACGCGAGTCGTAAAATTCGCGTGCCATTTTAACAACTGGCTTCCTGCCGGCGCAGGTCTATACCGAGCGAGTCGATCGCGGCTAGGGAACGCGGGCGTGTGGGCCAAGCTGGATGCGTTTTAATTGATAAATAAATCATCAACCGCGATCGGGACTCATGATCGGTGTTCATCATCGCTATTAAGTCGCCAACACGACCAACTTCGTGATACTTTCGGAATTTCACGAGGCTAATGGGCTCCTCTTCGCATAGATTTCTCAGGATGATTGAGACTTTGATGCGAGATGAAGGAATGAGAAAACGGGTTGTTATATCCTGACATATATGCTACACTAATGTCTGCGGAAGGAATGAAGTTTGGACTGGTATGCAAGCAGCAAACTGCCTCCTCACGACCCACAATTATTCCTCGTCCAAAGTCGCCTTAATACCCCTCGCGATCACAAAGTAGAATTCACCAGCTGGGTCTCAGGTACCACGCTCCGACCGATAAGAATCTCCACGGTGCGTTCCACCGAAAATTTAGGTCGTACCTGAGACCCAGCGACTCCCAGCACGTTCCAAGGGATCCTGACGCATCCCCGCGACGGAAGCCTCACAAAGAAGGCAATTAGGGGAAAGCTGTGGCACAATGGCACCGAAAGCGCGGGCGCAGCGCTCATATTAATAGCGAACACGACTTTTAGACGTAGCAGCGGAGGTTACGGAAGCCACGGGGCGATTATTCGTCCGTGCATTGTGGTCCTCGCGCAGTGGGAGCGCGTTTACACGGTCTATCGTTCCCGTCTGGTTTCGACCAGGGTGTCCCACACTCCTCGGTAAGGCCCCCCCCCCCCTCGCCGCGTTCTTTGTGCCACACCACCGACGTACCGTTCTACTAGTTTCGCGTTCCGTTTACGGTAGCTACTCAGCCGTCTACTCGGTCTGTGCACCGGTAGCCGGGGGTATTTACCTACTTACGCAGCCACACACGCGGGGCCCCGCGATGTGTGTGCATGCGCTGTCCCGGGCATAATGCTCGAGAAATATGAGCTCACGACCCCCGGCCGTACGGATTCTGATGATGAGAACGAAATGAGGCTGAGCGGCCGAGGTAGCCGCATCCAGAGGAGATCGGACGAGAGTGATTCATTGGCGAGTACCGGGGAGGATTAAAAATTGCCAGGAGTCAGAGGTGGCTAGTATGTTACATCGAAAATCGAACGACAGCCCGACTACGGTGGGCCCCTTTGTCAGGGGATAGTAAACGGGGGACGATTAAGGGATGATCGCGCTCGAATTGCATCGACCCAGCCTCCGCCAAGGCATTTCGTTGATTAATCGTCTACTGATAGAGCGCAGGCGAGGGTTATATATGAAGATTTTATAACGGGATTGTAATCTGTTACGAGTCTGTTTCAGAACCTGGCGGGTTTGTTTTGTGCTCAGGTCTCGGGGATCCGAGAGCGAACGCACGGCCAAGTAGCAACGCCGCGGGAAATGAATAAAAACGCTGCGAGCGGCGTCTGTTCGCGGGCATCATACAATTATTCTATGCTGGTTACCATACAATGCTTACTTAAAGTCAGAGATTTCGTCGCGCGATTCCTAAGAGCTACCGGCAAAATGGCTTCATCGACCGAGCATTTTGCATACGGCCAATCGTTCTTGGCCCCTTCTCCGGTGGAGCACAACGTGGACGGTAAAGCTTTTCCCTTGGATCGGCTAGCGGTGATCAATTGCTTGGAACGTTGCAAGGAACTGGCGTGCTTCAAATGCAAACTGGTCCTCCAGGGGATACCCGACATCAAAAATGCCACATCTTCGTCTCGTCGCGCCTCTGGAGACTCCACCACTGAACGACCTCCAAGAGAAAACTATCAACAACAAGCCTGTACTTCGGAGGAAAGGAATCCCAAGTCCTTGTGAATAAAATATCCTTGCCAACCTCTAGCAACAAGCTGGCCAGCAGCAACTGCCAGGTACCCAAAGAAAATAACCTTGCCACCCCGCGATTTTTATCCACAATTACACACCTCATAAACCTCTCCTCGCAGCCATGTTTATCGTTACCCGTGGCACGATCGTCGCTTCGTCCAATAATAATAATACCAGCGTCCATAATCCGTCGTATCATGACGCTGGCTCGGTCTCCCCTTTGTACGCGGATCCTCGCGGACCCGCCAGCTTCGTATGTGCAGCAGAGACGCGCGACGAGGGTCCGGTAACACAGAGTCGAACCCGGTGTCACGGGCAACACAGGTGCACAATGCACGTGAGAGAGTCCCGTATGGTAGACTACTTAAAATGCATTGGCAATAAGCCACGTCGCGTTACGCGTCGCCGTCCGTGAGGCTGCGACTTGTCTATGGGTCCCAGTCACTCGCGGTGCTGCACGGCTTAAAAGTCGTCGGCCCTCGTCTAGTCGTATAAGCGAGCCGCGGCATTTCACACAGAGGAACGCCTGGCTGCCCCTGGACGAGACGTCGAACGAGAGAAGCGGAAGACTGCGCGAAGGTACGACAGAAGGGAGCTAAAAGGTTTGGTTTGCGGCAGACTCGGAGGAAATGTGTTACGATTAGACTCCGAAGCAAAGGGATTTCCATTTCTATTCTAGTGGCATTTTATCTTCGCTTTGGCACCAGCAAGATCTCCACAACTACTTGGTAAAAAGCTAAAGTCCTATCCGCCACGATTGTATCGAAGATGTTTGACACGACAGCCCGTCCATTGACCATGGGAACCACACGGGTCTTTTTGCTAGATTCACTGGGTCCGCCAGGTCCATTAACCCACGTGGCAAGTTCCCCGTTCTAATTCTCATACGCTCAAGATCGGACGTGAGGGTCGACCTCTCCGAAGACCCCGTCGCTCTCCAGGGCCGTAATTAATTGGGAACACTATTAAAATCATCGGCCTATTGCTCTTCCTCGTCCATAAATACCTCGCCTGGCTGATCGCCCGGTCGAGCAAGAACGCGACGTATCCCTATCGCTGACAGCCACTTTTTTATCCCATCCGTTTTCTTTCACCGTCGATAATTCATCAACTCCTTCTCTTTTTTTTTCACTACCTACTCAGCGGTAATTTCTAATCGTCGACGAGGCATCGCGAACTCACACCTCCGAAAACGATCAGCACGCGCACAGCAGCTCGAGGGACACGGTAACGGCGCTGAAGATAACAGCGTCTAATTGGCCAACGTGGGATTAGAATTTACGGTGCAGTCGCGAGGGGGAGGGCCCCCTAGGTCCCCTGTGTTCGTGGGATTCCAATAATCACTCGAGGGGTTGATACACGCCTCCTTTTCTCCCCGTAGCTCGAGCTCTCTCGTTGCACTACCGTGGTACGCGTCCTGGTGTCAGGGTATCGCCACCGGCTGCTCTCGAACGAGGTGGTTGAAACGTAATACTGGTAACGAGTACCTAATTCAAGCATGGCCGCGTCATAAGTCCGGCAAAGTGCGCTGTAAGTTGCCCCGCTAGTCGTAATGGTGTTTATGGGCAATTCCCTGGTAGCCGTGGTGCAGGTAGCCAACGGCAACGAGTTCGTGGTGGCTGGACGCGCTCTCGCTGCGGAAAACCATCGACGCCGATGTAACGTTGCCCCGTCCGCTGGAATGCCGCGATGAATGGAATAGGTTTACGCCTGGCACGATCCTTTTTATCCCCTCCGTCTCATTGTCAGTCGCGGCCCCGCGCGAACGCGCGTGTAGCTGCATTAGGTCGCGGTGTCTTGCAGAGGTGGAACACTCGAGGGGGAAGCTGAGAAGCCAAATGCGTGACACAGGGTATTGTTCGAAACTGAACCCTGTTAAGGTCGAGGGGGTTCGATCTCTTTGCATGCGCATCTTTTAGGGAGAGGGTTGCCACGCTAGCTTGCGTTGTCTGTGGATAATATTCTGGACTCTTGTGGTATTCAGCAGCGTTTATAGCTGATATTGACGATGAGGGAAGATTTCGTTTGACGGAGTGAAGCGACACATTGTTATGGGTGGAATTAGAAGGAATTGTAGGCGGAAAAAGAGAACCTCGGTTGATGGGACTCGAACCCAAGATCGGCGGAGTATTTTGCGTACTGGTCCGCCGACTAAAGGTAGATTTTCCAATACGCGACTATGTAGAGTGTAGACGCAACGTCAAGAATTTCAAAGTTCATTTTCTCCAAAATAAAGCGCCATATCAAAAAATTATATTCCTTTTTCTCAATGCCGCGCTTTATTTTCGAGAAAATCGACTTTCAAATTCTTGACGTTGTGTTCAATCGCATAGAGGAAAACTTACTTTAACCAACTTACCCAACGTCGACTTTCCAAGTGAACTCTCTTCCACACTCTACATACCTCAAACTAATGAGGCGCCACCTATGTGCTAATATTGCACTAGGTTGTTCCCAATCGCCAAATGCCTACACTCTTTTATCCCCAACTAAAATCTTAAATACTACACACTGGAAAGCTCCACCTTTCCTCCGAGCGCTTTATTGCAACACAACAGCCGACAGAAAATACAGAACCAGATTTCGCCCAACTTTTTCTCCCTCCTCAACGATAAAACCCAAACGACTACGAAACGAGTCCTCGATTTGAACTCCCCGCGCGTCGGGGTCGCTCCAAGAGCGCATTCTCACTCCCGTTCGCGCGATCGTAAAGCTTGTCCATTTGAATATGAATAAAACGCGGCTGTGCCCGCGCATACACGCACCCCGACCCGTCAGCGTACGGCTCGGCGGTTCGCCCCAACTCGGGAGTGTTTTACGCGCACGCATTTATGGATTGTTTAATGGCGGCCGCCTACAAATTAGACGAGCGGTAAATCAGCCATCGAGCGGACCACACCGCGGCTCGCACAATGCGCCGGGACCACGGTGGGCATTGTTGCGGCCTCGGCCAATAAAATATTGGGTGCACGCGCGTTCGTCGGGCGACAGGCGGAAACGAGGATCCGCGTGGCGCATTGGTGGTCCTTTGAGAGGAAAGCGACGAGCCGGGTCGTATATCAAACGGCTCGGTGTAAAATACGCTCCGCGGGGCTGAAGTAATGAGCAGGCTGCGTGGAAAGCCGTGAGAAAACTCCGCGACCGGCATTGTCCCGGCGATCGAGCGGGAAAAAGGAGCAACGGTCGCGTATCGAACGGCGATTTCCAGGTCGAGCCGCGTTGCGATGGATTTTCCCATAATGCCAGCGGCTTAGCCGGCGCCGGTGTTTCCTAAGTAATATCGCGATCCTGCCTCGATTATCGATGGTACCCCTCGGCCTCGCGTAACCGCGGGACACGTGTATGCATTTCGTACGGCTTTCTCACGCTGACTATTGTTTGTCATAACGCTTCTGGTACCTTGTCTCTGCGAATTGCTCGTGGTTTTTACGTGATTTCCCGATCCGCGGAGCTATGTAGGTACCTGTTCCCCGCAATTGGGCCCTGGATCTCGATGTCTAACGAGTATTTATGCTCGCTGAATGATTCATGTGCATCGACGTGGGTTTCACACCGGTGCCTGGTCTCTCGTATAATGCTGCTTGTATCTTCTCCATTGGAATCGCGTTATGAGGTGCTCGGGCGCAGAAAGTGGAATGGGGCAGCCCCAGAGCGAGATTTCAGAATCTTTTGATCCGCGATTAATAGCGTGAAGCTACTGAAGTAGCAACGGTGATCCGAGCCCATTCAGGTGTGTAATTATATAAGTAATCAAACTGAATTCAGCCCGCCACGTTTTGAATGACGGATTCAACTTTTACTCGGAAGGCAAGTGGATATCCCGCTTCCTCGCGAGGGGAATCGATGCGCGAGGTATCCTGGTCGCTCGTTACCAAGGAAAACCGCAACGATCGACGGTAGTCGAAGGCTGTTACAAGGAAACTTTCGAACGGCGTCCACGGCAAGGAACGCCGGGTATAATACGCGGCGAGTCATAGGAGCATTAAAAGACACACCGCGCGCGAATAGTGATTACTACGAGGCTGCTCGCAGCTATGGCCGCAGGTTGATTATCTCACCTGTCCGGACTCTTTTACTCTCGCTCCTGCTATAATAGGTTCCTCGTCCCCATGCCAGTGGTCTACCGCTGCCACACTCGCTATGCGATTATATTTCTTGCTCCCCTATATCTTTGCCTCATCCCTCCGCTCCCTCCCACATACCAGGCGACTTCCTCCGAGACTATTCTTCCTAGTCCTCCTCCGAGACACATATTTCGCGGAACATCGATATTTCGAACTTTCGATATGATCCTACAGCGATTGCACCCTTTACTTCGCATGGATCTCATGGTCTTCATCGATAAATTAAGTGTGCACCTCCATCAGTCGCCTTAAAACGCTCCTATCTTCCTTTTCAGAATGCAACAGACAAGTTGCCCCCAAAGTTAAGTTCCTCTGGCAACCACATACCACCCAGATAGTGTCTCTGAAGCACGAAAACCAATCTGAAAGATCGAGGGTGGCGAGTCGAATCGTCGAAAGAAACCATCGTTCCATAGAGAAAACTCCGATAGAGGTTAGACGGTCCCCCGTGCGAGCGCCGGTCGTGTGTGCAGCGGCGTGCAGCTCGGTTCATCGCGTTGTAAAGCGAGACGAGAGGCACGGGCGAAGAGGAGGGCAGAGAGGACTTTGCGGCGGCGGCGGCGGCAACCGCGGTGCCAGCGAGCAGAAGAACAGTCGCTTTTTTGTCCAAGTCAATATATCAGCGCGGGGGCCATGTCTAACGGGTAATGCACTGCTCGATCCCTTCTGCACGACGAAAGGAAGCTGATGCTGCCGCCGCGGCAGCCGTCGCTATTGCCCGGTGCTCTTACTGCCACGGTACGCTCCGGGCAGTCCCAGCGATTGTCGTTGTCAGAGAAGAAAACTACTTCATTTTCCACGTTAGGTTCGCGGGTATTGCCTAGCGGAATGGCTTTTGCGATTGGAATAGTTTTAGCGACCTGGCCTTTCGACGGAGCAAAAAATCGCAAGGGGACAGGCAGAGCCTGCCTCCACTACGGCGAGGCTTCTCTAACGGTGTGCATTGCGAGTGGCAAATGGAATAATCGCTTTCGAGGATCTTTCAGGCAGAATCTTTGAAATTTTCTATGGAACCTGTAACTTCATCAATGAGGCTCATTTGGGGAATGAACTTCAATAATAGTCTACATATTTTGATGTCCTTTTTTACCAACGCCCTGTGGATCGTTATCTAATTTTTCTGAGCGTTAAATCCATTCCTAATCTGTGGCCCCCCGACAGAGGTCTGTCCAATGCATGTGCAGGTATCTTGGTCGCGTCACCATCGAACACTCGTCGTTCAATTAGTCTCGCATTCCTCCAACGACAGATGTTGCTACCACCCGCGGCGCGGCATAGTGAATTTGATCGAGGGAATATGGATACGCTCGCGGTATCGGTGTTAAAGGTTTCGCGCGGCAAGTCGAGCTGGTAGACACCAGCCTCGACTGGCCAGTTCCGCGTGTCGCGGCGTGAAATATCAAATTCAGATAGACAATTAATTACAAGGCTGCGCAACAACGTGTAACGGCAGTTTACCGTGGGCCACGATCGCCGCGCGCGATATGCATAATGCATGACAATTTCGCCGCGATCCAAGGTTTTTGATTGAAACAACCGCGGGGATCATTAAGGCTATTCTGTGGTCGGGTCGCGGCTATCGATCGGTAGCCAGACACCGATAGATCCGTTCTGCCTGCCCGCGAAGCTGACGAGTGACGTCGAGTCGATTAGCATCTGGCGACCGACTTGATTGACGAATTATTGTCACCTGGGCCCGCGCTTCCGGGTTCAAGGATCGCCTTTCTCAGTGCTACCCGCCTAATCACCGAGTGGGAAGAAGTACACTGTTGAGAAGAATCTCTAGCCCGTGCTAATGGATGTAGTGAAAGGGGGGAGAAATGGGGTTGGAAGCAGTGGGGAACAAGGGGCTCTGCCACCCCCCAAATAAAAAGAGAAAAGGAGATTATGGTCATTAAGGTAACCACGACTGAAGTAATTCAAGAGTTTTGTAAAAAGAAAATCAAACTGGATTTTATGCTTTAAATAAATTTTTCTAATCAGCTAATGAATTTATCGAATTTTTATTAAAAATATTTTTATCCTGACTCGGCTCTCCCCAAGATTAAATCCTGAGTGCGCCACTGGTTGAAAGAATAAGGAATTTAACACACCTACCAATTTCCTATAATTGAATCTTACTATCCACTATTTTCAACAGTTTGTAATATTCTATCAGAAATTTGAAAATTGAGGTAACTATTGTACATAGAGACTGAGGTGCCCAATGGATTGTGGGCTAAGAATTTTAACGTCGACCTTTCGTTTCGATCGCCACAGAGAAGCAGGACCGTGTTTCGCCAGTAAGGCACGATTCACGCGTGAAACGCTCGTCTTTCTTCCCTTTTCCTCTTCTGTTCTGGCGTCCCTCCTTGATTTACGATCCCGCCGATGGGCAGCCGCGAGTTCGCGCGAAAGTCAGCGCGAAAGGTATCGCTAGGAGCGTCGTCGTCGCGATTTTCTTATCGAGCCGCGAAGCAGCTTGGACGCTGTACTTCTGACAGCGCAGGCAGTAAGTAGCCTTGGCACGCCGTAGGCCTGGCTGGCTGCCTCAAAATTACCGGTACGCCGTTATGAAAATGATAATTTACTGTGACCGGCCCGAGGGCCGTGTATCTGGTTCACGCGGATATCTTGCGCGCTACCGTGCGCTCGTGCTTTGCGCTGCAGCCTCGGAACAAGAGAGCAAATGCAGCTGATAGCTACTCCCAATATGTACATGGCGAGGGAAGCCTTATATTTCCATATCGATGGACGGAAAATCGGAAAAAATAACGTATCTACGTACTACATATAGAGTAAAGATATAGGAGCAAGGGAAAAAGGATTGTCTATAGCCAGACGCGTTTTCATCTAACAGAAGCGACAGGGGAGACCGAGGCTAGTTGATACATTATTCGGTTTTCAATTTTTTTCATTTTTATTTGAATTAATTTACTTAATAACAAATATGCCAAAATATAATTTGGTCCTTCCTCTTTAATATGTAGTAAGCCAAAACTTGAGAAAATACATAGGGTAAGTACGGGAGACCATACGGGAGGCCACCGAGAGAGTTCGGCCAGTGCTGATATTTTAAGACTGACGCAAGATAGGGCACTGTGTGTCATTGACACAAAATAAATTAAGGCGCTTGTTGTTTATCTCACACTGACCATTGTCACAAATCCATATTTGAATTATAAGATACAGTTAAGATTTTATGCGAGGCTGAAAGTTTTTAGACCAAGTTACAGTGGTGGCGATATTTGAAAAACAGGTAAGTTTATTGACACTCTTCCGATATTGGGGGATATAATATGCATATAACTGCAGTTGTAACACCAACAATACGTATGTATTCGTTTTTAATTTTTTTTGATAAGGTGGTCGATCACTCCCTTGCTTACCCGTAGTGGGTGGATGGTTTAACCCAGACATGCGGGTGAGACCAGTTGCAGTGCCAATGTTTTTGGTTGAAAATGAAAATAAATATTTGAAATTATCGCACACTATAATTTATATATACCCTAAATCAGGCCTTCCCAAGTAGGGAAAATCTGCTCCTAAAACAGATGTTTCGGTTCTCCCTCCAACACTCCCTCTCTTAGAGGAGACAGTGACGCCGCTACGAAGAAGAGAGAGAGGACAGTAGGAATCGTCCCACCTTAGCTGAAGGCGCAGCGTTGGAGGGAGAACCGAAACATCTGTTTTAGGAGCAGATTTCCCCTACTTGGGAAGGCCTGCCCTAAATTGCTGGGGCTTTGCTTTAATGTGCATAAAACGACAAAAATGGGAAAAACACCGATGCTACAATTTCTTTTCCAAAAAGTGATCGAACTCTCCCGAACTTACAATACAAAATGAATGAAAAAAAATGTTATTTGAACGATCAATTTGGATGTATCAAAACTATTTACATTTTCTCTATATAGTAAACGAAAACAGTCAAAAAACAATTGTTAACGTCAAGGTACTCAGACCTATCCTATGCTACGTAGATCGTAGTAAAGAATTGAACAACAAACTTCACATATCTCGCTCAAATGGAGCTACATATCTATGGTGTCGAGATAATTTGTTTGTACCAACCTGCCCATGCCCGTTCTTCCCTACTACTGGATTCGTGAATATAAATTTGCCGATGCAATAACAATTGTAGAAAAAATGTCACAGAAGCTCATAAAACTAAGATATATAAAATAGTTATATATCTTGAAAACCTGACGATTTGGAATCCAAACGAGATCACAAAACAAGATCTTGAATAGTCGCACTTAAGGTCCAAACATTAATGGAATCGCCGTAAGGCAGAAACGTCACCTCGTTGCGCCCAACAATAAAGAGCATTCCACTTCTCCCGCTTTATAAGCACAATTGAAACAACATCAAGAAAGATTCAAGCCCAACATCCCACGATCATGGACCCCGTATCACAGCATTCCCCTGATAAAACTTCGTACCCCATTCGCCGGCCGAACCTTGCGCATTTACCCACATCATTTCCCACCGTGTCGTCCAAGCGAACGCTAATTAATAACAAACATTTATCCACGACCGTCCCGATTAGGCTCGCCGATAAGCGAGAGGGTCGGTTCCCACAGAGCGCGTTCGTTAGAGCCGGCCCCGCGGACGTAATCATTACCGTTGTTATTATCGTTATCGTCATTATTATACCATGAATAACTAAAACTCGCGTACGAATCGGCGTAGTCATTCTCGCTCTCATCTGGCCGTAGCGGAAGAGAGGAGGCGGCGGAGGTGGAAGCCGACAAGACTTACGGTCACAGAGAGAACTCTGGGAAGAAAGATGAAGAGAAGCGAGGCCTCCAACCGTACATACGTTTTCGCTCGCCCCGTCTCTCTCCGGCAGGGCGCCTCTTCTTTCCATACACGTACGGGCGCGCACACAGGGGCCGGGTATTCGCCAATTAAGCTCTATTGAAACGGTCAGGCACCGCAAGGTGGCCTCACGCCTGAGACCTCGCCGTTAAATCCAGATTAAGAGCGGCCCATGACACGTTGAATCCGCGGGCTCGTCGATCCAGAAACATTTAATTTAGACGTTACCGCCTGTTGCCAGGACGGAGATATCTCTTTATTCCCCGAGATACCGTGGCCGACCGTGCCGGGCCCACGGGATTAAAACGTCCCTCCCTCGTTCCACTTGGAATTTATTACGAGAGACTCTTTTTTCCGTCACGAGGCGCGAGGAGGAAGAGCGAGAGCTCTCGAAAGCGATCCACGGCGCAGAAAGGGTAGAAGGTGAATACCGGAGCGACAGAGGGAAGCGACTGGGATCGATAATAGAAACAAACGGAGATTCGCACTGGTCAGACACTCTCAGAATTTCAGAATGAATTCAGACACGCGGCAAGATTGTGAAAGAAGGGCGGTCATCCGTGACAACATAGCATCACCTGATCCTCGATTTCGTGGTAATTATTAACGATTGGTGGCTGCGCATAGTCTCGTCCGGGACAAAGGACGCGGAGGAAAGTGGTCCGCGGTGGAAGATTACGATCCTCGAGGCAGCGCGAACCCCGCGTTCCTCATCCACCCACTTGTCCCTCTCGCTGTGTGTTTATTCAATGATAACAAATTACCGAACGAATCTGTGCAGTCATACTCTATAATTGCGACTACCGTCGGCGGCGTCGGCGTCGGCTGTCCAGTCGCCTGACTCGACGAATCGTTGTTCCGGGAGGTTAGGATCCGCGAGAAAGTCGAAGGTGAAAAAGCTTCGGCAATAACAGGGGCCACGGCGCGCAGAGACGCGTGTAAGAGAGCTCAAAGGAGCGCTAAAGAGTATGCCCGCGCGCTCCCAAGTATTCATCCTATTTCTATCGCGCCGCTGATTATATTGCCCGGGAGAGCCTTCGCGGCTGTTTTTTCCACGTCGCCGCTGTCGGCGTCGTAACGTGGAATTATTCTGCGTGTAGCGCGCGACGAAGGCCGTTAACCTTTAACAGTGGAAAGAACTTCGCACCTGGGGGACGCGTAGATTCGATATGATTAACGCCTTCGACGTAATTGGCGGGTCCTCGGCAACGATCGCTGAGGGCTGATAACCGCCGGAGAAATTTTGTAAACTGATATACTGGGTTGGGTCCGGGTAACTTTATCCCCTGTTTGCGGAATCGTGGAAAAATCCTCGACGCGAGATGTGATTACCCGGTTGGCAGAGAGAACTGGAGAATAGCGCGAGAGTCTACGATCTGCAAGATTCTATGACCCTCGAGGTGCGAAACTGCGGAATGGGGAGGGACTCGAGGGGTAAAGGAGGATGCGCCTCCCTCCCACCCTACCTGTCATAAATCCCGTCAAACGTCAATCAAAGGAATAGTAAACTGCCCCGGTACCATGAAGCATGAGCGCGGAGGAGGTGACGCTAGGAATAGTCGATAGTGGTTCGCGCGCGGAAGTGTAACGCGTCTGCGTTAGGCACGTACAGGAGAGGATGTTCCAGACTAGAACACGCCGAGTCCGGGGCTCTCTCGAGGAGCCGGCGAATTCTCACGGCCTCTGAACTCGTACTCGTCATAACTGCAAATGGAATGAATACCTGCCTGGCCGTCTATAGTGGTAGCCACGAGTGGCCATCGCCGGTGGATGGTTACTGGCATTTACGGCACTAACCCACTGAATGCAAGCTCTAAGATTGGCTCGAGATATTAAGCGAGCACCGTGTGTGTGCAGGCGGAGCACTTACACACCCGGGGGACGGTGGTGCACATAGAGGACGAGGATATACGTGTCTGGCCGCGTACGACGGTAGGTAGAATCGTATAGTCCCTGGAGCAACGAATTACATACGGGATGACCCGACGACGACGACGACGACGACAACGGAGGACGATGATCGCGAGCCGCGAGGCTGTGTGTCGTGTACGCGGCCCCGAAGATCAGGGAAGCAAGGTGCGAAGGTGGCATCGGCTCGAGCACCTGCTACCGTCATTATCATCAGCCAGGCGGTTCAGAAAACACGGGGAGCAAGGAGACGAGTATTCGAGTCTAATTTCCGCCTACGGGTGCAATCCGCTCTCGTTGCTCGTCCGCGGCGCAACCTTTCAGCCGATTTACTGTGCCACTCGTCCGTGGGGCCATTACCATGGCCTGAGTGACGAGACCCCTCTTCCCGCGGGCGAGAGAGATCTGCCGGACGACTTCCGGTAGCCACCGTGCAGGGTTCCGATGAACGAGTTCTTTTGGGGGAGTCTGATGAGGTTTCGAGGTGTTTCTGAGGGAAGCTGGGAGATCGACGGTGGTCCGGTTCATTGGAGGGAATGGGAGGACTCTGAGCGAAGATTACTGGCTATTGCGCACTGTCTACCGACTGGAAAAAATATTATCGATGAAGTGCACTTTGATCCGATGAGATAAAGGATTTTCTATTTCCATTCTTTTGCGTCGACAACGATTCGAAGAAGATGCACACCCAGTGTCTTGCTTTAGAAAGTCGAATCTCCAGGGCTTCTAGTTTATGAGGAATATATTCTTGCGGCCAAAGAACGTGCAGCAGCAAAGAATGAGCAGTGAAGAGAAAGGTATAGCTCGATATAACCATACATTAGGCGTCCCGCGGTGGTTCGACGATGCGAGGAAACGAGACCTCACTCCAGGCAGAGCATTATCGCGCGAAGAGCGGCAGGAGAATCGCGAGAATTCGAGCGGAAAGAGAATTATGAGGCGCGAACGGTCGAAGATCCGACCGAGAGAAATGCTGCGCGCGAAAGGCTAACGTCGAAGAAATCGATCGATCGATCTATCTGGCAGGCGATCGAATTCAAATTATTCCGAGCTCGCCCGAGGCACCGAAATCGATGGGCGCCTTCTAATCCACGGGACTGGCTGCCCCCTTAAACTCCACGAGAGCATCGATACGTCTCTATTAGGCGATTCTCTAGTTTACATTAGCATTGTATTACGTTTCTGTGGAAATTCTATGGACCATTCAATTTACTCCACTCTGAATAAGTATTTCTTGTTGAAAATGTCATGGGAGACAGTTCAATCTTACAGGGAACTGTTTTGTACCGATTTTCAATTGCCAGAGTAGAATTAGAATTTAATGTACTTAATTGTTAATTTTCTATATTGATTAGTATGATTAGTATTTAAATAGCTACGACACGTGATGCAGTTGAAACGTGAGTCCTAGGATAAATGTGTATTCTTTAATCTCTTTTATCCTTGCAAAAACGAAAATTGCAACATAAGGGTCCAGTGCACAAATGCCCAAGGAATTACCACTATCTTTCAGCGAAGCTTCGTCCTTCGATGAAGAGATGGCACTGGTTGCACGGCTCAGCAGGATCCAGAGACCCCTAACATCATCCCCATAGATCACCCCTTATGCTCGAAGCTAGGAAACCACCGAAGAAATATCTTCAATGCCTTAAGAACATTAGGTATTTATAAAATATTCAATGTAGAAAAATGGAACGTTGATCTACTTCTAAACGTAATCACCACTATGCGTCTACCTATAGTTTCCATATTATTCAAAATTTCAAGTTTCACGTGTAACTGAAGTCACATAGAAAATACAATAAAGAATTCTTTAACTAGCAGAACAAAATATCCAAGATCCCCTCAGTCCTCGCCCACCTCCGTCTCTATATCAAAATTTCAGCAGACTCTAAGCTACGCTGCGAAACATCGGCCGACTATCGGACCATAAAATAGGGAAGCTGGCGTGCATAAAGAACACGGAAGGAAGAGATAGAGGCTTGCGCGAGGGCGAAGGTGGAAGATAACCGTCGGGAGTGCGTGGACCATAGGCAACGTACCACCCAGCGAAAAATTAATAAATCCTGCTCTTAAACAAACAAACTCCACCCACCCGCGGATCGGATAAGGGGCCCCGGCTATTGATTTATTAATTTAGAGCTGCCCATTCTAAGACGCGGACAGGCGAGGAACAGGCTGAGGGAAGGAAGATACGCTCGCTCGCTCGCTCGCGCCCTCGTAGCGCTTCGGGACCCCAAGTTAAGGGATCCGCTATCCGACGTGGTATCGGTAATTATAGCCCTGAACGCGGGCGCGCGTCGGTTACGTTCATTACTGAATTATCGGCTCTGCTCGGCAAACAATATACCCCTTTCAACCCTCGCCCCCCCCCTTCACGGTCTGGCCCGTACCCCCTTTCTATCTATTCCCTTCCTCCTCTACCACGGCCCACACCCCTCCTCTCCTTCGTTTTTTCCCTATCCTCCACCTTCTGCTCCTCCAATATCCTCTCTCCTCGCTCTTGAAGAGACTGGGTGCTATCTGATGGGCCACGGGCTGAACTACGACCGGCTCTCCTTTTCTCCCCATCCCTTCCTCCCTCTTCCCGTCCGTTCTTTCTCCCGCATCCCAACGCGACGGGTTATCTCGCGTGTGCCCGCGGAATTCCCTGACCCCCCTTTTCGCAAATAGCTCGGAAGAATATTCAGCGATTAAGGACGAGGATTTTCGGAGCCTATACAGTTGAAATTTCACGCCGAGGCGGGGGATGCGTGGTATTTGAAACGGAAGATGAAGATCCCTGGTTCAGGTGGTTTTCTAGGGTGTGCGAGACACGTGATGCTCTCGCGGTTGAAGGGACGAGATAAAGGATCGATCTCGCGGGCATCCGCGACGGGGCATGATTGATGGTGTAATGATCGGAGCGAATTTCACGTAATACGAGATCAGGAGAATAAGAAGATAAGAGCGCGATTCCATTATGCCGCCTTCCTCTGATAGAGGCGCGCATCGAGGCATTCTGTCTCGCTTCCGATACGCTGGAATTTAATAAATTCGACGTTTCGCGGGGCCTCGTTACGGATACGAATTTTACATTCGCCACGGTGTTATTAAGTGTGAATCGACCTTAATACCTAGGTGCACCGTATTACTATAGGAGGGACGTGAACTCGAAGATGCGGCGTGCACCTTTGCTTCGTCATCCATGATGAGCAACGCAAGAACACGCTTTACCCGTGCCGCGGCTTTTCTGGTCCATTCGACCACCACCATAGTCTTTTATACCCTTTGCCCATAAAAAAATCTACCTTCCGATAATTCCTATTTCTTTCGCTAGAAATTTGCAATCCATTCCCCCCCCCCCCCCCACCCCCAAACGATCGCGTAATTTTTGACTCGAGACGAAAAGAAAGACCACGGACCAAGGCGGTGGACCCACCCACCCATTCCATTCAATGTTTATCTCGAACGAGAATCAGGCTCGTGCCTTTCGGACTGTAAATCGAACCTGTTATCGACCTCCCGAATGTAAATCCAACTGCATCGATAACCGCTCGAGTCTCAGGCACGAGTCAGGTGTCGATGATTCACGAGCAGCCGGTTATCTCATCTTTGAGCTACGATTTTCTGGTCGTTCCGAGGCTAGACTTTATAGTGTAGGTACCTATGTCGACGTCTAGCTCATAGGCCACGGTAGGGAAGAATTCTGCGAAGCCCGAGCGGATCACCATCGAGACCGCTGACACGAGGTTTATGGTTTCGGGCAGGGGAACCGAGTCGTCTTCGAAGCAGCGAGATGGATGAAAAAGGAGAAAGAAGTTCGTGGCGAAATGTAACAGTCTACGAACGCAACGCTAGGTATAAATATGCAGTCCACCCGTGTCCAAGTTGCGTCGGCGGATAATTTATGCCGCCAGTGGTTCCGCGCCGCCCAGTTCGCCCTAAAAATTATTTATTTGATTGAACGCCGCTTCGGGGAAGGCTATTCCTGGCCGACCCGGATCATCGGTCGCGAGAACGAGTTCTCTTTCGACTCGCAAAAGGGGAAGGTGCTGCATCTTTTCGTCGATTTTTTCTATTACCAAGTATTTCTCTGGTAATTCGGTTTGAGTTTTATAGGAAGGATTATTTTTCTAATAATATCATATGCTATGACGACGATACTTTATGCTCCAAATCATGCTCTCAATTGTCTTTGATTTTTAGACACCCCCATTCTAAGTTCTGACGGCTCCAAAATCCTCGCGCCTTCAATAACGCGACACTGGCAGCGCATCGCCAACGATGTGAATCTGGTATAATTAGATACACCTGCGAGGCTGTTGCAAACAATGTCGAAAGTGCGAGCTTCACGCATGAATCATGTATTCCGACCGATGCCTTCGAGGTCGAGTTACGTTAATCACGAGAGCCAGAGATCGATGCAGATGCGCGCGTTACATACCCCGCTATCATTGCTTAGCTCGGCGTGCTCGAGAGCAGCGTAGGGGGGGGGGGGGGGAGAAAAAAGCAGAAAAACCGTGATTGCGAACCACTCAACCTATAACTTTCTATCTTACGACCCATTAGCTTCCCACACTTGACTCATACGCGTCCCCGGCGAACAATGCCAAGCATTGTCTCGCCGCGGCTATAATTCGCAATTAGCCTCCTGATTAATTATCGATTTATCGGCCAATTATTATAATTATCCCTCGGCCCGCGAATCTCGTGCACCGGTGTACCCTGGTTTATCTGATAGCCCGAAAGGTCTCTTCCCCTTCGTTCCACTCGGGAAGCCTTATATAACCTAACGCGAGCTTCCTTCACGGATAGACGTAGACGACCCGAGCACCTCGCAACGAGCATCCTCCGTATCGGTCTCGTATCGACGCTTCACGAAAACTGGATATCATTTACTGCTGATCTGAGGGGGCTCGTAATGAGGAACAGGGAGTACGAGCTTGAGAAATTGCAAAGATTCGCTGAAAGTCAGCCTATTTGCACGCAATGCACTCCGCCATCTAACAGCAAGATAATATTCGAAACGCTATTAATATTGAGAGTTCTGGAAGATGAGCGGAAAGGTACCATTTCCAATAGGAGATGAAGAACGGGGAAGCATAAAACGAGGGAGATGGTTACCCTCGGGAGTCAAGGTAAGGGTAAATTAACACGATCACCCTCGTGGACTTCTCGACACCTTGCTCGGAAGGTGCACAGGGATCGAGCATCTTCCACGGAGTACACGTGGCGAGCCGCGACGAACGCATCGGGTTACACGAGGAATAATTCACCGAGCTAATACGCCGAGATAAATTACATAGGATGATAATCGATGTCTACGCCTATGTCATCCAAAGTAATAAATGCACCGTGGCAGGATCTACGATCCGCGGTGGTTTATCGTCGCGCGCGTTCGCGGAGCCTCAGATTCCCTCGGCGGAATCTCTATTCGAGGAATCATCGTCGTAGATCGACTCCGTCGGGCGAAGTCGAAAAATCTTCGCCCGTTGCTAGCCGAGGCTTAACGACGTCTGCGCGTCGTCCCTTTCTCGGTATTCCGCGAGTTGCGAGCGCATCGGGACCGTGGACGTGGTGGATGCGAGAGCTCTGAGACGGTCGATTGGAGGAGTGGTCGATCCCAGATACGAGGGTCGACCTAACTTTATTGTATTTAATTAATTACTCCGCCCGATACCCGATCCTGCAATTTGTACCTTCCCATACCTCCGCGCCTCCTCTGCACCGTCCCTCCTCGCCCCGCCGTCGCCGCCTTCGCTCTGGAACGACCTCCGGAGTCCCCGTTCCCCGCGGCGCCACGATTTTACGGTCCCCGCCGTGTACTTTAATGTATAACGATCATTGCGAGCGGATCTAACACGAATGGCTGCAAATTGATGCCCTCAGTGAGTGGCAGGGGAGAGAGTTGCGTCCCGCACGGGGGATCAAGCCGGGAAGGCAGAGAAGAGCGAGTAAAACCGGCAATGGCGTGTTACCGATAGAATCGACCGCGGAGTGGAAAATATCGCGCTGCCACGTTGACATCGTAAATAACGCGTAACTCGAGGTAGCCTGGATAAGGAATAAGCGGCGTATATACCGGCTATATAATCGAGAGCCGCGACGCGCGGCATAAATCAGAGTTAGAGGAAGCTGATCCTGAAGCCGCGCCGTCCCGGCGGGGATGATCCGCGCGCGTGTAAAACGGCGTCACAACATCGGTAATGCGACCGTAATGCTAATTTACCGTTCGCACCGAAAGAATCCTCCGTACTCGCGCCCCCCGTGCCCCCGTCGAACGTCGTAACTCGCGTGAAACGCATGCAACCGGCATTTAACATTGGTTCCTTTTAAACAGGCTTGACCTTGACCCTAGGCTCGACACGATTCGCGTAGGAAACGCAAGCAAATAAGAGTGCAGATAAGAGGGGAAACGATGCGGGAGAAGGCTAAGCCCCGAGCTTCTACGTGTAAATGGCCCCCTTTTCTTTCGCTCTGGGGTAAGAAGGTTTTTAACGCTCGCGAATGGGGGATTTGTTTCCATTAGCAAGCAGGCAGAAGCCACTCCGTGAGATATTACGGAGTTGATGCATTATTGCGTCCGTAAGATCAGGGTTGTGTTTCATAATATGATAAAGTACCGCAGGCAACGAGTGTAATAGGGTAGAATTTATGTTCGCGGGCTTCGAATGTCGCCGTGCACGTGTAACCTACTTACAACTACTTAAATAGACCTCTATAGGCTTTCTTCATTTGTGATTGAGGCCTGAAGAGTTATTTATATTCGATTCTCTTGTTTTAATGGAGCGAGATGTTATTATCGTGAGAATTAAAATATAGAACTAGACAGGTTTGACGTATTTCACTTCAATCTTGCTTTTAATACTTGTTAATTAGGATTTGATATCTATGTGACTTAGAATTCGTTATTCTTACTTCGTTTGGAAGTTAAATTGAATGATTATTCGATAAATAAGAAGAATTGAAACGTTGAAAATTATTTAAAAGTACATGCTACTAAAGATAAAGAAGTTTTCATCTGAAGAATTTCATGCAAAGTGAAATACTTCTTTGTAAATAGCAATTTTTATAAAACATTTTAGACTTGCAAATAATGCAAACAAAATATCGCAAGTAGAATGTAAAAATTCTTGTAACCAAAATACATGAAAGCTTGTAGAACCTTTCTCAAGATATTTAAATTTGGCGCCATCTTATTTTCCCGCTAAAACATTATACAATCTATCACCACCGACGCCATATTGTTTTCTCGCCAAATGTTAATTAAAATACTTTAAATTCCCATGAAGGATCCAATACCTAATCCAATCCATCCCAAAACCCAGTTAAATGTTATCAAACATAATTTTCTACCTGCGAAAACTAATAATAAAAACGTCCATTGAAAAACAAATATTATATCTCCACTCGTACTCCACACGACAGAACAGTCGTGACTAACAATGCCATTTGAAACGCATTGCCAAGAAATTCAAGCGACTTGTTATCGAAAGAAAAGTTCGCCAAGCACAAGACATATTATATGCACGTATAAAGATGATATTGTATGCTGAAGTGTCTTTGGCATTGTACTCACCGATCTGGAACTCAGCACCGCCGCCCACCGCGTAGCTCCGACTATTGGCTCGAATTTAGGGCCCTTCATCCTTTCAGAGGTTGCCTCGTCGGTGTTCCATTCTTCGCTGGACGCAGCACCCTCGAGATGGACGGAGTGCTTCCAGGACGGCTCAACATGCGGATAAACATTCATCCAGGGCCCAGTCAGGTCGGCGTAAAAAGGCGTTACGCTATTGAGCCACCGAGAGGAGTGCACTCGTAACGGGACGCTTGCAAGTCACTCCGCGACCGAATCGTGAGAAACACAAATACGAACGCGACCAGCCTCCCATCGTCAGAAAATCCACCTTCTCGATTGTCGGCACGCACATGACGCGAAAGCGTAGAAACAACCGAAGACATCGCACTACGACGCGAGACTGAAGCACAGCGCGGGTAATTTGATCTGACCCCGGTCACTTTGGCGGTTTACATGTTTAGAATCCTTATACCACGGAATGTTCGATGACGGTGCAACGCGTTGCGCGATTTTGTGCCTATTAGTCACGAAGTATGCCTAGATATTGGTTAGCGTTTTCGTGCGTTGTTGGAATTGCATAATCGGTCGCTGGTGGCGCTGTGTTTTCGCGAGGACACGGGCAGCTTAATGCTGCGTTCTCATTTTTGTAACTCGCGATCCAGAGCACACACGAGAAGTGCAGAAACGGTTGAAAGATTTATTGAAGCGACTAAGGGCATTATTCGTACGATTATTTCCTATTCTCTATCGTCGCTATTCCTTTTTCGAATGTTTTTAATGAAATTCAAGAATATTGAAAATATTGCGTCCTGCGCAGGACTGTTGTGCACGTGAGAACGCAGTATAGTGCGCGACAGGTGGTCGCAGCGCGAATTAAACGTCGATTGTCTCGCGTACGACGTGTTAAGTGTCGAAATATACTCGGTTTTCGGTAGTGCTGCGTGCATAGATACCGCGGGAGTTGCAGTTTAGTGAAACAGTTACGTGATGAAGACAGTAAAGGCCGATATTAAAACGTTTAAGCGCGGGATTATGTCTACAAGGTCCCTCGCCCAAGGAAGCTCACGTATTACTGAATGTCCTCGCGTTACTTCGCATAGGTCACGGTTCGACGTCATGGCAAATCGTAAACAAAACTGGAGCAGCGGAATTGAGGCGTGAAAGGACGGACGTCTACCTGGAAGCAGTCAACCGTATCGTGAGTACCGATGGCTTGTGTATTTTGTTTACATGCTAGGGAGCATCCAGCTCGTAGCTTCAAAGTTGTTCGGTGTGTTATACACACAGTGGTCTAAAAGCATATTATTCTGTATTCGTTGCTACTTATGTCGGCCTGAAATTAATCATAGATTTTGGACAAGTGGATCGCGTTCTATTATTTTATCTACTTATTCAGCGCTCCACCGACAGAGGGCAGTAGTATTAATTTACCGAAGGGCACCGCGTATATTCAAATTTTCAAATAGAGCCGTAAATTACAAATATTTTCTCTGCTCACTAATCACCACGGAGTCGCTTATTTAACACTAAGGGTTCTATAATTTCTGACATATACAATGTTAAGAAAGGGTTATTGAGCGTCGATAAATCCTCACGACTTAATTGTGGGCGCTTCAAATATTTTATTCCCTTTAAGAAACATGCAAAATCTTTTTATGAGCCACACAAAGTAACGATTCTTCCAATCAAAGAAACATGGTTTAATTACAACCTGTTCGTTTTACAATGCCCTCGCGTCGAGCAATAGTGACTCTCATTAATCGAAATTCGAGATTGTACATCGAAATGATCGGTCCTCCGCGTTTCTTCGTCTTCCCCCGTTCTTTCTTGCCCTTCTCATGCACGGGGCAAGGAAGGCCCAGTGTAAAAGCAGGATAAAATGTGTGCAAGGGGAAACGGCGGAGAAAGAGGAGCGTCGGGAAATAAGCGTCGGAGCTGGCTCCAGGATATTAACATTATAAATCGTGCAGGCCGGCGACACGCCCGGGGCGGAGCCGATCGTATCGACTCGATGCCCACCTCCGTTCCCCGATATCGATTACACTCCCGTGATTGGCAGAATTCGTAACACGCCACGGGGATCTCCTGGCGGGACCGAGCGATCGGCGATCGTGCGTATCGGCGCGCAATCCGTCGATAACCGCGCTTGACGGACACGGGGACCGGAAATCACGGGATTCCTCTTCGTCGACGTGCACGCGAGGGGATCTCGCATACACCGCGGGGGAATCTCGATAGATATCGGGGACGATAGCCACGGGAGTATAGACGGGCTCCGTTGGAAATCGCGCGTCACCGCTTCGCGGAATTCGTTTCGACTGATCCGTGGGAGAGGAACGTTTCGCGCGATTCGAGACGAATAGGAGATTCTTAAAAGGAATAGGGATTCCAGGGTCACCCCAAAGTGTTTCGAAGTTATCCTACACTTAAGTCGAAGCGTTTTCTCACCGTTCAGGGGAGCAAATATCAGCTCAGACTTCGCGCAGCAAAATGCAAGCGTCTCGCATTCTTTATTCCCCTCTCTCGGGCTGTGAATTCTGCTTCATGGACAGCGGCGGTGAGAATGCTGACCGAGTGGAAGAGTTCGCGAGAGAACTGTTCCTCGCGAAGCTATCGATGCGCGGTTTAAACGATCATATTACGGGACGCGGCGCGATGAACGTCAACGAAATTTATTGAGAAGTCGCGTGGAGAAAAAGCGCCTATCAGCAACGGGTCCCTACGCCTTTCACCGTATTTATCGGCGGCAAAGGTGAAAACTTGTCACCCCGTTGACGACAGCCCGTTGTCCGTCGAGGATCCTGTTCGAAGTGGCGCGAAAGAGAGGTCCACCTGGGGCAGAGGCGAGTGAAATCGCCCGGTCCCCGCGCCCGCCCAACGGGACCCAACCGCGGGCACAGGTTTCGCGTCAATAATCTTGACGTTAACTGTCGAAATGTCGTTGATGCTGCACGGAATCCTCGCCGCTCCTCGTTCGCGGCGCGATTTTACGGCCGCGAAGCGCGTTACTGATTTCAGGCTGCCCGCGTCACGAGATACGCGCATAGCTTGGACCTCTTGGGACACGTAGAATCGAATTATCCTTCGATGGAGGCGCGTAAGGATTGTGGAGAGAAGCAGTCCCTCCTGCTTGGCTATTCAACCGATCTTTATCCTACGTGTCGCGAACCAGTGGGGAGCAATTGGCGACGTTTATGCAAATTGCGTTCGAGTTCATAAGTCTGATGATTGAGGGCCACTGCGTATGTAGATTCGAAGGGAAAGCTTTAGGAATGTGGAACCTTTTACTATTGTGTATTGAAAGAGGTCGTGGTGGTAGTTTTAGGCATTCTTTCTGAAAATAAGTTCCTTTGCCAACGCCTATCAGGTTTATGGAGAACTAGCAAAGTACCCCTGCGCTTCGCTTCGGGTCTAAGAGATATCAAGGACTCCATGAAAATACATTTCACTCCTTTCCAACACCCCCTTAGGGGTTGATTAGGGAGAAATTCTGAAATTGGTTTTTAGGTATTTGTGTGAGTAATCTTTGTGAGCAAGAACCAAGTTGATATCTAATCGTACCTAAGAGATATTGGGGAGTCGGAGAAAATACATATTACGCCTTTTCACCCCCCTGGGGATGCAAGTTCATAAGATCCTTCCTTAGTGGGTGCCTACGTCATGAAAACAGTGTACTCAGGACCTCTTATATTATATGAAATCTAATTTCTCTAAGTTTCCTTGTAAGAGAGTCAATCTGCTTAATTATCTTTTTCTGCGAGCAACCCTTCATTCTCCATTGAGTCAATGTTAACGCAAATTTTTCCACCACCTCGAGCAAGTACAATCACATTGCATTTCTTTGGAGCATACAATTTTTCATGACGACACGTGAATTTGTTGGGTCACGAGAGAGAATCGACAAGATCTTGCCCGCTTTGGAGATCGATTTTACGATCGACCGGGCAGCCCGGCGCGAAAAAGTCCTCTTGGAAGTTTGCTGCCCTGCTCGCTCGTTCCTTTTCGCGTTAACTGCCGTGGCACGAACGGATCGACTTTGCGGTCGCGATCGTTCCCCGCTCTTTCGAACAATGGGCAGCCAGTGCTCGGGAGACTGTGTCAAAGTGCCCTTTTATTGGGCCGTATTTCACCCTTCCGTATTCGAGAACGCGCGCGTAACGACGCCCGGACGATTCACGACGGACAACGTCGCCGGCGACGATCGATGTTCCGTGTTCTTGTCTGCCCGCTGGTCCGTCGTGTTCTTGTCTGAAGCGGAATAACGCGAGGTGGTCTGGAGACAGGGCGACATTTGTTAAAAAACTGACAGGGTTCCCGAAGACTTCTCTATTTCAGTTTTCCCAGTTGAGATCCGAAGGGGACTTTAGATTGACAGGAGATCCTCGGAGCGAAGAATTCCGCGGGAAGCAGCCGACCTCGCGGGAACGGAGCATTACGAGAACGCGAGTGTGGGCACGTCGCGTCATAACTCCCCGAGCATTGTAAATCACGGTGGACGCTGCGTGTACCCATAGAAATGGTTATATTCGGCCATAACAGCTCGTACCCACCGCGACGACGAGCAGGCTATATTTTAATAGTAACGATAAATTAGTTACGAGAAGAGAATCGCGTCCCAGTACTGGCGGCGATGAAACCCTCACGCGGAGAGGGCGCGATCTCCTTGTCGAGTATCCTCCATGTTGCCTCCGACTGCTCTTTTCCATTTCGCCTCCAGCACGTTGATTATTGGGTCACCTTAGAGAGTGGAAGCCTTCCTGATCCATAATTCACCTGGGAAATTTATAAATTTGACTTTAGAATAATCAGATAACTCTTGTACCTAATAGTGGGTTACTTTCGATGCAGTTTTTACTAAGAGGAGAAGCACAGTAATCGAAGCAATTAGAAAGCCGTCCCATCATTTCTGTATCAAATATACAATGTTCCTTTCATCGCTGGTGATTGGTTTGCTCGTCAGAAGCGCGCACCTGTAATTATTACCGTGTTAGCTCTGGCCATCGGGTATTCTGGAATAAAAAGAAATACCAGATCCATTACAAGCCCGTGACACGGTATTAAAATACAGAAAATAGAAGGAATGCGATAAGCACGTCGCGCGGCAGCAAGAATTAGGATGTAAATTAAATCTCGATTAGCAGGCGCTATCGGGCGCATCGCGTCGCAGATCTATCTAGTCGATTTAATTAACCGAGTCCCGGCCAATACGCTTCTGGAGAGGCGCAGCTACTGGCGGTATGCCTCTCACTTAAATCGACGTTATCTATCCGAGTGCATATACGCATTTCAAGAAACGTCCGACGATTTACATCGGGACGCCATTACAACGTACCATTCTTCCATTCCATTCGTCGCGCGAAAGAAACGAGTTTCCGAGAAAACGGTGGTTCGCTTTAATGCCAACGATGTACGCGTCAGCTCGCGTGAAAGAAACCACCTGGGGTGTTTAATTGTCGGCGATCCTCTCGCGGTGCGGATAACATTTTCGACGCCCACAGGGCCAACGGGGACCCCCGTCCGCCGCTCCGTCGCGTGTTCTAGAAACGCGGGCTCGCGAGCGAACACTAATCACTCGTTTATCTGTCCGCGCGGGACTGCAGGATTTTCGCTTTTAGATATCGCCTGGGTGGTGAACCGCGCCGAGGCGGTATTACGAATCTCCCCTGGAAGATTAATGTCCGCCTCTCGTCCACGTTCATTAATACCCGTGCGTGTGCAAGAGGGCCCCGTGCTCGCGTCTGTTTAGGATTACACTCCGATAACAGAATGGATTTCACTGTAACATTATGTTCGCGCGATCATCGCCGGCCAGCGGAATTCCCGGGTCCTCAACAATTTATATCGCGCTCCAATCTTGGAGCACCGAACATCCATCAACGCTGCCCTCTTAGAACCGAGGGAACATTACTTTCTTGGTACCTAATACCTCTGAATTTTGAAATTCGTTGGTCTACCAAATATACCTCGCTGAGATCAACTCCTCGGTTTTTTCGAAGGCGCTGAATTAAAATTACTTCCAGATGTTCGTAATAAGGGGCAATGATCGTTTTCATTTCAGAGCAGAGTTTTGAAATTTCGATCTACGCTCGCAGGAATCGAGGACCAAATTATAGGGCATCGGGGACTACTTCGAAAGGGTAGCAATTTTCTGAGAGCGATAGCTTGGTTTTGCGGTCACTATCTACGTTTTCCATGGACCATATCTGTCTGCTTGGGCTCGATCGGCCACGAACTTGCGCAAGCTTCGCTAACTGCTCGCGAGCCGATCGCCCACGCGGCGTGCAAGGTGGTCCAGGCACTTGAGATCTTCGGGTCTCGGTCTCCGGACACTTTTATGCCCCCGACGACGAGCGACGACGACATCGCCGAGCACCTTCCTCACGGCGTGGGCGAGTCATGGGAACCTGCATCCCGTCGCTCCTCTGCTCTCCCTCCTTGTTTCCTGGCCGACTATTTGTACAACGTTAGCCCGCGACCTCGCGTAACGTCCACTTCATTATATATTCGCTGGCTTCACTATTGTATTTTAATTGATACAGGCCGGTGACGTTAAAGGGAGAATCCTCGAGTTATACCAATTTATTCCTCCAGTTTATGGGCAGGCGTTGCAAGTCTCAGTATTCTGCATATACAACGAAACTCTACACCTTGAGTACTGAATAGGATTTCTTTATAGGCGTGCAGGAAAAGATACTACCTTCTTGCAATCAAGTAATTATTATTATTGATTAAGTATAGGAACCAGAGCCTTCGATCTCTCGATTTCTCCCTCAAAATTGACTATTCTTGTACAACACCACGATGTTCGAACGTATCTCTTAGAGGAGTGGATAAAAACAGATTCGTGGCCATAGAATTCGTGCAATCAACTCGATACTCCGGGGGCCAGGACAGGAAATGGTCGATTTTCGATCGTGGGACACGTGGCCGTTGCATCGAGCGATTTACCACGGTGGAATGCGGCGCAAGGTGGTACGCGAGAGAGAAAGAGTAGAAGCTGGCAGCTTATGCGAGGCGAGAGAAGAGAAGCTCCGTGACTCGTACTCAACGTTCCTACATACACCCATCTCGTCGCCTCTTCTCCCATCCACGAGGATCTCTTTCTCTCCCCTCGTTCTCCTACTTCTTCACCCGTGCACTCACGCCGCCGTTCGTCCTTCTCGATCCCTCAGGACTACGCGCACACGTGTTGGTAGGGCCCCGTGAGTGTGCCGTATGTAATATACCAGAGAGGGCCCGTGAGCGTATAAAACGCGTCTTTGTGCTCGGACCAGCTGTTTGTCTAACACCTCGTACCTGCCTGAGGTCAGTGGCGATTCTGTTACGAGTCCCCGAGAACGCCGTTCGATTCACGGGCAAGGGTCAACGCCACGTTCCAGCTAGATCGATGGCTCCTCTGAAACCTTCCGATAGCGACATCCTTTGGCTGTATCGTCGCGGCCTCTGCGTTCTTCAGAAGTGCGTAATAATATGTCGGACCACTGTCGTGGCAATGGTTTCGAGAGTAGAGAAGTTGGGGTACTATATGGGTTCCTCGAAGTTCTAACTTCTGAGCAGTTCTTCTTGGGAATTCCTTCGTTTCAATTCGAAGTAAATCAGGTCTAAGGACGACCGTGTAGAAAAGGGACGAGTCCACCAGCGTCTGCCCCCAGAAAGTCCGCGCCACATAGGCAATAACTCGGCCGTGATCTTCAGCCGTGCTGAGCCGAGGAAAAAGCCGATCGCCAGTAATAAATACATCGCGGAACGGGGGTAGGTTCGGTGGGGCGAATTGATATTCGCGTGGTTTCTTTCCCCGTGGCACCGCTAATAACTTATCCGGTAGACGGTGGCCAGGTTCTTGCCCGTCTATCGGGCGTCTCCAAGTCTTGGCGGAGACTACTCGGACGTGGTCCGTCTCCCTCGGGTCGCTCGTCGGGGGCGAGTGATGTTTTCTGGCGCGGCTAGCAGCGCTCTGTGTGGTCCTCGTGTCAAAATGTGTCAAAACTCGAGTTCGCGGTCTCGGCGTCGCTGGCAAAAAGCGGTTCGACGGCCCTACAAATTAACGGGCCCGTCCTGGAGAGGGCATTCGGAGTAGAAAAGGACGAGGATGCTTGAGAAAAGCCGAGGCTCGCTGCTACCGAACAGCCACGGGATCCCCTTCCTACGTTCGACGCACCAATGATACTCGCACATTCTAGCTCTGCATTACATCTCGAAAACTGAGGCCCCTTTCGGGCTCTGTTGAATATATTCTGAAGACTTAAGCAACATGGTGGAACACTAACCCTCTATCTTCACCCTTCCCTTGTATTCTCTTCCTTCATAAACGATGCTAACGCCACTCTAATTTACCTCAATATCATCGCAACTTTTTCCAAGTTCTCATTTAAAAGAAGTTCGACGGAAGAATTCCAAGGAGAGAGACAGGGGCACGGGGTGCCGCGGAGCACTGTGGCCGAAGAAATACTGCGCTGTTCCCTGAAATGTTACTCCGTGTTTTCCCGGTAATTATCGCAGGTGTTAAAACGATCGTCAGGCCGCGCGTTTGCAAGCTGTCCGCGGGGATACGTGTCCAAGCGCGGTGTGTACGTCTAGGCAACCTTTAGAATGCCACCGCGGCGCACGATGAATACACGATGCGCGTCGGCTGAATGAAACGATCGGCCGCGAGGAATTGCTCAACAACAGAGCGGCCGCTCCGTCGTCGCCGGGATCCACCGACGGTGCCCGCCGTCGACCTTAACACCGACGGAATTTCGCGACGGCCTTCGCGCACCGTTTCCTGCCCGACCGCGTTTCCGCCGCGCGCCCCCGATGCCCGAGATAAAATCGCGGGTTTCGACGGGCCGCAGAAACGCCCGGTCCGTCGCACGACAGAATCGAGCCGCTGATTTTCTATGGGATACAGCCCCGCCATTGTGCAAACCGCAACTGGATGCGCTTATATACGCGCTCGGCGTTGCGGGATCGTCTGGCGTTCTCAACCACGAGGCGTGATGTGCCAGTCCAGCTTCTCGATTTCCAGCGATAAAAGTTATTCTGCTCGGGGAATATTGTACGATCGTGGATAGTTTCGGCGTTACGGGACATCTGTCCGTGCTCGGTGTTTTGATCTCGCTGCAACGGTGTTTTGGAAATACAGCGGTGGTGTGTATTGGGGATGTCCTGTTGTGCAACGGGAAAAATTCTATTGCGAGATCGACGCCTGATAATCTGAGGTGTGTTTGACGAGCGTCGCTTGGAGTAATTGCTGATAAAATCGGGGATGAAAAACGTGTTGGGGTGTCTCGTGTAACGTTCAGGGTTTATTTCCTATTGCTATTTTAAAGGAGATGATATTTTACTGATTTTATGTATCCTGCATTGAATTGTTATAATTTATAAGATTTTTATTAAGGAACGTAGCTGTAACGTGGGTCAGAGTGATCGAATGGTACTCAATTATTTATTGGAATATAAAATAACGCTTTGCATGTGAAATTTATAGAATGGGTTTCGTCGGCAATAACCGTGAATCGGTTGAGAATCCCTTGAGAGTGATCTAAAAGAGATTGAAGACCGCTAACGAGGTTGTCTATCGTGTAAACCCGCGGGGTCGATATTTGCTCGATTATCGAGAAGGTATCTGCCGTGTTCGACACAGGCTCGGCTCCGTTGCCTGGAACGATTTCCTCGTGGATCGAACGATTTATTTGTGGATCTGCTACATTCCTGATAAATCCTTATTCGCGCTCAAGGACCTTGGCGTCGCGCTTAGCCACGTTTTCTGCCACTCTCTTTCTCTATTATATACTTGTCCGACATTGTTATTATTGCGGGCACGACTGCAGCTGCACACGGGGAATAATAATGATCGTTCGTGGACCCCTTCGTTACACGAACGGTATCGAAGTCACGTACGCTCGGTATTGTTATTTAATCTGAGGCATTCGTTTAAATTAGCAGGCCGAATTCGAGTTGCGCGAGAGTGACTATAGCTTTAGATACTCTGGAGCCTCTTAAACAAATAATTCTCGGAATATTCAACCGCCAGTGCTTTATAAACACTCGTATACCTACGATTAAATAAGCTTCTTCATATTTTAAACATGTCTACATACAGGTACTTCATTCCACTCACAGAGCTTTTACTCATAGTTCCAAAACCCATTTCGAATCCCTTCAGATCCACGGCCATTCGGCGAACACACCCCGAAGGATCCCTTCGCCGATCGTGGTTAATTAACTTTCGCGACGTATCATTACCCAATGAGCAATACGTTAGGTCGCGGGAAAGGCTCGTGGTGGAATGTTAATTGAAAATTAACAGGCCCGAGCCAATAGCAGGGGGAGTGCAGCGGAACTGACGCGCGTATTCCAGCGACACAATAGAGGAGCAGCGGCAGTAATCCGTGGGGCAGCTTCCGTACGCGTGATCCTGGGGCGGACTACGGCTGGCCAGGCATCGTGGCTCGTTATTACGGAGGCGAATGGGTCGACCGCACGCACGGCGGGTGGAGGCAAAAAGTCGTTTTCGCGTAAAACGATCGTGGTTGCCCGGCTTTCCGTCGTAAAGTAGCGCCCACACGCGCCGATGCTCCGTGGCCTGCCCCGCGCGCCGCAAAGAACGTGAGAATGTGTCCACGGGACGATAAAAGTTACGCTCGTGAATTTTACGCTCCGCCGTATCCCCGATCGCGAAAAATCCCCGCTTACCCGCTTACGTCCGCTTACGACCTCGACGATGTTGGCCGAGAGTGGGTAGGCGTCGTCGATCTTCGCTGGGCGCTAGTTCTCGATGGATACTACTCCTCGGAGATGTGCATTTAGATCAAGTATACTTCTAGTTGTATTGGACCAAGTTATGCAGAAAGCTACCAACCCTCAATGATCTGAAATTTAATAAAATTGGTCTGATGATTTTAAGGAAAAGTACCTTTATTTGTATTTGGTTTATTTTATTTCTTGTTATTGTTTTACAATGTTTTTCAATGGGTTATTTAATAGCGAGTAGTATAATTAATATTATTTTAGCTTTTGTGGAGTTTTTGCTTTTTAAGCTTAAAGTGGAACTATGATTTAGTAGTTTTAATAATTGTATAATATAAAAGTTGTGCTATTGATTGCTAAGTTTTTGCAAAATAAAGACCACAAAATTATGGGCTCTGTGCTGCGTTTAACTAAACTTTTGTCATTCTAAGGATTAGTAGCTTTCTGCATAACTACTTAGGCCCAATAATATCTTAGAGTTTTGTGTAATTAACCCCATAAGTGGCTATCTCTCACCCTCAAGTTCAAACGAACTGTACCCTGTAACCTCGATCCCGGTGTCGTCCAGACTCCTACAGTAATTGCCGTCAATATCGACGAAATAACGAAATCAACGAGATGTATTTAATTAAAGAGTACCCCCACCCCGGTTAATCACAATGAGAGCATTAAAAGATCGTGCCTAAAGCGCGCCGCCCGTGTTAATGCCCATTTAAGTAGGCCCAGCCGGTGTACCATAAACCGAGCCGCGGAGGATGTAACAATTTCCCGCGACAACCCTCGGGTCGCGTCGTGATCGGGCAATTATTGTCCCCGGGTCGGCCACCGTCGGCCAGAGGGGTTTCGTTAATCAGCGAGTCAATTGTTTCACCTCCGCGGGGACCGTGGCATTGTGGAGCGGAACGGAACGGTGAACGCACGCGCCTCGCCGTCGCGGATTGTTTATATCTGGCTGGATTCCAGCTCGATAAATTCGATTTTTTACACGCGTACGAATATAGTGCCGGCCATTCAGAGTCGCGTTTGCACGGGTCGTGTCGTCGTGGTCGTCGTAAGCCCTTACAAGAGGCCCGGTCCATTCAAGAGTCAAGCTCACTGAATTATACCCCGCTACGGATTCGCACGGTGGCGCGCGAATTCGCAGCCGGGTTTCCCCCCCGCCGGGGGACCGTTCCTGACCCCGCGGGGCCAGGAATGCCCCCGTGGAAGAAGAGCAACGACGGCAAGAAAATTTGCGGAGGGGGAAGACAGAGCCGTGAAACAATAATGGAACGGGGCATCCACTCGTTACGTAAACACGCGTGACCTTATCGAGGCGGCGAAACGAGCCGAGGCTGTCCACAATAATATCGATATGCCGTCGATCGTTATTAATAATAGTGATCGCGAGGATAAAACGGACACGCAGAATAGAAGACCATCTTCCGAGAAGCCCATTAACGTTCACGTCGCGCAACAATACGCACCCCACCGCGTCTGCTTGATGACCGTTTACCGGTCATCAGGATCGACGGGCACCGCGAGGAATTCCGGGATCGCAGAGGCACCAGGTGCATTTGATACACAGTTCTGGGTTAGGTAACTCTGTTTTTCACTGAGATTCGCTGCGATCCTTGAAAAATCGTCAGGCTCGTCAGCCGCGAGGACTCGCGTCCACTCGCGTCTCTCGGCGATGGAGGTCACTCGCCAGGGATGCGCGCGTCGCGATAGACACATTCGAATAATTTATAGCCGCGTTAACCATAATAGACACGAGCGTGCTATCCGTCGGCTGGAAATGACAAGTACCAGCGAGTATCGGTTGTACCTGTTTTTTTCTTCTCTCTTCGTTCGTTCCCGTGCACGTCCATTCCCCGTCCTCTCCTACTGCCTGGCTTCTTCTGGCCGCCACCGCGGGCGAGCAAATAGAAGTCGCGTACAGACGTCGCGATGGAACTCCTCAACGGAGAGGAGACCAGCGGCGAGAGAGACGAGCGAGGTAGTCGTCGCAGAGGCTACGAGGGGGGAGCGCGGGGAACGAGGACGATGGAAGGGACGCTCCTCGCGAGCGATTACCGATGACACGTATGCAGGCAATCTCGCGGCGTTTGCGCAATTATTGGAACACCTCATGTCCGTAATAAATGGTGGAATATGCCCTGAAAGGTGTTAGTTCAAGATCACACGGTGATACAAGACCGCTTGGACTTGGGATTTCATCACCGGCGTGCTCATCCGCGCGCGTCCGCGGCTACCACTGTAGCCGCGCGGTTTATGTAACCGCTCGGGACATTAAGGTTACCCTCGATCGTGGAAAGTCGCGCCTACCCTATTCTCCTACGTTCCGCCGCGTTTTCATAATTATTTTCCAGCAGGCGCAGCCGTTCTTACGCACACAGTTTCCACGCTCGGATCCATCGACCAGTCGCGAAAGGTCGCGCGCCGGCATCCGCGGATCGCGATCTGCTTCGAGCTCCGCCGCACGGCAGATGCCCGCTCGAGATACGCGCCGCTTGCGAAATATTGCTGGCTCCGTGCTTTTTGCGCCCTGGATCGTTTTGAAGGTCCTTCAAGAGACTTTGACCGTTAATGAGCCCTGAACGAAGAAACACCACTCCCATTATCAATTATCATTAGGCATTCACGCTTCGTTAGACTCGTTACCGACCAACACCTTTTTCCTTTTACGTCTAATTGCTCGATCATGTTCAATATTCCGATGCATACTTCACTCAAACCACATGTCTAGGATGCCATTCATTCCCGGTAATTGATTTATTATATTTAAGGTATTTATCCTTCATATACGAGTCTCTGCAGATATTTTCAGCACTGCACTTTGCGGCGCTTGGAATTCATCAGCTTTCGTAGCTCAGGAATGATCTACATTCCTCTGTGCGTGGTTTATAGCGAAATGGCCCTAGGATGCTTAAAAGAAACTGGTGTTTCTTCTTTCATCTGTGTTTGCTGGTGATCCTCGGAGACTCGAATGCATGGCGAGTGGGAGTAATTGCGACATAGACGCGACCTTGCGCTCGTCTTCCCTGTACGGCGCAATCGCACGCTTTACGATCAATTACACGGTATATCCAGTTTCGTCGTGCTCCTTGCCTAACGACGTGGTCCAATTAAGGACGACGATTAATGCATTCGTCGCTCGCGAGACCTTTCCTCCCGCTGCGACGGCCTCTGACTCATCGCTCGTCAGTTCCTCCGTGTCTCCTGCAATCAAAGTTTAAGAATCTAAACATACATCGATAAGATTACGACTTCCATCAAATCGCAAGCCCCTGCAGTCCCTCAACTTGGAAGTTAAAATCGACTTTTCTACATCGCGAATGCAACCCACTATATATTCCCTCCGCGGTTCCTGTTACGTCGCGTGTTTTATATTAAATTAACCAAAAAACCCTCAACAATACAAGGATCTCGCGAGCCGTTTCATGCGCCGCGGTTCATCTTAACACGACTCTTGCCTACGCAGAACGGACACATTAGCATCGCGGGCTCGTTGGATCTGAACCGTACAAGGAACCATCCTCGAGCGTATCCTGGCCGCGAGGATGATCTTTCAAGTGAGAGGACGAGGCTCGTCCTTGTCTGCCGAGCTGGACGGCGCTGCCGCGGAGCCCGTACATCATGCCCGGGCTCAAGATCAGCCGCTCGCGTGTGACCACACATGTGTAATTCCAATTAACATCGGCCGCGAGTACGCTCGCGGGCGCGTAACGCTCGCGCTACGAGTTACACGCAGCTTGCTCCGCGCTAAGGTTAACGCGTGCACGACTGCCGCCGCCACTGACTGATTGACTTTTATTCCGCCTCCTCTTCGCTCTCGTTGCATCGAACCGACCCTTTCCCAGCCTTTTCCTCTTCCTAGGCCTCTTGGCCAACCGCCAATCAAACAGAGATTTCACACGGTGTCGACATCCAGCTGAAGGAATCTGCTACGATTTCGCGAAAATACGCTATCCCGGTGATTTACGCGAGCTGATGGTCAGCCGCCGTGAAAAGCGTAACGAGGATCTGGTAATTGGACCGCAGCTGATGGTATCGCGCCATCAACCGTCTGAGTATTCCGTGGAACCGCGGGATTCTTCTGAACGCCTCAGTTTTCCAGTTTTGCGCGCCTCGATGACCCCCCGATCCCATTAAACGTCTTGCGCAGTTGTTTACTGGAGTATACGATTATTGGAATTGTACCGTTGGAAACCGTTTCAGGACACTGATTTTTCATTCTTTTCTACATATGCCCTTTAAATTTCAATGCCGTATGTTTAATATTGTCAGAGCTGTGGTAAATTTTGTGAATCCATGTTAACCTGAACATGACACGATCTGTGACTATTTTTATGTGTATATTTTTTCAATATTCTATATTTTTTCAAATATTATGCAAATATTAAAACTATATTTCTGCATTTTATGCCAAACGTCAGTGTCAGAAGTCAGTTTCGGGAAAAGTATCTGTAAACATTACGAAGTTATAGCTTTAATACATTAACAATTTATTATATAATTCTGATTGTAATAATGCAACTACAAAGGAGATACATAAAAATTTTAAATATTCTAGACAGTTTTTACAACAACTTCACTAAGCTGTTAACAACACTTACACTAACCAAACTGTTTAGAATATTTAAAAAATTGATATAAGTATCTCCTCTGTAGTTGCATTATTACAATCGTAATTACATAATAAATTAATCAGTGAAATTAATTAAAATAGCCCCCTCAGACCCTTCTTGCATCCAACAGTTCCACGTTTTCGTTTCTCTGTGGAAGGGGATGAAGGCATGTGCCAATTTCCACCTATTTAGACACCCCTGAGTAAAAAGGTAATAAATTCGCATATCAACTCGGCTCGTGCCGTCTGTGGAAACGTTTTATATTTAGAATCTTGGGTGATTCGGTAGCTTAACAAATGGGTAATCTGTAACTACAATATTCAGCCCAACTCGTGTCTGCATATTTGCTGAATTTCTAACGAAACAATGGAAATGTGGATTAAGACTAATTCCACGGTCCAAGATTCTCATTCTTTCACTGAAGCGGTGCTTGACAGGATTCGAGGACTCGATTGACAGAAATGCACGCCGTAGGTATCGACGAGATGCATGCCTCCGTTTCCCCGCGACTTCGTCCTCCCGCCACGACGAAGGGCTCTCCAGGACGCGGACCACACACGGCGGGGCAAGTGTATCGTAAGTGGCCTTTATTTCGAGAGAAAATATTATCGCAGCATCGGTCAGCGCCCGCGAATAATACTCGCGGATGCTCCGGCCAGCTCGTATGCCTCGCGTTCGGAATAATATTGCGCGCGGAAGAAGGCGAGCCACTCCGAGCGTAGAAACGGATCGCGCCACTCGATGCTCCGCTCCGTTTAGCCCTCTATTCGTTGGTCGTTTGTCCGGCGAGAGACGTCCGTCGACGGACACCTCCCTGGAATTATTGTCGAGCGAACGTGGACAATTACCGGGTCAGAAAGGAACCGTGGGTCGAGCATTGTGCTCGCTGGAAAAATCAACGATTTCGGGATCCTCCTACTTCTCCTTCATGCTCCTCCGCTACGAGAGCACGTACTGCACGCGGTCGATTCGGCGATCTTTTACAAATGCGAAATTTATCTCCGATCTGGACCATGGGCCGATCCCCGGTCGATGGACATCTCTCTTTCAGTGGCGCTCCTGACTCCATTGTCGGCCCTGGGTCAACGGGGTCGTCATTGTCCCCGGGCCACTCGAAAATGGATGTTTTGGTTTCCCGGTGAATGGCCCGAGTGGCACCTTCGAGTGGTCCTCCGTCGTCGATCGTTTTTCTTCTCTGCTTCGAGATTTCCGTCCACCCTTCGAGGTACTCCTCCTTCCCTGACCGTCACATTGTCTACCGACGCTCCTGTGTTCTTTCTCAACCGCGCTGGGAAGAAAGGGCGCCGCCCAAAGACGGATCGAGAACGTCACCTAGGCTTGAGTCGATAAATTATCGCCCTACGCGGCTGCCTCGATCGTTCGTGACACCTAACGGGTCGATTTATCTGGGCTTCGGGAACGACTTTTCGGGATCCGTTAGATCATAGAGTCTTTGTGTAGGTGGTTGTCTTACAAGGCTGCACTCTCTCTTGATAAATCCGTGCGCAGCCTACGTGTATCTCTAAACATACTGTCTTCTCCTTAACAGGGGGTCGGACTTTATAAATTTTGGAGTAAGGCCGTTCGTCCACTGTTGCAACGCAAGTGGTATTTGACCAGAAATTTATTTTAGGTTAATCTCTGAAGGATTTTCTGGAGTTATACCCATCATATCGAGTTATAAACTTCTCAGTTGAATATTCATAGGGTACTGACACAGTGAAAGGGTTAATTGTCGCCAAGGGGATGCTCTGAAATTCTGAGCTGCTCTAGACTCCTATTCCTCCATCTTCAAATACCGCAATATTTAATAACGCCGAAATGGCCACTATCGGTCCATCGATACAAACGCCACGGGCATGCGCGCGAATCAGGATCGAAAAGATCCGCGTCCAGGAACATCGAGCGAGCCATTCATCACGCGCTTGTTAATTTCTTGTTACGAACCGACGCCAGGTCGGACTACTGCCACCGACCTGAATGTCTTTAATAAGCGAAGAGGCCAAACGGTACGAGAGCAGCCGCAGGCACGGCAGCGTGCATGCGAGATACAGATTGCGGTCGATTGTGACCGGCGGCCATGATTAATCGCGACGATCAACCCTCGCGCGAGCAACGTGTGCCCTCCCAGCTCCCTCAATGCCCGCAATTAAACGAACAAACCCGTATTTCCCTCTCCGGGCGTCGTGACACGCCTCGTCGAAATTTCGACGTCCAGCGATCCCTCCTCCTCGGGAAACTGTATTAAGCCAAGTCTCAGGGATCGTGGAAAACGTGTCCGCGGAAAAACACGGGCTCGCCGCCGTTAAGGTCGCGTCAATCACGCTCTGATTACGTCAGTATCCTCTTGCGGGGGAACAGGAGATAATTACGCTCGATTAAAGCCTCTCCAAGACGAGGAAACAAATGTTTCGTGATGGGATGGTAGGTAAATATACGTCGAGCGAGATCCGCTAATAAGTTAGGAACATGCGATGTTGTAAACAGGAGGGGGATGTTCTTGCCAGACGTCGGCGACTTTATCCAACACGTTATTGTTAGGAAAAGATCGATTTGGAAGTAGTTGTGCTCTGCTGTGGATACTTCTGTTTTGGGCTGTCATGTCGGTCTTAATTAACCGGCTTGCGAATTAACTAGAGTCTGACTCGGGGTAGAGTTAACCTTTATAACTTAACAACCAGAAATTATAGGTAAAGAACTGTACTTTTCAGTAACATTAACCATAGGTACTAATTGACTTTTTTTTGCAAAATTGCGTTCATCCGAATATTGTAAAAGAAAGTGATGCTTTGAAACCTAAACCACTGCAAAAATCTATATTCGAAGTGAAAATGATATTCTGGCCGTAAATAAAATTGTGGCCGTTGTAGAACGATATCGACGGACATTTAGGACTTAACCAGTTACTGTCATTCTTTTGTTTTCTAACGATACATTTGTTTAATATATTTTGTCGTTTTCTTCTGTATGCAGTTTCGCTCTCTATTTATTTTTAGTGTCATTTTCTCCTTTTCCGGTTATAAAATGGGTATTACCCGTCAATATGAAAATAAATAACTAAATAAATTCTAAATGTAAATCTCGAAATATTGGGTTTACAGGAATGAAACTCAGTTCCTGTTATAGCAATAATCACCACAAATTTGAAATCAGCCTCCTCAAAAACTATTACATAACCTGGACTTAAATGTTTTCCTCCGTAGGAAAGATTAGTCCATTGCGATACCGATTTCTGCCACCATATAGGTCCGCAAGCCGATTAAACTGGAATTTATAACGATATGATTCTCAAGTAACAAACGCCTACATCTGAGAGCCGCATCTGAACGTTGCCCAAGTAACAGAGTCGATCGACGATACGATACACAACCGAGCAAAAAAGAAAGTAGGTATTGTCAGTCACGAAGCGGTGCACCAAGGAGAGCCGAGAACATCTGTTCCGTGTGTCATCGGGCAGGAGGACGGGTCATTAATAGAAAATAGCGACACGTCGTCGTGGAGCCCCGTGAAATCCTGAGGATCTCGTTATGCGTAACCGAGTACACGGAAGTGGGCACAATGGCCGGGGCGCCCCCGAGAAGAAAGGGATAGGGCCGTCCCTTAATCTGACGGCGCACATAAATTCGCGGGAACGAGTCAGTTTTCGGTGTCGCCACAAATCCCGGGTCCGCGTCTAAAAGGGTTTCGCCAGATGTTCGATCGGGCGATCCTTGTCTCCGATTCTCATGGCCGATCTAACGAGACGATTATCGACGAACGAGCCAGCCGCTCGCCACGGGAAACGCGCGGCAATTTGCTGGATGCAACGAAAGAAACATTCTCCTACGCGGTGGCGAGCGGTCCCGCTGCCACGTCGAATGCCTCATCTTCATAAAATTTCCGTTTTATCGCGGCGCAGAGCGAGATCGGTGTGCCGGCGGTTCGTAACGAGGGACATTAAAGGGTAGATCGTGCGTGACACGCGTTGCGATTCGATAGCAGCGCGCACGACCACTATTTTCTTGAGGCGCATAGAAGAAAGGGCGAAGCTTTCGATGGCCGGTGATCCAGGGGAACGGAATTCCGACAGGGTGGAGTCGGGATTTTAATTCGCGAGACGTATTTAATTGGATAAATGCTGTAGACGATTTTGGAATGTCTGATGGACTCTTGGAAGCGCGGAAGGAGTTACGGCTGTAAGAAAATTGGCGCGAGCTTCGATCGGATGAATAATGTAATAGCTCCGAAGACTGTCAGTGGATCGGTGGTTGGAAGGGAACTGTAGGTTCTTATCACAGCAATTTCTATGGTCCACCCCTGTGAAGGAGAACTTCGGTAAATTTGATGATTTTCAAGTAATTTTTGACCGAATGAAAGTCTGAAGCGTAAAAGAGATCGCCTGGAGGCAGGAGAAACCCTTACGGGGCTGGTGCACGCGCCGCGACCAAGTGCCCTTGAATTAAAATGGTAATAGAAATGTACGGATTTGAATTGCGAATGTCATAGCGTGCACAGTGCGGCCGAGCCCGGGATATGTATATGCTAAGCAGCGTCTTGTTTTGAATTTAGAACAGGCGCCATCTTGCCGGCGAGCGGTTTGCTCTTTGCCCCCTTCCAGCGGGTAATTCGTGCGCGACCAATGGGGATGCATTCCGGAAACCACGTATGTATCGTCTGCTATAACCTACGGCGAGGCATACGTACCTTATTTCATCCGGCGGTACACCGAGCCCCATGCCTGTACTTTTATTCGTGACAGACGGTAGCAAACTCATTAACCTTCGGCTCGTCTACGACTCGCTTCCCCCTGCAGTCATTTTTCTGGCTTGCCACGACGGAAGAAACATGGTAGCTACTCAGGACCCACGGGACTCATGGATTCCCTCAAATGAAGGGTGGAATAGAGCAATAGTGAGCAATCTTTCGCCGGTAGTGGGCCAAAAGTGGAAACTTAATACTGTACTTGGGCCACAATATTAAATACATAAATATACTAATCAAAGAATTTTAATTTATGGGGTGAATTTGTTATTCTTGACATAGATTTACAATTTAAACGATTGTGGGCTCAAGAGTAGAGCTCTATTTACTGCGTGGTACCCTTCATTTGGAATATTTGTGATATCTCTAAATGGTTCTTTGAAACATCCCCTATTTGTCACTTCTCGACGAGAAGCATTCACAGTGTGGGTCTTTCTAAGGGTTGCCCTACATTCGTTATTAAAGGCAATGAGATGCGCGAGACCGACAGCGATTGTATGGTGTCCAGAGACAGTCCTGATTAATTGTCCCGAACAAGGTAAAAATAACGACCAAGGATTAAGCAAGTACCTGCGAAGCAGAAGGATCCATCAATATGTCGGATTAAAGGATTATGCGTCGCTGCAAGCTTAGTCCCCAGGAAAGAAGATGTAAATGAACCTGTTAGGAGTCAAACCGTATCCGATTAACTCTAATTAAGCTTGTACTCGTTAGAAGACCGAGCAACTTCGAAGACTCCAATTAATCTTCAAACTATTCCATTCAGAGTGCCGCGAGTCACAGCAGTTCAGTTTCTTGATAGAGAATTTCCTAAATTGGAGGGAGAAAAACGCCCGACGAACAGGTACTCGGTGACACACTTTCTTCGAGTAGATTCCTCGGGTCCCGAGCACGTCTTCCGAAAAACGATCGCCAAGAATCTGCCGCAATTAGACTGCCGGGGCCTTCCACGACGCCCGTTCCTTTCGCCCTCTGTTTATCCGGGGCAAACAGCGCAGGCAGCCGCCGTTCAACGAGACCGGGAGAAAAATGGACGTGGCGAAAGAGGGAACTTAAGAAAACGAAGCCACTGAGAAGGATAGGGCGACGGTGGTGGAAAGAGGGCGACGATCGTAGCTCGAATCCCGGGCAGGCACGAATCGCCACCCTCCTTTTGTGTCAGGACCTTTCTCCGACTCGTATTATCCGCTCGCCTAAGTCAACAGGTCCTCCCGAAGATGTCGTGCCCTCTCCTCTTCGCCCCCGTCTTCTTCCTTTTACCCGTCGACACCTTTGACCGATCGTTTCTCGCACGAAACACCGCCGTTCCCCGAAGCGTCTCTGGTTTGATCGAAAGACGCCAAGGATGGAGTTGATTCGTTTCGCTGGAAGGATAATCGCCGGCGCAGATGCGAAATCTGGATCTACGAAATCGAGATTGAGCTGTGACGTAACGCACCGCTCCCTGATATCCAGTTTTAATTACAAACTGCGCCTGAATGCCTGCTTGCGCAAGGGTAATGAGCCGAGGATCGATCTCGCGCGGCTGAAGACGCGGTGGATAAAAATGAAACCCATTTGCTAGGCAACGTGACTACTGTGCACGGCAGAGGAGAGGAATTTCGCGACTCCTCGCGCGCCAGGTCGCCAATTCTCGCGGGGACGTTCGTCACACTTTGTTCCAAAAGAAAGCCCCGCAAGAAAGCAGCGAAAGAAACTCTTGCGGCTAATCAAGCCCTCCCGCGAGGCGTGCAAAGCATCTAATCCGTGCAACGACGTCGGCCAATCAACGCTAAACAGCAATATCATCGGACGGTCTTCAGAGGTGCGCGCGGAGTCGCCGCGAGGCGAATCCCTGATCGTCATCAAATTAAGCGGAAATGCGGCGAGGCTCGCGGAAGACCTCTCGAACCCTCGGCTCTCCCTTACGGACAGTAAATTCCACAATTAATAAATCCCCGGTCGAGGACGGGAGGGATTTACCACGAGCCGCGTAATCCACTTAATCGATCATTAGGCCGAGGCAAGCACGCGTGGTGCCGCTGCCGCGTTTCCCCCTTTTCCGCGTACGCGCCGGGATCAGCGGGCGGTCGCGCCCGATCGGGCGAAATTTCATTTGCATCGGTCATATCGCACCGGACCGCCGGTTACGACCGATCGAGCGTTCCCTGATCCGAGGAGAGAATGCCAATTACGCGTTTGTTTCGTCGGCCGGCTGGCGTACGAGCGCGCGCGCGCGCGCGCGCATCGTGTGTGCGTTTTTCGTGAACAGCCACTTCCGCATCGATGGAAACGTAGTCATATCGATGCAACGGCTAGATAGCCGCCCGTTGCCCCGTGTGTGCGAAGCGTTGTTCGCGATCAATAGATCGCTGTACCGGCGGATCGGCGATCTGGCGATCTAGCAGCGGGAGATCGTGTAGCGATCGTTCGTTCCGCGATCGCGCACAATACGAATCGTACGTTCCGGGGTCGTACCGGGGGCGACTGTCTACGTATACCACTTCGGATCCGTGAGAAGTGTGCTGCCTGCTCACGGACCCGTACACCGCTCGTGCTGCGCTGGTAAAAGATACTTTCGACCACGTACGGTGCCTATGTACGTGCATACAGGGTGAGGCACTCTTGTGGACGAACGCTGGGAGGATCGCCGAGGATTCGCTCCTTTCGGTCCAATACTGCTTGGGGTTACTGAGCGCGAGGCGCTGTCTCTTTTCGAGAGTGCTCTCAGCGGAATATTTGTACACTTTATCGGGCGATAAATGGAGGGAAGCTTGGGTATCTGGTGTACCGTAAACTGGGGGAACATTGGCAGCACGGGGTAATATTGGCATACGCCGGAATTACGTTGTTTTACGTCAGATTAGTAAAACTTAACCTGTTAATACGATTTATATGATGTGCCTACGTCACGACTTGATTTTAGTTACGATGTAAAAAATAAAATAAAATAAACAAATTTAAGTTTACTGACCTCAGATTAGTAAAACTTAACCCGTTAATGCTATCTACATGATGTGCCAATGTTACCCCGGTACACTAACGTTTTTAACGGGTATTAAAGAAGGAAAGGACACAAATTTTATGCATCTCGACACTTTTAGTATAATCACAAAAGATGCAATGTTATGATAGGATACTTAAAGCAAATGTAAACATGTTAATTTTTTACATTATACAAAATGTTTCAAGAACCTGCCAATGTTCCCCCAGGTTACGGTACGTACCCGAATACTGGCTCGATGCAGAGGCTAATTCCTATGCACACGAGTGGCTAAATTCGCTTGATATGCGAGGGTTTAAGAAATATGACTGAGCCGGTTTCTGTTCGATTACGAGAAAATGTTCTTCGCTGCACTAAGTTTCCTCGAGTTCCTACCTCGTAAATTGCTGAAACCGCTGACCTAATTATGCACACGTGAAATCCTACCCGTTGGATCAAAGAATTTCCGCTAATGTGAACTGAATTAAATTCTCCAAACGCCCGGTCATTTAATTGGAGGAATTATTAGCGCTGCCATTTATAAATTCATCTCGTAAACCGCGCAAGAACGGGACAGGCTAATGAAACACTGTGGAATAAGCCTCGATTGATATCCCAGTTTTTTGTGAAATCGGAGAGACTATGCTACAAATTTAATTTACTTTCCCCAGCGAAGCTTAACCTTTCCATGTTTGCGATATCGTTTGCATCGCGTTCTCTATGCACGAGCAACACATAAGAGCATCTTTTACTGCCAGTCAATTCACCCGTACATCGTACATAAAATTAATCACGATAGGTATTCTTAAATGCTGCAGCGCCATTATTCACGGATCGATCGATTAGGTGTGACGCAGCCATTCATTGGGATAATTATTTGTTTAGAAAGTATCTCGCGACGCTTTCGAAGCGGTTCAGCATCTGCTCCCACAGATACCTTCTTATTCCTCCCTCCACCCTCGTGACAAAGAAACCCTTCCACAATACCAAAACGTGGACACCGATATCTACCGATCATTGCCACAAGATGGACACCATCAGCATCTGAAGAAGATTTCCATCCAAGTCACAGTGACTACTTTCACATCCTCGTGAGAATGGAGTATCGCTCCGAAGGGGTGCCTCGAAACACGAGCACGCTCGAAATCCATCGCGAGCCCAGTCACGATTTCTTTCCTCAATCAGATCGCATGTTGCACGAGCACGTACATACGTACCCCGTGGCCGGGCGAAAATAATATTTTCGGCCGCACACCGATACGTTTTCGCCCCGGCTGGCTGGCACGCCGAGCATTCCGTGCTCGCGGAAGGTATGCGGCGTCAAGTATCTCTAGCGGGCAAAAGTTATATTATACCGGCGGTATCTGATGTCTACATGCATGCTGCTCGTATATATACCGGCGTATTCACGCCGGCCGGCGCGGCGTGTTGCGCGGAGGGCCCCGTGAGGCACGAAATAATGCGGGGATCGGGGCCCGCGAGCAGCTGCCGCCAGCCTCACAAACGATATCAAAGGATTTGCTGATTCAGAGTGGCCGGCGCGCACGAAAGAGGAACGCGCGCGGCACCGTGCGTACGTTTTCTTCGCGAAGAATCGAAACGTCGATCGATCATCGAGGGCGTTACGTCTTCGACCCGGTCGTATCTAGCATAGAAGAGCCGAGGCCCCCGTGGCTGACAGTCGCTCCTCAGCCGCTAAGGGGAAGATTTATTTCGTCGTCGAAGATACGTGAGCCGTGGGAGTCGGTCGAAAAATTCCGCCCCACGTGAAAGCGTCGCCTAACGTCTTATCTGCCCCCCTTGCATCTTGGCGTGTTTATTCGCCGAGATCTCGTCCGCAACAGTCTCGTTTTTCAATCGGGGGAGACAGGACAGATCCGCGCACGCCGGATTTCCATTCGTCGACCACCGACCCCTCAACGACAATCCGTTTTCAACGTTCAGCCTGAATGCGGTTGTTTCAGCCGATGGGATCTGCGGGGTGTCCCCGGGGCGACGTTTCGCAACGCGATTTATCGGCCGTTTATTTATTTTCGCCCGTTCCTGTCAGACCGGGGGCCAGGCGATACCGGGGTGTCGATCGCTATCTTAATTTCGTATTGTGATCGGTCAAACGGTCCCGGACGGCGCTGAATGGCCTCGAGTGTCGCGCGTGCACGTAGCAGAGTGTACATTGTACACCCTTTTGTACGGCTCGTGAACGGGAACAACGACATATAGCGCTGGCGAGAAACTACGCGGTCCTTTACGAAACACATCGCGTGCAACTATCCCGCGTCCCTTGTCAGGCCAATCAGCGCCGGACTTGTGCCCGTTCCGCGAGGCGAGGAGAGTTTTTCAGCCCTGATTAGCGGGCCGCGGCGTTCCTGTCACTCCGTTCTACCGTGAAAGTACAAATAATTTACGTGGTGGTAATAGTTTACGTAATGGTGTACGTAATGTACCTATGTGCGTCGGGGTATTAGGAATAGGAGGCCGTGCGTTGCTTTGAGGTTCAACGGTTTGGAGATCGATCATGCTTGCTGCTGGGTAGAGAAAGAGTCGGGTGATGGGAAAATTTAAGCTTCGAGTTGTTCACTATTCTCTACTTCTTCAATTCACGCGCATTTCTAGTTTGACGGTTCCAGTTTTCGATCCACGTATCACCCTTGCTTAGTGATGGGTAAAACGTAAAATAGGGGGTTCTTCAATTACGTAAGGGTAACTTTGGCGATTTCTTACCCCTTCCCTCCGCAAGTATAAAAATTCGTAAGATTTTATATTCCACTAACCCTCCTCCCCTTCCTTACGTGATATTTTTAACGTTGCATTTTTCAGTTATTACATTTTTTTCAAAGGTTTCATATTGAAAATTATCCCCTTGTAAGAAGACGTAAGAAATAACTCCCCCTTTTAAAAGCCTTACGTATTTTAAAGACGACTTCATATCTCAGAGAATTGTACCTACCGTTGATTTTACTAAGGAGACTCCTCAGCGATTCCGTCGATCGTTCCACAGTGCTCAAGGGATAGTCGCGAGCGAGGTTCGACCGTCAGAAAAGGGCGGCCGGGAGAAAGAGTCGTGAACGCGGTGGCTGGATGGTGTGCGCGAAAGAAAGGAGTGCACGGAAGGCCCATAAAGCGGATAATTTACGTATTCGGGGGTATATCTCGGCGTGAATCTGCAGCGTTGGCCGGTCCGAAAATTCCCGAGATGACAGGAGGCAGGTAGAGGCGCGCGGCAAGTGTCCACCGTTTCAGATGCGTCACGATTAAGCTGGTGGGCGGATACTGCGATCAGATTAATGACGTCATAAACCCAATAAAATATCACCGTGGGGCCCAACAATGCGGGCGAATCCCCCCGGGTGGAATCGGGAGCGGTCCCATCCTTCTCCTCGCTCTCTTGTCTCGTAGCCCCCCCTCTCGCTCCCTCTAGGCGACCTCCTCGCCTCGTTTTCCTTCCCCCCGTGGCCTGATGGATGATGCAAATAACTGTGCCCGGTCCTGACGCAACCGTCGAACGGTCACGGAGCACTTTTCTCAGCAGGTGGCTGGTGCTTCGGTTGGCAGGTCCGAAAAAAGGGAAGAAACGCGCGGGGGAGGAGAAAGGAGAGCGCCTCGAGATGGGGGATGGTGGAGAAAGAGCAGCGAAGAATGCGGCGGTATGCCACGATCTCCTAGGAAAGTCGAGCTCGACCTCGGGGAACGCTTCTCGATGCCTCTCCTCCCTCCTCTCCTCGTCTTCCTTTTTTTTCTGGGGCTCCGGATAGCGACGGATAGCGCGTCGGTCAATAAAAATGAAAGTCGGTCGACCGGAGGGTAGGTTCGTCCCACGCCTGGGACGATCTCGTGATTTTTTGACCCACCTTGCTGCCCTTGGCATCCAGAAGAAGCTCGACACTTGTTGCGTGACACCATTGTCCCCCTTCTATGTGTTCGACGTCCAACGTCTGGGCATATTCCAAGCTCCACTGTACCGAGAAAGTGAACGACAGACGCTTGAGGATCGCCTCGTTAATCGCTAGTTCCGGGGAACACTCACGGGTATGTACACCGTGTCCCGAAGTGTAGATCGGATCACGGTTTAATCGACTCGGACTGTTGCTCGAGCGAGCAAATGAGTGTCTAGCCCGTGGCCGGTGAACATCCGGCGATCTGTCGATGATACCAGCGTTCATGAGCATCCTCTCTGCCCTTCGTAAAGGATGTATCGACAAATTCGTGTCCCGCGGCGATGGAGGCAGATCTGTCACATCCGTGGAGAGCAATCAGAACCTGTAGCAGCGTATATCGCGTTCCAGCTCGTGTAGACCGACGGGGGTCGCGGGGGTCGGATATCGATAGTTCGAATCGACGGACGATGTCTCTCGTCGTGCTCATCAAGACGCAACAGGACGGCTGGCTGGTTTGCTGCGTCATTCGCGTCCAGACGCAGGATGTCTGCTCGATGACCGCGTGCTCGGTGCTCACCTCGTTGCCCCTTTGTTTTTCACGCTGGGCCCGTGAATGCGCCCGATGGAAACGATCGACGCTCCGGAATCCTCAAACTCTCGCTCCGTATTCTTCACAAGTTTTTTTAATCCTAATCCAAAGTCGCCATGACTAGTGCAATATGAATTTTTCGAGGGGTCCACCGTTTTATAGCCCCGTCCCCAGCTCTGCTAACCGGAATACCTCAAAGCGGGAGCGACAAAAAGTTTTACACCGCAAGAGCAATCCTCCGATCCCTCCGCTTTCCCCAATTCTTTCCCCGGCTTTTTCACTTTTTTTTACTGCTTCTAATTGCCCGCGCGAAGCAGCGAAGAGAAAGAAGTCTAAGCGGAGAGCTGATACCCCCGAGGGTCAGGTACGCCGCTCAGGGGCCCGGGCATAATGGGGGTCAACGCCAGTCCTACCTTAAGCACCTCTGTTTACAGGGATTTTTACCGGGCACCAGGCACCGAGGGGCGGGTTGTGTAAAAAAATAAAAACACGCTGCAGAAAAAAATCTGTAACACTTTACGAGGCTCGGGGGCTTAAGCCCCCTGAGTGCATTAATTACACGCCCTCGGACATTGTCCGGGACGGGCCAGACACTTAATGATACCGAATGTTTTCGTTTTTGGTCTGGAGGCGCGGTTCCAGGTATTGAAACGACGGGTCGCAGGAAACCAGGCTGATCCCTTACGACAATCGAATCGATTATGAACCATTCACGCGCCCATTGTTCCCGATTGTCAGAGGGCATTAGTAATAACCCCACGGGCCACGGTGCGACGGCCAGATGAGCGCGACCGATCGTAAAGAAAGCAGGCAAGTCGAGTGGGTCGACGGGCACGCTGAAATGAGGGAGGATAAAAATTTGGAGAAAAAATTCGAGGGTGCTGGGGGAAATAAGCACACTATTTAGGGTTATTGGAGAATTGGGGCTCTTAGGTATGGTTGCTTTTTGTCCACTATGGCTCTGGTTATGTATTTTTAGATATTCTACTCGCTTCAAATACTCATTTTGTTCTTTGGTTATTTGCACAATAAACTTGATGGTTCACGTGATAGAAATTGTAGAATATGATTTTATGATTCTGTATACCTATTCGATTTTATATTCACTGTAATCTCGACGTAGTATTTACAATCGCTTTGGAGGGTTTTTTTAAAATTAGTAAGCCCCATGGGTCGCTAACAATAAGTCACGATACCGTCGGATTTTTAATATTCCCGTTTACGAGCAAATTTTCTATCCGGGAAAATGTTCTCCTTTTTACGGTCGCTTATCGAATATCCCCGGATTATCTGCTCGAGATTGTTTTGTGTTATATGGAGGCGGTCGTAAAACGGTCGAACTTCCCCGAAAGAACGCGTCCATCACGGGGCATAAACATTCTACGAAGGCGTCCATCATTCTACGGCCTAACGGTGTCCGTGACTTTTTGGCAACGAGGGCCCCGCGTCCTTTCTCCTCGCCTTTCTTCCCCGACTATTTTACCAGCGGGAAATTCGTACGGCTCTCGCATTTTTATGGCGAGCGCGCACGGGGGAGAAAGAACAAGCAGACCTGCACCCTCGTCCCAGTGCCGGGAAATGTGGGTCAAGTCGTAAAACTCGCCAGAAGGGTTCCCTAGTCGCAGTCGTTTACCGTTAGTCCGAGGGTCTGCTCGTAAAATCACTGGCAGCTTTTTACCATTATTGCTCTGAAAATCGCGCCAAGCCTGCGGGGGAATTGACGACCGTAAAAAGGATATTCTATAAAACAACCTTTACCCTTAGTTTAGGGTGGCACTGTCTTCGAGTATAAAAACCAATAATCCCTGCAAATTGCTCCTTAAACTTCCCCAGTGTCGACGTCGTAAAGCTAAAAACTGATATCTATATTTTTGACAGAAATGTTTCATCACCTTATTTTTCTATGTTGCGCGTAGAATACATTGCAACTTTTTCGTGGCTCGATGGGCGGACACTAGCACGGCGTCTGCCTCAAGGTTTCCCCGCAGGGCTGCCCGAGTCTCGTCGATAGGAGCCCTCGAAAAAGGGGCCCAAAGTGGAGCGTTCTCCAGGCGTATCGTTGCGTGAAACCGACTCATCGTGGCACAACGAGAGCCTAACGACGGGCATTCAGTGCGCGCCCGTTTGCCCACGTGACATGCAAAAATCACCCTCCTGTGTTGCCCTGATCCGAGGGCCTCTGGGTCGGGAATGACTGGCCACGTGATTGGGCCCCGAAACTCGAGAAGAGGACGTAGATCCTCCCTCCCCTGCCCTTATACCAGCCGAGAGATCGCCTAGGGCTAATTCAACCAACAAAACGAACGTTTACGCTCGTTTTGCATAAACGCTTACTCACGCCGTCCCCTCGTCCCTTTCCCCTCTTCTTGGGGCGATCCTCTTTTCCCTGCCACCTTGGAAAACAGCTTGGCAAAGTTACCCTGCGATTTTTGGATCATCTTTTCAGAAACTCTACTCTTCTAACATTTACAAGGCATACAATAGAGCAGAGGTGGGCTAAATTATTATGTAAATAAAAACTTGAATAATGAATAAAAGTTAACAAAAAAATATTCGTTAGTGGTTCGTCAGTCCGAATTAATTTTATTCGACACATGACGAATAGTTTTTTTTAACTTTTATTCGATATTAGAAATTTTATTTAAATAAAGATTTTGCCCATCTGTGCAATAGGGGTTGTTCAATTTCCTCCCCTTCTGGTAACTTTAGCATTCCTTCAATTACTTCATTGGAACTCTAAACCACATCGATGGCTTAGTGCACAAATGAGGCATTGAGAGCAAAAACGGACTCACCCTCATTTTTTTGCGGAAGTGAGTTGGCAATATTGTATTCCAATAGGCTGTAATAATCATATAAAATAGGAAAAATTAAAATTTTCTCAATGTGGGTTAGTCCGTTTTTGCTCTCAATGCTTCAAATATTATTTTTCCACTGTTTGTGCAATTTGAGTTTTTATATGCAAAAAATAGTTCTCGACTGTTATTTTATAAATTTGTTGAAAATAATATTTTTGTTTAAACCTGTTTTTCTCGAAAACACTCAAAGTGGACGTAAAATATTAGTGCACTAAGCCGTCATTATGCTCATTTTCAAAAGTAATTGTTTATTTAACTATTATTATAACACCGCCGCAATTATATCGCTTTACGAAGTAACAAATCACCGAACGTTTGAAAAACAACCGACCCCGTAGCAGCGTCGAGACGAGGTGTCTGACAGCAACCCTTCTGCAGCCGCAGAAACAGGAGTATATGCGCGCAGAAGGATGCAGTCCCTTCCTCTTCCGTCTCGCCTCGCCGTTGGCAATCGCTCATTCGGGATCACGGTATATCACGCTTCATATAGAATGCCTCGGGGCCGATGAATTATTGACCAGACGGTGGCGCGCGGCTGTTCGTTCCACAGGCAGAAACGATCGACCATACTAATCCCGTTCGCGGCAATGATGAATCCAATCATAATTTAGTTACATCTTATTAGACTCCTACCGCGCAGGCTCACCGTGAGACCGCCAGGTATATAACCTTCTTAATCCACGAAATGCATCTCGCTGCTACCCCTTCGATCCCTTCCCGCGCCTCGCGCCCCCTTCATCCCCGCATCTGCCAGAGGCCGCCAGGCTTCGATTCCTCTTTCCCGCGCGTTTGTCCTTCGCTCGTCTATGAAACCGCTCATCTTCCACGGAGATTGCCCCGTCCGAGCTTAATTCCGACCCGGGGTTCGCGTTCCCGATTCATTTCGACCCGTTCCCCGTGTTCCACGTCCGGCTATCTCGCGAGGATTGATTGGGTTCAGTGGCGCACTCAGGATTTAATCTTGGGGAGAGCCGAGTTGAACGGATAAAAATATTTTCAAGAAAAAATTATTAAATGCAAAGTCAATAATATTTACTTGAAGAATAAGATCAAGTTTTCTTTTGCCTTTACAAAGCTCTGGGTGTGCCATTGATTGGGTTTGCATCTAGGGGGTTTCTTTCGCTTTGGAAGACTTTTTGCATTCAGAGAGTTGTTGATTCATTGGGTGATTAGATAACTTGACCGAGGTACTGATTCATGCGAGGAACTTTGGATATGGATAATTCTGAGTGATCCGTGATGTCCCATCTTCTTGTACGTGGAAACTGCAGAGAGGCTTGTAATTTTCAGCGTAGGTAACCAAGTTCTAGGGGCCCCGTTTCACCATCCATCGCCATTTTGACAGTGGACTGATGCATTGACGTTAATTCGACGATGTCGTGATTAAATAGTTACGGAAATGTGTCATCCGTCTGGACGAGGCGAGACGTTTCACGGGCGAAGGGTCACGGGCCACCGGGAATATCGATAATTACCACGTGTACCAGTTGCGAGCTGTATCCTGACACCTGTCGCTGCGATTTCAGACTCTTTAGAGATCTCCAGCCGACAGTGAGATCTGTCTTTTTCTTGTTCCCTGAATTTCTAACGGGTTTGAAGGACGGCAGACGCGCTTACTTTGTCGGTACCCTTGCAGGAGTGTGCACGAGTTCCTGATAAAGTAACTTTCAATCCCCGATTTTTCTCGCGCGAAAAGTTTCGCTGGGGAATGTCTAGAAATTCCAAGAACGCTGACAGTTACACCTATAACTTCCCCATTGTGTTTTTCCTTTGCGCTTGTACGTCAATTAAATCAGACTTAAATATAGAGATATCGGGACGTTGAAATTTATGTCAGATTGCCATCATTCTTCGCATCCTCGGGTAAGTAATTTGTATGTTAATGAAAACAGCCTTAGTTAACGTGTTGATTGACTGCATAATGATCGCTGCTGAGGGTGAGTCACACAACTGGGACAGGCTATAGGTCTTCTTTGATTGGAGGTAGAAAGAAAAATGGGTGAAAGAGCTTTATGTTTCAATAAGGCTTGTCTTCGAAGACAAACTTCTGAAACCTTTTCAGGAGTAAATACGAACTATGATATGGATTTTTAGAACCGAAGAGCTTCGAACTTAACCCATAGCTTATGGATATGTAGTTCGAAAGGAAATTAGCAAGGGAAGTTTGGCAACTCGAAAATTACAAAAATCTGAAACTTTGCAGAAATATAGCTCAAGTGATGCTAATTAACTATTTAACGTTAACTATTTTTTTATTCGGTAATAAAGAGATCATAAGGGTGAAAAAAAACCCTAAAAAAAATAGTGAGTTTTCAGATTAACGTGAATATTTACGAAATTGTAAAAGATATCAAAAAGCAGTTAAATTCAAAGTTCTATGGTTTTTTATGGATCATTAAAGTTTGGTTTAATTTCGCAATATCACAACATTTTTACCCCAAGCACCATCTGTGCTCACATTTAAACGTTTTTCATTGACCAGAAAGTCTGCGGTGGTGGTGGTTTACAAGGAAGTGCTTAATCGCCGTCTTTGGCGCCATTTCCGCAAACGAACCCGCCACTGAAAGATCGCAGAAGCGTGTTTGCATGAATGCGCGAACGCTGCGTTCAGCCAACCGGTCACTGTTTCTTCTTTTTACCAGCCAGAACGCACTTCTAAGTGTCACCAGTTTCACTTTCTACTTTTTCCACGCGAATCATCGACTAAGAAACGTTGACCACTGCCTGCCATGCAAAACTCAAACTCTGAACATTAGAAATTCATCGTATTCTTTAACGATCTTAACCAATGTGCAATATAGTAACGAGCATCCTACCCCGCAGGTCTCCACATTTCACTTGCTGTCAATTTAACAAATCACAATTAAAAGACTTAGTAGTTTCGTCAAAACTTTAGCCACAAGTCTGAGATGCTCGCTGCATCATTAGCCACGCGCGATTACGCGAACGTGTTCTCGCATAATTTCCCCCCGTCGCGATTGTTTCGCGCTAGCTGAAGTTTCCTAGGAGTCGGGTCTATCGTTCCTCGAAACGGCTCCGCGGAAGTGGGTTGTCGCTTATTTTAGAAAAATTGAAGTAAGTACAAAGAATACTAGAGAGCTGCGACGAAATGTTATTCTCGTTCCAAGCTGACCGCGGATTTCCCGCTTTGCTCAGAAAGATTGCAGGCCCGTGTGGGAAGGTTTCATCTTCGAATAAGTCACACGCCGAGGGGACTCCGCTTCCCGCGTCGCGTGCACGGCGCAACACGCGAAGCGCAATCCATATTGCTCCCGCTTAAACTCCGACCGCTGGCGCGGTATTTCCAGTACCGTTCCGGAATTCCGTTCCAGTTCGTTTAATGAGGAACGACTTTTTAGCATTCCTGCGTTAAAGGCAGCGTGAGAAACCGCGAAATGCGGGGTCGTGGACCATAAAATCCGTGACTCAGGCGAGGCACCTGCCGCGGCCCTTGTTGCACATGCGTGCCAAAGATCACGGGTGCATTAAACCGAACAGACCTGGTCGAAACGCGAACACGCGCGATATACCGGGGATATTTACAGGGTGTTCCCGAAGGCGTGTTCCCACGTGTGCAACACGCGACAGTGTGCAACACTTTCGTTGGTTGCACTGCGTAGCGTGAAGACTATAATCAGGTACATGTATATTTTGGGAATTGGTAAACTTTTCGCTGCGGATGCACGCTGCTTTTTTTCTTTACCACTATGGTTCTTGTAAGAAGCTTCAGACGTCTGAAGGTGCACAACACTGCTGTGCATCTCGTGACAGTCATCTGTTTAAAAATATTGGATGCTAGGAGGGAAAATTTTTGTATTTATGTAGGTATACCAAGTAATGCTCTTTGCCTGAAAAACCACTGAGAGAAAATTCGAATCTCCACCCCCTCGCAGCAGGGTGATATAGGGATAACAACCCTAAACTTTACCATTGCTTTTCTCAACAAATACTTAAGATATTTGAATGCTTCAAAATGCACGTATGGTAGGTACTTTTTAGCTCTACTACATATCCTCATATTGTAGAGATTTGAAATTTCTCTCAGTAATTTTTAAGTAAAGAGAATTGTTTGGTATAGGTACGTAAATACTAAAATTGGTGCTGGGGCTGTTATACCTATGCTCGCTCGGCTAGATCCTTATCTCTAATTATTACTTCTATTATATTTTCAAGCTATTAAAAGTTAATCAACATCTTTACCATATTTACTGATGTTTAAGGCGGGCCACTTTGTCATCGGGCGAGCTGACACCCTGGGCAGTCCGTCACTGCCTGCGCTTGTCCCACGGACTCATGATCCACCAGTCCCAATATTTCCCCACAAGAATTTTCGTCTCGACCTCTGGTTCGTCGTGAACCAATTACTTTCCCACCGGTATTCCTCCAAGCGTGCCCCGTGCCGCGGGTTTCACTCCCGAGCGTGGCTCCGCGTCCCAATCTTCCTCTCGCCGTTCTGTTCTACAAGTGTACACAGACCTGTCCCCCGAGCGACCGGTGTCGCCGCCGCACGACTTTGTTCCAGAAGCACCGGAGCAGCTCCAATTCCTCGACCCCTGACCCGGCCTTGTCGTTGATTTACCGTTTCGCCGGTTCCGCGCCGATAGCCGTGCAACGGCGAAGGAAAGCGGAAAAAAAGGAGGGCTGGATGGGTCGGCTGCCACGGGGAAGATCGACGAGGAAGGAGAGAGCCGAAAGGGAACGATGTCGAAACGAAAGCCGCTCCAGAATCGTGGTAGTCGTGCATCCGATAATGAGGCTCGCGCGGCATTTTCGATCCCGTGCCGCAAATAATCCCTTTTCTCTACATGGGAGGCTCTCATTATCGTGCAGACGTTGAGGAGGAGGAGGGGGAGGCGGAGGAGGGCGAAGACACGAGAGCCAGAAGAAAAAGACACGATAAATACGGACAGACGGAAGGGGGGAGGTCTTGGAGCGGAGGAAGGGTCGATGCCGTTTTATTTTTTTCAGAAGCTGATTGAGATCGGCCGAGATCATTTACCGGTCGACCTGTTCCGGGGCCTGGACTAATCAGATCAATCAGATAGAATGATCGCGAAATGAGTTCGGGATCATTATCCTCTGTCGGGCCACGGTTGCTTCTCTCCCTTACTCCCCCGCCTCGTCCTCTTCTGTCCGCCGTGACGGGTCCCCTCCGTGATCGCAAATCGAATCGTGAAATCGATTTCAATCGCGAGCCCTAACGTCCCCCTGGCACGGTACAATTCAAGCAGCGAGCGGGTTGCTCCTATGCGGAGGAATTGATATTCTTTCGATTATCAGATCCGAGCGGCGCTGTGGAGGCAATTAAAAGTCAGTTCATCTTGCACCGAGAACGTGGAGCATTGCTTTCGCTCCAGTATCACCTAAGTTGAAGCTTCATCTGCTACTGGTTTTCGAGTACCTACCTCTGCTTCCGCGACCCCGCTTGCCCACGCGACGTTAGAATTACGTGATTTCACGCGCACGCCCCCCGGCAGCCCAGCGTGTCCCCTTTCGTAACGGGGGCGCGTGCACGTCTGCAGTATTCCTCCCGTCTGGTAGCAGGTGTGACATTACCCTAAATCCCTTTTCAGAGCAGCAATAAATCCATGAATTAAAAGTAGGTATTTAATTACATTTTACAGTCGTCCACTCGAAACGGTGGAAACTTGAAGCACACTTCTCTCACAGTTCTCTTCCTGAACATCGAAACAGAAGCACCGCTGGATGAATTGTTCCCTTTGTCTTCGATATTCACACTGGCAGCGGGGTTAACCCGAGGCATTCAGACGTGGAAAACTCCAGATTCGAATCTGGGAGATGGGTCTTTGTTTATTTTTTCCTCCTCTTCTTTTTTCCCCTCCTTGTACGAATCCATTTGCACCGTCGGGGTTTAGCCCGGTCCCGGTCGCTTTCCAGCAGACGCTCGAGCCGTCCTCTCGAAAGCGTATAAATATTCGGCGCCATGTTGCCGATGCGTAACTGCTGGAGGCAGCCGCGTCGGGATTATCCCGTGAGAAATGACGGATTTCGATACGCATTCGGAGTGGCCCGTTAAAAAATGTAAATGATCCGCCGACTCGAAAGCACGAAGGTCGAGAGAGCCGGGCGAACCCGCGGCAGAAACAATTTACAGGATCGCAGAGGCCGCGGGTATAAATCAATTTGGAAAGCAGCGACGCGTCGTTGCGCCGAGAGATGATTCCTTGCTTACTCGCGGGAACGTTTTACCGCCGAGGGGCTTAATAATTTTCACCGTGTTGGAAACATTGATACCGCGGCCGCGCTCGGCCGCTGATTGCGCAATCGCTTTCAGCCTCCTCCTCCGGCCGACAGGACTCTGAGGGAGCGCTTCCTCCTCCGCCTCCGAAACTTCTTCGGCGTTCTGTTGACGGACGGGACGGACTAATTTACACGGCGGAAAACCGTGTTGGCGCCGCCTCCGCTCTTCCTAATGAGCGGGCTAATTGTTTCGAGCCGCGCGCTGATTTACCGTGGGAAACGTGCAACGGAGCCTACGCGCATGACGAACGGGCCGCTGTCGACCCCGCAAACGTGATAATTATCGGGATGCCTTGGTTAAAAGAGTTGTGGGGGCTGCGCGTAAATAATGGGATTGATTTTGAGTTTCCACGCGGAAACCTGGGCTACATCGGAATTGTGATGTTCTTGCTACAGTAGGTACCGTAAAATGGGGGAACATTGGCAGCTACTTTTTACCAGAAGAGTTGTCAAGTACAATCGCAAGAGATGCAATTTTATGATAGGATATTTAAGGGGTTTCGTAGACTCAAACTGAAGAAGTACATACTGATTTTGTGATATCTTGAACATATCCGTTGCAACTGACACTTTGATAAAACCAAAAATGCGCTTTTTCTCCGCATGTTCACCATTTCGGCACAAATGAATATTCATGGGTATCCATACGTATTTCATCAGTTTCAGGCATGCAGAAAAGAAAACTTTTGGGTTTTTGTTCTAGGACCTAGGTGAAACGGTATACCCGCGAGGTTAAACACCGTGGAAAACGCCGTTCGGCAAGATGTTGCTTGTCACGTCTCTACCGCCGTCATTTTGTACGAAAAAGAATTTACGACATTTTCCGTCGAGAGTTGTACAATAACAGGGTTTACATTGAATTTTTCACTTATTTCGTTATCTCCTTCAAAAAGAATTGTTGTAAATGATTGTAACTTTGCTACGTCCAAGGTGGCCTAATCCCTTAAGCAAATGTAAAAATGTTAATCTTTATATTACATAGCAAAATGTCCCAAAACCATGCCAATGTTCCTCCACTTTGCGGTACGCTCGGAGTTGAACATACTCCGGCATATTAATTGCTAATGATCTTCGTAATAGTTACTTGAAATTCATTTTCCACAAACACCTATTCAAAGACCACTCGCATACCCCAGCTGATCTATGTTTATTTTCTCAAATTCAGAGGCATATCCCATTCAACGAACGCTATATAGCTCAGGTCCCGACCACCCCATTAGCGTAATTCACAGGAGTGTTCGAAATTAAAGACAAATTCCAGGCGCAGAGCCCACCTTGGCCAACGCAGAGCACATAATTATCTAAGGCCACGTGGCTCCCTGGGTCGTTCTTGTGTCAGACGATCAATTTTCTAGCCCACTTCTACGGCGTTCTGTTCGTCCATCGCCGTCTCCCATCGTTTACCTCCTCCACTTCCGCCCGGAGTCCACGGCGAACCCTACCGATGGTTTCCTCGGCGATGACGACGACGCGGGATTGAAAGGCGCGATCCGCTTTCAAAAAACGACGCGCGTTTTGACTCTCGGCACAATGGATGCATTTCTCCAGTACTTTCACACGCGTTGTCCTTTGTCGTGCCCCGTGGGCGTGGCTGAATATCGCAGGTAGGTCCTTCCGACGGGACTCACCCTTCCACGACGATTCTACTCGATATCGACACTCCTTTCTCGTTTTTTAATGCCAATTTTTTCGTGGCTCGCTTGATCCGCGAGCACCCTTGTCCACGGACCGGAGATTCTTCGCAGGGATAAAATAATTTACATGGCAAGTGTCGAGGAGTCAAACGGAGTCAAAAGTGAAGGAAGGATAATTACCGCGTAATGTCGTACTTTCTCCTCGGAGCGTCGGTGTGCGTGCGGTCATTTACACGCGTGTAAAGCGTTGATGCTTGGAAGCAGCTTACCCGGTGATATTAATGTCGTGCTAGTAACGCGCGTAATAGCGTGGACGCGCGCGCGAGCGCAACCGAGAACAGGCTGCATGATTTAAATCCGACGATTAAAATGAATAGAAACCTGGAACGCAGCTGTTTACTCGAACGAAATGACGCGTCTTTCTTTCGATGGAAATTTCTCCCGCTGGCGTAACTCGGCGCTACTCAATCCCCCTCGGTTTCACTCAGTCCCACTGAGTATGTACAATTGAATTCCACGAAACTTTACCAAATTCTGTTTAAGTCTACCCAGCCTCCCGCAATTTTAGTCCATTCGTTGGGATCTCTGGAACTTCTCATTCATCAATTCATAAAACAAACTCCGCCTGCAATTTACAATTCAATTCAACGCCGCGCAGGGGCATAAAATAAATCTCCCAATTTCACGTGCATTTCACCGAGCATAATTTACAGCCCGACTTATTATCCCGTACAAGAGCCATTCTGCGTTAAGAAACTTTTTTAAGAAACCCCCTTTATTTATACCCCTCGCGTTAAGACATAAATAAACTTGTCGTCGATTTCTGGACGATAGGAGAATGTAGCACCGATCGAATTACCCTCGAACCATGTTATATGTAACAATAGATGTCCTCGGTGATATATGCTTGTGTGCAAGTGGGTTTTAACGATTCGCGTTCGTATTTAAACGATATCGAGCAACGCCGCGTGTCCCTTTCAACGTGGCTCGACCTTCGTCGCTGAAGGCCGGCGCAGGATCACGGTCGAGGATTTTCAGGCGTTCGTCGAGCGGTGAAAAGGCGGTCGGATTCGTGGAGCAGCCCCGTCGGAAGACGCCTGGTTGCCAGGCCGGGCCCATTTTGATTGATCGGGCAATATAGCTTGCTCGCCCCCCGCGGTTTGTGCATTACCAGCTACGACGTGGAAAAATTGCTGGATTGAGATGCACTCATTAATAATCCCGGAGTACGTGTGCGAGATCGGGGCCCCTCGGCTTCGATCCTAAACGGCCGCGACTACGCTCCAACTCCTCTTGCCAGCCTGTGTAATTACTGGTGAACGAGCGCGCGACATGACCACGAGCCGAGGGCTCCTTCTCGGGGATCGATGGCTTTCCATGGAAAGTATTCTATTCACGGAGCAAATTTTGTAGTACCTACATATGTAGGTATAAAGCTTGTTCGATTCAGAATCAAGGAAATGATCGGCTAAGAATCCATTTTACCATCACCAATAAATTGGGGCTGGATTTCCAGTCATTATCAAAGTAGCGTTCTTTAAATATCGAAAGGACTGTGAAGTTTTTACCACACTCGGATCCTGTTCGAAGCAGACGAGCGAAGGGATTGCCTGCCACCCCCAATAAAATGAGTTTGGGCGTCGCAGAGGTCGAAAGGCGGGCGCTGGGATTCCCGTGGACCTCGGTATCCGTTTATCAAGGATCCACTTTGCTCCCTCGCATCCCGGTGAATTGCTCCCGGTTTCTTGTCGCCGATCGGAACGTAAAGCAGCCACGTACACGCACTCCTGCGTTGGACGCGAACGTGGATAGTTTTATGGCGGCCCTCAGCCTCCCCGTAATGCGTTTCGCTAAGAACTCCCGTGCTCGGGCGGAGGGGAGTGTAAAAAGGAGAAAAAAGGGAGGAGAGGAGGAGGCCCGTCGCGGCAGTGACTTAGCCCCGGCGAGCGAGAAGCGAGCGTGGAACGAGAAGAAAGGGAGGACAGAATGGTCTTAATATCCTTTGATTTATCTCGGCTGGGTCACGGCTCCTTTGCTCCTTCTCTCGGCCCTCTCCTCGCTTTCCCTCCCTTGGCCAGCCACCCCCGTGTAGACCGCAACGCATGGGCGGGCCAATAAGTTTTTAAATAACCATAACTCGTGGTTTTATGGGCGAAACGGCGCGCGATGACCCACGGCCGCTCTTCTCGCGTCCACGATACGGTCAAACTGTAGCGAGCAACTTGTTTGCTTTATCCCCCTTTTATATTCGATTGGCCGTGGCCTCCGATCGGCAGACCAACCTGTCGACGATCGTATAGTGGATCCCCCTGCCTCGCATACATCCGCGCCTTTTTCTTCCTCCTCTGTTGCGAAGCTTGTTATTCGACGCTACCTGAGGCCGATTTGTAAGGCAAAAATAAACGCTCGCTCGGTGGCTCCTAATCACTTCAACCAACGTTTCGCCGCAACAGTTCCCCTCGATTATCTAAACAAAACTCGCCGCTCATCCGTCTCGTAAGCCCTCGTCAGCCACCGCCGTTACACGTGCTCGCGGCGGCGGAGCCTTTCACGCCGCTGCCGCGTTCCCCCCGCGTAACAACTGGAACAGCGCTTAGTGGCGATCGAGAAAAAACGAGTGGGTGCGCGACCAGCGGAGGCGCTCGAGTAACGCGGACGAGCGGCCAAGGCACGAAAGGCACCGGGCCCAGATTCGTGTAGATCATTACAGAATGGAAGCTAGAACAGCCGAGGCGCCCGCTTTCTTCCCTCGGCGGACGCGCGCGGCCAGCTTCAGCCCGCGGTATACACGCCGTGTCATGTTGCGGAGGCGCTCCTACTAAGTCACGGTCCATTGTTCTAGTCGTCGTTTGATAGACGATGCTCGTTCCCTACACGACTGCTCCGAGAGCACATGCGTCAGGGGTTAGACGATGATGAGCATCCGTTGCCCTTTCCGCTGCTCCTTTTGCGGTTCGAACGATTTTGTTATTCAGATGTGCTCGCCTCGCCGATGTGGATCAAAACCACTTCACGGTATTTCGATTGATTGCGAGGGAAGCCTCGCTCCGAGAGATCTCAAGTCTCCCTTACGAAATTAAGGATCTTTTTTGGACGAGTTCCTTTAAGGGGTCATTTTAGTTAGCGCGCGGATAAATTCAGCGATTTTCAGGAATTTAGTGCGAAGAAAGGAATTTCTACTACATTTCTACAATAAATAAAAGATATAAAAGTAATAAAATTGTAGCTGTTAAAATGCTTTTGAAGGCAATTTTGAAGACATAGTTAAAGATTCATGCCTCGCTTGAGCAGGCGATTTCAGCAGTTGGACTTTTCTGAAGCTAAAAATACAAACAGATTCTTGATCAGTTTGACTGTCGCTATCGGTCGGACTATAATTAGTGATTTATCTTCGCAATTAGCAAACTGGTGGGCAAAATGCAAGAATCGATGTATTTTGTTTTTTTTTGTGCTATTTTCGATTTTAAAAGTAGGCTAGACGCAATAAAAATACTTGATTGTAGTTCCTGCCGGAGTCATAGGTGTGCAGGATAAGCAGTGCAATTTATAAAGCAATCGGTACGATAGATTTGGAGTTTTTAACTGCACGATGTGAAAGAATGACGTTCCGAGAAAAACGCGTTTAAAGTTTTCATCTAGGTATTGGGAAATATTCTGAGAGCGCCAGCTACTAAAGTAAGCTCTGTAATCGGGACAATCGCGTTATAGGACTGCCGTCACGCAAGTATTGAAATATTGCAATAATGTTTTTGTCATTAAATAGTTTGTTAAATTTTACAAAATCAATCATCAAACAGTCGAAATTCCTAATACTGCCAATTACATGTGACAGTTAACCCGATTACAGTGCTTTAATTTTCGCCACCAGATTGCGCAGTAGAAATAAGAAAATGCCAATAGAGGCCGAGCCCCTGCGCTTCCTACAAAATGCCTATGTAGAAGTGAAAATAATGGGGATATTTCTATGAAAATTTAACAGTATATTCTCGAGGATATGTACTTTCGAAAAATGTTAAATAAATATCGATTTTATCAAAATGCGTAACCAGAATAACCCCTTAACGTCGGACAGCACCTAATACCGAACATTAGCTGTGTCTGTTATTACTTGAAACGCTACCGAGCTGTTATTCCGCGTAGACCGTAAATGGGATAGAAAAGACCGGAAGACTAATTTAATATCACTTCTTTCTTCTTACTTGAGAAAAACCTTAAGCGTCCGGCACTAGGGGGATTCCCCCTACATAAAGAACACGGGGTAGAATAATTTCCCAGTGCCACAGCTGCTTTTCAAAACCGAAATCGATGGACCAATAATCACCAGGCTGCTCTGAAGCTCCTCCACCGAAATCGCGACGAATATCGCGTCGGGTGGTCCGCCGAAAAGAGACCACTTTAACGTTCTGCTACCAGATGAGTGGGTGGTGCTGGGACCGCGAAGCAGGTTGCGTGGCAACTGGGATGCAGCCTTGCTCGCGGACGTATGCCCAGCAACATCGTGCTCGGGCGAGGCATTCCGGTGTGTACAAGTTCGGCTTGTATGCGTGAACGCGCGTGTCGGACTTAAGCGCACGGATGTGGCACCCAATGAGTTTAAATCATGCCGACTGGCGGGAAGAAGGCGCAGCAACGCGCTGCGAGGGTACTCTTTCTCCGGCTGTGGCGCGCGCGGCTAAATCATAGGAGCCGGGGAAGGCGTGCGAAGGGGGACTACGTTCCAGCCAGGCGCTGCTCGAATCACGGCGTGTCTGTAATTCGTTTCGAACGATCGTTGGATAAGAGACCGAGTGTTTTCTAAGGGGTCCGAGGGTTTCAAGCTTTCAGATCAGCGCGGAATGGCCTCCTCCAACTGCAGTTACACCGCAACGTGGAGGCCGGTAAATCCCGCCGCGATTTATAATGGAGGATGAACGGATCGTTAGAGGTACGATGACTGAGGTTAATGCACGCCCGCGTGGACACGCTCCGCTCGATACTGCTTGGGATTTCGTTCGGGGAAGTAATCTAGAACTTTCGCGGTCTCTCGAATTGGAGAGAGATCATCCTGAATCCAACCTTCTGCCTCAATTTCGATCCAGATTAGTAAGATCACTCCCATACACCGAACCATTCTCCAAAACCTAATTCCACGGGAAAAGAAAGTCCTCCGCCTTTCACGAAAGGCACACCCCAGCGGAGCAGCGGCATTTCCGGGCATGCAGCTCGATCACCGTCCGAGCCGTCTTAATCCTAACAAATCGAGTTCAACCGTCGCGACGCCACACGCAACCGTGGAAAAAAAAGGAGCGGGAAAAGATGATAGTAGGCAAGGCGAGCGTGAAGGGAAGAAACGGACGCGGCTGCCATGCGCGCGTAACGCGAGGGGGAGAGCACGCAGAGACAGAGGGATGAGACGGAGAAGAGAGAGAGACAGAGTGAGAAGGGAAGGAGAGAGGCGGGGAAAAAAGGAAATAATAAAGCGAGTCGGTGCCAGGTGCCCGGCTGGCATAAGAAGGCGTCCAAAAGCAGTGCGTGTCATTAGAGACCGTGAAAGACGTGACAAATGACAGTCTGTCTCGTCTTGAATGCGCATTGGCGCCCCCTATCGCTGCCATTCGTTTGTTTGCGGTCACACATTGTCGTGCTCGGCGCAGAGAATGCCCCGGGGCCACGGTATACTTCTTCGTTTATCCGTGGAACCTCCGCCGTTGACGTTTGCGACTCCTCTGTGTGAGAATCTGATTCGCCATGGATCCTTGGGGATGTTTTGACGGCCGGTTGACGAGCGATTGTCCTTTCCGCCTGCCCTTCCGAGTGTCATCCCTTTTTTTTTCTCCTCGCCACGCTAGCCGACTTCCTTTTTCTGGCCTAGAGTTCCTTTCGAGTGGCCTCGATTAACGAGCACGCTTTTTTGCGCTGCCGCTCCTCGTGCATTTCTGGGAATATAAATTGACGTTCGCTTGAACTGTACCTCGGGTTACCTTGTAGGGTAGCGAGCATTGACAGAGCGAACGGTTTATCTCCGTCCTAAACACTCGTCATTCGATGCATCAATTAGCTGCAAACCCGCGCAGTACCTCGTCTACAGAAATTACCACCCCCCACACTCCACAGTAACTCCACGAGTCATTCCCAAGCGGAACACCGTTCCCCACAATTCAAGCCTCCGTTCCCCGCGCCAGCAACGCGCCACAACTTCATCGCTCCCCTCAGCGACCCCGGCCTTGACAACACGGCCAATAACGGTCGAATGCAGCGATACAACGGTCGATAAGACTATCAGTGGTTGCCTTAAATCGAGTAACGTCAGCGGCGCAACGACCGGCGTCGTTGGTGGCCGGTAGCCATCACCGGACACTTAACCGTGTCGTCGCGGTTCAGCGATCCGGGGGAATCGGGAAAAAACGTCCATCGACCACCCTGGACGATAGAGGCCCAGTGTCTCGACGCTGTATCCCCGCGGCTCCATTTCGCAATTACCGCGTGCGGACGCGAGGGCGGCGCAGAAGTCGCGGGAAGCTGGCGCTCAGAAGCGGGCCGGCCGTCGTCCCCGCGGATCCATGTTAACACGGACGGCCACTAATCGTTCACGTTTTCGCCATAAGGGCTGATTCACTGGCAGCGCCGCTTCTTTACGGCATTGTTCGCCCCGGCCCCGGTCGGATCGCTATCTTAACTAGCCTCGTGTGTGCGCGCTCGGCCCTGGTAGCTACCGAGAGGCTGGTAGCTGCCGGCCGCCCGTAGACATGATCGTTCCTACGGCGTGTTCTACGCCGTGCTCGGCCGCGGCCTATACGTGACGGTAGTAAAGTAAACGCTCCGGTGGACTGGGAGCCCCGGAGCCTCCGAACAACAACGGGCCCCGGGAGCAACAACAACAACGGCACACCGCGGAAAACGGCGGCGAAGGGAGAGCAGAGCGGAGAGATCCAGGGACGATAGGAAACGCTCTCCGCGAGGAGGTGCGAAGAGATGGGATTGGCCGGTGCTACCGTGGCCCACCGTGGAACCCCTATCGCGAGGATGCGAGCAAAGGTCAAGTTACGTCAAGTTGTAACCCCCCCCCCCCTCCTCGCCCTCCCCTCCTCCCACGGGGATCCGTGCCCCCTCGAGCAGAGGGATACCAGCGAGCTCTACATCCCCGTTGCGTTGCTACGATGGTCCTTTTTTCCCCTCCTGCTCGCCATGGCGTACTCCGTTTCCTCGAGGTCACGTCCTTCCCCCGTCAGACGATTTGCGGTTATGGGAGGCCGCGGGGAATCGTGATCGTTCGATTGGGTGCGAAGCATGCCGCTGTGATCCTTGCGCTGCGATCCTGGTGCTCTTTCAGCCGCGAGCTTTTTAGCTCTCTGGAATTTTGGCGTTTTCGCTTCCTGGGTGGGGAGTTTGCGATCTTTGGCGGGAAGTTGGAGGATTAAATTTTTATATGTGTACTTTACTGGTATCGTACGATGACTGTGTCGATGAGGAGAGCGTCAATTGGTTCGATTCGCGTGATGCATAGCGGTGCTCAATCTTCTTGCGATCGGTTACAGAGGGAAACCTGTATGCGCGGTGTAAACAGAGCGACGTGCGACCCGCATATCGATCTTAATAGATTGTCCATTAGCTGTCATCCATCCTCGATGCGTTGAGGCTCGACGGATCAACGCGCGGCGGTTATCGATATCCGTAATTTTCGGCTAAAAGCCTATCGAAAAACCGTTGAAACGAATGGCACGTAGAGGCCTGACCTCCTGTTCGATGTGCCCGAATATTGACACAGGTATGCTCGGTCATCCATCCACTTTCGATGTCGCTCTGGATGACACGCGTGCAACGTCACATTGTCGCGAACATTTGAAACGACTTTGAACGGTGCGAAGCTGTCCGTTTCTGCCAACCTACTTTTAATGGCGACAAATTACTGAGCGCACGATAAATTCACGCCGGAATTCAATCTCAATTACGAGCGATTTGTCGACGGACATTGATTTATGTAAACCTACTCGAAAGCGGCGGGGAAAAAACGGTGTAACGCAATATGACAGAGGATCAGGCATTAAGGTCAGCCGAAAAGCACGCCGCTATCATCATTAGAACGGTAATATTCGCTGAAGAAAGTGAAACCAATCGGTTAAGAGCGACAGTAGGTCGAAACGGAGCAGCCTAATGGGGCCCGTTCGACGCTCCTCCCAAAGATCGATTACTGTTCATTAGCGTTGATTAGAGTGAAATTCTTGCCGGTTGTCTAATTGTTTTCTGCCCGGCGAAAGTCGTCGCGAAGCCGCAAGGGAGAAGCTCTGGCCACGTGGCGCGGTGTTTACGACTGTCTTGACCACAGGACATAGGGAATTGGAATTGTCAGCGATAGTCAGGGAGGAATTGATGAGCGTTTGAGAAATGGCATGAAATGGCCGGAATTTCACATAAACCGAAGTGGTCCTGACGATTTTGACGAACGACCCCCGTCGCTGGCATTTAACTGGGACCCAAGTGGCGAGCACAGATGGAGAGAACTCGCGGTTTGGAAGTGTCATAAATAAATTTGTGGCGGAGATTAGCGAGTCGAAACCGCGAAAGTTACGGTACACCTTTCGAAGACGTCCTTCTATTCTGTTTCTCCATCCGACAAAGGGTTGCCCCTATAGCAGTGCCTCCTTCTCTCTTTCTCTTCCCTTGGTTTTGTCTTGATTGTATTTCCCTGGTCCGACGATGGCAGCCCTAAATAAAATTTGAACGGTATGCAGAGGCATAATGGGCTCTGGTACAGTTCGCTGAGAACAGATTTACGATTCGGGCTGGGATTGCATTCTCGGTTGACGACTTAGGTAGCTTGGCACCTGAAGCTGTGGGAATAAGACTGTTTTATAGAGTTACCTTTCTTCTACCATAATAACACCAATGAAACTCGTTAACGAGAGTTCTTGGTATTATATGTCGCAGTAACTGAGGCCTTTGTAATTATATTTGCAATTTCTACACAGCGCTAGGATATTTAAATCAAAATCATGCTGTAGCTGAAGATGAGTAGAAGCTTTTCTTCGTAAAATGCAGAATAGAATTGATGCGTACAATATCTGTAAATAAATTATAAAAATCTGTACCATAAGACTGAAGAATACCACGTAGCTACTTTCAAAAGTTCTTAAAAAGATCCTGGTCACTAGAAAGGCACAACAGAGGGAACGGTGACCCGTGGTTATTGTTCTACTGGTAGACAGGGGACGACAATTTCTCGGCGTATTTACCAGTATTAGGATAATCCCATTTGTAGGAATGTGCCTCCTCATGGCAATGGCAGCACACCGGCTACCACGCCCCAACCCCACGATATTCATGGGCCGAAATCCGTGCGGAAGGGTTGAGAACGGGTCCAGCCGGTACGTCTACGCGCACCCTGTCCACAACACGGTACTTAAAGGCGGGTTTGTTCTTCCGCTGCGGTAGTATTGTACGGTCGAACGAAAGTGGGCAAGCTCGCAAAAGGCAATCGACTGCCTTAAACCGCGTACCGTTACAGATGCCGCCGAGAGCATTCTGGCGGCAGTCCACCCTGCGGGAGCAAACGGAAGGGCTGCCCTTAATGCCGGAAAATTTAAGGCCTAACTGCTCCCGAGGGTGTTCTCACCCGCCCAGGCAATTTGTCTTCGTCTAATTTGTTCCTGTCATCTTTTCACGATCGATTCGCCTTTGGAGAAACAATCGCGAAGAAAGTCCTTTTGCTAAATTTCAATTTTCTGAAGAGGATGCTTGGCTATCACTGGGTGCACCAATGGATCTGGACCCGATAATGTTCCTCTACAAGTGACACCTCCTCTTTTTAAGCGAATCGAGGGATAAAGGGCCCCGAGAAGAATCCGGTTCGTTCAAACGGAGCTACCCTCGTTGGAATCTGTCCTCCCTTAATCCAGCCCGGCCGATGTTATCCATTTACAAGGATTGTGCGCGTGCGGTATCGTCTCTGGAATCTTATCTGCAGGACTTTAACCAGCAATCTGGTTAGTCGGCACGCTGGTTCCCCGCTAATCCGCGGATTGACCGAGGCGAAAGCGAGTAATCCGTGCGCGCCATGGGGCACGGAGCGCTCGCCACCCCTTAATCTGCCGATCTCAAAGCAAATATCGCAAAATTGTTCGAGGGGGGGCCGCGCAGGTTCGGTTTGGTCTCCGCGCCGCACAACACGAAAAGGTGCAGGGCGTTAATCCCAATTTAAATGGGATCCATCGGCGTGGACAATAGTCTTTGGGAGAGGCAGAAAGTGGGCGGGCCCGCCGAGGATTATAACGAAAATCCGCAAAGGAAGATCCTGCGTTGCCCACCGTGAAATTGTCAACACAGAAGGCAGAACGTGGCTGAACTCTCGAGGCAGGCCCGAGCTGGTCAGCAACTACTCGTTTTCTTTCCATTCCACCTACTTAACTGCAGGCCTGGCGAACCTCTAAGCGGAAAGCAGTGTCTCGAGGGTGGCGCGACGCTGTTTTATACGATTATAACAATAATCCACAGGGATCATACCTCTCCAAGTCGCATAAAGTCGTCCACGATTAATCGCCAGAATACATAAACGTCCCCAGAACGGAGTGATTGATACCCTAATGTCGAAAATCGGTGACGTTAACGAGAAAACGAAGAAAGACGAGGAGAATGAAGAAGAGATACGACTAGTCGTTACGCAGCCATCCAACCACTGCGACCTGAGCGGAAATGCCTTAACGGACACGCTAGAAGCGACCTGTTGGCCCGATGGTAATTGCGCGATTGCGAACTAGCAGATCTTAGGGGCGAAGTAGAGAATCGTGTCGGCCCCGATATCGCCGTCGTACGAAAACGCTCCAACGAATGGAAATTTCAATGTTTCCTAGAATCCTTGTCGAGAAAGGTCTCTTCCAGCGCTCAGGAAAAGAGAACAATTAAAACGATCGCACACCGCAATGTAGGTAGGTACATATTGACTCATCAGAGTTCCCAGAATGGTAATTTACATATGCCACTTCTTACACGGTTACATATTTCACATGATGCATCCGCGATTTCAATATTTCCAAGAACGCTCGTCGACCACGATGACCCGTGGCGATCGCCGATTCACCGCGGCTCGTGTCGCGAATACGATCCCGTTTCGCGGAAACGCGGCCTAAACGCAAACACGCCGCGGAGTTCTTACAGGAATCGTCCAGTTTCACGCGACTGGCCTCCGACCTCTTGTTCCGAAAGTTCTGCGCACCTTTCTCCGGAGGAGTCATGGCACGGATCGCGCATACCGATTTTACGAACGCTTGTGGTTGTTCGACGGGAAAACGGGACACGTTTGTGCACAGGTAGCCGCGCCGTGTCGAAACGCGCGCGGCGGAATTGTGACTTCGGCGTCGAGGGATCGCGAGGGTTCGTGGAATTCGAACAGAAAGCCAAGTCGATCGCAAATAGAGTGACTCCACCCACGACAAGCTCGCCAAGCGACGAGCGATTCAAAACATTTACACCACCCAGGGTGTACACGGGCCTCGCATATTTCATTCAACCCCTCGCCTCCACGCCGCCTTTTCAACCCCTTGTAACCCTTTCGTCGGGTCAAGCTCTTGCCCCTTTTGCGAGGCTATTTGGGTAGGTTTCGTTAATTTATGATACGACGTGCCACTCGACCGTATTGTGGGCGACCACATCCTACTGTGAACGCCACAAAATCTACTAAGAATCGATCGTAAATCTTCGCGGGCTCGCTAACATCGCGGTACCGTAACGAAAAATCTGGTGAACCCGATTTCTCGACCGAAACTGAGTGGGTTCCTTTAACTGGTACATAATAGAAAATTATGAATTGAAAGGTGGCTGAGTGGTGCTCGGTTTCGTAATAGGTGAATTATGATTCTGGGAACGCTATATTGATGAATGAAAGCGTTAGATAATCTTTCTTTACATTCGCATCTTCGATAATTAACACGGAAAAAAGATCGCATAATTACTTCACATCCCAGATTGACAAAAATCGAACGCGCTGCGCCGTAACGTGTGTCACAATCTTAAAAATTAATCGAGCGAGTATCTTAACGTAACGTAATTATTCTTCGAATTGAACCACTTTAACAGGATAGAATGTAACAGGATCCGAATGCAAGCGTATTAACAATGATATTCTTCGACTTTTCAACCATAATCCATTATGGAACAGCCTGGAATGGGTGACTCGATGGTCAGCCCAGGTCTGCAGTGTATCAGTGTTTCCGGAAATGAATTGCGTGCGGTCAGGAGCCGACGGAATTCGTGGAAGTGCGGCAACGGGCCAGCAGGTATTGCCACTGGGCTAAAGGGGAAATCGGAAATAACTGGATTTTCCGATTCAATGACGCGATAATCGGCTTACAAGACTCGCGCGAGATTAGGGTGCGACGTTTTGACATTTAACTGGATCGATCAGATAGTCGGGCGATTGTTATGCGAGCGCGACCCGACCTCGTCCAGAGTTAATCCGATTAAATGGACGCTCGAGTTAAGTTGACATGTTTGCCAACAATGGTGGCATGTAGCGAAACAACTGGAACGCATAACGACTAATCGCTTCAGCGACCTGCTCCCGTTCTCGACCAATGGTGTCGTCACTTTGTACTCAAACGTAGCTAATGAGAAAGAGAGTTCCCATGAAATGTCACAGAGATAGGTCGGGCAGATGATTGTACGCGAGTCGGGTAAAAAATATCGTGCGCGTCCGAATTAATTAGATATCTAACAAGATACACAGCGATGATAAGCGAAATTTTATTCATGCTTCTTCACATCCCACTTTCCAAACTACTCTGGTTTAAGGCCGCGTATCCGTATAATGAAATTCGATGGAAATATATTACCGATTTTCTAATTCTGCTGTTAAATGTCAATGGGAATGAATTGGACAGGATGAGTCACGAGTCATCATTTGAATGAAGAAAGTGTTGTCTACCACGAATAGGCGACGCCTAGTTTCAAAACGGATTGCACGCTCGATTCTAACGAAGGAGTTCGAGATTTTTGCCCAGATTCAGACAATCCCATTTTCAATTCAATTGAAAAGAATTTAAACTATTTCAGTAATTCAAACGCTTCGCTCACGAATGCTCGCCTAACTAACCAGCTTCATTCCGAAATTCAAACGACAATATAAACCCGCTGAAATTTAAATAATTCCCGGTCGATTCCAACGGCAACAAAACTGTCTCATAAATCTCGCCGGCGTCGCGATAAATCCGACACCTACTTATCAATTAAGCACCGAGTTAAAATACCGCCGATCATTAACTCGTGTAATCCCAAGCGAGGAAAAAGGAAAGGAAGCGGAGGTGAAAAAAGACGAGCACGTGACTCGGTGGTAATATAATTATTTTTACGTACGAGTCCAGCGAACACCGGGCGCGGCGGGTAATTAACGGAATATCCGGATCCCCGGTTTTACGAGGTACAAGAGCCCGGTCCTGCCCGAAAACTGTTAAATACGATTTCCGTCTGGCGGAGAGCATACCGATACAGGGCCGCGTCTCCACTGTTTAATAGCGACAGTTCGTTGTTCCTGGCGTTTTATACGGACACGATGGAAAGCATAAAGAAGCCAGCGAACAGCCAATGCCCTTTTTAACGGCGAAACTCGGGAATCGCCGGGCGCCCGTGCACCATGGGACACACGAATCTCGGTCTGATTCAGCCAGGACGAAAGGGGGCGGATGAAAGGCGAAACGTTAGAGAGAGAGAGAGAGAGAGAGAGAGAGAGAGAGAGGCGAGACGATGAAGAAGAGTCGCTCGTTACCTGTGGCGGAGAGGACTCGTCCAGGCGCTTTATGCGAAGGTCATAAAAAAGGCAGGGCGATTTATAAGGCGAGCCAGCATAGAAATTGGGCCAGCTTACGACAGACGCTCGAGGACCAGGACGTATCGCTCCGAGGTACGGAGAAGGTGGTGGAAGGAGTAGTGGAGCCGCGTTAACCGGGCATGGTTGTGTGAGTGAATTGCCCAAGAATCGACGCTTCTTCCCAGAGTATTTTTGCTAGGAGTCGGGAGAAACGGTCCCTAACTCTCGATTAATCTCGAGATCGTATCGGCTGGTGGAAGTGGGGTGTCGCAACGCGTGGTTCCCTTCACGCGGTCCACGCGCGTCTCTCGTCGGACTATACGTCGTTTGTATCCGGTGGCTCTCTTTTCACGCGACGAATTCCATGCCAAAGATGGTCAGGCGGGAGGAGCGAAGAGAAACTAGAAGACGGGCAATGGGAACGTGTTCCTTGGTGTTCCATCCTGAGTGATACATCGCTGTCTCGCCGGTTCCGAGGCGTCGCTTTTGTGCCCTTTTGTGGGAGAACGGGAGATCGGCTGATTAAATTTGGACATCTACTCTTCTTGCAGAATATGGAGTGGTTACTGTCAGGTTAGAATGAATTCCCAGGATGAGATGCTTGCAAACTGATTGCGATCTTAGCTCTGGCTCGGATCTCCCGTGTTGGGTGACGAGCCTGTGTCCAATCAACACTTTACACTATTCTCTTCTGGTATCCAAACTTGAAGGGGCTCTCGAACCTTCAACCGTCTGGTAAAACAGATCGAACACTCGACTCACTTGCCAGCTCACCCTCAGATATCGAATTATCCTCCGTGAATCACCCTCCGAGGCCTCAGCTGCATCTTCCCCCCGCCATTGTGATCGTGATCGTCGAGCTGCACCCCAACAGCCGCGGCATTTCGCGGGATTCCCCGAATCGGGATGCTTCACGCAGCTCGTAAAAGCTGCTCACGGGTGCAGGATCGTTGTCGTCCATCCGATAATGCGTTGCAGTATCGAAAGGAAGCAAAAAAAGAGGGAAAGAGAGGAGAGTGGAACCCGGAGATTCAACGGGCACTCCCCCAATATTTTGACTACCGTGTCAACGAGCCAGCATCCTCTTATTCAGCATGCTCGTCGGCCCGTAACGCCATTCATTCGGCCGCGTTAGCGCTCCCGTAGCAGATTTATCGAACGACGTGTCGCCGGTTCAACGCTGCGCGTCCATGCGGTTAGATTTGTGGCTGTTGCGGTTTTGTCCCGCGGGATGAAAAGAGGGAGCTCTCTCTCTTGGCCAAAAGGCGCGGCAATTACCGAGCACGGGCCACGCCGTCGCTCACGTTCGATAATTTCCTACGGATTACTGTCGCTGGGAATCTGTTCGCGCGACCATCGCCGCATTTTTGCGGATTTTATACGATAGGGCAGCTAAAACATGGTGGGTCCATTTTATGAAGTGTACATCTAATTCCACTTTGCAGGGGATGCGTGTATCTCTGGTTTGGATTTCCTTTTTTTTTTGTAGCCTCAAATCTTGTGGTCACTTTCTTGTTCCTTTATTGTGTGTTCGCAGATGGGAGTTTACTTTGGTCCCTCGAGTTCCATTCTACTGATTATTGATAGTACTTGTGTCACTTTGAAGGAATCGCACTTACTGCAGGAGGATATTCGAGCAACAGGCTAGCGGTTTTTATTAATAGGGAGATGTATGCCAGCATCAAGTTTCTCCTCTGGATGGTGCACCGATGGGACTCGTTAGCGCTAGGAAAATATTCATGACGCCGTAGGACGTGGCTACACGAGAGGGTCTCTAGGACGCCGCAACAGGGTGCATTTTGTACCGAGAAGAAACAATGGGGGACCGAAATGATAGCGGAGAGGCTGATCGGTTGAAAGCGAAGGAGCAGCCGGGGACCCTCGTACCAGAGGAGCGCTCAATCGTGCGGAACGATATTCACCGTGTGGTTCCGTGTTATGTACTGGCGCGGTAGTTTATAGTTGTCATCCATTAAGCGTATTTAGACGGAGGGGTTTCTCGTCACTGACGGGACGGGTCATTGCTTCCTGTCGTCGATCCTGGCATCGGGAAAGCTGGACCCTCTCTGCGTTATTGGATGGACCATAAATCTCGTTGCAACGATGTTACAGAACTTACAGAAGCTTCCAGAACTGGAAGCCTTAGATCTCTGGATCTCCTAGAATTCCTAGAATTATAAGATCTGGATTTCGTAGAACTAGAACTCTAAAGCAGATCTTCTGGAACTGGAATTCTCGATGAAGGACTCATCTAGAATTAGAATTCTAAGGCCTCTTAAATCATCTAGAATTAGAATTCTCAGGGCTCCGAAATTATCTAGAATTAGAGTCCTTAAGGCTCCCAAATCATCTAGAATTAGAATTTTCAGGACTCCTAAATCAGATACCACAAGAATTCCTAGAATTCCTAGAATCTCCCATAACTATTACTATAAAGCAGATTTTCTGGAACTGGAATTCTCGATGAAGAACTCCTAAATCTTCTAGAGTTAGAATTCTCAGGACTCCCAAATCATCTAGAATTAGAATTCTCAGGGCTCCTAGATCACCTACTCCAAGAACCCTCAGAATTCCTAGAATTATAACCTCTAGATCTTACAGAACTAGAACTCTAAAACAGATCTTCTGGAACTGGAATCCTCGATAAAGGACTCCTAAATCATCTAGAATTAGAATTCACAGGATTCCGATATCAGCTACCACCAGAACTCCCACAATTATTAAAAGTAGAACTCCTAGAACTTCGGAAGCTACCAGTGATTCAGCCTTCCTGCGAATTACCCAAGTAGTCCACCTATTTTCACTCGGTACTCTCTCCTCAGAAAAGAATAGTCGAAAAGTATGCCGTTGAATGAGATCGGGGCGATAAAATCGGGTTCGTTCGGGGAGTGAAGCGCGCCGCGGCGCACTCTCCGGATCCAAAGCAGTAATTATCGATTCGTTCGCGTTCGGTCATCCTTTACGGGAATTCATTAAGCCTCTTTGTTCGCGGAGTGGTTCACGGACATCGGATTCTGAGAGATGGTCCACGGGGCAGCATAAACCTATAGTCACGTGGGGAGGTCCGCGCGAAGGTCGAACGATTTTCTGTAATTAAATATGCCGGGCCCCCGCGAGTGGGCGGTAGGCGGTGGGCAGTCGATTTATCGCGAAAACCGCGAGGACGCGATATTAAATTTCAGATAGGGCCTGGTAGTCCCTGCGCAACGGCGGATTACGTTTCAAGCCCCGTGCCGCGTCCACGGCCTCGTATCGACGCTTTTGTTTCGATACCCACCTCGCGAGCTTTAATCGATCGACGCCGACGAGTGTTTATACGCTGACAATGAACTTTGATCGAGTCCCCAGCGGTGAGGATACTCGTTGCCCCTGCCCTCTACCCCTCTCTCCTTTCCACTCGCTTTGTGGAATGATAGATCGATAAGAGATTCATTGAATATACAAGGAAGAACACAGCCAACCTCAATGAATACCACCATTAACTCGGAAGCTTCCATAACAAGGAGATTCAGTTGCATTCGATTCGATTCTTACAGATTGACCTTTTTCATCCCCCTGGCTGGCGTCATAAATTTCCCGTGATTAGGGGCGCAATACAAAGTCTACTCGAGTGCTTGTTACGCGTATCGGAACGAACGAATCTACCGTTCGGTTAAACAGTGTTCTCACGGGCGTAAAGAGTCGTTCTGCACGGCGCGGAACGCGCGCGCGATTCGACGCGGTTCGAGAGTGCAACGCGCGTCTCTCACCACTAGACTCTCATTAGCGGTATTCAACAATTATTCACAGAGGCGATGTTCGACAACGGCTGCAGGCCGATCCATCGGTTGGAAAACCGTCCCGTGACGAATCGAACAGATGTCGAGGTCTAGTTAGGCCCCGGGCCACTTTGTCACCGGCACTCCACTGTCACGATCGATGTTAATCATTGCCGATCATTGTTGATTCGTCATCCAAGCGCCCCGCTCTGGCAACCGATACTCTGCACGAGTCATCCACTCTGAAGTGGGATTTTCCTGGGTCCGCCAACGGTGGATGATTCTGCGGAAATACGACCACCGTGTGCCCATCGCGGAAATTGGCCATTGAGGTATGTTTCCTCAATCCGAGGGGACACGCTTTCGTCACTTCAGTAACGATACAGGAGGGTTGCAGTCACTGGAAGAACCTGACATATTCAAGCCTGCAGACCTCTTCAGGTTATCAGTACCCTCCGAAGCCAATCGAAGTCACGGAGCGTCTGTATCTATCCAGCAACACCGGAGATAGTCGAGCTCGTCAATTTAAACGGTCCACCGTCCGCAAACCCCAGTATCAATCACGGAGTAATCGATATTCATCATCGCGATAAACGCCAGAAACAGAATCCCACGAAGCACGCGCCTCCGCCCGTTGGGGGCTCGCGGCGCGTTCCCCCAAACGCCTGGCTGTCTGCGGGGTATCGGTAGAAGGATTCAGCGAGTCCACGGAATCCTGCGCGCCGGAGGATTCGATCCGGTCGGGGCCGTAGATCATTGAAACGTATATCCCGTGGATCGCGGTGTGGTACCTGTACCCACTCCCGAGGCACCGTGGAAGGACACAAAGTAGATTCGAGATACCGACGGGCGTGCACTCCCAGTTCCCGTGGGGTCGTGCCGGTCGTACATGGCCGCCGGTTCACTTCCAGTTGCTTTCAAGATCGAAGATTCGCCTACGCCCCGGCGCGGGGATCACCGTGGCGAAGTTTCGACCGCGGGGACACGCGTTACGTTCGAGATCCTGTTTCCCGCGGATCACTCGAAATAATTCGTCGCCGTGCCCGGTGAAATCGATACGCGAACGGAACGGTCGCCGCTTCCATCGGGGCGAGAGTTATTCGCCGGGGGTGTGCAACCGGGCACCCGTGACCGATAACTCTGCCGATCGCTGCTGTCGTCGCTCGATAACGCGGCTCACTGCTGCATGGGAATGGAGCCAGGATCGCGGCTGGCCGAGGGTAGGATCGGTGTCTTCGATGTCGCTTTGGTAAACGGGGTGGTGGGTCCGCTCGGGGAAACCAGAGCTGGGCATTATCGTATAATTGGTCGATCAAGTAACGAATCCTATGGCCTTCGCTGTCCTCTTGGGAACTCGAGACACTGTTGGCGTAAGCTTGAACGGCTTTCGGTGTTCGATGATATTAAAGGGGATGCAGGGAGGAGAATTTTGATAGACAGAATCGAGTTTGTTGGTAGATTTAATGATGGGGGTGCACATCCACGATGAGACAAGCATTTCATTATTTTATTATTGTTTAATTATTTTGTTCTTAGTTTCATGGTATTAGACTGCCATGGGACAAGTTTCATGATGCAGTTTAAAAAATTATTTACATTTAGCTGTCGCTGAGATTTTTGTCTCGTGATAGAAAAGTCTCATATAAAATCTCATCGGGAATTCGCACCTTAAAGGTCGACAACGAAATGTAAATAATGGGAATAAAAGAATAATTATACCTGATGGAGATTAAAGTCTCATGTGAGACACGACATTTTTGTCCCATCATGGATTTGCACCTTTAAGGCGCCTCCAGACGCTGGTACGTGTCGCATGAAACGTTGATACATGCTTCATGATACAGGTTTCATGAAACTGGCATGGAGGGTGAGAAAGATTCAAGACGCATATATCAATGTTTCACTGCAATGTGTATCAGCGTTTGGAGTTGAGCCCCTTTAGAGTTGAAGGAATTGGTCTTGAAATTAGCAGATGAGCATCTGCAAATCGTGGTACACAACTCTGCACCAAACAGACCCTTAAAATTCGCGGTACAGGTGCAGCAGAACTAAACCATGTCACTGTACAAGTCCATAAAGCCCAAGATTTGCCTTCGAGGAAGATGAGGGGCTTAGAGTAGCCAAGAAACGGTGAATTCTAAGTCCCCACGGTTTTTCAGTCGCAGTCGGTAAGCCAAAGTATCCGTTACGCGGCGATTTGCCAGGGACGGAGAATATTTTCGGGACAGAAAAACGTGGTCATGCGGCAGAGCGATGAAAAAGGCGCTTTAACGAGTCCTAATAGGATTCGTACTGGCACGGATTTCTTTAAGAACCCGAGGGGATTCCGGTCAAAACGTCGTTAGAGATCACCCCGTGGCCACTTTCAAGCCTGGACTCGTGACCCGGCATGGATCCTTTCGCGCAGGACCTCCTCTACGGTAGGTGTCCTGCGTGAATGGTCACTCGAGAGCCGGGTCGTTCGGGTGACTAAACGATGTTTGCCCACAATACGATAAACGTGTCTGGAGGAGATTCGAAGTGTCCCTTTTGCCTAAACGAACCATTACTTCCGATCATTTTTCATTTGTCACTCGCCCCTCGGCTCTTGTCTCAGTCTTTGTGGAATTCTAAGCCCCCTGCCGCAGATTTTTCAGAACTTCCAACATCTGCATTTCAATATCACTTAAAACCACCATGTGTTCGGACTTAATCACTTTACCGGCAACTGAAATATGCCTCAAGTGGTGTTTCCTAGCACAGCTTCCATCACCCACGCCTCACTACACTCCTTCCACTCGCGATACGTATCTGACCGGTACACCGTCGTTTTCCTAACCCGTCTGCTGGCGTCCGCGATTAATAACGCCGTGGCTCCGTTTCTTCGGAGGACTCTAACGCCGGGACAAGCTACGCGTCCATGCCTGCTGGCAGCGGTGTCGTGAGATCCTGGCGCGGAGTTTTCGCGGCGAGAAGTCGCGTCCCGTAGCCGTGTCCCTTTGACCTCCTCTGGCGAGAGATGCGTTTTCCTCGCTGGGGACCGGGACGCTTAATAATCCGGCCGCGGTAATCGATTACCGGTGACGACGAACGGACGTCGCGGCGCGGCGTCTCCAACACACGACGGCGACGATCCGCGGCCAGCAAGGAACACCGTCGCCTGCACTGCCGCGCCGCGGTCTTACGACATTCCGCCGCGCTTTCGATTAATGAGATTGAGTGCCAGTTTTCAGCGCTGCCTGGCGGATCGACTCGCTGGAATTCAATTAATCGTCCCCGCGTTCCTGAAATCACGGGAATACCGCGGCGATTCTTGTTGCGCGGCGCCGATAGCTCGGACGTCATAATTCAGCCGGCTGGATAGCCTGAATATCAGCGAAATGTAATCCTCGCGGTGGCTCGTGTCGCGAGAGATCGATCGTGATTGGAAGTCGATTCAGCGATATTCTCGGTGTACACAGTGTGTTCGGCTGCCACTGGGTATAAATTTAAAGTGTAATATGTAGACACCATACTAAGACGAAAATTAAGAGTGACGAAATTGCAGTAAAGGCTTCGTTTCCGAGAGAATTGACTTTGAATTCCACTACGCATCGTAGGCTCCTGACAGGCAATATTCAAAGTCACTTTTCGCGAAAAATAGAATCTAGAATCACCTCTTAAATTTATTCCCAAGTGTAGACAAAAGCCCTACACAGTTGTGTCGTGGAAGGATTTGGGCATTTGGAGGAATGGATATTGCAAAGGGTAGCTGTGCGGAAGCGTAGGAGATGAATGAAGATGGCTTAAGCAGTGCTTGAATTCACAGTGCGAGATAAAGAAAGATTTACGGAGATAAAGGGTGTAGTGGAAGAGGAAATGTAGTAATCGAGTGTGTCCACTTTGTAATAGGGTCTCTGTGATCTCCCAGGATGAAATTTTCGACGGAGCAGGTACCTACGATCTTGCAAGTCACTTTCACTCAGATTTTATCTGTGTGACTCGTACTTTCATACGAATCCATGTATTTCTATCTGATGAGCGCTTATGAAACTCTAAAACTGGGATGTCTACCAATTTCGAATCTGAAGTACAGGGTGCGGCTGAAACTGGGCCACACGCTGAGTGGGAACTATTCCTTGTAGCTAGATAAATAAATAAATTAAATATAAAACATCAAGGTCCAAACAAACATGGTAGACACTCAGATTTTTCTCTTAAGTAGAACAGTAGAATTAATAGCAGCATCTCACATTCTATTGTACCACACTACACCATTGTTGTCACACCTGCAATTTGAATGCTATCATTAATTAAATTTCAAGTCGAGGGAAGAGCGCACAACTACAACCCTGTCCGTAAACGTTGCAAGGAGCCGTTTCACGTGGATGCGAGGCCATCGTTCTCCGTGCCGAGGACGATAAATCTCGTTTCCTTCCGTGTCGATGGGCAGACACCTTCGAAAGAATGAGTTCATATCTTCGGGGGCAGAATCGAGTTCATATTAGGCCCATCTGCCTCCTCGGGCAAGGGTTTCTGCATGAACGAGCATGCACACAGGGACGACACGGCGACAGACAAAACGACGCGGAGGAGCGGATCGACGGACGGACGCGTAAATACATCCGGATTATGTTCGGCCAATTGATCACGAATCTGCAGGAGTGCACCGCGCCTCTCGTGTTTGTTACACATCTACGAATACCCCATAGAGCTCTTTCACGTTCTGCCTGTCCTCTGCCAAAAGTCCGATAAATTATTTATGACTCTGAAAACCTCCGACTCATTTCGGTACAACGTTGCAGAAATATTCTGAGCGAAGTGCATATTAATTTTTGTTCGTTCCAAAATTCTTTTCTATTTGTGCCTGCCGATCCTTTGCTAACATTTCATTTCAAGCTTTTTTTACCTCTTCTATACCAGCGTAATTATTAATAAATTCTCTTGCCTAATACACAGCCGATCTCTAATGTCAACTCCGCCGGTCCTCCTCGCCAGATAAACAGCCCAAAGCGCGGGCCTCGATCAGGAATCACAAGATCGTGACGCAATCCTTACGATTCCCTGTACCAAGGTGTGTTTTACGTATCGCGCCAGTGCCTGGTTCACCGTCGACTATCTGACTCGTAAAAAAGCCCATAGGATCCGGTCGAACATAGCGGACTTTCCCAGATTTGTAGCCGTTTCTTCCACGGCATTATCTCGATAAAATGAAATCGGTCGTTAAACGGTGAAGCGAGACAGGCTCGGGCGAAAGAGGAGACGCGACCACAAAAAGCGCCGGGGATCCGGAGGATTCATAGGGTCACGGCGCGGGTAGAGGGGTCGAAAACGAAACTCGACGGGGCCAGAGTGGCCCAGGGAGGGAAGGGGAAGGATCGAGAGCAGGAGGAGAAGCGTTTTACGTTCGAAACCAGTTTCTATGGTTTAATTTCTACGGGTGGACATCTTCTTTAATTTATGGCGCCGTCCAACCCCCTCCCGCTCTCCTCTTTGAACGCTTTCAGACATTTTATTGGGTCGACCAGTTTCTGTAACTCGCCGGATTCTTCCGATCCGACGAAATCTCGAGCGGCCTGAAATAGAACATCGGCCCCTTGCGGTCGCGCCCACCTGTACACCCCTGTCCGACTTTCTCCCCCGCCCCCTCCGCGTTCCGTCCCGCCGCGATTCGCCTAGCCCGTCTAATTGCCGCTCGCGTGATTTCGCAAGGTCGAATCGTTCCCAGCCAGCCACTGGTGGAAGCGACAAGATCGAAACGATTCCGCGCCTCTGTCTGCAACGCGGCGCTGTGTTTATCCGATCTGTACGTTAATTGAAGCAGCGAGCGGGTAATAGCTATCATTACGAGCGCTTACGTCTTGCAGGCCAGCGTCTAAATTATATGGGTGAGTCCCGTGGTATAGATACCTAGTATCTACGGCGTACGCGTGCAGTCTGTTGTTCAGATCGAGGATCTGTTACGTTGCGAGTCGTGTTTAAGAGGCGACGACAGAAGACAGGGGTACAGAGGAACGTACAAGGTGTTTTTATGGAGGTTCGATGCAGCAGCAATTAAAAATGGCGAAAGTTGAGCGAAGGACGAGGAATCTCTTCTCGATCAAATGTGAGACCCGTAGCTCCAAATTTTATAATAGCTTTTGTAGGTGTGCGATGACAATGAAGTGACTCCTCCTCCGATCGCTTTTCTTGGTGCTCTAGCTTTCAGCTTTGGAGTATCAAGCTCTCCATTACGCATCCCACTGCTCCAAAGTGTCCTCTATCCCAGGAGATCCCCAACATCCATTCCACATGCATGTACCCAATAATCGATCACAGAAACTACTGGAAACCCCGCTCCCCGTCGCGAACGCGCTGAAATAACGGTGATCGGATGCTAAACTCAGAAAAAAAAACAAATTTTCCCAGGTCCAGGATCGACGGCAGGACGGTTTCTCGAGTAGAGGAGGGAAACAGGGAGGCCCCGCGACGCTGACCGTTTCTCAGGCGAAGATAGGAGCAGCTCGTCGAGCAGCCGGCGATCGGTTCTCCGCGGGGGCTTCGCCGGGACAGAGCACGAGGAACGGTAGACCTGGCAGAGAGTGGAGGAGCCCCTGATCTCAGACAGTGGGAGACCGATGGGTGGTACCTGGCCAGCCGGTCTCCTGGGACCTGGAGGAGCGGGATTGGCGGACAGATCGGGCCCGGGACGGGCCCATTGGCGGGTGAGGAGACGGGCGTGCACCGATGGGCTGGCTCAGGTGTTCCCTGCCACCAGAGGGAAAATCGGTTGCGGTCGGTACGCCGTGGCTCACCTTAGGCGCCTTCGATGCAGTCGAACAGGTCGCAGCGATCGCGAAGCGCCAGTCCTCTCCCGTCCATCGACGTGGCCGCACCGTGACTCGTGGACGTCCGAGAGAGACAGACAGAGTCAGATTCAGGGAAAAATCGCTGGATCGAGGACGGGCGGAGTAGGAGGGAAAGAGAAAGAGAGAGAGACAGAGGGAGAGAGAGAGACGACAGGCGGACAGTGACGGAGAGCCGAAGGTGGAGAGGAGGGAGAGACCTGGAAGCCCACGGTCGGACTCGCGTGGATCATCGAGATCAGAGTACTCGGGGGCATTCGACGGATTTGCATCGAGGGGAACGGTTACGAGGAGCCAGCCCGCGTGTCCTTCGAAGGGGGTGAGAGATCGGTGGCTCGGCATTGGCGCTCAGGTGAACCAGATCCCCGCGGCACCGATTCCGGAGGTGACGTGCACGAGCCGCGGTGTACCACGCCACGTGACCACGCAAGAGGACAGAACTGTTTCGAGGTGTGTGTGCCGGGGTAACGAACGATTCCGCGAGTCAAACGTTTCCCGCCCTTTCGGCGAGCAGAGGCGCGGGTTATGGTGTGCGACGTGTGACAATAGAACACGGACGATCTGTTCTTGCGGGAGGAGAAGGTTGATTTTTGTTTGTGCTGCGGAGAGAACGCCGCTCGGGACGCTTGTGTGGATATCGTCTGACAGCGAAGGTGAGTGAAACAGTTCATAGCATTTCAATATTTTCCTGGTGACTTCCTGCCCTGCGCGGGCGTTGATGTCTCCTCTGCGCTGTCGCGGCGCGTTCAAGTCTCCGGGGCCCCGATATCGTTTCCCAACCGTGTCATCGATTGATCCCCTTTTGAAATCTTAGTGCTCGACACCTCCGCCACTTTGTGCCAGGAGCTGGCACTTCGGTCACTCCGTTTCGCGCGAGCTTCGGGGATCCAATTTGATAGATGCGAACCGCGATTCGTCTCGCGATAGAAAAACGACGCTCTCCGAACGAGAATAGTTTCCCAGCGAGAAATTGCTGGCGCGAACGCGGAGCTTCGCTGGACAGGAGTGGGGGGCGAAAAACTCTGCCTAATGATAGTTATAAAAACTAGAAAATAAATCACGCGCGTTCAGCCAGTAATCACCGGCGTTTCGTCAATCTTACAGTCCATTCACCGCTCCATTTATCCCTCGTAAATTAAAGTCTACATCGAAAGTAGTTGCTCGCGATTATACCGCGGCGTGAAATTGATAATGCAACGTAATAGCGGCGTGAGCGCGTTTCGCCGATAAAAATTCTCTTTCGACTAGTCGATTTTGATTGGAATATAATTACGAAGCTGTGAAACCGAACACCCTGCACTGTATTAGAGCCGTGAACTCTGTTGTCGCTCTGATTGAGGAAATCAGCTGCAGGTTAGTGTTTGCTTCGTGAAGATATCCTGTCCTAGAAACATTCAATCATTGCGCAGAAACTTCACACTCCTAGGCAAATACTTTTCATCGCCCATGAACCAATTAATCTTCAAGCTTATCAAGAACCTCTATGAATAGTCATTTAAACAGAACCCCTGCCTCTTCAAACCTGCCTATTGCTATCAAACAGGAGCATCAATCGCAAGCTTTGCTTTCGTTCCCTCCGTCAACTTCTCCGCCGTCTTCTTTCTACACTTTCGAGTACACACAGCGGACCCTCGCGTGCGATCTGTGTCGTGCGGTTGGTTGGGGGTTGCTCGCAAATGAAAACATTACCGTCACCCCTCGCGGGGCCGCCTGTTGCTGCAATATTTGCCTACTGGTAGGCAGCGCCGTAATTCGGGCCGCACAAAGGGCGACACTTTTGTCACGGAAGAAAGGCGAGCAAGAGTCACGGAAGTGAACCGCGTACACGCACGTGTGCGACACAGAAAGAGGGTTACGAGGAGTCAGAAAGGGAGACGGCAGAGCAGGGCCGAAGCGTTACAATTATTATGCATAGGTGGCCGTCCAGGTTCTCCCATGTCAAAATATATTTATTGCCCCCCTCCTCTGACCCTGCCTTCTACACTCTCGCCTTTTTTAGTCCGGCTGCGGTGTGTCAGCCACCATTGTCGCCCTTTCATACGGTTATTACCCACTTGTACCTCGAAAGAATCTCCCGTAACCCAGCGCGCACTGCTTTCTTTGCCTTCCCCGGGTCCTTTCATCGGCAATCCTACGCAAAGCCATTCGACGGGAGCGAATGGATTCCGCGGCGATGTCTCCCCATTTTCGAAGATCGTAGAGCCTCTCGACTAGTTTTAAGAGAAAGTCCACAAAAACCGACGGACTCCCGCTCGTACACGGGTAACTTCGAAAACAGCCGCACTCCGGCTGGAGAAAGCGCGGGCACAAATAATGGTTTTAAATTTCCATCGGCAGCGCGGCCATCCGTAGGTTGCAGCGAATCTTGGACGTTTAATTAACCTTAATCTCAGCCTCGGACGCTCTTTCGTGGCTGTGTATCGTCCGGACAATCAACGGTTTAGATCCCTTCGTCGCGATTGCGTTGCCCCGCGTAAGCCGCCTAAGGATCGTCGATCCCTCGTTTGCATATTAACCCTCCGGGGCCGTGACCTGACTTAACGCCTTTCGCTTCACCCTTCTCGCCCCGATAATCGTAAAGCTGCCGGCGAAATGCGCGCTGTATCCGCGCGTGCGTTTTTTGCCCAGACGGGAAACGGAAGCGTCAGTTGGGATCCGTCCGTCGAATCCTGACCCTGTCGCACCGAGTCACGTCCCGTTGACCTCTCCCGCCGCATGGATCACGATCGACGTCCCCGCGAGATTGGCGAAAAGCGGCGCTAGCGTGCGGCATTTTTCAGCGACAGCCTTTATCTCGATGCCACGTCCCCCGAGACATGCATTTAACGGTACACAGTACTGCGTGCTTCGGCGGGCCCGTTACTTTTCTAATCTGAACCGATGCACTCTGCCCGAGCGGCGATAATTCGCGAAATACAGGGAACCACACTCCGCCGCGCTTCCTTCCATTTGCATTTTCCCCGAGGAGAAACGACGGAAAGTGGAGCTTTTATCGCCGCACCGACGCGGATCCGCTCGCGAGAAAGCGAGCGATAATCTGGTCGAGTCCTCGAGCTTCTTTGAGAACGAAGGTTAGCGCACCTATGAGGAGCGTTTCTCTGAGGACTGTTCTGGAGGAGGCGAAGGAAGATTAAACTTCCGAGACTGTTTCGGTATTGCTGATACCACGCGTTTACGATATTGTAAATCAATGCAGGCGCGCTTAATTACCGCGTAAAGAGAGGCTGAATTGCGGTGACGGGGCTTGTGGGCACGTTATGACTTTTCAGCGTGCGACTCGCGACGGAGATGGTTCCGAGAGCGTTCCGCCGGCGCGGAAAGAGCGCAGGGCATAAAAGCTGCTGTAGGGTGAGCAGGGTTTTATGTATCTAGGACGAGAGCGACGAATGTAAATCATTGGGGCCGTGTAATTAAAGCGTGGTGTAATTTATGTGTTTTTGAAGCGAAAGTGGTCGCGGCGGATTTCTAGCTCAAGTATTTTTAAGCAATTTCTTTGTGAATATTCTTCGGTCGTGATAGCCGGTTCTTCGCAGGTAAATTACTTTCTGCTACAATCTATCAGTCTTCTCCATTTTAAAAACTCTTTTAACGCTTTAAAAACTTTCTCGATGGTAAATCAGCTGATTAAACTCGTCGTATTTCACTCTCGTAACGTACCACTGGCTGTTCTTAAGATCACACTCGCCCCTATGCAGCGAGTTTATCTACCCATCCATCTATCTATTTCCCAAGCGTCACAATCGCATGGAGGATTTAAAAATCTCTTTCACTCCCACAAATGGAAATTTCTACCAGCATACTCAAGCGACGCTGAACAAACTTCCGCCATCGTAGCAGGATTATTAGAATGGAAGATCCGCGCGGTCGACCGAGACAAAGATCTCTAACGAAGTTCAGAAGTCAATTCCCACTATTGGAGACCTAGCTTTCATTCCAGCATCCAGTCGTATTTCTTCAGTGCTGTTTTAGAAGTCCCTGGGCACGCAGAGGGTCAAAGATCGCTGCGTCCAGTGACTGATGGCGGTGCCTCGTTCTAAAAAAGCATCGCTTATGCATTCGTGCGTTTAGAAGCTTATAGTAAAGACTCAGCTCGCGTGTTCTTCGTTCCGTTCCACTTCCACCTTCCCGTTTTCTATCTCGCAATCCTTTCCTACTCTTGCTTCCTCGGAATCTTCGCACACTTAGCCAGCGTCGTTTCTAAAGTAAACACTGAAAGTTCCACCGCGCAGCAAGTGAAACGTATTGAAGCCCACGCAGGAAGCAGCTGCACCGCCGAAACACGTTCAATTTGTGGTTTATCCACGTGGCAATCGCCGCGTGCAGCCGATGATTCGATTGGAGAACCAATCGCCAAGTGTTCTGCGTCCATCCGCGATCGGTATCGGCGCTTCACGTGTCGTTTCTCTTCGGTAACCCGTGAATTCGTTACCCTAACCGTAATACTGCTTGACTTCTCCATCGGCTCTCGTCGACTCACACGGCACGGCCGCTCAACCCCTCGACTATCCGCGGGCATAGCGAATCCCGCGGAGGATTCCCACAAGTGGCAAGGGTTGCCGTTGGTCGCCCTCGATTAACTTTCGAGTGGCTGAGGACTATCGACTGGAGGAGCAGAGAGAGAGAGAGGGAGAGAGAGGAAGACACTGTTAAAAATTGGATCGGTCACGGGCAGAGGAGACGAACAATGAGCGAGTCGGTTCGTCACCGGTCGCCTCCTTCACGAGCGAGGCCTCTGCTCGCGCGGCGAGACAGCGAGCGGGCTCGCCTTCGTGGGGCTAAACTGTCGCGATAAATGATCCTACGGAAGGTTATTAATTGTCTTTGACTCCCAACCGGGCGCTTTGTGGCTCGCGAAAACATATTAACCGAAAAGGAGCTGCCGTCTCTCCCTCCGCCATATGCTGGGCGAAGAATCGAGGCTGCGGCTCCTCTGTCTGCGTGCGCCGTGACGGGGTTCGTGTGTCTGCCGTGACCGTGTACGACGATCTGGAGCATCATTTTTCAAGGACTCCGATCGACGTGCCAGCGAGGCGCGGCCATCATCCATCAAAGCGATCGTTAAAAACGCATCCGAGCCCGGATACAAATTGCGCGACCTGCACCCAGGCCCGGGCGCACTCCAGTTTCCCTTTCGAGCTTTCCCTGGATAAGCTGTCCTCCGTTTCGGTCGCCGAGGACCCGTGGACGACCCGCGGTGACTGGCAATGAGCGGAGGACGTCTCGTGCCTCGGTCCTCTCTTTTTTCGACCCCATGGCGGGAAATGGATCACAAAGGAATTCGCAAGTAACCGTGGCTAGGGAGGTCGCTCCACCACGCCGGAGGAATTCGAAGTCTTTGGAAGACCTTTTTCTGATCTCGTTAAGGCCGCTTTTAGGGGGGGGGGGGGGGGCATATAATTATTTATTTGCCAGTCCGCAGCTAGTCTGGTTATACCAAACTTCTTCGGAGCACTCATAAGATCTAGAGACTCGCGAGCGAATTAAAAAGCCATCCTACAAAGCCTCGCTCCCTGCAGTTCTTTCGTTTCCCTGAATGTAATCTCCGAGCCAGCCCGCGCAACAGGTGCGCGTGGAAACGTGCCGCGTCTATCGTGGAACGGTACAAAAAGCGTAGGAACGAAAAGCGAGTTAAGAGATAATCGTCCAATTAAACGCTCGGAATAATCTTTCGTCGATGGAGTTTCCGCCGCGAGGCGAGCGAGCGAGGCTAAACGAGTTCCAGCGGGCGATTCACGAGCGCGTTAACTGCAATTACTCGGTTGACAGGGTCCGGGGCAGCGATTGTTACAGTTCCTCCGAGCGAGCAAGCGAGGCGGGCTGTTACTTAGAGAAAGCGTTTCGCGATTTAATTAATTGGCGGTATATTAATTCGCGAATTTATGGCCGCGTTAAGAATGACCGCTTGATTACCAGCCGGCCGCGTGATATACGGCCGGCAATTTTTCTCGCTAAGTTAATGAGTTAATGAATCTGCGGGAAAGAGGGAGTCGATATATCAAGCCGGGTGCAATGGCGCGGCGTCAAGGGAATTTCTCGCGCACGAAACCCGCCTGCCACCGGGCCGCGATCTTATCGGGGCCCGTAGTTACGCGCGCGAACGACGTCGCCCTGGCTAAAATATACGGACGATTACGTCCGTTTATCGCCAATTAGAGAAAATGAAGCTGGCCGCGAGGGCGCCTCGTCGCGATTGTAATTACGCTCGGCGCGAGCTAACGTTATGCCCGCCGACAAGATCGCTGGACGTTTCTGGGTCGTATTATCGCTTCGGGATCCTGGATATCTTCCAGTTACACTCGCGCGTGTAACATGTTCCCTTCTTGCAATTAAATTACGCGGAACCCTTCAAAAAAAAAAATCCAGCAGCAGTATCAGGATCGAGAGAAAGTGTAACATCATAAAAATTCTTCCTGCACAAGCTCTGTCAGCCCTTCCATCATCTTTCCTCCTTCCTCCTTCATCCCTACACGGAATGGATGCGCGAGGAGTCGCCCAAGAAAAGGGTTGCCGCTCCCAGTCGCCGGGGTTGGAAGGACAATGGCGAGAGCTGCCGATGGGGACGTGGAAAAAAGTCTCATAAAGGGATAAACGTCAGACGGGACTCGAGTTTAATGGCGCGTAAACTTCGACGTGCCCCTGGACGCGGGGAACACGCGCGTACGAGCAGGGGGACGAGTAGAACGATGACAAGGGAGGGGTTCCCTCGTGTCCCCTCGCTCCTCTCGCGATCATCCTTCCGTTCGGAGCAGTCGCGGCTCTGTAAGTCGATATTTGGAGCAGGTCGATCGACTTCATTAACGAACGAGTGCCAGGCAAATATTGACTCTGGGCCCCGTGGAAACTGGGGTACGAGGTGCGCACACGCGTGTACACCAGGCTCTTGCCTGCCCCTCCTCTCGATGCTCGCTTTATGCCGAGCCGCGACGAGACCAATGAGACGTCCACGAACGGATTATAGAGTCGCCCTCGTTGCTCCTCTGCTCGGAGTCAGGGGGTCTTCGAGAGAGATTTTTGCATATCAATGGAGAAGCTGCGCTCCTGGTCCGCCAGTGCGCCGCGTTATCTGATGCTTCGTGCCGGTGATAAGCGTCTCGGGTTGGAGGGGAAGCCACTCGCACTGCCCGGAGTATGGGAACTGGAACACAGTATGGGAAGAGATTCCGCGAGCCTTCAAATCTCCATTATCAGACTGGTACATGAATATTAATTCATCGTGACATCGCGTTCTGGGTATTGGAATCTATTCAGTTATTTAAATGGACCAGCTATTGGGAAATTCGGGATCCAGAAATTCCTCATTACAGAATGTTCCCGTTCCTCAACCACTTGGTACGCGGCATTCGAGGCGGATAGAATGTTTAAGCATGCTTATTAATAGAGCGATACTCGAAGAAATGGGACACAGAGGAAGGGCACGCGTCGGGAGATTCCAATTAAAGGATACACCGTTGCGGAGAACGCGGATTTCACGGACCGTGTGACAGTTTAGGGCAGACAGATCCGTGGCGGTGTTGCAGGCCAGCCTTGGCCCGAATTAACCTCCGTGGGATGGCGTGGATATCGGTCTCGTTGCCGTCCGTCGCGAGATCCTTTGTAAAATCAATAGGCTCGGCTACTTAAATGGTACCGTTTGCTGGTTATAGTCACCGCGCGGTTACGGGCCGCGGATACGGTTACGGGGAAGGCTGGTTGAATCGATGCGCCTCTCCGTGATTTACTGTTAATCGCGAGACCACTCTTAATCAACGTCGACCTGCGTGCACGGCCTCTCTCGCTCGAATATTCCGCCGTGGCGTGTGGATCGCATCGATGGAAACAACGTCCCGATATTAGCTCCGCGCCCCGTTTTTGCGCCGCTTAACCTTTCCTCCCTCTTTCGCCCGCTCCCTTTCGAGATCCGCACGCCTGCTCGCGCCCGATTCAAAAGCTTCGCCTGTCGAGCATTCTCACGCGATTCCGTTGGCGCTTCTGGCCTTCTCCAGCCTCGCTGCCAACGGTGCCAGAAACCGAGCCACGCTTTTTTTTTTCGATCCGCAGCGATTCGAGTAATTAGGGGATTATGTCAATGATTTACTGAGATTTCTCTTTGGGTGTATTCTTCCTGTGCCGCGACTACAGGGAGCAAAGTAGCCCGAAAATCTTGAGAGGACTGAGTAGGTCAGCGTTGATGGCGCGAGCAGTTAAGAGACAAACGAGAAAGGAAAAAGTGGAGGAGGAAAAAAGGAACGATACCTGTATCACTGCTCCCTGCTCGGCGGAGAAAGATGGAAAAGAGGATGGGCCCCCTACTCATCAGCAGGCGGAGTGGAAGAAAGAGCGGGCGTCAAACAACTGCGTCGAGAAAAAACTTGGAAAGCTTAACGAACCAACGAGCCCGGCTGCTCTTTTTCCCCCCCCTGTCGTCTCGCTTCGTTCCCTTCCTCTGTCTCTCGCTGGCTGCCTTTACTTTGGAGGAACAATTGCAGAGGGTCGATTAAAAGGCTCGTGTCGTATCGCTTCTTTAATTACAGCCGCTTGGAATTCTCGTTAAGACGCTCGTGGCGCCTGCAAAAATCACGGCTCTCTGGGGATTGCCCCCCTTTCCAAGGATAATCATTCCCGTCCCGTCATTTCCTTGACTTATTAAAGAGGTGTAGTTTAAAGACGAAGGATTATATTTAGAAATTCTACTCCCTTCGAAAATTGAAGAATACCTATGATCAACTTTTTGATAACACCCTTAAAATACAAATTAGGACCAGGTGTAATTCCAAATCTTCGTTTCCTCAGCGAAGCAGTGCATCAAAGAACAGGTAGTTCGTGCCGCTCTAGTAGAACAAGGTCTTCTTTCGTTGAATTATGTGAACAGACCCTCTTTGGCTAGATACGAATAGACAACAGTGGACCAGGCCAGGTGTATTTGAGCTCCCAGGAAAGTTCCCTTATCAGATCTTCGATGGTCCAATTTTATTCCAGTTTACCCGAGAAATGGCCCCATTTCCCCGATACCGATCCACGACAGGCGGTGTTTTTTACCTAGACAGTGGAGATTTATAGTTGCCCGCTCGCACGAAACAAACCCCAACCCTGTCGAACAGAGAAAGGCCCTTAGATTCACCTAGGAATAGCTTAATGGTCCTCCGTCGAGCCTCCGACAAATTGCCCCGCATTATTAATAGACGCGACAAAATGTAAACGGGAGAACGCAGTTCGTCCCGTTTCCATGGCGCCGCAAACCTGTCACGCGATGGAGACTGCGCCCAAAATAAAGGCAACGATCACGTTGAGACAATATGGTGAGGCGGTGAAGAGAGGCGAACGAAATCGATAGTCGAAGCTTGTTTGCTCGGATGCCTGAAGCAGGAGTACAGGCTGAACCGTGTCAGGCGCGATAACGGTCGTAAAGTAGCCGGGGAATAATTTTTCAAGCGCCTCTTCCCGGTAATCCAAATAGCATTCGAGCATCCGTACGATATTGTGGGAGGAATAAAAATCGAAGCGAACGTAGAAGAACCGGTTCATCCCATCCCTCCCCTCCGCCAGGCCACCTCGTCTCTTTATCTTCCCAAGGATGAGCAGGCCTAACTGACGCATCCGTCGTTATCCTTCGAATAACATAATTTCTATAATTGCAGATGAACCAACAGTGCAGGGTCTGCGGCGAGCCGGCGGCTGGTTTTCATTTCGGAGCGTTCACGTGCGAGGGCTGCAAGGTAAGGAGACAATCCACTTAATCATCCTCTTTGATCGTGTCCAGAGTAGCATTTAACACACCGTAGCTCGTTGCAACGTAGCTCAGAGACTCGAGACTATCGGTACAATCTTACATAGTACTTGATAGGAAATTATTCCAACGTCCAGTTGTTGGGAAGCAGCAGATTTGTTTCGTTCGAGTGAAAAATTGCAGGAAGTGATACAACAGCTGTTATAAAGATGTCACACTCTGTCCGTGTCAAAGTAATTAATAACGTTTTTCGATCAAGATCGAAAAGTCGCGCGTATATTTCTCTTGAATCTCTCGCGACATCGCTTTCCACGCGTTGAAGGCACCAGCGGAAGACCCTGGCGCACGCGATCCAAGTCTTCCGCGTCGCCTCGGAGTCACCCCACGTCGCTTCCACTCCAGTTTAAAGGAAAGGGAGGGTTAATAAGCCGTGACGAATAGCGGGAAGGAACGACCAGCACGTATACGTCGCGCCATCGACGAAGAAGAAAGGTGAGAAAGTTCGATCTCGATGGACGCGAGAATGGGACGTTCGGGGTTAAAAAACGTCCGGCCGACGCGAATCCGTAAGTGGACGGGAGAATCGAGCGCGGAGAATCGATTATCTCAGATCGTCCCCCTTTGGAGACGGTTCGGCGGGTAACAACGCGATTGTCTTAGGAATCGTGACATGCAAAAACACGTCGAGGAAGTTTTCGTACTCTGTTACACCATTGATAGCAAAAATCGACCCCCTCTCTCTTCGCTAGTTCCACTCGATTAACCCTCGGCTGTCACACTGTGTCAAAATGACCCACAATTTGACTTTCAGATAAAATATCTTTGAGGCATCACTGAAAATGACACCACTGTTTAAACACGATGATACTTTAAATGCTAATTTTTCAACGATGAACGCATATTCCACAATGTTCAAACTTTATCTCAGAATCTTTGCGACTTAATTTAACACGTAGGTACTTTTTAAACAGCAGCTGATTCAGAATTGGCTAGACTCTGAGATTCGAAAAAATAGATGGGTGAAAATCCGATACATTTCACAACTTAGAACATCGCGCAACGTGAGATTTCCGAAATCGAGCGAAGCTTTGAGGCCCGAGAAATCCTCCCCGCATCGCGCTCGACGACAAACTCCAGCCTCCGAACGTCAGCTTCCCGTGCAGCCGCTGGGGAGCGAGCAAAGCGAGGGCCGCGCTTTCATCGCGATGTCCTTCGACGTTCCCCTCGCGGCAGCGATCGATAAGGCCGCGAATAATATTCAATCGGCGGATTCCGCGGCGCACGTGCGCGCGCGCGCGCGCCCGTGATCGCGCGGGAACGCGTACAGCTGGGACGACAGGACGATCCAGCGGAGTCTCGTTAGGAGCCGCGTTTAGTTGGCCGAAGGGTGTTGACCCTTGCTCTCGTCGCTCGTCCCACTAATGTGGTGCACCGGTGGAATATCGGTACCGCATACTAAGTGACCCATCCGATAGTAATTGGACCTCATTAAGGCAACAACGGGCCCACGGGCTGTCTCTGTTTCTGCCGCGTGCGTACGGTTTTCTCGGAGACCGAGCCACCAGATAACGCGTTTTAGGTAAATTAGACTCTCTCTTTGTGGACTAGGAACAGCCGGGGAAAATACGGCCGCGGCTCTATACGATACAGATTTATGTGTGGCGTATCTTAGGCCGGCTTCGAAAGCATCGGCTCGTTTCTGGTCGCTCTCCTCGTCAGACGCTAGCCCCTTTGCCCTCTCCTCGCATTCTCCTCGTGGATGCCTCCGCGATAACGCGGCGGCACTTACGTGTTTATTAACGCTTTATTGGGACTTTAGCGTGGCGCAACGGGGCCTTCTAATTGAAAAACAGACGCTGTTCTCGGTGATATCAATTGCACAATATTCCAAAGGCCAGAGTTACAGGGGGCCGATACCTCATCATCCTCTCCTTGGCTTAATTTCTCACGTTTTCGACGACCAATTGCACCATCGCGCGTTCGTTTACGAGCGAACGGTTATAACCCGATTTTTGAGGAGCCGTTACCGTTACCACGGGGGAATCGTTGCCGAGACATTTTTCTCGCCCGGATCCGACATCGATCAAGCGGATCCTCAAGCGGTGGCGAAGCCGCAGTTCGATCATGCGCGCGCGAAAATTTCTCATACGAATTGAATGTTTAATTAATGATCGCGGATCGCCGCGCGACCTGGCTCGGATGAAAGACGATACTGCTGCCCGGGGAATTAATATTATCATCGTGCCGTGTACGTCGCTGGCCGGCGTAACTACGTACTCCGGAGGTCGAGAGAGGCTGGAGCGTTGCTCTCACGGCGTTTTCGATGTTATCGCGGGATATATAACGGCGCCATCGGGCCCTGATATCGAGAGCCGCACGAAAGTCCAGAGGTGAGAATTAAAGGCACCTCGACCCCGGCGACCGATCTTTCATCCTGCACCGACACGTAAGCGGTACCCCCTGCTGCCCTGGTCCCCACGGAATGGCCCAGGTGCTTCTTCTTTTCGAGGGAACCTTATCAACAACGCCACGCAACGCTTCGCGTCGCAACAATTAATCGTACCTCAGATTTAGCCGTTGCAATTGAAATTGTTTAAGTTTACCGAGTGCGAAGTGTGTCTCGAGAGTTGAGTTCGTAGCACCCGAGTGGCCATCAACCACTTTTCCATGTACGGTTCGAATGAAGCCGAAAAAAGGGGGTCAGACTTGACACGCTCGTGGCAAGGCCCAACAAATTCCACGTAATCTGTCTCCATCTTCTTATTTACGCTCGGTTTCAATTTGGTATCGTACGTGTCAACGCAGAAGCGTTCCATTCTCACGGAGCCAGAGCAGCTGGACGAGGGCGGGGGGGGGGGGGGGGAGACCCGGGGCCCCGCTGGTCGTTCGGGAAATATTTGAAATAATTTACCGGGCCGTGCATTACGGGAGCGAATCGAGGAACCAGGGACACTCATTAGCATACTAACGACTGCCTTGAATTCCCCGCGTAACATCAGAGACGAGCCTCCCCCTCCGCCCCGCTTGCCCACCATTTCCACTCGGAACCTCTTCCATTTTTGGTGGCGCGACGCTCTCCGAGATGTACGAAAGACAACGTATGATCCGGTCCTCAGCCTCCACGAGATTCGACCGATTGCCGATCTAAAACCGCCTTCCTCTTTCTTAATCTCCAACGAACCTCGCGAATCATCCGTTACCTCGACACGACTAGATTTAGAAGATAATTTCTATGGACACGATTAACCAAGCAGTTTCTCCTTTTAACTAAGAATTCATCGTATAAATCCCCCAAGTCTAAATCCTGTTCTATCTAGTCTTTCCTTGATATTTCAGGTTTAAATAGAAAAATTGAGGAGGGACCAAAGAGAAGTCGTTGGAAGTAGGCTTCGCGTCCCCCTTTCGATTTTTCCAGCACGTGCGAGTGCCATCGTCGGCCCCTCCCCCCTAGAAACTCACAGTGAACTGCACTCTTGATGCAACCAGGCCCGCGACACCGGAAAACTCGACACTTCCATCGCGGCTAAGTGCCTTTTCGGATTCGGCCGCCGGAAGTCCCTCGGATTCCAGGCTGAGGCCGCTCGAGCAGCGGCGGACAACACCGTCGCAAATTGAAAGGGCCGCGTGAAAAGCAACGACCCACGTTCCGCCGCGAAATCGTCTCCGCTTTGTCGCGTGTCCTCGATCCGTCGCCTCATTGTCGCGCGATGAATATAACTTCGCTGGCCTTCGTGAATCACGGCGTCCACGGGCCAACCAGCCGCCGACGAAATTTTCGCGATGTCGGTCGCGCATAATCGTCGCGCGGAAAACAATGGTCCTCCGGGGCCATTTGCATCACAACGCGTCGCGAATCCCCGAATCGCTCTCCCGCCCGGGCACCGAGACGAGCGTGTCGAGCCTTGCAAATCGGTGCACCTGGTCCCGAGGAAGAGGGCACGTTGCAGCGTTCAGGATCCGAGCCTCTGAGCACTGGGTCACTGATTTGACGCACATTTTACATAGGGCAAGTCCGGGAGAGATGATCGTAATTTCGTTTGGAGCCTGCTACAGCCAACCTATTTGAAATAAAGCAACGAAAATGATGTAGAACAAAACTTCAATCCTTTATCTACATATCCGTTAATATCAATGAACGAAAAATTATTATTTAATATACAAGTTTTACAAATGAAAAAATAATTTCACCAAATTATCTGAAATTACATCAAATACAGCTATCACCAACTCCTGGACAACAATTGACCATCTCTCCCTTAAAGCCCTGGTAAGATAGCCATTCCCATTTCGCTTAGACTAACCAACGTAACCCCGAATACATCAAGGTTAAAAACACTGTAAACAATGCACTATCGACAATACATATTGAGAATTAAAAATATTCAGCATAAATAACATAAACAAGATGACCAAAATATAGATCAAACATTTTGAAGCACTAGCTTAAATATCACAGTGGATTTACAAACCTTTAAAAACGTTCTACTCCAACACTTTGAACTGAGAATGTTACTTTTCTATGACACTTTGTACCCACGTTGGGGCAACGTAATCAGGCGTTTCCTTCTAAAAAATACTGTCACTGCCCATCTCTCCCGTATGACCATCTCACCCTGACTTACCCTACAATTAAAATGAAATGTGGAGGTGATTGGGTTAAAATGTTTATCAAGTTTGAAGTAGTTGGAAAATTGATATTATTAAGGTTACCTTTGAGCACAGTCGTGTAAGAATGATTAAGGAATCGGTAACGGCAGAGAAATATAATTGAATCTGGTGCATTTTGATTGACTTAAAGATATTCAAGCAGGTAGACGTGCCTGTTGCATCGTTACGTCACAGGAAGTGGATTATCAAAGCGCTTTATGCAATTTACGTAGCGCGTGAGCGCCACGTAAAGAGGACACTTCTTCTTTCGAGCGGGATAAAAGTGACAGTGAGGCGTACAATGGGCACAGCACCTAGAAACCGTTTTACAGTACAGGCGGCTGATGCCGGCACGCTTGGGTTTCGACCGTTTAGGCGGTCGATTTCCACAGCGTTGGACGATTTCGCGACGCGTTCGCCGATTAGCGTTTCCCGTCACGATCGACAGATTAGTCGACCGGTTCGTTTTTTACCGTGGCGCTTTATTGCTTCGCTGGGAGTGTCCAGTCGACTCGCGGCAGAATATATCGACTCCGTGCTCCCTTAGACAGAACTGTCACGTCCCGTATTTTATCCGCGGCTGCCAGCCACCGGTGAGAATCGGCACCCCCCTTCCGTTCCGCCGCCGCAAATCGTAACGATTCCGCGACCAACTCGAGCGGTTACGCAAAACCTGGAACGCCGCGACTTTCGACGAACCCAAGAATCGCCGCTGCGATTGTGTGCCGTCGACGACTTGCCACCGGTTGCGAAACTATCGCTGCCTTCGCCAAACGGACGTGAATGAATGGCCGACGACGCGGTTTACCGTTTTCCCTCGCTTCTTAATTTCGATGGGAAAACCGTGCCGGTGAGAGTTCAGCTTGCCTGGACACGGTACCGAAACGGCGGGATAACGATCGCGATGGGAGGCTGCGCTCGTATCCTCCATTATCTTCTAACTCGAGCTGCTTCGAAATTTATCGATGATGAAATTAACATTCCAGCCGAAGGAACTTTCATTGCCGTCAGCGCCGAATATGCCTGCGCGAGGTAACACCGACGGCGGATCGTGCTGCTCTGAATCGACCTCTCGAACTCCGCGGCGAAATCGAAGGCAGGTGACACGGAAACTCCGCTCGACCTGCAGGCACTTTGCACCGCGGCTGGTGTACAGCCAGGCTCCGGAGCCAGCGCCGTAAACTCGATTATAGAGCCAATCTACGCGCGATATCTCCGCGCCGGCACAATTAGCTCTCTCATAAAGCGGACGTTAGAAGCCCCGGCAATAAGGTGGCGCGTGTTAACACACGCGGAGAATCCGAGCGCGGCGATACCGATCCTCTTCCGCCTCCACCGCCGCTCTTTTCCGCGGCATCCTTTTCTACGGCCAACGTTGTACGAGGCGATTCGGTTGGCGACTTCGACTTAACTTAACTGCCGCTATTACGTCGCCTAATTGCCAGCCATTTAAATACCGCCGCTGCAAATAGATCCCCGCGATAAAAGCGTTCGTCTGTGCCGGATGTCATGGAACGAGCAAACCGCGCTGATCTTTCTCGGCGACTTTGAGCTCGTTTATTGGTGGAGGAGCAGGGTTTTGCTTGGCGGAGGTGGACCTTTGGTGTATGTACTTGAGTATCAGCTTTGGGTAGGGGAGACCGGGGCTGGTAGGCTAGTTTTTCAGTCTTTGATTTTTAATAAATTATATGGGCGAAATATCATTAACCCGGTTAGTATATTTGATAGGGCATACATTTGGCTATCTGATTAAATTATTAATGTTGACTCAATGTGACAACAATTATGGTATTTTAATGTTTTTCTAACACCTTCCATGCTGGTCAACCAGCCCCATGATCGGGGTTGAAATTTTTTTCAATTTAAACATTAATTATAATGTATTTATAACATAGTGTAAAGTTTGGGGTTTTTATCCTCATATCACCCTAACGAAAGGGGGTAGAGATCTGAAATTTCTCTCAGCGGTTTTTTAGGCAAAGCGCATTATTCCGTACACATAAATACTAAAATTGGTGCTGGGGCCATTTCCCCTATGCTTACCCAGCTAGACCCTTTAAACAAAAAATAAAAATCGCTTTTTGAATAAGAATATAACAATTGAAACCGTATTAGTCAACCAGCCCCGACCGATCATTTTGACTTGAATAATCTATATAACCTTGAGTTATGTATGTATAAACAAAAACACTATGTCAATAGAAAAAATAAAATCTTTAAGAAAAAATATTTACTTAGGTAGTTAATTTTTCGACAAACCCTGATAACTGTTAAAAAACGTGCGATCGCGGAGTCGGACATAAATGCATGGCATAGTAGAAGTGACTTCTTTCTACAGTGAATGCTCCGCAGTAGAGCAAATGTCGGTAAAAAGTTATTAACAATAAGTCAACCTACCCCTTGGGACAATCAGCCCCGGTCTTCCCTACCATCAGAAACTCCTCCCCTATTTGTGGTATTTATACAGTGTACGTACAAATCCTGAAGTCAAACCCTCAAATTGCAAATTGATAAATAATTTTTCGACACTTTCTTGTACGAGTATCTCGCACAGTTTAAGATGCAACGGTGGTTCCCACCGGAAATGGCGCCTAACCTCGACGATGCCTGACCTCGGCGCGCGTAAAACGTGACACACAGGGAGGAAACCGCGAACCGCACCGCTACGCTCGTATAAACCAGGGATTTATGAGGAAACAGGCGACGTTCAGCACCTTGCTCCTAGTATGTGGGCCAAATCGCGGCGACGTCCGCTTTACGCTCCGTTTACGAGCCAATAAATCGCGATCTATCGATCCGACGACGCGGTGCGAGTCTGCCCCGCCTGCCTCTCGGATCCCCGCCTCGAGATTCTAATATTTATAACATAATTCAAGCTGCGTCCAGTTGTTACCGTTCCATAAATCAGAATTACACGCCACTTTCATATTAATTACTTCACCGGTTAGATGTAGCAAGTCTCGAAAGACGAAGCCTCAACGAAAGGAGTCGTCCAGTGGCCCAGTTCACGCCCGAGCGATCGTGGATCTGTTACCACAGTGGTCGCGCCCTTGAGGATCGCCTTTAGCATTCAGGGGACGCCTCTCGGTGGTTCCCCGTCGCCCTGCGCAACCGGCGTCGGCACCGCGACGTCCGCGCTCACGTCCGCGGCCGATCTTTTCAGAACGATCGAGCTTGCGCAAACGGAGACACCGATATTGACGCAACCAGCGAATCCCCCCGAAGCGGTTCGCTCTTGGAAACCCCTTCGACCGGATCGAATTCGCGGGGAAAAGGACTCGCGAAGCCTTCTCTGAATGCAGAAACTGGTGGCGTTTTAAAGAAAAAGCGACGAAAATGACGGGCCAACTGTCGAAGCGGCGTATAATGAGTTGCGCGTGAAATCGTTCCAAGTTTTCGGCCGCTCCGTTGAATACGTTTCGCCCGAGCGATTGCGTGCCTCATGGCCGCATTTGCATAGCGCTCCTGTCGACATGACATCGACACGCGAAACTTTGGCCTCCCGAGCTGCTTCTTTATGCTGATTTCTTTGATTAAACATCTGTAAGATTCCTTGATAATTTCCTGTGCAAACTCCGGGGATCTTTGGACGGTCGAGTGGTCTTGCCGAGTGAGTGGCACCTGAACGCTGCTCTACCTGTCCTCGTCGCTTGGAAACGTGTCGTCGGATGACTTTCGGCGGAGACGGATACAAGAATGCTTCAACAGAAGATGGGGCTTATTAAAAGCCGCATATTTGCCTTATTTTCTTTTCTGAATGCAACGACCTGTTAGTGGTACCCGGGACGGTCACTCCGAACGTAAGTTGGAGCTCCAAAATCCAGCTTTCACCGGAAGCGAGCAAGAGAGGCGAGACGCCCGGCGTTTCGCAGCCTCGTAAATAAGCGCGTCGGGGTTGCGTCTACGTTGGCGGCGACCCGTTGTCTGCTAAATCTGTCTGTCCGCGAGACAATCGTCGTTCCTGGTTCGCAAACGAGGTGGCCGGGGCTGTTAGTCACGCGAACCGGCCGCGGATGAAATATCGAACGCGAGGCAGCCGTGGAAAGCGTTCGTCGAACGATTATCACCGGTGAATCGGATTCACGTGACCCCCGTCGTCTCCCATAGACGTTGCATGCGACGGTGGCGTGCATCGAGGATGATCTTTCGGATTGAGTAAGCTCGTACCTCGTGCGCCAGCGTCTCGTGTAACGAGGAAACACCGTATTGTCTTCTCGCGAGATTGGTGGCGCGTATCGCGACACGTTATCGCCGGCTTCCCGCATACACCTATCCTCGAAAATTAGCGTTCCACCGCGCCGGTATGCAGCGACGTTTATCTGGTACATTCGTCTTCTCGTTACTTTTTATCCGCAACGACAGTTCCATCCATTTGTTGGAACGAAAAGGGGCAACGCGATCGTTTCCTGTTCCCTCCCCCAGCTGGCTCTGCCTCGCGGCGCGAAATTCGATATGGAGGCTCTTTGCCCCGGGGACATAATAGAGAACGTAGGCAGAGAGTACGATCGCAGATTACGCCTCGATTAAGCAACAGCACGGTAGCGATTCGATAAACAATCGGTGGCAGTCGTCGAAGCCGAACAATTTATCGGCCGTCTTGCGAAAGCCCGGCTCCGTCGATCGTTCGACATTTTCCCCGGTGCCTCCCGCCCCCCCCCCCTCACTCTCTCCCTCCCTCTGTCTGAATATGATCGAGCAATTAAATCCATCTCGCGGATCGCCGGCGGATAATGGTATGCGCGGCCTTTGCGCCGCGACATCCACGCGAGAGACGCAAGACATTTTCCCGCGCGCGCACGCAACGGATAAATCACCGGTCCTGCGCGATCGATCACGCTCCTCGTGCGCGGCCGATCCTCCCAGAACTCTCTCTCTTACCCTTTTCGGGGAGAGGAGACTTTTCCAGCGACTCCGCCGAGCAAGCGCTGGCCCACGAAATCCGCGCCGGTGAAACTCGGATCGAGTACGATCGACCCGCGTCCCAGCGGGGGCACAGATTCGACCGATCGATTGCACCCGCCGGAGGAAAAGGGACGGGAGTGAAACGCACTCTCGCGCGAATCGCCTCGACCATAACTTTTCTATCGGGCGCCCGTCTCTCTCTCTCTCTCTCTCTCTCTCTCTTTCGTGGCGCATCGTTTCCTCGGCGCGGCGATTAATTCTTCGGTATCCGACGATCGGTACGTCGGTTTCTTCTTGTCCCCGTGCTTTTCTCGCGCGCACCGACCACGCGAGCGGCTATGCCCCTTTCCAGAGCGGGCAAGCCGCGGCGCGCCTCGCTACAATGCGCCCGTCGTCGGACTCTTCTATCTTCCCGCGGGACCGTGCATCAATCCCCGGCATGCTGGGCTATCCGACGGCAGATCCAGCGGAACACGTAGTTCGTCGTCGCGTTCGACTTCCCTCGGATCGAGCCCGGCTAATGTAAGCAAATCGCTCGCACGCAGACAAATTCCCCGCGGCCATATCCGGCCGGCGGAAAAGTCCGTGACGTACGATCTTGACCGCGACCATAAAGCGCGGGGCCCGAACGGGGGACGCGAGAGCTTTCGAGAGACGGCGGCTGAAACACGGGCTCGTCTCGCCGCCGGAAGATCGATGACTTCCTGATGGAGAGCGTTTAGACGACGCCGCTGCGAGCCGCGCGAATACGCTCCCCGAGAATCTTCCACGTCCCCGGGGACATTTTATTGGGCAGGATAAACGAATAGGACGGGGGAAATTGGACAGGGGAGCGTTTGAGTATTTCTTTTGATCGTAGGGGATTTTGGATCGCGGTAGCTTTGGAGTATATAGGGTAAGTCCGGGAGAGATGGGCATAGTTTTAGAGCCTGCTAAAGCCAACCTATTTGAAATAATGCAACGAAAATGATGTAGAACAAAACTGCAATACATTGTCTACATATCCGCTAATATCAATAAACGAAAAATTATTATTTAATATACAAATTTTACAAATGAAAAAAAAAGAGTGAGTCTTCTAATCCGCATGTAGGTATGACACACTGTGTCAAACTCTGGGCAATTTTCATGGGCCCAATAACCACTTAGCCAGTCATGACATCTTAGCCAATCTTGTTTTTTTTTTTGGTTTCGAAATAATTTTCTTCGAATTTCATCAAAATATCTGAAATTACATGAAATACAGCTATGGCCAAGTCCTGGACAACAATTGACCATCTCTCCCTGAAAGCCCTGGTAAGATAGCCATTCCCATTTCGCTTAGACTAACAAACTAACCCCGAATACTTTAAGGTTAAAAACACTGTAAACAATGCACTATCGAAAATACATATTGAGAATTAAAAATATTCAGCATAGATAACATAAACAAGATGACCAAAATATAGATCAAACATTTTGAAGCATCAGCTTAAATTTCCCAGTGGATTTACAAACCTTTAAAAACGTTCTATTCCAACACTTTGAACTGAGAATGTTACTTTTCTATGACACTTTGTACCCACGTCGAGACAGCGCAATCAGGCGTTTCCTTCTAAAAAATACTGTCACTGCCCATCTCTCCCGTATGACCATCTCCGCCTGACTTACCCTATATACATTGGTAATACTGACCGCTCGATTTCTCAAGTTTCTAACGATGTCAGAGCAAAGCCGCGGCATTTCTAAAGAAAGCTGAAACCGAGGCGAAAATCGATTTCACGGCGGCCCCTAAGCTTCATTTCCTCGCACGTAGCGCTGGAGAAACGAACTTACAAAATCGCGATGGAGGGAATCAGCATACAATGACTGTCGTTCATTGTTCCTGCAGTTAGGAATTGTCGCCGCGCGATCTGCAATTCAATCGCCGCTGTACCGTACGACGCGCGTGCGTTTCGCGTCATAAAAGTGCGTTAAACCGCGTCGATGTCTCCTGACGGGGCACTAAAATCTCTGTGACACTTCGAGTCCGCCATAAACGCGGCGGAGCCGCCCTGGATCGTCCCTGCAAACTGCTTCCTCATCGACAGCGAGTCTCCTTAGTCCCCCCACCGAGTCTCATCGATTGGTAACTCTGTATTCCCTCGATCGCCGTGATCGATCTACGAAAACAGGAGGTAACGCACCGTCTAGCTACTCGAAACGAAAACGAGAGTGGTTGGCCGCGCTCAGCATTCAGAGCGCACGGCATCAGCCAAGGTCTTCGTCGGCCAGCATGACGTCAGGCAGTCCATCGGTTTTCAGCGATCCCGTTTCAGCAGAAACGCCTTGGATCCCGGCCAAAAATCCCCCGCACGCTGAACCCGATCCCACAGTCTGAATCGTGGAAAACGTCCCCGCGATCCGTTCACTCTCCGTTTCGAAAGGTGGCAATCTCTCCCAGCGTGTTCGCTCCGCGAGCCGGCGAGGCGAAAAGCCTCGGCGCACGCGGAAAAGGGAGACCCGGCGGCGAGGAATCAATTGGCTAAATGTCGATCATACCGCGTGGCCAGTCATGCGCGTCGGCGATCGAGAAACGGAGTAAAATCGCGAGACTGGAACGTGCTGTTCACGCCTGGCAGCTAAGGCCTGTAAATAGACGCGGAGATCTAGATAAGTCGTTACGTGGAACGGCTGGTTAGCGATTCCCACCTTCCGCGGAAAATGGTCCGCCGTGCGTAGAGGCGGGCGTACGTCACCGGGACCGGCCTGGGTAATTATTAAACGCGCGGCGATGAGCAGATGGTACCACGCGGTGCCAGGGCACGGGATCCAGATCTGGCGCGAGGCGTCGAGTCATCCCCGCTGGGAAAGTCACCGGAGGAAGGAAACGCGGAGAGCAGGCCACGGGGATACGTTGGAGCGAGGATGACGCGTGTTCCGCGGAACAGCGCCTAGCGTCGATGGGGCCTGTATCGCGAGCGCGTATCAGGGTCACGCTGCTGCGCCGGAGTCACGCGTTCCTCGGGGCCAGAGGCGGGCAAATTGGCGGTTAACGACGGTTGACGCATCGATGACCGGTCTTGCGGTCCCGCCACTGGTCGGATGAGTGTCGTCGGTCTGATTTTTGAACCAACTGCGACGGTCACGGACGCTGCATTCCGATTTTACTCGCAAGGGAAATTCCGTAACCCCGAGACTCTGATTTTAATGAAACTTTTAATGAGACAATCTTCTTTTTCTACGAAAATTTATTCCGGGAGGGTGAAATCACCTCTCAAGGACGTATCGGACCGATCTTCAAAGTAGTACCAAGTTGATGAAAATTTGTGAGATTGTTCTTTTTAATCTTTCTGATGTGCTGCAAAAATTTTAGACGGATTCACTACGCTGTTGCTGAGTTATAACGATTTTAATTTTCCCTGATTGTACTTTTATGGAAAGAGACGATCTTGGCAGATAAAACAGCTGAAAAAATATTGGAGAAATGATAGCAATGTTTTCAATTTTCTTTACATTTAGTATATGCTACATGATAAATGAAAATATCTGTCGACTTTCAATTGTTTTCACTACACCGTTTTAAAGAAATAAATTATAACTTGAGAAAAATTGCGAATTCAGGGCATTTTCACTGCCAAAAGTTTAGCAAATAATGCTTGAAAATGCACTTGTAAAGTGAAGATTACCTTTCTACGAGTAAAAATAAGACTCCAACTGTCGTTCGAATTCCTTACATCTAGATTTACTATGTGTAACACATAGATATTCAAGTATTTCAAATTTCATATACTTTTGTCTAATATTGTACGGCCGATACATCCTTAAGGTTTTCGTGTTTTTTTTTTTTGCAAGATGGAACAAAACTTTAAATATAAGAATCGTATAGTTTTGTTTGCTCTATCAGGGTACCAAAAGTACTTCTTGAAATATAATTAGAATTAGTAGCAGCTTCTCCAAGATTGAATAATGTCTCTTTCGAGGACCGTCTGCGAGTCACTGACTCATTGCCTCGACTCGTCAAAAGAGAACGCTGCTTTTCACGCAGCTCGGTTCGTGCGTCAAAAACCCAGCTAAAAAATCGGTTCCTCCGTGCCTCTCTGCGCACCGTTCTTTTACAATCGCCGAGACACCTGTGCAGGTGAGACAGTTTTCTCTGTCGCGCGCAGGTATCGCCGTATGGCGACCTCCTCGTCGTCCCCACGGGAGGCGCAGCCTTTATCTGCCCGTTTTCGTCTCTTCTCAACGCCTGGCCTCCTTCCATGTTTCGAACCTCTCTGTATCCTCGTCCTTTTCATCCGCCTTTCGCGTCCTTGTCCCATGAGCCTCTCGCTCCATTCCTCCGCATCAAGAATCTATATTAAGGACGTGGGAATGCCAAATGGCCCGTCCAGGTAGGCCCTCTGAAGTCTTCCCTAGTACCTTCCAATGTAGCCGCTAATTATTTGAATCCACAGTCACCTAATTAAAATCTCTCGTTCACCACGTTCTTTCCCGATTCCACGCAGGAAACGGCACACGAGGAATCCCATCGAATGGAATCACGGGCCGTTTTACGCGATGATCGCACGCAACGCGTGGAAAATCGCAATCACCAGCCCAGCTCATTGTTAGACGCGCGCAAAATCGAGCATCCTCGCGAGTGTCGATTGTCGCGGGTGAAAATTACTTCAACCTCGAGGCGTTAACCTAATCGCGTTAACTCGCGACGTCATACGCGAACGTCTGCCGGCCGCGAAAGTCGTGTTTGCAAGCGCAATTAGCCGTCGTCGCGCGGATAAAGGACGCGACGGTTCGCGGAACCGTCGGCCAACGAATCTGCCCGTCGACACCGAGTTCCTGGAACTCGAATTCCGCGCGTACACACCGGCTCGACCATTCGCCATCGCCGGTTCGCAGTTCTGCTTGAAATAGCCCGCCGATTGCTCGCTGCTTGGATTCCCGTCACGTGCGGGAAACTATCGGCGTGCCCGTGTTTTTTTCTATCCCTCTCCCTCACTCTCCCCGCGCACGAGGAAATTGTTCCAGCAGCGCGAGCGATCGACTTAGCAAACGCCGTGCCAATCGCATTCCCGACGCCGGATCGAGGGAACGTTGCCCGTGTTCGGCGACCGAGCGCCCATGCCACTCGCGAAATTGATCGACGCTGTTAAATCGTTGACCGAGAATCGTTCCATCCATCCTTTGCCAGCTGGCTCTGCAACTCCACGGCGAAAAGATTCCATAACGCGCCGTGTCTTTCGATCCTCGACCCACTCCCACGCGCCTCTAGCGCTTCTCAAGTAACCTCAAGACACCGTCCTAGCATTAGCGCTGGAATAACATTGGAATTCAGTATCGTCAGGCTGAAAGTCTCTGGGACCCCCATGCCCGGGAATCCCTCCGCGGCAGAATGAAGCCAGAGGGCCATTTCGGTGCCAGCGTAATTCACTTTGCATACCGGAAACGTTCAGCCTCTCTTCGGCTGACGCGCGGCACACGTGGGCGGCTCGCTAACGGTTCGGAAAGCCGAAAGCTCGCGTAGCGGTACGCGTCCCGAAATGGGACCGTCGACTCATCCGCGTGGAAGTGTCCGCGATGGATCGATCGCGTGGCCCACATTTCAGCCTCGATAATGCCCGGAGATTATCCGACCTCCAGCGCTCGAGCGGCGTCGCACGGTTGCGTCCGTGAGTCACCTGTGCAGGCCTTCGGTCTACGCGATCGTGAGAAAGCCGCTCGTTTCTGGCCGATTAGAATAGCTCGGTGGCTCGGCTCGGCAGAAGGTGTATACGTGTTTATTAAGCGGCTGCGGCAGGCGAATCTGTGCGCCGAAGGGTCCCGCGCGGAACGATGGCCATCGGCGGCGTTGATTAATCGATGTCGCTGAGGACAACGCCGCGAGGTTGACAAACTGGTAATGATCGCGGGATGGAAGCGGTACCCGCGTAGACGGCAATCTCGCGACGGCGATCTCAGATCGCGGGGACGTCGGACGCGGTGGAAACGACTCCCGTACGCCAGATGATCCTTGGCTGTCACCGCGACTGTGTGAAAGAGGTTACGGTGCCGTGTGTGCACGCGAAAACGAGCACGGCCTCGCGTGGCCGTACCGATCGCTTCCGCCTACGGAATGCTCATTGTCCGAGCTCGGGTATGATCTAGTGTGCACGCGTGTCCGCGGTTAACTTTCGCGGGATACGGAATATCGCGTTATTGGAGGATGCCGCGCGGGGGAGAGCAGCGCGGGTCCTTTGCGCGCTGTCGTTCCGTTAGAAAGCGCCTCGCGATCGGGTTCGCGATGGGTGTTTTAAATCCTCTCGATAGCTGAATGGCTTTGTGGAGAAACTCCGGCGATTGATATTTTGATAGAAGACAGTGGGGGATCCTCGGTGCCCGCGTGCGCAGCTTCAGACGGTGTTTCTTTCAGCTCGAATCGTTGGGCAGATAATATCCGCTGGTCGGGAGAAATACGAGCGGATGGGCGGCGTACAGGCATGTTTACAATCGCGCGATTGCGTCGCCGTTGCTACGGTCAGCTGCGCGTATCTTGACCGTAGACAGAAAACAAGGTGGACAACGGGATTCGCGTGGTTGCGTAACAGGCCGTGCGTGCGCGTGGTTCGCGCGGCTTTTCAAGTTTTTGCCGGTCCTCGGCCGGTCGCGAATCAGCAGAAAATCTACGGGGCGAGCTGAAACGCTCGCCATTTAGGGCCGGCCGCGACAAGTCCGTCATGGGCAGCCCGGGATTATCACAAATCAGACGGCATGCCCGGAATCTCGGGGCGATTTGTAACGCCATATAAAACGCCACCTCGGGGGAAAATCGCCTGTCCGTGATCGTGAAGCGGCGCGGGAAAGTTTGACAAATTGCCGACGGGAAATGGCAGGCTGCAGCAGCGTGGCCGCAGAAAACGCGGACGGATGCTTCGGTGTTGGGTTCAAGATTAGAAGCTAAACTCGAACGAATCATTTTCACATGAACTTCAATTATTAGGGATCTTTCCCAGGGGCGGATTGGATATAGGCCAAGTAGATTGCAAATTTTTTGGGGGGAAGGCAACCTGTTCCTTTGCCTATTCGCTTAATATGCGAATCTAATTTAATAGAAAGAACTATTGTTTTGAGACAATTTTAAAAACATTTCACTTCTTTTCCTGTACCAAATTAGCAATAACTCATATGTGAGTTGTCATATTGAATTAATCTTAAAATTGTCTCAACTCTTTCAAATTGAAATATTTGATAATTTTTCATGAAAATCTCACGTTTCATCTCCAAATGCGCTTCTGATCATTTCTAATTTTAGTGAAAGTACTGCAATCTATTGCATTTAGATTATCGATGATATGCTAGAATCTGAGGTGTTCCAAAGTATTTCTTATTCGAGCAAAAATGTAGTGGTTTATAAGTTCCTCGAAAACGCCTGATGGTCGCCAAAAGACACAGGAGAGGCGCGTCGTAAATTAGTGCCCGATGCGCCGAGCATTTCGAGGCAGGACTCTCCGAGGCAGTTTTATTGTCGGCCGACAGGCGTTTAACTTTACGAGCCAGCCACGCCAACGTGTACGCTCTACATCTCCTGCTCCACCCTGCCACCCCCACGCTGTTGTTCGGCCAGCCCTCCTAGGCAGAGGCATGCTAATTCTCGTGACGCGCGTGACATTAAATCCTAACGTTTAATTCGTTGGAGAGCGCGTGATCTGCGCGTATTCTTTGTATGGAGTGGACGTCCCTTCGTGCCAGATGTGTCTGGCGGAACCTTCGTTGAAAAGAACGATTCTGCGCGGTTCAACGCGTGTCTATTTGTTACAACTTTGCCAGCCCCGCGAGTTGGTCCTGTAAGGAAGTCACCAGGATGGCTTGCCTTTCCCGAGCAAATTTCTTATCGTCGAGAGATCTACTTCTGATGAAGCTCCTTTCTCAAGCGTACACTTGATCCCTCGCGAAAATGGTAACCATCGTATCCTCCGTGTTCGTTCCATTAGCAGAATACTCGGTACAAGTGGATGCTGTAGGGTAATTATTAAATTTCTTGGAGACTTCCTTAGGCTAACTAGACACGTATAGATATTCGAGTATTAAGCAAGTAATAGAACTGAAATTATCACTGTATGCACTTGTGCACAATCTTGATTATGAAACGGTAATGAAACTTGTCAATACCTAACAAGTCTGCAACTTCCCCAATCAACTGGAATAAAGACGACGCTATTAAAATCGCTCAGACACCGTTTCATCGTGCAGTACCGGTTGCAACGACTGAACGCAAGCCGTCTAGGTGTCATAAACGGAGTGCCAGCTACCCACAGGCGCGCTCGGCCAGTCTATTAGTAGCAACCAAGAGAAATTATTCGCTAAAAGTCGCGATCGAACGGTAAAAAGCTTGACTAGCAAGGAGATAAATCTCGGGCTAAACGATCGGACCACCGGGGTGGAAGTATCATCCATGGCCGATGTAGAATATTCACCGATCGTTTCCAAGCGCCGTACAGCCATTAAATCATCGCGGAGGGAAAAAAGACGCGAAACGCGAAAAAGAGTCTCCTTGACACCTACCTACAACGTCGAATTCCTGGCGCCTGACGCTAGCAGCACCGATTCCATCGCGATCGGCTTACGTAACTCACCACTCTGTTTTCTGCTGTTTACAGTCCTTCTTCGGCCGGACCTACAACAACCTGGGCAGCATATCCGAGTGCAAGAACGGGGGAGTGTGCGTGATCAACAAGAAGAACCGCACCGCGTGCAAAGCGTGCCGGCTGCGCAAGTGCCTGATAGTAGGGATGTCCAAGTCGGGCTCCCGGTACGGGCGTCGATCGAATTGGTTCAAGATCCACTGCCTGCTGCAGGAGCAGACCAACGGCGGCCAGACCGTGACCGTGACGCCGGGCGCAGGTTCGCCTTTCGGACCAGGCTTCCTGCCAGCGTTCATGCCCCAGCCACAAGTCCAGCAGGGCAGCGGGATGTACAAGGACGCGAAGGACCGCGCCTCGCCTAGTCAGGAGGACCTGGCTCTTCAATCGCACTTGCTGCACGTGGCAATGCTGAAGCAGGAGCGCGACAGGAGCAACAAGTCTCCGCACCCCGACGACGTGGCGCTTCAGAACCAGCTGCGCCTGTTGGCTTGGCAGAAGGAGCGCGAGCGGGTCAGCGGCAACCCCCAGCAGCCCCCAGGCACGCCACCAAGAGACACCACCCCGCCGCCTTTTTACAAGCAGCAGCATCAACAGCACCCAGGCTCTCCGATGTTCCCCATGAACTTCGCTCAGAAGGACTCCGTCTGCGTGCCGTCCAGTCCGTCAGACGTGTTTCGACCGTTCCTGCCGACGTACAAGAGGACAGCGGACACCCCCAGCGACAGCGGGGCGTCGTCAGTGGACGGCGGCGACGGCCACGACACCGAGTCGAGGAGTAACTCGGCGCTGAGCTACTTCAAGGCTAGCGCAGCCTCTCCTACTCTGTCCGAGCGCGAGTTTCCTCCCAGGAAGATCAACGCCACGGTCACCCTCACGACAGGCTATCACCCGCATCAAGGCCTGGGTCTGGTGTATCCGCCACCCGGCTTAGTCACGCCAGCCACGTCCCAGCACTCGCCCAGGGGCGGTGATCTGTTGCTGGTAAGCCCAAGCCCAGGCGGCCTGGCCGTGGAGCAGGACGAACCTATCGATCTTAGCGTGAGATCGAGCAGAAGCTCGCCGCGGCCCAGTCAGTCGTCGGAGGAGGACAACAGGACGATCGAGAACGAGCGCGACCGCGACAGCCCCGCGAAGGAGGAGGCCACCACGAAGAGCAAGCCGCTGGACCTGACGCTGGGAGTGAAGAGGCCGGCGGAGTTACCGTTGTCGTTGTGAGGCCCGTGGCGACCTGGCAGGCCCACGACGGGCTGGTCCCGAGTTCTTGCGCGCCAGTGGGTGCCACAGAGTCCTCCGTCGAGCTGGTGAACTCGAGGGAACCGACGGGTGGAGTGTGAAACACGAAGGTCGTCGGCTCCATGCGCGCGCAAGGTTGGAGGAACGGAGGCGGCCGGAGCGAGTGGAACACGCTCGAGGGTCGTCGGAGCGATCATTCGCGTGGCGATAGAGGGCGCGAGGTGATCCTTGCGGGGTAACGATCGAAGCCGCCACGAAAATGTGTTCAAATCTGTACATAGGTGTCGCCCGATTAATTTATTACGGTAGTGGCTAGAACCCGAACGGTCTGATCGAATCACTGACACCAATCGGTTCCATCGTTTCTTACCTCCGCTCGTCGCGGGGGTAATCGCGAGTTCTACGCGCGGACGCGTTCTGAATAGCATAGTCTTCTGTATAAAGAGAACCGAGAGTCGCGGATATAATGGCCAGTAGTGGAGTGCCTTAATATAATATATTTATATAAATATTCTATATAGTGTATGTATGTATACTACGAGCGGACCGCGTAGGATCTGTGCAGCTGCGTCGCGATGTCTTCGAGCAGTCGCGTGTGTTCCCATCTCTGTCGTACATCGGAGCGTCCGGGCGCGGAGAAGACAGAGACGCTGGGAAACGCGCTCCTCGCGTATACGCGACCCTGCCACGACGAGAAGGCCAGTAAATAAAACGACCGAGAAGAGACGTGACGTCACGTCGGTGTATAAAGCAAACGTACATCTTGTAAATAAGTTACACGGGAGGGAGGGGAGGGTAGGGGGGGGGGGAGGGAAGAGTCGTCTGCGAATCACAATATCGCTTCTATGCTTCCGCTTGGTGTACGACCTCTCGGCTGGCGTAAAAGACGAACGTTTCTCTGTGTTCTTTCTTCTGTTTTTTAGCTTTCATTCTTCTCTTCTTTCTCATCATTTTGTACATAATAGCGTGTAAGCGGTGAAGCACGAGCGGCCAGTACCTAAACGTATCGCGAGATTAAATATTTTTCGTTTAATCTACACGTGTCTGTGTGACTTCTTGCAACTCCCTTTCCGCTTCACCTCCTTGTCCCAAGATGAACTGCTGCGCAGTGGGACGTGCGGTAAGCTGCGTTCCCGTGCGTGCACTGGAAAGGTGAGATTGTTAAGTCTGGTCATTTAATTTTACTATAAATTGTTTCAATTTTCAATTAGGATATCTTTCAGAGCTTCAGTTTGCATCGCTACTTCTATCTAAGACTGAAGAGCAAATGGTTGTGGATTGTATGTTTACAGGCACGTTTCTCGTTACATCGTTATTTATAATCGATCGCGAGGCAGAAGATCCCACATTGTCCCTGACAACCTATATACAGCCACTCAGCCGCCCGCCGTCATTAATCAGTTTGCAACAGGAAGCGCGGGATCGTTGCAAAATCGCAGAGTTACGGATACCTGCCCACGCGGCTGACCTTGGCAGGTCGAACGTTCTTTCCACGTCCGGATCGCACGTGAACGGTGCACCTCTCTTCCCCTTCGTCGCCGTGCCCGCCCGGAGTCCACGTGACGCGCGTCTTCAGCCAGCGTCGATTATCGATGCTAATCGACCGTGGTTTTATGCCGCGGCGCGATAATAGCTTTACGTAAGCCGCGAAAGCCGGACCGCCGCGGATCGTCCAATTCCGCCGTAAAACCCGATGCCGGGGCGATCACGCTTTACTGCGCTCTAAACTCATCGAGCCGCGTTTTATTGCCGCCCATAATTCACCATATCACGGCCCATATATCGGATCATTCATTTCGCGCGTAATGTATACGCGACGCCCGGATAAGGGGCCCTCGCGGTAGGTATCGGCCGCGAGGGAACTGGCGCGACCGAAAAAATCGCTGCGCCCCAGTCGATCAGTCGGGCCACGGGACGCCGGGTCTGCGCCTTAGGTCGCGTTCCCACTGCCACGAAGCACTGGATACTTTCAGGTTTTTGATGTTCCTTCTGCTTGATGAAACTCTGGCGACAGAAGCTTGATAGAGTAGAAAGAAGAAAGGATTATAAAAATAATTCATTGCTAGCTTAACCAGAAGAGAAATAGAATTCTATTGTGCTCCCTTTCGAAAGAACAGTAGATATCTTGAACCTGAAATCCATAGGACACTTAGGGGAGACCGGAGCAAAGTGAACCTCGGGGTAAAATGAGCTTTCTTAATATATTCACAAATTTTGGTGTGTAATACCACAATGATAATTATGCACATTCAGATATCGATAAATGGAAATTCATTTAAAAAATTAAAAATGAAGTTTTAGAGACTTCCAGTTGGTTTTCTTTTCAAGTTAGCTTTTTGGATAAATGAGTCTTAAATGTGTGATTTTAACTCCAAATTTTTTTCTGCGTGTTTATAAGAAGCTTTAAATTGAAGGGGTAAGTAAGTAAATAATAAGGGGTAAATTGAGCTGCAAATGGCTGCTAAGAACCATTGCGCAAGTGATGTGCGCAGTATCCTAACCTGTTCGCTGGCTAGAAAACCACGCGGCGTGATGGAACAGAATCTAACCTCAAAAAATGAGAAATCTGCCACAGTGTTTGACAATCTCAGTGCGAAAAAACAGAAACTGCCGTGCTACGCACGTCATTCCAGCGCAAGGGGTTAATATTTACCTATATCCTTAATTAAAGTTCTTATTTCGTTGCACTTCACTTTACCCCGGATAGTAGCTCACTTTACCCCACATATGTCAGTTTTGGCATATTCTTTTCAAATTTAATTTTAATATACCCACTTTAAGTTTATTTTAAGTATTGCTATTCGTCATTTATCAACAGTAATGTTCAAATTATATTATAAATCTATTTCCACACATTTTTATTGAATGAGAAAAATTTTATTCGACTTGAAACTTTTTTCGTCTCACTTTGCCCCGGTCTCCCCTACGGGAAAAATGCCCAACTGGCAAACGTTCTGAGGGGCTCGTTTTTGGGGAAATTGAAAAAGTGGTTAGTTACTAAAAACAGGCTCAGCGCAGTAGTATAGAAAAAAAATATAGTGTTTGGATAAAATTATAATTTTTTTAATGATTAGGCCCCAGAAGGCCCATGGTTCCAGGCAACAACTGCTCAGCGGCCGCCCGTTAAATCCGCCACTGAACACTTAGAAACAAGTGTCCATATCCTTTCGAGCACGGTAAGAGCATCGTCACTAGCTTCCGCGCGTCCCAGGGTGTTCGAGGATCCACGTATTTGCATTCCACTGGAATCGACCCCTTTCAAGGATCTGCAGCGCTGGCCGCGACAAAATGTCGCGGCGATGTACAGGTACCCTTACGGGACCGTTGCGCGCACGTACATGGACCGAACGCGGATCGCATTCGCGAAGCAGCGGAGCAGTTGAACACGTACTACGGTACCGTGTAGACCACGGCTATCCAGGATAACAAACGGGCGAGACTCGAGCCAATGCGTCAGTCCGCAAGCGACTGGTTGCACCACCCGGGCAATAAGCAATCGCTTACACCCGTGTCATGACTCTATGCATGAGTTGGGCAACGACTGGCGCACGCAGGACGATTTTGCCCCGGTTCGAGATCCGTTGCCACGGCCTCTCGCCGAGTGAAATATCGACGGGGTTACCGGTTAGGGTTCCAGAGATCGGCGCTGCCAGCTCTAGCCGCGCTGCGGGAGAAACTGGAGCGATCTAGATCGAGCGTGCCCCTAATGGGATGTTCGTTCGTGCTTTCCAATTGCATTTCCATTGAAAGACTACCCAGGTAGGTATTCTCTGTGCTGGTGGTAGGTACCAATACATTTCGACGATCCCGCGACATAAGAACTGTCATGATCTAGCCTTCCTCCCGCCAGCGCGGTGGGTTCATTTGCACAGGACCAAAGCAGAACGAAACAATACGTTTCCGAAGCTTCCGAGTCGACCTGCAGGTGTCCTTTAAAGTACCTACGAGCTGCCGTGCACGATGCCAGGGGCTAATGAGCCGAGGCGATTAAAGTGCGGGAATGGAGACAGTGACAGGTTCATTTGCACAAAGGAAAAACAGACGGGGGACTGGCGCATTGCTGAAATTCTCGGAGTCGCCGCGGAAGACCTTTAAGACGCTGAGGAGACTGGCCAGAGAGATCGCCGGCCGCTACCTTTCGAGACCCCTTTTCTCTCCCGCGGCCGAGGGAAGCTCCTCTCCGAAAGGAGAGACGCTCGGTATAAAATACGCGAGCCGGCCAACATAGCGCACGGGAGCTGGATGTCAACAGCTCTCCAGGGACCCAGAAGATCGTCGCGTCCCGAACGCGGACACGAGCAGCCATTGATCGACCGTTTTACTCGCGTTCTACGCGGCTCGAATAAGAAGTCGCGGCGCACCGTGTAAACGCAGCCTCGGGTCCCGTGTCCGGTCATTTTTTTTCCCTCGTCCCGGCGAACCAGCGACCGCTTAAAGGGAGAGGGAGAAGCGTAATGAGCGAATCGATTGATTACGCGCAGCCGCGACGGTGAGTAACGAGCCACGTCGTCGCGTGATTATTAATTCACAAAGCCATCGTGTGACGCGCGCGGTACCGCTCGAGTAGCTACGAGGAAGCCGCGATCGAACGATATTTTTCTTTCGTCCGAGGACCCTTGAGTCTGGACGGGAACTGAGTGCTTCTATCGGAAGTGGCATCGAAGGTTGAATTCTAATGCACCTTGTGTGCACTTGCTTGCGTAATCGCAATTACTGAAAGGGTTACGCGTGGACTTCGATTCCTTTGGTATACTAGAAGCGACTAAATGAATCCCGAGAGTCCTCCGCCTCGAGCCACCGTCTTATCAAACTCCGAAGCACCTCCGTTCGAAGTTTCCCTTTAAAGCCCACTATCTCGATAAACATAACTGCCCCATCTGCTTCGCTAAATAAGTGAATCGCGTTCAAACAGGACGACAAAATACACACGCGTGCGTGGTGATACCGCCGCGCCCGCCCATAATTGCCCAATAAAATTATCCTAATGGCGTGGCCTGTTCGAGCGAGAGGAAATCGCGCTCGTTTATGCTCGCTGGGAGATACGACTGTCCGCACTCCAGCCGTCCCTTCGCTTTTACCAGCAGGGACGCCATCCACGGTGGATAAAAGTGCCGAGTGAAAGCCCGGGTCCAGAGGATGGCCCCATAAAGAGGGATCGACGGGGCGGAAATCAGCGACGGGACGCGCGTCCCCTCGATCCAGATTTCGATAGTCAAAAGGGAACGGCGGTTCGAAACTGGTCCAGCGCGTGGTACGACTTCCTGCATGCCCATATACGCGTGGCGCGGCCGAGGACGATCCCGAGGAAGAGGAGACCGCTGGGTGCAGCCGCAACGCTGCTCGCTATCCTCGTGGCAAGAGCTGGGGGGGGGCATAGGGGGGCAAGAGGGGTAGGAACGGAACCCTGGCGTGCACGGAGAGCGTTAGGGGTTAACGAGGGCCGATCGTGTGATCGGTCGATCTTTCCCAAGAGGCAAGACGGCCCAATTAGAAGGCACGTAAAAGCCGGGCGCATAATCAGCAATTTGTATTGTTGAAGTATAAGGTTGCTCTCTGAACGGAGGAATCTGGACCTCTCTCTCCTTCCTCGCCTTCATCCTCTCCGTCCCTCGGCCTCTCTCTAAGAATCTCCCTCTCCCGGTTCACGGAATAACTTCATACGCCTCGGACCGGCCAACGGTACGAAGAGGAACACGTGGGAGTAAGGGGGGGGGGGTGGCACCTGATTAAGCTATGCAATCGCCAATTATCGGCAATTTGATCCGGTTATAACTCAATTTATAGTAATTGGGCCGCGTCGAGAGCTCGCATCTCCTTGGACCCCCGTCTCTCTTCCTCCCCATCTCGTCCCTCCCTTTTCCACCGAGCGTGTGCAAGCGGACGCTGACGAGCACACCGGCGGGCGAGAGTGCACGCGTACACGCGCGGATGTAACCGAGGGAAGAGGAAGACGTCGCGAGGCTCACGTTTAACAGGCCCTCGATCGCTTTTAGCGCCCTTCGGTGATCGTAAATTGCCGATCGGCCAGCGCGAACGTGCACGCCGCGCCGACCTGCAGCGGCTGTTCCTCGGGAGGAAGGAGGACTCGCGATGCGTACCACGGTCCTCGAGCATCCCCGACATGCTCCCTATGCAACCGGCACTTAGCCGTAGAAAAATGAAACGTCTTATTACTGGCGTCTCGTTTTACGCCCGCCGCCACGAATTTTCGGGCCAGATTGCTCGATCTGCCGGGCCACGATCACCCATCAATCGTGATACCTCGGTGGAACTAATCGGAAGATCGGCCTCGAGCCCGCGTCAGGTGCATCGGGGGTGAACTTCGTCTCAGGATTCACCGGGCATCGTTAGTTTTCGTGAAACACTGTGCCTCGTAACGAATCGTGTCTAAAGCACTCTCTGTTCCCCGCGGTACAGATCTAATCATATGCAGGATGATTTATAGACTACGGCTCGTACCATCCGACTCCTCTATCATTTCTAGTCAGAGGATCAATTTCGAATTGACTGTCGAGCACTTTATTACGTATCTCGATACCGATCGATGGAGGACTAATCCCAGAATGCAACCTCTGCGATCCTCTTGATTTTCGCTGGTTTCCCGCGGAATCGTGGACCAACCTCGGCACGCGTCCCGCGATCGAGGCCTCGTCCCTCTTCCTCCCTCCTTTCGGCTTCTCGTTCTCGATCGTGGCACGGGTTTCGCAACGGAACGCGGATCGAGTCGGCCGCCGGGATCGTTATGTCTGCGGCCGGTTCGCACCCGTTGACAAATTTGACAAGACACGCAATCGATCGCTCTTAACCGGCGCTAATCGATACAGCGATCGGTTCATTAGGCGGATCAGGCTCGTTTCTCCCTGCGGCCTGCCGGGATCGAGCGCAGCCGATATTGGCTTTTCGATCACGTCGGCTCTCACGGAAATCTCGCTATTGCGCCGCGCCACCGGCTTCCTTCTTCGCCGATCTCGCGCCTCCATCGATCCCCCCTCGACCGAGATCCAGCGGTAGCCGTTTTCCGTCTATCCTCCGCTGCGAAACAAGGTCGCGTCCTGCGGGTCAGCCAAGTGCACGTGAAACAGGTTCAAAGTTGAAAGCTTGGTGAGTCGTTTTTCGTGAAACCAGTCGCTGTGACGAAATTTCACACGATTTGGGGGTGCATTGTGTGGTCATTTCTGATTCTTGCGCCCGTCTTTTTACACTTTGAAATGGGGAGTTACTTGGAAACTGGAGTTTCGAGGGTCCCCAGCGTGGTACACGCGTTGCCCGGCGTTCAAACGCTCGCAATTATCCAATTGCCCGTGGTGGTGGTTCGTGCAACGCGCTCTTTCCTCAACCGCGGGCCATTACGTCTATGTTTGCACGCGCACGTGCACGTCCCAGCGCGAACGTGACTGCGGGGGCGCATAGTCGGTGTCTACGTGTCGTAAACCTCGCGAGGATCTGGGATGAACGCTCAGAGGGTGAGTGAGGAACGTCCCATCTTACTTGGACGGACCCTTGCGCCTTGTTACGTGAGTCGCCATATGAGCAGACTCTGCAGTGTAAGCTTTCTTGTTACTGGGTAAGCAGCGAAAAGGGGTGGGAACACTGGGAACTTGAGAGTAATAGAAACTTAAGCGGAGGGATTAAACGATGAAACGATAGAATAGTAGATTGCGTGACAAGGGAGAGAAGAAAGCAAGTCTCTCCCTTGTCACGCACAATACTTTTTTAAACACCTGCAGGAAGGTGTTTTTTACCGCCTGCTAAGCGATGCGCAAAAAAATATGCATGTTCGATTGCTTTTTTATTCTGTCGAAATTAATAAATTCGTGTATTTATTTTCCAACAAAACAAACTAAAAAAACTGCTTCCGATAATGATTCTAATTTGTGGTTATCTCGCCACTTCATAAATTTGTTATACATCGTCTCGTACCTTTCTTTTCATATCAACGGCAGAAAATTTTCCTCAATCGCTTTTGAAGCTCTTCTACTACTTCGGGGGGCGTGTGGTATCCCGTATCGCTATCACTCTCATTATTACTCATTTTATCTTTTAGTAAAAAGTGGTGCTGTGGCAGTTGTAATATTAAGGTAAACCACACATGATCGATAACGATTACTTAGCGAGTAATTGCATCTTTATACCACAGGGTAACGCCAAATTCCAAGTTCCTTGAAAGCAAAGTAAAAAACTGCGCGTAAAATCTTTTTCCTTTGGGAGAAAAGTAGAAAACGCAAATACGTCTGAAATTGGCCATTTTGCTCCCGCTCAGCAGGCGTAAAAAAGCACCCATTTTCATGCAGGTGTTGAAAACATTTATAAACACCAGATCATCTGGACATTCCATCAAAGATATCTGTTCGTACGAAAGTAAAGAACCGAGAAGTGGAGTACGTACCACGCGAAGAAACAACTCCACTGGACTTTCGATTTTCTCCACGCTAATTGAGTTTCCTCGTGAATTCGTTAATGGCGCCGTGGTGCACACGCACGCCCGCCACGGAGATGGCTTCATCGCGCTTTCACGCAGCATCGTCCGCGTTTCCGTTGCGCCGGTGGTAGCATCTGGTTACTTCCCGATCGAAGGTGTGCGGGGAGCACGACGTACACGCGGAGAAACTTGATCCGTCGGAGGAGAAGTAATTATTAATGAAGATCCGAAGGACCCGACGCTCTGCCGGAACATTCTTCATCGTTCTCCTCTCCTCTTCCTGATCCGGCCCCGTTCGCCGCTCCTCCACGCAGCCAGTGGGACGCGTGTGCGTGGTATCTCGTGGAAATCGAAGCCGCCGCTTTATCACGTGGAAACGCGGCACTCGTGCGACTCCGTTCCAATCGGGCGAGCGCTAGAAACGCTACCTAACCATCCGATTTTCCTGAACCGGACGACGAATGGTTTGGGGCGCGACCCGAGATGCCAGGCCCTCGATAGCGCTCTCCGTCGCGGCTGGCGAGCCTCGTCAAACGGTACGCCTCCGTCTGGTAGCTGACAGCGCGATATTTTTCAAAAGCGCCACGAATTCGTCGCTCGTTAGCGTCTATCGTGCGCTCCCTCCGTGATCGAGGGCTCCTATAGGTTACCCGGGTAGATTGGACTCAGCGAGGTGCTGCGTGCGACGATTAGTTTCCTCAGTTCAACGACAGGCGAGCAACTTCCCCGGGGGGGGGGGGGGGGGAGTACGGCTGGAGCACAGTTCCTATCCGTCGCTAGGCGCGAGGCAATTTCCCTGAAACCCCATTAACCCTTCGGAGATGAACGACGATGGGGCAGAGGAAGGCGGCACGACGGTTTCCAGAGAGGGATAAGGACGGACAGGCGCGAAGGGGCCGAGGGGGAGGACGTGGAAGATCGCACTTGTCGCTTGCCAGTTCCTCGGTGCATCTCCGCGCGATGCGCCGAGCCTCCAACACAGCCGACCGCGCCGTCGAGTGTACGAAGGGCGAAGGGAAAGGTGAATAAAGGGGCGGAAGGGTGGAGGGGGCCCTGGCGAGGCGAAGGGGTCACAGACGCTTATGTAAACCATATAGAAGCACACACTATCTAGCAGCGGGCCGTTTATCTAATAATATTATGGTGCAACGCCAGCGCATCCCATAACAGGCACGCGGGATGCACCGGCCGCGATGCATATAGATACACTTAGGGCCGAGCTTATACGCCTTCGCCGAGGCCAGCGCAAGGTGTGCGTCCCATGGGGGTGTATGAGCACTTGTACAGATACTATCGCCAGATATTTCGCCAGATAAAGTGTACACCGCGATATCATCGCCGTGGAACCGATGCAGTTTACGCGTCGACGTCCAAAGTTAATCGAGAGGTGGGACCCGCGGGGGCGGGAAATTCGTTTGCACTCATTTTCTGACTATCGGGACCTTTACTGATCGCAATACCCATACCTCATCGAAGCTCAGTACCCACCGCAGTCTCTGCGCGGCTTTTTGAGTAGTTCGGGCGAAATCACGATTACTTATAACCGTCCAAGGATCAAACTTGTCCACGCGCAGACGTTGCGCGAAACTATTCCCCCGATGTAATCCGCTTTCGATCGTTAGCGTCGAAATTACGAGGCGTTCTATTAGAGGCGGAGGCATGTAACTTTGTAACCGAGCCGTTTTAACCGGGAACTCGCGGCGACGCGACTTACGAGCCGCGTAAATTACACGTCCGGCGATGCGGCGGCCCCAATCCTCTAAGTCATTACACGGGAACTTACGACCGTCAAAACTTCACTCGAGCGCTCCGCGGCGCGAGTACGATCGTTGAGCAGCGGCAAGGAACGACCGGGCACCTCGCTGTTGCGATCTTACGATCCGCGGGATCCCCGCGGACGATTCGCCTCGCGAGGAATCGATATACAAGCGAGCCGCTCGCGGCGAAATGATTTGCGAATTGCGAATTTATGAACTATTAAGCGGCGAGTAGTTAGAAGCTGTCCAACCACGCTGGGGGATAGGCGCGAGTGCCTTATCGATTCCCCGGCAAGTATCTCGGGAATGCTTGCGCGCCGATCGTAAAGTCCACTTTTCCACTCGCAGCTTTTTCTCCGTGCAAGCTTTCCGTATATTCCGCACAAATGCATATTAGGAGGGACGAGCGCTTCTGGACGGTTTTACACTGCGCTGGGACTTCGTTATTCTTTTCTCGGACTGGTTCTTTTGCGTCGAGGCTTTGCTGAATTGTAATTGACTTATTTATCCTTCTCAAAGATTGACATTAACAATACGATGGCATCGGGTGAGTTTGCCTGCTGGCGTTATTTTATGCCCCTTTCGAATCTCCTGTGAACATGATCTTGCAATTAAATCATCCTCCGCCGCAGAATTCCTGCGCTCTCTCTCTCTCTCTCCCTCTCTCTCTCTCTGAAAATATCTTCGCCGTTTCTGACTAAAATGGGCAAATACCGCCAGGGCCAGGCACGGTGCTCAGATTCGCCGGAGCTCCCACTCCATTTGCATTCTGCGAGCAGATTAAAGGCACCGACGGTTCTGGCTGAGAGCAAATATAGGGGCCTAGGAAACGAACGCGCGTGATAGAGCGCAATTACCATACCATTTCTCAGAGTTCGTTAGCGTGTCGAAATCGTCAAAGTTGGGAGCACTCGCGCGTCGTTCGGGAAGGGAGACGATGAGAGGAAGATGGACCGCGATTCTGTAAAGGAGCCGTGTTTCTACAAAGTGGAACGGATAGCTTTAACGGCGGCACGCGTGATTGCGGGCGATCGCGCGTCCTCTACTTTAAAGGTTAATGCCTGGACGTTGGAAAAATGGAGGGATTAATGCGTCGCGTGTGCTACTGGTTGCGTGCCCGATGACCATTCGCGGTGACCAGCAGGGGAAAACGAAGAGACGGTGCTCGTGGGTAAATCGGCGTAAACACGCGTGCAGAGAAATTCGACGCGGATCAAAACTATCGGGAGGTCTATTAGGGGAAATGGTATTACTGGCCGGTCGCTATAATCGGATCTGCGCCGACATCAACCCGATTACGGGCTACCGTGGACGAGGTATAAGGTAGAGCTAACATCTTGTGGTAGCTCGTGCCACACGGAGTGAAATATCAACTTCGTGAAACTTTGATGGTTTTGTTGGGTACTTTATGTTACATAAGGTGACTAGGAAGTTATTCAGATCAATTGCCGCAGCTGGTAAGTACCGTCTGGAAGTACGACATTCTTAGACTATTACTGCTTCACATCACAGGTTACAATTCAGACTTCACAATCCATTCCTAACAGACTACATTCCACAACCTATATTTCATAGGTTGCACTTTTCAGCCTATACTTTGTAGTCTACATTTCACAGCCCACAACTTTACACTTGACACTTGACAATTCACACAGACTATACGCCATAATTCACCTTCACACCCTTGTGATCCACGTTTCGTACTTTACTGTTTATAGTTGATACTTTATAGTACATAATCAAAAGACATGGTAGTGTATCGCGCCAAGTATATAGGGTAAACCAAGCAGTAATTGACCGCATACCAGTGAATGACCATTAGGCAAAGTAATGTCAATTATAAATTGAAAAATTATTATATGTTTATAAATAGTGTGTAGTTGCAGTTTTATTATCCTATATTTTTAGTTACGCGTATTAAACACATTAATAAGTACAATTATTATTAAAAGTATGCGGTCATTTACTGGGCTTCTAATAGAAACAGAGGGGACGCATAGACTTGAAAGTTGTACGGAGAAGGTCCGACAGAGAAGCATCTTCTTCCGCACAAGTTTCTACAAAATAATATATTGTTTTTATACCAGCAAACTATTTTTACATTAGAGTTTTTATGTAAAGCTTGTAGAATTGAAGGGGATGCATGGGCTTGGATAGAAATGATGGGGACGCACAGGCTTGGATAGAAATGAAGTGAACGCACAAGCTTGAATACAAATGAAGAGGAGCACAGGCTTGGAGGTTGTACGGAGAAGGTTAGATAGACAGAGAAGCATCTTGTTTCGCACAAGTTTCTGGAAATGAAAATGACTCGCAAGAAAAAAACTCGGTTTGCAACTTTGTTGAGGTTTCGCGGGGAGTCAGATTCCGGTTAGAAACTTTGTTGAACGCCAAAATCTCGCAATGTCATCTTCAGACTATTCCGATTTCACCGGATTTAGACGCCCCGCGAAAATGTAACAAAGTTGCAAGGGTCAATATACTTGGCGCCTTTCTTGTATCTTTTTTTTTGCACATTACACTACACACTACACAGTTCACACTTCACACTTCTCACTGCACTATCACACAACACACAGTCACATCAACACACAACATACAAGACGACTCCCGGAAGTTTAGTAAAGTTGCAAACCGAAATTTAGCGCAAATAGCGCAACAAAGTTACAAGTTGCTGTACCTGTAAAAGAAAACAATATTTCACACCGTAACTTCTGCAGCGTGAAAATTTGCTTCTCTTGAAGGTGCAGCAACTCAAAAACCGCATGTTCCGAATTTCGTTGCACGATTCTTACACCTGCAGGGGAGGCAGATTTTCGCGCTGCACCTGCAAGAGAAGTTGCGAGGCGAAATTTTCGGTTTTGTAGGTGAAGGAATCATACAATGCAATTTGAAGCAAACGTTTGTAAATTTCTGCACATTTTCTTTTTCGAATACCGAAATTCAATTTGCTACATTGTCGGGAAAATTTGTGATTTGCAACATTGTCGAAAATTGTCCTTTGCCACATTGTTGAAACGTACCATTTGCAACTTTGTTGAAAATTCCCATTTGCACCGTTGCAACTTTGTTGCGTTTTCACGGGGCAGTTAATAACCTACCTAAATACTTATCGCGTTGCGCGGGATCCTAAGATGATTATGTAGTTCCTAAGTGAAAATCAGTCTATGCCTAGTGTTTTGTGTGTTGTATGATTTGCGAACACTGTACTACTTCGGATATATATATATATAAATTGTGACGCGTAGTGTGCAAAGTCTGAAGTGCAGATTATATATTGTAGGAACTGCAAAAAGTGTAGCGTGGAATGTGAATGGTGAAGTGTGAGCTTTGTGATATGAACTATAAACTGCAAAGTATGCGGTATGAGGTATGGACTGTGAAGTGTGTAGTGTAAACAACAAATTGTGAAATAAAGAATATAGAGTATGAAGTGTAAGTTTCAAATTGAGGCATTTGATGGAAAAAGGGCACATAGGCTTATGTGCCCTTTTTCCGTAAATCGGTTAAATCGACTCAGGTATATGTTATATATATATAATATATCAAGGACATTTCTTCTCCCACGTTTAAATTAGCTAAATGCTGTTTTGTTACGTAGCGTGAGCGACATGCAGCTACATAGTCGCTGAGCGGTCGCGCAGCCGTGCTGTCTACTGTCTAGTCGTGCAATACGTTTGATTTTGTGTAATCGAGGAACTATGGAAAGTGAGGCGAGTATCGAATCCGCAAGGAAAGAAGCGAATTTAGGAAAGAAGAAATTGATTTGTATGACAGCTTGCTGCAAAAAATCGAAAAAATTAATACTTACTTAAAACATAACATTTTTTGTTTAGTTTTGCGCTTCATTTTGTATTTTTCATTTAAGGGATGTATAAAAAATAGGCAACGAAGTATGTAAACAAAATTATATGTAAATAACTAAACAAAGAAGCAATTTTGTTACGAATTTACCCTATTTACGGAAAAAGGGCACATAAACCACTTGCATAAAACTATTAAATAAAGACACATATCATTTTCAAATCATGACTTCTATTTACAAAACGTTTGAAGGATATGATACTACATCCTTAAAAAACATTGGATTTAATTGCATTACTTTTCATGAAATTATACTATAATGAAAACTTTGAAGCCGATTTACTCGAAATGGCATTTTGGCGTATGTGCCCTTTTTCCATCAAATGCCTCAATTGTAATCTGTGGCCTATAATTTGTTTCTCATTACAAAGTTAAAAATTATAATAAAGTACAACTACTTACACAGGAAGTCTCAAATTTCATTATTCCACCATCATCCCCCTACCGCAGCTTCTCTCCTTTTAATTATTCCCCCTTTAACGCCATATCTCGAACGTTGAGCGTTGCACGCGCGGCGCGTCGATCCGTCATAAACGTAACTCAATTGTACAGCGTAAAAATGGCCCCGCGGGCCGTAAAGATCGATGATCCGGCGTGCAAGTCGCCGCACGCTTCATCTTCACGCACGAGCCGGGACGCGGATCGAAGGAGATTAACGCGAGGCCAGGTGACGGACGCGCGAGGAAGAAAAGCGAGAAGAAACGGCGACGCTCGTCGTGCTTATCGAGCGGGAAGAAGGCCCCGCGACTACGAGCGGACTTAATTACGCCCGTTCGTTCCCTCCGCGCGTCGTTACTCGCCCGCAGGGATTTGCCGGTTAATTTATTAGCGGCCGGCTCGTCGTGCTCGAAATCGGGAACGATTCAACGTCAACGTCGCGCGCTAACCAGTCGCGATGGCAAATTGTTTCGCCTTCGATCGTGCCTCTCCATTGTCAGCCGTTCAATTATCGCCCTGACTGATTTCAGCGAATTAATTGACCGAACCGTTGCGCCACCGGCCTGCTGGAATCGAGCCGCAGAGAAATAATCCTGATTGCATTTGAAAAGCCACGCTCGCGGCACAAAAACGCGGGATTATGCGACCGGCGACAGGGGATAGTGTTCACCTGACGGGAGAAGATGCTGAAATTCATTATAAATCCCACGTGAAACGTGCCGCGGATTAATTAGCTCCTATGTCTATGCGTACGAATGTATTGCACGATTCGATGACGTTGGAGATACAAAAGATAGTTCTATGGATACCCCGTGATGGAGTGCTGGGGTATGAACTACGTATAGTTGCCGGGCTTTTCTCTCTTATGATAATGTGAATTAAACATCGTTTAATGCTAAACGCCGCTTTCGATGGCTAATCTACGATCTTGATTTGCGAGTCAAATGCGAGTGGATAATGGAGGATGCACAGATGATGGAGGATATTAAGATAATGGGCGAGATTGACGATACACGGTGAGGGTTAATTCGTCGATGACTTACGGGGCCCCAGTGAAAACGTTATTACGTATCGACGAAGGCAGCGAACGATCAGAACTATGTTTTCCACGTTCGCGACTTAATTAGATGGCGAGGTGACGTTTGTCAGCGAATAATGTGAGCAAAAACCTGTAAAATAAAATCGAATTCTAAATTGTTTAGCTCTGAACTATTTATCCTCTAAAACCTCCAACAGATTCACATAGCAATTAATATGCACATACCCACCCCTAGTTGGAGCACTCGCCGAACAAGCAGCTTCGAATCACCTGCGACCACGGCCCAAGCGGGATGAAGCAATGTAGCTAATCTCGGGGAAAAAGGGAAGAGGAAGAAAGGCCAACGGTACAAGAATAAACGCGGCGCGTTTCGTAACGTCGATCGGATCAAGACGATACAAAGCCCTCCGCTGATTTCCAATGGTAAAGTTCCCCCGGCGGTCGTAACAAACGTGACGTTCCCCGCCACGGCCGTAGAACCCGCGGTTCAAACGGCAGTGAACGAGGACGCTAAGGAGATCGAGCCACGTACCCCATGAATATTTAGGGCCCTGTACTCCCGCAATGGAGTATTTATTCCCGGTCGCCGGTTTTATATCACTCAGCCGGAGGGGAGAGGACGGGGAAGATATCCAGGCCTCCGCGGTACGTCCGCTGGCTGCCGGCTCCTCAAAGGAGGCTTTCCCGATGGGGGATCCATGCGCTCGATCCCCGAGATCGAGTTTCACCGTCCACCGGTCCCGATCCGCTTGAAATATCGCCGGGATCCAGCTACCGATCACCGATACGAGGCAATCGACGCGCTGCTAATCACGGATTACCTGCTATCGCAGCCAGTGCCTCACTGTTGGGCTCCTTCTCCGCGCGCACGCGCGCTCTCATTGGCACGTGTGTTTCGACTGGCGACGAAAGGGATGCGGATTTAATGGGACGATCGAGCGCGTGTCTGCTTGTCTTGTTAACTCCTTGCGCGCTGGATAACGGTTCAGGCTTGCGATCAGTTGCTGTATCCGCGTAAATAGGAATTTTTTAATTAGTCTTCTAGGCAATCCAGACAATCCTCTGAGAATGCCGATTTTCATATCCACAGAGCAACGGAGGGTAAGAGCCGCAATCGACGCAACCTTTCGAACAGGTTGCTGAACAGTCATCGATAGCTTGAGGTGAGCCGCGGAATTACGATCGGAACGTTCACTAGCAACGAGCACTCGTAGGAAACGATTCGAGGCGTAAAGGGAAAAAGGCAAATAATATCGCACTGTCCTCGATGCCTTTCACCGTGGCGCGCTAATGCTACCCTGCGAGAGCGCGTGCACGCGTCCGCGGATGAAATTCAAATTCTCCGTCCCCGCGCCGTACCAAACTACTAATTCCACGTCATTTCGTTGATGGACGAGACTCCTCGGCTGCGGCGGTGTGTTTCATCATTCGACACCTTCGAACCCGGCAACGAGACAGCTCCCTCGATCTCCCCTGCACGCGAATGTCTCCCGACCAATGAAACTGCCTTGCCACGATCGGCTCCGACGAATCGGAGTTCCCTGACCAAATTCTCCACGCATTCTGGATACCACACTTTTTCTATTCCATATACTATCTGAATAATTCTGTGACCAAACAGTGAAAGGTCTCATTTCGGGCTAATACCACTTACGTACGTGGAAGTCGCGTATATTATACGTTATACTACTCGAAAGCCTTCAACTTTGATCCCAAACACTTTCAATCATCCCAGCGATACTCGCGTGCATCAATTCGAATGCAATACACCGTAATGAACCAATCCGTGCCACGTAGAAGCAAGTGTTTTCAATTACACTCAAAACTTTCCCTCTACATCGTCCTATCTGTCACAGCAACAAATTTTCTTCGGCCCCTCTGGCCAAGCAGGGGCGGGTTTGGTGGAAATATTGCGATGCAAAACAGTCGAGGTAATTTCAAAATTAATTCAACAGGGCAACTCTCATATGAGTTATTGCTAATTCGCTACACGAAGAAAAAGTGATTTTTTTAATGTTGTCTCAAGCCACGGTGTTTAAACCTTTTCCAATTTCTTTTATTCACAATCTTTCAAATCCTGTCGCTCCCCAAAATTGGCCACACTCCTAAAATTTGCCGCCCCCCGCAAATGTTGCAGCCTACTTAACCTATCCACAAATCCGCCCCAGTGGCCAAGGCTCTATCGGAAATGCTTTGAAGAATCAAGTAGACCACTGTAACCTCTAATAATCAACCACATCTTAGATGAAAGTTGATTTCGTCGATAACGTTATCGCCAGCGGCGTCTCGCGGCTTCGAAACGGTGCCGCGAAACTGTCGCAGGCCTGACCTTTCCAATCGACACGGTTTCCGCGATTTCTCGAACCGCGTTTCTAGACGACATCCAATGTCTGCGTTCCTCCCCCGCTTCCCCCGACCCCTTTGGCCAGAATCGTCGCAGCCCTGCGCTCGATGTGTATCTGGGAGAAGGATCGCGCGCGCCTCGACGATTGTCAGGGAATTTCTCCTATTCTGAGAGCGCGCGGACGCTTCCCAGCGCCGGAGGGGGGGGGAGGGGGGACTCGGCCGCGGGTTCTCTAAATAAGGGGCTGCCGGCGGTGTTGTAAGGAAATAATCGATGGATCGGATAATTTATTCTGTTCGATGCTCTCACTCGCATTTAAATGGAAAACGGAGGGAGGGGGGGGGGGGGACGGCCTCCGCGAGTCTCCGCGGCGATTTCGATCTTGGCTAAAATCGAGCGGATCGAGCGAGGACGTCGCTCAAGATGACCGATCGATGGGGGGCTGCGATAAAAACGGAAAACGGGGGGACAGGATTCGGTCGAGATATAAGGTTAATCAACTCTGCACGACACCGCGGTATTTTACTCGATTGAGGGCCGTTTCTCATGGTGGTCTTTGGAACCACTAGGAAACTTTCAATATGCTTCATCGATCATTTTCTAATACAGTAATTCGTCGTAATAATCCCGACGAACGGGGCTGGTAGCGGGCGTACGACGCGATGCGGACACGATTCGGGCGACTGAGAGGGAACGAAACAGTTGACACGAAGTTGCCGTCGACTCTTTCGTTTTCTCACTCTCGACCGAAGGATTCCAAGAAATGGTGGGGATAGTCACCGGGCCTACTACGCATGGTAAAAACGAGACAATAACGACGAATTACTGTATATCGATTAGGGTGGTCCTTATATGTAGGTATGGTAAAAAATCAAAGTTTTTAAAATTTTCTTCTGACCCTCTCAGAAGCTTCCAATTAGTTTAAGAGAATTTCGTCTAAAATTTTGTTAAAATATATTAAGGATTCAAGGTCGCTCAATGACATTGAAATATTACTATTTTGGTATAAATTTTTGCAATAAGGACAAAATAATTTGATTAACTTTTAAGTGAGAGTATAAGATTAAAATTCGGGCACACATCGCATAGACGAAACGGATTTATAACAAGTGTGCACTGTATTGTGTTGTGGCATAAGGCTTTATATGCACATTTAAATTTTTCTCATCAGCAGCTCTCGAATCAGATGCAAACGCAAACTTTGACGTACATTCTATTCAGGTTGTTAACCGCAGAGATAAAACCATGATTTCGGATACTGATATATAAATATGGGCCCCGTTTCATTAACCCTCGGTTGTCACACCTACTTTTTCGAACGTCGTTATCACACTGGGTCAATTTTCAATCAGTTGTTATTTAAAAACTATTTGTTAAATTAAGTCTCAAAAATTCTGAGATAATCTTTGAACAGTTTAGAATATACGCCCATCATTGAATGTTGACATTTAAAGTGTCATCATGCATAAAAAAAAATTGAAGCAATAAGAGTTTCGACAAAAAGTTTTTTTGCTCAAAAAAACGCAGGGTCAATTTGACCCAGTGTGACAACCGAGGGTTAAAATTGACAAGTAACAGTTATGGAAAGTCGCAGTTTCCAAACTTGTGGTACATGTGAAATATAAAGTCCTTGAGCGATCTTTATATATCAAAATATACAAATAAAAACACGAAGATATTTTTTTTTGTCGAATAGCAGAATTCAAGTGGGTCAGACAATACAAATTTTAAAGCTGAAAAACAAGGACCACCCTAATATCGATGGCTTAGTGCACAAATATTTTATGTCTATTCTTAGCGTTTTCGAGACAAACAGGTTTAAACTGTGCAATGGCACGAAAGATTTAGAGACAAAAATATTATTTTCAGACAAATTTATGAAGTAGATATTAATGTGATTTTTATACAGTATACAGAAACAGTCAAGAACTATTTCTTGCATCTAAAAACTCAAATTTCACAAAAAGTGGACATGCAATATTTGTGCACTAAGCTATCAACATATTCTTCTCGTGTCAAGGACGAGTTTAGTTCGTTATGCTGTCAAGACTCTGTTTAAATTCTCAAGAATATTCCTTTTGATTAATAAATTTAATATTCAGACCTCAGCAGTCGTTAATGTCGCTACGTACAAGCCCACCCCGTTCCCCAGCATTAAGAGTTATTACACTTCGAGCAGAGTGCAGAATGCTTGTACAAGCTACGGGTACAAGCCTCCTCCGAGGACAAGCTTTTGGAGGTGACGGTACGATCTCCCGGCGATCCTCGATTAACTTGTAATTCCCGGCTGATTCCCGGCGATAGCCCCCGTCCAGGGGACACCCGATCTCTCGTTAAAAATTCCATCGACGCCGCTCGGATTTCCCCGAATCATCGCGTCCCGCGTCCCAGTAATTTACCAACTTGCATTACGCGCTCGGGCCCCGTCTCCGTCGGAGAGAAGCGCGCGGGAGAGAGAGAGAGAGAGAGAGAAGGCGAGCGAGGAGGGGACAAGTTATCGGTGGCGGCCGATCGATAAATTACAGTCAAGCATACGAAAGGCAGGCGGGATGAGGAGGCGATGCGTGTTCCCGATCGCGCGGCGTATCTGCCACCGTCGCGCGGTAATAACTTCGCGGACGTTTATTCGCGACAGCGATGGATTCGTATCGCGCAAATTATCAGTGATAAATTGAGTCACGATCGACGATCGATGAGAGTGGGAGGAGAAAGCGGAAGACTCGAAGAGGCTGGGTGACCCACGGGGTCCTCTCCGAAGGGTACTCGAACCCCTGCGGCGTCCAAACAGCCGAATCTGTCGCCGTAAAAGAGGAGGACCCCTCCTCTGCCCTCCAAGGGTCCCCTAATAACACGTTGCTCGCGTAGCCCGACCAATATATTAATTACCGCTCAATATATTAATTACTGACCCTGTAATCACGCCGGTGCGCGCCGTACCATCTCGACACGGAGCGTTTGCGCGCGGTCACCCAGCGTTCGACGGGTCCTCTACGCTTTTCGACCGTACTCTGTCTTCTTCTTTGTGCATACTGCTTAGTTCCTCCCCCTTGCCTCTTTCGTAGCTTTCTTCTCCTCCTTCGTGGTTACGGCGTCTTGATTCTGAACGGAGCACCGTGCAAGAGTAATTTGGGGTGGGTCGTATGCGCGAAAGGCTGGGAGACCAATCGACGGATCACGAAGATCGTTAGGGGGACCCAACGATTCTATCAGTTTCGTTACGTGGGTCGTGGGACTTTGCTTTACTCTGTAGTGTCTGTTTTGGATGTGATTGAAATTGTGATTGAGATTTGCTTTGTATGAGAAACGAAATAGATATTTAATTTTAAAGGGATGGCGAATATTTCAAAACAATTTCTTTTCTTGCTAGAAAACTTCTGATAGAAATGTTAAGTACGAAAAGGGTTTCCAATATTTTGCAGAAATGGGTAGTTCCCTAGTTTGTAGATGACAACACTTTTTGCGTTTTTGTTCTACTTAGGTCCAACGGTGTGGACATGAAAAATTCCACCGCGAAATGACTCAAATATGATTTCAATCGCTTCGCATTTCTGTCACAACCCGACAATATTCAGCTTTGTATAGAAAAACAATCAGCTCTAAGATTTCGTCATTTCGCGACCACCAATAAGGGAGAGTGGGGTAAATACGAACGCGGGGTAATCGCGAATGCGATTTTATTATAATTTTTAAATAATTCATCACAGTACTTTATAGATGAATAGTTTAAGTATGTTAGTAAATAATAAACAAATTCATTTATCATATAGTTTTCGTTTTGTTTGCTTTTTTGCTTAGATGTTCGAAATTACCCTACTCTCCCTTACCATTATATACTTCACCTACGTCCATCAACCGCATATCCCCCGCAACCCCCATAACTCTCTCGCCTAGCCGCGCAAGAAAGAGCCACGTTTCCGCAATGGGAATCCGATCCATCGGCCTGCCGACAAGAAGATTCCTCGGAATCGATCCTCCGACCTCCGCGTGTGTTTTGTTAATGCCAATTAAAATCCGTCCGCCTGCGAGCGGCGCAAAATCGCCTACTTATTCGCGTTGGACTGGCCGAGCTGTAAAACGCAAAATGGCTCGTAACAATCTCGCTAGGCTGCATTCTCTCCCCCTTGAAATCTGGCTGGTGCGCGTTTCGTGCTGGAAGACGCCACGGTCTCTTTCCCTTTCTTCCTTAACGACATGCTTATCCGCGAGAGGGTCCAGGGGAACTTATTACACGCTCGTAAGGATCTCGCACGTAGGATGAAGCCAGGGTGCCCGCCACCGTCCGCCACGACGCTTTTTCTCCCATTAGTCAGGCTCGACGGCCGACGACAGCAGGATAATGCACGCCCCAAACAGGCACCCACGCAATCAGGTGCACGCGCGCGCGGAGGATAACGATTTCAAGCGCGCTTCTTCTGGAACCTGCGAGGAAACAGAGGACAGTGTCGTCGTTATCTTCGACAGCGGCTAATTTGCCATTTCCGTTGGGATACGTTGAAGAGGAACACGGGAGAATCAAGGAAGCTTCTCACGGGCAGCAGAAAGAGGGAGATTTCTGTGAACGTGTAGGAGGATATTGTAACATTTTCAAAATTCGAATATAACTGAGGACGAAGAAATTATTTTTGTTTATAATTTTCATCGCGAATAGCACTGAACGAATAAACAAACTGTAAACAGGAAAAATATGTGTCGTGGCGAACTTTACAACGGTATATTTTTTAAACCCCCAGGTTAACAACATTTTTAACAACATCTTCCAATCTTTCTTAGCGTTGGAACAATATTTTTTCGCATTTCCGAACACTAGTCCCCTTTTTGCACCCGATCCTTCAATATTATTCTCCAATTTATAGTTCCACGATCTTCTTAAGGCACTAAAAGCGGTAATAACTGTGACTCGCCCTGTGCACTCTGCTGATTGCGAATAAATCACCAAAAGGAATTCCCGAAACGTATAAGCGTTCTTTCCAGCGAGATCCTCCGGCTGAGATATGGAAGCGGATCGCGAGGAAAACAGAGTTGAACGGCGAAATCGTGAAACGCGCGATTCGAGGGCCTCGCATACCTCCGCGGGTCTTCCGATGGAACGATACCGCGATGGAATTCAAATGAGACGCCCGATAGATTCTACGTGGCGCATTCCGCGGCCGACGTCGGTTCGCCGCGGCCAGAAATCAGCTTTCGGGGGCAGCGAGCGCGAACGGTGACGGGGGGAACGTCGCCCCGGCGCGCGCGTCGGGCTTCCGCATCATCGCGCGGAGGTCTTATTAAATCAAAGGTGGCGATTCCAGCGCACGATAAGGGCGTACCTGTCGACAGGTGGATTCGTTTCTCGTTCGAACGTTACGGGAGCCGAGGCGCCGATCGTGGCGATAGCGAGCGGCTTTAAAAAGCACCGAGGACGTCACGAGTGTCACGCACGCTGCCTGTCGCCGCTGCTTGTGAACTATGAGTGATCAACACGAACGATACCGCGGGGACGATGTGATTAACAAGCCCGGGGAGAAATTATGGTTCGATCGTGTCGTCGATAGTTTCAGCCCGCTGGCCGGCATCGCGGGTGATATATGGCCACGTGGGCCTAGAGCTGCGCGCTCGCCACGCGAAACAATGGGCCTGCTGAATTAACGTCTAACGAAGGAACGACCGTGATAGAGGAACTTTGAAATTAACAAGGTAAATCGCTTCTGCGAGCTTTACTCAGCTGTAGTAGAATATTCTGTTGCGGGGAAAGAGGGCCGGGGGGGAGGGGGTGGTTGCTCAAATTCTTTCGCGACCATTGAAGGTTTTGTGGATACTCTTATAAAAGTCTCACCGAGTTGAAGAGCTGCTGGCATAATTGCTCGTGTAGCAAACATTCCCCGTAACATTTTCCACCTACGTCCACGTGTTGCAACGAGCGGCTGGCATCGGGAATGTGGCATGGTTCTTCCACGTTTCATACGTCGAGACGATCGACGCGACAAAGGAATCTCTCCGACGTATTGCGTCGAGATCGGAATGCTGGTGGAGGCGTCATGACCGATTGCGATCGTTTCGCGCCACGTCGCAGATTCTCGATACATTTAAATCGCCTCGTTTGCCGGCTGCCCCGAGTGCCACGAGCGGGCTCCTCTCGGCCACTCTTTCTCATCCCTTCCTCCTATCCTCCTTTTTCTGCACCTCCCGAGCCGTCTGATCTCCCTCTTGACGAAGATGACTCCTCGGCCTCGCCAGAGCGACTCGGGGACCACCGATGTTGCTCGATTCGCCAAACCGATTTCGAAGGCGGAGATGACGGACTGAAAGGGAACGAAACGGGGCGGCGGTGTGGAAGTGACAGGATGAATTTCCACGGGATCGGTGAAGTGCTCGTAAAGTGACAGCGAGACGATGAAATTCGGAACAATAAATTGAACCTGTCGGTCGGCCACGTCGGTAGCCGATCGCTAAGTTTTGATCGCCCATGATAACGGTCACTTTATAACAGAGTCAAGTTTTTGTAATTACATTGCGTTCGAGCAAAAGTGATATACAGGAGTTTTAGGGCGCGATAAATAACGCGCGAGGCGTGTGAGAAAGTTGTTGCCATGAATAAATTAAAAACTGGTTGGCTTTTATTGAGGAAGCGGAGGTTATCATCGTCGCCTATAGAGTAGCTACCAAAGAAATTGCACACCCTTGATAAGATTCTTTTAAATATGGGCGAATTCAAGTTAAATTACCTTGGAGCACTTTTAGGAGAATTTCTGATCCGCTCCGTGAGAAACTCCTCGAATGCCTCTAAAATTAGAAAACCACACGCATTCTTGCACGATACAGGAGCAGGGTCAAAGCAAGCTCAGGATTGCTGGTCTCAGCGATTCCAGCCGCCCACGAGAAACCATTAATTATGCCGAATGAATCTCGCAGCCAGTAATTACCGGTAGCCAGTCCCGATTTATGGCAGCGGCTGCAGCAACGACGCCGATCGATCGATTGTTTGCCGCGCGAAGCCGAGTGTGGATTATGCAGAGAACCGATTACGAGACACTATCGGGAACGCGACATACTTTAAGTCATACTGTCAATATTACACGATGTATTCGCAGTGACAATGTACACCCTAGCTCGGAAATGATCGTCAAAGTTTGCGTCTACGTCGAAGCGTTCATAAAGATAACATTCTGGTGCTGCACTTTGAAATTAGCAACAAAGGGGTAGAATTGGCATGAAATAGGGGATAATTACTTCCCCCACACATCCCTGCGCTTCCCAACACGAAGTATCCACTTGCTACCTCAAAGATGATAAACGATGGCGGACAGTACCAAGAAGCAGTGGATCCTGATCCTCGCAAAGTACCTGCAAGCGAGATACAAGAAAGAAGGCGCGTATGCTCCCCTAATAATTAAATTGATCAGCAGGGATTCGCTCGCGGCTCGGTTGCCCCGCGATGTTCACACGCGATCCAAGGTGCTCTGCCCCAGATATCTCGTCGGCGTAACGACGTTAGAAGTCCTGGGCTAAGCGGCGGAGAGGGCGCAGGAGCGAGGACGAGTCGTGATCCAGCGCGCGAACCGACGGAGGACGGTGGGATCTTTTGCTTTCTAATCATCCTCAAGGTTAAAACCCTTGCTGAACCTGCCGGCTCCCGCACGACGTGGGTTAAAGCCTCTTGTCCATCTCCCCCTCTCCCCCGCGCCCCCCCCTCCCTCTCTCGCCCTGCCTCCTGTATTATATACACGGTCGTATAAGGGTACGACCTTAGCCGCGGGAATAAGACGTCGTCGACCTGCTCTCCAGGCCCCGCGATTGTCTCTGTCGGCCGAGTAGCGAGGATATTTCTATACCGTTAAGCGATTGGAACGCCTCGCTCCATTGTCTCGGTGATCCCCGGCTGTGTGCGCGTACACACACGTGCACACCGGCGAGGAGCCCGCGATCGCGGCGGAGTGGAGGACTCTCCTCCACTCTTCTTTTATGGGTTAATTACCATCGGCCGATGGACTCCGCGCATGCACGTCGCAACGGCAACGAGGATCGATCTATGAGAGAATCTTGAACCCGAACAGCCGCGATGAGGCAACGCCGTCGAGACAGGGGGATTCGATTCCACCGAACGATGGGAATCCGTGATAAACCGTCGTCCACTCATTTTCCGAAGGCGTTATTAGAATCCTCCGATTTGCTCGCCTCTGCTCTCGCTAGGTATACGGATAGAAGGGAACTTGATTGGGAATAATTGGATGCTGCAGCATGCCCTGCAGAAGTAAATGGGATTATGGTTAGATGGGATTTTAGGGGGTGTCGTGCAGCGGCGGATTTAAGGGAAACGTTTATTATTGAAGTAGCTTAGTAGTTTACTAAAAGCCGGTTATCTTTTTTAAAGATTTGGGCTAAAGGTGAGAAGGAGTGCCTCCTGGGCAGGGTGGGCAGTAGTTGTCTCGTTGTCAGTGAGATTTTCCTCGTGCCTTTGAAATTCCAAGTGTGTGTCAAAGATGTTCTTCGAGCAGAAAGATGAAAATCGGTGAATTGAGGAGTTAAACGTTACCTAATTGCTTCACAAGCCCCCTTAATGTGTCTCACGGGCCTCGTACATCGCGCGATGCATCAGATGCATCGTCCCCCGTTCCTTGTGACGCGTAGAACCACCCAGGTAGCCGAGTGTAAGCAATCCTCGACACGGCGCGCGGAGTGAATAGGTGAGAACGAATCCAACGAATATGTCCGTCGTGTTACGACAAAGACCACGGGCCGCGCGCTATCGGTGTTTCGCGCGAGCGCGAGATAAGTAAGTGCTTTAATTTATTCGAAACACCTCGGTTATTAATCGTCCGCTCCGACGGACTCGCCGGGTCTCCCTTCCTCGTTCTGATTCCCTTCTCTTCCTTCATCTTTCCCGCCCTCCTCTTCCTCCTTTTATTTCCTGCACCTCCACTCGCGCCTATTCCCTCGCTTCCCTTCACAACCAAGCCTCCCATCTTCGCACTCTCTTATTCATACTTCTGTTCCACAGTGGTCTAAATTTCGATGGTGACCCCTTGCACGTTTCTCACCCTCACAGGGGGTTTCCAATAAATCCCACAAGGGTTGAAAGTTGAAAGACAGATATTCCTGCTCCTCTTTTTTGTTTTCTACATCCCTCATTTACCTTTTCCAGTCTTTTCCACTTTACTTGCATCTCCCCAAAACAGTCGGGGGTTGAAAGTTGAAAGTTGAGAGACGGATCTCCCTGCTCCTCTTTCCTGCTTCCTGCTTCCTGAATCCTGCATCCTGCATCCTTCAGGTACCGTTTTCCTTCGATTCCTCTTTCCTCGCGTCCTCCCCTCCGTTCCCCAGTTTCCCACCCATGCTCCCTCCCCACGTCCAGGGGTGTCAAAGTGATCACCAACGTCCGATCGTCAGGCAGAGGAGCAGGGTTTAAGACGCTTGTCCCCCGCTCGTACGTGTGTATCCGTGCGTCCGCGGCGAATATAACCGGGATCTGGTTGCATACGTGCATGCGCGGGGTAGTTATATATGCATATAAATACGTGGGTACAAATAACGAACACGCGGCCGTGTCTCGGGCCGGAGAGCTCGTCGGAGGTGCGCGCCAGAGAAGCTGAACCAGAGAAATGTTTTAAGCGAGCCACTCACGGCGCCCACGCTCGTCCGCGGCAACAGACGCGCCGACACGCGCGCGCACACGCCGGCCCCTTATTTCAACCATAAATTAATGTTCTGTCTTCCGCGGATGCATAATTGTGCGCGAGCCGCGCGCTAGCCGCCCCGACTTTTCGTGTTCGCGGCGCGCACCGCCTCGGAATACCGCCGGATGGGACACAGCCGCCAGGACGAGGACCACGGGGCCCGCTGATATCCCCGGCAATGACACGTAACGAGCCTTCTAATGGCTTCGCAAACACGCCGCGTAATCAACGCGTGCACGCCAGCGGGATTCACCGTCGCCCCACAGTGGGATAAACTGCACTTTTCTCTGTCAAAATCACAGAAATTTTCATAGAAATAAGATACATAGATGATTTTTTTCCGCTAAAGGAAAAATATTGAAACGGTGTAACAATCAAGCTTTCACTTTAAAAATCTGTCAAAGAAGTCAGCGAAAAGCTTTAATCTCACATTACAACGGAAAACCGCAATTCTCATCTAAAATGTCAAAGACATAGAGATTTCCAAGGTGAAAACTTATTTGTCATACTCTTTCAATATTTTTCCCTTATTCTGCAACATCTTAGCTTTACCGTCGAAAAAGATTCATCCCTCTATCTTATTTCTCTCAAAACATCTACGATTTTGACAAAGAAAAATGCAGTTTGCCGGATACTCTGCCCGCCATTCACCGGGCTATTCCAACTAGAGCTGTCGCCTATATGCTGTGAGATTAGGTGAACGCGTGCGGAATTGGAATGAACGTAGAATTCTTCGGGATCGTGCTTTCAGTACCTCTGCATAGGTTTAGGTGTACATACGTACTAGGTTCACTATCGAAGCGTTCGAAAGTGTCATTGCCGGACGAGACAACGACGGATGAATTTTCACGTCTGGTAAGAAGGTGCAATAAAAATCGTTCCACGAACCGCGCGCGACTCGCGATGAAAATTTATCACCGGGGAGGGACAGGAAGTGGTCGCGTTTGGGATTCTTGAATTCACGACGGCGAATAAAGCCCCGACGGGACGGAGCATCGCTTCTCGTTCCGTTCGTCGAACGACAAACGCGAATCGGGATGGCACTCACGTCCCCTGCATTTACATTCAGGCCTATTGTCTCCGTCCCTCTTGTCTGCCTCTCTTCCTTCAGCGAGCAAAGGCCTTCGCTCTTGAACTCTCCCCGATTCGCTTTCAAACGTTATTTTTGTACGCGCCTGTTGTCAACGCCGCCGCCGTCTAAGGTTGCCCCGATTCGTACGAACCCGAGGATCGCCGATTAACAGCCATTACGTATGCAAAGTGGAAGGAAAACAGCGGCTGACGCCATCGCGCTGAACTTTAATTTACAGTCCGTATCGTGCACGCGCATACTACTCGCAACGGAGTATTATAGATCCGCGAGTAGCGAGCACACCTATCAGCTGAGAAATAATACTAGCTTCAATTATCGGAACTTCCTTCCTCGCCCCGAATTCCTCAAGCAGCATCGACACCGAAATCCATTCTCGTGGCGCGCTACGTGCACCGCGTCCTCAACGAATTTCCTCGTCGATTGAAAGGCAAGGAGGGAAATTCACCTCGGAGCTGACATCCGCGTCGACGTGGACACATGGCCCGCCACCCCCGCGCGTACCTGCTCGCGTTATTGTCACCCGGGACCGAGAATATCATCGCGTACGCGAGCACGGCGTATGCAAAAGCGGTCGCGCGATAAAATCACGATCTCTCGTCCCCCCGTGTATGCGGCCGAGTGACAGGTCGGCTTCGTCACCGCGGGACACGCGAGAGATAAAAGCTGGAGCGCATAACAAGGTGGCTGGGAAACCACGGCGACCCGCGTCCACCGCATGTTCTCGTGTATCTTCGTGTCATACCTATTCGAGCGGCCGCGATACAATTATCCCGCGCGAGCACTCCACTCGTTCTGCTATCTTGGTCGAGTGGGTGCTCGAGATGACGGAGCGGGTGACCGAGGCGGAATCCAGATGAAAGTAACGACGTTGATGTAAGGATTAATCGCTTCAACGTCACATTGGAAGTCGATGGGAAAGAGGACTGGAAGATTCGCAGGTTCCAGAGTGAGAGGCTCTATGGCTTCGGATTTATAGGAAATAGACAGAGCTTCTCGAGATTTTCGTGAGATAGGGCTGGTGATGGTGTTTTCCTAGAGAAAGGAGGGTGGATTCTTGGGAACTTCCAATGCTTGGCGAACACGAGTACTTTAATACAGTTGTAGAGAGTATTTCGCGTTAAATACACGCTTCTATTTCATCACCCTAATCCAAGCTCGTCGGCCATGTCTTTATTATTAATTAAACTATTTTATTCAGCTTCGATCATCCGTCCATTTGTTTCATTCAAATCTTGTAACTCAATTTTAACCCACTTCCACGAATCCAATAGACTTGAAACTTTGCAGGCACGCGTAGTTATGACGACACTACAAATATTTTAAACAAAAACCCCCTCGGGGGTGAAAAATTGCATCCCATATAATTTCAACCCATAACCACAAATTCAATCCACTTGAAATCAGCCTGTCCCGTTCTTCTCGAAAACGAAAAAGCGATGCCTACGTAGTGCCATCGCAATTTCCGCATTATTGATCCAATTAAATAAAATTGTTCAACTTAAAAAAAAATTCTACATTTTTTACTGGACACTGCGCCCAGGAATTCTGGCACCTAGATCAACAGAAGCATCGGAAAACAAACGAAAGAAATCCACGATTGAGTATTCCGCAGGAATTCGATCAGGGTCAGGCATCGCAGGATTCCCCAGAGCGTAGATTCGCGAGCTGAAGGCGATTTTGATAGGCGGAGCACGTCGGATGTCACCATCACGAGGCGACCTCAGGCGAGCGCATCAGGGCCGCTCGCGAAGAACGCACCGTGGCTTGTGGCTCGCTTTTAAAGTGTCGAATTAGCGTTCCGTTCGACTTAATATCGGTTGCCGGTTTCGATCGTGGCGGACCCGATCGCCAAGGTCGATCGGAATGTGCGCCCGGCGCGGCAATCGCTGGATCGTCGATCATCAAAACATTGCTCAACAGGAGTAGGTATGCCGGATTAAACGTAAGAGGATTGTCGCCCGGGGCCAAAAATCGTGCAGCACTCGCAAAGATGTCGTGAATGTTACGTAGTGGAATGGGACGGTGAGGAAACTGTAAATTGAATCACGACTGCGGTTCTCAAAGTGTGTGTTTCCCAGAAGGTAGACAGAGACGATTGAAATCGGAATATTTAGATCTGATTTTCGAACTTTGTGTTAAAATAGCTCTTCAAACTTTCGCGAGGCTCCTTTGAAATCGACAAGAGACTGTCGCGAGCTTTCGTGGAATCTGCGACAAGTTTCTTGAGACAGATCCTTTGTCCCAGCACACACGCCTGTGCGTGGAAGGCGAGGCGAGGAGGCCTTGAATTTTGAAGAATTATGCGAATCGAGTCGCCGGTTCTTGCACGGCAGGGTTATTAGCCACGGTATTATCGACGCGCACCGAAATCCAGCGAGTGCTCCGTCTTCTTTTTCGAGCAATAAATCAAGAGGCGTGTTAATGACGCTGGTGTCGGCGATTGATGCACGGAGAGGCGAGGGAATTGCGGAAAATAAACGACACCGTAATGTGTAAAGCGTAATTAAGAAAGCGCATTGATCTGTGCGGGACCGAAGAGCCTAAACTCTCGACTTGTTCCGCTTAAACGATCGGCAAGAGACTTTTACTCCTTGTTCCTCTTTCCCTTTAATTCGCGAAATACAAGCCACGTATCGCGATTATTCGCGAAAAGTAGAGGAAAAGTAACGGAAAGTTTCCCAGTAGAACGAGCAGGAAAACATGAGTCGAAGCGGGATTTATATTCCAGCCTTCGATGCCATCCGATTTTTCCAGGAAGCGCGCACTTTTCCCCCGTCTCCCATGAAAGCTCAATTTATTCCCAGCAGAGCAGTCACGTTTATTACATCGTAATATTCCCGCCTGACAAGCAAATAATGGATCTTCCCTCTAACTATGTTTCCAAGATCGACTCGTACCACTTTCCTGACACGCAGGCCTGATTCACTACTCGATCGAGCGAACACGCGTGTCCAGTCGATCGTTGACATCGAACGGGGGGGGGGGATCGTTCGATCTTTTGCACTCGTTATTCCCATTCGCCTGACAGTCTGTCGGCTCGAAATTGCGTTTGTCGCTCCCCAGAGAAACGCATTCTGCTCGCGAATAATATAAGTCCAGTAGTCTCTGCGGTACCATTCAAAGATTTAAATAATGTTTTAACCTAACCCACTGTGTGACGTCAATTTGGCCACGATTTGGCTACCGCTACGTACTTCCGTCAACTATCCAGTGTTCAGATCCGCCGGGTGCGAGGACCTCGTAACCCTTTTCTTCCGTTCCTCTTCCTCATGCCGAGATCGGTGACCAGCGAGAGTAGCAGAGTGGTATGAACCCACGAGCCAGAGGTCCTTGTAGGGCACAATCTTTGAACCGACCCTCTCCTGCATCTCCAGCCCCCATTCGGAGAGTCTTAATTTTCTCCAATTACGTGCGCCTACGATTCGCCATTAACATGCGCATACGAGCGGGGAATTGTAATACGCTTATTACGGGACGAACGGCTCGAGATGCGAATCATCAGTCGCCGGAGACTCGCCTCGCGCGCAACCGTGCGCCTTCCTTTCGTCCCTGGATCCTCATCATCTGGAGGACTAATTCTTAACTGTTCATCGGGGGAAATTTATGGATAACGCTGTGTCCACGAGCGTTGGAGAGTGCTGGAAGAATAGTGAGATAAATCAAGTGCAACGTGCATCATGCTCAGTCACCGAGATCCTGGAAACAGTAAATTTATTAATCCTGTGATCTGGTGACCTGGTAATTCAGCAAAGTAGAAGTTTCCAAGTAGAGTTTCCTAACTACTGAACAGAGAAGTAGCTCGTTCGTTGCGAAGTTTGAAGGGAAACACTCCTGAACAGGTGTCCAAAGGAAGGTGCAGTGGATGTCTGGTTGGAGCTAGCCGTTTAGCGCGAGAGAGTCCTGAGAGCGGCCGAGCGACCCTGAGATTTCGATCCTATCTCAGGCGATCCTCGATCGAAGGACATCTCGGTTGACCGAGTTTGAAAACAATGCACCGAGGAGGACGAGGGATAGACAAGACCGCGTATTGCAAATTATCCTGGGTGTAATTACCCGGCGAAACGACGATGCTTCTGATAGGCAAACGGGGAACAGCGTGCTCGACGATCGATGCCAGGTATCGAACGGTACAGAGGCGATTATGGAAACGTCCACGTCCGTTCTGAGTGCTGAGAACTCGGACACCTCGTTGACTCGAGCTTTAAAGGCTATTAAAGCTAAAGGTGGTCGATTTCTGTATGTTTTGTATGAAAAATTAAGGGGCATCTCTGGCAGAGTTCTTCAAAAGAATTAGGCTCGAATAGACCACGACTTCATCCCCTATATGGAGCACCTTGGGCTATTTTCAAATTTCTAGTTAGGTGTTTGCAAAATGACAGAAATGAATTCTGTGGAATTTTCATTTTTCGTGACATTCACTCACGCAGGTTTTGGTCGGGATAATGACAGCATATCATTTTTGACAAGATGCATCAGCCCGAAGAAAGCAGTGAAAAATGGTCTCGCTTTCTTTCACGGTCCGTTACACGATATTTTATTGGAAGAGGAGGGTGAGGAATGACTGCGTGTCACGTATGTCGCGTGTGTCACCTCCGGCGTCCAAGTTCTCCGTCGCCACCTGGTCATTATCTCCCTTGGATGATTACAATTATTATTCCGATCGGCCAATAATCATGTCCCGTACGTCGTAACCATTCGACTGCGATCCACGAGCACGTAGACCGCTCGTCCCGCTGTTTTTCACGCTTTGTGATACTGGAAAGACCCCAGCGTCTTCCTCTAGATTCGATCATCCATTCTTTATAATCTCAACGGAGAAAACGTGAATCTCCAGTGACGCTGAAATTCTCCCGGAACCACTATTTAAGATAACACCAAAGTCTAAGAACCATGAATCCTACAGCATTCGGCGTCGATTAGTCCTCTGTTCATTATTTAAATTCGAAGAATTCAAGTTTCAACCTTCGATTAGTCCTCTGTTAATTATTTAAATTCGAAGAATTCAAGTTCCAACCGTCGATTAGTCCTCTGTTTATTATTTAAATTCGAAGAATTCAAGTTCCAACCGTCGATTAGTCCTCTGTTCATTATTCAAATTATTCATTTATTTATATATTTATCTTACGGGAAAACCACATTATTTACAAACAGACATCACAAAAAACACAAATCATGTTACGAAAACCAAAAATTTAAAGCCAATGAGAGTGTCGCACCCGAACAAACCAGGAAATATTTCGCCGACTAAGGGCGTAACCATTCGCACAATCATCATACCATCCCATCCTGAACTCTAAACAGTCGAGACCTAAAGAACTGTACATTCCGCGCAAAGAAATCAACCCGCTCACAATAATGGTTCACCAACGTACAAATTCTGGAGTTTGGATCGGAGATTGAACTTATATTTAAATTATGTTTCAATTACCACGTCCCTGTACCCCAAGCAATTCTTTTATCTCCACCTCCATGGGAAACACTGTCTTGCATGTCCCATCGTATCTGCAACCTGGTCACCGCTCAAGTTACCATTATTAGGCAGATCAGGATTAACGGTGGCGTGCCGCGGGATCCTTTCGAGATTACTCGAAGAGGATTCCCCATTCTACTTTGTAAGACGAGCCCCGCGAGTACGCGCGATGACGCGCCGCCGCGATAGGACGCCGAGCGCGTCATGAGTCAGATATCCTGCAGGTCTCAGCGTGCCGGGTCAGGGGTCGATTGCATTTGCTCCTACCGCCCCCACCCTTCTTCCGTCCCCGCGGCCCGTGTGTCTCGGAGTCCTTGATATTAGAATGGCCCACGGGAACGCGCATCCAGTGACCGTTACATCGCTACACCACTCTGCGATCGTCTCGATCGTCTCCGCTGACAACATCGTTTTATAGTCATCCCGATAGCCTTCGATAGCCTTCGAGGGACTTTGCCGTGGTTTCCAAGCTTTTCACTGGATTAGGGTTCAAGCATCGTTGCCGATTAGATGATACCTAATCTCAATATATTATGTTGATATTCCTACAGGACTTGAGAGAAGCGTTAATAAAAGAATGCATAGAATATTCAGCTTCGGCACCGATTAGATGCAGTGACATCAGCGAGGTAAAGAGTACTACTAGAAGCGATCCAAGATCAAGGTGACGTTTCAAGGCATCAATCATTCCTCACTGGTTTAATAAACTAATCGCGAAGTTAGAGAGTACAGACACTTGACAGTTGTCCAAGGGTCACGGCTGAGAGTTCAAATCGCCACGCGGAGGAAACAGCGTCGAAGCAGCGTTGTTCGATTAAAATTGCAAATAGACGTCGTTGTTGTGTTTATTACCGTAATTAAAAAAGCTGCCACCATTCATCACTTGTCATTTATTGGACCGGTAATGTCGATCTTACGAGCACTCGGCGATGTTTCCGCGAATTCCACTTGCCCCTTGGTTCACCTCATCTAACGCCAGCAGCTACGTGGAGGACGTGACGTTTGTTGAATAAAGAATGCAGCCCATGGGCACGAATGAATTCGATGTTAACAACATCGTCTTACAGTCCCACCTTGAACCTAGAATCGTTTATCGTTTCTTCTCGCGGTGCCGTGTCCTTGGATCTCTGCTCCACGACTCTTTAACGTCGTTCGCCAGTTACTTTGCATTTCGCGGATGCTCAAGGACGCCGTTCGCGATCCAACTGGGATCGATCGCTTTTCCCGATCCTTATCGCGACTCGCTGACTTTTGCACCTCGCCTCGCGATCGAAGTCCGTGAACGGCCACGAGGAGCCTTTCTTTCCTCGGCGATATCGTAGCAATAGGTTTTGTAATTCCTATGTGTTCGGGAGCCACGGCAAAAAGGGGCCTCGGGCGACGGGATTCGAACCCACGATGCTTTGGGTCTCTCTGCGTACTGTGCAGCCGGCTAACCAACGCCACCAACGCCGATACCATAGTATCGATACTTGTAGCCGTTACTTGGATCGAAATAGAAGTATCGATAATACTCGGGTGGGAAAGTATCGATACCTTTAAATATTGGCATCGAATAGATTATTATTCTTCGTAAAAAAACGACTTCTGCAGTGGTACCTCGATTCCCCTAATCATTTACTTTTACACTGCCAACCACTCCAAAAGTAATAGAATCAACAGAAAAAAAATCATATTTTGTGTGGAAAGTTACGGTGTTTGTGGCTAGAAAAACTCTTTATCCACTAGCAAAAACGCGGACCGACAATTCATCTCCCTGGCCTCATTATTTTAACGTAATTGACATTTAAAAAACAATTACTAGATACTTAGTTATGCATTCGATTCGATTCAAATACTTTTCTTTCGATACCTCATAAGTATCGTACGACAATCACGATACCAAAAATCCTCGAAAAGTATCGATACTTTATTTCTATTTGCTAGTATCTAACAACCCTATCTTTAAGGTCTCTCATTTCCTGATCCTACAATATTAATCGACGACGCTTTTCCCACTTTATCTTCCACAAATTTTCTCTTTTCCAGCCACCCCGTTTACTCTTGACCACCGTTCCATTTCTCCCATTCGTCGAGCCAGCCGCAGCACCGACGGAGCCGGCGCAGCTGACCCGAAATTATGCAAATGCAAACTGGTAGCCCATCACGTTCGCGACCTTGATTTCACGTGATCAATTTTTTTGCTCCGCCGCCCGAACGAGCCACAGACAAGGTCCCTTAATTGGTCCCTTAATTGTGGGGCTACGATTCGTTGGCATGATCCACACGGACATTGTTGCCGGCGAAACTAGCAGATATGCAAGGTGCACGGTGAGTTGGACTGATCAGCGCATCGCGACGTCCTCGATGATCCTTGTAATAGAGGGAAATAAAAGAATACACCCGCGTCATGGCTGCGAGCGATACGCGATCTTCGTTGTCCCGATTCTTAATCGATTAGTTCATAGGGGAAAGTGTTTATTACTCATTAGCGGCGCTGAAAATAACGCGTGGATCGCGGGCGATCATCTGGGAAGCCGTGAGTTAACGTTCTCGCGATGACGGGTGGAGATGACGGGCGATGACGAGCTTTCAGCTCGCGCTGCCATAGCTATTAGCGATGTTGTCTCTGGGTGTCACTTTTTCAAAGTAGAAAGGGGACGCGGGGTACGACAGAAATGTCAGGCGGAGAAGCGTACTGAAAAAAATTAATTTCGTTCCCGGAGAATTTTAAAGCTTATCCATGCAGACACAATAAATTGCGCGTGGACGCGAGACGGCGCTGTCGATCGTCAAGTCGGCCTTTTTGCATATTCAATGATAGGTGGCCGGTTCACAGCTTGTTACAGATAAAAACAAACGACGGCGTTTGACGCCATTAGACAGCGATAAATCATTTATATCGTGCGGAGCGCGCGATTGGTCGCCACGACGCGTCCAGCGTTCCGCTTGCCGCTTAAAAAAACAGCCGCTCTCCTCTTCCGACGTTTGTGGATTAAATGCCTGCCTTCCTTCTCGCCGCCGCTTTGTCCTTTTTTTTAGATAACTCCGAAACCGTACCGTCAGCGCGCGTCGTTGCCGAGCTGTCATTTAAAAGTCAGCGCGCTGGCAACCTTTCCAACGGCGTGGGTTACGAAGAGCCGACTTAATGACAGCCCTGATCGCCAGTCGCTTTCAATCGGATCGTTTAATCATGGGAAGTGGTTCGATTCTAATTTGAGCGACTTTCACGCGTCACGGGGATTCCGCTAACGCGAGACGCCAGCTCCTTCTGGAGCATTAATAAACGTTACAGACAGTTTGATTAAACTCAAAGGTTAAACATACGCAAAAACAACCGCCAGAGCCTTCTCTCCGCTGAAAAGAACTGGCACTTGTTGACTCGCCTTTTTTAACACACTCTAAAGATCTGTACCGCGCTGGAGGATGATCGTAAATCTTCTCGTCACCGCTCCAACAGTATAAAACACTCGACCGAGGATATTTTCAAAATAATTATCACCTAAGTGGGCATTAGCTCCGATTTACACCTAGTCATCGCACAATAAAATAAGCTCGGACGCTGAATCTACATTACACGCTTCGTAGAACGAAAAAGGGCCGAAAAATTCCACCACGGGCCACGTCGAACATTTAAAAGCAGGTTGCCACGCTTCCAAACTCGAAAAAGGGAACGATAATTCGATGAAACCAGGCCGGCACGATGAAGCATCGTAATTGCGGCGATCGGCTTGCCCAAATAACAGTTTCGCCGAAGACACTACGCGAAACACGTTCTCATGGAATAATAAATGTTTCCTGCCGCGGCTGGATTAAGGGCAAACGGTACACCGACGGCTCGCGTGAACGTAATTTGAAAAATGTGTAATACACGGTTCTTAGAGGATAAACCCGAGAAATCCTCCGTGCCGGCCCGGAGCGTTACAAGCGTGGAATTTGCGAATTACACGAGAGAGGCACGGAGCCGCGTCCCCGGCGTGTATTTCGACCGGGGGCACGACCGCCGGGCCGATTACGCAAAGAGGTGAACGCGGGTTAGCGGATCGTCGTAGCCCTGCAGCCGTCGCAGACCCAGTTCTCATCTATTAATGCGCAATTACAGGCGAACAATGCGATTAGAGGCGCGTTCAAGTGGTTACGCGACGCCGACCGGCCACCTTCCAGCGACTGGGTCCACGATACCGAGCTTCCTCCTTTCTCGAAATAGTGGTGGCCTGCTGATTCCCTTTTTGGCTGGTGCGGGGAAATCTCTTCTGTTGCGTGAACATGTTACATTAACTGATTTGAGTGCAACTGTTTAACTGGTCAGTTAGAAGAGGACCTGTGGTCTTAAGCGAATTATGAACCACCGATTCCTGGACAGACCCAAAAGCATTCAGTGAATATTGAACTGGAAAACAAAAGCTTTCCCGAATTTTGGCTCGCGTTAAGAGACAGACGTCAGAAAAACAAGGCTGCTGGTCTAATTGCCAATTCGCATTCCACGAAAATGATGAAACGCACCTCGCTACTCTTTCTCTCTCTCTCCCTCTCTCCCTCGCTCTCTCTCTCCCTGTCGCTCGACCGGTGCAACACGTATCCAAAGATCACCCACATAATTGAGCGTAGCGCTGAGTGACTCATCGATACCGGAACTTGGCGAAACCAGAGGCTGGTAGAACGCATTCAGTCACGTCCTTGAACCTTGCCTTCGCTCGCGTAGAATGCACACAGCGGAGTAATTGAACGAGCGCACCGATCGATCGTCGTCACCCAGAAGACGGATCGCTGGATCGTTGCGCAAGAAACGGCGATCGGTCCACTGTCCATCCAGGATCGACGCACTTGCTCGTGTTTCGTGGCCGTGAGAATTTCCGCTGGATTGATGCGCCCCTGTCTCCGCGAAACCCAAATGCCCTCTAACGTCACGTTTATTGATCCATTCGTCAACTCGGAAAGACCGCGTTTCTCAGTATCGACTGCTTTGGTCTCTGAGGCCCGAGGCTTCCAAGTAGATTTTGGACTGACAGTTTAGATTGTAATGGCTCTCTTCAAGTACTAGTGCCCTGAATGGGTTGCCTTCAACGTGGGTTAACTTAATCTACATATGTATTCGTCGGCGTAGAAATTAAACGGAATGAAATTCCGTTTCACTGTGTTGCCTAAGTTCTGAGAAGGCCCTCCAACATGTTAAGTACGTTAGTCACTCGTACGATCTCTGGAATCTATGAGGAAAAGATAGCGGGGAACAACTAACGTTATCCAAGAATGTACAAGTCATCCGTCCCAAAAGTAAAAGCAACTTCTTCGAAACAGTTGCCAAAACTAAAAGATGGTCCTTCGAATCACAGGTTTCTACGAGTCCACGTGGCACGTATCTCGAACCTGGGAACTAGGTGATTGCAGTTTAATCGTTAGTAAACGGGGTCAAGTAATAATGCTTCTGGGGAAGAGCAACAAGTTCCAAAAATTCGATGGGATTAAAAAGCGTAAGTGGCCTAACAACGTGATCAATCTTTCTTCAGGGTTAGGACAGAATCCATGGGGATCATTAAGGTTGTGTTACGCTGTTTATTCGCAGCATTCCAACGTGGGTCCCTTTGACAAATGGAAAAAACGTCCTACGAACGGTTCACAAATTGCTGCGCTCGCTGGACAGCGTTAATTAGAGAGCATGACTCACGTTATCGAACGGACGCGGCGTCTCTAGTAGCTGATAGCTCCTGGGAACGACCCAGTATACTCGAGTTCCTGCTATGATTACTCAATCGAACCCTTTTCCTGGCTATTCAGAGGAAGAGCACGATGGGCGACCTTAATAGACGTTGGAGCTCATTCTACGCGTATACACGAACTTATGAGGAACAATCCTCAATACAGGAAGTTTGGTGGTGATTGAAATCGGAATTACATTCTCATACTTCACGAACAAAGTTGCAAGCCAGTCCACGACGGAGGACACAAGCATGCACGCGAAGAAACTCACAAAATTTCAAATAAAAATTCTGCAAGAGGAATGTCGAACCCACTAAAGGTGCATCTGATGATCTCTCACGTCGTAAAAGACGCAGTTTCACCAGACAAAAAAGAATGAGAAGTTAAGGAGTTGATCCAGTACCGAAGCCAGTGTCGTCGACCAGCGCGCTTTCACCGTCGAATATTTTCGTCCGTGGATATATCCCCGCGAATAATTTCTGCGTGGCGGTTCGTGGAAAAGTCGTGGAGCCGTGGTTCCAGAGGGAAAACCGGAGCCTCGTGGCTTAATAGGGGGTCGAGGATGCTGGATACGGCGCGTTATGCCGAGTAATGAGAAAATCTTAATCACGCGCGTGACACGCGTGCCTACGTGCCTGCGCATTATTCGCGCGTGTAATAATCCCGGCACGATTCACTCGCTTCGGAACGGGGCGAAACGCATCGCGCGCGGGGGACGCCTCTCGGCATCGACGCGTAGAACGAATCGCCGTCGACGCCGACTTCCATCGCCGCTGTGAGAAAGGCCAGCGTAAGCGATTAGGGGGACGGAGAGACGAGAAGGATCAACAATCACTGGTTGCTGAGAAAACACGTGGCAGATAGTTGATACTGGGAGCTCGAAATTTGTGCAAAACTGAGGCCGAAGGCACTTACTTATTAAGAAAAAGTTGAAACGCAGTGAGATATTAATAATGAAACGCGCCAGCAGCTGCGTCTCATAAATGTAGATGTTATCTCCGTGGTTTTAAGGTGTCAGAAAATCCATTTTACAAATTACTGTGTAAACGTGCCGAATGGGAAGTCGATTTTTATGAATGTATGGTACAAAGTATGGATTCCACCTGTGGCCAGTGTACAGCGTGACCCAGGGGCATGGAATTTATTGCAGCCCTCCGCCTGAGAGACTCTCACCTGCCAGCTGGCCCGAGGTGAAGGAATTTCGTGTCGAATGGTCCGCTGCCCCTGCGGAATTCGTAAATTCCAGGAAGGCACTTTATGTTAAATGGAGCGAAATACGATCGCAATCGAGAAAAATGTTTAAGGATAATTGCACCGATGGAGCCCGATTATTCGATGAATGATCGGTATCCGACACGTTGCGCGCGTCCTTAAACAAGTACCTACAAGACACATCGCTCTCATTTACTCCATATTAACCCTCGGTTGTCACACTGGGTGAAATTGGCCCTGCGTTTTTTAAGCAAAAAAACCTTTTTGTCAAAACTCATATTGCTTCAAATTTTTTTTATACATGGTCACACATTAAATGTCAACTTTCAACGATGGACATATGAGGCAGTCAGAGCAACAATGGACTAACCCACATTTTTTTTCGAAATTGAATTAGTAGCAACAACGTGTTCCAATAGGCTCTACTAACCATATAAAATAGAAAACAAAATTTTTAATGTGGGTTGGTCCGTTGTTGCTCTGAGTGCCTAATATATTCTACAATGTTCAAACATTATCTCAGAATTTTTGAGACCTAATTTAACAAATAGTTGTTATATAACAACTGGTTGAAAATTGACAGGGTCAAATTGACCCAGTGTGACAACGACGTTCGAGAAAGTAGGTGTGACAACCGAGGGTTAAACTGCATCAGCCCGACACGAAACAAGTCCCGATACTCCTCAAGCCTCCAATTCCTCATCATTTAATACCAATTTGACATCGCCCTCCCCCACAATCCATCCCGCGTCACGTAGCGATCAAAACAAATCGAAAACACAGAGGCCAAGCGACGCGCCACACGCCCCATCAACGCGAAGCGACCCAAGCGTCCGTGGCCAGTTCATCCCGGGGGCTTGAGCGCGCGGACGAGCGAGCGGCCCGACGGCGCGCTTCGATTCCTGACCCGATTTCGTACGGCCAGCCGGCATTTATCACTGTCACGAATATGTAGCTGATAAATCGCCGTTTAATCGCGACAGAATCCGACCATCGGTGACATGTCGGACGGTCGGGAGAGAAAAATTACTCTCCATCCCTGGGCCGCAAAGCGGATCGGGCAGGTACGTAAAAGGCCTCCGAGCGGGGCTTTCCTCCGCGCTGGCAAAAAGCTGCTCCAGTTTACCATCCCCGTGCGCGGCGAGCAGCCACACGACGAGGACAAACCGACCGGGGCGGGACGCGCGCTCCTCGGCGGACGGCGCGTACAAATCTTCGCGCGGAACAAAAAAAAAAGGAACGAACGGCGCGGCGGTTTTAGCCGGTGCGCGCGGAAATAAATCAGCGCGGCGCTTCTGCGAGTACTTTCCCGTGGCGTAGCCGACAGGCCTCGCGGTTACGCGCGAGGGGAGCGACAAAACGAGCCGCGGCGAGTTCGCGCCAAACAAGGTTTAATTGCCGGAGCATTGACATGCGCTCGCGGCTCCACGCAACCGCGCCTTTTGTCTTCGGCTTCGTGGAAGTTCCAGCGGGGCGCTCCCCCCCCCCTGCGGCTCGCAGAAAACGCGGCGTTTCGCAACCTCGCGACTCGCGGAAGCGGTCACCGCCGGGGCGTGTTGGGAAAGGGAGGGAAAGTCGGATTTTCAGACAATGAAGATTCGGCTTTGGGGGCTCTCGCGTTGTTTAGTCAAACTAAACGAGAGTATGTGTAGAGCGTTTTCTTGGTAAGCTGGTTCGCAGGGTTTATATTGTGGAGGGAAGGTACTTGGGGTGTCATTGAGTTTAGTTGTTTCGTAGGAAGAGTTTGCCTGCTCAAAGATATAGAAATGGCTAAAATAATAGTCGCTCATTAGATGGATTTAGGGGAGGGTTGCCTATATTGCACTACTTAAGATATTTGAAGTTATAGGTATTTCGTATTTGGTAGTAATTTGAAGGTAAGTTAATATTGGATATTAAGAGCCTGATGTTTTAGGCACCTACTATGTTTAGAAGCTTTTGTTTAGAACAAATTAATTTATTACCTATCAATCTTTTTGTGTCATACCGTGTACGCAGTGTTTAAGGGGGAATTCTCATCTAGAATACCAATTTTTTGCCTTTCTTTAGGGACGATGCACAAAAAACAGTTTTCACCGATAAAATTCAGCCAGATATAATAATAAGTAATGGAGATATGGGTCATCTCATAAAGCGTGTGCAAAAAAAGTTGTTTCATGGTACATTCCGGCTGTGCCGCTGATTTAAAACGAAACCACCAAAAGGATTCTTAATCAGTAAGAGTGTGACTATAGCCGATAGCAGATTTATGAAAATAAATTAAAAATTCACAAAATGGCGGGTCTTTGAATTTAAACTCATCTTTTCTGTGTTTTTTTGTCATTAAACGCCCTTGACTCTGCTATAGGTTAGAATTATATGTTTTCTGAAGGTGTACGAAAAAGATGGACCAGCTTAGCCCACTAGAAGTTGTAATATCGTGTGTACCGTCATGAAAAACACCGTTTTGCGAAAAACCCATATCTCCATTAATTATTATTATATATGACTGAAATTTTTTTTACAAGGTACTAAAACGTTAGTAAATACGCGTGGATAATGCTTATCGGTAAAAATTGCGTAATTTTTTTGTGGGTCGTCTCTAAACAGAATAGAGGATCTTGTCCCTCTAGACGAGAATACCCCTTTAAATGGAGTTATTTCCAAGAGACGGGTAGGTAGATCATCGGGCCGAGAGTTCAGTGGATTCGTTTTGGTTGCTTGGGGTTCAATGGCGTCGGGATTGTCGGCTTCCGAGGCCAGGAATAACACCACCCCCGGCCTTTAGTTGGCAAAGATGCCGCGGATTACGGGATTCCTGACTTCTTTCGGTCGCCGTGTAGCGTTATGCTTGCCTTCGAGCAAGGTCTATCGCGGGATCGTGAGAAAAACCGGTAAATAGTAATTCAACAGTCTTCTAATTCATATCGAGCGTGCTGCGAGATCTGCCTGCCGCGTTCACCATGAAATGACATAACTGTGATGAATTGGTCTGTAATTTCGAGTGTTTGAACACGGAACTGTGTACTCGAGAGCTACGTGGGACTGCTCTATGCCCCGCGCTACTCGCACAACAGTCCGCAGCAACGATATTTCCGAAGCTCCCATGTATTTTAATTGACTATTGAAGGTCGAGGGTCCGTTTACGCTCCTCCGTGGGGTAGGAAGCCCTCGTTAAATTCGAATAAAGGAATTCACACGACTCGCTCGCCGAGCGTGAAATCGATTGCCCGGCGAATGTCGATCGACGCGATTGAACATACGAGTACAAACTTGGTACACATCGTATCGAGCCGCTGGATCTCTATTACCGGTAGAACACTGCCAACTTCCCTGGAATGAAGCGGTACAGCCGGCACGGTCGCAATAGCGAAGCCCGTGGAATCGTATCGACAACGACAATCGATTCCCTATTCCGAAAGGCACCGGCTGGTTTCTCATGATGCGCCATTCCTCGGGTCTAGGCTGTCAAGGAACTTTCACGGCCCTGAGAGAACGCGAGATCCTTGACCGTTTCTCGCCTGATCCCTTTAATAAACGCGATATGGAAAGTGATCGGAACGTGGCTGTTTCTCTCGCGTCACGATCGAACTCGCGCGATGAAAAGTCACAGACGAAGGAAGAGAGCGTGCACGTTATTAACGATTGGAAAGATTCATTTCCCTATCAATATAGTTTTTAGTAATACTCTCGCAAGCACGGGGATTGTCGTTGAAATAAAATCATCAGTCGTTGATTCCTAGAAACCCATATGCAGCGGCTTATAGACTCACAACGTTAACAAGGAAGATAAGAAAAAGGAGTATTCTTTCGTGCTTTCTTCCCTCATCATTCCATCAACGAACCATTGAAAATGGTGCCAGCCGGATCGCAAGCGCAGGGCATCGAACCGAAAATCGAGAAGCACGTCCGAGCATCCCGTCATCTCACGTCCATGTTCAATTTAACGAAACGGACGTCGAGGCGTTAAAAGCCGACCAGCGCCCGTGTCTCCGCGCGACATATTATCTGCGAAACAATAAAATTGCCCGATAAGCATCGGCCGTACACCCAGAGTCCCGTGTCCGACGTATTCCCTCTGTCCCGAGGCACGGACGTTACCGATGTCCGATCGAAATCGATTTATGGCCCAGCGACAGACGAGATATCGCCCGGGGCGGGGTCGAATCGAGACGCAGCCGCAAGTTTCGGGACGTGGGAAGCACTGGATTTTTTCCTTCCCCACCCCTCGGGGCGAGATACCGTCTCTGGGATATCGGGTGAGTGGCGAGTGAGTCACCTTACGCGGGGAAGGAGTGGTGACTCGCCCTGCGATCGGCGTGATCGGCTGCTGCCTCCACGATCGTGTTTCGTGTACCGTGGCAGCCGCGGAACGCCTCGCGCCGCAGCCTTGTACAGCGTCAAAACGAGTGACGTCCCGACGTTTTACACGGCGCTGCGCGGAGTTCGTCCTCTGCTCCGTGGAGCGCGTGTGGCGAGCCGATCGCCCGAAACCAGCCGCGTACCGATCGCACGACCTTAGGAATTGTGGAGCACGGGGGCACGGCGGAGATTCGATTGCCTGGCAATCAAGTTACTCGCGGCTTTCCGAGCGTCCAGATGCGTTTGATGGAGCGGCGGCAACGCTGTGGTGTTTATCGTTAATTATGAATTATGATTTTGTGGCAGAAGAATTATTGTAAAGTTCACGTTTTGAGTGACACTTTCTAGATTTTTCTTTAGACGTGTATTAGAGTTTCCGGCATGTTTCGTGGCTTCTTTCGTTCCGTTTATAGTAGAGTTCCCAGACTAGAAGACTTTCTGGGGAACCTGTACATAGTCGCAAGCAGATTGCACCCGCTGCCGGGCGCCAAATCGCTGTGTGAGAGATCGCGTGACGATAATGGCCGGTAGACCAGTTAGCCGGTCATGGAAACGAAACGGGATGAGTCGTGCGAACCAATCGTTCGATTAGGTAAACCTCATAGTGACATTTAGCTGGTATCTGTCTCTGGTTACCAGGCCATCGGGACCACGAGGACGCAACTACGAGGCGGTCGATCGTTTCTCCGCGTTTTCTTTCGACCCCCTGCCAACCTCCTGATCAGCTGAATGCCAGCAGAGTTTTATTGCTCTCGCGCCTGTCGATATGAAGCGACGATGGAGTAGGTATTAACAGCTCGTTAAGAAAATTAATAATTTGATCGATCAGGCATGGACGTCTAATGACGCGTGCCTATCGTCTATCGGTCTTGACATTTCGCAGTTCTGGAATCCCTTAGGCATCCTCTGCGATACTTTCCACGAAGTGGCCTGAGCTAACTATAAAACTGTCGATTTCTCAATGCACCTTTCAATCTTCCCCTCTCTAGCAGCTCGGTATGATATAATACTGCCTCCGAATGTCACCGCTCGCAGACGGCTGCTCCTCGCGCGTCTGAAAGTCCCGATTTCTCACGATCAGAGATGACGGTCGAGGGCACGAGGGACGGCCAGTATCCCGCGTGATACCGGTAAATCGTTCGCGGTCCCGCGGTCTCGATCCTCGGCCGATACCTTTGAGCGTGAACCGGTAGTGGGTGCAGATGGGTGGACACGGAGCGGCGCGGCGCGATTAGCCGGCCCCGATACGGCTATCTCCGTACAAGGGACTCCTGCACGGGGTTTCGCGGCGGGAACGCGCGCCTCGAATTCTTCCTCCTCTGGTTCGCGCGAGCGAGAGGTGCTTCCGATTCCGAGCGGCAGATAGGGGCGGCCTGGTGGCGGCTGCGGTCGTCTCGAAAAAATCCCGCGAACCGCCGCTAAAAATCGGCCGCGTCGCTCGCGAGGACGCGCCCGCGCGCGCGCGGGTCGCTAGAGTGCGAGCTCTAGCGGTGGCGTCGCTTAATTAACGCCGTCCACTAGCGCCCGCGCATGCGCCTAGCACCTCTGCCCGGCCCGGCGCAGATCGCGAGATGCTGATAGCGGCTACACCAGCCGCGACAGATCCTCTCTCTCCCCCGGCCGCTGCCGCGCTTTTTCTCCGCCGCCCTTTTATACACACACCTCCGCGGAACCCTCCTCGTTTTTTCTTCCACGATCTCGGCGATCGATGCAGGCAGCCTCCGTATCCAGGGTCCCCGTGCGTCGATAAATTTCGGGATTGGCGCCTCCGTCGACCCGGGCCCACCTAATTAAGCGGTTCGCCCCATAATTACGGCCAATTAACGTCAAACTCGGCCGGCACCGGAGACCGCTATCGCCCGGTGATTGCGCGGCTCTCACGTGCACGTATGGGGGCACCGATCGGGAGAGGCTCGGTAGCGAAAGCACGCGACTTCATCATTTTTGCCCGGGGGACGCCGGACGGCGGTGTTTCGCTGACCGAGCCGATAAGGGGAAAAGAGAAGTCGGCGAGCGGCTCTCGGTGCGTCCGAGGTATTCCCTCGCGACGCGATTTCAAGACTCGATAAGGGTGGAAGGTGCACGCTCTTTCAAACCGCATTGACAATGCCCCGCGGTAATCGTACAGCGTCTGATGATCAGAGTGCAGGCGCTTCTATCAAAGTTTCGAAGGTACACGCGAGACACCCACGCCAGCGTGAAGCAACGCGAGAGCTGCCAGAAAATCGCAGCGTGAATCCCGTCAGTGTGTCAAACTAACTAGGTGCAGAGCGTCGAAATGAGCCGGAGCCTTGTCAGCGGGAAAGGTCAAAATCCATCAGAGTACTCCCGCGCCGTGCCACTCGAAGCCCTCAATTAGACGAATCGAATCCCTAATCTCGCAACCCGAGGAATTCATCCACCGTGACGAGCAGCGTCCAGAGCAACGCCAGCCTTCGCCTCGCTCATTTATTCAGACACCCTAATGAACCGCGGGAGGTGGGGGAGACGATTTCGACGGGCATTCTCAGCCGTGGCCTTAATATCAGGCCGACGACGACGTTACATAAGGCCCCCGTGCACACAGAGCCGAGCGGGCCCGTGTGTGCGAGGAGACGTGACCACGATGTACGGAACGGGGGACCGTGCTCGTGAGCCGTGGGCCGGCGCTGGGCCCCAGAAAAATCCCATTAATTGCTTCTATGGTGATAAATTTCCCCGTGGCGGTGCACGATTCCCCTCCGTCTCTCTCTCTCTCCCTCTCTCGCTCTCCCCTGCTCTAGCCGCGAGCCTCTCGTCGCGGCCATCCCAGACTCACCTCTCTCGGCGAGAGAGCTCCCTCGGCGACCATATCGGCCGCCTATGTTAATTTTCAGTTTAATAAGGTGCACCAGGAAGTGACACGGCGCTGCCGTTGCCGTTCGAGCCGGCTGGCAAGCAAGCCAGGCGAATGCCAGGTGAAAATGTCGCGGCGGGAGTGACATTTCAATTAATGTTTACCGCGTTTGCGTGGGAAGGGACACGGCGGCGCGCTTCTTCCAGCCTGCCGAAGCAGGTGCAACGAAAGGCGGACGAACGGTCGCGGGATCCACGTCGTGGAAAAGGGAGCGAGATCGGGGATCTTGATAGTCGGCTTCGATTGGAGCTGCGGCGCAAGTTGAGCGAGTGGATCCGCTGGAAGGTATTCGTCTGAAGTGGAGTCTAAAGGGTGCAGATGACTTAGGAGATACATAGAGGCTAGCGCGAGCAGCTTTGTAGATTTCGCGGAGATTTAACTCTGAAGGGGATATTAATATTATTGCACAGACTAATCGTTACCTTGCCAGGCTACGTAAGGGTGGTTTGAAGTGACAGAAAGTGCACTCGAGTCGTTTTAATGATACCCAATACCACACAGAGTGTACACGCCATTGAGCACGGATTGCACCGAGGCGAAGACGCGGTGGAATGATTACGTGCGCGAGGAATAAAGGAAATCCACCTGAATGGCACCGGCTGAAACGCTCCCCTTCGCGCGTCCCTTTTCAAAGCGTCGCCGATGCAAACGCGCGAGCACGGCGGCCTGGTAATGAGCGACGACGGCAATAACGCAGGCGGTAACTATTAACCAGATTGTTCGGTTAACGACGGAGGCGATGAGAAGCGTTCGCGAGCCGTGTCGTTGGAAACGAGGCGCTTTCGTTTATCAAGGACGATACGGAACGGCGATGCCTGTGCAATTCTAATCGACGAGCGTGGATCGGCGGCGATAAAAGATCGGCCGGGACGAAATTACGCGAAATTGTAGCCTTTGAGGGACGTTCGGTGTTTATAATGAACCTCTCGCGTGAATAGGAAATTACTGCTCTCGCGCCGCGCGCAGCTTCGCGTCGCTCGAGTGCTAACTTGATCTGATCTACGGCGCTATGTTTTTCTACGTTTCAAGGGGAATCAATCCAATCTGGAAACTCCCCAAATTTCTATAGGGTAAGTCAGGGTGAGATGGTAATGCGGGAGAGATGGGCAGTGACAGTATTTTTCAGAAGGAAACGCCTGATTGCGCTGCCTCCACGTGGGTACAAAGTGTCATAGAAAAATAATATTCTCAGTTGAAAGTGTTCGAATAGAACGTTTTTAAAGGTTTGTAAATCCACTGTGAAACTTAAGCTAGTACTTCAAAATGTTTGATCTATATTTTGGACATCTTGTTTCTGTTATTTATGCTGAATATTTTTAATTCGCAATATGTATTTTCGATAGTGCATTGTTTATAGTGGTTTTAACCTTAAAGTATTCGGGCTTACGTTTGCTAGTCTAAGCGAAATAGGAATGGCTATCTTACCAGGGCTTTAAGGGAGAGATGGTCAATTGTTGTCCAGGAGTTGGCCATACCTGTACTTGATGTAATTTCAGATATTTTGATGAAATTCGGAGACAATTATTTCGAAAAAGCAAGGTTGTCTAAAATGTAAGTCGTGTGGTTATTGGGCCCACGAAATTTGCGCAGAGTTTGACACTGTGTGTCATACATGCGGATTACAAGACTCACAGCAAGAGCCCAAAAAAGTTTTGAGCGGGCAAGAAGGAAGGTGGACGAAAACTAGAAAGAATATGAGATAACCAGTTAAGCACCACAACTTGTTAACCTGAAAGGTACATATGTCCATCTCCCCCGGACATTAAGGGAGAGAGTAGACAAAGAATTGAAGTTTTGTTCTACCTCATTTTCGTTGCTTTATTTCAAATACGTTGGCTGTAGTAGGCTCTAAACGAAACTATGCCCATCTCTCCCGGACTTGCCCCATTCAAAATCATTAGAATATATATATTTCCACGCGATTATAAAAGCTGCTTGAACTTGGGACGACACTTTAATTATCAGGGCCACTTGAAAAAATGGCTGCACGGTGATTCTTTTCACGGCGAAACTTGTTCTCGTAGGCCAGCTCTGGCAAAGTGAACCAGGTCCAATTTCGGCGAGCAGCAATTACAGGCGTCGAGAGAGCGTCGCCGTTTCCAGGCGCTCCCTTCTTCTTCGCCTCTTTTCGTCCCATCTTATCGTGATTATCGTGATCATCGGCACGGCCGGCCGATACTTTCGTGTGACGTAAAGCCTCCGCTTTCCTCCGCGAGGCGAGAAGCTTCTTCCTCCCGCAGGCGTTCTAGCGTTCCGTCACGGTTCTCACGATCTCGATCCGCGCGGTTTCAGTCCGAAAATGGCCAACCGGGGCGACCGTGGACGCGGTGAGAGCACGGCCGTTGAAAAAATCAATTAATCTCAATCGAGGCGACCGTGTGCTCGCGCGCGCCCGCAAGAGGGTAATTTCCAATTTGTCGCGGCCCCGAAACGGCACGGGGGGGGGGGGGGAGGGTACGAGCGGACGAAGATGGGCCTACGGGCGATCCGCGAGCGGCGAAAGTATTTTTCGGATAAGGGCATCGCGCGCTGCGCTGTCGTCGCCGCGGGTGACGAACGGTTACAGTGGACCAGCGGAGAGTATTCAGGTCTGAGGCAAGGATTCGTGGTCCCTCGTGAAATTTCATTTCGGGCGAAGATTTCGGCGAAGATTTCTGGTAAACGTGACAGGAATCGCTACAGTGGGATGGACGGGGATTGCTGGCGGTCGCGATAACTTAGTTAAGATCGATATCGAGAAGTAAAACTTTCCTGCCAATCACAAGTGTCATCGATCACGACGAGGACGATTTTACGCATGCCTCGTTGAAGGAGCACGAACAAAAGAACGCGGGGACAAACGAACGGAACGAAATCTGTCGGTGGGGCAGTGAAAAAAAATTTGCATAATCGCCCAATGTCGTCGATACAGATTTGCATAAAGAATTCGTTGTCGAACCAGTCGAAGGTGTCCGAGATACGCGCGCAACGGAGCTTGACTTCATTTATTTTGGGCCTGGTGTGTCGCTGGTCCCTCGCGATGTGGAGCGACGATGGCACTGGCTGCATCTTTCTGATTATTCATGGAATGCGCGGAATCAAACAAGATCTACTCCACGCGCATTTAAACTACTCGGAATTCTTACAGAAAAAGTATTCTCCTTTCGATCAAGAGCATCCTACAAACACACCAAATCTCTCAAAATCTTCGTAATGATCCGCTGCGGAGAATATAATATTATGCGCTCGATAAGATCGATACCGTGATTCGATCTCGGCGCGTGATCGAATCTGGATGCTTGACGCTCGCGGCCCATCAAAGGGGAGCATCGGGGCGACACGATCGCGATAGGGACGATTACCAGGTACCAGTCCCCGATCCAGGAACAGGCCTCGATCCACGCGTCCCTCCGCGAGCCCGGCGTAGAACATGATCTACTTACCGCGGTAGCCGCGGGATCGGAAAGCAACCATCTACCCACGATCGTCTCGCACCTATCCGCTGTCCAATCACCGCCGGTACGTACACAAAAGGTGCACGACCCGGTTGCGAGCGTGTACGCCGTGGATGCACGCGCGTGACCGTGTGTGCGGCGTCCAAGTGCACCGCGAGTGGTGCATGCCGCAATACGCGATGCACAGCCTTCGTTAATGAGTCATCCAGCGAACTCGGTGCCAGATACACGAGCCACCTTTAAGCGTTGCTCTTCTAGCTTGCCTCTCTGCCCCGCGTCACCGGGGAAATGGATGTTTGCGCAAAGGCGAGATGATAACGATGGTGGATCGAAAGGTGGAGTTTCAAGGTGTTTGATTCGAGGAGGTGCAATGGCATTTGTGCGAAATAGGGGATGTTAGATGCCCTCGTGTGGTTGGTACACGTTCGAATGGCTAAGTGGATGTAAGGAAGGCTGTGAAAGGAAAGAAAGGAGCCCTATTTAAGTGTACTCATCTTTTCGGAGTAATCTTCTTCCTGAATAACTTTCCCCCCGGTAATTATTATGCATACGTGTTCGTACTTTATAAGATCTTCGTTCCTTAAACATCCACCGCTTTCCTTCGAGTTTTGTCTTTCCTGTTCCCTTTCTGCTTGCCACAGCGCCGCCGAGACGTTAAGAAATAGTCGTACCCCGGCGTATTATTATATAGCGCTTTAAATGGTAGCGATAAATTACGGACGCTGTTCTCCACGTTAACCGCAATCGCCTTTTAAACTGAGAGGAAGCCTGAACACGCGGTTGTCCCTACCGTACCAGACTTCCTTCGAAGGCGCTTCGTGTTTCCTCCCTGCCGAAACTACTGTGCGCTGGAAATACGAGGTGAGAAGACGATCTCATAGCATCGCGTAAGATTTTCCTCTATCAATTTGCTTGTTTTCTAAGCTCCTCCAGAAATAGAGGGGGCCGAAGCCATTTCCGCGACGATGCTTCTCGAGTGACATCATCCAGACACTGGCACGCAGAATCAGGATAAAGAGACACGTGAAGTCGTAAAAACTCTACTTCTTTGCATTCTTATTTTTACGATCTATCCAGAACCTCCAGTGGAAAAATCTCAAGTATGTTCGTTCTTAGTAGCAGTATCGTAACATTAGATAGCAGTAGATAGCATCACTACGGAAAGAAAACGGATACGCACCTTTCCCTAGTATAATTGTAATTATATGGGTGGTTTAAAACTATTTATAAGTTTGATACTAAATTCAAACATGTATTACCTACTTTGTTACCGTTTATACAAAAAGTTTTACCTTTGTATTGGATTTTAGTGATTTCAATTTTCTCTTTTCTCTTTAGTTGCTGTACTGGCACCCCCCTAGATCAGGCCACAGTGCAATTCTCCAATTTTGGTAATCACGTTATAATAGCAAAGAGTACCTACACTCTATTTACCGCCTTCAACAGATACGTCGTTTTACTATCAACCTCAACAACCCCACGCGCCCTAAATTCCAAGACAGGCCAGCACGTATACAGACGAAGGGGAACATCAGTGATCTAAAGAGCAATTTCGTGCGTTATCGGGGAGCCGATCAAAAAGTCGCCACGATGAAAAGCCCGTGTTCTCATCAGAGAGACGAAAGAGAAAGCACAGATGAGGCTCCCATCGGGCTGGTGGCCCGATGGATCATTACACGAAATCAGTGTTCAGATTATATCGCGGTGATATAAAGTATATTTCGATGTATTCCGACGAGCGTACGGAATCGGAAGTCGGTATAGCGGCGGACAGTAGCGGCTCGCCTCTACCATATAGGGACGGCGAACGAGCCAGAGGCACGTTCGTGCTGAGTGGCCGTTGAAAAACGCGTATGCAAATTAATAAGCCACGACCGAAACGGTCTCGCGACACCTCCGAGAGGATTTTCTCGTCGGCAAGCTCCGATCGTTCGCAGGTAGATCCCTCGATTCATCTGCAATGCCGCTTACTTCGACTTCCTGGTGGCTGGACAGGCCACTGCCACCCACGAGCACGCGTGAATATGCAACTTTGCTGCTGGAAGCCTGGATTATGGAGGAAATATTCACTTGAAGCGAGAAAACCGAGGGTACAGACCCAGGGGCGGATTTATATATAGGCTAAGGAGCTTGATAGTTTTTGGAGTAGCAACCTGTATACTTATTTGCTTAATATGCGAATAAAATGTTAAACATAATTTAATAGAAAGTACCACTTTCTTATTTTCACTGTTTTAACTGGGTGATCTTTAAACACAGAGGCTTGAGATCATTTGACAATCAATACTCTTTCTTTTTCATGCAGCAAATTAGCAATAACTCATAATATGTGAATTTTCAAATTGATTTCATTTTAAAATTCTTTCAACTGTTTTAAATTAAAGTAGTTGATGATATTTACTGACAGTCCAAATGTGTACCTGGCTACAGAAGCTGCAAGACACTTTGAGGATTTTTTATTACATATTGTAAATCCGGGAGGGTTCGACCACTTTTTGGAAAATAAATTGTACCATCGTTGTTTTTCACATTTTTATAAAGCAAAGCCTAAGCAATTTGGGGTACCTATATATAAGTTATAATGTGCGATAATTTCAAATATTTATTTTCATTTTCAATGAAAAACATTGGTACTAGAACTGGTCGGCCTCACCCGCATGTCGGGGTTAGACCGTCCACCCACTACGAGTAATTAAAGTAGTGATCGACTACCTTATCAAAAAAAATTAAAAACGAATACATACGTATTGTTAGTGTTACACTGTAGTTATCTGCATATTATATCCCCCAACATCGGAAGCTTGTAAATAAACTTACTTACCTGTTTTTCAAATATCGCCACCACTGTAACTTGGTCTAAAAACTTTCACCCTCGCATAAAGTCTTAACTGTATCTTATAATTGAAATATGGATTTGTGACAATGGTCAATGTGAGACAAACAACAAGCGCCTTCATTTCTTTTGTGTCAATGACACACAGTGCCCTATACTGTGTTAGTCTTAAAATATCAGCGCTGGCCGGACTCTCCCGGTGGTCGAACTCTCCCGGACTTACCCTATATCGACTACGAATATGTAAAAATTATTGCCAAAGTTTCTTTTCCTGTACCATCTAGAGAATTCAGATAAACAATTCTCAGTTACTTAAGCAACTGATAAGTAAAAAGAATCGTGTAATTGACTTCTGTAATTCTGTGTCCTGGTTATCGTCAGGTAGCTTCGTTTCAGACGAACTCCTTAAAATGTGTCCCCTTCCCAACGTTAATTTAAATAAATTTGAATAGTACTATGCGCAGGGAACGTCTCCAAATCAATTGTACTTGTTAATAATCGTAATACGGGCGCCGTGTCGCGGATACGTTCCGCGATACCCTGCGTCGTGTCTTTGCATAACCGCCCGATTCCCCTTGTTGGCCCAGCGCAGCACTTGTTCGTCGTGATCTGGTTACATCGCTACCCGTTATGTCGAGGGTTTCGAGTACATTCTTACTCAACCCAACATCCACTCTCTCCTCCTCTGCGCCCCTCCCCTCTTGTCACAGTACCTTCCCTCTTCTCCAACTCTCCTGCAAAGAAAATATCGCAATGTGTTATGAAAGGATTATTGATTGCCTGATTAGTCACAGAGCATTTGGTGAAGTCCAGCAATTAAACTATTTTATAGATCGCAAAATTGCATACGAAATACGAGGTGTCTTTAGTCTTCAGATATCTGTATGGCGATCTATTCATCATCATTAACCACTAATCACATAACCCTGCGAGCTTCCTTGAAATCGAGCACGCACAATGGAACAGTATCGTCAAGAGATCGACCAGGTGACCATCGATTCCGAGTAAACCCCGAGCTCTGCCATTAGAGACAGGCGGAAGTTTCTTGCCGATTTTTTGCGGATCGTGCGCGTCACTGGACGAGAAGGCCTGCGAAGCGGGATCAAAGCGTGCACACCGATCAAGGGCACCGATCTTCTGCGTGCCCTTTTCCAGACAATTCGTTCCGGGGGATTATCCGGTCGGTGGACGTCTGCCTCGAATCATAATCAGGATCGCCGTGCTCGTTTGTCGCGCGTTGCTTTCGACCGAGAACGACCGCAGCTTGAAAATTTAATTGGTTATTCATCTAATTGGTAAATTTCTCCTCCTTCGAGTCAGAATTTCATCAGTGACCACACCAGATCAGTGTCTCTCCAAGTTTTCCCGTCAAACAACCATCCCCCTAATTTTACATAGATAACGCAAAATCTGCGCGACCTCTTACAAAGCACAAAAACATCCGAAAGTCCATTCCCCGATTCAAAACGCAAGTTTGCCACGCTCGTGAGTAAATTTCACGAACTTCTATAACCCTCCAAGGGAACACCCAACAACGCCACTGACTCTTCGCCGCGATTAAAGAACGATTCCCCCGAGCAATTCTTCTCGGATCATTTTAATAAGTACGAAGCAGACGGCGGGACTGGTCCAGCCGCGGGATTAAACATGCTAACTGCCAATCAGCGTTCGGCACAGCGGTTGGAGAATTAAATCCCGTTCCAGGGAGCGATATTTAAGGTCCAGCGAAGGGGATGCGTGGCAGGCGTAAAGCCAGTGGGGCGTCCTCTCGGCGCGACCACTTTAAGCGGCCGCCAGCGACATCATTGTAAATATCAGCGGCTATATGGCCTCGTAAACAACCCCCTTACTAGGTCGAGAGCGGAGTCGTCTCAATCCCGAGCCCTTCCCTCCCGTGCGCGTCGCCACGTTCCGTGTAGCGTCCGTCCGCCGTGGAGAACGCTTGCACCCCACTGTTCGCGATACACGCACGGCTCGCTTTTTTTAATAGCCCTCGTAAACGCGAAGGGCCGCCTCTTATCGCGCCCGGCACTTAAACGTCGCGGTTTCGACCGTCATTAGAGATCGCGCCGAACTTTTCGCCGATCGACCCAGGCCACGCAATAACGCCCCTGAACGTGGGACGCGTTCCCGAGCGATATATCGCGGCTCTCGGTCGCCGCGGGAAACTCCAGCCTCGCGTCGTGCACTCGCCCGTGGAAAATAAAATTTGCGAGGCCGCGAGCGCCTCTTAATGAGTCCCCATAGCGTGTCCAACGATAGAGGCATCGCGTATCTCTCCGAGGTTGACCACGACCTCGTAAACCAAGACGGTGCTTGGGCACGCAGCTTGTTTTCGAGGGTGGAAGGTGTTTTCTCGATCGTAATGCCCGCCGTGGTCGTTTCCTCGCGGTTTAAACGCTCGCCCCTTATCTGTACCGGAAACGGGACGCTGATGGCACAGCCAGAAGGGGAGTTAGGACCGAGGTGGATTATGGGATCAGAGCCCTATTAACCAGCCCTCGATGCGTCCCTCTGCTGCTGGTATGCAGCGATTAAACGGCAGTTTGTTATAATCGTAATGCGTCTGTCTGGTGCGCGACTCTACTACTTGCTTGCCTTTTTCGTTTAGTCACGTTCCTTAGTGATCGGCGACCATCGTTTTGTAGTTTCTATTCTGGCTTCGGGGCATGTGGAGGAAATTATTTATTCATTTTTTATTCCGGTTCTCGGAAATGTTAGACATAACAAAGTGGATCCTGAGCTCGAAAGGGAATGGTCGTCTTTATTCGTTCTAATTAACTGAAAGTGGATCGCGATTTGGTCCAAGATCGCACCCTCGAGTCGTCCTCCACTTATTTCTCCACTTCGAGGTCCCATGGTTGGGACGAACGTCCGTGGCGCCCATCGGGAGCATCATAAAACCGCAGTTACAAGTTAGAATCCCATTCGAAGGGAACATGTGTCCCGATACAATCGTATATTCGAGCATAATCGTCGAATCTTCTGTTCGCGGGACGCGATTAACGAACCGGGACCACGCCGGAACGAAGGCTCGGCCGATTTAAAGGTGCAATAAACGAGCCATGAAGCAGCCATTCGGTCAGGCCACTTTGACGTTCCGCGAACGAAAATATATGGGCGACTCGCGAATGGATATTAAGAAACGGGTCGGCAGATAAGCGGTCTCGCTGTCGGGTTCGACAACCTTCTAAAGTGCATCGTCGAGGGAGCATCACAAGAACGTCACCCGCGGAACGAAAGAAAGGGGAAGTAAGAACATAAAGCTTTCAAAGCAGAGGAAGAAGGAACGGGGAGAAGTGAGTCAGGTCCGGAGGGAAAAGTGGAACAAAGCATTGACCAATTTCTTGAGACACTTCAAAAGTGCAAATGCGACGAAATCATTTCCTCCTTTCTACGCGAATGTTACAAACAAGACGGTCGCGATCCAGAGCAAAAACACGGAGCAATTCCACCCGTGAGTACCTACTCAAATGTTTCAGCGCAGGCTGGTGATCGACAGGACGTTTCAAGTAGCGCAAAATCGATTCCGGACACTTGGGTAATGTCCCTCGTGAGAGGCAGGAGAGAGCTCCGCCGGGCAAGAAGTCCCCCGACGATGGAACGTTTCTATTTGTCGTTGATTTATCGACGGCGGCGCGCTGGAATCTGAGATTCGGTCGAGCGAACCTTTCCACGCGACTCCTCTCTCGCCGGGACGCGAACGGACGAGTTCGGAGGCGCAGGGACGGGCACGGCTGGTAAAAAGGGAACAGATATTCCCCGTGGCAGAGGATGATGCAGTGCCCCGTGCCCGGCACGTGATCGCCGGCCATAAGTCCGGCTAATTAAAAAATATGAATTCAACGGCGAACGTTGCGACAGCCGAGGGCTGATTTGCGTCCGACGACGGAACGCCGGCGATATTTTTCTCCCGTCTCGGGCCACGGGCAACTTTCTACGCGTCCTACGCGTGGGTGGGCGAAATCAGGTCCCTCGGTTTTCTCCCGGGACGGTTTAATTGACGCGCCGGGACGGTTGCGAACGAGCTTCAGAGGAGAAAGAGAGAAAGGAGGATTCCCATCCTCCTTAGGAATTATTACTGGGGCGCATTTCCCAGCGGGCAGAGCCGCGCGCCACGCTACAAACCTCCGACTTTATTATCCTGCGCGAGCAGAGTTTCTTTCCCGAGAGATCGGCGAAGCTGCCGAAAAACCACGCTCGAGAGTTCAAGGAACGAGAGTTCACGAGACACAGTTACAATGTAGTTTATGAAATTAAAGTATAATATAATAAAATCTAGTTAATTAAATCCAGATCAAAGTCTCTTTTCTTCGGAGCAGAAGATTCTTGAAGAATGATCGCAATGAGAAAGGTGTTATTCTTCTTTAACATTCGCTCTTTTTTAAGGTTTCATGTAACGAATGTACGTCTGCCGAGGTCAGACGGATGAAGCAACACTTTTACCGCGGCGACTTTAGCGAGACACATCCCCGTGGCTGGCACGTCGCGTGCTTTGCATTTCCTGCGTGCACGGCGGGCCCACGCGCGCGTGCACTTTCATCGGCGAGCAGCGATCCAGCCACGGAAGCCGGAATGGGAATGGGTATGAAATATTCGATCGAATGGGATCCCGCGGCGGGACTGTGAGAACCGTGGCACCGATCGATCGCCTCGGCGTACCGCGCGAGACACGCGGGTAAGTGTATGACTTCATTGGAGCGTGTCAGTGGGCGATTATGAGAAATTGGAAATAGAAAAATCGAAATCGCTACGGGGAACGCGAGCGTGGGGTCTTTTTCTTTTCTTAAATAATAGATTGCCTTTATCGGCGGTGTCGATCGATAGTTCGCGCTCGATCAAGTTTCTTCCCTCCTCGAGGTGGACGGCTTAAGTGGAGGGAATGGGACAGACTTCTCAGTCAATGGGTAACTTTGTATTTACTCCAACTTCTGTGACATTTGTAATCACTTATCACAAAAAACACAGTCAGTAACTGGGAGAATCTGAAGTGATATTACCACAATAATGTATACCCATCGAGATAGAAACATTTCCCATGGATAAAGTACTGATATTTCACTACCGTGGCGGATTTACAAAACAAAAGAAAATTATGATTTCTTCCAAACATTATGTTTTTTCATTCTCCTTTTCATTTTCCGAATAAAATGGCTCCGCAGAACGTTGCCATCTGGGCCTTTCTCCTTAAATCCGCCACTGAGTACCTACCCGGGAGGAGGAGCAACTATGGGAATCTGCATAGTCATTGTGACCGCTACTAATGTGTATCTACTAGCGGTTAGACAGACCACACACACGGGCCACGGCCTAGCAATCAATTTTAACGACCAACCTAAATAACCCCGCAGCTGAAACGATCGGGACGCGTGTCAAGGCGGCTCACGCGACGCGCCCGTGAAAAATTCACTCTCACGATGCCCCGGTAGGAATCTGGATCACCGTGGATCCCCATGACACCCATTCCTAGGCCCGTAATTCACCCGGGGAACCTTTCCAGCCGTCATTAACGTTACAGTTTTACGAGGCGGCTTTATGCACGGACTCTCGGTCGCCGGGCCCCCTTTCGTAATTTGTTTTCACGTCCATTAGTACCGTGCACGGACCTTGCTTTCACGCGTGTCCTCGCCCGCGTATTTCATCAGCGGCGTATCCACCTGCGCCTCGCGCCCTCCTCCCCGCCGTAATATCGATCTTATCAGCGGGCGTCATTATCTCGGTGGCTGCCCGCGTCCCGTTAGATTCGAATCACCCGAACCAACGGGACCTCTCCTCATTGGATACACCTTGAAATATGCACCGAAACGTGCCACCGAATGTCGCGGCCACCTCCTGCAATTACGCCGCGCAATTTCCAGTCCGGCAATTAGCTAGCGCGAATATGGCGGAGGAATGTGACCGGGGTAGCAAATCGGTAATCGATCGGCGTATGATATAAAATGAGATTTCAGGGACACCGATCTGCCGATCGGTAAATGCTCATTTACTCTTGGAAGATCATTTCGATTTGGTGTTTACCGAAGTAGGTGGATGGTCTACGAATGGGAAAGTTTCGATGAGAATATCTGACGAAGATACATATACGGAATTTTTATGTAATTAAGGACGTTCGCGTCTCGGGCATACCGTTTCTCTTGAATGTTTGATGAAGTTAGAGTTCAGAGATCAGGATTTTGGGCCCAACCCAGAGATGCCATAGAAGATATTTCACTTTCGGTGGACGAACAGTGATCTTCGGCGAACATAGAAATATCTTTCCAATTAACGAATCAGACAACAGCCTGGAATTTGCATTTAATCGGATTCCAACGGTACTTTGATTAATATTGATTCCAGAAATGAGTGGAATATTGATTTGCTTAATTTTGGGATTGATATACATATCAATCCAGCCATTAAATAGTAGTACACTAATCTGTGCGCGAATCCAAATGTCCTCCGAAGCGATTTTCATTTGCAACGGTTTCTTCTAAGATTCGCCTCGTAAAAGTGTCCCGAATTAATAGAACAAAATGAATTTACGACATCCCCGTTACGCGACGCGGAGGACTACGAATTCTCGAGCGTGCAAACGCGCCTCTTGGTGAGGTCAAGAAGTTTCAGAAATGCCGCAGGTTCACCGTTCGACGAACGTGAATGCTCAACAGCGGGTCCAAGAACCGTCGTCTCGTAAATTTCGTAACGTAATGAGGATCCTCTCGAAAACGGGAGTCCCTTTCCCAACGTGAGTCTTTCGAGGATGTTGCAACTCGCGGCGCAATTTGAACTCCGTTTCTTAACAAAAAAGCAGACCCATCCAGCTCTAACTTAAGGTATCATTCTACTTTGATCGGCGGAACAATTAAGCTTTCGAAGATCTTTTTTCAGTAAATATAACAAAATGGCACCGGTTTGAAAAAAAAGTTTCAAAAAACACCCTTTTTCTCGGTTATTTTGCGACAAAAATTGTTAATTGTACTGCGGGAGATACCGACACTCATAAATATCTTTCCAATTTTTTGTTTCAGATAAGTACGAATCGGAAAATCACCTGTTCCGTTTAAATTTTTCTTCTATGATATAAGAATAGCTTAATTAATTCCAAACATATTTACCTCATTATATGTTGTATTTACTGAGAAGAATCTTTAAACATATCTTAATTTTTCGGCCGATTCAATTAGAATGACCCCTTAAGCTTCTGGAAACAATACAACGCTCAAACTTTCTAACCCACCGACGCTTAACTGAAAGTGTATTCTTTTCACGAGCAGGTGCATCAACGATACCCGCGCTGCGGACTTAATGTCCATTTACCAGCGGCTAGCATCCCCACGAGCGGCATCCTTGAAACCCGCGCTCGCAGAAGTTCATTACTGAGGGTGATTCGCATCGATTACGTGAGCATCTCGCGCGTCGACGCGTCCGTTTCGATCGAGGAGGCTAATTATCTTGGATCGCGTACGATGCACCTGAGAGGAGGACGCTCTCGCGCGGCGATGGAGGTCATCGAGGTCGTTCGACGGAGAAAGGTGGCGGCGGTGATCCAACGAGAGAAAAAAAATGGGGGAGGGGTGGGAGGCGGAGGAGGACGACGAAGAAAAAGGCAGCGGCGGTCCGCGTGCCAGCTGAACAGCGGGGTCCCAGACCGCTCTAATTACCACCTTGGTCCGGGCGAACCGTAACGAGACATTTACGCGTCCGTGGCGACATAACTCGAGGGAGGAGAAAGGATCGCCGGGGAAAATTGAAGAGAGGCAAATCGGCCGCTCTCCCGTACACGTGTAAGGAGATTCGTACCTCCGGACAACCTCCGTTGTGCAATCCTGGCCGTCGATGACCTGAAAAGTGGGGCACCGCCGAGAAGGCACGCGGTCACCAGCTCGTTTTTACGCGGAGAATGTGTCTTCTGCCCGCGCATCTGCGCCAAACCACGTCGACCCGTTACGCGCCGACCGATTCGCCGCGTTTGCTTAATTAATGACCGAGCATCGCTCGGCGATGACGATTTTTTCGACAGTAAAATCGAAATTGCGACACTCGCTTTCCATCACCTTTCATTTTTCTACCGCGGCATGTGGCCATTCCCTTCTTACGCTCTGCCCGCATTTCTGCCTCTGCTAAAGACTTTGATCGCTGGAGCTCAGTTTTTCGTGCTAACGAGGGGTGTGCGTGAAATTCGTGCCACTAATTTGCTTTAAAATTTGTATAGGGTAAGTCCGGGAGAGTTCGATCACCGAGGGAGTCCGACCAGTGTTGATATTTTAAGACTGACGCAAGATAGGGTGTGTCATTGACACAAAAGAAATGAATGCGCTTGTTGTTGATCTTGCATTGACCATTGTCACAAATTCATATTTCAATAATAGGAAACGCTTAAAAGTTTATGCGAGTTTGAAAGTTTGTAGACCATGTTACAGTGCTCGTGAGATTTGAAAGACAGATAAGTTTATTTACACTATTCCGATATTGGGGAATATAAGATGCATAAAACTACAGTGTCACCTCAACAATACGTATGTATTCGATTTTAATTTATTTTGACAAGGTGGTCGATCACTCCCTTGATTATGGGATAGTCCGACCACGTGTATTTTTCTTACTGTAAACCCATCTTCAGATTTAGGGAGCGAAAATTCCATTCTACAAGGTAGTGATATGTCGTTAAAAGACTAGGACAAAAACGAATGCGTGTGATGCGGAGAAAACTATTTCGAAATCTCGAAAAGCGACGATTGGATTAAATGTGTGCACTGAAGCCGTAGGTTTCATGATACTAGATGCTCCAAGTACCTACAAGAATGTTTGCGATTTACATGGAACACTGAAGAAGCAATAACATATCAAATAACTTCTTCGTGTATTATATTTTTTGTAAACTACACTTTTTGTTATTTTTCAAGGTTGGTCTCACCCGTAGTGGGTGGACGGTGCAACCCCGACAAACGGGTGAGGCCGACTAGTTGCAGTGCCAATGTTTTTGGTTCAATGTATTTGAAATTATTGCACACTATAATTTATATATAGGTACCCCAAATTGCTTGGGCTTTGCTTTAATGTGCATAAAACGACGAAAATTTGAAAAACAACGATGCAATTTCTTTTCCAAAAAGTGGTCAAACTCTCCCGGACTTAGAATATAACGAAATCAAGAGCGTAGGGTGCACTTGTTCGAAAATCCTCTGAAACATTAGTCTCCGCGTTTTCTACGTCAGTCAGGCACGTTCCCTCGGACCCTCGAATGTCAGCGACTGCGATCTTTGAGACGGGCTGCTTACATAAGGGAGGAAGCCGCAGCAAGGCAGACGTCCTGGACAGCCTGCTTCCCTAATGCTCGAGATACGGTGGTGGGAATGCGATCGATCGCAAAAGGGGGATTCGGAGGAGGCACTTGGGTCACGAGCAGCACGAGTCGACGGCGGTAGCGAACGTGGCAGTCGGTCGGGCTGAATCATGCCTGCTCCGAGGTATACGGGAGTCAATTGGACGGTTACGACGTCCTCGGACGAAGGGAGCAGCCACGAGTGGAGGCGCCTTCATCTTTACGACAGCGCGTCCTCGTAACTCCCGACATCCTCTTGCACTTTATTTCCTTCCGCTTTCGGTGCCACGGGGGATTCAATGTTTTACCTCCACCATTTCCCTTCGTGCCTCGCACAAGAACGAGCGGTATCGGTGTTACATCCCTTTATCGTACGCTCGCGGATGAACGAGAAAAACTGATTCGTCCGAAGGCGCGTACGGTGCCATTTAAAGGAAGCGTCGACGACTGAGATATCCTTGACTCTACCACTTGGAACACCATAAACTCTCCGTGGAGCGATTGAAAATACCAAGAGCGGGAGGGGAGGCGAGTAAAATACCGCGGCGACGAACGCGTTAATTATTTCTGGTCACGTTTCTCCGATGGCCGCGCAATCGGGCACAGCTGAATGGGACGACAAATAAGCGAGCACTGGCATCATCGATCAAGCACCCCCACGGAAACTCCGCGAGCTATAAAGCACGAGGGCCTAAAAGTGCCGGCCGCTCGAGCGTCGTAGCTCAAAGCCCGCGCGGGGGTATTCAATATCGAGGCAAGCGAGCGTAACGGGGATACACCGTGGAAGGTTGCAACGGAGTGTCGAAGCCGCGTAATGAGTACCGGTACCGCGGAGAGGTCGGGTTGCCGCGCAGGCACCGCTCGTGATCGTGCCGTGCGAAAACAAGTGCCGATCGCTCCAATTACACCGGGTACCGATACCCAGGCAAGTGGAAAGGGCCTCTTCGCGAGTACCCGGAGGCGTCCGTGCAACATGGGGCCCCCTCGACTGGCAACAAGAGCTACGCGAGCCGTCGCGTCGTTACACGCTACTCGCCAGCGCAACGGCGACGATCGCCTTAAGGACACTCGTGTGCACGTGAAAATCTTTCACAGAGGGACGAGGCGCTCGTGTACCCGCGCACTTCAAAGGGAAATTTTTCACGTGCTCCACCGCTCCGTGTTCTCGATCCCGCTCGCAGCTGCTCCATCAACTCGCCTCCTTAGGCCGGATCACCGTGTTTCCCAGCAGAACCGCCGAAACCCATTTGTCCCGCGCCGAAGAAAGGAGGAACGAGGGATGACATACGGCGCGAGGAGCAGCGTCGCGCGAGAGGAAGGGGCTGAAAGCGGGAGCAGTCTGTTGGAGGAGCCAGACGAGGGCGGTGGGTCCTGTGCTGACATCTCATTTGACTCCGGCTAGCAAGGCTATTTTATTTAATCCGTGATTTAAGGATGCGAACGAGCCGACCGCGAGGCGCATTCCGTGTCGGAGAGAGCCCCGGCCGTCTAACCGCACGTGTGTATATACGTGTATATATGTATGAAGAGAAGATGCCCCGAAGATAAGTCCCCGAAGAGAGGGAGGGACCGACCGAGATGCATAACTTAACCCTCCCCTCGCGGTACGTAGGGAGAATTTAATCTCCGCTTCACCGCGTACCCTTTCCCGCTGGATAAAATAAATAAATAGGACGCGTTCGAAATATGTCCCCCGTCCGGCTGATATATATATAGAGCGGACTACCATACAGCTGGAATTCCCAGAGAGCCACGCTGCCGAGGAGATCCTTCCTCGCCGCTTTTGTCGCTCCGACGGCCCTTTCCCTTTCCCTTTACCGTACCCCCCCGCGCTCTTTTCACCCGTATTTCTTCGGAAGATCGAGAATTCCTGGCTGTTATAGCGCGGGACGCTCGAGCGCGGTGGACGGGGGCATCGGGCCCCTACGGCCCTCGCTGTGTCGCGCGACGCCGGACACGCACGCACGCGAAATGTCGCCGGGCGACACGCGGCGGGAACGAGCGCGCGGAATTCCGGGCCCGTTCCGGGACTTATCGGAAGGGAATTCCGCCGCGTCCACTCGCCCGCTGAGAACAGGCGATGTTGACATAAAGCGCAGCTGCGAGAGGGCGAGAATCCATCGGCGGTTCGCGCGCCAGAGAGAGATATTCTCGGGTAATTGATCCCGGTGATTTAGTGGCGCCTGGATCGCGTGGCCGCGATCCCGCCCGGGATCATCCAGCAATTAGACGCCGCGTGCTTGATCTATCATTTGCGGCCTCGGCAACTATGTAAGGATAAATCATACCGCGATGCCTGCTCCAAGAGATCACGTAGGGGTCAGGGGTCCGTGTAATTGGGGCGAGAATCGGGCAGCTACAAGTGAAATGGAACCAGAGATGCATAATCCTTTGTTTGTTTGTTTTTAAGGTTATTCTTCGGTAGCTGTTTGGAAGATGGAGGTATTTGGTAGCGGTGCCGTTTAGTGCAGAGAATTTGAGAGAAACTTGGGACGTTTGGTGCAATAAACACTTTTCAGATTCAACAGAGAAAGCTACAAGTCCGCTTGCAGTTCTGCAAGAGATGCTCGAGCTTTTGATCCTGGCATGCATACCAGAAGTCTTCGGAGACCTCGCTGATGCACATCATGACCTTCTTTCTATGATTCACTTCGAAGGTAAAGACATAAAGTATCCCGGCGATTTATTTGTACGTCTTTTATGCTCCTGCATCTCGGTTCCCGGAGAGGTTTCGGATCTGTTTAGAATAAGAACGTCGGTCCTTGCAACTTGTGCATTCAAGTCGTTCGCTTTCGCGGCTCACGTTTTCGATCGTGCAGACTTTTTCGATATCCGCCTGAAGTTTTCAGGGATCCTGTCCTCGACATCCCTGTCACTGATTAATAAGCGATTTCTAGAAACGTCACCCTCCATCCTCGAGCCACCGCGAAACCACGAACCCGGCCTGCCAATGCCCGTTAACAAAGAGCGATTCAGGCTCGAAGGCATGGTCCCCTGGCAGGCACCGTCCTCGTTGTCGTCGCGTACCTGCCGCGACGAGGGAACAACGTGCGAACAGGTCGCGCCGGCGTCTCGAAGATTACAAATGTGGCGTTGACCCTGGTCGTTTCAGGGTCACGTGAGCGCTCCAAATTATATGGAGCGGAGTCGACTGATGGCCAGAGCACACCGCGGACGTGATGGCCCGATCGTGGCTAGGTCATCAAGCCGCTTACCAATCGGTGTGCACACATCAACGATCGACGTCCCCTCGACTGGCGTCGCTCCACACCGACACAGGGCAACGGTGGTCCCGGTATCGATGACCACGCGAGATACGCCCGGCGATGATGACGATGATGAAAGGTGTCCGCGACGCGTGCTTCCCACATCTGGATCAGGGGACCTTTGCTCTCGATTAACCTGCGCGTGATTTCGGTGACTGGGGAACGCTCTTCTCGTTTGGTCCGTGCTTTCATGGATTCTAAACTCGGCTCTAGTCTTTACGCACTTGTACTTCGACCCTTTTTCTTTGTGAAGATTTGTTTTATTGGCACTCAGGTTCAACGTAATGATTAATATATTTCGATATAACTCGAGTTCGACAAGGCACGGCGGGCAAGGTCTCGCTGATACAGTAACCAAGAGCTTTCACAGCCAAGTATCAAGCTCGATGATGAATCGTTCGCGGGGAGAACGTACAGTTTCGCAGCCGCGGATGCATTACGAGGACAAATTTAAAAAGGTGATTTACTCCGGCGACGAGTGAATTAGAATACGAGTTACCGATCAGACGTGTAGGCGTGCAATCCGATACCGATCTGGCGAATTTAACGAGTCGCGCGGCTGAACGGGCTCGCGAGCAACGCCGGGCGACGCGGAGCGCGCGCGGGGCTATTAAACGTAAACATCTGGTGGCTCGAAATGTTCGGTCATTTGCGTAAATCACGATGATAAATAATAATCTACGCTCTTTAAGTAAGTTCTAGGCAATAATTTAGAACCCGCGGCGGGTTCGAAGAAAGAACCTGTACAATGGATGAACCGTTGTAAGAAAGATCAAAGGTTATATAATCCCTCTACGTGTCTTGTGGGAACACGATTCATCTCCGCTGCAATCGTAATGCTCGCCGGCGCGGCTGGGTACACGCCGGTGCGCGCGCGCGACCGCGCGAGCGATGCTTCTGCTTAAAATTCGTAATAAACTGCACGCCTATGCCGCATAAAATGCTTCAAATTAATTGCGGCTGGCTCGGCTATCAGCCGTGCCTGCCTCGTGTACGCGCAGCACGACGTACCATTGACACAGAAACGGTAAACCGTAGCCGCGAATTCGAACGACGCTGGATTGGCAATCACGGCTAAATCTCCGACGATAATAGCGGCTCTTTAAAAACATTTCCACGAGGATGCGTGTGGGAGAATCAGTCACTAACAGTCCACTTCGCAACAACTTCGCATCGATCCCAACTCACTTCCTGATCGAACCCCGTCCCAGGACAAGCCACTTTCAAATTAGCCACATTTCGCAATCCCATTTACCTTAACGAGCTAGAGCCTCCGCAAATGATTGATCGAGGGTAACGTTCGTCCCAAAAACGCCGGCGTCCGACGCGCAATCGATGACCCCAGCGTGAATCGAGGCAAAGAAATCATCCCCGCTCGGGTTTCATAAATCGTTCGATATCCGGCATTTCGCGGAGGCTGATAAGCAGGCGGTTACGATTGTGCCGCCGCCAGGTGAAATATTAGCACGTGACCGACCTGTTATCTGAGCCGGAGTTCGCCGGGCGACCGCTCGCCTGGGCTCGCGTGCTCGTAAATTTCAGATAATTAATTGCGTTAACGTATTAGCGAGGCGACGCGCCGCTCCGCCAGCCGGCGCGCACCGCGTCGTCCCCAAGCTCGCGGGATGATTAAGCCCGTGGACATCGGATCTAGTTGAGCGGGCCCCCTAGTTCCAACTTTTCATCCCGACCCAGGCGCATTATCTCCCTGGCGGGCAGCCCGGTTCGCGCGGACTAACGCGCGCTCCCTCTCTCCCCGCAGCCGGAGATTTGCATCTGGCGCTTGTTAGCCGCGCTCGAGAGCGATTTTCTTGCAACCGTGAAAAATCGATCTAATCTCCGTTGGGTGCCTCTTCCTCGCCGGCCGCGGATCATCGCCATCTGCCACGTAAGTTACGACACCGGCGCGGGGGACGTCGTGCACGCTAGAGGGACGTAGAAAGGACGACCGACGCGCCGATCTCGCCGCTCGTGTGTTCCTCCTCGCGAGTGCATTGTGCTTAACCGACTGCTCGTGCGCGATCCGCCACGGGCCTACCTTTTGGCCGTTTATTCGGTGCACTTGCGGTTAAACGCGCAATTACGGCCGCGGGAACGCGGAATACCGGCTGCCATTCTGGTAGAATGAGGGAAAGTTGATGAGGCCGGTGATCGTTTGGCTCCGCTGGCTTCCTTTGGGAAGGATGGCTTAATTCAGGGTAGAGCTACCAGCTACGTGGGTCTTCCTAGAAAACATCTGCATCTTAAGCTGCCAGTGCACCATGTTTCCACTCACATGGGATTTGGAGAACCGAAGATAGAACAGTGATCAGTGTAGCGGTGAATGTAGATGTCCGTTCCCAAATAAACCACTTTGCAGACGTCTCCTTCGGAAGTCACTTGCACCGGCAATCGATCTTGCGCCGCTTCGGTGCTAAATTTACGATTAGTCCAACGATCGATTCCCCGGCCATTATTCCTTGGGCCACCGTCGCAATTCCCCCTGGTCCCTCGATACATTTCTCTCGTCCCGGCACGGCAGCATATGGGGAGCGTCGATGGGCTAAATATTACATCGAGGCAGATTCGTATCGTGGCCCGTGAGCCACGACTTACGAGCTCCTCTTTCGACCGACGATCCGAACCGATTCATATAAAGCAGCTACTAGAGCTGTATGGGTATCGCACGCCCTCACCGACGAGAGCATTTGCCAGCACTCCCGTTGATTTATCGATCACCGTGCTTCGCCTCCCTGCTTTCGACGCTTCGCAACGATGACGATACTTATTTCACGGATTGCATCGATTTTTCAAAGTGCCACGGTGTATGACCCCATGTTGCCTTAAAATTCCATCAATATCCCAGCCAGATCTGCAGTGCAGGCACACCGCGAATTCCCAACCCCCAAGCCCCCGTTACTTATAAGGGACGTTCGGCAACCCGGAAATTCAGAAAATTATGAAACTCGGTGTGTGTATAGAGAGAACTGAAAAATCTTGAGAATAGTGCGGTTTATTTGAGATAGAGAGAATTGATAATGAGGTGATACAATAGATACGTAACTGTTTTCGGCGAATGTTGTCGAGATACTACTGCTCTGTATAACCGAGCACTCAGGTCGGTCACGAGAGCGTGAGTGTATGTGTGTGAGTGTATGTGACGTGTTGTGTGGAAGAGTAAATAAGATCGCGAAAAGTAAATAAGAAATCCAGCAGCTGTTCGAGAATGTTCTGGTTGTCTTTCGGCTGATGTGAAAGAGAGAGCTAAAGAGAAAGAAAGAGAAAGATAAATGGATAGAGAGAGAGAGAGAGATATGATTATGCCGAAACAGTGTGCAAGTAGAGTAGTTCATTCGTAACACAACCCTATTTTTATTGGTGCCATAATGCAATTTTTAGGGGTAAAATCACCCCTTGAAAAAATGCAGAATTTTCTTTTCCGTGGAATATCTCGAGAACGGTGGGAGATATCGAAAAAAAGTTTAAACAAAAGTTGCATCTTTCTTTTATATCTACAAAACGGCGTGAACATAATTATCAAAAATCCATATTTTTCAAGTTTTCAAGAGTGAAATCACTCTCGTCTGCATTATAAAGTTCTTCAATTCCGACAGCTGGGATGTTAGACTTTACGCAAAAAACAAACGATTCTGCGATATTTTTAATATTGTCAATATCTTTAAACGTAAATTGCGTCCTAAATGTTGTTATCTTGCGCGATACAATCGTATGCGCTGTCTTAAAGTTCCAAATTCACCATTTACCTGCCACGAATTGGGGTAGGTACTCCTGGTTTTTTGACTCCGAGGTCCCGAATCTTAAATTCATTTCATGAACAATAGATCTTCTGTCACAAGCTACTTCAAACTTTTGCGGTACATATTCTGCAATAAATGCAAATTTATCTGCATGTGTTCCACCTCTCTCTACACTCGCCTCCCACCTGTCAAGCTGCTCTAAAGCTTTAACCATGCGATAATTTTTCTGTACACTGGTAAGCGATCGACGTTCCTTTTTTTCACTTTTCGAAAACGTTACTGCTTTTCTCTTATAAGTTTAGGTACGTATCGCCTTGCTTAAATAATTGAAAACTGTCCGAACTTTACATAAATAATAATATAATTATGAGAAAAGAAAATTCTGCATTTCTTTCAAGGGGTGATTTTACCCCTAAAAATTGCATTATGGCACCTAATAAACTACTCTACTTGCACACCGAGTTTCATAATTTCCTGAATTTCCGGGTTGCCGAACGTCCCTTGTTACACCACCTTAGTCCACTATTCTTCCAAAACTTGCGACGCCCCGCTTCGCGCAGACACCGCGCGCACGTGGGCTCCCGCGATTTACCGCGCGATAAAGAAGCCCGTGGCCAGAGAGAGGCTTGGGTAACGCGCGAGGCAAAAGATCGGCGACGGAAGGTGGCCTGCCGGCTCGGGGCGGAAAGCGGAGGAGCCGGTGTCAAGGCGAGATCGCGTCAGATCGGGGCCGCCGCGCGTAGAAAAACTAGTAGCGGCCCCATAGATCTGTCGATCCGAGGACGGTTGCGTTCGCCACGTACCGTCTTCCCTTTTTTCCCGAAAGCCTCGTTCCCGAGGCCAGGCCTCCGCGGCCGTTTGTCGCTCACCGGCCCCGCCGTTCTTTCGTGTCGCCTCTCCCGCGAACTACGCGGCCGACCGATAGTCCTCTCCTTCCCGCCGAGCCGTTCCGCCAGCTAATAAGCCGCTACCACCGGGACATTAAAGCTCGTATTACACGTCGGCCCAGTCGGTAATTGGACGCGCGCTCGCCCTGCCGATCGCGGCACCGCGACTGCCTCTTCCGAGTACGGCGGATCGGTCGATGCTTTCTTTAACGAAAGTACGCGGCAGGGATGCGCGGCGACGCGTTTGACGCGCGGTCACGAGCTTCGTATCTAGCGCCGTCAACGCGCCGCACGGCGCCCTCGAGCCCTCTTATCGCGCGCATGCTCGCGGATTCAAGCCTGCTTTATGGTTATCGCCAGCGGCCGTGCGTGAAACTAGGATCTGGATGCGATTCATAAGACGTAGGTGTTTCTAGGAAGCTAGAGGATTCGAGGAAGATTCGTGTAAGAGATTGTAGACACTCTTGCGCGCGGAGTTTTTGCTGGACGGGGAGGAAAGACTAACGATTCGCAGTCGGCTGTTTGATGCCCAAGGGTGTGTGAACACTCGATGAAACGGAGTAAAAAGTTGAAAGGTCCCTGCGCCTCGGGAAGTATTACCGGCCGCGTGTTCGGGGCTTATGTAGGGAAGGGTTGCTAATACCATACCATTTAAGATATTCTACGTTGTATTTCATATTTGGTACAAATTTGAACGCAAGTGACTATTGGATTTTGTAGCTTCATCCTTTAGGCACCTACTATTATTTGTTTAACCTTTGACGAGCGTTAGGCTTTTAAAAAAATACAAAAATACAGGACAAAACTTGATTGACTCATTACTATCAACTAAAATAAACTGATAAAAAGTTACTTCCATCAATCATACCAGATTTTTTTAAATGTTTATAGCACGCACAAAATAGGGTGTAAGCTCGAAAGGTTTTCTTTCTACTTCTCATTTCGTCTTTACTGTCGTTTACATTCATTACTTACTGAGAAAGCGATGAGGTACCATTTAGGTGACCAGTACGATATTGGCAACTCTTCCCTAAATGACCGGGCGCAAAAGTAGAACGGAAAGTCGGCCCACCTGGGGTTGATTAACGGGTTAATTGGCGGAAGGTAGACGCACAATTTATTTTAATTAGTCGCGCGCTTCCGAAAATGGACGGAATCGCAGGGTACCTGCGCGGATGCTGCTCGGCCAGGAATCGCGCCGAAGCTCGATTAATTCCACGGAGACGCGTCGCCGTACATCACCACGATAGAATCGTCCGCGGTAAACAGCTATAACGCCGTCTGGACCAGCGCGAAATTTCTCTCGTACGTAACGCGCGAGTCCGGGGGCTCTCGTTTCGGTTGCTTTCGCAAACGAACATGAGGACACGCTTCCTCCTCCACGGCGGAACAACGCGGCCGAGAGGCCCGAGATTTTTTTAACGCCGGCATATAAATCGGCCAATAATCCGGCTGGACGGATTCCCACGTGGCATGCAAATGAACTGGTGACTTTTTTATTCCGTCTGGATACGTATAAAATCTACTTAATGGTATAATTTCGCTATTAATCTCTTACTTCGCGCCGCCCCGAACGACACGAGGACAGTTTCGCCGAAGATGCTGTCTGCGTGTATGAGGCTCCGCATCGACACGCGTGTGCGTTATTACACGTGGCTCACTCCCGTATACGGGGTGTCCAGAAAACTGCAGAATCTGGCTTGTTTAAGAATCGTAAGGAATCAATGGGTCCGCCAGCGGGATTGCTGATACAGGTTTCATGATTTCGACGAGTCGTTGACCGAGGACCAAATAACTGTCTCGTACTTTGAACTTCAGCTCTGCGAGGCTTTAAGGTTAACTGTTGTGGAAGAATACGGGTCCCCGAATCGGGGGACAGTTTCATTTCGAATACTCTCTCAAAGCTCAGCTTCAGTTCAATAATTAATTAGAATATCCCCCGAGATCGTTCAGGTGTATAATATTTGTCCACTTCCTTAACCATTTATCGTACAATCTTCTCCACCAATTTATATAGGGCGCTGGCCACCTTGATTTCTTTTCACATTCAGTGCCATTCTTCAACAGTAAACTACACGAAGCATCACAGTCTGCAGCGAGTAATTAACCACGCGCACCAGAGGCGCTGTAACATAATTACGTGACAAATAAAAGGACAAAGTAACAATTCTGGACACCCTATATATCCCGTCGAAAAGAAGAGAGCAGACGCAGTAACCCAGCCTAATTATACGCGATTCGGTCGCGATTTAGCGCCGTTATTCCGCCATCAATTTCGGCCTTATCCGAAGCAGTCCACGGCCTCTACAGGCCCGAGGACACTGGGATCCATCAGGCGAGCCTCGAGTTTTACGATCGCCCGTCCCAATATCGCACCGCGACGGGAATAAATAATTCGATTTCGAAACCGCCGCGCGGGATCGTCCTCTCCTTTAGCCTCTTCATACGAGAACCGTCTCACGAGAAACTTTTTTCCCTCCTTTCTTTCTTTCGTTCCGTTTCTTTTCTCTTCTTCTTTTTTCCATATATACGTGCACATATATAGCGAACTTGGAGGAACGGTACAGAGAAAGGAACGTCGTCCTGGTTTTCAAAGAGACCGAGAGACGTAAAATATCAGAGGAGTCGGGGCGATAAGCCACTGGTCCATTAAAAGGTGTAATTCGTTGAAATACGTTATTACTCATAACCTTTTAATTTAGGGCGAAGTGGGGTATTACTTTTACTTTAAAGGCAAGGGACGGCTGCCCTGACGCGGACCACAGGCTCCTTTCCCCTGTGGCGCCGTTTTCAACGCGGATATTTCGCGCGTCGTACGACGGTTTTACTCTCGGAACCGGTAGTTCGAGGAACGATGTACTTCGGAGGAAATGTATGATGTCTCGCTCCTCGCGTGTCCCCTTGTATCTTAATGGATATTAAAGGGACGAGAGTGCTGAGCAGCTTAAGGGTGTCTCCCGTTTCGCGCATTGAGCGCATAGACTGCAGGCAATGGTTATTGGTGGTTCACGCAGTGAGCGAATAGACTGCATAACCAGATTCGTAGAATTCCCTAGATTCCTCCAACTTCTAGTGCATGATGCATGCAGCAGCTACCCTAAATCGAAGGAGGGGCAGCCAAGGCGCCGAGCCCATATTGGATTACGAAGTTCAACTGATGAAGATCTTATTATCGAATCGAAAGTGCAGCCATAAACGGGCACGTCAGGAACACGTGGGGGAAGAAAGGAGAAACAGTAAAACTGTTGGTAACTCTATGGAACTACGAGGTGAGTGTAGACATTTATTCTACGGAACTATGGCATGCCTTCTTTGAAATGAAGAGACTCGCCACCTCGCGTCACTAAAACAAAAACGAAAGGTGATTAAGAAGGTAAAAGTTTAACGAGCCCATAAGCTTCCCCTAAACACGATTCAACCGGAAGAAGCACGCCGTTTAAGCAGCCACAATGTGTACCGCATCGAAAAAGAAAACGATCGGCCTCGCGCGAAGCGTTTTAATGAGCGTCGACTCGAACTCTCCCTCGTTTAGAAAAGTATCGAGCAATCAAGCTCCATGAAAAAGAATTCTCGCCGCTAAAGGACAGCCTTCTTCTTGGGTAAAAACCACGGCGAACAGAAAGTAGCCGCGGGATCGACGCAATTCGAGCAACGTTTCACGGTTACCTTCTTCCCAATTATATGTAACAACTTGTGGAAGGGTTACGAGATGGCCCAGGGCAGCCTCGAAAATTAATTCCGTTCCCATTGCAAATTAAAATTGAAATTTATTTCTTCAGTGACTCCTAAAGCAGAAGCTTTCGCAGCAGAGCGTCTCAGGACCTCCACGAAGCAGATCCTCAGGTGTTTGGATCACGAGCGTCGATATTGCACGTGGATCGCAAGCATTTATCGATACCCGTGGCCATTACGAGTGGTCCGTTTACCGTAATCACCCTCGCGAAACTGGCTCGCGATCTCGCGCCGTTATTTCGCCATCAATTCGGCCTGTTATCCCCGAAGAACAGCGGGCTCTCGTCGTAAGGAACAACACGATGAAGTTTCGGGGACCAGTCTCGTCCGCTGGCGCGAGTTTTACGAGCGTCGCCTCACGACGACCGGGCCTGCGAATAAAATTGCAATTCGAACGCGATCTCTCAGGCCGCGCTCGGGGTTCCGGCGCCGAATTCCGTGGAATTCCGCCGCGGCGTTTATATCGCGATCGATATCGCACGATTGTAAATAATCGAGGAGTGGGCGCGCGTAAAAACGCGCGTAAACGCGCTCGGGTTGCCGGAGAGGCTGCGAGCCACCTTTTTCCCTCGTTCCTCCAGATTCCTCTCGAACGAGAGTGATGCATCGACTAGATTGGCCGATCCGGCGATCGGGGACAGGTTTCAGGCCGCGGGAATGCCCCGATCGGACGGCAAGGAATTCGGATTCGCGGCCGGATGACTGGCAAAGAAAAAATCAGAGCGTAGGAATGCTCGCAGATAGATGTCCCGATCCTGGAAGGTCGATTTCGTGGAAAGCTCGGGAGTGACCGAGGCCGTGTCGATGCAATCGGGCTGCTTACAAAATTATTCAAATGGAGAGGACGGTTTCGGAGGTGCCATTAGTTAGCCGGACACTGGACGAGTCCGACCAGTGTTCGTTTACAGCTCTGTTAATTTCGTGGGAACGAGAGATGCGTGGAGGCTAATCGACTTGCGTAAGCGAGGGAGATTGTCGCCTCGGAGGATCGAGGTGAAATTGTGAAAAAAAAAAGGTGGAGAGGGTAAAGGGGAGCAGATCGGAGAGGCGCGATGCTAGGAGAGGAATACCAACGTTGTCTGTACAGGCGTAGCTACACGCTTCTTTCGTATGACATCACTCGCTCGCTGACCGAGTTCGTTTGATTTAAAAGCGGGTTCGATGCCTCGAGTGGGTAGTCGCTTGAAATATCACGTAACCCGCATATCGCATTCCCGGCTCGGAGTCACGGGAATTATTGTGCAGCGGGTATATCGATCAGTGGCGCCTTTGCTGGTCGCGAAAACGCGTGGCACGGAAGGTGGTTTCAGAGTTCTTTTATCGGGAAACAAGTCGAAGAGTTCTGGTTATTTGAAAACACCACATCACGTCTGTCGAAATTCCGGCCTTATCCACGACCACATTACAGCTTATTACGGCTTATTACGACCACATTACAGTCGAAATAAAATCGACTAGTCGCGCAAGGCTACAAGGGTAGCTGCTCCGAGCCACACAGATTCCCATTGTGAAGTAGATATCACAGTGAAGTGGACGTATTGCTAGGAGGTCGTTGACCGAGGACGAAATTAAAAGCTAGGGGAAGCGAAGTTTTTAAGCGACACTGCCGATCGCCTCCACTCGGAGAGCGGGAAGGTGGCTCGAGCGACTCCAATCGAATCGGTAACGAACGATTCGAGATACGGTCGAGGGCGTTATGTAGGACCACACACGAGGCGTCCGCGCTATCCTCGACCCGGTCCCACCAGGTAATGTTTCTTTTAAGTGCGAACACAAATTGTAACTGAGACGATGGGGCTTTCGCCCTTTCCCCCTTCACGGGGCCATAGCCCGGGCCCCGGGTCGAGAAATATCTGGCGGATCCGATTTCAAAAGCCGTTCGTTTGGATTCACGATTGTACCAGGTCCGAGGGCACCGAGCGTGTCGCGACTTTGACCAGCAACCCCGACACCCTGGCGTTCTCGTTCACCCTGCGACCGCAATCCCTTTCCTGGTGACGGTGTTACATCGCGAAGCCCGGACTGCCGAGTGGCCGATTTATTTCGTCACCGTCACGACGTGGACGCCGCTCCAACCGCGAGCCAAATTATAAGAGAGAAGTGGGGGAATAGCAGTGCCTGAGATTGGTTATTTGCTGTTAAAAAGGGTGGATGAGGGCTGTTTATTTAAGATGAATAAGAGAATAAGTCAGTGACGAATTTATGGAAAAAGGCCCAATTTTGCGAACATTGTGAGGGGCCCATTTTTCGGGAAAATGAAGAGGTAGTTTACTAAAAACGAGCTAAGTGAAGTAATGCGGAAAAAAGAATATAGTGTTTGGATAGAATCAAAATTTTCGTTTTTTTGAAGATGGGGCACTGGAGAGCCTGCTTATCTAGAAACTGTATATCTAATCGACTTAAATTGCCCACACAGCTTCGATCACTTTGTCGTTCCCTCTCCCATCGAATAGTACTAAGGGATCTGTTACGCAAACCCGCAACTCCGACTTGGATCCCTCGCCGAAACGGTCTCTCTCGTGACGGGGCCAGGAGGATTGCAGTTCAATCGACGCGGTTTTCCACGGCCTGAAAAAGAAAAATTCCCTCGCGAGACCTGTTTTCGCGTATGACGAACGCACCTTGACACGGCAGGCCGTGCAGGAATCCGCTGCAATCGGTGGGACGAAAAAGTCGCTTTTCCTATAATTGGCACGCGACCTGCGCGCGCGCGCTCACGCTACCGCGGAAGGCGTGGCGTGCGAAAGTGCCACGTGGCGTAACACACCGGCACAATGATAATTGCAGCACGCGTGGAAACGGAGCCTCGCGTGACACTCTCGGTCTTCCTTCCGCGAGGCAAGCCGCCTACGCACCATCGGCAACACCAGGGAACACGGTGTTCCTCGTTTTTCGACCTCTGCCCGCCAGTGAAAGCGTCGCGCCGGCGGTCCCCGAATGCCAGCTGGGCCGGGGACCAAACGACTCGCGGATTACGCGTCGATTACGTCGATCGTGACGATTTCGAGGGAACGTGACACCTTCGCAATAAATACCTAATGGAAGCATCCTCGAAGTGATTCACGCGACTCAAAGTTGCGGATGCATCTGTAGATGATGGGAGAAAGTAGAGCACTGTGGGTGCCATTCAATTCTATAATGAACAGAGTTCGCCCGACCGTTTCTCTTTTACTCCCTAAAAGGTTAATAGCCCAACTGGAAAAGTCCCGAACGATTCCGTGGTCGACCCACGCGCCGGCGAGCCTGGACGTTGAAGGGGCGCCCCGGAACACGACGTCCTCGATACGATTCCAAATAATCTTGGCAATTGATCGGCGAGCGGCGGGCGATTAAACCGCGCGTTTTAATGCTGCCCGCCGGCGTCCGTCGCTTTCATAACTTAAAACGCCGTTCCCGGGGGCCTTCCACATTTTATGATAATGGCCCCCGCTAAATTATCGCCGCGCGAGAAATGAATTTTCAGAAGCGATCGGTGGGGCTTAAAGTGCCCCAGCTTGCCGTGCTTCGCCCCGTTGTAACGGTCGCGGCGCGGTGGCGTCGTTAAAAACAGGACCGACCGCTCGCGTCACGAACGTCCCTCGCGACGTCTCCCCGGCCGGGGTCACCGTCAAAGGAAAAATGTCGCAGGTGTTATCAGCGATCGCCTCGTAAACATTTTTACGCTTCTTTAAAGGCGAACTTTCGAATTGGCCGGCCGACCGGTCGGCGGAGTAGGGGGCGGAGGCGCTTCTACTTTCGCCTGGATATTCGCGAGCGGGCACAAAGTTGCGCGAGGCGAGTGCTTATTGAGAAACAATCCCGCGCGGGCGATACGCGCGCTGACAATGGGTATAAACTCCACGGAAACGCGCGTACTTCATTTCAGCCGTTCCTTGAGAAGAGGCGCAGAGGCAGATTGGAAATCAACCGCGTGCGTTAAGTGCGCCGCGTTAATTCGCCGAATATAATGCCTCGATTAATACGTCCGGCCGTTTTAACATCCTCGTAAATTCCGGATATGGATATAATTTTCGAGCTTTATGCCCGGCCACTCGCTTAATGCGAGGGTAATTGCGATAAGACGCCCTAAATTATCGAACTTACTTTCATCGCCTGAAATTACTCCCGGGTTGCTACAGTTACTTTCAATGTAATGCTTCTTAACGGTCTTGGCAGTCTCTTGGCAAGCCGAGCGCAATGGACGGCGCTGATAAACGGAAACGTTATGGACTTGCCTCTGGGAGGTGACAAGAGTTATCTTTCGAAAAACCTGACACTGCCACAGTGGGGAAATGTTGCGATTTTATGGCCAAAGCTACAAAAATAAATTTTTGAATTCAACAAAATAAATGCAAATGTCATTTGAAGAACTAATATGAGCATCAAATGCCTCCAATTTTACTGTTAAATGTTCTAATACAAAGCTCGTGTAGATTCGCAAATGTTTATGTTCATGTGAGGTTAGACCGATCGCAAAGAATTAATCCAGATTTTCAAGTTGCTTCAAACACTTGTATTGTGTTATCCAAAGTTCCGAAAATAATTTGATGGCATGGATTCAATTCCCGGTGGTGCGTAAGATATCTTTTTGTCCTCAAAATAAATATGTTTCGGTTTTTAATATGTAATTTATATAAATTTTAAAGTAGTGTTTTAGAAATAACCTTTTCATAAAAGAATCAATTTTCAATACATAAAATACTTATAAATACCATAATGTCCTGGAATGAATTTCATTCCTATTTTACATTGAACTATTTTGATTCTATAAATGCAATTATTAATTGCTAATAATTGCTAATCTTGTAATTATGTACATTTTTTTAAACCCGGTCTAGCGTGTCTTGTATAACATACAACATAACTGTGATCGAGACTAGTTCACATGTTATATATTACAAACCTTTTTATTCTTTTTGAAACGATTTTGTTCAGCTTCGATCGTCTGTTTGATTAAAATGTTTGTCGTCAGAAGCGATAACCCTTCTTCTATGAGAAAGAAAAAAGCGATTCCGACTGGGAGTACTAGCTTTAAGGGCATATAATTTCATAGGTTTAAGTGTATAAATGTAAATAATAAAATCTTTATCGTTCGTAATTTTTGTAAGTGCTGTTTTTCGGATAATTTAGTTTCTCATGTATCAGAACGTGAAAGTGCCGAATGTTTTGTATTCAAAATAAGTTTTGAGGTTTTGACCACGCAAATGGATATAGTTGTTCAATTGACATTTGCATTACCTAAATTTGTAAAATTCAAAAAATTTCATTTTTGTAGTTTTGTCCATAAAATCGTAAAATTTCCCCAGTATGCGCTGTAAAAAATTCATCCCACATTTCAACTTTCCACTTGACGTTTCCGAATTCGATCTATCCTCGCGTGGCACACTTGAATTTGGTTATCGTAGCACCTCCACTTGCAGCACGCGAATCGAGAAGCGAGACAGAGTCCGCGTGGCTACCAGAGGCCGCGGTCACACCTTCCGAACGTAGCAGCCAAGGGTCTAGGACTGGGACGTGGGCATTTAATCGCGGGCCTTACGCGGACCACACCGAAGGCGATGCAGCCCGAAGGATATCATCGGGCCGCGTTATCGCGACCTATTAGACACGCTTGTAGTCTTACGACCTGTCGTAACCGAGGCTGCTACGTCGCTTTACCAGTTCTCGGCTTACACGAAAGAGCTCCGCGGGTCGGGGGTCAGTTCTTCTGCGCTGGGGACTACCGGTAGGCTGAGGGGGCGACTCGTCAGGTGTCCTTGACCGCTGCCGATCGAGAGATCGAAGTCGCGCGAACCTAAAGGAGGGGAGAATATCGCGATAATTAATCGACGATAAACGTAGCCGCGCGTCGCTGATCTACGGCATGCGAAGGGTGTTTCTGCGTTACAGCAGCCGCATCTGCTGGAGGAAATTCTTCTCGTGCATCGTCCAGTACTTTTAAGGATACCGTGGGGAATTTTTCTGCGGGGGCAAGGTATTCCAGTAGAGCGTTAAGATTAGAAGTGCTGACGATTGCTTTTCGATCTTCCAACGGTGTTGGGGATCGAACTGGTCAGTGTTGGGAGACTTGTTGGTAGTTGGTGGTTGGGTAGAGTGACGTATTTAGAAATTGATTGGAAATTCTAGTTAATTAGGTTGGGAATCTTCCGGAGAAGATGTGACGGAGATCCTTACGAATGGGATGCTTGGAACGGTATCCTCGAAATGAGAAGATCGGACAGGATGACTTCTGTTAGAAAATGCATGGAATACCAAACTTTCCCGCGGAAATAATCCCACGGCCAGGCTGCTGATTCTCGTTACTCGAAAATCCGGGCAAAGGCTCCACCGCAGAGGCCACCAGATGCGTTGACCCCGAGTAGACCATTAAATGATGAATATTACCGGCAATTACGAGTATCCCAGTCATTGTGCGTGTGAATCGGCCGAGGCAGAGCCGCATGTTCGCCCGTTATCGTGCACACGCATACGGGGTGAGAGTGCGGATTGGAAAAAAGAAGAGACAACCGGTTGTGCTATGCGCGCACGGGATCATAGAGCCCCACTCTCGAATGCGACCTCTTCGCGGCTCTACAGCGGGAAGATGACATCGCGGTTCTCAACCTACGTCAGATACGCTGGAAAACCTTTCGGGATATTTAAATCAATTTTGTGAACCATAATATGTCTTTCCAAATGAAATAGTTTCATTTACTCGAGTGACTCCATGCCACAGGAATTAATCATCCCATACTCTCCAACATGCTGCTCCATTCGTGAAATTCGAGGAACACGAAATTTCAATTATCTTCGGAAACGGGGGTGTATCCTCATTCAGAAAGACTCCAGAACCAAGACCTTGACCTGCCCGTAACGATGCATCGAATCGAGAGGCTCGATATGCGGCGCAGTAACCGATCTCTGCTCGCATTAGGATGCCGCGAGAGCTATCATTTTCTCTCTTGAACCACTTCCTCTAATTAATGCGCCGTTTCTCTCGCGTTAATCGTGCTCTGCTCCAGTCGCACGGTCCATCGCGATGTCTCCCGGACGAGCCAGCCGGCAGCAGCGCCGTGAGCAAGGGGAAGGAGCGATCGAGGGGGTGGGGAGGGGAGGAAAGAAAGAGAGAGAAAAAAAAAAAGTATTCCGCGTCCCGGAGCTTTGAAACCGTTCAGGCTCGCGAACAGAAAGACTACGGCTGAGCAGAATCGTCGACAAGCTCCCCTCTGACCCGACGGCGATGGCAAACGATCGGCGCGCAAGAAGCGGAGCCTGATTTATGGGCCGGTCGCGAGGGCTGCGTCTCCTCCGCGAACTCAACCGTTCTGCGCGCGCGCGCGCGCGCTGGTACGTATACCCTCCTCTGCCCCTGTGTACGCGGTTTACACGTATAACACACGCGCATACATCGAGGCGCGCTCGCATAAGGCAAGATCTCCTTCCGGCCGGCGGAGCTATCTCGATTCGCGGGGGAAAGCTTCGCGACTGGCAAAACGCGCGAGGCCTCTCTCGACTCTCCCGGCTTGTCGTTCGCGATATCGTCGTTACTCGCGAGCGCGGGATCGCTTCCGAGAGAGTTGCATCCCGTGCACCAACACACGCGCTCACCTGCCGCGTCTCGGCTCCCCCTCTGCCGGTCCATCCATCGATCTATCGCGCGCGACGAATCGATTTTACCAAACCGAACAACAACAGCAACAACGCGCCCAGTTTCACCGTTGCGAGCCGCACACGCGCGCGCTTTCTTGCCCGTGGGTTTCTCCTCTTTTTCCTAGGCTGCCTCCACTCGTCGCCGATGCCGCTCTCGACCGTCGCGCCGTCGTCCCCTTTGTCGTTCCACCGTCCGGATCGGCGAAGGGTCGCGAATCGGATCGCGAACATCCTCTCCGTCCTCGCTGTGCCTCCTGTTCTCTCTCTCTCTATCTCCCTTTCCTACGGTCCCCCGCGCCACCTCCCCTGTTTCTTACTTCCTGCCTCTCGCTGGCTGTGTTGGTCTCCTACGGCCTCTAGGCCTCGCCGGTAGCCGACCAGCGTTTACATTAATGTATGAGGGCAATCGTAAAGCTCGATGTGTACATACGTCTCGATCGGGCTCCCCCGGCAGCGGCGGACATTTTCTCGTGCGGCCGACGAACTAAAAAAGCCCACGACATGCCGCGACGACGTGTACCCGATCTAATGCACTCGCCTATCCGTCCATCGAGGGACGCGCAGCCCGGGCCACCGGTGTGCTACCGCTCGCACGACGGCCCACGGGGCATTATAATGTGAAATCGTGACGGGCCCCGCTGGGCCCCCTCCCCCTCGCTGATTGTCCGTTTCATTATGCTGATCGCGGTTTCGACGGTTTCGCGCAATTAACATACACGCCGGACGACCGCGGCTCGCGTCTTTGCTTTCAGCCGCGTCGCTTAACGGGACGCTGGTGATCGAGGAGTACTTAGTAGAGGGTGAACGAATTCGAAGGAAATCGAGAGTGATCGGTGGAGGTTTAATTTCGGAAGGTTGCAGGATATTCCCCGGCGAAGCGAATCGCGGCGATACGCAGAGAAAAGTTTATGAAGCGTTGATGATCGTAACGCTGGGACGAGTAATTAATTAGGGGAGAGCGGGGAGAAACGTAACGGCGTCATGAAAGTAACACGCCTTTTCCTCCGTTTCGCAAACATTTCTAAAAAGTTTGCTTTGCACAGTTACATGTGTATAGTGTCTGTTTTATTGTACTGAGTGGCGCTGAGCAGTAACACGAATCGTATACTGTAGACAAGCTAATATTGTTATTTAGATCATTCTGGTTAGTGTCTCATATCCTGTTGTTTTTTTTGTTAGTATTCATGATTAAACTATAGATATTAACCCAATTATTTGCTAGAGCGATCTTAGATAATGTCTTTATATAGTATGTACTTATGTTATAACAGTTCAATTCTGAAAAAACATAGCTGGGGACAAAAGTAACACGTCACTATGGGGACGAAAATAACATGTTACTTGGGCGAGCAAAATAGCATACAGGATAGGAATTCTCCAGATGATAATGATTGTCTAAATCTGGTTTGTTTCGACCCTTTCAGTGAAAGCTGTTCGAGAGAGAAGTGGATCCAATGTCTAGATTTTAAGGGTTAGTCCAACGAAGACTACACCATGGGTGATCTTCACTACGTATCACAATTTTAATTCGGTGTAGGTAAAATTTAATACCTATCATTCAGGTAAATACACGATACCAAAGAAATGTTCGAAGCTGGTTATGCTTTCTACATTTCGTTATTTAAAACTTATTTGTTTTTATCATTTTTTAAAATATGTATATTTAAATGTTTCTTTCTATCGTTTTTTATAATAAAAAAATCCTATTTTGCGTTGGAAGAAATGTTTTTACTTAATTCTCCTTAAAATAATTAGCCATTACTTTCGTCCCCACGGTATGTTACTTTCGTCCTACCCCTGCAGGACAAAAGTAACAATGACAGTCACTACGGAAAACTGTCATAACTCTTTGACTACTTATCACGTAAAGCTGAATCTGGGCTCAAATGATAGACCAAGAAACATACTATCTTAAGGCATAATTGTCATTTTTATATCTATAAAAGGTATTTGCAGGCTAGGCCAAATGTACAAAATGTTACTTTTGTCACCGCTCTCCCCTATTATTAATTTCTTCGATTCGCTTTCCCAGGCTTCACCAAAATACGCGACTGCCTTATAAAAGAGATCTCGGGTATGTCGAGATGCCAGAAGATGGAATGGCAAGTGTCTCCCTGTGGAGAATCGATTTCCAAAGCTTCTACGCCTAAAGACCCAAAGAAATTTGCTCCCCCGGCGATAAATCGTTCAGACGGTGCAGTTTGCAGATCGAGTGCAGGGGAGTCGGAGTCGGCTGGGTGTAATTAACGTGACGGTATCGACTTGCCGCGGCAGGGTCGATCGGCCGCCCATCCGCGAGGGAAATCGCCCATCGACGTACGTACGGTGTATTACGCGAGGGCGTTGCGTCAGCGGGCGCGATTTTCCTGCCGCGGGGCGCAGGGTGAGGCGAGGCGATGTATACGCGTGCACGGATTATACATCGCGATGGATATATATTTGCGAGGTACGTGTATTAACCGCGGAGAGGAGGCCTGGCGGAGGAGGTCGGCCGAGAGGTCGCTCGGTAAATTGGTCGCTGCGGCGTTACCGTTGATCTACGGCAACAGACGCGATAGTTATGGAAAGGTTACGGCGGAGCGGTCGATAAAGCGTCGCGCTGCCTGTCCTCGGAATCCGCGACGGCGGGGAGCGAATCGTAAATCGCGGAATCGCAACCGCTCGCCCGGCTGGGAAAAAGAAGAAGGGACCCGCGACCGAGCGAGAGAGCACCCACAGCATCTCTCCGGGAGAAGGAGGAGGCTCTCTCCCCCTCTCTCTCTCTCTCTCTCTCTCTCGTGCCCGCGCCACGTATTCCGCGATCGCACGATTTCCGTCTTCTTCCGCGTCCCCAGACCACGACCAGGCCTCCTCCGACGCTCGCAGATAAGCGATCGGGGGAATTCGTGTGGCGAACCTGAAAATCGTCCACGCTGCTCATCCTCCGTGCCCACTGAGCTTGGATGCACCAGCTGAAACGATCGTACGATGCCGGGACTCCAGAAGGAGAATGATGGAAGAGGTTCGGGAGGAACGGAAGAGATTTCGCCTCCGACAGATGGTCCAGATAATGTAGGTACTCTTACGGGGTCTGTCGTCGCTCAATGACGAAGAGGATTTCAAGTTCGAAACGGTTCGTTAAACTCTCAGGCTTTACGAATCTTCCTGAAGGGAGGAATCCTATTTTGGAGGATAAAAACATAGCAAAATTTGGGAATTTTTTTATGACATTAGCATTTCGATTCATCTGAAATTTGGACTGTTTCTATGCATCTTTGAAAAAGTTACAGTTTTTTTTTATTAATTTTTAATAATAAATAAAGCAGTTATGCATCACGCCGCGCAAAACTCGTCGTTCGCTGATGCACATGATATTTACCTTCCATGTATGTAATCTGAAACAGAAAAATGAAACGGCGTTTTGCTTTGTACATATGCAGCTTCAATTTGATGAACCAGAATACCGCTAAGTTCTATACTTCTTTTGTTACATAAGAAAATTGGCGCAAAATTGGATAGCAAAGATTACATGTTCAGACCTTTCAGTTTGAAAACTCTCCAAACTGCTCACTAACTTTTTCGCTCCTTGCTGGTTCATCAATTTCAAGCTACATATGTATAAAACAAAACGCCGTTTTATTTTTCTGGTTCAGATTAACTGGTAGATAAATATCATGCACACCAACGGATGGCGAATTTTGCGCGGCGTAACTGTCGATCAAGCATAACTACTATATTTATGGTTAAACATTGATAAAAAAAAAAACTGTAGCTTCATCAAAGATGCATCAAACCATGGTCCAAATTTCAGATGAATTGAATCTCTAGTTTCTTAAAAAAAAATCTAAACTTTGCTATGTTTTATGCTCAAAAAATAGGATTTCCCTTGAATAGGGAGGATATGAGTTTCTGGAACGATGCTCGCCACCTCCCTCCGTAACTGCGTCGCGGAAACTTTCGAAACGGCTCCAGACACGCTCCAATATGGATGTACGAGCGTATTGTTCGCATTGAGTAACTCAGCGCTACTCCCACGCGGACGACCTGTCGCGCAACAGACGCTGCGAGGCTCGCGTTTCGGCGTTACGAGGGCAACAATAAGGGACGGGCCGCGTTTTTACGGCCGCCTCGGGATGATCCATACCGCACCCTGCTTTCGAGATCGACCCGAGCGCAGCCGTCCCCGCGTTGCGTCACTTTACGAGCGGGGCCCAAAAAAGGGCAGCCCGGTTTTCTCTCGAATCGAGAACAACGCGGAATCTTCGCCTGGAGGCGAGATTCGGGCTGGCGTTGAGAGCGTGCCGCGGCTGCGAATGCGCCGGCCGTGATATATCGATGACACCCGGCGTGGGTGTACCGGAAAGTCGACCTCGAGGGAGATTAAAACGGCCTCGGCGAGCGGCGATCCGCGCAAGACGCCGCCTCGATCTCCGGAGCTGTCCGGAGCGCGCCCCGCGAGGCCGCCTCGCTTCCGACACGTGACAGGACCCGATCAGCTCCGAGTAATCTCGTTTTTTGCTCGCCCCGTACGCTGGTCGGCGAAACGATCGCGCGATTTACGATTCGCATTCCCTGGCATCTCGCGGTTTCTAGCGAACTGCAGGAATGGCGGCTCGTAGTGCAGCCAGGCGGGGATCGAGGGGGAGATAATTTGATTGTCTGTATGCAGGAGGTCTAGTAGTTTGTAATAGGAAATGAATTCCTGCGAACGAATTCCATTGAAAATCCACTACAAACTTTATAGTCGCGAACCTCGTTTTTAGAGGATTCGAGTACCTATAGGGTAAGTCCGGGAGAGATGGCCATAGTTTCGTTTAGAGCCTGCTACAGCCAACCTATTTGAAATAAAGCAATGAAAATGATGGAGAACAAAACTTCAATCCGTTGTCTACATATCCGTTAATATCAATAGACGGAAAATTATTATTTAATATACAAATTTTTTAAATGAAAAAATGTGCCGTTGCCGATCTCTCCCTTAATGTCCGGAAAAGGTGGGCAAGTGTACCTTTCAGGCTAACAAGTTGTGGTCCTTAACTGGTTATATCAGATTCTTTCTAGTCTCTTGCTGTGAGTCTTCTATTCCGCGTGTATGACACACAGTGTCAAACTCTGTGCAATTTTCATGGGCCCAATAACCACATGACTTACATCTTAGCCAATCTTGTTTTTTTTTTTCGTTTTGAAATCATTTTCTCCGAATTTCCCCAAAATATCTGATATTACATCAAATACAGCTATGGCCAACTCGGGGACAACAATTGATCATCTCTCCCTTAAAGCCCTGATAAGATAGCCATTCCCATTTCTCTTACAAGGAAACACCGCGAACCCGGACTCACCGATTGGAATGCAACTTTGTGGGTTTATAAATTGACTCAAGACAAGAACAACGGTGTGTTTCATTTGTGCCCTATCGCCCTTTAAGGGGGTGAAAACTAATCTCAAAGTCAATTTGGCACTTCCACTTTTTCGCGCATAACACTCAAAGTACAACGGACAAAAAAAAAATGTTTGAAACAAAAATTTAATGGTGCAATAGGCGCTACAAAATAAAATTAACAAAATTTTTGAAAAAGTTTTTTCCGTTCAGGTATTTTTTTAAACTCTTTCAAAATTTTGTTAACGCAAGTTTGTAGCGCTTATTGCACCATTAAGCTTTTGTTTCAAACATTTTTTTCTGTCTGTTGTACTTTGAGAGTTATACGCGAAAAAGTGGAACTGCCAATTTGATTTTGCGGTTAGTTTTCACCCCCTTAAAGGGCGATAGGGCACAAATGAAGCACACCTTTGTTCTTGTCTTGAGTCACTTTATAAACCCACAAAGTTGCATTCCAATCGGTCAGTCCGGGTTCGCGGTGTTCCCTTGTTAGACTAGCAAACGTATCCCCGAATACTTTAAGGTTAAAAACACTGTAAACAATGCACTATAGAAAATACATATTGAGAATTAAAAATATTCAGCATAAATAACACAAACAAGATGACCAAAATATAGATCAAACATTTTGAAGCACTAGCTTAAATTTCACCGTAGGATTTACAAACCTTTAAAAACATTCTATTCCGACTCTTTGAACTGAGGATGTTACTTTTCTATGACACTTTGTACCCACGTCGAGACAGCGCAATCAGGCGGTTCCTTCTAAAAAATACTGTCGCTGCCCATCTCTCCCGTATGACCATCTCACCCTGACTTACCCTATAGAGTGACTTAAGAAAGAGGTGGAAGAACTTGGGTGAACTCAGCACTTATAAAAATAGAAGCAAATGTCTAGACAAGAAGTCCGATGATTGTGTCTGTTTTCAATAGACGTCCGATTGCACTCCGTTCGTTATCTTTTTATGGGGATATTTAAATTCGTCGGGGCACCTGTACCTCTAAGCGACTGCCAAGTAGCGAGGAGGAATATTGATGATAAAGGTCCGATATAGAAAGTGGAAAAGCCGAGAACATCGCTCGAAGACCTACGCCTATTCCGGATGCGATTGGATCGGGACGCCATTAATAACGACGCACTTACCGATCCCATGGCAGGTGGTAGACCGCATGAAAGTCACGACCTGACATTTGCCTGGGTTGCCCGCGCCCGATCGCGTCCCGAGAACCGATCGCGATGCGATTTTTCTGCACGCCACGGCGTACCAGGCAACGGGGCAATTTCAAGTGTAACGGCCATCGCCACCGCTGTAACACGCGAAACGCGTGGCGTGCCATCGCTTTCTCTCTCTCTCTCTATTCGTAATCGCCTTTTCACTTTCGACCGATGTATCGATCTCTCCTGTGTTTTCTTCAGCCCGCCACTTGTTAGCGTTGCGCAGCTCCATGTACTCCCGGCATCGTTACGTCGCGCGTTGCTTTCGAGTTTGACCCTTTTTCGCGAGCATTCTTATCCTCTCCATCCTTCCGAATCTTAAAACCCCTGCTCTGATTTCCATCACTCGCGAGCTCGGCGCAGAAGTTCTTGAGAATCGAAGGCTGCGAATACGAGTGGAAGAAGGAGGCTTGATGCGACAGCAGGTGCCAGTGCGTGTGAATGCACCTTTTCTTGTTCCCGTGACCTGGACCAGAATACGAGGTCGACCTACCGAGTCTCTACACCCTTTACCGAACCGAGATCCTTCTGCTCCTCCTTCCCTAAATGCCGACTCGCTCTATACACGAGGACGAGCGAGAAGAAGCGACGAGTGATGGAGACAGATGATGGAACCTCGAGTCATTCATTTCTCCCGGGGCACTCCAAGAACAATTGTTTCGTTTCACCGATCCGATCGGAGCGTACGCTCCGCGCTGGGCGTGTACGTAAACGATGATGACTGTTGCGTTCTGCCGCGAGTAAGTATCTGTAACGATACAGGTCACGGTATCGTTCGAGTCTCTCGCTCGATTCTCCGAAGGAATGATTCGTAATAATGTCACGCGTATTACGCAATAGCAGGGGGTTTTTCTATTCTTCGATAACTTTCTTCGTGTTACCTCGCACCGCGGATATCACGAAAGAGAGGACAGAAAACTGCGCGCAGAACAATGCAGAGGTAAGATAGCAAAATGAAAAGTTGCAGCAGGTTTATGTCTAGTATACATCAAGCTGTCAGGTTCGTAAACGAATTACCGTAAGGCAGTCTTGATCAATATATTTCCCGCGATGGCATAATAATTACCCCGGGTATATTCGACAATGTTGCCACGCAGAAATTGCCCCGGCACCGGCCTTCCTCGATCCGCCCGGACGACGGGCGGAGGGATCGGACGCGGCGATAACGGCGCGATCACGCGCGTAATAATGATAACGCGATCCGACGCTGCGCATCGAATTAATTACCACGTGTCCGCGCGAGCGATTTTCTGGTGCACGCCCATCAACGCCGGCGCACGGGCGACGAGGCCTGAAATTATTTTTCGGGGCGTGCACGCCGTTACAGTTAATTAACATGCGGTATAATGCGAACGGAAATAATTAACGCCGCGGCGAGATTGTGAGCGCAGATGCATCTCGCGAACGGCGTGTACGTAAATCGAATCGATTTAAGCGTGCGCGTACACGAGCGCGCACGATGCCTATCGTCCACCGCTAAATGTCACTCGATAGAATCTTCGGCAAAGAAAATCATTGATACCGGAGAAGAAAAAAATGGGGCGAGGGATATTTAATTAAAGCGATGTGTCTTCATTATACGACGATCCCATCGCTGAGGGAGGATCCGTTACGGCGAACGAAGCCGGCAGATCGGATTATATAACGACAGGGTACAGCGTGGATCGGCGAATAAGTCCATTACTTATTAAGCGTTAACAGGTTTCCAGAGAGCGAATCAAGGTAAGAACACGGCCGGCTATCAACGGGATCGTCGTTCACCTATGCAAGCCGCCGGCGCAGTGATACGTGCGATTGCGTAAGAGCGACGTTCCGCGAGAAAGGATCGAGGGATAAGCGTAGCGGGGATGCAACGGGGGCGCGGAATCGACATTTGCGGGCGGAAGGAGGCGCGAGAAGGAACGAGAGGAGCGGGGCGCGGATGATAGACGCACTGCTGACGATTATCGATAAGATATCGATAACTTGTCGATAGGTCCCGCGCGATCATATCGTCGGGTTATTGATAATGCAATTTGAAGTACACGAAATAAGATGTACGACGCGATGTTTCTTAACGTCACCTTTTGTCTTGCCATTAATTAACCATTAGCTAACTCATGAAATAACACGCAGCGCCGCGATCTGAAATGTGAGCTCCCTGCACCTTAATGTCTTCGCGTCGTGCATTACAAAATTTCGATCTCGCTGTGCACTATAAACGATATTGTCGGCACAGTTCAGCTGAATATCCCGAGCGACGTCCGAGCGAGCCGCCTCGCGGCAGAAAGAAAAAGGAGAGGAGCCGTGGATCTATTTGCCAGAAATGGCAACGGGCACGGTAATGTGGAACGTCTGCGGAGGCCTTTACGTCGAGGCTGACCTTTACGCGTCTCCAGAGAGAGAGATGAACCCGCATATCGCCATTGCTCGACAGATTATCGCGCGTGGATCGCCTCGCCGATCCGTGCCCGATGGATCCCCGAGAATCTCGCGCGCGCCAGCCCCAGGAAACGCCGCGATTTCGGCGAGTTTCCGCGACGCGTTCAGTGGTCATACGCCGGTGATTTACGCCATCCATAAACCACATCCACGAACCGCGTCTCCCCTGTGACTTTCGAACCGATAGCGAGGGAAATTAATGGAGGTCAAGCAGATCCGAGTGGCACTCGGTTCGCCTCTCGATTCGTCCGTCTATCGGCGGCTCGATCTTTACGGACGCTTCTATTTTAAATATCCCGCAGCTCGTATAACTTTTATTGCCGGCCGGGCTGGACTTTTCAAGTGTCTATCGTTTTTATCGGTTTGTTTACCCGGGCGGTGTATGTTTTACAAGCCCGTTGCCCAATCAATCTCGAATGAAGTATCCGGTCGCTCGCATAGAAATGCTGTGTAATATCATTTTTCAACGTTCGCATGTTAATTCGTTCGTTAAGATTACCGTTTCGCGCGGCGATCGTTAAGATTGAATATATTTCTATCCGTAACTAAGGAAACGTGACTCCGCGCATAATTATCAATTCGGGCACAGCGTCGAGTGATACAGGCTGACCGAGGCGAGTAGACGAACCCAGAAATTCATCAGACATTCCGCTTCCACTTCGGATGCCCCCGTTCGCCGGGCTCCTCGAAATCGTGCGCGTCTGTTCCATCGCGTTAAGTAGTTTCGTCGACGAATCCTCGGCGCTCGAGGCTGCAGGGCCGATTGTATCGCGCCCACGATTTCGACGAGCATACCCCATTAAGCGGGACAGCTCGGTGTCTAACGGAAGCGTGTCAATCAGAGGCGGACACAGTGTATACGCGATTCGGATCCCGGCACATTTCGCGATCGTGCGAATCGCAGCGATAGAGCGCTCCCTTCCTTTGAGTATGTACCTTAACCTGCGGAGGCGAAGAGAGCCCTCTGGCGACCGAGGTCGAGTGCCGGAAGGCCTCTCGACAGCCTCGTCATCGGGACTTGAGAAATAGACACATTACGGCGTGTAACACGCCGGGCTGGGCGCATTAGCCGTGTCGAATCGCTCGTGAGGGCTAGATCGTCTCTCGCGAGATACCTCCGTCCTGCGAAATGCCGCCGCAATGACATCGATAAGCCGCAGAAGCCGTTTCCCCGGCGGTTTAGGTCGCGCGTGGCCTTGGTGGCATTTTTGCTTGACCCGCGCCTTTACGGCCGTATCAAGATTGGTATGTTCGGAGCGAGTTGACGCGGGACCGGTGGATAGAGAATTTTTTAGCTTCGCGACCAATGTTAAATTAAGAGTCCCTTGGATCCTATCGATTCTCGGACATGCCCGCGGTGGAGATAAGCGCCAAGAGTCCTTAAAGTACGGGCGATAAAATACGACACTGGTAATTGGGAAACGTCAGAAAGAATGAACATCAATTCCTCAGTGGCGCTGGCCGCTGGCCAAGGATGACACTTAACTCCTCAAACGAGGAAACACACTTAAGCGAGACCTAAGTGACAGTCGATGTCGGCTAGTTGTCCCTGCTCACCTTCGAATCGGCGCGCGGTGAAATTAATTGCCCCTCGGTGAAGCGGATAAACCGCCGAGCGCACGCGCGCGAAACGTCCTACTTGCTTGCAAAATTCATTGCAGCGGAATCGATACCGTTCATTAACCGTATCGGGACTTCCCCTTGAAATTACAAATTAAGCTCAGCTGCGTAATTGTTGCCCATTTCTCAGGGCCCATTGTCGATTAATAACGCGGCGCTGGCCATTAAGGCGCGCCGCGCCGTGTCTCCCTACGCCCCGGCCGACCCGATGCACCTGAATGCAGGTGCATCCTCGGTGAAAGGCCGCGGATGGCATTGCACCTCGGCGACCGTGTCCACTACACTTATTCGCCACGGGTACCCGCGCGACGTGTTCTCCGGGCCTCCGTCGTCCGCTCGAAAATCATCCGCAAATTGCCTCGTCGAGTTTCACACGGCCGTGCGCGAATCCTTCGATCCGTCCCTCTTCCTTCTCGCCTTTTTTATTTTTCTCGCGCGTCTCCATCGACCGCGGCCGATGCATACTCATCGCCGACGCCGGTAATAAAGACGTGGAGGCATTGTCAGCGTGCCGTCGGACAGGATCGCTTAAAAATACTTCATAAATTGCCGGCTGTCGGTTTCGCGTGTTCGCCACGTTCCATTCCGCGGCGGCTTCTCATCGTGCCAACGAACGATGGACACCGTTAATGGAGACGTACAAATGGTTATTGGCATTATTTCGCCGATTCCTGACGCGGCTCGAGATACGCCGCGCCGCGTCGCGGAGGAGGACGCGTGCACACAATGCTGTTACGTGGTTGCGCAAACCCGCCAGCCCCGTCACGCCGCGCAGATCTCCGAGATATCCGCTCGCGCCACGAAATTTATCATCGGCTCCCTGGTTTTATCGATCGCGGACACGAGCGACCAGCTCGAAAGGACAAACGATCCTCGCGACGCTCTCGCCACCGGTTCGATTTATCGTTATGCCGGGGAAAGCGCAGCTTCCTCGCTTTCCCGAGGCTGCCGGTGGTGGCTGAATGTCGTGGAATGTCGCGGGTGTTGGATGACGTTTAGCGAATGGCAAGTATTCTGTACAGAAGTTTGCAATTGAGATAATGCTTGGGAATTGATAACTATTTGAAAGCCTTTGGTGCTGATGTCACTGATTAGGTATAAGTTATCCTTTGTAGATTTTTTAAAGAAAACTAGTTCGGGAGCTACTTAATTCGCGGAAAATGATTCACAAACTTTTCAGACATTTCAGACTGGACAAACACCAGCTGGCCACGTGGTTCCGCGGTTCCAAGATCGCACGAGACAGTTCGACGTCGGTCCGACTCCCACGCGTGCACGTGCTCACGCACGATCACCCGTGCGTGCAACGGATGAGTGCGTATGGTAATGACAGGCCAGGAAACGCCGGCCAGGCGCCAGCCGACTGCCTCGGGCCATAGCTACCTGCAATCTCCTCGAAATATCGGGGTGACTTGCCTTGAGAAACGACCAAGGCCGCGCAAATCGAAACGATTCGCTCCTAATTGCTCTTTAAATTCTTAATCTCTAACGTTGTCTAGCATCAATATTGAATAAAGATAGACGCGACAGATAAGAAGAAAATCTGCCACGTTCGATCGAGGTGGCAGAGAGTGATCTGAAAGAGTAGTGGACAGTCTGTTAAGTAACTCCAACTGGAACTCGAGCGAGGGTAATTTCTGCAATTACAAACAATGTTAGTCAACGGTGAAAGTGGCGCGGGTCGGCGTGAACGGCCGCGCAGACACATCGCGGAAAAACGGTTTCAGGCGAGCGAAATAAATGTGCGAGCCGCGCGTGTCTTCGGCTGGAGCAGCCGCAACGTTTAATCGTTTTCGCCCAAAACAGGCAGAGCACGCGTGGAACCCCAACAAATCTGCTTTTAATCGACTCTGCCCGTCTAGGCGGACCGTGTCGCAAGCGGGCACCGACTGACAGCCGGCCACCGCGATTTGTCGCGATGTAATCTCGCTCGATTGTCGCAATTCCCCGTCCTGCCACTCTGCAAAAGTTCAACGCCAAGGGACAGTTCATAAGAGGATAGATTTCTCTTTGTAATATGCGAGACGTGAGTAGAGGTGCGTGGAGGAGTCAGTAACGTAAAAGTACCAATAACTGGACACGTCCCAGTACCTGGACACCAATGACATTTATATTTTTACTAAGCTTCATAGAAAGTTTAGAACAATATTGTTGGGAATATATGTTATTTTGCAACTTGATCTCTTATATAAAAAATTAAGAAAGCCCTAGATGTAAAGTTTAATATATAAAATAGTCTTTAAATATCGGAGGTGCGTGCACTTGAATTCTGCGTAGATTTCTTAAGTAATTCTTAAGTCAATTCTTTTAGTCAATTGCATGCTACATTTTCAACATAACCTAAAATTGATTAATTGAAAATTCGCGCGCAAACCATTCACGAGCTTTGCGTCATCTTCCCCAATGACTAGGTATTGGGACACAAAAAATGGGACGCTGGGACAAATCAGAATTCTATTGTCCACGTACTGGTACACAAAACTACTTGTGTTTTTAATCAATTTAATTAAAACAACGCGCTGAAAACAAGGTTTTAGTAGCTCATTTGATAGAAAGAAGTAATATTTGGCGGGATATTGACACTTTTGTTAAAAAGAACATTTATTTTCAGTCCATTTTTAAGATATACAACTTTGATATCCTTAAGTGTCCAGTTATTGGTACTTTTACCTTACCATGCGGTAGTGCCTAGATTGATACGGAATCCAAGTGCAGAAATATGGAATTCTCTGAAATTTTATAGCAAACAGCAGCGCAACTATGAAACACTGAATCTATTTTTCTGTGGTGGGTGAAAATACCCAGAAGAACCTCGGATATTAGGAAGGCCGAACTCTCTTCCATTTTCGAGAACTAAATTCTCCAGAGTGTGAAAATTTCAATCGCTAAATTTCTCTGCAAATTGAACTCCTATGAGACTATGTACACTCCAATGTGGTAACACGTATAAACGTCCAATTAGCAGACCAGTGATATCTCACCCCTCTCAACTGGTGACACCCACGAGCGAGGAGTACACACCAGCCACTGAAACGCCCAGCACAATGCACTCAAGATTTCGAAACGCATTCGCCCCGTTGGAGAACACTGAACTGGGTCGCGTGGTGGTACGTAAATTACAGCAACACCGGCGGCGTTCCCGGCGAAATGAACCGCGGGAGAACAAACGAGCAGGATAACGTCGATCGATGAATAATCGGGCAACGATTCCGAATTAGCATTTTTCCGTGTTCACCGGACCACGTATCCGTTCGCGTTTCACTGGCGGCCGCCTCGCCACCGAGGAAGTCGACACCCACGCTCCCCCACGGTTTCGCCGGGTCTAGACGCGTTTCACGGTTCGCCAGTGGGATCGTTCTTTCTCCTCACAATGTAAGGAGATCGATATCGGGCCCCGGTATCGACGGTGTATCGCGTTTCACGGTTGCACGGGCCCCGTTTCTTTCGCTCGGCCAGCCCCGCATAGCCGAGCACTTGCTCCGCGCCTGACGCCCCGAGAAATATCCAATTCACACCTACGTGACGAAGAAGGGGAATGAAGCCGGACCCTGAACGGAACACTGCTTCGCGCGCGGGCTCCGTCGCGAGCCACCCGTCGTAAAAATAACGCGATTTGGTGGATCCGCGTTCCCCGCGAGATTTACACGCGCTTCGAGTCTTTGTAAGACACATAAATACGAGAGGCGGAGGAGAGGCGTGCAGCGTGTCGGTGCTAACTATGCCAGCAACGTGCCCGGGGCCAGGCGATAATGCCAACTTCACGAGTCCGCGGCCGTAAAATCGTGAATTATTAACGCTAATATGTAGCAGCGCGGCCGCGGAGCACAATCGCCTCGCGGAATCAGATTAAACAGGTTCTCTCCTGCCGATCCCCGTCTAGCGGCGCGCTATTGTTGCCGGCGTCACATATATTTTCTAAAAGCGCAAAAAACCGCGGGACACGCGGCGAATTTATCCCGTTAGCTGCTTCTGAACGGATGACACAGCGAGGCATCGGGTTTCGCCATTCGCAAGCGACGCCGTTCGGGGAGCATCGTCGGGATTGAACGAAGGTGGGCTGCTTTAAAGATCCAAGTCCGGGTTTTGGTAATCCTTCCGATTATTCTGGGAATATTCGCATCGCTCGCATAAACCATATAAACGATTCTGAAATATCGCTTTGTCCTGGGTTTTCGTTAAATATGGCGAGTTAGTTTCACAATATGAACTCCGCAACAATCCCCGCCGTAACCTGGCGTTATTGATGGTGCGCCGCGCCAAGTCGCAGGCGGCAAAGTACCTCGAGGAAATCCCGCGAATCTTATACGAATTGAGTACGCTATAAAGTGTCACGGGCTGGGAAATGTTTCACGGTGACGCAATCTCGCCGTGCGGCGCTGGAAAATCGAGGCCGAGTCTGCATGACGGACCGTGCCTCTGCAGCGTCGTTGGTGGTTTATGCTGGCAGCGTGTTTACGCCTCTCGTTGCTCGTGACAGAATGCATTGTCGGCTCATCGCGAATGCTGGCGTGTGATAGGCGCCTCTTCCATAACAGCGAAAATACATCTGGATTCTGCGCAGCCCCTTGACTTTGCGCATGCGGGGGGAATAGAGATGTAGGCACAGCAACGAAGATAGTGCCAATTAATAATCGAAACGATGGGCCATATAATTTATAAAAGTGCAAGCACAGAAACTGCTGCTGACAGTGAAGTGGCATGGAGAGTAAAAGAAGTAGGTACCTGAATGAGAGTGTAGTGGAAGCTTTGGTAATTAAGCGTAGGAGTGGAGGAGAAGAAATTCGGCGACACAGACGATTAATCGCATTAAATATTCAACCCAAGCAACGTCAAAGGGCGAATGTCCTCTCTGACGAGGAGTAGAACCGCTGCTCGTGACTAAACCAACTTCGTTACTCCAATTCCGCGCGCTCGCGTACCCGATATTAAATCGCAGAGATGCGTTTACCGATGCCACGGTATATTATAACGTAAGTGGAACGACACGAAAGCACCGCATTGTGCGGCCGCGGCGAAAGAGGGGCGCGTCGAGACGTTAGAAAATGTCTTCCTGGGACGGAGAAAAGAGAGTAAGGGAAGGGCAAAGGTGGGCAATAAAATCGAGTTATTATCCTTATTATCGGCAGCGTTGCGAAACTGCATGCGCGCGCGCGCGCGCGTGGGCAGCGTGTAGACTCATTGTCGTACTATGTGCACCCGCGTAGTCTGCCAGCAGGATATCCTTCTATCACGGGGGATCGATAATCGAACGCTCGGAAACGTCAGAAAAGTTCCCACAATTTCCTAAACTCCTATAATACTCCGTGTAGGTGCTACCTGTTCATACACAAGCTTCTTGATTGAATATGTGTTCCACTCATTGCCACTGATATCACCATCTTACTTTTCGATAATCGACTTTGCCAGCTTAACATTTCGCTCGCGCTGCTATCGCCGCTGGATTTAAATTCCTCTCTCGCCCCAGTAATAGATTCCTCGAGCGACCACTTTCAAATAGACGAGCGCTTCCTTCCTTTCGTTTAATCTACATCCAGATAATCTACATTGTATTACAAGTCATTACACCGGCAGAGGGGAAGCGCCGCAAAGCTTGGGACTTCAAAAGGAACCGTGGGCACAAGTGAGCGCGGCGGCGCGCGGAACGATCATTATCGGCAGCCGCGTGCGGTAACACAAAGTGAATTCCAATAAACTGGCCTGCATTTTTCCGCATCCCACGTGGCACGCGGAGTTCACGCATCGGCTGCGTAGCCGCGTTCTACGGCCGGCAGAAGCCGGGGGATCGGGAGCGTCGCCTCCGCTTCTGGTCGTCGGTGCACGTGGCTGGAATCGCTCGAATTGCCGCGACAGTCCTTCGTCGCGGCCTTATTTACTCTCCATCTGGAGTACGCCTATAGAATTTCAGCGCATCCGCCGGCGAACGCGGAAGGCGACCCACTCGGACCGCCACTTGTCCCTGGGAATTCCAGGACAAGTGGCAGGGCACCGCGCGGGCCCAACGACCGAGCCAACTTCTGGTCCTCCTCTCGTGTACAGGCTGATTCACCTGGCTTCAAGACCCCAACCGACTCGTAAACCATGTTCCGCGAGGACGTGTTTGCAACAAAAGCGATATGGTAGGTACTGAGGGGACGGTGTAATAGCCAGGAGTGTCTTGTGAATGCTATGCAGCTTTCGTTTGAAATGCTACTTCGAGCTATCGTAGCATTGAAGGAGGAATTGACTTTGAAGAAGATCTTCAGATGAGGAGAAATCTTCGCTTTTCTCCTGTCCTGATAATTTATGATTTATGCAGATGTTTGGGGATTTTTTGGTGAAAGTAGTGATGGGTTGTAACGCATCGAGAGTATTTTTGTTTGAACGAGTTTTAGTTGAGGACATTGATCTCGTTATTATATTTATATCAGCCATTCCTCAAGAACGATGTCTTTAAAACTTAGCCCAAAGTGTTTGAGAGAGTCGGGGTGGTTTCCTAGGCAACTCGGCCCTTTCTCCGGCTCGATAGCAGGTGAATCAACCTGTACATCTTCCTCCCTCCCGCTTTTTCTACCGTTGCCTCTTCTACAACGGCGAGCCGGAGGTCGCCAGCATAGAGAGAGCTGCACGGCGAGCATTCAGCTGAAGCGGGTTAATACCTCGACATTGTGGACACAAGTAATGGGGGCCCTTACGCTTCAGGGCGCTCTAGCGGATCGGAGCCTCGTCGGCGGTGGATTCTGCTATCGCAACCTTTGGTCCTTTTTTTTTCTCCTACTATTTATTGCTCGGCTGATTTACTGCCATTATTTGGAACTTTATAGTCTAAAACGCATTAGTGGACGACGCTGGTTTTATAGCCGTGGTTTCAGCTATCGCTACCTCTGCCGAGTTTTTCGCTATTTATCGATTTAATGATCTTTTATATATAGACGGGGCAAGTAGCACCAGGTCGCCCCAGAGAACCGACGTTCTAAGTAACGGTGGATTTCGCTATCGGTGTCTCTAATGTTGTTTCTCCGTTTATTGCCACACATTCGGGACTCCACGGTTCAGAATTCTAATGCCTGGGCATCGATAATCATCCGCGGATGATGCTGGAACCTTCGAGGCGTTTTTTTTATCAACCTTTATTGCCCCGACCGATCTACGCGCGCGTACATAATTGATGTTCCGGTTTGAAATGTTCCATCGGCAGTGGAAGGCCCTAAATGACGTAGAAGCTTGCTAATAATCGGTGCCCCCGGCGCGCGTTCTTCTATCGTCCGATTGGGATTACATACCCAGAACCAGTTCGAATCACCTCCGTCCGAAGTGACTCCCGACGATCGGTCATGCTTAATCGTGATTGATGTCTCCATCGATAGCCCTAATATTCCTCCACTTGTTTCGCCGACGATGATCGTTCGGAATGTCGAAAGCGTCCGCGGCGTTTCACTCGGCAGTGCCCTTTTTTCGACGTTCGATTATCATATTCTCTTCCCGCACGAAAGACCCGCGGGACAATGCCCACATTCATCCTAATCAAAAGCTGAATACCAGCGTGCAGCGCGAATTCGAATCAGCGCAGATATATTTATCGATGTCAGCTCTAAATCCATTAATTCGATTCCGCATTATGCAAATACAGCGGCGCGCTAACAGCGCTCGACGAGCCCCGACGTCTTCAACAGCCGCACGTGGGCGAGACACGCTACTTGTAGCTCTCATTCGGGCTCCCGGCGGATTCGTTCAAACAAATTCGAGGCTGCAACGACCTGGAGGTTCTCTCCTCGGTGGGTCGCGTAGGTTGAGCTTCGTGGTGTGCGGCTCGTCACACGCTCATTCCCCTTTTCCACGGAAATAGGGACGGCAAAAGACAGCTTTGCCCGATGGCGACAGGGCGTATTGAAGGTAGCATCGCGTCTGGATATTCTTCACAGAGAATGTAAAATTTCGTGAACACTACGGTGTATGTAGAATTTCCTATTCAAGTCTATCGAAAATGATATATGTACAGAAATTTAAAAAGGAAAAAGGCCCAGGTGGCAAACGCTCTGGGCCACCCCGTGTACATAACAGAATTACAAATAAATTTACGCGCTTGTCGTATGAAAATTGTAGGAAACAAAAATATATTTAAGTGTTTTGATAATATCATAATTTTTTAGGAAGATGGGGTCCAGGCGGCAACTGCTTACTAATTAGGTGCTACCATTGGTTTTTTTTATCCTACTTTGAAAAGGGGAACCTGTAGTGAATTTTAGACAATGTGAATTAAACACGGCCGAGAGAAATACTTCCCATTTTTAAAGTACAAAGGTTCTATTCATATCTCCGTTACGTTAAGTCTAAGTTGAATATTCGCTTGGATACTAGTTTGGTGTGGATTTTTATACAGACAGGCTGTCATTGCGACAACAGAGACTCCTAAGAGAGGACTGTTACTGCCATTAGCCTGTGTTGTTCAATTAGAATTCGTTTGCCCGCGAAATCACAGAGAACGCATCGCGCTTTCTCTTTTGCGGGGAGACGCCAGCCTCGAGAGAGGCAACCCGATCGACGTACCTCGCTAAACGTGATACACCTGCGCGGGTGTGACTAATTAGAAACCGCGACGAGCAAGGATGATCATTAACGCGATACGCCCGTGAACCGACGTTAATCGCCGCGGGAAAATGGCCCGGGTCGAATCGCTTTTACGCAACGCCGTTGATCCGACGTACGGGCACCGCCAGTGGATGAACCAACGTATAATGAGAGTCAAATGAAAGTTGGCTGTAATAACGGTAATCCTCTGGTCAATGGATCGCGCGATTGTCGACAATGGGCTCGCCTTCGACTCGTGCAACGAGGAATTCCGGCGGTACACCATCTACTTTTCGAAAACAACATGCCAACGTGTCCACGGGATTAATTGCATTCAATTCCAAAAGAAATTCGGGGATAAAATTTCGAGGGTGCAAAATTTTACACCCGTTTCCTACTTAATATGATCTGCCTTTACGGGGTACCAAAAAAAAAAGAAGTAAATTTGCATTTTATTTACGTGGGTTCCTTGATTATTAAGCGTGCGATATGGTTTTTTAGCGCCCCTTCGGCTCGCGCCCTTCCGTGGCGCATAACTTGCATAATTGCATCCGCTGACCCCGCAAGTAAATATATTTCTATGAACATATATCTCTGTGCTTGATTTCGTCGGACCAAGGTCCCTCCTCTCGAATTTCCAGTGCTCCAGAAGATTTGATTAAATTCCGCAGGAAAACCATCGTCCCCAAGAATCGGCAGACGCAGCAAAATCAGGACACGTTGGACGGGAATGAGATTCCTGGCCAGGTCTCCTGGTTAAGACCCTCGTGGGAACGAGGCGATCAAAGCGCGGAAGCGTGGTTCCAGGCTCGCAGCCAGGCCAAGGGAGAGCCTCACATTTTCGTACGATGATAAATGATCTCATCACCGGCATTTAGAACGCGCTAAGGTGTCGGTAGGCCGAAACGAGCCTGGACAAGGGAGAGGCAACGAGGGGCGAGAGGAGCGGGGCCTCGTTTGGACGCGATGAAGGGTGAAAGGGCATGAATCGCGTGGAAACGTTCCTCGTGAACAGAGAGGGAGGCTAGAACGGATCTAACGCGAGCTGGAAGACTCATTAACGCTGCGAGGCGGCTTCGTTACTCAGACTCTGTTCGCTGGATCGAGGCGGCAATCAGCCGGTGCATGTCCAATTGAGCCACGAGTCGATCGATGAATCCAGCCATCGTTAATACCGCTTTATTCTACGCCATTCCCTGAATTCCAATGTGACGCGTGCAGATAATCGACGCGGCACTTCTCGGGCGTACCTGCAGTGTAAACTTCTAGGTAGCTTCTCGATTCGAAACGGAATAAATGAATGAATAGAGCAGAGCCGACTCCAGCCCCTGAATCTATCATCAGAGTGGAGATTGCGTTCGACGTTATTACCACGAAATCGACGGGGCGGCTGGAGGAAGCTCGGCTGAGGGGAAAAGAACGAGTAGGAGCAACGAGACAGTGCAAACGCCCGTGGGACGGGGGAAAAGGGATCGACTACCTAGGCGGGTGCAAAAATGGATATAGATTATCCGCGCGAGGATGCGCGGTACTCAGTAACCGTAATAACCAGTTAAACGTTTCGCGACGGAAGGGACGTAGGGCCAAGGGGGCTGGGAGGGAGGGACGAGGCAGGACGTGAGGTCAAAAACTAATATCGGAACCTGGGAGGGCCGCGCAATTGCGGTCGCGAGGAACGGCTCCGGCTACCGTGGGCCGCGCTCCCCCGAGAAACTTTCGTCCGCGTCGTGTCGAAAGCCGTCGGGCGTCACTCGGGGATCCTATTCAATAATTTCGCCGCTGGTAGGACTAATTTTGAATGCCATTAGTTAGCACACGCCGCCACGGGATCATCCGACCGCCGGAACGGATTGTTATTCCATTCGTTCGTTCGTTTCGCTCCGCCGTTTCACTCCCCCGCGTCACCCTCTTTCTTCCTATCCACGATTCCCCCCTCCTCCCCCCCTCGTTCCTCCGTCCATCCTTTCCCTGTTCGTCTTTTTCTACCTCTGTTCGTGATTGTTCGTGCGCCTGCACGTCGATACACAGCGCTACCGTATTATGAGGCTGGACGCCAACGCATTACGCGCCGGGTCCCCGTCTCGTCCCCGTTTCTCCGCGTCGCTACCTCTTTCTCCATGTTCGTTCTGTGTTTCTCTCTTTTTCGTCGTCGACCATCCCCTTCCTAGCCGTGTGGCGCCACTTCTGATTGAACTGGCTGCGAGAGGGATATAGGTGAGGGATTCGCCTTCTTCGGCGCGCCGGCGTGCTCGTCCGCGAATTCCGCGGGATCGTTTCTGCCGACCATTTCCCAGCGCCGATCGGTACGCGAGGTATTGGGTCACTGGGCGCGCGGTAAGAGATTCCCCTTTGTTCCTCTCCCTCTGACGCGAATCGGGGGATCGATGCGAGTCGAGGCTCTGACGAGAGAGAGTCCTTCCGTCAGTGGGCGAACGTTCCATCGGTTGCGAGATTTTGTACCACTGGGGAGCGTGACGCGCCTTCGTATTGACAAACGCGTTGGACTCGCAGCGATACTTGGGGCTTTGTTTTTAGTACGAAGTTTGGTGTATATTTTCTTGGTGCTCGCGTATTCAAAAAACGCAAAAAGGCAATGACTTTAAGAGCTGATTTCAAATTCGCCCCTTCAGAGTGAATTTTCGAAGAAAAAAATATTGCTCCTCGAATACTCTAATGCGCTCTGTATTCACACAAGGTTTCATTGAAATCAGAATTTTTGCGGTGGGAACGTTTCCCTGTCAGTTTTCTGCGTTAATGATCATTATTTACGTTTTAATAATCGAATACTTATTATTATTGCACGGGTTATTACCCTTTAGTTGGCAATAATAAGAAATACAGAAAACAGAGAAAAAATTGTGGAGTAAACCGACCCACCGATTCACACTGTGATCCATCGATGATTCATGCCAGATGAACGTGTTACAACTGAAACATACAAACATAAAAAAATTAGTTCAAGATTAAGTATCCAGTTCAGCAGATTATCAGCCCAAATGTCTTCTGCTTGAGGCTTCCAAGCATTTGTCTTACTAAAATATTCTTCCCACATTTCACCAACATTGTACCCACCCTTACAGTCTTTATAAAAGTCTGCAGCTGCACTGATGCAGATATACATATCCACTTTATCCATTTCCTCACTAACAACTAACTCCAATTTCTAATTACTCACACCGACAATATTAATCATAAAAACCCAAAGAAAATCCACCAAACCCTCACAACTGTCACAGAAAATCCCAAAGGAGGAAGCTCGAGTCGAAAGCTCCCGCGTCGAGAGGAAATCCCAGGAAAAGCCGAACGCAGAAAGAATATCACCGAGGGATGGATCGTTCGGCCATTAGCCCGTTCGGTATCGGCAGCATGAGCGCTCGGGCATTGCTCGTACACAGGTACGTAGTCGCTCACGTAGCCGGCTTTGATGCACGCCGCGCCGGTGCATTGTAGATGCATTATAATGCATGCCCACCAAGAAGCCAGTGTATGTTGGTATTATGCCCGCGCGCGAACGCCTCTCCCCGCCGCAGTGGAGGTTCGATAATCAAAAGTGACCTGCCTCCCCCCTCGCTGCGGCGCGGCGTGCACACGCTCGGCCAAGATTATATGAATAGAAAGGCGCCGTGATACGTGATGGGCGTGTGCAATTGAAAATCATATTACGTAAAAGAGCGGGGAACGAGCAACGAGCCGTAGTGAAAATTTGCCGTTTCTTTTCAACCGCCGCGCGACACCCCACCCTGCCCGCAACCCTCCCCCAGCCGCTTCTGCTTGCAGAATGACGATGGACGCCGCTGATCGGCCGATAATCCTGAAATAAACCCATACATTGTAGTCCTAAGTAGTAGCTGACGCGAATGACGATCACCAGGACGGAACTGCAGGGGGAAGTTTTATAGACTTTAAAAAGCTCGTCGAAGGGTGTGTAAATTCGCTGTGCAAATCGCGTCGTGGATGGAGGCAGTACCTAAGTACTTAAGTAGGTATAGGACACCGTGTTCTCATCAGTTAATTCGCCGAAGTGGACGTAATCGGAGAACCTGTTGACTTCGTGACGTCCGATCACGAAGACGAAAGGGTATCATCCGACTTCCGCGGTGCGTAGCTTCTTCTACGTCCACCTCTGCTGGCTTCCGTTGGCTGGCTGGCCTGTAATTTGTGCGGTCGTGCCCGGAGGATCCTCTCCGAGTGGTCCCCTGCTTCGCCTGCATCCTCCTCCCGGAATTGTATTCCCTTTCCCCGAGGGTGGACGGGGGAGAAAGGAGCCCGGGCTGACGTCCGGTAGCAGCCACCGGGTGCCGCTTCCCTATCGCTCGCAATTACAACGCCGCCGGCCGTTTTTAATCTCGGACGACCCGCAAAAAACGTAATAACTTTTTTCGCCAGCGCGATTACGCGGCGCGGACGCGGGCCCGCCCGTCCAACTGGGCCCGCGATCAGGGGCCCGTTCGCGCAAAATTGGAGACTCCGCCCCCGCGTGCTCCACCCCGGCCGGGGATAACGACCATTCGCCCGTATGCAAATTAGCCGTGGAACGGCGAGATTTCGCGCAAGATTATTATATCGCGTTGCCTCGGCAGGAGGAATTACGCGCACGGAAGCATCGTGGCCGCAAAAAGGCGCCGGGTGGCGTCGCCAGGGGGACCGGGGCCCGCCTCGCAGAACACTTTCTGACAACTTTTTAACGAGCACGCGGCCGTCCGCCCTCCCTGATCACGTAGCGAAATAGGCGTCGTTTGGAGACGGGGTTCCAGGTACTCGGGCGGCGGGAACCCCGGCGAAAAAGTCTCCCCACGGTGTCGAGCCGCTAGTTTGCAGCCGGATACCCTGCCCTCGGGAATATTTCATCGCTGACTCGTATTCGTTCATTGGCGCGCGGCGAGAGACACGTAAGTCCGATGGGTTTCGCGCGGCTCACCCCCGCACACGATCTCGGCCGCGGAGTCAATGGCGCGGTTTACCTGCGGCGTAAGGTGTGAGCCGGGTGTCGGCGAGAAGGTGGAGGCGTCATTGTCGTGTTTCTGTTCGTTTCACCGATTACGTCACGACGCATGACTGGCCGGGGGTTTCGTGGCTGGGGCATAAATAGAAAGCATAGGTACGAATCGAATGGCCGACGATCATTTGTCAAGCGAGAACGTCCGCGTGCGACTATCGCGTCTAAACGCGGATTATCGACGACGACGACCAGGACGGCGAGGAGGAAGGAGGGATCAAGAGGGAGAGAAAAAGACGAACCACTCGCACCTACCGTATCTCGCCTGAGAGAGTGATATTTCTATCGTGGATGTTCAAGTAGGAACGTGTTAACAATCCCAGCCGCGGCGCGCAGCGATTGATGGCCGTAGAAAAGGGGATTTATTAATCCTGACTGTTATCACTGTTTGCCGAGCGGCGGCGACGACAACGACGACTCTATCTCGATGTTTCGCGCGGACCCATTACGCGACTACCGACCTGTCTCACCTTTGCCCGGCGATTTTTCTCGTTTCTTGTCGCATGGACCAACCTGCGGCGACGTTGCGTTAAGAGGTAATCCAAAGTCATAATGATTGCAACTGGTTTCTATGGTGGTTGGTTTGAGAGTGTTAAAAGTCACACAGACTTCCAGCTAAGGGTTGTGAAGAACAAGAGCAGTAGACTGATATTAGGGACGTGACTGATTGTAAGTGATATGGTTGACTCGATCCACTTGCTTCGCGTGAAAATATCCATCCTCTTTCACTTTGGGCCTACGTCTAGGACAAGTTTCGGTTCCAGTCTCGAAGACACGTGATCCCATCTTCTCGAGCTTCATGCATATTTTATCACTGTCCCCAGGTGTCGCAATTATTAATTACAGAGCCACCGGGGCTCGCGACACGCTTATCAGAGAACATCGTCGCTACATCGACGCCGGTCCCGGTTTTTCGATTCCAGGACACGGCGGCGTCGCTTCTTGAGCACGCTTCGTTTCCCCAACGGCAATCGTCGGACACGAAACAGCGGATCCAGTGCGTATCTCGCAGCGATTTCGTAATTCTCAGACATTCCGTCGTCGAGGGGGGGAGAGATGTCGATGCGTGGATCGCTTTATTAAATTTTGCGCAATGCAAACGATTTTCCAGCGACGACGGCGCACGGTGCAAACAGGCTATAAATCACCAGCTACAATGACATCGGCATGACGGTTCCAATGGTGCCCTCTCCCCCGGGTCCACTCTCCCTCCGTTTTCTTTCTCTACTCCGACAGCTCTTTTCTCGCGGGCACGCGGCCAATCCGCGCGGCGTTTACTTACGTAAATGCATTTTAACCTGGCCATTGGGAGAGTACCAGCGAACCTACCAATCCGAGGATCGTTTCCCGAGATGAATTCCCATGGGCTCGATCACTTGGGACGTCTATCGACCCTCTGCCATTTTCCTGTCATCTCTTGTACGCTGCAAACAACGCGCAAACAGGAGAGCTATGCGTAATTCATGCAAACGTGCTCTAAGCATTTGCCCTTTGAACATTTTTAGGTAAGGGAGGATTTGGAGATGTGGCGCCCCTAGGCTAAGAATTGTAGGTTGTAGAATTTAGAAATATTTTAATTTAAAAGAGTTGAGGCACTTAAAATTAGTTTAATATGTTTTCAAATTTTTCTGAAGCCTCTGTGTCTGAAGATCACCCTTCACTTTCGGTGTGATATAGTATTTTAGGGCGGAAATCTATGCTAATGTTGTCGATGAAGAAATAAGAAGTTACAGGCATAAACATATTGCTACCGTTCCCAATTTCTTTCGCCCAAAATTTGCCCCTCTACGCTGCAGCCTACCCAGTCTGTATAAAAATCTGCTCTTGTTTTTACGGGTTGCTGAACGACTCTTAATCTCTAAGAGGACGATAAAAGGACCAAATTCGTGATGGAAAATCCACAGGGGTCATCAAGTTTCTGCTCCTCCCCCTTTTTCCCAATCGAGAGGCGACAGGTTCGCCCGATTACTCAAGGCCTGCACCTCGACGATTGCGTCTGTTCACGGTTTGTCCAATTTACATTCACGCGAACAGACTTTTCCCATATTCCTGGAAACCTTCCATTAATCAAGCCACCGTACAACGAGAGATGCAACCCTGTCGACACGTTTTTCCATTCGATGTGGAAAACATCGCCGAGTGGGAAGAAAGATCCTTAAAAAAAGGCAGAGTTACACAACCCACCTTCGAGGCAGTCCCTCGCTAAAGGCCATCGAAAAAGGATCACGGGGACGCGGCTCCTCGAAATCACGGCGATGCCCCACGAAAATGGCTCCGACGATAAATCACGGCGGCGGGGCTCGAGTTTCCGGGGCCCACGGTCGATAAAATTCAACGCACCCGGGCCCAATCATTATGAATCCCGACAGCCACTTTATCCCGATCGACGTGCGTGCCCGTGAGGCACTGGAAACGTCCATCAGGAAACGTCGAAGCCCGACGAGCAGCCGGTTACGGGGGTGGGTACACCCCGCGGGCCGTGGATCGCGTACGAGCCGGGTTCTACTTTTTTCCCCCGCGCGCGCGGCCCTCGAGAGCATCGGATCGTGGACCAGGGCATCGCGGTAGAATGATTGATAATCGATCGTGCCGAACTGGCCGGAGTCTCGCGCGTCCAACGAAGATGAATTCGTTCTGCGCCGAGGCCTAATTGTGCGCAGTCAGTGGTCCACCGTGTGGACTTGCCACGAGGTTCCACACCTACGCTGGACAAGGACGGGGGAACGAGAGGGAAAAGAAGAACGGAGGAAGAAGACGGCTAAGGGAAACAGAAAGCGCATTAACTAACCCGAGACCTGACCCCCTGTCGATATTTTCACCCGGTCCCTCGACCTCTGGAAATTGCGTCCGTTTTCCTCCCCGTTGCCCCTCCGATAGATCGCGTTGCCCCAGCCCCCTGTCCGTGCCCCAGGCGGGGCAATATATTTTTTCAACATTTTTCTTCTCGTGCGTTTTTTTCGTGGATTCCGCGAGGCCTCGGCTGCCCCTTTGCCTCGGTCGACGCATAAAACACACCGGGTTAATGCACCGCTATAAATATAACGCCGCGGCGAGACGTGCTTTGCGCGAAATTAATTACGCAACGTATTTACGCCGATGCGATGCCGTTAGGCGTGATCGAGGACCCCGTGCGGCGAAAATGAGACGAGACCGTGGCTCGGGGGGATAATGAATTATCGAGCAAGGCGACCGACAACACCAGTCGACCCCTTTCCACTCGATAATTCGATTCACTTTACGCCTCGCGCTTTACCGATATTGTTTCAACCACGTGAATAATTGTGGATCGTGTGGAATGGAATGGGTGCACTTTCTGTGGTCATCGAGGGACATTTTCTTTCAAACTCCTTCGTCTATTGAAAGGAAGAGTCTCTTTAGGGTTTCGATCGTTTCGTTTTCCACATACTTCTAATCCTCGACTCTCTAAAAACGAATCGAGCACAAACATCCCGACAAGAAACTTTACAACGGCACACCCCATGGAGGATTCGACGTTGGAAGGTAATCAGACGTTTATTGTGTTCGGCGTACACTTTCTAACGTCCCGTCCTTTAAGTCCACGCCTAATTAAGCGGACGGAGCAGAGCCGATCGTAAATTTTCTGCTCAAAATTTCTCTTTAACCTGCGACGACCTTCGGTCGCAAATCAACCGATCGAAAATTGAGACGCGGTTTGCTCGTTAAGACAGCCACGATGTTGAATTAAAAAGGAGGATGACAAGTAACTCGATATCGAACAAAGGTTACCCCTCCATGCCTAATATTCAAGGCTGGATGTCTATGACGTTGACAGCTTACAACAAAGACTTTCTTCGATTTCAAGAAGGAAGACGAGGAACAGGCCAAAGCAATTCGATAAATTTCGTTTCTCCTTGTAACTTCAGGCTTGAACCTTGTCACATGGACGTGCACCGTGCATCTTGCTTTAAACCCCCACAACGAAACGCTATGTGCAACCTATTCGCGACAACTTTATTAGAGAGAGCCGTGGGTACATCGCGGCACGGTGCGTTTCAGACCACAACACGTACATCGCTCGTAACTATTGTAAAAAGTTTCATCCTTTCTCCCGTTGAAGATTTTCCTCAGAGTATGAGAACGTTGGATGTGTTACCCAGAGGCGAGGGGCAGCCATTTGAAGACCGTGTAGCAAGAGGGGTGCAACTCCATCATTATCAACTTCGAGTGAATTAGAAAAATCTGTTATCTCTTAACGTTGAAAAGGAACCACTAATTGAAAAATAGATATTTTTATTCATTTGCAATAAATCACTCATTTGTTATCGGATTTGCATCAAACCTGCATGGAGTTGCACCCCTCTTGCTGCAAACTCCTCAATTCAGCTTGAATTCGACTGTACTTTTAGATTGAAGATAGCCCCTGGGGATCCATCAAATGGATTGATCCACCGTACAGCGAATTAGTACTAAATCATCTACATTTCACAATCTACTTAAAAGTCGACCACGGGCAACAAACTACTCGGCCGTCGACGCTCCGCGAGCAATCAAGTAGAACACGCTGGCGTCTCGGCAGACACCGACGGGAGATTGCTCGCGACAGGAGCGAGCCCCCCATCGACAGATGATTTGTTTATGATGATAAGATTTCACGTGTGAGCCGGTGTTAAACGGGGCTCGTGAAAGCGCTGGGAATCATCCGCGGTGGAGCGTGGCTTAACGATGTGTAACGAAGTAGTCAGGGCCCCGGCGTCAATCGTCGTAAAGCATCCGAAGCGCGATCCCTGTCCGGGAAGTCTGTTGTAACACGGCTCGTTGGATAACAGTGGAACGAACGGGACACGTCGCTGCAAGCTAAATGAAAATTTCTCCGGCGTCGTCGTTACACATAACGCGCACGGCGGATCTGAAAGTCGCGTGCACGTAGAGGATCGGTGCGTGAGAGGCCCACGGTGCCGCCATTATCCCGATTGCCAGTTTTCTAAAGGATTAATCTCTCGCTGGAAGGAAGGACAGGAGACGTCCGATGCGCGCCGCGTCAAACGGCGGGGCCCGCCGCGAAATCTCGATTCTAACGAACGAGGGGGAGGGGGATCCGCCGTGGCAGCCACGGGCCCCGTGTGCCTTCCATGCGCCAGCCTTGTTCTCCCGCGAAAACCACCGCGGGGTTCGCGCGGCCCGTGTCAATTTTACGTTTCACCGTGATTGCTTCCTTGTACGGCAGCGGCTCGAGTGGCCACGCGGTGAAACGCGAATTAAAATCTGTTCCCCCGACGTCGGGCCGATAATGATAACGACCCACGGCGCGAGGTGCTAATAGCTTGACAGCTGCGGATCATCGATTTCTAAGCGGCGGTGGCACCGCCGAGCTACGCTCGCGGAAGGGATCGAGCGGTCGTCACCTGTTTCGACCCCCTTGCAACGACCGATTGCAGGATTCGAGAGGTTTCGCAGAGATACTTTGTGCTCGTCGAAAATTGCAACGTTTCATTTGCTAAGCTAGACGTCAGCTTTCTACAATTTGCCCATCGTGGGAACGATGCTTTGACACGTTAATTGCTGCGGCAGTTGTCAAGAATGCTTTCGCAATGATCGAACTTCAGGGAATACTTTTACCAAGCTTCTTCAATTCTTATGAATTCTCATTTCAGTTCCGTCAGCCACTATTAGGGGCCATCCTTAAATTACGTAAGGGTAATTTCGGCGATTTCTTACACCCTCTCACCCCCGGTATATGATTTTATACTCCACAGTATATTTTCTACATTGTATTTTTTCAATTATTAAAATTCTGTTAAAATTCTGTATAATTCATTTAACTCTTTTTACTCTTCTCTGCTTCTCTCCTCTCATCCTTAACTTATTTAAAAATATTTTGCGTAAGACGCTGCCTGACTCCCACCCCCTCACAACAAGCCTTAGATAATTTAATTGGGACCCCTTACTTGACGAGAAATATAGAATTTCTCGCAGTTAATAATTCTAAGATATCACTGACGTATCGTTTCAAAATATGTATCTACGTCCGTGCCATCAGACTTGGGTGAACGCACAGCTTCGAAACTAGATCACTCTTCCCCCTCCTTTCTTGTACCGTCACTATAACTATCGTCGGAAAATCGGCCCATAAAATGGAAAATTCAAGAACCATCGACAGGGTTAGGTACGTGAGAAGGAGCGCGTTCGGTGGTGAGTGCTGGCGCCAATGCGATTCAGATAATTCGCCGGGGGCGTTCGCAACGGCGTTCGTTCGTGCCAAAATAAATCAGAGAGGCCCCGGGTACTTGAAAAATAGCCGTGTGGCATCCTAGTGTATATATTCGGGTCGCGAGGGCGAGCGATCCTAACAAATTGGTCCCGAAGCAAATGGGCACCGCGATGCCGATTTATTATTATCTATTTACGATGCGCCTTAAATCACGCGTACCCCAGAGCCAACGGCTCTGCTCGAGCGGCGAAATCGCGAAGAAAGCCGAGGGAACAAGGAGCGGAAAGTAGTATAGCCGCCGATGTATTATTAACCGTTTAGCAATTTGACAAGCGTTGTACTTTCGAATCGGCCTCGATACCATACGCGGCAAATGATTTATACGACGAGCGCGGTCCTTTTTTCGCGCGATGGTCGGCGGTAGCGGTGTACATTACACGCACTATTAGCCGCGCCACAGTTTTGGAGCGACAGACACTAGGGGAGATTGTAAATTAACGCTGTATAGCGCTCACGAAGAAGAGTTTATGGTTACTCTCAATGGGAACGAAATGAATTCTATCGCAATCGATTGTAAATATATGGATCCATATAGTCGAGGAAAGAAGGCACTGCTTTTGCAAAGAGAGATAGGTACCGAAGACGTCATTGAAATAAGAGGGGAAAAAGCCTGTTCGAGTTCTGTCCTTGCGTGCTCGCTTTCACAGCATCTTCACCAACCCATCGATTGCACTAAAAAAGTCAAGTTACATCACCGGTGACCCACATACAGTGGTGGTCAAAGGAAAGTGTAAATATGTTTACATAAGTAGGTATGCGAGCAATCTTAACAGTCCGACTAAATCACCAATATTCACCATGCATCTAATAACAGATTCTACTTATCAATAATCTACTCTGCAAGATCCTTTAAGTCATAAAGTTCCTTTTCTATCAAACCGTAGTATTCTGATTATCCTTCATCTCTCACCCTAACATGCTTCGTGCCAAGTTCAGCTTCCTCCATCGAAAGGCCCGCCGATTCTAGATTTCACGCTCGCACACGAAATTTCGTGCGAAGATTGGCCTTGACAGGGCATATCTCGGTGCCCAACGAGGTATACCGGTGCGCCTATCAGTGACGTATTGACAGACGTGAACAAATGACAGTGCACAGCTGGGGGGGAAGCGTTTGCCGAGGAGAGGGCCGCTAACAAAGCGGAGACGGGCCCAGGTGAATCGGTGTGCCCGGGCACCGAGGCATTATCATATTATGCTCGTTTGTAACTACAAATTGAGTTACCCCCGCGTGAACCCCGCGGCACTCCGGCCGGCCAGCCACTCTCAGATATATATCTCTCAGGCACTGTCAGCCCGCGAACCGATACTTCGCGATCGATACCCTTCGAGCAGCACCCTCCCTTCCAACAGCTCCAACGGATCAACCTGCTGTCCAGGAATCACCCGCCGGGTGGCCACTCCGCCTCCAACCGTCCACCCCCTCGCCCCCTTCGGTCAAAGGTGAAAAATGTTCTGCTCGCGTAAGAACCAGACGATGAGCATGATAAGATTCGACCGATACAAGGGTCGACAAATCGTGCTCGCATGGAAATTTCCGCCCCTCTATCTGGCGTCAGATTCGTGTCAGAATTGTTTCGGACTAATTTATGGGCGGGCCTGGGACTTCTTATTCCACCATAGAGGGTGTCCTAGAAGTATTAGAGCGGTGTCTAAAATCGTGAATGAAGGGCTAAAAACATAGAAAAATCTCGGAATTTTTTTTAAGAAACCAGCGAAATACACCTTTGAAATTGCAGTTCGCGCAACTTGTTCAAAGATTCTTAAACGAAACTTCCCAAACTTTGCTATGTTTTTGGCCCCAAAAATATGATTCCCCTTAAAAGAAGGGATGAAACTGTTCATTGTCCATAATTGTCGAGCTACTATTTTGAATGGAGAGAAAACTTTGAATCTGAAAGAAGAGCATTCAGAATCCCATGCCTGCACACATGTATACCTTCTCAAAGTATTATAGCTGCATACGCCTCGACATTTCGCCGAAAGACTCCCAGCAAGAGTCTATAAGACTGGTTTCTGGTATACCCAGCGATTCATCAATCGAAGACATTTCAATTTCAAAGCGAATCGGGAAAACGACCATTGGGAATGGATTATTCCAGGCGGCGATAATTTTGCAATAGCGCATGGCTCGCCTCTTACTGGGTGAGATTCACAGGAAAGGGAATGGAAACCGGAAACCGGTGCCGGCTGGAACAGGCGCGCACGAGTACATTCACTGAATCTCGTTCCTGGCAGATGACTAATACTTGATTTGACGAGACAACCATGAAGAAACTGTTATACATTGTTCCTTGATCACGGCTGGAAGCGGCGTGGGCGACTCTCGCCGTTATGCTCGCTCGCGCGCTCCCGCCCGTTCCGCACCGTTCTTCCCAGGAGACCGAAACCAGCCACGGCGACTTGTGAAATCCGCGTTTCGTCAAATATTTTATCGGGACGGGCGCTGCGCGCATTCCGCTCGTGTTACGCGAATGTTTTACGACTCGGGCGGCAGAAAAAACGTACCGCCTCCATAAAAACGCCGCCGCCTTCGTTCCCAGATCTTTTTCCACCGGGTAATTTATCGCCGATACAGTCGTTTCTTCCTTCACTCGTCTCCGAGAAACGCAAGACCAGAAGGCGAGGGGCCAATCGTTAAGCGTTGATGCGACGCGACGTTTTACGGCCGATATTTTTCGCCCGCATGAATCGGCCTCTTTAATTGGTCGCCGATTCACGCGGCTTTCCTTTTTATGGCGCCGCGATACGCTCGCCCCGAGCTGAAAAACCGGCGACCTCCTTGACCGCCTCCGAAAAATCGTTAAATGAATGAAGAGATAGCCTGTCGGCCTCTGCCCGACACGAATTCGTGGGAATCCTGCCGGAAGCAGGCCAGATTCTATCCCGAACGTAACTATTTATTGCCCGAGACGGTTTATAAGACCGTGCGCCTTCGACTTTGTCGGGCATTAGGGGAGCCCTAAAAATCGAAGGATTGGTGTGCGCCTCGTAAACGAAAGGATAACTCAAACTTCTCCTATTATACTGTATTATGGTTTATGATGGGATTGATCGTGTGATTACCTTTGATGTGAATTATTACGAAAAAGTGGAGGGAATAATAGTTGGACATAGTGGGAGACGCTGGTGTTTGAGGGGTGGAAAGTAACAAGAGGATAAATCACTACTAGACCGTTGCACAATGGTTTAAAATGAAATTGTAGCTAAGCAAAATTATTTTTGTCGTTATTTTTTCCTGGATATAGATAACTTTAAAAGTATTTACTCATTTATTATTTTTAATGTTATTTCTTCTTTGGTATTTATAATAAATTTCTTTCATGATTACCCATTTCTTATTTTTAATTATTTTCTTATTCTACATATTAATAATGAATATTTTTATAATTATTCATTTATTGGTTTTTAATGTAGTACTACTAAATAGGTTAAATTTTTTGTTTTTCGGCCACAAAATGGAGTTACATGTGTTGTGTGTATTATTTTTAATGTTATTTTTACTTATTTATAATACATTTTTTGTAATTACAAATACGTAGAAATGAGGTTAAAAATAATAAATGAATAAATCAGTTCTTTTATAGTAGTTATATACTTATATGCGAACAGGAAAAAATAACGCCAAATATAATTTTGCTTAGCTAGAATCGCATTTCAATCCTATTGTGCGCTGCAAGTTTTAAATCTGCAGGCAAAACACCCAGAATATCAATTCTTCGCTATTCTCCACGGTAGGTCGGTACCTATAGTTGGTCGGGGACAGTGGCTGATGGGGACATTTACCTTACAATTCAATAACCTGTGAGGATCTGTGCATCGGGCCACCAGAACGATCCTCCTACCCTATTTTCATCGTAATCTACGCGCGATCCTCGTACAGGATTAGCATAAATCGTCGTGGGAGTATAATAAAGCGCGAACGGAGGGGCTGACGCGTCATCCGGTACGAACACGAACGTTCTACCCGGCTGGAGCTACTAGACCACGATGGCCCACGACCACGACCATCTGCATCTGAATCTGCATCTAATATGCGATTGCCCAAGACCGTCGGTGGCTTCCTCTCGCCGGTGGTAAGCTCGTTTCCGCTGACCATTTAGGGTCAGCGGGGGTTGACAGAGGTCGTGTTCCAATTACTCAAGATATAGCCGAGGGCAGCCACCTCCACCTCCACCTTCATCTCCATCTTTGCCCTCGTGTTTCGCAGCGCGCGAGGATGCAACAACCGCGCTGCTCCGAGACGACAATCGAGAGGTGGGAGGACAAACGATCGTTTACCTACGTGTGTCGCCTCGCCTCGGGTTCCGCTCCGTATAATGCTGTGCATGAGTGTGCATCCTCGTCGTTTCGCCACATCGACGGCGGCGGCAACCCGCCGGGATGAGTCGCCGCGAGACAGCTCGTGGTTCGACGTAACTTGATTTCTGCATCAACGACCCATTGCCCGCTGTCTGATCGTAAACTTGGACTCCGATGAGAGTCTGACGGTGTCGGGGTGCTTTAACACCATTCACGCTGCCATTTTCCTATCGTAGCTTTTCTAACCGTCTCAATTTACCTTCTTGTTCCTAGACAGACCTAGCTAACTTTCAAGACCCACGTAGAAGCAAATGGTACTTCGCAGTTTCCGCGAACCAGCGGCGCAGATATCAGTGGCAGAACCAACAACGCTCCCTCGGCTCGGCAATCCGCCCCCGCCTCCTCATCTATCAATTAAGAGATCGGCCGCGCTGGCTCGTGCACGAGCAGCTCGCGGGGCAACAAGCGCTGGAGCGGGCGGGGGATCGCTTTGGGTAGAGCCGCGAAGCGGAAACTTACGAGCTAGTTCTCGCCTTATCGCCGTTTACGCGACGCCCGCGCACGCTGGCACGATACGATCGCCGGCCGATACCGATCGGCCTGCGGCGCGTAAATCCGCGGTCCGCCTTATTTACTTGCTCGCCGGGACGCGCGTGACAGACACCAATTCGCCCGGTGATATATGAATGACACGGTGGGACTATCGAGTAATTACCCGACGATTCGATTACGCCGGCCTACCACCGCGCCGCGCCGCGCTTTCTCAGCAGATCTCGTGGAAGGTCTCCACCCACGCGTAGACGGGGCTGGTACGAGCCACCGATCCTGCACCGCTCCGTGCACCACTAGCTTCCACTTGTGCACACACGCTGCACAGCCTCCACCTGTGTGCGTGGTCCCTGCCGATCTTGCATCGGTGGAGGATAGGGCCCCGCGTAAAAGTCGAGGAATAAAGGCTGCGTTGCGCCATCGAGTCGCGGGCGCGCACGGGTATCGGGGCCTCCACGACACGCCATAGTGGCGGAGTTAGTCACCGGGTCGTCATGGGAGACGACGACGGGGACGGCGTTACCCAGCCGATACTCGATTGCCGGGGAATGAATCATTCAGACGTGCTCTGTCCGCCGACAGGGAAGGCTTCCGCTCGCTTCTGACATTTCCACCTCCCAGAGGAAAGGGACACCTCCAGGTGATCGTCGAGACTTTTAATTACGTATTCGTCATCTGCTGGGTCGTGCACATGAAATATAATTGCTGATCGCGGATAGCGTAAGAGATACTTTGTTTATTGTGGGCAGTGGCGCACTCAGGATTTAATCTTAGGAGGAGGAGAGTTGTACAGAGATAAATATTTTTAATGCATATTCAAAAAACTCATTAGGTGATTATAAAAATTTATTTGAAGAATAAACTTCAGTTCTCTTTTCTTCTTACAACGCTTCTTCTTTGGGGATGCCAGGGCTCCTTGGCCCTCTTCTGAGTGCGCCGCTGATTGTGGGAATACAATGGGTTACGACTCGAGAAATGGCACGGAAACTCGAAGAAATGAAATAAATAAAATAGTTAAAATGCCGGAAATATTTTCATCCTAACTTCCCTTGACGAAACTTTGCTGAAACTAACACTTTACCGAGGCTAGGGGAATACACGCAATTCTGTCACTCGGCAACGGAATTGCCAGAATTCTAGGAACTTTTATAATTAACTAGCAAAATATACCCCCGCTTCGCTTTGGGCCTATGAGATATTAAGGACTCCATGGAAACACATTTCACACCTTTTCACCACCCTCTCAGGGGTTGGTTAGGGCAAAATCGTGAAATTGGTTTTTAGGTATTTGTATGGGTAATCTTCCGAAGTAAAAACCAAGTTGATATCTAATCGGGCCTAAGAGATTTTGAGGCACCTGTGAAAATACATTTCATCTCGTTTCACTCCTTTAAGGATTGATGAGGGCAAAATCCTGAAATTGGCTTTTAGGAATTTGTGCGGGTAACCTTTGTAAGTAAAAACCAAGTTGATATCTAATCGGGCCTAAGAGATATTAAGGAGTCCAGAAAACACACTTTGCCCTTTTCACCCCCTTGGGGATGGAATTTAAAAAACCTGTCTAGTTTCTAGGGTCAGCGGTTTGGGTTGGACGGTGATGAATCAGTGACACACCGATTTTATATAAATATAAAAAATAGTACACAGATAGATTGAGTTTTGAGTTTAAAACTCACCCCTCTGAAAATTGCCCTAATTTTTGGAAATGTCGAAGCCGTCCCAATCGAGTACGCAATTCCCATATTGTATGCGCCTCCGTCTACAAAAAGAAACCATTATCAGTAACACCGGCAAGAAAAGAAAAGCAACCGCACAATGCAGTAGAGTTTGCGCTTAATCACTGCGCGTTCGCTCCGTTGGACATGTTAGCTGTTAGGTGAGTGACTAGGAGCCCCCGTGCTGTTCCCATCAGCGTTTCAGGGTTCCATTAATATCATAGATCCTCGTATGAAGGCTTGATTATCGGAGCGAGAGAGGGGGAAGGTAGTTAGCTTAAATATAATAGCGAGCGGGATATCCCGAGCGGCGTTACTCCCTACTTTGCATCCATGTAGCCGTGGCAGTCGCATCAGCGCAATAAGTTACCCGCGGCATCCCCTTCATTCCGCCGTTAAGTATAAGCTCGTCCCCCCCCACCCCCGTTGGATTCCAGGCTGAATGAAAACGAGAGACAAGTTTACAGCATCTTGTCTAACGTTGAAGCAGGCTGATTTCTCATGGTCCCAAAGGAGAGCGCGGCTCAATGCGGGCAATCAGCGGCGGGACCCCCGGATAAAAACCGCTTAACATGGCCGACGACATCGCGGTGGCTTTGAAAGAAAGAAAACGCACGACCGCACAATGTTCTTGGCACGGGATGCAAGCGGATATACATATGTATGTACGCATAGCGCTGCGGCAGGAGCAGTTACACTGATTGCCGTGTTTTCAAACTCGAAAGAACTCCTCCCGGGCCCCCGTCCGTGGGAACACGACGTGCCCGCAGACGATCGCGAGGCGGGCGCGTACTCGCGCGAGCAGAGGCGAGCACCGCGCCGCTCGGCCCGAGGATGGAACGAAACAGAAAGAGGGCAGGTAAAAAGGGCCAGGCAGAAGCGGGGTGAGAGGGAAAGAGGGGGGGGGGAGAGAAGGAGAGAGAGAGAGAGCCCGGGCAGCTCATCACTCGCGAATTAACCCACCGTTTCCAGTACCACTTCTTCCACTTGGCAAGCGCGCCTCGATTCGATCTCTGATGAGAGTTTACGAGCATCTAGCGCCTCTAAAACGGTAACGAATAGATCACGGGCATCAAGGCCTGTCCGCCTCGCTCTTCAAAGGGAATCCGAGAAAATCAGACCGACGCTTACCGTTATGGGAACATCTCTCTGCCGTGGTTCCTTCGTCCTCCTCCGAACGGGGAGGAGATCTCTAAATCGAGCTTAATGGGACAAATGGAGGCAGCGATGTATCACGGCGGCCGGGATGAAGCTGGTCGATGGGAATTGCTTGCTCGCGTTTACCAGAATCCGAGCGTCGATATGACTGATTTACGAGCAATTAGCTCGCGAACAAAAGGCGACGACATGCTCGTTCCCTTATCGGAGTTCCATTTGTAGCTTGACGAACGGTCCCGTCTCTCTCAGCGGGCGCACGCACCGCGCGATTTATCATCCGCGGGCCTGCGGTGGAAGGTACTAGGCAAGTTCGATTTAATGGCTGGCCGATTCGAAACGTGGGGAACAGATAAGCCGATCAGAAATCTGGACGATATAGGCGCGCACAGACAGCCGGGGAGAGCCTCGCAGAGATCGTAGATAGGGAGCGAAACAACGTTGACGCATTTATGCATGAGCACCGGCCGTCAAGCCTACGGGGGTATATATACCTTTCCGTAGATCGTCGCAGATATATACGGGCCTGCGCCTCTATACGTATGCGGTGCGCCTACCGTGATGGCGTTACCCTTTTGAACGGTCCTCACCTTTTTATCTCCCTATCCTATTGTCTTGCATCTTCGCCAAAAACGCGTCGCGTACGCGTCGGCATAATTTTTCAATTTGCTCGGCCCGCCCCTCTCAGATTCTATCTGCCGTTGCTCGAAATTGTTGGGGTAGCTTCCCCCCCCCCCCCCGCCCTCCTTCCCTCGCCCCGCCGGCCAAGGACCGACGAGGGCAGGCTGCCGAGAGGGACCGGGATGGAGAAAGGAGAGAAGGGAGGTCAGTTCCTTCGCGCGTGACCTTTCGCACGAGAGGACAGGAGCCCTCTGCGGTCAGCAGCCTTTCTCGTGCCATAACTTTTCGACCACGAACCCGTATCGGTGCCCGAGGAATCCTAAAATTCCCTCCACGGTGATCCCTCTTCTTTGTTGCGTGCTCGCTTGACGATTCCGTGCGAGTTCCACGGCGAGATACCGTCTGCGCCTATCTAACGGTGCCACGGTGCACCCACCTCGAAACGGGGAAGAATGGCGCAGCCGTGAACGGTGAATTGTTCTCTAATGAAGATTGCACAGAGGGGAGGTATCTGCAGTAGAAATCGTCGCGTGATCGTACTCGAGACGCTTGCTTTGGATACCTCCAGCTATATCGGTTTCTCCCTCACCCATCTAGATCGTAAGATTACCGCGATGGAGCCCCCTGTGCCCGGTACACTTTGCGCGACGTCATTGTGTCGACGGCTCGCGAGCAAATTGCCGCCCGACCAGTGCGACAAACGCACCGCGATTTTCGTCCAGTGTGTCTGTCCTGGTGTACATCCTCCGAGGTCCACCACCTATCTCGGGGACCAGAGGAGAATGGTTCTCAGGGTGACGATCCCTTCGAGGGGGTATTTTCTTCATCGAGCATCTCGTTGCTCTTCTATCGATCCAGGTATCCTCTGTGATCACGCAGGCGAGGTTGCAGGGCTACATTGTTCAGCAGGTGTTTAGGCGTCGCGTCGATGTGATTTCCTTAGGAATTCGCTAGGTGTAGCTAGAGCTGGCTCGTTCAACCTGTGCGCGGGGTATCAGCAACAGCTGAGAGCCACTGCGGTGTGTCTGCGACCCATGACCCTTCGCCCACACGAGGACGCCATGCAACGCGATGCAACGCGGGCCAGGGGCCAGTGGGAGGGCGACTGTGGGCCCGTTGGGCCCCGAGGGGCCCAGGGGGATCCTCGGTCACCGAGCCCGAGCGGCCAGCCTGATCGCGCAGACCGCTTCGCGCAACCTGCAAACTCGTACCAACGGCAAAAATACTCCCTCGTGCAAGACACTCCTGCGCGTAGACCTGACGACGGCCTGCTTTACCCTGACGTCCGTCTTACGCGGGTGCTCTTCATCAGTGATGTATCTGGCTGGCCTCTCTTCAGCTGGTGACGATCGCGGCAGGAAAACTGTCCAGCTGTTATTGTCGATGCAAGGTGTGCCCACCTTTAGATACTATTTACTCAAAAACTATCTCTCAGGTCCTGGCACTCAATCCTCGAGTAAGCTACAGTCATCAACACCTTCAACTATACTCTGTTCCTTGCACACCTAACGGAGTCGAGGTCTGTTATAGAGTATAAACGCCACTCTGGCGTAGTTTCGGTCGATTCAGGGGATCCAGGTTGGTTGGGCGGTCCAGACCACGGAAATCATCAGCCAGGGCCTCGACGGAGGGTCTAATAAGCGAGGCGATCTTCGCGGAGGGAATCAGGAAGCTTAGAGAACGAGTCTGTGTAGAAAGTGCGAGCCGGAGCAACAATAGCTCTCCGCGCTACAAAGACAGAGCCGCGAGGAAGTGTCTCCAGCGGGGAATTATGCCTTCGAATCGCGACCGGGTCCCCGGGCGCTGTTAGCTTGCCAGGTTTATGATCGGTACTCGGAACTACACCGTCGTTACTCGTCCACTCTTTATGACGAAGTTGTCACTCTTGTCTCGCCGTTGTTACCTCCGCTAGCTCGGCTGCACCGTTCGCCACAATGCAGTCTTTCTGTTATCTCGACAGCCGCGCCGCGAATGGAGCGCGAGTTTTTCAAACGATTCAATGACGCCTGGCACGGAGATAGGGTTCGCGACACCGTCGTGGTTTATCGACGGCGGAGGCCTGAATTTCGCTGCAGTATCTCCGACCTAGCCGCTCGCGGACTCGCGAATTCTTGTCCGCGAAGCGCCAACCGAGACTCTTAATCTGCAATAAATCCTGTGCCTCGTTCCGATGCGGCGCATCCGTTATAGCTATGTACGTATCCACCTACAGTCACGCCGAGGGTTATACGGGGTGTCGAGTTATGGAATATAGGGGGCCCCCACGAACAGAGGGAGTGCGAGAGCCAGCGTGAGTTACGACTGACCCCATAAATCGTGGCTGGGTCACCGGGTAATTGGCGGGCCCCAATTCTCGCACCCAATCAACCCCGGGGAACCTGATGTACGATGACGTCACGTATTATCGGCGATTTACGCGGGAAAATTAGGGCCCGCGCCTTTCCCGCGATCGATCCTACTCAGGGTGTTTCGAGCAACAACATTCCACATCAAAATTCCCATCATCCCCTAAGCTTTGACAAAATTTCCTCAAAGCTCTGTCTGTTGTCAGAAAATGGAGCTGAATCCGCAACGCCCACGTAACACGAATAATCAGCCCGATGTACCTACGCCCCCGTCCGCAGACATTCGCTAATCGTATTACGAATGAATAGTAGACAATTAATCTCGCCGAGCTTCTCTGCCGACGATTAAGCAGGTGCAAACGACTCCCCGGATCTTCCATCTGCCTTTGTCCCTCGTTGTGCTAGTGCGTCCGTCCCGTCGGTGGTTATTCGACTTCTACGTGCGACGATTAGAGCGCGGTCCGCCAAGAGCGTCGGGACGATTAACGTCATAACAACCGTAGTCGTCGGCCACGAGTGGAGAACAAAACGATCCGCCGCGAGACGTGGAGCACACTAATGCAGGTCGTTTCGCGGTTCATAATAGGCAGCGCAGTCCTCTCAGACTTCCGAGATGTGACATTGCCATCTAGCCTGACGTTCCGCGCCGGCAGAGGGACGTTATTACCCTACTACGGACAGGTGGCTGTCGCCCGTGCAACAGCCGCGTCGCGGCTAATTAGTACACTGATTACACGCTCCGTGCGATTAGCCGGCCACTAGGAGATGTCTCTCTGCCTGCCCTGGAATCGTTGTCGCTCCGCTTGCCTGCTGAAATAATAGCACTTCATTCACCGAGGACGAGGGCATGTGTCGGAAGCAAGCAGGACTTCTTCTGACTTTCTGTAATAGGTAGTTGAAGTAAGTCTTCGTACTGTGAGAATTTAGTTCGTAGGGAATTGGACACTTTGAAAAGCTTGTAACTTGATAACTTTGATTTCTCTTTTTTCTATCTTCTTAATTAATAATTACAGATCTAAATTAATAATGCTGGATTTAACTTTAGTTAGGTTGAGTGATAGTAGTAATAGAGGACATTAGTTATATCTGTGATATTTGAAACGCTATCGAGCTGTTATTTCGCGTAAACCGTAGAGTGGATAAAAAGTAACAATTAGGTTTCGACACGTTCCAGTCGCATGTGCACAGCTAAAGAGATTTATTTAATATTATTTCTTTCTTCTTGCTTGAGAAAAACCTTAAGCGTCTGGAACTAGGGGAATTCCTTTTCATACGCGAATTTTTACAAGTGCACTTGAGAACGAGACAGAAGTACTCGTTAATAATTTGATAACGTGTGTACACACAAATTTTTCACAGTGTTCGTGTACCACTTTACTGTAAGTACTCACGAATGGCTCGAAATGGAGCGAGCGAGTTACAGTTACGCCAGGTGTCGTAATGGACCGACTAATTTCCGAAAGGTGATTTATACGCGATGACTCCGAGTAGATAGGAGCACATTCATTACCGTCGTTTACGCTTGCGGAACAAAAATGAAGTCGGCCCCACGAGATGAGTGTATGATTATTTTAAAACACTCTGGAGTGTCATAAATAACGGTGGGGCCGTCAGGGGCTAATGATAAATAGCAGGTGTCGATGTAACGCGGTGCCATTCTTTCGAGAGGCGAGCGCTCCTTCACGATTCCCTTCCCGTGCCGTTTTTTCTCTGCCCCCCCGGTGGCTCCCCTACGACAAACGCCGCGGCAGAAATTGCACGTGACAGCGATCATTAGAGAAGGTTAGCGGGGTTTCATTAGGCAGCAGACGAGAATCATCGATACACGAGGGGAACGATACCGAAATGACTGGTTTCGGCGAGCCCCGGCCTCGGTGGGCCGCAGTTAGAAAGTCGGTGGGGATTCATCGTCGTTAGAGAGACAAGAGGAGCGAGCGCGCGCCACCGACCGATTCGTAGAAACAAAAAGGTTTCACCGTCTCCGCTGGACTGGTAAGTAATGGGTGGTTAATTACGATCCGGTTCGAAATACGCTGGCATTTCGATGGGATTGGACGCCTGAGAGAACCGTAAAACCGCGCGCGAACTCGCGCTGCAGAATCCGACAAACGACTTCCTGCTTTCTGTGCGTTCACCGTTAATCGCTACGGTTTTACTGATAAACGCTCGCAAAACTCCCCGTTCCGCGAACATGCGAGGAAAAATGATGCTGCGGAAGTGACAGTGCCAGATCCTCGAATTCCACTATTAGGGAATAAAGGAGGGGTAAAGAATCCACTCATAAAATTGATTGTAAAGCAAAATTCAGCCAGCGACGCAATAGCTTCGATGCTTCTTGTTCTGCCCACTCTTCCGGAAGTTATGATAAGAAAGATTGAACGGAAGCTCCGAGATCTCTGAACTGGGTCGAGAATTTTTATGCGTGCGTTTCGCGGGGCCCGTAAGATCCAGCGGGCCCGAGCGTCCGTTTTAGGACGACGTTAGGCAATTGCAGAAAAGAAAGGAAACGTGGAAGATGAGGACCCGAGGGAGACGCACGTCGACAGGCTGAAACGCACCCATAACTACCGCTCGCTCTAGACTCACGTACTTCCTTAATGCCGAATACGCCATCCGTTTCCTTGCCATATAAGTTTCTATCAAAATGCTGGATCGTAATCCAGAAATCTCTCGTGTGACCCCATGGGAATACACACTCGGTGAAACTCACGCACGTTCTTCCTCTCGCCAGATACGCGCTTGAGAACGAATGAAATCGCGGTTGACTCATCGCCTCTTAATACAACCAGATCTGTGCTTTCTTTTTGGCAGTTGGTCCAGCTGTCGGAAATAACTACCGTTTACCGTGCCACTTAATATTACTCACACCCTGGATCAGCATAGGTAGTCGAGCTATCGAGTCTCTAAACAACTTTGAAGGGGTGAAAGAAGTCATTTCCTCACAGAATCTCTGAATGTTTTTAGATAACCAGGAGATATCATTCCGAGCCTGGCAGAAGGAGTTCCTATCGATCATTCCGATCGCAATCACATCCCTTCGGCTGAGGCCGCGGCGTTTCCTCCGCGTAGCAACAGGCTTGCTCCAGCTGGAGGAGTTTTCTTCCCGAGCGCAAACAGCACGTGAAGTTTCAATTTGATCCCGTTTGAAAGATCTGTGGGAATGCTGGACTGGCTCAGGGGCGTTGAAAGATTTTGACGAATGCTCGTCGGCCCGCGACGTGCTTGTTCGCCGGAGTTTCTCCTGGCACCGCGAGCGTTCGGGGAGTGCTATACATTCGTCGGTAGGCTGGTCAGATCGTAAGTAGTAAATCGTTTTCTTGCCCCACTGTTTATGCAGCGTGATTGATGAAGTTGCATTAATATTTCCGTAGCAGGGGCCTTTACTCACGGCGAGCGCGCGCTGGGCCCGCGGACCATCCATACGTTACGAGCGCGCAATAAAATATGTCTCACCCGTGCAGATTTACGATAGGGAGCCGCGGATATTTTCCTCGGGCATTGTGTCGATATCCTCGATCCTATTTGGCGAGCTGTGGCACGCTTTCCGCGCGACAAGCACGCCGCTAAGCGAGAACCGTGGCCTCGAACACGCGTCCAATTTTTCCGCGGAATTAATAATTAACCGCGCTCCAGACGCGTCGATAAATCAGTCCGTGGCGTCCAGCCCCCTCGCCGGAGCAAGTGGGTTGTTCTCCCTCTGCCGTTGCCAGGAAATTCTGCTCTGCATGCACGTACGCGGCAAAGGGCCTCCGTGCAGCAACCTGTAATTACGCGTATTACGGATCTCTTTCTCCCTCTCTTTCGCCGTCTGCTTTGCATTGCATCCGGTACCATCAAGTACGTGGAACAGTCGCTGAAACTTGGCGAACTCGTTCTTATTTGCTGAGCGTACGGTGCCTGGTTTTAACCGATGAAGTCTTTAGTAGAGTACCCATAAAGTGAGCAGTCTAAGCCTAAGTATTTGTGGAGACTGATGGTAATTATTGGCGATTGATGGGTAGTATCTTAGAAATAGGTGTCCATAGAGTCCCACAATTCAAGCCGAATTTCGTGGAAGAAATACTCGTTTAAGTCTATACACCGCGACTCTTAGCGAGCAATGCCTCCGGTTCTCCGCGCAGCCGAAGAAATCTCACTACCTCGTCCTCGTCGATCTTCCTTTCGACGGTCGACCCCAGCGCGCGATCGAGGCCCGAGCGTAATCGAGGGGATCGAGCATTAGTTGCTCGCTCCTAGCGTCCGGGAATCGTTGCACGAGCCGGCGTGCGCGCGACGGTCATTTAAATACCGAGTCATCGCGATAATTCTCGCGCGAAGATTTATACGCGGCGTTACACTTCTGCTGCCGGCTCCGGTCGCTTTCACCCGAAAGAAAAGCTGGCACCGAATCCACCTTACGCCGGGGTGACAGAGATCTACGACGGGCAAGCGCGCGGTGAAAGCGGAGGAGGCAGATGCGGCCGGGCGCGGGCGCGGGCCGAGGCGGCGGGGGTCGGGATTTCGGGATCACCCGTTGCACTGGCAGGAAGACGGCAGGTGTAGCCTGCAGGCGAGGAATCGCGAAGCAGGGCCGAGCTGTTGCGTGGGCGCGTTTCTCAGGGTGGCTTGGGATGCGTCACACGCGAATCCCGCGAGAAAACGGAGCCGATGGCTCCGCGAGGACGAAGGAGGGCACGAGGAGAGCGCACCGACGGGCGGAACATGACGAGTGGAAACGAGACGGGGCCGAAAGAACGAGACAAAGGGAGGAGGGGAGGATGAGGCCGGGCATCGTCTCTCTGGACGGGAACAGAGAGAAGAGAGTACCGCTTTGCAGGACCTGTAGGCGAACTATGCCGGGTATCCAGGCTGAAGGTTGGGCAGAGAGCTAACCAGCCGAGCAAACCAGCCCAGGATATATCCTGAGAACAATCGGACCTACCGACTGACTGGCGTGGGCGAGCCACCGGCGAAATATGCATTCCTAGCGAGCACTCGCGCTCAAGGATTATTACACTTACGTGCCACCGCGGCGGGCCAACGAAAATCTGATTCCTCGAGTGTCTCTTCCTGGCAAGAGCAACCCGGAGGTTGAGGATCAGAGACTCGGGGGTAGATCGAGCTGCGATCCTCTTGGGATGTACTTACGTACGTCTTGGTAACTTGACCAGGGAAGTGGGGAAGATAGTTGAGTTTATTTTGGAGAACTTACTGCCAGAAGATTGACGACAGGTTGAAAGATTAGAAGTTCTCAGACAGTTATCCCTGATACCGCGGAAGTACAAGAAGATTCTTCGCACGCTGACGCGTCAAATTATCGAGCACTGTCGCGCAGATGATAATTACATTTTCGAAAAGATCGGCGACCGCTTTCGTGCTTCATCTCGCGGTTGAAGCGGGGCCATTTTTAAGGTGACCGTGGTTGAGACAATCTTGTTCTGGCCGCGGGAAAGATTAGAACTCGGCTGCAATAAACGAGACGCGGCCGCGTTGCTTCCATCAAACAATTCGCAGGCTCCATTACGCGCGATCGTAGCTGCCAGCCGCGCTACCCGGGCCAGGCGGCACGAAGGGGTTGGCGAGCAGGACGACAAAGACGACTAGAAGAGCGGAGAAGCAGGACGGGGATGCCATCGGGGAATAATAGGCCAGCGTTGCGGTCGCCAGAGCTGCCAGGTTTGCGGATGTGACGAACGCGGACGTATCATCGAGAGATCCTCGGCCAGCTCGTTGGATTGTCGTCATGAGAAACGCGGAGATTGCCGAAACCCGCAGTTTAAATTAGAAGCACCGTGCGGACTGTAAATTGAGCCTACGTAAATTGCCTCGCGGTATACTTATGTCCTGTCATCGAGCCACGGTGTTCAGATTCGTTCAGACAATCTGTTACACCGTCAGGAAGCGCTCGACTGTTTCCACCAAGCTTGCCTGATCTCGCGAACGCGTCAGGAGCTGCATCTGTACAATCTGTTTGGCTTTCGAGTCATTGTACTCCATAATACTCCTCATCGAAGGTCGTCAAACTGAAACGGCGAACATGAGAAATGGTCCCGAATTTGAACCAGCTGACAGCTACCACTGAATCCACAGACTATGAATACTTGGAACATCTAATTGAGCTATCTGAGCGACAACTCTTCCCTGAGCTTAGCATTCGCAGAACGTCCAATGTCCGCAGGTAGTGGCGTATTGGATTGTACGCTACACCATTCCTCTGGAGGGAATGGCGCCGGTTCATCTTGCCACGGGACTCGCGCCCTACGAGGCTCGCCGAGCGTTCGTTAGAACAGTCGCGTCCAGGCATCGCTCATCCGACGATTCGTCGAACGTTAACATAAACCGCGGCGCAGCATCGCTCCTTTCTTTAGGATACACGCGTGTACGGGGGATCCAGGCGAGGTGTAAATCATAGGACGGGGGCCCCCGTACAGCCACCGTACCACCACACCAAAAGGGAAGTCGGGCCTTTACTCTCCTTGTCTTCGGTCCCCGTCGCGATCCGCCGCTCCGTTCCCTCCTTCTTCGCGGCGCACGATGAGAGCAACTCTCTCGGCGCGGGGCCATCTCTGCCCCGCTAGAGCCGGGCATCAGCTGCCTGACAAGGCGTATAATTAATCCCTAATGACGCTGGCATAAATCCATCTCGGTAGGCCGTTTGGCCGTTCGCCGCTCGCGCGCCGTTGCCTTTACTAGCGAAATCAGCGCCAGCTTTGTCGCTGTCGTCCATTTTCCGCGTTATTTATGCGCCCATCATTGGATCGCGCCGCTTCGAACACGCTCGACCCCACCGACACGGGGAACGGGCATATCTCCTTCGTCGGCGGATTCGCTCCGCGAAACGTTCTAAATCAAAGTATTCAGGAAACGGCGGCCGATTGGGCCCTGATTGTCGCAATCGTTGGCTTTCACTGTCGTTGCTCCCCCCCGGCCGATCGGAATAGCGACGAACGGCGGCCGATAACGGTGCCCCGCGCTCAACCCCCGTCCCCATCAAATTTTACGCGCGTCCACCGGGAATTTCAATCGGGGGAACAACGACGCCGGTGACCGCCGAGCTTCGACCTCGTAGCCAACCGCTTAAATTACTCGGCCGACAAAACGCGACGGGACAATGGAACGATAAAGCCGTTGGTTAAAAACCGACGCCGGCTATAAATCCCGCGGTGATCTAGTTTAACAGCGTTCGTATTTCTCGGCTACATGTTCGCCTGACGTCACCTTATTGTAATCCCGACCCACGTCGGTCACGTTGTCCCGTGTCGTTGGGATCGGGAAAAATCCGGGGCCCGTTCGTAAAACCAGCGATTCTCGCGTCGACGTGACCCCGTGGGTCGCGGAGAACAGCCTGGCGAGGTTTTACGTCTTTGCAGGGGTCTTGGAAGAAGACGTTTGCGTCAGCAGCGGAGGAGATGGAAGATTTGGGTGATGATCGTTGATTCGTAACCGGTCAGAATGGGAATAATAATTGAGGATAGTTTGGTGCTGCGGTTTTCAATTAGACTGAATAGAATGGCTACAGAGAGCAGCTGAAATGAACTAGAATAACCTCTGGCGACTCCAATAACCCTTTCACCAATTAAACCCTCCTGTGAGTAGACACATTCTTGCCTAATAGCTCGCTGACATAACCTTTCTCCTCTCTGTTCCTTCCCTCTCCAAAATGTCACGATTTAACACATTCTTCGTGAACACATTGCACACCGATCGCTAGATACCTCCTGCTCTCGTTCCACTCACAGACGAATTAGGAGTAGTGATACATTTGCATACTTGTATCTTTGCAAGCTTATCAATCAAAGCCCCCTAATTCTCCTAACAAAACCATAAGCCTGTAAGTACAGCGACATGCGCCATCAAGGTGTCACTTAAAAATCAGTTAAATTCACCTAAAGTCCATTAGAAAATTTTAAGATTAATATTTGAAGTCCCTTCTTCCAAAAGTAGTCGTTCTAGGAAGTATTGACACTCCTCGACCCCCACAGCAAAAAGCCCGATCCCATCCAAAAGACGCCCGTCCAACTCGTGACCTTCCCCTGTGTGCCCATCGACTTTCCCTCGCCCGTTCGGCCATCACGCCAGCCAGCACGAAGGAACCAGAAGCTGACCCCGCGCGGAACGTTTGCCGGCGGATACGTGGGATAAAGCGGAGAAATAACAAACTGGCGGTGAAAAGAGAGCGGGGAAAATGAAGCGTTTACCGATTCCCGGATAGCAGGTCCTTCCTGGAAAGGATCGACCCGCTCCCTCCCACCCCCCTCTCACTCTCTCTCTCTCTCTTTCTCTCTTTCTCTCTACCTACCTCTCTCACCCCGAGGAGAGCACGAGGGGCACGTGATGCGGTGGAAGTTCGTTCGGAACGGGGCCGGCGTAAAGGAGGCGAAGGAGGCGAAGGAACGGGAAGAAGAAGAAGAAAAAGCCGAGGGAGCAGAGGAGATCCGCGCGAGAGGAGCACGCGGCTGTGAACTCCGCAAAGAGGGAACTGGCGTACCGAATTGATGCACACGAAACGGCATGCCCGGAATGTTATAATCGCGAACCTTTGAACCCAAACAGCCGAGACTCCCACACCACCCGAGAGACCATGGCCGGCCGGGCCCCGTTTCCATCGCTGAAATTACTCGTGTTACTCTCCCGGTTCGTGCCGCTTCGTCGCTGATACGCTTCCACGAAAGCCCCGGCAACAGCAAACGACCGCCTCGCCGCGTATAATAATTCTCGTGCGTTTCACCGATACGATATAGCCCCGATACCGGGTCATAGACGTACGAATGCAACCGTCCGCATCTGGAAATGAATCTTCCTTCGACGATGGGGAGAGAGAGTAAGAGAGAGAGAGAGGGAGAGGGACATGAGTATCGCCAGTTTACAGATGCAACGCGACCGCCACTAAAGGACACGGAATTTTATCATCCATTCATATAATACGCCGCTTTTACGGGGTTTCCGCGCGATGGCCGATACGGGGAATCGCCACCGGCATTGGGAAGCACCGTCGCCCGTAATTAGAAGAAGATATCACGGAGCCACCGTCTTTTTCTCCGCGTTTCTCCGCGGCTGATTGCGCGCGCGAAAAAAGTAACGCTACACTCGCAAACGGACAGCGTGAGAAACGCGCATATTTCGCGTCCAGGAACCGAATGTTGGACCGTTACCGGGGCCGTCCGAAAGGTTCACCCGTGTTCGATGAGAAAAAAGCGGCAAGACAGATCGCTTCGGGATCGGGTCTAAAATTTCATGGGACCGCGGCCATGTACCGAGCGGGCAAGTCGCTCGACTCCCACGAATGCCCTACGGGAGTCCTCTCTCGCCGCCTTCGTTCCAGTGCACGGACGCGGTGGGCGTTACGGTAATTAATTTTTGCCCGATAATTAAGATATCCAGCGCGGACGCTGAGATATAGCCCGCGGTTTCGCCATTTTTCAGGTCGGCGCATCGCGTGCTCCCCCCGCGCAACCTTGCGATTCCTGGTGTCCCGAAGCAGCTGCCATTACGTTCTCGTAAGAATTGTTATTCTGATACAGCGTAATTGGGGTGTAATTCAATTGCGCGGAGTATGGAATAAGTGTACGTGTTCGATGTCATAAGAGTATCTAAAATTTAGATTCTAAACCGTGCCACGATGCAGAGCTACTGCACCTATAAATGGGGATTACGATTCCTTCCCCAGGAAACTTACACCTCCGCCAAAGAATAGAATCATGCTCCACCAGAGTAAAGTTACTGCAACGTTCGAGGCACCGGCTCGCGTTATTATAATACAAAGCACGATACATGGCGCAGCAAATGCGTAATTGCCATCCGCAGCTCGCTTGTTTACCTACTTGCCGGCACGTCGCCCGGGGCGCATTTAACCACCACGGCGAGATAGGAATCGCGCTATCGACGTGGTATAAAGCCTAATGGCTTCAGCCTAAAATTCCAAGCGAGCTGTCGGATCGCGCAGCGGCACAGAGAAAGTCGCATGACAGAATGCAGCGTAAAATTTCTCCGGCCCGATAGAGTCGTGACCGCGGTCCGCGGTCGCGTTCTCGAATCCCGCGTTTTCGTATCCGCGGGAACGTGCACCCGTTCCTGGCCACGCTCTACTCGGCCAAGCAGTGGTGGTAACCGGGACAAGCGCGGCGGAAGACGGGGCAGAGGACGCGGGAGAGGAGGAGGAAGATGCTGGTCGCGGCGAGGAAACATCTGGCCCACGGTGCTGGTGTTTCGTGGGGAATTATTAATTGTTTCATCTCGGCGCTTATCCGCGCCTGCCCGATCGCACGACTAAGCAAATACGAGAGGCGTAACCCACGCGGTGATGTATGAGCTTAAAAGCCCTCACGATCCGGCCACGAAGTCGGTGTCTCTCTTTCTTTGTCCAGCGCCTGGCTTAGCCACCAGCAGCAACGGAGAAGAAAAACGATACAGCCGAGGGGTTATCGGCTGATTTATAATTTCAGGCTGCTCCATCCTGGAATACGTCCCGACCCGACGTTTTCCGGTTCAAGAAACGTAATTGGTTGCCGGTTACGATCGCAGATAGCCGCTGCTTCGAATCGAACCCGCTCCCTCTGTCCCTATATCCTTCCTTCCTCTAACCCTGCTCGCTTCAGTTCTTCCCAACGCGTCCTTATCTCGCGAAACACTTTTTAATCCGCGTCTTTAATCACGAGTACCGATGGTAGCCGTTGAAATCCGAACAACCTCTACAGGAGTAAGTAGTATAGGTAGGTACCTTTCACAAGTCACCACAGAAGCACCTGGTTGCACGATTCCCCCTCGATTATTTTTCTAATTACTCGCGACGGGGCTCGTGGATACAACTTCCCAACTTGAAAGCGCGTCGTTGGGTACGCGACTGATATACCTACGTACACAGGGGCGGCTCCAGAGGGGGACGATAGGGGTGATCCCCCCAAGAGTAATAAAATATAAAAATATTATGACATTGTGTATTATTATGTATAAATAATTCATGTGAATTTAATCATTTAGACTATAGTATCAGATAGAGATATTAAAATTAACATTGGAAGCAAATTTTAAATTTTGTAAAAGAAAGTTAAAAAATGTACGTGTGTACTTTTACACAATTCGCCCCCTCCAAGAAAGGTTCCTGAATCCAGAAATGAGCAGAGTCTGTACCTAAATAAAAATTTCAAATTACGAATAGAAGATGAGAAAATTTTATTCGTTATTCGGGGCTACAATAATTCAAGCAGTGGCGGATTTAACAGGGCGGCTGATGAGCAGTTGCGGCCTAGGCCCCCGCACGGCCCCATGACAAAAAAAATTATGATTAGGTATAGGTATCCAAACACTACATTTTTTTCGTACTAGGTGCTACACTTAGCCCGTTTTTAATAAACAACCTCTTCATTTTCCCCCAAAAATGGGCCCCTTAGAACGTTTGCCACATGGGCCATTTTTTTTAAATTCGCCACTGAATTTCTTCTTAAATCCGCCGTCTTCTTTTAACGAATACAATTTTTTATCTTTTATTCGTTATTTGAAATTTTTATTTCGATAAAGATTTTGCCCATCCCTGCCTGAATTAGCCTCTGTACTGATCTACAATAGTCGAATATAGCGCGCGAATGCGATACGCGCGACCAGCGTCGAAGTCTCCCGGAGTCTTCAATGCCCGAAGGGAAACGAAGCGACCAGCCGTGCAACGTGAGTGCCGTTCAAGGATAGACACTTTTGTGACTCGTGATTGTTATCTTCTGTGACGCAGTTGTCGGCGCACAGTGAAATTGGATCTATTAAGAACTCCCGTCTCTCCGAACGTCGTTTCCAAACGACCAGCACGCACACGCGTACTGGCGGCTCGCGCGTACAGACGCCGACGATTTGTTATAACCGCGGGCGTACGCGATCCCGCGGTCCGCATTTGTATCTTTCCACGGTGCCCGGTGAAACGTTAGCGCCGACGTCTTCATCCACTTGGACGATCCGTCCGCCTCGATCCCGTGGACCACGAGCCTCTTTTAACGCGCACACGCACGGAGGCTGGCGAGCCGCGAGCACACGCCTGGTGAATTATGGAGTGCAGCAACACCCACTTCCTGGTCCTCGAAACCGCCGACTCCCACGCATACTGATGGACCTGCCAGGGGCGCCGTGTGATGCCAGCCACCCCCTCCGACCCCCTCGAAATCTCGGCGTTATCCAGCGCAAGCGGGCCAGCGCCGCCTCTCCCATCCCCCCCCCCCCCTTCTGTTCTTAGCTCTATCATTATTCGCCGGGCGATTCGTTAATCAATCATACCGCCTAATTGCGCGACGTGGCGCGTCATGCGGATCGAGACGTCTCTCTTCGCGCCGGCTGAAACCTTGTGTTTTGCGGCCCCTGGCTGAGGGATGATTTAATTCCAGCGGGGAACGTCGGTGGAATATCTCGAGTGTCTCGGGATAAGGGGGATTAAAGGAGGGCTGGTGCGCCCGTCGGTAATTCCTCCGGGATCGTTCCGTCTGGCGTACCGAGGCTCGCAGACTGGGAGCGGTTTTATACTGTACGTCGCGACGATATCTCCCGTTCCGAGAATCCGTAGAACCGATTTACTTGCGCGGCGGGGACGGTGCACGGGGAATCGTAAGGACAATACGTGATATCGAAAGGAAATGCCTCCCCGCCGGACGTCAAGCAGGCGCCGGGAGTACGAAAGGGGAGGAGAAAGGAAGAGGGAAAGAAAGAGGCTCTCCCCCGTGGCAGGCGCGGAGAGTGAATTCTGAGATGGGGCATAAATTGATATGCATCCAGCATTCGACATGTCGGTCGGATGAAAGAAGGGAGCCCCGAGACAATGCCTGTCGGCCACGAACCCCCTCGCGCATCCGGTGCGTTTTCAAGGAAGCTTTCGGAGCATCGTGACACATATCAATTGATTTTCACGGGCACAGGTCCCGGCCATGCCCCGTTCGACATTATCGCCTCGCCCCGTCCGCTTTCTTCCTCTCCGCGGCCGCCAGGAACAAAAGACGAAAGTTCCGTGCGAGCCCCGTCAAGCTGCGGCCTGCACCGTCATCGCGGCGATTTCACGTGTTTCGTGATTCCTTTCGGTATCCCATCGGGGCATACGGCATGCGTGCAGCGACGCAGTAGTTACTAATTTAATTACAATGAGACACCGATTGCACAATTAACATATCGTTAAAATACCGAGGTGCTGTAATTATACACTTTCTAGGTGCATAGGTCGCCGCGGATTTGCATATCGTTCGGAGAATATAAACAACCGCCGGCAATGGATGCATTTGACAACGATCGGGGGAGGGGGGCTCGTTAGAACGTCGCGCGCCGGGCATTGTGTAATTCAATTTCCAGATCGGACCGCCGACAATGCCAATGCACCAAAGCTTCATTGCTGATTTACAACTTGATGCGCGGAGGGTTCAGAGGAACATTTCGGTGTCTCTTCTAGTCGTTATTTTCTGATAATGTAAACCGAGCGTCCAGTTCTACATTAATAATCGATCCAAATGATGAAACTTTTACCACGAATGGTGCACCACGAGCAGCTGCGTGATCTGAATTCAATTAAACATGGAACACCTGCGGTGCAACCTATCAACCGTCATCCTTCCCTTTCGGAATCAAAATCATCGCCAATGTAATGAAAAGTGTGTAGTTAAATGAATTAACTGAGCAGTGGCAAATGCTTGAGTGAATCACAAAAATATTCGGACACGAAAATATTCGAAAAATAGAATAACTTTTTTAAAATTGGTCCAAACGACTTGAGTTTTATTTTCTTCGCTACTCCGACCAATTGCAATTTTTTTGAAAACGACGAAACACGTCAGCTAATAAACTAATCCTTCTAGCTTCTAAAAGAAACTCAAATCGTTTAGAACAAATTAAAAAAATGATTCTGTTTTAAAGAGCGTCCGAATATTTTTGCCACTCACTGTACTTGCATGAATTAACTGCGACCGTAGCAAATGCTACATTAACTCCAGTTGTAACCGTGCAATTATCGGACTTTCTGGATGTGAACACTCCATTTGCTGAATAAAGAGATTAAAAACAGTGCGAAATGATTCGGACGGAGGCGCCGGAAGGTTGCTAGCTTGCTCGATCGTCCTCGACATGTTGCTTCTATAAATTCCCCCGATAGCTGGAACGTCCCCTGAAAACTACTTTGTTTTACAACTCGACACCCACGTCTCGTCTCTATGCGTACGCACGCGCGTTTTCGCGTTCGGGCTCGCTCGCGCGCACACTCGACGCGTACGCACACGCACACCCGCGCCGGCTCGTAACCGCGTCTGCGTTCTACACAGAGCACGCGCTGCGTTCAATGTAAAGCGTTAAAACGCTACGTGATCGAATTCAACAAGCGACCGGACACTCGCCAGTCCGAGCCACCATTTCGCGCACGTCGCGGGAATATCAAGCGGAGAGATCGTTAGAAACGTTTTAGAATTAAGCGCGGCTTTTGCCCGAGTCGATCGCCGTCCCGAAGATCGATTCGAATGAAACACGATGATCCCGGTCAGTGAAACCTGCCTCGGTTCGAGCTAATCGACTGCCCACGCGCGCCTTGCTCTTGAAACTGGACGATGACGGAATGGAAATTTGAAGCGTTGCGTAATGTCCCGAATTTTCATTAGAACCTTTCATAATTGTATTGCTTGAAGGCGGACTTCCATGGATAAATCTTTCTTGTATCGAAAAAGTGGCGGATTTAAGGCGGAATTCTCGTCTAACAGCCCCCAAAATAACTGAAATTTATGAATTTTTGTTTAAAAAAACTGTTGGTCATATTGGATTAAACACTTTTGGGATATAAGGAGGCATCTTTAAACTTGCAGAAAATATTATTCTGGAATCTTGTCCACCTCTTCGACGGTGTACCTGTTGGCGGAACCTATCACAGTCATCTGATTGTAAAAAAAAAATATAAGTTTCTTAAAGTTAGATAGTTTACGATGGAATTTCTCCACTTTACAGAAAAACAAATGAAAAATTGAAAGAGTTATAGCGTTTGAAAGAAAAAGTAAGTTTCTTCCTTAGTCCAGTCCCACCGTAAATTATTTAACTTTAAAAAAATTGTCTTCTTTTTGCAATCAGATGACTGTGACAGGTGCTCACCTGACGCCAACAACGTCGAAAAGGTTAACGTGATTGACATAGAAAAAATTCCCTAAAGTTTAAAGATGCCTCCTTATATCCCGAAGAGTTTAATGCAATATGATCAACAGGTTTTTAAAAAAAATTCACAAATTTTGGGGGACTGTTAGACAAGAATCCCCATTAACGGGCGGCCGATGACCAGTTGCCGCCTAGGCCCTGCCAAAAATGACCTCCCAGGGCCCACCCTTCCAAAAAAAATAATGATTTCATCCAAACTCTATATTCTTTTTTTGTTTCTCATAATTATCATACCATACGCGCGTGTATTTATTAAAATTCTGTTAAGTATAACAGGGTGTCCAAGATCGTTTGCCACCTGGGCCTTTTTCCTTAAATCCGCCACTGGGTTCGGTAACCCACGCATAATTCCCGTGGATTAGTAATCTCTCCTACCATTTCTATTTGTACTTGCGTCAATCGAAACGAGAACGTCCTGCCAGCCACCCCGCCCCTGCACGCGTCGGCCAATTACAGCGTGTCCATTGTTATTAGCGACAGTCGTGAGCCCTATCGAGTGCCAAGAACAACTTCTTCCTCGGAGCCCGACGCCTCTCGCCTCGCCGAGACGTTGGGAAATCCCATTCATTCGGCCCCATCGTCTTTCCGCGACGTTGCTCGCGAGTCATCTTTCGAGAATTTACGGAGGTGTGCTGTTACAAAAGCGCAAACGGCTCCCCCTCCCTCCTGGGACAATGCCACCCGACGAGAGTTGCTCTCAATTGAACGCCGGCTATTTTGAATAGTTTCCCACAGGTGCTGGCGGCTAAAAATCTAGTTAAAAGATGGCAGCCAGGCTAGACGTGGACGCGTGGTAGCGGCGCGCTCCTATGATTCACCGAACGGGAGGAACGGCGCGGCAGAGCGCGGAGAGTCATTATCGCCCGGCGAGTATCAACTTAACGTGACTCCGCGAAATAATCTCGGGCCGCGCGTTAACGCGAAATCAGGCGTTTCGATCGTGAGACGCCGAGCGGAGGCAATGAGCGTCGATGCCATTTCAAGCAAACCCGGTAGGGATCACCTTGATCCCTGAAATGTTAGGTTGAACGCGGCTCTTCTGCATAAACTATCTGTCTCCATCACCGGCAGCGGTGGCGGAGAGGGGCGCGGAGGTCGGCCCGAGCCTCTCGCTACCCGTATCGCGGAATTAGATTACGTATCTCGGCCTGTCCGTGATTTATTTATCGAGCCCGGGCTCCTTGAGGCGTGCTAGGGTTTCAACACCTTTTGACGCGTGTATTTACGATTATGAGAATTACACAAGGCAATTAGAGCCGTCCGACCGGTATAAATACGGATAATTGTGCCCCGTTCGGAGGCCGGGCGCGCCTCTGTGTGTGTGAGCGCTTAAATTACGCGCTCGTCAGGGGAAAATCGACCGATGCTCGGGTAGATCATGATGAGGATCGCCGGCGTGATTTCGCGTAATTGCAAAATTATTTCCACCAGTCGTCGCGCGAGCCTCGCCGATGTAGCAGAGAACCCGTATTAACGTTCGGCTCTACCTGAGGCAACTCTGATCGAGGCAACGATAAAGGATGACAAATGGCTGATTAGATTGAACCGGAAATGCTCGTCCCAGAACATCTTCGATGTATGCAGCACGCTTTGAAGCAGCAGACACGCGCCTAATTGGACGACGGGATTCGTAAAGAGAATTCAGAATGTGCAAATAATTGCAGCTTCCAAGGTAATCGCTCCGGGAGTATGATCGAGAGACAATTGCCTGGAAATACCACGGTTACTCGCTCGCGAATCTCGATAGGTAGGTACTACTGAAAATCAGAACAAACTCTGTTAGAACGGCGTTTGCACAAGGAACGACCGAAGGCACTGGACGCTCCGAAAGGAACAGGAGCCCTAACTGTACACGCGAAAACGGCTACCGTTTCCCGTATCAGCGCCGTCGATCTCGTCTAGCGCACTTCAATCCCCAATCCGTTCCATCAGCCGGGGAATATTAAAATTTGCCACGACCGTAATCGTTATAAGTTATTCGGCCGGGGATCCCGACGTTATCGCGGCCCGATCGCCCGCGCCGGCCTAAACGATCCCCCGAGAGTTTCTATTCCGTCCTTTCCGCGGCGACAAAGGAGAAGGAACGGCAGCAACAGCTTCCACACCGTCCGGAGAGTCCGCGGCCGATCTCGGCCCCGGCCTGGCCTGCGAGATCGTGAGAAGTACTCCAGATCACCGAGCAGGATCTACCAGGTACATATCGCGGGGCTGTTAGAGTCAGATCGCTAACAAAGTGAGGATCAAATAATAACACGTTACGATCGCGCTGCCCGAAGATAGATGGCGCACGGTGTGAGTGAATAATTTGATAATGGCGGCGGGAGCGACGGCGTAGCACTTCTCGTACTTTTGCGCCCCCGCCGCCTCCTAGGATCGAGGACGAGAGCGGTCGAAGAGGGAAGGTGATCTCCGATCCTTGCTCGAGATCTAGCACTCGTGCCTCCTCTCCCTCTCTCTCTCTCTCGCTCCGTTTCCGTATCTCCGTCACACGCACTCGCCCCTCGACCGTTGCACTCTCTCTCTATCTCTCTCTCCCTTTCTCTCGCCCCCGCTGCCCATCATCCGACATCGCCTTATTTTCTCCTTCCTTTACTCCCGATCTTGAAAGATCATGCCGCGAGATCACGGGGCTATTCGTGATATACCCGCCGCGGACGGGTTATGCGCGCACCAGAGATCGCCTTTTCTGCCCCGTGTAAAGGGATATTCCGGTGTTTTCGGGATTTTTGCAGACAGCCTTAATGGCGGATGATTGTGTGCCAAAGGTAATCCCCAGGTGAAAATGAGCCATTCGCGGGATCCCCGTCCCATCTCGAGCGCGGCGATCCTCGCCCAGCATCGAACGGTAACTCTCGATCCTTGGGAGCGTGTTCCTCGTCCCTCCCCGCAGCGCCCACCGTTTCGATGGATCTCCCGGGCGCGATCACGACGCGCGTGCAATTTTGTAGCACTTTAGAGCGCAATAACCGCGTCTAAAGCTGCTCGAAACGCTCGCTATTCCTTGTAATCACGGAATCGAATCCCGAATTTCGTCTCGACGGGTCAGCAAGTGCGTACGTTCTCACGGCTCTGTCGTGCGGCAAATGGGGCACGCCCCCCTCGCTTTAGAAAGCGTGAAAATTACCACTTTGTCCGCGACGTACGGTCATACACGGTTGACACTATAAGATTTCCTTCGTCATTTAACCAAAACTCTGTTGCGTCCTGTCTATTCGTGCTGGGAGTCCCTTGGCTCTTCTCGCGTGCGTAAATAAATTTCACGGATACGGAAGACGAGCCAGCCGACGGCTGTCCGTCGCGTTGCACCACGATTCCGCGCTTTTCGCGGGAACCGCCACGAGGGAAGAAAGAGCGGAACGTAACGGAGTCGGGCAACAAGGGCAGCCAAGGGATCAGCAACGACGAAACTTGGGGAGGAGAAGGGTCGGTCAGAGATGCTCGCGGCTCGTGAGGATCAGGCATAGGTAAGTGGCACTTATGTTTAATACGTGAGTGTGGATGAGTAGTCGGTCCTGCACGCGATCCTCGCGTCGGCCCCGGTCTTCCCTGACCTCGCGCGTTCTCTGGAACCAATTTCCGCGGATAATACGAGCGCTCTGTAAAACTGAGATATTCCTCTAAATGGAGCAGAGCCATGGGCTACGAGGGTACAGGGCGCTCCGTTCTGAGTGGGCAATGTTTTCTACCACTATGTTATATCATCGACGAAGTATAGGATAGACCTATCACGCAATGTAATTTTGTGTCACACGCTCGGGGGGCTCGCGAGCCCCCTTACCATTTTCGAATCACACCCAACGTAATCGACTCAATCTAAAACACGATTACAATGCTACGAATGGTAGGAATTAAAATTAAAATTTATAGTGTTATGACTAATTTCAAGAATCATGTTGCACAATTCCATTCACTAATAGATTTTCGTACAGGAAATAAATATATTGTAACATTTGTCCTATATACTATAATAGACAAGTCAGGCTACTAAAAATATTTTTGGATAGCTACTTTATATGGGCCAAATGATGGAAATCTCAACAATGAACACAAGAAAATAGTGATTTTATATAATTTATACTTTATTGTAACGCTGCAAGGCCTCTTATGCGAATAAATTGAGAGAGACTTCAAACAAACTGTATTATAATTCAGAAATAACTTTTACATATTCCTATCCAAATTCCAAACTTGCAATTTCAAATATCTATATATAGTATGCAGCATGCGTGCATTTTGAAAGCAATTCTTATATCTTATTAGAATATTTGACAATCACAGCTATCGGCTCGTTTCTCACCGATTACCAGATCTCACCGCGAGGAGGTTGCTGCGTTTCGAGACCCGTAGAGAGATGGATGGAATCAAAGTTCCATCGATCTTCCTGTACATGAAAACCATAGCCCACTAAACCAAAGCGATATGGATGGAAACTAAGTTCCATCGATCCTTTCGGTTTAGATATAGAATCTAGGGAACTGCCAAGCAATCACTCGATTGAATTAAATTCAGCAAAGAAGGAAAGACTACGGGTGAGCATGAAAGGAGTTTTGGATGGCGCAGTTCCTACCACCCTAATGTACTAGTCGAAAGGGAAAAGCGCTTGGCGTCTCCCAGACGATTCCTTTTGCTCGGTTGCGACTCGAGCCGTCTATCATGGAGACTGGGAAATCGGACCGGGTGACTTATTCAGGCAGTGTACCAAAAGATACACCCCTTACGCCCGAAACTTTTCCCTTTCGACAAGAACACTAGGGGATGAAACTGATCCACCCATACCCATTCCATGCTCAGTTGCTTGCTCCCAGAAACAGAAGCAGTGGCTACCTCCTCATCGGAGATGAAGAGCCAACGAAAGAGCAGCACAGCTAATGATTCAGTGACTACTTGGCAATTTTACATGGGGCCTTAAATACTTCATGCTATAATAAATTAGCCTAAGGCTTCCTTAGATGTCTTCTTTCACTACCACTGTTCACTATCACTTTTCACTATTTACTTTAAAATATATAATTTTATTAACCTTGAAGAAAATGCATCATGTAAAATAAATCATGTAACTCCATCAAAGAAATGCATCAAATAAAATATATCATGTAAACCCATCGAAGAAATGCATCAAATAAAATAAATTATGTAAACACAACGAAGAAATACAAGAAATAGAACAACTCAATGAGTTGAACTCATGCAAAAATCCACGACGAAATGTATGAAATAGGACAGATGATGAAAAACAATCGAAGAAATCAGTTGAAAAGGAAGAGAAATCGTTTTGGCCTTGGCAGAATAATAACATTTTGAATGGCTTTTAACGAACCCGAAAATTTCATCGGCACCAACCGAATAAGCTAACCCAGGTCAGGGGGTCGTGGGACTGCACGAAGGATCAGGGCTTGGACCCTTGACCAGGTCCCCAGGAAGTCTAGTAGATCCAAGTTTTAACAACTATGATGCTACCATAAAGAAGTACACCTACGTCTTTGGGATTTTAAACTTTCAATTACTTAAATAATTTGTCAGAAACTTTGAAAATAAGCTCCGGCCCGAGACACATTCCATGGTCTCCTGAGCCTTTATTTGTTAATAACGCAAATTTAAAGCAAACAATAAAGTTACCATCTAGAGGTACATACGTATTTAGGAATTCGCGATTTTTAACATTCATATCATTATGAACAAATAAAGGCTCAGGAGACCAAGGCTTATTTTCTGAGTTTCTGACATATTATTTAAGGAATTAGAAATTAGAAATCCCCGTAATTAGACACCTCTGGATAGCAATATTATAGTTTGCCATGAATTTTCATTAATAACAAATAAAGGCGAGAGAGAGAGGGAGAGAGAGAGAGAGAGTGGCAGGTGATTCTCCAGGATTAAAATTCAAAGTTTCTGATCGATTGATTCAACAATTACAAATAGAGAATTCCAAAATACGTAGGTACATCTGGATGGTAACTTGATAGTTTACCTTGAATTTTCATTAATAACAAATATATGGTCGGACCGAGACTTATTTTTTAAGTTTCTGACCAATTATTTAATTAAAATTTTGAAATTACAAATACGTTAAGTACTTCTGGATCGCAATCAAGTTGCCATGAATTTTCACTAATAACAAACTCTTAAAAACCTTTAAAAAAGTAAAAAAATTACGCCAAGTACGTGAAAAAGTCGAGGGTGAAAAAGAACACCTATTATCAAATAAGTCAGAAAAGAATAGAGGATAATAATAATTCATCAAGTAGAAATCAAAATGACACAAATACATATACACAGAGATTTTAATAATGTGAAGATAAAATGTAATCGAAATACAAGGTACTCGTGTCTACTATCGCAAAGAAAGAATGAAAAAGTAATACACTCACAGACCGTTGCAAACAGTCTCACTGCTATGCAGCTGTCCCGCAGCTACAGCGTCAGTACCGAAATATGATTCGTCGGTCAGCGAATACGGTCATCCATCCTGTGGACCTAGGCCCTCTCTAGGGCCTATGCTGTAGGCCCTCTCTAAGGCCCATGTCTTGGGCCCTCTCCAGGGCCCACGCGCTAGGCCCTCTCTAGGGCCTAGAATCTGAAAATTGAAGCTAAGCGAAAATTGGACTCTACTTCCGCGATAAAAAAGCAATTAGAGCACCGGTGCTCTGGACGAACTTTGTATGCGCAAAAAATTGGCTCTAGTTTCGCGAAGAAAATTCAACTGGAGCTTTGGTGCTCTGAACGAGTTTCTCCAGATTCGCGTTAAAATTACTCTAAGTAAGAGCGGCGGTGCTCTGCAAAATATGTAGATGGACGCGAATAAAGCGGGGACTCTACGATCGCGTTACGCGCGATCAAAAAGGATCTTGCTAGACTGCAAGATTGCTAGGGAGACTGGGGTTCCACTTGGAACCTTTTCAAATTTTGTCACGGCGACTCTATTCAACTCGATCCATTCGATGATTTTACGAATTATTAATCGGAATTGTAAAAATCGCGAGCAACTGTTGTATGGATTTAATCTTCTGGCCCTCTTCCCTAGGGCCTAGAATCTCATTGGCAAGTTTAAGCTGAAAATTGAAGCTAAGCGAAAATTTGACTCTACTTCCGCGTTAAAAAAGCAATTAGAGGACCGGTGCTTTGGATGAACTTTGTATGCGCAAAAAATTGGCTCTAGTTTCGCGAAGAAAATTCAACTGGAGCTTCGGTGCTCTGAACCAGTCTTAGATACGCAAAAATTTCACTGCAAATTCGCGGTAATACTACTCTAAATAGGAGTCCCGGTACTCTGCAAAATATGTAGATGGTTGCAATTGGAACCGTTTCAAATTTTTCGCGGTGACTTTACTCGACTCGAATTATTAATCGGAATTGTTTAAATCGCGAGCAAATGTTGTATCAATTTAATTTTCTGATTTTAAGACAGACACATGCATGTCACCCTATCTACGAGTACCTTGTTTGTTCAGCTCATTGGATTCTGCTCTTTCCAACACATATGCGCGACGGTTAGTGGCCCGTTTCATATAATTGGCATTCGTTTTAGGAACATTTCTGCGATATTTCGTGAATATGGTTTAGAAAAGAGCCACGTCACGAGGCTACTTCGCGGAATATTGCAGAACTGTTCCCGCACGTCACGCATTTGTATTGGAATGGCCAGAATCGAAAGATGGCTACGCTACTTTTTCTACAGAAACCATTTTGTTCTATTGCGTGCACCCACGTTAAAAAAATTGTAAAATGACGTACCGTTCGCTGTCATCAAGAGTACTGCATCTCTGCAAACTTGTTAACCCTGAACAGCAACCCAGAAACCAGCATTCCTTCAGTCATCCGCCCAGCAGCGGCAATTGGGCCAATATTAGAGCACCGGAGCTCTCGACTAGATTTACACAAACCTTATTACTGAAACAGACAATATAATAAATAAATAAATAAATAAATTTGTATTAAAAAGAAGCAAATATGCACTTGCCTAACTTTCGAGGGATATGCGAAAGCTAAGAATCTCCCGATTGAGATTGCAAAAGAGACTGAACGACTAAAGAACCAAAAGACGCGAACATTCACTCTCGATGCACTGAATTTTCATTTCTACATGGCGTGTTTCATATCACGACTTTACACAGCCATCTGAGACCACAGAGCGGACCGAGGTGGACCGAACCCCGGTATCGACGCGATAACTCGAAAATCAAAATGGTCATGAACTGGTACTGTGTGTAAAGCTGTAATAAGTTATACCCAGCAAAGCCAGCCTATGAAGAGCTAACACACCATGCGCGAAATCGAAATCAGTGATCGGAGGCGAATTGTATTACTAGAAGAGTGGGTTTGGCACTCTTATCGTTAAAAAGAAGGAGACGGAATAGAAGCTTATCGCTCCAAGTAGGCAAGTGCATTTTTGAATAGATGTCCAGACCGAACCAAACTCACCGAATGTAAGTTTGGCTCGATCTGGACCCTTAACCTAGATCGTAGGCTTTAGTCTTTGATCCCGTTTCGCAAGTCGCAATGCTTGGGGAAACGTTACCAAGTCGAGGCACACCAGCGCGGAGATGCCTACGAAAGTGCCCCATTTGCACGAAATCTTTCTAGCCCATGTTAAACCAATGTTTTGCGCATTTTTGAAAATTTGGAAAAAGTCTTACAGCTAAAGTTCTTCTGATTTTAATATTGTAGCGAGCCTAGTGACCTAATAGAACCAATATCAACTGTCATTCTCAGTTATTATTATTTGTATGAGAAAGACCTTCAAGTTATACAGTTAAAAATCCTTAAGAAATTCATTAAAGATATTAAAAGATAGGGATTCGATAATTAATTTATTATACAATAAATAATTTATATATATATATATATTTTCCCCCAAAATTTTCCGTCCAAATAAAGTTAAAAAACCCATACCAATTATTATTAGCAACAATGAAACAATTATATAAAATGTATTGAAAAAAAATATGTAATTACTGAATAAATTACTACCTATAATTTATATACATATTTTAAAGTCTAAATTTAACTCACTATTCTGCCAAGGAAGTAATTCATTTATTAATCTTAATATAGTAAACAAAATTTATAAATTAAGTCCTTTCGTACAAACATTTATTATATTGTATTAGGTTTTTTATAGTATTAACAGTTATATTTATGTCTTTGATGTACTAATAAATAATTTACATATATATATATATATATATATATTTAATAATATATGTATGTATATGCATATATATATGTAAATAATATATATATTTAATAATATATGTATGTATATGCATATATATATGTAAATTATTTATTAGTACATCAAAGACATAAATATAACTGTTAATACTATAAAAAACCTAATACAATATAATAAATGTTTGTACGAAAGGACTTAATTTATAAATTTTGTTTACTATATTAAGATTAATAAATGAATTACTTCCTTGGCAGAATAGTGATTTAAATTTAGACTTTAAAATATGTATATAAATTATAGGTAGTAATTTATTCAGTAATTACATATTTTTTTCAATACATTTTATATAATTGTTTCATTGTTGCTAATAATAATTGGTATGGGTTTTTTAACTTCATTTGGACGGAAAATTTTGGGGTATATTCAGGATCGAAAGGGGCCAAATAAGGTTGGAGCGGCAGGATTATTACAACTTTTTACTGATGTTATTAAATTATTAAATAAAGAATCTTTTTTATCGAAAACATAAATTTAAATTTATAATTGAATTTTGAAGAACATATCTTAATTGTTAAAATTAAACGGTATAATAAATTTAAAATTGCAACTACAGTTACTAATGTCTTAGGGGGTAGAAATAAATTTGGTAAATGGAGATGTTATTAGAGGTAAATTTATTGTATAAATAAAATTCTGGGTGGTCTGGTAGAAATATATATAAGGTTAATGTAGATAGTGTAATAATAAATAGATAGATAATTGTAAGAGATTCAATTATTTTAATTTTTGATGGGTAGTTGTTAAATAACGATACGTTCAGAGAGAAGATTTAGAACAACTCACGTGAAAGGGTTTAACTTCAGAAATGTAAATCGTATTTAATACGTTAAGCATCCCGAATGATTGTGAAATTAAAAAAAAAAATAGTTTAGAATCTTAAAGGCGCGATATGAAAACTTTTATTCTGATTTTAAAATTGATTTATTCAGGCATTAATGACACTGTTCGCGACTACTAACGATAAGTATTCGTGGTCACTGTGCTCGGTACAGCAATCATTTTAAAAAATGATTGGAAGAATTAAAAGAGTATCACTCACGGTTCTTTGAGAACAGTCTCACTGCTATCCACGCAGTCAAGTGGAAAGCGTTTTCCCAAAAGTCTTCTTTTGAGTATAAGGGTATATCACACTGCAATCCTGTTTAAAGGCCTCCCACATAGTCCAGTAACCGATGGAATTAATGCACGAAGCGAGATATCGCGAGGTAAGATTTACCATGACACTTTAAACTATTTACTTCACGTCCGACCACGATCGCGTTTGGGAACCGACTGGCGAGGTCGCGACGTTTTTCAATGTTTTGAATTTGACAGAGGTTGTTGTCACGCTCGGTCGACTCCCAGCTAACATGAAATTCGTCGAGACCAGAAATAATATTATACATGGCAGGGGCAGTCGACATTTATATACAGGGTGTACTTATATGTACGTAGTACAGGGTGTCTTTTCTTTCATGTACTTGGCGTCGAGACGCTTTCGCGTCTCTATATATCAATGTCCTTTGCAAAATTTTCATTTTTCACCACTACAGTCGTGCACCCCGTACATTCTACACGTATTTTTATCACTGCGATATGCGATCAAATACAGGCTACGCTTCGTCAAAAAGTCTTCTAGATGATAGGTATACATATTCCAGTGAAATGTTGTTAAACGGTCTTCTATTTAGTCCAGTAGTCGAACGAATTGCTGTAGGAATCGAGAAATCAGGAAATAATATGCACTATACCATTCACAGATATTCACCGATCCGATCACTATCGCAGATAAAGTCAAACTGGTCGAACTGATAGCTCACACCTTTCGTCAATGTTGTCACATTGGTGGAGGTTGCCGTCGACCTCAACTGTTTCCCATGCAAGTTGAAATTTCTCATTTTCTAATGACTCGAATGTAATAATTACTGTTAAGGGAGAAGATTTGAAAGAACTCACACGAAGGAGTTCAACTTCAGAAATGTAACTCGTATTCGACAAATTAAAGAATGCTCGATTTGCAGTTGCATCCATGCACCCCACGACAATCATGCATCATGCAACTTTCTGCGAGGCTTATAAGAATTAGATTTTACTATAAATTTCAATGTCGGCGGTGAACTAATACTCGGGGCAAATAGAATCCAATTATTATTACTTCACTAAAATGATTAAACAGTGCATTAGAAACTTGCGGGAATGTCAGTAACAGCGTCAATTTGTAATACTTTTCGGCGTACGATACGTGAAAGGGTTCTACTACACGCAAAGTACTAACAAAACAATTTGTCATCTTGCAATTTATAGCTTGCACGAGCTTTGAAGAAATATCATTTTTGAGCGCCATAGTGTCTTGATCCCCGAAATACATTTTCGGAGAGAAATCCGCATGAGTCGTTGACAAACCGAGTCAAAGCGTAGCGTAGCGAAAGCTTATGTCAAACTCACACTTTAAACAAGTCACACGTATGCAAGCACGCAACACATCTTTCAGCATTTTAGTTGGACGCTATTCATGAGCAGAGCCGCAGTTTGAGTGGTGACACGCACATCCATAAGATTATAAGTTATCTTATAAATCAAACTCCCTCGGATTTAATTTTAACGGTCCCTCCAATTGGGGTGGAAAGCCACAATTCAGTGCACGAATCACTTAACATAGGGTAATTAAGAAGTAAGTATTATAATATTGTCTATAGCAGTGGCGCACCTAACGGAGGGGGGGGGGCGGGGGGAGGCAAGGAGCACTGACACCCCGCAAAGATAAGGAAAAAAGAGATTAATGCAACCACGACTGAAGCAATCCAGCAGCTTTTGTAAAAAGAAAGAGAAATGGATTTTATTCTTTAAATAAATCTTTATAATCACCTAACGAATTTCATTTCCAAAGTTGCACCCTGTATATCCCTCGGTCATCTACCCGAGTTAAAATGATCTCTTTCTCCTCTTGGAATGAAAAAAAGGAATCCTCCAGATGTGACTTTCGTTGGAAACGCGGGAAAGTGAAAGGCTCGAGGCTACAATAAACTCGTGGAACAAAATAATCGAACATTTATGTACCGGCGCGTAATTACACCTCGCACTGCGCCACGATTCAGCGTGTAATCTCGGCACTCGTTAAAGTCGTGATATCACGACGTAGATTACACCGCGTATCGTAGTCTGTCATTAGCGTAACGGATCCTCTAGAATCGTTTTAATATCGATCGAAGTTTCGAAACGTCGCAGCCACGGTCGGCAGCGCAGCGATTTTTCACACGCGCTCCCTTGGCGATCGTTCCGCCGCCGCCTCCCGTGCCTAAGTAATGGGAAAATCATATGAGTTGTTTCTCACGAAGGACTCGCGAGGGCGCAATACGGGGACCGAGTCGTGAGCGCAGCAACCCGGGAACCATCGATCGGCGATCGGCATTCGTTTCCGACAGATGAAGAGTCAACCAAACATTCGGCCATTCGGCAAGCTTTCGCGACCGCAAATTCTAAGTAAATTACAAAATTACCGTGCTCAATAATTTTCCCACTGATACGGGGGCGACGAGCCATCTATTATGACCGTGCATTGCATGAGGAACCCGATGTACGCACTGTGTCTGCTGGCAGCAGTTTGCGTACGACAGCATGTACAAAACAGGTATGGTTTTACGAGAGATTTTTGAGAATTAATCGGATATACGCCTCTCGGAATGGGGAAAATACAAGCTAATTTACTTTACTTCGATAGATTAATGTTTAGAGTATGGACGTAGGGATAATCCGTTTTTCTGAAGTTATCTTATCAAGCTGCCAATCATTCCCATTCCGAAGGCTTCGTACTTTTTACATATAAATTTTCTGCTAATATTGAATTATGGTGTTCAATGGTTAGATCGTCTGGTCCATTGACAAAGGGGGTATCATTCCAAGCCCCTACAACTCTATTAACGAAACCCAACGAAGCAAATCTAAGGACAGTCATTAATGCCCAAACCTCGAAGATTAGTAGTCACAATCTTCCGACAACCAAAGAAGCAGATTCGTTGGTTTCATGCGTGTACAAGTTCACTAAGCGAGCACGACACATGGTAGACGACATTCGTACAAGCTTTCCAGTAAGCATACTCTCTGAACTTCTATTTCTCATACCAAATAACTCATCAATGATGAATAGAGTGCTCGAATTTGATTAAACCTGAGAAGGGCATCATCTAGATAAAAACGATATTTCAATAACAAATCGAATAAAACATATTTTATCTTTATCCGTTATTCGAACTTCGAATAAAGATGCAGCTAAAGATGAGAAAGTTATTCGAAGCTCAGAGTGAAGGCCTTCGAATAAGATAAGTATTTTGGCCTCGTCGGATGAATTCCCGTCGAATAAACTGTTTCATCCGTGTGCGCTTCGAATAAGGATACTTCGGAGGTATCTTTATGCGACGAAGAACGAATAACATTTTTGTCTTTTATTCGAACTCAAACTTTTTACTTACAATTAGATAATTTTTTGCCCATCTCTGGATTAAACCTTCCAGAATACAGGGTATATCTTAACATGTGAGATCCACTTCAATGGTGGATAGGGGATACAAAAACGATGAAAAGAAAGTTTAAATACGTAAATATGTGCCCCATTTGACCTGGTTCCCGAGTTGCAACCATTTTTGTACTCAAGTACTGGGCAACTCCTTGCGAAAAATTCTCTTACAAAGATAAGTAGTGTTCGAAATGATCACCTTTGCCCTGTGTTCAAAATTTGGTGGTGCGCCGTTTTACATACGATGTACGACATAAAGTGGAACTTCTTTCAATACTTCATTCAATTGATTGCTTAAGAAATTTACAAAAAATTAACCTATTAATTTCCCATTACGAAAAACGAGTCAAATTACAAAGAGTTATGCAAACATTTAGTAGAATCAGTTTTACACTAACAACTACCCTTATTTGCTATTAAGAATTATTGGAGTAAAAACACCCATATAAAAAGAAATTTATATTGGTGTCTTTACTAAAAATGCACTAAAAACTAAAAAATAATTCTTTTCTTATACTACAATTTCGATGGTGATATGTGACTTTAAATAAAATCATACAAACTCTGTGATTATCCTTTTTCTTTACAATTAATTTGAACAATTCTACAGTATAATCACAGTGTTTGTATTTAAAGTCACATATCACCATCGAAATTGTAGTACAAGAAAAAAATTATTTTTCAGTTTTTAATGCATTTTTAGTAAAATCGTTTAACATAAATTTTTTTATATACTTTCTTATTTTCTACTTTATAGTGTTTGTGGATTTTTTTATATTATTTTAAAAAATTATATTGTCATCACATCCACGCACACCTACAAAGTTTCAAAACAATTGTACTGGTGGAAGTGGGTGAAAATCGAGTTGCTAGATTTGAACCATACACCAAACAAACAAACACAAAACATGCAGAGGATCGAAGCTATGTAAAATCATTTAAAAATAGTTATAACTCGGTATCAAGGTGAAATTGGGCACCTGATTATATGAATATTTTTCATTGTTTTGGGTCCCCCCCATCCACCGTTGAAGAGAGCCCCACATGCTAAGATATACCTACTACACTCGATAAAAGCTGCCTCTGAATAGTTGGATTTTCAAAGTTTTTCATTCCCAAAGGTTACGTTTCCTTTTGCTAGATCTCCAAGTCACCCGGCTGTCTCGATCCTACATCCACTTGCAGCGTCCTTGACTCTCTACTGTATTTAACGAGCAGCATCGGAACCAAATGGTTAGCCTGACGCGAAACGTAACACATTAATGATCAACTAAGAAACGCGGACAGCCGTTTGACGGAGGCATGCGCGGTTTGAGGGGGAATCCGCAAACGATCTTCGTCAATCGGCGGTAATGAAGCTACTCGATTCTACGGTGAGTAATTTATCTTAACACCAGCCTCCCAGCGGAACCCCTCAGCCTCCATAACTTATCATTCTTTTTCCTGTGCTTCAGACATCAAGATTCGCTAGCGACACGAGACGGGCCACGTTGCAAAGCACACGTCGCCTCGTGTGATCGATTTTTATTTTGGTGTCGCCCGCTCACTATGGCGCCTACGAGCGGGCGAGACCTTTTGCGCGAGCCGAAACACTTCGCGCACGAGTCTTTGAAACTACTATAAATATATTCGTTGCAACGAAACTTTAATCAATAAACATATGTAACATATCTTCACAGATTCATTTATCACATCGCGAGAGTACAGAGAAACTCCACTGCCAATTTGTGCTAAAGTTCATATTTTGGAAAATCCTCCAAGATTGTAAACTCATTTGTATTGCTGTGGAAGAGTGCTGTTATTTTGTGAGTCCTAGTAATTCGTCACCTAAACTGAGAAAACTCGATTCTTCTCAAAACTTGACAATTTTCCTTGTACATCCGCGATGTGACACTTAGTAAATTGAACTCTGTGAGCCAGCGAATTAGGAATCCCTAACTCTCGTATCGTTTAATAAAGTACAATTCCAAAGTCGAGCGTGCTTATACCCCAATAGAATATCAATGAGAACCTTTACCCTTCAGTTTCAATTTCGTTGCACGGCCCAGCGTTTGCGCATTACGTCCACCTACATTTCGGAGCCTCCATCCATCGTCGAAGGGGGGATTTATCGCAAGTATCTCGCTGGCCGTCGTTCGACCGCGTCTACGCGTCCCGTCAGTCATCGGTCAGAACGGCGGCCGAGCAGATTTCCAAATCTCTCGTTGGTTCGGCCAGTGCTCGCTGCGGAGACGGGCTGGCTCATTTGAATTTCCCCGGACAGGATGCGCACCGCGTGCATTTCAATCCCGTGGGACACCCCGACGAATTATGGTCGTGGCAGACGATCCCGTGGAAGAAGAATGGACGAAAAGAAGGGAACGCCACGGGATCTACGTGCACGCGGATGGGTAGTTTAAGAGCGAGCGACCGGTATCCAGAGCACGTCCGGAGCGCGAAGAACTTATTGTCATGTGCAGGACTCGCCGGGGGCATTTTAATATTTCCGCTGAATGCGTCGTGAAACGAGGGGGGCCACGCAGAAGAAGGTGCAGACCGGAGGCGAGGAATCGTTACGACGCCAGTTGCCACCGGTCTTGCTTCTCGGCTGACAGGTGGCTACGTAGCTACGTCAACCCTTTGTTTTTTCTCACACAAGCCCCTGACGACCGAGACGACACCACTGCTTAGAGAGGCTGGCGCCACGAAGCGCATAACGATACTCGAATTTAAATGCTCGGGGAACTCTGTGTGTATAGGCACATTCTGGTTCCGCTGTTCCACTCTAGGGAACTCAAGGACTTCTAATTTAGCAAAAACTGATATTGAAATTAAAATATTGCGCGCAAGTATTAATCCCAAATGAGTACATCGAGTAGGAACGAGGATAGAGAAACCCACGCGATGGTATGACCATCCATCTTCATCGCTACAAATAACTTTCTCTAGCGAGGAAAAAACGCCACCCCCTCAGACATGCAAAGTACTACCGTTTCCCCGAAAGCCAGCGCAGGAAACGCATTCGAATCAACGTGACGAACGTCCTCCAGGATTCACGAGTCGCCGGCTGCGTGCGAAGCACACGTTACGCCAAGTATATTTCACCTTAGCCAGGGGATCTATCACTCGAATCGGTCCTCAGCGTCGTGCGTCGATTTCGAGCGCCCCTTGCTGCCGAGTGATACACGGTGCTCGGGCGCTTTCGTCGCGCGACAACCACCAGATAAATCGTGGCGGGTCCGAGCGGGCGTGTCAGCGCGTTATCCTGTCTCCTAATGCCACCGTTGCACCGTGCAAATCGTTCTGGTAGTCCGAGCGTGGTTACGACACATTTACATATTATGCGTGCACGGTAGCCGCATCCTTCCGATGCACCACGAACGGACTCTTAATGCCGAGGCGACGGGAGGACCTCTTTTTCGACTGTTACCCTTAGACGTGACGATTTTAAGAAGAGTCGAGTTTCGGGAGCCACGGAATAATTTGTCCACTCATTTGCAGGGTAAGCTCGTCCGCGTTCTTTCCTCCGTGAACGATCTATTGGTTCGCGTGACGAAGAAAGATGGGAAGGGAGTGATATTAGCCCCCTAGGACTTCCTCGGGTCAGTGATCCTGTTCATAGTTTCTGAACGAAGCGGCACGAAGTGCTTTTCAGAGATCGTGACGAACGTGAAGCAAGGGTGCTCCCGGAAAAGGAGTCCTTTACACGAAATCCGCCGGCGAACGCTTGATTGGAAAAGTTCAAGCAACGGATGCACGTATCAAGGGAATTGCGACACGCATCCTACGGTCGTTCCCTAGCAGCCGATGCAATTGTTATATTGTAGCAATAAGAATTGCTTCGTTCCTCGCGGCACGCGATCGATGTAGCTCTGTATTGGCAAGCCTAATTGCGAGAGCCGTGGTATTTTCTCCGGTTACTTACATAACGAAATCGCCGTCTACCGCCGCGTCCGGATCTCGTTGGACGTCGAGGAACCGGCGTGAATCACCCCCAACACGCGAGACTGATCGGTGAGCGCCCGCTTCGCGATCTTCGCAACGAAATCGTCATTTCGTCGAGCCGCCTTTCGTTTAGGAAGAGGTGTTTCGCTACGAAGTAGCTTACACTGTCAATCATTTATTAAGAGATTGTCCTTAAATTACGTAAGGATTGTTTTGGGAGGAGGGTCACGAATTTGTTACGTTTTATTACGGAATCACGTAGCGTTTTACGTAATATTTTTTAACCTAATCTTCAATATGAATAGCCTAAAAATTGATGTTTCATGACACATACGAAACCGAGTTAAGTGAATTACATATATAAATCCTGAAACGAATTTTAATTGTAATTTAAAGAATATTTCATAAGGAAGGAGGTTGAAATATAAAATCTCATGAATTCTTATACTGGTTGAGGTAAGGGGTAAGAGATCCCCAAAACTACCCTCACGTAATTTGAGAATGGCTCCTAAAGTTGTGAGAAGTTTGCCTTTCAGAGGATAGGTGACGATGGACGAGGAAGATGTTTGTAACGCAGCGTTAATTATACCCAATGCTAGCAAAATTTACTAATTTCCTTCTCCTCCATGGATCCTACTGAAACCTCAGACCACCAGTATAAATGGAACGCGCTTAAAAGGAGTATTTACTGATCTAAAGCCTCGGGCTGTGGAGGCGCGCTCTTCACATACCAATGGCAGAACGAAATTCACTTCGCACCTAGGACAGCGATATCCGAGGTTACGAAACTCCAGCGTGTCGCGGGCAAACAGCAAGACCGTCCAAGGAAGATGAGCCTGCAAATGGCTTTCACGCTTGCTCGAGACCATGAAACAAGATAAACGGGGCCTGCCTCGGTTTTTATCGAGCGGGATCGTCCAAGTACGATGTGAATTATTCCCTCGATGGGGAACGTCCGCGGCGAGGCGACGTGGCTGTTCAATTTTCAAGTCATCGCCTGGAATCTAAAGGAAATCTCGTCGCGCGGTGAAAGAAGGTGGAAAGGATCGTATCTTGCGTAGACGTCTCGCATCGCCGGATGCGCGTGTGCCTCCCTCGCTTCCGGTCGTAAGGCTGCTCGGCTCATTGCCATGCTCGCCGCCGCGCCCGCCCCCGGAATATGAAAACAAAATCATATTCTTTGTCCGTGGCCTACCGATGAGCTCCTTTATCTCTCCCTGTGTCGCGCTCACGGGTCCCTCCAACCATCCGATCGAACAAAGCTGCCGTTTCGCGAATGCGTTTCGCTCTTTCGACGGCTACGAGGTTGCGCCAACGTTTATGATTCAAGTGGCAGGCGATAGGGCAAAACGCGTGCCTGGCGCAACGTGCTCCTAGATTATTCTAGAAAATCGTTCGCTAATCTAAAACTGCAGTGTTTCTGCGGGCATTTTGCGTAACTGCTGTACTGATATTCTCTAAACAGGATTTTATGACTCTACGCGGGCGGGAATCGTAAAATTTTTGACTCGGTGGCACGGAGAAGCGATGCCCTTTGGACAAAGTCGACGACCGGCGCAGTCAGGGCAACATAACTTCTCGGTATCGCTCGTTAAGGCTGCAAAGATTACCGTCATTATACGTTAGTTGCATATGTTGCGATTTCGTTGCAATCTGCAACTTGAGTAGCGCTGATTTCCCTCGGCACGGTGAATAGAACTCTTATTCTGTTTTTAATATTCTATGGGTAGATTTTTTCTTGGAGTAACCGATTGGAAAAATTGAGTGCATTTTCCGCGTGGCTACTTCAAAGGTGTGCAATAAAACTGAAGCAACATTGCCGCGACAGGTACTGATGCCGCCTCGAGCGTTTCCCGTAATTTCCAATCATGAACGCCCAGTGCACGCCATGTGCATCTGGTGCATTCGAACGTCACGCTCTTGAGTGATTTTAACGCCTGTCAAAGTTGCATCGCGCTGCTTCCGGTGCAGCAGAGCAGAACAAGCTTACAGTCATGTGTTCTAATCGATCTCCTATCCGCACTAAAGTCACCGAAACGTTATTAAGTCACCTCCGAATTCAATTAAACGAATCTACTTTAATCGTACCTAACTCATATTACTATCGAACCGTGACAGCTGTTTCTAAATTTCCGGTTACCAAAAGTGTTCTCCTCAAAGGGACAGATTCGAGAGTGGCGGTAACGACCGGAAGCTTCGAAATATCGAGGCACAACGAAATGACAAAAGCGGAGGATGAGCCGAACAAGATGACACGCGAGCGAGTGTGTGAATGGTGACGGTGCAGCGCGGTCGCGGGGCCATTCTCCGTGGAAAGAACAAAAATGAACGCGAGTGTCGCCGCTGGCAATTAACCGTGCCGCGCTGGAAAACTCGGAATGTTGCGAAAAAATATGCGAAAACTACAGAGAGGCAGGCAGACACGGTCGACTGTGTCGGTGGACGTCGACAACCGTCACGGAAGGAGGGCGTTACGCACACGCATGTGCGCGATTGTGTCACAGATGTCATAATCTTACGTAATTCGGAGCCATCGTCGGGCATTTGTAAGCTGCACGCATGCGAGAGCGAGCTGGCCGAGCAGTACGCGCAGCAATTTGCTTTGATTCGGTATCGTAAATTGGGTCGCGGGAAAAGTGATGTCCGCTGTTAGGAAAGCGCGGACTGGAGCTGCTGGCAACGATAATGTTATCGATGACTATCGCATAAAGTGCCTTTATGTAACCCTTGTACTGGTGCAATAAAAAGAGGTCCAGATAATCCAGGAATTCTTATAACAAAGATACCGCTTCACTGTCGTTCACTGTCGACATTTGACGATGTCACTCGATCGCTCCAGAACTTGAACTTTACCAGACAACGTCCAGGAGGCGGCAGAAAAGTGCGGCCGACAGGGCCGCGAATAAATCAGCCCCGCCGCGCACGATTTTAAATAATTACAGTAATGCGCGGCTGAGTTATTACTTGTAAACGTCTCATATAGAAATTGAAGCGGATGCTGGCTGAATAATTCATGAGCGTGGACCAAAAGCCGATGTTTATCTGGTCATTAATCAGCCGGTCTATGTTATAATTAATTTTTGCCAGGGCGCTCTCGCTCGCGGCCGCCTATAGCCTCCGTTTCCCGTGACTCATGGCTGCCGTCCAATCTAATGGTAACCAGGTCGTTACCAGTCGCGTCGAAACGTTTGCTTCCCGCGGTACGAGGTCGGCCAATTTCTTTCGCAACTCGCCCCGATGATATGCGACGGGCGCACCACCCGCGGCCATTATGAAATAACGATATACATATTCCGCGCGCGCCAGGCACCAGACACCCACAGAGGTGTTACGATACAACCCGCTTTGATGAACACCAGGAATCGCGTTTCACCCACCACCGTCTCGCACGTACGTACCTACTTACGGGGCTTGGTCTCACATAATTTCACCGTTCGACAGGGGGGAGAATCGTGCGCGCAACCAGAGAAACACATCGGGGAACGTACGCCCTGTAGATACCCTGATTTACCGATTCGCGATTAATCTACGGGCGTACTTGGTCTATGAGTTGAATGAACAAAGTGGCGTGTATTTAAGTGGATAGTAGGAATCGTTTTGAGAGCATCAGTATGCGCGTTTCATGTGAATTCGTTGGAAGATGGGTAGGCAGTGGCGGATTTGAAGATTTGGCGCCCTTTCCGCGAAATATCATAATATATTTTAATTTATAAGAATCGAGGCAATTTTAAAGTTAATTCAATATAGCAATTCACATCTGAGTCATTGCTAATTCGCTACATGAGAACGGGGGAATTGTTTTTAAAGTTGTTTTAACCCTTTGCGTTTGAAGCTTTTCCAATTTCTTTCGCTCAAAATTTATCGCCCCCCCCCCCCCCAAAATTTGTGGCTCCCCAAAATATTCAGCTTCCTCGCGGTCCCCAAAAATGGTCGCTCCCCAAAATTTATCCCTCTCCAAAAATTCCACTTTCCAAAATTTGCCGGCCCCCTAAAGTGATTGCTCCCTAATATTTAGGACACCCTAAAATTTTTCGCCCTAGACTGCAGCCTACTTAACCTATACCAAAATCCGCGCCTGTGACTAGGATATTACTCAGGTGTTCAACCGTTCAATTAGGAAATAGGCGAAGTTAATAGATTCTCTCGCAGTGAAAGAAGAACGGACGCCACAGATGATTTTTTAAGATGAGCAGGGCGCGCAGATCTATTGGATAATCGATGGTTTATATTCTATAGGGGACGGTAATTTTGTTATAAAAAAAACCGGGAAGGATGCAGATATGCTTGCACGATAAAACACTCGCCGTTGAGGAACGCTGGTAGGTGGTTGGGAGTCTAGTGAATTCCGTCGAAGAGAGGAGGAGCTTATTTCTCATTATTTAAACCACCCCCAGGAAAAAGCGGTCTCGGGAAGCGGGCACCACCCCCTCGAGGCGAATTAGCAAATCTAACGTAATAATTAAATTATCGCCGCGCGGACCCGTCCAGGTAGTTAAAGACGCGCTGTTTACCGCGGACCGTGCTAATGAACCGTCCAGCGCAAATGGCAGTGGGAATAAATTTGAATTTCCATTACCGTCGCGGTGGCGTAGCCGCTGTCTGCGAGAAGATGGATCTTCTTGACGAGCCGGTCGATCCAAAGAAAGGAAGAAATTGGAGCTGGACAAAAACCAGGGGAAACGACCCTCTGACGTTTTAACGAATGACAACCTTCTTTCCCCGTGGCTATCGTGTCGTTCCAAGAAATCTTATCGACTTCGGTGGTGCAAAGTCCATCACCGACCCCGACGATAATACCATCGAACTATTATATAAGTACATTAATAAGAGGGGGATGTAACGCCGATGTCCTTATATCAATATCCTCTGTCACGGAGTAATTGCAGTACCTTTAATTGCACCCCTTAACTCGGAAATCTAACGATGACCCATGCGTTTCTATCGTCCTGGCACAGCCATAAACGCGGTACAAATATCTGACATTTACATCGTTGCATATTTATTGGCGTCACTTTGCATAAACGGTCCTGAATATACATGCGCGTCATCGAGCCTCACCGATGGTGAATTTCATTGACTTGAAGCCTGGATCGTGGGCAATTATACACGAGTTGAGCGTAATGCGACACATCTATATTTACATTTCATTTTCGCCCGGCCGGATCGCGCCTCGTCGGATATCTCCGCCGCGGTTAATTGCACGCTTATGTATATCCCACGACCGTCTAATGCGTGCGCGATAAAGAAAAGGGGACTAAATGCACGCCGAGACTGCGCGTGTGTAAGAGAGCAAGCGAACCGTGGGAGGAAGCCATTTAGAAACCTAATCCACCTGTTAATCCAATCGCCGCGAAGCTTGAGAACGTCTTTAATTGCGTGCCCATTATTTCCAACTACCAGTGGTGTCCCAGGAAACGGCGTTCGCGCGGCCGTTCTTATTGGACATCACTCTCTGCCGCCAGATTTTGACGACTCGAACCGTCGGCTGACGGATCAATCAAAGCGGGAATACCGACGTCTTCATCGCGACGCTTAGAAAAAGAACGAACGAAAGTAACGAGATAGAAAGAGTGGCAAGAGAGACGCCGATTCAGGAGCTCGCGAAGGAGCAGTGCGAGAAAGTGCAGCACGACGGTCACGAGGGAGGCATTATTGCCTTATTTTCATTTCTGCGACGGCCGATCGTGTGTCTTCGTGTAAAAGTTCAAGACGTCGATTACGAAATCGAATACTTCTCGGCGAGGCACCGCGTGCGTGGCGAGGTGCCAGGGTCGACACGTTCGATACCGAGCTATCAGGGAGCCTTCTGCACCAACGAAGATCGATACCTTCGGTTAATTAACGAATAACGCAGCACTTTTAACAGCTGCGTGTCTGCGGTCGCGCAATTAAATCCCATGCAGGAAAGTGACGCATGAGCGCGAGGTCGTCGTTCGAACTAATTAGCACATTCCGCGGGATGATGTTACGAAACGCGAGATAGACGCTCTATAATAGGAGCGGTGATACCCACGTCGGAATAATCGATACTCGGGGATTTATTACGCGGGGAGAGATTTTAGCGCGGAATAATTTATTGCGCCGCGCGGATCAAAGCCAATTTCACGGGGATACCAGACGGGGCGAAGAAAAATCGGATCGAATCGAACCGATTGAGACACTCGTGACGTCCCTCGACTTAATTAAAGCTGCTTCTAGATACAATTGTATTATTATCTGGGTCGCTGCAGTTGGGTGCATCGCTAGTCCAATCTCGGTAACTAACAAGAAAAGATCCCCAACCCGGAAATTCAAAGAATCATGAAACTCGCGAACTGTAAGTTACCAAATGAAAGCCTTGATTACAAGGAGTAACTTTTGTGTGAAAACTTTTTTTTTACCGGTTACAAATTGCGAGTTCTACCTAACACAAAATTGAAAAATGGCCAATTTCACTTGCTTAGAATGAATTTGGACAGCAAAAAATTCCATAATTCCAAAGTTCCATAATTCTTTGAATTTCCTTGGTAGAAAGTATCTATCGAATTGGGGGTGGAAATGAATCCAAATACATAAACTTTTTCCTTCAAACACAAATTAAATTGCAATTCCTACCAGGCTTGGAATATACGCTGCATCGCGAGCAGATCATTCGTGGTGAACATGAATCTAGTTGTGTTACCTCGTTATTTAATAATTTGCCTGGGGATCACGGTTCGCTTGGTCAGTATTGTCTCATCGTAATAACGCTTCGGCTGGCCGATTGTTGACCTCGATATGTTTCCGGAAAACCACATGCGAAACGATCCTGGTGATGACTGTTTTTTCCAATCGCAGTGCCCGCAATATGTGCAGTGAAAGCTTCCACATGTGGTACACCAGTTTCCACGTTCAAACATTAGAAGGCTAATCTAGCTCCAATGTAAAATAATAGCATAGCTAATCTTCCCTGAAACTTCTAACTCGATCTCGACTTCGAAGCAGAGATACAATCCCCAGTAAACTTTGTGTCAGATCCCGCGATTGTTTCGAAAGGACCGAACGGACAGTCGGGGGGCCCGTATCAAAGGCAGAACGCAGCGGCTAGCGTACGTTTCTTTTGCCACATCCCTCTTTTTTTCATGTACGCTCGTTTCGTATTCCCGTGCGACCGTCGGCCACGACGCCACCGTACATTCTAAGAGACTGACTCATCCCGAGTGCAAGTGCCTCTTCTTCATCGACACAGGACGCTCCGCGTCTGGTCACGTCCCCTGGCACCGAGAGCCGCATTACGCACCCTTCGTGTACGCCTCTGTGCGCTCTTAAACCAGGTGCCTGCGATGTATTATCTCTCGGGCGCAATGAGCCCTGCTAACGCGGAACACGTTCGCCCTCGCATGACAATGAAGAACGGCGAACGAGAGGAGGAAGGACGACGGGCGAACGAACGTTTCACCCTAACTGATCCACATTCTGCGAGCGAAAGCTACAAGAGGCCGCGGGTAATTCCGCCTGCAATCCCTTGAATCACTTAATCCCTGGTAATTGAGATAATCACGAAGAATTAACGATAATACCGGCCGCAACCGGTTCGATACTCCGCTGCTCGCGTCTCAATCGACTCCTCTTTTTTCCGATTCCACGCTCGGAGGCGGCCGCGCGCGGTGCGCCCAACGAAATACGTGTAAATGCGTGCAGCAACGACACGTTGCACATACCCGCTCGGGTGCATACGATTCATGCAAGCACGAGGGAAACCGCCGATGCGTATCCAGCTATCCACGTGCCAGGCGTTGCGTGCGACACGCCCAGTGCGTGGCTCGTACCGCACGCACATACGTGTCGCGCGAACCGAGATTTATGCCATTGGCCGCGAACCACGCCGCTCGTTTATCGGCCGTTACACGCGCGCGGATCACAGGTACGGAGCAGGTAACCGCGCCTCGGGAAAATCGCTCGGTCTGCTGATCGCGAAAGGGACAACGAGTAGCAGACGTAATCGGCGATCGATGATCCACTTCTTTTCCTGCCGCGTGCGAACTCGCTCTGTCTAGACAACTTTCGATCATCGCCTGCCGAGGTTCAAGTGAACGTGGTACGTGGCTCCTGGGGGTAGAGAGTGGCTAGTGGTACTTGGGTATCGTTGTGGTTTGCTTTTAATGGGGATGGAATGAGATATGACAGTTTCAGATCTCTCACAAGGAGAGGCTTTTAGGTGTCCCCCTCCGATTGTTTTGGTTTTTGGATATGTTTTAACGGTTCGAGAAATATGAAATTTGTTTTTTTTTATTCTGGCCCGTTTGCATTTTTGTAGGGGGTGAAACCATAAATAAAAATTCATGAGAAGAAATACAAAAGTGACTGACGACAAGAACATCATCTATATAGCAACTTATGACGAAAATGAAATTTATATTAATTTTTATTCAACACAATGCTATAATGTTCTTTAAATTAACAATAGGAACGTTCGTACCTACCTCTTCTTTTGAACTTTGAGGGGTGTTTTCACTCCCTAAACATGCAAATGGCCCAGAATGAAAAGACACGTATTTCTTATTTTTCATATTGATTGCAATCGAAGGCGGACACCTAAAAACTTCTCCTTGTCAGTACGATAAAGTGATACCTACTAAAAGGAATGAAGCTACTTGTTAAAAACGACAACCTCTCGTAACACCTGCGGAGTGTCTATCGTGACTTGAATCCACACCATCCTTCTATCGATCTATCTAGACTAGGTATCTTTAATTTGAATATTTAAAATTATCCACACCCTACACATTAACACCCGCTACACCCGCAGAAGCTTAAACTCTCGAATCCACACGAAGTCGATCAACACCCAAGATACGCGAAGCAAAGGTCTGTGGAAGAAAAACGCAGTCTCCCCAGACGTCGCGTATTAATTAGCCTAATCCTTCACGGAGCTGGCTGCGTCTCCTCACAGCCACTTGAACCCATCTCCCCCGTGATCTCTCGTTGGAAAATCAGGAAACGTGGCACGAACAGGTGCACGAAACGCCGCCTCTTATCCCCGTTACGTATCAGAGGCTCATCGGTCAAATCCACTTTCATCCCAAGTGGTCGAGGAAAATCGGCGAACGACGGACGTGGGTCAAGAGTGGCAGGTGCGTCTAGGAGTATACCGCGGCGGATGCAAAGCGAGGCACGCGTGAGGCGAAGCCGGCCGCTCCGCTTCGTGCCCCGGCGATTCCCTTTGGCTGCGAATCGGTTAGGTGAGTCAGCCCCGCAGGATGGACGAGCTACAGGGACGACGGGAAGGCAGACGAAAGAGAAAGGCGGGGTTCGCGATGTTCGAGTTCCTCTACCTCCGAGGAACCAGGCCCTCGTCGCCGTCGTCGTCCTGGTACGGGAGGCTTGCCGGATACGCGCTCCCTGCATCTGTAACGAGGGATGCGCGCCTCCGAGACAGCGGTGGCAGTGTCGTCGCGCACGATGCATAAAAGCGCAGTCTGGCCGAGTGCATCGGCGCTACGGCGCGGTCTACGCGCCCGGTACTTATCCAGGCCCGAGGCATTGAAATGCAATCCCTCGCGCGGATGATTTATACCTCGCCAATGCCCGCCCGCGGGGCAGGATGTCGCACGTCCCTTCTTTATGTCTCTATCGTTCGCCTTCGAAAATATCCCACAGCGCCCAGCCGTGTTACGCTTGACACGTACGTATACCAGCACGATCGGCGCCACCGTTCCGCCTGCGGATCGAATCCGAACGATCGAGTTCGCGGCCACCACCGAATCGGGGTGCACGCTTCGAACCGCGCGGTTTCGGGACTGTTGCCTGGAGAACCGTTTGGAGGTGGAATTAACTGTAACTTCTACCGATGAGACAGAGTGGCGTATGCTGTACGTACTCGGCTTACGTATTTGATTGGATAAAATGGTGAAATAGCAAGTGGCTGTTGAAAATCGGAATCTACTCCCGAGTCTCGTGATTTAGGCGAATTACTCTTCTCAGATCATTCAGAAATTCGGCTCGCGGCGACACACGGCGATAACAAAACGCCGTTCCTGCGGACGCGGTTCGAATATCGATTCCCCAAGTTCACGGCGCGGAGTAACGATCACCGAGCGCTCGCGACCAAAGCTCGAGGAGAAAGTCGCGTGGTGCCGGTCGTAACAAACGGTCCCTTTGTTTCTGGTTAAACTTGGAACGTCATAATTATGTAGGAAGCCGGGGTGGAGCGTGGTATCAATCTCAGGGAACGAGTTTGCGGAGAAATCATCTAGAGAGGCGTCGACACGTGTCGCACGGCGAAACAACGAACTCGATCGAACGAGAGGCGCTGTTTTAAGGCTCACAACGGCAAGCTCCGCTCGCTCTACATCCAAACGCATTAGAAACGGCCGAGCGTGTAATAAGCAGGGTCCGAAAAATTAGCATCTGCCGGCCAGGAGACAATGCCTGATTTGAATAACAATGTTCGCTACCGTGTGGGCTTCTAACTCTTAACTATGGGGTACTAGACGTGATGCGAGCCTGCATATCGCACTCGTACAGTATGTACCAGCCGCACATGACAATGCGTCTGCCTCCACGATTTCCTCCCGCGGTCGCGTTGCTCCCGCGACTCCGCCGGAGAGAGAGGAAAAATCGGATTCTTTTCGTTACCAGCGCGCTCCCTCTTTTCTCGCGTTTTCTAGTACCGGTTCTCGGGGCGGCGGGCTTGTGAAACCGAAGCACACCGATCTAGCGTGATCCTATTCGATCCCAGCTTACGAAGTAGTAACCGGCGAATAATCCTGTCAGGTTTGCATAGATAAGGCGGCTATTTGCCTACAATGTTACTCTTTACATCGGATCAAGGATCGAGTTGTATGCCTCCGGTGACGCACTGGCAATCTCATCCTTATTTATGGTCGATGTATGGTTGAACGTTTAACAACTAATTCAATAATCGCTACCAGTGCGGGGAAGAATTGAGGACTTTGTAGCAAGAAGGCTGCAGGTCCATGTATCAATTTCGAGTAAATTAGGAAAGACTGTTTATAAAATTATTGCTTTGACTGAACATTAAAAAGAGAACACTAATTGAAAAATATACGTTTTCACACAATAAGTAGTAGTTATTAAGTTTTTATTTCTATTTTTGGCAAATTTTTCAAATCCAGAGCTGTCGAAATCCAGAATATTGCACAAAACAGTAATGGGTGGAGGTTCAAAATTTGCAATAAATCACTCATTTGTTACCGAATTTGCATCAAACGTGCGCCAAACACGTCATAACCCAAAAACTGTCAGAAATGAAGCTGCATATTCACGTTCCTACTGTTAGACAATTCGAAAGATAGCACAGAATTTGCATCTGAGAAAAACCAGTCGACTACGAACCGTGTAAAACAGAATCTAAGGAACTTGATCTAGAAAACACGATAGCGCCCAGTGTGAAATTTGCTTAATTACCTGCAAACTCTCAGTCTCTCTACACATCTATGTCCCATAGAATACAACTCGTACAGCAATCCCGTTAAAACGATGTGTCGAGCGCAAGCACGCAAATAAAACGCGAGCAGCTCAATAAGAATGCGAGATCGTAGCATCATTAGCGGCTAAACGGCTTCCGCAGTTACCAATTAATACCAGCAACTGCGTATTGGAAAAAATATCACGGACATAACATACCTGGGTGCCAAGAAGCGGGCTGGTGCTGACGGGTAAGCGTAACATAAGTATGAGCGCCGTTGCGAGCTGTATACGAGCTACTCATATCGATGCGCAGATGTCTGACCCTGAAGTGTCTTCACCCTCACTCGAGGCTCCCGGCGATTCGACGGGTCTCTGTGTGCCCGTGCGTTACACGATCGCCGTCGTCGCCGCCGCCATATCAAACTGGCCGCCGGTCACTTCAGTCCGTGTGCCCCTGTGACGGTGAGACGAATATAGTTTGTGCGTGACCGGGGCGGCAAGTGTCATCTGCCGATGCACGATCGCGAGACACGCACGGGGCAGGCATACGCGCGTCAACACACCTGGGGGAACGTACGCTACGCGAAATTCCACCGCAAATACTACCGTATGATAACCGATTTAGCGAACGTGACGATGTTTACGTGCCGGCGTCGAAATCCAGACTCGAGTGACTCGCGACCACTCGCGATATTTTCAACAGTTTTCAAGGACGCCGCGACGAGGTTTCCAAGAACTCTGCCGTGTTGTGTATAATATCGAGGGGATAATAAATCTCGACCGCAAATCCATCGATGGGCAAACGCTCTGTTTACGGTAATTCGAGTAGGCCTGCTTCCAGGTCACAGCCGGGAGTCTAATGGCCTCGGTTGATTTCTTTCTGATTTTATAGAGTGGGCAGTTCCTTTGGGTAATGTATATACGGCCTCTTTGCCTTTTCGGTTTAGTGGGTGGTATTGTTCAATGTTAGCTTCTCAATTGCAGATTAAAAGCGTGTACTAAGCCATCCGTCTATCGTAAATAACGCTAGGTCATTTAATAACTAATGTAAAATTTTTCGTAATATCTACTTTGGAACTAATTTCACTTCCAAAATGGCAACTTATTACCCCACTAATGGATATTTTAAATTTTATATGACAATATTTGAAATAAAAGAAAATAAAGTCACAAAGAATAAACTGTCTACCCAATTTACACGTGAAATATTACATTCTTTTTGAAAATGTGTCTCTTATACATTATGGCTTACATAACCGCACATAAGATACTGGTCAAAAGTGATCCGGCACCGGCTAAGCGACGGTTAAGTACTAAGTTTCGAAACTGCGAGGGCAAGGTTGTAAAAAGCACGCAGTATATCAATCCTGCATGAGAGGAGATTGGTCATCCTAATAAGGTTGCGCTATTGAAAAGTGTAACGATAGGGGACGACGTAAAATTTCAGTTTTACGGGGCCGTAAATTTGCCCGCGCACGGTAGCTCGTTACAGTTTATGACGAACCACACGAGACAGTTATGGGTAACGCCAACGATGTCACGTCGAATGACGCGTGGGTGTGACCGGCCATTGTTCGAAGGTGTCGCCTTCGTAATTTCTCATGGGCAAGAAGGGAATACACTCTTTCCGATAGCGTTGGCCGCCGGGGCACCGCGAGATGTTACTCCCGTTTCCAATTCCCAGCCCCTGGCAATAAAACGAGTGTGCCGCAAAACGGTTCCCGGGGGCGTTGTTTGCCGAGGGATAAAATTTTAGCGAACTGCTCCGGGGTCCTGCGCAACGCCGAGCGCAACCAATAAAGTATCATTAGTGTCCGTAGCCTATTCGCGGCACTCAAAGCGGATTGCGAGGATGCAGAAGCCGATCTAAGGCTCGACCTGGCAAACACGTCTAACACCATCGGGGGGACCGATCCCCTTTCACGTCGGCGCCTGTGATCGCTAAAAACGCGTCCTAAGCACACCGTTCGACAATGGGCGATGATCACCTTTCCCCCTGCGTAACCGTAGCATTTCGGCTGAAACAGGTGGGGGTCATAAAATCAGGATGCCCCCGGACAGGTAGAAGCGGCGGATAAGATAGAAACTTGGGGGGACTTTCGTGTTTGCCCTGCGAACGAATCACTTCGAGCTTTCGTTTTAAGGTTTTATTGCGACCGTACACGGACGGGAAAGGCACGGTCTCGGTCACGTCTCGTTCGTGAACGGTCCTCCGTTCCTTTTTCTCCTGCTTTACGATGTTTGACGTGCACGTTATCGTTAATCGACGAATACGCCGCATTTACATTGCGGATTCGGCGATGGCATTTGATGGCATTCGCCCTGGCCCGTGGTTAAGTTTCTCGTCACTCTCGATCGGATAAGTCCTCGCGGGCCCTCCCGATGCATCTCTGCCACGAAGGTCACGCCGTGTTTCGAGAACCTGCCGGATCGAACTCGCTCACGGGAGCGTATCAGCTTACTTAGTCGTAGATCGTGCCCGCCAGGCCTTGTTGCGAACATTTATTTTCTTCTTATTGGCTATGTACTGTCGATTTCTGGACTACCTAATCGTAAATCACGGGGCCCGACGGCGCTCAAGTTGTATGTACCTGCATTCCTCAGTGTACAAGCTGTAACACGACGATCGGCCGTGTATACGGTGCGCACGGAGGGCCCTCGATAAGGACGATTAACGCGACATCAATATTAATAAATATTGCCGGCTGCATTGGACCGGTTGCATGCAATTAAATCACTCGCGGTATCGCGGCTTCCTACCCAATTTCCTTCCACCTTGCATCTTCATCCGTAAAGCGGCTAGCAGGGACTCAAGAACCACTCCTCGTAGATAGCACATCTTCGCAAAGTGAAAGATCGCAATAATTTTCAGTGCCTTGAACCCATTTGAAATCCAAAGTCATAGGTAGCATTTAGCTCTACCTATACACGTTTCCCTGGCGTGCGTCTTCAGCGCGATTAAGAACCTCGATCTCGTCGCGCGCAATAAATTTCACGGCGGCTGGAGTACAGTCGAAAAGCGTGCACGAGGCCGCGTCTAAAAGGCCGCGCGGCCCGTTCCCCGCGACTAGCGCGCGTTTCCGCCTCGCTCTGGCGAGCAGCGAGAGAGCGGCAGGTCGATTTCGATGGTTGGAAAACGGTTTCAAGGTCCCGTGCGCGAGCTTTCCGCGCTCGGAGTTAACGAGGGCGCGAGCCGCGTCCCCGGGGCGCTCGAGTGGCTCCGGGATCCTTGCACAAGACATCCTCGCGGCGTTCCACGCGACACGGGGGAGATTCGTCATCGCGGCGGAACGAAAGGAAAAGTGTAGGAGATCCGAGAGGAGGCGAGGTTGACCGCGGAGCAGACGCGCGCGAGGGAGACGAGGGCCATCAGCCTGGAGGGTGGGAAGGAAGAGGAGGAAAGGGCCGCGAGATTCGCCTGGCCGCGTTGCCTGATGCCAGGCCCCACGCCCGCATTGTGTTTTGCGCCCAACTTGTCGCTCGCGCCCGTTTCATTGTGCCTCTTCCTACCCTGTCAGCTCGCCTCCTTCCATCAGAATCCCCGCGCAGAGTAACAGTGCGAGCGGGCACCGGATTAGGTGGGCAGACGCGTATGAGTCACGGTGCTCGCGCTCGGGCAAGTGAGATTTTCTAGCGGCTAAGTCGACGCCCTAACCCACATAAATCCGTGCCATTAGCTGGCCAGGAAAGGCCTTTTCTCGCACCTCTCTGCTCGCGAGAGATCTCTGCGAGAGCGCGGCTCGCGGCCTGGTGGGAGGTCGGTCGACCCTTTGTTCGCCCGCCACGCTTGGAATCTCGACTGGCGTAATCGGGATTCTTTTATTAAGTCATTCAGCGGCGATGATGCACGGCCCGACCGGGGGCGTTGTATTATAGTTGTAATCGAAGGCGTTGCATTCGCTTTCGATATCGAGCGGAGATACCGGTCGCGAGAGAATCGCCGCGAGCACCGACTGCCGACGGTATTTATGGAAACGATCGGCAAACGCGGCGCGTTAACGAGAGCCTCACAATGAGGCGAGCCCCCCCGATCCGTCGCGGTGCTGTGTATTCAATATATTGCTCAACGAGCAACGTATTTGGCCGTGCACGCGCCTTCTTTTCTACGGAGGAAAGCCCCTCTGGCGAAGAGAAAAAGCGTGAAGCGTGGGCGTGTGTACCGAGCGTCCATTCTTCTCGAGTCGACGCGCGAGACAATGCTCCTCTTCTGTCAAGTGCAGCGGTTCCTCGGTGCGGATGCTCCTCCGTTAGGAGCAGCGCGGATGCCAGCTTTCGAGCTCCAATAAGATAGTGGAGACCGGGGCTGTTAGGCTAGTTTCTTAGTTTTTGACTTTTAATAAATTATGCGGGCGAAATTTCATTAAATCGGTTAGTATATCTAATAGGGCATACATTTTGCTATCTGATTAAATTATTAATGGTGACTCAATGTGACAACAGTTAAGGTATTTTAATGTTTTTCTAACACCTTCCATACTGGGCAACCAGCTCCACGATCGGGGTTGATTGCCTTACAGTATGGGGTAGCTTGACTATACGTAGGTACAATCAGTTAAGAAAATGTTATTAATAACTTATCTCAGTGGTAATAAAATAACACAATGTCACAAGAGTTGTTTCATTATAAAATATTAATTTCATTCTTTTAGATTTTAATAATAAGCTGAAAATTTTTTCAACTTAAACATTAATTATAATGAATTTATAACATAGTGTAAAGTTTAGGGTTTTTATCCCCATATCACCCTAACGAAAGGGGTAGAGATCTGAAATTTCTCTCAATGTTTTTTTCGGCAAAGATCATTATTTGGTACACATAAATACTAAAATTGGTACTAGTGCCGTTTTCCCTATGCTTACCCGGCTAGACCCTTTAAACAAAAAATAAAAATCTCTTTATGAATAACAAAATAACAATTTAATCCTTATTAGTCAACCAGCCCCATCCGATCATTTTGACTTCAATAATCTATATAACTTTCAATTTTTTTATGTATAAACAAAAATACTATGTCAACAGATCGTCTAATAAACAAACTTTAAAATAGTCCCTTAACATTTATTCTATTGTAACTATATAGAGCGTGAGAAAATAAAGTCTTTAAAAAAAATATTTACTTATGTAGTCAATTTTTCGAGAAACAAACAGACATAAATGCATGGCATAGTAGAAGTGACTTCTATCTACAGTGAATGTTTCCGCAGCAGAGCATATGTCCGTACAAAGTTATTAACAATTAGTCAACCTACCTCTTGGGACAACCAGCCCCGATCTCCCCTACTCGAGGTGTCTGCGTGACGGAGGGGATTGTACGCATTGCGATTATTCTGAATTAATTGTCACTCCGAGGGAGGCGAGTCACGGTAAGTGGGTCCTACTGACAGTCCACGGCGCGGGAGAAACGAATGTCAAGGGGTTAACTTTTCAGCGACCTTGCCGGCTTAGAAAGTGGTCGAAACGAAAGAGTCGGAGGGAAATCGTATAACGTGGAGCGATCACAAGGCGAGACAGGATCGCGGACAGAAAACGGAGCGGGTCGAAGAAACCGCGTGGAACAATGGGCACCACTGTCAAAGAGTTGCTCGCTGCGCCCCGACTTGAAGGAGATCCGATAAGATAGGTGCAGCCCCTCTCTTTCTCTCGGGGCCACCATTCATCGGCGCCGTCGTCGTGGGTACCTCTTTACCCTTTTCACAGTACGCCGTATTAGAGCCATTGTGTTATCTGTCACGGCCGGGATATCTGAAGGGCCAACACCGACGACGGCTTTCGGTGCCCCGGCAAAGGAACTAGTCGCGTCAGAGGCGTGAAAAGCCCTCGCGTGGGTGGCACGAGGCAACCCGATATAACCGCCCGTTCCTTTCGTGACCGTCCGAAAAACCGACCGCGAGCAAGCGAGCGATCGCGCGAATTCCATCGACGATCCGCGCGGCGCGTCTCGAACAACAGAGCGCTGTACAAGAAGGAAGTCGTCCAATTAATCGTGTATCAAGACTTTTGCAATCACCCACTACCGAACGCCTCGGCGCGCGTCCGCTCCGCGGCTCGATATAGACGTAACGAGTGTCCCATGCACGGCGACAGAAAGACACGGCGTTACCTATCGCGCCTACTGTCAATCTGTCAGCAACGCCGCGTGCTGTAATTTTCACGCCGACAACGATCTCGGGGGCCCGCGACTCGGTCGAGTAATTCTCGGAACAAAAGACAATCGACGATGGAAACTCGGGCCCGAATAGTTTTCCCCCGCGCCGTTCCGTCGGGAATTGATTTCAAGCCCCCGATCACGGTGCACTAGGCTCGCACGCACACACCGTCGTGGCGGCGGCGACGACACGGCCGCAGGGAGGAGCACCTACCTACGTGCACACCTATCTATCCGTACGTCCATCTATCTGACTACCCACCACCTACCCACCTATCCGTCCGTCTATCGGTTACGTTACTTTCGCACACCGAATTGTAAAAGGCCGTGTAACACTTGCAACGAAAACCAAGCTGCCTCGCTCGGCCCCGTCCGCTTCCCCCTGCAGCAGCTAGCTCGGCTGTCAGGCAACAATGGCAACGCTCGCTCTGACGTTTCTCATGACGATTAATCCGGCGGGACAATGCGCCGGTTGCGCCACAACAATTAGCGACAACACTTTTGCCAGCGACGACGGGATCGTCCGCGCGCGCGTGTGCACGCGTAGCCGCGTTTCTGTTGCGATTATCCCGTGCGCGCGAGCGAACGCGCGTGCCTACCGTGCTTTGCGTATGTGGAGCATGGGATCGCCATTGTCTATTGTTGGCTGGTTTTACTGTCGACGGGTCATGGTCGCGGGCTGACACTTCGCCAATTCCAAATCGCGCCGGCCCCCCCCCCCCCTCCTGGCCGCCTCTTTTATCAAGATAGAAAGGATTACGCGTTCCGTGACTGGCCGTGTTCGGTGCCGCGGCGGTGTTTCGTATCTCGGTTAAATGCACTCATCCTGCCGGGGAGAGGATCGCTGCCGCGGCGACCGCGCTTTCCTCTCGCGTTCATTTATGCAATCCACTTTTTCGGTCTGTCACGCAAATGTCGAGGCGCTTCGGGAGACTGGCGTTCGCCGGTGGCCTCCGCGGATTCTCACGCGATACCGCCAGGTCCGACGGTCCCTTTGGTCCGCGGGCTGGTTTCCCCGTGGAAACGGGTCGACCGGTGGGGCACAAAGGGATCAACCCGTAAGCGCTATCGCGCCGTGGGCGGAGGGGTGATACTTAGGATGAAAAGAGGATAAGAGCGGCGAGGCGCGGTAGAATAAAAGAAAGAGTTGAAATGGAAGGGCAAAGGGTTCTCGATCGGTGCTCATTCGAGGGCGAAGGCGTCGGAGCGGTCGCCCGCAGTGCCGCTGACTATTTATCATAAGATCGATCGGTATCTCGAAACGATACCGGTCCGATCGGCGCCGTATCGATTCTTCTAAGGGCTTCAATTAACGTTATTAAAGCACCATTAATCTCCGGGTCGACACGACGGCATGCGAGGCATGCCGTGTCCCGATCCGTGCCCCCTGCCTCTCCCCCGTACGTCCGTCCACGGGTCCACCGAGGGGAAACGAATATATACACCGGATCCGATCCAGTGGATCGCCTCTCCAGTCCTCCGTCCCTTCATCCTCGATCACGAGCGGCACGTGCGAAACATGCCAGCTTGCGGATCGCTTGCTCACAGTAGAAATTACGACGTGTCGTCGAGCAATCGAACTTTTTCTTCCTTTCGGTTGAAATTTGTGGCTCGCTCCAAGGTGTTTCATTTTATAACAACGATGCTTCGCTAGGAATTAAATTTATATTCATTACAAATTCGGGGAGAGTCTCGATCAGGAGATTGAGAGGGTCGTGCATCAGACATCTAAGGTGCGTGCTCTTGCGAGATGCAGTGACCAGAAGGAATTCAAGCACTCGTGGTAATGGAACGGAGTATTTTCCACTCGTTTCAGGAAGCGTTATGTCTTTAAATTGTTAAACATTTTTGTCAATGTTCTGTGTAGTTTTAATTACTCGGGGAGAGTGATTGATGCTTCTTTTTAAGGGAAGTGTATATTCAGCTGAAAAGTGCGTCGCTGTGTAGTAAATTCTCCGACGGTGGTGCACCATCACCGTACAGAAAAGTATAAAATCGGATAGCCCGTTTGAGACACCGCGTCGCGAAACGATGCGTAAATCAACGTAGAGGAGGTTTACGATAGGTCGCAGCCTAGCACGGTGTACCCCTGTTCGGCTGGCAAATTAGAAGCATCGTAACGCAGGTCGCCGTCACAGCCGCGTTTCACTGCAATTAAACCGAGAACACCTGCCGCGTGCGTTTGCGTAAATGTAACAAAAAGATCCGTTCGTTCGAAAGGGCAATTGCGAGTGAATACTCCACGGCTATACGACTTTCTAACAAAGTCTGATAATGTGGGACATTGACTCCCCCTGCAACGTGCGACGTTCGATGCACCTGCACTTATCATCCTAGCGGCATATTTGAGTTACCATTTTCGTATTTCTTAGTCTTTTAACTTTTGAGTAATAATCGTATATTCGTAATACTCATACATTCATGTTCTACCAGTCGTTTTCTAGAAATGTACATTGTGATATGATGAAATTTGTAGTTGAAAGAATAGTTGTGGAAAAGAGCGATTTTCTTTCTTAGAGTTCGCCAAATTTTTAAATTTTAATTTAAAAGTCTGTTTATACAAGAACGTGGGAGGACCGACGATCTCGCTTAGAACAGGCGGAGATCAGAAAATTCAGCACAAGATCCGTTACTTACACTTAATTTAAAATGCAATTGAATGTGACCCACGATAAACCAAAACACAACTTATTAATGACGCACAGTTTGAATTAACGCACTATTAACTACGAAAAGTTACTTAACTATGCCTAGGCGCAGGCCGTCTCACGGGTACGCGATACAGAACTGTGTCAAAATTGTCAGAAATATTGGCAATGAAAAAAAAATGCCTGTGGTGCGATACACCCTGTGTGACCACGAAGGGTTAATCCACAAAAATGAAAAAGGAGAGATGTGTTCCACTTAATTGAGCACAGGAATTATTCCACCTTTTTATACGAAAGGCGGAAGGAATCTATAGATTTATAGATTTCGTAACGAAAATCTAACACGGACTGTACGAACTACAGTCGTTGAAAACTTCGCTTAAAAATTCCAACCCGGACGAGCGATCCAGACAGAATTCCCAACGAGTCCCCGAAGAGAATCCCCTCTCAGCGCACGAAATATTGTTTCAACGTAGACAAGGATCAGTGTAAAGGTGGCTCCGCTAACTCATGCGATATGTAAAGTCCCGGTAAGCGCGTATGCTCGCTGGGTCCACGCTAATGAAGTAGACCAGACACTGGGGCAAGAAGCGGGCCCCGGGTACTGCACTACCGGGGCGTGGCTGCATACATGAATACGAAAAACCCGGTCTCCGAACGAGTGCACGGCACCTTCTGTCAAAAACCTCGAGCTTCCCTCGCGCCACCTCCCAAACCCACGGCCAGAAGAAAACCTCCGCGAAGAAACAAGAATAACGCTCGCATTTACGAGCGCCCATCCAGTGTCCCTCTTAACGAGCCCGGCGCGACGATGAATAATTCGAAGGCCCTCGGTGGGGATCGATTCGCCGAGTTTTTGCGCGAGTATCGCTGGGCCCGATCGCAGAAATTAAGGACACGAGTAATTGACGTGTTCTTTAATCGCGCCGCGATCACCACCGATGCTAATCGCGGTGGAGAAGGCGCGATTGATGAATTACAAGGTGCCTATCCCGCAGCCAGCGTCGCGCAACGCTATCAAGCTTTGTCTCTTCACGGGCACTTCCGTTCCTAAGCTCGTCGAGCCGGGTGGAGGAGGAGGAGAAGGGCGCAAGAGGCGCGCACGCCGGTATTCGCCAGTCAATTTATCTTCGCGACCCCGTTTCGCGTGCGTTACGAAAACTCGCATTATCCGTATTGTTAGGAGCGCATCGTCACGACAGGTCGCACGGAGCGTGCCCGTGTGCACCGGCCGCGAAGTTCCGTTTTCCAGCGGCCGGCCGCCGCGCGTGAAAGAAACCGCTAGCTTGTGCAGCGAAGGATGCATCTGGCGCGAGGTCCCGACTCGTCCTTGTCGATTCCGTCGCCGGAAACGCAGCCTCTTTACACACCCCCGCCCGTCCTCCCTGCCGCCGTGCTTCCGGTAGCGAGGGAGTCTGCGCTAGGAAGACCGGCGACGATTCTGAAGACCGTGACTGTAACCGTATCTAGGACGGGCGACTGTGCTCGCTTGTAACACCCCTCTCATCAGCTATTCAAGACGCCGCTTCGGTTTCCAGCGGATCTACGAGTCCACCTCCGAATATATTAAACCAAAACGTACGAGTCCACTGCTGGACCTACCTCGAAGCCACACGATCCTGGTCGGAGTTCAGAGACATCCGTGAATGGGACCGATGATGCTTCATTCAAGCTGCCGGTGATTTCAGTCGCGTCACGAGTCACGACTACTGTCGCGTCGTGGTATTTTCTGTGGGAATGGTAGTGTACTGTTTCTTGGGTCTTGTATGAAGGAGGAGAGGAGGTCTACCCCAGTCGCTGACTGTTTCACTTCCTAATCTTTAAAATAGGAACGGACGATGAAGTATTTTATTCATTGGTCCGACTCCGTTTTCACCCCCAACTGGACTACGTGAACTGGTAATTGGAAGTGGATGTTTCGAATGACGATGCGAGCGTCAACGAGGTATCTGGAGAATAGAAGTCTACGGCGAACGACGCAGTTGAGAGTAGAAGGGGGACAGAGACGAAAAGGATGTCCAAACGGAATCAGGATCGGCATGGGCAGAGAACCGTGCACCAGGCAGCCTCGTCGACATCCTGCCTTTGCCAGGATTGCGACACTCACCATGGCTCATGCACGGAGAACACACTGTGCCCCGACAGCGGAAGGAGATCTTGCGCAATCGGCCGCCCATTGTCTCAGGATCCTCCTCGTCGGGGTCGACTTCGACGTCGTCTTCGTCGTTGCACGTACAGGTACGTAACAGTACCGTGGATCCATTTGGAAGCGATCTCTCGCCAGGCGATCTTGACGAACGTCGAATCGATCGGTATCGCGTATATGGATCTTGCGAACACGCTCGACCTATTCATCGAGCATCTCTTTCATGCATTACCAAAGAAGGAAAGCGGCTGCTTAACCAAGAAACCGTAGTAAACGCATCGAAAGAGTGTACCAAATCGAAACTATCGCCGCTGCAATCCAATAGCAATCAATACGAAATCCCCCGTCAACGAAAGCGAAATCGTTAATGGCCGTGTGCACGGTCAATTAAACGCGCAAGGGGTGGAGCAGGCCACCGATTTATTCGCGGTTACACAGAATCGTAATGACAGTAGTTTCGTCCCGTTGAATGGCACGCGAACGCGATATTTCGTACGGAAAACCGCCCATGCGATTGCAAAGGAGGCGCGCAAGGTAATCCTCGCGAAGGCGCGCGAAACTGTTGCCACACTATTTCCTCCGCGCGCAATTTTACATCCGCGCGCGGTGGATACGGATATGTGGGACGGCCAGGAAAGCCGGTGCGCGTAAGAAATCTATGAATCATCGGCGAGTGATACACATGGGACGTGAACGATTATCCTCGGACACATCTCCCGCGGGTAATTCCGTCGGGGCCGAAAGCGAGTTTTCTCGCGCCGCGCCAGTTCCCCGCGTGGGAGGATTACGTAAAAGGTTGAGCCAAGGAAAGAGCGCGACGCAGGTAAACGGAGGAGTTTGTGTTTGAACCTCTTAAACCGATATTTCTCTTCTAACTAATGGTCCCGATGATGGACCACTATTTTCCTCGCGAAGCAGTCGCCTTTCTAACGACTGATAATCGCCAACGTTTTTCCCCGAGGAACTTAACCACGCGACAAATGCGTCCCGCTACTTCCTGCTGCTTTTCTTTTCTGCGACACTTTCTCCTCCGGAATACCGATCCCCATCCTTCAGCATGCATCGCCCGGTCCTCCACGATTCCTCGAGACGAATCAAAAAGTTAATTGCGACCCGTCCGCGATCCGGCCTCATTACGGCACAAACGTGAACGCTAATTAGACCAATTTGTGACAGTTTCCTAACGACGTCTTCAAGGTGGTCTCCGGCTCGGCTGGATGCCCGATGGGTCGCTTGGTACCCATAATTGAGACGTGCCCCATGCGGCGGCGAATTATTCCGATGCATCAGTATGAATATCCGGCGAGATGCCACTGGGCTCATCCCAACGGTATGGTTTACAAAAAAAAATACAGTAACACGCAGCTGTAAACATTTTAAAGGCTGTCCTCCTAGGGAATTGAATCTCCGTCGCGTCGAAACCAGCTCGTCCCCATAATCCTCCCGGTGCTATCGCGTGCACGCCGGGTGCAGATCGCCGTGAATAGCGTGTAATTCGCGGAATCGGGTATAAAGTGTCGCGCGCGCTTTAAAATCGATTACTCGTCGGTCTACCGCCCTCGCCGTAACGATTCCTGGCGTTTTCGCGGACCACACGCGCGCAGCTCGCGATACGAGGCACGCAAGCGCGCGCGCGAGCGAGCGTTCAGCAGCCGGGCCAGCGCGCGATCGCGTAAAGTATCAATCTAGCGTAGGGACTTGACCTCTCGCGCGCACACGCATTTATATTAACCCCCGTTGGCCCGAGATCGCGCTCGGCCGGGCCAAAGACGATTCTATTTATGCGTGCAACCGACTCGGGCCCGGGGTTAATGTGATGATATTACTCACGGGATATGCTTACCTACCTAAGTCGATTAGCGCGGCAAAGTCCGGGACGAGTTTTGCGGTCGAAACCGAGAGAGCGAGCGAGCGCGAGCCGGGACCCGCGGCATATCTCCTCGAGGAGGGTGGCCGTGAAACGAAAGGGACAAAGCGGACGGAAACTAGTTTCTCCTGTCCCTCTTTCTCTTCCCCTCGCGGGATCTGGACCTTTAACCGGTCATCTAGCAGTGCCAGGATTCCGTCGCACTTGTCTGCGATCCCGAGATCCTCCTTCTGCGAAAACAGTCGTGCCGGCGTGTCGCTGGATTTAACCGGTCATTTTTCTACTTTCCTCGCTCGGGCAACTATGCGACCGTGCTAGCCGCGTGATTCATTCGCGGATGCAAATGCGGGACCTGCGAAGAGGTTAATAGATTGCCTTTAAGCGACCGGGGCGATCCAATTTCCTCGTTTCGCGATGGATGATTAAAGCAGCAGTATTAATTTACATCGATGATCGGGAATGTATTGGCACGGTTCGGTTTAGAGGATAAGAAGTCGTTGACGATTCATCGCGTACGAATTATCGTCGCATGTCTCATCGTGCCCGTGCATGTCGTCGCGAGTGAAATGCTATGCAAAGCCTGCTTTGCATAAAGTGACCTGAATCGGATTTAAGGCGGGACGAGGGTGATCCCTGCTCGCGCTGCTGCTGCTCCTGACCACGGCCAAAATATAGTTATAAATATTTCTCTGTCAAAATAAAGAACACACGCTGCACCGCAAATCCCCCCTGGGCGCATTAATTTCGCGCCCGAGGACAGCGGCTGCGCTTCTTCGCTCGGGGGAAAGTGTCCGTGTATCGTCGCAAGAACAAAACAATCGGGTCTGCCTTTTCTAAATCTTAGCACTACGTCCAGAAATAGGAATTAAATAATTCAACAGAAAATTAACAGCTGTGACATGTGCACAAGCGTTGTGCAACTATGAGCAAGTAGAATAAGTAGTGCACTGGTCGGCCAACTGAAATACCTACCCATACATAGGTACCTCTGCTTATAATATTCCTTGATAGAACGCACATATATAGACTTGTCTACCATTATATGATTGATAACCTTTACAACGATTTCTAGTTCGATCGTAGCTCCAGAAAGAAGATCATCACGTCGACCTGAAATCACCATGGTCTCGCTTCATCAACGTTTCCGGGTCTCCGAAAGCGATACCTTCGTCGTCATTAATCTTTGTTTGAGCGTCCATCTTAATTACACTCCCGATACCGCAACGCGGTGCATGCGCACCGTAATATTCTTTCCAAGCACCGGTGTCACGGACGCTCTATAAATATCCCGGTGCTCCACTCTCCATATCAAACTCGAGAGATGAAAATCATCGCCTTTCCATTGCCCAGAAACCCTAAGACAGAATCCACCACGAAACGAACGAAAGGATCAGCGCGTTTCGTCCCTTGCAGGTTCGGACCTAGCGGTCGCACCTGTCAGGAGCTAGTTCTCGGCGACCGACTTTACGGTACTCCCGGAGCGGGCAATAACATATATCATCCAACGGCGTGATTATACTGACGAGCCCTAAATATTTCTCTCCCTTGCCTTCCTTTCGATCTCCTGGAATGCGCCGCGTCGTTCGTCTTTTTCCACTCTCTGCCTCTCCACCGTCCCGCTCCCCCTCGCCGCCCAATTGAACCCATGAATACATCTTCGCGTTAACGAATTTCGGGTGTCCGCCCGAAGCGCGGGGAACCCTTCTAATCCTGACTAACGTGCTCGTCTGGGGGCCAGCGGCGCGAGGATACGGGCCCCGTCCGGGGGCTTAGAGCGTTCCGCGCCCCTCCACCAACCCCCCCTCACGCCACGACCCACGGTCCCCGAAAAAGGGAGGGTTACCCACGGGGACCTGACAACGTCTTTATCGGCCCCGATCTTCAGCCTCTTCCCTCGGTGCGCGCCGCTTAATAGCGTCCATAAAGTTTCATCGTGCGACTACTATGTCGTTTAAATGTATATCGAGCGCCGTGGCGTGGCGTGGCGCGTTGCACGACGCGGTGCACCGAATCGCGTGCGCCCCGGACGATTTATTTTATCGTTCGGCCCGCTTTATGCCTCCCATCCGGCATTTGCATACCGCCGCCACTGACGTACGTGTGTACGAAATTCGTTTTATTGCCAGCGCCGTGTACTGACGTTAATAACGCGGCCGTCTCTGCCCTTTCGCAATATTCGCAGCCGAGCGCTCGCAACTTTGATGCATTCACGGGGATGCGAACCGCAGCCCTGGGCACCGGAGGACATCTCGTAAACGTCGCGAATTTTGCCATTATTTATCATACGCTTATTAATAGTATCCCGTGCAAGGTTCCCCCACTCGGTTTTTTTATTAACGGCCCCCGCATCGTTCTTCGTTAGGCCCACCGTCCGCGGGCCTGATATACACCGTCAAGGCTCTTGCGAAACTCTCCTGCGGGATATGTGAAACAACGCTTTGATTTCGTGCTGTTTCGTGTCCGCGTTGGATGGTATGGAGTAGGAGAGGACCGAAGCTTGCTGCAGCTCAACTGCAGGGGCGCATTTGTATGTGGGATGAGTAGACTGCATCCTGGGACGTCCAATTTTGAGGGTGGCAAATTTTGGGGGGTGAAAAATGTTAGGCGAAAAGAAATGGAAAAGGTTAAAACACAGAAGCTTGAGACAACTTTAAAAACAAATCACTTTTCTTTCATCTAGCAAATTAGCAATTACTCGTATATGAGTTGTCATATTGAATTAATTTTAAAATTACCTCAACTCTTTTAAATTAAAATATTTGATGATATTTCACGAAAACGGTGGCAAACGCTTATTAGCCTGGGGGCGGCAAATCTCTAAATCCAGCCCTGCTCAACTAAGAAACACAGGAGAATCAAACATGTTCTTGTGATCCCAATTCTTCGATTGATCTGGTGTTCAACTTTGTAGAAGATTTAACACATAATGCACATTCTTTTTCCTCTTGAGACAACGACAAAGGAACAAGTTCCTCAACCCGTTCTGTCAATAGGGTCGAGTCGGACGCTTTGCATTTCTGTACTTATCCCAAATGGGGTTGGTGAAAAGGGATTCGGGGGGCGCGCTGCTCGTGTTCTGTTTTTGACTCCGCTTTGCGTCACCGCTCGTCCGCCGCATCGTTGCAGCGGATTGTTATGTTGCAACATTCGCACGGTAGCAGCGAGCGACTCCTTTGTGAGGACACTCGAGCGTTTTGTGGCGACACAATGGCTCATTCCGGCGACCGGATTTCGGACTTCTTCTGCTGCCACTGAATGGGCCATTGGGACCGAGAGCAGGCCCTCGGCTGGGCCGACGAGCAACATTAAGGTAATAATGTGCATGGGTGTCAACGTATTAGGAGCGATTTCCGTTACATTGTTGCCCATCATTTTTTCCCGGCGATGCCGCGATCTCGCGCGCTCGTAACTGAATTTCCGTCCCGCACGATGATGGACGAGAAAAAATCGAGAATCATTTCCGGCACCATTGTCGTACCCACACGTAAGACACTACGCAAATGTAGAACGATTTGCGTGTCAATGAAGAATAGCGCTGGGGTATCATTTGCTCGTCAAGGAGACTGTGTAGCCTCTTTCCTCCTTCGAAATTAAATTCGAGGCTCCATTGTCTGGCCCGATCCGTGGCAACAATTACTACTCAGTCTGGAAACCTTCCACCTTCGGCTTGGCTAGAATTCTTCGGAATATAGTAGGTAATCCAACACCGTCGTGTAATCATAGAATACTGTGCCAACTATCCCCGGCACAAAAATTAGAATTACTAGCTACAAAGGATATAAATTAATTGAATTGAATTAGATAAATTAGACTCGACGATAAGCGTATTTACACGGGTTAAGAAGAAGATGAATAGAAATTCAGGGCAAGACTTCGGCGAGCCACGTGGTATCCCAGGCGATTACCTAGAATTCTACGTGGATGCGAGAATAGTGGAAGTAGGTGACCGTCACGGCTGAAAGTACCGTGTGAATCCACGGTCTGAAAAGTCACGGATCTACTCGACTTCCTACCAAGAACGCCCACGCCGATTAAAGAAGACCATACACGTACCTAGCACGCGGACGCTACGTAATGGTAATTGCATTATGCAACCTTGATATGACTGCCCTGGAAAAGTGTTGTCTGCGGTCGGCGACTAGCGATCGACGCACGGTGGGCCAACTTCTTTCAGGCTCGAATGAAAACCGAGAGGATGTCCCGAACGCTGCTAGTCTTCAAGGTTCCACTCCCATTTCCGTGGTTGTATTTCATCGGGAACTATCGCCGCGGTTTAATAACTGGTTTGCCCGGACACCTTCCAGCCAGGAATCCCCTAAATCTCTCCACGATTTCGAAAATTCGGAATAGGTTACCGGGAATATTTATGGAACGCCATACCACGTCGTTATTTCTTTTGGGTGCCCTCAAATCCTTGAATTTGAAATAAACGTAATATATTAGCGCGGATAATATCTTCATAACGACGGAGGATGGTTTAATAAATTAAAAACTAGTCACGGATATAGACGTTGCAAAGAGGATTGCGTAACACCGCTGTGTCATTCAGCTTTGCACTTGATGGAGATATGGTTGTGGATGAGAAACTTGTTACGGGAATATAGAGCGATATTTTTTGGACACAGGTTGGTTCTAGGGAGAGTCCTGAGGCTTCGACTGGCTTCGCACATTTCTCGATCACGTGCAACTTGGTTTCACCTGGCTACGGAGGCTTCGATAGATGCTACGTGATTTACCAGATCCACGATGGTGATTGTTTCGCCTAAACAGGGTCAAAGAAACTGAACCGTCGAGAGGGTAACGTAGGATAACGGGCAAGAAAAGGAATCGAAGAGTCCGCGAGTGGGAATCTCGCAGAGGAGGACGGTGAAGCGAAGAGAAAAGGAGAAGTAAGAAGACGGGGCATAAAAGAAGACGAGGAAGAAGCAGCGCGCGGTCGCGGTAGCAATCGACAGACCCGTCATTAAAAATCAGTTAACCTCGCAATTACCGTGCGAGTCCGAGCCTATTAAGTGCGCGTAATCGGAAGAGACTTTTTTGGAATAATCGTTTGGAGCGAGCCAGAACGCGGAGAAACGAGCTTGTAGGACTCGCAATCAGATCTGCGACTATTAAAGGGGAAAGGAGCGCTTTGTTTCGCGGCAAGGCGAATGGGAATAATGGGACGATGCTGCGGATTCTTTAGGAAAAGGACGCTGAAGAAATATGTGCGATACCTTGTCTCGAATGGGAGATACTCGAGGCGCGTATCGAGAGCAATGCGGGGCGAGTATCTTTATAAGGTTAAAAGCCAGTGAAAAGAGTTCAATATGGTCTAGCCAGATCAATATTCCCCGCTTTCCATCTTGCTATACTAATCGAAAACAATCCAAATGAACGGTATCTTCTGAGATTTCGAAATGGATGCATTCTTGGATTCACTATACCATCTATATTTCGAAAATGAGATTCAATCATGCATGACATTTCCTTCTACAAAGAACCTCCTGGGAAACTACTCGTATAAGATCATGATTTAATATGAAAGGATGACGCACACGTTTACTTAATTCTATTGAAAATTTAACGAAGTTATCTTAATCATATTTCATCATCCATTTCGTGCCAGTACCATTTCAATCACGGTTACACAATATCCCATTCGACTAACGAAAGGTACGATGTTGTAACCGCTATCTAAGAATGTAGACAAAATGCAGTACAGGTTCAATTGCTGTATGCAAGATGATCAGATGCACACCGATGCTCAGATTGTCATCCACATCTTGAATATCTTATCGAATGCATAGAAATTATTCATGGTAATCTACCAACGTCTTCCAAACGCGGGATAACTTCCACCACCATGTACAATCTTTCTCGATTCATTATCCACGATATACAGTAAACTGAGGGAACATTGGCAATTACTTGACATAGGTATATCAAAGAAGGAAAAGAATAAAAATTGTACGTATTTTGATACTAAGTAGTAGTGCAATCACAAAATGCGCAATGTTATAATAGAATACTTGAAATAAATGTAGAAACAGTTAATTTTTATATTATATAACAGAATGTTACAAAAACATGTTCCTCCAGTTTACGCTACCTACTCACTCAAAACGAGATATCCTTTGCGCGTGATGTTAATGCTACATAAGGAAAGTTGGGGTACCAATCACTGGCATCGAATGATTTTTCGATCCAGCAATTGGAAGCTCGGAACGGACCGTTAGGTGGAGAAGCTTTCATTTACCGGCTTAAGTGGCCACTTACGAGTCTATAACCCTTTCTTTACCTACATTATTGCTTCGTTAAAGCATCATTTTCCTCTCTACCGATTTCCGGCGTTGCGGGTCGCCTCCTCGATGTACTCACTCCCGGGGCCCATTCCCGAGAGTTATCCCCGACTGTTCGAGTCCGTACTTAACTCTCCGCCATATAAGACTTCCGGAAGAGCCGTTTGCTCTCGATATGTTGCTCCCCGTTCGGCGGGCACATCGACAAGTTAAAGAGAGAGCCGATGCACGGGAGTAGTTACGGATAAGTTTGTCGGCGCTTAAGTGGCGCCGAATACGGACCTGTAAGTACAACCTGCTCGTGGCACACACCGCTGCCTGTATACCTACACGCGTATAAGCGCCGTTCAATGATTGCGGAGCGACGAGCGTCCCGATACCCAGAGAAGCACAGAGGATCCTCTTAAACGGGCTTCCAATTCGGTCGATAATTTTGCCCGTGTAATTGGTCCACCGATGCGTTCGAATTTCAGAAATCCCGTCGCGCCAAAACTTACAGTGAAACGCCGCCAAAGAGGCAGAGAGGCGCAGCGGAGACGCGGTAAACGCTCTCGAAATCGGGGCTAGCCATCGGAATCCTGAAACTGATATTTCCACTGGAATTCCGTGGAGGGACGGAACAAGAGTTCGAGGACTCGGCCGAAACAAATAGTTACAAAACAGCGTGGAGGACGGAAGACAAAGTATTATTCGTGGAGCCGCGTCCACTGGCCTCGTCGTTTTAACCTCATTGCCATTATCTCGAAAAGGGATGGCAGGGAACCGGTCGTACAGAATCCCGGGTTCGCGATAATATTTGCGACACGCGGGCCGGTGCGCAGGAGGCCGCTAAAGCGGATAGGTTAGAGGGAGAGGGCCGAAAAGCGAGTGATTTGGCCCGGTGGGCCCCTTGGGGTGATTAATGTGACCCACTATGCACGCCCGCTATATGGACCGAGCTGGCTCATTTGCATTTGCATCGGCGCGGACCACCGTGTTCTCCAACCGCGGACTTCCCTCGGGAACGAACAAGCTTATGTCGGGGGAGAGCTCCATTCAGCCGCTACCATTTCGACTGCACCTTACCTCCTAGGACCGGGTATCTCGAAGCGAGAACGATTATCCTCGTGGAACGAGGGATCTCCCCCCTGACGAATGATACAGGCGAATCTAAATCCGCTACTTGTCCGCTTACTACCGTATTTAACCCCTTAACTGGCGGCATGCACGTTGGATTTCACGGTTAGCAAGCCCGGCTCGCTAGACCGCGGTAAAATGGACGTCTACGAAAGGTGTCGCGCGTAGAAGCAACGACAGGGCCACTCGCAACGTGGGCGTTTATTGGCGACCTGCTTAACACAGTCGACGGTTAGCGGGCCCAATGATCGTGTAATTGCTGCTGGGAAACCGGACGGTTGCTGCTTTACCTGAAACCCGCCCCACGGTTGTCGCAGGTAACGCGTGGAGCAAGAGTTTGGAAACGTTTTACCACCCTATTGTTCGGTATTGACAATGGGGGATCGAACGTTGGGGTCTAACCAGAAGAGCGGCGGCACTTTTCTTTGGGAAATGTTTGGACGATAAAGGAAGTTTTTTAAAATCGTGCGGAAATTTTGTTTACTATAACGGGGAGAGATTCTTGGGTGATCCGCTTGCGATTGCTTTAATTTTTGGATATGTTTTACAGGATCGAATAATATTTTTCGGTTGTCTGAAATATATCCAGAAACTAGAGAAATCGGAGGCGGATACCACCTCTTCTTATGAACTTTGAGGGGTGGTTCAGCCCCTAAATATGAAAATGGGTCGCTATAAAAAAACACGTATATCTTATTTTTCGGTCGTTTAAATCTAAAACGTATCGAAAACCCCAATCCATCGTGGAATCGGTATTTACCCCAAAGTTTGGTCAAGTGCCCTTGTCGTTTGAACTTGTTTTTAAGCATGGTTACAATCAAACTTGTTCCGGGAGATAGGTTCTCAGAAAAGATGAATAAATCCAAACTCCTTGGAGCTCTACGGGTTGCTGCCCCCATGGAAACCTCGGCCACGATTTAATCGGCGTTCTCACACGTTCCCGCGACCAGATCCGCACCGCGGCGAATAAAAGACCGTCGCTGCGATAAGATCGCGTCGCGGAAAAATAGCGAGGCGGTCGCCGCGCCGTTCGAGTGAAATCTTCCGCGAAGAGGAACAGTCTTCCCTGTGGATTCGCGAACGCCCACGCGAAGGGGGCACGCGCTCCAATGCAGGTGCGTGGCCACGGGTTCGCGAGGGTTAATGCGCCGGGTAATAATTAAAACGCCATTTCGCAGAGGAGAAAGGCGAGACGAGGCGCGTTTATAAAGCTGCTGCCGCGCCTATAACGGGGTTTAGCGAATGGACCTTTTCGTGGACCACGATATTATATCATACGCGCGGCGTGGCTCGTTCCCCAGTGGCTGCTAGGACCGCTATGATAGGGGAGACCGGGGCAAAGTGAACCTCGGGGTAAAATAAGCTTTCTTAATTTATTCTTAAACAATAGAATATATTTACTTACAAATTTTGGTGACGTAATAAATGTGTGTAATTCCACAATGATAATTATGCACATTCAGATATCGAAAAATGGAAATTCATTTACCAAATTAAAAATCAAGTTTTAGAGACTTCCAATTGGTTTTCTTTTCAATTTAGCTTTTTGGATAAATGAGTCTGAAATCTGTTATTTTAACTCCAAATTTTTTCTGCGTGTTTATAGCAAGCTTATAAACATACACGTACACGCGTTTGAGAAAACATTAATCCTAACATTATTAAATACTTAATTTTCCACTGAGTACATATTCGGGGTAAAGTGGCCGGGGTAAACTGAGCTGCAAATGGCTGCTAAGAACCAATGCGCAAGTGATGTGCGCAATATCCTAACTTGTCAGGTGTCTAGAACACCACGCGGCGTGGTGGAACCGAAACTAACCTCAAAAAAATCAGAAATCGGCCACAGTTTTGGACAACCACTGTGCAAAATAGAGCTGTTGTTTTCGCCCGGGTAGACAAAATTACCCGGGTACCCGTGAGATACCCGGGTAGACAAAAACCGATCGTCTTTCGACTTTCGATCATTTTCGGCTAACATCACTAATGAATGGAATAAACTTCAAGCAATTAAATGTGATATTGTCTACGCGTTATGATTATGAAGGGCGCCTTTTATGAATAACTGTAAATTATGTGCAGTACACGAAATGCTGTATTTTAAATTCTCTAATGAATTTGCTGATGTACTCTATACGTAAAAACGCGATAAAGTGCAGACCAATTACTTTTCTAGAAGTCAAATAGTTGAATGAATAGCGTCATTTCGCTTCCTCCTGTGTTTTCTGGATTTATAAGCTATAAAAGGCAAATTGAGGTTACATTTAACCTCTTTTGTCAAACAGCGGTGTACAGAATCGGATTTAAAATATATTTCTAAGTTTATTTTCGGTTAATGTTGGGGTAAACAAATTAAATATCAATAAATCGATAGTTGTATTCACTCATAAATTATTTTACTTTCTTCTTTGTTATTTTTCCATGAATAATTATGTGAGTGGTCTCTGCCAACGACGAAAACCATTTCTCCCGGCACGTCGGGAGAGGTGGTCAGATGTCATGACTTCAATTTACAATCCGACTTACAGTAAATATTGTCTTGAAACAAATATCGACCAGTTTTTCTGAATCAGCATAAAATTCTGAATATATAGATTTGTTGTGATAAAATAAGTAAAATCTATATTAGTTTAAATAGCCATTTTATATTAGGTCGACCGCGTCTCCTGGATTTACCCTATCATGCGTGGAAAATGTGAAATTTTTAGCTTCCAATTATCTGTTATAAAATGCGCTGTTGGGGATAAATAGGAATCTTGCGATCGGGATGACCATTCATCGATGGTCATAGACATCGAGGACGCTGTAACAAGCTCCTGTTCAATTTTCTTCCGTTTCTCCCCATATAGCAATTCCAAGTTTGCAAGCGTATTAAAAGAGTTTTGGGGCACAGGCATCGATAATCGTCATTCACCACGGTCATAAAATCTTTAAAATCCGCACTATTGCTGAATGAAATAGACAGTATGTTTGCCGCAACCACCTGCATTTTCCTAGCACTTTCCGAGTTCTGCTTTGCATCGACTGACGGAGTTGGTTGGGATTAAATAAAACTGACTCCTCTACTCTTAAGCTAATAGGGGTAGGCACTGCAATAGGGCAAACTACCCAAATGTAAGTGCAAAGAACGTCGACATTTTATGTATCAGAGTCATAATTTCATAATCATAATCGCGCAGACAATATCACATTTAATTGTTTGAAGTTTATTCCGTTCATTAGTGATGTTAGCCGAAAATGATCGAAAGTCGAAAGACGATCGGCTGTCAAATCAGAATTATCAACAATTTCATTTACTCGGGTGTCTCACGGGTATCCGGGTAGTCGGGTAATTTTTGTCTATCCGGGTATCTCACGGGTACCCGGGTAATTGACGGGTACCCGGGTACCCGCCGGGTCGGCTAGTAACAGCTCTAGTGCAAAAAAGCCTGAAGCTGTCGTACTACACACGTCATTCCAGCGCAAGGGGTTAATATTTACCTATATCCTTAATTAAAGTTCTTATTTTGTGTTATTACCCCATACATGGGGTAAAGTGATGCCTGTTGCATCATTTCTTTGAAGTTGAATTTTAATATACTCTAAGTTTATTTTAAGTATTGTTATTCGTCATTTATCAATAGTAATGTTTTAATTATATTATAAATCTATTTCCAAACATTTTTATTGAAAGGGAAAAACTTTATTTCAATTCAAACTTTTTGTTGTCTCACTTTGCTCCGGTCTCCCCTACAGATAAAATATGCGCGAGGATTTTAATAAACCGCGCGCTCGGCTGGGGTAATTTATGAATCCGCGCCCGATACTATTCAACAGTTGCGACAGAACCGCGTGTCTCAATTTCGGTAATGTCAAAAGGATCGAACGGTTGCGCGATTAGCGTAAGAAGCGAGATATTTTGCTCACCTCGGGTAGAGGCGGCCATATCCGGCAGTATTTCAGTTTCTAAATCACCGTGGCTTGAATAATGGCGTCTAGACTCCGGTGTCCTTGTACCGCGCCTCCAAGGATGGGCACACATAGTCCCCCCGTACGAAATTCGTCGGGATGATACACGTGCTCGCGTGTACGTAAGTGGCAGTTGCATCAAGCACGCGCATACATTGTAACGAATTATCGCACACCGAGCGGCATCGTAATTAAGAGTTACGCAACGGGTAATTGAGAAACCAGACGCCTTTACAAAGCGCTACCTCGTCGACACGGCAAGGTATCGTATCAAGAAGCTTAATAATAATATGGTACCGCGATGATCAAACCGCGCGGGTACTCGACAACACCGATGTACATAATTCCCGCCACGAGGAGCCGCGAATCTATTGGCCTGCCCTCCCCATCGAGCATCGATGATCCGAGCCTGACGTAATCCCGTCCCGTACCTGCGCATTTTCCCCCGCGTGCGCGTGAATTTGTTAATTACCCCCGCGACTATCGCGCGATTTGTTGCGCAGCTGGGAAAGACGATGACAATGCTGACGTAGATAGTTCCTTCGGTTGCGTAGTTAGCGGTGTGACACTCCGCAATTGGTCCCCATCTCGCGGTTATCGCCGACGATCCCTCTCCCCCATTGTATATTAAGCCTCCCTAATAACTCAACGCTTTCCGAGAAACCCTGGAACGCATCAATCACGGTGGAAAAGCGTTTAGAGGCGATGCATCGGCCTCACGAACGGCCGATCCATCTCAATTGGAATTACGCGGGGCCCCGTTCCGCCGTTGAAATATAATGTCAGGAGGCGTAATGAAAATGTAGCCGCAACAAAAAGACCGCGACGACGCTAAACGACCGGGATAATCTCGTCGTGGGTGATAAAGATGCCTGGATTCCACGGTCTAATTACCGGCGATTATTCGCCGGCCTAACGCAACGGCCACGTCCGCCGGGGCGAGACGAGGGGGTTGGGGGGTTGGGGTTGGTCGGGGGCACGGACGCGTACACGCACGATGAAGAAATAAGCATCGACTCTTAACCGTCCCGGGCAATTATTAATCGCGTCTCGGGCTAATGACGAGCGCACCGCCGCGAAAGGGCCCACGTACGAGAGCGTATGCTAATGAAGCCTGAGAGTAGCCGGGCCGGCTCTTTTATTTTTCACGCGGATAATGCAACTTTGGTTGCCGCGGCCAGCATCGAGTGATTAGCATCGGCTCTGATTCGCTTTCACGATGAGGCTATCCCTCACGAAGGCTACCCGGGGATAGAGGTGCAGAGGGGAATATCCCTCAATGTCGCGGTAGCCGATGAAGACCTCACTGGGGGTTGCTGCGAGGAGCCTTGACCGCGCGCTCCGCATACGTATCTCCATCTCGGTGGAAGCTGAGGCAGACGCGGTCAAAGTACGATATCCAGGGGGATCAACGCGGGCCAATGTCGTCCTGAAATCCTCGGCGAGCCATTTCGATGGGATCGATTCACCGCGAGTCCTGCGCATCGCGATATCTCACGGCTGTCACGCGTCCCTGTGCCGAGCGTTCGGCGCGAATCGATCGCCCAAGGATCGTGGCTAATCAGGATCGACGGGCCGGTCGGGATCGACAATCGACAATCGACGTGTCTGTTAACGTAATCCAGAACGCTCCGTTGCCCGCAGCCACTAATTAATCGCGGCATTGATCGAGGCATCGTTCCGCGGTGGTTGGCGAGGTTGCGTGCGTCCCGAGAGGCGCGTGAAATTGATTTAAGATCGACGCGGTTGTAAACAGTTACTTTGAACGGCAACGATCGGTGCGCATGGGAGCACCGGAGCCTCCAAGTGCGCGTGTTTATTGCGGGTATAGCTGGAAACGGCCACCGGCAAAAATGCCACTGCTAATCACGTCCGATCTAATCCTCGCCGCGTCGAAGCAGTAAAATCGGGTGCCGCGCCAGCGGAGCGCATGAGCGAATACTCATTATCCGCGGCGCAAGTACCACCAGTAAAGTGTACGAAGTAATTCCAGAGTGTGGATACCGGCGGACATGTCAGACGCTATTTTAAGGCGTACCATCCTCGCGGCTCGGCGCTATTTTGCAAACGATGAAATACACCGGCGGGGCGGGCAGTACCGCGGGGATAAGCCGCGGAGCGTGTTAAGAAAAAACACGGTGGCCCGAGGGGGTGGAGGGGCGGTGGACCGAAGCGTAATTACGAATAAAAGTTTCAATTAGCTCTCGGGCTAAACGTGGGCATCGCCGCCCGTGATTCATAGGCCATATAACTATGTGCGCGTAGCCTGGCGTCGTCGTATAAGATCGTCGAAGGATGATGACGACAGTGCGTACTCCTTTCACTTTGTTTTCCCAGATGCTTGGCTAAATATTAACCTGCCGTGACAGAGACGCTTTTCCCGGCTGTCGCGTCTCATGACCATTACCAAACGTTACGGTGCGCCGCCTGAAAATTCAGGCGGCTACGGCTTTCCCCGTTGGATATACATGGTGTGCGCGATGGAAGGTTTGCGTGGACATATGTAGATTCGGAGGGGCGAAGATGAAACTTTGAGTGTAAGTGGGTTTGGAGATCAATCGTCTTTCAGTTACCGTAAACTGGGCGAACATTGGCAGGTTTTTGAAACATTTTGTTACATAATGTAAAAATTAGCGTGTTTACATTGGCTTTAAGTATCCTATCATAACATTGCATCTTTTGTGATTGTACTAAAAGTGTCAAAATGCATAACATTTGTGTCCTTTCCTTCTTTAATACATGTTAAAAACGGTAATGTACCGGGGTAACATTGGCACATCATGTAGATTGCATTAACGGGTTAAATATTACTAATCTGAGGTCAGTAAACTTAAATTTGTTTATTTTATTTTATTTTTTACATCTTAACTAAAACCTAATTGTAACCTCGGCTCATCATATAAATGGCTTAGATAAATGGCATTATCAGGTTAAGTTTTACTAATCCGAAGTCAGTAAGATCAGTTATTAATACGTAACAAAGTTGCCTATAATAAAATCTCGATCTCGAATACAAATTTATATGTTCACGCGTATAGCTGCCAATGTAACCCCGGCGTATGCCAATGTTACCCCGTGTTGCCAATGTTTCCCTAGTTTACGGTATGAAGTGGAAGTGCTCTTCAGTGCTCTTATCGACCTCGAGAGCTGTTGCACTTATTTGGGATGCAGAATGATTGTGGTTTTCTACGGTATGTTCCAGGAAATGCATACCTACTTGCAAGGAAGTTGCCCCAGGGAAATGTCTACATTACGAGTGTTGATCTATCCGAATCTGCAATAATTACACATGGCTGCGGTTTGAAAACTTCTTCGAATATAAACGTGCGGCTTCTTCAGTACCACCAATTACTTGACCACGCATAAAACGAATGTTTGCTGCTTGAGCATTCGAATAAGCGTAAATCATGTTTGAAATATCGCTACCCGAGACCCACGCTCGTAGAAATGTATCTGTTTAATGTAATTGCACAGGTATCCAGCAAAGTCTGGCGACCTTTGTAACCTGACAGAATTAAGCAATAAGCTTAATTGATACGCGCAGAAAACTGACTGACTGCTAATGGAACAGGTGTAACAGAAGCGTCTTACCACTGGAGAACGATTGACTTTCGAGCGCGTTTATCGCGATACCAGTTTAGAATTCTTGAACACCCCGTACGTGGCTCTCCCGTAACATCTTTAACCCCATCGAGTATTACAGTGTAACGCATCCGCGGCCGTTGCCGCGCTTCCACGGCAAATTAAACGGAGAGATACTGCTGTTAAACCTCCCAACGTTGACAAGGCATTCCGTCGTATCTTCGTGTTTTTATCGTTTAAATCGACGCCGTCGTTACCGGGGATATTTTTATCGCGCTTAGAAGGAGTGCCACCTGTTCCCGCGGCTCCGATGGATGCCACGTCGAGGAAAGAAGGTGTAAAAACGGCCGTGAAGCGTTGACGTCAAAGCGATTCTTCGCGTTCTAAGTTACGAGGTGTACGAGGGACCAAACTGCAGAGTTACAGCTGCCGAAGCTGTTATTAACGTTATTCAATCATCGCTCGAGTTTCGAGCGGAGGGTTCTACGACCTCGTTTCCGACGCGGCCCCGTTCGACGACCACCCGTGCCCGAGAGATTCCTCCGACGTCCGAGGACCGAGACGTGCTGCACCGCGACGTCGCACCTCGACAATAAGGATTCCTCTCCTTCGCCGCGAATAACTGTGACCACTCGATACTGTTAAACGCCTCTGAAAGGCTGAACTCGACGACAGCCGAGGGGAGGACGGGGCAAAAATGGTACTCCACCGATTCTGCGTTGTCATTCCTCGACCACCTAGCTGGTACTTTTTTGGCTGCTTTCGCTAGTATCGTCGGAGGGATCGCTTCTCGGTGTCAGAATGTGTCGAGATTTATTACTGATTGCATTCTGTACCATTCCTCTCTCTCCTCGGGCACGATATTTATCAATATCCCACGGGTCACGGGTGCCTTTGGGATAAAGGCAGCCTCAACCACTCTGTTCTCCATAATGGACGCTATACGGAATGTTGCCTGTGTATCTCAAGCGTTCGCCTCAGTCGCTATTAAACGCCCGGACACTTTGCACGTCACAAACAGCTCAGTTAAATCTGCCGACTCTGTTGCAATCGGCCAAAATAGTCTTCCCATATCCTCGCCCTCAAAGAATCTCCCCTTTGAATGACGCGAGTTCCCAGCCGCGGCTGGAACGTCGTTCAACCTCGTAGAGACGGTCGCGGTGACGTTAACGAGCGACTCGGCCCGTAATGGGATTACTTTGCGTAAATCACGAAACTGGCCGGAGTCGTCCCGAGCCACTCTGTACGCTTATTACGTGCGCGTTCGACGACTCGGCCCGACGGTGTTGAGATACGTTCGACGTTTAACCCCGGGGTCCCCGCCGCGCTGGAAACCCCCGGCGCATCGATCCCCGAGAGCCGTCCGACCGCGACCAACACTCGGACATTACCTGCAACTCCGAGAATCCTATGTTCCGCGGCGGGCGATGCGAGCGTGCCAGCGTACGAGCCGAACGCCGGGGCCTCGTCTTCTCTAATCGCGACTTTACGAGCACCCTGTATTCCGGCATGCGTGCCTCGCGCACGACCCCGGCCGACCCTGGCCGACCTCTCCCACATTACCTCGTCCACGCACCTCCTAGGATGAAGAAGCCTCCTCCGCAGCTCCTCGCGGCTTCCAGCGCCGGATTACCCCCCGAGACATCTATCGCGCGCACGGCCGCCAAATTAGCTCTCGCTCGTGTTTGTTTCGCGTCGATCGCCAGGACGTCTCGCTTAACGAACGTGCGAGCCGCGTACAACGCGCCAGCGTTGTCGGTGAGGCTTTGAGAGGCAGCCACGACGGCGGAACTTGGCGCGGGGGTACGAGATTACACGAGGAGTCCATGCGAGTATCCTAGTTCCCGTGGAAAGCATCCATGGGAATTCTTCCCCCTGGACCGTCTTTAATTAAACTCCTGACACGGTATAGCTCGGAGGAATCCAGCGGACGGATACGAAGCGGCCGGGGTGAAAGTAACGCGAGGTTACCAGACAGCGGACATTATGCGCCTTTGGTCCTGCGCGGGGACTTTTCTCCGATCCCCGCGGGTTCGATTAACCCGCGCTTCCCGTTCGTCGACTTCTGCCGAAACGGTGGCGTCCGCCGAGCAATCCGAGGGTAGATAAGTTGGAGGCGCAGCAGTAGAACGAAAGATTTTCTCGGAAACTCGCCGCTGCGTGGAACGAAAGCAACCTTTGTATTCGACATGGGGAACTTGGGGGCCGTTTAATTGGCCGTTCCAACGGTGAGCCGCAAAACACGACCGCGATGAGCGTCATCAACGGAGGTTCTTGCGTCCGTAAAAAACCGTTCAACGTCAGCGTGCCGATATTTTATCGTTGTATAATCCGCCAGCCAGCTCCAGGTCCTTCAGAGCGCATAAACGACATCGACCTCGCGCTGACCCGGGTAATTGAAAGAGGTGGCCACGGAGCGACTTACGGTGACCACAAGCAGCTCGCTCGTACGTAGGCGCAGGTGCGCAAGTAGTTACCCGAGCAGATGCGATAACGAGCGTGCGGTTGTGCGTGCATTTTTCCGCCAAATGGGAGAAATTGGACGCCGAGCAGGTTGGTAGCTCTCTACGTAATAAATCATCAGTCTCTTCGACTGCGAGGGAAATTAGGAAGACGATCTGCTTCCAGTAAAATGAGGACGCAAGAAGAGACTGGGGGGTGTTAATGGCAAAATGGCAGTTCTTAAATTCCTACAAATCCGAATAAAGCGATATCGATGCTGTGTGCCTACTTAAGATATTATACAGAATTCCTATTGTAGATGCCTAGTAGAGACGCACCTAGCCACGTCCGCGCACCAGGTACGATCAGGACAACAAGGGGACGACGCTGAAAGTGTAGGCCACACGTAGAGAAAAATAAATTAACGACTTGGCCCTAATTGCACGTTCAGAATTTTACGGCCGACCCTGTCGTACACGTGATCCGTACAGGATTACGAACACACTCGGGACACGCACGGGGAGGGAGGTGGGACTGTAATTACTACAAACGTGTTCCCGTGCGCGATAAAAAATCAGAACGAAATGGTGCCTTTATTAATTACGTATTACTTAATCGCCGGACTGAAAAATGGAGGCATAAAGAATGGAAGCGCATCCTGGTTTCTTTCTGCGTCTGATGAAAGAACCCACGACCCAAAAGAGCCACGTCCACCGAGACGTTCTTCAGACTCCTTCGGCGCGCGGCTCGTGCCATGGCCCCGATCGCCCGTACATTTTTGGCCAAACGTTCACTTTTAGAAGCAACTATGGCCCCCTTTACCGCGGTACCTCCGCGGAATCGTTGTGCAACGATCGCCGTGGACTTTTTTCACCTTGCCGGTTTCGCGCGTCTGCCCGTCAAGTGTCGAAACTTCTGCCCCGAATTAGCCGCGATTGTACGTAGGTACGGACCCGCGCGTCTACGATGCACAATAGCGACGGCTTCGAGGCTGCTTGATTGAAAAAATAAATAGCGCCCAGCGCGTGCAAACTGTTTGCTCAGCAAATATAAGTAAACGACGCGTGACTATTATAAACCCGACGTTGCAAAACGTGTAAACGCTCTATCCCTGCCAGCGCGGAGCATCCGTGCACTCTTATCTCACCGCGTTCGCCCGTCTGTTTATTGCAAGAAAATGTGCTTTTATATTGCCCCTAGTTGCCACGTCTTCCCATAAAATGTCGATCCGGCGATTTTATCGTCGCCGATATTTATCAGCGGCTGGATCGACGTTTATAATGCGGTGACCTTCGAAAAAATCCTTCGAACTCTGCCACGAACAAGGCAATAAAACGCGTTTCGGGGACGATCGTACGTTTATTTCTACGACAGAGAAAGGATTGTCATGGTGGAGACGCGCTTACGGTTGGGTGTTGATGATCTCGTGGACGTCTGACACGCGATCGAGCGGAGAACTGTGACGGCAGGTCTCGATGTTTTTAGAAATCACGTCAGCGTTAACGGACCTGCTATCGGTCGGCCAGGATTACCTTAACCGTTTCTACATTTGTTCGCTCGATTTATCTGTCTGCAGATAGGTGGTCCAGGAATGATATTGCGAAGTAAAAAGGTGTTGAAGACACGATCAAGGACGAAACTAGGTTGTAAGCGCCCCGGAGCAAGGATTCTGTTTGCCCCCCCCCCCCCCCCAACATTTTACCACCGTGTATTGCTGGCCACCTTAGGAAGTTGAGTCCACACTTTACATATAAAAGACATAATAAACGTGTTTGTTAACTGGTTTCAAACATATTGCAGGTACTCTAATTTGTTTGTTGTTTGATAATAGATAAATAAATTTTAATGACTTTTCCATAAAATGTGTATCTTCTTTATTCCTAATGGAATAATGTAATATATAAATTTGAATAAAGCCATTGATGTAGCTTTTCCAAAACTATGTATTTTCTCTATAAAGATTTCTCATTTGGCGCCCCCCACAAATCGGCGCCCGTGACAAGAGCACCCGCTGCCCCTCCCCCCCCCCCCTTCAATTACGTCCCTGGACACGATTGCATTGGAGTACCTACTTGTTATTACTTTAGAAGAGTGTTAACGGGGTACACGGATATTTCGGGGTCAAAAAAATCGATTTTTCGGTTGTTTATGGTAGCCGCAAGTCTTGGAAGTATTTAAAAAAAGATTTCATTGAAAAAGTCGGAAAATTGCACTAATCCAGGTAAGCGCGCCGCAGGGGACTTTAAAGTCGTTTTTCTCAAAACTGTGTTTCTCAAGACGGTAAACATCGTAACTAGAGAACATATCGATATTTTTTGTTGAAATTTTAACTGAACCTACAAAACACTTTTATCCACAATGGAAATCGCTCAATAAGATCGTATAACTTTAACAACATTTCAGACAACATTTATCACAGAATTACTTCAGTAAAATCCTTCAAAGTTGATATTTGTTGTATAACACCGTGAATTATTATTAAAATTTTCCGAACGAGTTCCACATTGTGGAGAAGAGTGTATTGTGGGATCAGTTACAATTTCAACTGAAAATATTAATCCGTTCCCGACTTATGGTGTTCACCGGTTTAACGCGTGCATTGCGCAGCGCCCACATTGACGCTTTGTAATTTCTTCAATTTTTAATATTTTTCAGTAAGGTTTCCTGGTCTTAAAATGCGTGTTATATCCACAATAAAGTATTGTAAAACGCGCAAATGGTATGAATTATTAGTTGTCCTTCAATGCAACCGAAAAGGAACCGTTCATTTTAGCCGTCGAATACCTGCGTACCCTCTTAAGTACTATGAAGGATTCAGGTTCCTCAGACTAGATGAAACAAGATTCAATAACTCCTGCGATTAGTCACTATTCGCGAGGATGTGAGCAAACCCGTGAATCACTGTAATTTTCGGATTACATCGAACTTTAGCCTCCGAAACGAAGAATCATTCTCGCATTAATTATAATCCTTGGCAACACTGACGCCTACCAACACACGTCCGCTATAAAACGTTTGAAATTCAGCGGACTCTATTATGGAGCGAGATGATCGAAAGAAGAAGACAGGGTCGTTGACGAGGTATAATTATCGTAACGATAAAAAGAAAGAGTGGCCACTGAAAAGAACGTGCCTACGTCAACGTCGACAAAACAGAGACTGTACCGTTAGAAGCGGCACGGGCATTCCACGCGCGATATTACCGCACGGATTACGCTCAATGGAGTTTAGAGGCGCGATGATGTGAAAGTGTACGGTTCGTAAAAAGTAAAAGTAAAGAAATACCGCCGGGCTCGTCCGGGATTTGAACCCGGGACCTCTCGCACCCGAAGCGAGAATCATACCCCTAGACCAACGAGCCAACTTGTCAGTTTTTTTCCTCAAACCTTCAGTCACTGGCGAATAAAGAAACGCCATAATTCCTGTCATTCTCCCTCGATTGGACAACTCACTGTGGCATCCCCTACCATTTGCGAGCACTACAGTCACAAGATCAACGAAATGGAAGGGCAACATTCATTAAGCTTTGCGAGAGGCGTCGTACGAGATAATCAACCGGTCTCCATCGGGTTGTAATGGCGGGAAAACGTCGTTCAACGGTGCCATTGCAAAAAAGGGCCCGAAACACGCATTCCAGCGGCTCGTTTCCCTAATCGATCGGCTCGGAAGGTATCGGCGCCCCGCGGTTTTTGCCGCAACCTCGACGAGAATTCCGCGCTACCCTGGGAAGAGGCCCGATCAGGCTGCGGCGAAAGAAAAAGCGTTAATTAGCTCGTTTGAATGGGGACCGGGGACACGGGTTTCTCGGAGTTGATGCACGTGGCGCCACCTATGGAACAGTCGCTGCATCCTTGATTAGCGGCGCCCCAGCTAGCATCCGCCAGCAACAGGACCCCGAGGCCTTCGATCCTCCGGCTCCGGACAAAGTTGTGGAAAGATCGGGAAGAGAAATCGCGTTTGATCGCGGCGGCGCGATTGCCTGGGTTTCGAGAGGCTGGTGTTAAAATTTCACGCATTTATATCCCGCTGGACCCGAGGGACCCAACAAATTAGGATCTCCTGGAACTGATCCCTACCCTGGGGCTGACAGACAGACTTCTTTCTCTGCGGAAGAAGCGTCCCCGGGGTGAAATGAAGACGAGGGCCTAAACTATTCTGAGGAATCGGTGCCGTGTTCGCGATAACGAGCCAACCATTGTTATTCAAGGTAAAGCACGGGAGAAGCACGTTTTCTTCGTGTCCCATGTGGAAGGAATTACGGAAATTTCCTTGCTGCGCGGCGACAAAAGGCGAGCGAAAAAATAATGCTGTTTTATTGACGCAGCATCGGTATATTGGCCTTTTTTTTAACGTTTACAGGGCCGACGGTGGACGGCACTTCGCACCCATAAAGATTCGTAGGACGGCCCGTCGTAAAAACGCTCGCGGAGACTCGCAGAGGGAAGTAGGAATTTTTGAGACAGTTTTTATAATGGCTACATTTTTACGATAAGCCGGCGCGCTCGGAGCGGTGCCGCGTAGTTTTTAATTAAAGCTAAGCTGCCGACCGTAAGGGACCGGGCCTGATTAAGCGATTCCGACGACCACCATCATCACTTTACGACAGCCTCGTCCTTTCTAGGACAAAACGCGACAATAACTTCAGGCCATTGTTCCGGGTATACCTTCCCCCTCTGCGCCACGATGGCCGTTCACGGGGGCCGCCGTGTCATCTGTATTCCGAGAAATCCCCCCAATATCCCTGGGAATAAGGGTAGAACTTGGGAGCGATTAGGTGGTACCTCGCCGGCCGGGCCGGACCCACGAGCGCGCTCATACCTCCTGCAGGCATTCCCGATTAACCGCTCATCTACCATAAAAAATGGCTTTACGAGTGTTTTACAAACCGTTTCAACGTCCGCGTTAAGCTCTTTTTTCCGTGCATTTCATATTGAACGGTTTACGATCTGTTTACATTGACGTTCCCCACGAATGAGGGTGCGCAATAAACGGTTAAGGGCAGCAGGGTTGTATTGTCTTATGGTGGATTATCGCCTGAACGTGTAGGTATCTGAAGTTCGAGTTCGAGTTCCCGACGCATCACGCCACTAACTACTTCACCTACATTTCGGTGAAAACTCTGATTCTTGAGGCGCATTTTCTTCCACTGCCACCCTCTTTCAAGGAGAGGGGGCGAAGGGAGAGCATAAGCGTTTCGTAAAAGTAAAACGGCATAAATGAAAGGCAACGAGGAATGCTCGAGCATGCCGCCATATATCACCAACGCGAACCCCAAAGCCCTTATCGATCATTAAGATCTCTATGATCTACGAGTCGCTGCGGTTGGATCCTCAAGGACACGTAGCGAGAATTGTGCTACTCCGCACAATCGCGGGGTATTTCTTTAAACTAATTTTAGCACTGACCGGCGCTATGAGTAATACGAGTCCTGTGCTTTGTATCGCGCTTAGAAGAAAAAAATCACCAGAAGCGATTTCAAGATGCAAGGTTAGTCTGCAACTAAAATTATTCTCTTTCTTACCTCGGAGAGGCACGAAGCAACGAAAATGATTCTCAACAACGTGTCACTGTAAAAAAAAACCTGCCCAGTACGGTTCAGATTCCTCACCCACCGAACAATCCCATCTGAAAGAGTTTTACACAACCGATTCAACGATTTAAATCCACCGTCATCGAGAAGCACCTTGGTGCTGGACGGTGCGAGAGTGCTAGCGACGATCCACAGCTATCCGTTGCTGCGGGAGAGGAAAGAGTGCGAGTGGAGAGGGTCCTGGGTAGCGCAGGATCGTTATCGATACCGTCAGCTTCGGCGGGGAAGCCTGCGTCTCGCAGGTCCACGAGATCAGAGAGGGTAGGAGGTCCAGGCGAAGGAGGAGGAGGAGAGGAGGGGAGAGGATAGCGCGGTGAGGCCCCTCCCTTGTGCCCCCTCCCCGCGGCCCGAGAGGATCTCCCCGGTCGTCCGGCATGACCCCCCACCAAAGGTACGAGAGGACCCGCGGCCCACCTGTGCCGCGGATGGACCCTGCACGCTTCTCCGCTGATCCGACGCACAGTGTGCCCATAAGGCCCATTCGAAGTATACTTACGAGAGCGCACGAGCCTAGCCTGGCTAGGGAACGAGCGAGCGAACGAGCGAGCGGGCCCGACCGATCGGGCGAACCAAGTGGGACCGCAGAAAATAATCGGAGGTGGGGGCTGATTCAAGAATCGACGTGGACACCCTCGCCTTCCAAAGTCATTCACCTAACGGTCATCGTCGCGTCAAGAATCTTCTTCTTGTTCTTCTTCTTCTGCCGCTTCTTCTTCCGTTATCCGGTCGGACCGAACCATACGTTTCCTTTCTTCTTTTTTTTCTCGCGACGTTGCCCACCGCGGAGGACGAATATCGAGGCATTGCTGAACAAGAGGGTGGAGCTGTTTTTTTATTTTGACAACTGTCAAGCACGCTCCAGTGTCGTCTGAAGGCCGAGTGGACGAAACATACGCAAAGTGTACGCAGATCGAGGACTGTCAGGCTAAGGAACACTGCTCGCCCACCGATGTGACAGTTTGGTTCCACGGATTTTGCAGACGAAACAGTGAAGACGTTCGCGTCTGGTGCCGAGAGGATTTCGCCGCTTCGAGGACAGAGTGAATTTGTCAGTGTACCGAATCGTTGGATCCCCTGTGCAGACATTCGTGTGAATTCGCGGCACCCGACGGTTCGGTGACTGGGATCGAGTGACCAGTGTCGCGAATCGATTCGCAACAGTTCGCAATACGTTATGGTGGCACAGTGCTGGATGGTGTGTTACTTTTAACAAAGAGACTCAGCAATCGATCCTGCCGTTGATGACTTCTCTGCAGCATTAGATCACCGTCGCATTCAAGGTACGAGAAGCTTCTTGTTTACGAGAGACAGTCAAATCAGACTCGCAGAAATTACGACCATCCATATCCCCTGTTTTATCGCGACTCGATCGCGGATTTCCCCATCGAGACTAATTCAAAACGTATCGCGCTGTCGGTAGACGTTAATGGCACCGTATACTGTGCCATAATGCCTTAATGTGTCGTGGAACGTTCGTTTCGTTGAATAAGTAGACTCGTATCGCGCACCGCTACGAGCGCGGGCAGAAGAGCCGAAGGACACTCGCGTTTCGTAATTTCAGCGCGTGTGGCTGACCGATTTCTTTGTGTTTGATCGTGACACGGAGTGAAAAGCGTCACGGTTCGACCAGATCCCAACGATAACGGCCGTGTCGCGGGCATGGGAACTCGCGCGCGATAACGCTGCCTCTATTATGAACCTTCAGGCGCCGCGATTAGGCTAATTATTTGATTCATTAGGCGTCGCTGATCTCGACGATACCGGGCACGAAGCATTCCCAGAGCGGCGTGAATCTGGTTTGAAATCGACACACAATGCGATTTTCGAATCAAGATCGTTCAACTTTGAATCGTAATGCACGCGGCTATGCTTGGACATAGGTATTGCAATAGCTATTTATAACGCGAAATGCGCGTAAATAGATCGGCTCGTGGAAAAAGCGTCGCGCTCCCATTCGAGAGCGTATTTGACGCACGTTCCAATAGCGCGCCGCTCGTTGCGCGATACGTTAGATACGAATCTGAACGGGCCGGGGTATCGAACAGCGATAGAATAATAGCATCGGAAACAAACGGTCCACGTTGCATCGCGCGAAGGCCAATCGGCGGAGCGCGCGTTGCGGAACGCCGCGCTGTTTCGTTTCGAAACACCGGAAGTGCCTCTCTGCAAACTGGATCGCGCTGCTTTGCCGAAGATGAGGCACGGGGACGCGAAATTTCAATTCGTTAGAGATGATCCTTCGAACGCGAATTCTCCTTGCCGATTTCGTCCACGTTTAAGTCCACCGAAGTCCCAATTTTTATATTTCAATCTTTAAATAATGGAAACATAGGATTGAACGTGAAAAACCGGACGAGAAGAGCGGCGAACGCGAAGTGTCCCACAAAGATAATTGCAGCTCACAAGGGGCTGTAAAAAAGTGACCTGCCCCGTGACCCACTCGGCTGGGCAAGCTTCGACGCTTTAGTGCTCTGGGGAAAATAGAGCCCGAGCCATTTTTCACCAATAAAAAGCCAAATAACGGTCAAGCCCCCATGAAAAACAGGCTCGAACCTTTTTTTTACAATCCCCCCGCGTCGCTGGCTTAAAAATCGGAGGGGAGGGAGTGTAAACGCGACCGGCGGAGGGGCGTCGCGCAGTGCGTTTTAAAACGTCGTAAAGCTTAATCCTGGGTCGTGGCTGCGAAAACGGAACTACGCTCGTTTCCGTAGGCGTGAGTTGTCGAGAAAACGGGAAATTCTACGCCCGTCGTCCGCCCTCTCTGTGCCGCGGCGACGAAAGTAACGAGGCGTCGGTCATTTAAAATAGTTCCGCGCTAAAACAACGGGTACGACTTTCACGCGCATGTAAATGAAGAAAAAATCCGCTAATTCGAGGGAAGGCTCATCTAAACGCGTCTGGCGTAGCTCGTAAAAGGGGTACCGCGCTTTCCGTAGGATCGTCGGCCAGATCGGCGCGCCGTTCTTTTCCCCTCGTAGCGGAAGATCGCAGAGATGCAAGTGTCTTTATCGGAGAAGGTCAGCTCTAGAAAGGAGGACAATCACCGAGCGGCAGGCGCAGGAACTCCGAGATTGATCCCTTTGAAACGATCAAGCGTGCTGGCGGTTGCACCTTCGGTCCCGTCCACTGTCTTTTCCCTGGAATCGCCGATGATCGCCGGTGTATCGGCCGAGCGGCAGAGTCGATCGCGCCGAGAGTTACGAGCGGCAGGAGTCGTTACGATTCTCACGGCTCGATCGACTAGCGCAACAATTGCGGCTCGAGGCCCCTGATGATCTTGACGATCATCGCCGTCGGGGGCCGGGCCTCGACCTTCCCTCGAAGGAATCGCACGAAAATGTATCGATAAGTGCTCGTTATACGCCGACTTTCCCCCGGTAACATCTCGAATTTAGGCATTCCCAGCGAAGACTGAACTTTCTCTATAACTACGAACGATGGTTCGCTCGAGCCGCGTTTATTAAATCCCCGTCCCAACGACTTGATGATCATTAGCGGAGGGAGAAGCAACGATTTCGTTAAGTAACACCTAAACGCGCTCCATCCACGCAAATGCGAGCCACGCTTAATTAATCAAGCGTTTTATTGTGGCCGCGGAGAGGCCATAATTAAAAGTCATCCGCCGGAGGAACATTAAATCATCTATCATTCTTTTCGCGTCGCGGGGATTCTATTAAGCCCGTAAACACAGTATCACCGGCCCCGTGCACGCGTTGCGACACGCGAGCGTAACAATATGGCTTAAACGTTGCAACCGCATCGACGTGAAACGCTCGAGTATGCAGGCACCCCCTGAATGGCTCACCGGATGCACACCTGCAATCAGTGCAGGTTGCGATAGCTCTGGCGCACCGTGAAGCGCTGCTCTCGTACTATCCCCGCTATCGATACGCCGGCATCTATCGGTAATTAATAGTATACAGAACAATCCTTCTGCCGAGTGCCGAGCCCCGCGCAGACAGAAGAGTGGATGCGCCCCTCTTAAAATATCAACCATGCCTGCCGGCTATATTTAACGAGAATACCATCGTCATTTAAATTCAATTAACAGCCGGCGCTCTCCCCGTTCCCGATACCGCGCCTGTTCCCCCCTCGATTTCGCGAAGGCAACCGTCGAGGTCCAGCAAGCAAACCGCGACGATTGCCCAAGATCGCGGATACGCCAGTTTTTCCTGCCGATTCGAAAAATACTCTGTAGCAACGCTCGGCCGGCACGATCCCGCGAAGAGATCGTTCCTCCTGCGTTCCTCTCCCCCTCGGTGGACGAAATCACGCCGGTGAAACGGTGCCTTGCCACCGGACCGATTCGCCGGCCGATGAGAGGTGTACGGTGTGTACACGTCCACCGGGGACGATATGAAAGTCGGGTCGTGATGCAGGAAGCCGAAGTGGCGGACGAACGGGAGGGGAAAAAAGCATCGAACGCGGAATTAAAGGTATGCGTAGGCACGTCGAGGCGTCGAGCGCCCGCGAATGAGAAGAGTCAACGACTGTGGGGTGTAGGTCAGGAAAGAGAGACTCCGTTGATCAAACAATCGATGTCTCTTCCATTAGCTGAGATTTACTTTCCCATTTAGCGACAGTCTGTCATGTATGAAAGTCGCCGCAGGTGACACCGGCCCCGCGTGCCCTCGGGCTACGTATGTGGGTCACCACTATTGTCCCATATTACCCGGGCCTCGTTAGGAATTCAGTGTGCAGAGGCGGTCGTGAAAACTGTATCGGGACGTGGTTCCGTCGACGCGAGCGAAAAATCGTTCGGAGCGTGGGGGAAGAAACGGTGGCCGTTTGAATCTCGGGACCCGGGCCGCTCGAAGCGTTATGCAAATGGCCGGTCTGCGGTGGCAGAAACGACACAAAGTAAGGAATAAAGGCGGCGAGGTGTGAAAACGAGACTGACGGGGGCCCGCGATCCGTTTCGTGGACGGGCGGCCGAAGAAGGCGAAAGGTATCGCGCGGAGGAAGGGAGGGACAGAGAGGGAGAGACGGAGGAGCGAGGAGGCAAGTGCGCCGAGGGTTTTCCGCTCGTTGAACGTAACACGCACCGCTTTGCCACGATCCAGCGATTCGCGAGTACCGCGCAAACCGGCGGTTTGCGCAACGAGCCTTCTTCTCTTTCTCAATCGTGCTCGATCGGTTGTGGGCGCGCGATAAGGCTCGCATTGTGATTTCGTCGGACGCCAGGAATATACGAGGTTGCGCGACCGCCCGAGGGTGACATCGATTTTCTTCTCCCTCGGTTTCGTCACCCACCGGAACGGAAGCAACGCGATCGCCGGGGAAGAGGATCGCGAGTCCGCGGGGCGGGAGACGCTGCCACGCCATCGATCGTAGATAAAACACCCGTATCGCGAAACCCTTAGTATCGCGTGGAGCAAAGTCAAAGAACGCCGTTATTTTCTGTTGCAGATGAACCAACAGTGCAAGGTGTGCGGCGAGCCCGCGGCCGGCTTCCATTTCGGCGCCTTCACCTGCGAGGGCTGCAAGGTGAGTCCTCTTTCCACAATCTAATAACCGATACCCTCCACTTCCTTGGGAATTCAACAACGGAACCGATTAAAGTTGCCGGACAAGCTGCCCGCTGTAATCGGCTTCTGTAATTGATTTGCATCTTTCGATCGCGGTGATCCTTTCGAAGCCGTCGGTGCGAGAGGAAATCGAGCAGCGTGACGATCGCGACGGGGGGAGAAAAAAAGTACAGCACCGCCAATTGGGAGCAAAGAACCTCGTTCCTGAAATTTTCCTCTCCGTTTCTTCTTTTTTTTTCTGCCTGCTAGCGGCGGCGATCTTTCCCGCGGTTTCGCAAAACTGAGAAACACTGATCGCTTTCACGAATTGCTTCGTGGCCGAGGTTAAACGTCTGACTAGGCATGCGTGTCAACCGGGCCCCCGAATCTAACCGCGCTTTGATTCAACCACCGAATGATTATTGTGCAAAAGATCGTCATGTTTATGGTTTGAAATGGATGCAATTTTGAGGAGACTTTTTTATGGCTCGAGAATCGAGTCGAGATAGCTTCTGTTAGAAACACTGGACAGATTGATCCCTCTCGCTTGTTGTGACTGACGGATTTGTTTACGCGCCACGTTAATCTTGGGATAAGACCGAGATATCTTGTTATCTCGGCAGCTTCGATTCAGATCTGACGAATCGTCGTTAGAATCACTCGAAAAAAATCATCAATCCTATCTCGTCACAAACACTTCTACGTATCGAAACACCCACAATCGCGTGTCAAATTCGCGCTACTCTATTCCGCGTCTCGTGTACGGGCCGCGCGAGTCGAGCGTAAAAGCAAACGACGCCACGGTGGAGAACACAGAGGGGGGCAGGAAGGGACTGATGGTGGGAGGGAGAGGGAGCTGACATGCTACGGTGGGCCTGAAAACGAAAATAACGAAACGAAACAATGTCGAGGTGACGTAACCGTGAACTAGGGCGGAAACAATTGTGGCAGACAAGTGCGAAGCGCCGGAAGCACCGGCTCGAAGCGATCCGAGATCGCGAATTGACGAAACGTGCACGTGCTCGCGCGGCCACAATGTCTTCGCGTAGATCTGTCTCACGATTTGCAGTGGCAAAAGGTGAAACCCGAAGAGCGCGCGACCGGGGTCCTTGGCGCGGTGCCGATACCAGGTCGGGCCGAGCGACTCGCGGTTTATAGGGGCCGCGTAAAAAGCAGAAAGCCGAGTGGAAACGATACAATGGTTCATTATCGCTCCCATTGAGAACTAATTTCAACTGGACGCCGTTTTTTTTCCTGCCCTCCCCTCCGTCGCCGGGACGTGAGTCAGAGATACGCGCGTTTCTTACGCCAAGAAAGTTCAACGGTGGCGTAATTAGCCGGTCTATTTAGCGGCGGGTCAGCGTGGTTTTCGAAAGGAAACCGTAACAATCGCTGGAAGGTTCGACGATGAAAAGGCGACCGAGCGGAGTTTCGAAGTGGAGCCGCGTTTGCATAATCCCAGTGTGTGCCGTCGCGATGAGGGAGGGGGCACGGGGGAGGGGGCGGAGGGACCCGGGCACGTAATAACGGTAGCATTTTCTCGATTGTGTCATCGCTCCTGAAGCGTCGCGCGTATTCCCGTGGCCCGTCCTCCTTGTCCTCTTTGCACTCCTCGACGGGGGCCGACGTTGGAGACGGTGCGCGCTCAGACACGACTGAACGACGCCGCCGAGGACGACGACGAAAATCGCCGCCGGTGTACTAGGCGGCGAGGAGGGCAAGTGGAACAGCGCGGCCGTGTCTCGGGGACTCGCGCATCGGGACCACTGGGCCGCAGGAAGAGCTCGTTTTCGGAACAAACGAACCAGAAACGATTAATAATATAGCGTGCGTACGGACAGAAAAAGCGAAAGTGGACGGTGCCGCGCGTACATAGCTACGTCGCGTCGGCCGTCGTGTCTCTTTAAAGGCTGATCATTACCGCGAAGGGCGAAATTTTCTAGCTGTCGTTGCACAGGAAGTCGTAGGTGTCTCGGAGCGATACGCGGCAAGTTTAAATGCATAGTTGGGGCACGAGGCTGATTCGATGCCTGTCATAAAGAACGAGGTCTTAAATTGTACCCGCGTTTCGTAAGACGCGTGTCTGATTCTTGGTTTTTCGTTGCCGATTGCGAGACCGCGATGGATTTAGAATAACACGGCCGGGCAGTGGTGGCTGTGGAGCGGGAGGCATTTTTTTTCTTGTCGGACGGATAACGTGGAATCGAAGCAGAACACATCAGCGCGGGTAGACACGGTTAAGTAAGCCGAAAAAGAAATGTTGCGAGAATGCATGCGAATGAAAGGGGGACCCGGCGCTCTCCCGGCTCCGACACGAAAGCCAAGCGATGTCGGAATCGCGGAATTGCACCATTTGGGCAATTAGCACGAGCACAGTAGGCCGCACGCGCCTACGCCGCTTGTTTCCCCGCTCGTACAACATGAATGGGACAACGAGAGCACGCTGTTACGAACTAACGACTTTGCCGTACTCATTACCAACGTTACACCGGTGTTGCGCTCGCGGCACATCTTTCGGTAAATCTTCGAGACCTCAATTTACATTTAAAGCGCGCTCTTCCTTTGTAACGCTCACCCGCCCGGTTTAATTCGCTTCGTTAGCGCGACCGAGATGAATAACAATCTCTTTGCCCCCGTTGCATTATCGCATTAGTGATAACGAAAGGTCCTCTCTGTTTGTTCCAGTCGTTCTTTGGAAGGTCCTACAACAACCTGAGCAGCATCTCCGAGTGCAAGAATGGCGGGGAGTGCGTGATCAACAAGAAGAACCGAACAGCCTGCAAGGCGTGCCGTCTGAGGAAATGCCTTCTGGTGGGCATGTCGAAGTCTGGCTCGAGGTACGGGCGTAGATCTAACTGGTTCAAGATCCACTGTCTGATGCAAGAGCAACAGCAGCAGCAGCAGCAACAGCAGCATCACTACCAGCAGACCCTTCCCAGTCAGCAGCTGGCGCAGCAGCAACGGAAACCGATCAGCCCACCCATCGGCATTCACGCTGGCCAGCGGAAGGACGACGTGCTGATGTTGGGCTTGGACGACTACAAGAATTCGACGTCGCCCAGCATCAGCTCCCCGGAATCGCACAACAGCGACAGCTCCGTGGAGATATCGGAGCGACGAGCCGCGTTCTCGGGGCACCCGGGCTTCAGACCTCTGCACTCGCACCTGCAGCCCTCCGTGGCTGAGCTGTCCGCTCTCAGCAAGGAAATGATGAGCCTACCCCTTGGCTTCCACCTCGGTGGCATGTCCCTGCTGCCACCCGCATTCCTACCACCCCCGAGCCTCACCATGTTCTCGCCCTATCACCTGTACGCCACTTCTCACGGGGCTTCCCACCCGCTGGTGCCCAATCACTCGTCCACCCTCCTTCGGCACTCGCCAGTGATCGATGACGCGACCGGGGCGATCTCCGCCACGAACACCACCACCGCCACGACAACGATCAGCGTGGACCACAAGGACTCATGCGGGAACAACAACAACAACAACAACAACAACAACGACAGATACGCGCACAATCATAACATGGAGGCGTCGAGGCAGAATTCCTCCCCGAACGCGGAGATCGGAGAGACGTACAACAAGCGATTTTACTTGGACGCGGTGTTGAAGAGTCAACGAACACAGTTGAGGGGTTCGCCAGTGTCTGCGAAGGCTCGCTCGGAGAACGGCTCTCCGCTCTGTAGCCCGGGACCGGAAGCGGACTGCCTGCCGCCCCAGGATAACCCTATGGACCTGTCTATGAAGTCCGCGAGCACTCCAGCGAGAGACGAGACGGAGGACGATGAAATCGACATGGAAAGCGGGAGCGATCGAGACAGTCCTCCGTTGAAAAGGCCAGCGCCTATAGACCTGACGACGAGGTCCTAGAGGGGAGGAAACTTTCGACTGGCATTTCTCGTTAGGCCGCGAGTAGAACGTTCGCCCGATATCCGACGAGCTCCGCTGCGTTTTGTTTACACAGAGGCGGCGCTGATGAATTCTGGCGTGGAAAGCGGCCGCCGGAGTAACCCGCTCCGCCAAATACGGCGCGTGAGAAAGGGATACGTGATATCCTAATCAATTACGCCCCCCCTCGCCCCCTTCCTTTCCAATCATCGAGCGTCAGCCAGGAAGGCGCTCAGCGGGCGCTCGATAGTCGGCCAAGATTCCCAGAACCGCGCGTTATCGTTAATTGCATTCTTGCCCCGAGCAGGAATTACCGGATCGGGCCGATCGCTCGCGCAGAGACAAATCATTCGCGCCGAATCGTTAAACGCGCGCGCGCGGCCCCGCGTAAATACCCGCGGCCGCTTGGAAGAATGAAGGATTAACGTCTCAATTCCGGGTAATCACGGCGAGGATCGCGAGTCGCCGATCGATGGCTGGTTGCGCAAAAGCCAATCGACTTTAACGAGAGTCCTCCGCTTTAATTAACGAGCGCGCTAGCTCGCGGTGATCGTGGCCAGGGACGGCGGGGGGAGGGGGAGAGAAAGAGAGAGAGAGAGAGAGAGAGAGAGAGAGAGAGAGAGAGAGAGAGAGAGAGAGACAGAGAGAGACAGAGACAGAGACAGATCAAGAGAGCGAGCCGATCCGCGTTCGCGGAAGCGGGAGAGCGACGGCGAGATGCAACCGGCGGTGCATCGGTTGATAAACACGTCAAACTGCGGGGTGCACGTGTTCGGAGCGTGCGTTACAAACCGGCGTACACGTGTAGAACGTTGCCAACCGCTTTATCTTACAAGCGTTCGACGCCTGCCAATGTAAACGCCTCCGTCGCCGCCGCTCTGCCGCCTCTTCTCTGCTTTTGTCCCGCGCCTATTTGCTCTCCCGCCGAAGAGTCTCCCCCCTGGAGCAGACGGGTCGCAACCGTCCGCCGGGATCCATAACCGATCCCGCGAACACCGGGAGCACGGGGATTTCGGTGAAATTCTCGTGGCCCCCGCGCCACGGTCCACGGGCCTTCCTTGAGAAACAACCGCGCGGACGAAACTTTTGCGGTCTTCCCTGGACCGCGAGGCCGAGCCTAGCCTCGTCGAACACCGATTTGCTTTTAGCGCGCGGCTCGCGCCGATCGGCGCTTTCGACATCCCGAACGCCCAGGACCAGCGAGATCACGAGATACGGGAGCTGAAGATTTCCCAGGGGATCTTCGGAGAGTGTCCATGACAATTTCAAAACAACGAACAACACACTATCTATTTAACGTCCAATGAACATCCGCGAAATTAGAGATTATACAATGTTCTACGATTGAATTTATAGGTATACTGTTTGTAAATAGAGGGTGGGAGCGACGGTGTTTCTCTAAGCTTTTGTCTGTCGAAACGCGATTCTGGTTCTCGGGCAGAGCGAACATTGCAACGAACGGATATTGTTAACGATTTTTATATACACTTATGCTTTGTTAGGTACTTGTTATCGTGGATCACCGAGGTAGTCATTAAAAGGCCAGTATTTTACTTTGCGGTTAAAGCGTTGTTGATCGTGTTTAGATATCCGAATTCGGACACGTGCAATTCTAGATCTGTTCTATTTAATTAATTCCCACTTGCGCGTGGGCATAGTATATCCGGGGCGCTTCATTTGTAACGAAGCGGCTCGTTTAGGGAGTAGAGCGGGGACGAAAGTGTAAATATTAAAGAAATAGGCAAGGTTTGCGCGAACGGGACCCGGGCCAGTAAGTACTTACTTGTACATAGCCACTAGGTGGTAGCGATTAATGGATCACACCGTTCGAAATAATTATTAGGATCCCTGAGGCGAATGAGAAAGAAGATAGAAACTTTGGAGAGAATGTTAAGCTTTCAAAGTATCGGTTACCAATGCACAACTACTTAGGCGATCCTCTAATTATTTCGAACGGCGCGCTTTGTGATTTTAAACGATTATGTAAATCGATCGATCGCGATGTTACGGATAGAAATATGTTACGATATAATTAATATAATTCTCGGCGCGCACGTTACTGAAACTATGCTTCAGACTGATATAACAATTATAAAGCCATGCTATTTCACAAGTAAAGTACAAATCCATCAATCCCTGGGCCCTTTACATGTAAATAGTCATTCACTCGAAAGATATCCAAAACTCACGTTTCGCTGTGTCGCTGGTGCTGGCGTCCAGGCTGGCCGAGGAATCGATGTCGATTGGACTCCAAGTGGGCACTATTTAAAAATTGCGAGAACCTGTAAAACACATCGATGGTTAAATAATTGTAGAATTAGGAATTTATTATAGTTACAGAAGCTACTCACTGCCACGTTAAATTAACGCGTGAAACTAGGGCAACGTCTGTCGACAATACATTTGTACAAAAAATGCAACGATAATATTAACGACAAAATTGAAGAGTTGTTATAAAAGCATACGATTAAGTAGGAATTCGTCAAATATATTACTGAAAAGAACGACTTCCAATTTTGTTACACTTCGATCCATGTACTTACATACCCGATGAGCATCGATCACGTTACAATGAACGTTCAGTGACAATTGAAGAATAAAGATTTTACTTTTGATAAAAAGTCTCAATACTAACACGTAATTGCAACGATTTCTATGCGCGAACAGCTCTCCGTAAGCTGTCGCGTAGAGTACGCGAGTAAAAAAACGCGGGAAAGTGTAACCTTAACGGACGAAACGTTGAGGATGGATACATGTATATAAGGTACGTTAGAGAGAGAGCGAAGATGGCCGTGGCGTCCCGCGAGTTTGCCCACGAATATTTATATTCACGGAGCATAAATACTCGGTTCCCGAGAACGCGCATAAGCAGGCAGACTTCACGAGATATAAGTATCAACAGTTTACGCTCAAGTATCAATTACTCTATCTGAAACGTGCTTCTACCATATCGCGAGCTCTGTCGCGAGTCTTCGTACATTACGAGGGAGAAAAATGCACTCGTTCGCCCACTAGACAGTGAGACTTTTTGCCACATCCCTGCACGAGAATCGCAAATATTACGTGCAGCGAGCGAGCTTAAGTCAATATTCTAAGTCCTTACGCAACTCGCCTGCAAAAACAGCTTCTACCAAACACTTAATATGCCGAATAATTCGTACCGTAACGCACCGCCCCAAGGTACACTTCGGAAACTAACAGGACCGCGGAACACGGACCGGGAGTTGTGAAAAATGGAACGTTCGAAATTGGAGCGTCCTTTGGAACGTTAGCAAAGAATATTGAAAATGCGTTCAATATAACGTTTAATTGAGAATTCAAAATCTCAACTATTTACTTACATCTTCATTTTAATCGAAGCGAAAAATTTATTTCTGTTTTATTCAAATCGATTACCTCTCGCGGTTCAAGAATTGTGATTATTACTGTTACCGTTAGATGGTCAGTTGGACAGCGTGAACCAGCGGCGGGCAGTTACTTCTGAATTATCGAAAACGTCGCGTCGTGGATTTGTCTCTCGTTTCGAATTTTAATCGCGCTAGGGTTTAATTAGCACTAAAAATGTGTCGAACGAAGTCCATTATCCATTGAGTCACGATAAAAGTCTATTTCGGCGGGAAATCTTCTGAAAACAGGAGTAATTAATAAGATTGCCTGAGCCGGTGGATGGAGCCTGCAGTGGACCACGAGAAAATGGAGGAGAAAGGTATAAAACGAACATTCTATTTAAAAAGATGTTGCTAAATAATTTGTCGAACCACTGTTCGTAAAGATTCCACGTGTTGGTTGACTAATTAGCATACGAAGTATGAATTGTCACATATTCTTAGGGCAGGGCGAGATTGTTAGTCTACAATAAATAGAACAGGCACGATGTTACTTATCGTATGTACTTACGTGCATCCGTGTCATCGGCGCGTTTGATGGTCTAATGCGTATTCAGTAGTTCGCATTTTTCCGTGGATTTTCACATTTCACGTTTACTTTCGAACGCGCCGCAGTAATACAGATTAGATTTCGAATGTATCCGTTCACATAGTAATTTAACGCGCGATTTAACGAGCTTCTTGGGAATCGGCCTGTGCACCGAAGCGTATCGGGCATTCGTTATGCGGGACACGGAAAGATTGCTTGGCATGCTTTAATTCCGTCTAGTGCCAAAGTCCTTAATTGCAAGCTAATTTCGGTCGATTTCGATCGGCTACTTGTTAACGCGTGAAATTTATACACATACATTACAGTTTCATTGCGCGATAGAAATTTGAACAGTTGGAAAAGTCTCATTCTTTATTTTCAGTACGAAACAGTATACAAAATTACAGGTTTGTTAAATATAATCTGTGCACATTTAAAATTCATTCAGCTGTGAACCAAACAACAAATTGCACTCTTGCGCCTTAATCTATAATAATACATTTCTAATTTATGCTGCATTCGCAATGTTACATGACATTATTTTGAACCACATATATACAAGCTTATGCAATAAAAGATGTTTATGTACCATTAATGAGTGGATTTGGAGACAGGATGGCTAGGAGTAAAAACTTCGTAATCTACTACTGAAAAGTGGTAACCTCCCATGAGTACAGTGTTGGAGGCATGCTCGCCGTCGTAGCTATGTGGAAGATTGCTATAACTCTCCGTATTCACATTGCAATTATTAGAAATGAGTAAATCCGCTCCCGCCCCAAAAATCGGCCCAATGCTGCAATGGTATTAGAGAGTTAAATTAGTTGTTCACGATTATCTGTAGACTTGCCAACGAAACTAAACTTACTCTGGGTGATAGCAAATTGCAAATGGCTTCTTGACAATGTCGTACTTTGTCGGAGGTACATCTTGATTGTTCGTTAGGGTAAATAGGAAAGCTTTCTCTGAAAAGATGTAGTGCCCTTTAGCATTTGTTTTGCCCCATGGCGCGTCGCTGAAACCACCACAGATTTCTCCTCGAGTTCCCTGAAACATCATACAGCATTGTTATTTGCAGACATAATTTCAAGCAATCGCATTACATACCAGTGTAATTACGTATGTTGGACAAACTCCGTCGCAATGTCGATGAAATGATGTGGCTGAATAACCGTGACTAGAGGCTCTGAAATTTTATTAACGATTAGTACGTTACGTTAACTGTGATAATTCTTTATCGATGCACATTCAACACACCGGTACACTAAACGCCAGCTCTGTTTCGGTGACCCGTACCACTGATTCAAAAGTCGCTGGAAACCCATCTTATCTCGGGATAAAATTTGCGAGCCAAGGAAAAAGAACGGGCTCACTCTTGGCTGTAATCGTTTGTCCTCCCAAATCTCTGCGTACTTGTTTGGCAGCGCTGCATATCTGTACCTAAAACAAAACGTAGAAATCGAAAGCCTCCAAGAAAAACAATATTTCCGGGCAAACCATACCTTATGGATTTTGAGCCACTTGATCGATCGGGATTGAAAAATTCGTACCTCTCCAAGGACAGCTCTATGGGCACGGCTCCGGTCGGTTCTACTTCCTCCGCGAACACCTGGCTATCGATCAGCAGCAGGCGAACATGATTTATCACTCCCGATAAATGCTGGCAAACCCTCGCTCGCTCCTCCTCTGTCCAGTGTTGGGTAGGCTGCGTCACCCCTGCCTAGGATCGTGGTCCGTACGGTTAAGCGTTCCTTAACTCGTAATTTTAAATTCCGATCCAAGAACCTAAGGACCCAAGGACCCGGTAATAATCGTATGCGATATAAGGTCTGAGACCTTGCACGACATACGCACGGTCAGAGCGCTAAGTCTTCTTCGAATTCAAGGGATTTAAAGTGCTCGGAAACGGAATAATATTTTCATGGGAAAGGAACCTGATATTTAGCCCAATTCAGTACTGCTCTCCAAACATCTTCTTCCTCCAGTCCTAGGTAGTCTGAAGAAATTAGCTTCACCAATGCATCCTTTGGAAGATTGCAAAATGCTGTAGTCTTTACCGTATCTACAGCATTTTCTCCAATGAAGGCGAAACATCTTTCTATGAAAGATGAACAAGCTCCTTTACCACCTGTAAGAGAAAAGTGGTATTAAATAATCGATTCTTAGTGGTAGTAATTATATTCTTATTCTCTCGGGCAATAGTGTTTAACTTCTATGGGCTCTAAATTATTCATTCTTCATTACATATTCCCTAAGTACATACTAATTCTATCTGGTAAATATGAAATTAAGGGTTTCACGTATGAGTATCAATAACACATGCATTATGGTTGAAAAATATTTATTAAACGTAAGTTGAGTTCACATTCGTTACAGTAACTGGTCAGTCATGTAATAATATTTACATGTGAGACAAATGGAATATATCGCACAGTTTTCCATTGGATGAAATACAGGCTTCATAGGATGCAGTTACATTCAAATATTCTAGACTTCTTACAAAGATTGTTTCAGTACAGTAATAATTTCGTCTTCCAGTAGGGAACGATATTGTCGTCCTAATACGACGCTGATGATATCAATTAAAATTTGTACTGATCAATCCGTCATTGTTCATCTTAACTATTCTAAATTAAACGTCACATTTACAACGTCCAAGGTATTCACGATTTCTTCGTTGAGCGTTTCGACGTTCTTCTCTTTTCATCTGTACAGTTCAGAAACGTGATCTCCACGCGAGGTATAAAACAATTTGTTGCTCATTCCAGAAATGTCCCCCCACGTTTCGGGCCCATAATTAATTCGCCCCTGGATTCGTATTTTGTATTAATGTTATGTTATCTCCTTTCAACATTATGCGTCCAAGCGATTTCCTGTTTTTCGTTTTCAAATAGTACTCCTCTGCATCGTCCAGTACCAAGTTCATGTACTCGTCGAAACCAACGATGTGCCCCTCGATACGGAGGTTTATGTTCTCGAACAACCAAACTTGCACACGCGAACGGTTTTGCAGATATCGAAATATAAGGTTGATGGGTTGCACCATCACCTTCTGAACCTTCTGTGGCCCCTTGTACGACATGTTTTCAGTGGTTTTCAAAAATTAACACAAAACGCTTAATAAACGTGTGCTTTAGAAACGCCGGACGCCGGAAGATACGGCGTCGTAGTCGTACCAACAGTCTTTTCTAGTTATTTTTACTATATTGCTTTCTTCAAGCTGAATACGTTCGAAAATTTCAAGCATTCTCAAGTATTATTGCATAATGGAAAAATAAAGCAGAATGAGGGTTTATGCGAAATTGCTATGCGCAAGATTTCGTACAAAAAACTAAAAAAGCTTCCATAGGGACAAAGGTTTGAGTGTTGGTAGTATTGATTCCGTAAAATCTCTCTATACGTGCTGCCGCGGTGGCAACGAATGGCAGCTATGCCGGTTACGCGACGAAGAACATGGTCGATAAATAACCATGTGAGCAGAAATTTTTTAAGTATAAAATATAAAATATCATATTAGGAATTTTCCTATATCCACGAAAAAAATTACAGAATAATTGAAACCGTTTAAATTTAGTATAATTTATAGAAGATAGTACAACAATGATCAAGAAGCTATATAATGCGAAAACGAATAGACTCTACTATATTTTAAAATTGATAAGGGCTAAGGAACTCACCAGCCACTCACTGTTTTCTAATTTCTATTGTAAACGTTACGTGCGATTCTCGAGCATTTGAAGTTGCACGCATTCCGTCACTCGAGCGGTAGCAAATCGTCAAGTTCGTGAATTGGAATTGTTTGCTGCTTCAACTTTTAATAGGATGCCATGAATAACTTACCAGGAACTCGCTCTTGAGCCTCCAGTGCCGCAGTCAAAAGAGCACACGCGTTTCCGGGGCTGAGAGTGGCGGAGACATGTTCTTCGCAACTTCTCCAAAGTTCCTCGACACCGAGTTCTTGAGCCAGTCCCAGCATCTCGAAGATGCCACTGTCCTGTAGCATGATCTATAGAAAAGTTACGGTTGTAACTCGGTTGTGTCTTGTGGGTCAGTGGGAAACTTTCTCATGTTGGGTGGAGGAAATATAAAGAGGTACACTCAAATGTTGTACAAAGCGACGAACTTGGGGGAACAATCGCATGGGCCTAAAATATCTACATATTCATTTTGCTGTATTCAAATTCTTCAAAGTTGCCAAAAAGTATACAGTGTTTTTACCAGGGTTCGAAAGAGTTCTGGAACTTTTCAATAGGTTCTATTTGAAACGTGGACCATGGACATTTTTTAAAAATGTTCTCACATTATAAGTTCCCACGAGAACCGATAAAGTAAAAGTTCTAGTTGGAATGGAACTTATAAAATATAAAAAATTATAAATATAAAATATAAAAAATTGATATTCTGAATGTGTTATTTATTTGTAATATTTACCTACGTAGATATTATAAAAATTTGAGAACACTTTCTAAAGAAGTTCCTAAATTCTTTCAATAAAATTTTCACAGCAACAGATATTTTCTTAAACGAAACATATAAGTTCTAACAGAATTTTTTTAAAAATAAGAGTTCCAGAAATTTTTCGATCCCTGGTTTTTACAACCTCACTATACATCTTCCACCCACAAAACTTTCCCTCAAAAACCACCGTAAATCTTCTTCCTTCATCCGAGCGCCTTATTTACCTTGCCCGTGTAAATGTAATGAATGAACTGCCGAAATGTTTCTGGATGGGCGTGCGGCATACGCACCGGTGTTGGATTTCCCGGCGTACCGATCCTCTTCGCGGCCGTAAAGTTCTTGCACCTAAGAAACGAATCCGATGGTGTATCGATTCTGTGCGACGATAATTGCCATGGTACGCGGGACGGGGGACAATGGAAGAAGAGCCACGCGGCTCTGAATCGCCCGAGAGTAAATGCAACGTGGCTGCGTGGCCCTTCTAACGAACACCCAGTCACCCACCACTTCGCCCTTTCGCCACCCCCGCGCCTACTACTTCTGGCAGTGTTTCTTGTTACAAAAGGGCTTAATTGACTTCGTCAGGAAGCTCCGTTGCCGCAAGAGTATTCGTAACGTGCGCGAGTCGGGGGCTTTAGTTTTCGTTCCTCTAGAAATTAATGGCGACCATCGAAAAGTCGCCTCTCACCCCCGCGCTCTTTTTCCCTACGGCGAACCGACGGCACTCGTAGGGACGGATCATTTCTGACTGTTCGAGTTGAAAGCAGATCCCCCATGACCCATTGGGAGAGCATTCGATCTCGGGCTTTTCCGCCGTACCATTTCCTACCTCGTGCGGCACTAGATACACAAAAGGGAGGCTTTTAACATCGAGAAGTCTAGAAACGAACGGTACACCCGTTTCTTTATTCTTGAATCGCTGGCGCACCTTCTCCTTGTATTTTTCTTCCACGTGCATTCACATGCTTCCCTGGGAAATATTCCGGAGGGTGTTTCATACCTTTTTTAATAGCGAAAAATCGTGGATTGATATTTCGTCGTACGAGGCCAGTTTACTTCTGTCGGTGCTCGAGAAATGGAGGAGCTTTCGACGAGTAATTAAGAGAATCCTGCTAGAGCAAGGAGGTGCAGCATCCATTTGTTCGAAGAATGGAAATAGACACCGGGGAGTCAGTTTTTGTGGCAGGAAAAACAGACAGGCTCTTGAATACGTGTCCCATGCCCACGGATTCACTGGCGATACAACGGCCCCAGTTTCTAATACCATTAACCTCGACGACGCGAAAAGATATCGCGTGCTAGAAACGGAGAGGTTCGCGACGCGAGTCGCAAGGGGGCAAAGCGTGCCGGCGTTTCGTATCGAATCAAAAGAAAATCCGTCAAAGAGCGGGCGCAAATGGAAAAGGCGTGCACGGTGCGCTGCTTTGATATTATAACCGGCGCGTTAACAAACGCTCGGCTTCGTCGACAGGAGAGCGCGAAAGTCGGGGAATCGTGGCCGACCCGCGAAACATGGTTGCCGTGTCGACAGAGGGAAACTAGTGCTCGAAAAAATTAAAAACACCCGCACATACAGGCGAAAATACGCACAGATGCGCGCCAGCACTGCGGCTCGACTTTCAACGGAACGAAAAAAGCAAAACGAAAAAGAGAAAGAAAGGAACTCGACCTTTACGCTTTCGGTTTGGAAGCGATATGCGGGCTGCGCGCAATATCAAAGCTAAACTCTGCACATTTATTTCCATAAATTAGAGGGAAATCTTGCGATATCACGGGTCTTCGACTTTACCCGCGACACTAGTGCAACCCGCGCAATGTAGAAGCGAACACAGCCTCCCCCGTTTGAGATTCGACTCCCAGAAAATCCTGGCAAAGATCGAGTAATGAGCATGTCGCAGAGCTGCCTCCAACATCCTCCGCCAACTGCCTGAGACGACGCGCACGTAGCCAAGCAATTCTGGCGCGAGCCACGGCAATATTCGTTCACGAAACCACGCTAGAAACAGATGAGAAAAAAGAGTATTAAGAAGAGAAATAAAGGTACCGGATGCTTGGTCCTGATGGATGGCGCGCGGAACGAGGCGAACAAGGAATGGAGAGGAAAGGAGGAAAGCGGCGGTCGAGGGGGCGCGGTAGGGAGAGGAGGGTGACGGGGGTAGAAGAAGGAGGGCGCGGAGAGAAGCTTTTCCCTAATCACAGGCGAACACCGCGCAGCAGAATCAAAGAAAACCAAATATCAGCGAGTGACGCTGCGAGAAAAGAATAGGGCACCGCGTGTCTGGTGTGACGACGAGGTGTCACGGGGGTGGTAGCGTAGGTTCACGAGAACGGCTCGTGGAGAGAGGATGTTAGAGGGGTAGAAGGGGGCTAGTGGCGCAGGGGAAACGAGGGTCGTGGCTGGTTGGTTTCACGGCGGCAAGGGTTGAATGTCGCCGCGGGCTCCGCTACTAACGACCAAGCGTGCGATTATATAGCGGCTCCGTCGATTTCCGTGCAAAAACCGCCTACGCTTCCGGCGCACGAGAGTCAAATTCGCGTCACACCTCCCCGTTTCCCGTGACGCTGGAACGCCCCGCTTCTCTCCACGGTCCATTATCGGATCGTTCCTCGATCGATCTCGACGTGTAGCGTTGTCGTCGGATGCATAATTACTGGGGAGCTTATGTGTCGACAATGGGCTGGCGAGATCTCTGTTTCCTGGGATTATTAGACCTAGGGGTTGCGAGCTCTCTCGCGCTCGAAACGTCCGAATTTCATTTCGATACTAGCCCTCGGTATCGTCATGGAGGCGCACAGAAGCGCCGGGTAACGAAGGGATCGCGTTAAAGTGCCATCGAACAGTCGACGCCGGGACGTGTTTTCCACTTCCTTTTCTTCCGTTTGTGAAGCATCGTCCTCGACTCCGTCGCATTTCGAAATGACAAGGATTCCGAGGGACCGTGGGGTGGGGAATCGCGACTCTTTGTCAGGATTTTCACCGGACTGGAGTGCGCCGCGTAGAGTTTTGAGTGCGGCCGCGTATTGTCCATTCGTTTCTCCTACGGACGCCTGTCACGAGCATGCGTAACTTAATTTTCCGAGGTCGACGTCGACGGGGGACGGCGCGGCGAGGGAAAAAGGGACGATGACAAAAGGAGCCGTTTCCCTTCCACGCCCCGATATCAAAAGGGATCGCGGAAATATTGTAATTGACTTTACAATTAGCATCGCCCTGTCCTGCCGGGATCTCGCTGCCTCGCTGCTGACCCCCTCGAATGCGCCGTCGAGAACCTCTCCTTACAACAATTAGAATTCAGCCGGTGAAAACGCGGCGAGACGCGGCCGTCGCGGGCGAACCGTTGCGGAGAGCGCTCCCCTCATTGTCCGACTAATTAGAACGTTCGATCGATTTATTTCGCCGTAACAATCCGAGCACCTTAATTAAAATTCATCGTCCAACTACGCGGAGCCGCTGCTCTTCCCGCTGAAAGAGAAGTTTGATGACCTAGCGATATTTCTGTCTTCCCAGTTCGCGCCACCAAGGGCTCTCCTTGTTCCTTGCCCCGATCGGACGGTGTTACACGAGTGGAACGCCTTCTCCTCTTTCTTTCGTGGAGCAGCAACGAAACATTGGCGAATTATGCACAGGTCCGTCGGACGCCAGTGACTTCGAGAACTTAACGAAGTTATTATTCCCCTCTTCGCTGGGTTCGTTTGCGATTCCCGCGGTGGAAAGTTAGCTGCGCGGGGGTTTTTCTTCGCCGCCAGTTCCGCGGCAGAGAGAAAAGTTCGTAACGCAGTTACCGCGAAGCGAGTTGCTCCAGCCAGTAGACTCGCGATTGTCTCGTGCTCCCGTGAACCGACGGTATTTTCGATGGCGAAGTTGCTTCGTTACGCTACGTGCGTCCCTATTTACATTGCAAAAACTGCGGCGAGGATAAGGGTCCGCGATATTCCACTCGGCTGCGTTAATTCTCCATTTTCTGCAAGTGGCGAGACCCGTTGTCTCGCGGCGCCACGTCGTATTTATTTTTCGCGAAGTTGCGGGTCGGAAACACGCGACCGCCCGCACATTTCCCCCGTTCTACGCTAGAGTATCGCGTCGTTCGTCTCCCGCGCGATTTCTCGCATGCTTTCGGATCGTTCCGAGGCCTCCGAGGGGATTCGGCGCTGATCGATCGAAGGGGATGCGTCGACGAGCGGTTTTAATAAAAATTACGATTAACAGTTAATTCGGTCCCAGGACGGTATCGCGGCGGTTCGTTTAATAATATTTCCCGTTCGGCTCGCTCTGTTCGCGTCGGAGTTGATCGCGTCCCCGGGGACGGTGAAAGATATCGGGAGGAAAAGAAAATAATATAAATTGTCTCATTGTGGGCGCCGCGAGTGAACCGTCCTCTGAGCGCGCGCCTAAGTAAATTAATCCACCGATTCGATACGCTTCGTTGCGAGTGGAGACAATACGAACCGCGGAATACTGACCTCGCCTGCAGTATAATTCGGTGAGCGTACACTGGCGTCTCATCCCTTCCAAGCAGGAAGACTATGTCGGCTGTATCTTTGTCCTCTGAAAGGCGAGCGAGGTCCTCCAGGAGTCTTGGCACACCGGCTAAACCAGCCTCGCCTGACACCCCCGCTGCACCTGGTGCTGCACCCACAGCGACGGCTCTGGTTCCCATGTTGCCTCGATCACGGATCAACAGCTGTATGGGGAACGTAATGACAAATTAATTAACGAAATGGGTGAGCTGTATTCAGTAATGGTGCCGTTAGTGTCGTGGTAAAAGGCTTTCAAGTATCTCGTTCGAGGATGCTATTGAAAGAGGTTTAGCTCCAGAGGGTAGTTATTCAAATACTTGCACCTTCGTGTCTCAGAAACTATAGGAGGTACGAAGCGAGGAGAGGCAAGGGAACTACCCTGTTGTGGCATGGGTTGTTGTTCTAAGACAAAATGTGGACGCCACGGCTTAACAAAAGAAGCTTCTTCTGAAATACAGTGCTCCGCGTCCGGAAAGATTTCTCCTTCAATTTTTGACCTGGAACAAAAAACTAATTTTTTTTTAATTCTATATAAGATTATCTCGGGAAGTACACGAGGGAATAAAAAAAGACTGTTTTTTGTAAGAATGGTGCATGATTGAACAAAACTTTTCAACCACTTCGAGGTTGTGGCAGTTCAGTGCTTTGTTCAATCACGCAAAAAACAAATTCTTGCAAAAAACAGCATTTTTTAATTTCCTCGTGTACATCCCGAGATAATCTTATATAGAACTAAAAGATTTTTAGTTTTTTGTTCCAGGTCAAAAATTGGAGGAGAAATATTTTCGGACGCGGAGCACTGTTCTTCAGAAGAAATTTCTTTTGTTGAGCAATGGTGCGACCATTTCGTAAGAAGAAAATTTTAAAAAATTGTGTTCATACTTCAAGGTATGTACAATAAAGCCCTTCAAACAGAGTTTGTATTCCATTTACTATACTCGTATAAAAAATTCTCAAAATAAGGTACCTTTCTGGGCTCTACAGTTGCATTACTGCACTGATTTATTTCCCTTTGGTGTGGTAAATATGTGTGCAAAATTTCTCCTCGATCAAACAACTCTAAACGCTGCCTCAAGAGGTTCAAAATTTCGAACGATACTGCGCTCTTGCAAACAGCTGTTTTTATTAATATACAACCCAGTGTATAAGGAAATGTGTGATGAAACTGAAATTGGGACTGTTGGTTATTGATATCTTATCGATAACTTATTGATACTTAACGATATATCAATAATATCATTAAAATATCGTTAAGTGGTGGAAGAACGGAGGTGGTACAAGTTTTCCATTTCTCCAGTCTTTGAACTATGGCGGTAAAATATTTATGCACTCCAGGAAGCTCAGTTCCAAGTGAACGATTATTTTCTAAAGGTAGAAAAAAAATAAAGAAAAATAAAAAATATATAGTATACCGTAACTTTAAGCTTCTTGAGGCAGGGTTCAGAATAATTCGAGTGTGCTGAAATTTTGCATACTTTCATAGCAAAAGAAATCAAATTTGCGGTCATCCCAATATTTTATCGCACCTTCATTTAAGGGATACCCTACCCAGAGCAGGGGACAAGAGGCCCTAACACCCCCAAAGAAGGTGCTTTGTAAAAAGAATAGAAAACTGGATTTTATTCTAAATTCTTATAATCACCAAAGAATTTTATTGAATTTACATTAAAAATATTTTTATCCGTTCAACTCAGCTCCCCCCAAGATTAAATCCTGAATGCTCCACTGAGGATCTCGCACTAATACACTTTTGGGTAACCAATCAAATCTCTTCAACGAAATCTTCTTCCTTCCCACAATTTCAAAGTCACTAATTGTAACATTTTCCCTAAACCACCCTACATAATGAAGTTTTCATGGTTTCTAATCATCGAACCACACCCGATCGCGGGATTCTGCGCAACCGTTAAACCAGGCAATTCGCGATAATCCAAAATTAATGGGGGGTTCCGCAAACAGGAATAAAGCCGTGACTGATGACAGCGAGGGTGAATAGTGCGGCGCGTGTCATCGTGGCTAACATTTTCTGGTTGCATCCGTGCGCGCGCGCCACCGCGGGCGGATGCACACGGCGCGAAAAAAAAGCAAAACCGATTAACGTACAATCGGCGCTAATTGCGCGATTAATATTTGATTTGCACCACGTCGCGACGCGGCCTTTCCTCTCCCTCTCTCTCTCTCTCGCTCTCACGGGCGCGCTGGTGCACACAGTCGGTCGATCGACGCAGAGATTTTGTGTCACGGCGGCTGGCTGATTCCCTTTTAATTAGTTCGGGTTTTGTAGTTTTCGAACGCGCCGATCGCGGGGGAGAGATCGCGGCTGCCGGTCATTTGTTCTGCCTGAATCCCCTCGCCCCATCGCATCCAGCATTCCACGCGCCGTGATTCGATCAAAAACCCATCCGCCGGAGGTTTTGTTTACTCCCGCTTGAGCAAGTCGCGGCGTAAAACATTTATTAACGGCCGGACGTCGTGGCTGTCTCGGCTTGATTCACTGAGCGCTGGCAACTTGCCTCGCTTATCCTTCCCGAATCCTTCGTTCCACTCGCACCACCCGATATAAATCAACTTCTCAAGGAATCGATCTCTAATATCACACTGATCACTTCATATACCTGCAGTATTGAAATCTGAAGTCGATTAATTACTTTTTCGAACACAAAATCACAGCAAATCCGGGCTGGAATGGCGCACCAACGATGACTACGGCAGATCGCGATGTTTGTTTTGCACGTGCGTGATCGATTGGTCTCCGTCGCGTTCAATATCGCCCTCGGGATAAATAAACACGCGCTCGCTTGTGTGAGTCGCGCGAGCATTCCGTATCGACACACATCGTCGAAATCAGTTGTCCGAAATTCGCGTTAGCGCCGATTCACGGTTCGATCGCGTTTGAACGAAGGAAGCTCACCTGAGGAACGCGAAATCGCCCAGCTCTAACGTTCGTAGTCGACGCCACCTCGCAGAGGAACAAGCCGTGAAAACGTTGTCGTGCAGGCGTCTAAGCGAGTCGGAGCGGCGAGGAGAAGCGTCGTTTCCGTGGCACACGTGGACGGGTATTATGTTGGCGCGCGAAACACCGCATTTTCAGCGGATCCACGGCGTCTTACTCTCCCACGGGGCGGGACATTGTTCCCTGAAAGTTGCTCGTGTCCCTCGACGCACTGTCCCTCTGTCTGTGTCGGCGGCACCCGTTGTTCTACAACGGAGACGCACTCCCGCGAGATCCACCGCGTGCACACGGAGTCGGAAAAACGCGGAGGAGAGCCGGGCCCCTTTTCGGCCGGAAGTTTCCAAGTTCACCGCGAGGTATTTCTCGAGCACGAGACGAGTTTTACGAGCGCTGGACCAGGCCTGGCTCTGTCCCACCGCCGCTTCGATCCTTCTCCTCTCGTTCTATCGCGTTCTATCCTCCTCTCAGGTGTGCCTCGACCTTTTTCCACCTATGCCACTTCCCTCCTTTCTTCTCGTTCTCCCGTGGCCAATGCTCCTGCAAGATCACTCCTCCTCCTCCACCTCCTGCAGCCGTTGTTGCCAGATCCTCCTCTCTGGAGCACGCCGATCACACGATCAAAAAGGATACACGAGCCGCCTCATTCCAGCTAGCAACGAATCCTCGTCTACTCGCCTCTCGATCCACGCGATCTCTCCGAGTTTTTCGCCGTCCTCCTCGCCGGGCATACTCGCGTCGTTTATCCACATTCCACCCCTTTGTCCTCCTTAAAACGTACCAAAGGCAAGACCCTGCTAGCTCGTCGCGCTCCTGGACCCCCCTGCACTTCTTGTTTTCGAGGCGACCTACCCGTGATTTTGCTCGGTTGCGCGATATTGCCGCAATGCGGTGCTTCCCAGTTTTCCCCGACAAAATGAGATCGCCCTTTTATTCGAGCCCCTGTGAGCGCAGCCTCTCGGCCCGCTCCTCCGCTCCGCGAATCCTCCGTGATTCCCGAAGTTTCCGGCGGGTCACGTCGCGATTCAGTCTCTGCAGCTCGAGTTTCCGTCGCTGATTTCGTCGGATTGTACTTTCACTTCAACCTCACGCGGATACTGTAATTGTATTTGACTTGGTCGCGGAGTGTGATTGCGTTGCGTAGGTCACGTTTGGTCAGGGCCATTCTTCTCATTAGGCTGGCTCCGGGATGAGTACCAATGGGATTTCCAGGGGTATTTAGAATTCGATCAATAATTAAACTTCGTATAGGGTTGCATCGGTGTCCACTTTCCAATCCCCGAACACAATTACCTCGGAATGCGGGTTGGGTCTGCGAGGAATTTGGGATGCCGATTCCTGCAACCATTTTGGCAGGATACGCTCCAGCTTTCTCATTTAACTCTGCTTAAAGTACAGCAGTGGTGGGAATAATTAATTGCGAATACGAATTAAGATTGCCCTTCGTAATGTGTACTGATCTACGGTAAAGTTTCGTCGATTTCTTCAGCCGCAAAGTAATCGATCGCTGGTAAGGCAGACAAGCCAACTCCGTTGGTGCAACGATATCGATCGTTGGTCTAACGATCGTGATATCGATTGCAGATCAAACCCATCGGTATCGTAACTGCAGCAACGAAGTCAAACTTATTTTCCCTCCACAATTCGTACCACTCCGATTGCCACGACTTCAGAAAAATTCCCCAAGCCCGCCTCCTACGTTTCAACACTCGTTTCCCAGTAAATGTTTCCCAACAGTGGCCACGGAAATTCGCCGTTACCTGAAATCGTACACAATTTTATATAATGTGGCACGCATTAAGCGTCAAGTGTCACTCGTGACGATGGGCCGCGCGAATTTCCAGCGACGGTAATATCAGCGCGCTCCTCTTTCTCTCTCTCCCTTCCTCCTCCGCGCTGAAATGGAATCCCCGGCTGGCAGTAATAATCGGGGAAAGATCACTTAATGGCCCTTCAGGATAAGAGCCACCGCTATTCGCACCTCCGCGAATTTACTGCCAGCGCCCGACAAAATTGCCGCATTATGCCGCTTAACGCCCTCGCGGAAATACACCGTGTCCCGCGAAACGGCGGAGAATAAGAAGCAGCGCCGGCGGGGGGGGAGGGGGTGGTGGACGACGACAAGGGGGCGAGGCGAGTGAGTGAATGCGTGGCGAAAAGAGACGGGACAGCCGGGGAAAGAGAAAATTACACGGGATGTCCGCGTGATAGAGCGATGCGACGCGACGCCATAACACGCGGAAAGGTGTCAGAGAGTGCGAGCAACTGGGGCCGAGGATCGCGCTGCATAATAGATGCGTCGGCCGCGCTTTGGCGCAAACAGGAACAAATTCCTCGGCGCACTCGTTGCAACAATTGAATCGGTAATCAAGCCGGTCCCGATAATCGAATCAGCCGGGGTATACGCGTAATTGAAATTTCGCAGCCGACCACTGCAAATATCGCCCTGCCAGCCGCCCACGCGAAATTGCCTTCGCGAGTTTTCATCAGCTCGTCGAAAATGCTGCCCCGACCCGAACGGCAATCTTACAAATTGTCGGTGCCAAAAAAAAGAGAGGAAAAAAATCGGAGGGATGATCCATAGCGACGTCGATGGCACGGGTTGTGCACCGTTTCACGGTATAATTCCACGGGACGCGTTCGCCGCGTGAAATCGTATTTCCAGGCCGTGGAAAAATCCTCTGCGCGATGGCTGGAGCACGAGGATGTCAAAACCAGACATGGCGGAGCCCGACGGGGATGGAAATCGCGTAACAGTTGGTTATTCCGATGTTGCGACGACGGATTTTCGAGGCGGGGAGATCAGTCGAGGCAGATTTCATTTATAAGTGTATGGTTGTAGTGATTCTGACATTGTCAGTTGTTGGTGGCGCAGCGGATGGCGTGTTCTTTTATGCAAAATAGCTGGTAGGTACATTCGAATACGTTTTTGTTTCCTGCTAGCCTCCAGGGAATACAGAGACACCCTCTATTTACACAGCGAGCATAGGTAGTGCCATTTTACTTTTCCGCCAAGAATCCACACTCTCGGTAATAATGACCTACCCGGCAACGCGTACGACGAACAGAAAAGAAGACGAGAATTAATTATCGCGGAACAAAATGGGCACTTAATTAACGCGGCTGACCGGATCAGATGTTCTTAATCGCGGAGCGGTGTGACAGGCAAGCGAGTTTCCTTGCAGCGCACCTCATTTCGCGAACCGTGAATAAAGGACCTCGGAGAAGACACGCCGCCGCCGCTCCGCGCCCCCGCTTCGCGTAAATTGACCCTGACGAAGGAAAGCATCTCTGCAAACTACTTTCATTCCGTCCCTTTTGTGTCCGTCCGCGCCGCGGCTTTGCCTGAAAAGACCCCGCGCGATCTATGGAAAGTGCACGGTCGGCGAGTCGCAAGTAAATTGACGCGCGACTAAATATCAATTGTACACAGTAATTATTAGCAACGCCATTGTGACAGAGCGGAGGCGGCCTTAATAATCGATCCGCCGAGGGAAACCGCGTATCCCATCCGGCTGCGATGCCGTCGGATAATGTCGACGGTCAGACGGTTCGCCGTTTCTTGGAACATGGAAATCGGGGTTTAATTACAGGGAGACCGTGGGCCTGGCAGACGAATGTCTTTTATAATATTACGAAGCGTCTGTTACGCAAGGATCCAAAGAGAGAGAATGAAAGAAGGAACTTGTTCTTTCTGGAAACGAACCTCGCCCACTTTCGCCTTGATCTCTAATTCATTTAGAGAGGGCGAAAGAACGTAGCCGGCATCGACACGCGATAAAAGGCGGCGCACGCGAGATTGCAATCTCTATTTCACCGGGTGAATCGCGGAAGCACGGGCAAGGTTTTTTTCAAGCAGTTAGACATGCAGTCGAACGGGGGTGGCCGGCGCATCCTATTCACCTTGTGCCGCTCGCAAGGCGGAATCCGTTCCTCCCCAACAGTTTTTGCGTGGTGTAAACACAAAACTCGCATCACGGAAGAGAGATGGGGAAGGCCGTGTGCGGGCCTTCCTTCTTTCCCGTCGGCGTCGTGTACACACCTCTAGCTTACCTTACGGAACGTGGACCGAGGGTATCTCTTTTTTTTCTCTCTCCTTCCTTTTTCTAAAGACACGCGACACAGGGAATGCGTAATACGCGGAACAATGCTCGACACGCTTTCCTGCAACTCCACTCGCATTCACGGCATCCGCCCGCCCCATTATCTTTTCAGAAACGTCCACTTTGTGCCGTTTTCACGGGGGCCGACCGTGCGTCCCGCCGTCAGGAAGCAGCTTAATTCACCCCCTTCGGGCGGAACGTACGAGTGATCGCGTTACCCGGCGCGGATACAGACGTTCTCGAGCGGATATTCGACGGGCCCTGGCAACGGTGCGGCCACCGGCCGCTGGAAATTTATCAGGCCGCGTAAATCAGCCGGCGAAACGCGAGCGTTTAACGCGCCGCGCCGAATTTATGCACACCGGTATCCGGGACGGGCAATATATATCGAGTCGATTCGAAATAAAGCGATCGCTCGTAAATTCATTATAAACCGGCCCGCTATGAATTCATTTCGTCGGGGCGTATCATTCTAGCGGAAAGCGCGGGGAAAAATGGTATCACTTTTACGGGCAATGTGGAGTTTTATTTAATTAGCGAACGGACCCGCCCAGGCGCGCAAAATCGAACGCTGGGAGGATTTCGCACGGATAATGCGTGACGGATAAAAACGATGATTAATAATTTGCTCGCTGCCGACGTTGAAATTTGCACTGGGCTTGCAAAACAATTTGACGGAACAGTTGGTCGCATAATTTTATAATCTGGACAATCGCTCGTGGAATATTTTACTCTGAAGCCCTTTGTTCTTTGCCGTGAATTTACTATGATTAAAGGAAAAGTTTGAATATGGGGTGACAAGTAGTCACGAATGGCAGACAGAATAGGAAAGTGAACTAAAGAAAGTGTTGTTCGAACGGCATCCACCGTGAGCGTAGACACGTCTAGCGTGACATTTCAACGCGGCGTTTCCACCCCTCGGGCCCCCGCTAGTTAATGAAGGACTTAACAGAGACGTAAACGGGAAATTCAACGTGGGGACGAGAACGGGGACGCGTATCAACGTAGGTTTCCGTTTTTGCGCGGAACAGTCATGTCCATGGACAGCCGCGCGCAGTATCTGTAGGACCTATCCCGTGGCGAGCCTGTGCAAAAGCCTCCGCTGTGACGGCGCGTAGACGCGTGTGCGTGGTCCCTCCATTCTCCTTCGTACCCCATTATGCTCCCATGAATGGAGTCCGCGTTTGAGTACGAGATTCGAATCGGCGCCCCGACCATCGTCGACACTTCGCCTCTGTTCGAACTGTCAATGGGGAGACAGAGAAGGACAGGGAAACAGAGGGCGAGAGCGCGAGTGGCGCGGTGAGACACGGGGAACGGGGACGTTTCACGACAATGGCAAACTCGCGCCACGTAGACGAGCCACTGGCTCCGTGTTTTTTCTCCTCGTCACCGGCCGGTTGTCAGTCTCCCGGCTCGTGACACGTACTCGAGAGAAAAAGGATATTGATGGCCACGATGGAATAACGGCCCCAAGCGGAGGATTTTAGAGCCACCGCGGTGGGAGAAAAGCGAGACAAGCTTTGGAGCAGCGCGTCACGCGTTTACCACCAGCGCCGATCTTCCCCGGTTCCGCCATCTTTTCATCGATCCCGCTGCGGGGGAAATTGTTGCCGTGCCACTGACACGGCCAAGTGCAGCTCCGTCCACCGTGGAAGAATTCGTCGCGGGCGACCGAGCGAGAGGATTAGAACGTCGGGGCGAATCGGGCGACAAATGACTCATTTGCTCGCACTGGCAGAAATTGGATTTTTGTCGAGTTCCTGCTCGAACCCCCGACGCTTCGATCGCACCCTGTCCGTGGCTAAAGTGACTCTTATTGCTTTCTTTTAATTTGCGACTGCTCACACGTGTGCCGGAGCATCCCCCACGCTGTCATCCAGCGTCGCGAGCGGTAGCGCATCGCGCGGCCGATTCGATTGTCGGCTAATGTGATCAGGGGCGTAGGGAAGGGCATCGAAACGCCCGTGGATCGGGCGCAACTGGCGCCGTCCTACCGGATCGTCGTCCTCGAATCGTCGGAACGTATAACGACCATTCGTGAACGGTAACGAACAGCAAGTTCACCACCCGCGGCGACCAATTACCCGAGGGGAGAGAGCGAAGAATTTCGGAGGGGGCTCCCCTCTCTGTCGCGCCACGCATTGTGTCTACAAGATCGTTATTTCTTGTCGATTTCGAACGTACTTATGCGAGCACGCTGAATGCCGGCACAATTAACATCCCCGACGGAGGTAATGGGAACGTTTATTCTCTCCTTAATACTTCAATATTCTTCGAGAGCCAAACCCAGCGGTCGTTACTGATTTCGTTCCTCCACGCCGGTTCCTGGGATCCTTTTTCCCCTATAGGGGTGAGCGGGAACAAACATAACACTTTTTACAGTTGGCCTAGCTGCGGATTACCTCTTACAGATATCAAAACGAAAATTATGTCTTAAGATAGTGTGTTTCTTAGTCTATCATTTGACCACAAATTCAGCCTTCCATGATAAGTAGGCAAAGAGTTATGGCAATTTTCCGCAGTGACTGTCATTGTTATTTTTGTCCTGCAGGGGTAGGACGAAAGTAACATACCATGGGGACGAAAGTAATACTAATTATTTTGAGAAGAATTAAGTAAAAACACTTCTTCTGAAGCAAAATGGAATTTTTTATTATCAGAAACGATAGAAACAAAGATTTAAATAAACATATTTTAAGTAAACACGCGTACTATGTAAAGCATACGTTTTGGAAACTTTTATGGAAGGCGGGAGAAGGCGTGTTACTTTCATGACGCCGTTACGTTTGTCCCCGCTCTTCCCTACATATACGTTGCTTTCTTTCTCGCTGCACATGCTGGGGAAGTTTATCTTGTAATAGTATTCGCTTGAATTCAGATTAAAAGGAAAACTCTCTTTCAAAGGGAACTTGAAACCTCACCCGACGTATATGCGATGCGACATTGCATAATTAGTCTCGCTGCGAGAGAAACGACCTGGATCGCCAGCTTTTCGATCGCACACAGGCGTAAGCACCTCCGCGCAATTTCCACTAGCATTTTCCCCGGCGACTCGTGCCTCGATCAAACCGGTAAAACCACTAATGCCCAGTTCCATTATAATGTCACATTCGATTTGGCATATCCGCGGCGGTATTCGACGTTCGGCGGGCACCCTCTCCCATGGGTCGCAGCGCGCAGGGGGCGCGTAGACACGGAGCCAAACCCAGCATCGTTCGAATTTCACCGATGCAATTTCAAGACCATACCCGTCGCTGCTCTCATTCATATTCATCGCGTCAAAGCTGGCCGCGGCTGTCGCGCGTATTTACGCTCCGTTGCCGGAGAGAATGAAGCCGCGGTGCAAAGTTTCGATCATCTTTGCGCCAGGCGCATCGATCAAAAGCCGACGTTATCGCGTCAACTCTGGTCGAACAGTGAGCCGACGTGCCCTACCCTGATCGCGTCGGTGCGTTAAAGAGCGCCCCGCAAATCGCTGCATTTAATAAACTGATTAAAACGCGTCCGATACACCTCCGCCGCGACGGGTTTCCGCGCGAAAGTAGGCATTCAGCCGTGTGGCATTGTACGTGCACACGCGTCTCTGCACGTGTGCGCCAGGAACCAATGAAACGTTTCACGACTGACGCCTCCTCGATCGAGGGGATCCCCCGTGTTGCCCCAAGGCAATGTTCCCGATTGGATCCCACATCTACCACTATTCCCGACCGCAGATAGCAATACTGGCCGTGTACGTGTAGACACACACCGAGCTCAGCGCACTCGACAATGCCAGGTATTTAGCCAGCCAACCGTTAATACGAGTTCGCGTCGCTGGCTGGCTGACTGGATCAGTTCGGTAATTATCTCCTGGTTTAACTTTCTCACCTTTGCCGCCAGCTGCAGAAGAAACAGATTTATTGGCGGGGAGGAAAGGCCGTTGGAATAGATTTCTCAAATCGGAGGTTTTCTATCTTGCCTTCTAGGACTTCGCCCCTCTGTGAACTCGTCTTGACAAAGCCCATTTCCATATTCTCGCTGCGCCGTGCCTGTGACCCTAGCGCTGATTGGGCCGCGGTAATTAACAGGGGCAATTATCGAGGAGGAAATGGAAGAGGGGATCGGTTGTTAGCTGAAGGATACTGCGTAAGAATCGTCGCAGCGGAGACACTTCGGTATCGAGGCTTCTTGCAAATGAATGCCTCTCGACCGCGAATTGATTAATCCTATCGAAGACGGTTTGATCGGGGCAAGATCCGTTTTACAAACTACGCCTTGCACAATGCCGCGGCTTATTGCCTCTCCCCCGTCACGGCGCGCAAACAGTCGAACCAAACCGGGGGGAGAGGCCGCGTGTTCGCGAATCTGCAATTCCTTTCGCGTCGAACGGCGCGATTTGCAAGCCCTTTTGCTAGGCAGCGAGCTCCGCCGCGACTCTTCCGTTAACTCGATGTCAGGCTCAAACGATCCGCCCCCGTCCTTTCTGAGGCGATCGTCGATCTTTCATCGACCGGCACTACGGACGTCGCAAGCTTTGGCGCGAGGGCGAATCGTGGGGCTCAGTAGCGGCAGCGCGGCTTCAATGCCAGCGCATCCCATTTCGGCGGGGAACATTAACGCGAAATGAGCAAAGGCAATTCGGGAAAGAGCGGCTCAAAGGGAAATAAAGGTGGCGTCGCGCTTTACAGCCGGGCGAAAGGTGGAGAAATAGACAAGGTTGGGAAAGCGACGGCAAAGCGGATAGCGAGAGGAACGGAGGGGGCAGGACAGAGCAGAAAAAACTGCGAGAGGAGGATCGAGGGGGGAGAGCGGATAGGACGGGGAAGAAAGCGAAAAGAGGTATTTGGATAGCGATGCTCCTGTCGTAAAACGCTGAGAGAAGTGAGAAACGAGAACGTCAAAGCCTGCCACGCATCCTTTAATCCCTTAATCCACCGTTGCCCTGCGAGAATTCTCTCTTCGACACCGGAACTGTGAATTTTCAAGATGGAGGGGAGGGCAGAAGGAGAGGGACATTTTACGGTTCAGACTTTTCAGGCCTGCGATGCGGGAATTACCGACACGCTGTTTGAAATTAAAGCAAGGGCGCAAAGGGTTGCGCGCGTATACCTACACACCTGCCCTCCCGACAGAGAGAAGAAAACGGTATAGGCCGGCGTAAAAGTTCCTCAAGATATGCATGTGCTTCGCGGCGATGGAAATCTCTCCGTGCGCCGCAACACGATTCTCCTCGGCAAAGGGCGAAACGAATTTAACGTCGCGCTGTTTCCTTATTTGTCCGTAACTCGTCCCCGCTTTGAGTTACATCTACCTCCGCTGCCCCTGCCTCTGTTTCCCTCCCCGTTTCCCGGACTATATTGCATCCGCGGACTGGATATGAAAGACGAAATCTCCGAGGGCTTTTCTGACACACTCTGCAAATAAAGCCGGGCGGTATTATGTTACTCGGGGCATATGAATCGCGCGCGATCGAGGGACGATTGCAATATAGGTGATCTCCGGCCCCGCTTCGAGCTCCACGTCCCGCTTTATGTATGTATATCAAGCCAGGGCGCGCAGGACACCGATCTCCAGCCCCGATCTCAAGGGGCGGCGGCGTCTCGCGAAGTTCTCGATAATGAAAAACAAAACGCTATTATCCACCTGACGATGGCAGGCCCGAGACTTCAAAGAAAATACCCTCGAGCCTGAAGAAGCATCAGAGGAGAACGACTTGAAGATAGTCGCTTCCGGCGCGGTGCCGGGCGCGCTAACTTTTTTCCTCGAGCCTCCCCGTATTTTCATAATCGATTTCGCATCGGAGGGCTGCACGGCGAAAAGACGGGCGAAACGAGGGACAATCGGGGGTGGCGCGCGACGGATCGATGGTGCCTGGCTTTTATGTCCGGTTTTAAGGGATGGTAGGAAAAGTTTCCCTGGACGAGGCCGCGGAGCCACTAACTCCCTGCGATCCCGGGGAACGGTCAACGGGCGGGTTGCATTGAATCGGGGCAAACAAGTGAAACGGTCCTTCGAGCTGTTCCGTAGAGTGGACGAGCTTTGGTCAACGTCCCCGTCGCGTCGAGTGTCTCTCTGGATCTTTGTATCGTTTCGAATGCGACACGACAGGCTTAAGGAGGCGTCTATTCGGAAATATTCAATCCCCAATGCTCGCGGTTAATTTATGCCGACGCCGAAATAATGCACGCACGTCGGGGCAGAAACGGGCGCGATGGGAAAAATACGCATGACCACCGTGTTATTTCCACAGTTCGGGGATGGGAGGGCGGTTGCCGGTGGGCGACGTGATGAATTAGCTGCATCAATTACGATATTCCACGGCTGCATTCATCCCCGGTTTGGTTATCGCGCGCGCAGACAGCCGGAAGCAAACTGCATGGCTCGCGCGTGCATGCACAGGTTCGACAGCAGATCGCAGAAAAAAGTCGACGAAAGGCCGCGTATTCGCTTTGGCTGTCGCGCGTATATTCGAAGGCGAGCGCGATAAATACGAGGGCACAGTAGTCAGGACGGTATCCGTGAATGCGGGACCGCCGAGGAAGACCGTTGAGCGAGGGAGGGAGTGGGGCATGGTTCTTTTTAGTAATTAAAAATTACGCGCCGCGGCCTGTGTGCGTCAAAGCGCGCGGCTTCGTTAATATATTCAGAGGCCGTGTGCCTTTGGCCTTGCAAAAAGACGCGACAAAGTTCGTGCCTATTTCCCTCGCTCCCCGCGCCGCCACCGCCCCCCCCTCCCCCTGCATTCATACCCTTTCTCTTCCTTTCGGTCTTTCTTCCTTTCGCCCGCCAGAGGAACAGCCCTCGCGACGATAATCTTTCTTGATTTTCCGCCAGGAATTCTAATTTCTGCCCCGACGGAGGGCGGGCACGCCTGGCGACGCGGAAATCGCTTTCATCGCGCGATAATGTCTCCCAGCTACGTCGAATCGACGGACCTAAATAGGGCTGAGTGATTCTCTCTCTGAGCGAATTATCGGGACGGATGGCAGGGGGCCCTGGCGTTTATTCGAATTCCTTCTAGGAGGCTTCGCTCTCCGCTCGATTCATTATGGAAATTATAGGGTAGGACGCCAGGTGTATCATGCTGGAATTAATGCCTCATGAAATTGTTCCGAGCACGGCATACGGAGCTTGTTTGCAGGCGACAAACGTGGTATCCTACTGGGACCAGGCGGTGTATCTTTGCGACGTGTTTTATCAACATGGACAAGAAACGGAGCAGTGAGAATCGGACATGTGTTTCACGGTTTCCGGTTACTACCCATCGTCTAAGGTTTCGTGTCGATTCGGTGCTCTTTTTTCGAAAACCCTCTCGGGTAGACTTTCGGGCACCCCTAGGGCCTGCGGCCGAGAGTTTGTTTTTTTCCCAACGATGTACAAGTGTCCACAGTGAAGGGCCTGGATTAAGCTACACCCTCGCCAGCCATGTTACAAATTACCAATTACAGCGCACTTTATACAAAATTCTATCGACGTTTTCTCGCTCGTTGAAATATATTTTAAATTCACGATGACTTTAGGATAGCTGTAAAAATGCATAGATTTTTTTCAATTTGCCGTCATACCGCAATGTGCACGCGAATGGAGGGGGTTTATTTCACCATTTCACTTTTCTGTTGCATTATTGATGCTTTTAATTTAACTGAGTCTATAGAAGCAGATACACGGAGATTTTCACGGAGATTTCCATTGCAGTTGCCAGCAACTGCTTTGAGTTTAATTCGCAGTCTAAAAACGTATTCAGGGATCGCCTTTATTCACAGGTCTGTCACGGAAACTCGGCTGGAATAACAAACAGTCCGGAGAAGTCGATCCAGGAACGCGGATTATTTTCCGGCGTCGTCATAAAGCTGTCAGGAACATCGTCCGGCGTTCGTCACCTGCAACCGTAAACACGTGAGCCAATACGACATGCTTTATTCCACTCGTATAAACTTTACGGAAATGAGCCGTAAACGAGAGTGGCGACACACGTACCATGTAAACATTAAGCATATTTCGTTTGGAAACGCGGAAAAACTTTCAACGCGACAATATTAAAAGCATTGTCACAGTTTTTATCTCTTTACCCGTTTCAAACAAACTCGCAGAACACGCGAAATAATTGATTCAATATAATTAAATCAATAACACGAGAGTGGAAATATTTTTGGTAAAGTTAATTAACGAATTACCTATTAAAAATTTGCGTCCACATTCGAAATATCATTAGTGACATGTTGTATGACAGTCGAATAAGGAAATTCGATAAACAATTATACACGGCCCATTTTCGTAAAATTACTCGGCGGTTCCGCTTAATTTCGCGATTTCCAGCTCGAGATACTTCCACACAAGTACAGTGTGTGGTGTACGCTAATAGGTTTCGGGTATTTTACTAAAATACTGCACCTTTGAAGTTCGATTTCATTGACGGTTCGATGGTTGTGCAAAGGCTGACTAGAATTTTGCATAGAAAGGCTATTTATGCTTTGGAAGCTAGCTTAGGGCCATTTTTTGGTCTGAACTATGAACTTTAAAAGCTGCATAGTTCTCTGTATCTATAACGTGTGCACGTTTAATTAGGGATTAGCTTTTACACTGTAGTTTCCCCTTGTAGGCACCTCTGTCTGTTCTTCCATGGATTCAAAGCGTCTATACCGCCGTGATAGTTTACCTTTCCCATCAGCCATCAGCTTTTTTTATCGGTTGAATAATTGGCAGGAACCTTTCGTTATCGACGCGCACCACTCGTGCATTTCGTTTTGGTGCACGCGAAAAATGGACGAGGGAAAAATTTATCCACCGTTTTCGGCCCCATCTCCCTCCCTCCCGCCCCTCGTTTAAAAACCCGCGTGACGATAAATCGCAACTGATGAAATTCGTTGCGCATTTTTGCGGCGGATTCAATCGGTGGCACAATTTTATTCGAAAATTACGCATCGCTGAAAAACCGGCTACCCGAAAATACGAGCTGGCGATGTTTCCGGCGGCCCTTTCGACAACCATGTACATTCGATAACATTCGGGTGCTATATGATTCGCCGGGCTGGAAAGGGCGCGCATTTTTCCCATCGCCGTTGATTCCCTCTCATCGAACCACCGGTTTCGCCTCTTTTTATTTTCTCGAAATCATTCGCGATATATCGAACGTACAGTCGTCGATATGGGAGCGCATTGATTGCTCGAACTGAGCCGCATCCTCGCACGGTAGAAAAATCCAATAATTATTCGGCCCTCTGCTAGATACGCGGCAAAAAGGACTAAAAGGATTTAGTGGCCCGTGCAATCTAATAGTGTACAATTTATATAAATGTAGGTATTTCGTAACGACGTGCGAAAGGTCCAGGGATAATGGATGTTTAATTGGAGGAGATCCATTAGGGGTGAACGGTCAGGGGGCAAAACGCGAATCAGGCTAGCGGGGCACAGCAGTCGAAGAGGAACGTCGATGGTGAAACCGCCATTACGTGGACGGGAATCGAATTTTCCTCAATTATTCAGCCCTCTACGTCAGTTCGCGCAGACTTCTGATCGATTTTAATTGGCCGCCTAGCGCGGATTTGCCCCTCGATCGCTCCGAAATAATTGAGCTCGGAGGCAAGGTGACGGCTAGGATCGTTCCTTCGTGGATACAATATCGTTATCCTTCCCGTGGGATTAATCGCTCCCGTCGAATGTTGCATTCCGTGTTATCGACTCTCACGCCCTTAATATCTGGTCGAACCTAACCCGCCGCGTACCCTATATTAGCGTCGATCTACCGAAAATTTTCCGGACTAATGAAATCCCTCGCTCGGCTGGCTCGCATCATAAGCTTCGTATTTATAGTAACCTACATCCTGTGGGAAAGTCTGTTTAGCGAAACTGGTGAACGCAATTAACGATGTCACAGTGGAGTGGAGTTTAAAGTGGCATCTTTGAGAGAGGCTACAGGGAATATTAGAGTCAGACGAAATCAGGTCCCTCATACTGCGTCGTTTTACTTTCGTTCTTCGAGTAACACCATAGCCCTGTCTATTCCACTGAAGAACTGTGACACTTACTTTTATCCAACACTCCAATCCACCCAGGGATCTCTTCGCCACGTCTGCGGTCTTAGGGATAACCTATATTCCTCAAGATCCCTAAGCTAAGAGTTGGTATTATCTCTCTTCTTACGCGAACACGAGCAAAAGTGGAAATGCTTTCCTTGTACAGTGAGTCACAACTCAAGCCACGGGTCTCAACGAGCAGTTTAAGAAACATCTCCCTTTTAGGGGTCCTCGGGATCTTCTCAGAATTCTCTGTTGCTGGTTTCACCACATCGCAATATTCGAAATGCTTCTACGGTGTAATTCGCGCATTAATCGGCAATCACGAGCGGACGAGTGTAACGCAACGCTCGATCGGACCGATCAGTTGTATACACCGATGATCCGAAGGGGATTCCCGCCCGTGTCTCGCGGCGAGGCGATTAATTGCCCGTGTCGCGATTTTTAAGCGAGCGCTAATTTCCGCGGACAAGAGTCGCAGAAGCCCGGTGTGCCGACCCCTCGACTGCGATCGTTATATAATGTTTCGCCTTAATTGCGGATTCGGCCCCCGGCGGTCCGTACGCCGGCTGGCCGGGCCTGCAGCTCCCGTGCGATACACTTTTAATTGCGTCCAGATTTGCAATTCAGATTTCCTAGGCGCAGGCCGACGTCTGACTCCTGCATATATCCGAAATTCGAAATTCGCTCTCGAGTGCTGACGGAAGACAAAATACCCTCCGCGCATCCGGTGCCGGAGGGGGAACATCCGTCGATCACCAGCCCTCCCCCCTCGTGTCGCGAAAAACGCGCCTGCAGGCTACAAAATGTCTACGGTTTAAAATGGCGCGAGGGTCGAATTGTCGCGATAACGATGCGGTGGCACGAGGTCGTCTCGAAATTAACCGAGGGGTGCGCACTGTTTCGCATTGGCGATTGCATGTCGTACATCTGGACGGATACTTCTGACGTGGACAGTAAAAGTCATCGCGATAAAGGTACCTACATACATCGTACATCGTGGAAAGCAGTTTTCCTCTCTCGCGACGAAAAAATTTCCAGTACCTGTGCCTCGTCTCTGCCAAGGGCTAGACATTGTCCGAACTGCTGAAATATAGTATAATTGCTGTACAGGGATTCGAATGTACAATGTCGGATGCCAACACTAGCAGACAATAACGGCCCCTTGCACGGCCAGCCGTCGGATAGGGTAACAACCCTCGTTTCGTTTGGCTAGAAAAATCCTGGCACGGTTAGCTCCGCTCAATCGAAGCTTAAAAGATCCACGAGTGTACGCGCGGTGGCAATAAATACCGGCTCGAATAGCCTCGCCGTGGACCCGCGTGTTTTACGAGTGATTCCAGCGAATTTGAAGCAAGAAATTGTAGTTGCCCGGGGCTGTATGTACAAGAGTGAGGGTGGGGGTGGTTGGGAAAATGGGGTGAGACGCGGGGAGGGAAAGATTTAGAAGCAGGGGTGGAGGTTTCATGGTGTCATGGCAACACCCGTCGCGATAGAGAACGCCTTTGGCCCCCTTTTGCACTGCCAACACACTGTCGGGAGGAATGAGAACGTATCGCGGCGTTGGCGGAGCACCGTACGAGGTTAACGTCGGCTCCTTCAAAAGGAGAATCGCCGATCGATCCCCCACCCCAACTGCCACCGTGTGTGCTAGCTACTCGTGCACGGTCATCTTATCAGAGGAACGGTAGCATCTGCCGAGCATATTGGAAAACCGATAAGCGGCACAGAAAGAAATTATATACCGGCTATAGAATGCGCGATTTCCTTTTAAAAGCCAGATAGATTGATAGGTCGATTTAATCGTTTGCGGTGACATCCCTCGAGGAAATGAAGCACAACAGTATGTACCCATACGTACTCACTAAAATCGCAGCGTCCACAGTGATAGAAGTATTTAAGAAATTAACCCGAGTAAAAATAATAATCTCCAAGCAAATATTAATGTTAGTACTCGGTTTGGGGTTAAGGAAGGCCTGAATTAGATGGAAATTAATTTTTCCTTGTCCAAGATCAGTAAATTTATTTCTGCTTTAATGGTGTGTAGGAAGAGGGTGCAATCAAATTTGAAAGTAGGAAATTTGAAAAACAGGCACTACATGCAAAGGAAAAGATAGTACATATGTACGTTCTGTCGATCGACGAAGAAGCCAAGCGCGTTCATCCCGCTTGATTTTCCTCCGCAACTCGCCTCGCTCGTCGATGCGAAATTCTATTAAGAATTCCTGTGCTGAAAGACCGTGTCTGCGGAAATATTTACGTACCACTTTTACAGGGGGATCGTAACCCAGATATCCCTGCAGTATTTCTTAAACTGGATTTCTTCGGGGAAAGCGGTTCATCGCGGAGAAAAGACGAGGAAACTTGAAAGCCGTTTTCGTTCAAACTTTTAATGCCTCGTAGTAAACACGACCACGGACTCTAGTCGCTCTAACGAACTTTTTCCGTTTCACCATCGTGGCCGTAAATTCGTAATACCTGTAGAAGAGGAAAGATTGTTTTGCAGAAGTACGAACCCGTGTGCATTATACTTCATATCCGTTTCTAGGGAGAAGTTCTTATCCACCACTCGTACAGCTTCGTCGAAATGGCGGTTGTACCCTTGAAAATTAAATGGGTCTTTCACTAATCATAGTTTTCTCCATACCTCTTTTCTACATTTGTCTAAAAACATGCCTCTTGAAAATTGAAATCAGATGTTATTGCAAGCCTCAACTTCAGATTGCACTTAAATCCAATTCCACTCCGTGCTCGTGCTTCTTCATGATAAGAAAAATAATTACCTCCCGATAAGAGAGCAATCGCTGATAAGTATATTGTTATTTGTAGCTGAAGCTACAAGCCTTGTACCACTGACAATGAGCAGTAAAGTACGATACACACACTAAACCAGAAACGTTAAAAGAATGTATAACAATCATGAAGATTACCGAAACGATACTTAAAGTTATTTATGTACCCCATTCGGGAGTATAATAGTAAAGGGGATGATGTCAGATTTACGACCAATAGCGAATCCATTCTCAAGGAAGCCCGTCTTCCAAAGGAACAGATAGAAAAGGACCTTTACGGTGCAGGTTTCAACTCAGCCTCGTGCACGCAGCTCAAAAACGAGCAACGCGTATGAGAAACGTTATACGAGCTTTCCCATCGAGAATTTTACTAGCGTACACACCCGATTCCGCGCCATTACGCTCGCACAGCTTAAAGCCAGCGATGGAAAATCTCTTTCTGGCAAGGACTCGCGAGCAACATCCTCTACCTACTCCGAAATGCAAGCCTGGCACGGATCCAGCGCGTCCTGCTATGTCTCCTTTAGTCCCTTCCTCTTTGACGCCGCGTCTTCCGATGTCGTACATCCAACCTTTCTGCACATTTCGCAGTTACTCGCCCCCTACCCCCGGCAACTTTCCCCGCAGTAAAAAGAGATCCGTCCGCTTCTTTTTTCTCGCGTTATCACTTAACCCACGGCAAATGTAAAATGATTGCGAGAGCGCTCGACTCGCCTGAACGTGGAGTGATACCTTTGGAATAGACGATGGCATTTTCGTTGCCAGTTTGCGTACGATACTGCAAATATGCTTCCGGTATTCCGTGGTCTGGTGCAATTTATGGTGGAATGGAAAAACGGGTAGTTCTTTGTGGTTAGGAGCGGATTTGTGGATAAGCTAAGAAGGCTGCAGCGTAGGGCGGCAAATTTTCGGGAACGGAAATTTTGAGTGAAAAAAATAAGAAATGGTTAAACACAGGAGCTTGAGATAGCATTAAGTCACTGTCGCGAATTAGCCAACACTCACATGTGAGTAACCCAATTGAATTAATTTTGAAATTGACTCGACTTTTTCAGACTAAAATATTTTAGCATATTTCACGGAAAGGGCAGCAGACGCTCGTTAATCTAGGGGCGCCAAATTTCAAAATCAATCCCTGTTTGGTGTACAGTAAATTGGGGATGTGGAATAGAAAAGTTTTGGAGTCATCGCTTTCGAGATAAAATCTTTGACAGTGATTATGATTACTAAATAGATTTTAATGGCTTCTCACATAGATTACTGTTATCTATTGGTGAAATGATTATTGTCTGACTCTACGAGAATAATTGAATATTCTTATCCAGCACTGATGGTACTCAAAGTGTCATCATAATTCTTTTTAATAGTGAATTAGACCTCCAAAGGATTAACATCTTCGTATAGCTGTGGCCGTCTTCAATACACTAACGTGTATGATTGATACTGTAGTTGATCCCTGAGCTAGTTCCCAATCCTTATGAAAATTTACCGTTGTGTACGGTCAGATTTATCGGCGAAGGGTTGAATTTACAAGCTCCCGCTCGGCCGCCGCCGGCTAGCCTTTCCAAACGATAAATTTCTTGGACTTTATCCAGCTGCGTTTATCCGTGTTTGTCTTACATTTAAACTTCGCCTGCTCTCTCGCTCGGACCGAACTGGCGGGGTAGACACCCGAAATTCCTCTTCTTTTCCACGGACACGGTCGTTTCTCGCGTCACGATTAATTAACCGGGAATAAGTTTGAGAATTATGCTCGCTTTGATCGTCGCGAATTCTGTTGGTTTCGCGCCGCGAAAGGTAAACGCGAGCGGGGGTGTGCGTTCTCACACCTGCCTGAGTTAGCTCGCGTGTACTCGAGTTCTGTGTTCCATCCTCTTTTTCGCACGCGAAACGGCACCCACCAGATATCGGTTCCGGGAGAAGGCAAGCTGGCCACAGCTTCTTCTATCGAGGATGAGACGAGAATTTCAAAGGGGGCCGTGTAATTTTTAGGATGATAACCGCGCTGATCGATTCGGACCATTTCGACGATTAAGTAGCAACCGCGGCCATTTTCATCGGCAAGATAAACTCAGCTTTCCTAGACCTTCTTAGCCTTTGTTAGGCGGTGCGCGGCCGAAGAAGAGACAAGTCGCAAGGGCGTTCCGAGCGCGGGTAAAGAGACCAGGGGGTTGGGGTGGAAAAACAGGGACGGAGAACGGCGGGGCGGGGGTTGAAAGGAAGGACAGAGACGGCAAATGGAAAAGAAATTCCCATTACTTTGGGGGAGAGACCCGTCTAGTACCCTTCTTCTTCATCTTCCCGCTGGTCGTCTTCATCCTCTTCTCCTTCGCCGTCCCCCGTGCCGTTTCCACCGCTTCCTCCTACGGTCTGGTACGCGGTCCCCGAGCAAGGGGACACGATGCACGCATGTGCCGGGGTCATTCTATCGATTTCCCTGGTTCGCGCGGCAGTCACGAGGAGGCGTACCCAGAGTCGCGCTCTCGCTGCACCAGCACGCCACCCAAAACAGCCTCGCGTATCGTCGCAACCGGGTTGCCTTTTCAAGGTTAACCTACACGTATATATGTAGAACGTACCACCGTTGCCACCGAAAGTGTCGGTAGCCTTGCCTTCAAGTGCATCCGTCGTGCTTTCTTTTCGCTTTCACGTGCGCGCCAACCATCCTCCGGCCAAACTCGGACTGTGATTTTGGAAGATCTTTGGTGAAAACGAGAAATCATCGTGCTCTTCGACGTCTCCTTGTCTCTAGACACATCGTGACCTGCGTTTCCTTTTCACGGTGAGTAACAGCTTGTCCATTCCAGTATTCGTCAGATTTCGTTTCGCGGGTGACAACAGCTACGCTGCGCTACAGAGCTTTCCGCGGTTTCGCCTGCTTTTTTAAACGCGACCACAGTCGGCCGTCGATGTTATAAAATGCGCGAGTTTCAATTGCCCGTTAAGCGTCCCCCGCTTTCCCGACGGGTCGTTTCATCCGACGGTGTCTATTAAAATTCAATCCGCGGACCGTTTTCTCGAGCACCAGCTGTCGTTAGGATCGCAACGGTAGCAGAATAAATAGCGGCGAGCGGGTCCGATGATTGCCACTGCCTATATAGGGGTGCAACGAGGTACGATGACAATTAAGCGACGGCTAATTAGCCGGATAGCGGCTAGATGCCGGCGTTTCCTTCGAGTTTTCATCGGTCTGCGAAGTGGGCATTGTGCGGCGACCGCAATTTTCGTGTAAATGGACAATCGATCAGGGATACCGCTCCGATATCACGCAAACGTAAAACCACCCCTCGTGCTTCGATACACGGCACATTCTTGAGACATGGTGGGGCGAGGGGAATGACCACTGCTTCCTTATTCACGATTTATAACGTGGGGAGGAAAAAGTACTACAGTACAGTCCGTGAATCATTTATGATTTAAACTACAAGCTAGTTTCCAACAGCTTAAAACTATCCCAAGAAACCTATTTAATATTCAATTCGTTAAATTTCGTTCCGCTCGTTTGGAAACAATTACCTCCTCGATAACCATCGCCGTCCATCTTACGTAAGAGTCGTATAAGAAAGGGAAGGCACGTTATCTCCCGGTAATCAGGAAAAAGTCGAAGCAGCGCGATTTACGATCCGATCCTCGGGCATCGCGATAAGAATCGGCAGCGTCATCGGCAAGGTGAGGCTTTATTGCCGCGAAAACTTGTCGGATCCCTGCGCGTTATCACCGCGAAGAGTACAATGCGACTTATCGCCGAGCGGAACATTTGCCCGCTATAAATCCGGTTACCCGTGAGCCACTCGTAGCGGAGGAGGCGTAAGCCAGAGGAAGCGGGTCCCAACAATACGGCTGCACGTTTTCACAGAATTTTTCTCCCCCTTTCGGGGCGCGATAAGCGCCGTTATCTTTTGTCGCGCACGATAATCCAAAGAACCGTCGTTTCAGTTCTTTAGGCAGGTCGGCTGCAGCCAGCAGCTCCGATCAACTAAACGCCCGCGGCTATGTAACCAGGAACATAACGTCGGCCCGTGTAATTCCCGAGCTTGTTACGAGGAGGATCGTGGATGCAGAGAGAGCCTCGGTCGTTTCTTCTCCCTCTCCTTTCACCCCTTTCATCCGTTTTTCCTCCCTCACACCTTCTCCGTCTTTTTTTTCTCTTTCCCGCTCGCCCCTCCCCCTCCCCCGGGTCCCTCTGTCTGCACCTATCGCTTCGACTCTGTCCCGCCCGCGTAGCGTTAGGTAATTCGAAAGCAATTTGAATTGACGTGCAGCGGCAGAGGAAAGTAATTACGGGGCGAAAGCTCCCGGCCTCGCCGCCTCGTATGGCGCGTACCTTGCCTCCGCCGCGTGTTCCACGCACAGGGGATACACACCGATACGTGTCCGCGTATCGCATGTGCACTGCCGTGTATCGTCGCTCGCGGTTAGATTGATTAAAATTTACTATGCAAATTAGATTACGTCTCGGGGCGAATGGCGGCCGGAGGAGGCGTAGGAGGAAGACTGGGTCGGCCCCTCTGAAAAGATGAATCGTTATCATTAGCATTTTCAGCATTGACGGGGGCCCTGGCGGTGTTATCGCGCCCGCTAACATATTGGGGTCTCTCCCGCTTCCTAGCGTTTCATCCACGTTGGCCAATATCACGCTCGCCCGGCGAGTCGTGCATCATATTTCCATAGCGTAGCAAGCGTATCCTAGTTTTTGCAACCCCTATCCGTGAACATCGCATCGTAAATTTCCTTGGATACTCAGGTGCTCCGTCCGGCGCTGTCTATGCTACTCCACTTTCACGTCGTTCATATTCCTCCCCCGACGCGCACCGCTGTTTCTTCGCCAGACGTTGCTTCGGGGGTCGCGCAGCCGCCGAAGGAATTCGTCTTTCCGCTAGATCGGCCGAAAGCACCGCGATCCGCGGTCGAGCCGTGGGGTGGGCTTCGCCCCCGAGGCATGTACACGCGCGGCAGGCGAATTGATCGCGTTGGGGTAGAATCATCCATCACCAAGTGACAGACCCGAGCTAACCCCCCCCGTGAAAAGGTGGCCCTCTCCCCTTCCGACAAGAGGAATGGACAGAGGTGGCGGAGAAGGGACGCGGAAAAGGACGGGGCGCAGCGCGAGGGAGGCAAAACGCAGTGGCGCCCTCCAACGACGGGCGACGAACCAAACAACCCCCTCAACAATACCCAACAGATCCCACGGGACGGCGCGTTTCTGTTTTCCCTTTTTCTTTCTCCCTCGCCCTCTGCCGCGGCGCGCTCCGTCTCAGCTCGCTCTTGTTGCCGCTGTCGATCTGCCCGTGACGTTGCTTCCACCCTTCGACGCGGTGGTTAGTTTTTCGAGGATCGTACTCGACGGTTCTATCGATGCGAAACGCTTTATTATGTGATCATCTCGTTTAAATTGCCGCTCTCGTCGGCCCGGAGAAGCGCAGGGGCGGGGTCGTAAATTTTCGTTCACAGTTCGTGATTATAATTAGGCGTGGAGAGTAAGAGCGGGCTAATTGATTCGTCAGATTGGGATTCAAAGTCGGCTCTCCGTGCCCATCGGAGAATTCTTCCAACGGTGAAGTTATCCCGGTGAAGTAATACATTCAACGAGTAACTTCTTGTTTAGAATTTGAAGTCCCCTTTGCGCCACCCTCTTCCTTACTGTGCTTTGATCGAAACAACCCTTCAGTGCATCCCTTTCTCGCGCAAAGTCTTTCAAAATCCGACACTCCGGAGCCCAGTTGCAGCTTTTATCATAAACCAATGAAGAACGTACTTCAGCCTTTCAGAAAATCTGCTTGTTATGGAGTCTAACAAACATCCCCTTAACAAGCTGGTAGTTCCAGTCGATATATCTAAATATGAAATTGCCAGGCCATTGCACAAACCACCGATATATTCTTTCTCCCCTTGCCTCTGTAGTCTGTACTATTAGAAAATTGCTACCGCGTGGAGGGTGGCGCATAATAGCAGCTACAATAGGGAAACAATGACTCTCCATGATCAAATAAACCGACAAGTAGAAAAGAGTTTTACTACACAGGCCTCTACTTTCGACAACATTCGGCTCCTAAATACAATAGAATATTCTTCTACATTGTACATGTTCACGATTGATCTTTGTACCCAAAATCAATCATCAGTTGAACTCGAAAAGTCCCGGTGGCTCCAGAGAGAATTCCCGAATTGTTCCACGCTGGTCGCCAGTCGATCGTTAGATAATGAAAACGAGAAGATCGTAAAGCTGCAGCAGTTAGTCGAGGCTGGAGTCACTCTATCGTCGGATGGTGCATTACCAGTCCTCGGGGTAGGTGCACCACCATCCCCCTCCTCCCAATCCAGCTCGTTTCCCGGCATTGATGTGCTTCCTCGCCAGCGCGACGGCAATTTTCTTGATCACGCGACACAAAGAGCGGAAATCAATAATACGGCGCGATAGGAAACACGGTCTAAATTGGAATACGACTTGGACTGCACGCCTACGCGATTTTATTCACTTCCCAAGCAATTCGCCGTGAATCGGGACAGTGATTCGGGACCAGACCAATCCGATCGTCTCGATAAACCGGCCGGCACTCTAGAGCTCCGCCGTCGATTCGATTAGAACTCCTCTATCAGTGGGATTGCTTTGAAGAGGGAATACGCTCGGATAGAAATCGTTGCTATATGGAGCATACGGTGCTTGAAAAGAGGGAGGAAATAGAGATCCTGTTGAAAGCACAATATTTGAACGGGCGGAGGAGGGAGGTTCTTTGTAAGGCACGACACTCTAAACACGGAAAAGAGAAGAAGAAGAGGAAATATACAGAAGGCAATACTCTGAGAGGATACGAATATCTCCCACGTATATATTCTCGCAGATGGGAGAAAAAAGAGGAGGCTCCTCGACCGTTGAGCATCGCGAAACGAGACATCGGTAAGAAATTTTTACGATCTTCGCCCAGAGGAATAACAATTGAGCGCGCAATGCAGCTCGGGCAAGAAGGAACAACACGGCGGGTGTATACTTAAATAGAAGCTCGACTCGGTTAAGACAATATGCTCGAATCACATTGTACGAGGTGCAAGAGCTGATAGCAGGGCACAAAAGGAAACGTGGCCTAGATCAGAATGCACTCAGAGCGGCGTGTGCACACGATCTACCTTATTCATCCCTGGGCAAACTCTCGGGAGGCTCGAACCGAGAGAGTTTGATACGCGAGGCGAGGGAGCATTATGATCCTGTAATGGGCCAATATTTGGATACGTACGGTGGAACGTTACCGCGATTCACGCGCGCCTCCCTTGTGGCTAGTCCGCCCGGCAAATCATAATTCAAGGATGCATCCACCTGATACAGGTCCCGTCTAATTTATACGCGGACGTGTCCGATTGTCCCGAACCACCGGCACGTGCAAGTGTCGCAAACCAGGCCCCCGCAAATCTTTTTGAAACAGCCCACGATTGTCTCGGGAGCATTTAGGTCAGCTCTCTGAAGAATGGATCGGAATTTAACGCGAGAGCCGCGGGAACACTGTGATCTTTTAATGGATAGGAACTAGGAGAGCGTGCAATGCAACGTTGGTATAGATATAATGTGCAGGAAAATCAGTACGATCCTTGCGAGGCGTGATCTAGCTCTTCCACCGCTCCGGGCAAAAATGATTTTTGCTGCCCTTTATATTTAATTACAAATAATTATCATAAACTATAATTTTTAACAGTGAGCCAAATTTTTTGTAGATTGATATTTGTTGAATAACTAAAGCTTTACCTACTTTTTTTATCGATTTCCCAAAAGTTTCACTTTTTTATTGATTTTTGTTGATTTTAATTTTCTCTTTCTACCACACTTGCCGCTCTGGATCTTTGTCACGTTTTCTCATAGAAAACTGCAGCAATGTTAGGTCTAGTTCCATTTGTTCATCTTTGTGGAAATATTGTAGATGTATCGATGAGGGTAAGGTTGAAACATTAGAAATTCTGTATCTCGAAGGCAGTTGAGGTGCAGAAGAATTATTTTGCTAGTCGAATAGAAATCAGAACACATATTTGAGAACAAGATTAACGACATCAGCCGTCTTGTTGTTAGGAAAGGGTCACGTGCGTCAGTAGAAAGATTTGTTTAGGCTACCGTGCGTCCCTCAGAGTTTGCTTTACAGTGGTTCCCTCGTAGGAAGAACAGATTGGTTTATCCTTATCTATCGCTGTCTGCCGCTGGGAACGTGACTATTCTTGGTCAGTAGATAACCGAGCAGAAATCGTACGATAAGGGCGTCGAACGAGATTTCAGACCGCGTCGCGCGACTCCGGAAAGCACAGTGTCGAAAGCACACCATCAGAGCCGAGGCTCGAGCGAAGGATCCAAGGGTCCGTCGACGAGGTGGAAAAAAGTTGGGCGCCGTCAGCGGATACGCTGCGAAATGTCAATTCATCCCGGTCGGTAGACGATGTAGAGTGCTTTAGGCGTCTAGAGTGTCTTGCAGCACGATTCACCGGCTGTTCAGTCTCACGCGCTCGAGGATCCATAGAGCGTGTGCTCGTTGGCTGTCATTACCAAGTCCTCGGCCTGGATGTGTAAAGAGGTCTGTGGCTTGTCCTCCGCGCCCTTGTTCGGGGCGTATCGATGGAGTATCCGCCCGACGCGTCTATCAAAATCCCGGCGCTCGCAGTCCGTCGATGAATTCGCTGGGTCGTTGCTCGGGCGAGCACAAAGAGAGGGCCTCGTATCGCGGCCCATCGATCCGCGCCGCGAAGAGGCCTGTAAAAGCGGTTACGGGGGTGTACGTGCCCGGTAACAAGGATACTTTTGTCCTGGAGGAAACGACGCGCGAAAGTACACACCGCAGCGATCGGGAAACGAGTCACGGAACACCGTTCGTCGTTGCTTTTCCTGGTTTCAGCCTCGCGACATTCGCAACGTGACGAGAACCCGTGGATAGGCCACGTTTGCTCGCTCGATTGTAACCTCCGCTCCCTTGATTTTTATTCACTCCCCTTTGTATGTGCTCTGTCACAGCCCATTGTAAAATTCTCGGAAGCATCGCCGCGGTAGCTTACCAAATGCGACAGCCCCGACATATCGCGCCGTACAATCCGCCCCCTTAAGTCCCTAACCTTATGAAGTCTTTTATACACTGCCCCATTATCGTAAACTCGATCAAACGAGCGTGCGCGGTCTTTAAGCACGGTGACAGGAAAAAAGCACGGCCCCGGCGCGTCCTTTTATCGGCATTTTCACGACTCCCTCGTGGACGCGGAAAGCGTGCTGCCCTAGGACGCGCCGCGGGTGGCGTCGTTAATTTAGTGACATCCTAACCAGGCCGTAGGAATCCCGAAGATGAGCTGCGACAACCCCAGTCCCCGACAGTGGCGACAAGTGGCTTTTGGGGTGCGAGTTTTACGAGCGTTTAACAGCCGATTTATCGGTCGTTGAGAGGAGGCGACTAAGTCGGGACGGCGACCTGCTAGTGGCACGCTTTTCGTCGCCCAAGCTCATGTTCGATCGGTGCACGCCACGTGCCTTGGGCATACTAGTAGCTACCGAGTCGTTCGATCCGCGGGACGATTTATCACTTCCGATTTCCAAGCAGGCGACGGCGCCCGTTACTCATTCGTCGCGCGTCCGTTTCCTCGAAGCTGTTGTCTTGGCAGACGGCGACGGGGATATGTTTTCTTATTGGCGTCTCGTGCGAGTCTCGTAAGGGAGGTCAACATCCGTTCACCTCATCCACTCCCCGGGATTCCTATCCCCTTTAGTCATCTCCGCAATAGTGTCCCGCAAAAATGTCTGGCACCGGGCGAAACAAAGGAATCGATATCCCTGGGGACCGACGTTTCGACGTGTTCGTGGGTATTTCGTGATTAATCCTTTACCTCCGAGGACTACTTACAGTCTGCATGGTTAGTTGCTTTTCATCTGAGATGCTGCGAATAGCGGCCGAGGAGACTGCGACGTCTTGTTGCACCGGGAAACGCCTTCCAATGTCTGCGAAAGTTCATTCTTCGGGGAATATTGAGCTGCCATTCAACTACTCGTATCGTACCTACCTGACTCGACTACCTTCCACGGCTTGTAAGTGGAAGTCCATTAATGAAACATGGATCATTTACCAGTGAAGCACTGCAGCTATGCCTGCGCTGGCTCGACCTCTACCCCCGCGCTACTAATCCCATGAACTACATTTTCAACCATATTGAGCTTCCCAACAAATATTAGGTGTAATTCAGTGATAGTAGAGGGAAATATGACCAATCTGGGGAATAAATCCCAGCAAGCTAGGGAGTAAATTTGGGCAGCCAAAAAAAAGTGATACGTGCTTGTATATCCTCTACATATCCCCAAAGATTAAAGTTTAAGTTTATTCGCTCTAAGGGGCTGAAATTGAACCCTGAAAATCGGGTTATTTTCTGATGGTGTGCTATAATTCGCAAACTGTAAGGTACCAAATGGCAGTTCTAATTAAAAGAAGTAACTTTTTCCTGAAAACTTTTTTCCTATCTCTTGCAGTTCACGAGTAGTAATACAATATCGGAAAATTTTCAAGAGTCAATTTCACCCTGGTAGAGTGAATTTGGAGAGCAAGCAAAATTTCGTTGTACTCAGAAGGACATCCTCTACATATTTACGAAGTTTCATAATTTTTTGAATTTCCGGGTTCGGGATCTTCCCTTGTGAAAAGTATAAGGGTTGAAATTTTGTAAGCAATCATACATAAAAACTGTTACTCGTCGGAACAAAAACTCATACAACCTTTTTTGTAGAAAATTTCCTAAGCTACTAATTTTATAATAACTATTTTGGCTAGGTAACGAGATATTCGTAAAGAACTGTTATTTTTTACCTTTGACCCTTTGACAAAAATGTAATTTGCTGGGAATTATTCCCCAGACAAATACAAATTTCACTGGACTAGTGTCTCTCTAAAATGCTCTGTAACCTGAACGTAGCGAAATTCAACGTCCAAAGCTGGCTTCCAAGGCACGAGAGGCAAAGGTCGATGGAATAGTTTGCGGGGAATTTGAAATTCCATTCGGTCGACCAGCCACGATCCTACTTACTCGTTTCAGTACTTCTTCAGCCCATATAGCTCCGAATGGATGTCCCTGCGTGCACGAAAACACTTGGAGCGGTGGCAACGGTGCTCAGAGACGAACAATTATCGGTAGATCCGTGAGCTGGAATAAATTTCGACCGTGTAGCCGCCCCTCCAGCTAGTTCGTGATCGTCGTAGAAAATGAGTAGTTCCGTGAATTCTCTCGTTGGCTGGCTGCAGCCAGCGGACGCGTAAATTAAGATGTGCGCGGTGTCGTAAGCGCGCGTTCGTAAAGTGTCGTGTTAAGTGGTAATTTTATAATATTCTAACGGGACGGGAGAGCAAACCTCCAACTATTTACCATGGCCAGGACGGGAGGACGGGGACCGTTACGGTGTAACGTGTGTTCCTTTCTGTTAGTTACAAACGTTCCACATTACGCTTTTTGCCCGCCATAGAACGGCTACAGCAATTTACCGTAATGGCCCCTGGTGAATTGAAATCTCGTGAAATTGGATTTCTATGCAGGCCAGACGAACGAGCGAGTTTGATCGGATTTAAAGGAACGATAAGTACATATTACACGAGAACGTCTGATATATAATAGTGGAAACTACTTGAATTCTTCTTACGCTACTTTCACACGTTTCTCAATCATACCTTAGGTACGCCGTGATTACACTTTCTATTCGTATACATTGCACTCTGATATGCGTACGTTCTAATACCTCTCTCTATATTGTATCGCTTTCTCCCTAATAAAATCGCAGAAGCTTAATAATCGGGCTGCTGCGTGTTTCCTCCTCGAGAGAAGGATGCGTTAAGTGGACGATCAGAAGGGATTCGTACTTGTCCGGCATCGAATAGCAATCTCACGATCGCTGCAGTCTGGACAAATAAAGAGTGCCGTGTGGCAGCGAGAGTCGGACGGTCATAAAACTGCTTCTATGTGTCACTGGATCAAGCGCTGCAGACACGAGCAAGTGGCACAGGATGACGTAAACGGCCGTTTTGATCGGTATAATTTTCGGTCGCTTACATCGAACCTGTCAAGTCGCTCGGCATAACGGAGCTGCGCGTGGGACAGGCGTAGAAAACACGGGTGGGTCGGTCGGATCGGCCATTGGTATGAAGACGTAATTGGGCCGGTTGACAGTTTCCGAGCATTCATTTGACGTGTGACATGATTCAGAAGCGTCCAGCCGTTGTCACATCTTCAATTGCCTCCTCCGTCGGGGCAATCATCGTCCTGCGACTCGCGAGAATCGCATCGGGCCAGCGCCCGTGCCTTCACACGGGCGATTTCCTTTCTTATCTGTTGCGTCTGCGGCGTAACGCGATCCCAGCGCTGTCCAGGGTGCGATTCCCAGCCGCGAAAACACCGCGCGTCCATTCGAGCTTCTGAAACGGAAGTTCGCCAGATAGTGGCAGATAATGCTTTCTCGGAGTGCAAGCCTGCGCTCGGAGTGCACCAGTGGGTCACTGCCCTGCATTGGGTCAATGTCTCTTCTTTCAGGAATGATCGATTCTTTGTTCCTTACACGGGTCATTCTATTTTGATTGGGCGAAAAATGAAGCTATTTTTTAAGATTTTTTCAAAGTTAATGCAACATATAGAAAATTCTTTTTAACTTTTTGTATACTATAAAAGTAGCTTAATAAATACTAAAAAGATTTATTTCCCTATACGTTGTATTTACACGGGAAAAAATCTAAAAATTGCTTCATTTTTAGGCCGTTCAAAGTAGAGTGATCTCTACGGGTGTCTAGGATATTCAAAATTCTGTCCAGCGCGTTAGGTTAATACGAAGTGCTTGTTCCACTAGGATAGAAGAAGAATTAAAAAATTAATTACAGTAGCACATGGCTTTCAAGAGCTCCCGGATCACAGTCTCCACTTACCCGCCATGAATTAACAACTCTCGTCCCACGTCTCGTGAAACGATCACAGCGACTCCTTTCCCCGTACAAGCGCCTCCCGATTGAATCGTTCGCGGAGGAGCTGAAAAGCCTCCGGTGATACTGGAGATCCGTGGAGGGAAACTCGAATATTTTGTGGCGTAATGTCGGGGGAGCCCTTAATAACATGCTGCTACACGGAGGAACGGATCCAAGGCCAAGATACCAGAAGCTAAAAAGTTAATCGTGCCCGGACAGCGGAGCGGGAGAGCGAGTTTCCGTCGGGACAGTGATTATGTTAATCGTTACGCCGTTCCAGGTATTGATAACGGTATATTGCGACGGCAGCATGGGATCGTGCACCTTGCAGCAGATTATACCTGGCTAACTCGTCGGTAAATAGAAACCTTACGCGATAACGAGCGCCGCGCGCGTTTCGTCGCCGTGGTAGCATCTCAGGTGAATTATCAGCGTCGACTGGCATTCGGTTCTCCCGCGACGCCCGTTCGCGTCCACGGCTACGTCCCGGAACCTGTTTATCGAACCGTTTAGTTGGAAGCGGTCATTCTTGCCGAGTATTAATTGTAATTATACCCCCGCCGCTAATTGCACGTTATTAGATAGCGGAGTGGCTAGCAAACAGACGCTGGCTGCTGTCCGCGTCCGTCTTCCACTAACATGCTAACTCGAGACATCAAGCTCTCGCTGGAGCCAGCCTCGCACTCCTCTCCTCTTTTCGCAACATTTCACGACACGGGATTTTTAGATATTGGCGCGACAGGTTCGGTGACGCTGGTCAGCCTGGACGGGTGATTCGCGCGAGAGAAGATCGAAATATCGCGCGAAATCGAGTGCGTCCGTCAGAGAATACAACGGGCGGCGTCCGCCGGATGAAAATTACATTTTCGTCCCGAAATTCGATCGCGTTTCGTTTCCGTGCCACCTGCACAATTCTGTCGACGATACGCATCGCATAATTGCGCAGGCCGTATCTGGTTTTTGCAGGAACACGGTGTTATTGGATTTTTTGATTGATTCGGTACACCCCGCCTCCCCGTCTATCCTTTCCAACACGGAGCGCTGCCGATTTTTAGCGATGATATTCGCGGATTGGCTCATTGCGCGATTACGTCATTCGTTTCGATAAATTAGGTTTCGTGAAATTAATTGCCCGGCGCGTATTGGCTTCTCCCGCGATATTCCATTTCCCGAAGGGGGATTATATACCTCTTGCTAGCTGTAGTTTTTTGTGCTAGTGAATATTCCAGGTAATGGTTCTGCGGAACATTGCTTCCTATTGATACTCATTCTCCCGCTAGATGGAGACGAAGCCAGGGGCAGAGATCGAAAGAGGGGATTACGAAATATAACTCGATTACAGAATCTCGAGTATCCTTTATACCTCACCAGCGTATTTTCCTTTTCCCCGGCTGGAGTGCGCTTGCGACGGGTTAATTTTCTCCGGCCCCTATTTTCTATCTCTCCGAGTTTTCCGCTCCCTTTCCTCGATTCCCCTTCCCAACGTACATGTACTACACGACCGAAAGGAAAACCCTGGAAAATAGGGCGACGCCGAGTTCGGTTGATACCGATACACTGCTGTATTTCAATCAATATTGGATCTCGCTACTTCTTATTCATAACTGACTCCTACAAGAGTTAATTATTTAACTCGCAGTTCTAGTTTTCTAATTGCAACACATGTTTCTCACCCTAATGCGCATCTCCCCTCGCTATCGCTCCATCAACTCAAAACCACGATCGTGAGAAGTTGTGTACCTATAATAGATCTCCTCAGATAACGTTACAGCAGATCAACGCTTTCGACCGAGCACTCTGCGGGGTTGGCAACGAATCAGCATGACAAAGAACGTGGAAGGAGCTGGCGACCGAAGGCTCAGCCTCGGTGTACGTTGCAGCATCGAGGGCAAAAGGGTGTGTGGCCAGTGAAATCTGTCACCCGGATGTCAATCAATATTTCGAGGGGTTCGAACCGCCCCCTAACCCCCTTTTTGGCTTTCCCTTGTTCGAGACCCTCCCCGTGTGTTCTCGGTCTCCCGGCTGCGTCCGTAGATCAGCGGACCGAATCTGCGAGCCAGCGGCGGCGTTCGTTCCGCGTGCCCCCGCGTGATTAATTTCCCACTAGGAAATTAATCAGACGGAAAGAATTTGTCGTGCGTGGACGCACCCGCGCAATGATCCAGCGGCAGATGGGAAGACAACGTCTGGATTAAAGTGTATGACGGTTCTCCTCCTTTAATTTACGACACCCACGGCCGCCATTAGATACGGTTTCATAAATCACGACAGGTCGGGCCGCGCGACCATCGAGTTAACGGCAGTTCACTCGTTATTTACGATCCACGAGCTGAGTGCGCCTTGCTCCTTGTAATCTATCGCCAAAGGGGTGGATCACTCGTTTTTTCGACGATTCATCAGACCTCGTTCCCGTTGCTTGTCTTCCTTCGCGCATTCAGGGTGATTGCGTCTGTTGCCGGTGTATCCGTAAAGGGAGGTGACTTTGCGAAGAAGAAATTTTATAACAGAACAGACTTCGATCAAACGAGCTTCCATTATCCGTCCACGAAGGAACACCCTTTTCCCCACTTGTACCGTCCAGGCACAGACCACCCTGCACAAAACAACCTCCAGAAAACAAGTCGAAGGAGCCTTGCACCTTTTCCTCTCCAATCTGTCTTCACCCGTGGATCAATTTCACGGAGTCGAGCGTGCCGCTGGCTACGACCGATCATCTCCTCGTGATCGGCCAGTACTCGGCTCGGCCCCCCCTCAGCAGTTGCCAGCGTCGAATGCCTCTTTAAAGCGATCGACGAGCTCTCGTCGATCGATCACCCGGTGAACACTTCCAAGAGCGCACGCCGAATAATTGCGACACAGATGTTACGGGCGTTTCAAGCGAAGGAGAGAAAGCACGGCTCGCCGAAACGAGGGGGAGTGAGTGTGACGCGCAGGGGTGGGGGAAGAGAGGGACGGCGTAGTTAGTAATTCTCAAATTATATACGTATATAGAGGAACCCTATGTTCGAGTGTACGCGGCTCCCGTCATCCAGCCTGCGTTTCGACGTCGTCATAACCGTTAACGTTATCTGTGCCGCAGAATATTACGACGGGGGTGGGGCCGGGGTGAGCGTATCCACTCCATGGACGAACGCACGGAGGGGGGCGACGTGCCTCGTGCATGTCCCTCAAAATAGAGTTACAAACTGTAACTACGTTTCGGTGCATTAATGCCGCGTAGGAGCGTGGGTCGACCCCGTCGTCGGAATTCGCGCGGCGCGCTCCATGCGAATCGATCGCGGTTACAACGCTTCCCCGGGGGGATGAAGCCTCGGTGCTAAGCACGGAAGGGCCCTGGGCTTCGGTAGATCGTCGGTTCATGGGCCACTTTAAAATTTAAATGGACCTTTCGCCGTGTCCCCGAATCCTGCCCGCGGTGCGTATTGCTTGTGACCCTTTGTCGCTGCCGAAAACCAAGTTCGGGAAAACAGGCTATGCGAGGGGCTGGAAGATGGCACAAGTTTTGGGGACACTTGCGGGGATTATGAATATTTCTATCGTAGGTGTTAAGGTGTGGTGAACTGTGGACGATATCTTCAGAAAGTCGGCCTAAGTATTGAGGTAATTCATCCCCCACGCAGCTGACACAAAGGGAATCTTAAACGAATTAGAAGTAAACTATAGACAGAGGAGGCTTAAGCCGATCGCACTAGATTATCAGAGTATAAGCAGATTCCACGCGATCATGCGGATCTGAAGATCGTGGATCTCTCTCGCGATTAATTCACTCTTCCGCCCCATTTCTTTTCTGTAGCGGCCTGTTCAGAGTTTGGGTTACCATTCTCCTCGCGTAAGAGGATTAAGATATTACTTGAGCGTAGCGGCGAGCAAGCGTCACGAAAACACGGGCTTTAACACGCTTTATTCGCTTCGTGAAAATTCACGTCTGAAAGTGCAACCCCATCCTGCCTCCCTCTCGTGTCTGAGGGTTTACGCCGCGCGGAAAGAGGGTTGGCGAGCATAAAATCGCTCGTGTACACGCGCGTGCATACACCTACTTGGCCCCTCGCTGCTTCCTTCATCCCTGACTTCTTCAAACGAATTCCCTCCTCGCCCGGCGCGCATTTATTGAAAATCTTTCTCACGATTCTAGTGTATTTCGCAGTGACGGTCCTAGCAACGCGGACTCGGATTCACGCGTAAAGTAGGGTAGTTTCTGGGACACTCGAGGCTTTAGAAACACATTTAGAAGGGGGGAAGCAGGCCAATCAATATATGGACTGATTTTTCTTCTCAAAGGGAACCTTGAAAGTGAGCGGGGCGTTTTCAGAGATAGTTACTCCCCTTCGTTGGCCCACCTCGTCGAAAGTAATCTTCAAATGAATTTCTTCTTCGCCCAGATTCTTGAGAATACACTCTGTAAAAATATTGCCACGTTGAGGACGCTGTAATAAGCCACGGTTCCACAAAGGTGACGTTCCTATGGGAGAGTATTGACCGAGAAAATGTATTTAAGCAGACAGCAGGGATCGACACGTAACAATAGAATATTCTTCTTATTCGTGCCACTGATTCCTCTCTAGACTTGCTCAGAAATCTACCGCGAACAATACAGAGGCTCGGCGAAGCCGTCTCCGCGGGGGCCAAACACCCGCAACTGTTCCAGACGAAATTCACTGTCTTCTTCCGTCGACAACACTGAAACTCCCCAGCAGTTTCCAGCGCAGTTGGTTCGCGCTCCATAAACAAGAGCCATCGCATCCGGCGCCCGTACAGTCGGAAGTTACAAAACGCTTGCACAAATATGATTGCGCGTCCCCGAAACCGTGGTGGTGCATATTCGAGAACGGAGGCGCGCCGCGTTTGCTCGCAGCAGCGGGCGTACAGTGGCGGTTTCGTTTATCCATCGTCGCTCTTCCCACGGATGCATTAAATTCCCACACCGATACCCGTCCCCGTGGAAGCAATGCCGTTACAGGACGCCGTTCGACGACGTCGTCCTCGTCGCCGACGACGTCGACGATGGCGGGCGGTGCTTTGAGGGCGCCGAGTGCCGCACTCGACGTGTCATGCGGCGCCCTCTAACACTGGCGTAGTACTCTCTCGAATTATTTTGACCGTTCTTTGTCCCGTTCGATTCCCCGGATGAAGGCATCCCTCCCGTTCGAGCAGCGTTCGTTTCACCCCCTTGGGAGTATCGACGTTCGCCCGGCGAGTCCGCGTTTGCTCGCTCGCGCGTAGATCCCGAAATATCCGTCGAATCCTTCCATTATCCGCGCCAGCCTGGCGAGAAGGAGCTTAGGAAGAAGACGGAGAAAGTGGCTGGAAGCTACGCCAATGGCAAGCTAGCCGGCAATAGCGCGTGGCGGCGTCGTCGACGGGGGTGGCTTCCCTCTTCTCCTCCTCTTCTTTCCTTAGCGCCGCCACCCTTGGCTGCTGCCCCCGGTGAGCCCGGCACAGGGCAGAGTCGTACTACTTTGATCGCCACTCAAACATTTTTGCTACCCAACCCCCACCCCCCCATCTGCGGGTACTGCCAGCTTCCGTTGGTGACGGCAGAGCGCGGGGAGGTGGGGCCGCGTTGCTTGCCACCAACTAATTACAGTGTGGATCAAAGAATTCATCGAGCGTCGACGCGCCTCCGCGCGACGCGTGTGCGTATCATGCGTGCGCCGATGCTGGAGGAGAAGAATGCTGCAAGAAGGGCGCGAAAGGGTGAGAGCCGGTGGCCCCTTGCACCCTGCGCATACACCCTGTCTTTGTACGATCTTACGACTTAGCGGCGGAATATTGCTGGACACATTATTTCGCGCTGCCTGCGCAACGTGGCCACGCATTTCGGAAATTCTGGGAGAATTGGGAAGGTGGAGGGTTGCTGCGGATGTACAGAAATGGCCTTAAAATTAGTTTCGACAGGAATTTATAGCTGTGTATTGTTTAACATGTATTTTCACTGATGCAATTAGGAAGTTTGATAATACCGGGGGTTGAAAACGGTTATGATATCGGTTTCGGTTCTCGAAACAGTTATAAGAACCGAAATAATCTTGAAACAGTTATAAAACCAATATAATATCTGTTCTGTAAAACCGTAACCGAAATCGATATAGTCAGAAATTTCGATTCCTTATAACAGTTATTCAGAATATCGGTTCTTCATAACCGATATATAATGCTTTGAAACAGTTATTTTCGGAACCGTTTCAACCCCCTGGATAATACACAAATTCTTAAATAAGTTAGGAGGGAAACTCTATAGGTATTTCTATTCTTGGCCATTTTGCGCAATAGACATATCCGCTTCTCCTATTTTCCGTGCTTCCTGAATCTACCACCCAAAGTATTGGCTCGCCAGTGTAAGAGTCGCCGTGTATAATTCACCAAGCAAGCCAATGCGGACGTGGCACTGTGGCCACTCGTGACGAATAATCCCTCAGTGGCAATAACTTGGAACTGTTCGACGCTTCGCTTTGAGTTCCACCGGAAAAACATGGCTGGGAATTGAAGGCCACAGGCCGTCGACGTTTCAAGAACCCGGAACTAGTAGACGCTATTCCGTCAATCCCGCGATAAAGCGACGCCGTTCAATTTACTTTTAACGACGCAACTTTTTCGCCCGTCGCGAAAAATTCGCCGGGGATTTCGGCGGAGCGGCAGGAAATCAGAGGCAGAGAGTCGCAAACGAATACTCGATCACTCGTATGATTTATTCAGTCTCGCAGATGTCCGCCAGCCTGGAACCAGAGTGGCGACGGTTTGGGGGAGGGAAAAACGAGTTGGCGATCGATGTCACGAAATCAATTCGGGTAACCAAACAAACGGACATTTTTGTTTTTCCACGGGTTTGCTGGCCGCGACTTTGCGTCCCGCAACTTCGATTGGAACCGAAACCAACGGCGACGCAATCAGCTCCTGACGGCGTGATGTACTTTTGGCCGAAGCCCGCGCTGTTAGAATTCGCGGCCCTTCGGGTGCACGCGATTGTTTCAAGAGCGAAGCGAGCCGGCCGGCGAGAATGTTGGTTAGTTTCTGCTGCGTAGGCTCGCGAGCTCATTTACCAGCGCGACGAGAAACGAGACCGAGGCCGATGCTCCAGATGCTGCTTCAGCAATTTTCACGTTCCCTCGCAATTGGATACGCGGACGGGCGTAGAAGTTCGGTTTGCGTATTAGTGGTACGCGAAACAGACGTGGTGCGGGCGTGCAAATGGGGAAGAAGAGGATCCTATATTCCCGTACGGACGTCTGCGCCGCAGCCGGCTGTCGAGTGCTGGCTCCGACGAAATTAACAACTTGCACGAGAATTGAACGTGTTGACCGTTTGTACTCGAATTACCTCGCTCGACTGGTTGACTTTAAGGGAACGAGCTGCCCGTTTTAGCGCAGGAAATGCTCGTTACTCCTGCGTTCACAGAAAACTCTTCGAGATGCACAGATTTTCTGTGGTATCCTAGATGCGGGTCAAATAGTTAGGATCTGTAGGTACCGATTTCGGTTGTATCCCGGCTGATTGGTGCCGCAGGGCATTTGTAAGACGACGATGTTATTTAAAGTGTTCATAGTTTCGATCCAGGCATTCTAAGAAGGGAGGCTTTCAGATTCATTTGCATAAGGTCCTGGAGCCCTATATCTCTTGAATTTTCAAACGACGTTTCCTACGGATCCCTGATCAAGAGTCCTTTTTAGGCAGGTGAGAAGGTGATGCGTAGGAGATGAGTCTGGAGGATATACGGAATATTTCGAGAGGAGAAGAAGAAACGATAACGGGTGAAAGATAAGCCCGAGGAATATGACAAACATGTCAGGCGTCATTTGAGTTTCTTAATCTCCAACGTGTGAAATTATCACGAAGAAACGAGAACCAGTTGTCAAACACATTATCTCTATTTTGTGAAGGAGTCGTGTTACCTTTCGCCGTTGGATAAAAAAATATTTCCCAGGCGATGGGGTCGCGAGGGGTCACCCTTCAACCGAAACGATTCCGTAGATCTGGCTCGGGTGTTTCTTGCGACGTTTCTCACGGGCGTCCATGCGATGCCATTTTCAGCTGGGCGGCTCATAACGCGGGGTCGCGTCGCGAGACACACGCGACCCCGAAAAAGAGGAGGCAAAAAAGGGGCGACGGTCGCTGGTGACAGCCGACGAACAAGGGATCGCGCGGAGAATACACTTTTTCTCGGGGTTTCTTAGACACGTCGCCGGTTCTTCAGCGTCGATTCGCTTCGATCGTCTGCTCCCTGTTATTTTTCCATCCCTCCGTCGTTTCATCGACGACCCCTTGAAGCTCGGCGTCTTTCTTGGCGGGAAGCGTCGCGAGGCAAGTCAAAGAGCGAACAGAAGAAGGGAACAGGAGCGTGGCCCTCGGGAAATTTTCGGATCCGAGGGTATCGAAGCGAGCGTGCTCTCTGTGGCGGAAAATTATGCCGTGTCGATGTCTTTGAGGAGACTGTTCCACCATGTGTCCGTTTCGATTCGACGTTAACGAGAGTTTATTTCCGCGGGGGTGGGTCGCGCGCAAGGGATGGGTTGCTGCTCTTACGATTTTACTGATAGACGAATATCATAGGGAAATTAAGGGATCCCCGTTCATCGCGTTACCAGCGGTCCCACGGAAAAACTCTCAGCTCTTCGAAAGTGGCTCGCCGGTCGTTGTACGTTCAGCCTGTGAACTTTCCTATGGAGTGTCCTCATTGCGCAATCCGCGGCCACAAAAAGATGTAACAACTGAGCGGGGCTTTGTCGAGGATGTTCGTAACTCACAGGCTCTTTACGTTCGAGTGTGCGCCGCGCGAGCGTGCTCGACGATCTTTCGTTGACAAAGAGGCTTCGGTCAGCCTCGCGCGTTGGATCGCGTCCTTCTTGCCTCTTCACCCGCCCTCCATTGCTCCGGTACACGGACTCGAGAGAGACCGAGCGAGGAGCGACGAGGGTGGCTGTTCCATCCATGTAGACAACGCGGAACGTCCATCGGCCGATGCAGGAAGAGGGGGACGAAGAGGGGGGCCAAAATCGTAATTGGATTCGAGGAGGAGCGCGGGCGAGGGAGACGGAGCGAGGCGAGCAGAGAGAAAAAGCGGAAGGGAGGGTGCTCTTCGGCTTCATTGGCCGACCCCGGCGATGTCACAAAGTATAATACGAACTAATTACCCCGTCGTCGGCAAAGCTGCACTCGAGCTGCCACTCCGGGACAATGAGTGGGCACTTCCGCGATGTTTTCTGCATACGCGGCATCGGAAGCAAAGGCTCCTCGCGGCACGGCCGCGAAAGAAACGCTCGCTCGCGCCGCGGAGCACGAGGAACCCCCCCCACCCAGCTGGCGAAGGGGCGAGGGGGCGAAGCGGAAAAGGAGGCGAACGAAAACGCCGTGACACGAGTGAGCCGGCGCGGGGGGAAGCGACGAAGACAGAAGGAGGAAGAAGTGCTTCTTTTTGGTTTATTAGCCCGCCGCAACATGGAAGATAGCGGCGCCGAAGAGAGGAGTACACCTATCGTCACGCGTCACAAAGCCCACCCACTCTCTCCCTCGAGAGAGAGGAGATACAGCGAAGGGATAAATCAAAGCAGGTACCATCCAGCCACGATGACCATCGTGCGAATCTCCGAGGGAAAAATACCGTAATTAGCCCCTTAAGCATCGCGCGTCCTGCCGACCCCCCACCAGCAACCCCACCCCCGATACCCCTCTTTGTAAAATAGAAACCCCCCACATCCCACGTTCGGCGACATTATCGTTGGTACTTGGTGTATACGTGGGTGGAGAGTCAGGACCTATTTCCCTCCCCCTTGGTCCTCTCCCCCAGCCTCGCCGCGCCATCAGCGCACCGTGTCACATCCATGCCCCGACGCCATACGCGTACGGTCCCCTTGCGCCTATGTACGCCGCTGATGGAACGGGTGGGGGGGGGGGGAGGAGGGACGGAGGGACGGGGGATCGGCGGGGGCGTGTAGCCGAGGAAACTTCAAAGCTCCCGAAACGATTGTTCGGCAACGCTCCCGCGTGTTTCTCGTGTACCTCGAGAGCACCGGGGCGTTTCGAGGAGGGGGTAAAGTACCCACGAATATACACCTACCCCTTTGATTACCTCGGCGGTACTCTTCTTGGTCTTCTTTTTTTTCTTCTTCGAGCTTCGAGAAAAAAAGTCGCGTAAGCGGGAGCGAGCGAGATGCGGGGGGTGGTTCGGGGGGAGAAGCGAAGGAGAGACCGGGAGAGAGGCACAAAGTTGCCGGTCGCGTGTATGGATGGAAAGGGCGAGCCTCTCGTGCCGCGGTAGCGGTAAAGAAAGAGGGAAAAAGGGTGGAGGGTGGACGAGCACCGTCACCGAGATGAAGAACAAGATGCTCCACATGATGCATCTAGCCAGAAGCACCGTGCACTCGTACGTGTGCCTCCCCCCTCTGTGTGCAAGCATGATGGCGGTACGTATGGCTCTGCGAGAGAAGTTTGCCGGTGGAAAAGGTTCGTTGCTTTTACGAGCTCTCGTTTGACCCGTGTTTTACGCCGCAAAGTAAGAGGCCGCCAGCGAGGCCTCTGATAATTAATCTCCTATCGACCCTCCATCCCCTGTATCCGTTGATCTTGAAATACCCACAGCGGGAAAGAATGCGGAAAATCGTCTCGTTCACCGAGAAAATCGCTCGGTCGAAACGGGGAAACTAATTCGCCACCATGTCCTACCGTGAAAATATTCCAACCGAGAGATCGGAGGACATACCGGGAACTCGTACACATTTTAGTCTCAGCTCGTCATACATTATTCATGCGGTTGTTTCAATTCCGCGGATAATCGTCGGCCACTATTTCACCAGCGAGTAACGAGCCCTCCGAAAACAAGATCCACTGCCTCCATAACCAGCCCCCTGACCAAGCTCGGCTTATTAATTTCATGAGCAGATTTTTACAATACCAGGCTTACGCGCGCGCGCGCGCACGCGACCGTGCGAAGTCGATACAAGCGTCCCCGGGACAATGGTCACGTACGATTTCAATGCCGATTCACCGGCTATTCATCAGAACGGTTCGCGCGAGCGTATGGCTTATCTCGTTTCCTTTTCTACCTGCAGCACTCCTGGCCACGCTGCACCGGCGAGCCCCCCATTGTGGGACGTTCCCTCTTCCTAGTCGCTCACGCGACGAAAGCTGAAACGCGCGCGATAGCGCACGCGAGAAAACGAAGTGGGCGACCGAGGAAGCATTTACAGGGCATTTAATCGTATCGCCGAAGGAATGCCTGATGAAGCTGCATAAATAAACGCCTCATCGTTCTGTTGTCCATCCCCCACTAGCCTCTCTTTTTCGCTTTTCCCCTCTCCCTCGCTTTTTCCTTTTTCCCGCCCTCACGATTCTTCGCCACTCGCGTGATTCACTGTGCTCTTCGGACACACCGATACCGAACATCGGGGGCTAAGTACCTGCTTCGACGGTATAACTCATTTGGTATCGGGACTCAGACGCGTTTCCCTTCGACCCCTGCACCCGCCACTATCGCCGAGAATTACGAGCGTCATTACCATTAGTCGCGGTAATATAGTAGACGGCTCCGCTACTCTTGCGTCTAAACAGATACCGGCCCTAAGTTTCACCAAGGTCTCCCTGGCCGAGCTACTATGACGCGTCTGTCTCCGAAAGGAATGCCACCACGAAATTCTAGGCACTTATCGCGCCAAATGGGCCCCCCGGTGTAGGTTACATTGTCGAAATTTATGCGACTGCGACCGATTTCTGGAATTAGGTGATTCCTTAAGGGGGTGTAGGGCTATTGAAATGTCGAAAAATCAACTTTTTTATTATTATTAATGCTGAAAGTCCTATGCTTTGTGAACATTTATAACAATGTATCGTATGAAAATTATAGCGCTGAACGTAATTGAGTGCACCGTCAAGTAACGGCCTCGCAAGAGGACTTAGCTTTGAAGCCGTTTATCTAGAAACTACATTTTCAAATACGGTGGACATCATAAGTCTTGAACGAATGAATATTTTCACTTAAAATTTTAACTCATCCATCGAACTGTAGAATTCCTTTCTCTATCGTGTGTAAATCATTTTATAATTGATTAAAGACGTTTTTCTCCCATAAAAATATGCGGAAAAAAATGATTCGTGTGTAACTTTTACAATTTTTGTTTAAATTCGCCCAGAAAAATTTTACACGATAACTATTAGTGTAGAAATTACTCACCCCAAAAGCATTTTGGTTTTAGATGATTGATTCACCTGGGACTATGTACACCGATGCGCGCTACGCGGTACCATCTTTAGCGTCAAATAAGTTGAATAATTTTCAACATTCTAACAATTTTTTTATTTTACATTATATGTAACAGCGTACATAAGAAACTGTGAAAAGTGCCGATATGGCGATTATTTGGTATCTAAGCAATCCAACCAACAAGAAATCATCGATTTTATTGTTAGTCGTTCAATAGTTCTATACCCCCTTCAGGGGCCGAACACGTTTCCTCGTGTTTGTACTATACAATTCAGGCAACATGAGATCATTCTCTACTGCGTAGTTCTTTGGGATGATCAGGCTTCTGTTAGCTTTGAGTCACTCGAGTAGTCAACAGATAACTTCTGTCTAGCAGTTGTTTGCAAAATATGTTATTCCTCACGATAATAACTTTCCATTTGAAGTCTAAATTCGTACTACTTACTCATCCAGCACCTGGGAGCTCCCCTACTCTAAATATTTTAGCACGCGTATCACTAACAAATTCAGAATGAAATCCAGTTCGGACTCATTTCGAAGTCAGATAGTTACACAGATCAATTCACAGATCAAATGCACAACATCCTCGAGGTTGAACATCTACGTCCCACGGTCCACGCGATCGACATCGATCAATCTATCCCGCGCCGGCAGCAATTTTTCGATTATCTTCCGTTTATTGGCAGAAGTGCCTTTCGACGGCGCGGTGATTCGATTCGCTCGAAATGCCGGCTCTCGATTCAAGGCCGCTGGATGCAGATTCGATCAGAGGCCGATCAGCCGCGTCGTTGGACGGGGCGCGAGGATCCTCGTCAACGGTTATGGCAGCGGGTCGCGCCGCTCTCGACGAGTTATTAATATCTTAATTACATTCGACTCGTTTTTGCGAGGACGTCTGGTCAATCAGTGTTACAAGACAGGACGAGATTTCGCGGGATTAAGCCCACGACCATCGAGCTGGCTTCCCCCCGTCTTGCTCGAGCAGCCGATTAACGCGCGCATGATATTCTACGAGCTCGACATCGAGAACGCCCAGTTACTGTCTCATAAAGTACGGTGGCGCGAAGCATCTGCGCCCGGTGATACGTTTTCACTTAACGAATAAACAGGAAACAATTTTTAATCCCCCACTCAGCCCTCTGGAACGAAGGAGCCTCCCGAGCCCCGGTACCAATTAAATTCGCCGAGCAGTAACGGGATAATAATTCCGTGGCCGATGGTTGCACGGTGAATAATCGAAGCTGGCACAGGTATCGATCAAATATGTTAAATCGTACACGCTGGCACCGCGATACTCCGTGGAATCGGAATTAATCGCGGCTATTGAAACGCGAAACGCGGTGCCTCCGATCAGCCGTTGTAATCAATTGCATATTCAACGACGGCGGGGGTGGGAGAAGAAAAAAGCGCGGCAAAACACTCGGGCCAATATCAATTCATCAAGGGTTATAGGATAATTCGCATGCGGCGTCACGTGGCCCCGATTATTGCCCGCGAAGCGGATCGTAAATCCTTCGATGAGCGTGCAACTCGCGTACACCTGACTCGGAAGTGTCTCGTTTGGCTGGCGATTTCCTTGGGCTACGCTCGTGACTGAGAACGAACAAAACCGCGTGAATCGGCGGACCGATTGCTGGCGTCGGTGGACGCATGTAAATATTTTAATTGTGACGCGTTAAACGCCGCGGCACTTTTTCGTCAGATTAATGCGCCCAGCAAACAGGCGTCGGAGCGCTCTTAATCGAGCAATCGCAAACATTTGTTCAACGGATACGCTTCCCCCGTGGCGGCGCCGTTTGGCGTCGGCAGCTTCTTACGCCTCTGCTACCGTTTCATTTCCGCCGACGTGTCACTTGATACCTGGCTAAGGAACTCGAAGATTCGTGGGCGAATGGTGGGGGTTGCGTGATCTGTTCGTGGGATGGAGGAAGTGGAACAGATATTGAGGTACTTGGGGTGTTAATTTACCCACGGGAAGGCAGATATGGCTCTAATGGTGGTCCGTTTCGGGGGACGTTCGCGGAAGTAGAGTAAGATATTCACGACAGACAGTCTTCTGCTATCGGGCTCTCCCGGAAGATAAATGATTCCTGACAGCTCGATTGATTAAAGTAGGGTAAATGCAGGGGAAGATTGTGGATTTGAATCTTGGTCCAGTAATCTTATCAATCGATTCTCCATTTATCTAGAAATAGGATTCATTGGAAGCTGACTGTATCACGGTGAAATATGGAGTGTCACAATCATAGCTTTCAGAAAGCAATCACTGCTTCCAAGACAGAGCTGGGCAAACATTATATTTAAATAAAAATTTCGAGTGACGATTAAAAGTTAAAAAAAATCAACCATCATGTGTCGAATAAAATTAATTTTTTTAACTTCTATTCGTTATTCGAAATTCTTAATTAAATAAAATGTTTGGCCGTCTCCGTTCGCAGGTTTCAAAAGCTACAAGGAATCATTTCACATGTCACAATTAGGGGGTTGCAATTTCTCCCATGTAGCACTTAATATGTTAGCTTCCATCCAGCAGTATCATCCCCATTCAACGACCCTGACCGCAACAACCCAAACCAACCAAGATAGGAAACTTCAGAGAGCAAAATGAAGCACAGGGAGCGTCTTCAGCGCGCGTGCCGCGAGTGGAGCGTGCCAAGCGAAGGGTGTTCGAATAGTCGCCTCTCCGGCGTATTCATCCCCCAGGACAAGGCCGGCGAATCGAGAGTCGTACGGTTTTGCCAGTGACTTGGGAAAGGTCGGAAGTCGTGGCAGATCGATGGTGCGAGGCGATGAAGGAAAAGCATCCGCGCGAAAGGGGCAGTCGCGTACAGGCGATGCGACGCGTCTTTATCGGCGGTCGCGTTTCCTCGTCGTCGTCGCGCACAATCGGCGCGCGCGTATCCTACGCGTCCTACGCACACGTCCAAGGGGCCCGGTAAGGGACGGACAGAGCGGCGAAAAGGGACGCGTGCAGGGAGACACGGGAGAGAGCAGAGAGAGAGAAAGAGGGAGCACGCTTGCGCGCGCGAACGCGCGCACTCCTCGCGAGCGTCGATAAAAGCGAGCGCCGCCGGGCGGAGCGTACATTTCTCGCGCGCCTTCGAGACCGGCAACCCGGCTAACGTGGACAACGCGTGCAGAATCCCTCTAAACTGCGGAAAACTAACTGGTAATCCCTTAATTCGCTCTAACGATCGTTTCACTCGGGCACGTTCTCCCAGGAGAACTAGCACGCTCGAGCTGTACCATCGTTCCACCGTCTGTGCATCGCGGGACAAAGGTGTCGGACCACAAAGGACCACTTTCCTCGCGACTGTGAGTTTCGGGGACACAAAAGACGGTTAACCGAGGTGATTTCCTCGCTGGAAACTGTCCGACGCTGATTCGACGTGCGAGTGCGGAGAATAATAGGGACCGACCGCGGGGGAGTGAAGTTAAATGGAGGAAAAATCGCGTCGATCTTGCTCGTTGGACTGAGAGGCATAGACGGGGGGAAGTTTGGCGAGGATCGAAGTGGTTCGTGGATCGTCAGATCGGACACTGTGCGGAGAACAGACAGAAGACAGTGACAGTTTCCGCGTGGCGTTCGTCGGCGAATCGGAGCTGTTATCGGAGCAATAAATCGCTGCTATGTCGGGAATCCCACCTCGTTGACGACACCAGATAGAAGGGACGCGGCGATTTGGCACGATCTAATCGAAGCCGGCAATCAGGTAAGACTTAAATCGAAGGGTCGTGGGAGTTTGATGAGAGCTTGCGATTGGATTCTGTTCAGCAGAGATTGGAAGTTAGTTCCCTGCAATTTGTAGGACAGGATCTTCCGAGTGGTAGATTTGCACCAAATTTATCTCTTGATAGTAAAGTGTTTAAATGCATTCGATCCTAATTACAAGCTATTAACGATATTATTCTCTTCAGATTTGATATTCTCTGTGACATCCCGCTGAACTGTGTTCGCTTTGGATATTTCCTTCAAAACTCAGACTTCATTACTTACAGCGATGTGTATATTATTAAGAGCAAGGCAAACATTTGCACTTGCTTCGGTTTGTCAACGCAAAACCGCCCTGAGCCGGATATATTACACGGATCTATTTGACCAGTAACAACCTCGCGTTACCTAGGAAATTCGCCAAGAAATTTAGCTCCCTTACTGTACCTTTGCCCGTCCATTCTACATTCATGCCTGCTCCAAAAAGTGCCGAGAATATTCCGCACGTTCCCATACACAGTGCCAGAAAAATTCATTTCACGCAAATGCATTCCTCCTGACTTCCCAAGTAGTTAATGCAACACGGAACGGCTCTAAACAGTTACACACAAAGGAGGACGCACGGCTAACGTGGCGATCGACTAAAGAGCGAGCACATCGATTCGACACGCTCAGTTTCTCGCGTCTCCGTGTGTCTGGTGCACACGGATCGTCGAATAGAAAGGCATCTTATCGAAGTGCTTTCTCTCTCTACATTCAGGGGAGAGGGGTGGCGCGCGTCCCTCTTTGTCCGGAGGGAAGTGTACGCGAAGCCTCCCCCACGGTTCGTCACGGATCGCCCCTCGTAACGAGCGCTTTGAATCGGACACACTGTCACCGTCGAAACACGACGTTTCTAAGTGGCGGACCCGCTTCATTAAATTCTGTTATCCGTTGGACCGCATTGTCCCCGCGCCCCCCCTCGTGTCCCGGAGACACCTGGCAGGCCCCGACAATAGCTTCCTACCACCCGCGCATTATTTCACAATTATGCGACCCCGGCCGTGGCCTCGCGGCTCCAACGGGACCGCCGGTTAATACACCGGGGCGGGGGCGGAAGACGAGCGCCAATGCACTCGTTACCAATGCATTGAACGCAGGAACGGAAAACGCATATGCTCGCGCCCCGTTGAATCGCAAACCGACGCTTCGGAGGGCGCATCGTCCTGCCGCCACCCCTTCCGTGAAACGCCACGCGAGCTCCTGGGGATGTAGCGGCGTGATTTCGTGCGAGGGTGCGCCTGGTCCGAGTACCGATACTATATGGAGTATAATTCTAAAGGGCAAGGGGAAGATTCTTTGTAGAACGATATTATGTGTAGCTATCAAAATTAGAAAACTGTGGAGAGACAATTAGAATACAATTTCACTTTCTACCTACTGTTAGTTCCTTCAATCATCAGATCTAACAACTACGCATTGCGATCTCCCGGTGGTTTCTATAATTACATATACTTTCGAGTAGAGTAGCATTGAAAGGCGAGCGATCGAGGGAATAACTAACAAGTCGTACTTGGTAGCGCACGGGGGCGTCTGGCAGGGGTAGATGCGGAGATAAAGGGGCGCCAGCGGTTTGCAAAGGGCGAGAGGAGGCAGGTGTAACGGAGGAGCGTGCTGGGTGGTATCTAGCGGCGCTGCAATTACCTGCCACTAGAATTACCCACGCGTCTGTGCATCACAATTAATTCGTAATTAAATCCTTTGGCTAGGAGGCGTGGTCCTTTTCAGCGGTGTATAGAGCCAGGCTCATGCACCGGTTGGTGGGCACCCACGTCCGACCGCTCCGTGCCGAACGACGTGGAGCGTATCGTCGGGCCTGGGTGACAGCCGGAAATAAAGGGCCGGCCGTGCATTAGCGTCGACGGTCAAAGGGTCGCTCGAATATCGACCGAGACGGTCGACAGCGTTAAATTGCCATTTGTCGGCCGGGGAATGCCTCTGATTAGCGCGCGGAGGCTATCACCCAATATGTCGCCCGACTGCGGGGTCACCGCGCGAAATTCCCCCTATTCGCATAAAAAGATGATAGTTAGTCGTGGGAATCTGTCGGGGCTCGTGTTCGGAGAGGCTCGAGGGAAACGACGCGTGGAAAATCTGGAACGGCAGGCGGAAGCAATATGTACATATCAGGAAACCGTCAAGCCAGCGGGGGGGCTTAGGAATGGTAGCTCGCTGATGCAGGGGTCAAGGTTCGATGAAAGTTAGAAATTTTTCCATGAACGGTGCAACTCGTCTGAAGGAGTTATACCTAGTCAGGCGGCCAAAAAGAGACGAATGTTTGTGAAATTTTTTTAAAAAGTGGAAGCATATATTTTCACAGAACTTTTTGCACTTAAAAGAGCAAAATTTAAAGAACATTTGGTAATTTCTTCGAAGAAAAATATTTACGTTTATAATAAAGTAACAACCGACATCCAAGAAGCCTTTTTAAAAACTTGGTTTTAGGTCATTCGGCACCAGATTACCTAAAATCAAAAAACAAAAAAATTTCGATAGTATATTAATGTATCCTCTGATTAACGGAGGGCGTTTCCGAAATATTAATTTAAAATAAAATGACGTCTATTTAAAGTTGACATCCCGATTTATTCCAGCAAAAATCAGGCAAAAAAGGCTTCTTGGATGTCGGTTCTTATTTTATTATAAACGTAAATATTTTTCTACGAAAAAATTAACAAATCTTCTTTAAATGTTGCTCTTTTAAGTGCAGAAAGTTCTGTAAAAATATATGCTTCGCTCTTTCAAAAAAATTCACAATCATTCAGTTCTTTTCGGCCGCCAGATTAGGTGTAACCCCTGAAAGTGGTACAAGGGTATTAAACGGCCAGCAGGAACGCTTTCTTTTGGGTTGAATTGAAGGACGACAAATAACTCATGTCATTTGCACGTTTTACAATAGTTTACTGTGGATATAACACGTATTTTAAGACCAGAAAAACTTAAAAATATTAAAAATTGAAGGATATACAACGCGCCAAAGTGGGCGCTGCGCACTGGGCGCCTCAAAACGGTGAAGACCATCATAAGTCGAGAACGGATCAACATTTTTGGTTGAACTTTTAACTGAGCTTACAAAACACTTTTCTCCACAAGATGGAATCCGCTTATTAAGATCTCAGAATATCTGGAAAATGTGATTAAACATTCTTTAGAGAATTATATCAGGAGAAATGTACAAAGTTGATATTTGTTGAATAACTTCGCGAAATTTTTAAAATGTGACAGAGATAAACGTACTCACGTCGTCCCACCCAACCACGCAACTTTTTATCTCCCAGTGGACTTGGTACACAACCTCTTCCACCCCCGTCCGAACAAAGAGCAATTCGACGAAGACAGAGACGATTAATATCGACGCACAAATTGCCAATTCCGATCAAAGCTAACGTTTCCCCGGTTTCCCCTAGAGAACTGTATGCGGCCAGACTCGCTGCAAGAGGGGAGGACGGCCGTGGCGGGGGATGGCGAGCGTTTCGGTATAAATTTTACGGCCGACACCCTGTACAAGCCTCGTTTTCCTTATCGCAGAATCAGCCCGCGGCACGGGACGGCCTCCGATCGTCCGAAAATTACTTTCGCCATCCTGATCGCGTTTCCGATCGAGTTGCCCGGCCAGCACGGAAAACTCGATACGAATTACCGCCCGGGGGTGTAATATCGGCCATTCGAGCCGTCCGCAACCCCTCCCCCTTCATCTGCCACGGAATCCACTTCGATCCTTTCTTCGATACTCTTCCACGCTCTCCACTTTCCCTCTGTCTCGTTCCATCCTCCTCCTGATTTCTCGCTCTCCCAGCCGGCTGTTATTAAGAGCCACGGGGAATAGCTCAATAGGAATGGAGAACGACAGCCCGGCGGACAGGCGTTCGAGAATTCCAGTGGCTGGACGGCGACGTTCGCCAGTAATCGATGTCGCCTCTTCACGGTTTCCCGACCCCGCGGGACAAACGACCAGAATGTTGCGTGCATTTCCATTGAGTTACTGTTCTGGCGCACGCGAGCCTCGCACAGTCCACCGTCGGACGCGGAATTTCTGCGAAGCGTCGAGCATCGGCTGGCCGGTCCCGCTACGTTGCTACTCGTTTCAATGGCAGCCAGCTTTTTGCTGCGTGAAACCGTCCATCCAGCGTTATGGCGGTTAATATAGGCGTGTTAACGCCAGCGAGCGTGCCAGGCGTGGACCTGGACGATTAGCAGACGGTTCTTCCTGCCCGTGATTACCACTTTGTCCCGCGGCGCTCGTCAACAGGAAGATCTGCCCGCGAGGATTGAAAAACTGCGAGTATTATAAACGTGCAGATGGAACGGCGAGAGACGAGGGAAGAAAAATAAAGCAGTCTGTACTTTTGTGCGTACTCGCCACATCCGTCTTGTCTACGGATGAATGTATATTACTCAGCCAGCGTCTAGTCACCCTCGACGCATACGTGCGTGCATAGAGAACAGGCTACGGCCTCGTAGTTCTTTGCATCGCTTACCCCGGACCCATCCATCCGACGTGCAATCGTTTTTCCTTAAATCCAAGGAGACCCCGCGTCTACGTCTCCTTCGACCCTCTACCCTTGCGAAGAGTGATGAGAAATAAAGCGAAGGGCAGCTTCTGGGAGATTTTGGTAAATATCTATGAACGGTGCTCTGTAGGTAACGTTTCTTATTTGTTGTACAGTAGTATGTTGGAACATGATGTACATTTTCCTAGAATGAACACTAACGCGGGTGAATACCTAGGTACATACGTGACAAAGAATTATTTCCAAAATTGCTAAATTGCGTGCTTCAACTATCCGAGTAGATTACAGCATCAAAGGATACATTTCAAATACATATACCCGTGCAATCCAAAGCGCACAAAGCTGCATTTCTGCTTCATTTCCGCGGACGCGTCAGGCAAAATTGCACAAAGGTAGTGGTCCATTTTAAAATTGAACTTGCACAATGTTGCGCTTATCAGTTCATTACAACAGTCCCTGATTATAGTGGCGTTTGCAATAACCAGTCATCCAGAAATGACACCCCTCCACGCGTATTTTACCAAAAATTTTAGAAAACATAACACTCGTGCGTGACTTTGAAAATCAGTTAACGTCACTCTCTCTCTCTCTTAATACTAATCGAAAAAGAGTGTCCCGAAATTGGTTTCTCGTAAAAATTTATTAGGATGAATTGGATCGGGGGTTGAGGATTGAGAGTTGAAACCGTGGAAGCTATCTTCTCCACCCTCCACCTTGAATCACCATGGCCGACAAAACACATCCCTTCTTTTCAGCTCCTATATAAATCTCCAAGTTTTATCAAAACCAGCGTCGAACGCTTTGTAGCCTTCCTTGCAATTTCAAACAGTCACATTCGGCAGCTTGCACCTTCGACAGTGGCGTATGTAAGAAAAAAGGTGTAAGTAGCAAACGTTCTGCGATGCCCATTTTTCGGGAAAACGAAGAGGTAATTTACTTAAAACGGCTAAAGCGTAGTAGTACAGAAAAAAATAGTGTTTGGATGAAATCATAATTTTTGTTTTGAATAATGGGGCCGTGGTGAGCCTTCGGCTCATCGACTGATCATTCGATATCCCTTCGCACAGCGAATACACTCCAAAGTGCCTCAAATCGCTTCCAGCCACGGTGCAGCAGTTGGTCGCGTGCTGTCGCGCGTTGTCGCGAGTGGTGCACGCGATTTCAGGGAAATTGCGCGAGCAGATTCGGCGGTGGTTGACGGCGCGGTATCGTTTCCAGTTTGCACGCAGGGGTAGCGGGTTCGCGATCAGGAATACGGGGAGGGCACCGAGTAATATTACCGGTAGCGCCATTACCGCTGCGCCACGGCAAAGCGGTAGCGTAGCTCGCGCATACACGCGCGCACATAAAACGAACGCTGCCGCGGTCGTTGCTCGTTAAAAAACTCTCTCTCGTTCTCTCCTCCGCCTTATATACATATCGGAACGCCAGGAGTTCACAGAAAAGCTCCAACGCCGCCTTTGTGGACCCGGCAGTCGCGGCTCGCGTGAAACGCTCTGTATATGTACCCGGGCTCCCGCTATGTGCCACCGCGAGTGAACTAAGGGAAACGCTCCTTCGAAACTTTCTGTATTTTCATGCAAATTCCCTCTCGTTCGCTCACGTTCTCTTTCCCTCGTGCTCGCCCGGCGTGCTCCTCACTCCGCCTCTCTCCTCTCCGCGTTTCCCTCTTTCCACGCATCCCCCTGTCCTTCTTCCGCTTGGGTCCCTTCTTCCCTGCCCCCCTCGTCGCGTGCTGCTGTCTCCGTCGTCCAGTGGTTTTCGGTTTGCATGGCACATATAATTAGTAGTCGCTGTGCGTCCCCGCGGGCCTCTTTTCGTATGCTGCGCGGCCAGTTCGGGACCACGAAACGCCCCACGTTCGTGCCTCGACGGGGCACGTTTTCTACGATTTTCCACGGGTTTTCGATGGCCACGACCAGGGCACGAGCTAGGATCTGCTGTATATACTGTCCGACCCCCCCCCCCCCCCCGATGCCTCTTGAATGCGAATTAGTGTTTACTGCAATCAGTTTGGTGACCCGAGTGCCTCCTCTGATCTTGATTGGGCGAGGGGAGGACGGGTAAACGAGTCAATTGGTGCAAGTCAATTTACCTCGTTCTGAGAAACTGGTGCTTGAGGAATTAGTTGAAGCGCAGCGCTCGGGGGGTTATGAAATGTATCGTTGAAGCCGAGCATTGGTTTCTTGTCTTCGTCAGTGCGGCATGCTACTCGTTAGTACCGAAATTTGTAAGAGAACTTTGTCTTCATGGTAATTGAGAAATGCCCGAGGGACGGTGTTTAGTGTACGCTTGTAGGATACAGGACAGATAAGCGAGAACGAAGGACGCTCGAGCAGGGAAAGGGACAAGATTTAGATTTCGACGTCTAAAGGTGAATCAGCCTCTCGCATCTTTCCCCCGTAAACATTCAGGAAGGTCGGCACGTCGAACCCATTCGTGAACAACGCGCTCCTTCCTTCCCAAAGAGGATTACGGGTTTTCCTGTTCGTAAAGATTTCAGGCCCTTAAGTTAGAACCTGTCACTTCGCGTGTTCACCGTTGGAACACCGTAGGCCTTGGCGACGCATCGACGATTCAGGGGGACGCTCTTATTCCGGATTAGGAGCGTCCCTGGAAATAATATCGTCGTGTGTCTCTGTGGGAAAAAAAGGAGAAGGAAAATTAATCGGACAAGGTGTTTGGATAGGCGAGATTCAAATCCCCTCGGCGACTAGTAAGTCCTTGTCAAAACACGATTGGACTCGCTGTGTAAATGGTTCTCGTCACTAAGGGATTTTCGGAATGCTGACGGATTTGTCACCTATCACCAATGTGCTCCTATAGTTATCGATCGACGTGTTCGTCGCCCGATCTGAGACTTAAAATTAGAAAGCGTCTAGAGTCCGGACTATTTTTTGCCGATCGGTCACGTGAAAAGTTAATTAAATAAGTTAGTATCATTGGGTACATAGATGGCATTGTTTAAAATTATCAATTATTAGTTAGAAAAAGATGACGTGTTGTTTCAAATTTAAGAATTAATAAACAAGGGACTATTCAAACCGACAAACTTTATCGTCAAACAGTGTATCGCAATAAATTAGCCCTCGATAAAAGTTTTCTAAAGTTGTACCTATGTTAATTTCGTCTATTCAAATTGTTTTCTCTGTCTTATTTACTTTCTATATGATTTTTAAAACAATTTCGCCTGCCTTTTCTTGGACATTTATGTTTCAATTAATGTATACATAATCATATACTCGGCAAAAAATATTGTAGAGCAATATCCATGGCCTGAGTTAGCTATATAAAAGTTCTCTATTTTGCTTCTGCTTGTCCACCTAACTCGCCCGTAAGTGGTCCCACGCCCACCTCGCAGCGAGCCCCCAACAAACTCCGTTCCACCTCTGGAAGACGTCAAACACGATCCTCCCAGCCCTTAGTTCCATTCCCAACACTCAGTCTAGCAAATTGCTACACGATAGAATGCTCAGGGGCCGATTATTTCCATTCCTTAACGAGCCACGAAAGTCTGGCCAGCGGCGATATCAGGACTCCTGATTGAATTAATGTATCTGCCAGCAAAAGGAGGAAAGCGGTCGCGGAGCGAGAAGGAGTGGAGAATAACTCGGGCCCATCGTGCGGCCGAGTGAATATTCCAGCCCACTTCCATTTTATAAACGTACACCGGATCCAGCATCGGATCCAGAGGATTGTTCCGTGGCCCGATCGTGTCCTGTCCGGCGCTGGTACCCCGTCGTGCTTGGTAGCTGCCACGCAAGCGATAGGTATCTCGTAACCGAGGATAAATTGGCATTATTTATATGCCCGTCACGCGCTTCATTGTCTCGCAGCTCGGCGAGTAGCCCGCTCGCGTTGCCGCAATAAAATAATAAAACACCAGTCTTTCCTCTCGTTTCCACCGTCCCCGGCCCCGCTTTCCCATCTCCCTCCGCCCGGCGACTTTCCGCGAGCGGTGCTACACGCGAGCAGAGTCTCTTTCCCGCGACTTACGCATACACCGATTTTTCGAACGCGGCTCATCCCGCCTCCACGGGTCCGGCTCTCCAAGCAGAGGGATTCGAGGGTACAGTCGCAACGGCATATAATTTCATAGAGGCCGCTTCAAGCAGCGGCGGGTGGGGAATTTAATTTTCGAGTTGATACAAAGGTAACAAGGCGTCGTTACCAACTTTGAGCTCGTTACCGTGAGACCCAGCGCGCGAGTATTACAGAAGAAATTTTCCAGTAGGTATATACCTACGTTTCCTCTTTGCATGCATTGAGACAGACCGGCCTCTCTTTAACGACCGCCCGGCGTCTCTCTCTTTGCCCGCTCGTTTTTCCTTATATTCGTAATACGCCCGCGGCTTCGTCCCCGCCCGCAAATGAGACTGCGCGATTTACCGTGAGGCCTTTTTAAATCGCACAAGGATTCGCGGCGCTCGGTTATGCATGTTTTACTGAATGATAAATTAATCCTCTCCCGCGCGCCCCTCGGCAGCCATCCCTGCCCGTTTCCTTGCTTCCCTCCACATCGCGCCGCCGTCCTGCAGCCGAAAAGATTTCTTTCGCTTCCTGAGGCTTCCCGGGGAGATTTATCGCGCGCGACCAAGCCCGAGCCAGGGAGCATTTATAATTCCTGCACGCTGGCCAGTCGCGGATAAAGTCGGGCCGTGGTGCGAGCTTCGTGCACCGGTGCTCGCCGCGGCCGGGGAACGCGGCAAGCAGGAAGTCCAGGAGAAAAGGAACGGGGTGAGCGCGAGGTAGCGACAGGGAGGACCCGTAACTAACGCACCGTGAAATCCACTGGGCACGCGCCATTTCACTTAGCCCACGGGCGGCTCCTTTTCCATCGAACCGCTACTTCCAGGCCTCGTTGCTGGCTCCTTCGTCTTCTTCCAACGCCAGCACTGACCTCTGTTCTCTGCTGTCCCGTCGCCCCGGGTCATCGATTCTCCAGCACCTCTTGCGCCTGTCGCGAACAATTCGCGACGGCGGACGCTCTCCACTGTTCGCGTCTGTCGCGGGAAACCGTGTCGTTTACTTTTTCCCTGTTACATATGTACTTCTCTGCTCCCTGAGCACTTTGTTGCTACGCTTCTTTGTGCAATGCAGGAGTTTCTTTGCTTCGGTTGGTCTGATACGAGGCGAAAGGAAAATGCTAGTGCTCCTCGTAAATAGATCTCTGGGTCACTGTACTTCCTCCTGGAGACAGTAATCTATTCGTAACTTCCCGGAGAAGCTTGTCCCCAGGGTGATACGTATTCACTATGCCAGGAGGTATTTAGTTCAATTTACTTATTCGCGTCTACCGCGGGCGCGAGGAGCGGGGAGCAAACAATTACCGCAACTATTGTCGTCCGCGGAGGATTTACGACTTCCCCGCGCTTTGTTATCTCAAACTATGGCGTCTGCGAGCTGCAGATACCCCATTGTTCCGCAAGTGTGTAACGAAAGTTCCCTAATAAATTTTATAGGCTTGCACCTCGTCTCGCGCGCCGCTCCCATGCTCCCGCATAATAATTTGTACGGTTGAACCGGGACAGCCACTTCGTCTCGTGATCCCGCAATAAATAGGAAAAAGGAACGAGAGAATACGGGCAATTAAAGTTACGAAGAGCAAACTTTCGGCGGGCGAAATCGCTGAAAAAAAATATATACTTATATAGGTAAATATAAATCCGCCCGCACCCTTTTTTACAAACCTTCAGGCGCAAAGGGCAATGAACCCTCTCTGCCTCTCTTGAGCGGACTCTCGAAACGGCGCGGATATACGCCTAAACGTCGATCGATGCCTTCTGAAGCTGGCGCAACGAAATCGTTTATATATGCGAGGCTACCACAGCCTCGTTATAGAAACAATACCAGCGATGCCGTTTGAATTTCGAGATTGGCGCGAGAGTGCTCGGGGGCGTGCCACCCATTGTACGCGATAAATTCGTTTTGTTTATCCTCGCCTCGCCGGTCCTCCTCGTTACGTTTGTCCCCGTCGCGTGTACGAAATCCGCGAGAGCCCGTGACGTGGGAATAAAATAGTCCGCACACCCGTCGAGGCCCTTTATGCGCTCCAAAATTGTTAATAGACTAACCCAGGTATTTTATTTTATTTTTATTTATTACTATTCACGGGATAAACCCTTTGGTACAAACAAATAATAATGCGGGGAGACATAATACATACATAACAAAAAATCCAATCCGAAGAGAAAACGAGAGAGAGTAATTTGAACAAAGAATGACAAATTATACCATAAAAATTATGCAATACCTTCAAGAGAGCATCTTAGAGATGCTAGGGATTGCCCAAATAAATCAATATTCTGATGGACAATATTAACATAGTTAGACATTTGATTTAAACAGCAAGTAGTTTCTTAATCTCAGAAGGTACATTTAGAGAGAACAATTTAATGATCGCAGGTCAAGGTAATAGGTATAACAGCTCTGACAATTTTGCTTACAAATATGATTTCAAACATCTTTCTTCTACTGGTTAATGGCTTAATATTTAATTTATTAAGAATTACGTCAGAGTTGAGAGAATCAAATGCCATGGGATGACCACTATGTTTGGCCCCAAGTCTTAAAAATTTATGTTGAACACTCTCAATATTGTTGATATAAAATTTCCAGTATGGAGACCAGATGATACTACAGTACTCCAAAACAGTCCTGGTCAGTTGACAATGTGGTATTTTGAGAGTGTTGGTATTGTTAAGGAATTTCGAGATCCTATGGATAAGACCCAAATACTTAAGGCTACGAGAAATTATGTTTTTGTAATGAGCCGCTAATGGTAGATCTGACGAGAAAGTAATACCTAGATCTTTGGCACTGTTAAGCGTAGAGAGCGGTATCCCATTTATGGCATAATTAAAAACTATGTTATTTTTCTTATGCCTAAATCTGACAGTATGACAATTTACTTAGATTAAGAGATAATTTATTGGAAATACACCAATCGTGAAGTCTATTGACGTCATTCTGGATTAATTGGGCACATTGTTGATTACTAACACTGCGATACACTTTGAGATCATCCGCATACAAATTAAATTTAGAATGAAGGAAAGTAGTGGACCCAAGTGCTAACTTTGCGGAACACCGGAAGTAACTTTCATCTCTCTAGAGTAACAGCTTTTAAAGTTAACAATTTGTATCGTGTCCGATAAAAAACTAGAAATCCACGATAATACACTACCAGTAATTCCCAAGGACTTCAACTTTGCAATTAAACCAGAATGACTAATAGAATCGAAAGCTTTGCGAAAATCCGTATACACCACATCAACTTGAAAACCGTTTGCAATACAAGACGATAGATAGTGATGACACTCCACAAGATTGGTGATGGTAGATCGACCCGAAACAAAGCCATGCTGCTCGTCAATGATAGAGCTTTTGAGCATAAACGATAATTTACGGCATATTATCTCTTCAAGAATCTTTGGCATTACATTTTGTATGCATATGGGTCTATGTATAGTTCAAGATCGATGTAGAAGCATAGGTTTACCCAGACACAACTTCTATCGCTTAGGAAAAATACCTGATGACAAAGATTTATTAAAAATGAACCCGAAAATTCTAATATTCGTATACGCGGGCAACGAGCGCGTAACCGGTCGCGTTTTCGCGGCCACGGCGGTGTCACGGCCTACGCCACTGGCCGACGATAAATTCTCCTTCTTTTCCCTCTCGTTTCTCCGCCGTTCCTTCGGTCTCCCTTTCTCCGCGCACTCTTCGTATCTTCGAGAGTTCTCTCGGCACACGGTTACCAGGGAGGGTCGAGGTGTGAACGAAGAACCACAAGTGCCCTGGAAAGTGCCAGCCCTCCGCCGCCGCCGCCACCACCCCCCGCTCGGTAATCCAATCCCCCTGCCAGGACAGCCGTTGCGGACGAGTTTTACACGGTTACGCGTTTCCCTCCCACGCCGCGGTCGGTCGGGCGACGTCTAGCTCGTGGACACGACCGTTCTAGGCTTAATCAGCCACGGTCGATCGGCCGACGACGCCCTGCCATTACGAAGAAATCGTTTCAAGGCCTCCGAGTTCGCGGCCTGGCGACACGCCAGGGGCCCCTACGCGCGGCTATCGGCGCGTCACGGTTTCGCAGGTGTAAGGGGGGCTGTCTTCGGTGGATCGATTCGCTTGCAGAGGTGCCACGGAGCGGGGTGACAATGGTGCGCCCAGTGTCCACGCAACCAGAACGCTCCGGAATGCCTGGCGAGTCGAGGGATCGGGGGAATCTGGAAGTTTGCTTGTAGATGTTTATCGTACGCCCACATGCTCCTCCGAACACCATGTACCTGTGGTTCCTTATCCCTGAGGAACGATCGGTTAACGAGATTAGCCCTCCTGCAGCACGTACGTAGGACTTCGGAGATTAAGTTGACGAAAAGCTGCGAGCGAGTGGGACGTTACAGGTCGAGTGATCGATTCGAACTCTCGCCGTTAGTGGAACGCTCCCGATGACCAGGCCCGAGGGAAGTTTCAAGGGCTTCGAACCGAGGCCTATAATCGTTCCAGCCGCCTATTAACGCGGTGATTCGCGCGTTATTATACTTGTAAATTCGACGTCCTTTTGAGCCGGCGGAGATGACTAATGAACGCGCGCTGAAATAACGCGTCTCGAGTTTTATACTGTATTAAACTCGCCATCGAGTGTCGTAAAACCTACACGAGTCACCGTAAGGTACCATGCTGGAATGTAAAATCTCTGTAAGAAGGACACCAGCGCCTTGACGCTTCGACTACCGCGACGCAGTTTCTCTACATCCATACATCGAAACCACTTCTTGCTCGATATTTCTTAATTTCAATCAGATAGAAGCGCAGCACGTATTTTCCTCCGCGAATAAAGCTTATTGCTCGACCACGTCGCTCATCGGCCAATTAAGTCGTACGGTGGCTCGATAAGCCGTCCGCCGTTCGTAAAATCGACGACCGGGCATGGAGCATTAATGCGGGTAGATATACACGCATAAATTGCGGGCCTTTCAGCTCGGCCACGGCGACGAGCGTGCATCGAGCCTCGAAGGGCGTGCCCGTCGTATTTGCCCGTGTAATATCGAGGGGTATGTATCGCAATGATCCAAAGCGCGGATATAATCATCTTTAATTAACGGTATCCATGTGTATCGCGGATCCTCTCGTAGAGAAGGATCCCGCCGGCGGTGCTTGGCTAATAAATTCCAGTGGTCAACCGCTAAATCCGCCGAATCGGCGTCGTTAATCCCGCCGTTTCCCCGGAATTGTCGCTAGTAAATCACCGGTCTGTATATCAGCCGATTTATTTTACCAAACAGGCTCTGGCTATCGTTGCGTCACCTCCTCGTCTTTCCTTCCGACGCAGCGCGCGCCGAGGTGGCGACGGAAATCACTTTAGCGGTGTTCAAGCTGCCGGAGGCTTCCGCGAGCTACGGTCCATTTAAAAGAGGATTCCAGCCCTTCGCCAAGGGTTGCAGTTACTTGAGCCTCCACCAGGGTCTGAGGATTATTAACGCTGCTTTTTGTGGTTCGTTGTCTGTCGGATGAGTAACCAGTGGTAACTTCGAATTGATTAGTTTGTGGAAGGGATGCCACGCTACGATTAATGTCTCTCATTTTTCTCCCTTTTCTGAGAAAGTATGTCTCTCGGGGATATTTTCATTGTCACTCGCTGCGAGATATATAAAACTGTCGTCCATATACGGGCAGCATGGCAGTCGAAGTGGCAGGCAAATAGGTTAAACAGCAATATCCATCGATTTAAATGGAGCATGGTTTATCGATGGGGGTAACTCCACGGGAAGTGGAGAAATTTTATTAGCATCCCTGGAGCACCCCCGCCCGCATGCGGAGTCGTGGAAATTTAAGGATACCGGCGCGGCGGCAGGACTTGGCTCGCTTCGCTACCCGAGCGTGTCGCAATGTGCCTCGAATCGGAGAGAGCACAAGGAACGGAGAACATTCTCTGGCAGCCTATCGAGCGTAATTGGAAAATGACTAACACACCTATACGCGGGCCGTTGGCAAACAGTTTGCGCAACGCCCCGATAAAAACGATCCGCTCAATTTCCAACCCTTTTTTGGCTATCAACTGGTCTCGCTGGACGTGTACCGTGACTCTCTCCTGCGCTCCCGTTCTACGAGGTTTCACCTTCTGCGTGGAGCGACTGGCGGCATCGATTTTCTAACATTCGTTTGGCTCGTACGTTCCCAATCGTCGCGAGCACCTCGAGCGTCCTCGAGGATCCTCGACCCGCGTCAGCATCCCTCTCGACCCCACCCTGCGACCCGTGTCGAGTGCAAGGAACGAGGCGCGTTAGTCGAAATCCGGCCGCATGAAAAATTCACCAGGCCGGGAGGATTGGTTTCAGGGTGCGCGGGATAGCCCCGGTATTTGCTTAACAACCGGTTCTGCGCTCGGTTCGCTGAAGCAATCGCAATGCGCGGCCGGGTCACGATGAGAACCGCTGCGGTATCGGTCGTCATAAGTCACTCAGCGTGTGGCATACAAGGTACATGGGTCCGTACGTTAGTACCCATGGGCCTACTTGCTTCCCCCCCTCTCTCTCTCTCTCTCTCTTTCGATCCCTCCATCGCCCCGTCCCACGTCGTCCTTTTTAGCCCTTTTCCATTTCACTGGCCGTCTCTCTCGTTCACCGTCCCCCGGCGTTCACGGCCGCCCCGATCCTACCGACGCTCTCTAGACACTCCCAGGCTGTCCAGGACATCGCGTCGTATCCCGCTGGGCCTCGCGTCAGATCTAAGTGGTTCCTCTCGTACGTTCGCTCGCCTGATCCCCGTACCCTTAATCCAGCTCCGGGCATCGGATGGCAGGCCCCGCTGGCCCCTCCGGCCGGCCGCCGCCTGAACGAAGATGGAAAACGCCGATAATTGATTCCACCGGTCGTACATACCGGTCCAGAGAAACCACCGGCGGAGGAGGAAAGAACGAGGGGCACGCGGGGGCTCGGGGGCAACCGGCGGAATAAAACTAGTCGTTAATCCAACAAACAGAGTCCCGCAGACACGCGCGCGTTGGATTCCTTTAATTCAGACGTCTCGGAGTGACGGGCCGAGCTGGGCCCTGGCATTTCACTCGAATCCGTATAAATTACCGGTGTTAATTGGTGAGCTCCCCGAACGGCGCTGGGAGCCGCCGGTATTCTTAATTATTACGATCGTCCTGCGTCATAACCGCTCGTTTCGCCGCGATTCGCGCGGCCCGGGCGCGCGTCCTCCTAATTAATAAACCGGCGGCTTATCGCCGCGCGCGGGACGCTCGCGAGAAAACTACCGGGAACGTCGATAATTGATTCCAGCGTCCTATATCGACCGTGAAACGGGTAGAACGGAGCCCGATAGCCACGGCGACTCCGTTAATCCAACAAATAGAATCCGAGCCACTCCGTGTCCGATGCAGTTAAGCTGACCGTATCCCCAGCCCTGCAGGCCGGCCGTGTAGTTACAATACCTCCACTGAAGCTTCCTTTTTTTTCGATTATTTTCCGCGCTGGCTTTAATCCTCTCCACTATTTACGCTGCATTTATCGGAGGAGGAAGTTGGGTATCAGGCGCGCGACCGACTGCAGTTCTTAGTACTCTCCGTCTTGCTATAGGGTAGCCGGGGGCGATTGTAACACGTTAAATATCTTAAAACATATGATAGATAATAACCAAAATTTTGGATATATGATGAAGAATGACACTTGGAATACACACATCCATGTTTTAACAGTATAGATATACAATAGATATGTATAGCGAAGAAAATAACTTTTTCTAACAGATTTAAAATTGTAATATAAATAATTCCTTTGCAAGTACGTGTTTTTTCTTTCCTTTAATACTTAATCTGACCATTTTCAAAGTAATACTGATCGTTACTTATCACTTTTGTCCGTCTCGTTAATTAAAATTTATAACTTAAGTTCAAAAGTCTGGTCGGGACGATTATAATATCGGCAGTAGGGATCGGTTGTACCGCGACAGAACTGAATAGTGAAAAGAAGAGGAATAATATTGTTGTGTTTGCATGGCCTCCTATAGCACAGCACAAGCAAACCAAATGCAAAATGTGTGCAATGTATGGAATGTAAGAATTGATCACACGGAGAACGCATCAGCCAAAACGTTGTCTATTTCTGCCACAATTGCGACCCCACACAATTGGTTAAAAATTTTAATTTCTTTCATTTATTATTATAACTAAAATCGATAAATATTTCAATTTTGTTAAAGTAAATTTGTGCTACTGTTGACTCCATACAGTGTTACAACCGACCCGGGGTCAGGGACGGTTGTACCTAACACTTTTTCCACTTCCCATTTTTTAGTAATAACCTGGATATTACTGGACATACAGCGGAACTGTTGTGTCTCAATAATGTTAGATAAGTAAGTAACATTTTGGTATAAGAATTTTTGTTCTAACTGCGATAGTTCTTGCGTAATCAGATTCCAAAGTCAATGTGTTACTACCGCCCCCGGTATACCCTACAGCGGCTCCGGACGATTCGTGCTTCTTCGTCGAGTAGCTAAGAGGAATCTTACAGTATTTTCAATAAAATCGTATGATACATATTACGATATCTACATATTAAGCCGCACGGCCAGTTCTTCGTAACCCCCTCAACTTTTATTCCAACGACCACGCGTCAGAATGGACTCTCCGGTTTAAATGGACACTCCGCTTCCGGTAGACAGCATTTATCTACGACCTCCATTCCATGCATTAACGCTCCCCGGCACTCGGAGCGGTCTTGCTGCGCAAGAAACTACAACCGCGCGTATCGAATACAGTCACGGGCATTTTATTTATGTGACCGATAGCAGAATTTACAGCGCACCAGTGGAGAGCAGTTAGATAAGGGGCGCCGCGCGGACAGCGCCGTGACCCGATATTTCGCCCGTGGGGGTATCCGCAAGACCGGAAGCGAATAGAGGAGACGCGAGGACAACGGATCAATTCACTCGATTCCACGGGATGCCCCGCGGGAGGGCCCCGCGACGGATCCGTAGCCGCGGATTCTATTTCCAACCGAATGCTCGTGAGCTCGCGAGAACGATACCTACTTACCTGGCGCGTCGAGTCGCGCATAAATTCCCGACGCGCCTCCAGGCCACCCCTAAATCTCGGACGGGGGCCCGTGGCCGCCATCTTGCCGGATTTCATTTTCTAGCGTGCCGGGATCGATTAAATATTGCCAGGGGAAACACGAGACACGGAATAAAGTGTTACACGACACCGCCGTGGCCGTCGTACAGGTAGAGTCACGCGGGTATTCATCCTCCGTCTACCTAAGTAGCGCGGCGAACGCCTCGGGAACGAAAAAGGCCAGCCACGAAAAGCGGAAACTCGAGATCCTCGCGCCTCCCTGCACCGTCCCTAGCGCCCTCGCCAAAAATCCTCCTTTTGCGTTTTACGAGGCCCTTAAATCCTCCACCGCTGTCCGCCGTGCGCGTCCACCAGCAACGCCTCCCCCTCGGCGCCGTTCAATCTTTAACGAGCGAATAAATGATTTTTATGCCCGATCCCCCCGCGACGCATAATCCTTGGCGCTGCGAGCAGGATGTACCTCGGACGCGTGGTAATTGAATGACGGACGTTTGTCTGGTGTCGAGTCAATTTCGTCTGATCGCCGAGACGCGTGTAAAGACACTGGTACCGATTGCTTCTTCGTTTTATGGATAACTGGCACCGCACAGCAGATATCCGCGAGGGGAGTTTGAATTCTTGCAGTAGGAAATACTAAATGCTGAGGATGATATCATGTGTGCAAGATGGTGTCAAGAAGAATAGAGCGATTGAATATCAAAGTGTATAACATTATTAATATGCTGTCCCAACTGATACAAAATACCTACTTATGAAAAGAAAACATTTTTCTCCTCAAAGCATCAGTCTAACAAAGGCGTAGGAAGCACGCCAAGGCCTGCAAAGATTCCCTTGCCAAGTGTTCCAGTCGAACACCGGGAGCGAGAATAACTGCGCGTGGATAAAAAGTATCAAGCACGCGATTAGAATGTACAAATACACACATCGGATTGACGTATACCGGCAATTCATCGTTGAACGATCCGTTAGGCACACACTCGACGGAGCACTCGATGCTCGTTACACACAGATCCATCATACGTGGCGGGATCGCATGGCCGAGCGTAATGTTTTACAATGCTGTTTGGCTATCCCATTCACGGGTAGCAGAACGTTCTCTTCGACACGATTGTTTTCACTGGCCATGAATACGAAACGTTTTCGAACCCGCCCACGGCTTTTCCACTCCTCGCCGTTTTCTTTTTCGCCTTTCCCCGTCTCCCCCGCTTGGTCTTCGCTGGCGTGATTTGCTGCCCCTCTCCCCCTCCCCCCCCCCCGTTTCCACGACTGTGCTCTTCCACGAAGAGAGCTCGCTTCCGGCTGCCACTCGAAGCCGACGAGTCGATCGTCCGCGTCTGAGCGTGCGAGCAGAAGAGGAACGTACAATGTCTATTCATCGCCGATCGGAGATGGACGTCCCAGCGCGAGCCTCGTCACCGCGCAGCGCCCGATGGAATATGAAAATACCCCCACGAATTAAAATAACACTGGCGCAACGTGCTGCCCCGCGATCTTCAATAATTCATGGGGTTTTTTCAACGCCTGACTCACGGCACGCCCCGTGTGCGAGGGCGGTAGAACGTCCGACATCTTCGGGAGGAATATGCGCGTTCTGGGAGCGCGATACCCATCTTCGGCATGTATGATTTAAACAGTGAAATCACTTGTTCCCCTACCAGCAATCGCTGTTACTCATCCGCTAGAATTAGGGGAAGTCCGGGTGAGATGGGCATAGTTTCGTTTAGAGCCTGCTACAGCCAACCTATTTGAAATAAAGCAACGAAAATGATGTAGAACAAAACTTCAATCCTTTGTCTACATATCCGTTAATATGAATAAACGAAAAATTATTATTATACAAATGTTATTATTATACAAAATTATTAATATACAAATGGTACAAATGAAAAAGTGTCATTGCCCATCTCTCCCTTAATGTCCGGGAAAGATTGGCATATGTACCTTTCAGGCTAACAAGTTGTGGTTAACTGGTTATCTCAGATTCTTCCTAGTTTTCGTTACCCTTCGTTCTTGCCCACTCAAAACTTCTTTGGGCTCTTGCTGTGAGTCTTCTAATCCGCATGTATGACACACAGTGCGAAGCTCTGCAATTTTCATGGGCCCAATAACCACACGACTTACATCTTAGCCCATCTTGTTTTTTTTTTGGTTTCGAAATAATTTTTTCCGAATTTCACCAAATACAGGTATTGCCATCTCTCCTGGAAAACAATTGACCATCTCTCCCTTAAAGCCCTGGTAAGATAGCCATTCCCATTTCGCTTCGACTAACAAACGTAACCCCGAATACTTTAAGGTTAAAAACACTGTAAACAATGCACTATCGAAAAACATCTTCAGAATTAAAAATATTCTGCATAAATAACACAAACAAGATAACCAAAATATAGATCAAACATTTTGAAGCACTAGCTGAAATTTAACAGTGGATTTACAAACCTTTAAAAACGTTCTATTCCAACACTCTGAACTGAGAATATTACTTTTCTATGACACTTGTTACCTACGTCGAGGCAGTGCAATCAGGCGTTTCCTTCTAAAAAATACTATCACTGCCCATCTCTTCCGTATGACCATCTCACCCTGACTTACCCTACTAAAAATAATCTCTTGCGATAAACGTCAACAGTCGACCTTCATCCTCGAGCCTCCCTCCTACCGTCATCATACACTTTTAGAATTTCATCGGCGCAGCTCGCCGCGCGATTAATCAAAACGGCGCGCTTATCAGATGGAAAGTGAAACCGTGGCCGGCGCGATTATTAACGAAGGCCATCGATAACTGTATCGCGGTCCATTCGTCATAACACCCCGAAAAACGCTCGCGGCTCTCGCACGCGAGGCCCTCGTTCGCCCGCTAAAATAACGCGATCATTAATTAACAGCCGGAGGTTAACGCTTGCACGCCGAGCGCGGTGGCAACGAGAGGCGAGATCCGTCGCCGTAAATTAGGCCGCGATGCGAGGGCGATTCTTTAAATCCGACGCATGGAAACGGGACCCGCGTAGCGTAGCGGCCGTTTCACGCCGGCCACGAGCGGACCATCGAGCACCACGAATCAACAGGCCTGGATTCGAGGAGCACCTCGCTCTCCCCACGTGTACACGTGTATCTAATTGGATACGCGTAGTTTACACGGAAATTCTCGCGCTTCGTCGAGCCGCTATCGCGGGACCCATAAATAACGAGGACCAGCGCGGCTTTCACGCGCCAAAACAAGAGTCCGTCGCATTCACGATGGGAATCAGGGGACGAGGAATGGCCTTTTCAAAAAATACACTTCGATGGCTCGCTACTGCTATCCGGGACCCATTCGCACGGTAGATCAGAGGTGCCTTTGTGGACAGAGCCGTGCATTGTCCATTTCTCATGTTTAATCACAGTAGAGCCATATAATGAAACCCAGAAGAAGAATAATGTCATTCTTCGTCGCTAAAAGGAAAAGCTACGAATGGCACACAGTGGCCTCTCTGCGCCTCCGTCCACTTGACTCTTTCTACTGTCTGAGGCACTGTCAACCACGTCCAGCACTTACGAGCGAGAGTAGTGACGTTTTAAAACAAAAGGTGGGAAACGTGCAAATACATCGCAGGTAACGAACCACCAAAGTGTCCCATCTGAAGAGGCCCCAACAGATCGTTGACGAGCCATCCCCGGGGTCCTCCCCCTGTACAAATAGAAATTCAAAGTGTCCCCATCCGGCGATTTATGAATCAGCCCCGATAGTCCCCTGGGTATCGCGAGGCTAATCTCGGTCCGCGTAAATCATCAACACCATCGGACCCTGCTCCTTCGATTCCTCTTTCCTTTTCTCCACGCGCCGGTTTCTCCCTGACCATTCCTTTAAATCATACGAAACGTAGCCGCTCATTAAACCTACAACTGTACATTATCGTCCGAGTAATACTTTCTCCGCGGCGAGTGCCTGCGCGGTGTCTTATCTTTATTTATCTGGCCTGACTCACGCTCGAGCAAGCGAGCGGGGTGCATGCCTGTAAATACGCGCGCGCAGTAACGCCTGGACCTCTGTCGATGGCACGTACGCAGGAAAACGGCCAGACGACGGACGCGCGTCTCGATCAGCCCGCGCTACCAGTGTTGTATTCGCCGGCGGATAAAAAGGTTATCCACCAACGATCGCGTAATCCCCTCGACACGTCGGCTTTCGAATCCGTTCCCCGATAGTTCGCTGGAGGAAAAATCCCCGCAAGCGCCGCGAAGCAACGCGCCCACGCCGGTCGTTTCCCGAGCGCGGAACTCGGCCGGGCCGCGCCGCGCCGATTCACCGAAAGGATATGGAAGGCGAATCGGCTTGTAACTTATAATTCGATACGCCCCCTTCCTCGCGTGCAGATACGCTCCGCTCGATAACGCCGCCGTGTTTATTGTCGGCCATTGCAGTGGACCAAGTCGGAATGAAAATAACGCGAGTATTGATTTATTCGTGACTGACGAGTCAGATAATCGGTAACAACAGGTACCGGTAATTGCCGGCGAGCGCAGCGGAGCTTGCATCGACTTTATCTTCAGTTTACCCATGCCCGTGCTCTGTTATCGTATCACGGCGCAGACGAATTCGCGATGGAGGCTGCGTTCGGAGTTAACCGCCATAAAGTAATCACCTTCTTGCTCGCGCCAGATACCTCGGCCCGCCTCGTGCATCTACTTGACCAATTTCCAGGGCAACGTGCACGCACGCGCATATTTCCGGCGGCTCGAGCTCGACCGATTTCAAGCGAGCCGTTTCCGAAGCAACACCCCCCCCCCCAGCTACCAGAGTTTCGCTACCTCGGGCGACGTTTCCCCGTGATCGCTAGAGCCGACGCCCGTGGCGGCATTATAAAAATCTGGAATTTACTAAGACACGTCGTCGGATGGTGTGGGCGCTGCCCGGCGTGCCACGGTTACCGGGGGCCCCGCTTCCATAATAAAGTCGTAACGCACTTCCCCCCGTAAATTCGACAGAATATTACGGTACACGGCGGCGGGCCTGTTTCGTTTGCCGTAAAGTCGCGGCTGGTGATCACCGGTGAAATTTACCGACGTGTCAGATCTCTTCGTAACCGGGCACCCACCACCCCTCTCTTCTCGCGTCGTTCTTCTCCCCGGACGGTACACGCGGTATATCGACGTGTATTTATAAGAGAAACGCCGTCGATACGCTCGTATTACGTACGACCGGGGTGTCGCGTTCTTGATATCGTACACTTCCGTCGGGGGGCCCTAACATTTTTTCCACCGCCAGGACACTTCTCCGCTTTCCAAGCTGACACCCGCACCGTCGCTTTTTGGGAGGGTGTGATTAATTTCTTGGCTTATCCGGCAGCTACATCTAGAGGTACCTCTGATGGTGTCTGGCGAGGATGATCCCCAAACGGGAAATAAAAAAATTACGAAACTTTAGGGATATCACGGGTTATCAAGTTTAATCCGAAGATGTCGATAAGTGTTTAAGGGGGTATACCTGTTTGAACGCTCGGAAAATGTGTAAATTTTGTGATTCTTTTACAAGTCAACGTCTTGATAAAGATTTTCCGTTTTTGTATTATTTTTAGGTAGTATTATGAACTACCTAAAAAAAAGTTTCATTTAAAAAACTATTGTTTCTCGGAAGTTATGGATACTTATCCGAAACTCTTTCGATTTTAGACTCCTACACGGCGGCCTTGAAGAAAAAGCTGTATGTCGTGTCTGAAATCAAAAACAGTAATTTTTTTTATAAAATATTTATTAATTATGAAGAAAAAAAGTGGACTTTTCGCTTAGAAAAATCTAACTTTATCTTTGATATCACCATCGCATTTAAGACTTGTTATCCTGTCCCTTTTAAGACTATACAATGTCTGAAGGAATTTTACTTTTACTGCCGAAAAACATCAACCGTGGATTACTACTCACCGCAGTGAAGTTTACGTCAAATGACTAGGCACTAGTGTTGCAATGCGTTTAGAATTTTGGCAATTCAATTTGTCCCTTTTTAGACCTGTCCCTTTTATAGCGCCTCTCCCCTATTATTCAGAGAAATCACAAGTTCGGTCACGCATCAAAGAATTCCATAGCCAGCTGTATTGATTTCTCATGCTCGTTGTTAGATGCAATAATTAATAGTGACTTTCACAGAGAACACTATTATTCGTTCAATCGCGTTCGTTCGCCGAAGAAACAACACGCACGACGCCCAACAAATCTCCCCCGATAAGGATCGTTATTAGCCGCGATACAATTGCGCGCTGCCACTTATGCGGCGCAAAAACGCCACTTTTCTCGCGATAGAATTTTACAAGCGGCCACATTTCACCCGCTATACTGGCCGTTCCCGATTTTTTACGGTTCCCCCGCGAGCGCGTGTCGTTACAAAACGCGCGTCCCACCGAAGCGCCCGGTGTCCCGTCGCGGAACGATCTCTATTTCATCGGTATGCAGGGGCGACCGGTGTTTCGACGCGAATATCTCGGGCACGTCGGGGGCGAGGCGCGTTAAAATTCGCATTTTTATTCGATCCGACAGAAAGGAGCTGCGCAGCTTTGTCGAAAACGTAGCGGGGAGGAGGGGGTGGAATTAAAGCGGGCTTTTTTCCGGAGGCAGACTGGCGTCCGCGCGATCGCCTTCTTTGCATAAAAATGGGGACGAATTAAAGCCCTTTTCAAGCACGAACTTTCACTCGGTGCGTGAATGGCGACATTGAGCGACGCGTTCCGCAGGCCTCGCCGGGGAGAGGGTGACTAGCGGCGATTGGAATAATTTCAGCCGTCGTTTGCAACGCTTGCACGTCCACGCGTTCAAGTCTCTGAATACGAAATTTTTCGGCCACGGCGCCAAGATCGCAATCCTGATTTTTCGTGGTAAATGGTGGACGTCGACGGGGTCCGTTTCGCGTCGAACGGAATAAACGGATGCTCGTGTAACCATCGTTAAAACGAGGAACGCGAGCCCGAGTGCCACGGTCAGAATCATCGAAGCCTCGAGGAAATCCGACTCCTCGTGGGCGGCTTTGCGGTGCTAAGGACGTCGCCTACCTGTGGCCTGTGGCATTTATTAAATCTTATTCTGGCATCTTCTCCCTTTCCACCGTCTCAGGTTACCCCTCGCCGTGTACCCGACAGCGTTCCCAAGGAACGCGTAGATGCGACGCTCGAATTTGCGGGCTTTTGTCGCGCGATTTAAGGGGCCATTCTTTTTTCCGTCCCCCGGTGGCGCTCGCGACGCGGGCCACCTGCTCCGCTCTCGATCAAACAATGTTACGATTAAGGGCGGAGTCGATACGGCCTCGGTGGCGGGCGCGAAATCGAGAGACCTTGGGAGGGAGTCTTTCTTCGAGGATGACGGGAGGATGAATCGAGGGGCGAAGGTGTTATTAAGTTCCTCCGTGAAAAGACCCCTCTCGCGCTCGCGACGGAGCAAGGGAGGCGTGAAGGCGCAATATCACGTGCAATTCGCTGGCATAATTTTCTAGCAGAGGAATACAGGGTGCTCGGGAACTATTGGTATAAACTTAAATTGATAACGGAACGAGAAACAGTTATTCTAGAAACGAGTAGTCTAACGGTTATCAGACTCCTTTCTTTCCTGAAGTGTTCATCAATCTACCGAGTGAGCGTTCACAATTCTTAAACACACTGTATAACCCGGTGAACGAGGGACGAGAAGGAAGCTTCGTGCTGCGCTGTAGCCGAGGAAAAATTAGAATGCACGGTGAAGGCGACGTAGAGCGCGTCGTGTTTCCCGATAGATAGTCCATCTCGAACGGGTGACGATTTATTTTCATAATTTATTCCGCGTCCGTGTCGCTGTCAATGCTTGGGCACAGATCCTACGGATAAAAACGGGCCCACGTTTCGTCTCCGGCGACGGAGCCCTGTTCGGTCGGCGGAGCCCGAGACGGTCCTCGTCCATCATCATCGTGCGACACACACCTCGCCTCGAAGCAGCCAGGAGGTCGAGCCCATAGTGTTTGCAAACTTCTGTGAAATGTGGCGTCGCGTACGTTCCTTCACGTGGCAAACAATAGGGAGGAAGCGCCCTTTCAGATGGCACAAGAAAGAAACAAGTCCATTTCGAGTGAAATACGCGCATAACTGCGCCTTTTTGTCGGCGGGCCCCCTCGAACGAGAAATGGTGTCCAGAAACTGGTTGGGGCCTGGACGGTACCCCGCAGCGTCAGTCTATCGGTCATTTAAGTCTCTCTACTCTCTCTCTCTCTCTGTCCCCGGGCCCGTCTGCCGTCGTCGCACTCGGGCGAGTTTCGAGAGGGCGAGCAACGATGACTCGACAGTCGCTACTTGCTCCGACCTTTCGGAGACGCGCGTTTCGAAACGGAAGAGTGGCCCGTAACTCTGGCCCCGGCTGTATCTGAAGAATCCTTGTCAGGAGGAGCACGGGGCCGACCACCTTCCGAGCTCTTTTTTCCTCGGGAATAAACGCGCCATCCCGGCCGGCAGTGAAAACGCTTTCGTAACGTATCGCCAACCATAAGCAGATAACGAACGATGCTGGGACGCTCGAGCGTTAAACCGTTACAATGGAAAGCTTAAAAACAGAGGGCCGCCTCTCCCACCGCGGGGGAGGGACAGAGTCTGTCCCGTGTGTATGCACCTGGAGAGCCTCGTTGCACCGATATGACCGTGTTATCTGCTGGCCCCGACCACCCGGCCACACCGTGCGTCGTCCGGTCAGCACAACGCGCGCGATACACACCCCACTGTGTGTATACCGTGGCAGATAGGCTGCAGGAAGTCGTAATCTTCTCCGCCAGGAGTATGCATCTAGTCGCGCCAGCTTCTCGACTTCTCTGGACGCCTCCATTATTCTGCCGCGCTCATCGGGCAATGCAAATACGCCGGGCGATTTTCTGAGTTACAATGAGTGGATGGAAACACTGTAGCGCCGGCCCACGCGGCCCTCGGACTTGCATTCGTTGGATCATTGTCTCTGAGACGTGCGTTACCTCGCGCGTCTATTTCCAGAGCTCATGGGAGGGTTGACGTATCAAATGAAGCAAATAAATGCGCTAATAGCCCGTTAGTCTGCCGGCGATCGTCATTCGCACGGGATGAATGGCAGGAAGACAGCGAGGCAGCTAAGCTATCGCGTGGGAGCGATTAGAATCGCGGGCCCGGGTGTTAGCCTGGGGATCTCTCCTCGCGTCTTTGCTCGCGCTCCTCTTTCCGCTGGGACGGGCGAGTAATTCGCGGCGATCGATCCCGTCGCCGGCGCGTCCGGTAAGCTAATTTCACGTCGAATAAAAGCGCGTAATGCCACCGAAGGGAAAATCCGTTTAGCTCTCGGGAGCCCGGGCTTCTCAAGATAAATTGGTTTCGGGGGATTTCTAAAGCAGGTCCTACGGGCGCAGGAAGTTCGAGGGTGCCAGACGGATCCTTTGTGAGCGAGGGCCTCCCTCGAGAATCCTAGTGACGGTGGCGACGACTCCGGGCTTGGACGCCGTGAATGTCAACCGTGACCCAACAATGGCTACGGAAGACAGTGAGTCTAGGGTTCCGCTGAGGGGGAGCAGACTTTAACTTCCACCCCGGTGACAAAAACCTATATTTCCGACCTGCCGTTGGACGCCGTCTCTGAGCACTTCATCCCGGCAGACCGCGCTCTGTCACGCGTAGAAAAACACGGGAAAACAACCGTCCCCCCGTTCCCCGGGCCCCCTCCCCGGGCGAGCCGCTCTATTTGGTCGCGTTGAACGACCGTAACGCGGTCCGTGCGGTTCTATCGGGGACGTTAAATAGGGAAACTTGGATTACGTGCACAAACAGCAGGCGATCGTGATCCGCGTGCAAAGTTTCGGTGAAACTCTTTGTCCCCTTGTGACTCGGCCCCCCTCCATCATCCTTTTGCGAATCGCTCGCGTAGCTCGCCAGGGCTTCTGGCCTCTGTGACCGGCACGGAAAGTATCGCCGCGAAGGCGTTATTATGGAAACTTTCGCTTTGACGCCTACCCTCGGTCCACCCCCTAGCTCGACGGGAAAGAATGTAACTGAAACCACCCTCTGGGAATCGACCGCGAGCCACAATAAACCGCGCGATGAGAATCGACGGAATCGATGGGCGAAAACGAAGAAAAGTTACGCGGAACTTTTGCACAGTTTCTCCTCCGGCTCTCTCCTTCTCTCTTGAATTATTCGTCGCGCGGAAAGTAAGGGCTCCGAGCTGGCGGACCCGCGGCCCATTCGAGCGAGGGGGAAAAACGCTTTTTAGCGGCGGCCGGCAAGTCCATTCGTTGCCAGTGACTCTTAAAATTTAAGTTCGACTGCGAATTCTGACGGGGGAGGGCATTGTTGCCGGAACAATCGCGAGATTCTTCGTCTTCGGGGCCGGCCATCGAGTTCGCCTGGCTGCAACCCGCGGCCATTGTAAGGATTTCTTTCCCGCTCGCCGGACGTTAATTAATATCGCAGCCGATAAATCGTATCGAGGACCACGCGAATACGGAGGCCGCGTAATTTTCGAAAATCCCGAGGCTACCAAGTAATTCGTGGCTCGAGTTAACGAACCTCGATGGATTTAATAAGGAGCGCCGTTACCATCGAACGAACGACCTCCTCCGGCTTTCGTCCTCCGCCCCTTTTGTCCCCCCATCGCACCCCACGGCCTCGCCCGACCCCCCCTGTGTCCCGCCTGAAGGATTATAATGGACCACCTTGCGCGTACGCGGAATTACAGTCATCGTCATTGTCGCGGGTCCTTAGGCTGGGGTGACGCGAGATCGTAATCAGAACCAATCCTCCGTCATTCCTATGCACCCGGGCTGCCTGGGGCCTGGCTCTCGGGGAGAAAGAAAGCTACCCTCCGCTTTCCCGGCTATTGCGGGAGCGCCGAGGGAAAGTGTCCGTGGCCCTGAGGGCTGGGAAGCTCCCTTCGTGCCAGGTCGGGGACGCGGAGGACACCGCGCTCACAAAAGCGGACAGGGCTGCACTGGCAAAGAACCCTGCTGAACGGGTAGACGCGATTCTTCGCGAGATTTCGCGACGCGACGGCTTCGAAGGCGCTGGATTCTCCCGTTTCTAGCCACTAATGGTAATCACGTCGGGGACTCGTCAGGCGATTCCAGAATTGAATAGCATTAGCCACATTTATCCTCGCCTTTCACCTTAGCAATATTTTCTGCGCGCAAACCCGGCATTAACTTCCACTCCTTCCACTCAGGCAGTTGAGCGAAAATCAGGTTCAACAAAGTGAAGGTTCACCTCCCCTTTTTATCAATCTCGTATAAGTTTCAGGACCAGACACTCGTCCTTCCCGGGTAAATCCCCCTCCCCCCCCCCCCCACTGACGATAACGACGAGCTCGTACCTCAAATCGCGATAAAGGGTACACAGGGCTTGGGTGGAACAAGGTAACGAGGAAGGGTCGATTAGCATTTTATTGGCGTCGCGTCTTGCAATAGCTTTGGGCAGAGAAATAAACGAGGAAGGGACGTTAAACTTCATCGTCCATCGGACACGCCTTGTCGCTGCAGGTGTGCTCCTCTCCGACGTTATTTATTGCGCGTGCCCTCGCTGCCTCCTACGAGAAGAGTGGAGGGGGGGAGGGTGTTTCGTTATTTATACGCCGGGCGAGGCGTTCATTTTTGCGCGCGGAATTCGTCCTCATCCCCTGACCCGCGCCCCCAGAGGTGGTAAAGCATCGTGGCCGGCGCGGACTCGGACGTCATCCCGTGGACCAATGGCCCCCCCCCCCCTCGCGTTTTACACACGCCACGTGAAACCTTAGATGGGAATTGTTCGGGTCCACGGGGTTGGGTGTCCGCGAACTCTCGCTAGTAGATACTCGATCTTGATAGGGAGGTAGGTCCCGAGGAACCGGTCGTGACTGTACCTACACGAGACATCATTAATGCCACCGTGGAACGAGCGGCGGACGAAAATCCAGCAGTCTCCGCGGCGGGAAGGGTGACTTCTCGAACCCGCACGATTTCTCCGTCTGCCAGCGGCAGCAGCAGCCACCGGTGGAAAAGGAATAAGCCGACCACGGTGGAACGAGGCGAAACCTCTAGGACGATAATTAGCGATCGAGGGTCCCGAGGAAGACTCGGGCCATCTCGTTATCCACGCCACGGCGCCCAGCGTGACGTCACCGCGCGTGTGGTGGCTGCCGCGAGAGGGTAAGGTGGTGCGAGTCGCGTGCACACGCGCGGACAAACAGGTGTGCGTGTGCCAGTGCACCAACACCAGGTTGTGAATATCAAGAGAAAAGATAGTGGAGAAGAGAGAGAAAGAGGGAGTGAGAGGGGAGAGAAGAGAGGGAGGCTGAATACACGTCGGAACTGACTCTCGGGAGGCTGCGGCATGAGTTGGGCATTATCTAGATAAACGAGTTATTCGAACGAGCCGAATCGAAGATAATAGGCGCGAGAATAACGTACATACCTCACTTGCATCGGAAGTTCGTTACATTTTTATCAAGGAAATTCTACTAACGATTCCCATCTTCATAGGTATCACCATTCCTAGTTGCCCGATATTCCCAAAATTTCCAATGATCATCCGCTAAAGCTACAATTAAAAATAAACACCTAATCCGAAAATGAATGTACGGAGTCCCTTTACCTTCTCGATCTTTATTCGTCGAACACTTACATTCGCTCGGAAACTATTTATCACTACAGATTACACGGGCTATCTTCGCTCGATGAACAACGGATAAAAAATGCCTTATCTTTTATCAAAAAATTTTATCTAGATAAAAATTCAAGCCGTCCACGGTATCCTACGGTTGTGTAGCGAGTATAAGGTAGAGCGCAGCGTACAGGGGGACGGGACGCAGCGAGGCGAGCCGAAGTCACCCGACGCCGTTCCCCCACTCGGCGGCGATCGGGTCCCCCCGCTCTCGTGGTTCCGCGGTTGCATTCACGTCAGTGCGTTCTCGGCTAGCGTCGGGGTTGCTTCGTGAGTCGTTCTCGTTACTCGCACGTGTGTATCGGCACCGTGCGTCGTGTCCCACCGTCGGACGCGTCGCCCAGCGTGAGCGTGCGCACCAAACGAAAATTTTGTAGGAACGTGTACGGTTTTGTGCGGTCTGTGCGCGGACGATAACGGCTCGTAGAGAAACGCGTTGTGGTGAATCCGCCGGCCCGCGGTATACGAGAGCATTCGACTGTTGGACGTGACTCACGTTATTGCCCGTGTATACGTTTTACGGGGCCGATTTAGTGGCGGGTACCGAGTGTGTATACAGAATTCTGGCGAGCCAAGCCTGTCCGTCGGAAGGGAAAAAAAAAAGAGACTCCGGAAACGAGCGGCCACCTCGCTCCCTGCCTCCGAACTAGCGCTGGGCTGGTGGTGTCTACGATTCACCTTGGACGCTGCTGCCGCCGCCGCTGTTTGTTATTTCCCTGCCGTCGAGCCTGATAATGGATTAATTCTCGCCGGGGGAAGTTCACCCCGGCGGCTTAGCCCGGACCGGAGCACAGAGAGGCACCGCGGCAGCACTCTGCGATAAATCAAGGTGAGATCCGGCTTTGTTTTCGAGAAGGGTGTTCCGATAGTCGGGGCCCTCTCTACCATTGACCAGCCTCCGCGTTCTCCTTTTCCGTCTGTCTCCCTCGGATCGCCCGGCTATCCGCCAGCGACCGTCTCCGTTCCGCCACCGAACGCTGCAAACGAGCATCCACGAGAGCGTGCAGCATATATTTTGCGGCCACTCGCTCTTCCTTCCCTGTCTCTCCTTTTCCACCTTCTCCCGCTCTGCCTCTACCGAGCCTCTCCGCCGGACTCCGTGCATAGGGACGAACGAGAAACACATGCACGCGAACCCGAGCCACCCTGCGCCGTTTTCTCTCTCCTCGGTCCTTCTGCATTCTGAATACCGAACGACAGACCTTGCTGCTTCCAATTCCCCTTCTATTTCACCGATGCCTACCGAATATCCTTCCTTCCTCCTCGCCTCCCCCGCCGATGGTCGATGCCTACTCCCGTCGCGCGTAAAAGCCTCTTCTCCCGTGTCCCTACGCGAAAATCATCCATGCAAACGCGGTCGATACTTTGCTTTGCAATACCGTCCCGTTTGGTAAACAGTCGAGTCGTTTTTCTTTTGTTGCCTCGCCGAACACTTGCCGAGCGCTGCGGCGGCTATCGGGCTCCGCCGATGATTGGAGCATTTCGATGGCAATAAGTGGACGATGGTTTCGAGGCAGGTATCGTGGAACGTGCGAGTATTTCTCCCCGAATGTTTGGATACGGGTTAGTTAACCTATCGGCGGCGATACGCCGTTGACTAGAACACTCCGAACACTGGTGTGCTCTGAGAAGTGCCTATAAATGAGGTGGTGCAAATCCATGTCAAGGGGTTTAGAAACGGAATAAGTAGCAGGTGGTCGATTATGTGAAAATCTATTTCTCGGCAGACCGATTATCGGCGTATCTAGCGATATCAAAAGAGCACGTTGCCCTCGAGATTGGTTGCGCTCGTTGTTAAGTACTCGAGCTTGTCGTTAATGGCTGATAAATGTTAAGTGCTGAGTTGTTAATGTTAAGATTTTTACATTGAACGTCCAACAGAAATGCTCTGTAGTTTTTGGAGGAGATTGTGTTCTCCGATGGGTCTCTACTTATAATGCAATGAGGAGGTGATACATTAGAGATTCCACGGTCGCACGGAGCAAAGATAGATTGACAACAGCGTCGCACGCCGCATTCAAATGAGCAAAATCAGAAAACAGAATAGATATTGTCTCACTCTCGACAGCGTTTAGAAATGTCTCATTATCATATCGGAATCTTGATTTCTATTCAAAGTATGTATTTCCACTGCAAAATTATTCAGCTGTTTCTTTCATTCCTATCTATCCCAAACATCTGGCAATCGATCTTTCCTCAGTAATTCATCAATTTCAGGACCACTTTGCCCACTTTACTTCTAACCGTTCGATACAACAGCAGAGCTAAAAACAATTGCCGTATTAATAGACCGATGCATCGATAAATCGATGGACAATTGCCTTAAGAAAACAAGCAAAAACAGGGGCACATTCTGCGACGCTTTCACGCGATGCTTCTCGGTCTAACGACTTTCCCCATTTTTACTCGTCCGACGCTGACGCGACCCGTTTCACGGCTACGGATACAAAAATAACAAAAGATACAGCGGAGCCGCGACGCGAAAGATTTAGTCCCAGCCCCCTGAATCGGTTTCGTGTCGTTAAATCCTCGACAATCGGGGCCCCGGCCAAACGAGGCTCGTCAACTTTGTTCGCCGATGACATCTGCGCGCGCTCGTAATTGCGTACCTGCTATTCATACGCGATGAGCCTCGCCGTCTCGAATAAGGACTTCGATCAAGGACGCGAGCAGTCTATACACGACGGACGCGCGTTTATGCAAATAAAAGCGAGCAGACATTGTATCGCATAACAACGACCACGCGAGCCACGACTCTTTCGCCGGTGGCCTGCGGTTAGCTACAGGATTCATGTAATAGTACTGCTTACTTGCAGCCTTGCTATGTCTAGTTACGCATTTGCCTAGCATATCTGCGTGAAATGTAGAAACCGCGACTGGTGTAACACGTATCAATAGGCAGCGTAATTAATCACGTGTAAACGCACGTTTGCTCGCTTCTCAGCTTTAATTATCACCTCATCTCTCGTTACATTGCCAATTAACAGCTCTCCCCTTTGTTTCTATAATTACTCCATTCCGCCTATTTATTACGGAGCATACTTCGCTCAGACTGTTAAGAATCCTGCACACAATTATAGCCGGAACTCTAATTTTCCCATTTCCACATGATGAGTGACCGAGCTCGATATTTGTCGCGAATGCTCGTGGGAATGACGTATAAAGGATTGCCCAGTGGTACCCGTCGTCCCTAGTGAACATCGCCCAGCGGCATCCAGTACTTATAATTGCACACGGAGGCTATCAACTCCTCCTCGCAGCTCCGACCCACGTTATTCGCCATTTGTTACCCGCCGCTCATATTTCACCCCCGAAATTCCTGCTCCTCAAACGCCAAGAATGAGGTAGCCACGCGGAACGTATTCATCCCTCTGTCACGGGGGAAGCTTGGAAAAAGGACGGCGGCGAGTTGTCTCGCGTAGTCGCGCGCGGTCGACATCACCCACCTGGCCGACGATATATCACGCGAAACGAGCGCGGATCGGCTTCTTATTGGCTTGGCAACGGGTTACACCGTCGCCCGAGCGACATGACTAATTATTGCTGTCCCGGTTCGGCGTGCCGTCCAGTTTACCTTTGCGCGTGCACGCGCCCGCTCTTTCCCGTGAATTCTCACTAAAGCAAACAAAGACGGTCCGGTTTCGCCGCGATTCTCGCTCCTTTTTCGCGATCCGCTGGCCACGATCCGATCGCGAACCGGTGTCACAACCGAGCGAGCCCAGCCATGGACGGTTGCGACAGGCAGCGAAACCGAGTGAAAAACGAGGCGCGCAACGATCCCAGCCCCCGATTGTCATCGGTTCGTGTTAACGTGCTGCCCGGCGACGCGAGTGTAATTAAAAGCATCGCAGCGCCTCCGACGCCCGGGTAATCCGAAGACGCTTAGCTGTCTTATCGCGTAAGGATGCACCAAGTGTCCGATAGACGCCGGTCGATTTATCGCCGACGCGTTTCCGTCCGAAGAGACCGGGGGATAAATATCGGCGCGTCCGGGGCTGACGCGCGCCTCCCTGAGCGAGCGAGGAAAAAATATACGGCCGCAAATATCGTCGTCGCGCGCGGTCTGGTGCAAATTTAACGAGAGCGCCGCGACACAGGAAGGAAGCCGCACGATAGTCGTAAAAAAGCCCGGAGATAAACGACGCAGCGACGGTTTTCTCCCTCTTTTTTTTTTGGGTGGCTAGATTAGATCGAGCGACGACGCGGAGGCAAAGTCCAACGGAGAGATGTCTGCTTCTTTTTCGGTGGCTTACGCTGGTAGGGAGAACATGTGGATCATGGGGGCTAATTAGGGTGGAGGTTACTCGGAGCTGTCGATCCTCTTTCACTTACAATAATGGAGTTGACAGAATGTCTCTGCGGGGATAATTCAGTATCTCCACTGTCAAATCTAAATTTGAATTGGTCCTGAAAAGTGACACGAGTATCCTGTGTTTTCCCCTTGCACCGCGGCGGTACGGAATTAGCTGCGAGATGTTTGGTTAAGAAATACGATCGAAAAAGGAGAAGTCAGGTTGAGCTTTTAATCGTTGCTACTTAGTATAACGTCTAGATTCGAGCGATTCTATGTTGCGATGTAATATGCCGAAGAAAGTTTGAATACAGTAGCGGGTCCATTTTTTTATGTACCGTAGAAAGCGGTGAGATCAGCGGTTATACGATTTCGACTCCGGTAGCCTGTTACATTGATCGAACTTTCTAGTTTTTACCCGCCACTTGGTTCGTTTCGTTGTTGTTCACCTACTCCCGTGGTCTTTCTTTGTATTTCTGTGGTCGTAGATCGAATGCCGGCATCCCGGTGGCAGAGGCACGCGGGCCCGCTCGGATAGAGACGACGCCTCCCCTCCTCCCGAGTCATTATCGACGTCGTTTCGCGCGTCGTCCCACTTGGGCCGCGGGCAAAAAGCGCGTTCCACGCTTTAGTATCCGGTAAACCTACATCTGGAGGTGGCTCCCATTATGCGAACGGGTTCCCCGCGAGTCCATGGCCTTTTTTGGTCCACCCTCGGCGACTCCCCGGCCCGTGAAACCCCATGAAAGGCGAAGGTGGGACGGTCGCCGGCCGCGGAGTCGGCGTGAAAAGAGCGCTTAATGAAAGAAAGAAAATGTTTGGAAAGGGGGCGAAAACGGAAACGAAACGGCGCGTTTGAGGCCGTGACACGCTTTCAGCTAACGGACAATGGTTACACCAATGGGCGCCTTCGGACCGATTGTTCCGAGAGCGGCGCGCAGGCGCGTGTATGATAAAAGAAATGAAAAAAAAAAAGCGAAAAAGGGAAGACGGGGCTCGCGTTATTATCATTTGAATCGCGGATCGTTTCCCCATTCACCGCGGGCTACGCCTCGTATCGATCGCCCTCCCCCGTCCCCCCTCCTCCTTTGGACTATGCAGCTTATAAATTTATTCAGCCTCGATGGCGCCTTAATTGACGACAATTCGACGACGAACACTTTTTATAATTCAGCCCGTTTCCCTCGCAAGTGTCCTTCCCGGCCGTGTATTGTAACTTCGTTACGCCACTCGTTGTATCGGTTTTTCTGGCGCTTCGCGGTGAACTCCCACGTACGGCCATTCAGCGGGAGCCAGTCTGCCTCGTATTTTTCCATGCGTGCAACTAACCGCGCAGTATGGTATTTTTATGTAGGTGTCCGCATCTGATAGAGTTCTATATAATTACTGATCGATCGTGGGAGCCTGCTTGCTACACGGAGTGGAACATCGAAGAAGGAAATAGTTCGCACTTCAGGGTCTAAGAATTAGGTACACTTTCTATTCCAGTTCCAACTAGTGTCTTCATTAGTATGAACAGGTGAATCTACACCTTAACCCTCGAGCGGTTGTAGTAAAAGCACCGTGCTCCCTGTTTCTAAAATCATATTGAGAGTTCCAGAATTGAAGAGTCCTTGTAGGAAACACTGTAAGTGCCAAAATTAAAATTTTTTACCGGAAAATGTTCTATATGAAACTGGTAATAATGTAGCAGAGAATTATAATGCAATTTCCCTTTGCACATAAGTTACCAATAACGCTAAAAGATGGTACCGCTGGTACGTCCAATGCCACTTCTGTAGAAAACAGCTCTTCGTTCAGAGCTTGCAAATTTAAACGAATAGCACATTCTGTTTTCTCTTTGTAAAGGTCCCCATGCACGAGCGAGCCGCTTGCGAACTGCAGGCTCGGCTCGCATGCTCGCTGGTGTGTGGGATCGAAGAACTTGCAATTCGCGAACGGCTCAGCTCGCTGCTCACTCCTGTATGGGGGCCTTAAATGCTAGACCACGCTATGCCAATGTCCCTTCGCGACTTCGGAGTGCCTCAAGTGGTGGTCAGCGACAGTGCCGCCGCGCAGAGTCCCCATTTTTCCAACTCCGTGCAAACTACAATAACATAAACAGAAATAAAAAACAAGTTGACATGCTCGATACGACACGACGCGCAGCCGCCCCTATCCCCACATTCTTTTCCGCAAGCTCATCGCCCGAGCACTCGTGGCGTGTTTACGTTAACGCGCTGGACCGATTCCGCGATGCGCTAGTGTCATATCAGTAAAAAATTTCCTACCCGATAGCTTGTTCAACTGCGCTCTTTCCTAGCGTTCGCGCTTCGTTCGGGGCGTTAGAAAAAAAATATGTTTTCTTTAACGCTCGGCTGAGTTTACGACCCCACTGTTTCTCGAGCGCTGGCTATTCAACGTCGCGTCCGAAAACAAGGACAGCCGCGCATGAATGAACGGGGACGGTCTCGTCCAAGCGATATCGCGCCTCGTCTCCGAGTCTGCACGCGGCCGCTGCCTCGTGCACCGATGCTTATTTATTGCGTTAATTACAAACGCTCTCCGGCCGCCCTTGTTATAACGCCCGGCGTATCGCGCCGCGCGCGTTATTGTGAGCACAGTGGACGGAAAAAGGGGTCGGGGGCCCGGGTCCAGGACAAAAACAGACAGACACACGCCCGGCTAAGGGGGGTTGCATCGCCGAGGAGATCCAGAGGCGGTAGTGGTTGGCTGGGTGTCGTGTGTGCGCCGGCACGAACTTGCTTTTTCGCACATCGTCGAAGCATTGTGGTTAAATGAATTATTTTTTAACGAGGCGGCATTATACCCGCGCCAGCGTTGTTCCTCGTCGTTGTTTCGCGGGAAAACCTTGGCGAACGGTGTCTCGCTGTGTACGGGACTTTTTCTCGTCTCCTTTCCTCCCCCCGCCACCCCTCTGGAGCTGCAGAACGCTTTTCATGTCGCGTCAAGCTCGCCGTAGTCGCGTCCCAACCGCCTACCTCTTCTCCCCCCTTTCTGCCGGGCGAATAGTCGTTTGCCGCGAGGGGAGAGGAAGCGTATACGCGACACCGTCCCTTTGACTGGTCCCTCTTTCTCCCTTCAGGTGGGCAGGTGAAACCGTAATCGACGTACGCGAGCCACAGCCACGTTCTCTGTGCTTCCCCGTCTCTCCTTCTCTGTTCCGCGGGCGGCGCAAGACGCATCCAGACGGCTGGATATTAACCTTTCCGACGACGAAGACGCGATCCATCTCGCTTAATGAAATCACGCGTTAAACTACCTATAGAACGTCGCGGAATTAAGTGCACGCGGGTGGGCCAACTATGCGTGTACACAGTTCATGGTGGCCCGTTGCTTTGAATGGTCGAGGATCAAGCGTGGGGCTTCGGCGAAAGTCTCTGTTTTGCTTGATGAAATAGTATCGAGGAAGGTGGAATGACGCGGCGGAGCACGGAAAATGTGGTGGCGCGTTTCGCTGCTTTGTGGTATTTTCATCTTCACTTTGCTAGTGGACTCGGTTACTGATATTATAAATACATATTTCCTCGGCTTTTGTTTATCTTCAGAGGGTCTATCTTTGGGAATGACAATTTGTAGGACGACTTGCAGATAGTCGACTTTCAGTTAGTCGTCGCGAGCAAGGTGATAGAACGAAAGTAATTAAGGTAAACCCGGGAGGTGTCGGTACACCTAAGATAAAATGGTTATTACAACTAACACTGATATTATTTATTTTATCAGAATAAACCTAATATGTTCAGAAACTGGTCGACAATTCTGCCCTCGTTAGTTAAAATGTCCTATCTAGCATTTCGAAACATCCGAGAAAACTGAAGTTTAATAATTTCTTTTGTGTTGTCCTTGTTTTTCGTCATTCAATTTAAAAAATGTAGTCTTTATTTCGTAGTAGCCTAATATAATTTTTTGTCATAGGTGTACCGGCATATAATGTATTATTAACGTGGCAAGTAATTAAATGTTTCAGATAGGATATTTTAACATACTAAAGAAAGTAAGATAGGATATTTTAATATAGCAAACACTTGAAATCGTATTTAATTCATACTTTTAAATGTACAACTTAAACAAAAATAACATTGACATAAACTAGGTAGTTAAAAATAACCATACCAACTTAAACAAATATATATAACTTAAACATACGAACAAATTAAACATAGACATGAACATAACGATTTAAACTTAATAATCATCATCGTCATTATTATTAGACACGTTTAATGATTCTCAAGAGGCAAGGCGATTGGCTGGCATAATTGGCTTCAATTTCGTAATTAAATTATCTTTTCTTTCTGCTGAAATTCCTTTACATTGGACTCTGGCTTTTGTTTTTGGTAACTTAATTTTCATTGCTTTTGCATTAAGAAAATTTAACTCCTTAAATGCAGCAGAAAAATCATTTTTATATTTCAAGATTTTTTCCCCTCTTGTGAATTGAATAGGTACAAAAAATCATGAAGACATGGTTTAGGAGAATTATTTTTTAATTTGTGCTGAGAAGTGAAGTGTTCCCAGTTAAAAAGATTATTGGTGTCTATTTCATAAACGTCTACTTTGGAAAAATTTGGCTCTTGCACAGTATATTTAAAATCATTAAAATCAAACACCTTACGTAAACTTAGGAAAATCTAATTTAGTAGATAATACATAGGACATTATAAACTAGTAAAACGATCTGAGAAAAGCAGTTCGGATGAATACATTAGACTGTTTCTCGATCTCTACGAAGCACGTAGGGTTTTCTAACTTTACCTAAAAGGTAAAAGACACGTGGAACTTCAAATATTTCAACATATCTTGAAAAATGAAAAATGTTAGATAGGACGTTTTAACTAAGGAGGGCAGAATTGCTTTAAGTCAGGCCTTCCCAAGTAGGGGAAATCTGTTCCTAAAACAGATGTTTCGGTTCTCCCTCTAACACTCCCTCTCTCAGAGGAGACAGTGACGCCGCTGCGAAGCAGAGAGAGAGGACAGTAGGAATCGTCCCACCTTAGCTGAAGGCGCAGCGTTGGAGGGAGAACCGAAACATCTGTTTTAGGAGCAGATTTCCCCTACTTGGGAAGGCCTGCTTTAAGTCAAAATATTTGCTGAAAATCGGATTGACTACTGAAGTCATAATATCAGACCATTTCTTCCGCGTCTTTGGGAGAGATGGCCTGCATAATTATTCATGAAAAAATAACAAAGAATTATTTACAACAACAGAATTATCGAAATTTCATTTGTTTCCACTAAATAAAATAATTCGATATTTTCAATATCGGCTTCTACTGGTCATACTGTCGTCGTCGAAAAACTCGAATACAAAGTGCAGCGACAGACGTCCCTCGCTCCCGTCGCCATTCCCCCCGATTTATTCGCCACTGTACCAATTTTCACAAGTGATTCCACACGGCGCACCGCGACAAGGGCAAATTAGCCGCGCATCGCTCATCGCGAGCGCGAAACACGTCCTCCCACCGACGTTATCCGCGACGGTGAGCGATGCAAAGAGCCCACGGCCGACGACACCAGAAACAGGGCATCCAGCGAAATTTTTCGCCCGGTTTCGCGACACTCGCCTCGATTGCCACCCACGCGGAGCGGCTTTCCTACGCGCGAGGCCCACTTTTCATCTCGGTTACACAATTCCCGCATAATTCGCGCGATCGCTTTGCCGCTCGTCCGCGTGGGTCGCCGCGATTCGCGGAATAACGCTCGCGCGTGTATCTGCATAACGGGTGTGCGCCGCAAAAGGGTCGGAAAAAAAATGGCCGGCGTGGTCGTGGCCGTCCTCCCCGAGCCATGCGAGTTAACACCAGTTGCGAGACGACTCCCCTCCTCCCCCGTTCGCCCCCTCCGTTTTGCCGGCCGTTTGCTCGGTTGTTGGCGCAGCCTCTCCCTCTCGCTTTCCCCATCCGCGCTCCGCGCCGCTTCCTCTCTCGCTCGCCGTCTCCCTCGATCGTCGACTCCGCTGGGCCCAGCAGCCCCGGGCTGGATGGAATCTGCATCGAAACCGGCGTGGAGGGGAAGCAGAGAGAGAGGAGGAGGCCCTAGGGTCCCCTTCGAAAGGTCAGGAGAGAGCTCTGTTGGTGGATCCTGGCGAGATCGGCGATCGTAACTCTTCGAGGGAGGAGGAATCCGTGGTTCGGCTCGGTTCCACGAATGAACGATAGATAAATAAAGGAGATAGCGGTCGAAGGGAAAGAATTGTTCCTTTGTTGTCTCCTCGCGTGCTCGCTTCTGTTCCCCGTCCGCAGGCACGGTGGAGCAGCGCGGAGGACGCACACGCGATGGAAATTGAAGCAACAAATAAAGGGTACGATTCACGCCGGGCCTCTTTCGGTAGGTGTTTAGAGGCGAGGCCCTCTTGCGGCCTCGTTTCCGTGCATTGTATTTGTTTAGGCGGCGCTCGATAACGGAACACGCGGCCGACGGACCCCTTCCCTGAATAGCGCTGCCGAAAAGGTAACTCGAAACTGCTAAACGTTACCCCGGGCCTTTTCAAGGCTCTCGCACTGCAGACGGCGAACCTGCGTCGCTGATAGGGATCAAAAGCCACTTTGTCGGAATATTCTGCGTCGAGTACCTACCAACGAAGCTCGCGCTGTTTTCCCTCTGCGGTGTCGCGTTACGCGCGGAATCCTTGGAAAAAGTACGAACGCGATAACGTGCCGCTGTATCGCGATTCCTCCTTTTGTCTCGGCATTGCGACGATTCGGGGAATTCTTCGGGCGAAACGGGCGGCTTTGTTTTTAATGCGACGATCATCGCGCGAGGAATAACAAGGAGATAAATAAATCTTTCAAATCGGTGGGAATCAAAGGATCGGATCGTATTTCAAGACGTTCTGAGTGGTTGTTGCCGCCGAACGTGCGTTTCAAAGTGGACCCATTAACATTCTTATGTGTGGTAGACACAACACCAAATGAAACTTGCAGGCGTACATTCAATCAATTTTATTTCTGCTTCATAGCTAATTCTACTTGATACTACTATCTCATATTTTTATTCCCTATTTCTTCCACCTCGTTCTACCATAACGACACTCGATCTTGGAGAATCCTTCGACAATCTTTCTCGTGTCGCCAGTACTTTTTGGGGCCGGTCAAAAATTCTCGTGTAATTCACACGGGAAACTGTTGGGTCGATAGCACCGACACGGTCGGAAAGCTTCTCCAAGGGGAGTCCTGATGGTGGGTGGAATGACGGCGGTGGTGGAGTGGCGGCCCTATCGACCGTGTGCCAACGAGGAACGTCGTCACCGCACCATAAGATTTCCCCTTACGGTCTTCCCCGTGGCAGCGGTGTCTGCGGGGATACCGCATATTTCCTGCCAGCCAGATCAAACTTTTTCTGAATCAGTCCCACCACCGTTGCGCAGTCAATCGAGCTTTCGAGCGTGACAGGTATTCCGCTCGATAGACATTCATCTTCGCGGGTGTTGGATGCGCTGTCACCTTCAACTCGCGCTGCATCTCATTCGATATCTACACTGTTCTTCATATTACCAAACACGAATAGAAAATATTCGCACCACTCTACAGAGCTCTAGAATTCAACAGACTTACTCACAATAATCCTAACAATTTCATTTTACGATCCAGAAGACGGTACCTTCCATCGCAGCCCGATTGCCCTAGGACCCAGATCCAGCCCAAACTGTCCCCGCCGTTTCCGTTTATGATCCCCCAGAGGCCAGCCATAAACGGCGCAAGGGTTGAGCTTTCGCGGCGCTCTTTGCGAGTGTCCATCGCTAGACGTCCCTCCCTCCGCCCGAGGAAATTCGCTTTGACTCGGCCCGAGGGAGCCGACGGAAAGCCGTGTTCCGCGAAGTGGAGCCTCGAAACGCGTCGCGCAGACGTTCCGTTTAGCACGGCCGGACAGAGGCAGCGCGCCGCGCCTGGTTTCGTGATAACCGTGGCCGGTCCGCAGAATCGAGACCGCGGCGGAACGCGGGTCTTAATTAATGTTTTCCCCGCGAAGCTGTAGAAGAAGCGGCGCGCGAGCCACGAAGAAACGACCTCGTAAAGTCCTCTATTGGTCAACGGATCGGTACAGTTCGCCTTTGTCCGGGATCAATTAAACTGCCGACTGGCCGCGGCGACCGGGGGTCGGCTCGAAATAAGATTTCTCCGGCGTCGCAAGGAGATTCCGGTCTCGTCTTCCGCGCGGTGCGTCGCGACGGGGGAAACCGTCGCCGGGCGAACAGGTTCCTTTTTTCTCCAACGGCGGTTTCGAAAAACCCACCTTTCCCTTAAACGAGCCGCAAAATAATGACGTACTTGCTCCCTCGCCCCGTTCGACGAGGTGTTCTTAGGATCGTTGCTGGCGCACGAAGCGGATCGACGAGCGCCGTTTCTGGCGCGCGATCGGTGCCGCCGTACTTGGCGTCGAGTTTTCTAATCGGACCCATATGTCGGTGATAGGGTCTCGAAGAAGTACTTAATATTTTAGTGCTGGTGTAGGCAAAGTGTTTTGAAGTTTTATAAGTCACAGAGTTTTAGAGGTTTTAGATTTCCCCAGGGCCCGGTGTAGCTCGTTCAGCGCTCTGGGCAGAAATGATTTTAAATAATTATTTTGAAATATAAGTTTTGACAGTGACTGAGTTTTTTCGTTGTATAAAAAATTTAATACTCGTAAAGCGCAGTAACAAAATAAATTAAAATATATAGGTACGAGATAGGTAATTTTACTTTCTTTTATTGATTTTAACACTTCGTTGACACTCTGGGTGTGTGCCATCCATAAGCTGATTTTGATGCAAAATAAATATCTTTTTTCCAAAGGTAAGGTACAGACTATTTTTGTTTCTCAAAATATTATATCTGAACAACTCTGTATATTTTTAACTTTTACTATTGAAATTTGTAAAAGTTACAATTTTTTGAAGATTCCATCACTTTTTCTCCACATATGGTAATCTATTACCACATATGGATTTTTTTTACAAAAACTGAGAGAATTTCAATCAAAGTACAATTCGAATACATTTTAGAGACCTTGAAATGGACCCATGATTTTGTTCATAATGTTTGGATTCTTTACATGAGAATGGCAGTCCTTCTAAAATTGCTCTGAGTGTGAGCCACCCAGGTATGTCAAAATTGATCGGAAAAAGAAGTGTGTCAACGATGGGTTAATTTTCCCTTTCTACCAATTTTGCTGCTCTAGGTAATAGCCCTGCTTGCGTTCCTATTCTAGATTGTAGATCGGGCCCTGGGTTTCCCTTACACTGGGACCAATTGAACACAGATATCCTCCTTGAGCACTAAAGCGCTCTGAAAATATACGCGAAATTAGTAGGACGTCTGACTCGACATTTCCAGTGCGAGCGACCGAATAGAAGAAAGATTAATCGTTCGCCTGTCAGCTTTTACATCGGCTCTGCTCACCGGCGACGCGTGATTAAAAGGGATCGCGACAGATTTCGAGGAAGCGTTTCCCGTCGACCTATCGATAGATCGCGATGGGAGGCTCTTTTCGCGGAAATATGGAACAAGCGCTTGCCTTGTGGCCCCTCGTTGCCCTCGCGTTATCCCGTCTAATAAAGCTCGCAATCCAGTCCAACGCGCTCAGGGCCTCGTCAGCTTTTCATCCGAGCGTGCTCTGACCCGCTGCAGCGTTTTCCAATTCCACCATGAATGGGACACCAATGGACTTCTCTGCGGCACGGTGTACTGCGTTACCTGTAAATTCACATTTACCTGAAAGCGTGGACGCGAAATAATGGCGGAAAAGATCCGCGCGCTGCGTCGTGTCTGGCGACAGAAAATCGATAGGTTTCTCGCGGCTGGCGGACGCGGCAGCGATTAAAAATTCGTGCACCGTGAACGCCGAGCAGCCGGCAGATAAGCCAAGACGATACTGATAACGACAGCCTTGGTGTAGTGTAATTTTTTGCGACAGCCTTGGGTCAAGGAGGTTTTAGTCGAATTGATTTTAATTGAATCCTCGAACGGCGAGGGATCGAAGGGTCTTAATTAAATTCATCTCAGTTTCCCCGAGGACTTGGAAATTTCTTTGCACCTATTGTGTCTTTTTCCCCCCTTAAAATATTGGACGTTTTAAACAGCTACAGTTTTCTGTTACGAGGCTACTTATCTTAATCATTCTTAGTCGATATAGTTTCTGGAGAATGGGTGTCATTCATTTCTTTAATTAATGCCTTGATTTAATGAGCGTCTGTAGTATCTCTGTCTATAGCCTTTTATGCAGATTTTTCAATATTCAGTGACCTCTCCGCTTGTGTAATCAGTGTGTTATGAATACAGCGAGTGCAGCGCGATAATGTCGATGAAATGGTAATTTATTTCTCAATTCTTTATGTACTACGCACACTTCGGCATGCGATTATCGCGCACCCAGTGGTTGAGAAGTTTCTCACCGAATGTTCGTAATGTATATGAAGCTCGGAGAGTCTTTTGTATTTAAGAAGCTGCTTTAAAACACAGGGGAGTGGAACGGCAAAGCCCATCTAATCTAGCGTTTCAGACTACCGTTCGTCGATGGCGATTTCACTGAATCTGATCACACGCTACCTTTTCAAATAGTGAACACGACTTGAATAAACAGATAAGATAGACATCAGCGACTGGGACACTCTGCTATCGGCGACAAACCGGTTACCATTTTTCTCGGGCTTCATATCTTCCCGTACCTTTTTTTCAATAAAGCATCGTTGTACCTACCTCGATTCTATTTATACAAGCTTCTTCCTCCTGTCGCTGCTTGTAGAACATGCTGCCATACTTCAACGCTTCACCAACAGATTTCTCAACGTCCTGCAAGCACAAGCTTTCTCACATGGAAACCTTCACCACGATTTTTAAAAACAAGATAGATAATCTCAAAATTATCAGAATCTGGTTGATAACCCCGGTCTGTGGGAATATTCGTCTCGCAGCGGAATTAATTTAACCCCCCCTCCCCGGCCAGGTGATCAATTCGGTGCGAAATAATCGTCGGCCAACGACGACGCTATTGTCCCACCGTTTACGCGACGATACAAGATTTTATTTGGCGATTCTGCGTACGCAAACGCGCTCAGGTCCAGGCGTGCGTGTCGGTCGTGCACGACCTCTTTCCTCCTCCCTGCTGGGCCGGTTCGAGCGGACGAGCGGGAAAGTTTATCGCGAAGCAACGAACGGTTGACAGCTCGGTGATGCATCGGTAGCGATTTGCATTGGCGTCGAGAGCACGGAATCCGGCGGCTCGTCCTTCTGGGATACCTTCGGTCCTCGGGGGCCGGCAAAAACCAACCGTGAAGGTCGGGAATTAACCGCTTTACCGTTACTCCACGGATACCAGGGGACACTTCTCGGTATCTGGACACGGAATTCTGAGGAAATTGATCGGCCTAGCGCGCGAATTCGGTGATTCCGAGGAGGAGACACGTTGTCTTTACCAGCGCTGGGATATCGTGTGCGTCGCAAGGAATTAAACGAGACACGTTCTTTTGAATTAATCATGATCCCATTTGCGCGGCAATTCTCTCAAATATCTCATAGCGGTCCATAGGTAGCGAGGAACGGGTCTTTCGACCCAGCAGGCATCGCGAAATGGAATCCAGCGAAGCGGAGATCAATCGGGAGGACGAATTTCGTGTCGGCCAACGAATTCCTCGCGTTCCCTTTGACAACTTCTCCAATTTGTCCCGCGAGGCACGCTTCCCACGCGTCTCGGGAGCCGTTTACCCTGAGGTAGCCTCCAGCCTAAGCCGCGCAATTTATCTCGCCCGTGGAGATAGCGCCGTCGAGCCTCCTCCGGGGCGCATTGTTTCCAGCGGTCCCTTAGCCGTGGCTATCTATCGACGCGATGTCCGCGCGTCTGAATATTCCGCGGCGTCACGCTCGTCCGTCACTCTCTGCGCCTGTAACTACGTTCGGTCGCCCTCTCGCGTGTTCCGCCTTCGACGCGTACACTACACCGTCACGCCGCTCGGCTCGCCTCCTCGTAACATAATTAAGTGACAACGAGCCGTTTAAAGGGCTTGTAAACACGAGACACGGCCCGGTCGTTTATCTCTGCACCCCCTCATTAAGGGAGCCCCGGTATCCTCGCCGTAAATCGGGCTCCATCGGGGCTTCCTAATTAAGGGCACATGTGGACAACACCTTGGCCCAGTGTCCTCCGAAACCCGTCGCCCCCTCCTACGCCCTAGAGCTTGGCTGCCCTTCGACCGCTGTGGCCGCCGAGTCGCGATCTCCCGATCCCATCGACAGGCCAGGCTGGCCACGTTTCGCCCCGCTGCAAAGAGGGAGAGACCCACGGGGCCCATTCTCGTTGGGCGATGCGCACCCCGGGTTCAAGGGCAGCCCGTGGGTAGGAGACAGATCGCCGCGGATAAGAGCAGCAAGAGAGGTATAACGAGCACACCAGGTCCGTCTCTCCCGTCCCTTTCTCCCATCCTTCTTCTCGCTCCCCGCCTCGTTGGCCGCTTCTGTTTCTTTTTCTCCCTTTTTCCCTCCTCGCTTCCTCCCTTTTCCATCAGATGCGTCATCTTCGAACGGGGTGGGAGAGTGGGACGATGATTTACGGTCTCTCGTGCCTCTCCTTTTCTCTCCCTCCCTCCCTCCCTCCCTCTCTCTCTCTCTCTCTCTCTCTCCCCCGTCTCTGTTCAAGCCTCTCGCTGTGGAGGTCGAGAGCCCAGGACCTTCTTCCTTCCCTTCGCCGTCCCCGTACCTGACCACCACCGCCGTCGACGATGATCCTCTTCGGAGCTGGTTTCGCTGTGGTATATACGAGCAGCGGACGACCGGTGCACGCCTGCCGGTCTCTCGTGAAAAGTAAACAGCGGGGCCGTGGCAACGACTTGGCAGCGCGTCACCGCCTCCCCTGGCCGCTGGCTAAACGATAGCGATAGGATACAGCCGAGAGAGAACGGCCAGGTAAAATGGGCGAAACTTTCTATCGAGTCGGTGGCAGGGACGCGCTACATTTTCCTCCACTTTGCTTCCTGGAACAGGACACGCTTCTTGTGCCATCTTCATGCACTTTTGGTATGGGTATCTACTCGAATGGTCTCTGTATCCTACATCACAACTCATGGTCAATTATATTCTAAAAATACCCAAAGCTATCGTTGTCTACCCGGTAGACACACACGAGAAACGTCACTTCCAAGCCACACCGCAGCGTCTCGCTGGAAAGAGCTGTTGCTCGGGTCCGAATGCGGTTCGAGTCCCTCGTGGATCGTTGCTGCGGCCCTGGCCAGGCTCTGCCACGGCAAAACGCTCGATAACGTCGATAGCGCGCGAGTTACGAGCGTATATACACACCGGGTCGTTTGGTGCATCCGCCCCGAAGGAGTCACGGCCCCGCTCTCTCGGTTGCCACGCGGAGCAGAAGAGGAAGGACGCGGAGGAGCGGACACGCATCGGCGTCGTTTCCGCGGGAGGAGCGACGGATCCAATTAACGGGCCCCGCGAATCCATAATTCACTCCTAATTAATTAGCGTACACCGGCGGGGGAGGGTGGAAGGGGGGGGGGGGTCGGTAGGTAATCGTGGCTGGTTGCGGCGCTGGGGCGCGAGCAGGAACGAGCGCTCAGAACGAACGGAAAAAGAGAGAGGCGTGACAGGCCACTGTAATCCTTTCCTGGCCACGTTTACTCATGCCCGACGAGACGAGCGAGCTGTAAACTCGCCAGCTAGGACAAAAGCGGCTGCGAACCGCTCCTGGCTTCGCGGCGTGCCGCTGCTATTAACCCCCGGATTATTGTCGGCGCTGGAAATGATGGCAGCCGCTTGCCTAGACCACGGGACGCGTTTCAGAGGAAGATGGGAACATTATCGCGACAAACGGGCGATTTTTCACCCTCCAGAGCGAGCCTGTTGGATCGTGTGAAATCAATTTGAACTCCGTCAAAGAATTAAGTACCTTTCAGATAATTTCACAGAAGTTCCCCTCATCTTCCGCTAACTACCTCTATTTACCATTCCCTCTCCAACTAGCATACTAGAAGCAAGACTTCTTGCTCGAGAATCTACCAGCAAAGAGTCAATAATCCCCACTGCACTCTCTCCGCTCCAATTTCTGTAAACCAGCCGTCCGCAAACCACCTCTGCTCCGCGTACTCCTCGCGTCATTTCCCATGGAACGCGGCTATTTCCACGGGGCACAGGCCCGTGTAGACGCCCGCGTGTCGACTCCGGGAACAGGATACGACAACGGGTGATGCGCGCGTATTCACGCCGCGAGAAAACAAACACGTATTCGTGTTACGGTCCATGGACGCTAACCGGGGACGGGTTCTGGCCGCGGACCGTTCTTGCGGTGAGCCCTTTTTAGCGCGCCACGGACTCTCGGCTACGGTCCGTGAAAGAGCGAGCCCCAACCCTCTCCGCCCGTCCAGGCGAGCGAGTCCAGCCCGAGCGTGAAACCCGAGAGTCCGCGATGCGAGCGCAGGAAGTGGTGGCTGGTATTGGGATCCACTTTTAAAGTTGACACCTCGCGCGCCGGGCCCGTTTTCTTGCCCGGGCCTCGTTAGGGCCCCGACGGCCAGCGCCGCTTCCCGCCGAAATACCGGTTGCGTGTTCCGGTGTGCGATTACTGGCCGTCTGCATCCTGATCACGCGACACCGCGCGGCTCCTTTCCTTTCTCTTCTCGTTCATCGCGAAATACCAACCCTCCGGATAAACGCTCCAGGCTGGAGGAGGAGGCCGAAACGAAGGGCACGGAGAGCCGCAGAAGACACGCGAGGCTCCTGCAAAGACTGAGTGAGTCGATGGAATTTTGAAGAACGAGGAACGATGAACGAATTCTTAATTATATAGCTAATGCAGGAATCTAATAACTGATTTAATGGAATTAAATCCTCTTGGGATTCTCTCGAGTGGGATACGCGAGCCATCGAAATGGTCAAGCCCGGTTTCATTGAAATCAGAGGTGACCAGATAGTGAGTTGTTCCCGCGAGAGAAACAAGTATCCTCGGGGAAGTGTCTCGATTGATTTCACGTTGGGTAGGTGCGTGTGTGCTCACGGCGCTGGGAAGATCGAGACCGTATTTCACCGTGACGTGGGCGCGAGTATCAGGAATACCTCGCGCGCTTTTTATCCGCCCGGTCCATTGGTCGCGCGTAGCGTAATCGCGCATTGCGTGTCACGCGGTTGAAAAAGGAAGGAGCTCGCATGCCACCGGTCGCCTCTCCGTGGCCTGTCCCGGAATAAGATATATAGAGTTATTAACAGGACGACACCATCCGCGCTCGGGAAACGTATAAAGTGCACTTCAGAATCGCAAAAAGGGCCCCGTGGCACACCGACCTCGCGGCTCGCGTATCGCCCCCGAGGCTTAATAAATAGGTCCGTTTATCGGTGCATTCGCGACTTGGGCCACCACTTTCCCCGCCTCTTTATCCACAGTGCTCAGCTGGTCTTTAATAAACTCGTCCCGGGTACGGAGCAATCGAGGCTTTCGTATCTGGGGCTGTTACAAGGCGCGCGGAGCAATCTTACAAACGCCCTGCCTCGCAATCCAGCGCCCTTTTTCGCGATAACGCCTCCGAGGCGAGCACGCGGGAGATGGGCTTACAATTTCGCCGAGATACGGCGGCTGGTTCGAGTAATATGCCAGAGAACGGTACGGGGGGCCTCATAAAAGTTTAGCATCCAAGGGGATATTGGAGGGAAGTTTGATAATTCTAGGTCCATTGGGAAATACAGCGTTCAGAATACTTCGTTGCTCGCGGTGGCTGGGAATTCGTGGCTTAACCTTTGGCTGCAGGATGCGAATGGTGGCTCGTCGCGATATAGGCCAGATTTACCTTAAAAGAGCACACTTGGGCCCCACATTGCTCAGAAACACAAAGTACCAGGGGTCGAAATGTCCTAACTCACCTTTTACCACTGCATATTAGGGTGGAGCTTATTTTTCAGCTACGAAAGTATGATATTCTTACCACCTCAATTTGTTCCTTTTTATAAAAAATAAAATCGAGCAGAATATGAGCTAAATTGATCTATATTTAGGGGTAGCTAGCTCAATGATGTAGAAATTTCAAATGTACCTACATGATAATTATACGGAAGGGCATGGAATACGAGACATTTTTTCAAATGCATTCACTTGTTCGTAGAGAAAAATAGAAACTGAGAAGAGGTACCATTGTGTTCTGTTTGATGTATAATTAAGTGAAAAAATTAGTAGATAGTACCCTGACAGCAGGAAACAGATACTTTCTGATGTCTGAGCATCTGTGACAATAAATTTAATAAACTATCAAATATAAATGTAAATGTATAAATTAAAATGTGGGTATTATACAGATAGAATTGAATTGTAAATTCAATTTTCATAATTTCTATAACACTAGTTTACAAAATCCAAAAAATTATTTTTGATCCAGACTCCACTAGGAAATTCTTATGTAAGGTGGTCTCCTGAACTCAAAAATCGACATGAGACAAAATCCTATGTATACGTTTTTGAGATATGGCCCGATGAATATTTTGGTAATTTTTTATAAAGACAACCCGACGTTTTTGGCCATATATCGCGGTAGACTCGACCGATTTGGTCGCGACAACACTTAAATTAAAGCTAATTAAATTGCGTACAATTCTTTCCTACAATGTTTTCCAATTGGACCAATAGTTCAGGCGGAATCGAGCGAAACTTCAGAAAAATGTAGGGGAGAGCGGGGACAAACGTAACACTTTTTACATTTGGCCTAGCTGCCAATTACCTCTTACAGATATAAAAACGAAAATTATTCCTTAAGATAGTGTGTTTCTTAGTCTATCATCTCATCACAAATTCAGCTTTCCATGATAAGTAGTTAAAGAGTTATGGCAATTTTCCGCAGTGACTGTCAGTGTTACTTTTGTCCTGCAGGGGTAGGACGAAAGTAACATACCATGAGGACGAAAGTAACACTAATTATTTTGAGGAGAATTAAGTAAAAACACTTCTTTCAAAGCAAAATGGGGTTTTCTTATTATCAGAAACGATAGAAACAAACATTAAAATAAACATATTTTAAGTAAATAACGATAAAAAAGCATAACAAGCTTCAAATATTTCTTTGATACCGTGTATTTGATTTAATATGGAATCTCGTGTAGCGGCCCCAAAAGTAACTAATATTTATGATTTTTTTTTAAAACTATTGTTTATATTGGATTCAACTCTTTGGGGATATAGGGAGGCAGCTTTAAACGTATAGAAACTTTTTTTATGTCGATCCTTCTTATTATTTATTCATTATTGTGGAATCTTGTTAACATTTTCTACGATATAACTCCTGTTGGCGTGAGTGTTCCACCTGTAACATGTTACTTTCGTCCTCGTAGTGACGTGTTACTTTTGTCCCCAGTCATGTTTTTCAGCATAGAACTGTCATAACGTACAAACTATACAAGACTTATTGAAATCAAATACAGGAACTTATAAAGACATTATCTAAGAACACTCTAACAAATAATTGGATCAATGTCTATAGTTTAACTATGAAAATTAACAAAAAAACCAACAGAGGAGACACTAACCTAAATGTTCGAAATAACGAAATCAGCTTGCCCATGATACATGAATCGTCGTATTGTTCTGCGTCACACCGTGAATCAAAAGAAACACTAAACACGCGTAACTATGTAAAGCAAACGTTTTGGAAACTTTTGTGGAAGGCGGGAGGAGGCGTGTTACTTTCATGACGCCGTTACGTTTGTCCCCGCTCTCCCCTAATGTTTTGGGGCCGAAATTGAAATCGAACATTCACTACATAGCCTGGAGTCTTTTTAAAAAGTTACTAAAATATTCATCGGGCGATATCTTAAAAGCGTATCCATAGGATTTTGTCTCATGTCGATTTTTGAGTTTAGGGGACCACCTTACATAAGAATTTCATAGTGGAGTCTACATCAAGAAATGGCTGTAATCTAGTGCAATCTTTGACTCACTTGAGCTGTCCCTAAAGATAAAAATTTAAAAAAGTATTGTCCAAAGTTTTTTATATTCTAGTTTTTGCATATCTAAAGGAATAAATCAGGGTCGTAAGACTTATAAAAAATGTTTAATCTTTTTTTTTCACTTTTAAGCTCCACCCTGCGGAACATCTCCATAAACGACTCTCTCGATAAACTACACAGTTACTATTTGATCCCACAAAAACTCACAAAGCCACAAAGATCGTTAAAAACCCGCCTATCCGCTATCTTTTGCCTGCATCTAGCGCGCCTACAAATTCCCTGATACTACATCGAATAGCTGGGTCGCGTTTCGATTGCCATTTTAATTACCCCGTCGATATACGATCGCCATGGTATCTATGAAACGGAACTCGACCGGATGACACGATGGGGCATCGCGATGCAACTCGATCGCGGCGTGCGCGCGCGAGCGTGCCACCGATCGAATCGCGTTCGATTCAACGGTCGTTCGTTCCTTTCAATTCGCGATACCAAATCGCGCGCTCCATGCAAATGGTAAACCCCTGGCCCATTAATCGCGATTTCCCCGCCGGCCCGTGAAAACGGACCGCGATGCCCATGCGTTTGCCAACCATCCGCAAGGATCTTTCATATCCCGCGTACGGCACGCTTCAACCGGGGGCGTGCTTTTAATTCGAACGGGCCGCGGCAATCGCGTACGACTGGTTATTTCGAATTTACGAGGACCACTTTCCCGTCGCGCCCATCGCCGCCGTTAATTAATACCAGGATGTCCGGTTATTAACGCCGCTCGTGATTTGTGTTTACACGAATCGCGTTAATGATCGCTAAATAGCCCCAGCGGGGCTGTGACACGTTTTCGCAGCGCACTTTATGGGACCAGCCGCGGCAAAAAGTGGGCGAGCACACCATTCCGGGGAATTTAATGGATCGTGGAGTATGTTGGTACACCGGTGGTCGTGTTCCTTTTGCCAACAATGATGCATGTCGCTGAATGAACGTGGCGCAATGTTTACTCCCGGATGAAAGGGACATTTAATCACCCTTCCTTGAAATCACCCAGTGATTAAGCAGATGCAAATCTTCCACTGTTGAAATAAGTTTTAATAATACCGACACTGGTCGTCGATTTTTCATTCATGGCCGACTGAACGGTGCCCATAAATTCAGGGCCCCCACGCTGAGGGACATTTTGCATGGGGCGACGTCTCGTCGCCAGCGCGTCATCTTGGAGATATAAGGGAATGTTCGAAGGGGAGATCGACTTCCGCGGAGATTCGCCGCGGAGGAACGATCGATCGGCCGTCGAAAGAAACGCTATGACATTTTTCATGGGGACGGGCGCACACGCGTGCTCGGCAGCGAAGCTCTCGCGTTTCTTTCGCGAGCTCGTAACGCCGCGCCGAGCCATCGACGTATATCTTCGTCCCGTGTAAAATGTTAAAGGGACAGCGGACATATTTCACCTGTCTCTCTTTGTCCCGCTGCACGCGGTCGTCAGTGCCTCTCATTCGATCGATTCCACGGCAATTATAATTAATCGCCGGGCCATTGTGCTGCTATTCCGTTCCCAGGGGAACCTGAGAATTTGATTCGACGTTTGCATAAAACACGGCTCGGTCGTACTTCATCCGCTATGTCGAGCAATCCTTCTTCTCCCTACACGCCACACGCATCGAGGTGGTAATTTATTGTCGTCGTTATTTTTGATATGGAAGGCGTGAAACGTGGTCGTGAAACGCGACACCGCGCGGAGGTGTAAAGTTTCAAAGTGGAGACCTGTCTGTTAACCCGCTCTTCACTCTGACGTGCTTTTAGCTCTTTGTTAGCCAAGTTTCTGCTCGGATTCCTCGTGCCTTGAATGTTTCGTTCGGATTTCACTCATTACAAGATTCCAGCGCCAAGGAAACGGAAGCATCAGCCATTCCTCGCCCATTAAACAAAAAAAAAGAAAAAGAGAATCCTTCTGTCAGGTCCCCTAACACCTAAAGCTCTGATCACACGCTGCCAACAAGACACGGCCCCCGAATTCCTTATCTCGGCGGACATTTTACAACTTTCCACCGTCGACTCCTCGGGCGAGAAGAAAATATCTCCGCTCGTATATTTTTCGGGGAGCTGTCAGGGCCTCCAACCCGGTTGCTTGTTCAAACCGAACCAAATAAAAGAAGGGAGAGAGAACGATAGGAGAAAAGGAGGAATCCGAGACGTGAGCGAGGGAGACAGAGAGAGGAGCTGGCTAAGCGCAAAATAAAACGATCGTCATTCTGTCGTTGGATACGAGGCTTCCCCACGCTCGCAAATATTTTCCCTATCGAGAGGGGGGTGGAGAGGAGGGGACCACCTCCCGCGGCAGCCGCAGGATAATTTATGCAAAAACGCGGGGGAGGGGGTTGCGGCGCGAATAGAATTTATTCGCGCTTCTTTCGTGGCTTCTCCGAAACCCGTAGGTCATCCGGTGTTGGACGAGCTCCGCTCGCAGTCCTCGCGATCTTTCGCAATTCCGACGGCTCGCTCGATCCATCATGTAACGACGCGTCACGCGACGGGATACTGATTTCGAATTCTGCCCGGCGGTTTCGACTTCTCTCTTCCCCCGTCTCGGCGATCGAGTAGGCCCCAGCACGCGGGGAAACGAATTGCAGCCTCGTTTTGTCTATAATTAACGCCGCTGACCCCCCTTAGATCGGGCTTGTTCTCGGAAGGAATTAATTTCGCTGTTTATGGGCACCGCGTTCGCCTGTTTGTCCCCTGTTTATTCGCGATGAATTACGATTCTTATGGCCGGCTTAGCTTTTTAGTGCCCGCCCGCCGTTGAAGCGAATATGGCGTTTCGGCGAAAAGGAGATGAACGGGGGGCCATGTAAAATGCGGTGGAGGTGGGTTTTTATTTTCGCGAGGATCTACCCGTGCAGTAGGGAGATGCTTCTCTTCGTGGCACGTTGAATGGGGAGAAATGCCGAATTTTTTGTTTCAAATCTTGCGCGATATAGCCTAGGGGACGTTTATGTTGAAGCTGCGATAGAAGTTATAAGAACGTCGATCGGGTGGCGGTAGAAGTTGCTGAAAAATATCTTTGTTTGGTGTGTTTATAGGAGAGCCGTGATAATAGTACAGTTTCAGTCGTTTATGGTTTTGCAAACATTGTAGCGCGATTTTATTTACAAACTTGCCTGGTATTACGGTAATTTGTGTCTTTCTGATCCCATAAAGAACATCTAAGACGGTACGTTCATGTTTTTTGGCTTACTTTATAGTAATCATTAATCTTTCTCCTAAAGAATTGGCGTAGCCTGGCAATTGCACCACTTTTTTTTAAATCTCATCCGATATCTTGGACAAAATGTATTCAAAAGTTTCCATTTTCATTCGCATATATTAAAAAAAAAATTGAGAATATTTTCTTCGGTCATTAGATACATGATGAAACTCTGTAAATTCATATCTGTTAGCATTAATTGGATGCACTCAATCTTTACGTTTACTGCGCAGGCTTCTGACTTCTCATTTTGCGATAATTGAAGATAATAATAATTCTTTTTCGGAATCGCTTGTATCTAAATGGGCATGCTTACTCTCCAACAGCGCAGAACTGTATCGAATATAATGTTCGTTTTCAAGATTATAAATTGTGAGATCGACTGCCCCTCGATTCTGGAATTATTCAGACTTAATGCTCTGCCTAGGAATCTCAGGAAATTTACGCTTTTCCACCGCTCATACCACAGCTCGGTTTTCGGTGAGAATAACTCTGTCGACCGTTTATGCAATTTAGCCAATGGGTTCTGCCAAGCTGTGGATTTCTTTTCGAATACTTAGCGGGTCTTTTAAGAACCAACTTTTAGCTGTAATGCGCGGCAACTTTCTAATTGCTTTGTGTTTGCCTATACTGCATTAAGTGTCATTTGTTGTTTACATGTCTCCGTCTTCTGTTCATATGTATTTTGTTTTTTACCAAAGGGTACCCACCCGTATACAAATAAATAAATGGTTCATCTTTGCGAAACCTTAAACGACTGAAACAGTACAATTATGACAGTTCGACTATAAAGACACCACAGAAAGATATTTTTGAGCAGATTCTATCTTTTATAGATTCTATCGTAGCTCCAACGTAAACGTACCCAATAAACACTTCGTGTATTAATCTCTCTGTATCCATCAATAAGGTTATATATAACAACGTTGAGAACGGCGATGATAGCGAAGAAGTAATATTTGGTTCTCGACGATTGTATCGATGGTCATCTAAGTAGCAGATAAGCGTTGTTCTGCTCTTTGCTGACTTCCATTATAAAACTATGGAATGTATTTCTACGCTTCGCTCTTATCTCAGCTCCAACATAAACGTACCTTTTTACACGCTTGTGCTACTGTATTCAGCTTCAAGCACGAGGGGATGCATCGAGTAGACGATGCGCTCACTAGTTTTATTCAAAATGAAACAAAAATATGCAGAGTTCCAGAGGCCTCTGTTAATCCTCTTCCTAACCAAATCTCCAATGCCATCGGCTCGTTATCACCATCCCCACAGGTTCAGCAAGCACGCCAATTTAAAATAACAACGTCTCGAAACTCGATTACGACTTCGGCAGGGCCACGGAGCAGACAGCATCGCGCGCACGAAAGGATTAACAAGTTCGTTCCAGTGGCAAACATTCAGTCGATACCTATTCTCTACCCGCTCGCATCCACGGGCTTCAATTATTAACATTCCGCGTCGAACTCGCTCCGACGCGCGTTCACGTTGTACCTAGGCAGAACGAGATAAGGTAGCGGAGACAACGGTACACGAAAGTGGAGTTGGCAACGCTACCCAGGGATTTCGTCGTACCTGGGTTAGGCCTGTCCCGGCGGATTTCATGATTAATGCTCGCGACGCGCGGTTTCATATAAAACCTGACACCGTCCGCCGTCACTTTGGCCAACTAACGAGCGGCCAGGACGCGTACCTTATCCATACCTCGTCATAAATCTCCGCGAACGCTTTGATTTATGCACCTTTTGGGCCGCGCGCGTCGTTCAAACCAGGACTTCTTCTTTGAGCCTTTCCTTGGCCGTGCTCTCGCCTCTGTCCCTCTGCCGGTTTCAGTCGAAGCGCTCCGCCTTTGGCGAGCTTGCGTGGTTACCTTTGACCGACGGCCGTGCGAGAATTAAAAATTTCTCGACGACCGCGAGAGACGCGTGTCCCCGGGACACGTCGCCTCAGAGTCGCGCAGCGTTTACGCGCCGCTGCTTCGAGCCTTTTCACGCGGTTTTCCGCCTCGCGGAACGTTTATGAGTTACGATCGCCCGACGTCGACAAATCGCTGCTTTCTCGCGAACGATCAAAAGTAGACTTCTTACTTTCCTGCGAGAGCGACGGAGGCTGCGTGACGTTTGATTCCTCTGCAAGAGTCTGGCTGCTCTTCAGATCTGCTCTTTAATCATCCAGAACAGAGAAATGTCTAACGCTCCCCTTATACTCCAAACGATACATCATTTCGACAGCGCCAGGTGCAGTTGTTACCATACGAAGTTTCCGTAACAGCGCAAAGGTCTTGGAACCCCCCCCCCCCCAGCGAGCAAAGTTCCACGCAATTATCGGCTGTACAGGCGAGCGAGATAGTTCCCTCGGCAACTCCCGTGCGTAACACTGGCCAGGATCCAATAGGCGCGCCTATGCACTAAGATTCAAAGCAAAGACAAATCCCAGACGATTAAGGGACACCGCGGTGTGTTCAAGGGTCAGGCTCCTCTCGCTGTTCCGCGCGAAGACGAGCGCGCGTAGGCAGGAAAGAACGAAGGGAGAGCGAAGCGGAATTTACATGGAAGAAGTGTAAATCATAACCCAAACAACGCTGCCAGCAGAAGCGCGCGTATTCCTGGCAGGGGCGAGGCCTTTTAAAACTGATTCATTACCCCGACACGATCCCCATCCTCTCGCCCGACGTTTCTCTCCGTCTCTCCTCTTCGCTGGAGAAAGAGCGCGCAGCGTCCGGGGCATCCCGCGAAAATGTTCCTTAATGGGAAATTATAGCGCGAATGGAGGAGGGAAAGCACCGTGATCGCGCCCCGGCCCTGCATTCCTCCAGAAGGTAGTCACGTAGAAGGAAGCAGCGCGCGGACCCAAGCTGCTCGAGGTGAGGCAGGAATAATAAGCGCCCGTGCACCGCGGCCGGCCAGCACTCTATCGCGTTTTCGAACGCGATAATTTCCCCGGGCCCCGATCTCCACGACGCGTCAATAAGCGCGGCACGTTGTTGCTCGCCGATTAACGATCGATCGACGGTATCGCGCGTGACCGTGTTCCGGTATAAGGCGCGCACGGCATTCGTTCGGCTGTATGAATTACGATGACTCGGCCACGTGGCGATTAATAATCGGAAAGGCGTGCACGTCTCTGTCAGAGCGTATCGAGATATCCACGCGTTGGTTTGAGTCGTTGGATGGTGGGTGACTTGGCGGGCGACATGGGGTCGGGGGCTGAGGTGTTGGAAATGTTGCTTCAAATCGGGGAGTAGGATGCTCAGTTTTCTTGTAAACTCAGAGGAATCGGTGATGTGGGAGGGTAGTGGAAAATAGGGAATGTTAGAAACCAACTTTATCGGGGAAACTAATTGTAAGTTTTAATACTTCGGTTCACCAGGAAAGAATGTAGGTTCAATGAATTTAATTTTCTTTTGTAAGTTTGCTTCGTAAGGGAAACATCCACCTTCGACTGTAACGCTCTGAAAAATGACCGTTGTTTGGAACTCCTTTTTTGTCACAAAAAGACTGTATTTATTAAATTGAAATTTTTTCTAATTATTAATACGTGTTTTGAGTCTACATTTTTTCCATATTTTCTTAATGCTTGCTTCCGCCCAAATAGGTGGGTGTATATCAAGAGCTTAACTCGTTTTTTAGTATAACTTTATTTTTCTTTGTATAATGCGACTGCGCATAAAAACTGAACAATTTTTATATTCAAAATTTTCTTCTATCTGGTCCCTGTACAAAGATATATTAAAACCCGAAAAGCGTGTTAACTTTAAGAGGTGGTTTCATCACTCCTTCAGAGTGAATTTCCTCCTTGCCTACTCCAATATGCTCCTCCTTCGCCGGAATTTTTATTAAAGTCTGAATTTGCTAGTTGGGAACGTTTCCTCGTAATAGAGGAGTGGTGAATGACTTCCAGGAAGGAAAAATTGTGTATCCATTAGCCACGTGTCGATTAATCGAAAAGGTGCACCTCTGCAGACTCACGCGTCCCATAGACGTAAATCCAAAGGGGTGCCCACTGGGTGGGGACCGAGGGTTGCATGAGTCACGTGTTTCCGAGTATGCGAGAGAGAAGTGCAGGGGGTTGTTCGTGCCGTCGTTGATGGGTCCTGTGAACCCTGGCCACGTCCGGACGACGAGAAATCGATTAAAGAGACCTGGCATTCAGATGTCACGGGCTCCGCCGGCCATGAATATCGAATTCTCGTTCCATCGGCCACTCGAATGCGACTTGGAGGAAAGGAAGCGTTTTCTGTAGCTTTCCTCTTCATTAAGAGCTGCGTGGCAGCGACGACTGCCTGGACCATTGGCCACTTACGAATTGCAAGCTTGAACGCCCCAGCTCTTAGACATCCTCGATCTTTGAGTCGTCTCCTTGCGCGGAATTTCGCGTTCAACCGCTCTGAATAACCATTCCCTCAACGAATCAACATCCTCGAAACCCTGGGAGTCTCCGGTTCACCCTATCCCGGTAGCATTTGTTCTCGTATACCCGGTGTACACGAGACAGCACTTACGCGGAAGTAAGAAATTAATTTCTCTGGGTCTACTTGTGTCTCAGCTTTATATAAATTCATTAAAAAGTCCCCTCTAGTGGAATCCTCTTAGGAAACTAAACTCCACCGAATTCTGCATGGCGTTACGAGTTCTGCGCGGCATCTCGACCGAATGGGTTAACCGGAAACGAGGCGAGGGAGGAAAAATGCGTCTCGTCCTAGCGGAGACAGTCGTGATTTGTCTCTCGCAGGAAGCTTCCTCAATCCTTCCGTGTCGCGGGGGCCCGGGGGCCGTCCCAGGGCCCCGCCCGTTTCCCTGATCCTTTCCTTGCGCGCGTCAATCTTCCGCGCCACACACGTAGACCTTCTCTGCACGAGGAAGATGCAACACTGGCCGGCGTTCTTATAAATAGCAACGGAGCGCGTGTCGGGGTGCTAGCAGTTAACAAACGGTAAAACTAACACCGCCTCCTACAATAACATTTCGCTCCGGTCACGTGTTTTCCGCGGCCCCGACTATTATAAGATCCACGACTGTCGTCCCCCGTGCCTTCAGCGTCGCTTCTCTCCTCTGCTCCCTTGCTAGCTTACACGTCTTGCCCGTCACATCGCGTCCGCCTCTGGCACCCTTTACCCCCGTTTAATGCCTCCGCTCGGCCGTTGCAGTCGTTCGGTGCTTTGTTAGATTCGCGCGCGGTGCCCGGAGCACTGTTGTTGCAAAAGGAAGCGGCCGGGCGCGCTTCAGCCTGTCTCTGTTTATTAAAAGCACAGTGGAGAACCCAGAGCCATAGTTCCCGCTCCTTGTCGCGATCTAAACAGTGGGTGTAGACGTTCGGGAGTCCGCGAGAAACTCGGTTCCTTCGGCGAACTCGAACCCTAGGATCTGTGGTGTAAACGTGTAATGTTATTAGCTGGTACGTCGCGTTCCTATTGCTTTGGTTAATTATAAAATAAAGCGATACCTTGTTATCGCCTCTACTTGTCCGCGAGCGTTTCCTTCGACTCGCCTGACTCATACATTCCATCACTCGCATTCAGAAATAGTTCGCGCTGATAAACTCCTGACTTTGCGCTCGTTCGATAGCATTCGCAGAGAGAGAGAGAGAGAGAGAGAGAGAGATTGAACGAGATGAATTAATCATATTTATCGCATCGCGTCGAATGAACCGAGAATACGTTTACACCCCCTCGGCTTCCTCCATACATCAAGCGCGCTACTCAGCCACCGAGGCCACAAAAACTGGCGAAAGAAGCGTCGTATAAGAACCAGAATCTCTCCCCGGAGTGTCATCTATCTCGCCGCATCGTCCGCCATCTATCCCCCCCCCCCCCCCTAAATATAGTCATTTCTTCATACTTCTTCCATCCGAGGGCCCAGAAAAACGTGTTCAATCGCTGGGCCCCTTACGGTGGTCCTAATTAAGCTCGCCGTTCGGTTCCCGCCGAAAAGAGGCAAAAGGACCAGACGCAAACTAGCATAATATTATATAACCCGTTCTAGACGATCGGGCCCGATTATATTTGCATAACCACCCGCCGACCGAATCGAGATTCGCTCGTTTATTTCGTGGCCGTTAAGAGGCCGTCTGCGACCTTAACGAACAAGGGCACCGGGGGTTCAGGTGGCGGCTGCTGCCGCATAAATCAACGTCCCGGGGTCTAGATCTCTTGGCTAGATCTCTGGCTAAGAGACGGAACTCGATCGGCACGGGTCGCCTCGAGATATCTCGGAAAGTGGAGATGGGACCAGCTTCAACGGTGGTTGCTGGGTTGGGTCGTCTTCTCTTCTCTAAAATCTTTTCGGAGCATTTGGTTTGCACAGTTTGTAGTTTTAGCTAAACGAGAAGTTGAAGTTAAGGTTAATTAACAAATGACAGTTTCATATGAAATGGCTGCATTTATTCGTCATTAAAGAGCAGAGGTTTCCAAAGTGATTTCCAGTGGCTCGCGAAATGTTTTCTGGGGGTCGCACAGTGGGCTGAACCATTGTTCAAACGCGAAAAAAATAGAAAAAAAGGCCTTCGTTCAATACTTTTACGGTTGTGTAGACCTTAAAGTACCTACTGGAAATCATAAAATACTTTAAGAAATGACAATTGGGAAACACGCGGGAACCATAATAGGTACTCATTACCATTTCATTACTTAATCAATAATACTACTAGAGGCATAATAATATTTTTTTCCCGCTTGAAGAAATTTCAGCCCACTGTGGGTCGCTGCGGTTATTTTTAATTGGCAACTCTTAGCATTTATTTATTGTAATCTAGTGACATTGACATATTTTATTAATGATGTAACACTGATTTTTCGGTTATGAAAAAAAGAAGCTGGTTACCCAGATGCAAGTAGAACCACCACACGAAATAAGATAGCTAAATTTATTAAATGTCTTTAAGTAGATATATTAATAAGGGAGAGTGGGGTAAATACGAACGCGGGGTAATCGCGAATGCGATGTTACAGCGTTTTAATAAATAAAGCTCCACTAGCTAATAGTTTAGGTCGTATCCAACGCCGAGCAGAAAATAATAAATACAGAACGCTCATGCTATTCAAGATAAACGCAATTTATTATTTTCATCATGTTTCAAGTAATATTTTGTCCATTTCAACTGCATGTAATTACTGTTGTATTAATGATACAATTGTTGTTTTAGTTGAAATAAAGCACTTTTATACCAACATTTTGTGACCAAGCCATTGCTTGAATTATGATTCTAACCTCTGAAATAAATTCTTTTTTATTTTTTGATGTCGTGGGGCATTGACGAACACCTCGGATGGGGTAATCTCAAACTTTCGAAATTAGCAACGTTAACCGATTTTTATGAATTTTTTTATGAAATATTTAAAGAACAACCTTTACTATTTTTTCTTCGATATTCCGACCAATTGCAATTTTTTTCTAACACACAAGAAAAGGAATTTGAAAAATACATTAGGTATACCTATACCAACAGTCGCAACCTGTAGCAACATTTTTTATGTGTTGACCATTGAAATCGCGCTTTCTGTGTGACTTCTGCGATATTTAGCACTCTGTTCGTGATTACCCCCCGGCAGTCGAGAAAAACCGATTTTTCTATCTTTTTTTTATTTTCTTTTATGCAATAAATCCCCTTTGAAAGACGTAAAGGTGCGATATTTGTAATCGAAAATTGTTCTTGGGGTACAATACACACTGTGTGACCACGAAGGGCCACGAGGAAGAAAAGGTTGGGAAGGGTTGTCATAGAGGTAGCGTAGAGGCTAAGGCGCATAATTTGACGGATAATTACAACAGAACATTTTGTTTTCTGTGTTGCAGGCCGGAGTAATGCGCGCCACGGAAGAGTAAGCGAAACGTTTCTCAGGATGGGACTTGTTGGACGGTCGAAGCTGCTTCCAAGCCGAACGATGGCGTCGTTTTTACCATTGCTGTTGCTAGCAGCGTTGCCGAACGCTCGATTAGACTCAGCGATCAGTCCAGTGAGTAGCGTGGGCTCGGTATCGAGCGGCTCCTCGTCGTCCTCGTCGTCCGCCTCGTCTTCGTCCATGGCGGGCGTCGTTTCTGGTACTGGCACTGGTTCCGGGAGCATGGGTGGTTCTGGCAACGGCGTGGTCGGGGGTGGCAGCAGCAGCGGCGGCGGCGGCGGAGGACACTCGTCCCTCGGTGGCGGAGGCTCTAACGGAAACGGTAGATGCGAGGAGATCACTATTCCGATGTGCCGCGGTATCGGTTACAACCTGACGGCGATGCCGAACGAGCTGAACCACGACACCCAAGAGGAGGCCGGCATGGAGGTGCACCAGTTTTGGCCGCTGGTGGAGATCAAGTGCTCCCCCGACCTGAAGTTCTTCCTCTGCTCCATGTACACGCCTATCTGCCTGCCGGAGTACACGAAGCCGCTTCCAGCCTGCAGGAGCGTGTGCGAGAGGGCGCGGGCTGGCTGCGCGCCGTTGATGCAGCAGTACGGATTCTCCTGGCCGGAGAGGATGGCCTGCGAGAGATTACCGACGCACGGAGACCCGGACAACCTCTGCATGGAGCAGGACAATCGCACCAGCAGCAGCACGGGATCCACGTTTGGAAACGGGGGCGCGGCGAGCAGCGCCCCGTTGCCAGCCGCGGCGCCACCGCGCCCGACCAGGCCGTCGAAGACGACGCAGCCACCGCGGTGCAAGCCAGGCAAGAATCAAAAAAACTGCCAGCATCCCCCGGGGGAAAGGGCGAGGGATTGCGCGTGCCGATGCAGGGCACCCCTCGTACCCCTGGGGGTGGGGGGCACAGTAATCCCGGGCCCGATAAGCGGCAGCAGCACCGGCAGCATCGGCAGCGGGGCTGGGCTGGCAGACATGGCCGTAAGTGGGGCCATACCGGCTCCGCCGATAAGCATCGCGCGGAGCATCATCCAGGACATTGCAGGAGTACCGAATTGCGCCCTGCCGTGCCACGGGGCGTTTCTCACCCCCGAAGAGCGAGGGTTCGCGGCCGTATGGCTGGCTCTGTGGAGCGGCCTGTGCGCCGCAAGCACGCTCGTGACCGTCACCACGTTCCTGATCGACACCCAGCGCTTCAAGTATCCTGAGAGGCCGATCGTCTTCCTCTCGGCCTGCTACTTCGTCGTGTCGGTCGGCTACCTGTCCAGGAGCATGTTCGGCCACGAAGAGATCGCCTGCGACGGGCCGGCGTTGAAATCGGGCCCGCAGGGCCCCGGGGCCTGCGTCACCGTCTTCCTCATGATCTACTTCTTCGGAATGGCGTCCTCGGTGTGGTGGGTGATCCTCGCGTTCACCTGGTTCCTGGCAGCGGGCCTGAAGTGGGGCAACGAGGCAATCGCTTCGTACTCCCAGTACTTCCACTTGGCAGCTTGGCTGGCACCCACGGTGCAGACAGTTTCGGCGTACGTGGCTGGAGGAGTGGCAGGGGACCCGGTGGCTGGAGTTTGCACGGTAGCACCGGAAGGGATACGCTCGTTCATACTGGTCCCCCTGTTCGTGTACCTTCTGCTCGGTACGAGTTTCCTTCTAGCTGGATTCGTGAGCCTGTTCAGAATCCGCTCGGTGATCAAGCGGCAACCGGGGGCCAAGGCGGACAAACTGGAGAAGCTGATGATCCGCATAGGCGTGTTCAGCGTTCTGTACACACTGCCGGCCGGGGTGGTATTAGGCTGCCACATGTACGAGACGGCGCTAAGAAGCGAGTGGCTAGGCTCGCTGGCGTGCCCATGTCGGCCGAGGGCAAGGCCCCTGTACTCCGTCCTGATGCTCAAGTACTTTATGGCGCTCGCGGTAGGCATCACGTCAGGCGTTTGGATATGGAGCGGCAAAACCGTCGACTCGTGGAAACGTCTGTGGAGGCGTTTGTTCGGCGGAGGGAGCGGAGGAGGCGGTCACGGAGGCGGTGGCGGCGGTATGGTAGCTGGCGTGACAGGCGTCAGCGGAGGCATCGGCAGCAGCAGCATCAAGGGCGTCGTAGGACGTGTAGGAGTGCCGTACCCCCCAGCTCCCGGCCCGGGAAGCGCCCTGCTGCCACCCGGCAGCGTGGCAAGCGCCTCCCAACATCATCTCCACCATCACGTCCTCAAGCAACCCCCTCTGTCGCACGTATGACGTCACCAGTCGGCGGGGGGCGACATGAACACCGCTGGCTGCGAGCAGCAGCAACAGCAGCAGCAACAGTCGGTGCAGCAGCAGGAGAGGCCTTCCGCCCTTAGCAACTACGGGCCCATTTAGCCCTTCGCCTCGGCCTCGCGCAGGCACACGCCGCATACAGCGCCGCACACGGCGCCACACACGCCCCACTCGGCGGCCACCATATACTCGAGAAGGTCGCTGGCGTCGACCACGGGCCCGCTAACGCCGGCCCACGGCCTCGCACCCTCTTACACGCAGGCTACCGAGGTCTGAGTCCGCTTCCGCTGACCACCGTTCGTCACCGAAATGGTCCCGCCGAGCGACCTGGGCCCCGCGCCTCCTGGTAACCCTGACGTGTTTGTGCCACTTCACGACGCTTCGAACAGCGTCGATGACTCGCGACGGTGCTTCTCGACCACCCGATATACGTATTAGCCCGTACGTGTCTTTGCCGCGGGTCTCGAGCCGCTCTTTTCGTCCCTCGCCTCTTCACCCGTCTTCAGGGAGGACTCTTGCCATCGTGGGAACGGTAGAAACGTCAGCCTGATCTTTCGGCTGGTGCTCCTATCGATCAATCTGAACTTGAACGGTGGCGAGATCTCTGCGATCGGTAACGCCGGAAGTCGGCGAAAGTGGTGAGCTAAGACGCGTGAACCCTCGAAACTGTCGACCCAGACGGCGACCGTGAAATTGGCGCTCGAGACTACCCGGTTCTAGTGAGATTGTGATTTTTCCGTGCGTGGTTTAAAAGTGATGGGAGTGAATGAGTGGGCGAATGGATGTACGGCAGGACTCTCTTACTCGTATCTATCTCTAATCTTTTCTTACTTATACATATGAATATATATATATATATATACGTAGCGGAACTCGTACAGTCCGCATGTCCGTCTAACGTGTATCGTCTCGTCTATTTATCTATCCTAGCCGTAATTGAATATAGGTGTACAACACGGTTTAAATGAATCGTACGCGGCGGACGGCGATGGCCTGGGCATTCTAGCGCCGTCGTTTTTATAATTTCATATTGTTCGCTAGTCGACATTAGCGGTACGGATTCGTGATAAACGCGGCTTTTTTACGAGATAAAATGAAAGTACTATCGGATCGAATGCTGTCACCGTCGCCCGTCGCCGGAAGTACGACGAGCAAGTGTATAGTGCGGACGTGTCTAGCAGGAGAAAGAGAAACGAGGAGTGTCGGTGATGTAACTGTAAATATCGCTCTTAGATTTTAGGAGAAACGCTGTAAATAAGAAGAAAATGGGAAACGATCATCAAAACGATTTGCATATATCGGTACGAGCCATAGGTATACATAACAGAGAAGTGTACAGACGCGAGCACGTCACGGTCGCGGTGGACACGCGTTCCTTTTCCTATCGTTGGTCCGCGGAGCTTCCAGTTCGCCTCGAATCTGTTGCAGAAAGTCGATCCTCTCCCGAGACACTGCCACACAGCTTAAATGAAAAAAAAAAAGGGGGAAAGTTCGATTAGCCGGTTCGAGGGCAAGGGCAAGGAAGACGACAGGCGGGACGTAGAGCGCCGCGCGACGCGTTAGGCTCAATGGATATCAATTAGCGATCGGAATACCTCAAAAGGGAAGCTTCGGAGGAGCCGCTAGTCTTGCCACGGACGGAGGGAACGCGTCGATTGAAATGTACGCGACTAGACAGAGCGTGATACACAGTCAGTCGCACGAGTCGCAAACACGACTTCTCACGTATACGCGATCCTTGGACAGCCAACACGAGAAGCACAGTTGAAAGGGTAACAAACACCACGTATATTAGAATTTTACAAATATCTCGTTGGTCCCCCCAATTGGCAACGATGACGACACCTACTTTCACAGATAATAGCCTCGCGTTACACAAGGTCTGTGTGGCTCGCCGTAGATGTATACATTACACACGGTAAGCGACGACGTAATCCCACGTGTCGAACGAATTTTTACCGCCGAACGAAGCCCACCCCATCAAACTTGACTGTTTTATATATTAACATACTCGTATATATACGTCTCGAACGTAGCAGGCAGAGGAACCGTAGAGACACGAAACGCCATTGACTCCAGTAATACCTGTTCTCATTTCGTACCTCGCGCGACTCCTCGGTCCCCACGGAAGGGACTGGGCCCGTGCACACGACCCACAAACACACACACACAGACACAGCCGTACACGCACGTCGTAGAAGAAAGACAAGAAAGTTCAATGTATCCCCGAGTAATCCGTAGGTAAAACGAGGAAGGAGAGAATCGTACACGTTCGAGTGTTTCTATGTTCGCGCAATCTAGAAGTAGCTGTTGACACAAGAGTACATCGTCAAGTATATATATATGCATATGAAAATGGTATATATATATATATATATATATATACACACACACACACATAAATGTCGCGTAAGCGCGTACGCGGGACCTCGAGGCGAGGACGCGCGTGCTTCACGCGGTACATCGATATCTCAGAATTTTTATAATCGCTGGAGGAGGAAGCAGATAGGATAGGAGATTGCGGCGGAACGTCCCCCTTATCGGTGCTTCGCGTGGGACATCTCGAGAACCAGTTGCGTGCAACGTTTAGAATTCGACGGCGTTGAAACGAACGGGGAGCAATCGTACTCCTCCCCGGTTCCATTCTCTCTCTCTGTTTTTTTTACTGGTTCCATCGTCGAAATTTTCGTGGATCACGCGATGGTCCCGCGCGATGTCTCGCGGGGAGGGCGGGACGGGAGGGAAACGACGAAAGGGACTGAAAAACGATAACTGCCTCAAGCAACTTAAAAAAGAAAATGAAAAAAAAAAAACACCACGACCCGTATCGCATCCAGGACGGGGACCCCTGCCAAACGAAACGTACACGTGTAATGTTGTAAAGTAGTGAGAGTAACGAACCTTTTTAGTGTCACATATCAAGCCGTTACGAGCGAAAACGGACAATGTCGCGTTCGTGGACGGGGACGATTGACGGTCCAGGGGACGGAGAGAGACGTCGAGTTGGAGATAAAAAAAAAATAGGGGGAGAGGAAGAAAAGAGGATTGGGAGAGTTAGAGCGCGTTGCTGTCCGCGATGACAGGAACGATCCGAGGGCGATCGGGGGAACGAACGCGACGCTAAAAAAACGAGAGGGAGGAATTTATAACGAGTATTTGTAAGCCACTTTTTGTCACGATGATTGTCAATAAAATTGAAAATACTGTGTGTAACGAGTGTGTCCCCGGCATTTTCATCCACTCCGGCCGTTCGAGACGTTCTCCTCTTCTACGCCGTACACTCGGATAATGGGGATGCTTGGCTTGCGCCGCGGAGGGATCTCCGGAGCCTCCCTCGCGTCTCCCTCTGTTTTTCTTTTTCGTGCGTTTTCCTCGTTGGGCTTTTACGTTCTTACCTACCTTTAAAAGTAGCAGAGACGCTCGCCACGATCCGCGGCTAGACGACGTCTTTGCACCACTTTTACGTTGCCATAGTAGTTAAACGGAGTAACCGACGACCGATGACCATATCGTTATATAAATATATATATACTGAAATCAAAATTGTATACGATTTTTAATATACTTTATTATTATTTATGTTCCTTGCGTTTGTTCTTGGCACCTCAGAGTTGTCCTCGACCTCCTTGCGACTGCAGGATTTTCTGTTACCGATTCCTTGGCGATTTTTTCAGCTGGCGGCGCGGGATTTGCAAGATAAACTAAACGCGACGGTAAGTCGATAACTGTCTCTTGTATTTGTCTGCTCATTGATCGTTGCTTACGCCAACGGCCTGTGCCACGCAGAAAGCACTGGTTCTCGTTAGATCACCGAAGTTAAACTGCATTGGGCATGGTCAGTTCTTAGATGCATGGTCATTTGGGAGCTTTCTATGTGCTGTTGGCGAAACGGTGGTTCAAAATGCACCTAAAGTTGCTGGTTAATTATTTGATAAGTAGATGATTCGTTTCAGAATCGTTTCTCTTCTGTACTTGAAATTGATTAAAGAATAATTAACTCGCTTTGCATTTAATACCATATCTCCTTGTTTCTTACCAGCTAGTTTCCTTTCACGTCTAATTAATACATATTGCTCAAGGCGGAGGCGTCTGTAAATGAATCAAAGTGTTCCCCCAGCGAACGAGCTAAACTACTCTGTTTTTTACAGAATCACTCCTCAACTGGGATGATAAAAAAATATTTATGTTTCGATTCGTAGAATCCTCCAGAACGCGACTATTTAACATAAAATCGCCTTGGGTAAATATTTCCTCGTTTAAATCATGGCTGAATATAAACAGAGGTCTCCAAAGACCACACACTCGAGTTTGTACGAAGGAAAAAAAAAGGTCCCTTCCGTTTAAGAGCCTCGAACAAGTGGCTACATTCTTCTGTCCGGGACTGATACAAAGTGTTCCAAGAAGACTTCTCTCATCGAACCTCCGTCTGAAATCATCCTCCCACATAATTAAACCTACAACATTGGCGCTCACTCGACGGAAAGTCCATCCATCGTTTCTGCTCCTCGCGAAAGAACCATAAACCGGAAGCCCGTATCTGCTTCGCCAGCTTCTAGCCGGAAAACCAAGCAGCTAAGAATACCTCAGCCTCCCGGCTCAAAGGGTTGACACGTAAATTTCGCGCTTTCGGTGGGAACCGGCCACGCGGCAGATCCATTAGGGAAGATAAATCCGTCTTTAAAGCGCGCCAAGGGAGAAGGGTGGCCAGCGAAGTCTCTTGGGGGAGCGCGATTGTTTATAACGCTGCTTCTCCCCCCCCCCCCCCCCCTCTGGCTGCTGGATATTAATGTAAACGCAGACGGCCGTTTGAAACGCCCGGACCAGCGGTATTTACACGGCGTTACGAATCGCCCCGGTGAAAATCGCCGTTTAACCCGGAGCACACCTAAGTAAACCCACCCCTGGCCCCCGTGAGTCATCGCCGACGGCGCAGTCAGCACCGGTGGCAAACACCCCCGCCGACGTGGAATTTATGGTTCGCGTCTCGCTGCACCTCCGGTATCACCGCCATAAACAAAGCATATTAACCGACTGACGTTTACGGCCCTCTGCGCGGCTTGCCCCGGAAGATACGGATCTCCGTTAGTCATTCCCTCGTTAACTGGCGTCACAGCGATGCGTTGATTTCCCTAATTGCCGCTGATGCGCCTTCCTCGGCGGTGGATTGTCGCGGGCTCGCCATGTTGTCGGGGAGCTCGCGTGTTCGCGTTACATTGAATGCTGCACGGGTGTCTTTCGGTTAATTAGGCGTGTGTCATCTTTGTTGGGTCGAGTTACAGATGGGGAGATGTAATTTCGTCGAGCTTCTGCTGCCTTCTGATTAGTGAGTGGAGGTAGGTAGGAGCTGAAGGAGATTTCAGGTGGCCATGATTTGGAGGTGGAAGATTGTAGTGTGATATTAATTTGGGGGGTTAGTGGATCTCTTCAATTCTCCTGAGTTTCCGATGAAAACAGTGTTCTTCTTTCGAGCATAAGCCTTAATTAGATAGCTTTGGTTGGTCTATAGGATTCAACTAGATCTGTAAACGTTCGAACACTTCCAATAATCGAATAGTACGGAGTGTTCGAATAATTCGGAGTATTCGAAAATTTCAGAGTAAATAATTCAGTGTTCGAATTTTGGATTGCGCCGAATGCGAATCTAAACATTTGAAAAACAAATAATTGTAAAGACCAAACTTGTGAAAAAATTTCACGATAAAGTGTGTAAAAATATTGCATATTAGATTCCTATTCGGTACAATTAAAAATTAGAATATTTCTAATTATTCGAATATTCGACTACTGCTAATTAAACGAATCTCAAATTTGAATTCTACTGATATTCAAATACTTACTCAGAATATTCGAATATTTGTACCAGCTCTAGATTCTCATTCTGTTTCTCATTTCACGTTCGCCGACAACAAGGTGGTTTTCGTTTCCCCGTTCATTTCACTCGCTGCTCCTTTCCACGATCTTCTAACGAGATTGATATGTCATCGGCCGAGTGAGTTGCCCTCAAAAATAGATCCTTGGCCTCCGTTATTTACCGAGAGACAGAGTTCCGGAACGATTTACGAGCCGATCTGGCGAAAGGTCTCACCGATCGGCTGATACGCGTGTCTCCGGGGAACCGTGATCCACGGCGACAAATTGCGCCTAAGAAAACTAATTTACGGCGGCGGATCCGGTGCTAGCCCTCTGTTTGTCTAGCAAAGGAACGTTTCCCAGGCGGCGGAAAAAGGACCCCGAATTTTCGGCGGAATCCCTTCCACGCTTCTAACATTAGATCGCGCATGGAGCGTGCCACGCGCCACCGTTTCTCCTTTTCCCTCGGATACCTACTCGCGCTTATTGCCTGTCGTTTTCTCTAAATCTAGGACGTCGTAATTATCGCGGCGGCGTGGCACTGAAAAAATAGTCTGTTCGCCGGTGGTTAGCTTCAATCTGCATACTTTACATCTAATTTTTGGAGCAACTTCCTGTTTCACTTTATTCAAATAGAACGTAGAGGAGTCACAGCCCTGATAGAGCATTTTAACACGCCTAACTGGTCTCGTTCGATGTCACGCTCGTGCAACTTTATTTCTTCGCTCGCGCGTTTAATATTACACTGCTACACTTGTAATAAGCAGTTCACGCGAAACGACTATATTCTTCAGCTTTCACACTCGGAAATTACACGTTGTATACCGCGAGATATTAGAGTGTCTCGTGGTTTATAGACAATTCTACGCACCGTGTTTTAGCTGTCAATATTCGTCGAACGTTGCTGCGAAGCGAGCTATTTTTCTGCCGGAAACGCTGTTCACCGCGAGCCGTCCACTCGGAAAACAAGATACAGATGTAAAATCGGCTCAAAGTCCGATTACCCGGTTATCGTTACATTTGCGCGCGTGGGCAATTTATGCGTACAAACGTTGCCACACGACCATCCCTTATCGGCGTGTCAAGGGTCGTCCAAACGTTGGAACCGTCTCTCGCATTCATTCCGGGGGAGATTAATCGCTGCCGCGACGGTAATCTATTGCTATATAAATTACTACTGCCACATATTAAGATACGAGTCTGTAAATTGAATATCCTCCTCCAATCTCTCGGATGTGTGAAACTTTTATTCAAATCAAATATTCAAACTGTTACTCAGGTCTGTAGACTCTTTAATCACGAGAATTGAAATTCATGAAATTTTTAACCGAATGGGAGAGGAGTTAATTACATAGTTATTTAAGAATCCTACCCCACAATATTCATGCTCATTGATCGCGTCATATAATTTAAACTTCCACCTACTCCGTCGACTTTTCGTGAGACAAGAAAGCTGGCATCTGCATATTTATTCGTCGCCGAATTCCTCAGAGAAGGGAAGCAATTGAAATCTAGTGATTTGCGACCACTAGCGGGCGTCGACTTTCAAGCGAGTGCGCGGGTGCGCGACGGATACTGTTCGCTGGCAATAAAGCGAGCCGTTTCGGTAACCATAAACGGTAACGACGATCGTGCTCGTCGCCGCCAGGTCACCTTAAAATCGTTTCAGGACGGATTTACCCCGCCAGCACGGGGCTCGTTGGACAGTGGATGGCAGGCGTTGCAGTCCAGCGCATCGTCCTCGCGTACAGTCCGCGCGGAAGTGGCCGCGCACAATGCGACCGCGTGCTGCCGTAGGAAGGGCTTTTCGAAGGCCCTCGATTCCATTCAAATTAGATTCCCTTGTACCGTTAATCCTCCTTTGCAAATGCCAACAGCTGCGGGAGACGGCGGCCTCGCAGCTGATCATTAATTATTTGCGTCTCCGGATTAACGGGTTAAACGAACGCGGCAGCGTGAGTGGGCGGCCGCTCTTGTTCCCTCGCGCGATTCGTCATCCGCGTGTCGATGCTTACACGGCGGATCGATCGCGCTCGTTTGAGCTTGCGTGGAATTATTACGCACCCCATTAGTGATGGGATGAAGTGCATTGGAAGTAGGGTCGAATCTCACTGGATAGTTTCGAACAGTTCACCAGTACTTGGAAAAAGAAAAACATTTGGTACTTTTAAGTAGACTCGAACCTCGACGTATAATCGAACCTGGATGAAGTAGGTTCGAACCTTTCACAATAGGTTTCTGTTTACAATATTGAATTCGAGTGACATTGCAATATACAACGTATTATACATCTATATTTTAATATATAAAGCAGAAAACTCCGGTGTTTGTGTTAAACTCTGGGATCACGAAATGTGCCTTGCCTCATTATGCCTGACTACTCTAGATGAATGTGACCATTTTCACCAAATAACATTAAAAAAAATTCTATAAAATGAGAATCTACATTTCGGGCGAAGTCTTGAAATGTTTTTTCTATCTGTTCCAGATTGCAAGTTACAAAAAAAAATCGGAAAACAGCCGGAATTTTAAGGGGTCAATTCCGCCCCCTTAGAGTGAATTTGGGCAGCAAACATAAATTGCGTTTTAATCAGGAGAAAAACCCCTACATATTCACAAGGTCTCAAAATTTTTTGAATCTCCGAGGTTAGAAGTACATCCTCGAACCCTGCAGGTGCTTTTTCTGAGGTTCGAAACCAGCTTCTATAACCCAAGTACTTTGGAAGTACCTACATAGAACGAAACATCACCTCTTATACGTAGTATTCGAAAACCATGAAGTGAAACTTTAGTATTGGAATTGACTCGGATTCGTGGGTACATATTGAACTTGATCCGTTCCCTACTCCGCATCTACGATCGTTCACTTTGTGGTTAGTTGAGCCAAGCTCCTGCGGTATTGATTCACGTAGCACGGAGTGTCATATTCCTCTTTATCTCCTGACTTGAAATATAAGATCTCTGTAGATTTACCCCCGTGGAGCATTGACGCGCAATTAAGGGTATCACCTCTGTGTTTGCCCCCCGCCCACCCCCTATATTCCGCGCGAGGGCGCGACGAAACGAGGCCGGATTCGACTCTGGAATAATACCATTCTCGTGGCCGTAAAGCCGCGGCCGCTGTTGAAACAATATTTTCACGGGGGCGCCTGTCCGACACGTCGTAACCCGGCCCTAGAGCTTACGATATCGTTGTTTTTCGACGAGCCTGATCTCCCGAGAATGGCCCGGGAACGTCCTACCGGTCATTGACGCCCTCCCACTGATCGATCCGCAGAAATTCTGCTGCACGCACGGACATCGACAGATCGTAAGCCACGCTAAATATAGACCCGATACCGTGGATCAAACGTATGTAACGAGTCGGTCTCCAGGAGGGCCTTGCGCGTTGCTGCGAGCCAGGAATCGCTGAAACAGGGGGTGGCCTTTCGCTGCTAACAATTCAGATCCCCGTTCGATGGATTTCCCATTAACGATTCTTCTTTCGCGAGGACTTCTAGCCTCTCCAATCGACGCTCAATAATTCCCGAACACTTCGCCCGGGACCAAGCGTATCTCTACAAATATGGAAACGTAATTTCTGCTCTGTGAATTGGAGAACTAAAAATGCTTGTTGAACCGGGGACACAGGTTTAGCCCGTGTCCTCCGCTACGCTCATCCGTTATCTGGCGGGGCACGGACGGAAGGTGTACTTCACAGATGACAACGACGATAAAGACCATCTTGTTTCGGTGATAAGGCGCGGACGGAAAAAGCTGTGCGCACACACTTGCGGGAAGGATTCGTGGAAATGTCTTCCGTTTCACGGCCGCTTCTGCGACGCGCATGTTTCCACGTGCTGACAGGCAAACGGGTCCCCGATTTCGCCCTCGGTGCCCCCGCGGCGACGAGCCACTCGCGGCCCACACAGCCCGTGACCTCCAGTCTCCGATCTGTCCCGGCCGCGTCAGACACGAATAAAAACCAGAGCCGGCAGGAACGAATCCGCGAAAAGCATCCGCGCGAGCAAAGTGCTCCGGTCGTTTAGACGTCGACAGCCTCGTACAGAGATCATTCCGGCGGGGGAAAAACAGCTGGCTCGGCGTGTACTTGGGGGCTCGTCTCGGAATTAAAAGCCCGGGGAGGAGCAGAGAGGAATGGACAAATGGATTTTTCTGATTCGTACTTGCAGGTAATGCTTGCAGTAGATTGAAAACGATGCGAGCAATTTTCTGGAATAATTCTGGTCTATCTGTTTGTCTATTCGCTACTCTGTTTTTCTAGATTTTGAGTGTATAAAATGCAGGATCAATAATAATGCTGGGATTGGAGTATTTTTATAATACTGTTATTATTGTTAATCGTCTTTATCACTTTAATAGAAGAAACCTGAATATTTACAAAAGGCGTAGACAAGAAGAGTAAAGGTGAAGCTGCTAAACTAAAATAGGGACAACAAAGCAAACATTAAACAAAGTAAGAATAAACAAGTAAACTAATCTTAACTTAACTTAAAGTAACATTAGCAAAATTAGCTCAAGACTTTAAGCTAAACACGAGAAAACACAAAGTGAAGTAAAGTAGAAACAAGTAGAGAAAAACAGATGTACAAAGTAAAAGTACATACCTACATGCACATGGAGTAACACAGGGTGGAAAGGATAAGTAGATTATGCTAGGAGTAGTGCTGCAGGATAAATAACCGTATATAACTATTTATTCATGCGTTTAGAGTTATGTATATTGAATATTTTATAAAGAACAGCGTTTTAACTTGCGCAAGTGGTCTCCTGGGAAACGTTCTGTCTTCATCGTTGAATACATTTTTCGTTGCCCCGCTCTAATACGGAGAAAAAAAGAGTGTGATTTGTGGCCGAAGGTTTTCCCACCGCGGCATTTTTAAAAACAGGGAGAAGAGCCCCGAAGAACCACCCCAGCAGAGTGGCAGGAAAGAAGCGACAGGTTTATGGGAACCATACCCTTGACCTGAGCCTCCGAGCACACAATCCGGGTCTCAGCTTCTGTATTCGAGGGTTTCTCTTGAAAGTACTCGCGCAGGCACTTGGAGAGTCGGCCATGAAAACAGTGTCACCCAGAAGTGTTCTCAGATAAGTCACTGGCGAATGTAAAGGAGCATAAAAGCTGATACAATTTCTCTCATCTTTCGCAGAGCTCCACTCGGAAAAACAACGATGATTTCGGTTGGATAAGGAAAGAACTTCATGAGTACACTTGGGCGTCATTAAACTTCCGAGCGCGGCAATTTGTCTTGTACGCTTGTCTTCATACGTGCATAAATAACAGAGATTTATTATGCATTTAACTGCCCCGCCCGTAGATACTCTGGTTGGCCGAGGTATTGCGACAACCCGCAAGAAATACGATTTTCCATTTACATCCTTCAGGCGCAGATAATCATTCTCATTTTCCGCGGCTTGTTGCTGCACGCCTCTTTCATAAAACGTCAAATCGTTGCTCCTCCACTTACTCGCCCCGCCGTAATTTAGCTTCTCGAACTGGCAAAGTAATCAACCCGTGCTCGTTAGCGCCTAAACGCGACAGTGAAAACAAATTACCATCCGCACTGGTATTTGTCAGTAAAGACACGGCGATACTCGCATACCGTTTCCACTTTTATTGCAGCGGAGCCTCGGCAGTCCCGTTTTCCCTCGCTTCGTCATTTATATCGAAAACGTTCAGTGGACCAGGTTCGCAACCTCCTTCGATTCCTCCTCGAACCAAAGCCCCAGTCCACAGAATCCGTCCGCATAGATAATTTTATGACACACTGTAGCAGTATAAGTAGCGCCCAAGTATCACCGGACAATAAATACTGGCGCAAACCGTAACCTGTTCTCGCGTGTTTATATTAAAACTCTAACAAGCGTAGGTCGATTACTCGCCGTATCTGCGCGCCGTAAAAAGCATATTGGCCATGGAGCGTTTTATGATCGTAGAGGAGAGAATATCCACGCCCTCCGGAAAAGCTTGCAGCGGATGACCCGTCGCGATTCTCCCGTTCGTCTCTCGTTTCTCATGGTCGTCTCCGTGGAACAGGAAGACGCTTGTGCTCCTCGCCCCTCGTGCATCAAACGCGCTCCCCAATGGCGCCCCGAGCTAGGGTTGTCGATCGATCTGCCGTAAGTCTGCTTTAAATCGAGCCGGGGCGCGAGAGAATAATCCCCCGGGCCACTTTGTTTGCAATTAGCTCGGCTCGATCCAGCGGAACCCTGATGACCGCGTGACGACCGTGCCGCGGATCCATTCGACGGATGGGAGAAAAAGAAGAGAGGATGCGGCTAAGATTGGCGCTACGTGTGTGGGCGTTGTAAATGCGTAACAACGCGCCCCGTCGCTCGTTACACCGGCCGCGAAATCGTCGCTCGTGTTTCCGTTTAGCACCCTCGGGGCCCCCGCGAGAATTCCTCCTCGCGAAATATCTGCCGTAAGCGAGCTGTCGAGCGCAGCTAGTGGAACGCAAAGATCTCGCGCAGAAATACACAGAGCTGGATGAGATACGCGCCGTGGCTGGAGCGGGGTGGGTGCTTGGAGGTAGTACAAGTCGGGAGGGTGGAGTGAATTACATGAAAATCAATGGAGTAAGCGCGGGTTTACGCGAAACTCGATGGGATTCTCAGATTTTCAGACGAACGGGTTCCAAAATTCGGTTATTCATTTTCATCGCTCGTTCATTTTCTCTTATGAATTTTTTTGAATGAACTAATGTTAATAGTGCATTAAACTCTTTTGGGATATAAGGAGGCACTGTTAAACTTGTAGAATTGTTTTTCTATCTCAAACCTTCTTATTATTTATTAATTATTGTGGAATTATGTCAGGTGTAGCAATTGTCACAGTCATCTGATTGCAAACAGAAGAAAATTTTTTTAAAGTTAAATAATGTACACTAGGACGGGACCTAACATTTTAGTTTTAGTTTTTATTTACAATCCTTTTTTCGTCGATATAAAGAATAATATGAAAAATATGTCTAAGGAAAAAACTTACTTTTTCTTTCAAACGCTATAACTTTTTCAATTTTTTATTTTTTTTTCTTTAAAGTGGAGCAATCCCAGCGCAAACTGTCTAACTTTAAGAAATTACAATTTTGTTTGCAATCAGATGACTGTAATAGGTGCTACACATTTCGTCAACAGGAGTTACATCGTCGAAGAGGTGGACAAGATTTCACAATAATTAATAAATAATAAGAAGGATCGACATAAAAAATATTTTCTGCAAGTTTAAAGATGCCTCCCTATATCTCAAAAGAGTTTAAACCAATATGGCCAACAGTTTTTTCAAAAGAATTCTTAAATATCAGTTACTTGTGGAGTTGTTAGACGAGAATCCCCTTAAGAGAATTTCCCCTTAAAGGAGAAAGTGTGAATATGGACCGCGGTTGTAATATTAACCAGGTGCTTATGTCTCTGTTAAGTGCTGCGATATGCCAGGACCTGAAATAAAGACAACACTTATGTCTTCTAACATAATTTTGAAATTTTACATATGATTACTACAAAAGAGCAAAAGATACCAAATCTGTGAAAAATCAACTATTTCTTGCGTGTTTTTTACCCTTTCGGCTCTGGTCAATATTACCACCCCAATTTCTGAAACTGTATTTCTGACAAAATTTTGTAGAAATGGCACAGCTTCAAAGTGTAGTTGAATTTTCATGGTAAAGAGCTATTGCTATGAACATTATTTCAGATATATGACCATCTCCCTCTTATATTTATGAAATTTTTACATTTTTAATGCACGTTTTCGTCGTAAATTTTTCTGGCTGGATATGAAGTTGTACTCATTCCAGAAATACAAAACTCATTCAAGTCTGCAGAAATGGTGCGCGAATTAGAAACAGGTGCCAATTCAGCAGCGATGAGAATAGCGTCGAAGCGTGCAAGGTTAAAGACAGAGCCGAATAATATCCGTTAGAGCGCGAGTTAGCGCGGACTAGTTATAAGGGAAAGAGCGTCATCCTGCTCAAAGCAATCTCGGCTTTTAATCGAACGAAACGAGCCGTGAATAATCGATCTGGCTCACGTGATCGAGGAAAAAGCGGCGAGCAATTTTCCATTCGAGGCGAGTGGGTCCGAGGATACTTCTGGAGCTGACGATAAGTTTATAATAAGATTGTAATTACTTGTTTTAATAAACCCGCCGGCAAACTGGTTCTCGAGGCAGGAGCGATTGGACGTGGCGATCGATCGATCTTGGCGAAACGGGCCGCAACTTCTTATAATAGCTGGCCGTTTCAATTAATTCGATTCAACGCCATCGGTCTCGAATTTCGTGCCGCAGCGCGCTGCGAGTTGGTCACGAGGCGCGGAGGTCAGTTTTACGACCCCCGTCGGCTCGAATTCCGTCGTTAACGTCAACCCCACGATCGCCGAGACGAAACAGTGATCGATGGCGGTTTATCGACGCGGACGCTTGGGGTGCCACAGTTTGATTGATCTGTTACAATTCCGATTTTCGATTCCCATCTTCGAAGCGTTGGAACGCCGATCGATTAGAGATCTCAATATCCAGGCCATTTCCCTGCCAGAAATCAGACCATTCTCCACTTAGTACCGTGCCATTAACGGCGGAAGCCGCGCTAGCAAAGTTTCCACTGCCAGCCGTTTCGCGAATATCCCGCGACTGTCGAACATGGAACTTGAGGTAGCCTCGGCCTCGTCGCTCCTCAAATCGTATTTATTCGCCAAGGAAACGCTCGGGAGGAAGAGGGAAATTAAGATCCGGCAATTTGTCGTATCTCTCCCATTGATCGCGGCCCATAATTAAGGGAAGATTCGAGCGCGATTGTATAATCGGGCTTCGCGCGTAAGTGAAAGTCTTGTTCGCGCGTCGTTATAGTTTTCGCACGATCCATCTTCCGCGGTGCTACTGTGCTACCCTGCGCCGCTGGTATCTGGGGATCAAGATCGACGAGGAAATCTTTCTTTAAAGCGAGGCGGTCGTTGAGGTTGGATAGCGTCGCTGTAAATATCCTCGGCACTCGAAATCAGGATTATTCCCCGGGGGGGGGGGGGGGGGGGGAACAACTCGCGCGAGAACCGCGTTTCGAATTTCGCGCGACGCTGAACGACGGATCGTAAAACGGTCGCGCAGGATCCTGGAGACATAACATAGCGAGTTAATCGCTGTTAGGCGACGCGCACACTGGGTTAACCAGATTCCTTTTCACGTTTTAACGCTCACTGCTTTCGGCTGCTGGGCAAACTGAGGTTAACGTGTTTTATAGACTGGGTGAAGGAGTGGAGAGAGATTTTATTAACTTCGTTATGTAGTTGGGAGTAAGTGCGTGTCTCTGGTTATCAAAGCATTGCTCTATTTATTTCAGTCTTGTTTAAAGGATTTATTATGCTTATTATTTATTTATCACCCTATTACTTCTGCCTGTGGGTCTGACTGCGTCCCTGTTTTTCTCTGAATAATATTTAAATCTAGAGACCTGTAATAATGTGACTGATAAAATGTTGATCATGTCTAACAAGTCTATCAGTTATCTATCAGATTTACATATCACGAGGAGCTAAGAAATTCGCTTAAAAAGTCTCCCCTGGCTTGAGAAGAAATCGCTTATTTTTGGAACACCAATCTTCATTAAGTTTATACTAAAGAAGTGTGCATTTTTAAATTTATATTTTCAATTTTTAATTAAATTGGCGCCTCAGAATGGGTTAAACTAAACAACCTATCGTCGCCTGCCAACTTCACCGTCTCTCAAAGTTGCCCCCGTCCCTCTGGAATAAAGTCTACGGACGCCCCTGGAGAAGACGAGTCTCCTTGCTCCTCAAGGCGACAGGACTATCTTCCAGTGTGTAGACCGCTTTATCGTCTCGCTAACCCCCTGAATCATAGCTATGGGCGCAGCGTACGCGAGGCCCATAGACCTTACACACCCTCGCTGCATTTCGACTTGCACCGGTCAAGAACCCTGTACGCACGTTTGATCGAGGTGCACCGGTGACTTTTAGCGTCGGAAGTAGAGAGATTTATGGCCGCGAACGACGCTGAATTCGTGGTTATTTTTGTGGCATTTTACGATCCACGATCTTGGTCAGCTTTGTTAGAGCCGTGCTCGAAATCGAGGGGTAGATTATAATCGGTTAATATTCTCCGGGATCGACAGAAATTAACTTTCGCTTATGGTTCAGGGAAGATTAGGTTACCACTTCGTACTATTTGAACTATGTTCTACTCATAATACGGTAAATCCGGGAGAGTTGGTCGAGTCTCTGTATTTCAGACTCTATACGTAAAAACGCGTTAAAGTGCAGACTAATTACTTCTCTAGAAGTCAAATAGTTGAATGAATAACGTAATTTTGCTTTCTTCTGTGTTTTTCTGGATTTATAGGCTATAAAAGATAAATTGAGGCTACATTTAACCTCTTTTGTCAAACAGCGGTGTACAGAATCGGATTTAAAATATACTTCTAAGTTTATTTTCGTTTAATGTTTAGGATAATAAGATAGTAGAGATATTGGGGGACAAATGCAGCCAAAGTATTTGGTCATATTAACTCCTCCTCTCAAAGCTAACGAGAAGACCATCTCTCGCTGCAGAAAGGAGAGATGGTCAAGTTGTGACTTTTTTATTATTTTTGTTTATTCGTTTTATTTATTCACTTTTGTATTCATTTTCCTTGCTAATAATCGCCAATAGGTACTTAATTCACTTTTTCTTTGACGTGTTCTTTACTTGTTTAGCGTAAACAAATTAAATATCAATAAATCTGTAGTTGTATTCACTCATAAATAATTTTACTTTCTTCTTTGTCATTTTTGCATGAATAATTATGTGATTAGTTTCTGCCAACGACGATAACCATTTCTCCCGGCACCTTGGGGGAGGTGGTCAGATGTCAAGACTTCAGTTTTCAACCCGACTTAAGGGACGTCCAGACGCTGATACATGTTGCATAAAACTCTGAATACATAGGTTTGTTCTGATAAAATAAGTAATATCTATATTAGTATTAATAGCCATTTTATATCTATTAGGTCGATATGGGGCTGGCAGCGGGCGTACGACGCGATGCGGACACTATTCCGTGTGGCCGATGCGGCAGGGTAGAAAACCGAAGAGCGAGCGAGAGGGAACGAAACAGTTGACACGCAGTTGCCGTCGACTTTTTCGTTCTCTAACTCTCGACCGAAGGATTCCAAGAAATGGTGGGGATAATCACCGGGCGTACTACGCATGGTAAAAACGGGACAATAACGAGGATTTACTGTACTTTGAGAATAGATACTATTTACTAAAATACTACTACTGTACTTCGTGCAGTGATTCACATTTAGAAGGAGATTCGACGATGCTTTTGTTTAAATTGTTTATTTGCTTTTGCCATGTTCTTGCACACAGAAAAATGGATTTACACTTGGTGGTCTCACTCCCCAAAACACTAAGGAGTTTCAATGCGCAAAATGTTACAGTGAGATTTCTATTGGTTCATGGGAATTTCGCTGGACGTTTCATCCAATTTGAAGTTTCAATGAGTGTCATAGGAGGTTCAGGAAAGGTACTAAGCTTTTTAGGCATTAAAAATTGAACAGTTTGCGCTGTAAATTTTATGATGCTTGAAAAGCTTAGATTGGCACCAGAAGGCTACTGACCTATATACATATTTCATCGCCATCCTGATTGGTAATTGAATCCAGATTATTGGTCTTCCTGTTTACTCTTTAATATCCACGATAATTCTATTAAACCGTGAATAGTAACCGAGTCACGACTGCATCCTTAACGCGAATCGAGTATATCCGTCCCTTTTTATCGTTTTTGGAGTACTGCCTCTGATCGGATTCGATCGACCAGTCGCTTAGGTAAATCGGCCTGGATTAAGCTGTCTGTTTCTGTGGCAGCTTAGGAATGGAACGCGGTAATCCGACACCCGGTTAATGCTCGGCAGGAAGTCAACGGGAAGAGGAGGAGAGAAGACACAGTAGATGAGTGATACCGGTTGCTTCACGGCCATGCCACGGGGAAAAGATTTATAGTGATCCTTTTTTACACGATGTATCACCTCATTGTATCATTCCCGTATTTTTCTCGGCGGAGATCGCTTGATCGCTTCAGACCGATGCAACAGAACTTCGTTTCAATTTAAAGCACTGTCAACTAAGATATTGCAAAGAATTCATCGATTTGTATTTCTTAGATTGCTACTCTCTTTTCTTAGTATCTGTGCAGCTTTGCCACTTTAATCCACAGATAAAGATATTATTGTTCCTTTTCACGTGATCGAAGTGTTCAGATCCTAAGTAGTAAGTTATATTCAATATTTCATGTCAAAATTGTTTAATGGCATTTCAATATTATTAGTAATTATATTTTTGGCATTTGTTTGGTTACCAAGATAACCTTTGAACCACCAAAATCAATAGTTAAACTAAAGCTGTCACTAATAATAATCGAATAATAATGATAATGATCGAATTACATTTCCAACACCATTTTAAGATATTAAAATCGAATGAAACCACTGCTATGAGCTGAGGAATATCTAAATTGTACCATAGACGCGTGGAAAACTTTTCCATTTTCAGTTTTATTAAACTTACCTATAACAAATGATCAAACACTTTTAAGCGATAGGGTACCCGCTCCTGCATAGGAAGCATTCTTTATTTGCTTAGTCTTAGTGGGTTCAGTGAATCAGCATGAAAGAAAAAGCAAGTTCATTTTTCCTACTAGGTAGACTCCTAAAAGCTACGTGAAAATTAAGACGTCAAGAAAGAGCGATTGAAAACTCCATCGTAAATCGTTTCTGCCGAGAAAGACGGAATCCGAGAATTTATCGACGCCTCCGTGCACAGAGCCATGGAAGCGCAGCAATGCAGCGATACACTGCACGCGCACGCAATTGCACACGCGAAGAACTGCGAAATCGTGATCACCCTGACGCGGCTCGCATTGTTCCGCGACTCCTTTTCGCGAAGGCGATGATGATGACGGCGTACTGCCCCCGGCGTTCGAAGGAAAATGGAAGGAAATGTCATTGGCCGAGCGGTGCGTGCGCTCACGCGCTTCGTAATTCCGCGCGGTTGATCCTGGCTGGCAACCACGAGTGAAAACGATAGTTCCAAAGCCCAAATCGATTTTCCCTCATTACTCGACGGGTCTTCCGCTTTTCCTCCTTTTTTCATGAAAATTGAAAGCAATCGAGAAAAATTTTCCATGGATTTATACATTTAAGCGTTCATAATGAAGGCTCGTGGTAAAGTTGACTTAACAACTTTCCTTATTCCACTAGAACTGTTACTCCTCGAATTAAGTCGCATCAGTGCTGTGGGTAATCCGGAAAACTATCGTAACTCGCAATCACTGCTCATATTGCACGGCGTTCAAAGCAAGAATTACGGGATGCAGTTGCGGGTTGTGCAATACCTGGCCAGTGTTACCTCGGAGTTTCCCTAATCCGGGAAATTGCTCCTCCCAGCTCGGCGATTCTGCGATCTGCGCGAGGCGAAATGAGTTTCCGCTGGAAGAACGGGGGAAAAATCCGAAGGAGTAGAAAAGAGGCAGAACGACAGAGACCACTCGGTGCACCGCGTTTATTCGCGAATTTAAGCAGAGTTACTGAAGAGAAATGTTTAGAATGTCCATCATTGATAACAGATCTTTGCTTGGAATCGCTAGTGGCAATTCTCATCGAGTAATTAATTCGCGTCAGCTACGATAACACCGCGCGTTAGTCAGTCGAGAATTCCACTTGCACTTTTTAACAGCTGTGACTCCGGGGAGCAGGAGAAATTCGTCGAAGTCCAGAGAACGTGTTTGGTCAGAAACTGCCATTAGGATATCAGAGCGCGAGGAAGTTGCGATATTCTAATCGGAGGCGTCCCACTCGTTTTCTAGCGATACACTTGGCCAGAAAATTATCGCTCGGCCGCGGTGCGGTTCCCTCGTGGGACGGCGACAATTTTCTTCGCGAGGTAGCGAAAGTTCGCACGTTCCATCGCTCGTTAATGTCAGAACGCCTAACGCCCGCTGTCGAGCGTGATGTAACGCGTTGTAACGCGCTCGGCATCGCGTTAAAAGCTTTTCGGGGGCGACAATCAGCCACGGTCGAGAATGATAGACGAGCGGAATCGTGTTTAACGATGCCCCGTCATCGGTGACGCAATCGCACGGAACGATCCACCGTCGATAGAGGGTGGCTTTTACGAGCCTCTTTTCGAACGCCACACGCGAAAACGTTTGCAATTTTTAATGAGATCGGAAGTCATTTCCCGACTCACTCGGTGGAGTCATTGTCTTAATATGAATTAAGCGATCTCCCGCACATTGGCGCGCAATTACAGGGCTAAAAACCCGTGTTTTAATGATTTTCCATCGGGATCGGGCGATGCTTCAGCTTTTAATTGTGCTGGGAACAATTTCTAGGTGAAATTGGAGCGCGGCGATTGAAACTTGTTGAATTTCCATTGGTTCTCGGCAATTTCCAGATGCGGGGTTCAAGATTATCAAGTGCCATTGAAAATTCAATTCTTGGCAAATAAATCATCGCCAGTGGTTTGCCATTTTTATAATGGTCCCTCGTATCGAAGCCTCCCAAGTATAATACTTAAACCTAAACTTACGCCACCCCTGGAAATTCCACACAAAATTTCGCTGGAATATCACGCGCCTCGACTTTACAACGTCCCGCGACTAAATCTCAGGAAAAATCCAATATCGTTGCGGCGTGGAGCCGCGCGAAAATAGACTCCCGAACGAAGGGGCGCGATGAAAGGGGGCCCCCGATTGTTTCCGTTGACGTCGGGTTCCGGTGCATTTTCGAAGACAAATACACGGTGAACGCGGGCGGAGTAAATTCAATTTGGCGGTCGCGATGCGCGGGCTTGGAAGAGCAAACAAAGCGAACGAGCACGTAAGGAAGCGGTGTTTTACGCGCGCGGGGCTTTTCGTGTCCAAACAATTAGCGGCGGCAGGGGGTGCGCGCGGGGGTAACCCACTTACCCGTCTGCTAAAGAGCGAAACACGCCACTCCGCGGATACGGCGCTCGTATTAATGGCCCGTGGCTAATGTGCGAATATTCCATTGCGCGGCTTAAGGTATTTACCAACCTCTCGCCAGTCGGATTTTCATATTGCTCGGGGGTGGCGAAACATCTGTCCAATCTCATCCGCCGCGGCTCATCCACGGGAGAGGACAAAAGTTGCCCGAGCAACGGGATCCTTAACGCGAAGCGAGAAAGCGGACAAATTGAATATCATTCGAGGAACATCCTCTGCTCGAGTAGAAGCTGCGATCTTTTGTATCTGCTCGGCTGCTGACACCGCGGAACGAGAACGAAGATTTCTGAACGTGCTCCGTGAGGAATGACATTTCCACTCTGCGCTCCAATTGAGACCACGATGAAACGCGGGACGTGGAAATAGGAACTTAGCCCCGCGATTCAAGGAAAATGGAGTAGAAACGAAGGGCCGCCGAGCGGAGGACGTTGCCGTGGATACAGTTGCGGGGCTGGTAACTGGGTGAAGTCAAGTTCCGCGCTTGAAACTTCTCTGGGTAAATCTGATGTTACAGGAGGGCAGGGAATTCTTCGCGATGGAAGCTTGAAAGCAGTGGCGGATTTAAGGGGGGGATTGCGACTTGTTGGGCCGTAAAATAGGAAATTCTTTGTGAATTTTTTGTACAAAAACGGCGCGACAATTTAATTTAAGGTTTGGCAGACTGTTTTATTGTATCTTGAGCTATTGTTCTGAATTTTTGTGTGACAGTGAAAAAAAATATGGCAGATGCAGGGAGAGCGTTGAAAAATAATCGGATAGTCCTGGCGTTGACGGAAAGTATTGTAAGCGCTATCTGAAGCATAATAGATTCTTAATCTATATGAATGTGGCTATCTGTGATAGTATTGTCGTATCTGTTACCGTTCCTTTTTATTTAAAGAAGTTTTCCTGATTTTGGGGCAAAACCTTTTTCAGACTCAAAGCAGGGCTCTCCATCTTCTTCAAAAGGCTGCCATTTTAACATTTTTTAATTTTTTTTTAATGCAACTACTACCACAGATAGCCATATTCATATAGATTAAGAATCTCTTTTGCTTTTTGTGCTTCAGATAACATTTACAATACTTTCCGTCAACGCCAGGACTATCCAATTATTTTTCAACGCTCTCCCTGCATCTGCCATATTTTTGCTTACTGTCACACAAAAATTCAGAACAATAGTTCAAGATATAATAAAGCAGCCTGCCAAACCTTAAATTAATTTGTCGCGCCGTTTTGGTTCAGAAAATTCGCAAAGAATTCTGAGAGGCCCATTTTTTGGAAAAATGAAGGGGTAGTTTACTAAAAACGAGCTAAGTGTAGTAATACAGAAAAAAATAGGCATAGTGTTGAATAAAATCATAATATTTTTATTTGAAGATGGGCCTGGTGAGACCTTCTTGGGCAGGGGCCCAAGCGGCAACAGTTCATCGGCCGCCCGTTAAATCCGCCACAGCTTGAAGGTATGTAACTCTTCAGAGGTTGAAGCTACCAAATTATTCAAAAACGGGACTACCAAACAACAAGCACCCCCTAGTCACCGCGTCGTATCAGCAATTAAGAGAGGTATCTTCCACCAAGCGTATTCATGAAACATCGTGATCCACAAAAACGATCTTCACCCCCCCCCCCCCCGTGCAAAACGGTGTCGTCGAAAAAGCCTGAGCTTACAAAGAGAGCCCTTTGCCATGGACGCTTGAACAGGCGCCGCAAAGCGCATCAGCAGCCCCCGGAAATTCCTTGTAGAAGCGCGAGCGACGCGGTTTAAGTCGCGGCACTCCATATTTATACCATTACGGTCACGCACATGGCCGCGTAGACACCCCTCTCGCGCAGAGGGGGGCGCGTTTCGCGCTCTTAATCCGCGCTCTGTCGAACGGTGACGACCACGGGGGTGGCGCTGACGAAACAGCAGGGGCTGGTGGTACGCACCGTGTTCCCTACTAATTGCTAAATGCTAATGTACGCATACGCTTTGGCGACGACTACTTTCGCGACAGCCGTAGGACATTATTCGCGTACGAGCACCCCGATATCCGGTATCATCGCCGACGGGCCTCTCCGTCATCCGCTTTCGCCCCGTGCCTCGCGCCCGGGGACCTCCCGATCGGTATTTGCATATCATCCCCCGGGCCACGCCGGGATTAATCATTCCGGCTCGCTACTTGCTGATTTATGAAAATGGAGGAACGCGAGACGATGAGATTCAACGGCCGCCGTGACTCCCGCCGACGATAACGCGAGGATGTTTATCGCGGGTCGGGGTTGCAGGGGGGTGGTGAAGGGATTCCACCCTTTGTGGAGCAGCGACGGTACCTATTGTTTGAAAGTTTTGCATTTTTGCACTTAGAACTACGCAGTGGCTTCGGGTAGGGGAGACCGGGGCAGGTTGTAACACGGGGTAAATTGTAACATAAGTAAAATATTTTGAACGACAAATCTGGTAACCTACAGCATTCGAGAGCTGCTTCACAATATTAGCACCGTCGGTTTTAGTGACACAAACGAGCGTTATGTATTCATTTTGTGGTTACAGCCCAGAATTTTAGTTTTTAGGTTATTTAAGTAAATGTTGTATCAGCACTTTTATTTCAATTAACCGGCATTAGAAACCGTTTGAATTTTTGCTTCTTTGTCGCAAACGAATCAGTACACATTGGTTTATAATAATGTATACGCATTTTAGAGATTTGTTGTTTAGTTTCTCGTTTGCTGAGATAAAACGCAAAAATTCGACCTCGGGGTAAATTGTAACATGTTACTATACTTACTCCACTCCAAATGGTGATAAAGCAAGCTATTTGCTGACACACCGGAAAAAGATGCTCTAGACGAACAACAGAACAATCAAGAATCCAAAAAGTAGAAAAAAAGTATAAAGGATAAAGTGAAGAAAGCGAAGAAGAAGATTTTGATAGAATCAGATAAATAAGCAATGATTGTTTAACTCGTGTATATCAAATGTTTAATAATGATCTGTGTTTTCATTTATATCTTTTAGAAACGTTTATTTGTGTTCATATTTGTATTTAAATAAGTAAAACAGATGTGTTACAATTTACCCCTGTAACAAAGATTCAGATTTGTTTAAGATGGAGCCAGATGTTAACAGTCCAATATTTTGTCACGTACTTTCACGCAATCAGTGCACCACATATGCAAGTAGAAAATCACGCAAATTATTTCCTGATTGAGGAAAACACTTTCGAGAAAAAACTGTGTAAACTTTTTTTGTTACAATCTGCCCCGGTCTCCTCTACGTAGGCGTGATTTGGGGGATGAATTCAGTGTGTAAAAGTAGCGAATGTGGTACAGTTTTTCTAGGTAGTAATTAGTTGTTCTTCTTTCGGTGAAGTTATTTCCTGAAGTTTTTCAGTGAATGTTGCATTTACGACAGGTAACTGTAAATTCTGTGAATGGATCGTATTAAGTAGAGTGCTTCCAAGGAAACCACCTCCTCTTTAGGTGCGTGCTGTAAGACTTCGATCCGTTGAATCTTGTTAACGAAACGGCAAAGCGTTACTTAAGCGGGTGAAGGCCTTGCACAAGCGAGCCACCAACGATTCCCTTGTATCCACTTTAGCTAATTGACACACGTTGCTCTTAAGTCGAAGAAATTTGGAGGGATCGTTTCTGGAACGCATAACGTAATTTACACATTGCTCTGCTCCTGTTCCCTTTCGTCACAAAAATTACAATACTCATTACGTACCTACTTGACCAGCTTTTAATACCCACCGAAATGGAAACGTTAAACCCACAGTAGCCCTCTTAGCGACACATGCAAATACTTCTGCGCAAACAGACCTCCGACGTCCCCACAAAAAAGAGGCACAACGCCACCCAAGCGGCCCTCGACTTTCGCCCACGAAAAGCGCGCGGCATTAACGTGAATTTTTAAAAGCGAAACAAGCTATTAGCCCGGCGCGTGAGATAATCTGCAGGTCACGTTGAATTTCCCCAGGCCTCCCCCTGCTGGCTAACAGCCGCGCCGCAGGATCAGCCGCCCCGAAAAGGATTAAAGCGACTTGGTCCCGAGGAGCTTTTTGTCACCTCGGTGTTTCCTGTCGGGCGACGACGGTGAACGGGAGTCACGGTAGATAGCCCCGGCGATGACCCGCGTGCCGCTGACCCCGCGTGCCAGAACTACGACTTATTATCGCGGCCAATTACCGGATTGCGAGTTAATTAACGAGCAGCACGAACGCAGCTGGCGCGCAGGCACGCATGCTTCTTTTCGAAAATCGCCGCGATTCCTACAGGTGTTCGTGGCTCCGGGGCAACACTATCCCCCTTCTGCCGTGTTGCGATTTTATTAACACCTCTCCCGCTCGTCATGCTACTGCGTTTTTGCATATAATCTGCGAAATGGCTTCGCACCTTCCTATACGCGCGAGGAAACAGCAAGGGGGATAACGCAGAGATAAATAAGACAAATTAGCGGGGGACTTGTACAGGGCGGTTCATAGGCGACGTCGCAACATTTGGAATTGTGTTCTGTGGTATGGAGGTGAGAAAAAAGCTGAGGTATTTCAGGCTGTGTAGCTGTTTCTGTTTTAATTACAGAGTGATTTAGGTGGAAGGAATTTGAGTGTCAATGGGTGAAGTTATCGTGTTACTGGATGCCAAGATACCTATTAGAGTTGGTTGTGTCAGGAATTCAATCTTGTAGCTTCCTATGCAGCACTTAAGATTATGAGATAGCCTACATTCTGACAACGAAGCGCTCTCAACTCGAAAATTCAGACTTTAATGATGCTTCGTGTGAATATCGAGCATATTGGAGAGGTGAAATTGAAGAGGTGAAATTTCCCTTTTCGCGGTTTCTTCTTTTTTTAATATGACGTTGTAGCGGTGCGAGATAGAACAAAACTTTAAATATAATAGCTATTTAATTTATGCGTATCACACTGCGAAAAGAAAAATAAAGTTATATTGGAAAAACGAAAACTCGTGATAACATTAACGGCTAATCTCACCCCGCAGAAAAAAATTGTTCCTTGCATACTGCAGTATGTTCTACAGTCACGCGAAGTTTTCTTAAAATCTGAATTTTCGAGGTGGCACCTTTTAAGGGGAAATCTGGTGCAATCGGTAGAAGTCAAGGCTTTCTTGTGGAATTTTTTGTAAGGAAACTATGCATGCAATCTTTTTAAAACTTTCAGGCCATATAATTACACATTTCAAGAAGTAAACACACAATTTTTTATATAAAAATAACGCGGTAAATGCAAATGACGCAACTGTTTCCGGGCGTTCAAGTTGTTCAATTGCCTGCAGTCTAAATATGAACCGTTGTAGTAGCCTGGAACCAAAAAACCAAACAGTTTTGTGTTTCTAATAAATTTACACTATGGGTGAACCTCAATCCGGAATAATATTATTAAAATTAACAAGTTTTATTACACAAATAACGTGAAAATATTTAGTGATAAACAAATCTAATTTTTCAAACACTCACCATTATCTTATTAATATTGACCATTATCTAGTCTGATGCTGTATCTACTGTTAAAGACGTAGTAGACTATTGTATACCTAAAATCGTTAGTTTCTTTAACGCTAAATTATTTTGATACCAAATAATCATTGTAGTCGTGTTTTTCACAATCTATTGTAGGCACGTTTGCGAGTAATTACCTACCAACAAAAAAAATCGTCGGAATGTATAAAATTGTCGAAGTTGTTAATCGTTGAAGATATCCCTTTGTAAGCAAAATGCTTTGGGGGACCACTTTATACCCCAAAATCTGCACAGTGGAACTTTGCCGAGGAATTTGAACAAAAATTGTGGAAGTTACACACGAATCAATTTTTCCTCACATCTTCACGGGAAAAAAATCGTATCTAATCAGTTATAAAATGTTTTACAAACATTCAATGTTGATGCGGAAGTTCCACTCTGCAGAGGAAGGAATTCTACACATCCAATAAAAATTTCTAGTGAAATTTAATCGATTTTTTGAAGCTGAAACACTCCACTACCCCGTTAAGTGGGCGACAGGCTTTATTCTAATTTGTGTTAATGGCTTTATAGAAAACTGTTTTTGTATAGCCTGAAGGTTTGAAAAAGATTGCATACCTACATAATTTCCATACAAAAATTTCCGAAAAGAACCTTGACTTCTGCCGATTACACCAGGTTCGCCCTTAAGTCACACAAAATGGAAGCATATAATCTTCCAGCAACACCGTTCTGGAACCGCCCTGTACCCAACAAGAAGATACCCACATCGAAGCGCGAGGACGTTGGTAGTCGCCAGCCCCGGCCGAGCATCTCGTTTGAGACGATAAATCGCGATGCTCATTGATAAGTTACGCGTGTCACGATAACATCCTTCAAGGCGCGCGTTGCGTTTCCCATAATTCGCCTCCCCCCTCCGGCTAGCCACGCATTCGTACGGCCGTCGTAATTACACGGAACGTGAAGGCCGAGGCGAGCGCGTAAAGACAAGATCCCGGCGCGATAACGCGGGAATCTGTGAATTAACATCGACCCAGGAGCGATCCGAGAGCGCGTTACCAGCGAGCAAACACGCGCGGCCAGGGCGATTATAAATAGAGCGCCGTTCCAGCGGTTCGATCGGACGCTGGGAATTCGTATCTGGATCGTGTCGCGGATCTACGGGCTCAAACAAACCCGGCCGGGCCCCCGAAAGCCGTCGCGCGGTGCCGTAACGAGGATGCAGAAGCTTCCCTGGCTGGGACCTGGGCAGGGGAAGCCGTGCTACGCCATTAACGCCAATTGTGGTTTCATTAATTTTCATCCGCACTTTGGTCCGCCAGCGCTGCCCACCGAAGGTGACGGCCTGGAATCCTGAATTGGGCAGCCTATCCGAGCCCACGTGGATCATCTACGATTCCAAACCGAGCGATTCGAACGCCGGAACACTGTGCCGCAGAGCTCGAAGGCTTTAAAGTTTCGCATTACAGCGCTTCGCAGCAGGGACGTTTATAATATAGAATTCCACAGCAGCGAGTTCTGCAGCGCGGCTACCTCTAATGTCTTCGGCATCCAGCAGCCTTGAAGCTTCATCCATCTACCCAGGGCAACCCACGAAACCATCAATCATACGAGCTCATTTCAACCGCGTGCAATTAAGCTCGCTCGACGCTCTCGTACTGGCTTCCTGTATGAACGGTGTTTGAACGATTGCTGTGATCGTTGTGCTTACTTGTTCGAGGAAGGGAATCGGTAAATATGGATTTCGGTGATAGGTGACGGACGTAGGGGTGTGAGGAACGGTGTCGGAGGTCTATCGCTAGTAGCTGGCTCGTACTTCGTTATATCTAGGCGTTGGCTGTGCCCAACGTGGATTCAAAGACGACGTAATTGCATCTCGTGCGCAATATACGCTACTTACGTATCTCTTAATTAATTCGTGCCTCGCCCCGCCCGGTAATTATTTCCATATCGCCAGACACGTACCCCCATGACCCTCCTCCGGGATCTCTGCGGCGGCGACGTCGTCGAGGCGACGTCGACGCCGAGGACGACGTCGGGAGCGACGGGAGGGAGCCGCCGACGGTCGTTTGAATCATTAGGTTTGAAAATTTGCCAACGATTTCGCGATACGAAGATTGGAATCTCCTTGAATGTCGTTAGAGGCAGTTTCTTTCTTAAATGGAGTAGAACTATTGAACGGCTCTGTGTCGAAGGACATTCGGGCCGAGTGGAGATTTATGTTGCGCGTCCGATGTGATTCGATGTGTCTTGAGGCCATCACTAGGGAGAGAATCACGGACACGCAGCGGCGTCGAGAATATCGAGCATTTCCAACCTCAGCCGCCGTATCGCTGCGCTTCTCTCCTCTTTTTATTCGTAATTAATTACGCGGCAACGAGATACACCGACGGCAAGCGACAAAAAAATGCTTATCACCGCGAGACAATTAAACTTCGCGAGGACGAGCGGTATTTATGGAGTACCGTATCGACCATGGGTCCCGCTAATCGGCCAAGTATTATTAGCTCCGCTGATTTCATTTAACAGCGATCAAGTCCGCTTTTAGAGTACGCGGGACGCGATCGTTTCCAATTATGCAGTCTACGGATGCACTTTTATCGTGGCCAGTTGAATCAATAAAGCAGGCTAACTGTTCACTCCAGCGGCTGCTTTTATGTTTGTTTAGTATGAGCGACATAAAATGTTAGAAGATGCTTCTTAATTAATTACCTCCGATCGCTATTATTCTAGTACCTAGTAATATTCGGAATTTTTCCTAACACGCGACGACATTGATGGGGCTTTCATCCAGGGTCCAATCCATGATTTTTTCCGCCCTCTATATTTAATTATAAATAATTATTTTAAAATATAATTTTTGGCAGTGAGTAAAATTTTTTGTATATATTTGTTGAATAACAGAAACCCAATATAATAGTAATTATACGGGCAATTTAAAAACCGTTTATAAGTTTGATACTAAATTCTTTATCGCTTTTTCAAAAAGTTTTACTTTTTTCTCTGTTTTTTATTGATTTTAATTTTCTTTTTCTACTGCTCTATGCAGTTGCCTTGTTTGCACCCCTTATATTGAACCCTGCTTTCATCATTCCCCATAATTTAACTCAGAAATTAACACACGGCAATATTATTTACTACATAGAATTAAGAGGTCATTCTATTTTGATCGGCCGAAAATGAAGCTATGCGGCGATGAATATCTAAAGCTATATTTAAAGATTTCTTTCTCAATAAATACAACATATAATGAAATAAATCTTTTTGAAATTTATTACGCTACTCTTATATCATACAAAAAATTTTAAATGATTTTTTTTAATTTCTTCGATTCAGGCTTATCTGAAACAAAAAATTCGAAAAGAGTCTGAATCTGTATGAGTGTCGCTATCGCCCGTAGCTCAATTAACAAATTGTTGTTCAGAAATAATAAAATGCCGCCGGTTTGAAAGAAAAATTTCCCCAAATGGGTGTTTTCTCCAGAAAAATCTCGGTTATTTTTCGAAAAAAATTGTTAATTGAACTACGGGCGATAGCGACACCAATACAAATTAAGAATCTTTTCAAATTTTTCTTTCAGATAAGCCTGAGCTGGGAAATCACCTGCACCACAAACATACCATTAAAAAAATATTTTTAATTTTTTTGTGTAGTATAAGACTAGCTTAATAAAGTCCAAAAAGATTGATTTCATTATATGTTGTACTTGTTAAGAAAAAAATCTTTAAAAATAGTTTCATTTTTCGGCCGATCAAAGTAAAATGATCCCTTAATCAACCGCGAATAAAAGTGTTTCAAAATTATCCTCGACGCGCAGTGCCTTCTATCTTCATTTATTCATGGGTTACAGGATAGTCATCAGCGATCAAATTTTCAAATCTCATATTTACATACTGAGATTATCGTCTTTCAACTAGAAATTGCTAGCTTTTGTTAAGGGTCCGATTGGGAACGAATGAAAAGCCACAGCACGGGTCCTCTAGTATCACAATTCATTTAATTCACGTCACATTCCGCCGGCCACACCTTGGGCTGCTCCCGAGGAACGGGAGCCTCTGCACGGTGTGCAATGTAATATTTACATTTCAATTACGCTAATACCGTCCTGGGGGTAGCTACGATCGAATATCCCGATCAGTAAGGTTAATCGTCGGTTGGTCGCTGGAGGGCGTGCCCGAGGAGCCGGAAGCTCGATCGTCCCCCGCGATCGAGAAGAACGCAGACACGCCATTCTCCGAGCGTTCGTGCCAAATTTCATTTGCTTGTCGCTGGATGATCGACGACCGCAGGCACGCGAATGGGTTCCTGAAATACACGACACACGGTTGAAAATGGGACGAAAGCCCGGCGAACGCGAGCCCCGCCTCGTCGTTACCTTTCTGTCTTCTTTCGACGATGCACCGGCATCCTGTTACGGGGCAATAAGAGAAAAGGTAATCCTGAAAATCGTTCAACGGAGCGTGCTCTATGCACCAGCTACAATAACGTAAGAATCGGCGTGGAGGAACAAAAGAATCGCTATAGTGGGCCTCGTCGTGGCTCGTGTCCAACAAACGGAACATTCTAAACGGTACAGTCGTGTCATATCGTTTAATACAAAGTCGGGATGGGCTAGTATGCGTGAGCGTAGGACAAATTTGGTCGGTTCCCGTATAGATCCTTCGTCTAGTTACGTAACATACTCTGCATCCTTCGCATTTTCTCGTCGAAACGTCATTCCGCTGTTCTTCTTTTACTTTCTAGCGGTCACACTGTCTGCAAGCTTTCCCGCAGAATCAGTGGACACGCGGTGAGGTGTCAGGTTGTGCTCGCATTGTAGCGCGTTCGATTTTTTAAATAGTAATCAGCTGCAGCACGTTGCGCAACATTTTCTATCTCGCTGCGCGATACGTTACTTATCGTTGACCCTGCGTCCTCGGGGCCCGTTTTATAAATCTTCGTACAGCTACATCGTTCTTCAAATTTAACAAAAATTCTACCAATGCTCCGGACCAATGCGTATCAAATTAATCTCCACGATGCGATACATTGACAATGCTCAACCAAGGAAGAACACCTCGCATCGCAACGTGGGCAAAAGCACCCTGAATCAGGGCGCGACAACGCAGCTGCGTCGCACATGATGCAACGTCAGCCTCCAATCCACCATCGTCCAAATCTTCAACCGAACAACGATCCTCAATTGCTGACGGATCGGCTGGCGCTCTCGAGCGACCCCCGCCGGACGTTCTCAGCCCTCAGGATCACACCCTGCGCGATACCGTAGTGTTCGAACGGATCCTTGCCGTAGCCAAACGTCTCTTCGACCCTGTGGCTAATTTTGGGTCTCGGTGGCGTGGACGTTCTCGCCGGGGTCGCAGTGGGGCTGTTCTTCGGGGTGGTGATCCTGGCGGGCGTGGAGGACGGGCTGTTCTTCGGGCTAGCGTGCAGATTCGACGCCGAGCCTGTACCGGGATGATTGACCGCGTCGCCGGCGTTCGCGACGCCCATTCCTTGCAGCGCGTTGAAGCTCTGCAGGACCAGATGAGAGGCGACCGACATCGTCAGCGGATTCGCGAGTGGCCCGGCCGTGGACTTCTCGTTTCGGGCCACCGTCGGAGCGCTACTCGATTGACTCTCCACTCGAGCCACCCCCGGCGGCATTACCACGGATTGATTTTCTACTCGAGACATTGATTGCGCCGCGGATCGATTCTCGGCCCGCGGGGCGGACCTCTCGCCCCGTGGCATCGCCGGCGACTGTCCGTTCGCCTGGGTCGTCGACGCCGACCTCTCCTGCCGGCCCGTAGGCAACGCCGACCTGTCCGTCTGCGTGGTCGGCAGCGCCGTGGCCGACTGGCTCCTCCTCGCCGATTCCGCGCGGCTTCCGTTCAGCACCGGCGACGTCGGGGCCGGAAACGGGGCAGTCTGCGAGCGATGCCTCCTCGCCGGGATCTGGGGGCTCCTCGGGGAACTTCGATCCCCCTCGACGTCACCGTGAGTCACCATCGTCCGGTCTTGAGGCGCGGAGTTCGCGGGAGCCTCCTCCGGGGTTGGTAGATTCGAGCTGAAACCACCGCTGGTGGTGGGTAGCGAGCTGTCACGGGAAACGTTCAGACTGCTGGATGGTGAATTATTCACGACGTGGCCGTTCACGCTGCCGATCGATCTGCTCTCCTCCAAGGTGGAGTCTTGCTTCTGGAGTGTCATCGGCGGCACCAGGCTGCCGTTGGTCCCGTTCTTTGAGATCGCCAGGCTCGGGTCGCCGTTGGGGAAGCTGGCGAACCGCGCGATGGTCTCCCTTTCCTCGGCCACTTGCGGCGCGAATGGGATTTTTCGTTCCGTAGGCTTGACGGACTGTCGCCTTCTGGTCGCCGATCCGTGCGTTCTACTCTTGTGCCTTTTGTGCTCGCTTGTCTTGACCACGGGACGCGTCTCGGGGAAGTGTCTGCCCTTCATGGAGGCTGGCTCCTCGTCCTCGTCCTCGAGAATGTGGATGTCCTCGTTCAAATCGGACTCGTCTTCCTCGTACTCCTCGGCGATCGCGCTGGCTTGTATCCATTCCCTGATGCGGTCCTTCTTCTTCGCTCTGTCCACCGTCGTCTCGATCCCGTACGTGGTCAGGGTGTGGAGCAGTTGATTCTTCTCCTCGAGGGAGCTGTGGAAGCTGTACATCGAGGGGCAAAGTTCGTCCCTCTCGTCGGCGCCACCTGTGCAAACGTTGAATCAATGGAGCAGACACGAGAGAGGGGGGCCACGTAGCCTTTAATTTCGATCGATTGTTACCGTTCAAGGCCTTCTCGGCGCCCAGCTTCGCCAGCCACCTGTCCTCCACGTATTTGTTTACCTCCAAGACGCTGACGGGCCGCTTCTCCGCCTTAGGGTCCAACAGTCGTTTGAACATCCTGCGGAACAACGAGGAGGATCGTTAGGGAGATCGAAAATTAGCTTCAGACCGATGGGACACTGATGAAATCGATACACTTCGGGGAACATAACGTTGCAGACGGTGTTTAATTAATGAGGCTATCAAGAAACCGATGGTAAACCGACTCTAGAATGATGATTTTAATTAAAGAAAACCTGGGTGGTTCTAGTGGCGTCTCGATTATCAGTGACGGATTCAAGGAAAATGTCCAGGTGACAAACGTTCTAGGACACCCTGTATACATAACAGAATCGGGAAACAAAAATATATAGTGTTTGGGTAAAATCATATTTTTTCGGAAGATGGGGCCCTGGGGGTCCGTCCTCGGCATAGGCCCAAGCGGCAGCCTAGTAGCATTTACTGTTGGCAATAGTGTTACAAGTGACATTACAAACTGCAATGTAGGTACCTATGTACGTATTTATAAATAAGAAAAGAAGAAACTCAACTTGGAATATAATAACAGGTTTTTGGGTGTAGCAAAGTTTCTGACGTTTGTAAAGGGGCCTCCAGACACTAATACATGTTGCAGTGACACATTGATACATGTGTCTTGCATCTTGCTGTCCCTCCTCGGTGGTGAGCAAGATGCCAGGTTCATGAAACCTGTATCAGGAAGCATGTATCGAAGTTTCATGCAACATATATCAGCGTCTGGAGGCCTCTTAAGACGAGATTTAAATGTTGGCTTACTTTGGTTGGCCCAATATAGTATCATCGTTGCAGCTTATTTGTTAATTAATCAACCACAGTAATTGCAGACCCAACACTATATTCGTAGTGCGCCGTCCTTAAATTACGTAAGGGTAATTTTGGTAAATCAGTTATTAAAATTCTTTTAAAGGTTTATAGAATTCATTGAACTCGGTTTCGGGAAATTTAAACTAAAACTACTTTTTCGGAACATTAATGATAGAATTTGTATTTATTGAAAATTGGGTTAACAAATATTACGTAAGACTGTCATAACTTGTTTGCCGTAGGCCCTATTTTGGGAATGTGTAGGCAAAGACACTAACTATATCCCAACTAATTCCAAACAGTTGGATACTGTTGACCAACCAGAAATGCTACTAGGACAACCGCTCATCGGCCGCCCGTTAAGTCTGCCACTGCCGATTATATGTAGATACTACAACAGGTCCCCTGATTTCTCGAATTCTTTCAATTCTCGGAACCAACTGTCTCCATGCATTTAATAATTCCATCCACATTGGGACAACAAACTATTCAACACGGGGTTCGGTGTAGCGTCCGTCATCGTCCTCATGCTTATTTCGAAAATAAACCGCGGCTAAAAGAGTAACACCTTCGAGCTTTACTGTCCACAACCCCTGAGAGTGCAGTCTATAATCGCCTACGAACCCTCTTGATTATTTGAACGCGTAGAATCAATCCCGAAACCCTCCCCCTCTTATTAACTTCCTCCCCGTCCCTACAACCAAATGTTTCATTAATGTTTAAGCTCCCACGTGGGGAGGGATCATTCAAAGAGCTCTGGTTTTCAGAAAAGTCAAGAGAGTTCGTCGAAATACGGCGCACCGCTGGCGCCTGCTCGAGGAAGAGACTGACCTCTGCGCCCGCGAGCTGATCAGCTGAAATAATTTCGGTTTCTTGGCTATGTTGAGCGTCGCGTTGTGCCAGTTTTGATATCTGGTATACCGTGGATCGTCCAACGCCGCCTTCTGCCACGGCAAGCATCCGGTCAGACAGACAAATAGGACAATGCCGAATTGCCAGACGTCGTGCGACGTGAGTGCTCTGAAAAACGTCGAACGTAATATTCTAAATAGGTACCTATCACGCGCGCGCGCGCGCGCTCTTTCTCATTCATGCTCGCGCGGACCACGGCTCTGATCATTTACTTTCTGTGATTTACTACGAATTCACTATTTCATCACTCAACACACTCTAGCAGCACTAAACACTTTCTGTTTCCCTCGATCCAAACGAATCGTGAAACACAGAAATTTGAACTTCCATCTTTAACCACTGATCGCACAAACTTGTGGTTAAATTGATGCTTCGCGATCTCGAGCGCTTAATCATTCTAGCTAAAGTTTCGAGTGCGTAGGGGGATCTCGGGGACGCGGTAATTGCTGGTAATGGTCAAGCAAACGTATAATTACTTGTACGTCTCGTCAGTGTCGATCTGCAATACCTCAGGCGGCGAGTATGGCAGCCATTCGTTGTGCCGTCGCACCACGGTGTTCAGCCGCCTGGTTTCGCCGAAGTCGCAGAGCTTGATCCGCGAGAAGTCGCTTCGGAAGACGAGGATGTTGTCCAGCTTGATGTCGCGGTGCACCAATTCGCGGCTGTGAATGTGATGCACCGCCGCTGCCAGCTGTCTGGCCACCCTTTTCGCGTGCAGTTCGCCTAAGCCTGTCTCTGTCACGTTGGACGTCAGGTCTCCTGAAAGTTGAGGCACGAATGAGGGAAGCAATTGCGGCAGCAATTGCCCTGGTCGTGTTAATAGAAATAATCCGAGCGAGATGGAAAATTGCGCTGTTAGTAGGTGGGTACTTTGATACTAGTCTACTTCAACGCCAAAGCAAAAGTTCCCGCGAACCCCGAACTTTCCACGCTACCGTAATCATCGTTTCATAAAGTTCGCACGCCCTATTACAATATTCACCTTCCGTTTGATTTCACTAATGTTCCTACGGCCACCGTTCAAAAGCAAAGCGGCGTGGCAGGGTTAATGTCAAGCGCGAAGCGTTTGAGAAAGCTGCGAGCGTAATTTTAGCTGCCTCTTAATTGGGGCAAGCGGTCCAGACTCAAAGCGACACGCGATAAATCAATCCAGCGTATAAACGCGCCAGTGTTTTATTCGTCGCCGAGTTCTTTGGAACCGGGACGGCTAAAAATCAAGATCCCACGTTCATCTTGACCAGAAGACTGTATCAAATCTACCATTATAACAACCGACGAACATCCAACATTCTAGCATCCCGAAACAACCATCAACATTCCCTAAATTCTTCTTAACTCACCGAGCGGAGCGTACTCCTGGCTGAAGACATAGAAGCCCGCAGTCTCGAAGGCCACGTCGTAGGTGGTGATGATGTTCCTGTGCGCTGCCAGGTGCAGCCCGTAATGGAACTCGCGAAAGAAGTCCGTGATGCCCGTGTACGCCTTGGGCAACGCCTTCAGGACCATCTCGGTCTGGGTGCTGCGGTGCTCGGTCAGCAGGATCTTGCCGAACCATCCTTCGCCGACGATCTGCAGGATATCGAACTCGTCGATCAGGTTCACCTGTTCCAGAAGAAAACCGTGCTTAGCTGTAGCCACGGGCTCGCGGGTCGCGACGGGACGCGGACCCGAGCGGCGACGGAACAGCTGCATCGCATCCCTCGACTGGATTTGGCTGGCGCGAGGAGGTCGGGCCCGCCGTTAGCAACGTGGAGGAGCACGACGCCTCGGCCATCTATTTTTAATTCGACTCGCGACACGGTCCGCTGGTCGGGCACGCTTCGATCGCGCCGCGAGATCGACAGATAACGGAGGATGATCGAGGGTGGCTCTGGGTAACTCCGCGCGCGGCTCAGGATTTTTTAGCGCCGCCTCTGAAAGGGTATCCGGAAGCCAGATTCGTGGAGTCGATGCATAATTTAGCGCCGCAACTGCGACCCGTCGTCGGCGCGCTCCGTTCGCTTCAAAGAAGCAGTGGCCTGCTTTTAGACTAGGAGAGTGTTTGACGGTGGACATGCGACGGGGCTGTGAATTATCGAGGGTGAGATCTGTGGCAAGCTCGCGATACTCGCTACAAGTGGAAGTGCCTTGCGTCGACTTCTGCGAACTGTAAGTACCTATTTCATTGGCGAGGAGAGCGCGGAGGACTCGTCGAGCTCGATGCTTGCATTCGGAATTGTTGGAGACTGCGCGAGTGGGCTTGATGGTAATGCTAATTAGTGGGTGCTCGGATTTGTTGGCGGAGCAGAAGCAACTACCTAAATTGGATTCACTTCGGTCTCTACTGTAACGTGCTCGGGCAGCGTCAGGGTATTGCCATCGCCTCGAAATCCAGTCTCCACGGTGAATATTTCAGAGCACAGAAGGAGAACAAAGTTTCCCGTTCATCGTGACACATTTCTGTCACGTCAAAGTCTCCCTCCACCGCGGAGCGAAGCGGCGAGCGGCGTCCGAGAGCCGATAGAGCGCCGCGCGGTGTTCCCAATTTTCCGAAGTCTCTCGGAACACGCGGGAGGATCACGATTTACCGCTTGTCCTTTGGAACAATGGAAACACACGGGGCCAGACGCCGCTTACACGCTCCGCCGCGAGCAGCCTCCCCGCGCGACTTGCCGGAGTGTTAAAGGTTACAACCGCGTCGCTTATTGTCATAAACCGAGGATCGAGGGAAAGTTGGTTTAGTGCCAGGCGGGAGGAGATCGCCCGGCTTGCTCCGCTTACATGTAAATGTTGCACACGCGGCCACTATTTCTGGATCTCGACGGCTCGTGGCTGGAAACTCGGCTGCGAATTACCACTACGTTATCTGCCCGTCCACGAGTAATTTAAGCATCCATCGTTCAGCAAAGGAGATCACTTAGGAGACAATTTTACTGCGGCTGGATCATTGGGCTCGCTTCGAAGATTCATCGAATATTCAACATTCTGCTCGTGATTCATCGCCTGACACGACGCAGGGGAAACAGCAGCCAGGACTGCTTGTAATTTTCTGCCTCTAAATTCAATTCGCCAAAGAACCTTAAAGGTAGGTTTTCCTATAAGCTAATGAACGCAACGTCGGGAATTTCAAAGTCGATTTTCTCGAAAATGAAGCGCAATGTTAAAAAAATTTATTCCTTCTTTTCGATTTATTTACTTGTTATAAGTCGAAAAGAAACAGTAACCTTTTTTGATATTGCGCTTCATTTTCGAGAAAATCGACTTTGAAATTCCTCGCGTCGCGTATAGGAAAACTTAACTTAAGGAACTCTTCGCTGAAGCTTTTGATATTTCAAATTCGGGGTTGGAGTTCAATATTTTTACTATGGAATCTAACTCCACTTGAGAATTAAAGTTTAAGCGTTTAATCAGACCGGTCCACGAAATAGGTCAGTCGATTCATCGTCTCAACCACGATCTACCCAATTTCCATTCACCGTATTTATCGCTCCCCTGATTGGGCCAGTAGTTTGATTTGATTTGGCGGAAGGAAAAATTCTATTACCAGCCGGCCACTCGAGGCATCGAGAGATCGACGAGGAAGGAAAGGAGCGGTAGGAGTATCGCAGGGAAGGTTCGATTGGCGATTGAGTTACCTTCTCGAGCTCGAACTCTCGTATCCTGTGAATGGAGCCGCCGATGGCCTTCTTCATTAAGCTCATTCTGACGGGCGGTCGTCGATCGTGCGCCACAGGCTCGAGCGGAAGCCAAAAGTTGGGAACGCGTTTAACGATTCGGTGTGGTTGACGAAGAGATCGCGGTCCTCACAGTCTGTCATTTCGCGGTGAGCCGTCGGCGACGTAGTTTCACGGTCCGCATTGTCTCGACGATCGAACAGTCATCGAGTCTTGGTAACGATTTAGCGCTTCGATTAACGCCGATCCTAGAACCAGTGTACCTGCGAGACTTAATTCCCTGAGTAGACACTGCAAGGGAACAGAATTAGGATCTTCAGACATTGTAATTTGTAATTTCGCCCGAGGGGTTTTGCGAGTGTGAAATTCCGCGGAGAGTTACAGTACTTTTCCTTTAGTAGGAGAAGTTTGGAGCGTTGAGAATGGGAGTGCCGGGGCTCCCGTTGCGAATTAAAACATCGGCCGGAGCAGAGGAACGCGAGGAGCGGCGAGAAGTTTGTCGAAAGTCACTTAAACCGCGATCACGTGCTCGCGGTTCCACAAAGCGGAGGCGTAAGTTTCAGATAATACGCCCTTTGTGCGCGTGCAGGGCAACGACGCGTTTTCACGGACTTACAAGGCTCGTAAGCGCTGCGAAGTGGCACGGGCATTCCATGAATGAAGGAAGAAAAAGTTTCGTGAATGACGCCTCGCTGGGGCGGGGTGTTACTTCGTCTTGGAGGAAAGAGATACTTCGTACGTGTGTATCGCGTTACAGCCCCATGAAAAGCGAAGCCCATATCGTTTCATGTTCAGCTACTTTTAAATGGGGAACGCGATTTCGCGTTATGAATGTTTCACGAGGGTGCTGGCGAGGAAGTATCGATGTGATTGGAGAAAATAGTGCCGAGGAACGCGAAATGTGAGGAAATCAGAAAAATAAACTGTAGTTTAAAAATGTACGTCATTCAAGTGCGGAAAGTAAAAAGTGGTGTTTTTCGTGGGTAGATACTTCTGAGTAAATTCAACAGTTACTGTTTAGTGGTTTTTAACGCTACTTAAGGGGGAGACCTATCTAGAACGGTCAAAACGATATAGTTCTTTAGGATTTTTTTTAGAAAAACCGACACACTTTTATTATTAAACATTAGAGAGTATTGGAAAGAGTATATCTTACGGATATTTCAGAATTTTTTGTGGTAAAAAGTATTGAAAAGTTTGTGAGTTAGGGGCTCTGCCCGAGACGTCCTTTTTTTAGGCGCTTTGCGGCAACAACCGTAGCTCGGTGCACTATCGTCTAAAATTGAAAATTCTATGCGCTATTTGGCAAAAAAAACGCTTGTTTTTCGGGTGTAAAAAAATCTAGGCAAAAAAGAAGGAAAAGCTGCCGGTAGTGCTTAGATTTTTAACTGTAAAATAACCCTGCAAAGCCTCGAGCAAATCGGTTCATTAATTTTTTAGTTATGACACACATGAAAACGTGACTTTGAGGAAAACGCGTTTAAAGTTTTGGGTCTGAGCGCTACACGGAGGAACCCCTACCTACTTACACGCGTATAACTTTGTCAATTTTGGTCGGATTTACTTGACACTTCAGGAAATATTTTCAAGATGTACTTCAAGAAAATATAAAAATCGAAGAATCGATTTTTCGAAAATTTCTAAGTAAGCCTCCCCCTTAGTCAAGGAATGGCACAGTGTTTCTTGAGTATTCTAAAAAGATGGTTATTCTCGAGTGCGGGTGTCGTGGACCAGAATAGCATTATAGATTCCTGGTCATAATTCATAGGAGCGTGTTAGTACTTGAAATAAATTGTTTCTATGTAATTCCTCGCCGAGGCTATTTTCTTCTCTATAGAGCTTAAGCTCGTATTTTCGATCCGCGATAATTGTTGCGCAAGATGGGCAAACGGAAACGCCACAAATCTCGCCCGGTATACACGAACCTCTACATTCGCCAAATTACGATGCCTATATCGCCCGCGTATTCATCGAACATTCCTCTGCTTTCCCTAAAATTTTCCTCAACCCGACGCATCTCAAAACGTGACGGCAGGTTGAGGAAACGTGCGTAACGTAACAGAAAAATTCTGACCTATTGGTCTAATTGCGTATAGAAGCATTCAATTAGCTGTGTAATAAATAGAATATCTTAAAATCAGTGGATCGAGGAAACCTCCCCTGATCGATCTAGTCGAATAAAAATAGCTTTAACCATACGGCCAAAAGAAGTAGGTAACACAATCCTAAAGATCTTGCCTAGAATTCCTGAATCAAATACATAAATTGAAATACTGTGAAAGCTCTATATCGACTCATACCGAGAAGTATGAAGAATATTCGCAGTACGGTGCTCTTAATGATACTCCCTCAGAAACAAATGGCACCAAAAGTATCAGTCCATCTTTCCTTATCAGAACTCCCAGAACACTGCTTATCACTTTCCTGGACCACCTACAATTCACCAGAATCTTCTGCCTCGACTTTCGTCCACGCACTCGCGCACTTCGCTGGCACTTGGTTCCGAGAATTCGCTCGTGAACCCGGGCCACAATTAATCCACGAAAATGTCACCACACTCTCGGCACACTTTAAGGAGACCCACGCTGTCGCGAGTTCGCGTACATAAGGGGGGAATCGGTTTCTCTAACGATACGAGAATAAATCGATTGGATCGTGCGAAGCAGCGGTAACTGTGCCCGTCGAGATTTGTGATTTTACAGCGGCTCCCGTGTTCGCTGCACTCTTCGAGTGTCTGCAGTATTTATAAAACACCGACCGGAAAGCGCGACTGGCGAGCTGATTTTGGCGCCGAGCCGGCTTGGCCGCGCGCTGACGCCTCGACGCGGACGTCGTCGCCGTCGCCGTCGACGACCTATAGATCCCGGGGGCATCGTCGGAAACGGCGCGTGTTTCGCGTGTTTGCGTACAAGTCGCTCGCGGCCATCGTCGAGCATCGCATTTTTGCACGGAACCACGTGGCGGTAGGTGGTCGTCGGTGTAACCTCCGCGTCCCTGGGGAAATTTATGCGTCTACGTCGCGACGCTATGGGCTTTCCGCCGTGCTTTATGGGAATGATAACTAATTCGCGAGTTATTTTCACTCGAGCAAGCGATGGCACCAAGGGAAAAGAATGGTGATATTTTGCACGAGGGAGGAGGAAAGAATGGATCGGAGAAGTAGCGCGAATGGATCGCGCGTATTGTGATGGTGTTCGTTGCGCTTGTTGTTTAGCATTTGTTTACGTGGGAGGAGACAGTTTCGAGGGATTACGTGGCGTATACGAAATTTGTGTAGCCCTATTTCTACGAATGTATAAAGAGTCATCCTATTTGTCACTGAGTAAGAATACTGTTAGTGTATGCGGTATGCCTGGTTTAATAGTGTGCGGCTTTTATTCAATTATCGGATTCGTGAAAGGTTTGAAAGTGCAGGTTAAATAATGTTGAATTTGCGGTCTTTTGGAAATTAAAGCTTGCTGAGACTTTGATGGAATCAACCGGCTAAGTTCTATCTGCAGTAGGGTAAACCAACCAGTGAATGACCGAATTGCTAAATGAGAAGCCCAGTAAATGACCGCATACTTTTAATAAGAATTGTACTTATTAATGTGTGTTTAATACGCGTAACTAAAAATATGGGATATTAAAAGTGCAAATGCACTCCATTTATAAACATATAATAATTTTTAAATTTATAATTCACATTTCTCTGCCTAATGATCATTCACTGGTATGTGGTCAATTACTGGTTGGTTTACCCTATGTACACCCAGAGAAATGTATTTTAGAATTTATTCTGTGCACACTGTCGCTGAATGCATATTTATTGCATGGTACATTAAATAAAGCACAATATAACAACTCGTTGTTTATTTCACATAAACTCTCATAACAAGTTACACAATCAATTTAATTAATAGCAGGACGGATTTAATATTATCATCAACGAAGTATAGGATAGACGTATCACCTTATGGATGTGCGTGTCGCCACCCAACTGTGTTACCGACCCATAATTTCAGGACTGAATGTAGCGGCCTCCGCTCATGAACAGCGTCCAACTCAGCAACTACTCTGAAATGTTTGAAGTGCTGAAAGGTGTGTTGCGTGTTTGTATACGTGTGACTTGTTTAAAGCGTGAGTTTCGCATAGGCTTTCGCTACGCTACGCTTTGACTCCGTTTGTCAACGACTCATGCAGATTTCTCTCCGAAAATCCATTTCGGGGATCAAGACACTATAGCGCTCAAAAATGGTATTTCTTCAAAGCTTGTGCAAGCTATAAGTTGCAAGATGACAAATTGTTTTGTTATTACTTTGCGTGTAGTAGTACCCTTTCACGTATCGTACACCGAAAAGTATTACAAATTGACGCTGTTACTGACATTCCCGCAAGTTTCTAATGCACTGTCTAATCATTCTAGTGATGTAATAATAATTGGATTCTATTTGCCCCGAGTATTAGTTCACCGCCGACATTGAAATTTATAGTAAAATCTAATTCTTATAAGCCTCGCAGAAAGTTGCCTGATGCATGAGTGTCGTGGGGTGCATGGATGCAACTGCAAATCGAGCTTTCTTTAATTTGTCGAATACGAGTTACATTTCTGAAGTTGAACTCCTTCGTGTGAGTTCTTTCAAATCTTCTCTCTTAACAGTAATTATTACATTCGAGTCATTAGAAAATGAGAAATTTCAACTTGCATGGAAAACAGTTGAGGTCGACGGCAACCTCTACCAATGTGACAACATTGACGAAAGGTGTGAGCTATCAGTACGACCAGTTCGACTTTATCTGCGATAGTGATCGGATCGGTGAATATCTGTGAATGGTATAGTGCATATTATTTCCTGATTTCTTGATTCCTACAGCAATTCGTTTGACTACTGGACTAAATAGCAGACCGTTTAACAACGTTGCCTAGTGTTTGATCGCATATCGCAGTGATAAAAATACGTGTAGAATGTACGGGGTGCACGACTGTAGTCGTGAAAAGTGAACATTTTGTAATGGACATTGCTACATAATATTATTTCTGGCCTTGACGAATTTCAAGTTAGCTGGGACTCGGCCGAGCGCGACCAAAACATCAACAACCTCTACCAAAGTCACTACATTGCCGTACGGTGTGCCCTAGCAGTTCGCCTTTGTCCGCGACGGTGATCGGATCACTGAATATCTGTGCAGTCACAGTGGACATTATTTCGCGATTTCACGATTCCTGCATCAATTTCATTGATTACTGGACTCTGTGGAAGACCCTTTAACAAAATTCTACTACATTACACTCGGTATTTAGAGGACTATTTTAGAAACGCTTTACTCGAGTCCGAACACATCTTCCCAATGCGATTGTAGAGTCAGTGCTTATTTCGCGATAGAGTATTTCATAGTGGACAATGGTCCTGCGTGTTAGTAATGTTAACACGAACGTAGAGTCAGTGTATTTAACGCATCTAGAACTATTTCAGAGCACCGGTGCTCTTATTGCGTCTTCATCGCGAAATTAATTTGCGAGTGTGACACGTTCTATTCGATACTGTCATTGGCCTGCAGATCGAATAGCTACTGCTGAAGGGAGATGCTTGTCTGCATGGATAGCAGTGAGACTGTTTTCAACGAACGGTGAGTGATACTTTTTCATTCTTTCAATCTTTCTGCATGCTATCGAACAAAATGATTGTTGTAGCGAGCATTGTGACCATGAATACATACTTAGTACTCGCGAATAGTAACGTTAATGCGTGTGTTAATAAATAAATTTTAAATTCGCGATAGAAGTTTTAATTTATTTCGTTTCAAACATTCTAAACTACTTTTCTTTAATTTCACAATCATTCGGGATTCTTAATGTATCGACTACAAGTTACTTTTCTAAAGTTGAACTCTTTCGTGTGAGATCTTTCAAATCTCCTCTCTTAAAAATAATTACATTCGAGTCATTAGATTCTCTTAATAAGGCGCGTATAGAAGCCATTAATTTGGTATAATAACTAACAATGACAATAATTGTTGGTACTACCTGCTCACTATGCTCGCTACTTTTGCTTGACCGTTGCATCTGCTAAATATAAAGAGACACTGATGGCAATATTACGAGAAATCAAAAATGCCACATTTACCATATAATAATACATGGCAGCTGCCAAAGTGGCTGTTATATAAACGTAAATTTCTTTCTCCCTTGCATAAAAATAATTTTAAGCTACTTAACCTAAAATTTTATACATCGCGGAAAAACTTGCACGAGTGCATAGTTTTAACCAGGGACCCTAACTATTATTACCAAAATTTTAAAAGTTATGACATAAGAATTAATATTTTTGTTTAAATGATTTTGGTTATGAATAACCATTATCGATGCCGGATATCGATTTTGGTTACGAATAACCATTATCGTTGACGAGAATTTTTTTTGGTTACAGTATAAACAATATCTATTGCGGGAATTTTATTTTATTGAGTTACGACGTAACCAATATATATTGCGGGAATTTGTTTTTGGTTACGGTGTAATCAATACCTATTGCCGGAATTTTATTTTATTTAATTACGGCGTAACCAATATATATTGCGGGAATTTGTTTTTGGTTACTTTTTGGTTAATTTTTGGTTAGTGGCGTTGAATGGGTGTCTATCCTATATTATACATCACACTGTAGGAAATATACTTCTATCTTGTAGTAAATTTTTCCATCGATTTCACCGGAACTGCTGAACCGTTTTGGAAATTTTGTCAGATATATTTGTTGGTGATTCAATTATCTTTAATTTGAGATAATTTATGTGGGATCACCTCTTTGACAGGCAGGTAAACAGTTTTCCTATCGATATCTGGAAAACGTATTCATAGAAAAAATTTTAGACCTCATTTTCGACATCAGTGGGCCATTCTCCATAAGAAAAAAATAGTGGTATCTGTTGCGCAAAATGGCTGTAAACTAGTGTAATTGTTATTCGTAATCAAAAACAATTCTGGTCATCGATAATGGTTATTCGAAACCGAAAATAATTTCTGTCATCTTTAACAGTTATTAGTGACCAAAAAATATTTCCGTCGACAATAATGGTTATTAGTGACCAAAAAATATTTCCGTTGACAATAATGGTTATCTTGAATCATTTGATTTTTCGGAAAATTTATGCAGTATTTAACGAAGACTAACTTTCATTTAAATAAAAATTAAATTTGTTCAATAATTTTTTCGAAAAAATGTAAAAAATAATTGTTATTTCTGGTCTCTGGTTTTAACTAACAATAAGTATAGTCCTAGCAATAAGTCTTAGTTTAAGAACTTTAGTCGTAAGACTTTTTCCAAATTTTTCAAAATGCACAATGCATTAGTCGAACATAGACCAGAAATAATTCGTAAAAATGGATCACTGTCGTAGGTACCTCCATGTTGGTGTGCCTGGAACTTGTTAACGTTTCCCAAGCATTGCGACTTCCGAAACGGTATCAAGCTGAAGCCTAAATGGCCAACCATTGTACTCTTTACCCTAGCATTGTAATCTTATTTTAGACTGAGACGATAACGTTGGATTAATGTAGTTGAAATATCGACCGTAATTGTATAAATTAACTAAAAGTGATAACGGCGCACTGATTCGGTCAAAATAAACAAGTTTAGAAGCTAATTTGCAATTATTAATATATAAATTCCGACGTTTCGGTCTGTGTTTTAGACCATTTTCAAGGAAGAATTATAAAGAATACTGCGTTCGCTTTTAAATAAGTCACACGTTTGCTAAGACGTGTAACCCGCGAGTCGGTTGGAACGTGACTAAAGTAAACAGTATATCAACGGGGATATTTAAAGGTGAAAACAAACTGTAGCTAAACAAGAGTCAAAAGCAGGAACCGTTGAATATTGCGAACAGATTTGAAACTAGACGGAAACGACATTTTAAAAAAACCTCCCAACACACAATCAAAGTACCACTGGATTGAGTTCTTGTGGTAAAGACCCCACACTCTTAGAATTATGAAAATATGATTACATAATGCTATTATATTATGTATAAATAATTCGATCAAAGAGAGAACAACTCTATTAGGAGAAATTTTAGTTTATTTTGACCGAATCAATGCGCCGTTATCACTTTTAGTTAATTGATAACGTTGGATGTGATACGAAAATGGTAAGGGGGCTGGCGAGCACCCCGAGAGTGTGACACAAAATTACATTGCATGATAGGTCTACCCTATACCTTGTCTGTGGTTATATCGACTTTCATTATTTTTGAATTTGAACTATCACAATTATTTCAATGATCTTTCAGATTTTTCCATCCTGTGAAATTGTGTTTTATTATACCTGCCTTTAAATTCCAACGATTTTTTTTTTAATCTCTGTCAGTGCAAGATGTACCACACAATTGGTACCTATACATATATTAGTACATGTGTAATTTCACGTTAAACATCTTAATACCGTTGTTATTTCGTGTTGTACCTCATTCTTTTCATTATCACAGGGCGAGGTAATAAATTCAGTTGCCTCATTACACCTTCTCTATTTGGCTGATAATAATTTTGTCGCCACATTTTAGTTACATGTTAACGTAGAACTCGCAGAAATAGAGTGGTCTTTTGCGATAGTAAGGGTAGAGACTACATAACGTGTTCGAAGGAGATAAGAGCGTATGGCAGAGAGTTTTGCTGCAGGAAATTTAAATGCTAATGGTAATTTAGGGAATATTAACGAATATTATTTTTAACGCACAATTTATCGGTGTTGGAATAAAATTAATCGAGTATGTTTATGGGTGAATCGAAATAATTGTTAATGGGAAGCTAATAAAATTAACGAATAGTGTGGGAACTATCGTGGATTTAAAAGTATGACGAATATCTTTCACAAAAGATTGCAAGTCACTAATGTCTCTACACTGCAAGCAGTCGGCCATAATTTTCTTAATTCTTAGTGCTATGTATTTTCACAAATTTTGTCGATTTACATTATTTCACAAATTTGCAGTTTGTGCGAAAGCAGATGCTTCATTTCTATCCAAGCCTGTGCGTCCCCTTCATTTCTATAAACTCTACATAAAATATGTTCACTTTTCACAACTACAACTGTAGTGGTGAAAAGTGAAAATTTTGCAAAGGACATTGATATATAGGTAATATTATTTCTGGCCTCGACGAATTTCATGTTAGCTGGGAGTCGGCCGAGCGCGACAACAACCTCTGTTAAATTCAAAACATTGAAATACGCCGCGACCTCGCCAGTCGGTTCCCAAACGCGATCGTGATCGGACGTGAAGTAAATAGTTTAAAGTGTCATGGTGAATCTTAACTCGCGATATCTCGCTTCGTGCATTAATTCCATCGGTTAGTGGACTATGTGGGAGGCCTTTAAACAGGATTTCACTGTGATATACCCTTATACATACTCAAAAGAAGACTTTTGGGAAAACGCTTTCCACTTGACTGCGTGGATAGCAGTGAGACTGTTCTCAACGAACGGTGAGTGATACTCTTTTAATTCTTCCAATCATTCTGCCTGCTATGGAGTAAAATGATTGCTGTATTATACCGAGCATAGTGATCACGAATACTTATCGTTAATAGTCGCGAACAGTGTCATTAATGCGTGAATAAATCAATTTTAAAATCAGAACAAAAGTTTTCATGTCGAGCCTTTAGGACTATAAACTATTCTTTTTTTAATTTCACAATCATTCGGGATGCTTAACGTATTAAATACGATTTACATTTCTGAAGTTGAACCCTTTTGCGTGAGTTGTTCCAAATCTTCTCTCTGAACTTATCTTTATTTCAATTGTTGGGGGGATAATAATTATATTTTTCTATTTTACCAGAATAATTAATAACTACCCATCAAAAATTAAATTAAATGAATCTCTTATAATTATCTATCTATTTATTGTTACACTATCTACAATAATCTTATATATATTTCTACCAGACCACCCCGAACTTTATTTAAATATTAAATTTAACTCTAATACACTTCATTTACAAAATTGATCCCTACGGCCTAAGACATTAATAACAGTAGTTACAATTTTAAATTTATTATCCCGTTTAATTTGTGACCCTGTACATTAGGGTGGACCTTATTTTACGACTTTCAGAGTAACATTAATGCGTGTGCTTCCAAATGTTTAATACGCTTAGAAAAATACAATAAATAAATTTCAAATTCGCGATAGAAGTTTTAACGTCGCGTTTCAAACATTCTAAAGTACTTTTCTTTAATTTCACAATCATACGGGATGATTAATGTGTCGAATACGAGTTACATTTCGGAAGTTGAACTCTTTCGCGCGAGTTGTTTCAAATCTTCTTTATTCACAGTAATTACATTCGAGTCATTAGATTCTCTTAATAAAACGCGATTGGAAAGCATTAATTTCTTAAGGATTTTCAACTATATAATTTGAAGGTCTTTCTCATACAAGTAATAATAACTGAGAATGACAGTTGATATTCGTACTACTTGGTCACTATGCTCGCTACAGTATTAAAATCAGCCTCGCAATAACTCTTAGTTTAAGAACTTTAGTCGTAAGAGTTTTTCCAAATTTTCAAAAATGCCCAAAGCATTGGTCGAACATGGACCAGAAATATTTTGTAGAAATGGGTCACTTTCGTAGGTACCTCCGCGCTGTGGTGTGCCTGGAACTTGGTAACGTTTTCCAAGCATTGCGACTTGCGAAACGGAATCAAGGCTAAAGCCTACGATCTAGGTTAAGGGTCCAGATCGAGTCAAACTTACATTCGGTGAGTTTGGTTCGGTCTGGACATCTATTCAAAAATGCACTTGCGTACTTGGAGTGATATGCTTCTATTCCGTCTCCTTCTTTTTAACAATAAGAGTGCCAAACCCACTCTTCTAGTAATACCATTCGTCTTCGATCACTGATTTCGATTTCGCGCATAGTGTGTTAGCTCTTCATAGGCCGGCTTTGCTGGGTACAACTTATTACGGCTTTACACACAGGACCAGTTCATGACCATTTTGATTTTCGAGTTATCGCGTCGATACCGGGGTTCGGTCCACCTCGGCCCGCTCTGTGGTCTCAGATGGCTGTGTAAAGTCGTGATATGAAACAGGCCATGTAGAAATGAAAATTCAGTGCATCGAGAGTGAATGTTCGCGTCTTTTGGTTCTTTAGTCGTTCAGTCTCTTTTGCAATCTCAATCGGGAGATTCTTAGCTTTCGCATATCCCTCGAAAGTTAGGCAAGTGCATATTTGCTTCTTTTTAATACAAATTGTCTGTTTCAGTAATAGGGTTTGTGTAAATCTAGTCGAGAGCTCCGGTGCTCTAATAACCTTTTCACTGCGAAAGTAGGGTCATGCACGAGTCCAATTGGAGCTGCTGCGCGGATGACTAAAGGGTTGATGGTTTCTGGGTTGCTGGTCAGGGGTAACCAGTTTGCAAAGATGCAGTACTCTTGAATTGATGACAGCGAACAGTACGCCACTTTATAATTTTTTAACGTGGGTGCACGCAATAGAACAAAATGCTTTCTGTAGAAAAAGTAGCGTAGCCATCTTTCGATTCTGGCCATTCCAATACAAATGCGTGACGTGCGGGAACAGTTCTGCAATACTCCGCGAAGTAGCCTCGTGACGTAGCTCTTTTCTAAACCATATTCACGAAATATCGCAGAAATGTTCCTAAAACGAATGCCAATTATATGAAACGGGCCACTAACCGTCGCGCATATGTGTTGGAAAGAGCAGAATCCAATGAGCTGAACAAACAAGGTACTCGTAGATAGGGTGACATGCATGTGTCTGTCTTAAAATCAGAAAATTAAATTGATACAACATTTGCTCGCGATTTAAACAATTCCGATTAATAATTCGAGTTGAGTTAAGTCACCGAGAAAAATTTGAAACGGTTCCAAGTGCAACCAGTCTTCGTTGCAACCATCTACATATTTTGCAGAGCACCGCGGCTCTTATTTAAAGTAGTATTATTTTTGCGTATCTAAGACTGGTTTAGAGCACCGAAGCTCCAGTTGAATTTTCTTCGCGAAACTAGAGCCAATTTTTTGCGCATACAAAGTTCATCGAAAGCACCGATGCTCTAATTGCTTTTTTAACGCGGAAGTAGAGTCAAATTTTCGTTTAGCTTCAATTTTCAGCTTAAACTTGCCAATGAGATTGTAGGCCCTAGGGAAGAGGGACAGAAGATTAAATCAATACAACAGTTGCTCGCGATTTTTACAATTCCGATTAATAATTCGTAAAATAATCAAATCGATCGTGTCGAATAGAGTCACCACGAAAAATTGGAAAAGGTTCCAAATGGAACCATTGTCTCCCTAGCAATCTTGCAGTCTAGCAAGATCCTTTTTGATCGCGCGTAACGCGATCGTAGAGTCCCCGCTTTTTTCGCGTCCATCTACATATTTTGCAGAGCACCGCGGCTCTTATTTAGAGTAGTATTACCGCGAATTTGGAGTGAAATTTTTGCGTATCTAAGACTCAGTTCAGAGCACCGAAGCTCCAGTTGAATTTTCTTCGCGAAACTAGAGTCAATTTTTTGCGCATACAAAGTTCGTCCAGAGCACCGGTGCTCTAATTGGTTTTTTATCGCGGAAGTAGAGTCCAATTTTCGCTTAGCTTCAATTTTCAGATTCTAGGCCCTACAGAGGGCCTGGCGCGTGGGCCCTGGAGAGGGCCCAAAGCATGGGCCTTAGAGAGGGCCTTCAGCATAGGCCCTGGAGAGGGCCCAAAGCATGGGCCTTAGAGAGGGCCTGCAGCATAGGCCCTAGAGAGGGCCTAGATCCACGCGAGCTTGAAAGATAGGGAAGAGGACAGGATGGAGGACCGTATTCGCTGACCGGCCAATCATGTTCCGGTACTGATGCTGCAGCTGCGGGACATTGGCCTGTAGATCGAATAGGAGTAGCGAAGGGGGATGCTTGTCCGCATGGATAGCAGTGAGACTGTTTGCAACGTTCGGTGAGTGTGATACTTTTTCATTCTTTCTTTGCGATAGTAGACACGAGTACCTTGTATTTCTGTTACATTTTATCTTCACATTATTATAATGTCTGTGTATATGTATTTGTGTCATTTTGATTTCACATCTGTTTTGTATATTCAAATTATTATTATCTTCTATTCTTTTGTGACTTATTTGATAATAGGTATTCTTTTCCACCCTCGACTTTTCCACGTACTTGACGTAATTTTTTTACCTTTTTGAAGATTTTTATGAGTTTGTTATTAGTGAAAATTCATGGTAACTTGATTGCCATCCAGAAGTATTTAACGTATTTGTAATTTCATAATTTTAATTAAATTAGTGGTCAGAAAGTTGAAAAATAAGTCTCGGTCCGACCATATATTTGTTATTAATGAAAATTCATGACAAACTATAATATTGCCATCCAGAGGTGCCTAATTACGGGGATGTCGAATTTCGAATTACTTAAATAATTTGTCAGAAACTCAGAAAATATGCTTCCGTCTCCTGAGCCTATATTTGTTAATAACGAATTGCAAATCGCGAATGCCTAAATACATAGGTACCTCTAGATGGTAACTTTATAGTTTGCTTTAAATTTGCGTTATTAACAAATAAAGGCCCGTAGAATGTGTCTCGGTCCGAAGATTATTTTCAAAGTTTCTGACAAATTATTTAAGTAATAAAAAATTTGAAATCCCAAACACGTAGGTATACCTCTGAATGGTAGCGTTATAGTTGCTAAGACTTGGACCTATTGGACTTCCTGGGGACCTGGTCAGGGTTCCAAGCCCTGATCTTTCGAGACACCCCTCGGCCCCCTGACCTAGGTTAGCTTATTCGGTCGGTGCCGATGAAATTTCGGGTTTGTTAAAAGCCATTCAAAATGTTATTATTCTGCCAAGGCCAAAACCAATTTCTCTTCCTTTTTAAATGATTTTTTCGATTGTTTTTCATAACCTGTCCTATTTCATACATTCCTTCGTGGATTTACTGAATTCGCTGAATTCGAAAATCAAGGTTAAATTTTTTTATGGAACAGTTTTTAAGATATTGTGATTTTTTCAATTTTTATACCTCTTTTCACTTTAAAACCATATCTGGAGTTCGATGTGCCCGATTTGGTCGTTCTTGGTACCAAATGCAAGACATTGAAATAATGAACAAATATGTATAATGGGATCTTTAATTGGTTAAGCGGTTCAAAAGATATTGATGAAAATAGTCCACATTTAACAAAAAAATTAAATTTTTGAGCTTATTCTATGGCCACGCAAAAAACCGATAAAAAACGTCCGGTTTCTCTTCATATGCGTAAACCTGATACTTTTACTAAAAAAATAACACCAACCAGAAGTAAATCGACCGAAAAATGACAAAGTTATTAGCGATTGAGTGAATAAACCCAAATCCCACATTTTGACAAGTGGCCATGCCGGCAACGTTTTTTTTTTTCGTTCTCACGTTGACACCACTGCTACAACGAAAACTGACATTTCGTTTTGAATAAAACAACACAATTTTGATTGTAAAAAAACATACGAAAGAACCCAACTTTATTCTTTAGAATATTTTAGAAATATAGCCCATCACTACCTTAGAGAATATTGTATACATGGAGGTCTCATTGCCTAAGGTATTATGTCTCGCGGCGCACATCGTTGCCGTGTTTGAACCAAATCAATTATTTCGAAATTTGAGTTTCGTAAAACCGGAAGAAACCGCATTCATTTTCTATCCGCCAATCCATTAGATACTGGGTAAAAATTTTTTTTCGAACCCCATATGCATCCCGTGAACTATTTGTTCTGTCAGTCCGGATTGCGACAGACTCGAAAGAGCTTGTGGCATTTCCAGATTGAATCCGTAAGATTTTGAATCTGCAATTTCAGATACAAACCTTCCGGGTTTATACAAATGGCAATTCCTGATAGAAACTGATAAATTGTGGACCTGAAAAATCCTGTTTCATCCATCGATCTGGATATCCGCATTGAATCAGATTCTTTTTGGAACTGCCAAAAAGCACTGCTTGAAAATCCAGGTAGTACCGCATTGAACCAGGTAGATCCAGTGCAAAATTCAATGCGGTTCTAACTGGCAGTTCCAGCAGGGTACATGATATATTTTATTTGATGCATTTCTTTGATGGGGTTACATGATTTATTTTACCTGATGCATTTTCTTCAAGGTTAATAAAATAATATATTTTAAAGAAAATAGTGAAAAGTGATAGTGAACAGTGGTAGTGAAAGAAGACATCTAAGGAGGCCTTAGGTTAATTTATTATAGTAATGTAAAATTGACAAGTAGTCACTGAATCATTAGCTTTGTTGCTCTTTCGTTGGCTCTTCATCTCCGATGAGAAGGTAGCCGCTGCTTCTGTTTCTGGGACCAAGTGACTGAGCATGGAATGGGTATGGGTGGATCAGTTTCATCCCCTGGTGTTCTTGTCGAAAGGGAAAAGTTTCGGACGTAGGGGGTGTATCTTTTGGTACACTGCCTGAATAAGTCACCCGGTCCGATTTCCCAGTCTCCGTGATAGGCGGCTCGTGTCGCAACCGAGCAAGAGGAATCGTCTGGGAGACGCCGAGCGCTTTTCCCTTTCGACTCGGACATTAGGGTGGTAGGAACTGCGCCATCCAAAACTCCTTTCATGCTCACCCGTACTCTTTCCTTCTTTGCTGAATTTATTTCAATAGAGTGATTGCTTGGCAGTTTCCTAGATTCTATATCTAAACCGAAAGGATCGATGGAACTTAGTTTCCATCCATCTCTTTGGTTTAGTGGGCTATAGTTTTCATGTACAGGGAGATCGATGGAACTTTGATTCTATCCATCTCTCTACGGGTCTCGAAACGCAGCAACCTCCCCGCGGTGAGACCTGGTAATCGGTGAGAATCGAGCCGATAGCTGTGATTGTCAAATATTCTAATCAGATATAAGAATTGCTTTCAAAATGCACGCATGCTGCATACTATGGTATTTTTAAGGAAATGTCATAGATATTTGAAATTGCAAGTTTGAAATTTGGATAGGAATATGTAAAAGGTATTTCTGAATTATAATACAATTTGTTTAAAGTTTCTTTCAATTTATTCGCATAAGAGGCCTTCACAGCGTTACAATAAAGTATAAATTATATAAAATCACTATTTTCTTGTGTTCATTGTTGAGATTTCCATCATTTAGCCCACATAAAGTAACTGTCCACGTCGAAATATTTCCAAGTTTCACCTGTAATAAGAAAAATATTTTTAGTAGCCTGACTTGTCTATTATAATAAATAGGATAAATGTTACAATATATTTATTTCATGTACGAAAATCTGTTAGTGAATGGAATGAGAATGTATCGCAAATGAAACTCGGTCGAGGTGGCACCCTGATCGTAGTGCTCAAGATGGCGTCTGAGCATGCGCGTGATGACGTCGTAACGTCAAACCAATCAACGCTAAGATGAGCTTGGCTTTGCGCTGGCCTAATCTTGGCGTTGATTGGTTTGACGTCACGGCATCATCACGCGCATGCTCAGACGCCATCTTGAGCACTACGATCAGGGCGCCACCTCAACGGAGTTTAATTTCCAATACAATGTTTCTTGAAATTAGTCATAATACTATAAATTTTAATTTTAATTCCTACCACTCGTAGCATTGTAATCGTACTTTAGATTGAGTCGATAACGTTGGGTGTGACTCGAAAATGGTAAGGGGGCTCGCGAGCCCCCCGAGCGTGTGACACAAAATTACATTGCGTAATAGGTCTATCCTATACTTCGTCGATGATATTGCTGTTGTTTATTAAGAAAATAAAAAGCCCTAGGCTCTGAAAGTCGATGATATTATCTCTCGATTAATGGTTCTTAAATGCTACGGACATCTCTTGACGCTTATTTGAACAGTCTCCTCTTCTCCTCAGGGTTACTCCACCGACTCGGTCGATAACCCGCACGATGTCTTCTGTGGTATTCACCGATCCCTGTTTGAGCGGATACTAAACAAATTAAACCAAACGTCGTCGCAGCTGAACCTCTATAAATTTTCATACATAAATCAAATCTATTAAACATTACTATTTCAAATCAAGAATACTAATAATTCACATATACAGCATCCTAAATGACGTATTTTAATCTACATTATCAACTCCATTCATTCTCGCAGCGATTTATTAACCATTCAACCGTAGTTCACCGAAAAAGAGTCTCCAAATTGACTGAACACACAAAAGAGGAGCTCCCACATCGACTTCTCACCGAAGAGAATCCCCCGAATCGACTTCCCCACGGGAAAGTTGGCTCTGAATCGCTTCCCCGCGATTCCCGCGATTTCGAATTTTCGCGCCAGCCAGATAGCGCCAGTAGTCCCCCCCACGCGGCACCAGGTGACGCTAGCATGCCCGTGCAGACGCGACGGCAGTCGCTGGCCGCTCGTGCTCCGCCGCGTACGTTTTCTCAGCTTTCCCGTGTCACGGTGTCGCGAGCGCGTCTGTCCGTGGACGCTCGCGGTGTCCGTCAGTTTTATCTAATCGCTCGGAGAAAATTCAATTCCGCGAGTGTGCGGGCGAGCACCGGTCGCGAGTGAACGGTCGGGCGTGCGTGGCGTGCGCGAGAGATCGAAACGGTCAACCCCCGGGTGGCCGGGTGGAACGAGGAAGAGGCGATTGGTAAAGAGGTGTGCGACGTCGTCGGACAGAGACAGAGCGAACAGCGGGGAAACGAGGGAGCAGGCCGGGGCGAGACGGAGACGAGGTGAACGGCAGAGGCGAGAGAGAGAGCAAGGCTTAGAAGTGTGTCGGGGCAGTTGGCGGAGGAAGGAGCAGGCAAATCTTCCTTTTCCTCTGGCACTGGATCGAAGGGGCGGGTTGGGGTGGCGAGACGAGAGAAACAGAGAGTGGACGGCTCGAAAAGGGACGAGGTGATCCAGCGACCAAGGGTGTACGGGCTACGGGCCCCGTGTTCCGCGTCGTGTCATCGTCGCCGTCGTCGCCGCCGTCGTTCCGCGAGGGAAGAAGAGAGCTAACCGTGTCGGGGGAACAGCGGTGCGGGAAAGAGACAGTGCCAGTGCCGTGTAAACACACGTCCCATTGCCCGTGAGTGCGTGCGCGAGTGGCAATCAGCGGCGACTTAACGTCGTCCTCGTCGTGCACGCCCGACGCGAGTGTGTTCCCCGTGGCCTCACACCGTCGCCGTCTGCCATTCCGCGGCAAGGAACGTAGACGACGCGGCGTTGGACCAAAGGGGGCGAGCCTTCAGCGAGAAATCGGCCGAGCAACGGTCTCAGGTGCCGTGCATCAATCGTCGCGGCGTTCGGGCATCCGTGCATGAACCTCCATCACAAATGACAGTCCGTCGGACGGGAGGCCAAATCAGCTGCTGGCTGGATTCCTCTGTCTAGCGGGCAAAACGGTACGTGAAACATTATTCAAACGGTACATTTAGTGGACTCTCCTGTAAAAATGGCTCCTCGCGCCTCGTTCCCTTTTCTACATCGTTCTACTCCCACTCTGCCTTCCTTCGGCGTTGCGGTACTCGTCGTACCGGAAGTCGACGCTCCGTGCATTCAGCGTCCTTTTCCCTTACCCCCTTTTCTACCCAGCCGATCTCATTCGTTTCCGCTTCCTTGTCCTTCAGCTGGCGAACTGTGTCACTGGAATTTGGGCTTCGCGTCGACCCGCGCGATTGTCAAGTATCGCACTATCGGTGCCCGACACTTACGCGATTCCGTTTATAAACATTCGCGACCTACACTGCACGCGATACAGCGCGCTGCTGCTCGCCCGCGATAAACGCGAATGACAGCCGGCCACTGTACACCCGTTACACGTTTTCAGAAATATCCTCGTCGGTGCTTCCCGCAATACCGTTTCCGCCATATTTACTTCTGTTGCGGGTACATAACCTGAGTTGCGACCTTGAAACGCGAGCGTCTGTCGAATAGGCGTCCCGGACCTCGCGACGTCGGATCGTTTTCTGCGAAACGTGCGTTTTGCATGCAAGGTGCACACTTTCAACATACAAGCGCTGGAAAGTTTTAAAGAATCGTTGGGAGTGCTACGAGTCCTCGATACGACAGTACCTCCGTCGTTTTTCTTAATAAAGTGACCGGTTCGCAACACCTCCCGGAAGTATCGGCGAAAATTTATCGCACGGAAACTAGCACGGGGCCACTGTGCAGCGTGTCGGAAAACGCATGCCCAACCTCTTTTTCGTTCCTCTCGAACATTATGCGGTGCATTTTATTTCTAATTCTGGCACAGTCATTAGCGGAGTAAAACACTACTTGTTTCCAACGGGCGTTTAATGTCACATCGATTATTAGTAGTGGGTATTAGCGATATGGCATACCTCAATCAGGTTTTCCGATTTGATTTCACATCGAATTGCGCGGCAGTTCTTTTGGCATTTAAAAATAGTGTCTTACAAAATATACTGTGGTATGAAAGGAATCCCACAAATGATATACTATATTTTATTCACGCTTAGTTAGGTACGTTAAATAATACCTACATCTGGCTTAGAGTCTATTTTCGCTTTACCTCCGGTGGCATTAGATATTCGAAGCGCTTGGAAATGGAGGACAAGATAGCCCACTCGGTACATTCTTTCACAAAATACTTTCATTTGCGCCACGTACTCTCCGCTTCTTAAACTCCACACGAAACCTCCCGTCGACTATCCACACTCTCTCGTATACATAAAATAACGTCCCAAGCAGCATTCGGTTCTACATACCATTCACCGCGCAGTTCCGTATCGAAAAACCGCGTGTCCAACCTCGTTTTCAAGCCCAATTAATAATCTGGCTCAAGAGCGCCGCCTCACCGGAAGGACCCACAAAAAGTCCACGGACACTTCTTAACGACCGTCTCCGCGAGAGAAGAAAAGAAAGCGGGGAGGACAGCGGTCGGGATGGCCCCCGGTATTTCGATTGCCGGGTTAACGAACCGGTCGGTGAAATGTTAATGCCTCGTTACGTCACGTTCGTTTACCGTCGCCGGAGAAAGGGGTCAAAGGAGACGGAAGGAACGGGAGGAGGAAAAGTGTGCGATACGACTAAAAATGGCGTGGCACTGTACACCATCGGTCTCTCACGGATACGGATTACAGAGTCCACGCTTCGATCGTTCCTCTTTCTCCCTCCCTCCCCGCCTGTCCACGTCTTCCTCTCGCTGGAATACCGCGGAGTGCACGTATGCACTTCGCCGCATTGCACCCTGCGCCCGGGCGTTGCATTCTACTCGAACGCGCGACGAGGAACGTGTTCTAATCGCTCCTAATTGTTGCAGCCGCGCGGGGACGGAAACAGTAGCGTTTCAGCCGCTGCGGTTTCTCAGGCTCCCGCGCGTGCCACACGCGCCCCAAGAAGGACTCCTCTCGAGGAATCCCGGTAACGGTACGCCAACGAGCGCTACCTGTTACGCAGCTGCGCCTCTGCGTTTACATTGCGCATTACCATGGGTTATCGCCTCGCGAATCGGCCCACAGTGGGGGCCTCCTGCGATTTTTTCCGCTCGATCGTGGAGTACCGTTTCGACAACGGGAGCACAGTGAAACCTCTGTTCCATCTTCCTCCAACGCAGCGATGAGCAACCCGCGGGCCGCATTTGTTTCAATTGTAAATTCATATCAGAAATAACAAATTCACCCCGTAAATGAAAATTCTTTGATTAGTATATTTGGGTATTTAATATTGCGGCCCGAGTATTACGGCTCCATGGAGACGTTGTGGTTGGTATGGGGAATCTCTTGGGAACGCTTAATATCGTATCATTTTTGATCATCGCTATTGATGTGTATACCTAGCTTGGCAAAACACTCGAATTATTGAAGCGTCCACGTAACCCGGCTTAGCTATAATACGATATGAAAGTTTAAGAGTACCCGCATTCCTGAAGCCTAACAAGAAACAGTTTAGAAAGCTTTTCTGCCCGGAGTAAACGCATTCGGGGTTTACTAGTCCAAGTGGAACCGTTCGCGAAACTGTTTCAAACATCGCGCCGCGGATGTATCCCGGAGAAACAGTCGACTCGGTGCGTACTTGCATATGTATATACGCTCGTGAAAAACGTGGAGCGCGCTAGACGATCTGCAGCTGGGACGAACAGTGACGAGCTTGTTCGAAACAATGCTCGCGTATCGTCGCCACTTTTCCGCGTGCAGCTAGAGGTTGCATAGGTGACACAGGCGGTCGTTATCTCGGATGCGATTAGTAATCGGTGATAAAAGCTAGGATCGGGGAAAAACTCGCGGCTTTCGCGTGCTTGGTTTTGCGTCTATGCGCTAGCGGGACGGCCTGGAATTAATTCGCTGCTGTTGCAGCCAGTAGAAGTAGGCAGCGCATTATTCATTACGCTTATTTATCGCCCGCGCGGCGCACGCGAGTCATTGGCATTTCGCGAGGTTCATAGAGATATCAGAGATGAAATTCACGGGGAAAAGGGACGGCTTTGGTTCGACGAGCGCTCGTTGCATTCGTCGACGACCTTTTCCGTTTTAATGCCAACGAGCTCCACCAGCGGCTCGTCTCTTTATCCCCTCGCGGAATTACGGGCTAATGAAATTTTTCTCCCTCCGCGCCAGCCGTGCAAGTCCGTCTGCTCGATTTCTGGCTAATCGAGAGATCTGGAAATCAATTTACCCGCACCGCGGCGCTAAATCCGATCCTCTCTCGGTTAAACTGGGCCACCCGAGTAAAATGGCACTGGCTTCCTTTAACCTATAAAGAAGTATAAAAAGCCTCTGGTGGTAGGCTTCTGTGCTTCTTCATTTGAATATAACTGGAAGACTGTCGGAATCATTGGTACTTGGGGCGAAGCTCGATTCTTGACCCGCTTATTTTAGAATATATTATTGCAATTCTGAGAATCTAGGGAAGCCCCCCTAAGTGCCGGATGCTTAAGGTTTTTCTCAAGCAAGAGGAAAGAAATAATATTAAAGCAATTTTCTTAGCTGTGCTCACGCGACTGGAACGTGTCGAAACATAATTTTTCTATCTCCTCTACGGTTTACGCGGAATAACGGCTCAATAGTGTTTCAAATATCACAGACATAGCTAATGTATAGAAATTCGCTTTTTGTGGTCAGCAGTGTATTTTTCAAGTTTAATATTCTGAAATAAAAATTCTTATAAAGTCACAACCCTTGGAAGCTTCAAAATCCAAAATATTATTCATTTCAGACGATTCTGTGATGAGATAGGTACAGCGTTCTGAAAACAAAATCATTCAACGTAAAATTAAATGTTAACGATGATCATTATAGAATATCAGAATACAAGTTTAAATAACGGTGTATTTTATACGGTTGTTAGCAACGTTTTAATAAAAAAAATGTTTAAAACTGTTAGACGTCCGACTCATTTTATATTTATGAAAGCTTAGACAATTATGAAGGAGAGAATACAAATTTCTGGTGCAACTAACTGCAACTTTTAAATTTACTCAGATTTCATCAAATAAACAACCGAAGTATTGTAGCGTTCAGGACGCGGTTAAAATAATTATATTTTTAATATTTTATTTTTATATTATATTCTTATTATATTTTATTTTTTATATGCATATATATATATTTTGTTATTTTTTGTGTTATTTATCGTATATCAGTTTTTGATTTCGTTAACTATATTTTTATTGAAAAGAAAAATCCATTTAACAGTGTTTTGAATTTTGACCACAAAAAGCGGTTTCCAGCTCAATGTACGGCGCTAAGGGGACTCCCCTTCTATATAACCGTTACACGGTAGTAGTACAGAAATGGTTTCATTCTCGAATCGGGGAAATTCTGGAAGAATCGTTCTCCTGAAAGCTATCATATTCTCACTGCAACAATGGCAAGTGCGTTGACGGTCTCCATTGTAAGCCCCTACTTCCCGCATATCTAATAGTAATATTCTCCACCGTCTCGTTTGTAAAGAGTCACCACCAAATCCGCAAGTATTCACAACAGAAATCCGTACGAATCCAATAATTTCGCGACCGCCACTAAAGTACGCTATTCCGTTTGTTGCGAAGTGGTCAGCCCCCAGCGCCGTGTCCTTGCGGTGAAATTGACTACGCACCCTAATTGAATTACTTTAGATAATCCCGCGTGTGATTCCGTTCGCGTGGTCGGATTAAGCATCTCGGTTACCGCGCGCCGAATCCAATTTACCCGCGCTAGCGATTATCTGTTTTCAACGCGTGTCAGCATGTCGCGACGGTTACGAACCCCGGCCGCGTCCCAAATAATGGTAACTCCGCTCATCCCTCCGCAAGCGCGACGCTATTGCCAATCGAATTGCTACGCCTCTGGGGAGTGAGCGGAACTTGGACGCGGTTGGCGTAACGAGCGTCGCGGGTGCCCGTTTTTTTTTCTCCATCAACGCGCTACCGATACGCGGCCGGTCGGACCAGATAAACTGGTCGTAAGTTTGATGAGGAATGCGAGCATCCGCGTGCGCACGCGAGGCTCCTCGCGCTTCCTCCGATGTTATGCAACGCCGCTGCGCATCGATCAAATAGTTTCCACTTAGCGACGCGTGTCGTTTCGCTCATGGTGTTCGCCGCCGGGAGCGGGGAGGGCCGTGAAAAGTTTTATCTTCTGGTTGATAGGCGACTCCCGGAGTCGGCTCGTTATTCCAGGCGCGTATGTAACGGAACCAGGTCAACGGGCGGGCGACGAGCGCGCGTCACGTGCAGGTGGGATGCTGACGACTGGGGGACGGTAAATTGTTATCGGGAAAATGTCAAGACCAATCAGTCGCGGCGAGGGATTCGGACGAATAGACGTATTGTAGGCTTCCCGTCCGCGACGATACACCGCGGAACGCTTTCAGCGTTTGCTTTTCCGCGAAACATCCGCGCCCACTGCGCGTCACGTTCTTACGACGTGGTATTTAATTCGCTATTAACTTCTACATGTTCATGTGACTCGGACTTATTTGAATGGATTGGCAGGTGATTAGGGATCAGGATATGCTAGCTAAGTTTTTTATGCAGGGTGACGTTACATGTATATGTAAGTAGTGTTAGTTGCGGATAAACCAGTGCCGGGTTAACACCAGGACTCACTAGGAGGTTGGAAATCGTGGACGACCCGGTGCCTGGTTAACACCGGGAGCCAGCAGGGATGTTAGTTTTAGTCATGTAAGTTAATAATACAATATATGCAGTTGTGTGTCGCTGTGGGTTCGACTGAACAGGAAATTCAAGTGTTATCTTGGTTCTTAAGTGGAATGTCTTTGACTTTTTTTTAAAAAAAAGCGGAAGCATACATTTTTACATTTGGTAAGTTTTTTTTTTGTAGAAAAATCTTTACCTTTATAATAAAATTACAACCGACATCCAAGAAGTCTTTTTAAAAAGACTTCCTGACAGTTATAACCAATTAAATGAAAACAAGTTCAATGTACTTACATAGAAACATTTACATATCGATGGCTTAGTGCACAAATATTGGACCTATGTCTACTTTTTATGAAATTATAGTGTTTATATGCAACAAGTAGTTCTTGACTGTTTCTTTATACTGCATAAAAATCACGTTTATATCTACTTTATAAATTTATCAATACTAATATTTTTAACCTGTTTTTCTCAAAAATGCTACATATAGACATACAATATAACAAAGAGTCCAAGGATTTTATCTTTGTTAAAGTCCTTTAGTCGCAATAGCTAATTTCACCTTTCGGTTGTAACACACGATAGTAAATAATTAGCGCCTAATAGCAGTTTTGTGTACTGTACAGTTGATAAATGCTTGAATCTTCTAAACGTTCTAAACTGGAAATGAGCCTCCGAGGTATGCATGCTCCTTATAAGTGATAGGGACATGCGTGCCCACACTCGAATATCAATTTTCTCGGAAAAATCTGGCTACTCCACACCACTGCAGGGGCAACGAAAGGTTTAATTTATACTGTCACACTAACAAGGAAAGATCCCGAACCCGGATATTCAAAAAATTCTGAAACTTTGTGAATATGTAGTGATTTTCCTCTTGATTACAACGCAATTTTTGTTTGCTGTCAAAATTCACTCTAAGGGGGTGTAATGGACCCCTGAAAATTCGGTTATTTTCCGATTTTGTGTTATGACTCGTGAACTGTAAAATAATTTCTTTACCAAATGATAGATTTAATTAAAAGAAGTAACTTTTGTTTTGAAACTTTTTTCTATCTCGTATCGATTGCGAGTTATAACACAAAATCGGAAAATAGCCAAATTTTCAGAGATTAATTTCACCCCCTTCGAGTGAATTTGGGCACCAAACAAAACTTGCGTTTATCAGAATTTAGTCCCTGTACTTAACAGTGTCTTGGATGAATTACCCTGTGCATCTCGACTTGACGGTTTATACATATTTTTATTAGAAGAGCGATTTTCCGATAGGTGCACCTAAATGCAGTGGCTAACAGCCAGGGTCAGCTTGATATTTTGCTGCGTGTCGCCAGCTGCATTTTCCTTATCTGCATGTTTGGCGGTGCCTGTATCTTGTAAATGTGGGTACGGAGTGTCTTCATCTCCTGCTCGTAGGGGAAGATCCACAAGCGTGGAAAAATAGGCGTATGGATCCTTAACAATGTCCACAGGGGTCGCTGGATACCAGCCTGGTGGATGAACACAAGTAACCACTAATTAACGCGATAAAATTAATTCAGGTACAGGGTAGTAGAGAGCTCCATGACATGCCCTTGAGCGTGTTTTCAGAGAGGAGAGAAATTAGGGGTGGATTCTATAGGGCGTGCACTCGATTCGATTCTCTTTCACCATCGCAACTTTCAAACATGGGACGGGAGACTCATTTGCATGTGATCGGTTGTTCATTTGGGGATTGGATTGGGCGATTCTGAAATACGAATTGTGTGACTATGATGTGTTAATACTGGATTTGTGGGTCTTGGGAAATTGTTGAAGGAGGAATGCTTGTGTCTGGGAAGTGATGGAGGAGGCATTTGTGCGATTTTTTTATGAAGTGCCTACTGGAAATATTTATTGCATCGCCCCAAATTCACGTCTCATGAAACAATCTTTATAATTGGTATCTAACTTCTTGACGATCTCAAAAGATATGAAGTTCTGTATGCCTAGTCAACAGCCGCGCAAATATATTTGCCGAATGCTAATACTAAATGAGGTGGAAGCGAATGCAGGCTAAATATGCGAGTGATGCAATCAATATTTCCAGTACTGTAGATGTATGGAAGAAGAAGAAGATTGTATCTTGCAGTTCAGAATGTTTTATTAAGTAATTTTTTTGTGGTAAAATTCGATGAAGATCGATGGAAGTCATCGTATCTATAATTATAGATCTACTTAGTGAGCTTTATACTCGCCGTGATGGATAGGAAAAATACGATTAAGGAATTAATTAATGAGGCCGTAAGGTAGCCATCAAGCACAAGTGGGCCAATGAGGCCGACAAAAGACTGATTGTACTTTTCAACGTAATTCCTTCGTGAAACTTACTTTACAAACTAAAACTACCTATCAGTCTCCCCCATAATTCAAATTTCCTTATCACTTTTCCTGCCTATCAGCAAAAAGGTACTCAGCCCCAAAAACGAACATACTGCTGCATGTCCAGTAATGAGGTCATCTACTGCATGCATTAATTCTTTTTATAATCACCATCTGTCACGTGAATACTTAAGAGCAATGACTTATGTCACAACTTTTCCGCAATTACACATTCACACTACCGGCGTAATAAAAAGCAATAATTTATCGTTACGTTGAAGGAGAGTGTGTTTAAAGAACTATGCTTCTAAATCCCACGCGTAAAAATACCAAGGGGAGGTTCGATATCTCGAATATCCTGCCCTGGATAATGGCGTATCACGTCGACGGATACATACGATCAATCTCAAAGTAGGCGATAGCCGTAAAAAACCCTTTTCCGCATACCGAGCATTTTAATCGGGACGCGCGTCGTTCGTCTGGCCGGTTGTATCTGCCAGGGTGGTCGAAATACACATCGTGACAGAGCAACTCGACCAAAAATAATGGTCGACTAACTTTGTAACCTAGACTAGCCTCGAGAGTAGACCGCCGACTCCATGTCCGCTTTTCTTAGAACCGGTACTTTTGTCTGCTGCCCGACTGATCGAACAATACCGAGCTTTCTGGCACACGGTCCGCCCGCCACGTGCAGCGCCCGCATTTTCCATCGTTTCGAACAAGAATTCGCGCGATCCACAGAAAACGCTCCCCCATAGTACGTCGATAATGACCGATTCTTATTAACCAGACAGAACGACTTACAGCAGTGAAAATGTTTGTCGCCACACTCGAATATTAAACACGTTATCAGTCGCCCCTCTTTTATTATTAGTAGGTATCTAGTAGGAAAATATTATTGCAAAATTTATTTATTACAAAAATGTGTAGGTCACTATCTGAGCCAAAATAAGTGTGCTATCAATCATATTGCTATGAAAGTTCTGCGCGCTATGTAAATTTGAGAGTGATGCAATAAATATTTCCCTTAGCTACCGGAAGCGGAGGTGGCTTTGTGACTAATCGGGTTATTTTGTACTTCTTTATTCCCCTGGGTTATTCACACGCCAAACCATACCGCTACCGCATTGAGGGGGTGGCAACTTCAAATTTTATTTCTCCATTATAAAAGTAATCATTGATTTGTCTTAAGGGGTTACGCCACTCTGAGGCGCTTGAAACAGCACTGAACTAGACGCATTTTTTTCACTGATACTATGTGGTTGAAAATGATTTCTTTTTTTCTTGTGTTTAGAGCATGTATTAGTGCATATATTGTATAAATATTGTACAAAAATATTAAAAAATGACCGACTTATTTGTTGTCCCGCGAAGCTCGTCCACTGTTACACATATAACAAATTATAACGCCCACGTTCATCTGAATTGAAAAATATGATGATTTTTGTGTTCCTTAATAAAATACCTACAATGTAGCATACGGATTTGAGGAAAAAAATTTATTGCACAAATGAGAGCAAGGTGAAGAAAATTATTCGTTTTTCACGTGACAAAACGGACTTAAAACATTTATTATATACGAATGGGTTATCGAAAGAAAAAACTGATATGCTACATTGTAGATAATATCATTAAGAATATGCGTACCAAGTTTGAAATCAATCGGACAAATAGTTTTGGAGATATTTGAAAAAGAAGAAAAGTAGAATGGTCACTACTTTCTGCGGAATATCGATTGTTTAAAGTCTATATCTCGGCTATTTTGGGGAATCTTTGCGTCTACCACGACTTAAATTGATCTTAAAACTTCACGTAATAAGAAAATGCAAGAAAAAATAATCGATTTTTCAAAACATTCAGGGTGGCGTAACCGCTTAAACTATTGCATTGGTCCGGGATTATAAAGCATAGTTTTCGCGTGATATTTTAGATTTTCACAAAGTCACTTCATTAGTCACAAAGTCACCTCCGCTTACGGTCCTATAACTGGTCATGAAAGTTAAATAATAAATTGCATAAAAAAAATAAACCACAGATCTACTTCGTACTTAAGATTTACCCCTGACAAAACCGGTGAATCTCTGCGCCGACGAATTTCGAATTTTATTCTTCCTGCTCCTGGAACGACCCCGGCAAAAGGGTGAAAGAAATCCCCGCCGTGTTATCGCCCTCGATATTAATAGCACAGAATATTAATCGTCAATCACGGGAAATTAGTCCGGGAAATATTTAATAAGCCGCAGCACTGGCGGCACGCTGGTTTACGTCATTATTCAGCGTGCGAGTAAACAAGCTTGTTAAATCTCGAATCGATGGAGGAGGTGGCCGTAAGCAGGGAGAAATAAATTCACTTGTTACACGTACTGTCTGGCGTTATGTAAGTGCAGCAAGGATTACGGAACCGTATCGCTGCGTTACGAAAGCACGCCGCGATGCACGTCCCCGTGAACTCGAATAAGTTTCGTTGATCGGCCGAGGAATTCGATTGGTCGTGAAAATTCTCAACGAATCCCGCGTCTAATTTTAAACGTCTCTACGCCAGCGGGGGCGAAGGGGTGGGCGCGTCTTATTCACGCCTTTGTCCGTTCCTTTCATACTTCCGTGCACTTCAAAGAAATGTATTTTCGCATCCGTTCCGTTAACGTTGACAGGTCGCTTTACACACACGCCGAGGGATAGTCAGAGGCCTCCGGCCCGCGTGTCGTCTTCAGTTTGACGCGCGTGCACGTAAAGTGTGACGTACAGAAATTGCGTTCCCTAGCCGGGGCTCGAAAAGAAACCGGCACTCGGCGTGACGCGTGCCCAACTGACGAGCAACACTCGCGATATCAGGGATCCCTTCTTCGGCCGAACGATCCTTTTTCGCCACGGTTCTCTCTCTCGCTGCGAGGGCATTTCGGCCCCTGAAATTTTACAGGTCAGTTATTTTTACGACGCTGTTTTACAAAGCGCTGCTCTCGCGTTTGCCTTACGATCGCCCCCGTTCACTTCGAGCGCTCTGCACGGAACTTCCGTTAGAAATGGATATCACGTTCCTGTCTCTTACGCTGGCCTCGCGTCTGCAAAATAAATGATTCGCTCTTTGTTCTGCTTCTTCTTTCATGGAATCGATGGACCAAGTCGGAATGAATTTTTTCCCATTTAATTAGTCGATTATTCGCTGTCGAGCATGGCTGGTTGCGCTCGAGATACATATGTAGTTCAAAGTTGAGGGTACATAGGCTGCTGCCGTTTTATCTTCGTGTTAATATTATAGTAGATCGATGAACAAATTGCGCTACTAGTGTACCGTTTATTTTTACCACAGATTACGATTATATTGATTTCTCGTTGCGCTGAATGGAGGACGTTAATAGCCAGCTAAGAATAGCTTTATTGAGACGCGAGGATATTACGGTGTAACCAAATTCATGATTCTTTTTTTATACACATGCAACCTTGTACATCCGTGCTTTCTCTTTTAATATTTAGATCGCATGCATTCCTACGTTTCGGGGACTGCTATGATCCTATATTTAGTCGCCAATAGGACGGTTTATGCATTAACCACATCCACCATACTTGTAGCCGTCCAGTTAAACTTAAGCCCACTATCTTTTATCAGAAACCGATTTGACATTAGATCGCAATGCAGCTTAAACTTCCACCGACGACCTACGCCATCGCCCTCTGAAATATCGAAAGCTCGCGATCGAATTTCGCGTGCGCGTAAAACAACCATCGACTTGGGATCGCAAATTACAATCAGTACCTACGTGACCGCCTTTCATCGACTTCTTCTCGCACTCGCGCTGCAACCTTTTAACGATCGATCGTCCATGGATCGGCGGCTGGCTTGATCGTTACTTCTCGCTAATAATGATCAGGCTGACCCTGTTTCCTCGCGTGACGGGCGCCTCGCGCCGGAAAAGCTTTCGAACAGCGCCGATCGATCCTAAAACTCCGCTTTCGGTCTCCCGGAAGTGAGCGGCGCCGGAAGCAATCGGCCCGTTTACCCTTATACGAGGAGACGTGGCGCAGCTCGTCAAAGGAACGAGCTGTGCAACGGAAAAGTGAGAGTACACGGGACTACCTTGAGCCTGATCGCGCGTCCAGTGGGCGTAGAAATTTATTTTCTATATAAGGCGGACAATCGGTCCGTTGTTGCTCGCGGATCCGATGCTCGCGCGCCAGCGTTCAGCACGTGTACGTTGTTAGCACGGTCGTGGCTGTAAATTGTCTTACTAATGATTTTTGCGATTCCTGCCACGTCGTGCGCCTTTGGCTTTAGTTTTAAGAGGAGGTGCCACCTCGGACGCATGAAAGTCATAGGTTTTGTTTAGCAACGTTTTTATTTTAAAATGGCGGTGATAGAACCGCTACGCGGTGTGTCCTTTGCACTTGACTCGTCAATCGGCGACGGGCGGATCTCAGAAACTATTCACCCGATTGATTTGATATGTTGAGAGAATTTTCCTTTTATGTTAATCTAAAGAAGTACATATGAAGTTTATGATTGCTTGAAAATATTTTTAGCTACATACATTTTGTAACCAAATTTTTTTGTTAAAGCTAACAATTTTTCTTTAAACACTCACCACTTGCATACAAATATTTACTTTTAAATATGTGTATGTACTTCTTTAGTTCATATCACGTAGAAAATGAACATTTGTGTTTTTTTATTCGAGGAAACACTCGTATAATAAATGTCATTACTCAGGTTTTAAAGAGTTCATTATGTAAAAGAAAAAAATTGCTAAATAGACCTATGATTTTCATGCGTCCAAGTTGACACCCCCCTTAAGGGGTGCGAATAATACAGCTCTTATGTTACTTATCAGAATTTTTATTTAGACGTTTGTTTCAATCATCAAATACAGAAACTATGATACGATCACATTCCTCTTGTATTTCACGTTTAAAAAAGCTCTAAGAGCTTCAGGATTCCCTCGAAACTAACTTTTCCATCCATCGATCCAATGGCAATCCTCCGCGTTTCCTTGCCAAGAATGGTACGCGTGCCAACGCCAACAAAGAGGTCCTCGCGCGAAAGGAGACCTCTTTGGCGGCTGGGTACAAACTTCTGAACGCTTCCCAAACGGCAGAAACCCGAGGCGTTGCCCGCGAAGCCACCCACTGACTCCCCGGTTGTTTGTTCGTTTCAGCGGCACGAGATGCATCGTCGCGTGGGGTACAGCAACTACGATGGCAAGATCGCCGGCCTCTACGACCTGGAGGAGACGCTTGGCCGCGGTCATTTCGCCGTGGTGAAGCTGGCACGGCACGTTTTCACCGGCGAGAAGGTCGCAGTGAAGGTCATCGACAAGAGCAAGCTCGACGAGGTCTCGAGAGCGCACCTCTTTCAGGAGGTGAGGGAGAGCAGAGAAAAGCGTAGACGGTTCTTTCATACGCGTCAGCTACACCGTCGACGTCGATACGAGGCCGACGACGGCTCCCCCGACGATCGCGTATCCCTCTCCTCTTTGTTCCTGTCCCCCTCCCCCGAGGCACCGCGTGAATGAGAACGCACGGCATAAAGGAGGCCGAGAAGGAAATCGAAACGCATGCTAATTCCTTCCTTCCGTTTCGCTCATCCAGTGCCTCGCTCGGCGGAGTAGAATGTTGCAGCTGGTGCTTCTGAACGCTTCTGCGCCTTTGGAAGACACTTTGATAAGCGTTGATTGAAGGCAGCTCCATTGGGGGTCTGAGAAAGAAATCACACTGGGACAGGAGTCGAATCGTTAATTTAATAGCAGATGTTATTAGAAGTCGTCAGTGCGTTCTCAGACCCCGGATGGAAGTGGCACCATTGGTAGCGAAACGCGGGGAACTTTAACTCGCTGAAGCTTTTACAAGCGTGTCTACATTCACACCCTGTGTTTTATCAGAATTAAATCGCTTCTGCTCTACCAGAATATGTAACTCCTGTTTCTCTTATTAGTTGAGGAGTAACTGCGAGGGTTCTATTGGGTTGTGACATACGAAACGGCCGGTCGTAGGTAGTAATATTCTACTTGCCCACCATGTAGCTTTCCATATTAGATCAAAGACCAACCAGGGCTGCCTCGTTGATTGGACGCGAGCAGTGCGAACACGCGTTGGTTAAGAAAAGCGCCTACCTTTTCCAAATAGCTGCGAAGAAGGCCTTCCTAGGAGGATCATCTGTGAAAGGAATGCAGAGAACACTGTCTCATTCAATTCCAGAACGCTTTATTAAGTTGCAAATCCACGATGGGATCCACATAAGACTTTAATCTCGCGAGACAATTATTTCAGTAATTTGTTATCTTTTAATTATTTTATCATTAGTTTTATTATTTCCATTATTTACATCTAATTGTTGCTGAGATTTTTGCTGATCTAATTGTCGCTGAGATTCAGAATCTCCTCGTGGATTCACGCTTTTACGATCCAGAAACGTTCGCCAGTCCGTTTCGTATCCTGCAACCCGATGCACCGCGATGTTTTGAAATCATCCAATTGGCCAACGTCTGAATAACTCTCGCCTATGGAGAGGAGTTTGACGGCTCGAGCGGCTTCCTACGAGCCGTGATTTTCATCATTCCGCGACGCACACGCACGCACGTACGGTGCGTTAAATACTAACGAGCGGATTGCGTAAGATCCGTTTGGACGCCATCGCGGGCGTAGTAAAGAGATCTACGGGACGATCCGCTTCGAACTTGTAGATCTCGTTAAGGTCAACGAGATAATGGCGCGACGAGGGGGGAAGGCGAAAGGGTCGTTGACCAGATCGCGCTAGGGGGCAAGCATCGGACGAGCGTCTCTGTTACCCCTCGCCCTCTTTGTTTCTCCCCGGCAGGTGAGATGCATGAAGCTGGTGCAGCATCCGAACGTGGTCAGGCTTTACGAGGTGATAGACACCCAGACGAAGCTCTACCTGATCCTGGAGCTGGGCGATGGCGGCGATCTCTACGATTATATCATGCGACACGACAGCGGCCTCAGCGAAGAGGTATAGTTTCAACGTGGTAATTTCCAACGCGAGAACCTAACGACCCACTGGGGGCAAGTCCAGCCGTTTACGCGAACTGCTGCGGAAATTCGCGCGGATGCTCGTATACACGGCTTTATTGATACTTTCGGCTCCTAGGAGTGGCTGCTCCGACGAAACAGCGAGCCAAGTAATCGGGGAACACATCATTTTGCTAACCCTTTGCCTATTAAACTGGCTTCACTGTATTTGTGCTGTTCACTATCGAATTCCAGCAGGAGAAATATTTGATGGACCTTTCTGCATCGTTTACTTCGTAATAATTTAGTGGAAATTAGATTGTAGGGGCGATTTTATTTAGCGTCCAGTTCTGATAATATCGCGATAGATATTTAAAACGCAAGTCCGTTAATAGGAAGTCTGTTTATTGGCCTTCAACGAAAATATATGGCAAACTTTTTAATAATAACTATAAATGAGTCGAAAGTGTTCCTTTCGCGATGGGGTAGTCTTAAATGGGACATTAGACGTCATGAAACGGACATGTTAATGAAAATAAACAAAATGAGAAGAAAAATTAGTTGGAACTAGAAAAGATTCGGTGGCGAATGGTGAACTATTTCTGACGGTTTGAAGTCAGTTTAATTAGAGCTTGAAACAATGCGAAATATAGTTCTTCGAGTGGAAAGAAGAAAGCTTAGGAATTTCCACTGAGACTTCAAGTATTTTAAAGGAAAACTCAAGTTTTCAGTCTCAGTCACGTATGTACTTTCCAAGTGTTTTCTAAGTGGTTTGTTGTCTAGGTAGAGGGAAAGTTCAGGGTTACAATTTCCCAGGCGATGGGCACTTCAACGTTGTGGTGTCCGCGGAGAAACTGCTGTTTACATATTCATATGAATCATTATCGCCGGGTTTCTAGCACTGATATATCTCCCACATCGCTGTCACGGAGATAAATATAATCTTCTATTCCATTTAACTCGGTCACGAAACTGAGTCGTAGTGCGAATCTTCGGATATCACAAAAGCTCACGCGTCTAACAAGTGTTGCGAGTCGTTAGTTTGCAAAGGGTTAAACAGATTCCTCTGGCTTGAAACAAATTCGACCATTGTCTTCAGTCGAGAATATAAAGGGCGAGCAACCCTCTGCCGCAGGCTCACTGATACCTTTTTAATTGATCGCAGGTGGCCAGAACGTACTTCCGGCAGATAGTCAGAGCCATATCATATTGCCATCGATTGCACGTGGTGCACAGGGACCTGAAGCCCGAGAACGTGGTCTTCTTCGAGAAACTCGGCACAGTGAAGCTCACCGACTTCGGGTTCAGTAACAGATTCTGCCCCGGCCAGAAGCTCGAGACTTCCTGCGGATCTCTGGCTTATTCGGCGCCGGAAATTCTGCTGGGAGACAGCTACGATGCTCCTGCCGTTGGTAAGGAAAAGCTAATATTTATTCAAAGTAGTCGGATGTTATGGAAGATATCAATGATGTCCGTAAGACTGCTCTGGTTAAGGGGTATTCTAATTTAAAACGCGCTTTTTCACACAATTTTTAGTATTTTTTTTTATGGAGCATCTACATAATTGTTTTCATCAAACTTTGGTTTATATATTTATCATATTATGGCAACCATTTAGAAAACTTGGATTTGAGAAAAAGGTGTTTGAAGGTTTCCCGTATAATATAACCCGCCTGGACGCGCGTCGCTGCGTCGTTCAAACACCTATAACTTTTTTAATTTTAAAAATCCAGATGTAGGGCTTTGCATATATAGTTTTGAAAGAATATTCTTTAAGAAAATGTGAAAAAAAAATCAATTTCAAATTAGAATGTCCCTTTAAAAGAGCAAATTGAGTATAAGAGGTGGAAGTACTGCATATTTTTTTATATAATGATATTTAAGTATATTAATCGACTCTCAAATCATTAATGAGTTCTACCACAGACAGTACAAATAATTTACTATTTATGAAAAAGAATACCTATTTTGATAGCTTGAGTGTGTAGCTATAGCTATTGATAGGTCAACTATTTTATCAAATTTAATCACATATATAATTGAACCCTCCTGATGGGACAGAGTTAAAATATTGCATAGATTCTATTCTACCAGTTGCACGACAAGTATAGTACTCCGCCAGTTCAGGATGAGTTTCATATCCCGTAGTTAGGACCTCCATCTGTGTTTCCAGATGTCTGGTCACTGGGGGTAATTTTGTACATGTTAGTGTGCGGCCAAGCGCCATTCCAAGAGGCGAACGACAGCGAAACCCTCACGATGATCATGGACTGCAAGTACTCGATCCCGCCGCACGTCTCGGAGGGTTGCAAGCGCCTGATCGCTAAAATGCTCGTCAGAGAGCCAGAGGGCAGAGCGAGGCTCGAAGAAATAGCGGCGGATTCGTGGCTGGCGATCGGATCGGACAGCGATTTTGTGGAAACGTTGCCTCTTGTGTCCAGGCAGCAGGTATCTGACGATCACCACAATCATATAATCACTAAGATGGTTAACGGTAACATTGCCACCAAAGAAGAGATATTGGAGTAAGTAGTGGGTTTCTATTAGGTTGTAACAGATGAAATCTTGTCTATTTGTCTATTTCAACGATCAAACTTTTTTCCTTTCGAGCTACTTGATAGTTGTATCGTAGCGTGATTGTTCGCGAGTTACAGGGTTCTGAATTTCATCTGTATTGTATTTTGCGACACTATCCTATCCCCCTGTCTTCTAAAGGATTTTCTTTGGGCAGAGTAATTTGCTCGGCTGGGAGCTAAATTGGGCCTCGATATAGAGAACGTGATTCAGCCGCTGATGGTAGATTGAATACGTGGTAGACAGCTTAGTCACCGATATCAAATCTGACTTCCCAGTGAAATCCTCGAAACTTGCGTGACTTGTGTTCTTCCAGTTAATACTGTTTTAGACTTCCAGGAGTGACTATATAGTTCTGCAACTAGTTTTGTCAGAGATCCGAGGATCCCCGGTACAGCAAACTGTGCAATATGACGTCCTCGAATCCCTGATGAAGTTTAACTTTTAAAAGAACATGATTCACGCGAAAGCCTCGAACGGAATTGACTGTTCTCTTGCCGAATGCAAATAAACACGTCAGAGAGCTGGCAGACATTTCATGTGTTACAACCCAGCGATTGTTCCACGATTCTACAGTGTATTCGTAATATGTTCGTTCAATCTGCCTCGCAGCGCCCTCGACAAGAACGAGTACAATCACATAACGGCGACGTATTTCTTGTTAGCCGAAAGGAAATTGCGAGCTCACCGCCAGGAGCAGGTGCAGAAGACTCGCCCGGAGATCCTTGAAGTCTCGCCTAGGTATGCGCGCCAGTGACTCGTGTTAAAGGGGAGCGATGATTGCATGCTGGGCGTTCGCGTTATTAGTACTCGGCGGTTCTCTTATAAATAACAAAAGAGGGGCGGGTTTCATTCTTCGGAAGAAGCGTGGGTTCAATCAGAAAGCAATCACAATAGCTGGCCAGTGGCCACATATTGAAACCTTGATATCACAAAATCTGTTGCAGAGAACGATCGATGTAGGTGAATGAAACTTCTCCCTCCTCCATTTATTTCATTCATCCCACGGCTCACGATAAAATCGCGCGGTACTAATAACGCGAGCACCTGGTACACACAGATCGTAACCGTTGGTTATTTTCAGCCGGCAGGACGATGCGGCAGCGAACTTGCGTGCCGACCAAAATTCATTGACCACCGTCAACCAATCGCTGCTGAGCGTGCCGCGGACGCCGGGCGACGTGCCGCAGGTACGTGTCGCGTGACCCCTTTTCCAGTAATGGCCGCTAGCATGTATAGCTATTAATTAACGATGGTAGCAATGAGCCAGTGAGGAGGATAGAAAGATGCCTTATGTTCCCGTTGCAGAGCGTTCGGACGCGGAAGTGCAGCATCGTCCAGGAGGAGGAGGACGAGGACGACGTGTCCTCTTGCTCGGGTCGGGACGATCGCGGCAGCAACTCTGCGCTGAACTCTTTCAATCGGCGGGGATCGCGCTCGGAAGGGAAGCTCTCGCACATCCTGCAGGAGAGGCTGCCTCAGCTGCCGGAGAAGCCGATCCTGAAGCCCCTGTCGACGCAGAGGAGCTCGCAGAAGGACGGGAACGTGGTGCAGATCATCGGCGACGGGGATGAGAGACTCAAGTCTGGTTCATTGAGCGGGATCGAGCCTCAAGCGAGTAACCCGCTTGCGGAGCAAGTACCCGCAGCGACGAATCTCGACGTGACGTGCCAGGAGAACCTGAAGAATCGTTTGGGGGACGCGTCGTCGCCGGGTTGGGCGAGGAAGGTGACGGCCATGGAGAATAGGCCGAAGTCGGTGACGGAGTGTCTGAACTTGGTGGGGCCTGTGCCAGCGAACAAGTGGATGATGGGGGCTCACCGATCTCCCGCCACGTCTCTGGATTCGTGTCTGTCGTCAGCTGCGCTGGAACCGTATGTCGCGAGCACGACGACCACCACGACCATCTTGACGGAGTCTTCCACGGTATCGATCCCTCTTCACCCTGTGGGCGTGCTAAGCGACAATGACCTCTCGATGACGCCCAAGTACAAGACGATGCCGTCCCCTGGGAGCGCAGGTTCCGCGTCGTCGCCCCAACTGACACTGAATGAGATCCTAGAGGACGGGGACACGGTGCCCGTCTCGACTACGGAGGGCGGTAACTCCAAGTATCGTGTGGTGAGGAGGGCGGGCTACCAGCAGCGGAGGAGCAAGTTCCACAAGGCGCGCACCACGTCCTGCTCGAGCTCCGACGCCAGCGACGATGACAGCGAGAGCAGGAAGAAGAGGGCCCACAAACTGGGCGCCTCAACGGGGAAGCCTCTGCCCCCAAGGCGCGACAGCCATGATGATTCCAGCGATTCTCAGGATCCAGGAGGAAGCGGCGGGGGTGGAGGAGGCGTGGGTAACGGGGAGCACACGACGGAGACGCCGTCGAACGAGACGAATCGAAACGACAGCGGGAACAGCACTGGCACTACCACCACGACCACCACCACGACTACTGGCGGTAGGCATCGAAGCACGGAGAATCAGGTGATATTCGGCAGAAGGCATCGCGCTGGTAGGAGAAGAGCTGGGGAGACGCGGTTGCGCGAGAGCCAGTCGTTGAATCGCATCACCGAGGTGCAGGAAGCCGAGGCGCCCTCGTCGTGCCACAATCACGTGTCACGGAACTCGGCTGTTCTGGGGGTCCAAAGCATATCCTCGTCGTCGTCGTCGTCCGTGTCGCAGGGCAGCACCGGCTCGCACAGCAGCGTCCCCCAGCCGACCTCGCAAACGTCCGCCACGGTGCAGAAGGCCAAAGGCTTTGGGGCTAGGCTGCTGCAGAGCTGGTCCCTCAGCTCCGCGAAGCTATCGCAGTCCTCGAATAGGCAGAACAACTGCAGCCCCAACGGGAGGTGCAACAAGCAGGAGGCGCAGCGGGACACGTGTCAGCGGATCGAGATCTGCCGCGACGACAGGGATCTGAATGGTAGCGCGATCAATCAGATGCCGTCCAACGACAAGGAGAACAGGAACACCGGGATAAACAGGAACGACTGTAAGAACAGGAAGATACGGCTGCTGAGCCGCTACTTCGCCGTGCACAAGAAGCTCTGCGTCCCCTTGCCGGGCATCTTCGGCAAGGGGCGGCTGTACAAGGCTCGCTCCTGCGGAAGCATCACGCGTGATCGCGTCAGCCCCCCGTCCCCCAAGTCCATGCTGTTCTGCAGCGCGGCGGACGACAAGTGGCGGGAGCGTCGCCAGTGGTGCGACGCGAAGCACCGGGGCAGCGACGGGGACATCAATCAGAACCTGGGACTGCCTCACCTGGTCCAAGACAACGTGGTGGGGAAGGGGTGCACCGCGCTGCCCACCGTCTGCCACATTCACCTGGGCGACGCGTCCAAGTGTTGCAGCCTTTGTTGATGAAGCTGCCGCCACGGGGATAGATCGATGCACAAACGATGAAAGATGACGAGCGCGCCCGCGCGTCGAGCCTCGACCCATCCACACAGACCACACACAAAGCATACATACACACATGCAACACAACACGCCTCGTGCAGACCGACGAGTTCCTTTCTGCGATGGATGGCGATTACCGCTGAATGGATCTGAGAACGCGGAGACGGGACGCGTGGTTATCACGAAGTGCAATCTATTTTATAATAACAACAGCGGGGCCGTTGCGTAAACGGGTCGGACTGATCGCGAACGACGGGCGACGCGCGTGCACGCGCAACGGCGCAGCCACGCGACCACGCAGCGACTCATCGGGCGCGCTCCACGCCCGACGCAGTATCCGAACGCGATCTTTACCGATCGCGGGTCATTGTGGGTAATCGTTAACCACGACCCCGGGGCGTGCGTCAATGGTCGATGTATTCTGAACCGATCGCGTCATGTGTCCTCCACCCCCGCCCCCTCATGCCCCCGAATGATGCGTCGTGTCACAGAGGGAGAACGCGCATCGATCGATCGGTCCGCTTTGCGGGAAGTGTATCTAGTCCGTGTGAACAAACCCATATTAAATATTGCAGAGTTTATTATTATTATTATTAATATTATTATCGACTAAGATTAATATTATATTGTCTTTATTTTAAACGTATGACGTGGATATCGACGTGAATCAAGCGCAGTTTCGCGGACATTGAAATCTCGCAACCTTGGAGGGTCTTCCCCCTGCTATCACATTTATTATTTATCTGTCTGTCCTCGATTCACCCGTTCAACCCTCCCCTTACTCAAAATCGCGATTATCGTACTATTGCCCTACGAAGCGACGTCTACTTTCCTCCTGGACACTGTGCGGGGCTCGCTCAAGACGCGAGCGGAATTCGCGCGGTTCCGCGTGTTACATCCCGTCAGCAGTGGTACACCTGTGGAATCATGGCGAGAAAGAAGAGGGATGGAGAGGGTTCCAGTCGACGGTGTATCGTGTTTGCACGCGAGAGGAAGGGAGGGTGAATCGTAATGTCTTAGGAGATGATGATGAGATTTTTAGGAGCTTTACAAAATTCCATCTGCTGTGCACATGCAAATTGGAGGAAAAGAAGCTTGCACACCGTGATCTCAGTAAGGTTTGAGGACGCCGAAAGATCTACAGTTTGCTTCTAATGTATCTGCAACAGGGAGAGGAAAACTATAAATAACGATCTCCTAGGAAGAGATCAAAGGGGTACCAAATTCGTTCCCATTGAATCGTGAACAGGATGGAAAGTTGAACACTGTAATTTTCTAGAAGAAGACCCGAAGGCCCCACGAGGACCTAAATTTCTACCTATTTGAAAGAGGAAGTCAACTACAATCTCCCAGCAAAGAAGCACACGGTCCAGAGTACCGTTAACTTCCATTGTGCCTGCAAACACGAGAAGTAGAAGCCGAGGAGGACAGAATAACCTGCAAGCACAGCAGAAGGCTCTCCCGGTGGCCTGCAAACTGTTACCTACCGGACCTGTAAGATATCAAATTATAACTGTCTAGAGGCAGATCACAAGGTCCCAGGAGTTCAGCCGAAGTTGCTCCCGACGTCCACTGATGGGTATCGCCGAAGCGTACAATGGGCATGGCTACGTGCGCTTGCAGGCTGAGCGCGCGCCTCGTTCCTCGTCGTCATCGTTTTCATTCAAAGGACAGCCCGTTATCGTCATTGCTGCGTGCACCCGTCGCGCAGGGAAACACGCGATTCCATTAAGCGAACGCGGCGTGGTCGCGACTGTGAAACTCGAGCAAGATACGGGAAACGGACATTATCCATGACAACACTCGAACACACTTTCCTGCTGCATCGATCGACGAAGGCGGTGAAGACTCGATCGTAACGCGTCGTGGAGAGTCTCCAGGATCCCGAGGCTCGTCTGCATCGAAGCTCGAATGCGGGTCATTCGGCAGAGCTCTCGCCGAGCCCAAGGGATAAGGTTTTTTCACCCTCCTTTTTATATGTACACCACACGACGAATTAGGGATCGAAGGTCAAAACCTCGATTGATTGGCTCTGTTAGTATCACTGCTGAAGCTAAATGTTGCTATTCGATTTTGATCGTGGGATCTGGTCTGAGTTCGGATTAAATGCGTTTAAGAGATAATTGTGGAGCATGAAATTGTCTGAAGTGCGTACTGTTCGAGGTTTACGGGTGTCTTGTTCCTTTGGAAGAGATTTCGGTTGTTTGCTAGCATTGTAGTTGGAGTTATTGGGATTCTGAGGACGTAGTAATGCTAGGTAATTCAGTATTCCTACTTTATTGATTGGGTAACCGTCTATGGCTTGTTGTTAAAGCTGCGTAGATAAAAGGGCCAGAGAAGGCTAAAGTGGGTTACTAAACCCTAAAACCAGGGCAGAGTTTGGGATGTTGAAGTCACACGGCTGACGGGATACCCCTTATATTTTCCACCTAGGGGATTATCCTTTGTAGGATATTCAAAGTGACGGCCCACTTTTATCCGTAATATGAGAAACGGGTCGGATTCTTCCATTGTGATTTTACAATGAGGTAAAGGGCGGCTAGAGTGTCTATCCTTTTGTTATGCTACGCGAATTTGAGTAGGGTCTAGCTCTTCTTCGTGAGCACGATAGGCAGCTAATGGGCCATTTTTTAGTACAAAATTTGTGGTAGTACACTAGCCAGATCCAATTTACATATTAATCTGCCCATGTACCGAGTAGTATAGCTATTCTTTGGTTCCATAGATACTATTTACAGTGAGATGTATCGATAAACAAAGGTATTGAAATACAGTGGTATCACTGCTCCCTCAGAGTCGTCCCAAAGATGCAATGCTAACAAAACATGAAAAATTACTTGCAACAAGACAGTTTACACGGACTCCTCAAAGAGCACCACCCACTACATTCTAAAGCCTCGTTCACATTATTCAAGTAAGACTTCAAGTAACTTGAACCTACTTTACCAATATGAGCCTGCTTTTTTACTTGACAGGAAAGATCCTTTCAAGTTTCAAGCGAAGCAGAGATTCTTTCAACATCGCTTGCCTTGAAATAAAACGTGATTAATGCGAACGAGGTCTTAGTTTTTAATGTAAGCCCCAGTAAAATAAAATCCACTGCGGACTGCGATCTTTCCATCCATTCTAACAATCAAATTTTGCAGCAACATTCAGTCCTCTTTATCGTATGTACAAGAAGATGAACACTCAGTCGTGGTTTCAGCCTTCAAATTCTCAAGAATTCCTCGCCGAAGCTGATATTTCGTGTCCCTTGAGTAGCCCGAGAGCCGTTTATACGTACCAAGCGTAATTGTAATGTACCGAGCCACACGTTTATAGCGTAATACAACAATTTATTTATTATACATCCTGCGAAGAGACGATCCCCCTCAATCGTCACTGCCGATCCCCCCCCCCCCATTCTTTTTTAAACTTCACATCTCCCCCTCATTGCGTTTAGCCCCGGGACGAATCGTTTGTTTCCACGACGAAGACTGACCGCAAATTGTATAATATAACTTATTCGAACGATTGGATGCCTTGCGTCGCCGCAAATACCCGGCGTGACCAGGAATGATTTGTACCCTCGAGTTACACTCGCGATCTCTCCGCCAGTCACATCGGCTCTAATCTCTAATAAGCACGACGCCGATCCCGATGCGTTCGCCGCTCAACCGAGCGTTTTCGAGCGCCGACGTGTCCCCCCGACCAAGGCGCGACCAGGCATTAAGGCTTCCGTTCCACGGAGCTCCGTGGCGAGGGGGAAGTAGAGAGCTAAACCCATGACCCGCGAATCTCCCTGCTCGTAGCTGGAACCGCGTGGAACCAGCGACGCGCCTCGTTACCGGGCATTAACGAACCCAATGTGAATTCATGCTTGACCAACGACACTTTCCCTTCGGAGATTAGACGCGCTCGCCACTTTCTACGCGATTAGACGTACGTTGCAGAAAGCGAGACAGCGTTTGAATGTATGCCCGCAGCTCCGAATAGTCTAGCGAAGCTAGCCTTGCGAAGTGGCGCGCCACCGTGCCCCCAAATCTGTCTATGGTAAATGAAGAGATATTTTCGTGTTGTAAGCGAGTCCGTTAGCGGCAGTTAATCCCGCGTGTTCCCCGTGCGTCCTGATAGCCGAAGATCGGGTCGAAGGGTTCAGGATTTCGCTTGGCGAAGCGGAGCCGCGCCGTTTCACCCGCTACAACTCATGTTCGCTAGTCCCGTCGAAGTTGCCCGTAATTGGCAACGCCTACAACGCATAGTACAATGTTCCCCCGAGGTAATTTTTGTATGAGTGAATCTTTTTTCCACCGAACAGGCGCGACGATGTTACCGCGCAACCGTTCAATCGCGACCCATTCCCTGCCCCTCCCCCCAACCCCCGCCCCATGTCTCGGTCTTTGAAAGGAAAGGATTAAGGGAGAAACGAAATATACAATACGTACGACGAAGTGTCCGCTTTAGATTTCGTAAATGTCGAAGCCCAACTTAACTGCCAGCTGAGTGTATAACAAAAGATCCACCCTTGTGCACCGGCGACCGAGGAATCCGTTGCAACGAGCGTCTACCGCCGGTTGCACGCGATCACATTCATGCAATAACTGTGTGCCCGAATCGAATAAACGAAGAAAAAAAGTAACGAACAGCGGGAAAGTCTCTGCTGACACTGTGTCTTGCCTGGTCTTTTTTGCCACGTTCCTATGTCTCACGGCCTGTCCCTTCCAGCTTCTCCCAGCGCGGCGGTTCTGGGAGCTGGCACCACAGGTGCTTGGTTTCAACTCCCATTCAATCATGCATGTTGCGATCCATTTAATAGATTTGAACTTTCTCTTTCCTTTAATAGTATCACTGTGTTTGGAGTTAAGAAGATTGAGGCAGTGGCGCATTCAGGATAATTAATCTTGCGGGGAGCAGATTTGAACGGATTATTTTCTATTTACGGACTATTTACGGATTGTAAATAGTGATTGTGGGAATTTATTTAAAGAATTAAATCTAGGTTTCTTTTCTTTTTGAAAATTTATTAAAAGAGTAGAATCCAGTTTCTTTCCTTTTGAAAATTTATTTAAAGAATAACATCCAGTTTCTTTTTCTTTTGGAAAATTTATTTAAGGAATAAAATCTTTTTTTCTTTTTGAAAATTTATTTAAAGAATGAAATCCAATTTTCTGATCTATTCAGTTTGAAACATTATTTAAAGAATAAAATCCAGTTTCCTTTTCTTTTTACAAAGCCCCTTTCGGGGTACCAAGGTCCCTTGCTGCCATCTGAATGCGCCACTGGTTTAAGGTCCTCAAGAAATGAACATTCAGCGTGAACGTTTTGTTATTTCAATAATTGAAGGTAGTAAATACGTTTATATTTTTATGAACTTAATTTGTAGTATTTATTTTCCAAAAAATATTGAAGCTGAGGGATGATTGTGAAGGTACAAAAATCGACGATACACGAAAGCTTCCTTTTTCAGCGGTTTTTATTAAAATTATAATACTATCTCTTGGAGTTACAACTTACATTTACTTACATTTACAGTTTGCAACTGCAGACTATCACTGGTTCAGCAGTTTTAAAAAATAGTGTTGTACATGTTCGTGGTGAGCGGATCGATTATCAAAAGGACGCGGCGCTTGATGGGTATACATCATTGGTGGGCGGTTTCCTGTGTAAAAATATGTACACATGACGATCGATGTGGCTGCAATTACTCAGATAGCCGCGTATTATCGCGTCCGTGAATCTTGTCGGGAGCTCCACTTGCGCTGCCATCATTTGATCAATTTTTAACACCCTTCTGGCGTGTTTTCAGCCAACGCTTTGCAACAGAGTTCTCCCGTGAAGAAACTTATTTGGAGCCTCCAGGAATATCGCGTGTTTATAAATTTCATAACATCGTGATAACTTCGCGTCGTTGCGGCTACCTGAGAATCTTTTATGTGTATAATACAAACGACTTATCTATGCGTCATGGGGGGGGGGGGGGCCGTCAACTCTTATGAAAGATTACGTGACATTACTGGGTGATCGTGGAATTTCATTAGGAACAGGAATGTTCAGCGATTCGTTGGCTCGAAAGCTGCGGACGTAACTTAATCGACTGGGTTCCTGGGCCCAGTCTTCTTCAACAACGAAGATGAAGAGGTAATTGTTCAGGCAACGGCGAAAATCATTCTGTTCGTCCTTTGCAGTGGAAGAACATTTTCGTGTGCGTTAAGACTGCCGTTTAGAAGCACAGTGCAGCAAGGATGCTGCCATAAGTAACAGACAGTTTTCGTTTCCTAATAGTTCGATCATTTTTAAGCATTTCGCAAATCCTTTTTCCTTAAGCCTGCTCTCTATGCGAGTTATTAATATAGAACGATCTAAAAACTAATTATTACTCTCATAAAGATACTTGAGTCTTTGTAGAAAACAGTGTAAGTGCTACAATTAAAAAAAATTATTGGAAAATGTTCCAACTGCCAATAGCAATACTATAGTATATAATTTAATTTTTGCCACTTGCAATGTTTTCTACAAAGACTCTTCAATTTATAATCTACGTTAGCTAATCATTCTTTTCTAAATTCTTGGCCATTTCTTTCTAAGTCACCGTGTATACTGCACCGCCCAATTCTTTATCTTCCCTTTGTCCCATTCTCAGAAGCTCTTCGTCCTCCCTTTATCTCGCTTCCTCTTCCTCTTTTCCCATCAGAAACGCGATAGGGAAAACGCCTTTCCCACAAAACCCATCGCAACGGTCAGTAACTTATGGCAGTGCTCGTCCACGCGGCACCGCGATTGCACGCGGAAAACGAGGTGGTGAAACATCTCATGGATGTTCATAAAATTCGCACAAGCGAAACGCCACAGCGTAAAGGAGCGCCAAAGCCACGATGCACCTACGAAGAGCATTCTCGAGGTGTTTTCGAACATGTTTCTATCGCAGCAGTCCCTCCTCAAGTTTCTGAAGGTACATCCTGGAACTCCCTCGCATCTCTCAAATGCTGGGCCGGCTCTCATCGAATACCGATGCACTACGTGTGAGCGGCGGCATGCTCCTGCTGCATATAGCGCAGCGCCTTTTTGCTGTTTTCAACGAATTCCTGGAACAATAGCGGATGGGGTTGAATTAAAAGAAGCTTCCTATAGAAGAGCAGGATCGATAGGTGGGATTATAGGAGGATTAATTACCATTAATCCGCGGCTCATATAATAAGGTCTACCGATGCCGTCGTTCTTCTCGCAGTCCTCACAGAAGCAGATGAATATAGTATCAATGACCATCTGCAACGCATAGAATATGGTCGTTCAATATTCCCAGTAATAAGCGGGGAGATTAAGCAACTTCTTTTCGATTAATTGTACCCGTACCTCGTAGATGGAGATGAAACAGTGGGCCACTAAGAAGGCGAAGCATCCCGCCAGCGCGATCGGCACCCACGGATGATGAAGTCCTTCTTTCTTCTAAACACACAGAGACGTTAGCGGGGAATTGGTTGGCGACGAACGTTCACATACCTGCACCAATTGGACGCCCGCGATCACCGTCAAGGTAACCACCAACACCTTTCCCAAAAACAGGACGAAGTCGCCGACGCTGTTTATGGCGGCGACTCTCAGAATGTTACTCGACAAGGCCTGGAATGCTTTCTTTCCACCGGTGCAGAAGTTGCAGCCGTATATTGCTAGAACGGTCATTTAATATTCAGTAGAATCGCGATTGGGATAGACGAAGAGGCAAGGAGGGGCTTCGTACCTGTTTCTATGTAAGCGTTCCTCGTGAGGAATTTCAAGGCACACTCGAAACACCAAAGGCAGCATTGGCAGCACCACAGTATCCCCTTTACCAGGCCGTTATCGTATTGCTTCAGGCGATTTTGGACGAAGGAAATCATCGCTCTTATGATCCGGACTACGCCGATAACCAGCGCGCCGAATGCAACCGTGCCTAAGTGATACGCCACCAGATAACCGAAGCCGCGTATCACCGGCAGGGATAGTCGCTTCTTGTTTCTGTTCGGAAAGAGTTTGCTTAATAGGCCTCGTGATTCCTGTGGGCTTTAATTGCTAGCTGTACTTTGCACGCAGCGGGTCACTCCGATGCTTTGGAATGGACGTAAGTAAAAGTATAAGCGTATCTCGGTGTAACAGAGATACCACACTATTCTTTGGACCATGTATTTATAAATCGCACTATCTTGAAATGGCACGATATCGAAAAAAGCGTTCAAAATCGTAGCACGGCTAAAAATGGTAAACCTGTTCCATCTTTTTAAATACACATTTGGTCGATACATTTTATTAAAGAATAACTTATCTGATTAATCGCGCGGTGTACGAAAACCGTGCCTTTACGTGACGAACGCGACGCGCGTTAAAGAATGAACGCCAGGAAAGGCGTGTTACCCGCGGTATCTCTCTTTTTAATCTCGATGTGCTAATGCTGTCGTATCGTTAAATACAATTACGTTAATTGCGCCGTGGAATGAAAATACGAAGCGTGCTCAGGTATCCCCGTGGGGAGGTGCGGGGGTGGGGGGAGGCATGGAAATGTCCCTCGCAGGGGCACTTCACCTACGGGCTACGATATCGATCAAAAATGTCACCTGGTGAAGAACCACCGTGCCACGGCGCAGGCGACGACGATGTGCTGACAGCCGAGAAGGAACTCGCAGGTGACGAAGAAGAAGAAGAGATTGTACCATCTGGTTGCCTGCGACAAATAATACGGTGCTTGCTCTCTTCGTGTCTACTCGGGGCTTTCGGCTGCCGACCAATCCATTAACTTACGATCAGGAGAGTGTCCTTTCTGAAGTGGATGTGGCCTTTCCTATTCATGTATATGTTCCCGGCGCTCTCTATCCAGAGCATGCAGTAAACCCAGGCGCACACGGTGAAGCCGATGAGCAAGTAGGTCTGAAACGTCATTTCATCTTTTTCGGATAGACTGCAAACCCGGCCGCGCGCGTACCATTTGCGTCGTCAAATATTTACGTATATGGGCTGAAGAAGCAGAGCCGGCATCGCGTAAACGGCTTTCCCTGCCTCGCGGAACAGCTGCATCACCAGGGCGATCCTTTTTCTCATTACGGCGACGATTAGAAGCGTGACGACCTACATTACATTCAGATTACCTCGATCACTCGCGCCGCGCTTACGCTACCGAAATTATACCGAATGTTGGACACGCGTTGTCCTTTTGATATTTGATTTACAAGACCACCCTTATCCGAACCATTGCCGGGCTATTCGAAGGAATTATTTTCTAGTGGAATATCGTTCCTCTCATTTATGGTATCTACGCAATTTTACTATTTTACGTTTACTTAAGGGGGTAGTGGACTATTTCAGCTTCAGAAAATCGATTACTTTTTTTTTACTGATTTTGAAAGTCTTATCCTTTATGAAAATTTTAAACAAAATTTCATGCAGAAATTCAAATCATTGTCGAAGTTATAGCAGCGAACGTAATTGAGTGCACCGTCGAATAACGGCCTCGCAGAGCGGTATTGGCATAGGGCACCTTACTTTAATGCCGGTTTTCTCGAAACACCATTTTCAGAAACGGTGTACATCACAACTCTTAAACCAGTGAATATTTTTACTTAAAATTTTAACTGGTGCTGTAGAATTCCATTCTCTATCGTGTGGAAGTTCCGCATCAACATTGGATGTTTATAAAACATATTATGACTGATTAAAGACGATTTTTTCCCATAAAAATGTGGGGAAAAAATTGATTCGTGTGTAACTTCTACAATTTTTGTTCAAATTCATCGGGGATTTTCCACACTGTAGATATTGGTGTATAGAATAATCACCTTAAAGCATTTTGCTTTCAGATGATTGGTTCACCTGAATTGATGTACACCACCTGCCGCGGCGCGCCGCACGGGACTATCTTCAATGATTGATAACTTCGACAATTTTATACATTCCAACGATTTTCTTTTTTGTAAATACTCGCAATCGTGCCCACAATAGATTGCCAAAAGCACGACTATAACGATTGTTTGGTATTAAAGTAATTTAGCGTCAAAGAAACTAACCATTTTACGTATCCAATAGTCCACTACCCCCTTAACTAGGGGCGGATTTGGAGATTTGACGCCCCTATGTTAACAGTCGATCGACCTTTCGACGAAATATCATCAAATATTTTAATTTAAAAGAGTTGAGATAATTTTAAAATTAATTCAGTGTTTAAGCCTTGCTTTTTTCAATTTCTTTCGCCAAAAATTTGCCCCTTTAGTTAGCCTATATACAAATCCACCCCTGTATTTAATTTACGAATTTATGAGAGATGAATAGCGTCAGTCAAATGAGTTTTGTTCCCTACCGACAGATACTGTTATCTGGACAGTTGTGGATCGATTATCGAATGGTTCGAATAATAGGTGGTTCCTGTGTTGTTTTTAGTTTCTTACAGTGACGGTAGACATTATTATCGCGTAAATCATGTAAGCCTCCTCGCTGGAATCCTCCGCAGGTATTTCGTGCGCCTCCACCCCTTTCTTCTCGTTATGCCACGCGAGCCTGAAGCAAGATAATGTTCTCCATTGAAGACATTTCGCAATGCGGCTTCAAAGATAGAAAAGCGCCTAGCAACATCGTTCGTCACGCGTTCTATCGTGCTTAGACAAATCGTGCCGTGTAACTCAATGAAATCTTGGCACAAAGGGGTGGCGCTTACCAGAGGAACGCGGAGCCACCGATACAGGCGAGAATCACACCGATTAAGACAATGTAAACGACCCACTGCACCATATAGCGGAAGGCAATTAAGATGCCGAGCGAGATAGCTGAAAGTCATTTATGAAAAATGAGTGGAAATTCGAGATAACCGATAACGGCGAAACTGCATACCTAGAGCTATGAGCAGCAGGTAGACCAGTTCCCTCCATGCGACGCTCATGTCCCTTGAAACTTCCTGAAATGTTTAGATACCCTTTTGTTAGACAGATATTAGCTAGTGAAATTGACCCTCGAGTGATGGGACGGAATACAGTAATTATATTTGTTATTGAATCTGTAAATCCGTAGCTGTTTCGCTGTCAATGATTTTTGCTACAATGGCACATAATTATCATGTATGCATGGAATGATGTTACATTGTATCGCTAAAGGTAATTAAAAAAATTGATATGTAGGGGAAGGTAGGGTAAAACGGAACGCTTAACTTTGGAGGGTGATAATATAAAATCGGGAGGTGAAAAAGACACGAGACTTCAACAGGAGTCTTCAGTGGACCTTAGACTATAAGAAAATCAAAGCCATTGTTAAGAAAAATCTTTGGGAACGACGTATTGAAATCTTCACCTCCGGTAAATTTCATTTTCCATCGTTTCCAAAGATTTTTCTAAACAATGGCTTTGATTTTCTTATAGTCTAAGGTCCACTGAAGACTCCTGTTGAAGTCTCGTGTCTTTTTCTCCTCCCGATTTTATATTATCACCCTCCAAAGTTAAGCGTTTCGTTTTACACCACCTTCCCCTAAAGCTCCTGTTGACAAATGCTTTTTATCGACTTCAGTAGTTTCATTAGGGTCTGTCTGTTTACAAGGGACGTTTCGATCGATTCGGACTATAACAAAAATGAGACGGCAGCCGTAAATATAATTTACCTGTAATACGAGGAATTACAACTATTTTCCTAAACACAAACTCTCTAATCAAACAGATGTTCCTCATTTGTATCTCATTATATACGGAAAAATCAACTCCTCTATTACAATACCACGGATTACATTACAGTAGACCATCAATGCTATGTGTTCTTTGCTGCCAATTCTGTGTTACACATTATTAAAAGCTCACCTGCAATAATCAATCAAATACAATACTGCGATACAGCGAGGATCATTCGGATCCCCACCACTTGAGGGCAACTACCCTTCACCATCGGCACTATTATTTAGCACTTGATCATCGTACCGACAACGTCCAAGGGAAAATCTCGGGATCTATCGCGGCCGCAATAAACCAGTTACCTTTTACTCCAGTCTCGCTCACTTAATTAAGCTACCAACCTTATAAAAATTATCCAAGCCCAGCTTCTTGATCACTGAATTCGCCGTGTCGGTCGCGTGCTTCGTCACGCACCGGTTCAAAAATATCACGCTGCGGAACAATGGTCAGACAAATAAATCTAACGAATAGTTTTCGTGACTGGCCACGTACGAATGACCAAAAGAAATGGCCTCGCTCGTTTAGCGAAGACCTGTACATTATGCGATACTAACTCATCGGTGCAGTTGGCGACGCACTTGCGTGACCTCACCCCGTTCGAACCCACGGTCACCAGCAGATACCTGGGGGAAATGAATTATTAATGAGCGCGGTGTTAATGAACCCGCGGCCGGCTGTGAAAACTGTCGATCGAAATTGGGAAAATCCGGCGGAAAAGCGCGGAGAGAATTTACACGCTGCATTAACGGCAATTACGCGCATTATTTCTCCCGGCCGGCGGTAAGTTGCCCGTGGAGATTCTCCTGGAAAAGGGTCAGCGTCGGCGGCGATTACCCTTTAACCGAATCGTACGGAGCGCGATTCCCAAACTGCGTTTCGGTGACGCCGCAAAATGGTTAACGAAATATTAATCATCTGCGGCTTTCATTGCCGCGTACTTAGTTCGTTCATTATTGCGGCGCCGCGTAAAACATTCAGTTCGATATTATTATCGCATGAAATCCGATATTAATTTGCTGGCGAATGGTTAATCCTCTGGGGTTTCATTGTTTATGGAAACCGGGAATCCGTACGGCGTTATTTCCGGCGAACTTTCCGTAGGCAAACCATTGGTGACGTTTTGAGCATTCTCAGACATTCAAGAGCCGCGATAACGAATTTTGGGGAAGTTATTTTGTTAATATAAAATGTGCTGAAATTGTAATGGAACGTTGATGGGAAAGAACATCACGCAAACGAAGCCAGTGTTACTATATAAATAGTAAGAAGTTTATATATTTCGCTTTATTAAAAAAATTGCAAACTGAAGTCTGTTAGGAGTACACTTTTAATCTGATTGCCAGGAGTATATATTCAGGTAAATTCTGGCCTTCCACCGACAAGGGATTAGCCCGCTAACAAATCCATTTAGCGAATAATTTTACCGAGTTGCAAAAGTCGGATGAACACGTTTCAGGGGATATATAGGGCGGGGGAAAAAAAAAACGGAAACAAGATACTGAAAAGTCTATCAAAACACGTTTAACGTTATAGTTGTCAGTGCCGCGTTATTCTATCAAGCTTAAATTCTGCAACAAATTTTCAGCGGGAAATTGATAGGGCAAATTGTTGGACAAATGGACACGGTCGTATGAGTATCGAGTGGCGGGCCATTTATCGTTCGCGCGAGATGGAAAGACGTTGCAAACTAACTTTTAACGTTGCTGTGAAAACCCCACCGTTAAAATTATATCTCCAGATTCGACCGGCAAAGGATTAGCTCGCTAACAAATTTATTCAGCGAATATTTTTGCCGTGCACTGGCATACTCGCGAAAGTTGAGCGCCAACTTTTTACCAGCGCGTTTCGAAAGGCGAAGAAAAAAGAGAAACTTGGCTGAAAATTCTAGCGAGACGCGTTTAAGGTCACTGAAAACACAGCGTTATTTTATCAACGGGATTTTGCGGGAGTTTCTATTTAAACAAATGCCACCTGCTTTATTAATATTGAAAGGTAAACGAATCCTATTCCTATAAATATACCGCAATGTTGCGAAAACGATGTTATTAAAAGCTGCGTCTTCGGGTGCATTCCGGTCTTTGACCGCAGGATAAATTCATTTAGCCAATATTAGGTCGAGTAACAGCTCCGTTTGGTCTTTGAAGACACATGTACATTCCCGTGAGCAAACAGAGTTATGAATACATACCGCGTAACTGCTCGATACAAGGTATCAATCGTTTTTATTTCATTCCGGTGGAATTACGTTCTGTTTAGTTTGCATACATGTTATGCGTAACACGATTAACTTCTTCTACAGTCAGGCACTCAGTGACGCACTCAGAATTTAATCTTGTGGGGAGCACAGTTGAACTGGTAAAAATATTTTTAATACAAATTCAATAAAATTCATTGGGTGATTAGAAAAATTTATTTAAAGAACAAAGTCCAATTTCATTTTCTTTATACAAAGCCCAGGGGCGGATTTGTTGTAGCCTAGAGCGGCAAATTTTGATTGGAAGCAATTGAAGAATGTAGCAAAATGTTTTTATTTTGGGGTGATTTTATTACCAGAGATGATGTTTAAACACAGAGGCTTAAAACAACTATAAATACAATTCGCTTCTTTTTCATGTAGCATGTTAACGTAATTTTAAAATGGCCTCAACTCTTTCAAATTAAAATATTTGATGATATTTCACGAAAAGGACAGCAGACGCTTGTTAGCCTAGAGGCGGCAAATCTCCAAATCCGCCCTTGACCACGCTACTTCTGTGGGGGGGGGGGGGGGAGTGCCACTTGGCTCCCCTCTGGGTGCGCCACTGCAGGCAATGAATACAGAAAAGTATCGCTCGAAATCGAATCAACTAACCGCGTCACAAATAAAAACGTTACTATCATTAAACGTGCCCAAAGTAACTTTAAAAAATTATTCCATACTCATCGAACTTTATTCCATTACATTTTCATGCATTATAAATTTCTAAAAGCTCACACGGTGAAAAGTCACGGTAGAACGCGATCGACATAATATGTTATAAATTGATCTGCGCACATTTTCAAACAATAGAAGCGAATGCGCCGAGCACTCGAACGTGGCAAGCATCGTCGCGAGAATCCGAACGAACTTGTTACTCGGCCCACTGCTTCCCTGCTGATTGAGTACTTTCCGCTAAGTTTTTGCAAACTGCGCGACGCTCGAGGAGCTCGGCCGCGCGGGCTTCGCGGGGGCAAATTGTGGGAGTGGCGTCGGGTTTATGCTTACCGATTTTCCGTCATGTCTGCGCCCTTGCACTGAAATTCGGGATTAGTTTCCTTCGGTGTGACGCGGCCGCAAACGTTTGCGCAGTCATCGTAGCCATTTATAACGCGGTAGATGTCCCCTTTCTTCACCGTGTTGCTTATGAGGTAGCCCTGCGCGGAATGGAGAACGGGATATATATTTTCTCGCCGCACAGGGGCGAGGGTGTACCGTGACATTGTAAGGGGACAATGAGGAAGAAGAAGTGGAGACGTACGAAGCCAGCGGCGAGGGCGACCATGACGATCAAAGTCAGGATGTCGGTGCAGGATCGATCGGTGACGAATATCTGCTCCGAGTGTTTCGACGGCATGCCCTCATTTTCCGGCGTCTGAAACGGAGAGAGCTTGGAAAATCGTCGTGCGGGGACGTAACCTCCGAATTGCACGCGCTTACGCGTGTCGCGGTTCACTTTTTCCGCGAGATTCGTGATATCTGGCGGCGAGCGGCAGAACTAAGCCACCCTTTGACGACCTCCACCCCTTAACGCTCGGATAATTTCTCACTTTTCCCAGTCAAACGCAATCGAATTAATTTCCTTTTTCCCACGCCCCCTTCTCTCGTTTTTTCGAACGCGAAATTAGAGGCTGCCGGTGGCTCTTTTGCGCCTGTGCGGTCGTTCGCGCGAGTACTTAGGGTGGCGAGGGTGTGAGGTCGGCTGGAATGCGAATATAAATGATCAGTCGCCTCGAATTCGGGGGAATGTTGGGACTCGTGGACGGTGAGGAAAGAATAACCATAATTTCGAGCGGAAGAGTATTTGTATTTAAAGAGCAATTCGATTCGTTATAAATTCCAGTGAAATTGTTATTATGCCTTGACCAGTAAATAAAGTTGAATGTAAGAACGCCCTCAGAACACTCAGGCCCTTCTTGCATCCCACACTACAATTGACATAGAAATGAATTTACAGTGGAATTTCTTAGAGAAAATTTACACTTTTTCAAATGGTACAACTAAATAGTATGATAATAAATAAAAATCTTTGCAGATAAGTTAAAGTACATTCTTTTTTCTTGCGGATATATGTCGTTGTTATTATCGTGACGCACGAATAGGGATGCCATCCGTAAAATCACTAATCTAGGGCAGAGAGCATTAAAACCCTGGATATTTGCAGGTCATACACGGACACATGTAACTATTTCTTATATTAGCTACGATATCCCAAAACAAAAATGTCTGACAATTATAGACTGTGACCGCAATCAAGAAATATAGATAGAATATTTATGACTTTTTGAGTGAGCAGCATGGCAACGCGAACGGATGGTAGTCCTACGCACGAAGAAATACCTATATACGTTGAGCTGGTTCTGTGTCTTATCTCCTGTTACATAATACCTTTACTGTTGTCATCTTGTGCAGTACTTGTACCCTTTTAATAAACGGATTAATAAATTTAGGAACGTTTCATGGGAAATCAATTCGACGTTTCCGATGCGACTAACAACGAGAACTGTTTTCAAATTTCCCGTTTGTAACGGTTCACTTGACACTTCTACTTGCGATTAGTTTACGCCCATGCAGCGCAATGAATGTCCCCATTCATTACAAATGTAATTTCGACCCCCTCAGGAAAAAGCTCCACGCCGCCGACTTAACGCGCCCCCGCACACACGAGCCACCGTGTACCGTTTTTATTCGACGATCGGTAAAAAAAAAAAGAAACGAGAGCTGAACCCGTCGTTTGTGGTCGGCATTCCAGGAAATTTTGCAGCCGGTGAAATCGCGCGGGGCTAATGCTTTTAGCGAATCTGCGCCGTTTCACCGGCACAAGGGAACTTCTAACCCTGTTACAAGTCAGCCACCGTGTGCAGCCACCACCCTAAATTAATTAGATTCTTTGACGGTGACCTTGCATTAGCGTCTGGAACGTAATTAAATTCCTCTCCGCCTTATTAAAAGCACGCCACTGTGCCGTATTGATAACATCGTCGCGAATCGTTCCTGTTTCACGGCCCGCAGAGTGTTAATAAAAATATTGTGTAGCCCCTTCCGGATCGATTGCGCGCATCTAAAGGAAAAACTTGCTTCTTACACATTCTATCTTTACAAATCTGTAGCTCAACCTGCGCGTTGCTAAGCCACCTGTGCACACGAACCGTTTTCACGCTCTTCAAACGCACATTCATATTTCATTCCCACACAACACATGGAATTCTTTTGTACATTCAGAGCAAAAAATGCAAGTGAGCATCCATCGGCATACTATTTCATGAACCGGCCATGGTCGCACCTGCTTAGAATCACAAATTGGTCATATGGGGTTCGCTGCACCCCGGCGTCATTTTCGTATTTTTGAATCTTTTATCTCTTCAGTGATGATTGTGCATTTGTAATCCTCAAATAGACTTTTTCTAGAAATGTAAATAATTTAAATACAACAAAATTTGTACCTAGTTCAAGAAAAGCGATTTTCCACGGTTGTGGAAAAAGCAATATTTTTATTTTTTCGCGATAATCCGCTTTGAAAGTCATAAAGTGTGACCATGGAGGGTTAACTTTATCATCCCCTCTGCTATCTCGTGTTTTTTTTACACCACCGTGGTATTTTAAAGAAAAACTGCAAATTTAGGAGCAGACGTCCTCTGCGGTCGAAAGAAAGTGGGGGAGGAGCTAGCATAAGTTAGAAGTGGAGGATGGTATTTGGCATGATTCACAAGCTGACTTTGAGTGGCCAATATTGTCTGCCTGGAATATACATAGTCACGTGGCCCGAAGATCGGCTTATACGGGTGGATAGGGGTGGAGCTGGTCCAGAGGATAAACGAGGGGTTAGTGGAGTCTGCGACGCTCGTTGCGCGGTAATGAACTTGAGTATTAATTGGACGTTTTAGTTGGGTCGGGAACAATTGAGGATAGCTCTTTAAGAGAAGGGAATGAATGTCATACGTTATTGTTAGGTTTCTGTTCCGCGCGCTGCGGCATTTGCTTTGAGCAATTCCGTTGGTCCTCGAAAGCTAAAAAAGTAAGTCCGAGTAGGTACGAGCTGAGCTTGAAATATTTCGCTGCCCGCATGCATGATTCAGTACGCGCTAATTGATAGATCGTTAATCAAGAGCCGCTAGAAATATATTGGCGATCTTATTTAACATTGCCAATAAAGGATTCACGTGTTACTAATCGCGGGACACATATCTGTAATCTACGATTCCGCCGATATCGATAGAACTTTTAAAAGATAAAAACAGATTGGTACGTTCATTCGCAGAAGCATACATCGGTGTTCTTTAAACATGGACAAGGCTCCCATTAAATTGCCCCTTCGCGGCGCCATTTTCGACTTGTTTTTCTTACGAAAACTTGGAAACTTTATAATAGAGCCCGGTCTAAAGAATTTTAATCTAGAAACTTGCGCGTTGTACTTCAGTAGCTACGAAGTTAATGTATACATTTTTATCTGTACTTTCAAATTGGAGAACTTTGAGAATTTCACCGTCCTTCCAGGAACGACAGTATGTTGTACCTACGCTCTTCCGAATGGAAAAAAAGGAGGAAGCATTTTAATATAAACTAGAACGCCGCGGCCCCATGATTATTATTTGTCTACAGAACTTTAAACCAGGACGTTACCCGTATCTCATTATTTCTAACAATAGATCCCGGCCAAGGATTTTATTCCCCCCGTTCTTAAACCTCACTCTGCTTTATCTCAAACGGAAAAAGTCAAGTTTAACGCCCAGCGGTTCCATAAAAACTTTCAAACGCAGAAGTACAAACGTAGGATCCGCGCATATACAGGCTGGTCCGCAACAAACAAATTCAACTGTCCAGAGAATTAACTATAGTTCGTTGGGCTATATAATTTGCATAACCTGAAATACTATTTTTTGGAGCAGCCACGAATTAACTCTTAGAGAAAATAAATACCTTAACTATGCAGAGCCACCACGACAATACCAATTCATACGAATCCCCCAAAATAATCAGTTCCTCGATAATCCCACGACAATCGTGCATACCTACACAGTGGCGCTAAAACCTTTCGGTCCCGCGAGGCGTCTGATAGTACGAAACAATTTTTTCTCATTCCCTGCTTATCGATCCGTCAGAAGGGTGGCCTCGAATTTACGGCGGACGGCGTATCTATGGGGTAAAAAATGAGATATCGGAGGGGGGTGGTGGCGGCGCACGGTTCAAAGAACGCCATCCGGCTGTGCAGCCACGGGGAACCAGTTTACCGTGACAAGAGGCAAAGCTTCAAGTTTTATATTAAAATACTTGGCCGGGGATTTCCGTGCTGTGGCGGAATCATAAAAAATAATTCTTACCCTGGGCTCCACCTTGGACGAGGGCTCGTCCGAGCAGCCGCAGCAGCCCATGCTCGACGAAGGGGAAGGTAATCCTTGGAAACAGCCGGCAAACTTTTCCTTCTGATCCTGTCCCGCCTCCTGAGGCCCCGCTGTCACGGATGCACCGGCTTCCGGGAATAAATTAAAACGGAAGTTCTTTAGAGTCGGCCAGAAAATACACCAGCACGCGCGCCGGCGAACGGCAACGACGCGGACGTTTCTGCGTGTCGTTCGAACCCGACGATATTGTGTTATATCCGCGGGATTCGACTCGATGCACACGACAGGGGAGACCGCGGGCACGTAGATGTTATCGGGGCAGACGTTGCGAGGGAACACGCATGTTCTTAAAGTAGATACGAGCGAGATAAGTTCACGATAAAAGGCTCGCGGAATTAAGTGTCTCGATAAACTACACCGGAAACGGAGGCGCTTCGTTAGATTTACACTTTTTACATTTTTTTCATTCGAAGTAACGTTTAACAATCAAGTTGTACACGTTGTTGTGTATAAATTGGGCTAAATTATGCAGAAGGCTACCAACCCCCGAAACGTCAAAGAATTAGTGATCTTTATTTTGCAAAACAATACCAAGCTATAGAACCACTCTTATATTATACAATTATTAATATTATCAAGCCATAGTTTCATTTTAGGCTTAAAAAACAAAAAATACCTACAGAAAATTTAAAGTAATATTAATTACAATATTCATTAGTAAAGAACCCATTAAGAAACACTGTAAAACCATAAAAAGGAATGAAATATATAGGGAAAACCAACCAGTAATTGACCGCATACCAATGTATGACCATTAGGCAAAGAAATGTCAATTATAAATTTAAAAATATTATATGTTTATAAATGGAGTGTAGTTGCACTTTTAATATCCTATATTTTTAGTTACGCGTATTAAGCAAACATTAATAAGTACAATTCTTATTAAAAGTATGCGGTCATTTACTGGGCTTCTACACGTTTTGCATTTTAGAATTGTTTTCTTTTTAAATTACGATAAGACAAAGTAGTTATTTTTACAGAAATTTCAAGAAAAATAAATTTAAATGCAATTTCAACAGTTGTTTTGTTGTTATACATAAATATATCGAATATTGGTTTACCCTACCCAATATACACAAAGTTACTCTTCTTTATCAATTCAAAACTTCAAACTAAATTTACTCGATTTGAAATCGTTGCCGATTGGTAGCTTCATGCATAATTTGCCCTAATTAAGCTGTAGTCTCTGCAAAAAGAAATTTGATATCTTAGGAACTGGAGCCATAGTAGCCCCTTCTCCCAAGGTCTATTCCTAGGTACCTATAGCATTTACGACACCAAAAATATTTCAGAGACCAGTGGACTTAAATAAAATTTTGCACGAATATTCTTCAGACTACAATTTAGCACTTGTCGAGACGATGCTCCTATTAGTGTCTTGTTTTGTTTTTTAGTAACAAAAGAAGATGGAAACTTAGGTCAAAAATCAAATGCTTGACTTTGAGCAGCTGCCATTTTTCAAAAAAATAAATCTTTTCAAAATCGACACTCACAAGTACAAATCTTAAGAATGCTCGTGCAAAATTTTATTCAAATTGGTCAAGTAATCTCTGAGATATTTTTGATACTGCGAATGCTGTAACTCTCAAGAGGCCCTGGAAGAAGGGGCTGCTATGGCACCATTTCTTAAAATATCAATTTTCTTTTTGAAGAGAACACAGCATAGTTTATACATAACAATCATAAAAATGATAATATATTGTGGACTCTTAATGCCGATGAGTTCTGAAATGATTTATCGTTGCGCAGCACTTTTTGTTGTAATTTAATTGAAACCTACCACTAGTTGTGAATTTATATTGGTTTCGATTTGCGTCTCTCTGGCAGTAAGGGGTATCGATTGACTCCGTCGATCATAATGGCTGGCTTTACGTTTGAATAATTCCATTGTATAGGTACGTATGCAGTTTGAAATGACGACGGAGAGTTCGATAATGTTACATGTTGAACGTCCTGATTAGAAAATTGAAAAATAGAAAGTGGGACAGTGAAATATGTCAGCCGGTATACAATATTCAGTAACGGGCTCCGAAATAGTTTAAAGGAGGTAACGTCATTAATCTGAAATTCAGTGCTCAGATTTCACAGATAGACATATCTTTCCTGCGCCTTATCAAACTCTGAATAAACAATTTATTCGATCCCTCCTAATCATCCCACGGAGTGCAGTTCGGAATATCCGTAGATGGCCCTATGTATTTTAATTATGCAACCATTTTATAATCCCGTTTTAATATCGGAGGAAGACTCCGAAGCTGTGTCGACGACGGAACCGACGTCGGAGATCGACAGATTCGCTAATTACGATTGAGATCGTTTACTGTCAAGCAGGAAACGCTACCCAGAGCATTTCCCCCGTCAACCTACAGCCGAGCGTAAAAATAAAAAAAACAAAGGTCTCTTTTTTTGCACGCTTTCCGCCGGGCGTCATTAATATTTCCCGAGACATCCTTCTCTCGCTCTATCCTGGCGGGTCACGTCAGTTTCGATCGATTAATCGAATAAGCCTGCACGCCACGGCGGAATGCCTGGTATACCTAATGTTCCGCGGGGGTTGTTGCCTTTCTGCTTTTAGCGAAGTCGAATAGCATCGGACAGTTAGAGCGCCGGCTTTTATTTCCGTCGGGCTGAACCGGCCCCGCTGAAGTTCCGTCCACCGATTAATTATTGGAATTGTGGTTATGAAACGGCACGTCGGTAATTGGGCGCCGAGCGCGGTCCAAAAGGTGTGCGGCATTCTTTGTCTACTTCTGCGCGGGGAAATATTAATGCCACATTTATTCACAATGGACGCTAAAGTTTAATGGCATTGAGCTTGATCCTTTATGAGGGATATTCGAGCATTCACGCGTAAAACGGGCGTTCCTCGGGCAGAAGAATGGCTATAACTCGCTAGCAACGTGGAAATCAACATACATTTACGCGGACCTTCCATTTTCGTGCCGGCGCTGAATACACGCCCAAAGCGGGTCTCGGTCAGAACACCGCCTCTTCTATACGTTACGCATTGAAACAACCGCTGAATCTACTAAAAACTGAAAAGAGGCATTCGAGATACGGCGGCCACGAGACTAGAGACTGGCGCCTGAAAAAAAACCCGGAAAGCAGCTGGCCTAAAAGGACGAAGCGCAGAAATCAATTAATTACGCGGCTCTGGAAGCTGCTACCTGTTCATTAATAATTTTAAAGAGGCACGCGGCTTGACCCGATTTTAGTAAATAATCGAGTGGGACTTAAGCATCGGCAGGCAGTCTTACCTTCTCGCGTTCCAGTAGCATTTACATTTCGTGCAGCGGGGGATCGATATTTAAAAAAAAATCGAACGCGGCCAGGTGACAGTGGAGGCCTCGTTAAACTTCGATCGCACGCGAAATGGCGGGGGATGGTTCGCGGCTGAAGAACAGATAGAGGGAGAGAGGGGGGAGGGAAAAAAAACGTTTGCACGACGAATTTCGCTGGAGTCGCTTTTACTCCCGATAAGCCCGACGCGACCAGCCAGCAGGAACAATACAACTTATCGAGCGACACACATACCCGGTTATTGGTACGCCAGATAAGAGGCGAGCGAAAGAAAGGAAGGATCGCGGGGCAAAAACAAGGTGGAGCGCGGAGGCCCCGGTGAAAACTGCCGCGGCCGTGTCACCTAGAATCGAGCAGCACGATTCTTCCCGTCAGAAATGAACGCGCCTGGCACGCGAGCGGCGTGTCGGCGAACACCATCTTGATCGCTAACTGGTCGCGGTATTAACGAACTTCAGGCCTCGTTCCGGGGGGGGGGGGGGGGGAACGAATGTTCCAATTATGGGACACTTTGTTCCTTGGACGGGGGTGTAACTTGATTACGCGCCTCGGCATTTAAGAACTTCCGCTCCGCCGTGGGGGAGGAAGTCCCTTTTCAGGGCCGAACAGGTTCCCTCTGGATTTTCAGGCTTGGTATCTCTGATGAGAATCTTGGGACAGAAGTCTCGTGGATTTCAACCCTTGCGCCTCGGATAGCTACTAGTGTCGAGGCTCGAGGGTTTCTATGTAGAAGATTTTTTGTTGGCTTTTGTTAGGGGATAATGATTTCAATTGGAGTAAATTCGAGGGGTGTCTAGATAAGCGATCTGTGGTAGGATTGACCCTGGTACCGGTCTCTTTAAATCGTCCTTTATTCCCGCGATACGTCCGTGGGATAGAGTATTTCCTGATAACGGGGGAAATCGAGGGGACGAATCAATCCGAAACGATGGAAAATGCTAGGTCCGCTTGGTTGAATTCTTCTTGCTCTCTTCGCGTGGACGACTCCAACTGCCACGCTTTCTTGGCCCAACAACGTCCATCTTCATATCGGTAATTGACTTTTCTACGATAATCTATTTAAAAATACTCCTTACTTAGCTGAATGAATTCGCAAGAATTAAACAAATTATCTGACTGACACACTTCGCTCGTGTTACTGCACTTTACAATTATACATAAAAGATGTAAAGTGTCTTGGATCACTCTACCTAATATCTCCCATTTCCTCTGAAATCCCCCCCCCCCCCAACCCTTCGAGCAATTGAAAATAGCTGAACGAGTGAGGTTTAAAAAATGTCCCAAAAATGAAATGCCTGCCAAAACAGCGAGCGCCTATTGCAAAACCTTTGTCCGCGCGACTCATGAAAGAGCGACACATGCAGCTGTCTTTCCCCGACCGGAATATTTCATCCGTCGACAGGGGAGAATCGTTCGATCGGGCGATCAAATATTCCGCGGGCAAATGACACGGTTCGAGCGGTCGGTAAATTTCGAATTATTTGCAAATTGGCACGACGACTGTACGCGCGCCGTCCCGTGATTCGCGACGACTATTACCGCCTGCATTATTCCCTATTCTTGATCGTGCCTGGTTAGTCGGACGATTTCAGGGCGATTAAGCAGGGGAACGTTCACGGGACCGGACGACCCGCCCATTTTTGCGCAGATTCGCGGTAATTGCGCGTGGGTTTTCTTCGTGTGATTGTTTTGGTGTTGCAAAGGGGATCGTTAATTGGAGTCAGGACCACTTTGCGCTGCGGGCATCTCGGGGGATTGCCGGGTAAAGGGTCTTCTCACACGAGGCACTTCTGCGGCTGGCGCACTGGTACCTCGGTGGCGATCGATTCTCAAAATAGTTGATGAGATAGCGCTGCGAGCGAACCGAGGCCACGCGGTAAGGACTAAACTTTTTACATTGCAGCAATGACAGTTGCGTGAGACTAACGAGTCCAGGAATTCGATCGATCTTTCCACTGGATCATAGTGCAGATCGGTATCGCGGGAACTTACGCGTGCGAATGCTGCCTCGAGGATAAATGTTTTTAATATACCTACCAGCGCAATACTGACTCGCATAAAACTTTATCCTTTCGCTGCACGGTAAATGGCACGCGTTCTCTTAATTGAATGAAAATAAAATTAAAAGTAATGCGCACAGTGACAGGCAAAAATATAAATATGCAGTTATATATTCGAGCTTCGTTACCCCCCGTTTTCCAACTTAATGGTAGGAATTCTCATAATATAATGTGTAGTTTAATTGAAGCTACAGCTATACTTAAAGCTGCCTAAAATTCGCTCTTTAACCACCATCTCATCTTTCAAACATGCAGTGAAATTATTTTTTACTGAGTATCAACAATAGCCATTAATTTTTACTCTTCATATTTTCAACGTCCGACATACGGCTTTGGTCCTTAATCGCGATTACGTTATTTGCCTATCTACATATATCTTTCGTACACACTGTTAGTTTTAACTGATGGACCTCGCCTTTTGCACTCTACTTCTCCTTTTACATATGTCTGCCGTGTTAATTCGAGAGGACGTATCTGCAACTTTCGCTTAAATGAGTTATTGCTGTCAGGTAGCAGAGAAATAGTTTATCCATATGTATATTAAATAAGAAGGCCATATCGAGATTAAAACTGAAGATAGAACAGTTTATATTTCGAACGTATTTGAAATCGATGCCTGATTTTGGGCGTATCTACCAAGGTTTTCTTTGGAGTTTGTGAAATATTTTACGGATTTGTCTAAAATATATCTTTAGATACCCTTTTATCCAGATTTAATATTTAACCTAATCCGATTTATATAGCATACCGATAGCATAGCACAGAATATTAAACGTCATTTATCTCAGAACCACCTTTTGACCAGATACGCGCTTTCGAATTAACGCGGCAGATGTATACTATACAATTTCTAACTCTATTATTTTTCTCTTTCTTGTTTTCTTATATGTATTTGTTTGTTTTTTATCTACTTGCTACTTTCGTAATGTCTACTGGTGCAATAACGACTTATTATTATTATTATTATGAGAATACTTTACTCCCTTTTAGTAATTCATCTTTCCCTCCACGAAAAACAGCCTGCACCGTACAATAAATCAAATTACACTGATCCTAAAAACTACCCCTTATTCCCTTAGAAAATATATAAATAGTCACTTCCACGTGACTGGCTACTTGCACGTATCCACGTAACTATATCCACCAAAAATTACAAAAACAAGTTTTCCAAAATAGTATCCGTTTACACACACACACAGATGTGAGTCACAAGAATCCTCTTTCACCGTCAGTTACGATTACACAATAGCGGCGTCGAGATATCCCTCTTATCGTGCAGCCATATTCCACCCAGCATTGACACTCGTACGTCCCCACGGTGTCAACAATTAGTCGAATTTAATAATCGAGGCTACCCAGCATTCGTTATCACGACCGTGTCGCAACGTCCAAGGCGCCGAGGCAACGCGAAGTAGATTAGCATCGTTGTGACCAGCCAGTGGCGGTATCGGTAACGGAGCACTGATTAGACACGCTGGCCGTCATTTATTCCCGGTATTATTAGTCACCGGCGTCGAGGATTCGACTTGTATAAATCGCCGTCGTCGGCACAGGGGAAACGAGGGAGGAAGGGGGGTGGGGGGTAGAAAAAAAAGGAGCAAGGATGAGGAGCGACTGTCGCTGGTTGGCCCTGCTTCCGGCGTCGGGGAAAAACTTTGCTTTTCACGGTTCCACGCTCGAGGCGGTGGTAGCCGAGAATTTTCTGCGACCACGGGACGCTTCGCCGAATTATTAAGTGGGAATTGAAACGATAAAAATCGCGATTCCGTAACTGGACTTAATTGGGACGGTTACCGCTCGATTCCGCTGACGGAAACTGTGTCCACCCGATAAGCCGAACTCCGCCTCGATTGCTTTCGCGTGTTCGAGACTCTCCGAGATCCAGATACTTGATTGCTGGCTTCGGGCTAATGACTGATTGGAAAAATCGCCGCTGTATCTTCGTCTTTTTCTAGTCCACGACGCGGGATTTATTTCGGACAGATTGTATCGCGATTAGCGTATGACGAATGCTTCGGCAGCTCATTATCGTTTCTTCTCCCTCACCATCACATGTGATCGATGTCAGATTTCTGGAAATCTGTAGGCAGGTCCGGAATGATTGGCAATGCGAGTACGTATCTAGTAAATTAAGGCCGGATTTGCGTAGATTTGATTGATCGAAATATGCCAATCTCGCACGGAGGTTTCAATCAGGCCAATAGTATTAATTCCGTTTAATACCATTAGTATCCGCGATATTTGCGAGGAGACACTTCTCCGAGTGTCTGGGGTGGAATGACAGTATTATGTGAAACGATGACCAAATGAATCGGTCGCACTTATTAGAATAAGTGTGTTAGAGCGCCGGGCGAAATTAGCGGGCAGTATTTAATTTTATTCATGAGAAATCGATGAGTTTAAATCGGCGACAATAAATTCTTACCGGGGAAAGATTCCTGACGAAGTTATGCAGTGAATTTAAAATCTAGATGGATTGAATATTCATGGCCTTTTGGAGCATTTCACTCGAGAATGTTTTTATACTTTTTGCGAACGAGATTCAATTTTCGTTTTCTTAAAAAATAGATAATTGTTAGAAGATTTAGGGCGGTTATTTGTGGGAAATCGATGCTGCGAATATACGATTTCTAGAGTATGCGTAACAAGCCTAAAATATAATCGCTGCTATTAGAATGTAAGGGGAATATTTGGGGATGTATGACCTGGAACGAGAAACTATTAGTTTGGGAAATGTAATTTTTATTAAAAGTATTTTCGTTAAAGACGAAGAGTTATAACTTGTGGATATCATGGGCGAAAAGTGTTGCAGCATTTTATCTACAGCAACAATGGAATTAATTAGCTCCTGAATAATTTTGTATGATCAAGAACAGGAGTATTGGTAAATTTGCAAATCAATGAATTTTTTTTAGTCTTTACCTTTTGTTGTTTACTTTTATTCAAACAAGCGGCGCGAATGTATATGTTTACTGACAGTGCACTTGTTGACTGAAATTATGCAGAAGATAGTGGGTTCGTTTGCATTATACAAGCGGTAATGCAACAAAGCTTGCCAATGATACTCCGAGCAAATATTTCCAGCGATGCAGCCGTCTGGGATCTTTTCGCTAATCTGTCCTTTCACTTGGCAACGTCCTACATAGAACTAATTTCAGCGTCTCCAAAAATGCAAGAATAAATACTTCCTGAGAATTGCTAATGAAGGTTCAAGCGCAGAATTTATAGACTACTTGGTATAATTAGAGCACCACTCACTCAAACGGAGCGTTGCATATTCATGAACTCTATTCTCCCAACACATGCCAAACGCTCGATAAACAATCTACTGAAATTGACTATAACACTTCTTTAATTTCCAATGATCTTTTCTTCTATTCATAATTAGAGGAAGACAGGAAACTAAATATACTCCCATCAACTTAAACATTATCTTTCACTGCAAATACTCTGACAATCTTAACCCTTCGTGGTCACACCTTCTTATGATCGGAAATTGGTCACATGTGGTTCACTGCACCCTAGGGTCATTTCTGAGTTACCATTTTCGTATATTGAAAGATTTTAACTTTTGAGTGATAATTGTACATTCGTAATTCTCATATAATCATGCTCTAATAGTCTCTTCCTAGAATTGTAAATTTTGATATGATACTAGTTAAAAAAATTGTTGTAGAAAGAAACAAATTTTTTGTTAAAATTCACCAAATGGTTAAATTTTAATATTACGGTCCAAAAATTTACAGAAGTATTGGCAAAGAAAAAATGCCTGGAGTGCAATACACCCCGTGTGATCACGAAGGGTTAAAATTTTAATAAATTTCGCACAAATAGATTGAACTGCAACCAATCCCCCAAATATGAATAGCTTAATATTCTAAAATTTACTTATCCTTCCCTCATCGGTAACAATCTTTAATTCTAATTCCCCCCTTTACCTAGAGCATCTCCATAAAACCATGAAGTTATTGCGTATAAAATTGCTGCTTCGCGTAGGGGAGTTTGAATAAAAATATTTCTTGCATTTTAGCCATTTCATTTATTTTACTTTCTCGAGTCTGTGTGGCATTTCTCGACTCATAGGCCAACGTCCCCACCATAAGCAAAGGAACTTTTACGCAGCAATCCAATATTTAGACACATTACTTCGCAGAGATGCCTATTACAGTGGGCCCCGTTAAAAAATCTTCGCGTGCGCACGACCGAGTTTTGGAAACTCCTCAAACAGAGAAGCACAACTAATACAGGAGACCCACTGCGACGTTGAAGAGGCTACTTCCTACGATCTTGATAAGGGCCGAACGTCAGTAACATTCGTTTCGTCCCCGATGACTCGGCCTGTCTCAGTGAATTGCAGGGAGTACGTGGCTGGCTAATTGTTTTACACAGTGTATTTTGAGCGGTGTATTACAAAACGCGGGAGCGTGTACGTGCACGGAAAGCCCGAGAGCTCGCGCTCCGCGGCTCCGGAGCGGAGACAATGGGCGAGAGAGGACGAGGGCAGACCGAGCCCGGGATCACCGTGAACTCATTTCAGCTCCGTAGACGCGCGGGGAATTAACCAGGATCGTGACTCACCGATTGCCGTCGCGACACATCGCGCGCGTTAACAACGGGTGTCTTCGCCGTAACACCATTGTCGGATGCTCGCGACTTCCGCTAACCTCGCGGGAGCACCTCGATCCCTGCCAACCAGAAAAGGTCGCGGCAATATCGACTACGATGCTGGATGATCAATATTCTATCATTGTGCCCGGACCTACTCTCAGAATCGAATTCCTGGCAAGAATGAAGAATTCTGCTCGCCTAATGAGAAAAGGGACGACGAAGAGGGTGCACGAGGGTGGACTCGCCGATTTCCATCAGATTTGTGTTCGTGGTCGAGGCAGGACTTGTTTAATTATGCAATAAACGCGCGGGGCGTTTCTGCTTGATATTTAGAGAGAGAATTGAGTTCACAGTTTTGGGCTTTTTGGATGATACCTTGAGTTTCTGTTTCTTGTGAAGCTTTAAGGTAGGCTTTCGCTACACCTCGTCTCGGCGCAACTTCTTTTCGCACTCACATCTAGGATCGCGTCGCGACGCGTCGCCAAGGGTTTTCCGTACTTGAAGTTATATATCTGAGCTTGCCTCGATTCATGTGTTTGGTTAGTTGCTCAGAGAACTTCTTCCTTCCTCTTTTAGCGGTCACCGAAAGCGGTGGCATTGCATCCACTCACAATACGCCTCGCCTCGCCTCTCTTTCTCAAAATATTCTCAAGGAAGAATCCACATCTCGGAGTCGCGCCGAGGCGAAGCGAGGCAAGGCGAAGCGAGGCGAGGCGTATTGAGAGCCTACCTTTTTAGACTGAGCTCCCCATGTGTTTAATATACAGGGTGATTTAAAATGCATGTTAATGCAGTTACTGTGTTTAATTAATAAATATTATTATTTCAGGGGGTTAATCTACAGACTAATATAAAAATAAAAACGTCACACGAGCATATGTCCTATATACCTTGGTTTCCGAATTATAGACGAGTAGCTTTACTACTTATTGTACTTGGCTACGCACGGAATTTAAATTCTGTTTTTATAAAAATAAAAAAATGTAGTTTTTTTGTAAAAATAGTCACATTCGTTTGAATTAGCTAGGCATAATTAGCTGGAGCACATTTCGTGATGCAAAAGTTTACCGTTCGAATGTTTTTAGGCGACATCCAAACGCACAAACATATAAACGTTATTCGTTTTATATTAACACGCAACTGCACGCTCTGGCATTCAGTTCCGCACTAGTTCGATAATAATAACTCGCGAGAACAAAGCGCTGACTGCCCGAAGTTTTATCTACTTCATATCGGTGGATATTGTTTGTAAATATTAGATGAGGCCAAGACGTTCTAAGGCGTGCAGTACCGTGCGCTGAGGCACGAGGCAGGCACTTCGTACAATTGCATTAATCATCTAGATATAACTCGAAAACTAAGGTATTGTATAGGATATATCAATGATTTATTGTTAGTGCACTAATACTGTATGTCCACTTTTTGTGACATTTAAGTTTTTATATGCTACAAGTAAGCCTTGACTGTTTCTTTATGCTCTATAAAAATCACGTTTATATCTAATTCACAAAATGAAAATTAATATTTTTGTTCATTGTATGTCCCAGAATCTATGTAGCACTAACTTAGGGGGGGACTATAGGTACTTTAGGCAACGCTAAAACGGGCCGATTTTTAGGAATTTTTTCTAGAGAAATTATGAAGGAAATCATTTCAAACTTTTTTATGGCACAACATTTAACTTTTGAAGATACATAACAAAAAATTTATTAAAAATATACATTGTCCTGCTACATCGCAGGCGCAAAAGTTGCAACACGGTGAACCAAAAACCCCCAAAAATGTCGAAAATTGACAAAATTTTATCGCATAGGATACCAAACACGATTTTGCAGGAAATATTTTAATCTATTTCTGCAACATTGAAGTATTAAAATTAATTTTTTTATAATATTATATTACTATAAATCTCCTGTATTTCCCTTTTAAAATCATCCCCATTCTCTTTCCGCCACCGCACTTACTGAAACATTCATTGTCAAGTTGATTCAGATATTATTTAAACACCGTTACACTCCACGAGCACCGCAGGCCTCTGTTATTTAGCTACATTTCATAGTCATCGGATAGCTCAGTATTCACGTCCCTTGCCCAGCCAGCAACAATACACGTTCCCACCTGGAACCGGCCGTGACAGACTCACAATGACGAAAACCGTCGCCTCTAACGCGTTAATCGCCGCGCGTATATCATATTTGATGCATCGGGCCCCAAGTCGGGTTCGAGCACCGCACCCCATAAATAATGCACGCGCAAAATCGTGTTCTTACGCCTCGTCTATTACCCTTGATACATTATGCGCGGCCGAGGTGAACGTAAAGTACCGTCGACCGAATTGCCTGCTCTATATTTCTTGCGCCCCCCTCCGCGGCCACGAAAATGATTCATCGTAATTTGGGGAAATACGGTCGAAGAAGTGTCGCCGCGAGTAAACAGGATACTCGAGATGGATCCCCCCCGGTTTGCGAGGTAAATTTGCAGTACTTATCGCTGGACAGTTAACGAGCCGGGAGTTCGTTCCATCTATACATTCGGATACACCAAATTTATCTTTCAGAGTTATCAAAAAAAGAAGGGAGAAAATAGGGGAGGAAGATCGATGCCGCTGCCTCTCCTTGTAAACGACCGGGAGAGACGCGAACGCACGATCGCGAACTTCGTTTAATTAAGCCGCTAATTAATGCCGTGGGGGAAAAACGAATCGCCGTGAGCAACGCCTCTAAACAGAAACGTACGATTCTGTTTACCATCCGCCAACCCCCTCGGGGTAAACCAGCCCCGTGTAATTGAAAGGCGGAGCAAGCGGATGTCGATATCGGACGATTTTCTTCAACGATGCTCTCTCTCTCTCTCTCCCTCGCCCATCCCTTGTACACCGGCGCCCTGAGCGTGACTAAACAAAACCGAGATTTACGCAACGCTTAATACCTTGAAATACGCCCGGCGTCTGCGTTTACGATCATACGTCACTGTAATCGGCGTAATGGATTCTGCGAGCGTGCAAAAGGCCGCGCCGCGTCCTCAGACATTCCTATTCACGCGAGTCGGCGATTCCAGTGGTGGAATCGGATTATTTCGTTACTAGCATGTTTCAAAGTAAACGAACACGTGAGAAATTAAATTCCCGCACCTCCCGCGGAATACTCGCTTGGAAATCTCCTGAAAATATCTCAGGCGGTCCTTGGACCTCCGCTTTCAGTTCGACAACTTTCGACCGCCACGAAAGAAGACGAAGCGTTGAATATTATAATATAGAATGCACTGCAAACTTTTATGTAGGTCTTAACAAGTTCCAAGAGAAATGCACCCTTCGAAATTCACTGCACAGCGATTCCACTCTGTGGAACTGAATATCCACGAGCAACAAGGCAAAAGCCTTTCCCCCCTCGCGTCTTCGGCGCACTCGGGGCTTCGCGGAGCACGCTCCCTGAAATCAGAATTTTTTCGCCAAAGCCGCGGTGAACGCGTTTAGGGTAACGTAGTTTCGCGGAATTTCAATGGGCCCGGCCGTTACACGTCGTTTTCAAAAGGGATTCGTTCCCCAGCTGCGCGAAAGCGCGTTACCTGCGCGCCGTTATTAAAATCCCACCTGAAATATTCATTGCACGCGCGCGTATTAAAAACGGTCGACCCCGCACGAGCTGGAAAACAGCCGAGGCGTTTCCACCGTGTTTGGACCGGGATTTCCACGAAAATATCAGCGGGATCGCCGCCGCAAAGGACCCCGCCTCGCGGCCTAATTAATCCGGCCGCAAATCGCCGGAAGATAATGACGAATAGCGAGGCGCGATTAAACACATCAGGCCGCGGAGCTGTGTTCGGCCGGCTCGAAATTAATTTACACGCACCTACCAGCGGCCAGCGGTGGTCCCGCGAATTTCAATAGGCAGCACAGCTGTTAGCGATCGATCCGAACTTCCCGTGCATCCGTGATCTTCGTGCGCCAGGGGGCCAAGTAACCAGGTCGCGCCCAGGCTCGACGGTTGCGCGAGTTTCGGGCGAATTTCCGCGTGAAACCGGACACCGCGGGTGGAAACGCTACACGAAGCGCTCCACGGACGCGCGAAGGTGGTCTGCCAGACGCTCCCGCAGGCAAACTGCACGCTAGTCGCCCGCTGAACGGACGCACCTGCTTGCTCTTCAGGTTAAACGCAGCCCCCCCACGCGGTCGTGCTTCATTGTAAGCGGGCGAAGGGACTGGAAGGCTACGGATCCTTGGATGAACGCGTGGGAGTCGGCTGTTTGGCTGTTTGCTTGGCCCCGCTTCGGGAGCATTGCTTGGCGAAGGTTTTCGGGGTGTAAGTACCTGCTTTTCTTGGAAGGGAGGTTTGCGCGAGCCTGGGAACCGCGCTGGTGGTTGGAGGAAAGCGTGCCGAGGAATCTGACTCTGTATGACATGCACTAGGGGACTAGGGGCTTGAAAGTTCGGCCGCGCTTTGCATAGTTGCATTCTATTCTGTGATACTTGTGGTGTTTCGTATGGAGAGGGTCGTTATGATAAAGTGACTACTGTTGCGGAATGTAATTCCTTCTTGCCAAGTTATCTTATCAAAGTTTCTTCTAGCTGTCAGTGCGTGACCTGGATGTCTGGGAACGATGCAGCAGAAGTAGATTAGTGGGAACTGTGGCTTGAGTAGCTGGATTTATTAGATAGATTTTTTTTAGGATGATAGATGAAATTTAATTGGTTATTAAGCGGGTGTATAAACATTCTTGGAAGGTTGTTCGTTTCCTATTTACGAAGGCGGAAGCGTGGGCTTACTGTTTATCTTGTAGCTTTATTGTCTTCGGTGAAAAGGCCTGCTGTATGTAATATCGTTGGATAGACAGGAATTGTTGTAAACAGAACTCCATCAGGAGCCAGGCTTGCCGACCAGAGCTTCGGACCTTTCACGTTCATTTGCTGGGGAACTAACACTGGACGACAGGCTGCTCGGTGCTAGAATTAGGCAGAAGGGATTATAGGGGACCTGGATAGCTTAACTGGTCAAAACAGTCACCTGGTCGACGTAGAGATACGATTCCTAACAATATTGTACCTGACAGCAATGGAGGGAGTACACTTTGCGGCGCGTAGTATCTGCGCGTATTGACACAAGAATTCCACCAACTTACTGCAAAATTATATTGCACGCTGCTTCGGGCTACTACTCTCGATGAGGTAGCATTTTCAGTACGTACAAGTGGAATTTAATTGAAGAAACGTGTAGGTGCTGTGAGTGTAATCAACATATTTCAAAGTAATCTACGATAAGGAGGCAGGCCACTACTTTTCTTATCAAAATTATCGAGATTGTTAATTAACCGCCCTGGCAAAGATAGAGGCACTTATGTCAAACTCTCAGCGCACGTTGTTTGGATATTTTAATAACGTCTTTATTACATCACCGATTATAATTAAGTGGTGAATGGGCGAGGTTCAGCATTGCTACCGTGTTGAAATGTAATTCTGTACATAATAGTAGACTTGAAGCTGAATGATGGGCAGACAAATCGAGGACAAAGGAACATGAAGTATAAGAAAGTTAAGGAAAGTGGGCGAGAATAAAGGAGCGGGCAGTTTAAAATAGGAGAGGAGTGACATTGAACGAATTTCCAGGGGAATAGAATTATAATTATAGGAACATACATAAGAGAAAGATGCCGTAAATTTAACAGTTCGATGGCCTGACACAGCCAAGTCAACTCATTGTGGATGGTGCATTGCTAGCACGAAGAGAAGAGTTTTTACACAATAGTTCCCTCGGATAAATGAGTATTTCCACATTAATTATATAGCATTCCACCATTTAAGTAAATGAAAATGCCACTTTGTTGAGAGCTGGAAATTGTTAGAAACGCTCCAGAATAAAAAGTACACCTACTGGAAATATTTATTGTATCACTCTCAAATGTACGTAGCACACAAAATTTTCAGAGCAATATGATTGTTAAAATGATTTTGGCACAGACACTGAGCTACACATTTTTGTAATATTTTCTCATAACGCGTTTATTAGAGTGACGCAATAAATATTGTGGGAGTGCTGTAATGAACACAAGGATAATTAGAACTACCGTTTTTATGTATAACATTTATATAGATATTTATTCAACTAAATTAAGAATATTAGAGATTCGTCTGTTTTGAACTGGACTCCGTGACTGAGACTGGTGGCTTTTGGAATGGTAATGCTTTAGGATAAGGGAATGCGATGGGTTTTAAGGGTTTCGGAATGTAAGAGAGGGGATGACGGGATTGGGCAGAATTGCAAGAGTTTTGACAGGTGACGCATTATTTTTTACTCAAGCTAAGATGACGATGGGTAGCAGGGATGACGCAGTGTTAACATTTACGCAGCAATTTAGGTAGTTAGTGTCATTCATGTTTACAGAGAACGTCAGACGAAAACGATAAGTAAGGGTCAGTACATTCCAGTGCCAAACTCTTTGGTTGATAAAGTATGTTTGCAACAGAGCGATTGGGACCCAGACAGGATGTTTATGGTAGAGTATCGAATGTGTCAGGGGTGTGAGGTTTGAATGGTTTCTCCGAATGCACATAGAGAAGTTGGGAGACCGGAGCTCAAGAGTTTGTGTTGCGAGTTTGAATCTCGGGGAGTGCAACGTGAGAATGCATGAAGGCCGCTCGTGTATGGGGGCCTTAAAGGGGACCGTCAAAGAAACACTTTCTTTTTAATGTGTTTGTAAAAAAATGGAAGCAAATCCAGATGTATCCTTTTACCAAATGTTTATTATTATCATAAAGATTAAAAAAGTTAATCGCTGACTGTTAAACATTTTCACGTTCTTCTGTGGTTTTGCTGTAATATTGGTTTTAAAAAGTGACGTAATCCAATTTCAAGGTGTGATTCTTGTTTGTTAAAAACTAAAATTGAAACAGAATTGTTAAATTGGTGGCCGAAAAACGGAGATTACTTCAAGAAAAATTCGGTCGTGTTTGTGGGTTACTAAAAATCCGCGACTATTTAATTTTTTTTATGAAAATCTCGAATTTTTACGGACCATGTAATAACTTGCGCGGGAAATGGCACATACTTTATACATCCTGTAATTTTTTCAAGTCGATCTGAAACTCCGTTCATTCGCAAATACGGCAAAACCAAGAGAAAGAAACGCGTTTACAGTTTCTGGGCAAAGACGACGCTATAAGTTACCGCTTAACCTTTTTAGCTGCTAAATCAACAATATGGCGAATTTTAATATAAACCGAACGGCATTTTATTCAGGAAAGGTAGCACTTTCGGAAAATGCAATAAAAAATATTGATTTTTCGACTGCCTAGGCTCCTGAAGACCATTTATAATAGATACCTATTTACCAGTTTACAAGTGTCCATTTAATGAAGTCTGTCTAATTACCTCACATCCCTACAATATTTCCAGTACTGTATCCTATTGCCGATGTAACCCAAGTCTGTAGGACTCGGAGGCATACAGGACTTCCACCACTTATTGTGATATCCGACGATATCTTATCACCTAAAAACGAGCATTGATTCCAACGCTTGGGGACCTACGCGACATCCGCCACATGTCGTGATATTTAACACGCGTGCTACCCTAAAACTTTAGGACCAAAGGTTTCAGGTCTTCCACCACTTATAGTGATATCCGACGATATCTTATCACCTGAAACGACCGTGGATTCCAACACTTATTGGTTTTAAGGGTCCATTCTACTTTGCCGGTCGAACAAGAGGTCTATTTTCATGAATTTTTTTCAGAATCTATTGGGAAATATTCTGAGAGCGTCATCTACTAAAGTATGTAAGCTCTGTAATCGGGTGTGCAATAATGTTTTTGTCATTAAATAGTCTGTTAAATTTTACCAAATCGACCATCAAACAGTCGAAATTCCCAATACTGCCAATTACATATGACAGCTAACCCGATTAGACTGCTTTAATTTTCGCCACCAGATTGCGTAGCGGAAATAAGAAAATGCCAATTGTACGGATTTTAATGTTGTTCTTTTCCGTTAAATATTTATTATTCCTTGCTGTATAAACTTGTATTTTTCATATTTCCAAAATATAATTACAAATATGTGAATTTTAATCACAATGTTTGTGCCTCAGTGAGAACACTGCGGAAGTCCACCTCGGCGTCAAAGCGATTCTAAAATGATAAAAATAGAATGATTGTGTCCTATAGACGTATACGCACAAAGTGAACTAGAATTATTGATTTATCAACAGTGGTTACAAAATTGCGGCCTTGTAAAGAAAAATTCTGGATTTCTGTCAGTTTTTCGAGGTTTTTTGAGAATGGGACAAAAACTATTTTTTATATCTGGATAATTCTAGTTCACTTTATGCGTACTATGCGTCTATTTTTATCATTTTATGGACCACCTTAAGACTGAAAAGGACTTCCGGGGAGGATCTGTGTTCTCACTGAAGCATAAACATTGCGATTTAAATCCACACATTTGTAATTATATTTTGGAATCATGAAAAATACGATTCTATATAGCAAGAAACAATAAACTAATTACCCTCCCCCCCCCCCAAGATAATAAAATCCGTACATTAATTATTAAAAAAAAATCATGAAAATAGGCTCCTTTTTCGACATGCAAAGTTGAACGGATCCTTGTTAGTATAAAAACCCTGGCAGCCATCACAAGCAATTCAGTAAAACTTATACACTGCTCTAGTTCTAATTAATTGTAAAAGACGTAGGTATCTCACCATAAACACTTAGATACTGCAAATTTCATTCAAGTCTCTGTGGGTGGAGGAAATCTTTCCTTCATCCATTCATCCGAATCACCGTCCCTGCTACGCCGTTGAAATATTTCATCCCAGCAAATTTTCCAGCAAAGGAGCAAAATTCTCGGCGCGGATTTTCAGCAGAAGGTTGGCAAACAGTTGCGGGACTGTGCGTCGCGCGCACATTTTTGCCTTTCGCGGGCTGCAAAAACAAGGACGCTCGCGTGCAACGAATGCCTCATAATAGCATCCTTGTCACGTATGATCCATAGATGAGGTCGAGTCCGTAGCAAGCCTGGAAGCGAAGCTTTTTTTTGTGCCGTTGCACAACGTTCCGGCAGAGAGGATCGCGCGTTGTGTAACAAGCTTCGAGCTGTAATCTTTGCACGGGGCTTACGGATCAGCGATGTTATCGTCGCGCGCAGCTTATCTCGAAGAGATAAAAACATATCGGGTCGTGCGTTTCCCCGGAAATTCAAAAGGACGGATCCCGCCTTAACGAGGAACGTTTCGCCCCTGATCAAACAGGAAGGTAGCTAATTATTTTCCCCGTTTCACGATCATTCCTTTATCGCCCGGGCGCAACATCGAGATGATATAATTTCGAATGAAACGCGCCTTTGTGTACGCTTGCCACGGAAAATACGTTAAGTGGGCAGACTGGTCAAACAGCGTGCTCCCGTTTAACGGGGCACATTGTTTTCAGGTACAATGAACGGTATTTTAAACACCCGGCGCTCCGTTTGTGGAGGGAATGGTAGGGACGGTTTTCATCTTTGTGCCGTCTTTGTCTGCAATAGAATCCTTCGAGCTGCACTCTCGCGGTACTTTAATAATCCCCGCCTACGTCTCGCGCGTAGGTGCAAAGCGACTCAGTCTTTGCGTCGCGCTTTGACCTCGCCGTTTGCCGGGAAATTAGCGCTAAACGCGAAATAATGTAGCAATTCGCGGCCCATTGAGTGAAGTGTTCTCGGGCCGTGGCGAACGTTTCTCCGAACACTCCTTCAGGCATTTGAATCTGGTTAAAGTAGTTACAAGTGCACAGGTATCGTTCCGCTGCGCGGGACAGCTCGACAGCAGAGCTGCAGAATTTTATCGAGCGTTTGACATTTGCTGTTACTCAGTATCGCGCATTTATATTCCACAGTTCCGTTGCCACTGCAAATAAATATACGGCCTTTATCTTTTAAACTGTTCACAGATATCGTGCTCTTCTGTGACGTGCCACCCGTTACAGCCAGACACGTCTACGCGATCGACCGTCGCGTGTAATCGCGTTGAAAAATTTCTCCGTTTGCCAAACTAGATACGGCGCGCAGCCTATTTGATTATTTACACAATTGTCTCTATGAAACACGTCCCCTTTATCGTGCGAATATTAGTATTGCACGCCGTATGTGATTGCATGTGATAACAACGGCGGAGAAATACGAATAGAAAGCGTGGCGATGAACAGAAATACTGTTCCCAAACATACACCCGTTATATACTCGCCACGTAAATGACCGCCACCCCCTGCGCGAGTTTTATATCAACTAGAGTTTGTCGATTTTTAAAAACCGGGTTTAAAACCGTTCTCGTCGTTTTCATAAATTTATTAAAAATTCGAAAACCTGTTTTTAAATTTAAAAAATCGATTTTAGATACTAGAATTAATATGTAGAAATGAATTAATTATTTAATTAATAACGTTAACATTTTGACTTTAAATCGCCTCGGTGACAAGCATATTCTTGTAAATGTTTTGTGGCGAGCGAAACGCGTCGCAGCAAGTTCCAGGAAACGAGCGCGTCGAAAGAAACGATCACGAATCGCGACCTTTCCTCGTCAGTAGCGACGAGCCTTTCCAACCGTCGCGGAGGGGCCGAGGCACGGAGTCTCAGGCCGCGGACAGAGTTGAGCACGGACGCGAATGGGGCAAGCCGAAATTGAGATTTTTCGTTCTGTGTGCTCCGCACGAGGCAAGCCGAGGCAAGTTGAGGCAAGTAAAGGGGGTAGGTCAGCCTCGATAGCCCTACAACAGGCCTTTTTTCAAACGCAAATTGTAAAGTGATAAATAACAGTAGAGACAACCTTTTTTCCCAGTTTTAGTCGTTATTCTATGAGGTTCAACCCGAAAAAGAAAAGTTTAAATATTTCTATGTACATAAAATTTGTGAGTAAAAACGTAAAGGCGTGTACGCGGTGCACCGTTTGATGGTGTACATAAAATCTCGAAAACTGCTCCAATGATTTGGATTAAAATTTAATGACAGATACAGAAAACCATTCCCAAAGATGTGTCGGGAGCAGAATTTCGACATAAATTCTTAAAAAAAAAGATAAAAAATATGTTTCATACAAGAAATTGGTAAAAACGTATTTTTGAACATAAAAAGTGTATTATTTTTCTTTTCGAAAATCTGCTCCCAACACATCCTATTGGATGGTTTTTTGCATCTCTCATTAAATTTTCATCCAAATCATTGGAGCGGTTTTCGAGATTTTATGTACACCATCAAACGGTGCACCGCGTACACGCCTTTACGTTTCTACTCGCAACTTTTTTGTACATCGAGATATTTAGATATTTTTTTTGTGTTAAAGCTCATAGAATAGCGACTAAAACTAGAAAAAAACGTTGTCTCTATTGTTATTTATCACTTTACAATTTGCGTTTGAAAAAAGGTCTGTTTTAGGGCTATCAAGGGTGACCTACCCCCTTAAGGCAAACTGAGGAAACTTTTATTACATCATAGAGGATACATTTTATTTGTAATAACGTAAAGCAAAGAATAAGTGATCTCACGAAAGCGATCAAGCGAACCACATCGACATTCCAATAAACTGTCATATTATTTATCATCAAGCGCGTCATTATTTTATCCGTAGCAAAATCGTACAGTTTACTGTACAACTAATCTTCATGAGTTCATATTTCCAGAAGAAAAATACTAAATGAAATAAAGATTTATAATTTAGATTTTATACGGATTTTAGTTGTTTCAGTTTATTTTTTAATTGGTTTCGTATGGAGTGGGTATATTTTATTCTGTTAAATTTTGTAGTTCCACAAATATTAAATGGACTGAAAAATAGTACGGATTTTAGATTTTTTCCTTATTTTTGTATAGACAGAGTATATTTTATTTTGTTATATTTGTGTAATTCCATAAATATTAAATGAACTGAGATTTTTTAAAATTAGTAGAAATAAATATTTTTTCCCTGTTTTAATTATTCTTATTTTTGTTTCTAGTTCAATCGGACCGGTTTTTTTTTCAAAAGTCGGTTTTTAAATAAACCCTCGTACCAACCGTGATGTCCAGTGATAAACCGTAAAATAAAATTACATGCCAAACGAGAGATAGCTGTAACAGCAATAATTCCTATCAAAAGCACAGAAGCTGCGAGATACAAAATAAATTTCGCAACCTCAGCGATACCAGCGAATTCCACAAAGTAAAACGTTCCCGCTTCGGTTCCGCCAGACAAACATGTATTCCCGACTTCGCTGGGAAACAACAAAGCACTTGACACAGAAATTGACTAATTTCCGCATTAATATCGACTTCAATTGCTTTTAGCTAGAGTAGTTTTTTAGGAGATTTTAGGCGCATAGAAGGAGGGATGCTCGCATTTTCTCGCAACAGCACAGCTCCGCTTCCAGCCGAGCCCTTTATTCAGCTGGAAATCGGGATCGACCGGCCGCCAGTGTTCCCCCGCGAGGGAAAACCGCGAATGGCCGCGGAAGATTTCGCGGAAAGAGCAGCTTGCATAAATGCGGCCGACGAAAAGAGATGTAGGTCGTCGACAGAGCGCGTCAAAGGTTTCGCAACGATATTAACGCTTAACGTTACAATAGCCCAGCGACGTGCGCTCAATTATTCATGAAGCCCCGGTCGGGACTGGATTTCGTAGCTTGTTTGCCCTGAAACTGCGGGGCTCTTTCGAAACGCGCGGCGCGATCGTCCCCCACGGAATCGCTGCTCGATTACCGCGACCGCGAATCTGTACTACTTTTACGAGGCTCGTAACGCGAGCTCCTGTAACTCTACACGACACCGCGCACAAAGGGATAACGACGAGCCGCGAATCACTACGCGACTCCGAGATTGCGTTTCCACGCGTTCCAGGCCCCTGAGCGATCGATCCGCGGCGAGGTCTATCCTTGCTGTCGTATCCCTTTCACTGCCAGGTATTTACCGGCGATGTGAAAATTCGGCCGGCCGGTTTGGAGTCGGGTATCAGCGGCTTGCTAACCGAACTAACTAATCTTCGCCGCGGCTACGTGCTCCATTCAGCGCGAGTTCGATCGTAACCCACAATTTCACTGTCAGCTCGATTCTACTCTACCAGTCCCCGGCTGCAATTCGGTTCAAGGCTAGCCTCCGCCACAATTCAGCTCTGAATGCGATCTCCGAGTGCCAGCGAGATAAACGTATCGCCGGGAATCTATCTTTGCCTGCTAAGTTTTCTTACGATGGAAGCGAGGAGGACACGGCGCAAAGACGACAAGAACCGTTCCACGGATACGATGCAATTCCGGAGACGCTCTGTCGCGTGTTGTAGAGTCTCTCAGGAGCTAGGAGGACCGCGAAGACAGGAAAACAACATTGATCGTTGGAGTGGTTCGTGGAAGGGAAGCATCGATTGCGAGAGGGCAGCGCCGTTTACCGTGGCCATTCGATCCCGCGCGATCGATCGTAAACGAAATGTCGGAGCCCTGTTTGTCACGAGCAGCGGGTGGCTAAGGAAAAATTCATTTCACGAGGCAACGAAGAATGACACGCGAGGCTGCCAGGCAAATAGCGCGGCGAAGAGGCTGAGGAAGATGGGATGAGGAAGAACGCGAGGAATACACGAGGAAGAGGGTTCGAGGTGTGCGTCTCGCTCGTTCCTTTTGTGCTCCGTGCAAGTGGACGATTCGTCTGCCCACGGCGGCAGCTCCTCCGCGTCTTTATGGCCGCGCAATTGGCCAGGGGAATCGGCGGGCGCACCAGGCTAGCTCCTGTTGCTGTGCCTGATAGCTCGCTTTCTCTCTATTTCATCGGTAATATCGATAAAACCGACGTTTACGGTGGCCACGGTACGTAGCGATGTCACAGTGCCTCGAGATAAAGGTAAACACGAACGGTGCACCGGTTATCTGACGCGCTGTAGATTGCGTCCCCGATCGACAGTGGGCATTCCAGTGATTAAGCAATGGATCCCCGATGACAGCGCCGCGATCAGATACAATTGGCAGGATTCCAAAGCTTTCCGATCGCTCCTCTTCCGCGTTGCCTTCGTCGACTCGCGATCGGAGCGAATTTGTCAATTTTGGGAGGCATGGAGATCGGAACCGTGCTCGTGGCATTTGGAAATGGATATCTTGACAAGTAGGATAGTCTGTCTACGTGACTCTAACGTTTGAAACGCAATGGAAGATACAGTAAAGCGTCAATTGTTTATCCGAAGTACTTGGCACCGAGGTGGTTCGGAAACTCGGATTACATATTCGGGTAAACGAACAGTTCGCAGAATGAAGCATGATGCACTTACCTAGTTTGTAATTATTGAAATTAAACCCAAAACTACTTACAAGGGAAGATACCGAACCCGGAAATTAAAAAAATCTGAAACTTTGTGAATACAGTAATTCGTCGTTAGTGTCGCGTTTTTACCATGCGTTATAATCGCGCTCGCTATCCCCACCATTTCTTGGAATCCTTCGGTCGAGACTGAGAGAACGAAAGAGACGACGACAACTTTATGTCAACTGTTTCGTTCCCTCTCGCTCGGCTCTGGGGTTTTCTCACTCGCGGCATCGGCTGCACGGAATAGTCTTAGAGCATATACTACTCTAAGGAAATAGTGTCCGCATCGCGTTAGGATCGCGCCGCCAGCCCCGTTCGTCGCGATACTAACGAGGCATTACTGTACGTAGGAGATTTCCTCCTGATTACAACGCAATTTTTGTTTGCTGCTCAAATCAGGAGGAAATCCCCTACATATTCACAAAGAATGGTTTTTGTGAAATGAAAAGAAAACTGAATTTTAATCTTTAAATAAATTTTTACAACCACCTGAAGAATTTGATTAAATTTGCATTAAAAATATTCGGCTGTACTTCATACTGGCCCCAGTGGCCGATCGTCACGAGGTTTGAGGGGAGGGGTAGGGAAGGCTGTGGATCCTAAATCTAAAATTGTTGCTTCGGGAATTTATTAGCTTCCGAGATATTAATAAAAATACTTTTAGTATTCCTGTTTATTTATTCCGACACAACGCATTCCACTTTCCAACTTGTTCTGGATGAGTGCAGGGGCACGTAAAGCATGGTAGTGAACCGATGTGAGTTTGAAGATTTGAATTAGAAACTTACGGATAAGCTCCATCCGATTATACAAGGTGGATACCTATTACTCTATTGATAGTCAATATTCTGAGGGTGTAATTCTACAGGCCAATATAAGACGAAAATATAGAATATAATTTTTCAATATCGCGTTTCCTTTTCAAGAAAATTGGCTTTGAATTTTAGCTAAATACGTGTGTCATTTAGGCGCCTGAGGGGCACGCGGGGGTTAGGTGAATGCGTCCAGTTGCCAGTAGAATAAATGGGGGGGTCAGAATGGATCCTCGTGAGGGCTACGTGTATGCAAATTGAAAAAAATAATTTTTAAAAAAATTAATAATTTTTTATTAATATTTTGGAGACTAATAAATACCCGAAGCTCCCATTTTAGATTTAGGATCCACACCCCCTCCCCCACCCCTCTCCGCAAACCTCGTGCCGATCCGCCACTGGGGCCATTCGGAAGTATATCCAAATATTTTCATCCCGAGTGCGCCACTGCAATAAATACTTATTACATACTTCCAAGAAGTGGTGGGGATAGCTATGATGCAATACTAATTCACATATAATCGACATTCGGATAATTGATGCTGTACTTAGGCCATGGACGGAAAACGAATTAAATCCCGAATGATTTAACCGCTATTTATCAAGGTCCGTTTGACAACCTCGACCTTGGTGATCCGCAAGATGAACGATACTGTGCGTAGATCCGCTCCGCTTGAGTGCGCGCGCGCTCATGAAAACAAAGAATCCCGGACGCAGCAAGAACGCCCGCCGTGAGTCACCCGCAATTGGTGTCAACGTTCTTGCACTTGCTCGGCGGTACTCGCTAACATCGCTCGGTTGCATCCACAGCCATAATAATCACGGCGCAGCAGCCAGCGGTGTAGCAGCTCCGTTCAAGGCTAGCCATGCGTGCCACCATGCATCGCCCGACTGTTTATCTCGGCGCGTACTTAACGAACCCGCGTTTCCCTCATAACGAGCCACGTAGGTGTTGCTGATCGATCGGGGCGAATCGTCCGAGGGGGTTTCGCACGTGCGAGAGGCACGTGCGGGTTTTCCTCCGACGCCGGGCGCAACGTCAATCGAGATAACGGAGCAAGCTGTATCCGCCGCGAAACAATAGAACGCTGGAAATCGAGCACGCCTGTCGATATTCTTCGCAAAGTGGTTTATCGTCGTCGAGGATCGCGGAGATCAATTTGTAGATATAACCACGCCATCCCCTACCCCCGGATGGATCCCGAAAAACCAGGCGCGAACAACACCCTCTCCCCGCCCCCCCCCCCCCTCCCGTGATCTGTCGATACACGGTCCGTGCAGTTGGGAGAAGCCCCTGTCAGAGGAAATTACCGAATCGTGCAACTCCAGCCGCCGCGAAACGCTCCGAATAAGTGGAAACAGACGCGGTGCTCGTTCGTCCTATCGTGACGAGCAGGTTTCTGTAAACATGGGATCGTGGAGTGTATCGTTTCTGTACTCCGTTTCTCCTCCGGTTTCTTCATAATAGCAGAGGAATGTTTACAGTATCACGTGGTACCGGGTATTCCGGGAAAAATAATGGCCAAGGCGAGGTAGAGGGGCCCCGGTGTTGTCAGATGGCATTCAAATATACAAGAAGATAATAACTTAACAGGCTAAAGATGAGTAGTTATTTGGAAGGTATACAAAATACGAGATTTACGAGTCAATACGAAGCACACTAGCGAGACAATGTAAACATTGTGCCCCTCCAAGTGTCCTCCTTCCACGCGGAGAAGATCTCGCAAAGAAATGTGAATGACACATGCCGTCTCCCGAGAACACAACATCCAACCGCTACCCACGTGCCCCGAGTCCGTGGCTGCGGGATTACGGCGGCATCGATTCGTCCCAGCAACGATATTACATGCTGCACTTTTGCTCGTCGCTGGAGCGGTTCGGCGGCAGCCATTCACCGTCAACCTCGGCAACTAAGCGCGGCAGAAACGACAGCGTCACGGTGGCCCGGCCACGGTTACTTCGGGGTACCCGTAGCGATTAACATTGTTGCGTCCCCCCCCCCCCCCTCACGGGCCAACTCCGTGCAAGTTCCAAGGACTCTTGGAAATTCCGGCGCGAGATACATGCACAACGCCCGAACTCCCGGGGCCCGTAACGAGTTACGGCCGAAACTACCGGCAACACCATCCACGTACCTCGTCGTATATGCAACGGCGAGGATTCCTGCCAGCCAGTGGACCGGTCTACCGCGTCGGGGATCTCTGCGCGGCCTCTTCCCCGTCCACTTTGCCCCGCGCGCCGATCGAGAGGCAGGCGCTCCCAGGCACGGAAATAGATGCGTGGCCCGATGTGTCAGCGTCCACGGGACTCATCGAAACCGACACCACCCCGCGTGCACTGCTTTCCTTTCTCGGCCGAGCACTCCGAAACTCACTGTACACGCGGCGCGGCTGCTTGCGCGCCGAACGGGTTCACTCGCGCTACTAACTCGCTGGCCACTTGCACGCTGGAGAACGGACTCTTGTATACCGGTTAACGATACTCAGCGGTCATCCCTCCTTTTCCACTCGACCGCCGTTCGCCGTATTCGCCGTCACACGCTACCACGCTCCCACTCCTCTATCCTCCTTTTGCCGACGATCCCACTATCGTCGTCCCCCCCCGCGCTCCTTTCGCAACGCTCGGTGCCCGCAACCGAGACCTCCGCCAACACGCGAGGAATCTCGCGAAGGGGGCTGCAGCCTGGAAACACCGTCGCCCCTCCCGGCCCGCGGAGGTGCACGGATCGAGGTGATTTTCATGAGCACCGAGCGGATCCCATTAAAAGAGTCGCGATGTGGATTAGATGCTCTTGTCTGCGGGGCGAATGAATGTTTCTGCACTGGGCACGGTGCAGCGAGGGTAATGGAGCATTATGAAAGGTGTAATCGAGATGCTGGTGAGAATAAGAAATGACACTTGGCGAAACGCTAGTCGGTTCATTCTGCTTGAATTCTGTTTCCTTGGCGGTGGCAATGTTAGCTTCTTTTTGCTAGTGAGGTGGTAGTAATTAATGACGCGTCTTATTAAACTCAACAAAGAAATTTATTTATTTGAGACTGTAACCCAAGAGTTCTTTAGAGAAAGAAAATATCAAGCGGACGAAAACAGCACGACCGCTTAAGACGCTGACTTGTAACCGAATGCCTGGACAATGGTCGCGTCCCTTCCGAAAACCAAGGAAACGCGTACCGTGTGCAGCATTCGGGAAAAACCGCGAGCCCTGGGGTAGGGGAGGTTTCGTCGCCTGACAAAGTCCAACGGCTACGAAACCTTCGGTTGAAACTTTATTACCCTACCTCGTCGTCTTCTGCTCCGCTAGAAATGCGACGTTACGCACGCTACACTAGGAATGAAGGAACGGCGGTGTGTTTGCTTCGTGTGCAGGAAGCCGTTGTGATTGAGGCCTGATACAATTAGGGGAGGCTAGAGTAAAGTGGACCTAAAAAAGGTTAAAGGGCAGTAGAAATTTTTCTTTTCAATAAAAATGTGTCTAAATAAACAGTGACCCAGAAACGAGGCCTTATTTGCCTCTTTATGGTTCCACGATTTTGGAACTGAATTTTATGCCACATAATACCTTATGATGAGACATAAATCGCACGAAATTTTCAAATTAAGGTGACAATTACTTTCTGAGATATGGGAGGTCATAGAAGTGAAAATTCGTTAACGCGTCAGCCCATACGCTTCGATGTACGGACTTTTATGCCAGTCCGATAATTTAAACAATTATTCCGCGGGGTTTTGTTGGCTGCTAACAACGCATTTGAACTTAAATTTTCAAAATTCATAATAACCGATTCAATATAGCTTCATATTAAAGTTTCATGAAACTTTGGTCTAATATTCGAAACGTAACAAATTATAAAATGAATTTTCGAAACTAAAGTAATATTTATGGTTTTAACAATAATTAGTTTCAATTTTGTGGATGCCGTGTATTCTGATTAATAGAATGTCAATAGGTACCTAATATTTTTACTTAGGAAGTGACTCTGTATTAGCGACATTCTCGCAATAGAAGTTACGAATTTTGAAAATCTAAGTTCAAATTCATTGTTAGCAGTCAGTGAAACCCCGGGGAATAATTGTTTAAATTATCGGAATGACATAAAACCTCCACTTCTTTCATCTCCCATATCTCAGAAACTAATTGTCACCTCAACTTGAAAATTTCGTTTGATTGATGTCTCATTATAAGGTATCGTTTGGCATAAAATTCAGTTCCAAAATCGTGGTATCAAAAAGAAGCGATTTCTTGGGTTACTCTTTATAATATAATTTAAACATTATTATAGACGAATTACGAGTAGCCGTGCTTCAGATTAACATACAATTAGCATATATTAAAATTCAACTTGAAAAGAAAAAACCAAAACGGTCTACTTTTCCCGTACAAGCTACTATCTGGGGCAAAATGAGCTGAAATAAAATATGAGTTTTAATCAAGGATATAATCATTAAATGAACCTATTGTGTACGGATTTATTGGAAGATTTTTGCATATGGAATCAATTTAATTTTGTGATGTATGGATTAATGTAAAAATAATAGATTTTATGTAAGATGTCATTTATTATAGTAATAGCTTAAACTAGTTTAAATTCGAATGACGAGTCAGACTCGTCAACTGTACCCAAAAGGTTAACTTTACTAGAAATTTTAAAATATTTAAAAAGCTTATTTTAATACCTAAAAATGAATATTCATTTTTTAATTGAACTTACATTTTTTAGTAGGGGAGACCGGGGCAGATTGTAACAAAAAAAGTTTACACAGTTTTTTCTCAAAAGTGTTTTCCTCAATCAGGAAATAATTTGCATGGTTTACTACTTGCATATGTGGTGAACTGATTGCGTGAAAGTACGTGACAAAATATTGGACTGTTAACATCTGGCTTCATCTTAAACAAATCTGAATCTTTGTTACAATGTGCCCCAGTCCTGGGGTAAATTGTAACACATCTGTTTTACTTATTTAAATACAAATATGAACACAAATAAACGTTTCTAAAAGATATAAATGAAAACACAGATCATTATTAAACATTTGATATACACGAGTTAAACAATCATTGCTTATTCATCTGATTCTATCAAAATCTTCGTCTTCGCTTTCTTTACTTTATCCTTTACACTTTTTTTCTACTTTTTGGATTCTCGATTGTTCTGTTGTTCGTCTAGAGCATCTTTTTCCGGTGTGTCAGCGAATAGCTTGCTTTATCATCATTTGGAGTGGAGTAAGTATAGTAACATGTTACAATTTACCCTGAGGTCGAATTTTTGCGTTTTATCTCAGCAAACGAGAAACTAAACATCAAATCACTAAAATGCGTATACATTATTATAAACCAATGTGTACTGATTCGTTTGCGACAAAGAAGCAAATATTCAAACAGTTTCTAATGCCGGTTAATTGAAATAAAAGTGCTAAGACAACATTTACTTACGTAACCTAAAAACTAAAATTCTGGGCTATAACCACAAAATGAATACATAACGTTCGTTTGTGTCACTAAAACCGACGGTGCTAATATTGTCAAGCAACTCTCGAATGCTGTAGGTTACCAGATTTGTCGTTCAAAAGATTTTATTTACGTTACAATTTACCCCGTGTTACAACTTGCCCCGGTCTCCCCTACGTGAGTGTGCTTAATTACCATCCTTATAAATATATTATATTACCAGAACTTGTGACTATATTCTATTTTCAAATAAGATATTAGAAAAGCTCACTTTACCCCAGGGCTTATTTTACGGTAAATAAAATCGAAGCGCGGTAATCGAAGTATTAATGAGCTGTGCGTAACGTTTTGTAAGACTCCACTGTATCGTTTATCCGCTCTCGATAAAGATATTTGCGGCGAAGATAATTGCATTAAATCGCTGAAGCGCCGTGCGGAATACGTGTAAATATCTCTGAATATTCTTTCAGAGATTTACATGCTGTGGAGTAGTAACAGTCAATTTTTCCCGCTCGAATACGCGCTTGAAACGGCAACGGTGAACTGATATCTCGCAGCGGAATAATTCTACCTCGATTTCGCAACGGGAACGAGGTCCAGGCATAACTGTCTCCGCGCGTGAAATACTTTCGTTCGTATTAGTACATAGTACAGCGGTGTAATAAGGGTTGCGCGGCCGCGGGCGTTTTCACGCGCGCTTCGAAACGCGGATCGTATCTGCAAGTGGAAAACGTTCACATTCGCGAATTGATATAAACTCGTTCCATTATTTATTCCGACGCGGGGAACCTATCTCGCAAAAATGGCCCGGATTTTTATCATGCCGCTGTACATTGTACACCTTTCATCCGCGCGGTACCTTTTCATTCCCAGCCGCGATTATATCGTAAGCCCCGTTAATTAATAAAGTAACGCGTTCCGTATCGTTGGCTCCGCTCGCCATGCAACTCGCGCGTTCAGCCCCGCGTGATAATGCACTGAGAATAGCTCAGACAGCGCGGACAATCTCGGAGAAAATAACTCGTTAAAAATGCAGCGGCTTTGTCCGCCCTCCGTCCCATTGTCAATCGTAATTATGCAACTGTTGCCGGAAGGAGCTCTTAGAATTCGCGGATAACGCGGCCAGTCACGTGATCGCAATTGAGCCGGTCACGCCGCCATGATGCCCGTCCCCGTGAAATATCGGAGGAATTTCTAGACACGGGGACACGAATGGCCCCTGGATCTATGTAATCCTGTCGCCGCTTCATCGTCGAGTGGCGATAGAACAAACAAGCTCAGCGTTTCAACCAATGGAAAGGTTACTTCGCCCGACGATTCTTGCGCCCCGCGATGTCCGACGAAATTAATGACACCTCCCGCGACACTCGAGACCTTCTTGGTCCCTTGCTTCTCCATTGATCGCGGCCATCGAATTCATTTTAGACACACCCCGCTGCCGCTGTCGCCCCGCGCCATTCTAGAAACACCTGAGAAATTTGTCGATCAATTCTTGCTACTCCTCCAAAGGCCCATTATTCCTTCTCAACGAGCCTTTCATTCTCCGGATGTAACGTCGAGTCCGCGATCAAGAACGCCGAGCTCCGACCAACGGGGGTGTCCCGAATTTCGACGCTTTTTAATTCCGCGAGCAAAAGAGGCACCTTTAGTTGCCCCATGTCACCGTTATTTATCGTCCCGAATTTAGAGGCAGAAACACGTCAATATATTTCCCCGGCGAATTTCACCGACGATACGATTCAGGAAAACAAGAGACCCGTTATGATTTATCTCGCTTCTCGCAAAGCCTCCCCCTCGCAATAAAGAATTCGTTCGATCTCCAACATCCGAGCGGACTTTTAATCCTTTCTTATCTCGGCACAGGGAAGTGCTCGCCGGAGTGTAATATTTCAGATATCTAGCCGTAAAAATAACCGTTGCAATTAATGAAGTAACGATTCCATCTCCATTCGACATTTACCACCGCCAATCCTCGCTATTTTCGTTTCAATTTAATACGACGGACCGCCTTCCCGTGCTATTTCGAAAAATTCATATACACTGATTGGTGTCCGATCCTCCTCTGTCTCCGTTATTTATTCGCCAGTTCATATCCGCCACTTCTCCGAACTACATACTTCATTCCTCCTTCAACCGTATCACCGTGAAATTAAAGAATCAGGATTCCCGAGGGTCGCCGCCGCACCTTCGACAAGCATCGTGTTTAAGCAGTTAATTAACGGCCACGACCGAGCGATCGTTACCCGCTGAATTTTTTATCCGAGCACGAAGCGTCGTTACGCGCCCGGCCCGGAAAGCTGGACTGCTGAAAGAAACTAGCCGATCGGCGATCACGTGCCGCGGAACGTGCTCCGCAGAGTTACATAACCGAGCGCCAATAATAAGATGCCCGTGAAACAGAGACATTTCCCCGAAGCGCGACCTTATCGTGTGCACGGGCCCGTATATACGATTATCCGCGTTGATTTTACGAGAAAGAAACCCTGCCGCTCAGCTACTTGTTGATTTCCAACGTCGATTCCAGGGATTTCGCGCTCGGCCCGGTATCTTCGGGTCCCGCCGAGCGGCGGGCATATTTTACGCGGGAATTACGCGACAAGCCCGGGCACCGCAACAATTTTTAATCTAGTTTCCCCTCTAAATATACGTTTCCAGTTTAACCGCACCGTCGCCCACACGTCCACGCAGCGTGGCTCCCGGCCAGATGATCTCTGAAAATGATGTCGGGGCGAACGCGGACGTCGGCTGCGACGCGAACAACACAATTCCGTGGGGAAATTCGGCCCTCGATATACCGAGGTCCAAGTGTCAACAAGTTTCTCCGCGACTTACGATCGCGGTCAACTGTGATACACGTAGGGAGGAGGTTGTATGGACGGTGGAGAGTGTAGTGGCATCCGTCGGATCGGTTGGAATTTTCTGGACAGCCGGCGCATGCCGTGCATAACAACGTTCCGAAAGAACAGAGTGTATAACCCAAAATGTGACAGGAAAATGTAATAGTAACGTGGATGCATCTGGTGGCGTAGTAATCATAATTTACCAAAGTGTACAGCGCCGAATAAGGTGCAGTGTTATTATCGTTACTTCCTTGATCTATTACTGACACTGTCTTATTAAATACCATCACCAAGGGCTGGGTGGTTCTTCTAACCTCCAGTACGGGCGGTTGCGTTCCCGGTGTACCTGAATCGCATGGGGACTGACATGCGTTTTTAAGCAAGGTCGTCCCCGGCCACCTGAGCGTCCCAGGTGGACCCGGGTGAGTGCATGCACCCCAAGATGAGCTGAGAATAGCCAAGGACATAGTCCTCGCAAGCTGGCATCCTGC